>OZ007560.1:222497437-225286603 GCA_963931875.1 Pollenia griseotomentosa
CGAAATCGTTATCACTACTAAAATTCCAAATTTTACTTGGAAAATTGATTTTTTATATGAAAACATAAAATTGCATTTTATTCGTAAACCAGAGGTCCTAGAGCCAAAAGGACCGAAATCTGTTATCACTACTAAAATTCCAAATTTTACTTGGAAAATCGATTTTTTATATGAAAACATAAAATTGCATTTTATTCGTAAACCAGAGGTCCTAGAGCCAAAAGGACCGAAATCTGTTATCACTACTAAAATTCCAAATTTTACTTGGAAAATTGATTTTTTATATGAAAACATAAAATTGCATTTTATTCGTAAACCAGAGGTCCTAGAGCCAAAAGGACCGAAATCGGTTATCACTACTAAAATTCCAAATTTTACTTGGAAAATTGATTTTTTATATGAAAACATAAAATTGCATTTTATTCGTAAACCAGAGGTCCTAGAGCCAAAAGGACCGAAATCTGTTATCACTACTAAAATTCCAAATTTTACTTGGAAAATTGATTTTTTATATGAAAACATAAAATTGCATTTTATTCGTAAACCAGAGGTCCTAGAGCCAAAAGGACCGAAATCTGTTATCACTACTAAAATTACAAATTTTACTTGGAAAATTGATTTTTTATATGAAAACATAAAATTGCATTTTATTCGTAAACCAGAGGTCCTAGAGCCAAAAGGACCGAAATCGGTTATCACTACTAAAATTCCAAATTTTACTTGGAAAATTGATTTTTTATATGAAAACATAAAATTGCATTTTATTCGTAAACCAGAGGTCCTAGAGCCAAAAGGACCGAAATCTGCTATCACTACTAAAATTCCAAATTTTACTTGGAAAATTGATTTTTTATATGAAAACATAAAATTGCATTTTGTTCGTAAACCAGAGGTCCTAGAGCCAAAAGGACCGAAATCTGTTATCACTACTAAAATTCCAAATTTTACTTGGAAAATTGATTTTTTATATGAAAACATAAAATTGCATTTTATTCGTAAACCAGAGGTCCTAGAGCCAAAAGGACCGAAATCGGTTATCACTACTAAAATTCCAAATTTTACTTGGAAAATTGATTTTTTATATGAAAACATAAAATTGCATTTTATTCGTAAACCAGAGGTCCTAGAGCCAAAAGGACCGAAATCTGTTATCACTACTAAAATTCCAATTTTACTTGGAAAATTGATTTTTTATATGAAAACATAAAATTGCATTTTATTCGTAAACCAGAGGTCCTAGAGCCAAAAGGACCGAAATCTGTTATCACTACTAAAATTCCAAATTTTACTTGGAAAATCGATTTTTTATATGAAAACATAAAATTGCATTTTATTCGTAAACCAGAGGTCCTAGAGCCAAAAGGACCGAAATCTGTTATCACTACTAAAATTCCAAATTTTACTTGGAAAATTGATTTTTTATATGAAAACATAAAATTGCATTTTATTCGTAAACCAGAGGTCCTAGAGCCAAAAGGACCGAAATCGGTTATCACTACTAAAATTCCAAATTTTACTTGGAAAATTGATTTTTTATATGAAAACATAAAATTGCATTTTATTCGTAAACCAGAGGTCCTAGAGCCAAAAGGACCGAAATCTGTTATCACTACTAAAATTCCAAATTTTACTTGGAAAATTGATTTTTTGTATGAAAACATAAAATTGCATTTTATTCGTAAACCAGAGGTCCTAGAGCCAAAAGGACCGAAATCTGTTATCACTACTAAAATTACAAATTTTACTTGGAAAATTGATTTTTTATATGAAAACATAAAATTGCATTTTATTCGTAAACCAGAGGTCCTAGAGCCAAAAGGACCGAAATCGGTTATCACTACTAAAATTCCAAATTTTACTTGGAAAATTGATTTTTTATATGAAAACATAAAATTGCATTTTATTCGTAAACCAGAGGTCCTAGAGCCAAAAGGACCGAAATCTGCTATCACTACTAAAATTCCAAATTTTACTTGGAAAATTGATTTTTTATATGAAAACATAAAATTGCATTTTGTTCGTAAACCAGAGGTCCTAGAGCCAAAAGGACCGAAATCTGTTATCACTACTAAAATTCCAAATTTTACTTGGAAAATTGATTTTTTATATGAAAACATAAAATTGCATTTTATTCGTAAACCAGAGGTCCTAGAGCCAAAAGGACCGAAATCGGTTATCACTACTAAAATTCCAAATTTTACTTGGAAAATTGATTTTTTATATGAAAACATAAAATTGCATTTTATTCGTAAACCAGAGGTCCTAGAGCCAAAAGGACCGAAATCTGTTATCACTACTAAAATTCCAAATTTTACTTGGAAAATTGATTTTTTATATGAAAACATAAAATTGCATTTTATTCGTAAACCAGAGGTCCTAGAGCCAAAAGGACCGAAATCTGTTATCACTACTAAAATTCCAAATTTTACTTGGAAAATTGATTTTTTATATGAAAACATAAAATTGCATTTTATTCGTAAACCAGAGGTCCTAGAGCCAAAAGGACCGAAATCGGTTATCACTACTAAAATTCCAAATTTTACTTGGAAAATTGATTTTTTATATGAAAACATAAAATTGCATTTTATTCGTAAACCAGAGGTCCTAGAGCCAAAAGGACCGAAATCTGTTATCACTACTAAAATTCCAAATTTTACTTGGAAAATTGATTTTTTATATGAAAACATAAAATTGCATTTTATTCGTAAACCAGAGGTCCTAGAGCCAAAAGGACCGAAATCTGTTATCACTACTAAAATTACAAATTTTACTTGGAAAATTGATTTTTTATATGAAAACATAAAATTGCATTTTATTCGTAAACCAGAGGTCCTAGAGCCAAAAGGACCGAAATCGGTTATCACTACTAAAATTCCAAATTTTACTTGGAAAATTGATTTTTTATATGAAAACATAAAATTGCATTTTATTCGTAAACCAGAGGTCCTAGAGCCAAAAGGACCGAAATCTGCTATCACTACTAAAATTCCAAATTTTACTTGGAAAATTGATTTTTTATATGAAAACATAAAATTGCATTTTATTCGTAAACCAGAGGTCCTAGAGCCAAAAGGCACCGAAATCTGTTATCACTACTAAAATTCCAAATTTTACTTGGAAAATTGATTTTTTATATGAAAACATAAAATTGCATTTTATTCGTAAACCAGAGGTCCTAGAGCCAAAAGGACCGAAATCGGTTATCACTACTAAAATTCCAAATTTTACTTGGAAAATTGATTTTTTATATGAAAACATAAAATTGCATTTTATTCGTAAACCAGAGGTCCTAGAGCCAAAAGGACCGAAATCTGTTATCACTACTAAAATTCCAAATTTTACTTGGAAAATTGATTTTTTGTATGAAAACATAAAATTGCATTTTATTCGTAAACCAGAGGTCCTAGAGCCAAAAGGACCGAAATCGGTTATCACTACTAAAATTCCAAATTTTACTTGGAAAATTGATTTTTTATATGAAAACATAAAATTGCATTTTATTCGTAAACCAGAGGTCCTAGAGCCAAAAGGACCGAAATCTGTTATCACTACTAAAATTCCAAATTTTACTTGGAAAATTGATTTTTTATATGAAAACATAAAATTGCATTTTATTCGTAAACCAGAGGTCCTAGAGCCAAAAGGACCGAAATCGGTTATCACTACTAAAATTCCAAATTTTACTTGGAAAATTGATTTTTTATATGAAAACATAAAATTGCATTTTATTCGTAAACCAGAGGTCCTAGAGCCAAAAGGACCGAAATCGGTTATCACTACTAAAATTCCAAATTTTACTTGGAAAATTGATTTTTTATATGAAAACATAAAATTGCATTTTATTCGTAAACCAGAGGTCCTAGAGCCAAAAGGACCGAAATCGGTTATCACTACTAAAATTCCAAATTTTACTTGGAAAATCGATTTTTTATATGATAACATAAAATTGCATTTTATTCGTAAACCAGAGGTCCTAGAGCCAAAAGGACCGAAATCTGTTATCACTACTAAAATTCCAAATTTTACTTGGAAAATTGATTTTTTATATGAAAACATAAAATTGCATTTTATTCGTAAACCAGAGGTCCTAGAGCCAAAAGGACCGAAATCGGTTATCACTACTAAAATTCCAAATTTTACTTGGAAAATTGATTTTTTATATGAAAACATAAAATTGCATTTTATTCGTAAACCAGAGGTCCTAGAGCCAAAAGGACCGAAATCTGTTATCACTACTAAAATTCCAAATTTACTTGGAAAATTGATTTTTTATATGAAAACATAAAATTGCATTTTATTCGTAAACCAGAGGTCCTAGAGCCAAAAGGACCGAAATCGGTTATCACTACTAAAATTCCAAATTTTACTTGGAAAATTGATTTTTTATATGAAAACATAAAATTGCATTTTATTCGTAAACCAGAGGTCCTAGAGCCAAAAGGACCGAAATCGGTTATCACTACTAAAATTCCAAATTTTACTTGGAAAATTGATTTTTTATATGAAAACATAAAATTGCATTTTATTCGTAAACCAGAGGTCCTAGAGCCAAAAGGACCGAAATCGGTTATCACTACTAAAATTCCAAATTTTACTTGGAAAATTGATTTTTTATATGAAAACATAAAATTGCATTTTATTCGTAAACCAGAGGTCCTAGAGCCAAAAGGACCGAAATCGGTTATCACTACTAAAATTCCAAATTTTACTTGGAAAATTGATTTTTTATATGAAAACATAAAATTGCATTTTATTCGTAAACCAGAGGTCCTAGAACCAAAAGGACCGAAATCGGTTATCACTACTAAAATTCCAAATTTTACTTGGAAAATTGATTTTTTATATGAAAACATAAAATTGCATTTTATTCGTAAACCAGAGGTCCTAGAGCCAAAAGGACCGAAATCTGTTATCACTACTAAAATTCCAAATTTTACTTGGAAAATTGATTTTTTATATGAAAACATAAAATTGCATTTTATTCGTAAACCAGAGGTCCTAGAGCCAAAAGGACCGAAATCGGTTATCACTACTAAAATTCCAAATTTTACTTGGAAAATTGATTTTTTATATGAAAACATAAAATTGCATTTTATTCGTAAACCAGAGGTCCTAGAGCCAAAAGGACCGAAATCTGTTATCACTACTAAAATTCCAAATTTTACTTGGAAAATTGATTTTTTATATGATAACATAAAATTGCATTTTATTCGTAAACCAGAGGTCCTAGAGCCAAAAGGACCGAAATCGGTTATCACTACTAAAATTCCAAATTTTACTTGGAAAATTGATTTTTTATATGAAAACATAAAATTGCATTTTATTCGTAAACCAGAGGACAAAGGACCGAAATCGGTTATCACTACTAAAATTCCAAATTTTACTTGGAAAATTGATTTTTTATATGAAAACATAAAATTGCATTTTATTCGTAAACCAGAGGTCCTAGAGCCAAAAGGACCGAAATCTGTTATCACTACTAAAATTCCAAATTTTACTTGGAAAATTGATTTTTTATATGAAAACATAAAATTGCATTTTATTCGTAAACCAGAGGTCCTAGAGCCAAAAGGACCGAAATCGGTTATCACTACTAAAATTCCAAATTTTACTTGGAAAATTGATTTTTTATATGAAAACATAAAATTGCATTTTATTCGTAAACCAGAGGTCCTAGAGCCAAAAGGACCGAAATCTGTTATCACTACTAAAATTCCAAATTTTACTTGGAAAATCGATTTTTTATATGAAAACATAAAATTGCATTTTATTCGTAAACCAGAGGTCCTAGAGCCAAAAGGACCGAAATCTGTTATCACTACTAAAATTCCAAATTTTACTTGGAAAATTGATTTTTTATATGAAAACATAAAATTGCATTTTATTCGTAAACCAGAGGTCCTAGAGCCAAAAGGACCGAAATCGGTTATCACTACTAAAATTCCAAATTTTACTTGGAAAATTGATTTTTTATATGAAAACATAAAATTGCATTTTATTCGTAAACCAGAGGTCCTAGAGCCAAAAGGACCGAAATCTGTTATCACTACTAAAATTCCAAATTTTACTTGGAAAATTGATTTTTTATATGAAAACATAAAATTGCATTTTATTCGTAAACCAGAGGTCCTAGAGCCAAAAGGACCGAAATCGGTTATCACTACTAAAATTCCAAATTTTACTTGGAAAATTGATTTTTTATATGAAAACATAAAATTGCATTTTATTCGTAAACCAGAGGTCCTAGAGCCAAAAGGACCGAAATCTGTTATCACTACTAAAATTCCAAATTTTACTTGGAAAATTGATTTTTTATATGAAAACATAAAATTGCATTTTATTCGTAAACCAGAGGTCCTAGAGCCAAAAGGACCGAAATCGGTTATCACTACTAAAATTCCAAATTTTACTTGGAAAATTGATTTTTTATATGAAAACATAAAATTGCATTTTATTCGTAAACCAGAGGTCCTAGAGCCAAAAGGACCGAAATCGGTTATCACTACTAAAATTCCAAATTTTACTTGGAAAATTGATTTTTTATATGAAAACATAAAATTGCATTTTATTCGTAAACCAGAGGTCCTAGAGCCAAAAGGACCGAAATCGGTTATCACTACTAAAATTCCAAATTTTACTTGGAAAATTGATTTTTTATATGAAAACATAAAATTGCATTTTATTCGTAAACCAGAGGTCCTAGAGCCAAAAGGACCGAAATCTGTTATCACTACTAAAATTCCAAATTTTACTTGGAAAATTGATTTTTTATATGATAACATAAAATTGCATTTTATTCGTAAACCAGAGGTCCTAGAGCCAAAAGGACCGAAATCGGTTATCACTACTAAAATTCCAAATTTTACTTGGAAAATTGATTTTTTATATGAAAACATAAAATTGCATTTTATTCGTAAACCAGAGGTCCTAGAGCCAAAAGGACCGAAATCTGTTATCACTACTAAAATTCCAAATTTTACTTGGAAAATCGATTTTTTATATGAAAACATAAAATTGCATTTTATTCGTAAACCAGAGGTCCTAGAGCCAAAAGGACCGAAATCTGTTATCACTACTAAAATTCCAAATTTTACTTGGAAAATTGATTTTTTATATGAAAACATAAAATTGCATTTTATTCGTAAACCAGAGGTCCTAGAGCCAAAAGGACCGAAATCGGTTATCACTACTAAAATTCCAAATTTTACTTGGAAAATTGATTTTTTATATGAAAACATAAAATTGCATTTTATTCGTAAACCAGAGGTCCTAGAGCCAAAAGGACCGAAATCTGTTATCACTACTAAAATTCCAAATTTTACTTGGAAAATTGATTTTTTGTATGAAAACATAAAATTGCATTTTATTCGTAAACCAGAGGTCCTAGAGCCAAAAGGACCGAAATCTGTTATCACTACTAAAATTACAAATTTTACTTGGAAAATTGATTTTTTATATGAAAACATAAAATTGCATTTTATTCGTAAACCAGAGGTCCTAGAGCCAAAAGGACCGAAATCGGTTATCACTACTAAAATTCCAAATTTTACTTGGAAAATTGATTTTTTATATGAAAACATAAAATTGCATTTTATTCGTAAACCAGAGGTCCTAGAGCCAAAAGGACCGAAATCTGCTATCACTACTAAAATTCCAAATTTTACTTGGAAAATTGATTTTTTATATGAAAACATAAAATTGCATTTTGTTCGTAAACCAGAGGTCCTAGAGCCAAAAGGACCGAAATCTGTTATCACTACTAAAATTCCAAATTTTACTTGGAAAATTGATTTTTTATATGAAAACATAAAATTGCATTTTATTCGTAAACCAGAGGTCCTAGAGCCAAAAGGACCGAAATCGGTTATCACTACTAAAATTCCAAATTTTACTTGGAAAATTGATTTTTTATATGAAAACATAAAATTGCATTTTATTCGTAAACCAGAGGTCCTAGAGCCAAAAGGACCGAAATCTGTTATCACTACTAAAATTCCAAATTTTACTTGGAAAATTGATTTTTTATATGAAAACATAAAATTGCATTTTATTCGTAAACCAGAGGTCCTAGAGCCAAAAGGACCGAAATCTGTTATCACTACTAAAATTCCAAATTTTACTTGGAAAATTGATTTTTTATATGAAAACATAAAATTGCATTTTATTCGTAAACCAGAGGTCCTAGAGCCAAAAGGACCGAAATCGGTTATCACTACTAAAATTCCAAATTTTACTTGGAAAATTGATTTTTTATATGAAAACATAAAATTGCATTTTATTCGTAAACCAGAGGTCCTAGAGCCAAAAGGACCGAAATCTGTTATCACTACTAAAATTCCAAATTTTACTTGGAAAATTGATTTTTTGTATGAAAACATAAAATTGCATTTTATTCGTAAACCAGAGGTCCTAGAGCCAAAAGGACCGAAATCTGTTATCACTACTAAAATTACAAATTTTACTTGGAAAATTGATTTTTTATATGAAAACATAAAATTGCATTTTATTCGTAAACCAGAGGTCCTAGAGCCAAAAGGACCGAAATCGGTTATCACTACTAAAATTCCAAATTTTACTTGGAAAATTGATTTTTTATATGAAAACATAAAATTGAATTTTATTCGTAAACCAGAGGTCCTAGAGCCAAAAGGACCGAAATCTGCTATCACTACTAAAATTCCAAATTTTACTTGGAAAATTGATTTTTTATATGAAAACATAAAATTGCATTTTATTCGTAAACCAGAGGTCCTAGAGCCAAAAGCACCGAAATCTGTTATCACTACTAAAATTCCAAATTTTACTTGGAAAATTGATTTTTTATATGAAAACATAAAATTGCATTTTATTCGTAAACCAGAGGTCCTAGAGCCAAAAGGACCGAAATCGGTTATCACTACTAAAATTCCAAATTTTACTTGGAAAATTGATTTTTTATATGAAAACATAAAATTGCATTTTATTCGTAAACCAGAGGTCCTAGAGCCAAAAGGACCGAAATCGGTTATCACTACTAAAATTCCAAATTTTACTTGGAAAATTGATTTTTTATATGAAAACATAAAATTGCATTTTATTCGTAAACCAGAGGTCCTAGAGCCAAAAGGACCGAAATCTGTTATCACTACTAAAATTCCAAATTTTACTTGGAAAATTGATTTTTTGTATGAAAACATAAAATTGCATTTTATTCGTAAACCAGAGGTCCTAGAGCCAAAAGGACCGAAATCTGTTATCACTACTAAAATTACAAATTTTACTTGGAAAATTGATTTTTTATATGAAAACATAAAATTGCATTTTATTCGTAAACCAGAGGTCCTAGAGCCAAAAGGACCGAAATCGGTTATCACTACTAAAATTCCAAATTTTACTTGGAAAATTGATTTTTTATATGAAAACATAAAATTGCATTTTATTCGTAAACCAGAGGTCCTAGAGCCAAAAGGACCGAAATCTGCTATCACTACTAAAATTCCAAATTTTACTTGGAAAATTGATTTTTTATATGAAAACATAAAATTGCATTTTGTTCGTAAACCAGAGGTCCTAGAGCCAAAAGGACCGAAATCTGTTATCACTACTAAAATTCCAAATTTTACTTGGAAAATTGATTTTTTATATGAAAACATAAAATTGCATTTTATTCGTAAACCAGAGGTCCTAGAGCCAAAAGGACCGAAATCGGTTATCACTACTAAAATTCCAAATTTTACTTGGAAAATTGATTTTTTATATGAAAACATAAAATTGCATTTTATTCGTAAACCAGAGGTCCTAGAGCCAAAAGGACCGAAATCTGTTATCACTACTAAAATTCCAAATTTTACTTGGAAAATTGATTTTTTATATGAAAACATAAAATTGCATTTTATTCGTAAACCAGAGGTCCTAGAGCCAAAAGGACCGAAATCTGTTATCACTACTAAAATTCCAAATTTTACTTGGAAAATTGATTTTTTATATGAAAACATAAAATTGCATTTTATTCGTAAACCAGAGGTCCTAGAGCCAAAAGGACCGAAATCGGTTATCACTACTAAAATTCCAAATTTTACTTGGAAAATTGATTTTTTATATGAAAACATAAAATTGCATTTTATTCGTAAACCAGAGGTCCTAGAGCCAAAAGGACCGAAATCTGTTATCACTACTAAAATTCCAAATTTTACTTGGAAAATTGATTTTTTGTATGAAAACATAAAATTGCATTTTATTCGTAAACCAGAGGTCCTAGAGCCAAAAGGACCGAAATCTGTTATCACTACTAAAATTACAAATTTTACTTGGAAAATTGATTTTTTATATGAAAACATAAAATTGCATTTTATTCGTAAACCAGAGGTCCTAGAGCCAAAAGGACCGAAATCGGTTATCACTACTAAAATTCCAAATTTTACTTGGAAAATTGATTTTTTATATGAAAACATAAAATTGCATTTTATTCGTAAACCAGAGGTCCTAGAGCCAAAAGGACCGAAATCTGCTATCACTACTAAAATTCCAAATTTTACTTGGAAAATTGATTTTTTATATGAAAACATAAAATTGCATTTTATTCGTAAACCAGAGGTCCTAGAGCCAAAAGCACCGAAATCTGTTATCACTACTAAAATTCCAAATTTTACTTGGAAAATTGATTTTTTATATGAAAACATAAAATTGCATTTTATTCGTAAACCAGAGGTCCTAGAGCCAAAAGGACCGAAATCGGTTATCACTACTAAAATTCCAAATTTTACTTGGAAAATTGATTTTTTATATGAAAACATAAAATTGCATTTTATTCGTAAACCAGAGGTCCTAGAGCCAAAAGGACCGAAATCTGTTATCACTACTAAAATTCCAAATTTTACTTGGAAAATTGATTTTTTGTATGAAAACATAAAATTGCATTTTATTCGTAAACCAGAGGTCCTAGAGCCAAAAGGACCGAAATCGGTTATCACTACTAAAATTCCAAATTTTACTTGGAAAATTGATTTTTTATATGAAAACATAAAATTGCATTTTATTCGTAAACCAGAGGTCCTAGAGCCAAAAGGACCGAAATCTGCTATCACTACTAAAATTCCAAATTTTACTTGGAAAATTGATTTTTTATATGAAAACATAAAATTGCATTTTATTCGTAAACCAGAGGTCCTAGAGCCAAAAGCACCGAAATCTGTTATCACTACTAAAATTCCAAATTTTACTTGGAAAATTGATTTTTTATATGAAAACATAAAATTGCATTTTATTCGTAAACCAGAGGTCCTAGAGCCAAAAGGACCGAAATCGGTTATCACTACTAAAATTCCAAATTTTACTTGGAAAATTGATTTTTTATATGAAAACATAAAATTGCATTTTATTCGTAAACCAGAGGTCCTAGAGCCAAAAGGACCGAAATCTGTTATCACTACTAAAATTCCAAATTTTACTTGGAAAATTGATTTTTTGTATGAAAACATAAAATTGCATTTTATTCGTAAACCAGAGGTCCTAGAGCCAAAAGGACCGAAATCGGTTATCACTACTAAAATTCCAAATTTTACTTGGAAAATTGATTTTTTATATGAAAACATAAAATTGCATTTTATTCGTAAACCAGAGGTCCTAGAGCCAAAAGGACCGAAATCTGTTATCACTACTAAAATTCCAAATTTTACTTGGAAAATTGATTTTTTATATGAAAACATAAAATTGCATTTTATTCGTAAACCAGAGGTCCTAGAGCCAAAAGGACCGAAATCGGTTATCACTACTAAAATTCCAAATTTTACTTGGAAAATTGATTTTTTATATGAAAACATAAAATTGCATTTTATTCGTAAACCAGAGGACAAAGGACCGAAATCGGTTATCACTACTAAAATTCCAAATTTTACTTGGAAAATTGATTTTTTATAAGAAAACATAAAATTGCATTTTATTCGTAAACCAGAGGTCCTAGAGCCAAAAGGACCGAAATCTGTTATCACTACTAAAATTCCAAATTTTACTTGGAAAATTGATTTTTTATATGAAAACATAAAATTGCATTTTATTCGTAAACCAGAGGTCCTAGAGCCAAAAGGACCGAAATCGGTTATCACTACTAAAATTCCAAATTTTACTTGGAAAATTGATTTTTTATATGAAAACATAAAATTGCATTTTATTCGTAAACCAGAGGTCCTAGAGCCAAAAGGACCGAAATCTGTTATCACTACTAAAATTCCAAATTTTACTTGGAAAATCGATTTTTTATATGAAAACATAAAATTGCATTTTATTCGTAAACCAGAGGTCCTAGAGCCAAAAGGACCGAAATCTGTTATCACTACTAAAATTCCAAATTTTACTTGGAAAATTGATTTTTTATATGAAAACATAAAATTGCATTTTATTCGTAAACCAGAGGTCCTAGAGCCAAAAGGACCGAAATCGGTTATCACTACTAAAATTCCAAATTTTACTTGGAAAATTGATTTTTTATATGAAAACATAAAATTGCATTTTATTCGTAAACCAGAGGTCCTAGAGCCAAAAGGACCGAAATCGGTTATCACTACTAAAATTCCAAATTTTACTTGGAAAATTGATTTTTTATATGAAAACATAAAATTGCATTTTATTCGTAAACCAGAGGTCCTAGAGCCAAAAGGACCGAAATCTGCTATCACTACTAAAATTCCAAATTTTACTTGGAAAATTGATTTTTTATATGAAAACATAAAATTGCATTTTATTCGTAAACCAGAGGTCCTAGAGCCAAAAGGACCGAAATCTGTTATCACTACTAAAATTCCAAATTTTACTTGGAAAATTGATTTTTTATATGAAAACATAAAATTGCATTTTATTCGTAAACCAGAGGTCCTAGAGCCAAAAGGACCGAAATCGGTTATCACTACTAAAATTCCAAATTTTACTTGGAAAATTGATTTTTTATATGAAAACATAAAATTGCGTTTTATTCGTAAACCAGAGGTTCTAGAGCCAAAAGGACCGAAATCTGTTATCACTACTAAAATTCCAAATTTTACTTGGAAAATTGATTTTTTATATGAAAACATAAAATTGCATTTTATTCGTAAACCAGAGGTCCTAGAGCCAAAAGGACCGAAATCTGTTATCACTACTAAAATTCCAAATTTTACTTGGAAAATTGATTTTTTATATGAAAACATAAAATTGCATTTTATTCGTAAACCAGAGGTCCTAGAGCCAAAAGGACCGAAATCTGTTATCACTACTAAAATTCCAAATTTTACTTCAAAAATTGATTTTTTATATGAAAACATAAAATTGCATTTTATTCGTAAACCAGAGGTCCTAGAGCCAAAAGGACCGAAATCTGTTATCACTACTAAAATTCCAAATTTTACTTGGAAAATTGATTTTTTATATGAAAACATAAAATTGCATTTTATTCGTAAACCAGAGGTCCTAGAGCCAAAAGGACCGAAATCTGTTATCACTACTAAAATTCCAAATTTTACTTGGAAAATTGATTTTTTATATGAAAACATAAAATTGCATTTTATTCGTAAACCAGAGGTCCTAGAGCCAAAAGGACAGAAATCTGTTATCACTACTAAAATTCCAAATTTTACTTGGAAAATTGATTTTTTATATGAAAACATAAAATTGCATTTTATTCGTAAACCAGAGGTCCTAGAGCCAAAAGGACCGAAATCGGTTATCACTACTAAAATTCCAAATTTTACTTGGAAAATTGATTTTTTATAGTGTCCGACCGAACGCACTTTTTGAGACCGAACCCGAACCCGAACCCGAACTTCGGTCAATTTTGACAAGTTCGGCCGAACCCGAACCCGAACTTTTTGTTAATAAATCTGAACAATTGTGTTCCAAATTTCTTAGGTTTTAGAAATTTGCATCCCTGCGTGAGGTTTTTTCGCAAAACGACGGGAAACAGGTGTTTTCATTACTAATGCTAATATTTGGTTATAGCCCTAGTATGTATACATCAGTGTTGCCAATTTAGCCATTTAGTGGCTAGATTTAGCCATTTTTCACCCTGTTTAGCCATTAAAAAATGAGTTTAGCCATTAGCCATTTTTTTTTAGCCATTTTTCAACTTATTTAGCCATAAAATGTTTTTGCCGTTATTCTTTTAAAATAACAATTTTTATTTTATTATAAAAATTTATAAACGCCTTTAATTTAAATCACAACTTTTACAAATGTTGAAAATTGCAATAAACTATGACGCTGAAACATCTTCCAAAATTAAGGAACAGTATTCCACTATTAAATTTATAAAATCGATCAACACAAACATCGTTGTTTCTTTCTGGTTGCAAGTATTTCAATGAAGGGATGCAGGCGGTAACAAAATTGTTTCTCAAATTTCAGAATTGCCTATAAAGTTGCTCTGACTTCCATGGTATTTTGCTGAAGTAGAGAGGGTGTTTAGCCAAGTAAACATCGTTAAAAGTAATTTGAGAAATAGGTTACATTAAGCAACCATTTATTCGATTTTATCAATTAGGTTAATATTTTTACCATAACAGTACAATATTTATACCACCAGCGCAATAGTGGGGAGGGAACTATGCGTTTGTGCTGATGTCTGTAACACCTTAAAATATTAGTCCTTAGCCCACCTTTACGTATTAATTCAGAATCACGATGTTTGTCCGGCTGGCTGGCTGTCCACGTAAACCTTGTGCGCAAAGTACAGGTCGCAATTTATAGATTATTTGATAAAATTTGGTACAAAGGTTCTAATGTGGTGTAGGGCATCATAAAGTCGTGTTTAACCGACTATACTTTCTTACTTGTTTTTTATTGTAGATCTGGACTCAAAAGGTTGGGTAAATGTTGTCGTGATTATGATTTACCGTCAAATTATTTAAAACTTATGATTATCTGAAACTAATGAGTGACTCCTATGAGATGAACAATTTTTCGATGATTTAATTTTTTAATATTAATTTATTTTAATATTAATTTACGTTTAATCTTATTTAACAAATTGATCTTAACTCACAATTTTATCGTAAACAACTTTAAATGAATTATTTCCGTTTTGTTATTGAATTTTAATGTGTTTATATTTAAAAAAGCTTTTAGCCATTTTTTAGCCCATTTTTAGCCATTTTTTAGCCATTTTTTCGTAAATTTAGCCATTTTTGGTCACCAAGTTTTGGCAACACTGGTATACATATTAGTACTCAAACCTCTACAATGTATTTTTTGAATTCCTTGGGGTGTATTTTCTCTAAGTGGCGTTTAATATTGGCGGTAGTTTGTTTGCTTGGCAATGAACTCCCCATTGACATTTGTTTGGCGCAACATTTGCTTTGAGCGCTTGGTCAATTTAAAAAAAAAACTCCAAAACGGATTGGAAGACATTTTTATCAGGAAATATGTATACTATAAAGTTTGGTTTGTGGTTCACCTAAAACTAAAGATTATCTTACCATTCACAGAATATAAATAGAGAGTATTTTTTGCCAAATAAAATTTAACCGTTTTTTTTTTTGTTTTATTTTTTACCGTCTTCTAAAAATTACACATATAAAGACATTTTTATACACTTAAGCATTTTATTAAGTCATCGCTGTATTTTTTCGAACTAAAACTCATAGAGAAAAATAGTTGTATTGATTTCGTATTATTTTCAAAAACAATGATCCCAAATTAAAATTTGAAATTATAATAAATAAGTTATTTCATAAAAAAGTTCGGTGTTCGGTAAAGTTCGGTAAAAATTTCGCCGAACACCGAACTTTGACCGAACATCATTTTTTGCCGAACTCCGTAACCGAACCCGAACGTTCGTTCGGACACTAATTTTTTATATGAAAACATAAAATTGCATTTTATTCGTAAACCAGAGGTCCTAGAGCCAAAAGGACCGAAATCTGTTATCACTACTAAAATTCCAAATTTTACTTGGAAAATTGATTTTTTATATGAAAACATAAAATTGCATTTTATTCGTAAACCAGAGGTCCTAGAGCCAAAAGGACCGAAATCTGTTATCACTACTAAAATTCCAAATTTTACTTGGAAAATCGATTTTTTATATGAAAACATAAAATTGCATTTTATTCGTAAACCAGAGGTCCTAGAGCCAAAAGGACCGAAATCTGTTATCACTACTAAAATTCCAAATTTTACTTGGAAAATTGATTTTTTGTATGAAAACATAAAATTGCATTTTATTCGTAAACCAGAGGTCCTAGAGCCAAAAGGACCGAAATCGGTTATCACTACTAAAATTCCAAATTTGACTTGGAAAATTGATTTTTTATATGAAAACATAAAATTGCATTTTATTCGTAAACCAGAGGTCCTAGAGCCAAAAGGACCGAAATCTGTTATCACTACTAAAATTCCAAATTTTACTTGGAAAATTGATTTTTTGTATGAAAACATAAAATTGCATTTTATTCGTAAACCAGAGGTCCTAGAGCCAAAAGGACCGAAATCTGTTATCACTACTAAAATTACAAATTTTACTTGGAAAATTGATTTTTTATATGAAAACATAAAATTGCATTTTATTCGTAAACCAGAGGTCCTAGAGCCAATAGGACCGAAATCTGTTATCACTACTAAAATTCCAAATTTTACTTGGAAAATTGATTTTTTATATGAAAACATAAAATTGCATTTTATTCGTAAACCAGAGGTCCTAGAGCCAAAAGGACCGAAATCTGTTATCACTACTAAAATTCCAAATTTTACTTGGAAAATTGATTTTTTATATGAAAACATAAAATTGCATTTTATTCGTAAACCAGAGGTCCTAGAGCCAAAAGGACCGAAATCGGTTATCACTACTAAAATTCCAAATTTTACTTGGAAAATTGATTTTTTATATGAAAACATAAAATTGCATTTTATTCGTAAACCAGAGGTCCTAGAGCCAAAAGGACCGAAATCTGTTATCACTACTAAAATTCCAAATTTTACTTGGAAATTTGATTTTTTGTATGAAAACATAAAATTGCATTTTATTCGTAAACCAGAGGTCCTAGAGCCAAAAGGACCGAAATCTGTTATCACTACTAAAATTCCAAATTTTACTTGGAAAATTGATTTTTTATATGAAAACATAAAATTGCATTTTATTCGTAAACCAGAGGTCCTAGAGCCAAAAGGACCGAAATCGGTTATCACTACTAAAATTCCAAATTTTACTTGGAAAATTGATTTTTTATATGAAAACATAAAATTGCATTTTATTCGTAAACCAGAGGTCCTAGAGCCAAAAGGACCGAAATCTGTTATCACTACTAAAATTCCAAATTTTACTTGGAAAATTGATTTTTTGTATGAAAACATAAAATTGCATTTTATTCGTAAACCAGAGGTCCTAGAGCCAAAAGTACCGAAATCTGTTATCACTACTAAAATTCCAAATTTTACTTGGAATATTGATTTTTTATATGAAAACATAAAATTGCATTTTATTCGTAAACCAGAGGTCCTAGAGCCAAAAGGACCGAAATCTGTTATCACTACTAAAATTCCAAATTTTACTTGGAAAATTGATTTTTTATATGAAAACATAAAATTGCATTTTATTCGTAAACCAGAGGTCCTAGAGCCAAATGGACCGAAATCTGTTATCACTAAAAAAATTCCAAATTTTACTTGGAAAATTGATTTTTTATATGAAAACATAAAATTGCATTTTATTCGTAAACCAGAGGTCCTAGAGCCAAAAGGACCGAAATCTGTTATCACTACTAAAATTCCAAATTTTACTTGGAAAATTGATTTTTTGTATGAAAACATAAAATTGCATTTTATTCGTAAACCAGAGGTCCTAGAGCCAAAAGGACCGAAATCTGTTATCACTACTAAAATTCCAAATTTTACTTGGAAAATTGATTTTTTATATGAAAACATAAAATTGCATTTTATTCGTAAACCAGAGGTCCTAGAGCCAAAAGGACCGAAATCTGTTATCACTACTAAAATTCCAAATTTTACTTGGAAAATTGATTTTTTGTATGAAAACATAAAATTGCATTTTATTCGTAAACCAGAGGTCCTAGAGCCAAAAGGACCGAAATCTGTTATCACTACTAAAATTCCAAATTTTACTTGGAAAATTGATTTTTTATATGAAAACATAAAATTGCATTTTATTCGTAAACCAGAGGTCCTAGAGCCAAAAGGACCGAAATCTGTTATCACTACTAAAATTCCAAATTTTACTTGGAAAATTGATTTTTTGTATGAAAACATAAAATTGCATTTTATTCGTAAACCAGAGGTCCTAGAGCCAAAAGGACCGAAATCTGTTATCACTACTAAAATTCCAAATTTTACTTGGAAAATTGATTTTTTATATGAAAACATAAAATTGCATTTTATTCGTAAACCAGAGGTCCTAGAGCCAAAAGGACCGAAATCTGTTATCACTACTAAAATTCCAAATTTTACTTGGAAAATTTATTTTTTATATGAAAACATAAAATTGCATTTTATTCGTAAACCAGAGGTCCTAGAGCCAAATGGACCGAAATCTGTTATCACTAAAAAAATTCCAAATTTTACTTGGAAAATTGATTTTTTATATGAAAACATAAAATTGCATTTTATTCGTAAACCAGAGGTCCTAGAGCCAAAAGGACCGAAATCTGTTATCACTACTAAAATTCCAAATTTTACTTGGAAAATTGATTTTTTGTATGAAAACATAAAATTGCATTTTATTCGTAAACCAGAGGTCCTAGAGCCAAAAGGACCGAAATCTGTTATCACTACTAAAATTCCAAATTTTACTTGGAAAATTGATTTTTTATATGAAAACATAAAATTGCATTTTATTCGTAAACCAGAGGTCCTAGAGCCAAAAGGACCGAAATCTGTTATCACTAAAAAAATTCCAAATTTTACTTGGAAAATTGATTTTTTATATGAAAACATAAAATTGCATTTTATTCGTAAACCAGAGGTCCTAGAGCCAAAAGGACCGAAATCTGTTATCACTACAAAAATTCCAAATTTTACTTGGAAAATTGATTTTTTATATGAAAACATAAAATTGCATTTTATTCGTAAACCAGAGGTCCTAGAGCCAAATGGACCGAAATCTGTTATCACTAAAAAAATTCCAAATTTTACTTGGAAAATTGATTTTTTATATGAAAACATAAAATTGCATTTTATTCGTAAACCAGAGGTCCTAGAGCCAAAAGGACCGAAATCTGTTATCACTACTAAAATTCCAAATTTTACTTGGAAAATTGATTTTTTGTATGAAAACATAAAATTGCATTTTATTCGTAAACCAGAGGTCCTAGAGCCAAAAGGACCGAAATCTGTTATCACTACAAAAATTCCAAATTTTACTTGGAAAATTGATTTTTTATATGAAAACATAAAATTGCATTTTATTCGTAAACCAGAGGTCCTAGAGCCAAAAGGACCGAAATCTGTTATCACCAAAAAAATTCCAAATTTTACTTGGAAAATTGATTTTTTATATGAAAACATAAAATTGCATTTTATTCGTAAACCAGAGGTCCTAGAGCCAAAAGGACCGAAATCTGTTATCACTACTAAAATTCCAAATTTTACTTGGAAAATTGATTTTTTGTATGAAAACATAAAATTGCATTTTATTCGTAAACCAGAGGTCCTAGAGCCAAAAGGACCGAAATCTGTTATCACTACTAAAATTCCAAATTTTACTTGGAAAATTGATTTTTTATATGAAAACATAAAATTGCATTTTATTCGTAAACCAGAGGTCCTAGAGCCAAAAGGACCGAAATCTGTTATCACTAAAAAAATTCCAAATTTTACTTGGAAAATTGATTTTTTATACGAAAACATAAAATTGCATTTTATTCGTAAACCAGAGGTCCTAGAGCCAAAAGGACCGAAATCTGTTATCACTACAAAAATTCCAAATTTTACTTGGAAAATTGATTTTTTATACGAAAACATAAAATTGCATTTTATTCGTAAACCAGAGGTCCTAGAGCCAAAAGGACCGAAATCTGTTATCACTACAAAAATTCCAAATTTTACTTGGAAAATTGATTTTTTATACGAAAACATAAAATTGCATTTTATTCGTAAACCAGAGGTCCTAGAGCCAAAAGGACCGAAATCTGTTATCACTACAAAAATTCCAAATTTTACTTGGAAAATTGATTTTTTATATGAAAACATAAAATTGCATTTTATTCGTAAACCAGAGGTCCTAGAGCCAAAAGGACCGAAATCTGTTATCACTACAAAAATTCCAAATTTTACTTAGAAAATTGATTTTTTATACGAAAACATAAAATTGCATTTTATTCGTAAACCAGAGGTCCTAGAGCCAAAAGGACCGAAATCTGTTATCACTACAAAAATTCCAAATTTTACTTGGAAAATTGATTTTTTATACGAAAACATAAAATTGCATTTTATTCGTAAACCAGAGGTCCTAGAGCCAAAAGGACCGAAATCTGTTATCACTACAAAAATTCCAAATTTTACTTGGAAAATTGATTTTTTATACGAAAACATAAAATTGCATTTTATTCGTAAACCAGAGGTCCTAGAGCCAAAAGGACCGAAATCTGTTATCACTACAAAAATTCCAAATTTTACTTGGAAAATTGATTTTTTATATGAAAACATAAAATTGCATTTTATTCGTAAACCTGTAAGAAATATTGTAAATAAAACCCGTAATACTTCTAAACGATTTAAAGTTTTATTTAGGTTTGTAATTTAAAACAACAAGTTATTATAACTAAGTAGTATTTTCAACACACCTTCTCAAACCTAATACTAGATACTTAATTTACAATAAAAGTTAATTAATATGCATAAGTTCATTAAATTTCATGTGTTTAATCCTAGACAGATTTTTCGTAAATATATCTGCTATCATATATTCCGTGCTAAGATATTTAAGTTTAATTTGCTTCATGCTAATTGCGTTTCGTATGTGATGGTACTTAATATCGATGTGCTTACTCCTGTTGTGAAATATAGCATTCGAAGCTATTTTTAAAGCACCTTGATTATCCACATTTAATGTCACTGGAACATCTTCAACGCACTCAAGTTCAAGTAACAATCTTTTTAAATAAATGGATTCCTTTGTAGCATTTGACATCGAAATGTACTCCGCCTCTGTGCTACTTAATGCGACGACATTCT
Organism: Pollenia griseotomentosa; assembly: GCA_963931875.1. NCBI lineage: Eukaryota > Metazoa > Arthropoda > Insecta > Diptera > Polleniidae > Pollenia > Pollenia griseotomentosa. The sequence continues at coordinate 222,518,564 of OZ007560.1, forward strand.
GTTTTTTGGACTCCCAAGAAACTAAGCAACTGCCATAGTAAAACATAAAACCTGAATATGATTTTCTGTCCAGAGCATTTCCGCCGCAATCTGCATCTGCATATCCAGTTAATTCACCCTCATTGTATTTGTAATGAAGCTTCAGTTCTTTCGTTCCCAATAAATATTTTAAAATATTTTTGGCAGCTTTCATATGTTCAATATGCGGATCTGTGTTTCTCTGTGATAACTTTGCTACTGAATGCAATATATCAGGACGAGTTGTGATAGCTAAATACATAAGTTCTCCCATAATTGTTTGATACGTTTTAAGTCCCACTTTTTTGCAATTGCCGTCACAAACTACTTGAAAACCAGGTTCAAGGGGAACTGATACCTTCTTACATTGCTCCATATTATATTTGCTCAACAAAGTTTTTATATACTAAATATTACTCACTGTTAAATCGCCTGTTTCACCATCTCTGTTTATTTCCATTCCAAGAAAATGCTGCACTGGACCTTTATCGCTGACATCAAACTCCGTTGATAGTTCGAATTTGATTCGTTGTATAACTGATTTGTTTCTGCATCCGATAAGAATATCATCCACGTACACTGCCAATATAACTAACTCATTATCAGCTAACATTTTATACAAGCATGGTTCATTATCACAGTTGGTGAAACCAATTTTTTTTAGAGACACGTCCAATTTAGTATTCCACTCTCGGCCTGATTGTTTAAGGCCATATAGAGACTTTCGCAATCTCAAAACCTTATTTGGATTCTCTTTATCAACGAACATTTTTGGCTGCTGCATATACACCTCCTCATTGAGATTTCCATTTAAATATGCGCTTACAATATCAATTTGATGTAAGTACATACCTTTTTTCACAGCTAAAGCGAATAGAAGTCTTATATTTGCATACCTTATAACAGGAGAAAACGTTTCGTGGTAATCAATACCGTACTTTTGGCTACATCCTTTGGCCACGAGTCTTGCTTTGTATCGCTCCACACGACCATCTTTTGTTGTTTTAATGGCATATACCCATTTGCATCCAATAGGTCTTTTTCCAGCTGGCAAATCAACCAAGTCCCATGTTTTATTTCTTACCAAAACATTAAATTCTGTTTGCATAGCATTCTTCCATTCTGACGATTTTTTACAACTAATTGCTTCTACCGTAGTTTGGGGCACGAATTTTTCTTTTGTGAATAAACTATTTATCACGTTATATTGTTTTTTAGGTCTACCAGGTCTGCCATCTCGAATTATTTTAGGACGACCTCTTCCCCTTTTTGGCTGCTGACTATCATCTACCAAATTATCTTCCTCTGATTGAATTTCATTAAGCATTGTGTCGTCATTAGTCTCTTCAATTTCATCACTGTCCCCCTCATCGGCCGTATTAAAACAATCTTCTTGATCGTCAATCACTTGTATAACTGATTCATCTACTGTAGCATGAGAGGACTGAGAACTTTCTTGAATCTCGTACGTGGGAAATATCATATAATCATCATCTTTGCTCTCTTGACTATTTTCACTACCAACAGAATCGAACGAATTTTCATCAAAACTTACGTCACGTCTTTCAATAACATTTTGTGTTTCTTTGTCATACAATCTGTACGCCTTTGCAACTTGAGAATATCCCACCATAATATGTTGTTTTCCTTTTGCATCAAATTTTGATTTTTGACGTTTATTTAAGGCTATTGCGCATGAACCAAAAATCTTTAAATGGTTAACTTTCGGCTTATATCCATACCAAGCTTCATATGGAGTTTTTTCTAACAGAGCTTTAGTAGGAGAACGATTTCGCAAATAGACTGCTGTGGCAACAGCTTCTGCCCACAGATTTTTGTTGAGTTTCGCATGTACTAGCATGGATCGCGACATCTCCACCAAAGTTCGATTTGCACGTTCTGCAACACCATTTTGTTGAGGTGTGTAAACTACGGTTAACTGCCTCAAAATACCGTGCTCCTGTAGATAAGAATCAAAAACTTTGTTAATGTACTCACGTCCGTTATCGCTTCTTAATATTTTAATCTTTTTTCCTGTTTCACGTTCAACTTGCTGCTTGAATATCTTGAATTTTTCGAATACCTCATTCTTTGACTTAATGAAGAATACAAATACTCTCCTCGTCTTATCGTCAATAAAGGTGACAAAATATCTGGATCCACCCACAGACGGTACATTTATTGGACCACATACATCTGAATGTATTAACTCCAATACATTTTCAGAACGATGTTCACTTGCTTTAGGAAATGGTGCAACATGGATCTTGCTTATCATACACGTTTTGCACCTGTGGTTTTCAGCTTGATTCGAAATCTTCATGCCATTTGCTAGACCTTTTTTACTTATTATCCCTAAGTCATTAAAATTTAAATGACCAAATCGGCAATGCCACAGCATGTCGCTACTACTTGCTGCAAAAATACGCTCTTTGGATTCTTGACGTAAAATAAACAAATTCTCTTCTTTGTAAGCATATATTATAACATCACCTGCACTGTCCTTAATTTGAACTCCATCGGAATTAAATGTTGCTGTGCACCCATTTTCTACTGCCTTACTAATCGAAATAAAATTTCCTTGCAATTCCGGTGCAAAAAGGACATTTTCCAGGTGTATTTCGCATTCCGCTTTTATTATAACTTTACCTCTACCAGTTGCGGTAATACATTTATCAGCTGCGAGATAAATTTTCTCCTCACATTTGACCAGGGTGTCAAATAACTTTTTATTGTTACACATGTGAGATGTGGCCCCACTATCAACATACCACAAATCTTGTTTAAAACCTTTTGCTGCTGCAACTAATGCACATGTTTTCTGTTCCACTGCTTTCTTTTCTCGACAATCTCTAGCGTAATGACCTTTACGACCACATGTGAAACACTTTCCAGTAATTACCTTCTTGTCTTTTACTTCTCTTGAGTTTAAACTTTTGGATTTCTTATTAGAACGTGCTGCATATGCTTGCTGATAACTACTACCTTCAGCTTCCTGTTGTACATTAGCTCGACGGTCACCTTCTTCTAACAATTTCAGTTTCAAGACTTGAAATGTTGGCAAATTATCCCGAGTCTCCATAGCAATTATAAAAGCTTCATACGACTTCGGCAAACTTGATAATAACGTTATGACGACTAATTCATCTTGAAGCTGTATACCGCTATCTGCTAGTTTTTCTATAACTTCCTCGAATTTATTTAAATACTGGCTCATAGCTTCGTTGTCATCCATTTTCAGATGCATCAAACGTTTATAAAGCATAACTTTTTGTATTGGCCCCCTGGGCTTATGCACTTCCTCTAATTTGTTCCAAGCTTCTGCAGATTTTGTACATTTCTTAATGTAATTTAGCTGACTACCTTTAATGCTCAAAACAATAGTGGCAAGCGCTTTTTCGTCATTCCCTTCCCAATCGGATTTCTGTTCCGCAGTCCAATTAGGCTCACAGTTCAATTGACCATTTGCGTACTTCCACAACCCATTGTGGATTAGAACGCTCTTCATATGCACATGCCAGGAATCGTAATTCCTTTCATCTAGCTTCTCGATTTGCAAGAACGGCGATGTCATATTTAGTTTTTCTTCAGTCAATTCTGAACACAATATTCTTTAAAAAAATTTAAAATGGCTAGACGTCTGGGCCCATAACCAAGTGTAAGAAATATTGTAAATAAAACCCGTAATACTTCTAAACGATTTAAAGTTTTATTAAGGAATGAAATAAAGAAAGAAATATACAAATGTATTTTTATGTACAAAGCAAAGGTTGCTACGATTAAAAATAATTATACAAATTCAAAGCCTACTAAGATTAGGTTTGTAATTTAAAAACAACAAGTTATTATAACTAAGTAGTATTTTCAACAAAACCAGAGGTCCTAGAGCCAAAAGGACCGAAATCTGTTATCACTACTAAAATTCCAAATTTTACTTGGAAAATTGATTTTTTATATGAAAACATAAAATTGCATTTTATTCGTAAACAAGAGGTCCTAGAGCCAAAAGGACCGCAATCTGTTATCACTACTAAAATTCCAAATTTTACTTGGAAAATTGATTTTTTATACGAAAACATAAAATTGCATTTTATTCGTAAACCAGAGGTCCTAGAGCCAAAAGGACCGAAATCTGTTATCACTACAAAAATTCCAAATTTTACTTGGAAAATTGATTTTTTATACGAAAACATAAAATTGCATTTTATTCGTAAACCAGAGGTCCTAGAGCCAAAAGGACCGCAATCTGTTATCACTACTAAAATTCCAAATTTTACTTGGAAAATTGATTTTTTATATGAAAACATAAAATTGCATTTTATTCGTAAACCAGAGGTCCTAGAGCCAAAAGGACCGAAATCTGTTATCACTACAAAAATTCCAAATTTTACTTGGAAAATTGATTTTTTATACGAAAACATAAAATTGCATTTTATTCGTAAACCAGAGGTCCTAGAGCCAAAAGGACCGAAATCTGTTATCACTACAAAAATTCCAAATTTTACTTGGAAAATTGATTTTTTATACGAAAACATAAAATTGCATTTTATTCGTAAACCAGAGGTCCTAGAGCCAAAAGGACCGCAATCTGTTATCACTACTAAAATTCCAAATTTTACTTGGAAAATTGATTTTTTATATGAAAACATAAAATTGCATTTTATTCGTAAACCAGAGGTCCTAGAGCCAAAAGGACCGAAATCTGTTATCACTACAAAAATTCCAAATTTTACTTGGAAAATTGATTTTTTATACGAAAACATAAAATTGCATTTTATTCGTAAACCAGAGGTCCTAGAGCCAAAAGGACCGCAATCTGTTATCACTACTAAAATTCCAAATTTTACTTGGAAAATTGATTTTTTATATGAAAACATAAAATTGCATTTTATTCGTAAACCAGAGGTCCTAGAGCCAAAAGGACCGAAATCTGTTATCACTACAAAAATTCCAAATTTTACTTGGAAAATTGATTTTTTATACGAAAACATAAAATTGCATTTTATTCGTAAACCAGAGGTCCTAGAGCCAAAAGGACCGCAATCTGTTATCACTACTAAAATTCCAAATTTTACTTGGAAAATTGATTTTTTATATGAAAACATAAAATTGCATTTTATTCGTAAACCAGAGGTCCTAGAGCCAAAAGGACCGAAATCTGTTATCACTACAAAAATTCCAAATTTTACTTGGAAAATTGATTTTTTATACGAAAACATAAAATTGCATTTTATTCGTAAACCAGAGGTCCTAGAGCCAAAAGGACCGCAATCTGTTATCACTACTAAAATTCCAAATTTTACTTGGAAAATTGATTTTTTATATGAAAACATAAAATTGCATTTTATTCGTAAACCAGAGGTCCTAGAGCCAAAAGGACCGAAATCTGTTATCACTACAAAAATTCCAAATTTTACTTGGAAAATTGATTTTTTATACGAAAACATAAAATTGCATTTTATTCGTAAACCAGAGGTCCTAGAGCCAAAAGGACCGAAATCTGTTATCACTACAAAAATTCCAAATTTTACTTGGAAAATTGATTTTTTATACGAAAACATAAAATTGCATTTTATTCGTAAACCAGAGGTCCTAGAGCCAAAAGGACCGCAATCTGTTATCACTACTAAAATTCCAAATTTTACTTGGAAAATTGATTTTTTATATGAAAACATAAAATTGCATTTTATTCGTAAACCAGAGGTCCTAGAGCCAAAAGGACCGAAATCTGTTATCACTACAAAAATTCCAAATTTTACTTGGAAAATTGATTTTTTATACGAAAACATAAAATTGCATTTTATTCGTAAACCAGAGGTCCTAGAGCCAAAAGGACCGAAATCTGTTATCACTACAAAAATTCCAAATTTTACTTGGAAAATTGATTTTTTATACGAAAACATAAAATTGCATTTTATTCGTAAACCAGAGGTCCTAGAGCCAAAAGGACCGAAATCTGTTATCACTACAAAAATTCCAAATTTTACTTGGAAAATTGATTTTTTATACGAAAACATAAAATTGCATTTTATTCGTAAACCAGAGGTCCTAGAGCCAAAAGGACCGCAATCTGTTATCACTACTAAAATTCCAAATTTTACTTGGAAAATTGATTTTTTATATGAAAACATAAAATTGCATTTTATTCGTAAACCAGAGGTCCTAGAGCCAAAAGGACCGAAATCTGTTATCACTACAAAAATTCCAAATTTTACTTGGAAAATTGATTTTTTATACGAAAACATAAAATTGCATTTTATTCGTAAACCAGAGGTCCTAGAGCCAAAAGGACCGAAATCTGTTATCACTACAAAAATTCCAAATTTTACTTGGAAAATTGATTTTTTATACGAAAACATAAAATTGCATTTTATTCGTAAACCAGAGGTCCTAGAGCCAAAAGGACCGCAATCTGTTATCACTACTAAAATTCCAAATTTTACTTGGAAAATTGATTTTTTATATGAAAACATAAAATTGCATTTTATTCGTAAACCAGAGGTCCTAGAGCCAAAAGGACCGCAATCTGTTATCACTACTAAAATTCCAAATTTTACTTGGAAAATTGATTTTTTATACGAAAACATAAAATTGCATTTTATTCGTAAACCAGAGGTCCTAGAGCCAAAAGGACCGAAATCTGTTATCACTACAAAAATTCCAAATTTTACTTGGAAAATTGATTTTTTATACGAAAACATAAAATTGCATTTTATTCGTAAACCAGAGGTCCTAGAGCCAAAAGGACCGCAATCTGTTATCACTACTAAAATTCCAAATTTTACTTGGAAAATTGATTTTTTATATGAAAACATAAAATTGCATTTTATTCGCAAACCAGAGGTCCTAGAGCCAAAAGGACCGAAATCTGTTATCACTACTAAAATTCCAAATTTTACTTGGAAAATTGATTTTTTATATGAAAACATAAAATTGCATTTTATTCGTAAACCAGAGGTCCTAGAGCCAAAAGGACCGCAATCTGTTATCACTACTAAAATTCCAAATTTTACTTGGAAAATTGATTTTTTATACGAAAACATAAAATTGCATTTTATTCGTAAACCAGAGGTCCTAGAGCCAAAAGGACCGAAATCTGTTATCACTACAAAAATTCCAAATTTTACTTGGAAAATTGATTTTTTATACGAAAACATAAAATTGCATTTTATTCGTAAACCAGAGGTCCTAGAGCCAAAAGGACCGAAATCTGTTATCACTACAAAAATTCCAAATTTTACTTGGAAAATTGATTTTTTATACGAAAACATAAAATTGCATTTTATTCGTAAACCAGAGGTCCTAGAGCCAAAAGGACCGAAATCTGTTATCACTACAAAAATTCCAAATTTTACTTGGAAAATTGATTTTTTATATGAAAACATAAAATTGCATTTTATTCGTAAACCAGAGGTCCTAGAGCCAAAAGGACCGAAATCTGTTATCACTACAAAAATTCCAAATTTTACTTGGAAAATTGATTTTTTATATGAAAACATAAAATTGCATTTTATTCGTAAACCAGAGGTCCTAGAGCCAAAAGAACCGAAATCTGTTATCACTACTAAAATTCCAAATTTTACTTGGAAAATTGATTTTTTATATGAAAACATAAAATTGCATTTTATTCGTAAACCAGAGGTCCTAGAGCCAAAAGGACCGCAATCTGTTATCACTACTAAAATTCCAAATTTTACTTGGAAAATTGATTTTTTATATGAAAACATAAAATTGCATTTTATTCGTAAACCAGAGGTCCTAGAGCCAAAAGGACCGCAATCTGTTATCACTACTAAAATTCCAAATTTTACTTGGAAAATTGATTTTTTATATGAAAACATAAAATTGCATTTTATTCGTAAACCAGAGGTCCTAGAGCCAAAAGGACCGAAATCTGTTATCACTACTAAAATTCCAAATTTTACTTGGAAAATTGATTTTTTATATGAAAACATAAAATTGCATTTTATTCGTAAACCAGAGGTCCTAGAGCCAAAAGGACCGAAATCGGTTATCTAAAATTCCAAATTTTACTTGGAAAATTGATTTTTTATATGAAAACATAAAATTGCATTTTATTCGTAAACCAGAGGTCCTAGAGCCAAAAGGACCGAAATCGGTTATCACTACTAAAATTCCAAATTTTACTTGGAAAATTGATTTTTTATATGAAAACATAAAATTGCATTTTTTTCGTAAACCAGAGGTCCTAGAGCCAAAAGGACCGAAATCTGTTATCACTACTAAAATTCCAAATTTTACTTGGAAAATTGATTTTTTATATGAAAACATAAAATTGCATTTTATTCGTAAACCAGAGGTCCTAGAGCCAAAAGGACCGAAATCGGTTATCTAAAATTCCAAATTTTACTTGGAAAATTGATTTTTTATATGAAAACATAAAATTGCATTTTATTCGTAAACCAGAGGTCCTAGAGCCAAAAGGACCGAAATCTGTTATCACTACAAAAATTCCAAATTTTACTTGGAAAATTGATTTTTTATACGAAAACATAAAATTGCATTTTATTCGTAAACCAGAGGTCCTAGAGCCAAAAGGACCGCAATCTGTTATCACTACTAAAATTCCAAATTTTACTTGGAAAATTGATTTTTTATATGAAAACATAAAATTGCATTTTATTCGTAAACCAGAGGTCCTAGAGCCAAAAGGACCGAAATCTGTTATCACTACAAAAATTCCAAATTTTACTTGGAAAATTGATTTTTTATACGAAAACATAAAATTGCATTTTATTCGTAAACCAGAGGTCCTAGAGCCAAAAGGACCGCAATCTGTTATCACTACTAAAATTCCAAATTTTACTTGGAAAATTGATTTTTTATATGAAAACATAAAATTGCATTTTATTCGTAAACCAGAGGTCCTAGAGCCAAAAGGACCGAAATCTGTTATCACTACAAAAATTCCAAATTTTACTTGGAAAATTGATTTTTTATACGAAAACATAAAATTGCATTTTATTCGTAAACCAGAGGTCCTAGAGCCAAAAGGACCGCAATCTGTTATCACTACTAAAATTCCAAATTTTACTTGGAAAATTGATTTTTTATATGAAAACATAAAATTGCATTTTATTCGTAAACCAGAGGTCCTAGAGCCAAAAGGACCGAAATCTGTTATCACTACAAAAATTCCAAATTTTACTTGGAAAATTGATTTTTTATACGAAAACATAAAATTGCATTTTATTCGTAAACCAGAGGTCCTAGAGCCAAAAGGACCGAAATCTGTTATCACTACTAAAATTCCAAATTTTACTTGGAAAATTGATTTTTTGTATGAAAACATAAAATTGCATTTTATTCGTAAACCAGAGGTCCTAGAGCCAAAAGGACCGAAATCTGTTATCACTACTAAAATTCCAAATTTTACTTGGAAAATTGATTTTTTATATGAAAACATAAAATTGCATTTTATTCGTAAACCAGAGGTCCTAGAGCCAAAAGGACCGAAATCTGTTATCACTACTAAAATTCCAAATTTTACTTGGAAAATTTATTTTTTATATGAAAACATAAAATTGCATTTTATTCGTAAACCAGAGGTCCTAGAGCCAAATGGACCGAAATCTGTTATCACTAAAAAAATTCCAAATTTTACTTGGAAAATTGATTTTTTATATGAAAACATAAAATTGCATTTTATTCGTAAACCAGAGGTCCTAGAGCCAAAAGGACCGAAATCTGTTATCACTACAAAAATTCCAAATTTTACTTGGAAAATTGATTTTTTATACGAAAACATAAAATTGCATTTTATTCGTAAACCAGAGGTCCTAGAGCCAAAAGGACCGAAATCTGTTATCACTACTAAAATTCCAAATTTTACTTGGAAAATTGATTTTTTGTATGAAAACATAAAATTGCATTTTATTCGTAAACCAGAGGTCCTAGAGCCAAAAGGACCGAAATCTGTTATCACTACTAAAATTCCAAATTTTACTTGGAAAATTGATTTTTTATATGAAAACATAAAATTGCATTTTATTCGTAAACCAGAGGTCCTAGAGCCAAAAGGACCGAAATCTGTTATCACTACTAAAATTCCAAATTTTACTTGGAAAATTTATTTTTTATATGAAAACATAAAATTGCATTTTATTCGTAAACCAGAGGTCCTAGAGCCAAATGGACCGAAATCTGTTATCACTAAAAAAATTCCAAATTTTACTTGGAAAATTGATTTTTTATATGAAAACATAAAATTGCATTTTATTCGTAAACCAGAGGTCCTAGAGCCAAAAGGACCGAAATCTGTTATCACTACTAAAATTCCAAATTTTACTTGGAAAATTGATTTTTTGTATGAAAACATAAAATTGCATTTTATTCGTAAACCAGAGGTCCTAGAGCCAAAAGGACCGAAATCTGTTATCACTACTAAAATTCCAAATTTTACTTGGAAAATTGATTTTTTATATGAAAACATAAAATTGCATTTTATTCGTAAACCAGAGGTCCTAGAGCCAAAAGGACCGAAATCTGTTATCACTAAAAAAATTCCAAATTTTACTTGGAAAATTGATTTTTTATATGAAAACATAAAATTGCATTTTATTCGTAAACCAGAGGTCCTAGAGCCAAAAGGACCGAAATCTGTTATCACTACAAAAATTCCAAATTTTACTTGGAAAATTGATTTTTTATATGAAAACATAAAATTGCATTTTATTCGTAAACCAGAGGTCCTAGAGCCAAATGGACCGAAATCTGTTATCACTAAAAAAATTCCAAATTTTACTTGGAAAATTGATTTTTTATATGAAAACATAAAATTGCATTTTATTCGTAAACCAGAGGTCCTAGAGCCAAAAGGACCGAAATCTGTTATCACTACTAAAATTCCAAATTTTACTTGGAAAATTGATTTTTTGTATGAAAACATAAAATTGCATTTTATTCGTAAACCAGAGGTCCTAGAGCCAAAAGGACCGAAATCTGTTATCACTACAAAAATTCCAAATTTTACTTGGAAAATTGATTTTTTATATGAAAACATAAAATTGCATTTTATTCGTAAACCAGAGGTCCTAGAGCCAAAAGGACCGAAATCTGTTATCACCAAAAAAATTCCAAATTTTACTTGGAAAATTGATTTTTTATATGAAAACATAAAATTGCATTTTATTCGTAAACCAGAGGTCCTAGAGCCAAAAGGACCGAAATCTGTTATCACTACTAAAATTCCAAATTTTACTTGGAAAATTGATTTTTTGTATGAAAACATAAAATTGCATTTTATTCGTAAACCAGAGGTCCTAGAGCCAAAAGGACCGAAATCTGTTATCACTACTAAAATTCCAAATTTTACTTGGAAAATTGATTTTTTATATGAAAACATAAAATTGCATTTTATTCGTAAACCAGAGGTCCTAGAGCCAAAAGGACCGAAATCTGTTATCACTAAAAAAATTCCAAATTTTACTTGGAAAATTGATTTTTTATACGAAAACATAAAATTGCATTTTATTCGTAAACCAGAGGTCCTAGAGCCAAAAGGACCGAAATCTGTTATCACTACAAAAATTCCAAATTTTACTTGGAAAATTGATTTTTTATACGAAAACATAAAATTGCATTTTATTCGTAAACCAGAGGTCCTAGAGCCAAAAGGACCGAAATCTGTTATCACTACAAAAATTCCAAATTTTACTTGGAAAATTGATTTTTTATACGAAAACATAAAATTGCATTTTATTCGTAAACCAGAGGTCCTAGAGCCAAAAGGACCGAAATCTGTTATCACTACAAAAATTCCAAATTTTACTTGGAAAATTGATTTTTTATATGAAAACATAAAATTGCATTTTATTCGTAAACCAGAGGTCCTAGAGCCAAAAGGACCGAAATCTGTTATCACTACAAAAATTCCAAATTTTACTTAGAAAATTGATTTTTTATACGAAAACATAAAATTGCATTTTATTCGTAAACCAGAGGTCCTAGAGCCAAAAGGACCGAAATCTGTTATCACTACAAAAATTCCAAATTTTACTTGGAAAATTGATTTTTTATACGAAAACATAAAATTGCATTTTATTCGTAAACCAGAGGTCCTAGAGCCAAAAGGACCGAAATCTGTTATCACTACAAAAATTCCAAATTTTACTTGGAAAATTGATTTTTTATACGAAAACATAAAATTGCATTTTATTCGTAAACCAGAGGTCCTAGAGCCAAAAGGACCGAAATCTGTTATCACTACAAAAATTCCAAATTTTACTTGGAAAATTGATTTTTTATATGAAAACATAAAATTGCATTTTATTCGTAAACCTGTAAGAAATATTGTAAATAAAACCCGTAATACTTCTAAACGATTTAAAGTTTTATTTAGGTTTGTAATTTAAAACAACAAGTTATTATAACTAAGTAGTATTTTCAACACACCTTCTCAAACCTAATACTAGATACTTAATTTACAATAAAAGTTAATTAATATGCATAAGTTCATTAAATTTCATGTGTTTAATCCTAGACAGATTTTTCGTAAATATATCTGCTATCATATATTCCGTGCTAAGATATTTAAGTTTAATTTGCTTCATGCTAATTGCGTTTCGTATGTGATGGTACTTAATATCGATGTGCTTACTCCTGTTGTGAAATATAGCATTCGAAGCTATTTTTAAAGCACCTTGATTATCCACATTTAATGTCACTGGAACATCTTCAACGCACTCAAGTTCAAGTAACAATCTTTTTAAATAAATGGATTCCTTTGTAGCATTTGACATCGAAATGTACTCCGCCTCTGTGCTACTTAATGCGACGACATTCTGTTTTTTGGACTCCCAAGAAACTAAGCAACTGCCATAGTAAAACATAAAACCTGAATATGATTTTCTGTCCAGAGCATTTCCGCCGCAATCTGCATCTGCATATCCAGTTAATTCACCCTCATTGTATTTGTAATGAAGCTTCAGTTCTTTCGTTCCCAATAAATATTTTAAAATATTTTTGGCAGCTTTCATATGTTCAATATGCGGATCTGTGTTTCTCTGTGATAACTTTGCTACTGAATGCAATATATCAGGACGAGTTGTGATAGCTAAATACATAAGTTCTCCCATAATTGTTTGATACGTTTTAAGTCCCACTTTTTTGCAATTGCCGTCACAAACTACTTGAAAACCAGGTTCAAGGGGAACTGATACCTTCTTACATTGCTCCATATTATATTTGCTCAACAAAGTTTTTATATACTAAATATTACTCACTGTTAAATCGCCTGTTTCACCATCTCTGTTTATTTCCATTCCAAGAAAATGCTGCACTGGACCTTTATCGCTGACATCAAACTCCGTTGATAGTTCGAATTTGATTCGTTGTATAACTGATTTGTTTCTGCATCCGATAAGAATATCATCCACGTACACTGCCAATATAACTAACTCATTATCAGCTAACATTTTATACAAGCATGGTTCATTATCACAGTTGGTGAAACCAATTTTTTTTAGAGACACGTCCAATTTAGTATTCCACTCTCGGCCTGATTGTTTAAGGCCATATAGAGACTTTCGCAATCTCAAAACCTTATTTGGATTCTCTTTATCAACGAACATTTTTGGCTGCTGCATATACACCTCCTCATTGAGATTTCCATTTAAATATGCGCTTACAATATCAATTTGATGTAAGTACATACCTTTTTTCACAGCTAAAGCGAATAGAAGTCTTATATTTGCATACCTTATAACAGGAGAAAACGTTTCGTGGTAATCAATACCGTACTTTTGGCTACATCCTTTGGCCACGAGTCTTGCTTTGTATCGCTCCACACGACCATCTTTTGTTGTTTTAATGGCATATACCCATTTGCATCCAATAGGTCTTTTTCCAGCTGGCAAATCAACCAAGTCCCATGTTTTATTTCTTACCAAAACATTAAATTCTGTTTGCATAGCATTCTTCCATTCTGACGATTTTTTACAACTAATTGCTTCTACCGTAGTTTGGGGCACGAATTTTTCTTTTGTGAATAAACTATTTATCACGTTATATTGTTTTTTAGGTCTACCAGGTCTGCCATCTCGAATTATTTTAGGACGACCTCTTCCCCTTTTTGGCTGCTGACTATCATCTACCAAATTATCTTCCTCTGATTGAATTTCATTAAGCATTGTGTCGTCATTAGTCTCTTCAATTTCATCACTGTCCCCCTCATCGGCCGTATTAAAACAATCTTCTTGATCGTCAATCACTTGTATAACTGATTCATCTACTGTAGCATGAGAGGACTGAGAACTTTCTTGAATCTCGTACGTGGGAAATATCATATAATCATCATCTTTGCTCTCTTGACTATTTTCACTACCAACAGAATCGAACGAATTTTCATCAAAACTTACGTCACGTCTTTCAATAACATTTTGTGTTTCTTTGTCATACAATCTGTACGCCTTTGCAACTTGAGAATATCCCACCATAATATGTTGTTTTCCTTTTGCATCAAATTTTGATTTTTGACGTTTATTTAAGGCTATTGCGCATGAACCAAAAATCTTTAAATGGTTAACTTTCGGCTTATATCCATACCAAGCTTCATATGGAGTTTTTTCTAACAGAGCTTTAGTAGGAGAACGATTTCGCAAATAGACTGCTGTGGCAACAGCTTCTGCCCACAGATTTTTGTTGAGTTTCGCATGTACTAGCATGGATCGCGACATCTCCACCAAAGTTCGATTTGCACGTTCTGCAACACCATTTTGTTGAGGTGTGTAAACTACGGTTAACTGCCTCAAAATACCGTGCTCCTGTAGATAAGAATCAAAAACTTTGTTAATGTACTCACGTCCGTTATCGCTTCTTAATATTTTAATCTTTTTTCCTGTTTCACGTTCAACTTGCTGCTTGAATATCTTGAATTTTTCGAATACCTCATTCTTTGACTTAATGAAGAATACAAATACTCTCCTCGTCTTATCGTCAATAAAGGTGACAAAATATCTGGATCCACCCACAGACGGTACATTTATTGGACCACATACATCTGAATGTATTAACTCCAATACATTTTCAGAACGATGTTCACTTGCTTTAGGAAATGGTGCAACATGGATCTTGCTTATCATACACGTTTTGCACCTGTGGTTTTCAGCTTGATTCGAAATCTTCATGCCATTTGCTAGACCTTTTTTACTTATTATCCCTAAGTCATTAAAATTTAAATGACCAAATCGGCAATGCCACAGCATGTCGCTACTACTTGCTGCAAAAATACGCTCTTTGGATTCTTGACGTAAAATAAACAAATTCTCTTCTTTGTAAGCATATATTATAACATCACCTGCACTGTCCTTAATTTGAACTCCATCGGAATTAAATGTTGCTGTGCACCCATTTTCTACTGCCTTACTAATCGAAATAAAATTTCCTTGCAATTCCGGTGCAAAAAGGACATTTTCCAGGTGTATTTCGCATTCCGCTTTTATTATAACTTTACCTCTACCAGTTGCGGTAATACATTTATCAGCTGCGAGATAAATTTTCTCCTCACATTTGACCAGGGTGTCAAATAACTTTTTATTGTTACACATGTGAGATGTGGCCCCACTATCAACATACCACAAATCTTGTTTAAAACCTTTTGCTGCTGCAACTAATGCACATGTTTTCTGTTCCACTGCTTTCTTTTCTCGACAATCTCTAGCGTAATGACCTTTACGACCACATGTGAAACACTTTCCAGTAATTACCTTCTTGTCTTTTACTTCTCTTGAGTTTAAACTTTTGGATTTCTTATTAGAACGTGCTGCATATGCTTGCTGATAACTACTACCTTCAGCTTCCTGTTGTACATTAGCTCGACGGTCACCTTCTTCTAACAATTTCAGTTTCAAGACTTGAAATGTTGGCAAATTATCCCGAGTCTCCATAGCAATTATAAAAGCTTCATACGACTTCGGCAAACTTGATAATAACGTTATGACGACTAATTCATCTTGAAGCTGTATACCGCTATCTGCTAGTTTTTCTATAACTTCCTCGAATTTATTTAAATACTGGCTCATAGCTTCGTTGTCATCCATTTTCAGATGCATCAAACGTTTATAAAGCATAACTTTTTGTATTGGCCCCCTGGGCTTATGCACTTCCTCTAATTTGTTCCAAGCTTCTGCAGATTTTGTACATTTCTTAATGTAATTTAGCTGACTACCTTTAATGCTCAAAACAATAGTGGCAAGCGCTTTTTCGTCATTCCCTTCCCAATCGGATTTCTGTTCCGCAGTCCAATTAGGCTCACAGTTCAATTGACCATTTGCGTACTTCCACAACCCATTGTGGATTAGAACGCTCTTCATATGCACATGCCAGGAATCGTAATTCCTTTCATCTAGCTTCTCGATTTGCAAGAACGGCGATGTCATATTTAGTTTTTCTTCAGTCAATTCTGAACACAATATTCTTTAAAAAAATTTAAAATGGCTAGACGTCTGGGCCCATAACCAAGTGTAAGAAATATTGTAAATAAAACCCGTAATACTTCTAAACGATTTAAAGTTTTATTAAGGAATGAAATAAAGAAAGAAATATACAAATGTATTTTTATGTACAAAGCAAAGGTTGCTACGATTAAAAATAATTATACAAATTCAAAGCCTACTAAGATTAGGTTTGTAATTTAAAACAACAAGTTATTATAACTAAGTAGTATTTTCAACAAAACCAGAGGTCCTAGAGCCAAAAGGACCGAAATCTGTTATCACTACTAAAATTCCAAATTTTACTTGGAAAATTGATTTTTTATATGAAAACATAAAATTGCATTTTATTCGTAAACAAGAGGTCCTAGAGCCAAAAGGACCGCAATCTGTTATCACTACTAAAATTCCAAATTTTACTTGGAAAATTGATTTTTTATACGAAAACATAAAATTGCATTTTATTCGTAAACCAGAGGTCCTAGAGCCAAAAGGACCGAAATCTGTTATCACTACAAAAATTCCAAATTTTACTTGGAAAATTGATTTTTTATACGAAAACATAAAATTGCATTTTATTCGTAAACCAGAGGTCCTAGAGCCAAAAGGACCGCAATCTGTTATCACTACTAAAATTCCAAATTTTACTTGGAAAATTGATTTTTTATATGAAAACATAAAATTGCATTTTATTCGTAAACCAGAGGTCCTAGAGCCAAAAGGACCGAAATCTGTTATCACTACAAAAATTCCAAATTTTACTTGGAAAATTGATTTTTTATACGAAAACATAAAATTGCATTTTATTCGTAAACCAGAGGTCCTAGAGCCAAAAGGACCGAAATCTGTTATCACTACAAAAATTCCAAATTTTACTTGGAAAATTGATTTTTTATACGAAAACATAAAATTGCATTTTATTCGTAAACCAGAGGTCCTAGAGCCAAAAGGACCGCAATCTGTTATCACTACTAAAATTCCAAATTTTACTTGGAAAATTGATTTTTTATATGAAAACATAAAATTGCATTTTATTCGTAAACCAGAGGTCCTAGAGCCAAAAGGACCGAAATCTGTTATCACTACAAAAATTCCAAATTTTACTTGGAAAATTGATTTTTTATACGAAAACATAAAATTGCATTTTATTCGTAAACCAGAGGTCCTAGAGCCAAAAGGACCGCAATCTGTTATCACTACTAAAATTCCAAATTTTACTTGGAAAATTGATTTTTTATATGAAAACATAAAATTGCATTTTATTCGTAAACCAGAGGTCCTAGAGCCAAAAGGACCGAAATCTGTTATCACTACAAAAATTCCAAATTTTACTTGGAAAATTGATTTTTTATACGAAAACATAAAATTGCATTTTATTCGTAAACCAGAGGTCCTAGAGCCAAAAGGACCGCAATCTGTTATCACTACTAAAATTCCAAATTTTACTTGGAAAATTGATTTTTTATATGAAAACATAAAATTGCATTTTATTCGTAAACCAGAGGTCCTAGAGCCAAAAGGACCGAAATCTGTTATCACTACAAAAATTCCAAATTTTACTTGGAAAATTGATTTTTTATACGAAAACATAAAATTGCATTTTATTCGTAAACCAGAGGTCCTAGAGCCAAAAGGACCGCAATCTGTTATCACTACTAAAATTCCAAATTTTACTTGGAAAATTGATTTTTTATATGAAAACATAAAATTGCATTTTATTCGTAAACCAGAGGTCCTAGAGCCAAAAGGACCGAAATCTGTTATCACTACAAAAATTCCAAATTTTACTTGGAAAATTGATTTTTTATACGAAAACATAAAATTGCATTTTATTCGTAAACCAGAGGTCCTAGAGCCAAAAGGACCGAAATCTGTTATCACTACAAAAATTCCAAATTTTACTTGGAAAATTGATTTTTTATACGAAAACATAAAATTGCATTTTATTCGTAAACCAGAGGTCCTAGAGCCAAAAGGACCGCAATCTGTTATCACTACTAAAATTCCAAATTTTACTTGGAAAATTGATTTTTTATATGAAAACATAAAATTGCATTTTATTCGTAAACCAGAGGTCCTAGAGCCAAAAGGACCGAAATCTGTTATCACTACAAAAATTCCAAATTTTACTTGGAAAATTGATTTTTTATACGAAAACATAAAATTGCATTTTATTCGTAAACCAGAGGTCCTAGAGCCAAAAGGACCGAAATCTGTTATCACTACAAAAATTCCAAATTTTACTTGGAAAATTGATTTTTTATACGAAAACATAAAATTGCATTTTATTCGTAAACCAGAGGTCCTAGAGCCAAAAGGACCGAAATCTGTTATCACTACAAAAATTCCAAATTTTACTTGGAAAATTGATTTTTTATACGAAAACATAAAATTGCATTTTATTCGTAAACCAGAGGTCCTAGAGCCAAAAGGACCGCAATCTGTTATCACTACTAAAATTCCAAATTTTACTTGGAAAATTGATTTTTTATATGAAAACATAAAATTGCATTTTATTCGTAAACCAGAGGTCCTAGAGCCAAAAGGACCGAAATCTGTTATCACTACAAAAATTCCAAATTTTACTTGGAAAATTGATTTTTTATACGAAAACATAAAATTGCATTTTATTCGTAAACCAGAGGTCCTAGAGCCAAAAGGACCGAAATCTGTTATCACTACAAAAATTCCAAATTTTACTTGGAAAATTGATTTTTTATACGAAAACATAAAATTGCATTTTATTCGTAAACCAGAGGTCCTAGAGCCAAAAGGACCGCAATCTGTTATCACTACTAAAATTCCAAATTTTACTTGGAAAATTGATTTTTTATATGAAAACATAAAATTGCATTTTATTCGTAAACCAGAGGTCCTAGAGCCAAAAGGACCGCAATCTGTTATCACTACTAAAATTCCAAATTTTACTTGGAAAATTGATTTTTTATACGAAAACATAAAATTGCATTTTATTCGTAAACCAGAGGTCCTAGAGCCAAAAGGACCGAAATCTGTTATCACTACAAAAATTCCAAATTTTACTTGGAAAATTGATTTTTTATACGAAAACATAAAATTGCATTTTATTCGTAAACCAGAGGTCCTAGAGCCAAAAGGACCGCAATCTGTTATCACTACTAAAATTCCAAATTTTACTTGGAAAATTGATTTTTTATATGAAAACATAAAATTGCATTTTATTCGCAAACCAGAGGTCCTAGAGCCAAAAGGACCGAAATCTGTTATCACTACTAAAATTCCAAATTTTACTTGGAAAATTGATTTTTTATATGAAAACATAAAATTGCATTTTATTCGTAAACCAGAGGTCCTAGAGCCAAAAGGACCGCAATCTGTTATCACTACTAAAATTCCAAATTTTACTTGGAAAATTGATTTTTTATACGAAAACATAAAATTGCATTTTATTCGTAAACCAGAGGTCCTAGAGCCAAAAGGACCGAAATCTGTTATCACTACAAAAATTCCAAATTTTACTTGGAAAATTGATTTTTTATACGAAAACATAAAATTGCATTTTATTCGTAAACCAGAGGTCCTAGAGCCAAAAGGACCGAAATCTGTTATCACTACAAAAATTCCAAATTTTACTTGGAAAATTGATTTTTTATACGAAAACATAAAATTGCATTTTATTCGTAAACCAGAGGTCCTAGAGCCAAAAGGACCGAAATCTGTTATCACTACAAAAATTCCAAATTTTACTTGGAAAATTGATTTTTTATATGAAAACATAAAATTGCATTTTATTCGTAAACCAGAGGTCCTAGAGCCAAAAGGACCGAAATCTGTTATCACTACAAAAATTCCAAATTTTACTTGGAAAATTGATTTTTTATATGAAAACATAAAATTGCATTTTATTCGTAAACCAGAGGTCCTAGAGCCAAAAGAACCGAAATCTGTTATCACTACTAAAATTCCAAATTTTACTTGGAAAATTGATTTTTTATATGAAAACATAAAATTGCATTTTATTCGTAAACCAGAGGTCCTAGAGCCAAAAGGACCGCAATCTGTTATCACTACTAAAATTCCAAATTTTACTTGGAAAATTGATTTTTTATATGAAAACATAAAATTGCATTTTATTCGTAAACCAGAGGTCCTAGAGCCAAAAGGACCGCAATCTGTTATCACTACTAAAATTCCAAATTTTACTTGGAAAATTGATTTTTTATATGAAAACATAAAATTGCATTTTATTCGTAAACCAGAGGTCCTAGAGCCAAAAGGACCGAAATCTGTTATCACTACTAAAATTCCAAATTTTACTTGGAAAATTGATTTTTTATATGAAAACATAAAATTGCATTTTATTCGTAAACCAGAGGTCCTAGAGCCAAAAGGACCGAAATCGGTTATCTAAAATTCCAAATTTTACTTGGAAAATTGATTTTTTATATGAAAACATAAAATTGCATTTTATTCGTAAACCAGAGGTCCTAGAGCCAAAAGGACCGAAATCGGTTATCACTACTAAAATTCCAAATTTTACTTGGAAAATTGATTTTTTATATGAAAACATAAAATTGCATTTTTTTCGTAAACCAGAGGTCCTAGAGCCAAAAGGACCGAAATCTGTTATCACTACTAAAATTCCAAATTTTACTTGGAAAATTGATTTTTTATATGAAAACATAAAATTGCATTTTATTCGTAAACCAGAGGTCCTAGAGCCAAAAGGACCGAAATCGGTTATCTAAAATTCCAAATTTTACTTGGAAAATTGATTTTTTATATGAAAACATAAAATTGCATTTTATTCGTAAACCAGAGGTCCTAGAGCCAAAAGGACCGAAATCTGTTATCACTACAAAAATTCCAAATTTTACTTGGAAAATTGATTTTTTATACGAAAACATAAAATTGCATTTTATTCGTAAACCAGAGGTCCTAGAGCCAAAAGGACCGCAATCTGTTATCACTACTAAAATTCCAAATTTTACTTGGAAAATTGATTTTTTATATGAAAACATAAAATTGCATTTTATTCGTAAACCAGAGGTCCTAGAGCCAAAAGGACCGAAATCTGTTATCACTACAAAAATTCCAAATTTTACTTGGAAAATTGATTTTTTATACGAAAACATAAAATTGCATTTTATTCGTAAACCAGAGGTCCTAGAGCCAAAAGGACCGCAATCTGTTATCACTACTAAAATTCCAAATTTTACTTGGAAAATTGATTTTTTATATGAAAACATAAAATTGCATTTTATTCGTAAACCAGAGGTCCTAGAGCCAAAAGGACCGAAATCTGTTATCACTACAAAAATTCCAAATTTTACTTGGAAAATTGATTTTTTATACGAAAACATAAAATTGCATTTTATTCGTAAACCAGAGGTCCTAGAGCCAAAAGGACCGCAATCTGTTATCACTACTAAAATTCCAAATTTTACTTGGAAAATTGATTTTTTATATGAAAACATAAAATTGCATTTTATTCGTAAACCAGAGGTCCTAGAGCCAAAAGGACCGAAATCTGTTATCACTACAAAAATTCCAAATTTTACTTGGAAAATTGATTTTTTATACGAAAACATAAAATTGCATTTTATTCGTAAACCAGAGGTCCTAGAGCCAAAAGGACCGAAATCTGTTATCACTACAAAAATTCCAAATTTTACTTGGAAAATTGATTTTTTATACGAAAACATAAAATTGCATTTTATTCGTAAACCAGAGGTCCTAGAGCCAAAAGGACCGCAATCTGTTATCACTACTAAAATTCCAAATTTTACTTGGAAAATTGATTTTTTATATGAAAACATAAAATTGCATTTTATTCGTAAACCAGAGGTCCTAGAGCCAAAAGGACCGAAATCTGTTATCACTACAAAAATTCCAAATTTTACTTGGAAAATTGATTTTTTATACGAAAACATAAAATTGCATTTTATTCGTAAACCAGAGGTCCTAGAGCCAAAAGGACCGCAATCTGTTATCACTACTAAAATTCCAAATTTTACTTGGAAAATTGATTTTTTATATGAAAACATAAAATTGCATTTTATTCGTAAACCAGAGGTCCTAGAGCCAAAAGGACCGAAATCTGTTATCACTACAAAAATTCCAAATTTTACTTGGAAAATTGATTTTTTATACGAAAACATAAAATTGCATTTTATTCGTAAACCAGAGGTCCTAGAGCCAAAAGGACCGCAATCTGTTATCACTACTAAAATTCCAAATTTTACTTGGAAAATTGATTTTTTATATGAAAACATAAAATTGCATTTTATTCGTAAACCAGAGGTCCTAGAGCCAAAAGGACCGAAATCTGTTATCACTACAAAAATTCCAAATTTTACTTGGAAAATTGATTTTTTATACGAAAACATAAAATTGCATTTTATTCGTAAACCAGAGGTCCTAGAGCCAAAAGGACCGCAATCTGTTATCACTACTAAAATTCCAAATTTTACTTGGAAAATTGATTTTTTATATGAAAACATAAAATTGCATTTTATTCGTAAACCAGAGGTCCTAGAGCCAAAAGGACCGAAATCTGTTATCACTACAAAAATTCCAAATTTTACTTGGAAAATTGATTTTTTATACGAAAACATAAAATTGCATTTTATTCGTAAACCAGAGGTCCTAGAGCCAAAAGGACCGAAATCTGTTATCACTACAAAAATTCCAAATTTTACTTGGAAAATTGATTTTTTATACGAAAACATAAAATTGCATTTTATTCGTAAACCAGAGGTCCTAGAGCCAAAAGGACCGCAATCTGTTATCACTACTAAAATTCCAAATTTTACTTGGAAAATTGATTTTTTATATGAAAACATAAAATTGCATTTTATTCGTAAACCAGAGGTCCTAGAGCCAAAAGGACCGAAATCTGTTATCACTACAAAAATTCCAAATTTTACTTGGAAAATTGATTTTTTATACGAAAACATAAAATTGCATTTTATTCGTAAACCAGAGGTCCTAGAGCCAAAAGGACCGCAATCTGTTATCACTACTAAAATTCCAAATTTTACTTGGAAAATTGATTTTTTATATGAAAACATAAAATTGCATTTTATTCGTAAACCAGAGGTCCTAGAGCCAAAAGGACCGAAATCTGTTATCACTACAAAAATTCCAAATTTTACTTGGAAAATTGATTTTTTATACGAAAACATAAAATTGCATTTTATTCGTAAACCAGAGGTCCTAGAGCCAAAAGGACCGAAATCTGTTATCACTACAAAAATTCCAAATTTTACTTGGAAAATTGATTTTTTATACGAAAACATAAAATTGCATTTTATTCGTAAACCAGAGGTCCTAGAGCCAAAAGGACCGCAATCTGTTATCACTACTAAAATTCCAAATTTTACTTGGAAAATTGATTTTTTATATGAAAACATAAAATTGCATTTTATTCGTAAACCAGAGGTCCTAGAGCCAAAAGGACCGCAATCTGTTATCACTACTAAAATTCCAAATTTTACTTGGAAAATTGATTTTTTATATGAAAACATAAAATTGCATTTTATTCGTAAACCAGAGGTCCTAGAGCCAAAAGGACCGAAATCTGTTATCACTACAAAAATTCCAAATTTTACTTGGAAAATTGATTTTTTATACGAAAACATAAAATTGCATTTTATTCGTAAACCAGAGGTCCTAGAGCCAAAAGGACCGCAATCTGTTATCACTACTAAAATTCCAAATTTTACTTGGAAAATTGATTTTTTATATGAAAACATAAAATTGCATTTTATTCGTAAACCAGAGGTCCTAGAGCCAAAAGGACCGAAATCTGTTATCACTACAAAAATTCCAAATTTTACTTGGAAAATTGATTTTTTATACGAAAACATAAAATTGCATTTTATTCGTAAACCAGAGGTCCTAGAGCCAAAAGGACCGCAATCTGTTATCACTACTAAAATTCCAAATTTTACTTGGAAAATTGATTTTTTATATGAAAACATAAAATTGCATTTTATTCGTAAACCAGAGGTCCTAGAGCCAAAAGGACCGAAATCTGTTATCACTACAAAAATTCCAAATTTTACTTGGAAAATTGATTTTTTATACGAAAACATAAAATTGCATTTTATTCGTAAACCAGAGGTCCTAGAGCCAAAAGGACCGAAATCTGTTATCACTACAAAAATTCCAAATTTTACTTGGAAAATTGATTTTTTATACGAAAACATAAAATTGCATTTTATTCGTAAACCAGAGGTCCTAGAGCCAAAAGGACCGCAATCTGTTATCACTACTAAAATTCCAAATTTTACTTGGAAAATTGATTTTTTATATGAAAACATAAAATTGCATTTTATTCGTAAACCAGAGGTCCTAGAGCCAAAAGGACCGAAATCTGTTATCACTACAAAAATTCCAAATTTTACTTGGAAAATTGATTTTTTATACGAAAACATAAAATTGCATTTTATTCGTAAACCAGAGGTCCTAGAGCCAAAAGGACCGCAATCTGTTATCACTACTAAAATTCCAAATTTTACTTGGAAAATTGATTTTTTATATGAAAACATAAAATTGCATTTTATTCGTAAACCAGAGGTCCTAGAGCCAAAAGGACCGAAATCTGTTATCACTACAAAAATTCCAAATTTTACTTGGAAAATTGATTTTTTATACGAAAACATAAAATTGCATTTTATTCGTAAACCAGAGGTCCTAGAGCCAAAAGGACCGCAATCTGTTATCACTACTAAAATTCCAAATTTTACTTGGAAAATTGATTTTTTATATGAAAACATAAAATTGCATTTTATTCGTAAACCAGAGGTCCTAGAGCCAAAAGGACCGAAATCTGTTATCACTACAAAAATTCCAAATTTTACTTGGAAAATTGATTTTTTATACGAAAACATAAAATTGCATTTTATTCGTAAACCAGAGGTCCTAGAGCCAAAAGGACCGAAATCTGTTATCACTACAAAAATTCCAAATTTTACTTGGAAAATTGATTTTTTATACGAAAACATAAAATTGCATTTTATTCGTAAACCAGAGGTCCTAGAGCCAAAAGGACCGCAATCTGTTATCACTACTAAAATTCCAAATTTTACTTGGAAAATTGATTTTTTATATGAAAACATAAAATTGCATTTTATTCGTAAACCAGAGGTCCTAGAGCCAAAAGGACCGAAATCTGTTATCACTACAAAAATTCCAAATTTTACTTGGAAAATTGATTTTTTATACGAAAACATAAAATTGCATTTTATTCGTAAACCAGAGGTCCTAGAGCCAAAAGGACCGAAATCTGTTATCACTACAAAAATTCCAAATTTTACTTGGAAAATTGATTTTTTATACGAAAACATAAAATTGCATTTTATTCGTAAACCAGAGGTCCTAGAGCCAAAAGGACCGCAATCTGTTATCACTACTAAAATTCCAAATTTTACTTGGAAAATTGATTTTTTATATGAAAACATAAAATTGCATTTTATTCGTAAACCAGAGGTCCTAGAGCCAAAAGGACCGAAATCTGTTATCACTACAAAAATTCCAAATTTTACTTGGAAAATTGATTTTTTATACGAAAACATAAAATTGCATTTTATTCGTAAACCAGAGGTCCTAGAGCCAAAAGGACCGAAATCTGTTATCACTACA
The DNA here is from genome assembly GCA_963931875.1 of Pollenia griseotomentosa. Classification (NCBI taxonomy): domain Eukaryota; kingdom Metazoa; phylum Arthropoda; class Insecta; order Diptera; family Polleniidae; genus Pollenia; species Pollenia griseotomentosa. Next base: position 222,544,660 of record OZ007560.1, read on the forward strand.
AAAATTCCAAATTTTACTTGGAAAATTGATTTTTTATACGAAAACATAAAATTGCATTTTATTCGTAAACCAGAGGTCCTAGAGCCAAAAGGACCGAAATCTGTTATCACTACAAAAATTCCAAATTTTACTTGGAAAATTGATTTTTTATACGAAAACATAAAATTGCATTTTATTCGTAAACCAGAGGTCCTAGAGCCAAAAGGACCCCAATCTGTTATCACTACTAAAATTCCAAATTTTACTTGGAAAATTGATTTTTTATATGAAAACATAAAATTGCATTTTATTCGTAAACCAGAGGTCCTAGAGCCAAAAGGACCGAAATCTGTTATCACTACAAAAATTCCAAATTTTACTTGGAAAATTGATTTTTTATACGAAAACATAAAATTGCATTTTATTCGTAAACCAGAGGTCCTAGAGCCAAAAGGACCGAAATCTGTTATCACTACAAAAATTCCAAATTTTACTTGGAAAATTGATTTTTTATACGAAAACATAAAATTGCATTTTATTCGTAAACCAGAGGTCCTAGAGCCAAAAGGACCGCAATCTGTTATCACTACTAAAATTCCAAATTTTACTTGGAAAATTGATTTTTTATATGAAAACATAAAATTGCATTTTATTCGTAAACCAGAGGTCCTAGAGCCAAAAGGACCGAAATCTGTTATCACTACAAAAATTCCAAATTTTACTTGGAAAATTGATTTTTTATACGAAAACATAAAATTGCATTTTATTCGTAAACCAGAGGTCCTAGAGCCAAAAGGACCGAAATCTGTTATCACTACAAAAATTCCAAATTTTACTTGGAAAATTGATTTTTTATACGAAAACATAAAATTGCATTTTATTCGTAAACCAGAGGTCCTAGAGCCAAAAGGACCGAAATCTGTTATCACTACAAAAATTCCAAATTTTACTTGGAAAATTGATTTTTTATATGAAAACATAAAATTGCATTTTATTCGTAAACCAGAGGTCCTAGAGCCAAAAGGACCGAAATCTGTTATCACTACAAAAATTCCAAATTTTACTTGGAAAATTGATTTTTTATATGAAAACATAAAATTGCATTTTATTCGTAAACCAGAGGTCCTAGAGCCAAAAGGACCGAAATCTGTTATCACTACAAAAATTCCAAATTTTACTTGGAAAATTGATTTTTTATATGAAAACATAAAATTGCATTTTATTCGTAAACCAGAGGTCCTAGAGCCAAAAGGACCGAAATCTGTTATCACTAAAAAAATTCCAAATTTTACTTGGAAAATTGATTTTTTATACGAAAACATAAAATTGCATTTTATTCGTAAACCAGAGGTCCTAGAGCCAAAAGGACCGAAATCTGTTATCACTACAAAAATTCCAAATTTTACTTGGAAAATTGATTTTTTATATGAAAACATAAAATTGCATTTTATTCGTAAACCAGAGGTCCTAGAGCCAAAAGGACCGAAATCTGTTATCACTACTAAAATTCCAAATTTTACTTGGAAAATTGATTTTTTATATGAAAACATAAAATTGCATTTTATTCGTAAACCAGAGGTCCTAGAGCCAAAAGAACCGAAATCTGTTATCACTACTAAAATTCCAAATTTTACTTGGAAAATTGATTTTTTATATGAAAACATAAAATTGCATTTTATTCGTAAACCAGAGGTCCTAGAGCCAAAAGGACCGAAATCTGTTATCACTACAAAAATTCCAAATTTTACTTGGAAAATTGATTTTTTATACGAAAACATAAAATTGCATTTTATTCGTAAACCAGAGGTCCTAGAGCCAAAAGGACCGAAATCTGTTATCACTACAAAAATTCCAAATTTTACTTGGAAAATTGATTTTTTATACGAAAACATAAAATTGCATTTTATTCGTAAACCAGAGGTCCTAGAGCCAAAAGGACCCCAATCTGTTATCACTACTAAAATTCCAAATTTTACTTGGAAAATTGATTTTTTATATGAAAACATAAAATTGCATTTTATTCGTAAACCAGAGGTCCTAGAGCCAAAAGGACCGAAATCTGTTATCACTACAAAAATTCCAAATTTTACTTGGAAAATTGATTTTTTATACGAAAACATAAAATTGCATTTTATTCGTAAACCAGAGGTCCTAGAGCCAAAAGGACCGAAATCTGTTATCACTACAAAAATTCCAAATTTTACTTGGAAAATTGATTTTTTATACGAAAACATAAAATTGCATTTTATTCGTAAACCAGAGGTCCTAGAGCCAAAAGGACCGCAATCTGTTATCACTACTAAAATTCCAAATTTTACTTGGAAAATTGATTTTTTATATGAAAACATAAAATTGCATTTTATTCGTAAACCAGAGGTCCTAGAGCCAAAAGGACCGAAATCTGTTATCACTACAAAAATTCCAAATTTTACTTGGAAAATTGATTTTTTATACGAAAACATAAAATTGCATTTTATTCGTAAACCAGAGGTCCTAGAGCCAAAAGGACCGAAATCTGTTATCACTACAAAAATTCCAAATTTTACTTGGAAAATTGATTTTTTATACGAAAACATAAAATTGCATTTTATTCGTAAACCAGAGGTCCTAGAGCCAAAAGGACCGAAATCTGTTATCACTACAAAAATTCCAAATTTTACTTGGAAAATTGATTTTTTATATGAAAACATAAAATTGCATTTTATTCGTAAACCAGAGGTCCTAGAGCCAAAAGGACCGAAATCTGTTATCACTACAAAAATTCCAAATTTTACTTGGAAAATTGATTTTTTATATGAAAACATAAAATTGCATTTTATTCGTAAACCAGAGGTCCTAGAGCCAAAAGGACCGAAATCTGTTATCACTACAAAAATTCCAAATTTTACTTGGAAAATTGATTTTTTATATGAAAACATAAAATTGCATTTTATTCGTAAACCAGAGGTCCTAGAGCCAAAAGGACCGAAATCTGTTATCACTAAAAAAATTCCAAATTTTACTTGGAAAATTGATTTTTTATACGAAAACATAAAATTGCATTTTATTCGTAAACCAGAGGTCCTAGAGCCAAAAGGACCGAAATCTGTTATCACTACAAAAATTCCAAATTTTACTTGGAAAATTGATTTTTTATATGAAAACATAAAATTGCATTTTATTCGTAAACCAGAGGTCCTAGAGCCAAAAGGACCGAAATCTGTTATCACTACTAAAATTCCAAATTTTACTTGGAAAATTGATTTTTTATATGAAAACATAAAATTGCATTTTATTCGTAAACCAGAGGTCCTAGAGCCAAAAGAACCGAAATCTGTTATCACTACTAAAATTCCAAATTTTACTTGGAAAATTGATTTTTTATATGAAAACATAAAATTGCATTTTATTCGTAAACCAGAGGTCCTAGAGCCAAAAGGACCGCAATCTGTTATCACTACTAAAATTCCAAATTTTACTTGGAAAATTGATTTTTTATATGAAAACATAAAATTGCATTTTATTCGTAAACCAGAGGTCCTAGAGCCAAAAAGGACCGAAATCTGTTATCACTACAAAAATTCCAAATTTTACTTGGAAAATTGATTTTTTATACGATTTTTTATACCAGAGGTCCTAGAGCCAAAAGGACCGCAATCTGTTATCACTACTAAAATTCCAAATTTTACTTGGAAAATTGATTTTTTATACGAAAACATAAAATTGCATTTTATTCGTAAACCAGAGGTCCTATAGCCAAAAGGACCGAAATCTGTTATCACTACTAAAATTCCAAATTTTACTTGGAAAATTGAGTTTTTATATGAAAACATAAAATTGCATTTTATTCGTAAACCAGAGGTCCTAGAGCCAAAAGGACCGCAATCTGTTATCACTACTAAAATTCCAAATTTTACTTGGAAAATTGATTTTTTATATGAAAACATAAAATTGCATTTTATTCGTAAACCAGAGGTCCTAGAGCCAAAAGGACCGAAATCTGTTATCACTACTAAAATTCCAAATTTTACTTGGAAAATTGATTTTTTATACGAAAACATAAAATTGCATTTTATTCGTAAACCAGAGGTCCTAGATCACTACAAAAATTCCAAATTTTACTTGGAAAATTGATTTTTTATATGAAAACATAAAATTGCATTTTATTCGTAAACCAGAGGTCCTAGAGCCAAAAGGACCGAAATCTGTTATCACTACAAAAATTCCAAATTTTACTTGGAAAATTGATTTTTTATATGAAAACATAAAATTGCATTTTATTCGTAAACCAGAGGTCCTAGAGCCAAAAGGACCGAAATCTGTTATCACTACTAAAATTCCAAATTTTACTTGGAAAATTGATTTTTTATATGAAAACATAAAATTGCATTTTATTCATAAACCAGAGGTCCTAGAGCCAAAAGGACCGAAATCTGTTATCACTACAAAAATTCCAAATTTTACTTGGAAAATTGATTTTTTATACGAAAACATAAAATTGCATTTTATTCGTAAACCAGAGGTCCTAGAGCCAAAAGGACCGAAATCTGTTATCACTACAAAAATTCCAAATTTTACTTGGAAAATTGATTTTTTATACGAAAACATAAAATTGCATTTTATTCGTAAACCAGAGGTCCTAGAGCCAAAAGGACCGAAATCTGTTATCACTACTAAAATTCCAAATTTTACTTGGAAAATTGATTTTTTATACGAAAACATAAAATTGCATTTTATTCGTAAACCAGAGGTCCTAGAGCCAAAAGGACCGAAATCTGTTATCACTACAAAAATTCCAAATTTTACTTGGAAAATTGATTTTTTATACGAAAACATAAAATTGCATTTTATTCGTAAACCAGAGGTCCTAGAGCCAAAAGGACCGCAATCTGTTATCACTACTAAAATTCCAAATTTTACTTGGAAAATTGATTTTTTATATGAAAACATAAAATTGCATTTTATTCGTAAACCAGAGGTCCTAGAGCCAAAAGGACCGAAATCTGTTATCACTACTAAAATTCCAAATTTTACTTGGAAAATTGATTTTTTATATGAAAACATAAAATTGCATTTTATTCGTAAACCAGAGATCCTAGAGCCAAAAGGACCGAAATCTGTTATCACTACTAAAATTCCAAATTTTACTTGGAAAATTGATTTTTTATACGAAAACATAAAATTGCATTTTATTCGTAAACCAGAGGTCCTATAGCCAAAAGGACCGAAATCTGTTATCACTACTAAAATTCCAAATTTTACTTGGAAAATTGAGTTTTTATATGAAAACATAAAATTGCATTTTATTCGTAAACCAGAGGTCCTAGAGCCAAAAGGACCGCAATCTGTTATCACTACAAAAATTCCAAATTTTACTTGGAAAATTGATTTTTTATACGATTTTTTATACCAGAGGTCCTAGAGCCAAAAGGACCGCAATCTGTTATCACTACTAAAATTCCAAATTTTACTTGGAAAATTGATTTTTTATACGAAAACATAAAATTGCATTTTATTCGTAAACCAGAGGTCCTATAGCCAAAAGGACCGAAATCTGTTATCACTACTAAAATTCCAAATTTTACTTGGAAAATTGAGTTTTTATATGAAAACATAAAATTGCATTTTATTCGTAAACCAGAGGTCCTAGAGCCAAAAGGACCGCAATCTGTTATCACTACTAAAATTCCAAATTTTACTTGGAAAATTGATTTTTTATATGAAAACATAAAATTGCATTTTATTCGTAAACCAGAATCCTAGAGCCAAAAGGACCGAAATCTGTTATCACTACTAAAATTCCAAATTTTACTTGGAAAATTGATTTTTTATACGAAAACATAAAATTGCATTTTATTCGTAAACCAGAGGTCCTAGATCACTACAAAAATTCCAAATTTTACTTGGAAAATTGATTTTTTATATGAAAACATAAAATTGCATTTTATTCGTAAACCAGAGGTCCTAGAGCCAAAAGGACCGAAATCTGTTATCACTACAAAAATTCCAAATTTTACTTGGAAAATTGATTTTTTATATGAAAACATAAAATTGCATTTTATTCGTAAACCAGAGGTCCTAGAGCCAAAAGGACCGAAATCTGTTATCACTACAAAAATTCCAAATTTTACTTGGAAAATTGATTTTTTATATGAAAACATAAAATTGCATTTTATTCGTAAACCAGAGGTCCTAGAGCCAAAAGGACCGAAATCTGTTATCACTACTAAAATTCCAAATTTTACTTGGAAAATTGATTTTTTATATGAAAACATGAAATTGCATTTTATTCGTAAACCAGAGGTCCTAGAGCCAAAAGGACCGAAATCTGTTATCACTACTAAAATTCCAAATTTTACTTGGAAAATTGAGTTTTTATATGAAAACATAAAATTGCATTTTATTCGTAAACCAGAGGTCCTAGAGCCAAAAGGACCGCAATCTGTTATCACTACTAAAATTCCAAATTTTACTTGGAAAATTGATTTTTTATATGAAAACATAAAATTGCATTTTATTCGTAAACCAGAGGTCCTAGAGCCAAAAGGACCGAAATCTGTTATCACTACTAAAATTCCAAATTTTACTTGGAAAATTGATTTTTTATACGAAAACATAAAATTGCATTTTATTCGTAAACCAGAGGTCCTAGAGCCAAAAGGACCGAAATCTGTTATCACTACAAAAATTCCAAATTTTACTTGGAAAATTGATTTTTTATACGAAAACATAAAATTGCATTTTATTCGTAAACCAGAGGTCCTAGAGCCAAAAGGACCGAAATCTGTTATCACTACAAAAATTCCAAATTTTACTTGGAAAATTGATTTTTTATACGAAAACATAAAATTGCATTTTATTCGTAAACCAGAGGTCCTAGAGCCAAAAGGACCGCAATCTGTTATCACTACTAAAATTCCAAATTTTACTTGGAAAATTGATTTTTTATATGAAAACATAAAATTGCATTTTATTCGTAAACCAGAGGTCCTAGAGCCAAAAGGACCGAAATCTGTTATCACTACTAAAATTCCAAATTTTACTTGGAAAATTGATTTTTTATATGAAAACATAAAATTGCATTTTATTCGTAAACCAGAGATCCTAGAGCCAAAAGGACCGAAATCTGTTATCACTACTAAAATTCCAAATTTTACTTGGAAAATTGATTTTTTATACGAAAACATAAAATTGCATTTTATTCGTAAACCAGAGGTCCTATAGCCAAAAGGACCGAAATCTGTTATCACTACTAAAATTCCAAATTTTACTTGGAAAATTGAGTTTTTATATGAAAACATAAAATTGCATTTTATTCGTAAACCAGAGGTCCTAGAGCCAAAAGGACCGCAATCTGTTATCACTACTAAAATTCCAAATTTTACTTGGAAAATTGATTTTTATATGAAAACATAAAATTGCATTTTATTCGTAAACCAGAGGTCCTAGAGCCAAAAGGACCGAAATCTGTTATCACTACTAAAATTCCAAATTTTACTTGGAAAATTGATTTTTTATACGAAAACATAAAATTGCATTTTATTCGTAAACCAGAGGTCCTATAGCCAAAAGGACCGAAATCTGTTATCACTACTAAAATTCCAAATTTTACTTGGAAAATTGAGTTTTTATATGAAAACATAAAATTGCATTTTATTCGTAAACCAGAGGTCCTAGAGCCAAAAGGACCGAAATCTGTTATCACTACTAAAATTCCAAATTTTACTTGGAAAATTGATTTTTTATACGAAAACATAAAATTGCATTTTATTCGTAAACCAGAGGTCCTATAGCCAAAACCGAAATCTGTTATCACTACTAAAATTCCAAATTTTACTTGGAAAATTGAGTTTTTATATGAGTGACAGTGAAAAATTAGCAATTTCACTAATATTTTTTAGTGGTTGTTAAAAAAATAACAATCATCATTAAAGCTCGTAAAAAAGAGCTCAAACTAATTTTTTGCAGTTTTATTTAGTGATAGTGCACAGCTGATATAAATCAATATTTAGTGCACTACCCCCAACTATGCGACCTAGGAGATCTCCAATAGTGTTTTGTCCTCAATTAGGGGAGCTTCCATTCTAATATAGTGGTTTAATGAAATTCATAAATTTGGCACACGCAGTGCTAAGAATGCCTCTAGATGGGTCAAATGTATGACCAACCCCACTTAATTTTTCATCCTCATAATTTGTGTCTTACATAGCTACCCGCTATCTCTATTCCTTAAGGGGGCTCCCATACAAAATTTTCAATACAGACTAGAAATATAACGAAGAAAAATGCCCTTTTTTGCCTAGGGGACAAAATGTATGACCGACCTCCATTAGTTGTTCATCCTTAACCTTTTTGCACATATACCTGCCTTTTATCTCCACCTCTTAGGGGGCTCCAATACAAACATGGCGTTTTATTAAATTCTTAAATTTAATTTAAATTTTTCTTCTATTGTAAATACCTATAAAATCTAAATTTGTAGGCAGACTTCAATCGTTTACGGCGCGTTATCTTCAAAATAGCGTAATTTTGCAAAAAAAAATTTATATATCTAAAATGAATGTGCAGATGGAAAAAGAGTTAAGCCTTGCTTAAAAGTAATTTTATTGCGGAATTTCGGTTTTTTTTAGTTTATTTAATAAGTTAAACCTTTTTTGAGTTGACGCAAATATTTGTTTTGCAACCTCTTCCATTATTGAAATAACAGTATATCTCGGAAACAAGAGCTAACCTACAATAACGGTTAGCCCTACTGTATTCAGCTTATTTGTATTAGGTTTACCCGCCGGGTGCCCCGCTTCACAGTTTTTTTTTTAACTAGCACAGTGTAATTAGTTTTAAAAATGTCATTAAACGAGCCGAACCGTCGCAGTTATATTTGTAAATCTTGTAAAGAAAAATTCAACTAAAATTTTAGACGGTATGCAAAGCTCGCTCCTGAAATATTCCTTGGTGGAGGTTATCAAAGATTGGACAAAGCCGAATTTAGCCATTTACTTTTTTTAACTTTAAGGACGATAGTAATTTTTGTTTTTTTTTCGTTTTCTTAGGACTTTGTGATTTTTTTCATTTTGACTTTTTTTTAACACCTGATTTTTGTCAATTTTGTATTATTTCTTTTTTGGTATTTTTATTTTCAGAGATTTTCAAAGAATTTTAAGTTTTATCAGATAAGTAGAATAGAAAATAAAAAATATCCAAGTACCTGTTTTCAAATATTAAAGAGCTTTTAGCGAAGACTAATCCGTTCTGTTTTCTCAACTATAAATTCTAAGAACTTGTCGGCCTGACATTAAAGAGTTTGCAGAATATTTCTCACAGTCACTGTTTTACACATTGACAGGATGTATATATTTTTGTTACAAGCCCTTGACATGAATACGAATTTAGTTTACACTGATCCATTCATAAATATTAATAAAATACATACAAATACTGAAGACAACAATAAAATGCATTGAATTTATTAATATTCATGCTCAAATATCAGAAACATTCTTTAAACATTTCAAAAGAAATTAATAGTTCACACTTGCGTAAAAATAAAAAAGGTATTATTTAGAATTTTATAAGTATCTTTATGAAAGGGAAATATGAAAAATACGAATTGTGCAATGAGAATAATCACGCCTTAGCGACAGTAATTTAAACTTAAGTTACTTCACTTAAAATACGAACATTCATTCATTCATTCCCTTATTTACATTACCAATGTAATATTAATGGCAATGAATGCCATTATCATACGTGTATGTACGAGTGCGGGTCGAAAAGTCTGTGTGCAAGTCCCTCCTCTTAACTGAAGCGGTGACACTTCTCCTGTCAACAGGCATTTGCCAGTTAAATCCCTTCAAAATTTTAATATGCTCTGCATGCAGTCATCTGCTTGACTTGTAGAGAAAATGGACAAAAGTAAAAATCGCGAGCTCATTAGGCATTCCATGGTAAAAATCCATGTATTATGCTACGAATTACTCCTTCATTCTGCTTTTTTTTCTTCCAAAAACCTGTGTTTCGTAAAAAAATTCACGAACTTTTTAAGCCGCTCTCGTTTATAAACCGCCCTCGATTAAAAATAAAACCTTTTAGTAGATTCTAATAATAATTCGTACACATTTTCCAAATACTTATCACCAAATTTTATTTTAATTAATTTCCCGAAAATCTGCTAAATTACAATGAACCAAAGTAGTTGAAGGCTATGAAACGAAGGTTTGAAAAAGGAACAAATAACTGCAACCCTTATCCAAGAACAATTATTGCATATTTTTTTTTATTTAATTTAATAATAAAACTTCAAAAATAATTTATTTTAGTCATAAAAATAATAAGGAATATCCGTTTAAGGCATAATAAAAATTTTGTATATTGTTCATTCTGCTGATTTTATATAAAGACAACAATGTAAAACTGTGGTTGCTTTAAAGAACACAAAACAAATTCTCCCTAATTTATTTTCAATTAAACCATTAATCAAAAATGAAATCAGGGGCCTAATTCTGGCAGTCGTGATCGAGTAATTTCTCGATTCGAAAGCAATTTTATCTCAGTCGATACTGAACGAATCAAAATTATTTTTTCAGTATTGTGAAACTCAAATTAAAAATAATTCCAATTCGTTCAGAATTTACTGAAAAAATTAGATATTAAATTGCTTTCGAATCGAGAAATTACTCGATCACGACTGCCAGAATCAGGCCCCAGTTTTAATTAAAAAGTGAATTAAACGTTATGTATATCAACAAAATTACTGCAGAACATGTTGTTAATATCAAAAAATATTTAATTGATACTATTAATTTGTTTAATGTTGCAAATTTAATTAATTTTTAAATTATTATCACAAATTTAAATATAAGTTTCTTCCGAATGAGGCCCATTTGCTAACAAATTTTTATTACCGCCTTAACTCCGTTAAACTTCAAAACATTGATTCTCAAAGGTAAAGCAGGTTTTAATTTGCCTTTCTTTAGTAAATAAGTACCAGGCCAAGTCCAGTTATGGATTTTGGAGCAAAATTTAAAAATTGATATTGTAAGCATTGTAAATTGGTTTTTATTACTGGAATTCTTTTTGAATAAATATTTTAATTCTTCCTAGCCAAGTATATTAAAAGCCTTTTTCATAAAAAATATATCATGTTAATAACAGGCTTCTAAGATAAATTGTATATAAAAATATTTTTTATGAATAAGGGGGTAAATAATTAACGTTACTAAGTTCCAAATTATACTGTGGGCATTTCTTGCCGGACAGAAAAACTTTGTTGGCGAGAGAGGCAAGAAGTAAAGTGTGTCACGCATACAGCATCGCCCCCTTACCAAAAAACTTTTCTGTCCGGCAAGAAATGTCCATAGTGTAAATTGCGACTTATGAAAAAAAAAAAAATATATTACAATTTTTTTAAAACAATTATTCCATGAACCAAAACAAAATCGTTTTCTTTTCTGACATAAAATGCTGGAAACATATTTTGTACTACTTATCAAAGCTGGAGGTGCTCACTACGCGTTTAATGCCTTTGATACTTTCTTCTGTTACACGCGTCTTGAACAAACTAATCTAAATTCATGCGATCAATGCGTATATGCATTCTTCACTTGTGCTGTGTAACTTTTCAATACAAATTTACAATGCTTTTTATTTTTTGACAGATGTATAATTGATTTAGGGTAAGTCACACCCTCGTAATGTGTTTCAATTATGAAGATCGCAAAGAGCAAAAATCATTGCTATTTATAGAATGTTTTTTATGAAGAATTTAAGCAATTTCACTTTAATATTTTAATCAAAAAATACAACGAAATTCAAAAAAATATTTATTTTTCACACACAATTTTAATAATGCTGCATTTTGAACCTTCTGATAAAATGGAAGATAAAACATGTAACATAATTTTGATTTTGTCAGGCAGCATTTTTAGAAAACAACAAGTTATGCGTCTACAATTATTATTATTATTTTTACTATTGGTAGTTTTTTATCAATTAAAAAATATATTTAAGAAGTACTTAAATTTAGTTATTGTGATAATTGAAACAATTATATTTCTTGTTGAAAGAAAATTAAAATAATAATTTTTATTAAATTACCATTTTAGTTGTTTTGAAATAAATTTTGAATTAAAATAATTATTAAATAACAAAAAAATTATTTCTTTAAAAATAAAATAACTTAAACTTGTGAAATTGTTGTTGGAAATTTTCAAAATCAATCAACACATTGTTTATAACGGCAAAGTTTTTTGATAATTTTTTTAATTAAAATTAAAAATATCATTTATTGAAAAAAAAAAATATTCAAAATATAAAATTTTTACAATTTTTAGTTATCAATATAATCATTTTGGTAATAGGTGCAAAATCAACAAATGGGTTGCTTGATTCTATGAATTTAGTATAAACTTGGTGATTAGAGATTAGTTTTTTCTGTGTTCATTATGTAATCCTCTGGACTATAATAGAATTTAATTCTTAATGTTATGCTATGTCCACACTTGAGTGAAGAAATTGTCGACGGTAGTACATCTGAAAGGTACGTTTATTGTTGCCGATTCTACAACATTCTTAGTTTAAGGTGTGTTCAGAGGATTCTATGTGCTTAATGAAATTATTTAGTTTAAGTCATGTCAATTTGAAGTGATTAACAAATCCTTTAAAGGTATGGATAACCATCTCTATTTTGATGTGATTAGAGCTTAATCACGTTTGAGATAAATTATTCTTCAAATGTGAACATGGCATTATATACTTATATATATTTCCCTGAAGTTTTTGATTTTGCCCCACTGTGTGTGTGCTAAATAGCTGACATCATTTTTGTCTTCCATTACCCTGCGAAATAAAATAGTATCCGTTTGTAATTATCTAGAAATGTTTATTTATTTTTCCGCAAATATTTTTTAATCGAATTCCACTTCTTGTGTATCGCATCCATGTGGAGTATTAAATTTATTTTAATACAATTACTTGTTGTTAATGTAACTGCGGCTGTTTTACAAATATGATTTGCTCTGTAATTTAAACTCATTTCGTTCGTATTTATTCATGACCATACAAGTGCTGCTGATCATATTCGTACTCGTACGTACTACATCCAATGCAATACAATTCAAAACATGCATAAATATGTAGATAGATGGGACCTTGTTAAAAATATATATGAAGTTTATATTTCTTTTGAAGGAAACTAAATGCCAACGAACAATGTCCATCTTAATCTTAATGACTAAATAAAGAGATGAAAGATGTGGAGAGACAAACAACAACGTATGTGTGTAAAAGTAGTAACTGATACACAGAAGCAGTTGCTATAGCAACACATTTAATTTAATTTTATTTTTCCCCCTCTCCTTAATGTATTTGCTTAGATATTTTTTGCTTTTTCAACAAATAAATTGTTTATTGGTGTATTAAATAACATTCATCACAAATTGCTCATGTTACTGCTGTGGCTGGAGCCGTAGTTGTCGCTAGCTGCCACTACTACTGTTGTCAACTGTGACTGTAAACGTTGCTGAAACTTAAACAGCCTCCAACAGTAAAGGAAAAACCAATAAACAAACTTAACCGCAAAATCTCATGACGTAGTACAAGTTTACAACATACAGAAATTCTCGTCTGTCCAGGCATTTACAGGCAACCAAGTCCATCCGTCTGTCCGTCCGTCCAGCTGACTAGCTGCCTATGTGGTTTGCTACATGTTGATGTTTTTTTTTTTCAAGTTCTTCCTTATTTAATCACAGTTTATCCGTCTTGATGTCTGTCCATAGTTTGGTCCATCAATCTACCTACATTTTTTACAATGTTGCCTGTTGTTTTTGTATTTTTTCTCGTTTGTTTGAATGCGTCATTGCGTCTGTCGGGATTGTGTTTCCAATTTAAGTCACACAAGTAATTTGATCCTAAATATGGTTCAACATAAGTTACATTTTTAAGTTGTTGTTAACGTAGTTGTTGTGCTCAATATGTGTTTGGAAGAGTGTCTGTCTGTGGGTCGGTATAACTTTTCCATGCCATAGATGTTTGAAATACTTACTTTACCATATAGTATAACAGACACAGTGTTGACAATTTAGCGCTTTTAAAAGTAGACTTTGAAAAGATCTACTGATTATCAACATTGTTTTTATTAATAAAGGGTTCTATTAAGGATTCTATAGAGTTCAAAACTACTTCAATAATCCCATGTTAGTTTTAGTAATAAGATAGTGATGTAAGTAATAAAAAATTAATTGTTTACGCTTAAGTCTATTTACAACAGAGATTTTTACCAAAACTGAACAAGTTCAAAACTTCAAAGATTTGGTTTCCGATAGAAACTATAATGAAAGTTCCTTATATTTTTATACCCACACCACAATAGTAGAGAGGGTATTATGCCTTTGTGCTGATAAGTGTTATATCATAAAAAAATGGTCATAGACCCATCTTTTGGTATAACGATCACATTCGAATTACTTTTTAAATCGATCTAACAATGACCGTCCGTCCAGCTAGCTGGCTGTCCATGTTTACCTTGTGCGCAAAGTAATTTTGAAGATCAGTTGATCAAATTTGGTATATACACAGAAAAAAATATCTCAAGAAAATGTTTAACAACACAGTTTGTTAAAAATAAAATTTTAGGTCAACAAACTTTTTGTTTGATTCATAGAAAAAATTTATCAAATTCACACTTTGCAAAATAGCACTCAATTAAACATATTTAATAATGAAATAATTAAATATTTCTTCATATTCAATAAAAAAAATATTTGAATCAAAGTAAAGACAGTATTTTAACAACTCTTGTCCATTTTTAAATAGCTCATAATTCTCATTTGGTTTATAGTTTTATTTGAATAATATATTTAGTTTTGCCAAAGTCTTTGGAAAAGGTTTCCTGATGATCTGGCCTAAGCAACCAGTGAAATGCGCATAGGAACTTACTTATCCCCGCATAATAAATTTTAGTGTTTTTATAAAAATATAAAAATTTAAAATTTATGGCATCATCATTAATAAATAAAAAAATAAAGATTCGATTAACATTTTGTTTGATTTATTCAACATTTTCAACAATTTATTTTAACAAATCAAGTAAACATTTTGTTGAAAAAAATTATTTTAGGCAACAACTTTTTTTATTGACTCAATAAACTTGGTTGTTGACTAAAAATTTAACAATTATACATACAAACTTTTTTATCAATACCGCAAAAATCGTCAACGCAGAAAATTAAAAAATTTTTGTAATCAAATATGCGATTTTCGTATTCAAATATGAAAATTATTTTTTTCTGTGTAAGGACTAAGCCTATTAGAAATCGTGAGAGTTTATCCATAATTTTACATATCCCCCATACAAGCTTCTTTCCGAAAGAGGGCTTTGTGTCCCTAAACCATCTTATTATGTTGGTAATTAGATTTACTTTGATTTAAACTTATTTTATTAAAATATAAATCATTTTACCATACAAATATTACTCCCGAAAATAGCTTTAATTGTCATAACTTCTTTATAATATTGAGAGGGTCTAGAATTTACAAAATTTAAGTACCGTATAAACCCCGTGCCTAATATCACTTAAAAACAAAACAGAAATATAATCTCATATGGATTAAGATTTCTAAATAATACTCAGAACAAGGAACTTTTACATTAATCTTAACCTCATAATATAATTTTGTTCTGGCGGGTCCATGATTGCCAATGGGTCCCAAAAAGGGTTCATTCTTGAAAATTTGTTTAAACATACTGTGGTGTAGGGTATCGTACGGTCGGGCACGAGCGACTATACTTTCTTAATCGTATATATAAATCGGCAAAGGCAAAACTTAAGAACACCTTTCCTTCTTTGTTTGTTAATCGATTTAAACAAAAAATACACCAATTGAAAAGTATTTACTTACAGAAGGGCACAATATATATTTTATTAAAATCTAAGGTGCTTTAAAAGGTAAAAACGGGTAAATTCGGTATTTTCATATCACCAAAACTAAAAGAGACACAAAAAATATTGAATAATTGTTGTTGTTCCTAATAGAAAAAAAATAAGCGGACAGGGGTCTGGTACTTTTTTTAAATTCAGTACTTTTAGGGAGTAAACGGGTATAGTCTGTATTCTGGAACTTTTTGACATCCCATCTATTTTTTAAACCAATAAACAAGAAAAAAAAAAGATTATATCAAATTCGTAACTTATCTAAATAATACGAATATTTTATTAGGGATCCTCTAAGACCAAAAAATCATACAATGTATGTAAAACGGATTTTCGAAATTTCGGGCCTTGAAATTTTCTAAATTTTTCGCAAACCCGTTTACATACATTGCACAATTTTTTGGTCTTAAAAGACCCTAGTAAAATTTAGTGCAGAAAATATTTGCAGAGCATTTTAACCCTTTAAAGTGCCGTTTTAGTATACTTTTGTGGGGAAGTTAAAAAAAGGACAAAAATGACTCCTTAAAATGAGTGTTAGAGGGTTAAAATATTCTAAGCAAAGAATCGCCATACAATTCTACTGAAGACATCTGAAATAGTATTTTAGTTCGGGGGTACATTTAGTATATTTTTTTTTGACTTATACCAAACGCCTTTTCAAAAAATTCAAAAACTTTAGGGGTCAGGAACCCGAGCTAACATTTCAAAAATTTTTGGCAGATTTGCTCTACTAATAGTCTAGTTGCATTTCGCGTTGCAAGTACTGAGACTGGTTTTTTTGTAGCACAGTGTTGTAAGTGCAGGGTCCTAATCGAATGAGAACCTATAAGATGAAAAATGTTGGTACTTTTCTGTTCTTTAACTGCTCCTTTTTAAATTTTCATTATATTGGACCTAGAAACATAAAATTAAATATTCAAAGTGCTGAAGGAATGAGAATATGACAGATAGATCTTTTTGGTAGTTTTTCGTTTTTTAGCTGGTACTTTTAGAATTTTTATTAATACTGAACCTAGAAACAAAAAATTTAAACATGCAGAGTACAGAGTGATAAAGAAACTATAAGTGGAGACTTCTTGGTACTTTTTTGTTTTTCCATTGGTACTTTTTCGGTTTTTTTTAATATCATTGAACTTACAAAATAAATTAAACATTCACAGAATTGAGTGGAATATAACACATGAACCTGAGGTTGATCTCTGGCCAAATCTTTGCACTAAGACGAAAAAAAAACAAATGCTCAACATCTTAATTCATTTATACCTTATATGTATGTTTTCCTCTTATTTGCATAAATTATAATGGTCAATTTCGACCACTGGACAAAAACTGGTTGTAATTATTAAGCTATTAAGCAACCAGTGAAATGCGCATAGGAATAGCTTATCCCTTCAACAATAAATTTCAGTGTTTTTTTAAGAATAGAAAAAATTTATATTCATAAAATTGTCGTTTCTTTGTTTTTCATTTTACAAAACAAAATTTATAAACTTAAGTTTCACCGGATTTAACCGCTCCCGATGTTTTCTCGTGGATGCATTTAAAAGATCGTGTGCACGTAAAACGCCACAGAGTATTCCCCAGCTAAATATGAAATTGGAGAAAAAATTCCAGCGCTAGCTCCTGCAATCTTGAAAATCTATACAAAACTAAGAATTGATGGCAGTTAGGAGACGTTACTTTTCATATCTAAATTTATTTAATTCCCGATTCATCAATGAATTGTGTTCAAAAAAGAAATAATTAATTACTTGAATTTATATTCTCTTCGTATTTATGAGAAGAAAACAAAAATCCGAGCTGGATGAACGAGACTTTTTATTTAGTTTGTTCCTTACACCCAGGCTACAACTGACATCAAATGGTTAACATTAACACTAACATCATGTTAGTGTTAGGTATAGCCTCCTCATGTTAGAGTTTTGTTTGTGTTTTAACAGCGTTGTTAAGCAATCTGTCTTGAAAGCTATTTTATAACATAACTTGACGTTTAAGTTTGACAGACAGCTTTTTTTTGTTGCTTTTTATTAACTTTTTTATACAACTTGTCAATAATATGCGCGTGGCTGATAAATAATTAAAATTAAAGCGCAAAATAAAGTGCAAAATAAGTTTTCCGAAAATAAATTCATTTTTTAGTGCCATTTCTGCAAATCTTTTTTAAATTAAATTGAAATAAAAATTTTCTCAAAAAATAAAAGAGAACTTGACGCTACGGTAGCAAAAAAAAAATATAACAAGCACGTTAATATTTAATATTGTTATTTTTAGCGATGTATACTATGTTTAAGCGCTAAACTTTTTCTTCGCTATGAATATAACACTCAACCTGTCTTTAGCTTGTTTTTAAACTTATGTTGTAAGATATTTACGTGTTCTCCACCTAAAACACATTGGCAATTTGACGAAGTTATTCTGCCGGCGTTATTGCTTGTGTTAAGACATCACAAGTTGCACGTGTGGCCGTAGGGTTAGAGAGTTATTCAAAGACAACAGTGAGTCAGTCAGTGTTATACCATGTTCACACGGACAGCAATATTCGAGTTTCGCTCTCTTATTCCTGTTTCGCGCCCCAAACATGATTGAAACGACTTGTTTCCCCATACAAAATTTTGTGAGCGAAACGGGTCGTTTCATTTTGAAACAGGCTGCGAAACAGGAAAAATGTACTATCATCTCCAATTTTGATAAAATTTATCGTTAGTTTATCTGAACTATCTCTCAAAAAAAAATCAAAACAAAGAAAAAAACAAAGTAAAAATTGATGCTTAATAAAATACAGTGATAATTATGATATAATAATATTAATAAAAGAATTAAATAATATATTTTTAAGTTTTATTTACTTTTTTTATCTATTTAAAAAAAAATCACACTAACAACACAAAAAAAGTGTCAAAATGAAACAAGAATGAATCGTATGAACAGCATGTTTGGCAAACTAGTTTCAGAGAGCGAAACGAGTGGTTTATATCGTCGTATGAACATAGCATTACTTACTGCTTTATATATCAAATTGTTTGTCCGAACCGAGAGTTAACATCACTGTCTTTTAATGCTCCACAAAGTTTTTGTTAATTTTGCTGGGTTGGTTGCTGGTGTTTTTTTTCTTTTTTTTTTTTTTTTTTTTTTTTGACTTGTTTGGGAATATGATGCCTTAAGTTGTTGCTGATATCATCAAGGATTTTGATATGTAATCAATTTTTATTTTAGATTTAATTTTTCTCCTTGTATATGTACGTTTTTGTTTTGTTTTGTTTTGTATGTATTTATCTTCTGTCTTTTTTGCAATTCTAATGAGAATTTTAAATACAGCAACGAGATAAAATTTCATTTGATAGGATTATAATTATCTTCGTTTTTTTTTTTGTTACTGTTGCTGCTGCCATACAAGGACACGCCACTGTGGCGTTGGCATATGCCAATGGAATATTTTATATTTAACAGTCCACTTTATATTCCTGAATATACTTTTTTTTTTGGTGTGATGATGATGAGAATGGTGTGATAAGAACTTTTATAAATTTTTATTTTAGGTATGGGTGATATTAAGTGAAATGGATTTTTTTCTTGTAAAAAATAATTTATTATAATAATTGTGTTATCTTCGATTAATAATTCTAAAGGAATACAGAAGGACAAAAGCACAATGGATATTTTTTATATCCATAGATATTTTATCTAATAGCATTGCCAGAACTTTAGTTTCTCAACGGATACTTAACTCAAACAACTCTAACTTTGATTTCTTAGTGATTTAACTTCTTTACTCCTCTGAAATATGTAGTTTTACTTTACTTTTGTTCTTCGAAGAATTTTAACTTCTCATAACACTTGACAACAACTTTTTGACAATAACACGTATTTTTAAATAACGTTTTTAAAATCTCTGTCACCCCTCAGATAACATACAAATAACAAAGAGTTTTAAAATTACAAATAATTCGGTCTATTCAAGCGTTAAATAAACAACACTGAAAAACGACGCCCCATTATCATCAAACATCATCTGTTGTCCTGTATAAGGTTTCACTTTTTTCAATCCTCAACTACAGCATTGAACTTCAAAAGAATGACAATAAATTTCCAAATCCATCATATTAAGGGAAAATATTTTATCCTCAGTTACATTTAAATGAAAAATTAAAAAAAAAAAAGTTTTTCATCGGTTTCATTGTATTTCATCTTGTTGTTGATGATGCTGATGAACTTTATCCACTTTGATGTCCAAAAGGCCGATTAAAATCAGAGCACATTCTGGTTTTATTGTTTTTTTTTCGCCCTCTTGTTTTTGCACCTTCAAAGTTTTTTTTTTTTCTTTTCGTAATGTGTCTGTTCAAACGTGCTCATGTGTACTTTTAATCGAAGCCGTAGGGTTTCTTCATATTTTTCTTCTTGTTTGTAGTTTTAGACTTGAGTTGGAAACATAAAGATGTTGTATGTGTGTTTGTTTGTATTTTGTTTTCGTATCCCTGAGCTTCTTTTGAGAAAACTTTCATAATACACAAGTACATACTTTCTCATGTGTTGAATGGTTGAGTAGGAAAAATTTACTGTATAATTCAAAATAAAGGTAAATGTAAGAGTTTTTGAAAAATGTGCAGCATGTCAAATTAGAGAATGCCTTACAAAGTAATTAGTTTGTGTTAGATTTTCAATGGCATAAAACCGTCTTAAATTTAAAGATTTTAAAAAAATCTACAAAAATTAAAAAAAATAGCTGTAATAATTTAGGAGAACCAGAATATGATTATCCAATCCGCCATTATTGTATGCAGTCAGAGTAATGGAAATACTCTAACAAACTAATAGAATCGTCTTAATAAAATACAGCAATCTCTAAAATTTTGTCATAGGAAATCAGTTTCCTTCATCATTAATCCCTTAAAACATATCTTCTGAAGCTATAATTTACTGTGACTGGCGTATTAGTAATATTTTGTCATATAACGCAGTTGTTAGTGTTGGCCACTTTGTGGGTATTTACCCGAATTTGGTGTTATTTTTAGTGTCATGGGTAGAGCGTGGGTAATTTCGTTAAGGTGTAAATTAGTTGCACAGAAAAAACTATCAGTAGTTTTTTATCAATTAAAAAAATTGTTTGAAAAGTATTTCAATTTAATTAATGTAATAATTGAATCAACTTTTTTTTTTATTTTTTTTGAAAGAAAATTAAAAATATTATTTTGATTTAATTGACATTTTAGTTGTTATGAAATAAATTTTCAATTAAAATATTAATTAACCCTTTTACATGTAGAGGGAATAATTTTCCCACCAACTTTTCTTCATTGGTAAGGTAACTGATCAATCGCAGTTGTTTTTTTTTGATTTGGCAACATTAATTGAAAGGAATAAAGTATGTTTTCTTAACATTGTATGTGACAGATTATAAATATTTTTTTTGAGACGGTTCTTCTGTAAATTGAAAACAGGTGTTTTTGCAACTGCGAACGAAATCGGTATATATCTTCGAAATCTCGTGGTGATATATGGTAAGTTCTTCTACGTTTTATAGATTTATATTTAATATCTTAGAAAAGAGACATATCTTTTACTTATCTTCCACATTGCTTTCCTTGTGGGATTTTTCTCGGTGGGAAGAATATTCCCTCTAACCATGTTTGTTTTTTTTTAATACTATAGGTTGTCTGAAAATGAGCAAGAAAGTACTAAAAGAATATGAAATAGAGTTGGTGCTGAATGAGTTATACGGTTTACCATCAGATCCAGAGCAGTCTGAAGACTCAGGAATCGGACGAGGAAGAAATTGAACAATATATAAAAAGTGGACATGGTATTACTTTACCCGGTGGAGGCAGAGGGAATATATTTACCACCAATCAAAAACTAAAAAAAAAAATTTTTTTTTTTATTTTATATTTTTAGTCATCAATAGTAACCCTAAATCAAAACCAGATTTTATTTATCCTATTCCGATCGCTATGACCGTAAAAGGGTTAAATAACAAAAAATCTTAATTGATTTTTTCGTTTAAAATAAAATAATTTAAACTTGTAGAATTCTTGTTGAGAATTGTCAAAACCTGAGCTTTATTTAATTAAATCAATTAACACATTGTTTGAAACGGCAACGTTTCTTGATCATTTTTTTATTCAAAATTAAAAATCAAATCAAAATCAACAAATTGTTCTCTTGATTCTATGAATTTGGTGATAAGAGACAATTTTTAATATTTTCTGTATGTTATTTTAAATGCAGGTAAAAGTTTGTTTTTGCACGTAAAAGAAATACATATTTGTATAAAATACTTTGGCATATGAATCTTTATCGTTCTGTTTCCATAACAAAAGGACAACTTTACTTTTAAACTGTAAGGGAAATCATATTGAAGTAGTTACCCAAATGAAACCAAGATTTGATTTCAATGGTAAAATTTAAACTATTTAAAATATTGTAGAACCAAAATATGCACAGTTTTCCTAAGAAAAGACTTGCATCGTTTAATAGCGCCAGCATGGACTCTTATATTCCACTAAATATGGGCTTTAAAGTAATTTAGAGTCCGAAAGGTATTTTAACTTAAAATTAACTTGGAATTAATGTTTCCAATATTACAAAAATTTTAAATTATATTTTTACGGCCATATATCCGTATAAAAAGCGTTCCGTTACTACAACTTTACTTATTTAGAACCCTTTGAGAAACAGATTACCGTATCAAACTAAAATTGAATTCATTAAAGAAGTTTTACCAACTAACTAAAATAAACATTTGAAACCTTTCTTAGGTTTAGCTCAGTTCTAGTTCATTCGAAGTTTAGTTCTAGTTCAGTCCTAGTTAAGTTTTCGATCAGTTCTAGTATAGTCCAAGCTTATTTATAGTTTAGTTCTAGATCAATTCTCCACTGAAAGAATTTTCTTCACAGACCTAATGGATTTTGACATTAATCAAATGATAAGTTATATTAAAAGCCAACCTATGATACGCTTTATTGATTTAACGAAGAATGTTTCATTAGCCCCCAATGTTTCATAAAATCGATGAAAATTTTGCATTAACTTAAAGCCAGAAATGTTATTAAGACTGTGACTATTTTTTATTTTACATTGCTGAAACAAACATTTCATTAACAAAATGTTTAAGAGTCAAGCGTTTAAAGAATTTTTTTTTTTAATATTTTAATGAAAAGATTTTAATATTTCAATGACATTTTTAGGTTGTTCAATGACATTAATTCATTAAATTATTACAAAATTTCGTTACTATTATGATAGTCTTTCATTAATTTAATGATTATCAGGGTTTATTAATGTTTATTTATTTCAGCCATTTTGTCAATGTGTTTTGAGTTGTTGTGAATTTTATTTCGTTTTTTTATATTCTTTTAACAAATCATCAAGTTAATGTTATTTCATTTTTATATTACTGTCACATCATGTTAGGTTCTACTTTCGTAAGATAACCTTAAGCTATCGCGACGTCCTTCATCAGAATTCGTTCTATCTCACTGGTTTGGACTTTTACGTTAATTTTGCGTAATTAAATTAACAATTAAATGAAAAAGTATGTGAGAATTTGTTTTTCTTTTCGTTGTCTTGTTTTTTTTTTTTTTTTCAATTAAAATTTAATTAAAAATACGAAATATTTTCTAGATATAAGTATTTGTAGTTAGATAATTTTTTTCCGTATTCATTGATTTATGGAAATTTTTTCACAGAAAATTTGAAGTGATAAAAACTTCTTTTTTTTTAATTAAAAAATATTTGTATATTTTAACTTTAAAACCCCTATTGAAAAAATTGGGTTATTTACGGAATGCGGATTATCAGGTAATATGGTTATGTATATTAAAAGCAACAAAATGTATTTAAAAAAGAACTACAATAAATGTATTTGGTTGTTGTTAATATAATGAAATAACCATATAACCTGATAACCAGGCTTCCGTGAACAACCCAAATGTATAACAATAAGTTAGATTAAGTTGCGATTAATCCAATGAAAAATGTTAACGAAATGTTTTCGAAATGAAATTATTCATTGCATTTAAGACAAACATTTAATGAAATTAATTTATTAGTATTATGAAGCATTTCCAGAAGCAGTTCCAGTTAATGTCCAGTTTAGTTCTGGGTTAGTTCTAATATAACTCTAGTTGAGATGGTTAAGGTTACGGTCCAAACTGGATGCTTAGCTCAGTTATATTTGAGTTTTATTTAAGTTCAGTTCTACTTCAGCTCTAGTTCAGTTCTAGCTCCGATCCAATGTATGTGTACTTTAGTTATAGTTCATATCTAGTTCAATAATAACTTTGATTTTGTTTAGCTCAAGTCAAAATGAATATTGTTTCACTTCTAGACAAATTCTAGTATTGTTCTAAATTACTTCTAGTTTACTTCTACGTAAAATAGAGTTAAGTTTTTTTTTTTCTTAAAATGTTTTCAGTTCAGTTCTATTTAATTTGTAGATCAATTCGTATTCAATTCTTATTAAATTTTATATAAATTCATCTTAGTTCGAGCTCACTTCAATACCAATTTTAGTTAGGTTCCTGTTCAATTACTCTTTTAAATCATTTCTAATACATAGACTTTCTTATACAATAAATAGTTGCGTTCAAATGTCATTGAAGTAATTTGAAAGTCAGTAAATTTGACATCGATTTTGAACGAAGACTTGTTCGGAAATCGATTCGACGAACAGTACCCATCGTGTGTTAAATGAAATCCTCCGTTGTACCACTTCCTCTTACGAACTAAACATATCCCTTCCGCTAAAGTAGAACCATCAACATAAAAGTGTTGTAGGGCATACAAATTGCATGTGAAGTGTAAAGCAAGTATGTGTGTACGAGTATGATGATGATGAAAACTTAAATAAAGTGTGATGTATTTTATTTGTTCACAGTTTTGTTGTTGTTGTTGCTTTTGTTACTATATTTTTCTCTTGTAGTTCTTGTAATTGTGTTCGCTTTATTCCATACCCCACCCATCCTTTTGGCACTCTTTTGCCTGCTTTTTTGTTTTTCAGTGTTTTTAGCTTCAATTATATTTCAAGTGTGACTTTGAGTTATTTGAACATAAAATGTTGCAAAACTTTTGTAACATGTTTAACATTTTTACTACAGTTTGTTGTTGTTTTTGTTGCTATAATTTTTTTTGCTTGGAAAAGAGAGAAAAAAATTCATAGAACGTGTAGTGATTTTAAGGAATGTTAATAATTAAAAAGAAAAAAGTAGCAAAATAACTGCAATAACATTTCATACAGTTGACTAAATTGTTTCTCAAACGTGTGAGAAAACTTAATTTCAAATTATTTGGAAACATTTCTATGATTCTTAGAATGATGAAGACCGGCAGGAATTACAAGATGTTGTTTTAAATTTTTTTTTTTTTTTTTTTTGTAAGTTTCCCATAATCACTAACAATTGTCATCACTTTAATGGCAGTGACATATTTTGGCATTGGAAATAATTCTTGTGACGTGGTTTGCTAGAAAAAAATGTTATATGCGCACAAAAGCGCAATTTGTTACATAAAAGGAAAAATATGGTTTTACGGAATTTAATAGGATATAAAGTAAATGTAAGTAAATGCATAGACACTTGAAATGCATTAAGTTTATTAAAACACTTCTAGAAATTTAGGAATTGTTTTAAAGGGAACTGGTTTTTAAGTATATATTTTTTATAGGTTGTTAAAATTTTACAAAGCGATCACTTCTTTATCTCTATAGAGAAAAAATATCAGTAGTTTTTTATCAATTAAAAAAGTTGTATAAAAAGAATTTCAATTTAATTAATGTGGTAAGTAAATCAATTTTTTTTTTTTTTATTTTTTGTTGAAAAAAAATTAAAAATATAACTTTGATTTAATTAACATTTAAGTTGTTTTGAAATAAATTTTTAATTAAAATATTGATTAAATAACACTAGGGTATTCCTTTAATCGGGCTTTTGTTTTAATCGGTTAATCGCTCAATTAATTAGCCGAGGTTTTGGTTTAATCGGTTAATAATCGGTTAGTTTTGTTATTGATCGGTTAACCGATTGATAAAGTTTTGTTATAAATAAAGTAATTTCACTAAATAAAAATGCCAAAATTATTTATTATAGGAGTTTATTAGTAAAAAAAAAAACAATAACATAACGAACAAAACAATTCTTGAACTAAAACAAGCAAACATATTTTATAATTTAAACATAATATTTTTATGTGTTTATTAAGAAATAAACTGTGAGATTTTTTTATTAATTATTTTAATAGTATTATAAAATAATCTTTTGGAAAAATAATTTGGTTTAAATTGTTAGGATTTTAGCTATTCTTTTCCTTAGTTTTGATAAAACTTGACTTGAAAAACATTCTTTCAGTTATCGAAGATGTTGAAGAAATCGGAAACAACCCAAAATACAGATTCATGAATGATAAAACCAAGATAATGCATTGCACATGTTTACAAAATTCAACTGTTTAATATGACGTCGCGTTTGCATATTATACACATGTTTGTTTGCTTGTGTTTCTATATTTTAGATGTACTTATACGCTGATGTGACGTAGATGCGGAAAAGCATTTAATTTTTAAAAGCTGTATGCGTTATCTTGGTTTCTTTGTATCATGATACAGATTATCTAATTTGACAGATTATCCTTTTCCAGGATTCTCTCAACATATAAAATCTTCCATTTTTCCATTATATCGGCTAATTTTGTTAAAGATTGTTTGTGTTAGAATCGGGAGTTACTTCTAATGTCAGGTCATCATCTGACTCATCCTGGCAAAGTTTAGCACCGAACATTCTGCAAAAAATTTATTTCCGATCCCCTAGTTTCTGTGTTTGTACTGTATTTTAAGAATATTTTCCAAACATATACCTTTTTTATATGAGACGAAACAAGTTATTAAAAACACCAAAAATATGTTATAATACTACAAAAAATTAAAAAATTTTATTACATCGTTTAATTGACTGAAATTAACCGGTTTAATCGTTAATCGAAATTTGCCAATTTTAAATAACCGATCAGTTAATCAGGTAGTAATTAAATGATTTTTTCATTTAAAATAAAATAATTTTAACTTGTGGAACTGTTATTGGGAATTGTCAAAACCTGAGCTATATTAAATTAAATAAATTAACACATTGCTTGAAACAGCAAAGTTTTTTCATCATTTTTTTAATTAAAATTAAAAATATCATTTATTGAAAAAAATATTGACAATTTTAAATTTTTAGTAATCTATATAATCATGTTGATAACACAGCCCGACAAAATTAAAAAAATCCATAAAAAAATTTTTTGTGTAATTGCTAGCTGATTAACGGGAATTTTATATGTACAATATTATTGTGAACGTTATTTTTTCTTGTTGCACTCCAATTGAATATCGGAAAAAAAAATATTTAAATTAAAAGAATTTTGGGTAAAAAATTTTGTTACGGAAAAAATGTTTTTTTTGGCAACTACCATAACTGTAAATAAGAAATTTTGATGAAAAAATTTTTTGAAAAAACTAACAGACGGTCATAAATGGAGGTCATAAGTGGAGGGTATAAAAAAGCTATATCATGAAAACTAGAGCTGATAGAGACAAACTGATTACAGATTTGAATTCAGCGCACCAAAATTAACTAGAATCAGTTGATAAATTTAAAGAAGCAAATTGAGTGTTGGCCTGTGTAATAGGTGTAAAATCAACAAATTGTTAGATTGATTCTTTGAATTTGGTGATTAGACACAAATTTTAATTTTTTCTGTGTAAAGTACAAAATTATAATAATAAAACACGTGTAACAATGTTTTCGACTAGTTTAAGATATAATTTTTTCCTAATTTCAGCCAAGGACCTTTTCTAATTTAGAACTATATCAGTTTTAGTTAAATTCTAGTGTACAGTGTAAATTCGGTAATTCGGACTCCACTAATCCGGAATATTCGGTAATCCGGACAGAATTTTGCAGCTCATTGCGTATTCTATAATCCGGATTGATTGCATCTCTATAGTCCGGATTGAATAACACCCATTGTTATTTATCTTTTTATTCAAATCACAGCATGCTTTGAAAAATACAGTCATTGCGTACGATGTCCGACTGTGTATGAGCATAGAAGATTTACTTAAGCATCTGCCTTGTTGGCCTAATCTCAAGCTGGTTTTAACCCCTATGTTTGAGAACAACTAACAGACACAGGTAACAACTAAAGTGTACAATTGCGCGAGATTATAAACTCGCCCTTTTAAAGGAGCTGGCAATATCTGTTGGAACCTACACCAAGGGATAGTACACCTAGGGATAATACTTCCTCAGACCAAACTTTCCTATAAGAAGTGAAAAATCAGCCGTTTAATGGAATTCTCAGGGTATCCATTCCCTAGACTTTTGATCCCCGAAAGTATCCTGTAATGAACTTTTAAAGCACATTTAAAGCACATTTTTATGCGAATAGTCCATATTTTCTTTGTCGTCATCGTCTTCCTTAACTTCTTCTTTGTTCATACTCTTCACACAACGTGTCTGATGCGTTCGACAATTCATACATTCGCTTTGGGGGAGTCTTCATTATACATTCATTCATCATACATTAATCCAATAGCTATAATTCATACATGGATCTGGCGTGAGTATTCATCTATTTCTTCGCTTTTAATTTTTACTTCATTGTCCGTGTGTATGCTGAAATGGATGTTCCGCAGACTCCAGATACAATAGGGACCGGGTTGTTATATATTTATATAAAATATAGTAGGGAATTTATCGCTATTGAAATTCAGTCAAATCGGTCAACAAATGTCATACCTTAGCCATTTGTTGACCGATTTGACTGAATTTCAATAGCGACAAAAAACCACTTTGGCCTATAATTTTTACCTATAAATCTAAAATTTTTACCCATTAACCCTTAGTTTATTAAGTCTTCTTACTGTGTAGGAACTTTATTTCTTTCACTTACAGCTTAAAAAACTTAGTGAAAAAATGGTAGTAAAAATTAATAACATCGATTTTAAATTGATTTTAAATTGAACTACTTGTTACTTCCCAATAAAAAAATGGATCTTCCAACGAAGCAGGTTTGTAAGGGAGAAACATAAAAGTTTCGCTTACCATAGCGCTTACGGAAGACATGAATTGTATATGGCGAGTTCCACCTTTGAAGCAGTGACACATGAAGCGCATTATTCAGCGCATGAAAAAATTGTTGGATTTAACGATCAGCTTTACACAGTGAATATTTTTATACAGTTATTTTATAGTATTCTCCCCTGCCTCTTAGTAAGGGAATGCCGCAGCACTTGAAATGTTTTTTTTTTTATAAAAGTTATTGAGAGTTCTTTCACTTACTTTACTGCATTTCTGTATGTCTTATTGCGTAGCACATAATTGTGCGCTCACTTATTTAAATGTACCATTAGTGCTTCGCAAAACGATAAAATTTTTTATTGGGTTGCCAAAATATTGGTTTTGGCTCAAAGCGTCCATACAATATGAGCTTAAAGGAACAAAAATGACGCAGATATTTCTTAAATATGAAGAGTATTTAAAATTAAGCGAAATCCATACAAAACCATCTAGTTTCATAAATTTTAGCTCAAATATTCTCATAATATGAGATTAATATGGTTTTAAAAACCCAGGAAATCGGCCTATTATTTCACCTAGCGACCAAATAAATATGCTCCCGAAACAAGGATATTCATACGATAGCGCCCATATCACGTGAGTTAGGGAACAAGTCACACCTTAACGTCAGGTTTTTGTTCAACTTAATTTGACATTTCTTTAGTGTTTGACAAACTGAACCATGGATAGATACACAATTGAGTAACGCGTTAAAATTGTTAAAGCCTTTTACGAAAATGCACTTAGTGTTTTTTTTTTTTTTTTTGGTCAGCATAATCGACCATATGTGTCCACAATCGGGGGAATTGTGTGCAAATTTTAGCAAACCCGGTCTGTAGGAAATGTAAAAACACCGTTTGGTGCGGTTTATGGGCTAACGGCGTCATCGGCCAGCACTTTTTCGAAAATGAGGTCGGTCAAGCAGTTACCTTGAATGGTGTTCGCTATCGCGAGATGATAACGGACTTCTTGTGGGCAGCACTTGAGGATATGGACCTGGACGATATGGGATTCCAATAGGATGGTGTCACTTGCCACACAGCCAGCGAAACAATGGCTCTTTTGAGCGAGAAACTCAATGGCCGTGTTATCTCACGTCGTGGCGGTGTTAATTGGCCGCCCAATCATGTGATTTGACACCGTTGGACTTTTTTCTTAGTGGATATTTAAAAGAAAAAGTGAATAAGTCAATAAGCCAATAAGCCAAGAACAATTCAAGAGCTAAACAATGAGATAATTCAGCACATTAAAGACATTAAACCTCAATTATGTCTCCGAGTCGTTGAAAATATGGAACATCGAATAGAGGTGTGCCCCCGAAGACGTGGCGATCATTTGGCCGATATTTTGTTTCACACACAATTGTCATAGATCCTTCTATCATTATAAAAAATATTAAAACAATTCTTTGAAAACTTTTTTTTTATTTAGAATAAACATCGTGCGTTTTGTTTGGACCACCCTTTACTATGGTGAAAAGTTTATAGGAGTCGGCACAGCCGTTTATAGCACTTTTTACTTGTTCGAACTTCATTAATAATCTCATATACATCTCAATTTTTTTACACATTTCAAAATATAAACTCAGAATTTTTTACTTGGCTTTCATAAAATAAACTTTAGAAAATAGCACCAACGTCTTATTTAATTTTTTTTACAATCAATACATATACGTATTTATCATATTTCATATTTCCATAGAAAACAAAAAATTTCTAAAATCTTAAATACAAATAATGGCTTTCAAAAGTAATTTATGCTTTAAAGTATTTCGGCAATACTTTTCAAAAAATTTTTTTTTTCATTCTACATTTGTTATAAATGCTGATGCCGCTTTTCTATTTATTTGTTTATTGAAGAATAAAAGTACCTTCCAATGTCTGAGTATTTTGTATGAGTATTTAAGTATTTGGCAAACAATCGATTGTCATTGAAATGAAATTTTTAGCGAAAAATAAAAACGAACCAAACAAAACGCAGACACATGCTCGTGTAAATCTAGGGGCTTAAAAAAAGTCTTATTGAAATGATTTCATACGTCTGAGACCTGGCTCACAAGCCAACAAACACATGCATTTGTAATTTAATGATCATAAGTATTGAACTGAAATACTTTATAGTACACACTCACTCGCACGCTAGTGCTAAGAACAGTGTAATGAAACTCCCTTTTGGATTAGAAAAAAAAATTTAATTGTTTTTCTTTAGTTTTTTTCAGCGTAAATGGGTGTTAAAAAAAGTAAAACACGAACAAATTAAAAAAAATAGATGTGTATCATAAGAATTATTTTGAAATCAATTTTAATACCCGTAATACTCATTTAAACTCATGCACAATTTGCCTGACAGCCACAGACGTTTCATAACAGAAAGAATTAAATGGTGCGGTGTGGCGTGGTGGCACTACAGATTGTGGCAGCCAACGTTAGCACAGGCGAACAAAAGATAACAAAAACTTGGAAAAATGTGGGTTGTAACGGGAAACGCTTCCTTTGCCACTGGCTGTTTTAGTTGTATACCTCCGCTTGTTTATTCTGTCAAATGACAATGTGTTCCATTGTATGGTGTGCATGATGTTTCAGTACACGACTGTAGAGTGTAGTAATCGACTAGAGTAGACTATGGGACACGACATTTGTTCACCATTATAAATATTCAATGTCTGTCTATTGTTTTTTTTTAAATAACGAACAGGAAGGGAATTTCTTTTCTACTCTACACCCATTTATATCAATGAAACAATCGAAAGAATAAATGTCGATAGAAATTAGAAAAAAACATTTTTTTTGATATATGAAAAGTGTGAAGTGAAAAAATAATTGTAATTAATTCCTGAAGGACATGTCAGAATATTTTTAATTTATGTGCATGGGATTGTGAAAATAATTATGATCTATTGTCTCTTTCTCTTAAAAAAAAAAACAAAAAAATAATTAAAAAAAATATTTTTATTAAAACTAAAACGAAAAAACACTAATAACTTTAAAAATAAGACATGTACATAGATAAGTAGGCGGACCAGCTCGACCAAATTACGCCCTTCATCGGAGAAGGCACTGTGAGTTTAAATAGTGGGGCCAATTCGAGATCTTTAGTCAACTATGGATTTATCGTTCAGAATCAACCCTATGCCCTAAATTAGTTTCAAATGATAATGCCATGTAGATATTGTTCACATTTTACATTTTAAAGGATATATTTTATATTGCTGGGTAACATCCAGCAGTAGTTTCTGTATTTGCAATTACATTTTTCTTTTATTTGTTTATCTTCAGTTTTTACAAATCTACAGTCTGTCGCTTTAAAACAGAAATTTTATTGAACTAATAAATTTACATTTCCTGGAAGTTTTAATTTCTGTTTCTTATAAGCAAAATATCATAATTATACTAACCCTTACCCTTTTAAAGATCTCAGATTAATTAATGAAATTAATTTACACAAAAATTTGTTGAGAAAACTCCAGTACATTTAATTACTTGCAATACAGCCAACCAAGTTAGGGTTTCTAGTTTTCCCAAGATTTTTTATTTCCGGGATTTATCTAATAAACTTGCGATTTTTTAGAACTTCTTGACACCTGTAGTACCCCCGAGGTTATGTAGGGATACGTCCTAACTTTTTTCTGTTATATCCTCCGCAGGTGCCTCCAATACCCGTTATCCAGCAAAAGCTAAGTTGATAGGTTTTTCTTACTAAAAAGCGGATGATCGGAGATCGCCAGAGATTCTTATCTAGAACCACGGTAACCAGTATTCCCTTGGACTTTAGTCCTGGACTGGTCATTGATGAGGCTGCTTCGGAAATCCCGTGGTGGTAGTGAGTTAAGCCCAAAATCCCGGAAAGTTAGATCTTAAAAACGTCAAATGGCGGATCTCGCTAGGTGCAGAAGCTGCTTGCCTTTCAGCAGTAGAGCTAAGACACATTCAGCAACGGTTGAGTGTACATTTCTGCCAGAGCATACACTAGAAATTTGCACATGTGTGTGTTTGTTGCTCTCACACATGGGGCGTTGGCATACGCATTGATTTCCACCATTGTTAACTTTTACGTACTGAAGTGGGGTAAATATTATATTCTCTTTTAATGTTTTTTAGACTTTAGAAAATATTGCTTAGAATAAATTACATGTTTTTTTAATTTTATATTTTCTTATTAATTTTTTTTTTAGTTAATAATATCGTGCCTTATTTTTAAAAAACAAATAGTCAAAAAAAATGTTTTTTTTTTTAAATTTGTTGTAAAATTAAAAGGGGTCAAATTTACTACCCGTCAGTGATTATTTCACCCCAATAGCTTAGGGTTAACAGCCGCTACGTCAGGCACACACATTAATCCTAGCACATATCTCTCGTTACGTAACAAAATAAAACTGGGTGTTTTCTATTCTTTAAAATCTTTTAATACATTATAGCCCAACTAAGTCGCTCACTTACTTTTTTTTGCTTCCGAATATTTGTTATCGTCATCAAGTTTTGATGATGTTCCTTCCTTGCGTTGCGCAAGATTTAAGGAAAGTTAAAAAAGAAAGGTATAGAGGCTATTGTATGGTATGATCAGTGTTGCCAGAAGTAGGGGAAAATCCCTAGATGTAGGTTTTTTTTGATACTAAAATAGAAGCGTAGGGAAAATCGGACAGATTTTTTATATTCTCCAAAATGTAGGGATTTGTCGTCATATGGCATTATTTATGAAATAAATGCAGAAAAAAAGTTTTTTTAGTGATACTTTCTTGTCTTAAACGGTTAAAAAAGTTTCTTTTTCCCAAAATCAATTAAAAATATATTTCCAAAGTTGTTTGATGTATTTGTTTTTTCTAAAATATTCCCAGTTGGTCACGTCTTTAAGACATCCTCGAAGACGTATGCATGACAATTTTAATTCCTGGACGACATGTGAGGGACAGCGGGAACAAATCGTCAACGAAATTTTCAAACAGGTGTCGCCTACTTTGTCGGGAACGACTACACGCATGACAATTTCGTCTATTTTGACGTCCACGACAAAAATTATTATATGGCTATTTATTTCAGACAGTTTTTGAGTATAGTTGGAATTTTAATTCCATTCCATTTCCCAGCCCGCGAATAACTTCATCAGCATTTTTCGGTTTTACTGGTTAGAGTTAGTTTGTAAATTTTTTATAGGTATTAAAAAAAAATTAAAATTAAAAAAAATAATATGAGAATTTTAAGAAAACCAAGCAAGCGATTGAACAGCATCCTAAAAAACTTTGTCGTTAATAGCATTTATACAAGAAAACTTAAAAGACAGTATCGCTCATACTGTCCCACATAAACCTAAATAGAAGACCACTTATAAGACAACGTCGCTCAAACTGTCGTGGACGACGATTTCCTGTACTTTGTCTTCTAGAAAACCTAAACGACAGGGGACAAGTCGTGCATACATTATTGACGACGATGTTGTCAACGGCAATCTAGCCATTTGGGTAATTAAAAGCACATACATGTTGTTTGTATTATGTTTTTTAGTTTTGTACTTATTTTCTGTCAAAGCTTTAATATACATATTCGAATAAAATTTATTTTTCATAAATAATGTTTTTTCTTCTATGTTAATGACATTAATGCGTAGGAATTTTTGTAGGGGAAATTTTTTCAACTTGTAGGGAAAAATCGAATATTTTTTTAGCATGTGTAGGTATTTTTTCAAGAAATCCACTGGCAACACTGGGTATGATATAATATTGACCCTAACCATTGTTATTATTGTTTAATGTTGACCAAACTATAGTTAATTTTGACCAAATAAAAGTCAAGTTTAATCATATTCTGGTAGATTTTGACCAATTAAAGTAAAGTTAAAAAGTCAAGGAAAAACATGTAAAATCAATTAAAATGGATAATCATTCAAAAAAGCAAATTTCGATCTACCAAAAGTTAAATACAATTTGGTTTAAGGATTGATGTTTGACTATTGACGTCAGCAGTCTTCGATGGCTGCGAGTGTAAAACGGCAAATCCATCTGAGGAGATCGAGTGGTTGCGATCGAAACATGTCATGGTAACCTGCCGGCCGCGGTTCGAATCCCGGTCACGGTCAAGAATGAAAGATTATCAATAACAATTTTAGTTAATTTTCATGTTGTAAAATTCCTTTCTTCATAAAAATAATTTAATGAAAATTAAATTTAATGAACTTAAGACTAATTAAAAATATTAAAAATTTGGATTAAAAATCATAAATAGTTCAACAAAATAACCACAATACTAATTATAGTTAAAGCTAAGGCACGAGCTCTATGTGTTCATTTGTCCTTCAATTTGTGCTGAGAAAGGTCAACAAGAAAAAGAAAGACAAAAATGAAAAAACAAAAAATGTACTTTGGACTTCAAGAAAAATTCTTAACAAAAGTACGAAAAAACAGAAGTAAGGAAAAACATGTAAAATCAATTAAAATGGATAATCATTCAAAAAAGCAAACTTCGATCTACCAAAGGTTAAAATACAATTTGGTTTAAGGATTGATGTTTGACTATTGACGTCAGCAGTCGTCGATGGCTGCGAGTGTAAAACGGCAAATCCATCTGAGGAGATCGAGTGGTTGCGATCGAAACATGTCATGGTAACCTGCCGGCCGCGGTTCGAATCCCGGCCACGGTCAAGAATGAAAGATTATCAATAACAATTTTAATTAATTTTCATGTTGTAAAATTTCTTTCTTCATAAAAATAATTAAAATTAAAAATATTGAAAATTTGGGTTAAATCATATTATGGTAATGTTTAACTATTTGTAGATAACCAAACATAAACATTGTCTAAATTTAACAATATTATGGGCTGAATAAGGCGCTTTCTGTGTCAGAATTGTATGAATTCTAAGTGGGAATTCGCCATATAAAATTCATGTCATCCATAAGCGATAATTTAACGTTTCTCCCTTACAAGCCTGCCTTTTTGGAACCTCCATATGTTATTGGGAATAGTTCGAAAATTTTTCTTAAAAGCTAAATTTTCGACATCGGTAAACTGGGGGTTAGATCAGTCGAAAATTTGGGATAGAAATTTCTAAAATTTTTTGTAATAGAATTTTCGAAAATTCATAAATACATATCAATATTTATTTTTTGGGAATTCTTAAAGAATTTTTTTCTTAAAAGAAACCCTAAACTAAAACCATCTTATGAATATTTTAAAATTTTTAATTCAGTGAACAGTGAAGTAAGAACAAATGTTATTCATAAAATATAAATTAAATACAAGCATTGAACTATTTTTATACAGATAAGAATACTCTGTCAATATGCTATTGGTATCTTCTGCTTGTGCTTGACCGTTTATTCATGCCATATCCGTTTTAATCAAACCCACTATGGCACTTAGACTTCTTTTAACAATTTGTATTTGTTCGTATACCAACATTTCACTACCATACTGATGCGCACCATCTACATCATTATTATTATGGACTGACATCATTTATACTTCGTTCAGTTTCTTTTTTTCTTCTTGTTCATCTACTTCTCTATTGTTCGAGTGCTACTGGTTCTGTGTAATCACACTTAATCATATTCGACCGCATTCCAAAAACCCTTTTTTCATGCCATTTACTGATGTAAATGTTCGTTCGTTCGTTCTTTCGTTGGCCGAAGAAAAAACTTTAAAACGTGTTTTGAATTTTTACCTTCAACACGGCAATGATTCGATTAATGTTGAATGTTGAATTTATTGTGAATTCAATTCATTCATTTATTTCACTAAAAAGGATTGACTGTCTGTCATCATTTATAGATTTGAAGCAGATAAGGCAAAGAATTAATTCTTAACAGGCCATATACAACGTATGATGTACCCTGAATAAATAATTTATTCTATGGGGAATTTTAATAAAATTTTAAGATGCTGGCTGAAGTGACGGCAACGTTAAGAAATATGTTTAATGTCTGAAATACTTAAAGTGATTGTAATTAATGTAAAGTGTTAGGAATTTTAATGAAATGTATATTAAAAGAAAGCTAAAAACACAACTGTTTTCCTTAAATGATTTATTGCCTTCAATATTAATGTGAATATTTTAGAAAAAGTTTTGTATTACGACATATTTAAATTAAGTTTGCTTTAAGCTTCTTATGTTCCCATGATGTTTTTGTTCTATTGTTATAATTTGTATTATTGCATTCATTGTAATTTTTTTTAAGTTTTTATCATCAAACTAAAAATAACATTTCCAATAAAAATGTCTAGAGATATATGTGTTACAGTTTTCATGATTCTTTTTTTTTATTCTATTCTATTCTATAAAATAACAATAAGTTCTTTATTTGCCAGCTATTTTTCTTTTTCTATAAAACTACTAGACTTTTGTGCTTAAAATAAGAAAACATTGTTATCTTTTGTTATATTATTCTCTATGGATATGCATGCTCTGGTTCTACTTTGTTGCTGTAGGTGTGTCTAGTTTATTATAGGATTAGGTACGCTTAAAAATAATCTAAAATAATTTTGTATAATTAGGTAACAGATGCATGCAATAATAGCAGCATATTTGTAAGCAACTAAAATATTTAGAATATTAATCCAACACTGCGAGTTTCTTAGAATAATTTCATATTTGAAATACAAAATTTAAAGGTTATCCCAAAATTAACAAAAAAAAAAAAATTGGAACTGTTTGTTGGGTAAACGACAAAGTATTTTATTTTTTGTTTCGAAAATGTCGAATTTTGTGCGAGCAATTATTATTTGCGGAAAGTGTGGCTTTACTGCTTTAAACTGAAAACAAGAAATAAAGTAGAATAGTCGGTCGGTCATGCCCCACCATAGTATTTAAAGAAAATTTTTTCGGTTTTTTGCCGTATTTGGTTACCATGGGCCATAATGGACCCGCAAAACAAAATTATGTTCAGGTTAAGATTCATATAAGAGTTCTTTCTGCCGAATATTATTTTGTTGTCTACATCTTTGTGAAACTTTCCCGTCCTAAAGCGATTTCAAAAGAGGATTTATATGGGACCTATGGTCAATACTGAACCTACGCAATATAACAGCTATTACAATTGTTATCGTCGCTAAATTTTATATCAAAAACAACATTTGTAATGTAGTTATTGCATTAAAAGCTATTTTCGGTAGTTGCGTTTGTATGGGTGCTTTTGGTAAATATGGACCGATTCCGATCAAATTTAACAAGACGATTACGGTTGCAAAATAATGTTTTTGGGCCAAATTTAATCTAAACACCAACATAGTAATAAAATGGCTTATGGGCACAAAACTCTATTCCGGAAAGCAGTTTGGGCCCATGTGAAATTATTGGCTGTTTTTCACTATTTTTAATAGTAAAAAATTGTTCCTTATGACAATTAAAATGTTTGTACAAAACTTCAGCAATATACACACGAAAAAAACTAAAAATTGATTTCAATTAAAAAAATTGTGATATCAACTAAAAAATTAATAAAATTTTCACCAGTAAACAAATTGATTGTATCAATTGAATATTTTTTGATATTAACAAAATTTTCTGAGGTAATGTTGTTGAAATAGTTAAAAGTTAAATTCACTAGATTAAATTTTTAATTAAAACTGATTTTTATTTTGGATTAATGGTTTTATTGAAAAAATATTGGCATGAATTTTTACTGTGTATCTTAAAAATTTCAACCCGTATTTTGGGCGCAAGGTTTACATGGACACCCAGCCAGCAGGACGGATGGACATCGTTAGATCGATATAGTGGGTCAAGGATTAATATTATTAGGTGTTACAGACGTCAGCAGCAACTCCTAATACTCCAGCAGGACGGATGGACATTGTTAGATCGATATAGTGGGTCAAGGATTAATATTATTAGGTGTTACAGACATCAGCAGCAACGCCTAATACTCCAGCAGGACGGATGGACATCGTTAGATCGATATAGTGGGTCAAGGATTAATATTATTAGGTGTTACAGACATCAGCAGCAACGCCTAATACTCCACTTTGATTGTGGAAACAGATTGACAAGAGCACCCGCTAAATGGTCTAAGCTCATGGTAAATCTTAACGACTGGGTGACATAAAATGCGTTAACCTACCGCCCCTTATGCGCATGGATACTTTACATGCATGGAGCCATTATAAGTATATCACCCGCTTCCGTGAATAGCAACGGCATTTAGCTATACTACTTCCTAAGGCCGAACTTTTTCACAAGTGCTATTTATCAGCCCTAAAGTAGGATGTTCCGTGCTATACCTACCCGCGACTTTGGGTATAAGTCACAGCCACCATTTCCTGCAAGAAGCATACGAACGGCTCTAAGCCAATAGTCACACCGGGGCTACTGACTTTCATAGCGCCAGATGCGAAGATACTCTGGTCTCAACAAATCACAAAGACTTCAGAAGGCCCGTTTTTTGAACCTTTGTCAAATCCCAGGTATGCATACACATTATTTGTCCGAAAGGATGTAACAGAAAAAGGTAAAATATCCTTAAAAAGTTCTTTACAACCTTTGGGGGTCCACTATGCTGGTGTGGGTATAAAAATGCACATATAGCACATCCATTGATTGCTCACTAAACCTTATTTTGAATATTTTTTATTGATTTCAACGTGCGCGCGATGGTTTCTGAGGTTCAGAAGTGATGGTTTTGATACTGCAGACAAAGACCGCCCAGGTTAGCCAAAAAAGTTCGAAGATTATTGGAGGCATTTCTTTAAGAAAAATGTTGTCAAACTCATGAAGAGTTTGTACAATGATTCGGAGCATTATTTTTTATAATTTTATTATACTTGGTATTGAAAATAAGCCAGATCATTCGCCTCCAACGAGTTTACTATATACGCCTTAAACAGTCGTTCTTTACTTAACAGCAAAACAAAAAAGAATTATAGTTAAACATTTAAAAATATATTTTCCAAAAGTAAAACTATTTTTCTGATTTCTCTCGTATTCATTGTATGAATTTTTAAATATGTATGTATACAATGTATGTCAGACATACTGGTTTAAATAAGATAACATTCTGTAAAAAGTTAGATTATTATTAAGCTTTAGAAAAATATATCTGATATATAAATTATGCTCCTAAACAAAAGTACACACACATTCTCTTAAATGTAAACATGCAGACATTTACACACATTCAAAATTGTAAGATTTTTGTTTGATAAATCGTTAAAGATTGAATTAAGTATGTAGATTTAATGTATATTTTATGCCAGCATGCATTATGATGACTAGAGACGACGACGATGACGATAACGTCATGGGACGGTGTAGTATCGTTTATTCCACAATATGCCATGACGCCTAAAACCCTTATGTTTCCAAGTTGTACATACGTGTTGCGACTTTACGTTTGTGTTATGGTTTTGTAAGGATTATAAATGAGATTTAATCTGTATTGATTTATTTCGATACGGTTTTAATTTATCGGTCATATAATAGTAACCATAAATTTATATTCATAGATAATGTGTGTGTGTGTGTGTGTGTGTGTGTGTATTTGTCAGTACCACTATGTGTTTTGTAAGAAGGTAAATACAAAGACAAAATTGAGAAAAAAAAACTAAACTCGGTTCTTTTGATACTCTATACTGTTTGCGTTTATTGCTAAATGAAGGGTGTTGATTAGGATTTTATAATGGCTTGACAAACTTGTCATTTAAAGTCAATAATGCTTGATCAAACGTTGCGGCTTTGGGGTGTGTGTGTTTTGGAAAGTTTGTATTATTATTAGGCAAAGGAGTTTTGGTAGGATAGAGCGAATATTTTAAGACGCCTTTTAATATTTCCTGCAGTAATTAACCACAAATTTAATTTATTTAATGGTTATTTAAGACTTTTTTGAAGATTTAGCAAAATAAATGTTGGAAATCGATAAAAGCTCTTTTTCTAGAGTAGCACTCCACGATCTGTGCCAACGCTGCAGTTACACGCTCAAGTTTTTCTTGATAGTCTTTTACATATACGGTTTGTCAAAATTTCAAAAAACTTAAAGTTGTGACGTAGGCTGCATTCAATTTTTGGGCAACTTACTATCAAGATGTCATCAAGAAAACAATTTATAAAAGACAAACGGAAAATTTACTCACTAACCTTGAAATCAGCTGTTGACCGTAAATTAAAACACTCACTGGAAAGAGAATTTTAAAGGCAAGTTCGTTTCAATTTTTAAAAGTATGGTTGTATTGGTAACAAAGTGTGTGAGTGTATTAAAACTTGATAGGTAAAACTTGATCCTGTAACCCTTAAGTAACTAAATAAAAAAAATGTAAGAAGTTTCGAATTGAGTCACAGTTTTGTTGCCTCACAAGGGTAATATTTAAGTTGTTTTTAAGTCAATAAACAGCAAATCGTCTTTTTAGAACAACTTATATAAAAAGTTTCACCAAAACGAAAGCATTTTGATTTAAAAAAGTCCATTTGCTTTATTATTTATAGTGTTGCCGAAAGACAAAATATTTATCTGTTTTAGAGCTGTTAAAGATTTGTTTGTGCATATTTTTGAATATTTTGAATATTTACACTTTTTGTAGTATTTTTTAAGCTTCGAAGCATATTTAAATTCTTGTTATATGTTTTTGAATTCTTTAAAGTGCTTCAGCAGCGGAAACAATTGTTTTTAATTTTGGTTTGCACATGGCTTATCTAATAAAAAATGGTGGGTAACACAGAGAAATATTTTTTCTAGACCGACTACTCTCTAAATCGATCTTACGATGTCAGCTTGTCCGGCTTGCCGGTTGGTTGTCTGTCCATGTAAACCTTTTGCCGAAAGTAAAGGTCGTAGTTTTGGTAAGAATTTGAAGAAATTTGGAACAAACATACGTTTTATTCGTCATAACGACAAATTCTTTGGAAAATTGTGAGCATCTGTCTATAATTTTACATGGTTCCTATACATCCTTTATTCCGGAATGGAGCTATTTTAATCATACACTTTATTATTTTTTGGATATTTATATTTAATTTGCCCCGAAAATATTTTGTTTTATCCGAAATGACCTTACCAAAGTTTATTGCAATCAGTCCATGTTCGACCATACAATTACCACTCGCGAAATAACGTTTAATGTCAAAAATTCCTTATAAGTGTAAATATTGATACAAAAATTGGCTGTAATAACTTTTTTTACAGCTTCTATATCATGAAAAAATATTGTAATAATAGTTCCAAAATTGACCCAAAATGCTTTAAGACGAAAAAATCTAATTCAGATGTTTATATCTAGATAACACTCCACCCAAATAAAACTTACACCCAATTTTCACGATGATTTTTTTGCCCTATTTTAAAATCATGTCTTTTTTCGTAAGAAGTAAGCAGGGTAGAAGAAGAGACATGAATCGTATTTTTCGTAAGAAGTAAGCAGGGCAGAAGAAAAGACATGAAAATTAAATTTATGTCAAAATTATGTGGAATAACAAAAATTAAAATTTGTTTATACGAATAAGGAACTAAGGAAATCATAAAAAAATCAACTCTGACTGCAAAACAAAGAAACATGGTGAAAATTTAACAACTTTTTGGAAGTTTCTTTAAAAAAGAAATGCAGCCAATTGGTCCTAAATTGGAAACACTTAAAAAAATGTATTAGCAAATACTGCTGTTTAGCGAATTATTTGGTTGCGCTTGACTTAATATACTTCTTTGGCTGTTGCAAAAAATAATAAATTGTTGTTTTTGCAAATTTTTAACAACTTTTAGGTCATATTTTTAAGCTTTTGCTGCATATTTAAAGTGCATTAAACAGTTTTTAGCGCATATTTCCGATTTCCCTCCTGATCAATATAAAAAGAACAATTAAAAAATATTAAAGGCGCCCGTACACGACATGTTTTTGTCATCTGACATGTCAAATTTTCCACTGCAAAATACATACATGTCGTGTGTTACCTTTTTAACTTTGCTTCTGTAAAAGTCAGACGCAAAGTCATCTGACAAAATTTCAATTAGAGCGTGCTCTATTTTCTTCTGACAAACCATCTGACATCAGAAAGCTATGCCGGCAAGAAACCGGCAGCGGCGTCCACTATTGACGGAATCATTAGCTGGCTGAAGTTAATTTTTTACAATACCGAGATATGTTTGATCATCTTACCATTGAATAGAATTTATGTGAATATATATGGGTTAATTCCAAAAGTAGTGTACATGAGCATTTTTTTTTTTTTTTTTTTGAAGGTTGAGGAATTCATTCTCTGAAATTGTTTACTTGCATTAAGATTTGTGCAGATTGCGAAATTACTTTTAGTTTCTTTAAAAAAAATTTGTTTTGCTTTTTTATTGCATTTTGGTGAAATATTTTCCGGAATGTCACTTTTTACAAAAATTTACAAAACTAAGAAATTAATGCAAAAATGTTAGAACAAAGCCTACTATCGCATTCGTTCACTTATTATTTACCAGCTTTGGATGTTTTTCTTAAAAAAAAACGGGTTAGTAATAGCAAAAAGTTATTTTTCGAAGAGATTCCAATTATTTTTTTTCCTTTTATAATTCAAGAATTAAAAAAAAGTAATTTTTTTACAAAAATTTGTTTTTGTGCAGCTTACATTTAAAGAAACAAATTTGCTTCAAACAATTTGGAAGAAATTGTTGTATTTTGCTGGAAACTTGAAAAAATAAAAAGTGACAGTACGGAATTTTTTGTGACAGTAAAGAAAATCCAATTTAAATTTCAAGTGTAACGAAAACTTAAACATTTATTCATTATTTTGTTTTTGGTTACTGTTTGTTTTTTCTTTTTTATAAAAACGAAACAAAAAATAAAAGTAATCCAATTATATTAACAAAAAATTCATGAACAAATCTATTCATCGGAATCTGTGAATATTTCATAAAAAATGGATTCCCGATTGGTTTTTTTTCTATTTGTTTTTTTTAAGCGGTTAAAAGAACTACAGTATTGAAATCAATCAGAATTTTCGAGAAATAAGCTTTTAAAATAAAAAAAACCTTTTTACTTAAAAGTGACAGTAAAGAAATTTGTGATATTTTTTTTGTTTTTTTCTTCTAAAAAGTTATTTCACGGAAAATAAAAACAAGAAAAAGTGATCAAAACTTCGTAATATATTAATATACATTTTTATTTATTTTATTTTTTACGATTTTTTATTAAATAACTGTGTGACAGTACGGAAATTTTTAGCTG
Organism: Pollenia griseotomentosa; assembly: GCA_963931875.1. Classification (NCBI taxonomy): domain Eukaryota; kingdom Metazoa; phylum Arthropoda; class Insecta; order Diptera; family Polleniidae; genus Pollenia; species Pollenia griseotomentosa. The sequence goes on from OZ007560.1 coordinate 222,588,745, forward strand.
TACTTACCATCGTGCGATTATAAATTCACTTGAAAACACCAAATAATTGATTTTATTATTTTATTTTTTATCTTAATCAATTTATCACTTCTTGCACTTTTTAATAGCGATGCACATAAAGCAAACGAAACAGCTCAAGTAATGATTATGACTTAATTAAAAAAAATGTGACATTACGGAAAAAACGCAGAGACAAAGTAAAATTAGAACGTCAAAATGACATTGATAACATTTTTCAGGTAAAACCAGGAAAAAGCAATAAAAATAAATACAATCATTGAAAAACAGTTGAATTTTTTATTATTGTTCTATTGTTTTCAACTCTTTTTCCATGTTCCTTAATGAATAACATGTGTGGAGACAGGTATGTTTGTATGTAATAGGCATGATATACAGTTAAAGCACCATTTGCACAATTTAGCAGAAAGTTTTACAATAATAACAACTACTTTTGTTTGTTGCTAATTATTTTAGAGCTTACTTGCCGTTTTTGTTTTTTTATTTTCTTTTACATGAAAGAAATAAAAAGCTTGAGACGAAAAAAAAGCATTGTGTTTGGAATTAACCCATATATAAAAACCGTTTTATTATAAAATCCTAAATTGGTATCTTTGAATTAAAAGAAAAAAATGTTAAGATGGCTGAACTATTTTACGGTGCAAATAAAACTTTTCATGGCGGCAGCAAGCTATTTTGAAACCGAGCACTACTTTGGTTTCTGCAATAACAATGCGAAAAAAACAGAGACAATGTCAGAAGCAAATTACATGTACGTTTGTGACCGAATATTATAAAGCTTATGTAAAACAGCGATTTTGACAGACATGCACAATTACATGTGACTTGAAAATTTGACATGTCAGATGACAAAAACATGTCGTCTATATGCTCCTTAAGCAAATATGCCACGAGATAAAAATGTATTACCTTTAACAAAGGCCGGGTTTGTGAGATGTGGATTAAGTTTAAACTTAGTTTAACGTTGTCTTAAATGTGATTTTTTTTTATTATTTCATTAAACCCAACACGACCAACATTTTAAGCAAAACTAAGATGTTCCTACAAAATTTTCTATACATTTTTCTGTCTGCTAAAAATTCTCCCGCTCAAAGAAAATGTATTAAGCAAACCCACATACTGCGGCGTCAACGCCTTGCAATTGGAAAATCCGATTTTGACAGCGCGTTAAGTAGAGAAGCAGGCTGCTATTGGTAAAAAAATGATGGCAATTTAGCTATTTTTTAGTTTATCTAGCGATTTCATCTCCACTTTTTTGTATATTTCGTTTTGGTTTTATTAAACAAGGGAAGGTTAAAAAAAAGCTGCTCATGATACAACGCCTACAATAGTATTTAAGTATTTGAGTTCAGCGTTAAAGCTAAGCGCTAGAAAATTTTACGCTTGACGTACTGATTTAGGTTGGTCTGTTAATGGTCCTTAATCTCAAACTATCAAAAGCCACTGTTTTAATTAAATTCTTTTATGATCGTTTACACAATACGTTTAACGTAGACCTACATATATGAATACACTCTCATTTATAAGCTGTAAGAGTTTCAATACCGAACAATACTGGGCTAAAGGCGTTTTTATTAATTATATGGATCTCTTATTTGAGTTCTTTTGTTTAAACAAAAATTTGTTAAGGTAAGAAAAACCCCTTTAAACGTTTTATAGATTTTTTTTATACAAAAATATAATTTATTTTAATCTCCCTGCCGTCAGTCCTTTTGCCCCGATTGTTGTGCTTGATTATTTAAAATTTTTTTTTTTTTCTAAAACGATAAATTTTATTCCCCTACAGTTATGCACAAAAAAATTTTAAGGATTAAACAAAAAATAACAATATTTTCTAGCAAACTTAATAGAATTCATACCTCCTACCAATTAAGTAGAGTTTGTATGAAATATAAGAAGAAACAAAACCTTTCCCTTCCTTTGCTTTCCTTTTCTATCCATTCATCCCATATACATGCTGTGCTCATTTTGCACGCATCAATAAAATCATCATCGTCATCCTCTTTATCATTATTATGATCCGCATTAAAAAAGAAAAATAATAAAGCAGAACCGTAGCAAAAGCTAAATAAAAGACATTCACAGGGTGTGCTGTGACTGCACATCCAAGAACGAAAACAACTAGTAAACAAAAAATTTTGAGTTAACAAAAGAAATTGCCATGGGGTATAAGATACACGCTATCGTGCTCACAAAACCTATATTAAATCCAACAAGTAAATAAATATAATTTATAATTTTGTTCTGCATTCATTAAGCAATTCAGACATCCTTTTATTTGTTGTTTCCTATTATATAAAATATATGAGAGCGACGAGAAGATTTTGAAAATAATCATGATTCTTTACAATTTTTTTTTTTTTTTTCATTTAAATCAGCAACAACAATAAAAGAAGCTCATATTACTGAATTGAGTGTTTTATATGGGAGAATATAATCCAACAAATGTGTCATTTAATTAACGTGAAATATGAACGCAAAATAAAAGTTTAAAATGTCCTTGTACTCTAATTAAACAAAAACATTTCGTTGAAAACGAAACTTTTTTCTGTAGTCTTTGGAAATTAAATTATGTGTAGATAAAAATAATTTTTTGTTAGAATTTTACACATGTTTGTGGCTATTCCATTAAATAAAAAAATCGTAGATCGAATACTGGGTGGCGGCGCCATACATTTTTGGAAAAGGCGGTAAATGACAGTTCTGCCTTTAAATTTGTGAAGTATACAGATGCAAAGTGCACTCCAATAAGATATGCAACGTTATACTCTTAAAAAACGCGGAATAATTGCTTTGAGGGCTGCATTTCTGAGTCGCCTAATCACTCGTTCTGGTGATTTGCACTGGCCGGCAAGGTCTCCCAATTAAACTGTTCTAAACTGATTTTTGAAGGGTTTCTCAAAATCACGACTCGTGATGCCAACTTAGCCCTTTTGGGTCTAGATTTAGTTCTTGTTGAGGTACTTGAAACGCGATACAAAAATGTTAGCCCTTAACTAAGAAACGCACATTTTTAGCCCGTTATTGATTCTGCTCATTTTTTCGTGCTATATCCAGTTGTGAAAGCTTTCTTAAAAATTTAAAAACATGCGAATTAAAAACCATCGAGAAAACGAATGCTTAAGCTATAGTTTGCGAGGCTTTTCAGAGGTTGAAACTCTCTGTCTGATATCCAGTTGGCGGTAGGAAGAAGTGATTCCACTGACCGAAATTCCCAAGAATCTTATAACTTTCGGTCTTAGACCAAGTGGTCCCTGGTAATGCCATTCAGGCAGCCGTCTCATGGCAACTGAAGTGAGAAGGCGTACAGTTCTCTGTTTTCAGAGTGTATGATAACACCGTCGACAATAAGTTTTTGAAACTCAACTGATTTCAGCGCGATCACAGATTTGCTCTAGCATTTTAGTTTTCGAGAAAATAGATTTAAAAGTTTTCTTACAAAATCCGTTAAAAAATCGATTTTGGTTAAAAAATATGAGTGATTACAGATTTTTACTGTTTTTGCTGTAGCGCTTCTAGTTTTCGTTAAATTAGAGTTTAAAGTTTTTCATACAAAATCGGTCCAAATTTTAAAATAGATTTTTGGTAAAAATCGAGTTGAAAATTTTTTATTGAAAATCAGTCCAAAAGTCGATTTTTGGTAAGGAATATGAGTGATCACAGATGTTCATTGTTTTTGCTCTAGCGTTTTTGTCCTGGAGTCTACTAGCCCTAGGCTTTTTTCAGTCCTCCGCTACCCCGAATTATAACTTCTTGAAATAGTTACTTATTGGACCAACCTAAATTTGACCCTATTATAATGTGAATTTCTAAGAAAATTTTTATAATAATTATAATTTTGTTTTTTGCTTGCATAAAGAAAATTTGTTTGTTTTAGCAATTCGTTTAACAGCGTGTGAAACGTAATAACACAATTGTTGGACGTATTTCACTAAAGTATTGAATTTGACACCCATGTATAGAACAAAGAAACAAAGCTATTGAAGTTGATTTTAAACTCAGCATTCGATTATTCCAACACAATGATCTTATCGAAATATTTTCATGCTCGGAATGCACCGAGTTTCTTAACAAATTACCGATTGGATAAGAGTCTTAGGCAACATGGGATGTCTGCCGTCGGCATGCTGAAAGACTCTTGTAGTTCAAGGGGAGTATTGTAGAAATCCTCGAAACTTCCACCAAGTGACTTAAATAAAATTGTATTTTAGCTAATACGGCCAGAAGGACTTGCAGTTTTAAATTTGGAAAGAATAGGTGCAATGAAGATGGGCGGGGAAGGCTTTAAGGTCGGCTTTACGCATCATATAAAACGATTCCTCTATTATTTTTGATCTGATTTGAAATAACGTACTAAATATATCTACAATCTGCTTTACATTTTTGGTCGATTATTGTAAGGCATGAACACTCTATGCTGCAGTAGGAGTTTAAGAAATAAATATCGTTACCTAAAACGTAAGAGACAATAACTAACAAACGACTTTTTCATTGATTCTGATGTATTGTAAAACACAAATCTGCACAGAATATGTTGAAATCTTTTGACCAAAATAAGCCCTATCTACAAAAGATTATTTGATAAACGCTAAAAGACCTAACTAACAGTTTGCATAATATGCAACATTGTCAATACCCTGCGGGAAATTTATGTCAATTGGCCCAACGGACTGGTCCTGGGAGTTGTGAAAGTAGAACAGGTACAAAAAGAAAGAACTCATGACCAGTGAGAGGAGAACCAATCATTTAACTGGTTTATGAAGAACAAAAATGTAGAAGAAGTAATGAATTACAGTACAGCCTTCACCGGTGGTGTGACACATTTTTTTGGGACTTTCTCAAATTTGGTACTTGAATTTAATTCTAGGACTTGTTTTATTGAAATAATATTACATTGTAGTAACTGTCACTAAACACGTCCATTCAGAATAGATGTGTGACTGGTCATATAGTGGCAATTGACCCCCTCCAATGACCACAACCCCATGTAAAAGTGATAGGTCTTATCCATAGAAAGTGTTAAAACTAGAACCGGTCTCTACCACCAAAGACCTATTACGGGACTACTTTGGTGTCAGTTCGCTTCCCTCTAGGGAAGTCAAAACAACTAATTGGCTGCTATACAAGAAAATAAATTATGAGTGTAGGTTCATACTCTTCAAGATTTAGCCGTGAAGTCTTTTGAGTTTTTAGGAGAGAGAGGAAAAGAATTTGCATTCTCTTTTTCCTTCTCTCCTAAAAGCTCAAGAATTGCCCAGCGGGAAAATGTTATCAATAGGAAACGAAAATGTAATACATGACTTAAATAATTCTAAAACATACGAATAATTTTCACGAACAGAAGAAAAAAACAAGAATTATTGTTACGAACAGAAACAATACATTCCTTGTTTTACAAATGTGAGAATATTCGTGGTAATCAACTCATAATTATTGTGTCAATAAAATTACCTTCTTTCGAAATTATTCTTTCGAAAATAATACATTATTTTTTTTAATTATTTATGTTATCAATTCCTTATTTTCCCCCTGGGTGAATTCTCATGTGGTGTTTTCACAACACAAGTGATTGGACGTGTAGTAAAATATATATGAAAAGCACTCAGTTTTTTGAGTGTTTTCCGTATAAATTTTACTTCACGTTCAATCATTTGTAATGTAAAAACAGCACATAAAACTTAATAAGTGTGAACCAGAACTAAGCAGTTTGAGACGATTTTACATTTTATAAGGTTTTTTGCTGCTCCTATAAAATTTTCAAAATGTTAGATAGGGCCTTTTGCGTTTTAGTTACCGATATGTATGTATATGTATGTATATGTTAACAAGATAAGCTGGCTGTTTATACGTCATTGTTTTTGAAAATTTTGTCTGTTTACAAATTGTAAATTTCATTAAAGACTTTTTTTAAAAATTAAGCAAAAAAGTATTCAGGGGTGTGCTAGAAATCGAAAACGTAAAACGAAAGAATTTGGAAGTTGTTTTTAAAACACTTTTAATCTTTGTTAATAAATTCTGTTCATTAGAGAAATATTTGTATAATATTTGTCATAAAATTTTTTAATTACAGAAATCTTATTAAAAAACGAATTCTTGCGTTATACGTTTTCGGTTTCCAGCACACCCTGAATTATTTGTGCAATTTATGCAATTTGGCTTTCCAATTTATTTTTTTAGTTGTTTATTTGTGCATTTCAATGAAATTTTTCAGTTGTCCTAACTATTTAAGCCTCCTCGGTCCGTTCCCATTTGCACGTATAGATTAACTCGACTATACCGCTTCTAGCGACATGTGAAATTTTATCCAATCCAATAAGACTATCCGTTTAGAAACTGCAGATTTATTTTACCTTTTCTTTTTAGAGAAATCCACTGTGCATTAACACTTCACTTTCTGTACCAAAAATCCTTTTGTTACATATTTAACCATGAGCTCATCATTACACAATTTAAGCCAAGGTAAATGTGTAAAACTGCTGTGGATTTGTTTTTGTTTATATTCTTTGCTGGCGAACTGACAATAACTTCATGTCATTAGCTGATGAGGATGATGATGCTGTTGCTGTTGCTGATGCTGATGTCGTCGCCAAACAGCTGCTATTGTTTGAATTTATAAAATGTTCTTGTATTGCTCTGAATATGAAACTGTTGTTGTTCGTGGCGAGGCAGACATTCAAACAGTCAGTCAATTAGATGTCTGTCATCTAACACTTTATCCTGGCACAGCGGCCATCAATTTATCACAAGAAATGTTTTTTATCTTCCTTAAAATATGTAACGCATTCAAACATCCATCATATTGAAATATTGATGTAGTTTTAAAATTTATTATTTTAAATTTTCTTTAGAAGTAATAACTTTTTTTATATTATTTAAGTAGGAAATTTAATGCAGAGTAACAGGTGCCATTGTATTTATAAGCAGCTGGTGTTTTTAAAGGCGACTTTTAAATACTCCTTGTTTTAAAATTTCCTCAAAAACTAGTTACAATAAAACTAGCACGTCTGCAAAGACTATTTAAATAAACCCACAAGAAAAACTCTAAAGTTATGGGTTTTATATTAAGCCCTCGGAGATAATTAATTGTAAAAACTAAAAATTATGTTTTTTTTAAACTATCAAAAGGGAAAATCTTAGTAGTCTGAAGATACTTATCGACTATAGATTATTGTTGAGTACTTTATTGCTATAATTGTTGTCGATTTACTCCACATGTTTCAATAAGTTGCGCCATGTTGTAAGCGCATTTGGCTCAGTGATGCATTGTTTAATTTACCATTAATTAATTTACCATTTAAATTGAAAGTTTATGCAAAAAAATTCCCCAAATTGTCTCTTGTTAAAATTTTTAAAATCTAATTGCTGGAAAATATAACTGATCGCAGTTTCTTTTCGCTCTTAGACTGGCCTATAGCTTGATTTTAGTGAAAAATAAAAACGATGTTAAAAAAAGGCAGCTTACACACTGATGCAATCCAACTTACGCGACCAACTCGAGGAGCTAGTTGAATACAACTTTAATCAAGTCAAAATGGAGACGTCAAAAGATGAGAATGTTATTATTTCTTGTTATTTTCGTTGGAGGAAGCAAATACGTTTCTGTGCTCCCGTATTTTTAAGAACATTTTGAGTGCAGAATGTATGTAGCTACAGGAAAACTCCGCAACCCGGTCAAATTTGAATCTATGTATGTATATGATGTGTCTAGGAACCATTTTAGAACTACTTGACCCTATAACTCCTGCCATAAAAAAGGTGATACCAGTTTTACGAGGTGTTATTGGCTTTAAAATAAAGAAAATAATGAAGATAGATACAAAAACCAATGCAACTGATAGCGGTGCGACTGGCATGTTCCGTCGCATTCAACCATTATTGCCAATGAAAAGTTCGAAAATAACACATGATTGTGTCTTCAATTACACATTTGAGGCAAAATTACATATACAAAATGATAGGAGCTTTGTTAGAACTAACCTCATAGATTCTAAAATCTGGAGAATGTATAAACTTGTTTATTAACAAATGTCAAAGAAACGACAATCAAATTTGACAGTTTATGTTAAACATATTTCTTCAAAAAATGTTTGGGCGATTGTTTTGCAATATATCCGCACATATGTAAATGTTTTTGGGGTCCACACATGGATATATCGAGCCCTACCCAGCGGGAAAAATAAGGTGTACGGAGGCCTTCTAGAAGCACTCTAACTTTTTTTGAAAGGGAAAACCAAACTATGAAGCTTTTTTCGCTCTCAACTTAGCTCTTGTCTACAGCGTTACCGTTGGTGCCACTAAAGTGGCAATTTGCCACTTTTTCGACTGCTTGGATACTATTTGGCCACTTTTACAAAATGCACCCAAATGTGGTACTATTTGCGATTCTTGCCACTTTTTTGATACTTTTTACGCTAGAAAAATATACTTTTTTTCTTTCTTTTTTATTATAACCCCCAGCTTTAATATATGTAAAACTGTTTTAGTATATGTAAATGTAAGCAAGTATATATGAAATGCGTGGTTAGCTCAAAATCGGTTTAATAAACTTTCTATTAACCTGTTTTATTTATTATGAATAAGGGGATAAAGATATCTCACATATCGATAGTTTTCTTTCGCAACCTCGTAACTCAAAAACAACTACTTTTCAGGAGAGACAAAATACTTTTTTTTACCAAATATTTGAAACTTTTTGCTATATATTCTTTTATAAATCAAGAAAAATTCCTATAAATATTTAAAAGAATATATAGCAAAAAGATTTAAATATTTGGTAAAAAAAAGTATTTTGTCTCTCCTTAGAAGTCATGAAGCAAAAACCGAACTGTTGTGTACCGAAAACTTGTCTAAAATTTGTGTAATTGACATTAAAAGTAAAATCTGAGTTTTTACCGAAAATTGTGTAATGAATTGATAATAAGAATTGATATTCAAAACAAAAAGCTCAATATATTGAAGTATTTAGACCCAATATTTATAGTGTTTAATGAAGATATAAACTATTTCGAATTAGTTTCAGAGTTTAAAGATATTATAACTGACCCAGATGCATTCATACATGAATTTAAACTTCTAGAGAGTAAAGTAAATGACACGAATTATGAACACATATTTAAAATTTCGAATGCTGAAGATTTTTGGCGTGAGATAGGAACATTGAAAAAAAAATTTGATGAATATACCTGTATATAAATTCAAACTTGTACAAATTGACCTCTCATATTTTTACATTGTCACATAGTAGTGCTTCTGATGAGCGTGTTTTTACTAAGTTAGCTTTAATCAAAAATAAAGTAACAAATAAAGACATTTTACGAAAGTATTGAAGTCGTTTTAAGAACAATTATTTGTAAAATATTTATAAAATGCATGCCGTGCATTTATTTGTATTAAAGTGAGGAACTGATTATATATAAAGTGTTTGAAAAAGTGATATTTTCGTTTTTTTGTTATAGGATTTTTTGTTTTCATCCGATTATAGCTTAGCTGCCAGGCCCACGGTGTCGACAAGAACATTTCTTTCGCATATTTTTATTGAAAACAATAATAAAAACTAAAATTTGTTTTTGTTTTCAAAACAAATATACAAAAGAAATTTTATTTACATCGTGGGCCTGGGTCACAATTTTTGTAATTAGGTTGACTGTAGAATAAAATTATTAAACTATGGATATTGTTATTATTTGTGGTACAAAACATCATCCGAAATTGCAACAATATGTGTATCTGATAAATGTGACGTGATTCGAGAAAACTGTGCTCATAATTGGACCAAAGCATTCCAAAAACATAAGAATCTGGTGGAATGGCAAATAAATTTCTAAAAAGTTTTTAAATGTCTACCTGCGCAATATAGTGTCTTAAATAAATCAAAGAAAATGTATTCAGAAGGAATAGTACAAGAAAAATATTACTAAATGTATATATTAAAAACATTACATAAATATCTTCTATTTGCTGCAACAGTGTCATAATCCAAAAAACGTGTTTAGCAGAAAACAAGTTTAACGTTAACATTAAAGTAAATATTTTACAAAAATTACTTTTCGAGAGAAATGTTTATTTAAGTTTTTATACCATTTAAAATTATAATAAATAGAAAAAAATCGTAAAAAATACATAATGTGGTGTACTTATTTTAATTTTAAAAGATGTGCCCCTTTATTTAAAAAAAAAATCCACTTTTTGGAGCCACTTTTTTTGTAGATATCCCCTTTTTTTGGTACTTTTTGAAAATATCCGGCGGTAACACAGCTTGTCTAGCTTTTGGAAATCATTATAGATTTAAGTAATGAGAGCTACTTTTCTGGCTATAGTTTCTTGCTTATTTTTATTTGGGTTATTGAACAAACTATTATTTCCAAAATAAAAGAAATCGTTTAAAATATATCAAAGGTTTTTATATTACGCTACGTAGCTAAAACAAAATTGATACAACTCAATAACTATTTGATCAAAAGCTTCAAAAAAGCGTGACCTCTTTTCTTTAAAAAAAAAATGTTGTTACTTAACTGGATTTCTGAGAAAATCGCAGTAGAATGTAATTATAAAATGTTAAATGCTCTTTGATTAACAAACATAATGCAAAATCAAGCAAATGTTCTACTAAAATATTTGGTTCGGGTGAAATCGTTTAATACATATTTGGTGTGACCATAGCTTTAGACCTTTGTGCTAAAATATATTTAAACTTTTTTAATATAGTTAATTTCATTACCTAAAAACTTCTCTTTCCTAATGATAAAATATTTATTCGACACTTAAACATTCTTGCTACACTCATTAGAAATAAATTGTAAAATGTGTAAAAAATGTAAACAAAAAAAGTAATTACCACCTCTGTTTGAATATCTTTAGACAGGCCATCAGACATGAGATCTTAATCACTGTTATTATAACAACTGTTTTTGCACCTCCGATACAGATACATACATACTTAGTAAAATCCAATAACTGCAACAAAACAAAACAACAATGAAATATTAAACTTTTTATAGAACAGCAGGGTAAAAAAAAATATTTTTTTACCGTTAGCATAATTGTTCAAAACACATTAAATACACTACTCTGAGTTTCATATTCCGGCAATTTAAAACAAAAACAACTAAAATTACCTGTGCAAACATAAACAGACAAATAAAACAGATCCCCCTTGAAATTTTATGCTTGGGAATGTTGTTTAAAAATTTATTTTTAACAAACACGCAAAAAAAACTATTTTATTCTGGGTTACTTTTCGAACAGATACAAATACAAGAGATACAGCTACAAGTACACAACACCAGCAAAACGGTAAAATGCAACCTTTTTTCCATCTCATTTTACTCACGCACACATTATATTATCTTGCAAAATGCTTAAAGAAGAAAGAAATTATCGCACTCTACTCTAAAGAGAATATAAAGCCGGGAAAAGGTGCAAACATCCTGTTTGATAAAAAGCAACAACTAACAAAAAAAAAAAAATCTGAAGGTGTCTTTCAGTGATTATCTTTCACTTGTTAAACCAAACGCATGAAATGTTTAATTTGAAAATTATAAAAATTTCACACAGTTTCGGTAATGCAAACACTTGCATTTAAATCCACAATGGAGTGCAATTCTTTCTGGTTTATAGTAACGAATTGGAAAACAAGAAGAAATAAATACGAAAAACCTTAAGGGATCTGTAATTCAAAATGAGCGGTAAATTTAACAGGAAGATGATGTCGTCGTACAATTACATTGGTGGTTCCCTTTTTAAACACATTTTATTTGATGTGGGAGGGTAATGGATTTGAGTTCAAGGTGTTATAAATAGGAATGTTCTTTCCTATAAATAACGTTTTAATGTATACGAGTTTTAATTAGAAATGTGCGGAAGTTGTGTCAAAACTAAATACACTGAAAAGAAAAATTAATCCATCCGGACTTAAATCAAGCTTAAGCGGTGTCCGGTAAGAACAATCCTTCCTTAATTCAAGTACAGAATAATTGATTCATGTACGGATTATTCAAGTTCACCGTGCTTAAAACAATCTGAAAACAAAATTGACTTTAGTAGAAGTTAAGTTCGAACTGTGCTTGATTCAAGAATAAGTTGGTTTAATTCCGAAGTGAAACTTTCCGAAAGCGAGATGAATTCTAATCTAAGCACTTACCCCAGAGAACCAGAAATAGAGAGGAATGTTATTATTTTTAACAGAAAAACTCTCAATTACATGACACCAGCAGCATTCCCAATATGGTTTCCTAATCATTCTACTTTGACAATTAGATGTATGTATTTAAGTTTTTTTTTCCATTCCTTTATTTATAAAATTTTTGATTACAATAGTAAAAAAAAGTTAGATAAAACGTTCAATTTGAACTTAGGGCGCGTATTTAAGTTAATAGCTTAAAAAAATAGAATTCGGGAATTTTTGCTTTTTATTTTACCTTTTAAACATGAAACTTATGTATTTTTTTCTTTTTGTAGTGTTGTTGTTTCTACTACTATTCCGACACGAATGCGACACTGACACTGCGATACTGAAAAAGAAATATCGGCGATACCGATACGAATATTAAATTTTAATACAAAGCAAAATTACCAAAACTCAAGTAGAGTAATATTATTGTTATACAAAATTACAGTGTAAGAGATTATTAATATTTTAAATTGACTTTAATAAGATTTTAAAAATAACGAATTGAATTTAAATAAAAATGAAATTATTTTATTGATATATAAAGTAAATATGTATTAATAAGGCTTTTGTTTACAAACCAAAGTATTCTCAACTCTTGCGGAGATAGACGATATCGCAAATCTGTTTGAACCAGATCTGCAGTGCAAAATAGTCTCTCAAATGCGACAGAACTCATTTGAAAACTTATGTTTCTCTTCACGATGTTCTTAAATTTTGGGTATAACATTTCATGGCGCCAGTAAGCGGGATCTAATATATCTCAAGACTTCTTCTTAAGCTGAACCACAGCGTAGGATGTTTTCTTATAAGATATTCACAAATGCTCCAAAGGTAAGTTTTTGTAGACTTATCATAACTTTTACTACTTGCAGGAGTGTAGGAGGAATACTTTCGAAAATTTGGGCAAATTTAATACATTAACTTTTTTTTACGGCCTGCAGTCGTATTCTTAATTCGCTTAGCTAAAGCTAAATCTAAAATGCCTTAGATAATACAAAATTTAAAAATTTTAGCAATGATATTAAAAGCTAAAATTGCGGCTAATTAAGTTTTAATGGCATTGGCAAATTTAGAAATGCATGTTACAGAATTGCACTCGTAGACAAAAATCGCTAAATCAAACTGTATAGATTTTAAGCGATAGATATTTAGTTCTAGCAAATTACGGAATTCGGCTTATTATTTATTGAGCAGATTGATGCGAATCGATCTACTATTTCACCTAGCTCCCACACAATTGTCCTTGTTACCAAATTTCAAAAGCTTCAGTGCTCCCTTTTCTAATAAAACCATAATTTAACTGTGGCTTCGTGATGGAGGACCAATTTAACAATAATGTGGTTGCCGGCGACAATAATATGGTCAAATGTATACAAATTTCCGTTAAAAATAGTTTTTTTGGCGGTAGCCATATTGAAAAATGTTTTTTCTCTGCGTGTATATAGGCAAATTTACAATCAAAAATGTTGAAGAGTTCCGAGTAAATATTAAATTTTATTAACAACAGTGTTAGACAGGTTTTTAATTGTTATTTCCATATTTAAGCAACACTTCAACAAAAAAAAAGTGGCATATGGTACATATTTTGAAAACAACACCAATGAAATATCCTTCTCCTTTTCCACACTACTAATGGCGGGTAATTAAAGAAAAGATAAAACAATCTGACAAAACAACAAGTCATTAAAAACAGAAACATAAACACTGAAATTTTGTAGGAAAATCGAGAACATAAAACGCCCATCAACTACATGTTCATGGGGTTGGAAAAAATACACAAAAACCACAATATTAAAAAAAAAAATTCTGAAACTTAAAAACTAGACCGCAAAAATATTTTAAATAATCGTGTAAATGAAAACATACATTCATAAATATACAAATACATACACTGAAAACAATGCAAGTAGAGTTTTTTTTTCCCGGACATTTTCGATTCCCGGGAAAGCGGGAAATTTTTTTAAATTTCCCGGGATCCCGGGATCCCGCTCCATATAAATAATACAAAGTAAATTTTGTTATTAATTAATTACAAAGAAAGTAAAAGAAATGGTTCAAAATTAATTGAAGATTGAAATAGGAACTTGAATTATTATTACCTCACGCCTTTATTCCCTATTATTATGCTTTTATTCAGTATTATTATGCTCTGGATAATTCATAAAATAATAATAAAAACAAAATAAATTATTATGCTCTGGATAATTCATAAAACAATAATAAAAACAAAATAAAAATTAAGGTACTCAAGATATGAAATCAAAAAGTTAATTAATAAAATAGATAAAATACTTTAAAGAAATATATAACATTTTTTAATGGGTTAGGAAATAACTTTCTGATACACTCAAAGCGCTTAGTAAGACGTCAAAAAGTATATTCCTGATTTTATTTACTAATTATCATGTTTCCGAAAAATTTCGTTCATTTTTTACCGAGGTCGGACAAAAAGTTAAAAGTGCACCGTTGTAGCTTCGGATTCACAATCAGAAGCAATTTTTTCTTTTTTATAAACAACGTCTATGTCAGTCAAATGTATGTCAAGGTTGATGCAAAAATAGCATCAACCGGACTGCTTCTTCCAAACCTTTTCATTTCAATAGGTCCATTTGTAATCTTTAGGACAACGTGTTTTTCAAGTTGTATGTTGTAGTATCTTACACGAGTTTCCAAAATGGTATTTTATTTCGGTTTCCCCGCACTTCACGGATATATAAACCAACACAAATTGAAATTGAAAATTTGTGTTTATCACCTAATAAACATATGGCCCCTTCATTGCATCATAGTCATATCTCAAAATTTTAAGTAACTTTAGCAAAGATTTCTTTCATACCTTCTCGTATTATATCTCAAACTGAACCGAAGTTATAGCAAAATATATCTTTAAATCGGTACATTTTTAAAACTTTAATCGCATTTTGCCAAGATCGTTTGTTTTTGTAGATATGACTATGTTGCAATAAAGAAGCGATATGTTTAGGTATCTCCTGTTCTTAAGACTTGTTCATGGACAATGTAACTTTACTGCCTGCATCTTATTTTGAATTAATGTACTTTATTAACTCTTCACTTCACTAAATGTAATAATTATTAACTGTTGCACTGCTCATTCTGCTTTGAGTAGATTTATTGCATCAGGAGACATTGATTTAAATACATTTACTCACTTCTTGCAATTGATCTAATCCACAACCCATCCACAGCTGCTAGTTTTTAGAGAATAGAAAACTAAATTTCAAAGTATAAATAGCTATTTTCTGAAATTATGAGGAATTTTTTATTTCCCGGGATCCCGCAAGAAAAATCCCGGGAAAACGGGAAATAAAATAATGGAAATTCCCGGGAATTCCCGGGACGGGAAATCCCGGGAAAAAACCCTAAATGCAAGACACTTTCATACAACTGGAATATGTTTTTCTTTAAATTTACTTCTAACGAAACAAACAAATTTAACCGTAGTCTTGTTTTTTTTTTTTTTTAAATATTAACAAGTTAACAGCACATAGCCCATATTTGGCAGCCCTGCTCATTTGTTAGCTCTTTAGCGTTTTTGGTGCCTAAATAGGAGCTAAGTAAAACGCATGGCGAAACGCCTTGTATAAGTTGCCCTCTTGGAAGGATATTTGTGCCGGGGAGACTTTAGTGCCGCCGTAGCTGGCGAGGTCGCTTGGCACTTCGGTTAAGAGGTGGGTAACCTTTCGTCGTCCAGGCCTTTAAGTTCACTGCCTCCATCTCAGGTATCACTAGAAGCTAGCAATACCTGGAATCAAGACATCATCCATATCCTGGACTTAAGCCTCCACATCCCTTCAAGATTATTATCTAAGGTGACTTTCTAGCATATTTTTCATAACTTTTCGCAAAATGTCGGGTGTTATTTATGGCCATGATTTCATTTCGATTGTTTGTTTTTAGGTGAGGCATGGTTCTTGCCTTGTTAATATACACTCTTCCTTTCAAATATCCGCAAAGAAAACTTTCAGGACATCTTAAGTCATGTGAACGCAAAGGCCAGTTACAATCGTTTGTCCCAAAATAATATAAACATATATATTGATTCCTAGGCTTCCAAGTTGGTACAAAGGGCCTTAAAATCCCTTCCATCCATCCAAAACTGAACTTTGTCCTTAGTTTTATTTCAGACCAGCAGCCATGTTCTGTAATTCGCTTTGCTAAAGCTTAATCTCAATTGCAAAAATGACTTAGATAATGCAAAATTTAAAAATTTTAGCGATGACATTAAAAGCTAAAATTGCGGCGAATTAAATTTATATGGTACGGCCAAATTTAGCAATGCGTGTTACAGTATTGCATTCGTAGCCAAAAATCGCCAAATCAACTTTATAGACTGTTAGCGACAGACATTAAGCTTAGCAAATTACAGAACACGACTGCAGGTTTTCGCTGTTTTGCTTATTTCGGATTCTAGTAGCCTTCTTCAGTACTCCAGGAGTTAGCGGGTCTACCCCTTCTTCTGTTGCCTTGAAGGTTTAGGTCAATTGCCTTCTTCCATAAATCATCATGAGGTCTTCTTAAAAAATAGTAAACCCAGCTCAATTTCCTTTTTGTAGTTTCTGTACGGGTTGACGTTTCGTCAGTTCTCTATTGGAAACTACGTTCGGCCAAAAAGTTTGCAAGATTTTTCGCAAGCAACGGTTTATCATCGGCATATGGCAACCCAGTCGTATAGGCAACGAATACCTATGAACTCGAACTAACTAAAAGCCAGCACCATAAGAAATCAGAGTGCGAAAATGTCTTTATATATGTAGGTCATATACTTCGAAGACCTCTCAAAATATAGCACGTCAAGCATTAAGGTGAAGTCTACAAGGTAGTCGGCGACCTGGTGCTCCCGCTGGAGGAGAGCCATTGATGATGAACTGAATTCAGCCAATTAAATTTGGAGTGACATTGTCCGAGAATCCAATAGCAGAGTGAGATATAGTAGGAGACAAGGATGACAGAAGCAAAAAACGGTTAATGAATACATGCCAGCATTTGATGTCGCTTGCAGTAGAGTTCCAGGACTCACATACATATGTATAGCAGGGTATAGCAAACATTTGAGAAGAAAACGCGAAGCTAAGTGCCTGTATGTATTTGTGGTGATTTCCATACTCTTTGTAATGCACCAAATGACAGTTTTGCCTTTTTATGCATATGATGCTTCCTAAGTAGCAAAACGATTCCACATCCTCGAGGTCTACGTTGTTGATCCTGAGCTTAGAGAGATTGGTTGTATTGATACGTATAACTTTAGTTTTGTCGAAGTTATTATGATGAAAATAAAGCGTTTGACCTAATCAAAGCCATTGAGAAACCGACAGTACATCACAGCTCCATCTTGTCGAAACTACTAGGTTGAAATGTTCTCTTCATCTGCTGTAAAAAATTGTCCAACTTTGTTTGATATGCACCACCGTTGACAGAGCTTAACGCATCAATGTCATTTTCAAAAAAAAATATGGGTCAATACACAAAACCAAACACTAATAAAGTGGGTGTAATTGGTGCTAATTAACTGCTCTTGGATTCTCCGTGGGCCAAATCCTTCAATTTAGCTTGTTGACGTAGCAAATTATTAGGAAATGGGTTTCATCAAATTCTGAATAAATTCTGGAAAATTTGATTATTTGTTTGAAAAATAAAACTCAATTATTTTAGGAAGTTGTTTGACTGTGTCGTTTTACATATTAAATTCTGAATTCAAATTAAATATCAAAAAAACATAAACAAAGAAAAAATTATATTCATACGTATAAAAAAATTATTCTGCGCCACCGTGGACAATTGATTTTTTATAGGGCATGATTTTTTTCCGTGTACAATGTACATTCATACAAACAAAATACATGAGCAAAATAATATGCAAGGCATATGCTAAACTGCCTTAGTTTACATTAAATAAGTAAATTGCCTTGGAAATAGTTTAACTTAATAAAGAGTTTTAAGGAACACTAGTAAATAAATGTATATTTATACTTTAAATTTTAAACTCTATTATTAACAAGTAACTAACAACAAGTAGACACTTCAATCGTTTTAAAGGTACAAGTATTATTAAAAAAATAACCCCACCTTCAACGTCACCACTTCCATTAACCCTTCTTCAATATCAGACCTAAAGAAAACCAGGAGGAATTAAATAAAAGGGCTCTGCAACAATAATAAGCAACATCAAGTGTATTAAATTATAATTATTTTGTGCATGACATAGAATCGTGAAACATGCCTAATGACACATTTGCCACACCGACAAGCAAAAAATTTTAAAAAACTTTTTTTTTTGTTTTGAAAAGGAAACCATTCAACCTAAACCAAACAGTTCTCGTATTCAATAGACGTTACGATATAACAGCAACTAGAAAGAACAATAAAAATTCTCATTATTTTAAGATTCCCTGTAATGGACAAAATGAAGAAGTTAAAGAACAAAACAAAAAAACTGTTAACAAAAAAGCCGACAACCCGGCATTTAAATATATGTACAATATATTTATTTACATGCTGAGAAAAAAAAAGGGAAAAACGGAAATTGTATATTTAAAAGAGTGTATGCCAACATTTAATTCGTGCTTTTTGTTGCTATTAAATTTTGGCAAGAAACTCACTGTATGCACAGTGTTTTATGAGGTGATGTAAGGGCAAAATAGTACAAAGGTTTTAGAATGATAGAAGTTCAACTTCATGGGCAAGCTATTCGAAGGCCATTTTAAAGGTTAAAATATTTAAAAATAAAACAGCCACGTATAGAAGAATAATCGTGTAAATGATACACAGAAAGAAAAACACTCGCGATAAATTAAGTTTTTTATACTTACTTTAAGTACGAGTCGTACTCAAAAATTCAAGTACGAATTACACTAAAACGTACTTAAAACAATCATAAATGGGATTACTTTCGAAATTTCTTAAAAAAAAAGTACTAAGAACAAGTCAAGGTATATTTATAGCAGGTAGTCTCGGAAAGCCAGCTGTTTATTTTTTATTTGCTTGTTTGTGGTACGAACTGTCAAATGTTGTATAGTAAACATGTAAACAAGTTTTTTGTCTCTATCTTTTGACAGTTCGTACCACATAACAACAATAAAAAGCCCTGTTGTTTGTTTTATTGTACAATTGTTGTAATCTCGGGGCTAACTGCTATAAATATACCTTGGAACAAGTAAAAAAAGATTAAATTTTTCGTTGGTAGTGCCACTCTGAGAGTAAAATTACAAAGTGAGCGTTTTAATCTCATTTAACTTATCAAAGTTTGTTGCAGACACCACGACAACACCACACAAGTAGTTAAAAAACGATTTGATTGTTGTGCGTAGAAACAACAAAATCAACAGAACAAGCCGAAACACATTATTTGCATGTCAAAGCTTTTCTTGGGATTCAAAAAATTAATTAACAAGGTTTCGTTTAAATGTGCTAAATTTCCATTTCATACTATTGATAAACAGAAATTTATTGTTGATGAGATAAGGCTATTCCTATGCGCATTTTACTGGTTGATTAGGCCCTATCATCAGGAAACTTTATCCAAAGATTTTAGAAAAACTAAAGATATTATACAAATAAAACTGTTAAGCGAATAAGAATTATAAGCAACAGTTTTGCTTGTAACAATATCAAAGCTTAAAAAAAACAACAACAATAAACAGTCAGTTTATCTTTTCTTACAGTCCCGACTTCATGTTAAAAAGTAAAATTGAGAACTCTTGCGTGCTTTATAATTGAAATTATGTAAGGTGTAAAACGTTTAATTAATCAATCATAATAAAATTTTCTAATTTCACTTTTGGTTTATTTCAAGTACGAATTCGGAATTTAATCAACTTTATAATACTTGATTCAACCGCATTTTAAGATTTATTTAATCTTAGCTTTACTTAAATCAATCTCGTTTTCGGATTATTTTAATCAAGCGCATTTTGAGATTAATTCAATCGTAGTTTTACTTAAATCAATCTCGTTTTTAGATTACTTCAAGTACAAATCCGTACTTGAATCAATCTTTCTGTACTTGATTCAAGAAAATCCGTTCTCACCGTACTATTAATACTGCTTCGGATTAATTTGAGTACGGATGAACTGGTTTTTCTTTTGAGTGTACTTTACACTAGAGGTTCGAGATTAAAACTTTAAATAATCGTGTAAATATTCGGTTCGTGATTAAAATTTAAAAATCCCGCATTACCCTTGAGTGCGTGCGTACCAACGACTTCTAAATGGGGATTCGTAAGAAAAAAACAAAAATATTTACATATTCAAATTTCTTTTTGAATTTTCTTAAATTATAAAAAACAAGTAAGAAAGTACAGTTGGTCCCTCCTGAACATATAATACCCTACACCACAGTATTTTAAAACAAGTTTTCGAGAGTGTTCCCTATTTGGCACCCATGAGCAATCATGGACCCCCCAGAACAAACTTATGTTATGAGTAGGGCAACCAAAAAAAAGCACTAAAAAAACAGTTTTAAGCTCTTAAAAAAAGCGTTTAAAAACATGAAAATAAGCTGTTAAAATTTAAAAAAAAGCAATTTAAAATTGTTTATTTTCCACTTAATTCGTTTAATATGTTGTTATAGTATATTATAAGTTGATGCAATAAATTTTCGAAAAGAAAACTATGTCTGTTTGGAGTCAGCAAGTTCTTGTACATAGAAAAAGTTCTTCCTACGTCTACAGATGTTAAGGGAGCATACTTAAAATTGAGTATTTGCTCTGAAGTATATTTTATACGATTGGACTCATAATTTCGCTTGCCTCACAAAATATATGTTCACTTAGAAAACCAATGAAAGATTTCTCGTTTCCAATTTTGTTACAACTTCGTGTAAAACCCCAAAAATTTGGAGAAATTAACATTTTTTTGATATACAGAGAAAATCTTAATAGCTAAAACTATATTAAAAAAGCAAAAAATAAGACGTTACTATACCAAAAACAGAGAGAAGGGGAGCTAACAGACGTTACTTTATACAAGAACTATATTTAAAATGAAATAAGACGTTACAAAGTATAATGGTAAAAGACGTTACAGACTGAGGAATTTGATCGTAAGAATACAGCTATGGAATTTTCGAGAGAAAAGAACTTAAACAAGCAAATAATTAAATAAGTTGATAAAAAGGCTTAATACTAAAAACAAAAACACATAAAAATTATACACAACACTATAAAAAGTACGTTACAGTACCGCTAAGACAGAGTTGCATAAAAATCAAGTAAGAAAGTAAAGTCGGTCAAGCACGACCGTATGATACCCAACACAATAGTATTTAAAAACAAGTTTCGAGAGTATTTACCCTATCTCCCCTTGTGGTCCTATTTTTTAAAAAATGCATACCTTACGAATCCATATAAATATGGATCTATATATGTACATATCTCTTAAATTGCAATTAAATTGGTTTGATAGTAGGCAAAAAGACCCTCTTCCGGATAGCAGCTTGTATGGGGGCTATATTAAAATATGGACCGATTCGCCATTGTGCCAATTATAACCCACGTACCAAATTTCATTAAATTATTGAAAATTGCGACCTGTACTTTGCACACGAGGTCACATGGACAGCCAGCCAGCCGAACGAACATCATTAGATCGACTCAGAAAGTGATTTGATTTGATTTGAGTTTATCGGTACACTTTAGGACCAATATTTTAAGGTGTTTCTCACATCAGCACAAATGCATAATACCCTCTCCACTCTTTAGTGTAGCTATAATAACATACAGAGATAATACAGATTTTTGGGATGATATTGTTCAAGGGAAGCACAAAATATTACCATAACGTTGCACGATTTTTTTAACCAGAGTTGTTACAGCACAGAAATGGTTGATTTTTTAGTATTTATAAAAAAGTTGCACATAAAAATAAATAATAATCAAGATTTTTGCAAAATATTATTAAATAAGTTTTTTTTCGTATGAAAAAAATGAAAAATAATCTTAAAATGACAAAATAAGTAAAAAAAAGCCGATATCGCAAAAATAACTAAAAAAAAGCCGATATTGCCAAAATAAGCAAAAAAAAAGCCCTAACAAATATAGCTCATTTTCTTTGTTTTTTTATGATCGGAATTTGTGTTCAATCAAAATCTTTCTATCTTATAAACCAAAAAATAAGCATTTGCTTATTTTTGGTTGCCCTAGTTATGAGGTTAAGAGACATGTAAAAGTTCTCTGTGCCGAATATTATTTAGATATATATGTCTTCATCTAAGGCGACATTTATACGATGATTTTTAAAACATGACTTTAAGAAATGTTGTTTTTATTTGTAGTCGAATTCTGTAGAGAAGAAAGAGGGGTAGAAGAAAAAGACATAAATTCTGTTCTTCATATTTATTTTCTAATATTCTTTTACTTGCATTTCAAATTGCTATTATGTCTTATTATTAGTTGTTTTTATTTGGCTGCAGATCCACGTAACTAAATAAAATAAAAAATAAAAATTCGTGATATTTTTACTTTTTATGATTTTATTTTGTTCCCAATATTTCGGCTAGCATCGCAAACCATCTTCAGGGCTATGTAAACAATTAAAAAATATAATAAACACAAAACTTCACTATAACACTTGTGCCAATTCTTATTAAATTTTCTTAACTGATATGTCTTATTTTCAGATAAATTATTAAAAAAAAATATCTTAAACAACAATAAAAAAAAAATTCTCACAGTTCATCATGTACGAAATGTAAAAACATTTTGGTAGCAGTTTGAAAAGAAAATTGAAAAAATACATGTTTTAAAAATCACAGTGTAAATACCGCCTAATATATATGAGATTTTTTTACCTTTAAGTGATTAAGAGGATGGGGCGATGGGGGTTTATATGGGATTTATGACTTATGAACCTACCAAGACAACATTATATTTATAAAGATGTTATGGCATTAAATATTTTTTAAGGAAGTAGTATTTGTACGGCAGCTATGATCAAATATGAACCTATTACAATAAAATTTGGTAAGACAGTTAATATTGCAATAAAATGTGTTTGGAACAAATTTAATCTAAACACCAATAAAATAAGATGGTTTATGAACACAAAGACTCTATTCCGGAAAGAAGCTTTTATGGGGGCTATGTAAAACTATGAACCGATTGTCAGCATTTTCAATTGCGACGATTTGAACCTATGTATCAAATTTTGTACAATTATCTCCATAATTGCGACCTGTACTTTGCACACAAAGTTTACATGGACAGTCAACTAGTGGACATCCGAAAATCGATTAAAATAGTGATTATGAATGAATCTGTATACTAAAAGGTGGGTCTAAGACTAATATTTTAAGATGTTACAAACATCAGCGCAAATGCATTTTACCCTCTCCACTATTGTGGTGTGGGTATCATAAGAATTAGTTGGGTGAATAAAGCCCTATTTCGATACACGACGTCTTAATGGTCAGAAGGATTATATCTATCTCTGGCCACGGCATTGTATAAAACACAGCTTTAGTAATGTAAATTATGAGTACCAATGCATTAGCGAAAAGAGTAGATGCCCCCGTAATTACGTCATATTATTTAAAAATTTTCATATATAATTTTTTCTCAAAATCACTGTTCCCCACATTTCGTTTAAAAATGAGACCTTCAATGTTGGTAACAGGCAGCAATTAACTACAAACAATGTTTTATTATAAAAAGGGAGAATTTCCTTTACTTGCTTGCCACTACTCTAATTTTAATAATTCCCCCTTTTTTTTTGTTACAAAATGTACAATTTAAAGAAAATTTAATGACTAGCCAGAAATGTGTGCACATTAACAGTGACGAACAAAATTAAAGCAACACTTTCATAAAAGAAATCAGTTAAACAGTGAAATTAAAAAATAAATAAATTAAAGTATGTAAAATCAAAAGAAATCTCATAAAAAAAAATATTTTAAATATATGTAAAAAGTCGCCGTGAAAATGTTATTCCAATTATTTAACTAACTGTAAAGACTTCTTCTTCTTCTTATTAAATGCAAGTATTTGCCGGCAAGCCGGAATAAAAAATTAAGGAAAAAAGATACTGCTGGCTGGCATGCTTTAACTTTTTATCTTGCCAACGAGTGAGGGCGATTAGACGTGGCAACTAACAGACAAAAAAAAAACACACTAAAGTAATGTAATCAGAGTCAATGTAGGAAAATGTTTACTACCACCACCAGCAACAGCAGTAACTTGACGAGGAAAAAAAACGAAAACAAATTTATAAAAAGGGATTGCAATGAACGTGTGCGGCTGACTTTGTCCTCATTCAAGCAAGAGTGCCAAAGTTACGTGAGGTTAGTTTGTAATTAATCTTTATTTTACTTTTTGTTGCTGCTTCTCCGTCCTATTCCTTCTTCTCTACAGATTAAATTGCTTGCTATATGGTAAAAGTTACATGAAATAATTCTAACAAAAAAAAAAAAATATATATACATAATGTTACAATTTACTTTCTTTATATTCTTGTTGAACGGAAGGAAGGAAATACATAAATCTGTGCGTGTAGATGAGTTTGTACATCACTGTTTGCTTAAAAGTGTGTCTGTGTGTGTGTGTTGGGTTTTTGTGGGTTTCAATGTTGGTTTCTTTTAGTATTAATTGGATTTTAATAAAAACACACAAATATGATAAAATTATCAAGGTTGTTTTTTATTGTACAAAGGAAAATTTGTTTTCTTTTCAATTCGTTTTTTTTTTTTAATTTCTTTACATTTCCCTTGTTTTTACTTTAAAAGTTATGAAAATGTTTTTATTTATAGAAAATAATATTGAGTGCTTAAAAAAGAAAAGTTTAATTTGTGGATTTTTTAATTAAAAGAATAAATTATTTAAGAATGCGTAAAGGGTTTTTTTTAAAAATGGACTTCCCGGTAAAGTGGGAAGAAGCTGTGAGTTTTCCAGAATCTTGAGAATTCCCGCGCTAAGAAATAATAAAAACAAGTAAAGTTATATATTTTTTATTATTTATTTATTTTTTTGGTTTCCTGCAAGTCTTATCAAGAGTACAGAGATTTATATATGTTAAATAACATATAAAAATTTGAATGAGTGAATTTATTATTAATGTAAAGTATTTTAATTTATACAGTGATTAGACTGGATTTTTCCTGTATTGCATAGCGTTGCTGTTTAGGTGTAGGGGGTGTGGAGTTATGTTCCAAAGACGTGTAGCATTTAAATAAATATTTGAATTGCTAGGTGTATGTAATTTTATGTAAAAATAAGAGAACTCTGATTTTAAGGTACTAATTTAGAGTATGGCGATATATTGTCATACCTTTTCAAACCATAAAAATATCTGGAAATTTTGTTGAACAGAGCATTAGGTTTAGCAGAGGCCATTACTTGACGCCCACGAATATATATTATTTTAGGCTAGTTTACACTATTATATTTTGAATTAATCAGTGTTACCAATTTAGCCATTTTTCACTCTGTTTAGCCATTAAAAAAAAGTTTAGCCATTTTGCCATTTTTTTTAGCCATTTTTCAACTTGTTAAGCCATAAAATTTTATTTGCAGTTTTTCTTTTAAAAGAATAATATTTTTTTTACTATAAAAATTTATAAAAGTAAAATAAACATTTTTAACAATTAAAACGCCTTTAATTAAAATCACAACTTTTCAAATGTTGAAATCGCTATAAACTATGATGATGAAACATCTTTCAAAAGAAAGGAACAGTATTCCAATATTAAATTTATAAAATGGAACAACACAAATAACGCTGTTTTATCTGGTCGCAAGTATTTCAATAAAAAGATGCAAGCGGCAACAAAAATTTTTTAGAAATTTCAGAATTGATTATAACGTTGCTCTCACTTCCATGGTCTAATGCTGAAGTAGAGAGGGTATTTTGCCAAGTAAACTTCGTTAAAAGTAATTTAAGAAATAAGTTTCATTTAGCAACGGTTAATTCGATTTTTTAATTAGGTAAATATTTTTACCGTAACAATAAAATATTTTTACCAACACCACAATAGTGGAGAGGGTCCCAGTTGGCCAAATGGTCATAGATGCAAATGCCGTTAACGATGTCCTCAGGACATTCTAAAATTTGTCGCCCATATAAAATTGATGAAGACAACTTAAGTAATAAAACATGTATTTTGTCGTGTATAAATCGTATTTACGACTTTATATGAGACATTTTCTTAAATTTGTCTTCAACAAGGCTTTGTTGAGGACAACGTAAGCGACCATTGCACGCAATATGTCGTGTTTCAAAACGCATTGGCGACAATATGCATGAAATTGTCGCTCATCTTGTCCTAAATAAGGTGATATTCAAAACAAATTTATGAAAATGTCTCATAAACATGGGACTAGTTGTCAATATTTTTTTTGTTTGTTTTTGTATTAAAAAACAATATACAAAATAATACAAAATTTTAAAAACGTTAACAAAAATGTTTTTTTAATGAAAACTCGTATGAATAAAAACAGTTCTTTCAACTGTCCGGCTAGCTGGCTAGCTGGCTGCCCGTGTACACCTTGTGCGCAAAGTACAGGTCGCAAATTTGCAGATAATTTAATATAATTAGGTACATAGGTTATAATGTGGTGTAGGGTATCTTCTAGCCGGGGTTGACCGGCTATACTTTTTTACTTGTTTTTTATTGTAGATCTGGACTCAAAAGGTTGGGTTACTGTTGTCGTGATTATGATTTTCCTTCCAAATAATTAAAAATGAAAAGGCATGAGTGATTCCTATGGCTCATCACACATAAGACTAATTTTTAAGCGAACAATTTTTGTTCCATAAATAACACACTGTAGTAAAAATATCTGGCATAAAATGTGTACGTGTACAAAACTTTGTATGTATTAGTGTTTTTTGCATTCACCCAGCGGGAAAAAGAAGGAGTAGGGAGGCCTTCTAGAAGGCCTCTGTACCCCTTCTTTTGGATGTACAAGGCCTTCTTGCTCCATTCCATACTCATATCTTTTTTACACACGTTGTCATTGCGGAGAAGGCCTTCCGCTCTCGCTTCTTCAGCAGGTACATAAGGGTAACGGGACCAAAAAAATTGATTTTGCTTTTGCTTGTGCAAAAAAAAACAATACAAAAAATGTTACCCCTTCTCTACTTCCTTCTCATAGAAGCGAGTGTGGAAGGTGTATCTTATCTTTTATACGAAAGAGCCGAGGCCTTCTATGAGGCCTTCTTTAGCAGCTAGATAAGAATAGTAATTGAATCAAAAAATCTTTTAAGCAGGCCTTTAAAAAGGCCTGAAGTAAAAAGGTCTTCTGAGTTTTCCCGCTGGGCATTTGCTTTTGAAAATGTGCATGTATTGGTTTTGTGGTGCTTGTGCGGGGTTGAAGCCAGTTGAAACTTTCCGCCAACGAAAAACCATTCCCTTCACCTCGCTTGCCTTCAAACTGCCATTTTACGCCAGCATAATTAGTCTAGTGTGTGATGGGCCTATGAGATGAACAATAGCGAGTTCGAATTTATCGGTGATTTAATTTTAAATATCTATCAAAATATTAATTTACGTTTATTCTTATTTAAAAAATTGATCTTATCTTATCTTATTTCTGTTTCGTTATTGAATTTTAATGTGTTTTTATTTAAAAAAGCTTTAAGACATTTTTTAACCCATTTTTAAACATTTTTTAGCCATTTTTTTCCGTAAATTTAGCCATTTTTGGTCACCAAGTTTTGGCAACACTGGTATTAACACATGTCAAAAACTCAAGTAATATGTAAAAATCTGATAGTGTGAATGCATGTGTGATGAAAATGACAAGTATTATGAAAAACGTTTGGCATCCCATACGACTTCATCGTTTTTTGAAAATTTTCTGAACAATAATACTTGGATCAGGTTTGCATTTTATTTCATGTGTGAGTGTTTATACTTTGGGTGACGGTGTGAACACAAACTGTTATGTTAAATTAGATTTTTTGACAGTCGCAACAAAACTCATTAGATTTCTATCCCACAAAGTATTATTGAATACGTAAGACTTGTGAGATAGTGTAAACTAGCTTTAAGGTCAATTTTCACAACAGGTTAAAAAAACAGCGAAAGTACCACGAATATATCGAAAACCTATTATAATATTTTAAATTTTAGATGAATTTATTTCAGAAAAGGATTAAGATATAACAAAGGCGGCATATCAGGTTTTATACATAAAGATGAATATGGCTAAGGTTTTTTAACTTAAAGCTGATAGAATGGAGACATTCTAAGTACAGATGCAGATTCAGCGCAACTCAAACCATATGAAAAGTATACTCTATTCTTTGCGCTAAACATTTGTTGGACTTTGTTATTATTAAAATATTTTCCATTTATTATATAAATTTTCATATTTATTCGAATGTGTATTCTAAGTCAAATTACAATTTTAAAAGCTTTTATACTTTAATAGTCTTATTCCTTCAATTTGTAATTTGACTTAGAATACACATTCCAATAAATATGAAAATTTATATAATAAATGTTACTTACCATGAGAAAAAAATTCCCAGATTCTATTTTCCATTTATTTTAATTAAGTTTTAAAACCTTTTTTTCTCAAAACTATTACAGGATGGTTTTTGCTTTAAGCAAAAACCTGGACCACCTTACTATTGCTCGATTAATTAAGTTAGAATAGAATATCTAATTGTATTTGTAACATTTTATAAAATAATTAAATAGAATAAATACATGAATTCGTTTTTTTTTTTTTTAATTTTACCCCAACTAAAAATATTTGCGACCTTCATAACTTCGTAATAAAATAAAAATCTTCTTTCTCTGTTGTAATCAGCAGTCTATTGACTGATTTTTGTATAAAATGGAATTTAATTTAAATACATATAAATTGCAATAGAAATCAAGATAATTTGTTTTAAATAATCACTGTCTGTCTGCATAAAAGAGCTCGAGTAATGAAATGTAATAACGAAGTGTTTGTAATAGATTTTATTTCCAATGATAAAGATAATCATCATATCCATGAAAATTGTATTGCACAAATACGTTTGTACTAATGCACGCTAGCAGGAGAAGAAGTACGTACCACTGATGGGATTTGTGGTACAATTGTACCAAATTCGGTGCAATCGAAACTTTACTGGTACAATTCATCTTTTTTTGGTACAACTTATGAAAAAGCAACTACCCACGAAATTTATCATCTCTTTGAAGTGGATTAATTCTCTTTTCTTTTCAATAATAAAACTTCTAATTACTTATCTCCAGCACTGACCAATACTATAAAATGGTCGGGCTTGACGAACTATACTTTCTAAAGATGTTCTAAATTCTAATTATGTATGCTTTTTTATTTTGTAGCCAAAATTTGGTACAATTCATGTCAATTTGGAACAATTTTTCCATTGAAACGGTACAATTGAAGAATTTTCAGATCCCAACAGTGGTACGTACTCGAGTGTTCAGTTTCCTTTAAAACCATAAATGGAAAAAATTTGTTTTTCGGTTTTAATACTGATATTTAGTGTGATGATGTCGGTGATAGTGGCACTACATTTTAGTACTTTGTATATTGAATGGTTCAATAGATCTTTTTATACCCACGCCACATTAGTGGAGAGGGTATAATGCGTTTGTGATTATGTTTGTAATACCTTAACATGTTTGTCTTATATCCACCTTTTAGTATAACCATCGAGTCAAAATAACTTGTAGAGTCGATCTAACGTTGTCCGCCCGTCTGGCTGGCTGTCCATGTTATCCTTATGCGCAATTTTGGAGAAATTTGTTACAAAAGCTCTAATTGTCGCAAGCACCACGCCTTTAGAAAATGATAACAATCAGTCCATAATCTCGCATAGCCCCATACAAGCTTCTTTTTAGAATAGAGTCTCTGTGATCATAAACCATCTAATTATGTTGGTTTTTAGATTGAATTTTTTTTAAACTTTTTTTATTTCAATATAATTCATCTAACCAAATTTTGTTGGAATTGGTCTATAATTGATCATATGTCCCATAGAATACTACTTCGAAAATAGCTTTTAATGTCATAACTGTTGGTATTGACGTGAAATATTGAATTCGAAGTAGAGTATCCACTCGATTAATCGTTGTTCGATAAATCGAGGAATTTTTCCGCCATTATTTGATCGAATAATAAAAATAGCCAATTTAGAATAACGAATAACTCGAACAATTTATGTCAATTAATCGATTAAAATTAATTTCTTAGAAAAGTTTACTTTCTATTTTGCACTATTTTGTTTAGATTTCTAACCTTAAAACTATATTACATGTTGTTACCTTTTGCATTTATTTTCATTACTCATACTTTTAAACATTTTTTAGTCCATTTTTAGATTAGAGCGTGTGTGACAAATTATGTAAATCACTATTAACAGGGTTTAAAAAACTGCAGTCGCAGCCAAAAAGTGTCGGACAAAAAACAAAAATTTGTATACAACTTTTCGCTTTTTGAGTTTGTTTGATAGCGACTGCATATATTAGAAGTAAAAGCAAAAGTTTTGTTATTACCCTACCGTATATTTTTTATTACCTCGTATCTTCTAATCGATGTCCTTGTTTGAAAACGAAGTGTTTGGTTTTTGTCGTGAAATAGTAATACGTTCAAAAATAAATTAACCAAACCTATAGAGTAGTTTTAAAATAAAGGAAATTAAAAGGGAATTTAAAAACAAAGATCTTGTTTTAAAAGATTATAAAAAATTTCCTTTTTTATATTATACATTGAACTCTAATCTTTACCAGAACTTTTCTTAAAACCAGGAAGAACTGCGGTCCTTTAAAAAAAAAATAACAGAGAATCTCAATCGAATTAAATTTCACTTGATTTAAAGAAATTATAATTGGTTTAAAATGTTTTTTATAACTGGCTTGCACCTCTCTTTTTCTGTTTATTAATAAAATAAAAGTATGAGTTTGTTGTTTTTTTCCATTGGATAAAATTATTTGAATTCTTCGAGTTATTCGAGTAATTCGAACAATTTAAAACCTTTATTGGATTAATCGAGCAATTTTAAAATTCAAAAATCGATTAATTCCTTACTCGAACAAAACCAAAAGTCGAATAATTGGATACTCTAGTTGGAAGGTTCAGAATTATATAAGCCCCTTTATAAAAATAACTTAAAGTCCAAAAAATCTCATAAAGGCGAAAATGTGAATGTTAGCATCATAACTAGAGTTTTTTTCCCCCGGACTTTTTCGATTTCCGGGAAAGCGGGAAATTTTTTTAAATTTCCCGGGATCCCGGAATCCCGCTCCATATAAATAATACAAAATAAATTTTGTTATTAATTAATGAAAAAAAAAACTTTATAAAACGTTTACAAAGAAAGTAAATGAAATGGTTCAATACTAAAAAATTAATTGAAGATTGAAACAGAAACTTGAATTATTATTACCTCACGCCTTTATTCCCTATTATTATGCTTTCATTCAGTATTATTATGATCTGGATAAAAGATAAAAAGATAACATAAACATAACAATTTAATTCATAAAACAATAATAAGAACAAAATAAAATTAAGGTACTCAAGGTATGAGATCAAAAAGTTAATTAATAAAATAGATAAAATACTTTAAAGAAATATATAACATTTTTTAATGGCTTTGGAAAAAACTTTCTGACACACTCAAAGCCCTTTGTAAGTCGTCAAAAAGTATATTCCTGATTTTATTTACTAATTATCATGTTTCCGAAAAATTTCGTTCATTTTTTACCGAGGTTGGACAAATAGTTAAAAGTGCACCGTTGTAGCATCCTTCGGATTCACAATCAGAAGCAATTTTTTCTTTTTTATAAACAACGTCTATATCAGTCAAATGAATGTCAAGGTTGATGCAAAAATAGCATCAACCGGACTGCTTCTTACAAACCTTTTCATTTCAATAGGTCCATTTGTAATCTTTAGGACAATGTGTTTTTCAAGTTGTATGTTGTAGTATCTTACACGAGTTTCCAAAATGTTATTTTATTTCGGTTTTCCCTTCACTTCAACACAAATTGAAATTGAAAATTTATATTTATCACCTAATAAACATATCGCACCTTCATTGCATCATAGTCATATCTCAAAATTTTAAGTAACTTTAGTAAAGTTTTCCTTCATACCTTCTCGTATTATATCTCAAACTAAACCGAAGTTATAGCAAAATATATCTTTAAATCGGTACATTTTGAAAACTTTAATCGCATTTTGCCAAGATAGTTTGTTTTTGTAGATATGACTATGTCGCAATAAAGGAGCGATATGTTTAGGTATCTCCTATTTTTAAGACTTGTTCATGGACAATGAAACTTTACTGCCTGCATCTTATTTTGAATTAATGCACTTTATTAACTCTTAACTTCACTAAATGTAATAATTATCAACTGTTGTACTGCCCATTCTGCTTTTAGTAGATTTATTGCATCAGGACACATTGGTTTAAATACATGTACTCACTTCTTATAATTCATCTAATCCACAACCCATCCACAGATGCTAATTTTTAGAGAATAGAAAACTAAATTTCAAAGTATAAATAGCTATTTTCTGAAATTATAAGGAATTAGTTATTTCCCGGGATCCCGCAAGTAAAATCCCGGGAAAACGGGAAATAAAATAATTGAAAATAATTGACGGGAAATCCCGGGAAAAAACCCTAATCATAACCTATTTTTTTAGGCGGGTCTACGATTGCCCATGGGTCACAAATTGGGTTATCTTTCGAAAATTTGTCTCTAAATTCTGTGGTGCAGAGGGCTTGACCGACTATACTTTCTACTTAGTTTATTTTTTTCCAATAAAATATAGTATGTATTACTCTTTTATATTATATACTATGTACAGAGGGTTACCAAGAAGAAACAAACGGGTTTCAATGAATGAAGAAATAATATCGCGTATTTTTATTTTTGTGCAATACGCGCTATTTTTATGCCAGCTTCCGATCGAATTTCTTTTCGATTATTTATATATTTTTTGTTTTGTTTTTGGCTTTTTACGTATACACGTTGTCTTATAAACCGCCAAAGAAATAAATCAGAAGCGTTCGGCCAATTTAAACCGCTTCGATATACTAGTCGCGTTAAAACAATCGATCTTCGGTTTCCGAAACAAAATGTTATTGTTTAAGTTTCTTGTAATAGTGTTACCTTTAAATTCTTTTATTTCCCAATGCTTTTTTATAACAATCTGAAAAAATAAAAAATTAAATCATTGCAAAATACATACAGAGGTGTGCTGGAAATCGAAAACGTAAAACGCAAGAACGTTAAAAGTCGTTTTTAATAATATTTCTGTAATAAAAGAGTGTTAAACAAATATTTCTCTATTAAACAGAATTTTAAAACAAAAATTATAAAAATTAGTGTTTTTGAGTTTTACGCTTTCGATTTCCAGCACACCCCTGATAATCTTTTTTCAAGTTTTAAACCTCTTCTTCTTTTCTTTTGTGTCACCCTGTACTTGTTTTTTTTTAGGGCTGGAAACACTTTATTCATTCATCTACAGCAATATCTAATTTTTTTTTTTTTTTGTAAATTTTATGGTTTTGTCTGCAAAATATAAAAAATGAAAATAAAACTGCCGTTGAGCTAAAGTGCATTTATGTCATTGAGAAAAACAATCGTAACGCCTCTTGAACGTTGTGATTATTATTGTTATTTCTACTTATAATGCATGTCACAGCAATTCCTATATTGTTTTTTTATTTTTGTTGTTTGCCTCTTTCTTCTTTGGTTTTTTAAGTATGTTAGAGTGCATTTCAAATGTGAAGAATCCATATTTGTAGGTATTACATTTTAAAAATAATCCATACTGCAAATATGTGTAGTTGGTATGTACTTGTACTGTGTTTATGAAAAGTATTATGAATTTAAAAACACATTGATGAAATTCAAAACTATAGTACAAATTGATTTGATTTTTTGGCTAAAGGGGTATATTTATGCCAAGAATGTAAGTGGGAAGAGAGGAATTAAATCCTCTGTCCCTCTCCTCACCCATAAAGTTAAAATCGCAGCGACAAAAGTCGTGTCATGTAAACGGCTATAGCTCGTTCAAAGATTCCAATGAAATGTAAAAAAACACATTTCGTAACAAAATCGATCTTATTGACGACTCCACGTTCTATGATAAAGTTGACCAAAAATTTATCCTATAAAGGTGCCACGTTTTAGTGCATAATTGGTTTAAATCAGGCCCCAAGTTAATTGGCATAATAAAACCGATATGGAAGTATAGTCGGTCAAGCCCGACCCTACACCATAGTTATACGTAAATTTGTTCAAGAGTGTACTATGTATATCTGAAACACATGGGCATCTATGGACCCGGCAAAACAAAATTTTGCTAAGAGGTTAATATTTATAGAAGAGTACTTTGTGCCGAATATTATCTAGACATCAACATGAATGAAAACTACGAGAGAGGGTTTATGGTCGATTTTGCAAAATTTTGTCATAAAATGGTAGCTATTATAAAAGTTATCGTTGCTAAATATAACTCTTCCAATACCAACATTTATAAAGAAGTTATGGCTTTTAAAGTTATTATCGTGAAAAGTAATTGTATGAAAGATTCGGTCAACATAATAAAATAGTTCTAAATTTGTATACAGTTTCATGATTTTAACAAACAATTAAATTAAAAATTTATCTAAATTTGAGTCCACGTTTCAAGACAAATTTACGAAAAAAATACTCACATTTCATTGTATAAATAAATGCATTTCATTGTATAAATAAATGCATTTTATTATATAAATAAATGCATTTTATTACAAAATTTGTCCAAATAAGAACCCATGTTTTAAGGCATAATAAGTTTAAAAAAAAGTGCTGTTTGTAAAAAAAAAATTATTCGAAAAGTTAGATGATGTTGTTTTTGTATGTATAAATGTAGGTGCGCGTTGAATGGAAAACTTGGCCTATTAAACTAGGGTTTCCAATTTCGCGGACTTTTTCTATTCCCAGGAAACGAAACAAAACAAATCTTATTCCCGGGAATCCCGAGATTTTTTGAATACAACAATGATTTCATTAAATGAGTTCAAGACAAAAGTTTTAATTTTTTTAAAATAATATACACATATACAACATTTTAAAAAAATTTGCTTTATTAATTCCACTGAAAACCAAATAAATTGTTACATTCATACGAACATGCATATTATATATGTATGTATGTATATATTAATTTTTTTTTTTCATATTTGATAAATACACTGAAATTTATTGTTGAGGGAAAGCTAGCTTCTATGCTTCTAAATTTCAGTGTATTTATTAAATATGGAAAAAAAAATCGGGAATTAAGCACGTCATACAGAAATCTTATTAATGATAAATTTTGTATTCCCGTAAATAACTTTGCCCATATTTGTATATGTGGAAATTTTTTTTTTTTAATTTTTTAATCGAATTTTAAAGATTTTAGCAACTTTGAATCTCAACAACATTTTCTGTTGTCAAAGCTGTGTTCGTTTACTCGAAATTCTTTCTACTTTTACGACAATTGGAAAATTTGTTTACTTTTTGTATTGAAAACTTCCAACTGCAATAAAAATAGTAAATTTCAGTTATTATCCCTAGATCTGCTCTTGAATTTGATTGAATCTGTAAAATGAATTGCAATTCTTTTCAAATTCAAGTGAATTTGTTAAGGTTGACAGACAGATTTATTTCAATTAAAAATGAATTACAATTCATTTTTACCAAATTCGTTTGAATTGACTCATATTTCATTCAATTCATTTTTTTGTGAGAATAGAATTAATTCCAAATTTGCTAATTCGTAACGAATGAAAATCAAAAAAATGATTCATTTACTGCTCTGGTCGTTAGTATATATCATCTAATATACTTAAAGTACTTTCACAAAAGACCCTGCTAATTGGTATGGGAAAAACCAACGAAATCAATTTATTCATATGGATTTTGTACATTATTTATATTGAGTATATACAAATTAATTTTATATTTTATTATATTTAATAAAAAAATTCTATTTTAAAATTAAAGAAAACTTTTTAACTGGACAAATTGTTAACTGGACATGACCCAAAAAATGGACAATTTCGGCCATTCTAAGTATGGTAAAACTTTTAAATTCCACATCTCATTTTTATCTTTTTTAGATTTCGAATTTTTTTGCATTACGAAAATATCAATAAAATACTTTTCTTTAATTCTATTGTTTTGACGTTCATCTGTACAACAACAAAGTAAATTTAATCTGACAAATGATTATGACAATTTTGTGCGTCATTAATGGCAGTCAGTAACTGATATCATCGTATTTTCTGACCTACAACAGTTAAAAGCGTACGAAAAAAATACAAAGAAACGTCATTAAATGATTTTCAAATCTGTTTCTGATGACCCCCTGCATACGACAATGATGTCCTTGTTGTGCCATTAAGAATTTTTATTATTGTTCTAATTGTATTAAACTGGCATGTTTCGTATGAAGGGTGTAGAGTAACAACAAAAGTGGTTGAAATGTTGTTGTTGGTGGTAATGTATTGAAATATGGTTGGAGGATTTAGTTCCAGAGGGAGTTTTGAGGAAAATATAGAAAAAAAAACTGCCAGAAAGATTTAACTTTATATGTATATTCTGTTAGAATATTCTAAAAGCTTTTTTTGTTGTTTTCCAGCTTAACTTTTGTGCTTTAGCTCAGTATTTAGTATTTAATTATATAATCGAAAATTCGGTCTTAATTATGAAAGTAACACCTTTACCTGTGTATAATACTTAATAATTGTTTAGATACCAAAAAATTACAATAATGACTTTTTCAATTTTGCCCTTACGTATTTACTTTTTCTTTTGACATTGGTCATTAAAGTGGGTCAGTTTTTTCTGGACCGAGAAAATTGACAAAGAGAAACGTAATCAGCCGAAAATTCTAGCCAGATGTCCCGAAGAAACCTTTGTCCCAAAATCCAAAGGGAGATTTCGATTTTACAAGAGAAAAATTGTAAAAAAAATTTTTACCAACCGGTTTTTTGTTTTTGCGTACGTTCGGTTTCAGTAAATATTCTTATAAGTTATTTTTATCCACTTAAAAAAGGATGGTGAGCATTGTAATAATCGTTATTTGTATTTTGATTGACTGATTGAACCACCACTACCTTATCCAGGAAGTCCGGCATATATTCTTTGCATAATTGCTATCCAATATTTCTTTGATATAAATATCATCGTATATACATATACTTATAATATATCTTTGAATGCAAGAAACCCCGCATGTCTAACCTTGCGCTAAAAGTCGAAGGCCAAATTTATTTTGCTTTACAAAAAAAGAAAAAGCGTGGGTCACTGATGTATGAGAAAAAATAAAAGTTCTCGAATCATATTCTAATAGCAATATTTTACGTTAAAACAAATAAAAATTGCTTAATAAAAGTTTAAAAAAAGTCACATCTTCAGCCCGCGCCGGAGCTCCTGAGAATTCAGTATTTTTGAAAAAAGCCATTTTTTAAATTTTATTATTTTATTAATTATTATTTAATAAAATTGAAAAAAAAATTTAATAAAACTTAAAAAAAAACTTTCAACATAAAACAATAAAATCATTTTTTGGTCACAAAATCTTGTTTACTGTCAAAGCTGGGCATCTCTAGTCTGGACTTATGTTTCGTCTATATTAAACCTTCTCTTCATTTTTTTTCGCATAGAGTCATGGACAGGGTTTAAAAAACTGCAGTCGAAACCAAAAACTGTCGAACAAAAAACGAAAATTTGTCTACAATTTTTCGCTTTTTGATTTGGATTGACAGCAACTGTTTACATCTAATGAATCAAAAGTAAAAGCAATAGCTTTTTTTTTTTGTTCAATGACAAATGGAGAAGTGGAAGAAATGGCAGTTTTTTTTACTATGACTGCAGTTTTTTAAACGCTGGTCATGGATGCTTCTGGCACTATTTTGACGAACCCAAAAAAAATTTTTTTGACCCACCCTAGTGTATATCCTTATAATATTATAAACGTAGAAGCTTGTATGTTTTGAGATTTGGACGCTTATATGTTGGCTCAATCACGCGAAAACCGGAAAAAATTGGTACACGGGTACTTTTTCACTTTTTGATGAATTTGGTATGCAGATTACATATCCCTTAAATGCCTCACTATCCAAATTAAATTTTAAAAAAATATCAATGTTTTTTTTTATTTGCCAGATAAAAGGGAAAAACAATAAAATAATAAAATTAATTTTTTATATAATTAATTGCAAAAATAAAGCAAGTATCAATTTTGATACTACATATTAATATTTTTTTACAATACTAAAAATTTCATGATTGCAAGTGCACAATTCGATTTAAAGACCGGTAACAAATTTGAAACTTCAGGCATTTAAAGGATATGGCGACGAATAATATTACGGGTATAAGGGTAAAAACGGGTTAAAATCGGTACTTTGTCTCTTTGCAATAAATTTGATATACATACAGATTATATTCTACATTACAATACAGTGTACTTTCTGGGGGCCTAAAACGAGAAAAATCTGGAACTATTGGAACTCTTTAACCTTTGGCACCTTTTCTCTTTTGGAAAAATTTGGTATAGAGATAGCATATGGCCCAGATTAAAATATAGGGTACTTTTCATGATGTAAAAACGAAACAAATTTTTTTTTTTTTTTTTTTTTCATTATTTTT
This sequence comes from Pollenia griseotomentosa, assembly GCA_963931875.1. Taxonomy (NCBI): domain Eukaryota; kingdom Metazoa; phylum Arthropoda; class Insecta; order Diptera; family Polleniidae; genus Pollenia; species Pollenia griseotomentosa. The sequence continues at coordinate 222,627,546 of OZ007560.1, forward strand.
TATTGAATCTTCATATATTAAATATGAACTAACAATAATTAATCAAATCTTAACCTAATACGTTATTTTATGTCCTGCCAGTGCCAGACAAAAATTTTCTTCATCACGGGTTCTGTTCACTTATATAGGTGTTTATCGCTCATCTAATTGGGTAAGTGCTGCAGTGTCTCTTCTTCTTAAGCGAGTGTGGCCGCCATGGTTTAAAATATTTCGAGCTAGTGGATTTGGGTGTTGTTCAAGCCTTTTTAAATATTTTACTGTATATTTTGTAATCATAGTTTTTACTAATGGAACATTGAGATCCTTGTGAATATTTGAGTTTTTAACATACCAAGGGGCAGCTGTGATTATTCGAAGAAGTTGATTTTGGCGCCTTTGAATTTTTTCGATATTAGAGGCCGAGGCAGTGCCCCATAGTTGAATACCGTAGCACCAGATTGGCTTTAAGATGAGTTGTAAAGTAAAAGTTTGCAGTCGAGACTTAGGACAGAGTTTCTTCCAATAAGCCAATGAATTTGGATGGCTTTTAGTTTCATTTGAGATAATTTTGCCTCTATATGGCTTTTCCACGTTAAACGGCGATCTAGATGAATACCGAGGTATTTTACATGCGAATTTTGAGGCACTAAATGATTATTGATTTTAATAGGGGGCATGTTTCCCGACGCAAGGTAAATGTTACATGTACGCATTTTTGGTCATTGACCTTTATCCTCCATTGCTTTAGCCACAGTTCGAGTTGAAATATATGATCCTGTAGGTATCGAGATGCTTCTTGACTGTTTTCGTGCACGCTTAGAAAAGCTGTGTCATCAGCAAATGTTGAAGTTTGGGTGTAGTTGTTTATTGACATATCCGAAGTATATATTAAGTATAAAAGTGGGCCCAGGATGCTTCCCTGAGGGACTCCAGCTTCAATTGGTTGAGGAGAGCTTAAATAATCACCTTCTTTAATAATAAACTTTCGACCGACTAAGTAGCTTTCTAACAGCTTGTGTGTGTTTACTGGTAAGTTTAGCTTCAATTTATGTAATACAAAAACAAATTGTTAATTTTTTTTTTTTTTGATAAATTTGGTAAGCAGATTACATTGGTCCAGTTGCCGAAATATACATATTTATAGACCACCTGCTTTTTATATGGTCAGTTGAATGTCGGTTGCTCAAGAGTATCGAGTTCTCAAAACTTATATGTATGTATGTAGGTGTTGTCGAAAAATAATAATTCCTATAATGTTGTTTATTAGAATATTTTAACGTAAAATAAGTACAGATGTAGAAAAATAGATAAAATTTCTGTAAGTTTTTTCTATGATAAACCCTTTCTTTTAACACTTGCTCTAATTTCACGTGAACGTAGTCGCGGGTAAAAGCAAGTAAATATACCTACATATAGACATGTATTTTATATTTTTACTTACATAATACACTTTATATAGCATATTTCCGGTTTCCTTGATTATACATATGTGTTATTTTAACTGTATTTTAAGCAAAAATATTAAGACTTTAATTTATAAATGAATTAAACATACGTTCTAAATTCATCACACGTTTTAAAAACGTTCGTCTTGAAATCAATCGAATATCCTCAAATACCTTACGTATATGCAATACATGCCCTATTAAACCTTAAAATTTTTTTTTTTTTATTTGTTATACATATTTATTTGTAATTTTACATTTAAATTGTTTTACTAAAAAAAAACAAATTCTTTAAAATTAAATTGCATTTAAAAATATATTTGCCCTTAAGTGTTAAAATATATGTTTTTTGTTAAGCTATTAAAGCAGAAATGGTTTGCGATAGGTCCGTTCCCTTATTCTTTTTCATTGTTTAATCATCCATATTTTTCTAAGACCTAAATAAATACTACATCGTAATATTGTCTGCATCAGTCTTCACACAAACAAAATGTGTAAGGTTTCCTATCAACTACAAAATTGTTTGCTTAAATTATCCAATCATTTGTCTAGCTGTCTGTCAGTCTCGATGGCTAAATGTCTGTCTGTATCTTTAATTTTACTCGTTTACTAAACTGTATTTTTCTTTTAACTTTATTTTTTTTTGATAGACCAGGCAACCAACAGCTTGCTTGTTGTAATCACAATTAAATCTATTCATTATAATGTACGTTCTTTATAATTCTTGCTTATTCCCATTCCAATTCCCATCCTGTGTGAGTTTGAGCACTTAAAACATCAACCCTTAATACCCAATTAAGTGTTTTATTTTTTAATTTGTACCTTTCAATTGCGTTATTCTGTCTGCATTTTTCCTGTTTTTGAAAATGAAAAGACAACAAAAAAGGTCCTTTTAGCAGAATGTCCTTTAACGACCCTTTTTCCTTCTGTCTTGGCATTATTTAAAATTAATATAAAAGATTGTAAAATTTTATAAACCTAAAAATTTCTTGCTTAAATCCTTTACAAATGTTTTGTATGAAAATAATATTTGCTTTCCATTTGATTGCGTTACTTGTTGTCTTTGTGCACTTGTATTGTTGTAGATTTCCTAAAAAAGGATGTAGTATTGTGTAAAATATTTTTTAATTGATATCATATTTAATTTGCATTTATATGTGTTTTAATGTCTTTTTCTCTTTAAATCCTTATCTTAGTTGGAAAAAGATGTTTAATACAAAAATTTAACAATGTCAATCTGGCTGTAGCAATTCCATTTTCTTTTTTAATTGTATAAGAATGAGCTGTCAGCGGCAGAAGGATGAATTCTTGTAGAAAACAAAGTTAACGAGGCAAAACTTTATAAAATCATGTTTTGTAATTCTTCATTGTTATTATTTGGGATAAATGTTGTAAAATAAAAAGTTTTGAAACTGTATTGCTCTAAAAATATGTTAAATTTTAGAAGATTAATATTTAATTAGGCAAAAGCTTAGTTTTAAAATCTTGCCCAAAATGAAATGGATTTTGTAAGGACTTTAACAAATTACTACAAAGATTTATATTATCTTATTTCAAATTCGATATTTTTTTTAATGGTAAAATTTAAGATAAATTTATATTTATATATATATATATATATATAAAGAAAAATGTGTCAGACAATTACTTTTATTTAAAATTTTTGATATAAAACTTGTTATACCCTGTAGAACCAGGACATAAACAGGTTTAAAGTTTTACTTCCAGTACTTATCGCTTATTTGTGGAATTATAGCTTGTATTAAAAAAACAGACGAAATTTTTGGTGTATAAGCATCTGCTTATATGCATATGCCGCTTTTATGCATCGCAATATGGGTAATTCCATAGTGTTGAACGTGACGATATTACGCATCAAAAATGCAATAACATTTTAAACAACAAATATGTTGACCGTCTTTTAAACCTTTAATTATAGCACTAAGAAAGCACTGTTATCTGTTTATGGAGGACGCGATTCTAGGTCAAAGATAATGGCAAAAAAAAAAGTAGCGGTTCGAACGTGAAAAAAATAGAAGTAGTTTTTGTGGTCATGTATAAAAAAGCGTAATTCAGCGAAACCTGGCACAATTTTTTAGTCAAACTCTTTTCAGAATTTTACGTAGCCAATGTAACATTAAAATGTCTTTGGTTTGATTCCAAAATCTTCTGTATTTTTTTTAAGCCAAAATCTGTTTCGATATGGGATATTTCGAGCGTGAACTTTTTTCCATAATAATTTAACTGAATAATGATTAAAACAAAATAAAAATTTACCGTTAATCCGAATAACATATTTCTCTTTGAACTCTTCCTTAGATTATAGACCATGTAAGAACATTTTTTTGGAATAATTCTTATCAAATATCACCTCTTTAAAGGAAGATAATATTAAAGAAAACTTACAATAAAACATTCTCACAAATAAGAAACTACGTTTGTACAACTTTGCAGTCTGCTTGTTCGTCTTAGTGAACGAATTTATGGGGGAATTTATAAAATTAGTAAAATCTAAATATTTCTCTATAAAAAAATAAAAAAAAGAATATGCTTTCAATAACTTCTAAATTTTCGGTCACGGTGGAAATGCCCATATGTAGAAAATATTTTTAATAAATTGCTTTTGAAAATGTGTGTATGTATACCTATGTACGCATCGTTCTTAAGTTAAGGCAACTCCAATAAAGACTGTACAAAAAATATTTCATCAAAACTAAATTTGTTAAATTTTAATTTAACTGCGAATGTAGGACAGGCGAGTTTTCCGTTTATGCACTGTAAATGCAATTAAGTAAGTTTTAATAGTTACCTTTATCGCTTTAAAACACTAAAAGACAAAAAGTGCAAATAATGAAATGCATGCAAGCGATAAGTACTGTATTCAAAAGTTTTTTATGCAAATCCTTACGAGTCTATGAGAAATCGTGCGTGATGTTTAAATTTTAATAACGCACAATTACTTACGCAAATTTTTTATTGCAATCACAATCGTTTTCTCACGCGTGATTAAAAATAAAAGTAATTACAATGTCAAATGATTCATGAGTGACACAAAAAATCCACGTCACGTGAACTTGACTAATAAAATATATAAACGCATGTGGGTGCTCCGGTAGACCAGACTCACTTTATTAAGCTTGCTTCTAGGTATATTCGTGTTTTCAACACTTGTTAAAAATTATTTTCTAAAAAAAGTTTCCAGAAGTTATTGATGTTGCTATCATTATATATTCGCTAACATACATTTCAGCGAATGCGAGTGTAAATAACAAAAATTAGCGAAAAGTTCGCAAATGAAAATGCAAAAGCCGAATAATTAGCGCAAAAATCATAAAAAAATCACATAAAAACATTTTTGAGTTTAAACTTAAATTTATGTAGGAAAGATAAAAACTTATAATGCGATTAATTAAAACTTATAATGCGATTTTACTCTCTTTTATAAAGTTTTTATATAAATGACGAATTTTTTGCAAAATATGTGAAAAAAAACATAATTTAAAAGAAAACTGAAATTTATACAAGTTGAAATGAAAATAATACCGTATTACTGACTGAATACATTAAAAAAAACCTTTTTCCAAAAAAAAAACCCCCCATCTATCTCCCTTCTAACTCACGAGCTATTAACATTCAAAAAAAGAAACGTCAAGTATCAAGTATTTCCATAGCAACACTTTTTCAAATTACATTAAACAGCAGCGCCTTAAGTACGCTGCTGCTTTCTATTCAAATTAATATAATTGAATATTCCAAATCCACAGTCATGAGAGCACTCACTCACTCGTTCCTACAGTTATGCATTTATTATAATACATAATCCTTTTACTCTAAAAAAAATCACTCATCATACTTTTCTTTTATTTGTTTTTAAGTGAAATTTTCATAAATTGATGCGTAACGTTTGTTAAATAAATATGTAAAATTACAATACACATGTACCCATGCCAGAACATCAATAAGAGGAGTGAAAACAATATTAACAACAGCAAAAAAAAGACAACGTAATTGTAATCATTAATATCGCCAACACCAATCTACCACCAACACATTTTCGAACGCATGCAGGCAGACTTATCTACATCTTTAGCCCCATCTATAATATTTTTTTTTTTATGTAGTTATTTTTTTATTTTATTTATTTTGATAAAAGAGTCCTCTTTCTTTTCTTTATTTGTTTGTTGTTGTTATTGTTGATAATCCGATGTACAATACAGCATGTACGAATAAGTCACATGTCTGCATGCTGGATATAAATCAGAGATGAACTTTTGCAGGTACAATTGACGGTGTCACAAGTACTAAATTTTGTAATGTGGCAGCCCGACCATCTGATATCATATAAATATGGAGTATCGAAATTTTTGTGATCTATGGGAAATGAAGAGCTTTCGAGACAACATTTTATTATTAAGATGTAAGACTTATGGCCAATATTCAGGATTGATATTAAAACACATTTATGTTTAAAATCTTTTTAAATACAAAATTCTCTTCTTTCCTAAAAACTTAAGAAAACTTAATTCACCGATGTGGTACATTTATGGCGTTTTCTTTTCTAAAAAAAAGTGTTGCATAAGTGTTACATGTGACTTGGCAACATTTTTAAATGACCCCTAATTTTTAAGAAGTGTTTCATATTTTACGTTTACAAAAGAATACAAATTTCGGCATTAAACAATAAAGTACAATTAGCGCAAGGTAAATTCAATTACAGGTGGTGGCAAGACTAAAACAATCCAAAGCCAACAGAAACAACAAATGTTTTTTTATTTGCATTGTAAGTGTTTACGGCTCGAAACTTGCCACCACCTTGTACCGAGGCCAGATTCTGGCATTCGTGATCGAGTACTTTCTCGATTCGAAAGCAATTTAATATCTTATTATTTCAGTCAATACTGAACGAATTGGAATTATTTTTTCGTTATTGTAAAGCATTCATTTAAGTTTCACAATACTGAAAAAATAAGTTCAATTCTTTCAGTATTTACTGAAATAAAATTGCTTTCGAATCGTGAAAGTATTCGATCACGAATGCCAGAATTAGGCCCCTGAAATCGCCTTGATCTAGTGCTGCATTCATGCCCCTTCAATTAAAATGAGTGTTGAACATGTATCATTTTTTTAATTTTAAAGGGAACATCATCAGAAAAGAACGCTTTACACTTTTAAAATAACTCAGGTTTTTCAGAAAAGAAAAAATGTAAAAGGCAGAATAAATGCAGAATTTTACTCAGAAAAGAAAACCCCATTAAATTCAACTAAAGCTTCAATTGGAATTTAGCAAGGTGACCTCAATATGGCAACAACAACAGGCAAAGCAATAACATTCAGTTGTTTTTTGAGACCACCTTGCAAATAAATAAACTATTTTATGATATTTTTTTTGTGATCAGTAGTGCTATACTACTTGTATCTTTATTAAATAAGACTTTTTAAATAAAACTCAAAAATCAATTTGTATTTAAATACGATTTAAGTTTATATGAAAATTAACTTAATATAGACTTAAATACAATCCTAAAAATGGGGCATTAAGGCCCAACTATAATATGCATAAGCTGGCTTAAGCTACTGTTTAACAAAAAAATTAGAAAAGCATTTAAAAAACAAAAATTAAATAAAAAAATATTTTATTCCGTACGGAAAGTGCGATCTGTTTCGCACCTTGCTTAATCGAATGCGAGTTTCATAAAATTAACCAAAAAGTTTTCTTAAATTCAATATGGTTCGAAAAAATAGAATCACAATTGCTTAAGTCAACTTAAGAATATTACAGTTGGGCCTTTATTTGTTACGAATTTTATGGTGATATTATTATTTATATTAAATTAAGAAAACCCAATTTTGGAAAAAGTGTCTTGCCGTGGAGGACCCCATATGGGTTCTTTACAGAATGTTGGATCGACCACATAAAACTGTTAGTTAAGTGTTCATATAAATATTATTTCTACCGAAACTTATCTAAAAAGGCACCACTACCTTTAACATTTATAAATTTCGGAAGAAGTCTTTATGGGACTTTAGTGGACTCTGGACTTATTATCACAAAATATTGTCTTTACATAAAAGCTGTTATAAGAATTCTTTTTTGCAAAATTTTATGTTGATATCAACATTTGTTAGAGATTAAAAAGTAAAAGTGACTTTCTGGAGTGTTGTTTTTGCTATGGTTAAATTAGACTGGCTGGAATCGCTTGAAAACTTTGTAGCATATATAAGGTTGCAATTGATAATTTTTGCGTTGATTTTAAGCTTAATACAAAACAAGTGAAAGTGCTGCAATGAAGAATCTTATATTCTCTTCAACAAAGTGTTGAAAAGGCAGTTGTTCCCAAGCTCAAATCCAAGAAATCCTTAAATCGGGGGCCACATGTTTAAGGGTCAGATGAAATAATGTCTCGACTTCGCACATTTTTAATTTTTAATACATATTTATATTAAGGAAATATTTGAGCTAAATTGGGTATACCCACTATTCTGACGAGCTGTTTGTCTATAACTCGGTTTTGTATACACTGATTTTGTTAATTATCACTCCCTGTAATCTACGTAGTTTACTAAAGGTAAAGAAAAACAAGTAAAAGTTATGTATTCGGCTATGCGGAATCTTATATTTCCCTTACCATAAAGTACTGAAATACCAATTGTCCTCATATGGTATGGACGCTAACGTGTCAAAATCCTTGTATGGGGAGAATACTTGTATTGGCGTAATAAGTGAAAGTATAAGACTATATCAGGGATTTTTAAAACCAAAAAAATCTCATATAAAGAGCTCAACTTAACAAACATATATTGTTTTGCATGGATCCTATTTTTACCCGAAACCTGTTTGTAATAAACTGAAATAAAAATATTTTTAATATCTCAAAAAAAAACTCTTTTTTTTATTAAAAATAAAATGAAACCTAAATTTTTGGACAGCCTCAGTTCTTGGGCCAATAAAAGCTTGTACACCAATTCATCCCCAACGTTTTACATCGACAAAAAGACAACCAACTAGACAAACTAATTTAACAAGATTAGTCAAGAGTGATTCCAAGTCAATCGGTATACCTTACAAACTTTTGCATAAACACAACCAACCTGTAAAGGCGAAGAGTATGAAATATGTACATATTTTGTATACTTCAATAATGCATGAAATTTTTTTTAAGACCTAAGAGTAGATGTAAACCTAAATTTAATACCGACGTATAAAATATCTGTTATCAAGAATTTCAAAAATATATCAAGCGTACGAATTATGGTGTATACGCCAAATCTTTTGATATTTTATGGATAAAACAAAAATCTTACTACTAATTTAAGCTTAAAAAGCATATTAAAATATTCTACTTTAAAAATTTGGTGTATTTAACTAAATGATTTTAAAAAATAGAATATGGGAATTATTGCTTCTTATTCTTCTGTTTAAAGATAAAAATAATCTATATTTTTCTTCTTGTAGTCTTGTTGTTATGTCTACAAAAAAATTTTATAAACACACGCGTATGCACGCATATTGGCTTGTGAAAGTTATCCAATTTTCAATTCAATTTATTTATTTATCCATAATATTTACATTTTCATTTCAATTTAAATTATATATTTAAGTGTTCAAGATTTTTTCTTTTTCAGCTTAATAATAGATCTATATTTACAAAAATTTCTATATACATATATACAACATTTTTTTGGAGGAGAAAATTTTACCTACTTAAACTACTTTACTACAGACTAGATAAAAACCTAAGATGATACTAGCTCATTAATATGGACGAATTCAGAATTCAGACATCGAGTATTAAAATTTTGTGTAAGTCTATTGATCTTATCTGCAACTAATTCCAAGCCCGCAATATCATGAAGGCGTGATGTTGAAAAAAGCCAAGGAAGGTTATATATAAGTTTTAATAGCTTATTTTGAGCTATTTGCAGTTTTTTAATATGGCAAGATGCACTAGTTGACCAAACGGGGACTGCATAGAATATTACAGCGTGAAAAATAGATTTTATAATGAGTTTTTTATTATTAATGTTAAGGCTAGATTTCCGATTTATAAAAGGGTATAGGATACGGGTTAATATGTTAACTTTATTAGTTACATAAGGTATATGATCTTTAAACTTCATTTTCGGATCGAGCATAATACCAAGATATTTTACTTTTTGTTCCCACTGTATAGAATTATTATTTATAATAATATTGGTCTTGTAAAATATATCGCTTGTGTTTTTTCATAGTTTAGTATAATTTTCCATTTATTGAAATAAGATAAAATTTCAGATAATGCTCTTTGTAAGTTTGCATTATATCAACAGCTAAAATTTCAGAGCATAGGATTGCTGTGTCATCCGCGAATACTGACAAAGTGCAGGAGTCCAATTGAGGAAAATCAGATGTATATAAATTATAAAGGACAGGGGATAAACATGACCCTTGGGGACAACCAGCAGTTATGGAATGACTTTGAGAATGGTGTGAGCCAATGTGAACTTTAAAAGAACGAGAAGTAAGGAAACTGTGAATAGTTTTTGTCAATGCTATTGGGAAATTTAAATTTATCATCTTAAAAACGAGACCTTCGTGCCAGACTGAATCAAATGCAGCTTTGACATCTAATAGAACCATGCCAGTTGATTTTTGATTGTTGAAATTCGTTTTTACCAAATTTCTTATTCTTATCAAGGGATGAGCTGTGTTGTGTTCTCTGCGGAACCCAAATTGTTGAGGTGGAATAATATTATTGGCTTCCATAAAATCAGTTAATTTAATTTTAATAACTTTTTCTAAAATTTTACTGACACTCGACAGCAAGCTGATAGGACGGTATGACGATGGACAGTCAGATTGCTTACCAGGTTTTTTAATTGGGATAACTTTAGCCTCCTTAAATTTTTGGGGAAAATATCAAAGTTTTAGACATGAATTAATTATTAATGTTAAAAATTTAACGCCTTTGCTAGGAAGTGCTTTAAGACATCTATTATTAATACCGTCGATGCCAGGTGATTTTTTATTTTTTAAAGTTTTTAAAATATTTGAAATCTGTGAAGTATTTATTAAACATACATCCAATGGATTAACTCTTAACGATCTATACGATTCCAGGGTATCATTCACTAAGGAAGTTGTAATTGGGTCCCCTAAATGGGATGAAATAGAATAGTTAGCAGCAAATGTATGCGCTAAAATTTTACATTTTTCTTGATTAGTGGTATACCGAACACCGTTTTGTTTTAAAATAGGGATGTTGTTAGCCTTCTTTCTTAAGACTTTCGTCAAATTCCAGAAAGGCGGAGCGTCTTTATCAAGCGTTGATAATAAATTATCCCAAGATTTATTTCTAAAGAAATCAATTTCCTCACGAATTCTCAAATTAAATATCTTGTTATCCAATTTTAGATTATATTAAGATCTTTTAATTGTTATTCGTACTTAAATTTTTAAGTACGACTAAGTAAGAAGAAAAAACTTAAATTTAGTTCGAGTTTTTTCTTTCTGTGTAATATTAAAATGTTAACAGAAAAATTGTCAGAATTGTTAAATTTAACAAAAATCACCATAATAACATAAACATTTTAATTCCTTAAAATACTTTTGGAGTATTTTCCTAAGCGTACAATTATTCAATATAATTTGTACATCCCTTAATTAAATCGGTCATCACTGCCACACATCTAAAAGTATTTCACTCCTTTTCTAAATATGGACTTGGATATGTGCTTAGAATGAGAGATTTGTTTATTTGTATGGTTTATTGTATGTGTGTACTTCTATGAATTTTGTGTTTTTTTTAAATTTTCATCACTTTAGAAGTCAACGAAGTTGATCAATAAAACAGTTGTGGGATTGGGAGGACACACATCCTTGTGCATGCACACAAACGTTCATGTGATGGGCGGGCTGTTCAATATATTAACCATTGACTTTGATAAATGTACAATATTTGTATAAATTCTTGTTGTTGTTGTTATTGTTTCATCTCCTATTCAATACGTTGTGGAAAATCAGCCATAAGGACACTTTTTATATTGTCCTTTGTTCAATACGAAGATTTCAAATTCAAAAAGTGAAACACATCGTGCATATTGATTTTTATTTTATATTTATTTATCCTTTAAGTGAGATATTGTACAGTGGTTGGAAACAAAAAAGATGGAGAAAATTTGAAAATGTAGGGAAGTAAAAATAAAACGAAAAGTTTCCTGTAATTAAAATTCAAAAATTTTTACTTGCGACCAAGTTTACATCCATGCCATAAAATTACAGTGTATATTGATTTTATTAGCACATTTCACGTTGTGCCTATGCAAATAATTTCTATAGTAAAGATTTTTAGAATAAAAGTGTCTGTGTGTTTTTTTTTTTCATTAAAAATGTTCCAAATCTATTTACTGTTTTATATTGATGCTCTGAAAATATTTTTTTAAATGTCATCTACGTGTTTGTTTTTGGTAATAAACTCATTTCTTTTGTTTGAAATGTTTTAAAAGTTCAAGGGTCCAGTTTCAAATATGCATACCCAGCAAAAACTTGGTAATCAATTGCAATTACTGAGCAACTTACTTTTCAGTGACTACTTCAATTGACATAAATGTTGCTGTCTAGCTGCTTGTGTAAGTATATTTTTGGAAGCAATTTTAAATACACAATTTTAAAACTTTACTCACTATCCCTTCTACATAGACATCTATGTTTAATAGAAAAAAAGGTCCAAGTCTGGTCGAAGTCAGTCTAGTAAATCACGTGCCTTCCACTAAATAGAAAGTTTATCCAATTACCAAACTATTTTGCCATCCCTGGTCCATACTTTTCTCTCAAGAAGGATTTTAAAATTTGCTCCTTAAAAGCCCTTAATTTAAATAAAAATTAAACTCCGAAATAAATTTTTATGACGACGGCAATCAAACGAAAGGAAGATTAATATTTTTTGTCAATGCATTACATACTTAAATTTTGATCCAGCTAGCCCCACTGTAGTTTTATGCAAACAAAATGCTTCAGTGATTTTAAGCACAACAAAGATGCTTTTTTCTTCTTTTCCTTTTCTATACCTTTTTTCAAAAGTTAAAAAGTTTATATGGTTTTTGTATTTTACATTCTTGTTATTATTTATTTTTCTTTTACATATTCATTTTATATTTCAGTCTTCAAATCTTATTTGTTTCTAGACAGACAAACTGTCGTTTTTATTTGATTTACACATGCCATCATCCTGCTGCTGCGTCAATGACAATATTCATCGAAGTTACGTGTGCATGTACTTTGAATGACTGTAAAATATTTGCTTTGCTTAAACTAAAAGTCCTTTTACGATATGAACCACCTGTGCACCTGTTCTTTTCTAATATCCTTTATATTTGTTTACTTTGCTTCAGTTTTTAGTGTTGTTTTATTTTTTTGAATTTCATTAGAGGGATCAATTGATTGCCTTTACGGGTAAATAAGCACAAAAAATTATTTTTATTGTCTGTTTTTATGGTTATTAATTTAAAGAAATTGAAAATTCAAACACAAGCAAAAAATATAGATATTTACATTTCATATTTCATTTCCGCTATAAACGGAAATACCTTATTCGTAAATTGTTGAAAATGGTATATTCCCCTAAGAGTTTGCTTTATTTTCAATAGATACATAAATACCATTATTTTAACTGGTTTTTATGTTATTTTAAGAAATTATTTATTTCTTTCGCAGCTGTGTTTTAAAGAACCGAAAATTAAAAAAATTTTTTTAGTGAATATAGAAATTAAAAAAAACATCTCTTCTAACAAATTTTGTTTTTTGCAATAGTACAATTCTAACCAAAATAATACAAAAAAATATACCTGACATGTTTAATAAAATTCTGTTTTCGATCTACATATTGATGGCTGAATATAAAAAAGGCATCACAAAATGTTTTTCAAAAAAGCGTATTTCGATTATTTTGGTAACCTAGCGTTTCCACATGCAAGTACAAGCAGGGTTGTCAGATTGATTTTCACCTTTTTCGCCAAATTTAATGTCAAAAATCGCCAAAATCGCCAAAGCCTTTGTTTTTCAGTTTTTGACAATAAAATACATAATTTTAGAATTATTAAAAATATTTTTATAAATTCTAAAAAATTTATTTGTTCAGTATGGCTAAAATATGTATATGTTTGGTTTAATATTTATGTAGAACACAGTAAAAATAGTTAGTGAACACAGAAGAGGTACACAATGTTTACTATAAAATAGTTCATAGAAGTCCACTTAAAGCAACAAAAAATTTTTGCAGTAAGTATTAAACAAATATTGGATATACATTTGTATATAAATTGCAGTTATCTAAAACGCTTCACTGGCAAGACTCCCTATTTGTCTTCTTTTTTGGAATACATTGAATAACATTTATTAAATGAAGGTACAAAAGAAGTGCAACATGTACTATTCACATTCATATAATTTAAACCTTAAGTATAAATTAGATGAAATATTTTCATTAAAACCCTCTTACAATTAACAAACTCTAATAAATAATAAGGATTCATAAAAATCTTTAACAACAACGTTTTTTTTTATCTATGATAATAAATTGCAACATACATATAATGGTAAAATGTTCATAGACTTTAAATATATTCATGTTTTAAGGAATTATATTTATTGATTCTTTCAAGAACACTTTTAAAAACGAAAAACAATTTTCTCGAAGATTTTTATTATCTTCATCAGCCATTTGAACATACATACTTTCAAATACTGACCATACATATGAATGCCTCAAATTTCATACATAAAAATACTAGAATAAAAGTAATATTTTTTCTTCTTATCGAATATAACGAATTTCAAAACAATTTTATGGCGCATCAAAAATAGCCAACAAAATCGCCAACTTTTTTTTTAAATCGCCAAAAAGTCGCCATGTCGCCAAATCAGAAATTAGGTCGCCAAAAGTGTTAGAAAATCGTCACGTTTGGCGAGAAATCGCCACATCTGACAACCCTGAGTACAAGTTCGAAAAACTCAATACACTCACACTTTTTTACTAACACCATCACATTTTTCGCACTTGCAGTTCAACTTGCAACAGAATTTGCTTGCAAGTAAATTTTTGACACTTGATGCAAGTAAAATGACAAATGGAAAAACAGTGTTACCGTTATGTTATGTATCAACTAACTAGTACTTAGTAAAATAAAACTTATGTTTACAGCTAATTTCTGTGTATTAATAAAAAATTAAAAATTAAAAAGAACACAACTATACAACAACGCATCTTAATGAAACATTTTTATAAACATAAATTTCAGGCATTAGGAAAAAAAATTTTAATCAGAATATTCTTTTAAGTAATTTTATGATATCGGAAACACGGCAATACTGTGTTCACATATTTTTAAAAATAAACATAGCTTTTTATAAAGATTTCATAAAAGTTAAATAAAGAAAAAATTATAATGTTAATTAATTTAAATCGTAGCCATAGGAGAGTCTATAGATGCAGCGATTTGAAAATAAAAGCTAGAAGTATAGTTGATGCCGACATTTTAAAAATGAACTTGCACTGTCCTGTGTAGCCACACAAAAAAATGTTGTTTTTATACCCTTCACCGAAGGTAAGAGGGTATATATAACTTTGTCATTCCGTTTGTATGTTCCAAAATATTGATCCTACACCCTATAAAGTATATATATTCTGGGTCCTTATGAAAAGCGAAGTTGATTTAACGATGTCCGTCTGTCCGTGTGTATGTTGAAATGGGTTTTCCGAAAACCCCAGAAAAGATGTGGACTAGGTTGATGGTTTGCTTAGGTTAGAAACTGTGAGTCCCTGGTTCGAATCGTGTTTTTTCAAAAAGAAAATTTTTTTTTAATTTTTTTATGTTCTGAAACGAGTTAAAAAAATATCTACCAGTTTTAACTTTTTAAATTTAATTTATAATGAAGTTTTATGTATTGTATATATGTATGTTTATGTAGAAATTATTTAGGTTTTGTCTAGTTGCTCTGTATTCTGCTCGCACAATGGTGAAGGGTATATAAGATTCGGCACAGCCGAATATAGCACTCTTACTTGTTTTGTATTTCTGCTGATTTTCGTAATTAATACGTATACGCTACTTGCAAGTAATTACTTGCATGTGGAAACGTAGTGTAAAGTGCTACCTGCACATTGCTTTGATATATCAGCGGACTTGAAGCATATAATTTGTTGCATCTTATTATTAAAAATTGCGTTTTTTTAAAATAAAATCACAAAAATGACTTTAAATAGCCGAATCTAACTACAGATATCCGAATAAAATTGTGCAAAAATAAAAATCATACGAGGGCGTTTCCGAAATTAGCCGTCTTAAGTAAGAATACATATCAAATTTGAAAAAAATGTTATTTATTTCGCAACATACAGTTCTGTCACAGAAATAAATTCCGATCGAAAGTTATTTCGTTTTATGTGAAGCAAGATACGAAATCACCTGATACACTTTTCCCAGCTTATAGAAACCCTTTCTTTCAAATTTCAAAATAGAAAATAGTTCAATCCGACGAATAAGGTGCTCGATGCAGGGCTGCCAGACCTGGGGATTTACCCCCAAAGTTGGGGATTTCATACGAGCAAAAAGGACAAAGAAAATCATTTGGGGATTGGGGATTTTAAAAAAAGAATTTAATATATTTTCCCTTCTTTTATTATTTACGCTTATTTTTCTTTGTTTGGTATATAAAATATAAAAAAAGTAGCAAAACTTTTATCTTACTCTTATGCACAAGTTATACGGTGTAAAGGGTTTTTAAGATTACCATTTTTGCTGAGCTTGTAACGCTGAGTCTCTCACGTTGCAATATTTATTGCTAAGTACAAGCAAAAACGTCGGCAGAACAATGACAGAACAATGGAGCAATAATTGCTGAATTTATTGCTGGAGAACACTTGAAATTGCTTTGCCATAAATTTGCAATTATCACCTCGAGTAGTCGTATAAAGTTTTGTGGCTGTACATATTTATAACAAAGGTTTTATGTTGTGTTTTGAAGTGGTTGTGAAATTTTCTTTTTTAAATTAATAAAATAATTAATTGTAATTGTCGCAGCTGTGTTTTGTATTACTTTTTTGTTTATTTGCGTTAAAAAAAAGATGAATTGTTCTATTGAAAAAATAAAAATATACCAAAAAATAAATTCGTCGTTTGCTTTTGTTGATCTTGACGTTTATTAAAAAATATAATATATAATAATATATTTATTGATTGCTTTTTTAATAAATAAACACACAAACAAAAAACAACCGTACAGAGAAATGAAATGTTAGATAAATTACAACTGCTTTGACAGCATATTGCTAAGCAATAATTGCTCAAGCAATAAGAAGAGCAATCATTGCGCAATGGATTGCCACTCATGGCAATATGCGGTCTATACGTCGCAAATTTTATGGAGCAATGAAATTTGACGTTTGCCGCAATAAATATTGCTACGTGAAGACCCGGGGTAATGCCATGTTTCCACGACTTTTTGAATCAACTGCCTCGCTCTTTAAAACACAGAGCACACAGAGGCGTAGCGAGACAGAAAATCTTGTGTTTTTTTCTGTCTTTTTCTTCGAATGCTGCCCTTTTTGCATTTTTGTTTTGATCGCGCAATTTGTGTTGATTGCGATGGCCTGTTTTTACACTTCGCCACTTCGCTACCAAAAAAACGCTTTTTTCTTGGGCATTTTTCGTACGTCACTTTTTCCTCTCTGTATGCTCTGTGCTCTGAACCATGGTAATGAATCGTGGTGTTTACACGACTTATCTACTTGCTTCCATTTTACAGTTGTCGTTAATACTACATTTACACCTACGCAAAATCTAGTACTTACGAGATTTCGAGCCAAATCTAGTTGTTTTTGACTAGATTTCCCATACAAAACAAAATCTACTTCGTGACAAGATTTCGACGAAATCTACTCAAAATCTAGTAGTACTTAATGATGCAACTATGGTTTTTACAATATAGCACTAAAAAATATTTCCCTGCACAAGAAAAAATGACATTTAAAAAAAAAACAAAACAAAAATTGTTAAAAAAAAATATTAAAAATTAATAAGTATTGTGGTTATTTTGTTGAACTATTTATGGTTTTTTTTTTTTTTTAATCCAAATTTTTAATAATTTTAATCAGGCTTAAGTTCATTAAATTTAATTTTCATTAAATTATTTTTATGAAGAAAGAAATTTTACAACATGAAAATTAATTAAAATTGTTATTGATAATCTTTCATTCTTGACCGTGGCCGGGGCTTGAACCCGGGCCGGCAGGTTACCATGACATGTTTCGATCGCAACCACTCGATCTCCTCAGATGGATTTGCCGTTTTACACTCGCAGCCATCGACGACTGCTGACGTCAATAGTCAAACATCAATCCTTAAACCAAATTGTATTTTAACCTTTGGTAGATCGAAGTTTGCTTTTTTGAATGATTATCTATTTTAATTGATTTTACATGTTCTTCCTTACTTCTGTTTTTTCGTACTTTTGTCAAGAATTTTTCTTGAAGTCCAAAGTACATTTTTTGTTTTTTTTTTCATTTTTTTGTCTTTCTTTTTCTTGTTGACCTTTTTCAGCACAACTTGAAGGACAAATGAATACATAGAGCTCGTGCCTTAGCTTTAACAATAATAAGTATTGTGGTTATTTTGTTGAACTATTTATGGTTTTTTTTTTTTTTTTTAATCCAAATTTTTAATAATTTTAATCAGGCTTAAGTTCATTAAATTTAATTTTCATTAAATTATTTTTATGAAGAAAGAAATTTTACAACATGAAAATTAATTAAAATTGTTATTGATAATCTTTCATTCTTGACCGTGGCCGGGGCTTGAACCCGGGCCGGCAGGTTACCATGACATGTTTCGATCGCAACCACTCGATCTCCTCAGATGGATTTGCCGTTTTACACTCGCAGCCATCGACGACTGCTGACGTCAATAGTCAAACATCAATCCTTAAACCAAATTGTATTTTAACCTTTGGTAGATCGAAGTTTGCTTTTTTGAATGATTATCTATTTTAATTGATTTTACATGTTCTTCCTTACTTCTGTTTTTTCGTACTTTTGTCAAGAATTTTTCTTGAAGTCCAAAGTACATTTTTTGTTTTTTTTTTTTTCATTTTTTTTTTTGTCTTTCTTTTTCTTGTTGACCTTTTTCAGCACAACTTGAAGGACAAATGAATACATAGAGCTCGTGCCTTAGCTTTAACAATAATAAGTATTGTGGTTATATTGTTGAACTATTTATGGTTTTTTTTTTTAATCCAAATTTTTAATAATTTTAATCAGGCTTAAGTTCATTAAATTTAATTTTCATTAAATTATTTTTATGAAGAAAGAAATTTTACAACATGAAAATTAATTAAAATTGTTATTGATAATCTTTCATTCTTGACCGTGGCCGGGGCTTGAACCCGGGCCGGCAGGTTACCATGACATGTTTCGATCGCAACCACTCGATCTCCTCAGATGGATTTGCCAAATTGTATTTTAACCTTTGGTAGATCGAAGTTTGCTTTTTTGAATGATTATCTATTTTAATTGATTTTACATGTTCTTCCTTACTTCTGTTTTTTCGTACTTTTGTCAAGAATTTTTCTTGAAGTCCAAAGTACATTTTTTGTTTTTTTTTTCATTTTTTTGTCTTTCTTTTTCTTGTTGACCTTTTTCAGCACAACTTGAAGGACAAATGAATACATAGAGCTCGTGCCTTAGCTTTAACAATAATAAGTATTGTGGTTATTTTGTTGAACTATTTATGGTTTTTTTTTTTTAATCCAAATTTTTAATAATTTTAATCAGGCTTAAGTTCATTAAATTTAATTTTCATTAAATTATTTTTATGAAGAAAGAAATTTTACAACATGAAAATTAATTAAAATTGTTATTGATAATCTTTCATTCTTGACCGTGGCCGGGGCTTGAACCCGGGCCGGCAGGTTACCATGACATGTTTCGATCGCAACCACTCGATCTCCTCAGATGGATTTGCCGTTTTACACTCGCAGCCATCGACGACTGCTGACGTCAATAGTCAAACATCAATCCTTAAACCAAATTGTATTTTAACCTTTGGTAGATCGAAGTTTGCTTTTTTGAATGATTATCTATTTTAATTGATTTTACATGTTCTTCCTTACTTCTGTTTTTTCGTACTTTTGTCAAGAATTTTTCTTGAAGTCCAAAGTACATTTTTTGTTTTTTTTTTCATTTTTTTGTCTTTCTTTTTCTTGTTGACCTTTTTCAGCACAACTTGAAGGACAAATGAATACATAGAGCTCGTGCCTTAGCTTTAACAATAATAAGTATTGTGGTTATTTTGTTGAACTATTTATGGTTTTTTTTTTTTTTTTTAATCCAAATTTTTAATAATTTTAATCAGGCTTAAGTTCATTAAATTTAATTTTCATTAAATTATTTTTATGAAGAAAGAAATTTTACAACATGAAAATTAATTAAAATTGTTATTGATAATCTTTCATTCTTGACCGTGGCCGTGGCTTGAACCCGGGCCGGCAGGTTACCATGACATGTTTCGATCGCAACCACTCGATCTCCTCAGATGGATTTGCCGTTTTACACTCGCAGCCATCGACGACTGCTGACGTCAATAGTCAAACATCAATCCTTAAACCAAATTGTATTTTAACCTTTGGTAGATCGAAGTTTGCTTTTTTGAATGATTATCTATTTTAATTGATTTTACATGTTCTTCCTTACTTCTGTTTTTTCGTACTTTTGTCAAGAATTTTTCTTGAAGTCCAAAGTACATTTTTTGTTTTTTTTTTTTCATTTTTTTTTTTGTCTTTCTTTTTCTTGTTGACCTTTTTCAGCACAACTTGAAGGACAAATGAATACATAGAGCTCGTGCCTTAGCTTTAACAATAATAAGTATTGTGGTTATTTTGTTGAACTATTTATGGTTTTTTTTTTTTTTTTTTTTTTTTTTTTAATCCAAATTTTTAATAATTTTAATCAGGCTTAAGTTCATTAAATTTAATTTTCATTAAATTATTTTTATGAAGAAAGAAATTTTACAACATGAAAATTAATTAAAATTGTTATTGATAATCTTTCATTCTTGACCGTGGCCGGGGCTTGAACCCGGGCCGGCAGGTTACCATGACATGTTTCGATCGCAACCACTCGATCTCCTCAGATGGATTTGCCGTTTTACACTCGCAGCCATCGACGACTGCTGACGTCAATAGTCAAACATCAATCCTTAAACCAAATTGTATTTTAACCTTTGGTAGATCGAAGTTTGCTTTTTTGAATGATTATCTATTTTAATTGATTTTACATGTTCTTCCTTACTTCTGTTTTTTCGTACTTTTGTCAAGAATTTTTCTTGAAGTCCAAAGTACATTTTTTGTTTTTTTTTCATTTTTTTGTCTTTCTTTTTCTTGTTGACCTTTTTCAGCACAACTTGAAGGACAAATGAATACATAGAGCTCGTGCCTTAGCTTTAACAATAATAAGTATTGTGGTTATTTTGTTGAACTATTTATGGTTTTTTTTTTTAATCCAAATTTTTAATACTTTTAATCAGGCTTAAGTTCATTAAATTTAATTTTCATTAAATTATTTTTATGAAGAAAGAAATTTTACAACATGAAAATTAATTAAAATTGTTATTGATAATCTTTCATTCTTGACCGTGGCCGGGGCTTGAACCCGGGCCGGCAGGTTACCATGACATGTTTCGATCGCAACCACTCGATCTCCTCAGATGGATTTGCCGTTTTACACTCGCAGCCATCGACGACTGCTGACGTCAATAGTCAAACATCAATCCTTAAACCAAATTGTATTTTAACCTTTGGTAGATCGAAGTTTGCTTTTTTGAATGATTATCTATTTTAATTGATTTTACATGTTCTTCCTTACTTCTGTTTTTTCGTACTTTTGTCAAGAATTTTTCTTGAAGTCCAAAGTACATTTTTTGTTTTTTTTCATTTTTTTGTCTTTCTTTTTCTTGTTGACCTTTTTCAGCACAACTTGAAGGACAAATGAATACATAGAGCTCGTGCCTTAGCTTTAACAATAATAAGTATTGTGGTTATTTTGTTGAACTATTTATGGTTTTTTTTTTTTAATCCAAATTTTTAATAATTTTAATCAGGCTTAAGTTCATTAAATTTAATTTTCATTAAATTATTTTTATGAAGAAAGAAATTTTACAACATGAAAATTAATTAAAATTGTTATTGATAATCTTTCATTCTTGACCGTGGCCGGGGCTTGAACCCGGGCCGGCAGGTTACCATGACATGTTTCGATCGCAACCACTCGATCTCCTCAGATGGATTTGCCGTTTTACACTCGCAGCCATCGACGACTGCTGACGTCAATAGTCAAACATCAATCCTTAAACCAAATTGTATTTTAACCTTTGGTAGATCGAAGTTTGCTTTTTTGAATGATTATCTATTTTAATTGATTTTACATGTTCTTCCTTACTTCTGTTTTTTCGTACTTTTGTCAAGAATTTTTCTTGAAGTCCAAAGTACATTTTTTGTTTTTTTTTTCATTTTTTTGTCTTTCTTTTTCTTGTTGACCTTTTTCAGCACAACTTGAAGGACAAATGAATACATAGAGCTCGTGCCTTAGCTTTAACAATAATAAGTATTGTGGTTATTTTGTTGAACTATTTATGGTTTTTTTTTTTTAATCCAAATTTTTAATAATTTTAATCAGGCTTAAGTTCATTAAATTTAATTTTCATTAAATTATTTTTATGAAGAAAGAAATTTTACAACATGAAAATTAATTAAAATTGTTATTGATAATCTTTCATTCTTGACCGTGGCCGGGGCTTGAACCCGGGCCGGCAGGTTACCATGACATGTTTCGATCGCAACCACTCGATCTCCTCAGATGGATTTGCCGTTTTACACTCGCAGCCATCGACGACTGCTGACGTCAATAGTCAAACATCAATCCTTAAACCAAATTGTATTTTAACCTTTGGTAGATCGAAGTTTGCTTTTTTGAATGATTATCTATTTGGATTAAAAAAAAAAACCATAAATAGTTCAACAAAATAACCACAATACTTATTATTGTTAAAGCTAAGGCACGAGCTCTATGTATTCATTTGTCCTTCAAGTTGTGCTGAAAAAGGTCAACAAGAAAAAGAAAGACAAAAAAATGAAAAAAAACAAAAAATGTACTTTGGACTTCAAGAAAAATTCTTGACAAAAGTACGAAAAAACAGAAGTAAGGAAGAACATGTAAAATCAATTAAAATAGATAATCATTCAAAAAAGCAAACTTCGATCTTCGATCTGGTTTTTTAACATAAGTAAGCATTAAAAAATGATAAACAATAATATGATTGATTAATTCAAAATTGATTATATACATATGTATAAAATAAATTGTTTCGTTATGTTTTCTTTTTTAAAAATATATGTTATATATAAAATACCTTTTGGGAATTCACAAGTAAAAAAAAAAAGTGTTGTTTATTTAAAAAAAATCCTAAATCCCGGGATTTTCTAAAATCAATCCCGATTAGTATCCCTAATATGTATGTATATATAAATTTTTTTTTTTTTTTTTTTGAGATCACGAATTATTAAAACTTATTAATATTTAGTAGTTATTATTAATAGCAACTTGGTAAAATTAATTTTCTTTTAAGAAAACATTTTTTATTATTATTAAAGCATTTAAAAGCTCATTAGAGATTCTATTTCTAATCATTGTTGATATGTATATTGCCTGCTACCGAAAACGTGCTCTCGCTCTCTACAGACGTTGGTTTTATAGTAAGAAGCGCATCATACAAAGATTATAAATTTGTTGGCTTATTATCCGTGACTTCAGAGACGTCAAATTCTTTTTTAAGATTTTTTTAGGGTTTTGTACTTTCTGTACATTTATTTTGTTAGAATTTGTAGATGGTTCTGGTGTTGGTGGTGGTGTATCGTGTACATTTTCTACTTCAAGAATCTTTTTAGACATTTCATCCGCAATTAAACAGACCGTTGATATACTTTTTAGTAATATTAGTAAAGAATATATTTTTATTGATCGTTTTTGATTTTAACGATGCTAACAAATTAAAATTTCAAAAAATTTCATTTAAAATTCCCGGAAATAACTTCCCAGGATTAATTTAAAAAAAAATGTCCTGGGATTCCCGGGAATTCTTTTCCGCGTGGAAACTCTAGTCACCACTAGAAAAGTGGCAATAAATTCTATTATTATTGTGGCATCACTGACAAAATGGCATTTGCTTTGTAAGCAGCGTTACCATTTCTCAAGTTTTTCCTTTTTTGCAAGGCTTATTTTGCTCCATTTTTTATATTATTAAACAAAATAAATTCTATTCTAATTTTTTATTTGTAAAAAAATCTTAGTATGGATTAAACTATCGCAGGTAAATTGCATTTAGGTGGGGAAAGGTGTCAATGTTTTCAGTTAATTTTAAAAATAATATTGCACTTGTCCCGGCCTATACGCGATTTATAAGAAAACAACATAAAATTAAGGAAAAAAGTGTTAATATGTAAAAACTAAAATTATTTAAGTATTATGTTTAAATCAATTAATAAAATATTTTACAAAAAATATATCTACTATTTTTAGATATTGAATAACGAACTTTATTTTTTTTCTTGCAGTGTAAATTCTTGGTTAAATTAAGGCTACTCTCTTTGTGACGGGGTAAGTTTTGAATAAGGGATTCAAATAACACATTTAAAAAATGTATTTGAAGTAAATTTTTAAATAAAAATTTATTAATTTTTTTTTTTAATTTTAATTAAAAAATATGATAATTCAAACTACTACATTTACGAGTATGATCGTAAAACCCGAAGCGATAATAAATTCGAATTTGTTATGCTGAAAAATATCATCTCAATTTAATATTTTAAAGAAAATGTTTGTTAAGTTTTTCAACCTTAAATAAATAAAAGCACGAATTAAAAAATGTTTGTAAGTCTACTTACATCCGCCAAAAGGTTGTGTGATTGTAATCAAATCTTAATTAAAAATACTGTGATGCATGTATGTAGTTTATTATAATAACAAAAAAATATCACTTTTTTTAATAGTTTAAAAAACGCCAATTAATGTATAGAAGAACTTTAGAAACTAATCAGTCTAAATAATAGCACTTTGTCTTATTTTTATACAATACGATTGTTGGCTAAAAAGAAAAAAACAAAACTTAAGCATTTTACTTTGTTACTTTGTAAATAATATAAAAATACTTTTTAATACCTCTGTTTGCAATGCATGCATCAAAAAATTATTACAGCCGCACAATGTGTTTCCATAGAATGTACGAAGTTCACCGGGAACGTGTTTTATATATGTCGGTTACAGCTTTCTAAAGCCCTTCAGCACTTGTTGATTTCTTCTTAGATATTCCCGTTGTTTGCACATAGATTTTCGATGCGAGAATGCTGGCCGCACCATCACACTGATTGAACTATCAACAAACCACGTTTCGCCATTTTTCTGGTGTGTTTGTGATCATTATCCTGTTGGAAGATACACCAGCAGCATTTAATCAAAGGAATATGATAACAATACCGTCTGAAGGATTTTTTGACACAATGTATAGGCCCCACACCTTGATATGAAAAACAATCCAATACTATGATACTTAAACCACCATGTCTTATGGTTTTTGTTGAATTCATCATTATTTAGTCTTCGGACAAAAGATTTAGAATCCTTTCCACCAAAAAGGACAGTTTTTGATTCATCTGTCAATAGCAAGTTTCCATTTTTCTTAAACTTAATTTTTTCATTTTATAAAAAATAGTTATATTTGGTGCTATTATTTTGTCCGGCACTGTATGTATCGTTAGTCTTAAGTTCGTACAGACGATGGGCAGATCTTACAATATTGGTAAGCAGCGTTGCTTAAATTGCATTAAAATTGGCTAAAATGTCTTACAACTGTGTGAACATTGTAAACTAATTTGTATTTGCAGAAGTGCAAAATTAATGCATCTGACAATCGCACCATTGTCAGAAAAATATTGCTGTTGGCAACGCCTGCTTACAATATTGTAAGATCTGACCATCGTCTGTACGAAGCTTTATGTAGAAAGGCCGTCACTCACATACAATTGCAACTTTACATGAGAAGGTAAAAACTTTTTTTAAGCAAGGTTTCGAGATTTAAAATTCGGAAAAACAGTACACCATATAAAATTTTCCATTCCTGCTGCCGTATTCTGTAATTCGCTTAGCTATCTTTTAAAATTTTGGCACTTTTGTAGAAAAAAGTTTTAAAAAAAAAAAATAAAAGTTTTTTTTTTCAGAAAAGGACATTTTTATTGATAGTAGATGTTAATGTTTTAAATGTAAACGCATATTTCACATTTTCAGCATCTATATTTAAAAAAAAAATAACAAAAATAATTTTGTTAAAAAAAAAAAAAAAAGAAATCAAAATTTTTTAAGTTAATATTTTATCATAGACTTCTGTTTGATTTTTTTGTTTAAAAATTTTAAAATAACTAAAATTTTAATCCCTGTTTCATATACCAAAAGCTA
Source organism: Pollenia griseotomentosa (assembly GCA_963931875.1). Lineage (NCBI taxonomy): Eukaryota > Metazoa > Arthropoda > Insecta > Diptera > Polleniidae > Pollenia > Pollenia griseotomentosa. Next base: position 222,653,497 of record OZ007560.1, read on the forward strand.
ACAGCTGATTCATACGGTACATCAATGTTCGCCTAAATTAGCCGTTATGCTGTGTTCAGACAGGCTTTTTTAATCATGATGATTTCATTTGAATTGATCAATTCACACATACTCAATTTAGCTAACTCAATTAGATTTTTTGTTTTGGCAATTTTTAAAAAAGTATAAATACCATTAACTTCGGTGGCCATTTTGTTTTGTAATTGATAAAAATATAATTTGTATTTATTTTCCAACAAAACTAAATTTGCTCAATTTTTATTAAACGTTAAATTACTCATGATGTTGATTAAATTAAGTAAATTTTAAGAACTGTATATGCATCAAAATGACTTTTTATTGATTCGTTTATTGTTTATAAACGCCAAAAGACGTGCTATAAATACTGTATACAAATTTGTTTTATAATTTCACTTTCATGTACCAAATTGTTGGTTGGGCTAAAATTGTATACAAAACACAGTTGTTTTTGTTAACATAGAAATCAGCCGCATGTAATTTTTTTAACAGCTGCTGGAATTTATTGTCACAAATTTTCAACAGCTGTATAATTAAAGCAGATTTACAGCGTTGCCGTTGTAATACTAAATCGACAATTATAGCCTTTTTACACTTGAGCACATCTTAAGGGAATGCATGAAAGATGTTAAAAATGAAAAAAACTTGTTTACATTTGCAACATCTTTCATCTTTCATCATAAAAATATTTATTTTCGCGTGTAAGAGCGAATAAAAACTAAATAAATATATTGCTGTCCTGCTCTTTTGTATTTTTTTCTAGTGATGGTATATATTTTTTTAACAAATTATTGGGTTTTTCTAGTGATGACACTAAAATAATCGAAAGATGATGAATGAAACAACATGAAAAAAGAACATCTTTTAAAGATGAAGAAAGATGTTGATTTTCAGCCCTGTACAATTCTTATGGGAAGATGTTATCATCTTTGCGATAAGATGAAAGATGTAAGATGAGAGCAAGTGTAAAAAGCCTATTACCCTTTTTAGAGGCCTTAGTTACTTTTATTTTTTTTTAAATTTAGCCTTTTGTTTCGTTTAGAATAACTTTATTTTTTTTTGGAAAAAGTGCAATGAAATTTAATCAAGAATAAATAAAAAAGATAGACGACTTTTTTTAGCTTTTGAGATTGAGTATTTATAAAATCCAAACAAGATGTATATTATTTTAAAACTGCTTCCCACTTGAAAGGCATACTTACGAACCAGAGGCTTTTGTCAAAGAATTTAAGTTGTTAGAAAGTAAAATGACAAAACGTATAAAGCCAGATATAATATAACTAAATCGTAAAAGTTTTGTTTTAAGTTCGGAAATGCGAAAACTAAGCAAATATTAAATAAAAAAATTTAATTTAATTTCACTGCCTTAAAATAAAACTTCGTAAAGGCTCAACCTAATAGAGCTGCAAAACAATCGGTAGTATCGATAGTTTTATTTTTGGCAGACTATCGATAGTTTTTATCACTATCGATACTATCGGAAAATTTTGAAAGTAGCTGCAAAGTTGATTAGATGTAGGCAACGAAACATGTTTAACAACTCCGATGCAAGTTTTAAGCAGTACATAAACTTTTTTAGTTCTTTTGGAAAAAGGAAAAGAAAAAAGTAATTAAGTTGCCTTAACCTAAATTTAAGTTTCTTTTTAGATCATCATATTCAAAAGTACACATGCAACAACAACTAGAAACACTGGCACCCTTGAGACTTTCACAATCAAAATTACACATGGGTAAAGTTTCAATTATTTTGTACGACTTTTCAGGAAGTTATAGAATAATTACTCCTTGCGTACATATCTTTTTTCAATGTGTAATAATATTAAGAATAAAACTTAAGTTTGTGACATAAGGATTGTTTAGGAATAAAAACTTTAAAAAAAATATAACCGCAGATAAGTGATGATTATATTAGAATAGGAGTAAATTTTCAAAAATCACCTTTAATTCTTAAAAAATAAACTTAAGCGCTTTTTCCTTGTTGCCACAGAATTGTGTACTAATTTACATATTAAAATAATGTTAATCTTACCTACTTTATATCAACTAAATTAATTCAAAGAGTGTTTCCTTGTTTATTCAGCTAAAATAATTTTAAGATTAAAAAAATTAATGGAATTATTTTATAAAAACTTTATTCTACTTGCTTGAAAAATTTTTTAAAATTCAAAAAATTTTATATGAATAAATTTTCAACGCAAGGGCTACGAAATAACCTTTTAAATTTCTAGATTTAAGTTGAATATTTTGACGTCAAAGGTGAAAAAACTGACAACCCTGATGACAATTAGCCATCTCTATATCTATTTAAAATGTATATTAATTATAAACTATAGATGACACTGAAATTTAAAGTGGATATGCTGGTCTTTATACATGAAAAACGTTTTCTGTAAATGAAGTCTTAAAACTTTTTAATTTTTTACCACCTTCGTTGACTACCGTGTCCACAGAAGTGGCACATAGAAACTTTATGATACTATCGATAGTATCGATAGTTTTTAAGTAAACTATCTAAGCTATCGATTGGGCCGAATATCGATAGTTTTGCAGCTCTACAATCTAATAATCTGCGAATATATGCGTGCATCTGTAAAAAAATTTTTACGACAACGCTGAAAATGTAGCAAAGTGTCACAAAACTCCTAAAAAAAACAGTCGCTGTACTCACACAGCCGATACTAAAAATTAATTTGTCATCAGCGCAGCGTTGCCAGAAGATTTGGGAGGAAAATCTTATTTTGAAGAGAAAAATCTTGAAATTTTTTATAACGAGGGTAAAAAATTATTAATTTTTTATAAGAATATACTTCTTATTATGGAAACTATTTACATTGAAATACATATGTACATAATTGCGGTATTTACACAAAATTTAATTGTAGGTTTAAATTGGTTTTTAGTTATCTATATAATAAAAATGAAATGTTGTCTGTTGCGGATCGTATAACTTGAGAACGGCTTGTCCGATTTGGACGATTTTTTCTTTAAAATGATCGCCATGGTCCAACTGAGGTGTATACGTAAAGAAAATTTTGCTCCGCCCACTTTTACGCCCACTTTTTTCGAATTACCTAAAATCAGAAAACGGCTCCATCGATTTGACAAATTTTTCTTTCAAATGGTCGTATTAATCCATTTAAGGTTTTCATCGAAAGAAAAATTTACCATGCCTACTTTTACGGCCACTTTTTCTATTTATTTGACCGATTTGGACGATTTTTTCTTTAAAATGTTCGCCATGGTTTCGCCACTTAGGTTTTTAAGGAAAGAAAATATTTCCCCGCCCACTTTTAAGCCCACTTTTTTCGATTTACCTAAAATCAGAAAACGGCTCCATCGATCATTAGTAATCAGCTACCGAGCGAAGCCGGGACGTCCAGCTAGTATTTTCCATAAAATTTTTTCTAAAAGTACATTTTAATAAGCTACTAAACAACAAGCTGACACAAAATCATTATATTTATTATTTTTATTTGAGGAAAAAATCTTCAAATCATATTTTGGTCAAAAAATCTTAAAAATAAGATAAAATCTTATTCTAGCAACGCTGCATCAGAGAAACAAGACAACCTTTATGTCGGCGTCGGCTTAAAGTCGGCTAAAGATGGACTAAGCCGGTTATATATGAATAATTGTTATATTTACTAATTGATTAAGGCCGTTAAACACTATCTCTCAAAGTCTTAAGTATTTTAGAAAAATGCTTCCCTGGGGGCAAATCATGGCAGTCGTGATCGAATACTTTTTTGATTCGAAAGCAATTTTATTTCAGTCAATACTGAACGAATCGGTATTATTTTTTCAGTGTTTGAAAACTCAAATAAATGCTTCGATCCGTTCAGTATGGACAGAAAGAATTAGAAATTGAATAGCTTTCGAATCGAAAAAGTATTCGATCACGACTGCCATGATTTGCCCCCTCATCTAATTATTGTTTGAAACTTATCATGATAGGGTTGCAGTTTCTAAAATACTTAAGGTTTTGTGAGATAGTGTATAATGGCTTTTATGAGTATGGGGGATATTGTTCAATAGGAAAAGCCAAGGTTTTACTATTTTCATATAAATCAAATTATCGGCATTTTGCCGATTTTTCATTAAAAACATAATAAATAAAAAAGAACAGCAATCGTTTATCGTTACTGATATTTGTAGAAATGCAGCAAAGGTCATATACTCAGTATACAGTATATATATATAAGTACACCACATTCTGTAATTTTTACGTTTTTTTCTATTTATTATAATTTTAAATGGTATAAAAACTAAAATAAATATTTTGTAAAATATTTTTCTCGAGAAGCAACTTTTATAAAATAAATACTTTAATGTTTTGGTAATTCAAAAACGTTAAACTTGTTTTCTGCCTAACATGATTTTTGGATTATGACATTGTTGCAGCAAATAGAAGATAATTATGTAATGTGTTTTATATATACATTAAGTAATATATTTCTTGTACTAATCCTTCTGAATACATTTTCTTTGATTTATTTAAGACACTATATTGCACAGGTAGACATTTAAAAACTTTTTAGAAATTTTTTTGCCATTCCACCAGATTCTTATGTTTTTTGGAATCCTTTGGTCCAATTATGAGCACAGTTTTCTCCCATCAGATACACCAATTATTGTAATTTCGGATGATGTTTTGTACCACAATTAATAACAAAATCCATAGTTTTATAATTTTATTTTACAGTTAACCTAATTACAAAAGTTGTAGGCCCAGGCCTACGATGTCGAAAATAAAATTTATTTCCTATATTTGTTTTCAAAACAAAAACAAATTTTAGTTTTTGTTATTGTTTTCAATATAAATATGCGAAAAAAAAATGTTCTTATCTACACCGTGGGCCTGGCAGCTAAGCTATAATCGGATGAAAACAAGAAATCCTATAACAAAAAAACGAAAATATCACTTTTGTATTTGAACTTTTTATTTAATCAGTTCCTCACTTTAATACAAATAAATGCACGGCATGCATACATGCTACTAAATTTAAGTGCTAGTGTTTTAATTTCTTTACTATGGCATATTTAGTTTTTATCCAGGTTCGTCTATTATTGCTTCAAATTTTTGTAATCAGGTTTATAAAACAAAACTATAAATTACATTATCTTCCGAAATTACATAATTGGTGTGTCTAATAAATGTGACGTGATGGGAGAAAACTGTTAATTAAACAAACTTTTTCAATATCGTCCTGTGCTACATATTTATTAATGGTCAGTTTCATACAAATTTTACAATTAATTGTTCTTAAAACGACTTCCATACTTTCGTAAAATGTCTATAGCCTATTTGTTACTTTATTTTTGATTAAAGCAAACTTAGTAAAAACACGCTCAGCAGAAGCACTACTATGTGACAATGTGAAAATATGAGAGGTCAATTTGTACAAGTTTGAATTTATATACAGGTATATTCATCAAATTTTTTTTTCAATGTTCCTATCTCACGCCAAAAATCTTCAGCATTCGAAATTTTAAATATGTGTTCATAATTCGTGTCATTTACTTTACTCTCTAGAAGTTTAAATTCATGTATGAATGCATCTGGGTCGAAATAGTTTATATCTTCATTAAACACTATAAATATTGGGTCTAAATACTTCAATATATTGAGCTTTTTGTTTTGTATATCAATTCTTATTATCAATTCATTACACAATTTTTGGTAAAAACTTAGATTTTACTTTTAATGTCAATTACACAAATTTTAGATAAGTTTTCGGTATACAACAGTTCGGTTTCTGCTTCATGACTTCTAAAGAAATCCAAAATACTTTTTTTTTAACAAATATTTGAAACTTTTTACTATATATTCTTTTAAATATTTATAGAAATTTTTCCTAATTCTTGATTTATAAAAGAATATATAGCAAAAAGTTAAAAAAAAGGATTTTGTCTCTTCTAAAAAGTAGCTTTTTTTGAGTTTCGAGGTTGCGGAAGAAACCATCGATATGTGAGATATCTTTATCCCCTTATTCATAATAAATAAAACAGGTTAATAGAAAGTTTATTAAACCGATTTTCAGCTAACCACGCATGACAAAAAAAAAATCATATAAACTTGCTTAAATATACATATATTAAAACAGTTTTACATAAATATATTAAAGCTGCGGGTTATAATAAAACAGAAAGAAAAAAAGTATATTTTTCTAGCGTAAAAAGTATCAAAAAAGTGGCAAGAATCGCAAAAAGTACCACATTTGGGTGCATTTTGTAAAAGTGGCCAAACAGTATCCAAGCAGTCGAAAAAGTGGCAAACTACCACTTAAGTGGCACCAACGGTAACGCTGGTTGTGTGTTCGATTCCCGCCAGAGACTGGTATGTTTCACTACAACGGGCTGAAGGTCTACGTTATTATTGCTCGGTTAATTAAGTTAGAGTACAATTTGTAATTGTATTTGTAACTCTTATTAAATAAATAAACGTTTAGATAAACACATACGAAATGTTTTTTAAAAAATCGGTCTACGTGTTGAGAGGGGCATGGTAGCACACACCGGGTAGCCATTAGTGTTTGATATATATACATACATATATTGTCCGATTCGCTTTTATGAAGTTAATTGTTTTAAGTTATTTACATACTCTTGTAAATTGTTTCTTTTTTCAAGAATAAAACCCAACATTGCTTAAAATTTTTATATATTTTGCTTTTGCCGATTTTTGGGCGATTTAGAAAATATTTTCCGATTTCGCCGATTTTTTTGTCTAGTGTTGCCGATTATGTATCAAAAAAATCTGGCAACAGTGTTCAAGTGTAAATTTTACAAATTTCATTGTTTTATTAAAAACTAAAAAATAAAATTAACCAAAATGCATGGACGCTTAAAAGTAAGGACCACCGAAGAAGAAAGAGAACGTAAAAAGATGGAACAGGCGTTAAAGGTTTTTGCCTACAAGAGCGCGATGGCAAAAATCATGAGTAAACGAAAAAGTTTAGAGTACGATGATGAAATGGTTGTGTTAACCACTCCAATATTACAACGAAATCCCGATGTTTCTACCTTATGGAACATAAGACGTGAGTGCATCTTGTCCAAAGTTAAAAAATTAAAAGAAGTAGAGAAAACTGTTGATGAAGATGGAGAAAAAGTCAATAATGAGGAGGCCATACAAAAAGTTTTTGAGACTGAAATATATTTAACTGAACAATGTTTGCTAGTTAATCCTAAAAGCTATAATATTTGGCATCATCGAATGTGGTTACTGGAACAGGCACCCCAAGCCAATTGGCAACGCGAGGTGCTACTGTGCAACAAGTATTTGAAAATGGATGAACGCAACTTCCATACTTGGGACTATAGACGCTATGTGGTGGAAAAGGCACAAGTTTCAAAACAAGATGAATTGGATTTTAGTACTGAAAAAATCAAATTGAATTTCTCAAATTATTCTTCTTGGCATAATAGAAGTCTTTTGCTGCCTGTCTTGTATCCTTATGAAGGGGAAGCTAAACTTAAAAGACCCATGAGTGAGGAAAAACTAAAAGAAGAATTGGAAATGGTTTTAACAGCCGCATTTACAGATCCTAATGATAGTTCAGCTTGGTTTTATCAGAGATGGTTGTTGGGTTACTCTCAACCGGATTTGGCTGTAGCTGCTTTTCGTTGCAGCTCAGAAAAATCAGTAGTGGCATTTACTAAACCAATTACCTCACAAGGTTTAAGGCTTATACTTAAGGGCACTGATAAGCAATTGGAATTGAACCAATTTAATTCCCTTAATAATAAAATTTCAGATACGTCTTTCTTTAGCCATGAAAAAATAGAAAATCCTTTGGATTTTCAACAACTTGAACTGTCTACGTCTAACTTTAGTACGACAATAAACTTGAAACCCTTTAACCATGATATTTACTATCTTTATGCATTGGACAATACCTCTACATATACACCTGATGTGTTGGCAGAATTGAAATCCCAACTTGAATCGTGTGAAAGTCTTTTGGAATATGAACCAGATAGTAAATGGTGTCTGTTGACATCTGCTTTAATAATGAGAGCCATCGACTACTCGGAATACCATCAAAAATGCTTACAATATTTAAAGAAATTACAACAAGTGGATCCCCTACGGAAAAACTATTATAAAGATTTGGCCTCAAAATGGATTTTACTTAAATCGTTACTGCAATGGTGTAAAGCAGAAAATGAAATGCCTTTAACATTAGATTTATCGCAAGAGGAGCAACTATCGTGCCTTACAGATCGCCAGTATTTGATTATTGCGGATGAAGTTTTACTGCCTGAAGAATTGCGCCAACTTTATAACGATTTGCAGACTTTTAAAAATATTTAAAACATACTTCATCAACGAATTTCTTAAAAGTGGGTAAGTGAAATTTAATGGGGTTTAAATGAAGAAAAAACTTGATATTAATTTTAAATTTCAGAATTATTTTCTTAGCTGGTGGCTGGTTTTATGGTATATATGTATCGTAATTAAAAACTTAATATTCCTATATAGTATTTAGTCAACTATTTTTCCATTGTAAAACCAAATTTGTAGAAAAATGTTACTACACTTTATTTCCAAAATTAATAAAAAAAAAAATTATCTCAAATTTGAGACACGAAATTATATGTTAACAACAGTTAAAAACCACACATTTAAGGTTAGGAGAGTTAGAAATTATGGCGTGAAGTAAAACTTCCAACCATGACCCAGAGCCCAGTCAGTATGGTCAATTTTGATGCCTAAGGTGACCAATTTTAGAGTTTTATCCGAAATGAAAAATAACTTCGAGTTCAAATTAAACACATATATTGATACGAAGAAGTTTTTTAATTTGAGTAGAAATGAAATTTTAATATTTAAACTAAAGAAAGGTTTACAATTCTTGAACTTGAGTAAAACCAAAGCAAAAAAAAAGACATATACTTCAAAGATTTTTTTTGCAAATTAAAGTACCAGATATTTAACATTCAATTAATTATATAACTTGCACATCACCCACTTTTGCCACATTGAACCTAAAAATACCTAAATTGTATTGAAGCAAATCGTTTGATTCAAGTTTAATCGCTTTTATTTAATAGTAATAAAACACACTTCAATTTTTATTCGCATTTAACGAATAACTTTATTTTATATATGTATTCGATTATTGTTTGAATTTTCTAGTTGCTTTCGTCTAACATTTACATTTAGTTTAAAGAACAGTTTTTTCTAATTAACAACGACTTTAAAAATTAATTATTTAGTTTTTTGTTTATTAAATTTACAATAATTCAAAAATATATCGATTTATTTGAAAAAAAAATAATTGATCCATTGGTTTATTTTTCATAAATTCTTTTGTTCGAATTTATTTCTTTATTAAAAACTTATTCAATTTAGTTTTAAAAACCCCTTTCATAGTTAAAATCTTTCTAGGAAATAATTCTTGGTCCTTTCGTAAATTTAATTTGCATTAGATAGGAATTAATGTTATTTTATTAAAAATAATATTTTGTTATTCGTTTTAATTTAAAGCTTAAATTGTAATGATTTCTAAGAAGTGTTGATTAATTCACTAAATTCTTATAAAATATTTCGAGTTTTGGAATTTACTTAACAATTTGTTTTTAATAAATAAAAATAAAATGCAAGTGCATTTAAAAACTAATTGCGTTTAAAGTTAGTTCTAAGATCTTTTTTATCCATCTCACTTGTTATTTGTTTATTTATAAATATATTTACAGGTTTTAAATAGGAGTTTATGTTGAATTACATTTCTTACCGTTTTTAATTAAATATACTTTTAATTTGTTTGCGTTGTAAATAATATAATTTTATGTTAAATTCGACAGTTAAGGTTAAAGAACAGCAAAAGGAATTAAAAAAATATGATAATGATAAAATTAGGAAATCTTTATGATTTTTGGTGATTTTTATTTAAGAAAAGGGATTTTGCTTTCAAATTCGCTACACATGTGAAATAAATAAAATTGTGAATAATAAAAGTGAAACTGACTGAAGTATAATACAATAATATTTTTCATTTGATCAGGTTGCATTTTTAACGTTTTTAGACAGTCGCCACAAAACTCATTTGATTTCTATCTTACAAAGAATTACGGAATACGTAAGACTTGTGTGATAAGTTAAAGTGCGCTTAAGTGATTTAAGGATGCGGGTTGTTATGGGACCTATGGTTACTTTAGTTAATTTTTCCAACTTTTGGCTCCGTATGCTCCATAGGGAGTTAGAGGTTAATAATATATGGGTAATTTTGGACCCACCAGCACAAAATTTTTTCATGGCATAGTAGCAATTGTAAAAGTTATTGTCGCTAATTTGTATGTCATAAGGAATAAATGGTATTAAAAGCTATTTTCGGGAGTAGTATTTGTTTGGGAGCTATGGTCAAATGTTGGCCGATTCCAATAAAATTTGGTAAGATGATTTAGATTGCAATCAAATAAACTTGGACCGAATTTAATAAAAATATTAATATAATAAAGTGGTTTATGGGAACAAGGACTCTATTCTGAAAAGAAGTTTGTATTAGCGTTGGCCTTGTGAAAATAAGAATCTATTAGGTATGTCACAGAACTTGTACGAAAGTGAAAATTTACACATTTTTCAATTAGTACTGTTTTCGGTTTGCTTCTTCAGCTTTCATAAATTACGTTTTCATAAATTAAAAAAAAAAATTATTAAACAGCTTCTTTGTAAACATAAAGTTTTTAAATAATTGTGGGTTCTTCAAAAATAAATACGAAAAACAGAAGTAAGGAAAAACATGTAAAATCAATTAAAATAGATAATAATTCAAAAAAGCAAATTTCGATCTACCAAAGGTTTAAATACAATTTGGTTTAAGAATTGATGTTTGACTATTGACGTCAGCAGTCGTCGATAGCTGCGAGTGTAAGACGGCAAATTCATCTAAAGAGATCGAGTGGTTACGATTGAAACATGTCATGGTAACCTGCCGGCCCGGGTTCGAGCTCCGGCCACGGTCAAGAATGAAAGATTATCAATTACTATTTTAATTAAAAATAGTAAAAATTCCTTTCTTCATAAATATAATTTAATGAAAATTAAATTTGATGAACTTAAGCCTAATTAAAATATTAAAAATTTGGATTCAAAACCATAAATAGTTCAACAAAATAACCCTAATACTAATTATTAAATAAAAAAACTTGTTCTAAACTAAATTAAATCCTTGAAAAACTTATGTTCTATAAAAAGAACCGAGTTGTCAAAATTGTCTTCATATAAAATAAAAACAATTTAACGCACACATGTACAAATTTTGGCTCATATAGACGAAATTTGACGTTTGGGTTCCAACTGGGGCAAACAGCTGACAAACATATTAGCCAACGAGTTTACCTTGTGTAAATTTACCTTGCTAAATATCAATATGCCCGGTGCTTCAATAATTGCAGCTTTGATGAAAAACGGAAAACAACAAAAAAATTTTCACATTTTTTATTTTGTAAACTTTAAGAATCTTGTCAAAACATCTTAAGTCAAATTTAAAAAGTTGAAAAAAAATTTCTTAATCATTAATCATACGAATTTTGATTCAAAAAATATTTTTGTTTACGTTTTTACAATTTTGTATTACATATAAAGGAAATTTTTCTCTAATTTTGGTTTATTTTATTATTTGATAAACACTTTTTGAAATATTTTTTGCACGTTTTGTTTATGTTCGTCCTCTCAAATTATTAATAACACTCAATTTTTTTTAAAACGAATTAAATATTTGCGTTTTCTAGAGAGTTTAAAAACGTTTTCATTTTCACTTTCGTATGAATTTGGTTTCTGTGTCACACCTGTATTTACCAAATTTCAACAAACTATCTCCAGAACTGCGACCTTTACTTTGCACATGGGCAGAAAGTGATTCTGAGTCGATCTGTATACTTATAGGTGGGTCTATTTTAAGATGTTACAAACATCAACACAAACGCCTAATACCCTCTCCACTGTAGTGGCGATGGTATAAAAATTGTTTTTAGAATCATACTTTGTTGTTTGAAACATTCTCTTTTCAAGAGATTTCAGTAGGAAATTTTTTTAATAAATTTCTATTAAACGACTCAGCACTCGATATAAAAAGATCCATTAACTTTAAAGTGAAATATTCTCGAGACCTTTTGCAGAAAGCCGGCTTTAAAATTCCTGAGTCGTTTATACAGTATAAATGTTAAAGTTACTTTGGTATCAAAATTTACTGAAGTCATGTTAAGCTGCTGTTTCACAAAAAGACTGGCTTTAGTTATTAAAAATAAAACAGGTTAATCAATTTTCTATTACAATTTTAACTTAAGTTAGTATTTTCTTTTAAAACAAAACTTTTTCTATCGGAATAGGGAAAACATGGACTATAATACAATTGTTCTAAAAGAACAATGTAAAAATTAAAAGACGGTGGCAATGGGCGAAAATAACTTACTTGCATTTAAGGCCAATTTTCCGATTTTTTAATATTTTTTTTTTAAATCTTAGATATTTATATACTATTATGTAAAACGATATCGTTTCATCACTTTTACCCAATATTTTCTTTCTTTTCTTTAAAAAACAAGAAAGTATAGTCGGTCAAGCCCGACCATATGATACCCTACACCGCAGTGTATAAAAATAATTTTTGCTAGTGTATCCTATTTGCTACCTCTCCTCGTGGTCCTGTGTTCGAAAAACTGCATAGCTTATATGTCCATAAAAATATGTTTCTATCTATGTTTTAATTTTTATTAAAATTAGTTTGATAGTGGGCACAAAGATCCGGAAAGCAGCTTGTATGGGGGCAATTTGAAATTATGGACCGATTCGCCCATTTTCAATAGGTTTGGTCCTTTGTCCAATTAGAACCTCTGTACCAAATTTAATTTTAATTTTCCTTAAAATTGCGACCTGTTCTTTGCGCACAAAGTTACATGGACAGGCTGGCCAGCCAGCCGGACGGACATCGTTAAATCGACTCGGAAAGTGATTCTCTGTAATTCAAAAGAATGGGATTTAATTATGCAACAAAAATATGTATATATGTTAAAATAATATCGCGAATGTTATGGGAATATGTTATATGGAAGCAAAACTATGTTCCCATCAGCAACAAATCGGTATCTCAAATATTTTAAGAGTACAAATTTCTATTGTGCATTATTTATCAGTGCTTTATAAACAAAAACTCTCTTTTGGTAATTATTTGTCAGTGCTTGTCTTGTAAAAGTAAGATATACAAAGTAAAATACTAATAATGATTTAAAAAAATATTTATGAATAGTGTTTATCTTCATTTTCGTTATTAACACTCCTTCAATAAAAGAAACAAGTAATTTATTGAGTCCTACCTTAGACTACAAATTAAAACTTACATGATTCCCTCTCGTTCACATTAACACTTGTTGTGAATTCATTTAGTAAATAAAAATCGCGTGACTAAACATTGGCGAAGCCAAGTTTTTTAAGTTTGGGAATTCATTCCCAAAAAATTTGTTATGGGAATGATTCAAAATACGAAATAAAAAAAACATGGGAGTAGTTGTAAGCTTCAGAGAAAATTAATGTCATAGAGTTCTGGATAAATTGCTATATTCTGAACTTAGAAAAAAATTCTATACAATATTTATCGTTTTTTTCCCTCTACTCTCTGCTAGCAAATATTTTCTAACCTAAAACAGAGTTCCCAGTTTTATTTTAAGCCATATCCCCAATTTGTGATTTTTCATCCCCAAAAATCCCCAAAATAGCCATTTTCTTATCCCCAAAAATCCCCACATTTTCTTAAAAATAAAAAACATAATATTATGTCAATGGAAAAATATGCATACATCGATTTATATAAATAAATCCATTTGTGTAATATAATTAAAACTAATGGTTTTTATTCTTTGAGTTCTACGTATCTATGTGTACACATGTATTGAATGTAACAAAGGTAACGTAAAAACGCAAAAGAAAAATAATTATGCGTCTATACATATTTATCATTTCCAAAACTAGGGAATCCATAATCTTCTAAGTCATAAGCCAATGCAATTTTGTTTTACATGTTGTTTGTTTAAAAAGTGCATTTAAGATTGTTGAATAAATTTGTCACAGCAAGCTGCATTATTTTAAAGTGTACAAACTTCTATTCTAAGAAGAGCTCCTAATAACTCTCATATTGTATTCTGTTGCAAATATTGATTTTGGTTGTATTCATTACAGAAAAAAGCTAGTTCAACAGAAGAAACGCTTGTTGGTACAAAAAGCATATTTAAACCTATTTCAACAAGTTCTTAAAATAGTTTAAAACCGGGAAAAGACTAAAATTTGTACCCACATATTGACCAAATCGGTCTTGCCATTGGAAAAATGAAATTTAGAACAATATATTATCCCCAAAAATCCCCAGCGAAAAAAGTGCTTTTCCCCAAAAAATCCCCTGGGGATTTTCACGAAATTTTTATCCCCAATTACAAAAAAAAATCCCCAAAACTGGGAACACTGACCTAAAATGCATTTGTTCAAAGCAACGGAATACGTTAATTTCGACATATTTTATTAATTAGATACTGTTATAAAAGAGTATAAAACGAACAACTTTATTGTATACTAGGTTAACCCAGTGAGCTTCGCTACCCTCATTATTTTAAAATATGTTATTAAAATTAAATACAGTTCTCGTGCATTGTTTACGAAGATATTTGTGCCAAGTTTGAATACTCTTACTGTAACCATTTACCAGTTACACAGAAATTTGTATGGTACGTATTTGTATTGAAGTTGCTCCGGCTTTGTCTACAATAAGACACACTTTTTTACAGATATTGTTCATTTATAATCATTTGTTTCATTTACATATTTGTATTTGTTCCAAATTTGTAAATCGTATTGATAACCCAGCTATTTGTACCAAATTTGGACAATTTTTCTCTTACCGTCTTTAGATATAAATAAATCTATTTTGTGCCACGCCCACTTCTTCAATCGCGCCCATATTTCATCGGATGTTGTGTATTACCAAGATGCTTGTACCTAATTTGAAAACTTTGGCTATTGTCCTTCTCCAGATATAAATAAATCTAAAATATCATTGTATGGCAGAAGCCACGCCCACCGCCCATTTTTTTTTTAGAGAGGTTGTGTTTCGATAACCCAATTATGTGTACCAAATTTGGACAATTTTTCTTTAATCGTTTTTGTGCCACACCTACTTATCCGATCCCGCCAAAATTTTGTCAGATGTTGTGTATTGATAACCAAGATGATTTGGAAACTTTAGCTATTTCCGTTCTCCAGATATACAGAAATTTATATTGTCTTTGTATGGGAGGTGCCACTCCCACTTGAAATTTAAAAAAAAAATATATAGCCTATAGATCCTTCCAGAGCATCTAACAACCAATATTACTGATATAAAAGTTTCTTAAAGATCAGTTAAGCGGATTAGGCGGCTATATGGTAGTAACAAACATTAGTTAAAAAAATTACGTACATGATTTTCTGTCAAAAGCTTATCGTAAAAAGGCAAACATAGCCCATTTCTTATGAAGTTCATTCAATTATAATTAGTTATATCAAATAAAATGAAATATGATCTATAAAACGGAAATTATATTCAGGTATGTGATAAAAAACGTTAGTTTTCAAAACGATTGTTTTTAGCATTTGTGATGAATTTTGACCGATTTTGAAATCCATTTCTGAAGTAAAGTCTTACAGTCTAATTATAAATAAAAATTTCCCGGGAGTTTTCTTCCTTCTCCCATTTTTTATATGTTAATTCAATTGTAAAAATGGGAAAAGGGAAAAAACTCCCGGGGAATTTTTATTCATAATTGGGCTGTTAATTTCTTTGTTCAAAACACAGTGCAATTAACATACATATATAATTAAAAAAAATTAAAAGAATATACACAGGAAAACAGAGGAATATGTATTAGAAATCAATTTTTAAATATACTGAATACGATAACATCATATTCAAATCGGTTTTGTTTTCAAAATCGCTTTTCATCACATACCTTTTTACCTTAGACAATTAAACAAAATGAAAAAAAATTCTAAAAGCAAAAAGTTTTAATGGAATGCTAATTTTATTCATATTATTTATATATTTTTTATATAAAAACATTTCAAAATGTTTTAATTTAAGGATAAAGAAAAATTTAAAGCCATTATAAAATAAAAATTATAAAAAAAAACGAAAAAAAGATCACATAAATTTATAAAAAATTTATAATTATTTTTTTTTTTTTTTAATATTAAAATATGTTTTTTTTTTTTTTTTTGATGTAAACTTTAGGTAATAAATATTGGACCATTTTGTTATAATTAGTTAAAGTTTATATTCATTAAAAAATTCAGTAATTAATTACATATTTCCTCTTAAATAAAGATACAACTTTTTAAAATTGTTCATTTAAAATTTTGTTTAATTTTCGTGTTTTTTTTTTCTTTTTCTTATTTTTTATATTAATATTTTGTTTTTAACAAATTAAATATTAAAATATGTAGGTATTTAAGAAATCAACGATTTACAAAATTATTTATAAACTTAAAATATAAATTTATTTATGCTAGAAAGAAAATATTCATTTAAATTTTTAGTTCAAAAAAATAATGAAAAAAGAAGTAAGTTTGCTATTTATTACATTTTTAAAAATAATAAAAAATAAAATAGTGCATTAAATTTCATTTTTTTTTATTATCGCATTTTAATTATTTTTTTTCTTTTTTTTATTAAAATTATTGTTTATATTTCAGTTTTTCTATACACTTTCGTTATTAAGACTTAAATAACTTAAATAAAAAAAAAAAAAAACATTAATTAGTTTATAAAATAATAATGAAAATAAAATATAATTAATAATTATTGCCTTTTGAAGCAAATTCGTTAAAGGTTTTTTTCTTTTTGTATTGTAATAGTTGTAAATTTTTAAAATTATGTTGGAAACGTTGTTTTTTTTCATATTTAATATTTGTTTTGTAAGTGTTAATTTTATTTATTAAATTGTTTTAAAACTAATTTTATTTTGTTGATGCTTAATTTTTAAGTGTAAAATGTGGTGTTTTTTTCTATGTACGATTTGTTTAATGCACTGCATCAATGTCTCTTTGTGCCCTGGATATTTTTAATTTATCTTTAGGAGTATTATCTTCGCCCGATTCTAAAGCGAACATTTTCATTTTCTCTTTAAACGATAGTTTTTCTGGTACAGCTTCGGTACTACGTTGTTGTTGCTGTTGTTGTTTTTCCGCCAAGCGTCTTGTACGAGGATCTCTGTAATGGGATTTAATAAATTTTTATTATAAATAGGTATAGATATGTTTTTAAATCCTTCACCACAGGTGGAAAGGATATTGTTTATATTTCTAAGTTTGTAATTTCTACAATATTGATCATAGATCCTATAAAGTATATATAAAATGGGTCCTTATAAGGAGCGAAGTTGACCCAAATATGATAGGGAGGAGTTGGTTGGTTTATATTTATGTCACATAATCTCCGTTAAATTTTGTTATTGAAATTCAGCTTGATCGGTCCACAAATGGCTGAGATATGAGCAAAAAACCACGACTGCCTCTAATTTTAACCATAAATCCCTTGTTTTTTCGTACAACCAGAACGAGAAGTTTCTAAATAAGTTATAAGCATCTTGGTTATCAATACACAACATCCGATAAATTGTGGGCGGAATTGGAGAAGTGGACATGTCACAAAATAGATTTATTTATATCTAAAGAACGGTATTTATATAACTCTGTTTTTATCGCACCATGGCGACTGGCATATGAAATTCGGCATAGCCGAATACAGCACTACTACTTGTTTTATTTGAAATTGTTTATAAGTTAATTACCTATACACTTCTTGAGCTCCGATGACACCAGGCGTTGATTGTACTGTGGTATTCCAAGCTGCTGTATCAGGTGTTGAAGGCATGGACGGCAACATAGAGGCATCTATGTTTTGAGGAAGAAACTAAAAAGGAAACAAATTTTAGTATTTTTTTTTTACAAATCAAATTCTGAGAGCTTAAAAATGTACAACCGTATTTATAAAAAATAAAAGAGCTTTATAAAAGGTTTATTAAACAAATTTTTTAAAAAACCCTTTATAAATCTGTTTTATTATTTGTAAATAAGGCCGTAAAGCTTTAGCTTTAAAATCACTAAAACACTCTTCGTAAATATTACGGTAATCGCGGTTGTCAATTACAAAAATCCCAACGTTTTTGGAAGCGAGGTTTTCTATTTGACATTCCTAGTTTTGATATAAACCGGAACGTGTAAATCGTGTTATACAATGGTTGATAATAATGTTTGAAATACATATACAGGGGTGTGCTGGAAATCGCAAACGCAAATCGCAAGAATTTTAGAAGTCGTTTTTTAGTAAGATTTTTGTAATAAAAGAATTTTATGGCAAATATTATACAAACATTTCTCTATTAAACAGAATTTTATAACAAAAATTATTAAAATTAGATTAAAAGTGTTTTAAAAACAGCCTCCAAATTCTTGCGTTTTGCGATTTCCATCACACCCCCCATAGTATCCGTATCTAATTTTCACTAAGATTCTACTTTTTTAAAGGTCAAAGGATAATGAAATATATAGAGGATATTGATCACTAAGAACAACTTTTAAAGTTGGTCTTAAATTATCCATCTTTGGGTTTAAGTAAGACTCGTAGACGAACTACAATTCGTTTACCTTGAATTTAGAACTCTGAAAGTGTTTTATTT
Source organism: Pollenia griseotomentosa (assembly GCA_963931875.1). Taxonomy (NCBI): domain Eukaryota; kingdom Metazoa; phylum Arthropoda; class Insecta; order Diptera; family Polleniidae; genus Pollenia; species Pollenia griseotomentosa. The sequence goes on from OZ007560.1 coordinate 222,672,217, forward strand.
CGAATTAAACAATAATGCCACCAAATTAGAATACAGGTTTGATTAAATTTTTAGTTTGATTTTTTCCATAAACTTTAAATATTCCCACCCCTTTACTTTAAAACACTAATTCATCAAAAAAAAAAGGTTAGTTCCTACAAACAAAAATTATCAAATGAATAAATACTCTTATCAACTTACATTTGTATCCTCTCTTATGCTATTTAAATCGGTCGGTGCCATATGTTGCTCCATGGTTACATTATATTCCATATTGGTAAAGGCGCTACCAACATAATTATTTTCATCATCATGAAATGAGACACGTTTATTGTCACGCAACAACATCATAGACGATGATGGACTGGCACTATTGCTGTGATTGGCAGAAGCTGTTGCTGCTGCATTATACATATCCATGGTGGAAGATGATGGTGATGATTGTAGAGAAGCATTTGCTGAATTTATATTCAATAGATTATTTTGTATATTATTATTGTTATTGTTCATTAGAATACTTGAAGCAGATGATTTCTTTTGTAGATCGGCCGAATTGATAGTGGCTGTCTTGAGAAGACCAATGGAAGAATTTCGTAACTTTTGTTGAGACATAATCAAGTAAGAGCTATTACGTTCTGGTGGTGGAGGTGGCGGTACTTGCGCCAGATTGTTGCCGGAGCCTGTTATTGGAGAATTTTCCGAGTTCATATTATTGTCGTAGGAATTGTGAGTGTTTGAGGTTGTTGTATTAGAGTTTGTATTCGTTAAAGAGAGATGATGAATGTCGCGTGCCAGTGAAGAAATAGGGTGCTCAGTCTGCAAATGTTTGTCATCGGCAAATGAAGTAGATTTTTGTGATTTGGAGGGTGATGAAGGGGCCGTATTGTTACCATCATAACGATTATTTTTCAATATAGACTTCGGTTGTATTGTTGAAGTGTTGGTATTTGTTGTAACTATGGTAGTAGTGGCTGTGGGAGGTGGTGGTTGAATAGGAATGGGCGGTGGTGCAGGTTCGGCAGCCGAGTTTCTATTTGAATTCAAAGGTGATGTTTCATTGGAATTGTTGTTGGCTCTTTGACTATCCATGACTGAGGCTAATTTTATTTCTGTTTGTCTAAAACTGGTCACTGGAGTTTGTATGATATTTTGCTGTTGATTTAAACGGAATACTTCTTGAACATTCTCCTTTTCATAGGAGGGCTCACTTTCGTCTTCCTGTTCTTCCATTTCTTGGGCTCTTCTTTCGAAATCTCTTTCCAAAATGAGAGTTTTTAATTGTTCCTCTTGTTGTGGTGTTCTTTGAGCCAAAGAGGAAACTTCATTGATTTGTTGTTCACGCCAATGGCGTATGTGTTCTCTACGCATTTCCAAGTCTTTTTCGCGTTCTTCCCTTTCCCAAGGATTGCTGCCATGTATATTTTTATGTTGTTGCAAAGCAGACGCCGAAACTGGTAGGTAGCCCCCTTTAGGAGGGTCTATAGTACTGGCCACATAATTCATGCCTGGTGTAATTTGTTGAGTGGCCTTGTACAGTGGATGTGTGGTAGTAGGCGGCAAAGGGGGTTTATCCTCGCCAGGTTTTTGTGTTATTTGTTGTTGGTACATATTTGCATTATGAGCTTGTTGCTGTTGCAGGGACAATCTATTTTGTTGTAAAGGTTTAGGTGCTGTAGGTGGCAACTGCTGCTGTTGTTTGGGGGGTGTCAACTGTTGTTGAGACATTGTTCCTGGTTTAGGTGGCAAGGTCATAAAATTTCCCTGCTGCTGTTGTTGGATAAAGTTAGGCGAATGCTGAGCACTTTCTATACCCCCGGCTCCACTAGCCTGCTGTTGTATATATTCGGCTCTCATATTTCTCCTCAATGTCTGGGCTCCGGATGACGGTTGTTGCTGGTAGCCATTAGCTTGTTCTATTAACGAATTACTAGCGGATTGTGGATATCTATTGTCATCAGCCATTGAGGAAACATTTTGCATACTTTGACTGGCCGCTATGCTAGACATTGACATATTATGTTGATGCAACGAAGAATTATGTTGCTGTTGTTGCTGCTGTTGATACATGTTGCTGATGTTGGGCATTGAGGGTGCCATCATTTGTTGTATACGCAAACTTTGTTGTGTCTGCATGTCACGTTGGAAGTTTTGTGAACTCTTCGAGCGATTACCCAAAGTTAAACTTTGTTGTTGTTGCTGAAATTGTTGCTGTTGCTGGGGCGTCATGTGTTGCAACTGTTGCTGCATTTGTTGTTGTTGCATACCACTTAAATTAGTTGTGCTTGCACTAAAAGCATGGGCATGTTGTGGAAATTGTTGTGTTTGTTGATGGGGATTTAAATGTTGATGTTGTGTCGTTGTGGCGGGCGTTGCCTGATGTTGATAGTATGCTGATTGTGGACGACTGGGTGGCATATTAGATGTATGTGGTGCTGTTATTAATGTATGTTGTTGCTGCTGTTGGTATGATGGCTGTTGTTGGGACATGTTTGATGCTTGGTTTGTGCCATTTATTGGCGATAGAATTGGATTTTGTAAATTTTGTTGGGAACTTCCATTGTATGCGCTCATTGCGGAATGTGATGGCATTGCTGGTCTGAAATAAAATAAAGAACTTTTGTTTATTTAACTTGAAATATAAGGTTTAAATAACACAGTATATATAACAAAACTATGACAAATGGTTGTTTTTTTTTTTAACTTTTAAAATAAAAGTTTGTGAATGTTGATTGTTTAACCAAAATTAATACTCAGGGGTGTGCTGAAAATCGAAAACGTAAAACGCAAGAATTTTAGAAGTCGTTTTTTAATAAGATTTCTGTAATAAAATAATTTTATAACAAGTATATCTCTATTAAACAGAATTTTATAACAGAAATTATAAAAATTTGATTAAGTAAAAGTAAAAAACTCCTTCCAAATTCTTGCGTTTTACGTTTTCGATTTCCAGCACACCCCTGACTGCTAACCTATATTTATGTATAGCCGTTGGATTACTTTCAAGGATATTGTAAAGATGTCAGTTGTAAACATAAACGAAATTACAATATATTCTCTCGATTTGGCCATACATTTTCACCAACTTCATATTGTGATTTATTAATCTCTAAAACAACAACAATATTCTTGATAAAAGTTAAGTCAACTGAACACAAACTTTGACTTTTAACACAAATATGTCAGAGGAACATATTTTGGTAATATTTTTTTTGGGGTATGTGTATTTGAAATACAAAAACTTTTTTGTTTTTTCATCTACATATCTATTACATTTCGTATGTTAAAAAAAAAAAAAAACATTTAAATATTTATTTTGTTAACAAAGACTTCGTTATGGGAATAAAGCTGTGTAGTTTGTGCAAATTGTAGTGTTTAAAGTATCATTGTTGTAATAATAAAAAACTTATTTTATAAACATGGTGATGTTAGATACAATAAACAAAATATAATAGTGGCATTACTTTTGTTTATATTAAACTCAATTTAAATCACTTACGTTAGTCATTTCTAAAACTTGTACTTCTTTTTTAATTGGAATAAAACCATAAAGTAATTTTTTTAAATGTATTATAATCCTAAACCGAATGTCAGCAGTATTTAAAAAAAATTAAAGGGGAAAGAATACAAAGAAATAGAAAAAAATAAAAAAAAAAGTTTCAGTTTTTTTTGTTGGCACCAGAAAAATTTACAATAACAAATGATCTGTAAACACTACAAGATGTTAAGAGTCAAACAATGATTTGGGTTATAAGGTTTAAATGTATTAAAAGACTTTTGAAAGCACTATGGTTTTTAGAGGTGAATATCTTAAGTGTTAAAAAAAATTTTAAATTTTGCTTAAATAGTTCAAATTACTCATAAAATAAAGAAATTCTTCGCATTCCCTTATTTAAATAAATTCTGTACACTATTTTTTTTTGTCTCCTCTACCAGAATCCATTGTCAGAACTCCGTAATTTTGGAAAAAGTTTGAAATTGTTGTACAGTGTTATAAGTGTTGAAGTGTTGATCGACCTTTGATTAAAAACTGATAGAAAAAGGATTCATATATGATTCATTAATATTTTTAAATAATCTTGATTATTCCAAAATACGCGTCGAAGAAGTGAACATTTACATGAAAACAAAAACAAAACCAAATTGACAAAAATTGTTTTTGTTTATCATACAAAATTTACTGTTTTTAAAAAAGAAAGAAACGCGTTAACTCTGGCGTTAGTTTTATTTTAGAAGTGTATAGATAACAAAAACAATTTTCGTCACTTTGGTTTGGTTTTGTTTTTGTTTTCATGTAAATGTTCACTTCTTCGACGCGTAATTTGGAATAACCACGAATGATTTTTAAATACATATATTGATTTTTTGTTTTCCAAATGAAAAAAATAAAAATAGAACTTTCGTGACAGCCAAACAAGTAAGTAGCTTGGCTTAAATAAAATAAAATATAATCAAAAACTATATAATAAACGATTGAAAAATTAGACGAAAGCGACTCAAAAAATATTATAAAAACTAACATTAAAATGATCAAAAAGGAATCAGAAAATTGTATCACAAATGATTCTTTCAGGTGATTTATCAGTAGTGTACCATTTTCTCACAACGAGAGTGAGAAAATGGTACCCTACCGATGAATCACCTGAAAGAATCATTTGTGATACAATTTTCCGATTCCTTTTTTATACCCTTCACCACAGGTGGAAAAGGGTATTTATAAGTTTGTCAGTCCGTTTGTAATTTCTATAATATTGATCTTAGACCCTATAAAGTACATATATTCTGGGTCCTTATGAGGAGAGAAGTTGATTTAATGATGTCCGTCTGTCCGTCTTACGTTTGATATGTGTCTTCTGGATACTCTACCACGCAAACATGTGCAAATAATAAACTAAACGATATATATAATATAAATATACATGTACATATATATATACATACATATATTTAGATAAATATATAAACTTCTGTTCTTTCCAAACCATGGTGAAGGGTATATAAGATTCGGCATAGCCGAATATAGCACTCTTACTTGTTATAATTTTAATGTTAGTTTTTATAATCATTATTAAATCGTTTTCGTCTCATTTTTCAATCATTAATTATATAGTTTACTAGCTTAACCCGTTTAAAAAATTATTTTAATTTCCGCTAGTGTATCTGGGAGGGATTTTTTTAAATTCCGACCGAACCAAAAAAGATTACGGAACGGGAGGGTATTCAATTTATAGGTAATTAGCTCTAAATTCGTAATCTAGAAAGAAAATTTATGAAATATAAATTTTTCTATTTTTAAAAAATTATTTAAACTTCTGCTAGTGTATCTGGGAGGGATTTTTTTAAATTCCGACCGAACCAAAAAAGATTACGGACGGGAGGGTATTCAATTTATAGGTAATTAGCTCTACATTCGTAATCTTGAAAGAAAATTTATGAATTATAAATTTTTCTATTTTTAAAAAATTATTTAAATTTCTGCTAGTGTATCTGGGAGGTATTTTTTTAAATTCCGACCGAACCAAAAAAGATTACGGAACGGGAGGGTATTCAATTTATAGGTAATTAGCTCTACATTCGTAATCTAGAAAGAAAATTTATGAAATATAAATTTTTCTATTTTTAAAAAATTAATTAAACTTCTGCTAGTGTATCTGGGAGGGATTTTTTAAAATTCCGACCGAACCAAAAAAGATTACGGAACGGGAGGGTATTCAATTTATAGGTAATTAGCTCTACATTCGTAATCTAGAAAGAAAATTTATGAAATATAAATTTTTCTATTTTTAAAAAATTATTTAAACTTCTGCTAGTGTATCTGGGAGGGATTTTTTTAAATTCCGACCGAACCAAAAAAGATTACGGAACGGGAGGGTATTCAATTTATAGGTAATTAGCTCTACATTCGTAATCTAGAAAGAAAATTTATGAAATATAAATTTTTCTATTTTTAAAAAATTATTTAAACTTCTGCTAGTGTATCTGGGAGGGATTTTTTTAAATTCCGACCGAACCAAAAAAGATTACGGAACGGGAGGCTATTCAATTTATAGGTAATTAGCTCTACATTCGTAATCTTGAAAGAAAATTGATGAAATATAAATTTTTCTATTTTTAAAAAATTATTTTAATTTCCGCTAGTGTATCTGGGAGGGATTTTTTTAAATTCCGACCGAACCAAAAAAGATTACGGAACGGGAGGGTATTCAATTTATAGGTAATTAGCTCTACATTCGTAATCTAGAAAGAAAATTTATGAAATATAAATTTTTCTATTTTTAAAAAATTATTTAAATTTCCGCTAGTGTATCTGGGAGGGATTTTTTTAAATTCCGAACGAACCAAACAAGATTACGGAACGGGAGGGTATTCAAATTATAGGTAATTAGCTCTACATTCGTAATCGTGAAAGAAAATTGATGAAATATAAATTTTTCTATTTTTAAAAAATTATTTTAATTTCCGCTAGTGTATCTGGGAGGGATTTTTTTAAATTCCGACCGAACCAAAAAAGATTACGGAACGGGAGGGTATTCAATTTATAGGTAATTAGCTCTACATTCGTAATCTAGAAAGAAAATTTATGAAATATAAATTTTTCTATTTTGAAAAAATTATTTAAATTTCCGCTAGTGTATCTGGGAGGGATTTTTTTAAATTCCGATCGAACCAAAAAAGATTACGGAACGGGAGATACACTAGCAGAAGTTTAAATAATTTTTTAAAAATAGAAAAATTTATATTTCATAAATTTTCTTTCTAGATTACGAATGTAGAGCTAATTACCTATAAATTGAATACCCTCCCGTTCCGTAATCTTTTTTGGTTCGGTCGGAATTTAAAAAAATCCCTCCCAGATACACTAGCAGAAGTTTAAATAATTTTTTAAAAATAGAAAAATTTATATTTCATAAATTTTCTTTCTAGATTACGAATGTAGAGCTAATTACCTATAAATTGAATACCCTCCCGTTCCGTAATCTTTTTTGGTTCGGTCGGAATTTTAAAAAATCCCTCCCAGATACACTAGCAGAAGTTTAAATAATTTTTTAAAAATAGAAAAATTTATATTTCATAAATTTTCTTTCTAGATTACGAATGTAGAGCTAATTACCTATAAATTGAATACCCTCCCGTTCCGTAATCTTTTTTGGTTCGGTCGGAATTTTAAAAAATCCCTCCCAGATACACTAGCAGAAGTTTAAATAATTTTTTAAAAATAGAAAAATTTATATTTCATAAATTTTCTTTCTAGATTACGAATGTAGAGCTAATTACCTATAAATTGAATACCCTCCCGTTCCGTAATCTTTTTTGGTTCGGTCGGAATTTTAAAAAATCCCTCCCAGATACACTAGCAGAAGTTTAAATAATTTTTTAAAAATAGAAAAATTTATATTTCATAAATTTTCTTTCTAGATTACGAATGTAGAGCTAATTACCTATAAATTGAATACCCTCCCGTCCGTAATCTTTTTTGGTTCGGTCGGAATTTAAAAAAATCCCTCCCAGATACACTAGCAGAAGTTTAAATAATTTTTTAAAAATAGAAAAATTTATATTTCATAAATTTTCTTTCTAGATTACGAATGTAGAGCTAATTACCTATAAATTGAATACCCTCCCGTTCCGTAATCTTTTTTGGTTCGGTCGGAATTTTAAAAAATCCCTCCCAGATACACTAGCAGAAGTTTAAATAATTTTTTAAAAATAGAAAAATTTATATTTCATAAATTTTCTTTCTAGATTACGAATGTAGAGCTAATTACCTATAAATTGAATACCCTCCCGTCCGTAATCTTTTTTGGTTCGGTCGGAATTTAAAAAAATCCCTCCCAGATACACTAGCAGAAGTTTAAATAATTTTTTAAAAATAGAAAAATTTATATTTCATAAATTTTCTTTCTAGATTACGAATGTAGAGCTAATTACCTATAAATTGAATACCCTCCCGTTCCGTAATCTTTTTTGGTTCGGTCGGAATTTAAAAAAATCCCTCCCAGATACACTAGCGGAAATTAAAATAATTTTTTAAAAATAGAAAAATTTATATTTCATCAATTTTCTTTCTAGATTACGAATGTAGAGCTAATTACCTATAATTTGAATATCCTCCCGTTCCGTAATCTTTTTTGGTTCGGTCGGAATTAAAAAAATCCCTCCCAGATACACTAGCGGAAATTAAAATAATTTTTTAAAAATAGAAAAATTTATATTTCATCAATTTTCTTTCAAGATTACGAATGTAGAGCTAATTACCTATAAATTGAATACCCTCCCGTTCCGTAATCTTTTCTGGTTCGGTCGGAATTTAAAAAAATGTCTCACGGATACACCGGTCAAAATTAAAAAAAAAATTAATAAAAACGTAGCTAAGCTACGCGTAGCTGAAATACGCGTAGCTGAGCTACGTTTTTAATCAGCTACGCCTAGCTCAGCTACCTTTTTAATAACGTAACGTTTTACGTCGTAAAACATATTTAACTCGGCGTATTTATCTTCACCCACTTAATAATTTTTGGGCTTCTTATTTGTTTGGCTGACACGAAAGTTTCAATTTTTATTTTTTTTCATTTGGCAAAAACAAAAATTCAAAATATTTAAAAACCATTATTTTAACATATCAATGAATCATATATGAATCCTTTTTCAATCGCTCAAGTGATAAATCAGTTTTTAATACTCAAAACTGATCTGAAAAGACTCATTTAGGTGATTTTTGCAAAAAATAATCACCCAAATGCTAGCTGGGCTGTTTGTTAGACGATTATGTTTAATATACAACTCCTAAACGAATCTTCTGATGATTATCTGACCAGTAACAAAAACAAACACGTCTAATTTTTTTTTATTTATTACTTTTTTCCATTTTTTGACACGCTTGTCCTTTAATCTTGTAATGAACCTTTTGCGACTCTCTGTAAGAGTCATATAACAATTACTGAGCTACCTAAAAAATAGCGTTTTTGAAATTTGAAAATTCTATTGTCAATACAATTTCAATAAAACAACCCGACCTAAGGATATGTAAAAAGGTGTTGATTTCGCGACCTTAAGGTTTGTTTCATATAAATTGTATGAAAATTAAACGTTTTGACATGAAAAAGACGCTTGATGCCCCTTTTTAGGTAGCTCAGTTATACGGCTGAGCATTTCAAGAGTTGTTAAATAATCCCTTCATGAGTCTCATGCGGCTCTTGTCATGATTTTTTAAAGACTCGTTAGATAATCTCTACATGCATCATAAACAATTCCTTTTATGATTAATATAAGCGTCTTTCGCTGCGTTATGGAAGAATCTCATAATTAATCGTCTAGGAGTATACTGGGAATCTCATAGTGTTTTTGATCGTCGACGAGCTCATTTTTTAATTGTAGACGATTCCTCACACGGGAGAAACTGTTACACGTGCTGACTCGTGTGAGAGATTCTTCCATAGCACAGCGAAAGACGCTTATATGAATCATATAGGGAATCGTTTATGATGTTTGCAGAGATTATCTAACGAGTCTTTCAAAAAGCATGCCAAGAGTCGTATGAGACTCCTGAAGGGATTATTTAACAACTCGTAAAATGCTCAGCCGTATAACTGAGCTAAGTAAATAAGGGCATCAAGCGTCTTTTTCATGTCAAAACTTCTAATTTTCATACAATTTATATGAAAAAACCTTAAAATCGTGAAACCAACAGCATCCTTTCGAAAAATCTTTTTTTACAGTTCCTTAGGTCGGTTTGTTTTATTAAAATTGTATTAACTATTTTAACTTTAACTTTAGAATTTTCATATTTCAAAAACACTCTTTTTTAGGTAGCTCAGTAATTCTTTTGACTCTTGCAGAGAGTCGCAAAAGATTCATTCCAAGATTAAAAGACGAGCGTGTCAAAAAATTAATAAATAAAAAAAATTTGGATATTTTGGTAACTTGCCAGACAATCATCTGAAGATTCTTTTAGGAGTTGTATATTAAGCATACTCGTCTAATAAACAGCTTATGCTAGCTGAATGGGAAGTCTTAAAAGTATGAAAGCAATGGGTGATTTTTTAAGCGTAGTTTTTTAAAAAAATCTAATAAAACACTCAACTTTGCGTCATATATTCAAAATTTTTATTAGAATCGATAAATTGGCCTTTGCCATTTACTTTTTAAAAATAACTTCATGTAAATGTTGCCCGCGGCTCCGGTTCAAATGTCCATTCGTAAGGTCTTAGGTTATACTCTAAGGCTTCAATCGTGTTTGGCTTGTCCACATAGACCAACGACTTCACATAACCCCACAAGAAATAGTCAAGAGACTTCAAATCACATGATCTTGGCGGCGAACTCACAGGGTCATTTTGAGAGATAAACTGCTCACCAAATTCATCCTTCAATATGTCCATTGTTTCACGAGCTATGTGGCATGTGGCACCGTCTTGTTGAAGCCACATATTAACCAAGTCCAACTTAGCCAATTGGGGCAAAAAAAAGTCGCGTATCATGCCTCGATATCGTTCGCCGTTGACGGTTACGTTTCTTCCACGATGGACATTTCTTACGGAGCACGAATTTTGATAATAAATTTCAACGATTTGCAGTCGTTGCTCGTTTCTCCATGATGAAATGGCAGAGTATACTGAACACTTTTCACTTTCACAGATGAAGTTTGGACACAATTACCAACCAGTGCTAACAGCCCGAAAAACTTAATTCATAAAAAATCACCCTTTATTAGTAAAAAAGTGTAAGTGTTTTGAAACTTGAAACAAAATATGAAGCACAACTTGACCGTGTGATAAAGTTTTGATTAGGATTTAATCCTCAAGCATTGTCATATGAATTGCTCGTAACGTGAAAAAGGAGAAGAAAAGACGAACATTTTTGTATTATTTTAAATAATATCATATTTAAATACCTTAATAAATATAACACAAAAATAAACAAAACGATCAACGAGGTGGAATATTTAATAAAACTTGTTGATGAAAACAAGGATACTATTAAATATTTGGTAAATCCAAAATTTTCAACCAATTCTTTGCTATTATAAAAATTTAAATGATTTGGACATGTTTTTAATAATTGTCACATTTAAATGTTCAAATATATATTTTTTTAAACCTTCCGTATTACTTGAAAAATCCATTTTCATAATTTTTGTTAGTTTTCTATTCCTAAAGGCCATGACAACTCAAATGCTCAAAATTTTTACTGTTCAACTTTCGTGTCAGCCAAACAAATAAGAAGCCCAAAAATTATTGAAAATTTATGAACATAAATGTTAGTGCAAACTGTTTCCTCTCTTCTTTGCCTAGGGGGTGGAGAGAGGTTAGGGTGATTTTTATACCCAAGGCTGGTAAAGCGGGCCACTCGAAACCAGCTGACTTTAGACCTATTAGTCTGTCGTCATTCGTGTTGAAGACTCTTGAGAGACTAATGGATTTCTATCTTAGGAGTAATATTGAGACCCGCCTTATTAGCAACGCTCAACATGCCTACCTTAAGGGTAAATATGTTGAGAGTGCGCTACATAAGGTGGTGGGTTGTATTGAGCACGGTCTGAGGCATAAGGAATATACTCTCGCCGCGTTTCTGGATATAGAAGGAGCGTTTAATAAGACCCCTTTCAGACTCGGCAAGTTAGTTGCGCAAGTTACTTGCCGACAACAACAAAGTCTGTACAAAATTTATTTTTCTTTACCCCGACCATACCGCTAACGTCTACAAACCAAGAGTTGCGCAAGAAACTTGCGCAAGTAACTTGCCGAGTGTGAAAGGGGTCTTACATTAAGATTGAGGCGATTAGAGATTCGTTGATGGAGTTAAGGACTTTCTGGTAGAGTTGATAGTCTGCATGCTTAGCAGTAGGAATATAAACTCTTGTCGGGGGGGTCATGTGACAAGGATAAGGGTTACCAGGGGGACACCTCTACTGTGGTTGCTTGCGGTCAACGGGATTCTCAGGTCATTTGATTCCTTGGGCAGGAAGGTTGTTGCCTATGTGGACGACATAGTTCTGCTGGTCAGGGGAAAATTTCTGTCCACGATCGGGGAAATTATGCAGGTGATGCTGGGCTTACTCTCGGTATTTGGGTAAATTTCTGGACTGCAAACTGTCTTGGAAGAGAAATATTCAGGAGAGGATGAGGAGCGGACTCAATGTCTACTACACATGCAGGAATTCTATCGGTAAGAACTGGGGTCTGAGGCCGGATATGGAAAACTGGATTTACACATCGGTGGTAAGGCCTATAATTACCCATTGATGCACTGTTTGGTGGGATGCGTCGAGAGTGGATAGATATAGGAAGATGCTCAGCAAGGACCACAGGTGCAAGGAGAAGCACTCCATAGGCAGCGTTGGACATCCTACTACTTAGACTTTACAAGTCTTCCTTGGTTAGACCTAGGCGGGATGATCATAAGAGAATTTTGTACGAGGTGGGTCTGCTTGATCGGGGTATTATTCTCGAGGGAATTTCGGATTATAGGACTATGACCCTGGACTTCGGTGTAGCACTACCAGTGGAGTTCCCGGATAGGGAAGCTTGGTGTGGATCCAATGGACTGTTTGAGGGGTGGGCAGTATTTACGGATGGATCTAAGATGGAAACCGGCACTGGTGCCGGTGTATATATCGCGGAGACCGATGTGAAAAGGTTATTTAGACTCCCTGATGGGTGCAGTGTCAGGCTGAGATCCTACCGATCTGGAGGATGACGGAAGTGGTACTGGATTACATCCTGGGTGGATCTGTGGTGACAATTTACGTCGATAGTCAGGCGTCGCTTAGGGCATTGATGAATTATACGGTGCGATCGTGCTTGGTTGCTCGGTGTAGGAATGCTCTTAGGGAACTTATGTAGGCATTCAATCTAAGGCCGTGTTGGGTACCTGGACACTGCATGCTTGATGGAAATGAGGTAGCGGACGAACTCGCGAGAGGGGGTTCGAATCTGGACTTAGTGGTAAGGGACAGGGGGTAAAGCCGCCCCTGTGTTACTACTATGGGGTAATACGGGAAAGATTCCGTGATGACGTGAACCGGTCCTGGGAGGATAGAACGAACTGCATGGTGTCTATGGAACTATGGCCCAAATTGGAGGCGGTGGCAACCGGGATTGTACTGGGATTGGATTGGGGTGGTCTTAGGGCACTTATAGGGTTCTTGACGGGTCATTGTCCTGTTAGGGCTTTACGGGCAAATGGGACAATACCATATGGGACTTCTGCAGGTTGTGCTATGATTCTGAGAAGCTAGAGACGATCGAACATGTACTGTGCCATGGTCCTAGGATGCAGGGTCTCAGACAGAAATGGCTAGGAGATAGATTTCATGACGAACTGGGTTGCATCGCTGGATGTAATCCAGCTGATCTACTGGGGTTTGTCAGGGAAATAGTGCGGTTGTTTCTGTTAAGGGGACTGTAGAGAGAGTAATAGTTCTACGTTGTACCTACTAACTTTCTTAATTCTATCTTCTTGTTTCTTTTCGTCACTTTTCCCTTTCTCTACCTTTGTCATTGAAGGGATTCACAATGGACCGCATTGGTCTCTGAGTGAAAGTGTGCCCTTTGGCACATAACCCTTCTTAACCTAACCTAACCTAGCAATTTTTCAAGGATAAAATTTTGTTTTTAACAAGTTTTTGAATTTATTTTCGAAGTACCCACAATTATTTAAAAATTTGCAAGTTACAAAGAAGCTGTTTTATAATGATATCATTTTTAATAACAAAAAAACAATGTTTAGATTTTTTTTTCGGATTTATGAAGATGAACGAAAGCTAAAGAAGCAAACCAAAAACGTTACTAATTAAAAAATTTTAAAATTTTCACTTTTATACAAATTCTGTGACAAACCTGATAATTTAAATGGCGCGATTTACACACCGCAAGTTAAGATAAACAAATAAACGCGAGATTACGAAAATTGCAAACCTCTAAGAGCTGGTTTTTGATTCAAAGATCATGGATTCAATTAAAATTTATCTTTGAAAGTTGTTTTTGAGTTTTTGATTAAATAATAATAATATATAATAATTATCAAAAGTAATTTCTTGGGAATACAAAATTTTAATTTAAAAGATTTTGTTATTCGTGCTTAATTCCCAGTTTTTATTTTTAATAAAAACACTTGAAATTTATTGTTGATGGGATAAGCTATTCCTATGCGCATTTCACTGGTTGCTTAGGCCAGATCATCAGGAAACTTCATCCATAAACATTTTGGAAAAACTAAAGATATTAAACCAAATAAAACTGTTAAGCGTATAAGAATCATAAGCAACAGCTCTACTTGTAACAATATCAAAGTTTAAACAAAAACATCAGCAATAAACAGTGAGTTTATCTCTTCTTACATTCCCCACTACAATTGATTGGAATTCTTCCAACATTAATTGTAGTTGTAAGTAGGTTAAGAAAAAACAAAATGCAAAAAAAAAACAACTTGCAAAAGCATGTTGCCAGGTAGTTTGGGGAATGTAAGAAGAGATAAACTCACTGTTTATTGTTGATGTTTTTGTTTAAACTTTGATATTGTTACAAGTAGAGCTGTTGCTTATGATTCTTATTTGGTTTAATATCTTTAGTTTTTCCAAAATGTTTATGGATGAAGTTTCCTGATGATCTGGCCTAAGCAACCAGTGAAATGCGCATAGGAATAGCTTATCCCATCAACAATAAATTTCAAGTGTTTTTATTAAAAATAAAAACTGGGAATTAAGCACGAATAACAAAATCTTTTAAATTAAAATTTTGTATTCCCAAGAAATTACTTTTGATAATTATTATATATTATTATTATTTAATCAAAAACTCAAAAACAACTTTCAAAGATAAATTTTAATTGAATCCATGATCTTTGAATCAAAAACCAGCTCTTAGAGGTTTGCAATTTTCGTAATCTCGCGTTTATTTGTTTATCTTAACTTGCGGTGTGTAAATCGCGCCATTTAAATTATCAGGTTTGTCACAGAATTTGTATAAAAGTGAAAATTTTAAAATTTTTTAATTAGTAACGTTTTTGGTTTGCTTCTTTAGCTTTCGTTCATCTTCATAAATCCGAAAAAAAAATCTAAACATTGTTTTTTTGTTATTAAAAATGATATCATTATAAAACAGCTTCTTTGTAACTTGTAAATTTTTAAATAATTGTGGGTACTTCGAAAATAAATTCAAAAACTTGTTAAAAACAAAATTTTATCCTTGAAAAATTGCTAGGTTAGGTTAGGTTAAGAAGGGTTATGTGCCAAAGGGCACACTTTCACTCAGAGACCAATGCGGTCCATTGTGAATCCCTTCAATGACAAAGGTAGAGAAAGAGAAAAGTGACGAAAAGAAACAAGAAGATAGAATTAAGAAAGTTAGTAGGTACAACGTAGAACTATTACTCTCTCTACAGTCCCCTTAACAGAAACAACCGCACTATTTCCCTGACAAACCCCAGTAGATCAGCTGGATTACATCCAGCGATGCAACCCAGTTCGTCATGAAATCTATCTCCTAGCCATTTCTGTCTGAGACCCTGCATCCTAGGACCATGGCACAGTACATGTTCGATCGTCTCTAGCTTCTCAGAATCATAGCACAACCTGCAGAAGTCCCATATGGTATTGTCCCATTTGCCCGTAAAGCCCTAACAGGACAATGACCCGTCAAGAACCCTATAAGTGCCCTAAGACCACCCCTATCCAATCCCAGTACAATCCCGGTTGCCCCCGCCTCCAATTTGGGCCATAGTTCCATAGACACCATGCAGTTCGTTCTATCCTCCCAGGACCGGTTCACGTCATCACGGAATCTTTCCCGTATTACCCCATAGTAGTAACACAGGGGCGGCTTTACCCCCTGTCCCTTACCACTAAGTCCAGATTCGAACCCCCTCTCGCGAGTTCGTCCGCTACCTCATTTCCATCAAGCATGCAGTGTCTAGGTACCCAACACGGCCTTAGATTGAATGCCTTCATAAGTTCCCTAAGAGCTTTCCTACACTGAGCAACCAAGCACGATCGCACCGTATAATTCATCAATGCCCTAAGCGACGCCTGACTATCGACGTAAATTGTCACCACAGATCCACCCAGGATGTAATCCAGTACCACTTCCGTCATCCTCCAGATCGGTAGGATCTCAGCCTGACACTGCACCAATCAGGGAGTCTAAATAACCTTTTTACATCGGTCTCCGCGATATATACACCGGCACCAGTGCCGGTTTCCATCTTAGATCCATCCGTAAATACTGCCCACCCCTCAAACAGTCCATTGGATCCACACCAAGCTTCCCTATCCGGGAACTCCACTGGTAGTGCTACACCGAAGTCCAGGGTCATAGTCCTATAATCCGAAATTCCCTCGAGAATAATACCTTGATCAAGCAGACCCACCTCGTACAAAATTCTCTTATGATCATCCCGTCTAGGTCTAACCAAGGAAGACTTGTAAAGTCTAAGTAAGTTCCTAGCAGCCACACTCCACACATAATGCTCAATAGGGGACAGATATAGTAGGATGTCCAACGCTGCCTGTGGAGTGCTTCTCCTTGCACCTGTGATCCTTGCTGAGCATCTTCCTATATCTATCCACTCTCGACGCATCCCACCAAACAGTGCATCCATGGGTAATTATAGGCCTTACCACCGATGTGTAAATCCAGTTTTCCATATCCGGCCTCAGACCCCAGTTCTTACCGATAGAATTCCTGCATGTGTAGTAGACATTGAGTCCACTCCTCATCCTCTCCTGAATATTTCTCTTCCAAGACAGTTTGCAGTCCAGAAAGTTACCCAAATACCGAGAGTAAGCCCAGCATCACCTGCATAATTTCCCCGATCGTGGACAGAAATTTTCCCCTGACCAGCAGAACTATGTCGTCCACATAGGCAACAACCTTCCTGCCCATGGAATCAAATGACCTGAGAATCCCGTTGACCGCAAGCAACCACAGTAGAGGTGTCCCCCTGGTAACCCTTATCCTTGTCACATGACCCCCCGGCAAGAGTTTATATTCCTACTGCTAAGCATGCAGACTAACAACTCTACCAGAAAGTCCTTAACTCCATCAACGAATCTCTAATCGCCTCAATCCTAATGTTATTAAAAGCTCCTTCTATATCCAGAAACGCGGCGAGAGTATATTCCTTA
Organism: Pollenia griseotomentosa; assembly: GCA_963931875.1. NCBI lineage: Eukaryota > Metazoa > Arthropoda > Insecta > Diptera > Polleniidae > Pollenia > Pollenia griseotomentosa. The sequence continues at coordinate 222,689,315 of OZ007560.1, forward strand.
TGCCTCAGACCGTGCTCAATACAACCCACTACCTTGTGTAGCGCACTCTCAACAGATTTACCCTTCAGGTAGGCATGTTGAGCGTTGCTAATAAGGCGGGTCTCAATTTACTCCTAAAATAGAAATCCATTAGTCTCTCAAGAGTCTTCAACAAGAATGACGACAGACTAATAGGTCTAAAGTCAGCTGGTTTCGAGTGGCCCGCTTTACCAGCCTTGGGTATAAAAATCACCCTAACCTCTCTCCACCCCCTAGGCAGATACCTCCTACATAGGCATTTTTCGCAAAGAAGAGAGGAAACAGTTTGCACTAACATTTATGTTCATAAATTGTCAATAATTTTTGGGCTTCTTATTTGTTTGGCTGACACGAAAGTTGAAATATTTATTTTTTTCATTTGGCAAAAACAAAAATTCAAAATATTTAAAAATCATTATTTTAACATATCAATGAATCATAATATATGAATCGTTTTTCAATCGCTCAAGTGATAAATCAGTTTCTAATCATTGTGAATCCCTTCAATGAAAAAGGTAGAGAAAAGTGACGAAAAGAAACAAGAAGATAGAATTAAGAAAGTTAGTAGGTACAACGTTAAACTATTACTCTCTCTATAGTCCCCTTAACAGAAATTACCACACTATTTCCTTGACAAACCCCAGTAGATCAGCTTAATTACATCCAGCGATGCACCCCATGAAATCTCATCAAATCATCCTAGGACCATGGCATAGTACAAGCTCGATCGCCTCTAGCTTCTCAGAATCATCGCACAACCTGCAGAAGTCCCGTATGGTATTGTCCAATTTGCCCGTAAAAGCCCTAACAGGACAATGACCCGTCAAGAACCCTATAAGTGTCCTAAGACCACCCCTATCCAATCCCAGTGAATCCCGGTTGCCCCTGCGTCCAATCTGGGCCATAGTGCCCCAGACACCCTGCAATTCGTTCTATCCTGCCAGGAACGGAATCTTTCCCGTATTACCCCATAGTAGTAACACAGGGGCGGCTTAACCCCCTGTCCCTTACCACTAGGTCCAGATTCGAACACCCTCTCGCGAGTTCGTCCGCTACCTTATTTCCATCAACCATGCAGTGTGCAGGTACCCAACACAGCCTTACATTGAATGCCTTCATAAGCTCCCTAAGAGCATTCCTATACCGAGCAACCAGGCACGATCGCACCGTATAATTCATCAATGCCCTAAGAGCGGCCAAACTATCGACGTAAATTGTCACCACAGATCCACCCAGGATGTGATCCAGTATCACTTCCGTCACCCTCCAGATCGGTAGGATCTCAGCCTGACACTGCACCCATCAGGGAGTCTAAATAACCTTTTAACATCGGTCTCCGCGATATATACACCGGCACCAGTGCCGGTTTCCATCTTAGATCCATCCGTAAATACTGCCCACCCCTCAAACAGTCCATTGGATCCACACCAAGCTTCCCTATCCGGGAACTCCACTGGTAGTGCTACACCGAAGTCCAGGGTCATAGTCCTATAATCCGAAATTCCCTCGAGAATAATACCCCGATCAAGCAGACCCACCTCGTACAAAATTCTCTTATGATCATCCCGCCTAGGTCTAACCAAGGAAGACTTGTAAAGTCTAAGTAAGTTCCTAGCAGCCACACTCCACACATAATGCTCAATAGGGGACAGATATAGTAGGATGTCCAACGCTGCCTGTGGAGTGCTTCTCCTTGCACCTGTGATCCTTGCTGAGCATCTTCCTATATCTATCCACTCTCGACGCATCCCACCAAACAGTGCATCCATGGGTAATTATAGGCCTTACCACCGATGTGTAAATCCAGTTTTCCATATCCGGCCTCAGACCCCAGTTCTTACCGATAGAATTCCTGCATGTGTAGTAGACATTGAGTCCACTCCTCATCCTCTCCTGAATATTTCTCTTCCAAGACAGTTTGCAGTCCAGAAAGTTACCCAAATACCGAGAGTAAGCCCAGCATCACCTGCATAATTTCCCCGATCGTGGACAGAAATTTTCCCCTGACCAGCAGAACTATGTCGTCCACATAGGCAACAACCTTCCTGCCCATGGAATCAAATGACCTGAGAATCCCGTTGACCGCAAGCAACCACAGTAGAGGTGTCCCCCTGGTAACCCTTATCCTTGTCACATGACCCCCCGGCAAGAGTTTATATTCCTACTGCTAAGCATGCAGACTAACAACTCTACCAGAAAGTCCTTAACTCCATCAACGAATCTCTAATCGCCTCAATCCTAATGTTATTAAACGCTCCTTCTATATCCAGAAACGCGGCGAGAGTATATTCCTTATGCCTCAGACCGTGCTCAATACAACCCACTACCTTGGGTAGCGCACTCTCAACAGATTTACCCTTCAGGTAGGCATGTTGAGCGTTGCTAATAAGGCGGGTCTCAATTTACTCCTAAAATAGAAATCCATTAGTCTCTCAAGAGTCTTCAACAAGAATGACGACAGACTAATAGGTCTAAAGTCAGCTGGTTTCGAGTGGCCCGCTTTACCAGCCTTGGGTATAAAAATCACCCTAACCTCTCTCCACCCCCTAGGCAGATACCTCCTACATAGGCATTTTTCGCAAAGAAGAGAGGAAACAGTTTGCACTAACATTTATGTTCATCAATTGTCAATAATTTTTGGGCTTCTTATTTGTTTGGCTGACACGAAAGTTGAAATTTTTATTTTTTTCATTTGGCAAAAACAAAAATTCAAAATATTTAAAAATCATTATTTTAACATATCAATGAATCATAATATATGAATCGTTTTTCAATCGCTCAAGTGATAAATCAGTTTCTAATCATTGTGAATCCATTCAATGAAAAAGGTAGAGAAAAGTGACGAAAAGAAACAAGAAGATAGAATTAAGAAAGTTAGTAGGTACAACGTTAAACTATTACTCTCTCTATAGTCCCCTTAACAGAAATTACAGTACTTTTCGCTTATAGTCCATTCCGCTTAAAGGCCAAAAACGGATATAAGCCAAAACTGTCATATTCATTTGCAGGTTTTTTCGAATTGCATACAAATTATTTGTTCTAAGGTCCACTTCGCTTGTAGTCCATTTTCGTTTATAAGCCACATTTTCTTTGCAGGCATATCTAATACTTTTTGCAAAAAAATTCGGTTATAGTCCACTCTGTTTTTTAAATATTTTTTTAACAAACTGGCAACAAGTTTTTTATTTACCTTTCTGGCAACTTTAATAAATGTCAAATTTTGGTAAAAGAAGTTTTAGATTCCGTTGAAATTATAAGACAATTTTGTCTTGACAACAAAATTGAGCAAAACATGGATTTTGAAAAAATAGTATTATTTATTGTAAAAACTTCTTTAAAAAAAACCAACTAAAATAACAGAATTTTTTTAAAAACGTTTAACATTTCCCAATTTATAGCAGAATCTATGAAATTAATACTTATGTTGCGTTGGATTTATACATTCAAAGAATTAAAATGATCTCATAATTTAAGCTTATGAAGCATTAAATTACCATTTTGTTAATTACCTTTTTGTTTTTATTAAAAGCTTTGAAAGCCTTTGAATTAATTTATAATTTTTTGTTTTAACTATTATTTAATTATTTGTTTATGTTTTGAATAAACTTTTATTTTGTTTAAAAAGAGTGTTTTTTTTTTGAAGAAAATAATTTTTATATAGTCCAAAATGTGGATTATACTAGGATTCACTTATTGTCCATAAAACGGCTTATAAACAAATTCGGTTATAGTCCAAATTCGCTTATAGTCCACAAAAGTTGTGCAACTATAGTAGTGGACAATAAGCGAAAAGTACTGTACCACACTATTTCCTTGACAAACCCCAGTAGATCAGCTTAATTACATCCAGCGATGCACCCCATGAAATCTCATCAAATCATCCTAGGACCATGGCATAGTACAAGCTCGATCGCCTCTAGCTTCTCAGAATCATCGCACAACCTGCAGAAGTCCCGTATAGTATTGTCCAATTTGCCCGTAAAAGCCCTAACAGGACAATGACCCGTCAAGAACCCTATAAGTGTCCTAAGACCACCCCTATCCAATCCCAGTGAATCCCGGTTGCCCCTGCGTCCAATCTGGGCCATAGTGCCCCAGACACCCTGCAATTCGTTCTATCCTGCCAGGAACGGAATCTTTCCCGTATTACCCCATAGAAGTAACACAGGGGCGGCTTAACCCCCTGTCCCTTACCACTAGGTCCAGATTCGAACACCCTCTCGCGAGTTCGTCCGCTACCTTATTTCCATCAACCATGCAGTGTGCAGGTACCCAACACAGCCTTACATTGAATGCCTTCATAAGCTCCCTAAGAGCATTCCTATACCGAGCAACCAGGCACGATCGCACCGTATAATTCATCAATGCCCTAAGAGCGGCCAAACTATCGACGTAAATTGTCACCACAGATCCACCCAGGATGTGATCCAGTATCACTTCCGTCACCCTCCAGATCGGTAGGATCTCAGCCTGACACTGCACCCATCAGGGAGTCTAAATAACCTTTTAACATCGGTCTCCGCGATATATACACCGGCACCAGTGCCGGTTTCCATCTTAGATCCATCCGTAAATACTGCCCACCCCTCAAACAGTCCATTGGATCCACACCAAGCTTCCCTATCCGGGAACTCCACTGGTGGTGTTACACCGAAGTCCAGGGTCATAGTCCTATGATCCGAAATTCCCTCGAGAATAATACCCCGAAGTCTTGTAAAGTCTAAGTAAGTTCCGAGCAGCCACACTCCTCACATAATGCTCAATAGGGGACAGATATAGTAGGATGTCCAACGCTGCCTATGGAGTGCATCTCTATTAGTCTCTCAAGAGTCTTCAGCAAGAATAAAGACAGGCTAAAAGGTCTTAAGTCAGCTGGTTTCAAGTGGCCCGCTTTACCATCCTTGGGTATAAAAATCACCCTAACCTCTCTCCACCTCCTAGGCAGATTCCTCCTACTGAGGCATTTCCTGAATATATTCATCAGCAGAAATTATGCATCTTCCGGGATGTTGCAAAGCATGGCCGGAAAAATACCATCCAAACGCGGTGACTTATATGAGTCGAAAGTATTGACCGCCCACGCTAGTTGCTCCCTTGTGACCATTTCCCTTACGCAAGCGGAAGTATGATCCGATGTCATAGACATCACGTCGCACTGACCATCGTCCATACCTCCGGTTTCCATGCAAAATTGAAAAATTGCTAAATATCAATGTGCCCGGTGCTTCAATAATTCCAATAAGTCAATGCTTTTTCTATTTTCACATTTTTTTCTTGTTAAGTTTGTAAACTGTAAGAAATATAACAAAATTTGTTTTCTAAACAGATTTTGTCTATTTTTCAAGACACAACTTAAGAAGCAACGGGCTTCGCTATCATTTGAAATATTTTTTTACCGTTTCTTTTATGTAAGTGCTCTCAAATTAGTTATTACACCTCACTGTTTTTAAAGGAATTCAAATCGAATAATTTTAGCGTTTTATGTTTTCACTTTCGTACGAATTTGGTTTCTGTGACACGCCTGTATATATGAAATATTTAATATTTAAATATTTATTTAAATATTAAAAATATTTTTAAATATTTAAATAGAATTGGTGAAATTAGCTGCGTTCGTTTACCCCAAAATTTGTACAAATTTGTACTGGATTTTACTGAAATGCGTTCGCGTACACATAAATTTGTAAAATTTTCATATTACTCACCTACTGGATTTTACTGGAAAAGTAAACGAACGCACATATTGGCATTCAAATGTGTCTTGTTTTTATCGAAACCTACTGGATTTTACTGGAAAAGTAAACGAACGCACATATTGGCATTCAAATGTGTCTTGTTTTTATCGAAAAACATGAAGTTCGAAAATTTTAAAATCAAACTGAAATTAAACGGCGTTTGCATAAAACTACTTTTAAAGTTATCGGGCATGTTCTATAAATCGAAATGAAGTGAATTTTGAATCAAAAAAGTTTTGGAAAACGAGCCTGTTAAGAAAGTTCCATCTTTACAAGAACAATTCTTAATACATCACATGAAAAACTACAGTAAGTTTGTAAAAAATTTAAACCAAAATCTCGTTTGATTTTAATTTCATTCCCGTCTCTTAGAAATAAACTAAGACTTTTGAATCATATTTTAGTTTTAAAATATAATTTTGATATGAAAATTATGTTAAAAAAAGTTTGAGTTTCTAGATACACTTAAACCATAATGCCAATTTTGTCTAATATTTAATAATGCGTTAGGATTAAGAATTAAAAAAGCTTTTAACTTACCTTTCACTTAAAATGGGCTGTGATTGATTTTGATTGCGATACACACTTAAATTTTGATAGAAACCTTGTTCGTTGTTGTTGGTATTTAAATTTGGATTCGTATTGGCCAAACTGTGAGTACTGCGGGATTTTGAATTGGCCATGGCTAAACATATAAAATAAACATTATTTTAAAAACTATTGAAATAAATATTAAAATCAGGAGGTTTTTCGTATTTCGATTTGAAACGAATTTGTATGGCTGATACATTGGCTCATACTTATAGTTAAAATAAAGTATTCTTTAAACTAAAACAGGCTTTAAATGCATGTGAACAACATTGTTTTAAAGTATACTTTAGAAAAAGTCGACTTTATTTTTGACTATGATTATGGGCCAATGTGTTCGGAAACGTTTATTAAATCGAAATACTCAATAATCTCAGTAGTTTAATATGGTAAAAAAAACTTACAAATAGTACCACTGCCTGTGTGATGATGTAGTGCTGGTACTGATTTACTATTGGGTAAATGATTATTTGTTAAAAGAGGACCACCACTCATACTTTTGTTACTATCAGTTCCCATGCGTGTTAGATCACGTTCAGACATGCGACGATTACCTGTGATTTTTGTTTAGTATTTTTGTTTTTTGGTTTCGATTTTATTTGATTAAATTAAGCATTTTTTTAGAAGTGTTGTTGCCGATTTGATTGTGATTGTTTAGGCGCAAAGTTTTGTCAAGTCATTTTAGGTGATTTGCATAAAAAGATGAGAAAAATGCAGAAAATAAGTGCATTAGTTGCTTTTTTTAATTGAATGTTTTTAACAGTTAAAAAGTAAATTATATAAACATAAGTGCTTAAAATAAGTTAATCAAATATAAAAACGTATAGAAGTAAAATTAAAACTATAATAAAACAAAATAATCGTAAACAATATCAGAGCGGTTTCCATAAAAAGTCTTCCTAGCAAATAATCAATATTAGAACTTAAATCTTATATTCGGTAAAGCAAGAATACCCCGTTTTAAAATATATACTTGAAGACTAGTGGAAATAAAAGAAAGAATTGTTTTTCTTTCAATATTAAGCAAGAAGATAATATGCGCAGAAATTTAACCTTCTAGTTGACCTTTTGCTTTATAGCCCTAAAGACTTATTTTGGTGGGGCTTTATTTGAGAGCGAATCGAAAATTGATGGATTTATTGGATTTCAATTACAATACTAAACTAAATTTTGTTACTCTTTATCACCTTATTAATATGTATTATAGTTTTGTAAGAATTTTTTTATTGGGCAGTATGAAATTTGGACATATCGTCGGCTTATTATTGGTTTGACCTATCGGTCATTTTTAAAAAAATTGAGTTAGCTATGGGGTATACATACATATTTTGAATACCCCCTATCTGAATCGAAAACCTGTTGCACGAAATTTTTTATGGTTTCTGAGTTATTAAGCATTACTTTTGCTCCATATCAACTATTTCAAAGCTTATTAAGTATTGTTTTGCTCTACACGAACTTTTTGGCGAAGTTCCTCAGACATACACAAACGTACAAAATAAATTTCAATCTTGCTTCGCTTCAAGTAGTTAAAGCAAAAGCAAAATGAAATGTCAACAACTAAATACACAGCAGTAAGCATACGTATGCAGCGTAAATTTAGAGAAGTGGCGTATGCGGCACAAACAATAATTTTCACTTTTAATAAAATAATATTAACTTTTATGTTCGTTCATGAACGTTCACAAAAATTCTTCAAAACATATCCCGGAATCAGTGGTGAAAATAACAACAAATTCTATCCAGTATATTTCATTGTCGATTTTCTGCACAACGATATTTTGGCATATGCTCCAAACCAATAATGAACTGACGAATATACTTTCGAATTATTACCTCATTTCAGTATAGTTTAAAAAAATAGTTTCTGATGGGAAAAAACTTGTAACGAATTTAGACACCGACAAGAACAGATTGTTTTACTTTTCTAAAAATGTTTGTATATGGTTCTTTCCAGAGCCCCTGAACACTTGTTCAGATAACATTGCATAAGTTAGAACTTAAAAATTTAAATTTTTTGGATAATAAATTATACAACAACATTGTGAAATAACATCAATTTTAACAACAATTATCTAAATGAAAAAAATACAACATCAATAGATAAAATTAAACTAAAAAAGCACTTAAATACAAAAGCATAAGCATTATTTTTTTTAAATCAACCTCTTAATGACGGTAGCAATATCAACTTGTTTTATTTAGATCAAGATCGCGATGAAAATTTGTATCATTTACTGAAATATCCTCATTGATGAAACCAACTTCGAGCTCATCATCATCGACAAGGTTATCATCATCTGTATCATTATCCTTAATCGAATCATTATAATCATTATGATTTTCAAATTCCAAACAACAATGAGGACAAGTTGATGAGCATAAGTTCGACGAATTTGATGTAGAAGATTGCGAAGATGTTGTCAGAGAATCACTAGAGGCTAAAGATAATAAAACTTTACAACTAGGTGAGGATGAATTAAAAGGTTTATAATTATTTTCTGCCGGATTTTGATGATTGTTATGCTGCTGTTGCTTACGTTTTATACTGCGTACAGTTTTAGCTTTTGAACTTAATTTAAGGGTGCCACAACGTTGAAGGGTTTTCGCTGTTGTTGTAGGTTTCGGTTGGATTTGATTACATAAAGGGGAAGTGGAGGTTGTGTAATTACAGTTGGACTTATGAATATAACATTTACAACAATCATTGGTTTTTGTACAAGTTTCATGTTGGTGTTGATGTTCATGTTGCTTAAGGAGAGTGCAGGCTTCCAAGCTACAACAGTTTTTTGTTTCAATGCAGGAACAAGGATCACAGTTAACATTTAATTTGGTGCATAAAGACAATTTACAAGGTGTTGAGGAAGTTTTAATTACGGAATTTGTACATTGCTTTAGGTAATTATCATTATTATTATTGTTGTGGCTACAATTGTTATTAATATTATTGTTTAAATTGGCATTAAGACTAATTCGTTGTTGGGTTTCATTTTTAGATGATTGTTGTTCTTCTGGTATTTGTGAGGTTTTCAAATTAATATCAAAATCTCTGCCTTGCAAACCAAAAATACTCCATTCCTTTAATTGTTTCAAAATGTCGGTTTGTTCTGGTTCTGTTAGCAGAGGCTTTTTAGGCTCAGCTTTTTCTGTTTCCATTAAATCAGAAGTAGATTTACTAAAAATTTTTTGATTTTTAAATGGGTGTAATTTAAAATCTTTATTTTTAGCGAAAAAATCAGCCATTTCTTTAACCTTCCCTTCACCCCAGGATTTTGAAAATTCAGGCATTTCATTCGAGCAATCGGAACTTAGGAGATTATTTTGTGATAATGATTTTGGTTTTTGTAAACTAGTAGGAACATATTCAGGTTGATTTTGTATGGGGTTTAAACTGTGTTTGCGTTCATTTTTTAGATTTGAAAAAATATTTACATTTTGTGTTTTTACAATGGAATGGTGCATTTGCGGCAGCAGTAGCGGCTTGCTAAAATCACGTTTAAATTGTGAATGATTCAAAAACCTGTTTTGATGCAGCTGGTATTTAAAACTTTGCTGTCCTGCGTTTATACCACCACCAGAAGTTGATCTTATGCTATTAAGCTCTCGTTTGGGCTTTATTGTAACTTCCCTATAACGTTGCGTCAGTAGGGGCATTCTCTCTATGGACTCCGAGGAGGAACGTTGTGAATTTGAGTTACTACCACCAGAATCAGCTTCTTCCGCATTGTTAGCCCCATTTCCTGAGGCAGGACGATATGAATTTAATTCCCGTCTAATTTTTTGTATAAGTGACATTTTCCCTTGTTTATCTAGTGAAGAATTTGAATCCTGTTTTAGAGATTCATTTGAATTGTGATTAGAGGAGGAAGAGGTGATTAAACAATATTTACTTAAAGCATCATGCGTATGAAATTTTCTATTTGTTAATATTTCTATTGCAGGCTCTTTGCTGGCTATTTCTTCCAAATCAAAGCTTACGGTTTTGCGTTGTGTATTCATGTGCAGCGGCTTTTTATTGCCGATAATGCCGCGGTTAAGTTGCTGGAATTGTTCTGTTGGTACATAAGGCTTCTCCTCTTCCGTGGGAGAGCCATCATCTATAAAGGGTATTTCTTCGGCATTTGATACAGACGCTATGCCCTCCTCATTAAGCGGCTGATGAACTTCAGTGTACACAAAATTTGTAAATGATTCTTGGGAGTTAGTTTTATTAGCACTAGATTGTTCTCCTGGTTCCATATATTCTTCAATATATATGGAAGGTGGTGGTGTGTTAGTTATATTTGTATTACTTATACTTCTTGCACGACTTCGAATCGGACTAAATGGTTCGGGCTGTTGTTGTTGCTGTGGGATTTCTTGCATCATTGTGTGGAACATCATACCGCCTCCCTGAGTATTCGTTAAATTATGCGTACTCAACGATACCTCTTTACTCATATTATACAAACTGCTGGCCGATCTGGCTATAGGTCTAGTATCACGATATCTGGGATCAATAGGTATTTGATAGCCCATTAAACACCTTTCCTCAAGCAGAGAAGAAGCCGATAATCGTCGTATAGGTGGCGATGATGGGGTTGTGTACATACCCGAATAAGATTCACGACGGCTACGATTCAAACTATCATCGGATACCGAAGCAAAATAACGATTACTTGTAGTATGAGAACTATGTCTTCGTTGTTGCTGATAATGGTTTTGTGGAAATTGCAAAGTGTTACTGTCTTCTTTAAATTGTTAGTTTAAAGTTATTTTAAAAAATTTTAGTACAATTTGTAGTTTTTTTTTTTAATTTGGCAGCATGTAGGGAGGAGTATTATAAATTTATATTTAGTTAAACTAATTAGCATTATTAAAAGTTTCTGTAAGATCTAAGTAAATACGTGTTAAAATAATGATTTTGTTACTAAGTGTAAATGTAAATTAAATACTTGTTGAGTGTTTTATGCCTAAACTAAAATTTTTAAACGATTCCGGAGAAAATTGAGTCAACAAATTTTGAAATATTTGACAAAATTGTGATGCTCTGCAAAATCAACAATTAAGCTTCAAAATTTCTGGCTCCTACGAACCAATTTATTTACTTTTCTTAAACTCCTTGTATTGTTAATCATATTTATATCTGTAGTTGCAAAAGTGCTTAAGAGAAAAACTTTACTTACCACGTTGTATAACAGGACTGGGCTGTTGCAATAAAGTTGCCAAGCCATGATAAATTGCGCCTTGTTTGGCTACTTCCAAGGTAACTACAGGTCCTGTACGAACCAAATAATCGGCAGCTCTAATTGTTTACAAAAAATTATTATTAAACAATTTCTTCCACCAAAATGTTAAAAAAAAACAAACCTTTCTTGTGTTATGCCTATTAAACTTTGGCCATCAACACGCAGTAGCTGATCACCAGCCTGTAAACGGCCATCAGCATCTGCTGCCCCTCCTGGTACTACACTTTTAATATAAATACCCAAACGCTCTTGACCAGCACCTTTAGCGGCCACTATAGACAAGCCCATTCCATTGGAATTTTTGTGCAGCTTAATAACTTGTACTTCGGGTTGGGGAAGCTTATTGGACATAGCACTCGAAGAACGGGCCTAAAGAAAAGCATGATTCATTAGACTTCTTTTTCCAAAACTATATATTTCTTTAATTTTAACTTACATTAAACTGATGCATATACACTGTCCATAAACCAATTGAGGTGGGTTGTGCGGCCAACCGGCACATACCCTGTTGCTGCAAGGGGTTTATAAAATCTACCAAGCCTGAGGGTATGCCACGCACAACATCGCAACTGAAACCATCGTCGGGTAATAGTAAAGCCAAATGAAGTTCAGGTGATTCTTCTAAGCGCACTTCACGTCCGTCGGCACGTGTTAGTTCGTCGGCCACCGATTCAGCCATACGAATTGCTGTGTCCACTAGATTTCGAGGAATTTTCTCTTGCTGTAATAAAGCAGCCATTTGCAAAGAGTTCAAACGGAAACAAGAGCAAGCCAATTGCTGTATTTCCTCAACGGATGTTTTGGGTGCTTGGAGAAATTGGGCACATTGATTTATTTTAGCCAAATGACAATCGGCCGCTAATTCTAAGCCCTGGCGTTCGGCCCAAAGTTCTAGAAGCTGTAAACGTTCGGTCATAACTTTACCCCATTCGGCAGTGCACATATGGGAATTGGCCACAATCTACAGGATATAAAAAGAAATCATTGAGCGAAGATTCAAAATTTAATATAAGCGGAGTATCGATAATTATTAATATAAAAGTTATGGCAAAAAAGTTTACTTTAACTTTAATAATTCTTTGTTGAAAAATATTGTTTCATATCTATTTTAATTATTTTGCACAAAACTAGTTTAAAAACTTTCTTCAAACATCGCGTAAATTGTACGAGTAATAACGATTTACAAAATATAATATTTCCAAAAAAAATCACATCGATAATTCGCTATATTATTAAACATTAATAAAACAAATTCAATTTGATTAAGAATTAAAAATAATAAAAATTATAAACACAAAATCGTCCACCAACTTTTCTTGCTCACCGTATTAAAACAAATCACATTAATATAATGAAATAATTGCGAAAATAATTGTATGGTTAGGGCAGCATTAACACGACATCTTCTTAACAATGCCATGGCCGAACCGAGCACAGTGAGCACTAAACCAGCCGCCGAATCATGATCTATAGTCTCCGATAGGAATTGATTTAACGTTTGCGATAATTCAACTCTAAAACAATTAACTAAATTGCGAAAAGCTGTTTGTACACTTTCCGCTAACACTTCTTGGGCTTGCACCGAGAAAGCACTTATGTGACGATCCGATTTTAAGAAATGTAAAAATTCTGATGAATTTGCCATCCAAAATGCCAAGATACGCGGATCTGAATATTGTTCTTGAACAACGTTGTAAATAAGATTAGCAACATGATGTAAGAATATGGTTAGTTTGTGAGCACGCTCTGTGGGCTGTAGCTCTGGACGGTAGTGTGTTGAAGCACGATATCTGAAATTTAAATTAAAAGTAGAATGAAATTAAAGTTGCAAATTTTTAAAGACATAATTCAAAAGTTAAAGGTATGTTTATTTTGTCATCCAGTTCGTAACACATTGTTCTAATACCCCATTAAGTTTTGAAAATCTACATTGATTAGAACATTCTAAAATGAACTCGCTATATCCGTCCTTTTGCCTGCTATTAACACATCTGGACCCACACGAAAACAGCAAGTATGTTTTCGACAAAAATCGCTGTAAAAAAGTTTAAATCTTTCAGCATAATTGCCAACTGATATGTTAACGCATAACATGTCCAATGGATGTTATTAGTAATTAGTACGCCAAATCAATATTAAAGTCGCTGTGTAGTCGGGATCTTTTTTCCCTATTTTCTTGTCAATAAGGTGGAGTTTTTATGCGGTTAGTTGTTTTCTCTTGCAAGAGAATCATCAATAGCACAGTCGAATTTACTCAAATTCAAAGTGGTGGCAGCCTTAGCAGTGGCGTTGGGTCTATAGTATGTCCCCGTGTGTAAGTACCCATATTAGGGTAACCGTCGAATGACGCACTGTCTCTTCAAAAGACGCCCCGGTGGTTTTATCTTATGAATATTTCACCTTCTGGTGTTACCTTCTCTGGGGAAATCAGGTGAAGTAAATACCTGGGATTCGGCAAAAATTTAACATTGACAGATCTTAAGAGATCTAGTAGGGACTTCTCTTTATTGCGATGCGGATGCAATTTCAATACGAAAGCTAAATGTCAATTTCGTACTCTCTATCACTTTTGGATATTTTTTTTTTGGAAATTAAGCATGACTGGCAATAAAAATTAAAGATGACGCAGATTGACAGTAATGGAATTTCGAAATATGTTAAATAAGTTTAAAGTTTGAGAATTTAAATAAAATATTGATGATTTGCGAAAAGAAAAAAATTCTGTATGTCTTTCAGGAAGATTATCTCTGGGTGCAGTTTTACTTTTCCGTTTAAAAAGTACTTTCAGGGATCACGTGGCAATTGTGGTTTAAACCCAAAGTCGTGGACAGGGAGCTCCTGAAAAAAAGGCGGATTTTTATTACCAATTGTAGGAGAATTTTGACAAAGGGACGGATAATTGCCAGGAGCTGTAGCCACTCAACATATGCTGTTGGCATATATCCAACAGCAAGAGAGGAAGATAGCTAGCTCCAGCTCCTAAACAAGGGGCGAGTGTATCATCTTGCCGGATTATGCACTCAAATTGCTCTCACACTCAGGGGCTGTTGGCAAACGCATTCCTTGTCACCAAGTGTTTAAGATCCACCATGTGATGGAAGGAGCTTTTGTAAATCTTTTCCACAACTTTCTCTTTCAAGAGAATCGGCTTTCTTTAACAATTCTCGAGGTGTAGGCCTTAATAGATCTATAGAAGTTTTTGTTGTCAATAAAACCTCGGAGTTTTTTATTATATTCCTAGATGTTAAACAAAGTTTAAATAAAACACGTTGTTCTCTATCAAAAAACGGTCAAGAATATACCGATTATCTCAAGAATATACTGATTATGTTTTTCGAAATATTGGGCCCAAATTATATAAACCAGGGTACAAAGTACTTAATTTGGCGTTAATAATCTTCTTTACCCTTGAAAACTGTATAAATCAGTCCATTTTTTAAATAACACGATATTATATTTGATTAATTGTACAAATTTCGATAGATAATTAAGGTTATGATATCTTTTGAATAAATTACAACATTTAAACAGCAGCAGTTTCAAAATTAACAATAAAGAAAAAACAAAAAAAGACATGCTCAAGACAATTTGTTGATATAAAAATTTAAAACTTCTTACCTGGCACATAAATATAATGAATATACAGGAGCTAATTTAAAATGTGGAGCGTTAACATCCAATTCACTTATAATATGTCTTAGAAATAATTCCTGATGCGTTTCAGGAAATTCTAAAACAGCTGGAAGAATTGGTTCTTGGCCCTGGGATTCGATATGGGCAGCTGCTGAGGTCGATGAAGAAGGCATTTTGGGAGATCTGAGAAAAAATAAGAAATACGTATACAAAAAGTGAATTAAACCTGCCTAAATATAGTTTATTAAAAATTTATTAATTACTATGAACAATTTAAATTTTATTACAGGACAACACACAAATTATGATTAAAAATTATTAAAAAAAAAAAAGAATTTTCTTTTTTAAATAAATTTAATGAAATAAATGATTTAATTAACAAATTAGCAAAAATGTTTACAAACAAAAAAAAGTGAGTTTTTGTTTAAATTTGTTTTAAGGACATTTTGAATATTATTTCTTAAATTTGTTGTGTGTAAGTTTGTGAAAGCTGCAAACAAATTTTTCAATAAAAAATATTGAAGATTATTAGTTTTTTTTTTTAATTTAAAAAATTATTTGTAATTTTGATTAGTTTTCAATTACCTCTCTTGACTATTTGAACCTCCAGATTTTAAACTGGATATTGATTTTGTTTCATTCTCCAGATTACCTTCTAAGCTTTGTGTATCGCCACTATTACCAGCGCCTCCAGAAGCGCTATTAAAATTTCCACCGATTGTTGCATTTGTATGATTATTATGGTCTGAGCCATTTGAACGTAATTTACCATCGATTTCTGTATGATCCGTTGGATTACTGTTATGGGGATCGTATTCACTTTTATGCGTCTGTGAAGGAAGATAATTATTTTTATATATTTTCTTTTTATAGCAATAATATATTGTATTTTAAAATAATTTTAAACTCGAACACATTCATCGGTTTTAGTCGGTGAGAACAATATGCGATATTAATGGCAGAGGAGACAACTTTATCCTAAAATATAACTTTATCCAATAAAATATTAAAACTTTTGCAATTCAAAACTTTAACAAAAGAAAAAAAGCTTTAACAAATTTAAATGAATTTTTATTAATACTCATTTATAGCCAAGTCAATGGATGTTTATTTACGGGAAAATTTTAAAACTTATGGCGTTTTCTTTTCTGAGTAAAATTCTGCATTTATTCTGCCTTTTACATTTTTTTATGTTCTTTTCTGAAAAACATGTGTTATTTTAAAAGGGTAAAGCGTTTTTTTCTGTTGATGTTCCCTTTAAAATTAAAAAAAAAAAATGCTACATCTTCAACACTCATTTTAATTAAAGGGGCATGAGTGCAGCACTAGATCAAGGCGAATTCAGTACAAGGTGGTGGCAAGTTTCGAGCCGTAAACACTAACAATGCAATACAAAAAACATCTGTTGTTTCTGTTGGCTTTGGATTGTTTTAGGCTTGCCACCACTTGTAATTGAATTTATCTTGCGCTAATTGTACTGTATTGTTAATGCCGAAATTTGTGTTATTTTGTAAACGTAAAATATGAAACACTTCTTAAAAATGTGGGGTGCATTTAAAAATGTTGCGAAGTTACATTTAACACTTATGCAACACTTTTTTTAGAAAAGAAAACGCCATTATATTTTTAGTGAAGTTTAAGTACAAAAACCATCGTTTGCCAATGGTGTCGAATAAATTTCCGTACCATTATATTTTTTTGTTCAAAATAGTTTTAAAGATTTAATTCAAACAATTATTGCTCAAAAAATAATATATTGGTAAACTGAATTTTATTCCTTCGACCTCTTTATTTTATTAAAAATAAAAAGTTTTTTCGAGCTCGAGGCCAATGTAAACTTTCTACGGCATCTAAATTCAATAAATTGGGGTTAACAAAATTTAAACAAAAGACTAGAAAAGTGCTATACGAGAGTGGGTCAATAAGTAGATGACTTTTTGAATTTCCTGCCTCTTATCTGAAAGGGCAAAACTGCTCCCGTCAACAGGCATCTCCTGTCAACATTTTTAAAGGCTATGTCATTTAGTTTGTGCGTGATTTGAGGAGAAAATGAAAAAAGTGAATTTTGTGTGCTTATTAAGCATCAAATTGCAATAATCCATGAATTATGCTACGAATTGCTCCCTCTGCCCTATTCTTCGGATATAGCCCCTGGTGACTATTGTTTCTAAAACTGAAGAAATGGTTAGGCTGAAAGAGATTTGACTAAAACGACGAAATCATTTCACAATAAAAAACCAATTTTTATGACCTGAAAAATTTTATTTTTTGATAGTGATAAAAAATAAGAAGAAACGTTAGATAAACCAAATAGAGCTTAAAAGAGACTACATTGAAAAATAAAATGATTGCTTATCCCATTTATTATCATTTAAAAAGTTTCGGACTTATTGAGGCGTCCTTGTAAGTACATACATATGTATATCTAAAGAATCTGATAAAAAAAATATATTGTCAGCTCATTATTGGTTTGACCTACCGACCATTTAAAAAAAATTGAGTTAGGTATGGGGTATCCCTTTCTGAATCCAAAACCTGGGGCCTGATTCTGGCAGTCGTGATCGAGTAATTTTTCGATTCGAAAGCAATTTAATATCTAATTATTTCAGCCAATACTGAACGAATCGGAATAATTTTTTCAGTGTTGTAAAGCATTAATTTGAGTTTCACAATACTGAAAAAATAATTTCGATTCGTTCAGTATCGATTGAAATAAAATTGCTTTCGAATCAAGAAAGTACTCGATCACGAGTGCAGAATTAGGCTCCTGTTTCACGAAATTGTTCATGGTTTCTGAGATAGTAGGCATTGATTTTGCTCCATATCAACTATTTTTAAGTTTATTAAGTATTGTTTTGCTCTACAAGCTAGTGTTTGGCGAATGCAGCAAATTCCTCATACAAAAACGTACAAAATAAATATCAATCTTGCATTGCTTTATTGTCGTAAGAAAAAAGTAGTAAAAGCAAAATAAAATGTCAACAACTCAATACACAGCAGTAAGTATACACATGCAGCACAAAAAGCTGTTCTTAAAAACAAATAAAAAAAGTAGCGTTTGCGGCACTTCTAAGTTTGCTCATGAACGTTCACAAAAATTTAAAATTTTCTTCAAAACACAAAAAATTTCTATCGGATATATTTTTTTAGAAACCCTTATGTAAGCCTTCATTATAGTTTTTCTTCACTACGACTTTTTGGCATATGCGCCAAACCAAAAATGAGCTGACGATATGATGAAAACCTTACACAGATTAAGAAAACTTAAATTGAAAATTTTATGTATTTTTTTTGTAAAGAAATTAAGTAAAACAAGCTAAAGTGAGTTTGAGAAGATCTGAATATTATTGATGTTATTGCTTTCTTTACATTTTAGCGATTTTGGTATCACGAGAAGATCTGTCTTTTTTAAAGGTCATTTATATTTTAAAACTGGGACTTAAAAAAAAATGACCTGACCTGGCCGAAAATTTTCAACTCAGCAAGTTTCGACGAGAGCAAAACTGCCACAACAACGAAAAGATTTGTTTTCATTTGCTCGGGTCCAAAATTTTTGTTAAACGGTTTTTAAGACATCGATGAAATAAGAAATGGATTGATAAAACAATCGCAGACAGGGAGATCTTAGACATTTTAATTTAGGGTTGATTTCTGCCGTAACGGATTTCTTATTAGACATTAGAAGTGACATAACCATAACCAAACAAAAAAGCGGTTAGAACCAACCTTATGAACAAGATTGTATTTGATTATAGGTGACTAACCATTACGCCATTACCAGAACCATACAAACCAATTTCATTTTGGGGACTATGGTCATGGTTACGGCAATGGCATTATGGTTATGTCATGTTTAATTGAACCTTTCTCAATTTTTTGTATACTCTATAAGTCAAACCTTCCTATCTTATATTTGTCCATGGCCTTTTATACTTTTCTTTAAGTTAAATAATGCCAAATTATAAAAGTTTGCCTAAAACTGCAAATTTCTTAGGAAAAAAGGTTTAATCATATAAACTCTGAAATTTAATTAAACAAAGTTTTCTTTTTAATTAAACTAAACTAAATGGCTTAATTCAATTGAGAGGAAATTAAACACACAATAGCTTCAATTAACATATCTAATAACTCCAAACTAATAAAATGAAAAAGTTTTAAAAACGTTTTGAAAACTTACCGAACTTAAGGCTCCATCTTCATCATTCCACGAACCAGGTGAAGTGGGTGAACGACTGTGATGTTGTAATGTTTTTTATATAGATCCAGTTTTAAATCCATTTGTTTTTGTAGTTTTTGGTTTTACAGAACCAACATTTTTGTTGTTTAGTTTGATGTGTGTAAAAAATTTTGTTTGTTGTATTCCGGAAAGGGGTTTACGAGGGAGTTTGTGTGTGTAAATTTGGTAAAGTTGGTTGGGTTTATTTGTGTATTTTTGGTTGTGGTTGGTTTGTGTGTATGAGGTGCAGTTTTTTTTTATTTTTAAAAATTTATTAACAAAACAAATAAATAACATAAAAAATGTTTTCGTTTTTTATGCAACACAAAATACAACATAAAATGAAAAGAATGTTAAAAAATATGAATGAGTAAATAAATTAATAAAAAAAACACAAGCGTAAAAATGAAAATTAAAACATTAACAAATGTAAGAAAAAAAATGCTTTTGAAATTTCTAGATTTTTGTCAAAAATTTAATGGAAATTGTGGTGGTTTAAAAATACACAAATAATTTTGAATAACGAAATGGCATAGAATAACAAATTATTTGGACAGTTATAAAATTTCAAATTGTTTGCTTTAGTTATTCCTTCAACAACCAAAAATTAAAGAGGAATTTTTTGCCCTCAATAGAAATTACGGCTTACGCCTGCTGAGCCTCCTCCACAAGCTATCGACCGACTTACATCTTCATTAGGAAAGCCGAAACTTTCTCAGCTTTTTATTTTAATTCAAATATTGAGTTTTTAATGGTACTCCACCAGCACGATGCAAAAAGTTGGGTGGAAAACAAATGGTGAAAAACTGTAACGCAGTACAATTATGCGACGCCAAACCATTAACCAATGCTGACGAAAGGACGCGAAAAGGCAGACAAACATGGACAGCACGATTGCTCTAAAAAAATGTAATTACAATGACACGCGGAGCTACTTCCCCATTCAGAGCAGTTTAACGAATGATTTTTATTTTAAAAATAACTATTTTATTTCAAAAGCATTTTTCTTTTCTTAACAGCTTTCAAATTTAAAAAATATTACAACATAAAATGTTACAAACAAACTATTTTTCTTTAAACTTATTGAAAATAAGCGTACATTTAGGTTTTACACAAATAAAATAGAACTTCGAATTTCATTCGAAAATTAATTCGAAATGAACAATAATTGACTTGACTTACCTTTCATAGAGGCACGCTGAGTCCAATTGTGATTGTGACAAGGCCAAATTGTAACGGCCATCAGTTGGTGAATCGACAAAGCGATACGATGCCACACGACCAAACATAACAACCGAACCGTTCTAAAACACAAAATTTAAATAAAAAAAAATTAATTTACTTATATTGAATTTTTAATTTATTATATAATTGAATTTGTACAAATTTTATAATAATTACATTATTTAATTAAAATGTTAAGCAAAAAAAAAAAAAAAAAAAAAATTAAACGTAAAACGACCGCAATGAACTAATAAATGAAAATTATGTGGAACACACACGTCTAACATTGACTAATTTTAAAAATGAACTGAAAACAAGGGGCGTTTGTTCTAATGGACGCCTTCATCTCGCCATTCTTTTCACAATTTTAATTCATTCATTCCGAGTTCTTTTGTTATTTTTTTTGCTGTTATTATTTAATTTCGGGAGAGCAAAATTTAAATATAAAATACTGTAAATTGAATGGGTAAATGGCGATTGAATGGTACTCTAAAGCGAAATAAGGAGAAATGCCACTTGTTATGCTAACAAAAGAATTTATCTAACAATAAATTTCAAACAAATTAGGAAAATACATAATCCTAATTATATTGAAGTTAGCAAAGTTTTGATTTCCAAGTTATTTTATTATCTCTCTCGTTAAAAACCCGTGTCTAACGAACAGAACACAAGTTACATAATGTTATTATAAAAAAAAAACATCTGATTTTTTATGGTCAGTTAGATATTCCATTACTATTCTGCTACATATGCGATGTGCTTCTCTAACATGCTCCTACCCGTGAGATGAGATTTACGATTTTTATTTCAGCAAACGTCAAATTCAATCGCAGAGTTTATCTTATAAGATAGTTGTGATGAGATTTCAACAACCGTCTCAGAATGTTAATTAGAATACAAATTAGAGTCCAAACATTAGATAATAAACTCTGCGAATGAATTGAGCTTTTGCTGATGGTAAAAATTGTATATATCATCTTACCTGTAGACCGCAAGTAAGGGAATAAACATAAACATAAACAAGATGCCAAAACATTCTTATTTATAGAAATATTCCTACGGAAAAACTAGATAAATCCCGGGCACTACTTGATCTCAGCTCTCTACTAGTGTTGAACCACCCCAAATAATTCCTTCATTAGCATTCAAAAAAGAATACAAAATCATTTCTTAGTCCAATCAAATGCAATTTATCTTAGTAATAAAGAGAATATCACCATCTTTATTAGTTTAGATTAGATTTAGATTTTTGAACCGCCTGTGCATAATTTCGTACAGTCCCCCATAGTAAACTATGACTGAATTGGGTCTTATTGGATTATATTGTTGTGTTTCGTAGTTCTTATGTTATTTATGAAACTACCCAACCCTATGGGTACGCTGAAGAAAATAGATGTATTATAGAGCGAAATGAGAAAATGAAAAAGCATTTGTAACTGCCCTATGTTCCACCTAGGAAAGGACTAATTACACTGTGCAACAAAATTCAGGTCATCGCCGCCAGCCTCAACACTTCCAATGCGAAATGAAAGTAGAGCAAATCTGCCAAAGGGTTTTGAAATGTTAGCTCAGGTTCCCGAAATATGGGCCCCTAAAGTTTTTGAATTTTTTGAAAAGGCGTTTGGTATAAGTCATAAAAAAATATACTAACGGTACTTTTGAACTAAAAAATATTTTGAGATGTCTGCAGTAGAATTGCATGGCGATTCTTTTCTTAGAATATATTAACCCTCTAACACTCATTTTAAGGGGTCATTTTTTGTTCTTTTCCCAATTCTTACATAAAAGTATACTTAAACGGCACTTTAAGGGGTTAAAATGTTCTACGAATATTTTCTGCTTCAAATTTCACTAGGGGTCTTCTTAAACCAAAAGTTTGTGTGATGTATTTAAAACGGATTTTCGAAATTTCGGGCATTAAAAATTTTGAATTTCTTAAAATGGCGTTTTGTACGAGTAAAAAAAATATACTAAATGTACTTCTGAGCAAAAAGACTATTTCAGATGTCTTCAGTAGAATTATATGGCGATTCTTTTCTTAAAATATATAAAAACCCTCTAACACTAATTTTAAGGGGTCATTTTTTAACTTTTTTAACACCAAAATATACTAAAACGGCACTTTAGGGGGCTAAAATGTTCTACGAATATTTTCTGCATCAAATTTCACTAGGGGTCTTTTAAGACCAACAAATCTTGCATTGTATGTAAAACGGGTTTTCGAAAAATTCAAAAATTTCAAGGTCCGGAATTTCGAAAATCCGTTTTACAAACATTGCATGATTTTTTGGTCTTAGAAGACCCCTAGAGAAATTTGATGCATAAAATATTCGTAAAACATTTTAACCCTTAAAAGTGCCGTTTTAGTATACTTTTGTGTAAAAGTTGGCAAAAAGGAAAAAAATGACCCTTAAAAAGAGAGTTAGAGGGTTAATAAATTATTAGCAAAGAATCGCCATACGATTCTACTGCAGACATCTGAAATTATTTTTTAGCTCAAAAGTACATTCAGTATATTTTTTTTGACTTATACCAAACGCCTTTTCAAAAAATCCATATTTCGGGAACCCGAGCTAACTTTTTAAAACCCTTTGGCAGATTTGCTCTACTAGTAGTCTACTTTCATTTCGCGTTGCAAGTGTTGAGGCTGGCGGCGATGACCTGCATTTTGTTGCTCAGTGTAATTAGTCCTTATTATTTAATTTTTTTGTGGCTTTTTTAATGTATTTTACTTGTTGATTTGTAACTTGTAGTTTTGCGAAATAGGGCCCTGATATAGAAAACGACTAGAACAGAAAGAGAGCGATGGATTAACAAAACCTATCTCAGCTGTTAAAAACCTTACTTTAAGATTTTGTTAGTCTTTATTTTGTTCTGACGTACAAAATTTTTTTCGTTAGAATAATTTTTTTTTATTTTGTAATATGTATAATGGTTTTTTTCTTCTTTTTGCAGGTTAAAACTCTAAATTCTTGGGAAATAATAATGAATGCATGCAGTACACAACAACGCGTTAAAATAATCGAAGTTTTCTATTTTTGCAACGCAGCAAAAATATCACCAATATGTATTTAACTCAAGACCAGCCCAGCCCCCTCAGCGTTCATGGATAGCAATTTCGCCATGTAAAAGGTGCTCATCGAAATATATTGAAACTCAAGGCAACGTAGAAGCTGTGCGGCAGATTAATAAAAATGACCCATCTGTTTCAACTCGTCGTCGTTCTGGCCACTTGTGCAAGTTACAGAACAACAACAGCAGCAAATTTTAAAGTTAGATCTTAGGATCTAACTTTACAAAATTCAAATTCTGCAAGCTGTTCTATCGCAAGACTACCAACAACGACATTGGTCTTATTTGGGCCACCGATTTTCCTTACATTTTCCCAACACTTTTGTGACTACGCGGCTGTAGTTTATATATTTTTGTAAAATTTCAAGTAGGCGTGTCACATCCCATACAAAGATAATATAGATTATTGTTAATCTGGACGTGGTAACGTTAATGTAACCAAATTAGGTACAAATAGCTTGGTTATCAATAAACAAAATCTTAAAAAAGTGAGCTAGTTGGAAGAAGTAGGCGTGGCACCTCTCATACATAGGCAGTATATTTCTGTATGTCTGGAGGAACGGCTACAGTAAAAGCTTCCAAACAAATAGTTTAGTTTTCAAGGAAAAGATCTGCCAAAAAGTGGAATTGGTTTGAGAAGTGGGGCGTGGCACTTTCTATGCAAAGATAACATAGATTTCTATACATCCAAATTTTGTATAAATTGCTTCGTTATCAATATATGATGTCTGTATTAAAAAAATTCTACTTATTTTATTTGAAAGCAGGTCACGAAGCGAACTGAATTAAGCTAGTTGCTTATAAAATCTACATATCGAATCATATTTTGACAACATTACAAGGTAATGCAAAGTGCAACAATTTAAAAAACAAAGTAATGCATGCCAAAACATGCCAAAATTGGAGATTAAATTTGAATACAAACTTGCTTAAATCAAATTTCTGAAAAATATCGTTACAAACTAGACCATAAATCTTTACCACCCCTCATTTTACTAACAATTCTACTATGCACACTCATCTGTACGTAGATGACATTTTATAAATTGGTTAGTAGAATTATTTGTTTTTGTTTTAAATTTTTTTAATTTAAGTTTTTTGCTCTTGATGATTATGTTGTACATCCAATGTCTCATTCATCCGTAAGTGGCATCATTTAGAATTTAGAAAAAAAAAAAAAAAAATACTGTAAACGCTTTAACTAATTTACAGATTTTTTGTTTTATTTTTGTTTGTTTGGATTTTTTTTGCTATTATTATACGCCCCTTAATGTCAAACTTTTGTTTTCATTTTTTTTTTTAAATTAATTTGTTCATAAAATTGGTGGTCTACCTCAAAAACAAAAGTTCACACAATTATTTTTTACAGTAAAACTTTTGTCTCAAAAGTTTAGAAAATTTTTTTGTAATAACAAATTATTTTACACAGACAATACACACATACATGCGTACGTATAGTATATTTAATATAAATTTAACGCATTATTGAAATTAGAACAATTTAGATTTTTTTACTTAAAAAATATTCAAATAGTCTTTGTCTTGTGTTTTTTTTTTTATTGTTACAAAGATCGATGAACCATAAAAATCTGTGGCAAAATATAAACAAATAATTTGAAATTATTGCATATTTGTCATGATTTGTAAAGAAAATTGAAAGGGAATTTATGGAAATTTTATATTTTATTTGCATCAAATTATGGTTTTTGTGTCAAATAAAAGGTGGAGACAAAAAATGACAATATGTCTATATATTTTCAAATTTCCGGTAAAGATTTTTCTGTTATAAACAATTATTAGGGGAAACATAATACTTATGTAAGTTTTGTTAAAAAAAACTAAGGGACAGAGATTGAAATAGAGAATAATAAAATAAATGATAAAAGGAAATATAAGAAAGTATAGTCGGTCAAGACCGACCGCGTTATATACTCTACACCAGAGAATTAAGAGCCAAATTTTGAGACTATAGCAACCTATTTGAACCCAAAATAAAATTATGTAGATTTTATTAAAAGTTCTTTGTGCCGAATATTATTTAGAAATCTTCATCTATATGAGAATTTTTTGCCTTTAAGTGATTTTAGGTTGTGGGTCTACATGCCATGACATAGAAGCTATCATAAAACTTATTGTCGCCAATTTTCATGTTAAAACCAACGTCTTTAAGGAAGTTATGGCATTAAAAGCTATTTTCGGAGTAGTATTTGTATGGGAGCTACAGTCAAATAGCGACCAATTCCAATCATATATGGTCAGATCAAGTAAAGCGTGTTTTTTTTTTAGAGTGTCACAACTTTGTGTTGGCATCACTGCTTTATATGTGCACCCATTTAACAGCTGATAAATACTTTTTGTTAAGTTTGCTTTAAAATTTCATTATGAATCGACCTTCACCAGAGCAACGCGTGCAAATTGCTGAAATTTTTAATCGAAATCTTCTATTCGTCAAACTCATCTTTTACTTCTTCCATTTTATGGCGTACATAATCCTCCTTCAGAGCGGCTAAAACGAAGAACAATAGATCGTTTTCGGACCACATTCACTGTTACTGCATCCCGTCAATTCGTCACCTTTCTTGGCAACTGGGGTTGTGTCCTTCCACTTAATGGAAGATTTTACGAAAGGATCTTGTCTTAAAAGCTTTCATTATACAACTTGTTCCAACAGGTCGGAGCCACATGCCACACAGCGGGCGCTACCATTGATTTACTCAAAGAAACTTTTGATGAAAAATAATTTCACGTAGTGGCCCAATTCTTTGGCCACCAAGATTGTGTGATTTAACCCATTGGATTTTTTTCTTTGGGGTTATGTTACGTCACTTGTCTACGTCGATAAACCCCACAAAATTTAACACCTGGAAATCCACATTCGAAGAATTATAACGATAATTATCGGCGAAATACGGCCGTGGCACATGGCAGAAATCATATTTTAACATTAATTTCATAAAATTTTCTTTCCAATAAAGCACGTTTCATTGATATTTAAAATATATTTCCTTGTTTTATTAGGATTTAAACTTGTGTCACTCTATAAAAAAACATACTTTAAAAAAAAAAAAGAAAAACAGTTTGGACCAAATTTAATCTAAATACCAGCAAAATAAAATGATTTATGACTCTATTCCGGAAAGAAGCTTGTATGGGGGTTGTCACCACTTCCAACAGGCTTGGTCCTTGTGACCTGTGCACCGAATTTCGCCAAATTATCCTAAAATTGCGACCTGTACTTTGCGCACAAGGACAGCCATCCATACCGACGGACGGACATTGTTAGATCGACTCAAAAAGTGATTCTGTTGAAAAGTGTACAAAAAGGTTAAAGTGAACACAAAGATAATTACTCAGTCTGACAGACATGTTAAGATTGACTTAGGAAGTGATTCAGATTCAGTGACCAAAAGATATGTTAAATACCATAGTATTTAAATGCGTTACAATTTCAGCATAAACGTATAATACCCAGCCCATCTGTAGTGGTGTAGGGTATAAATAGTTAAAACAGAATTTTGGGTTAATGCTAGTTGTCGTGGGAAAACATTTTAAAAACGACAGGCGCCATTTTTTAATTAGCCAATCAATTAGTTTTTAATTAACTTCACAGTATTTTTTGATATGTTGTAATTTAAATTGATTTAACTTAAAAAAATCCTTAATATATAATATAATTTAGTTTTAAAATTGCCTTTTGTTTTCCACTTCATTTAAAGGACTTTAATACAATAGGCATTCTACTCGTAATCATAAGAGTGTCTATATAATTTTATTACCATAATAAATCAACTTTATCGATTCAATGTAATCATAATCAAATATTAAATGTCAATACAACAAATAAATAAATGATTTTTTTTGTAGATAATGTATACATAAATAGAGAAATAAAAATGTTCATGTGTGTAGAGGATACAAATAAAATTATTATAAAAAATCCCTGCAGGAAATGTCACTAGTGAATCTGTACTGATTCACTATTGACACAGTCACCACCCTGCAGGAAATGTCACTAGTGAATCTGTACTGATTCACTATTGACACAGTCACCAGTACTAGTGACTTATTATACCCCAGACAATGTTATTTACTATAGACATTTAACATGTGCGTGTCATTGGAAATCTACTACTGACGTTGGTACTACTGACTAGGTACTGACTAGGTAGTTCCTTTGGGAACATATGTAGACATTGGAACCAGAGAATCACTAGTACATTTTAGTACATGTAGTCTACACTTTTGGTACGAATACAATTTTTTTTATTATTTCTTTAACTTTTATAGGAATTGTACTTCTCAATTGTTATTGATAAAATTGTTTTCGTATTAAAGCCAAATATAGTGGCAAATGTAGTGTAGTGTAGACACTTCGTTGACAATGTCACCAAAATAGTCGACAAAACTGGTGACTTGGAGACACTTGCACCCAGGTTTCCTTCAGGGCAGTACTAGTGACTTATTATACCCCAGACAATGTTATTTACTATAGACATTTAACATGTGCGTGTCATTGGAAATCTACTACTGACGTTGGTACTACTGACTAGGTACTGACTAGGTAGTTCCTTTGGGAACATATGTAGACATTGGAACCAGAGAATCACTAGTACATTTTAGTACATGTAGTCTACACTTTTGGTACGAATACAATTTTTTTTATTATTTCTTTAACTTTTATAGGAATTGTACTTCTCAATTGTTATTGATAAAATTGTTTTCGTATTAAAGCCAAATATAGTGGCAAATGTAGTGTAGTGTAGACACTTCGTTGACAATGTCACCAAAATAGTCGACAAAACTGGTGACTTGGAGACACTTGCACCCAGGTTTCCTTCAGGGATATTACATACACTTATGTAAATAAAAAAATTTTATTCAAATACATAATAATACACTGAAAAGAAAAATCAATCCATCCTTAAATCAAACCGAAGCAGTGTCAATAGTACGGTAAGGACGGATTTTCTTAAATAAAGAACAAAAAGCTTGATTCAAGAAAGGATTATTCGAGTGCCCGTATTTAACATAATCTGAAAACGGGATTGACTTAAGTAAAAGTGAGATACAAATAAATCTCAAACTGTGCTTGATAAAGGAATTTCTTTCCAGAATTTGAACTAAAAATAAAAGGAATAAAGATTGATTCTAACCTAAAACACTTATATTAGAGAACCAGAGAGAGAGAGAAAGAGAGAGAATAATAGTATTACTAGCGGATACCCAGCGTGTACTACAACGCTAGAAATTCTTTATTAATGGAGGGGTTTCATCAGTGTTGCAAAATTGAAATTTTGAAATGGTACTGAACTTCAACTACAAGAGTATTTTTCCTACCAAATGGTACTTTTTTGATTTTTTATGAAAAATGTAAAAGGAACAAAAAATATTTGATTGGAATTCATTTATCTAAGTATTTAATGGCAAATTTAGTATTTATCAGGCCTGTTCTGAAAATCACTTTAGCTCAAATCACGTGATATCAAATCACATGAGCCTTTTAAATCACAAGTGTGATGTTTTGGTATTCCGTTTTGGTGTGATCTGCAATTGCCGAAAGTAAACCAAGAAACACAAATACGGTATGACTTTTAGAATCCCACAAAATCACACTTGTGATTTTAAAAGCACGTGATTTGAAATCACTTAACATTGCTTAACATTGCATGTTTCTATAAATATGGTTTTCATTTATATTTTCCACTACCATATTATCCTATGCATCCCTTTTTATAAATTTTCTTGCCAGTTGTAAGAACAAATATCCCATTCTGGAAAACAAAGTATGAATTCTGGCGTCCACGCTTTGCACTTCAATATTAACGTCGTTAATTATTGTTAAAATACAACATACAGTTTGCAACAAACACATGATAGATAAAGCGAAGTGATCACATTACAGTTAAAAAGCTCAAAGAATAAAAAAGTACTGAAAACAACGCGGGGGTACTGCGGTATTTTTAATATGCAGAAGAACTGAAAATAGTACCAAAGTACTGAATTTTTCAACACTGGGTTTCATTAAAGGTAGTCCTATTTTTTTAAAAACTCAAAGCTTATGTGGCTATCTAAATATAGATCTATCTAAGTTTTAAATGAAATATTTCACTAACTACCTATCGTGGTATTACTTTTGAAAAAGTACATATCTTATGTGCCTATCTAAATAAGGATCTATGTATGTATGTTTTAAATTTCATTAGAATCTGTTAGATAGTTTCGGAGAGGAAGAAATCGCCACCTACCTCCCATCTGGGTCCTATTAAAAAAAATAGCTATTGTGTCCACAAAAATAGGGATCTATCTATCTTTCGTTAAAATCGGTTAGATTGCTTCAGAGTGGCAAAAATTGCCACATATCTCTCTCCCCTCGTGGTCCTATTTTAAAAAAATGCATAGCTTATGTGTCCAAACAAATAGGGATCTACCAATGTTTAAAATTTTATTCGAATCTGCTAGACAGTTTCGGAGGCGGAAATTTCCCTTGTGTGTCAATGCAAGTAGGGATGTATCTATCAGCCTAATTGTGGTTGTCGTTGTCGTAAACGACTGTGTCGTTTTTTGTAGTAGATTAAATAATACATGTTGTGTGTTACTTTAATCTTTTTCAAAAAACGACACGGTCTTAAACGACAACGACAACCGCAATAAGGCTGTATGTTTTTAATTTCATAAAAACCTGTTAGATAGTTTCGAAGAGGCAGAAATTGCCGCCAAACTCCCCTCGTGGTCCTTGTTTTGAACCAAATTGTAGAGTAAAACCATCTTCACAAAGTAGTCTTTCTAATGAAACCTAATGGAGTACATCGGTTAGATGGTTTCAGAGTCTATAGCGGCCATAGGTAGAAACATGTTTTGTTTCGGGTGGGTATATAGATCAATTTACCCACCCGCTCGTTACACATGTTTTGTTTCACCTTTGTTGTATTCCCCCTTTTTTACAGAAGAACTCTCAATTATATGACACCAGTAGCGTGTCCGATATGGCTTTCGTAATCATTCTACTTTGAAAATTTGATGTATTTAACTAAATAATCATAAAAAATAGATTTCGGGAATTTTTTCTTCTTATTTTACTTTTTAAACATGAAAATCTTGTTGTTTCTACACAAAACCAGTAAAACATTTTTTACCTACTGTTGTAATGCTGTTTTACAAACACACACATATAGAATATAAAGTGCCATGACCAACGAAAAGCTCAAGCTGTTATTTACTTGATTTAAGAATTTACATTTTTTTTTTTTAAATTCCAGGATTGGTTTTTGAAAGTAATCTTATTTTGGATTGTTTTAAGTATTTTCGTTATTAAATTATTAATTACGACTCGTACTAAGAGTAAATTAAAAAAAAAATTAAATTTTTTTCTGTGTAAGAAAAACTCTCAATAAACAAAATAATAGTTTTTATCTGGTTTGCACACATAAGTACACATTACCGCAATTGGACAATAAACTATTTTTATCATCCCCCTTAACTTTAATTAAATGTCAAACCCTAGAATGATCATCATCGACAGACACTTAAGAGAAAGAAAAAACAAAAATTTAATTGCACAAATACAAAAACATTTTGACATTGCAAAAACAAACATTGACAGTTGAAAATTTATCAAAAGATAAAAGTCGAGTAGCTTATGCCTTTCTTTAAAACTTTAAAAGCTTCTTTTTGCGACAACAAACACTGACGTTTTCGGGATGCATTCGCTTTTGGATCTCATGTGGATTGGTATCGTCCCAAAATTCGACAATTTCGTTTGCTGACGTACTCATTCGACAAACGGCCTATTTGCCGCACATATAGCTGAAGAAAATTTTTCGATGCAATTTAGGACACCCGTTTTTATAAAAATATTTTATCATTTGAACGTGTTTATTGACCGCTATATTTGTTAATGGTGATTTGACAAACAGACTAAATAAATTACAGCCCATTCGAGAGATGTAGCTTAAAAAATATGGCGCTATCAACTGTCAGAGTTATGAGAACCTATTGGACGAACCTTTAATTTGCTGTACCGAATTAATAATATCTACCACAGTTAGTAGTCGCAAGTTATTCGAAGACATCGAAAAGAGAGGTTTTGTGAAAAATTAAAAATAAAACAATGGCGATGACGATCGTATTTATTTAACCCATTTAAGCCCAAACAAAAACTACCGGACAAAAAATTAAATATTGTTTATTTTATTATTTAATTCATTACATATAAACAAAAAACAAAAATTTTTTTTTTTTTTTGGAAAAAGGGAGGTGTACCCAAATTGGCACTACGGTCACTTTAAAAAAAAAATTTTTTAAAAAATTTTTTTTTGATATAGAAATTTCTGAAATTTTAGTTTATCAATAAGATAAACATATATTGAATAATGTCAAAAACTTTGTCGTAAGTTGCAAAAAATTAAGTGATCCCAAATTTGCACAGCGGGTGTAAATGGGTTAATCTCATCAATTATATTGATATATTATCTTAAAATTCAGAAGCATCATTTCGTGTCGCATATGTAACACACATGTGAGACAAACAATTAAGTCTATAAGTTATTCAGAGACACCAAATGATGATTGTTATGGGAACTTTTTAAAAAAAAATTTTAACAATCGTATTGTTTAATCAAATTTATAAACTGTGTTTGATGCATTAGAATGCATATAACAAAATTTTTCCAGAATTGTAGAAGCAATATTATCAAAGTATTATTGTAGGAAAAAAAGGAAGTTTTGGTGAAAAAGACAATCGATATTTTCTGCTGATCCTAAATATTTACGAATCGGTGAAGCCGAAGCGCGCATAACGGATAATGGAGATCGTTTTCGCACCATGATCATTGATTACTTGTTTGCAAATATGACTGACATTGATTCGGGTAAGATGTGGTTTCAACAGGATGACGCTACGATAGAGCTGGCAAACAATCGATAGTACTATCGATAGTATCGATAGTTGTATTTCCATTGGACTATCGACAGTTTATTTTCGATAGCGATACTATCGTTGAAATCTTTTTTAAGAAAATTATCAATAATTTTTTGTTTTGATTTGACAATAACAAGTCAGCCGTCGTTGCCGCACAGCTTAGCTAGTTGCGGCAGTTATCTAATCGGCTTAAGGATCAACCATTTTGAATAGCCTTGCTTATTCTCATGCCAAGGAAAAAATTTTAATAAAAGTATGTACCAGGTTTCTCAAATTATTTTCCGCCTGAATCGCCAAATAGTATATCGAAAATCGCCAACATTTAATATTTTTAGATTTTATAGTCGCCAAATACGAGTTTAAATAAAAAGAGTATACTAAAGTAATTTTACCTTTTTTAAAGTTTTCTATATTAACTAAAATAAAAATTTTCGTTTAGAAATTTATATTGAGAGCAAAAACAAAGTTGAGTTGTCTTATTGTTGTTTCGTATATTTTCCCAAACGAAAATTTTGAACAAGGTTTCGTTTAAATGTGCTAAATTCCCATTTCATACTATTGATAAACTGAAATTTATTGTTGAAGGGGTAAGCTATTCCTATGCGCATTTCACTGGTTGCTTAGGCCAGATCGTCAGGAAACTTCATCCAAAAAATTTAGAAAAACTAAAGATATTATACAATAAAACTGTTAAGCGAATAAGAATTATAAGCCCCAGTTTTACTTGTAACAATATCAAAGCTTAAACAAAAACACCAACAATAAAAAGTGAGTTTATCTTTTCTTACAGTCCCGACTACAATTGGTTGATTTTTTGTCAACTCTAAATGTAGTTGTAAGTGGGTAAAGAAAAAACAAAAATAAAAACAAATTACTTTATTTTATTTTGCCAGTTCAGTTTTATTTACATTTTTATTTTATTTTGAAAAATTTTGAATACATATTAATTTTTTTTACATACTAACCAGTGCACATTATTATTCTTGAAGTTTTGAAAATTCAACATCATATGCAATCATAAATAAATTGAAATATGACAACTTTTTTAGTGGAACCCGAATTATTGCAAACTGTATGTATATTTTAATACATATTTGAAAAAATTTAGCTTGTGATAAGGAAAATGACTGAAAATCTAAAGGGCTCTGGAGACTTTAAAATAAACCCGTCAATCAGTTACTGTCGTTTATTTGAGGCTTTTTTGGAGACGTACAAATAAACCCGTCAATCAACATTTGTAATTTTGATTTCATAGGGTTCGTTTCAAATAATATTTATATTTATATTTATTTATATTTTTTTTTCTTCCGTACATGACAACATACACAAAGCAAATAAAATTTTTTTGTCAATCACAACTGGAGACTATCAAATAATCAGCCATCAAATAAAAATCTCAAAACTTTTTGATTTTCATCAAGCATTGCCGACAACGCGTATGTGTACCCGAAAAAGAACGACTGCACGCACACAACTATGTGATTGATGTATTTATTTGATAGTCTCCCGGGCGTTTAAGAAAGATTAAACTTTATTCCAAATTTGGAAAATTGTATTTCTTTATATTTCTACATGGACAAGTACGGTAATTACTTACAAATTAAATTAAGGAATTCTACAAAAAATTCGATACTATCGATAGTATCGATAGTTTGTCAACAGACTATCGAAAATATCGAATGTTGCGACTATCGATAGTTTGCCAGCTCTACGCTACGAGCCATGCCGCGACCGCAACCTCGACTTATTGAAATCAAAATTTGGCGATGAAATCGTTTATTCAAAAAACCAGTTAAGAAACAAAATATCCAAAATGAATTACTGTTTTTTAGAGGTAAATACATCGTTTAATGCGAAAAAATTAAATACTGTCCCCATGTTATGATAAAGCAACGTCGAGAAATCCTTGTTCAGTGCAGAAAGAAGTCAAGTGACGGGCACTTGACTGCTAGGCTCTTAACAAATTTTTTTCCTGAATGTTTTAGGTCCCAATAAATGTTTGATATTAAGAGCTTTGTAAGAATATTTCACAATGGCCTACAACGGAAGCAGAATGTAATGTAGAACGAGTGTATGATGACGAAAAGTCATATATCTATGACAATAATATAAAACTCTTTAAAAAGTTCATTTTACTTTTGAAGCCCTAATAAAATTTAATATTTCGTACGAAATTAACAATAGTAATTGATGGTTGTTTGTTTCAGAAACCCGTCAAGTGTAAACTTTTTACAGAAATAGATGGATACACTTACAGAAATAGATAACATTTATAGGAATATATATCAGTTTTGTAAAAACAAATTTTTTAAGATTTCTAGGAAGGTTTCTTTGATTTATGGTATTTTTTTTTCTACAAAAAAATGTGACATTTTATTTAAAAAAAAAATGCAATTTGGTGTCTGTTTCTTAAAAATTTTGCTCCCGAAAAGGGTGGCTTGTTTTATTCTAAAAAACTCATCCTTTTCGGGAGCAAAATTTTTAGGAAACAGACACTAAATTGCATTTTTTTTCAAATAAAATGTCACATTTTTTGTAGAAAAGAAAACACTATTACTCAAATCAAAAATTGTTCGCTTGATTGGAACTGGAAGTAAGGTTCAATTACTGTCGTACGACTTGACACCTCTCGATTATATCCTGTGGACCTTCTTGAAGTCACTGGTTTATGCTGATAAGCAAGCAACAATAGACGCTTTGGAGAACAACATTACGTGTGTCAAACGGCCAGTAATGCTCGCAAAAATGGACTAAAATTGAACGTTCAGAAATCACTACTTCAAGCACAACCAGACAGCACATATGCCCAAAATCATTTTCAAATGTTAATGACATGTATTTTTCTTTGATTTTTTGATTTATAAAATTTAATTTGTTGTGTTATTTTTTACAACTTTAAGTTCTATGAGGTTAGGACAACAATTTTTTCAACTTTTCCTAAAAATCATCACCCATTTTTTATGTAACCGTAAAATTTTCTAGTCATTTGGGTTGTTCACGGAAGGCTGGTTATCAGATTATATGATTATTTTGTTATATTCACAACAACAAAATATATTTATTAAATTATTTTTTTTTAAATAAATTTTGTTGCTGTTAATAAAACAACATAACCATATAAACTGATAATCCGCCTTTCGTAAACAACAACAACTATTTTTAGAAACATTTCTCATTAATTTCACAAACGAATTTTCTTACGCATATTTCATACACTAATTTTAATAATATCAGGTGCTTCTCTATATCTGTATTCACACGCAACATATTGTATTTTGCACAGTTATTTGGACAAAAATAATTGAAACAATTTGTGACTATATTGACATTTACTCACATGCAAAATTGTTGGCTGCGTTATGTGATGGCCATTAACAAAGGTCAAGGCATCTGTGTGTAGAGGTGTTACTGTACAAACACCCTCAACTAAAGATATTAAACAGTGCCGAGGTTGTATGGATGGTCCGAAAAGCTGTAAGCAATTTGTATTTGCTGACCCGACCTATAGAGGGGAAGATTTAAATGACATGTTATAAATAAAAAATTGTTAGGGAATTAAGTTTTTTTTTTAATATCATTTCAATTTCCTAATTTTTTTATATTCTCTTACCTCAATTGGATCATTTCCTAATTTAATACGTCTACCACCATCTCCGCTATGTGTTACTTCAACTAACATTGGTCCCTCGCGGTCTTGTGACATATTATTGGTCCCATTGGCAGCACCCAAAGGTTTTTTCTTACGTCTACGAGGCTGTGAATCAGCTGGACGTCTTCTCACGTGAAACATGATAGAACCTGCAAGTAAAAAGTAAAAATGGGAAATTATTAAAAATTTCAATTGAAAAGACATCAAAAAATTTTATTAAAACATTTTACTTGGTAAATTCATTTTCTACGGCAACCCGAACTCAATTTTTCTTAATTTAATTTAATTTTTTTTTTTTAAAGAAAAAAAGACTTTCTAACGAGAGCTTTTAAAATCGACTAATAATTTTAAGTGCAATTTGTGTGAAATTTTTTTTCATTATTTTTGTTGAAAACTTGCACAAACTGCCAAACAAACTTTTGCTACTTTTTCAGAAGTTTGCTCGTTTTATTTTTTGTTGTATGAAAATTTGAACAATATAATAAAAAAAATAACAACACCAATAGAGTAGTAGTAGTAGCAGCAGTAAGAAAAAATTGAATCACATCCAATTTACTTGAAGTTGAGATACAAAACACAGTGGAGGGCATAGAAAAGTAATGGTGTATAATACAGTGTTACAGTAGAAAAACAGACTAGATACTGGAGTGTCATAATCACGACTCATGCGAATATAAAGTAAAAAGTTTATCCCTTTTAAAGGGTAAAGGGAACAAGTTTTGAGGGATAAGGGTAAATGATTTTTTTGCCTAGAGGGATTATTCATGACTTAAAATTTTTGTAGACGAAGTCTAAAGGAAGCCCTGCGAGGTAGATAAGCCTTTCTACACCTCTTGTCTAAAAAACTCACTTTCATGCATTTTCCTTAAGCAAAATTAGTCATATTGAACATCCCTTCTAAGTCATTGTACTTAAAATTATAGAAAAAATGTCTATAAATTTTTAAATTTAATTAAAAAAAAAAACTGCGTAAATAAGAGAATGTATTTTACAAATCGTTAACATTATCAATTAACAATTTAAAATATTTTTGGAAAATTTTTAATTTCGAAAACTCAAAACCAGGGACCGTAATAATTATTCCTTTTTTCATAAAGGCTCAGTTAGTCTTTACTTTCTGTTCTGTTACGAATCAGCTGATTTGTTTTTGTTATTAAAAAACCTGTGAAATTGATTAGCTTTTCTGTTCTGTTGCGGTTCAGTTTGTTAAAATCAAAAACTTGTTAAGTAGTTGTAAGTGACAGCAAATAAATAATACAAAATACATATTTATATTGAAATAAATTATTTTTTGATTTTAGGAATTCATAAAATTTTATTTCTTTAAATTTATGTGCATTAAAGTTATTAAAATAAAACAATGGACGGTGCAAAACTAATAAATTTGTCATAAATGGCGGAAAAGTTGCTACAGAGAAAGTAACTATTACAATTTCGTAACAGAACGGCACGGAACAGAACAGAAACATAAAGTAAAGACTAAAGGGCATAATAAACCACACAAAATGCTTGGCAAACACCCACATTGTTTCCATTTGGGGTTTGCCAATAAACAACACAAATATTCTCCGTGCAAACATTAATTTGCATTTTTGTTTTGTTTTCAATGAATGCAGATGCTGATAGTGCTGCGGCAATTTTGTTGCTTTTTGCATAAAACGGAGAAGAAATCATAAAATAAAGGCAAAAAATTCAAAGTTAAACGTGATTTAAACAACGAGCTATTTTGTGGCAAGCAATACTACTAAACAAATTTAATTTAATATTTAAAATTAATTGAATTGAAAACATTTAGCATTAGACGCCACCAAAAGTTTAACAAATATCCAACATGTCTGCCAAATATTAAAAAATTTTAATATTTCTGCAAACATTGCTTCAAATGTTTGTCCAAACAGCAAACACCCCAATTAACAACACAAAATATTTGTACAAACGTAAAATTTTGACATGTTTGCCAAGCCATTTGTGAGGTTTATTATGCCCTTAACTGTGCCTTAAGTCAGATGATTTCAGTTATTTTTTTATTTATATTTTTTTGAACAAAAAAAAGTTATTTTTTTGATTCTTATTTTTTCGATTAAAAATAACAGTTTCGTGTAGCGTTAATTTAATTACTATTTTAAATTTTTAAAATCTACTTTATTTCTTATCTTAAGAAGTTTCCAATTTCAAATCAAAAGTTTTTAATTACGTTTTAGAATTTTCAATTCTATTAAAAAAGTTTTTGCTATTAGTATTAATTTTAACCCTCTACTTATTTAGTTTCCCTCTTACTGTTCTCTATGAAACAAAAAAAATATATAAGATTTTTTGCCAAAAACACTTTATATTGCCATAAAAACTATGACAATATATGCAG
Source organism: Pollenia griseotomentosa (assembly GCA_963931875.1). NCBI lineage: Eukaryota > Metazoa > Arthropoda > Insecta > Diptera > Polleniidae > Pollenia > Pollenia griseotomentosa. Next base: position 222,727,957 of record OZ007560.1, read on the forward strand.
CATCATCAATTTTCAGTTTTATATTCTTTAGACTTTTTGCAAAAAACTAATGTCAATATAAACCACATTTATACACACGTACTAAAAATTCAGACGTTTGCAAATTATGAACGATAGAGTTTGACACCGGAAAATAAACTGAGTTTAAACTCTTAACCCGAGTTTAAAAATTTTTTTGTTTTGTACAAAATATTTCACTAAGACATTGTTTGACACTATTTTTTTAATGCGTGTTATTTAAATGTAGCAAATTAATACTGGAGATATCAAAATCATACTTGGAGACTTTAATGTTCTCGTGACATAATGGGATCGTAAAGCTTTAAAATCAAAAAGACCATGGAATCATTGAAAGGAAATGGCTGAGGATTATGGAAGGCGAAAGAAACAAAAGGGTTATAGACATTTTCAGCGACCACTTGCTTGTTGTCAGCAAAATCTCTATATCATTAAAATTTTCCAGAAGTAACCTAAAGATACGACTTCAATTCAACCTTCCACGATTACCCTGAAAATAATACGACTATTCCATACACGCATGTAAAGTCTAGCCCATAAAGAACTAGGACTGGCCCAAAGGTAACCCAAATGTTAAAAAAACATGGTCTATTTAATATTACGATGTCCTAGGGCTGGGCCATTATAATCCAGCTTTGCATTACAACGGAATAGTTTTAAAACTACTCAATGTTCACACATACTCCCTGCGGATTAGTTTTGAAACTAATCCATGGTATACTCCAGAGGATTACTTTTAACTTCGTTTAAAAACAAAAACATACCACTTAAAAAGGAAAAAAATGTCGTTTAACTACAAACTCTTTTTTAGCAAAGACATGGTCCATGCGTGCATTACATTGGACCATGTTGTAAGTAGTCAATTTTATCTAAAATGGATCAAGTAGTCCAATATTATTTGCAGGGTTGATGAAAACAAGGCTTATGGAACACTGCGATAAATCCTTACAGGAAACCCAACACAATTCTAGAACACTTGTATCAGCATGGAATAAAATCGAAAATGCAGTGTTAAATTTAGCAATACAATTATCCGACTAATGTCTTTCGACGAAAGGAATGGATTTCAAATAGGACATGGAATAAAATCATAAAGTGCAAAGAAATACATCATGAATTGTATAACTTTGTCGTGAGTATCCGAAGCAAAATTGTGTATTGGATCTGTCGGAGCCAATAAAAGAAAGTTCATTTCAACAAATTTTGTGGAGCGGAAAAAGCAGCTAATCAATATAATCCTCGGAAAACTTTTAAATGCATTTCAACGGTCACTTCTAATACATGTAGGACATCCACACCCCTCTTTGACTAACAAGGAAGCATCCTCAAAAGCACCCAGCAGCAACTCACCAGATAGAAACAACGATTCAGAGTGAGTGGCGACACTAATGAATTTGGAAATGACAAATCTTACGTACCACCCCGAAATCGCGCAACCATCACATATGCTACCCGATCCATAAGGGAGATAGCTAATGCTATACCACGTGTAAAAAGCGGAAAAACTGCTGGCTCTGATAATATTCCTGCGGAAATATTTAAAATGAATGCTTTTTGGTTTGTTCACTTACTTGCAATCTTATTAACTGAAGCATGGACTAGCCAATCAATTCCCAGCCGCTGGCATAAAGGTTTTATTATCGCTGTCGCGAAGAACGGAGACCACTGCTATTGTTTAAATTGGGGTAAAATGTCGCCACTAACCACCATCCAAAAGTAATTGGCGATCATAATATTAGAGCGGCTTTCACCACTGAATCATACCTTAAGACAAGAGCAGGCGGGATTCCGAGAAGGCAGATCATGTGTCCACCATGTACCGACACTCAGACACAAAATCGAACAGGCGAACGAGAACAAGTTATCAACAAACTTGCTGTTTGTGGGCTTTAAACGGGCTTCGACACCATAATAAGACATCACATATGGAAATGTCTAGAACTTTAAGGATCCCCGAGCATAATAAAGAACTTGATAAGGAACATGTACTATAATGCTAAAAACAAGCTGCTACTAAATGGACAAACCTCATACTCATTCCAGATCGATATCGGAATTCGATAGGGATGTGAACATTCCCCTCTCCAATTCCTTTTTTGTATTGGATCAGTGGCCTCCATTTACAAAACTTAACGACCTGAATTATGCAAGCACTTTATCGAAACGCTTTGTAGGTCGAACTACGGATCAATATAATAAAAACAAACATAATAAGAATTAATACTTACAGCTTCAACGCTCTTGTATTAAATGAAGTAGTCATAGAGGATGTCCAATCTTTTTGTTACTTGGGATGTACAAGATCAAAGAATAGTGGTGCGGATAAAGATATTACGAAACGAATAGACAAGGCTCTTAAGGCCGTCTACACCTAAAGAAAGAGGTGGATGCCCAATGATTTATCCCGTGATCTAAAATTACAATACCTGCGTTAACCCTATCCTTCTTTATGGCTCTGAAGCATGGGGTCAAATCAAAAAGTTCCCAGAAAACTAGAAACTCTTACTAACCGTTGCGTACGCCGTATAATAAGATGTTTTTGGCCAGAGACGATTAGTAACATCGACCTTTTGCGCCTGACACATCAATCCCAGATTGACCAAGACATCATACGAGGGAAATGTGGATGGATTGGTCAAATGTTGAGGTCAGGAACTACTATCGCTAAAAGTGCTCTAACATACAACCCACAGGGCACAAGACAGAACCAGATGGAAATTTCTAATTGAAGCCGTTTACTCCGAAGTCGGAGAATAGCGGATCATCATCATTGAATGTAGAGGAATAACCAGTCTTTTTCTCAGATTTTTAATCTTTAGTTAAAGGAAAGTTTACACTTTAGTTTAGTTAAAAATATTTCTAGTCGATAGCATAAAAATAATAAAACTTCATTAAATATTTATAACTAGGGATAACATGTTTATGTACTAAAAAATCGAAAATATGCGCTTAAAATATGCACTAAAAAAAATATATACTCAAAACTAAAAAAAAATCAATAAAAAATCGTTTTTTAAATTTACTAAAAACAAAAATATAAAAAATTACATTTCATTAAAAATTGCAATATTATCGAACTGGCTTCTAATTTCCTCTGCAACGCGGCATAACCCATGTCCCATGTAACAGTTTGGATAAAATATGTTAAACCCATTGCAACCCTAAAGCCCTTATGACACTACATTTTTTATTCATTAATTGATATAGAAGTGATAGAAAGAAACAGTAAATGTTAGAAAGAGCGAACTATAAAAAATGTAAACAAAGTTTTGTTTCAGGGATGGCGTTGAGAATTTTTAAAATTGTACCAACATCCTTTAAAAATTGTACTTTTTTACCCTAATTGTACTAAAAGATTTTTTTTAGTTGAAATTAATTTTATTTATGTTCATAAAAAACACCACAAAAAGGTATTATAAATCTTAGTTAAAAAAGTATCAACAAAAAAGTACAATTGAAACAACTTAGCCATCCCTGTTTTGTTTATTTTATTAAATGTTGCCAACTTTTTGTTTATGAGAAACCTAAAAACAAAAAGCGGTAAATCGCTGAATTTGCCTATAAACCGCTGATTCAGCAACACTTTTAATATTTCAAGCTTGAACTGTCAATTTTAAGTTAAACAATTTTACATTTTTTTTTGACATAACTTCATTTTTTATCGATAACTTTAGTAAAATTTTTGACGGTTTGCCATTTATCTTAATACAGCTTAACTCTTTGCACTTGCTAAATTTTTGTATTACATTATATTTGTACTGTTCACCAAAACTTTAACAATGCATTAAAAATGTAGTGTCATAAGGACTTTAACCATATGGAGTGCTTCATCGGTTTAAAAAAGAAGGATCTTTTGTCGAAATCTTGAAAATCTTGTATTTAAAGCAAAGCTTCAAATGGAAATTAAAAAAAAAAATACCCAAAAATGTCAAAATATGCATTTTTAACCAAAATATGCAACAATATGCAAAAACAAATCGATGCCATTTTAACGGAAAGATAATTTGCCGACATTATTCTTAGACTATCGACAAAAAACATGCATTTGCATAGAAATCGCATCCCTATTTATAACGTTTGATAATATAAAGTTTAAACTAACATTTATTTCAGTTAAATTTAATCCACCACTGTAAAACCGGTGTGTTATTGATCAATTTGTATTCTGTTTACCATTTTCATCAAATTAAACCTCTACGAGAGATTTTCATTCATTCATTCATTTATTTTTTTTTTCAAGTTTTGTTTAAATAAAAAACAATGAAATACCGTTTAAGCTTTAAACAATTGAAAAAGACAACAAAAAAAAATTCATCAGTGGATTTAAAAATGTATTAAAACAAGTAATCATAATAGGTTTGGCCGTAACGAATCTTTGATACCCTTTACCAAGAATAAGAATATTTCAAAAGCGGACTTAATATAGGGGATGTGGGACAAACTCTGAACCAATCTTCATTCATTGACATTTCCAGTATTTTTATTCGTTACGATTTTCGGCGTATTAAAGTGTCATTCGGGATAGGACTTTATACGGAACCCATGGAAAATATGGTGTTATTTCTTGATATATAAACTTAATTAGATTAAATTTTTTTTTAAATATACCTTTTCTTACGGTTTTTAGAGTATAAAAGTGCTTTCAAAAAAGGAACCTATGGTTAATTATGCGAAATTCAGTTGCCTAATTTCTAGTTGTTTCAACTAAATTGGACAAAAAAAATTATTAACGGTTTAAGTGTATTAAAGTAATTTTCCGAAGGTAGCTTTATATGGAACATATGGTTAATTAAGGACCGGTCATTATGAAAGTTGGTAAAATTTCTAATAATATGTAACTAATTTACTCCCAATCACATGACAATACCTTCATTTTGATACAATTTTATGCTTATCAGCCATATTCTAAAAATCAAGTTCCAGTGAAATTGAAATCGAACAAATTTTAAAAATTGTTCGTGTTAAAAGTTCTTAAAAATGTTTCTTTATATTTTCCCAATACTTTGAGGACCTGTTATGTTTTGCTAGAACTATTTTATAGTTATACATTATCATGTTTTAGACAAGTATTTCTTGGTGTTACACACAGAATGACAGACAAAATATACCATAATGGTGGTGGAGTGTACAAAAGTATACAATTCAAACAAAAAATTTGTGTTCATTTTGCAAATAAAATTATAATAAAAAATGTGTAATAACAAGAAAAACGTCATCAATATTTAACGAAGCGTAAAAAATTCTATGAAAACATAGAAAATTGTGAGACAATTTTATTTTCCTTTTTAAGCAGCAATAAAAAGTGTGGAAACAAATTATTGATTTGATTTTTAATGAAGTAACTATGTAGAGATGAAAATAATAAAATTGTTAGAAGAATAAAAAAAAATATAAGGCAAAAAAATGTTTAAAATTAAATTTTTAATTTAAAGATTTTCTATAGAAAGTCGATCCGAATGCTGGAAATATTTCCAAATAAAGTTTAGCCAGGTTTTTATACCCTCCACCACAATTAGTTGTGAAGAGGGTATACTAAGTTTGTCATTCCGTGTGAAACTTTTTTATTATTCATCTCAGACCCCATAAAGTATATATATTCTGGCTGCTTGAGAAATTCTAAGTCGATTTAGCCATGTCCGTCTGTCTGTCCGTCTGTTGAAAACACGCTCACTTTCGGAAAACTCAAAAGAAATAAACAAACTAGGTGTCAAATTGCTTGTAGTTATCCTAAGCAGTTTGGGATTGAATTTCAGCAAAATCGGTTCAGTAGGACCAGAGCTATGAATCAAAATGCACGGAATGAAATAAGATTTTGCACAAGTCCGTTTTATTCGACTAGAAATTACACTGTAAAATTTCGCGAAGGACGGTCCATAATTTACCATAGGCCCCATATAAACCCTACTCTCGGAAAAAAGTTTTGTCCGCCTAAAACCGTAAAAAATAATGCAATCATAACAAATTTTGGCTGGTCACAATTTTATAGGACTATAAATGATACTGTGAAATTTCGTGAAGATCGGTACATAATTTACCCTAGGCCCCATATATGCCCTACAGTTTAGTCTCCTAAAACCATAATTAATAACAAATCGTCACAGTTTAGGATAATAATAATAAAAAGACATCATACAGATATTACTCCTTAAACATTCGAACTGTCGGTGGAGGGTATCAAAGATTCGGCACAGCCGAATATAGCACTCTAACTTGTTAGTATATAAATTCTACAGAAAAAAATTACGCCGAACTTAATATTTTTTCAATTACAAATCTATTGAATTTTAATAACTCAAGGCAAATTTTGTTTGAAAAAAAAAATCATCCCAATTTAAGTTACATAAATTTAATCGAATTGGGGGTTAAATTGTTTTATAAAAATTAAGCTAAATTTTTAGTAAAAATTTATCCGAATTCAAAGCCAAAGTTTTGTGTAAATTTCGGAATCATTTTACGTAAGAATTCCTTCTATAAAAATTTTTGCCGGAAATGGTAAATTTATCGGAAAATTCTTTCCGGAAATCGGATTTATTTTCAATAAAAAAATATTGCGGAAAGTCGGGCTTATTTTCTATTGAAAATCTAGCGAAAAATCAGAATTATTTTTTATAAGAATTTCGGTTTAAATTTTTTCTAGAACATCTAATAAATTTTAGCGGATATATGTATTTCCTATAGAAAATTGCTTTGAAAATCGAACAAATTTTCAGGAAATCTTCCCCTTAATTGGATTTATTTTCTAAAGAAAATGTTGCTGTAAATAGGAATTATTTCCTTTAAAAAAAGTTTCCCGAAAATCGGACTTTTTTTCTAAAGAAAATCTTGCTGGAAACTGGAATTGTTTTCTAAAGAAAATTTGGCCGAAAAACGGAACCTTTTTTCAAAAAAATTTCGGTTTTTATGTAAAAAAAATCCAGGTAAAATTTTGATAATAATTTTCTGATTATGAATATGTATTAATAACAGAAACTTTAATTTTTGTATTGAGTATTCCATTATACCCACACCAAAATATTTGAGAGAATATTGTGCTTTTGTGCTGATGATTTTACAATGTTCTTCCGTCCGTCCGGCTGGCTGGCTTTTCATGTTGACCTTGTCCGCAAAGTATAGGTCGTAATTTTGGCAATAATTGGATGAAACTTGGTCCATTTTTTGCAGTCTAAACTATCTTATCAAATTTTATTAGAATCGGGCCATAATTGACCATAGTTCCCATACAACAACTACTCCCGAAAACAGATTTTAATGCCACAACTTCCTTGTAAATATCGTCTTAGTAGGTCCAGAATTAAACATAGGTCATATAAACACCCTACCTAAAATCACTTAAAGACAAAAAAAAATCATATAGATGAAGAAATTTATCTAAAAAGAAATCGGCACAAAGCATTTTAACATAAATCTTAAAGTGACCTTGAGCTTGAAGATTTATTACGAAGAAAATATATTAAAAGGTTGAAGAAATTAAACTAAATAATTTATAACATTGAAAACATGAAGCAGTAACAGACCAACCTAAATCAGCACGTTAGGCATAACGTTTTCTAGCGCCAAGCTTTTTCTGATTGTCAGGAACGTTATTTAATCACATGGGATTTTAACCCAAAAAGTTTACGGAATTAAATGTAAAAAGTCTAAAAATAAATAAAATGTATTGAATTTTCCATTTATATTTCTTTTAGATATATATATAAATACAAACAAAATAACAATTTAAGGCAGGATAAACACTAAAGACATATAAACATTTTCCAAATAATAAACAAAATTTTACATTTTGTTAGTTGAAAAAGTTGTTTTTTTCGCTGTTAACCCCAGAGATTTACCAGCATGAACTATTATTTGCTAAAAAAAAAATCATGTTTTTCATTTTAACAAAAAACCTTTTAACCCCAAAAAATAAAATACCAGTCAACACTACAATTTATTTGAATAAGGAACTAAGATAGAAAAGATAGAAATATGTATTTTAATTTTAAAAGGAAATCGTTCGAATTTGTACAGTTTATACATTAAAATTCGAGTTTTTTTAATCAAAATTAACCATACACCACCTTTTCCAAAGTTTACCCTTATGCTTTTAACTGTATTTTTATTGAACCATATCCAGCTTCACCAGAAAAAAATAAATAACACAAAAAACTTTAAATGAAATCCTTGATAGTTGACATTTTTCTACCAGGTAAAACAAACACATACCCAACAAAACAAAATTTCACAGAGCCAACGTGTGTTTTTGATGGAGTGCAATATAACAATACATACCATGACATAACACTCACTTACTCCCAGCGGGAAAACTCAGAAGACCTTCTTACTTCAGGCCTTTTTAAAGGCCTGCTTAAAAGATTTTTCGATTCAATTACTATTCTTATCTAACTGCTAAAGAAGGCCTCAGAGAAGGCCTCGGCTCTTTCGTATAAAAGATAAGAAACACCTTCCACACTCGCTTCTTTGAGAAGGGAGTAGAGAAGGAGTAACATTTTTTGTATTGTTTTTTTTTGCACAAGCAAAAGCAAAATCAATTTTTTTTGGTCCCGATACTCTTCTTATGTACCTGCTGAAGAAGCGAGAGCGGAAGGCCTTCTCCGCAATGACAACATGTGTAAAAAAGGTATGAGTATGGAATGGAGCAAGAAGGCCTTGTACATCCAAAAGAAGAGGTACAGAGGCCTTCTAGAAGGCCTCCCTACTCCTTCTTTTTCCCGCTGGGCTCTTTCATTCACCCCATCGCTCATTCACTCACACACCCACAGACACATTACCCTTTAAAAGTTTTTAATTGTTTTTACAATAGACAGACGGAGGGACGTTCAAGTGCATGTTTGTATGACGTAAAGATTGAATTAATGGACATACGGACGGACGGAAATATATTTATGCCAGCTACAATTGTTGAACCTACAGTATGAACCAAAGAGTGGAAACGACGAAGGAGCTGTGAGTTAAATTCAAAATTTAAACAATAATGGGAAAAGTACACAATACTCACAAAAATAATGTTGGACATTTTAAACTTTTTCTAAAGTAAGTAATAAATTATTGTCAAGTTTTTTTTTAACAACGGACATTTTCAGAGTTAGAAAAATAAATATTCTGGCCTTAAATCAGATATATAAAATACAAAAGTCTTAAATATAAAAGGTTTTCATAAGCAAACGGGGTTTTTTCTATTTAAAATGTTATTAATTTTAAACATAAAATATTGTATATGCAAGGGATGGCGTACCTTTTAAAATGACCCAGAATATCCCCACGACAAATAAGACTTCCCTATTTTAAAACCATTTTCTATAGGAAACTTTGAAGAACACCTTTTGATGAAAAGATTTATAAATTAAGAATTTTCGTTTACAAGTTTTTCTGTATAAAACAATTTAATGTTCAAATCTTTTTGATCAAAGCATTCTATAGAAAGCAATCATTCCACAAACATCTTTGATCAACATTTTTCTAAAAAGAATATTTTATTTTCGCTCAAAAGCTTTCTCGAAATAAAAAATTTCATGACCAAAAATTTTCGATCAAAACTTTTCTACATAAAAAATTGTATGATCGAAAATTTTTGATAAAAATGTTTCTTTGGGTGTGTGTTAAACGGTAGCAAAGTTCTATGGTGAATTAAGATTGGCAATAGTTTCTACGCTAATGTCAAAATTTATAGTAGCTCGCAGGGTTAGTGAAATTTTATTTACCTCAACAGTGTCAAAATTTTACTTCCATGAGTACTTTGCTACCGTTACACATATGTACTTTGTTTATAGATAATTTCATGGGAAATTTTTAATTAAATGTTTTCCAAAACGCACGATGTTAATTGTATATAAAACAAAAAGTTTTCCGAAAATGATCTCAATATTTTTATTATTTAAGAAGGATCTATGACAATTATGCGTGAAACAAAATATCGGCCAAATGCTCGCCAGGGCTTCGGTGGCAAACCTCTATCCGATGGTCCATATTTTCAACGAATCTGAGATAACACGGTCACAGGAAGTCCATTGTCTTCTCGCGATAGCGAACACCATTCACGGTAACAGCTTGGACGAACTCATTTTCGAAGAAGTTCGGCCCGATGACGCCGCGAGCCCATAAACCGCATCAAACAGTCACTCTTTGTGGATGCATCGGCTTTTCATCAAACACAAGTGGATTCTCATTTGCCCAAATGCGGCAATTCTGCTTGTTAACGATTCCAGTAGTGTTGACCAAAAAAATCACAGCGCACGCAATGCATTTGGATTTGAATGCTCATTTTCGAAAGGGCTTCAACAATCTTAACGCACTGCTCAATTGTTTACCTCTCCATGGTTGAATTTGTCAATCACTTAAACAAAGAAATATAAAATTAAGTTGGGCAAAAAACTTGACATTCGGGTGTGACTGACAATTAACATCGTGCATTATGGTTGGATCACCCTTTATAAAGAAAATCAAATAATCGAACATTTTTAATCAACAGTTTTTTGTACAATAAAATAAATTTTGTTGTGAATGTTCTATTAAAGGGTGTTCTTTGAGAGCGATACAACTTATGAACATTTTGAGCAGAGCTGTGGAGTCCTCCTATTCTAACCTTGATGCTAAATATATATTAGACTAGTCCTTATTTGACTTTAAACTCTGTTTTTAATGATTCTGTATTTCTTCGATATTTTAATTCTAACATGTGCCGCATTGAGCTTGATAATAGTTTTTTACATATCGTCCGTTGGCTTAATATGCAAACCTGCTGAATCCACTTTTGAGATTTTGATACCGTGTGGTAGAAAAAGGTACGCCTCGTCGACCAGCATGTTGTTTTTCTTCAACTAAAGTCTTAAAGTGTGTAAAACCAGCTATATTTTTGGTTTTTCTTTCAAGTTTTTTGTCTCGCCTGTAAAATGTGCTGAAAGGGAGTTAGCAGGTTTACATATTAAGCCGACGATATGTAAAGTATATTGGTCCTTATTTTCGAAATTCAAATTTTTTAAGCAGACCCTCTTAAAATTTTTCTTTTTTGGAAAATATAAGAAAATTTGTATGCTTAAAAATTTTGGAGTCGGTACTTCGTCTCCGACTCCGGTGCAAAAACCGCAACTTCGACTCTACAACTCTGACTCCACAGCCCTGATTTTGACATTTATGATCACTTTAACCTCCAATGATCATAAATAGATTCAAGCTTGAACAACTAAACCAAATTAACTGCCAACTTCTCTATGTCGAAAGAACGCTTTCTTTCGCACAAATACATTTGAAACAAAAACAAAGTGTTTAGAATTTCTTTTTGTTTCAAATGTAGTTGTGCGAAAGAGTTCTTTGGCAGTTAGTGAAATAGGCAGTTACTTTGAAAAGGTGTCATCAATTCGCGCTACTTATAGAAGACTTCGCGATTTTTAGGGTGCACTTAATTGTCCGTTTTTAGCTTAACGGGTTTGTTAGTAAAAAACAATTGTAGAATATGAAGAGAGACCACTCCACAAAAGGCCCTACAGATTCCATCACAGCTAGAAAAATGCATCATACTCCGGTGGAAGGCGGTACTCGTTACGATCAATTGATATTTCGATGATTTTTTGTTTGAAGAAATTGATCTTCAGGCGTAATGTGGTTTTAACAGGTTGGCGCTACGTGTTATATGGAAACAGCTAATATCGACTTCTTAAAATTTGGCGATAAGTTGATTTTGAGAAATGTACTTGTTAATTGGCCTCAAAGGTAGGGCGATATGACTCCGCCCGATTAATTCCTTTGGGCCTACGTAAGGTCTCTGGTTAATTCTGATAAGCCAGCATACATTGAACATTTGGAGGCAAACATTGTTCTAGATATTCGTGACGGCCAGTACTGTTCGACGAAAGGGCACAATTAGAGAAAATGGTACAAATTGGATATAATTTTCAAGTGTTAATGATCGTTTAAAAATAGTTTTTTTTTTTTATTAAAATTTATTTTTGGTTTTTTTTTTAATAATCAAGTTCTATGGGGCTAATTAAAACATCCCATAAAAATTTGTATGTTCAAAATTTCTGAGACCAGTATTTATCGCTTATTTGCACACCGGTTATAAGCAATTACAGTTTGGTATTTAAAAAAAAACCGAAATTGTTTCGTGTACAAGCATTTGCCTTTATGCATATCCCGCATTATTGCATCAGAATATAATACAATTTTAATAAATTGCATTAAAAAAATTCTCATATAAGCAACGTTTCAAACTTGAGTCAAATACATTAAAAAATGCACATAAATTATTTCATCAAAACTAAATTTACATCATTTTTATCACACTTTGAATGTACTCTTGCACCTTTGATGCAAGTAAAATAGGTTTTTTCATGATATGTACTGACTAAAACAAATGCATATAAGCGTGTTTTTATAAATGCATTTCTCGTTTTTTGTTTAAAACTTTTTTATATAGAAACTTTCTATCTTTAAAACTTTATGATCACAAATTTTTAAATACAACTTTTTTTTTATATGGAAAATTTTCATAATTAAAAATTTCCAACCAAAATATTTCTACATAGAAAATTTCAACATCAATTTCATTTTTAAATCAAGTTTTTTGTACAACAAAATAAATTTAAGTCTAAATATTTTATCAAAAATTTAGTACCAGAACACTCTATTGGCAAATTTTCTATTTAAAGTTTGCCAAATAAAAGTTAAATTGCATATGTTAGGGCTTGTAATATTAATACAGCATATATATTGTGTTTCCTATAACAATATAAAATTATATATCGTTTTCTTTTATTTCCAGCTGTTCTTTTTTTAGTTTATAATAGGAAGATTAATAAATTCCAGACCAGAGTAAAAGCAATTTAATTCCTAAAATATTTTCCATGTATTTTCTATCTAGCTTCCTTTTGCAGTAACAAAAAAAAAAAAAAGCTTTTTAAAAATCATTCTTCTCCTTTACGAACAATCAACGAAGTAGTCAGTCAAGCATGCATCGAAAAAATATTTTCAAAATAAAAAAATACTCTTATGCATAATAGAAACGAAAAGGACGAAATGACGGAGGCAACAACATTAAAGCCATAAAATTGAATTAATTTTTACGTTAATGATGACAACAAACCAATAAAAATGTTGATCAACGTTAAGTCGCAAACGATGACAGCTATTGAAAATATTGTCATGGTTGCCTCTCGTATTTTGTTTTGTGAATGTTTAAAAAGCTGTAAAATGATTGCAGCCAGCACCTCGCCATAATGGAGAATAAAGCGATAATATATTGCCTCTGAGGCAAAAAAAAAAAGGTACAATGGGAGTAGTTTTTCTTTATTTCTTTAATATCCTTTTAATCCTCACCAGCAAATGGAATAAATGAATTTAAAGCAAATTAAAAAAAAAAAAAATAGTGACATCATCAGCAGGATTTCTTTTATATTCGTATTTGAAATGAAAGTGACTAAAACTGACTTTGTCTGTGAGTGTAAATTAACAATAACAAAGTAAAACAGTAGCATGCTTAAGGGCTGTAAAAATAAAAACGTAGTGCATATTTTAAGGTTATGAAAAAAAATCTGAGTAACTATTTTTAAAGCACGGCATACTTTAAGTTGATGATTAAATAAACAGATTTATTTATCAAACCTTAAGACTATTAAAGTAAATTATATGTCATAGATATATATATATAGTTAACTTTTAAGAATATTTATTTTTTTTTTATATTAACGTCGCCATCTAAAAATTATTGAAGCATATTTGAAACTATTTAACATTTATTTAATATAAACATTTTATAATTTGCTTGAATTCTTGAGAAGAGATGCCAGTAATGGCTGCTGTGACAGAGATCGATGGTCCATCATAAATGCTTTTAAGTTATCCATATAAGTAGATTGGCATGAATATAAACTTTTCTAAATGTTTTTTACTTGATTTTCAACAAAACTTTTTAATTTAATTTATTGGAAATTTAATTTTGTGCTACATGTTTTTCCCTGAAGTGATGATGAAAACTTAATTTTAAAATAAGAAGGAACAAAGTTTTTTTCTTGCTTCCTTGAACTAAAGTTTTTCCAAAAATATCCTTTAGAGATTTCAAACTATGTAAGACAAACAGTTTTAAGAAATACACATTTTTTTTGTTACGAAATATTATTTTAAGGCTTAAATTTAAAGCATATTTGTAGGCTTAAGCCATAGAGTTTAGAAAATAACTCAAGGAGAATGTTTGAATGAAAAATAACGCAACATTTTAAATCAAACTTAAACATGTTTTTTCAACAAATGAGTGAAGTTGTAGTAGCCAATAACAAGTGGTGAAAAATCAGCCCTTTAGTGATATTTTCAGGATATCCCTTCCCGCGACTTTGGGTAGTAAACCACAACCACCATGTGATCCACGAAAGTTTTTTTTTCAACGGAAAAGCGAAAATTCTTCAGTAACGATTTCAGGAAGAAAGCATTTCCCGAAAGAAGCATACTAACGGAGGCCTCCGCAAATAGTCAGTCCGGTACTGTATGATCGGGGGCTAGTAACTCCCATCGTACCAGATAGAATTTTAGGTCAGCCAGGGTTGCAATATCTTTTGAGATCTGTCATTTTCGGATTTTTACCGAATCCCAGGTATTTCCTTCACATGATTTCCCCGGAGGCTGTAACACCAAAAGGTGAAATATCCTTAAGATGATCCCTACAAACCCCCGGAGGGTTAAAGAAAACAACATTTCTGTCTAAACGGAATCAAACATGCATACATACTATTTTTTGGCAGTGATTTTAAATTTCTAGTTAGCTTTCTACGCCATCGAGAGCGATTAAAAGTAAGTCATTAATTAAAAGTATGTAAATCATTAATTCGCTGGCCCTCTGTTCCACTGGGAATTGAAGCACTAAATATGTTTATAAATCATACATTCGCTAAAATTAGTTAAAGCAATTTTCGCAAGTCGTACTTATGTATATGGAAGCTTTGGTCAAATACGGACCGAACAGATTCCCATAAACACAGACAGCCAGCCAGCCGACCAGACCATGCTCTAATCGACATAAAAATTCTCATCTGGTCGCTATATTGAAATGTGACTGTAGGTTTTTGTGCGTTCCAAGCTTTAGCACAAACGCATAATACTTTCCCCATCTACGGTGGTAGAGCCTTACGTCATTCTATATTAAATATTAATTATGTTTTATACATATTCACAATCATATCAATAGCATAACCCTAAGGCGCTTTAATAACAATTTGAAAAATTAATATATCGTCGGTCTCATGCAGAATGGCCATATCTTTATACATAACTCTATACTTCAGTGAAGATTTGGGCTGCACA
Source organism: Pollenia griseotomentosa (assembly GCA_963931875.1). NCBI lineage: Eukaryota > Metazoa > Arthropoda > Insecta > Diptera > Polleniidae > Pollenia > Pollenia griseotomentosa. The sequence goes on from OZ007560.1 coordinate 222,743,257, forward strand.
AAAGATTCTTTGGGTCGCGGTGCCTTAGGCCTTTTATAAAATAATACATATAAATAATGTAAATCAAAGTCATTTTTGGGAATACAAAATTTTTAATTAATAAGATTTTGTTTGTCGTGCTTAGTTCCCAATTTTTATTTTTGATAAAAACACTGTAATTTATTGTTGAGGGAGCATTTCACTGGTTGCTGAGGCCAGATCATCATCCCAAAAAATTTTAGAAAAGCCAAAGAGTTAACCAAACAAAACTTCAAAGTGAATGAGAATTGCATACACTCAAAAAGTTTTATTTGCAATGATATCAAAGCATAAACAAAATACCAACAATAAACAGTGTGTTCATCTTTTCTTACATTTCCCACCACCATTAGTTGGAATTCTCCTATTAATTGTAGTTTTAAGAAGGTTAAGAAAAAACAAAAACAAATTGCTTTATTGTTTTCGCAAGAAAATCAAAATAATGCAAGATGTCAGTATAGTTTTTAAGCCGTGCACTTGCATATTTATTATCAAAGTAATTTTTGGGAATACAAAATTTTTAATTAATAAGATTTTGTTTGCCGTGCTTAGTTCCCAATTTTTATTTTTGATAAAAACACTGAAATTTGATTGCTTGATAAAATGAACTAGTCAATTAAAATCTCGATTTTAAATTTTTATGTAGTTAAGTCCGTTTAAGGGGACGATATGTATGTAGTATAAAATAAAGAAGAATTAACTGTTAACATATATAATTTACTATATTGCCAATTCAATTTATGAAAACACATTTACAATTATTAATATTTCGTAAAAAAAATAATACGCATAAAAAAACTTAATCATACATTGAACATCATCTAAAGCCAATTTAAGACAAATTTGTCAAATAAATTTTATTTCATGCAGACACCACATTTGGAAATAAAAACAAAATTGAAGTGACAACAAAAGTTTGGGGGTGTGTTTTTTTTTTTTTTTTTTTTTTTTTTTTTTTTTTTTTTTTTTTTTTTTTTTTTTTTGTAAAAATAAAGCAAATTAACAAGTCAAGGAACAAACATAAGAAAGGTTGAGGTAAAAAACTTTTTGGCTTAAAGATTTCTTCATATTTTTTTTTTTTTTTTTTTTAGAAAAACACACACAAGAAAATTAAGTTTGCTGAGAGATAAAAAAAATGACAGTGTCATATTTATGTATACAGTAATATCTACAGTGAGCGTCAAAATAAAGTAAATAGCTTTATTTCCAATATAAAAAGTATTATGTTAGTTATAAAATGTTAAATTTCTACTTTGCCAAATTTGATTAGACTTCAAGCTTGCTGTCATCTGTAAAAATACGTCGCTCCAAAATTTGACGAATCAAGTTGGACAAAAAAACGTGATAAAAGATTAAAATAAGAAATTCAACGGAAAACATACAGTATCTATAGTTAAGCGTGATAGGATCGGCTTTTGTAAAACGTCTTTAAACAGCTGGATCAGCCCAATAGTCGATATCAACTCAACTAAGCATCTGGGATCATTTGGACGGAGAAATTAAAAAAAACATAAGAAGCAAGCACTCTCTGAAGAAAATTCTGCAGGAAGATTGGCCAAAAATGTCTACTGAGCTATCTTTAAAATGGCTGGAATCGATGCCAAAGAGGCTAGAAGCCGTCCTAAAAGCAAAAAGAAATCAAACAAAGTATAACCCACTTCACTTTTCTTAGTATTTTAAAACTGTACACTTTTTAATAATAAACTTCTAAAAATTTAATTTTTTTTTACTTAAATGACACTTTTTATATTGGAAAAGAAGCTGTATACTTTATTTTGACGCTGACAGTATAACCCAGCAAACATACAGCTTTTACTTTGAAAATATTTTTTTTTTTTTTTTTTGTTTTTTCAGAAAGTCCTTTAAAGTAATCTCTATACTTCGTGATTCAACTAGCGAATGGTAGGACAAAAATGACTTGCAAATTAATAATTTTTTTTTTATCTTAATTGAGCCCCTGTTTTAGGCAGATTTAAATTTCTCTTGATTTTAGGTTCATAAATCTGCGAAAAAGCATATAGTTTCTGCATTTAAATTATTACTTACAGCTTGAAAAACGAGACAAACTAAAGCATTCTCTCTAAATATCTTAACCTTGGGTTGCCTAGGGCCTGTGAAATTAAAATGTCAATGGATTTTATAAGGTTTGTAAAGAGCACAGAACAATTCTAGTAGCAGAAATAATGTGGCAGAAAATATGGGTATACCAAGCCAATTGAAATGCGAGTCATCTCTCTTGAATATGCGAGCACTCTATCAAACTTAACCTCACCTTTTTCCAGAATAGCTAAAGTGAAAAAGGAACAAATGATATAAACTAGTAAAAAGTACTTTATACGTTCACTAAAGTCCTACGAATTTTGGGAAAAATACAACTCTGTCATGATAAGTTGTTATTGTTTTTTTTGAAAATTTTCCAACAATTAAGATCAGAGATGAATTTTCGTCAAAATACGTAAGACTTGTGTCACTATCATACAAGCGGCCTTTACTAGTCATAAAATAAGCCTTTTTATCACAGAAATCAATTTCGAACGAAAGTGGAAGTGATTTCTTATCTTGCTTCATATAAAACGAAATCACTTTCGATCGGAATTGATTTGTGTGACAGGCCTGAATATTTATTTCCTTCCACAAAATAAATCAATACTCTACAATATTATATACAGGTAGACACAAATTTAACTAATTTATCTAAATTTTATTGTTTGCTGGTTTAAATGCTTCTAATGGCTGTGTGTGTTTGTAAGCATGAAATCGTGTAAATGTGTTAGTTATTGCGTAAATGTTGAACAATAAAATTTTTGTAATAAAAGTCTTATGAAAGCGTTGGAAAAGAAAAATAATAACACAATTTCATAAAACACAATTATATAGTATGTTTTACTTCTCTATATGGCTGTATAGAAGAACAGATTCACCTTAAACTTTACAAAAGAAATTTTGGGAAAGATTTCAAATGAAAAAAGATAAAAAATTTAAAAAAGTCAAGGTCATTTTAAAAACAAGTCGAATTTGGTTTTTTTCACGTTAATTTCTCCTAGAATCGATTTTAAGTATTTCTTAATGATCATTTTTTTCCTTACGATTCTTTAAAAAGATATAAAATTACTAGGAATTTTAGCGTTTTTTCATTGCCCAGGACCAGGGTTGCCTGCTGTAATTAAAAGCAGAGTGGAATTAGGCCCTAATGCTAGGTTTCAATGTTAATCTTAAGCCTACAGTACACGGAATGTAAAAAGCCACATGCGCATGTGCTTCTGACGTAATTTTGACGTCACTACAAAGCCACAATAGCAAGTTCGTGATGTGTGATGACGACAAAATGACGTCAAAACCACATACGATTGTGGCTTTTTACATTGCGTGTACTATAGGCTTTAAACATATCTGTATCATCTCTTAATATTTAATTTTTACAAACCTTATTATAAATCAAAAATACCGCATTATTTCTATGTAGCTCCTACTGCAGAAAACCAAGTTTAAACACACACTTATGACACCTCAAGTTTGTTTGGTAATTACCCAGTTGGCCAAATTTAAAAAAAAAAATCAACAAATTTCTAAATCGCAAAAAACGCGTGACAAAATTAAAACCACATTCCATAGTCTCTCGAAATTTTTAAAACTTTTAAGAGCTGGTCAACTGGGTAAACGTAAGACACAAAATTTTTTGGTGTACAAATAAAAATATTAATGTAGTATGTGTGTGAATTATTGTTGTTTTCAATTGCTTTACGTGCTTGTGAATAGAATTGTTTGGATAAGTATGAGTAAGTATAATAAATTGGTTTTAGTGTTTTAATAAAGGACGGAAAATTCGTTACTATTGTACATTCTCCAGTACTTTTTTTGTTAGCTACAAAATATAGCGGAACTCCCATGACACAAAAAGTACGTTTTTAAAAATGTAAATTTTTCAACAAGCATTGCCAGATGTATCGTTAATTTTACCATATGTTTGTCACCTGCAACTGTTTTATGGTTAAATTATTCCTTTATACCATATTTTGGTTGCCTCTTGGAATGTTTTGGCACTAACCAGACTAACTTGCCATCTGGCGCCACGGAAGTCAGAAGGTTGATGCCCACGTAAGTATGTTACTTGCTAGAAACGCTGCGTAAGCTTTACTTTTCGGATATAAGGTAGCTTTCTATAAGATGTTCTTCGTCCGTTGGGGGAGTGCCTTTTTTAAGGCATGAAATCTCAAAAGGGTTCAACGAAGGGCGGCTTTCTTGACAATGATATATTTTAGGGGATCACTCGGTGGCTGTAATTTATACCGAAAATAGTACTGAAAATTCTAAAAAAAGGCGGATTTTACACCATTTGTGGAAAAGTTCGGCCCGAGGGACTCCTATCTCTAGGTGCAAGATGCGGAGATTAAATAGCTTCGGGTTAACAAGGGGCGAATGTATAATTTTGGTTGTATTATACACTTAAAATTGCTACCTGCGTGAAGTACTTATACGAGCTTACAGGGGGGGCGATTGGTAAACGCATTGGTTGTCGCCCAATGGTAAAGATCAACCATGAGATTAGGCTAAATGGCAGTTGCTTATGCAAATCTGTTTCCGCATACCCTTTCCACCTGTGATGAAGGCTATAATAATATCGATCCCTAACCACGAAAATATCGTAAGCGCCAAAAATCAAATTTTACAGGAGAGGGAATTTTTTATTTTATTTCATATAAATTTTGTCGCTTCCAATAAAATTGTTCTTGCTATAAAATCGTGAAGGTACCTTATGTGACCATGACATTTTAGGAGATGATGCAAGTATTGCCAATTAAGTCATTTATTAAAAAGAACGAAAATTTAAAATCATGTCGCTTACGTTATTTTCGCGGTTAGGGCTCGATATGTTTGTTATGATTTGCACAAGATAAAACCAATATATATTTAAGGGATATTTAGGCAGGGAGGTTCTGTCTGGCCTAATGTTTGAAAGCAGAAAAACTACGAAATGTTAAACATAATTAGACAATTCACAAAGTGTTCTTTTGTGTCATATTGGTTGTATTTGCTATAGTTTTAAGAAATCATAAAATTTTAGCAAATACAACCAATATGACACAATAGAAAACTTTGTGAATTGCTTAAATAAAACATAAAAAAATAATTAGTGTTGTGGTTAATTTATTGAACTGTCTATGGTTTTTAATCCAAATTTTAATATTTTAATCGGGCTATAGTTCATTGAATTTTATTTTCAATAAATTATTTTTATGAAGAAAGGCATTTTACAACATGAAATGAATTAAAATTTATTGATAATTTTCATTCTTGTCTGACCTGGGAATCGAATCCAGGTTTTCACGGACAGGTTGCCCGACATGTTTCGATAGTAACCACATTATCTCTTCAGAGGGGTTTGCCGTTTAACACCGCCATTGACGATGGCTGGCAGTCAATAGTCAGTCCACTTGGTGGATCGAAATTTCTTGTATAATCATAATCATTTTTTTAATTGATTTACATGTTCTTCCTTACATCTGTTTTTTTGTACTTTTTGTCAAGAATTCTTCTCTAATTCCAAAGTATATTTTTCTGTTTTTCATGTTTTTGTCTTTCTTTTTCTTTTTGACCTTTTTCAGCACAGCTTGCAGGACAATTATAAACGTAGAGTTTGTGCCTAGAAGAGTTTAAAACTTTCTTTATTTAGGTTTCTCTTTCTTATTGTTAAAGCTAGGGCACGAGCTCTATGTATTCATTTGTCCTTCAAGTTGTGCTGAAAAAAGGTCAACAAGAAAAAGAAAGACAAAAAAATGAAAAAACAAAAAATGTACTTTGGACTTCAAGAAAAATTCTTGACAAAAGTACGAAAAAACAGAAGTAAGGAAGAACATGTAAGATCAATTAAAATGGATAATCATTCAAAAAAGCAAACTTCGATCTACCAAGGGTTAAAATACAATTTGGTTTAAGGATTGATGTTTAACTATTGACGTCAGCAGTCGTCGATGGCTGCGAGTGTAAAACGGCAAATCCATCTGAGGAGATCGAGTGGTTGCGATCGAAACATGTCATGGTAACCTGCCGGCCCGGGTTCGAGCCCCGGCCACGGTCAAGAATGGAGGAGTATCAATAACAATTTTAATTGATTTTCATGTTGTAAAATTCCTTTCTTCATAAAGATAATTTAATGAAAATTAAATTTAATGAACTTAAGCCTAATTAAAATTATTAAAAATTTGGATTGATTTCTCAGAAACTTTAAAACGATATTTTAAGCGACAACTGAAAGATACGAGTTCAAATATCTCTTTCACTTAATTCTTTTCATTTCTTGTGTGACGTAAGTAACGAGGGCACGCACATTCACTTAGATTTAACGACGCTAATATTGGACTTTGTCTACACATATCCCAAGTACTATTTTTTTAATCAAGCACATTTTATTGCTTAAAAAGGGATTTTATTTTCAAAAATATAGGAAATCTTTTATTCTTAAAAAATTATAAATTTCCGTACGTTTCCAGCAGTAAAAAAAAAGTTCGGAATAGTTTTTTTTTAAAAGCACGCGCTGTTCATTGCTAACATAACACTGTTAACCGTTTTTGGATCAAATGGACTTGAAAAAATTTAATGGTTAACCCATTTCCCGCTTATCAAAAATTTTATTGTCTTAGAAATAATTTGATCAATTTATAATATATTTGCAAGATTGATCTTAATTTATGAGATTAAATACATAGTCAGAATCTGAAATGGTGTTTTTAAAAAAAGATTGCTTTCATTCTGAATGCTCAGCAAAAATGATGCTATCATTGTTGTTGGCCGATACTTTGAAATTAAGTTAATTTTTTCCCCCCAAATGGTACTCTTTTTTGTGGGCTTTTAAAATTAAAATTTTCCATCCCTTGCGAACAATGTATGGCGAGTAATTGTCACAACACACAGGTGCAGTTTAATATTATTATATGTAAAACAACAACAATTTTCTAGTTCAAATATATAGCACACTTTTAGGTGTCTATTATTTAAATGAAAATAAAAAGCACGTAAAGCACATACACAATGTTAACCACACATATTTTTTTGTACACTTTCATACTTTATGCACGTAAATGTATATTTGTAAAGATCATATATTATATTATCTTATTTATTTAGCTGCGTTTTTCAGGTAAGAGAGATGGAGTAACTAACAATTTATTTAAAAAAAAAACATACATACATTAATTTTCATATGAAATAAAATTAATTAAAATATTGATTTTTATTTGACACGATTTGCTCTGCTTTTGTGTACGTCCTGTTTTTTCTGTAGCTAAACTACTGATTTATTATTTTCAACAAAAGATATATTTTCAAACCTTGAAGTTTATTACAGAAAATAAATTTACATTTTTCTTTTCGATAAAAATTTCATGCATTTTAACGAAAGAAATTAACCTTAAAATAAAAAAATGGCTATACCTTTAATTGTTAAGTTAAATAAAGAAGCGCTGCTGCTGCTTACTGTCGCTGATGGTGGTAAGAATATTTCAACAGTCTAGGATAAAGACAAAAAAAAAAATACATTTTCCATTTTTCCAAAACAGCTAAATTTAAATGGAAAAATGTCGAAATGATAATACAGCCAACACAATGAAAAATTTACTGATAACTAAATCAAACCACAGTTGTAGTTTAACGAGTTTATACGAGAACGCAGTATATCCTGCGGCAGGATATCAAACCGTCGTTACCCGTTTCGCAGCGAAAATGTGACTGAACAAAAACATGAAAAGACAGTGCAAGACAGCAACGTTTTGTATAAAAACAACACTAGTAAGTTAACATAATAATAAACGTACAAAATGAAAAATAACAAAAAATAATACTCGAAAAACAAACTACAATGATAATGTTAAAAAAAAATGAAATAAAAAAAGGAATGAATGAATGTACTGTCTCCACTTTTGAACTTAAACCTCCTGTGCTTTAACCCACTTAAAACACTCCCCCCTGATAACGGGAGATTTCCAAACCGAACAAACACAAAAAGAATATAAAAACACACAAAAAGTAAAAATAAATAATATGAAACAAAAAAAAAAAAAAAAAAATAAATACTGAACTAAATTTGTTAAAATAATCAGTTTCAAGTTTTTGTTAACAAACTCAAATTGAATTACAAAAGTGGGAAAAATAGAAGACGGCAGATAAAAGAATTAAATTGTTTCAGATTGTTTATTTTTATTAATGGCCAACTCGTGTCCTTTTATGATAACATTTTGTATTTTCGGTTTCCCAAGAAGTTATCATTAATCCATATGGAAATTGGAAGAGAAAAGAAAACCAGAATCTAAGTAAACTAACAATACAACATTGGCTTTAAGATTGGCAATGAGTTATTTAAATAAATAAAAGGATTCTAATACTTCCTAAATGTATGCAATACTGAACAATGACTCTACTGCTACTACTATCAAGACCTAAACATACAGGAATAATATATTAAGGAAATATTTAGGATAAGGGACAATTTGTAATAGAATTTTTAATTAAAATATGCATAATTTAATAAAGTATGAAGGCCATAATGTAAATATAATATTAATGAAAATACAATTAATTGTTCAAAGTTTATGAAATAGTTGAAGAAATTTTATAATTTTATGCCTTTTGCTTTATCATGCATGACAGTTCGACGTTTTTGTAGTCTTTAATATAAAGGGTGGTTTAACCAAAACGCACGATGTTAATTGTAAATAAAACAAAAAGTTTTCAAAGCATTATCTTAATTAATAATTTTTATAATGATGGAAGGATCGATGACAATTATGTGTAAAACAAAATAACTGTCCAATGCTCGCCACGGCTTCGGTAGCATACCTCTATCTGATGGTCCATGTTTTCAATGACTCTGCGACATAATTGAGGTTCAATGTCGTTAATTTGCCGAATTATCTCATCCTTTAGCTCTTGAATAGTTTTCTGGGCTTATTGCCGTTCGCTTTTTCTTTTAAATATCCCCAAAGAAAGAAATCCAACGGTGTCAAATCACATGATCGTGGCGGCTTATTAACGTCGCCACGACGTGAAATAACACGCCCATTGAATTTCTCGCACAAAAGAGGCACCATCTTGTTGAAACCACATTTCGTCCAGGTCCACATCCTCAATTTCTGGACACAAGAAGTTACCATTCGGTAACTCTTTGGACGAGTCATTTTCGAAGAAGTTGACACCGTCAACAATACTATTTATTTTTAAAGAAAATTTTAACATATTATGTTTAATTAAACCATATTCTCTTCACCGACAACCAAATTATGGTTAAATTAGTCCTCCGCCGAAAAGCCACAATTATATTATGGTTGCCTCCGAACATGTCACGATTAATAATAACTAAAATATGCTTAACACTTTTAAAAGAGGACTATACTATTTTCAATTTAAAAACAAATTATTGTCATGTTTAACCCAAACATGTTTAGAGGCAACCAATATATCGTTTTGGCTTCTTCATAAAGGACTAATGTAACAAAAATATGGTTGATGAAAATAATATGGTTAAAATAAACATAATATGTTAACCATTTTCTTTAAAAAAAGTTTTGTAAGAGGTGAAACATATTTTTTCTCTGCGTGCATAAACCGCAGCTAACAGTCACTCTTTGTGTATGCATCGGCTTTTCAAGTACTAAAGTTGAGTTGCCAGTATCGAAATCCGACGGCGCACACTGGGGATTATTGTATGGAGGTGAGGAAAAAAATCACAAATTAAATCACAAATTTAGTTTTATGTATATAGTAATACACATAAGTAATCAAAATAAAGAAAGTTAGAGAAATGTATAACGTTACCTACAATGTAAAAAGCCCTAACTATCAAAAAAATTTAAATGATTTTTTTAATTTTTAATTCATTATTTATTTTAAATCTATTTTTAATTTCATCACAAATTTAGTTTTTTTTATATAGTTATCAAAAGTAATCAAAATAAAGAAAGCTAGAAAAATTTATATCGTTACTTACAATGTAAAAAGGCCTAACTAACAAAAAAAATTTAAATGATTTTTTTAATTTTTAATTTATTATTTATTTTAAGTCTATTTTTAATTTATTATTCTAAAAGGTCCTTAACTTCGTCGCTTATATCACTATGCCTTTTCTGTCTAAATGAAGGAGTTAAGTGTGAGTTCGTGGGATCTGATGTTATCATCATTCGGTGCATAACATCTTCGTTCGTGGCAATTCGACTGCATTTCCTGGAGTGTCTGAGGCGATATTTTTTATAGTCTTTGTTACGACTTTCCTGAGCCTCTTCGGATAGTAAGCCTACAGGAAAAATACACATTTTTCAAAAAAAAAAAAAAAAAACTGGCAGTCAGATCGGAGTAATTCTTTTCGATTTGATTGTACCATTTAGTCTAAAATTTCAAAATATCACTGCATATTGCATGAAGAGTATGTTGACAATTTGAGTTTTTTCCGCGAAATCCCCAGTGTGCGGCGTTCCCTAATTTCGCTTCTGGCAGCTCAACTTGTTCATCCGTAATCGACAAACTAGTTTCGTTATTATTCAATTAAAGTTAAGTTTGGTTTTAGTTTAGTTTAGTTCAGCTCTAGTTCAGTTTAAGTACAGTACTAGTTCAGTTCTATAACAGTTTTATTTCATTTCTAGTTTAGTAAAGTTCTTGTTAAATACTAATTCGGTTCTAGTTTAGTTTTTGTTCTGGTTCAATTCTAGTTAAGTTTTTTTTAGTTCTAGTTCTATTGACAAATTTTAAAATACTGGCTGATTGTTTAATGTAAACTGCTAAGCAAATAATGTTTAAGATAATTTAATATGCATATTCAAAAAAATTATAATAATGATAATAATCCTTCAAAAAAAATTTATTTATATTGCCTTCCTCTCAGTCCTAAATAAGACATAAATTAAAAAAATAATAACCATAAATCCCAACGGTACAAACAGAAATAAAATATATTCAACCTGAAGTCCTTAACTAAATCTTTTTTTATTTACTTACGCCTGTAAATAAAATCTACGTGATTTACAAGAAAAATACCTGTCTGTGTTGAAAAGAATCCTTAAACAAACTACAACATCATTGAAATTAATTATGTAATGCTATTTAACATTCCAAAGGGTATAATAAATTCTATTTCATATTCCAACTATAATTTTAAATATATTTTTATAAGCCAACCTTCTTACAGAATACTAGATGTTAAGGAAATTTTAGCTCTTCTTGAATCCTTTAATCTAGTTGTTTTACGAAAATTCCATGTGCGATTTGGTATTCAATTTCTGTAGTTCATGTTACATTTTTTTTTTTTTAATTTTGAATGAATGAATTTTAAACGTGTTAAACTCTGCAAAACTGCGCTGCACAAACAAAACGAACAACTTTTACTGGATTTTACTTTTATTCTTTTACACTAAAGTTTGTTTAGCATGCATTTAGGGATACATACTCGTGTATTTGAGTAGTGGAGTAGAAGATGAAAGAAAAAAACTATTTGCTAAATAAATATATAAACAGTTTTAATATGTTTACTGAAGTATACAATTTAAAAAAAAAAAAAAAAGAAAAATAAGAAAGAAGAAAATATAAACTTGTAAAGAAACTTAATGCAACTGCAAGTTAAAAGCAAATAAAATTTTATATAGCATACTTTAGGGAAATTATAAATGCATATGTGAGATGATGTTTAAAACTTAATAATGCTGTTGGGGGAAGTTTTTAAGATTAAAAAAAAAGAGTTTAAAATTTATATTTTTTAAATTTCTACTTCTAATTTACTAGCAAGAGAATCATTTTGAGTGCAGTAGAATTTATACAACAAAAAATTTGTTTACAAAGAAAACTCGTTCGCCCTTGAATTGTCCTAAATTGGACACACCCAATATAAGTTATCATTTAAATTATATATTGATTCGACCTTAGTCGTTGTCTAAAGATCAGGGAATTTAGTGATTAGAATAAAATGAACTTAAAAAAACTTTTAGTTTATGATAATTTTTTCTAAATATTGGGCGTATAGCTTAAAAATGCGGAAATCACAGCAAACGGCTTTTCTTATACAAATGATTTGTCTTTTATAACTTAAATGGCTTTCGACGGGCGAAAAGCTTTTATTTATTGTTATTAAAGTTATTTAATGAAATGGTGTTAAAAACTATTTTTTTTTTTTTTTGAAAATGTAGAATTTTGTGGCATGAAAGCACTTTTTGCAGGAAGTTTTGATTTACTTTATTAATTTGAAAAAAGTGCAGCTGAAGCATTATGAAGTAATATCGATTTCAACGTGCTGAAGATGGCTTAAGCGGATTAAAAGTGGTGAGTTTTACTTGAAGAACAAAGACTGCCTAGGTCAGCAAAAAGAACTTGTTGGAATTCGGGATTTTGAAATATAGGATTTTGAATTCGGAACTTTGAGCTTCGGGCATTTCCCCAATTTCTAATAGAACTTTCTTTGTATTTTTTTTTTAATTTAACTTGTTTGAAGTAAATATTCATTAAAAATTGAAGTTGATTTTTTTTAAAGAAGAATTACCCTTAATTTAGGGGCATATCTCATTTTATTTTTTGGGCTATTTTTATTGTTTTTAGGTGTTTTTTATTTTATTAAAAAATTGGGTAACATTGCATAATGAAAAATATCAATTTTATTTGCTTTTTAGGGTCATATTTCGCAGCGCCCAAAAAGGGATTTGCCAGAAACAAATCCAATTAATATGTTTAAAGGAGACATTGACTAAATACCGGCCGGAGTATCCGACCAGACATAAAGCCGTTACAACGACTAGGTAAAAACTGTATAGAAAGTTTTGCCTTACCCGACTTATAGTTAGGACCTTGCTCCGTTCGAAACCAATTTGGATCGGTTAAGAAACTCTCACTGGAATACGCTAAATTTTGAAAAAGGCTTAATTTGTTCTTGCCCTAAAAACATCAGCAATTTTTTTTTTGGCAACAAATCAATATGTTGCTAGAAAAGTGGAAAAAGGTCATTGCAAATGTTTATCAATACAAGATCAAAATTTGCCAAAAATCGCGCAATTTTAAGTTAAAACATTTAATATTTATACCCAGACCACAATAGTGGTGTAGGGTATCATATGGTCGGGCTTGACCGATTATACTTTCTTAATTGTTCCGTTTTTCTTTTTTATTAATTTTAAAACAAAAATAAGTTTAAACTTGTTCTTCTTTTAAAGTTTTACATTGAGGGTAAAGCATTAATTTTAAATTTTACTGCTTCGGAAGTTTTCACCAGACAAAACATAAAAAAATAAAAGCGTTGTAGCCAAATTTCTTTCTTAAAAGTTACCTTGAAAAGCTTACATTTGGGAAAAGGATTGATTTATCAATTCAATTTTTTGAACATAATAGAGAATGTAATATACCAAATTAGGTATATTATGATTTTTATGATAATCAATACACAACACGACCTAATAATATGTAACATATCCTAGAGCCTCTTTGATAATTTTGAAATAAATATTAATTAAATTTCGTTTCACCTTGCTAATATTTCTTATGAATTCCCTAGAAACACAAAAATGTCGGGTTCGAGTTTAGACCTACTTTTCTATACAAAATCAAAAGCCTATTTTAACACTTGAACTTTGTATTACACAATTTCTTACTTTTTCATGTTTAACTTTTTTTCAACATACTTTTATATTTTTGTTTCCTTTTTTTATCATTTTCGCTTTGTTGTATTTTATACATCAAAGTAAAATATTTACTTCAGTAAAAAAAGTTATAATAACATCTTTAGAACGCAAGTAGATTATTTTTATACATTTAGTATTGCATACTTACAGGCGTATGGGTGTATTTATAAACAAACATTAACGAATAGACATTCACTTTTATAAAAACCAAATGTGAAAGTAAATAATACAATAAAACGGAAAAATAACCTTTAACCAATACTCGTAATGAGATGTACATACATACATACATACATGTATAAGAGGGTTAATAAAATCCAATCAAAAGAAATACCTAGCCAAATAAATCAATAGAAAATATGTTCAATTCTTTTTAAAACCAAGCAGAATAGGATAAGAAATTCAAAGACTTTTATGTAAAATAAATCTCCGAGCTTATGTTTACACAAAATCAAGGCTTTATCTATCAAACTTTAAGACCAAAAACAATGAGAAACAACTGAATGAAATCTCGGCAAATCAAGAGTTAACCCTAGTTAAACCTCTTAGAGTATGTTCTATTTATATGTACATATGTATGTGCATTAGGGTTATGACTCATTTTTTACAAAAAAGAAATTACCTATCCCCATCAATACTAAATTAACAATAACACGAAATTAGTAATAAAAATCATGTTTGCCGGTCATTTTGGCAGAAAAACCTTCCGCACAAAAAAAAAGTTCACAGATTTTTTTTATTACATCAAAAGAGTTTAGAAAGAGGAAATGCAAAAAATCATAACTCTTCTGTTAAATAAAGCAACAAATTACACGGAGCTGCTTTATTCTTTAGCCGTTTTAAATAACGACACAAATTCATTTAATAATTTAATATTTGTAAATATATAGACCAATTTTTAACTCGTTTGGTGTGAGAACTTTTTTTAAAGCAGAAAAAAATAAAGATGGCGTTGTTTAATATTTTTTATGGCAATTTTGGCTAGGGAATGTACAATTTTGTATGTATTTGAAAAAATATATCAAAAGTCATGACCCTAATGTATTTACATACATGTGTAGCAAATAAAAATGTTTATATGTTTTTGTCTTTTAAAATGGAGTTGGCATCAATAAAACACAATTTTCAATATATAATAGATACACAAACACTCTAATTCTACACAAGAGTGCAAAAAACACTTAACATGTTCCTACCTAATAAATGCTCGTACCTAATAAATACATATCGCACTTGTTCAACAATAGTGTATTAACTAAAAAAAAAGTAATTTCAATTTTTGGGAATAAAAAATTTTAACTTCAAAAGATTTTGTTATTCGTGCTTAATTCCCAGTTTTTATTATTGATAAAAACACTTGAAATTTATTGTTGATGGGATAAGCTATTCCTATGCGCATTTCACTGGTTGCTTAGGCCAGATCATCAGGAAACTTAATCCATAAAGATTTTAGAAAAACTAAAGATATTAAACCAAATAAAACTGTTAAGCGTATAAGACTTATAGCAACAGTTCTACTTGTAATAATATCAAAGTTTAAACAAAACACATCAACATTAAACAGTGGGTTTATCTCATCTTACATTCCCCACTACAATTAGTTGAAATTCTCTCAACATTAATTGTAGTTGTAAGTAGGTTAATTAATTTCAAGTGTTTTTATCAATAATAAAAACTGGGAATTAAGCACGAATAACAAAATCTTTTGTATTCCCAAAAATTGAAATTACTTTTTGATAATAAACAGGCAAGTGCACGGCCTAAAAAAACACTTGACTGACAACATCTTTTGTAAGTTGTTGTTGTTTTTATTTTGTTTTTCTTAACCTACTTACAACTACAATTAATGTTGAGAGAATTTCAACTTTCTTTTGAAACTAAAAAAAAAACTTTATTTTTTCACTTTTTGGAAAATATCGACACGCTATATTTAGCCACAATTAGTATATAGCTATTTTATTGAACTGTTCATGGTTTTTAATTCGAATATTAATATTTTTTTTTTCAGGCTAAAATTCATCACTATCGAAACATGTTAGGGCAACCTGTCCGTAAAAACCTGGGTTTGATTTCCAGGCCAGTCAAGAATGAAAAATAATCAATCAATTTTAATTAATTTTATGTTGTAAAATTCCTTCCTAATTTAATGAAAATTAAATTTGATGAACTTTAGCCTGATAAAAAAAACATTAAAATTTGGATTAAAAACCATGAAGAGTTTAATAAAATAATCACATACTAATTATTGTGAACAGCTCAGGCACAAGCTCTATGTTTACATTTGTCCTTCAAGTTGAGCTACAAAGGTCAACGGAAAATAGAAAGACAGAAAAAGAAACAACATAAAAAGCAGAAAAATGTACATACTTCGAGAAGAATTCTTGACAAAAAGTATAAAAAACAGAAGTAAGAAAGAACATGAAAATCAATTAAAATAGATAACCACTCACAACAAATTTCGATCCACCAAGTGGAATAACATTTGGTTTAAAGATTGCTGCTTGACTATTGACTGCCAGCCGTCGTCCATGGCTGTGAGTGTTAAACGGCAAAGCCCTCTGAAGAGATTAAGTGGTTACAATTGAAACATGTAAGGGTAACCTGTACGTGAAAGCCTAGTATTGAGCCCCACGGCAGTCAAGAATGAAAAATTAAATTTTTAAATTTATATTTAACCGCTGTAAAAATATCGTGCAATTTTGTCTACTTTTTGGTAATGAAACGGTTGGTTAAAAAATTAAATAAAAGCATATGTGACATTAATATAGATAACAACAAACATTGAAAAGAAAAATCAATCCATCCGTACTAAAATCCGAAGAGGTGTCAATAGTACGGATTTCCTTAAATCAAGTACAGAACGCTTGATTCAAGTACGGATTATTTAAGTGTCCCGTACTAAAAATAGTCCAAGAACGGGATTGACTAAAGTAAATGTGAAACAAAAATTAAACTAAAACTGTGCTTGATTCAAGAATTTCTAAGTTTGTTTTGAATCTCAATATCATACTTCAAATAGCAGTGTTAAATAGTTTTTAACCATATGCAAATGTTAACAAGTAAAGGGTGTTTTTTTAAGCTAGATAGAACTTTAAATTGTAAAAAGTAACACAAAAAATTAAATTTTGATGAAATATTTTTTTTTATCGTTTCAGTATACTCTGACAAATCATCATGAATAGACTCACGCTTGAACAACGCTACGAAATTATCCAAATTTACTTTGAAAATCAGTCGTCGATTCGCGCAACTTATAAACGACTTCGTCATTTTTATGGCGTACATAATCGTCCATCTGAACAAGCCATTCGTCGAACTGTGGATAGATTTCGTACCACATACTCTCTAGAGGATGCAATAACACCAACACGTCGATCCGAAGGAGATGTGGTTTCAACAGGATGGCGCTACGTGCCATACGGCGAACGCAACCATCGACTTATTGAAATCAAAATTTGGCGATAAGTTGATTTCGAGAAATGGACCTGTCAATTGGCCTCCAAGGTCGTGCGATTTGACACCTCTCGATTATTTCCTGTGGGGCTACGTGAAGTCACTGGTTTATGCTGATAAACCAGCAACAATTGACGCCTTGGAGGCCAGCATTGTTCGTGTTATTCGTGACATACGAACAGCCGCGGTGCCCATATGCCCGAAATCATTTTCAAATGTTAATGTCACGTATTGATCTTTCGAATAAAAAAAAAATTTGATTACAATTTAATTTTTTGTGTTATTTTTTACAATTTCAAGTTCTATCGGGCTTAAAAAAACACCCTTTATTTACAAGTAAAGAGTGTTCCCCATTTAGGACTAATGGGTCCACCAAAACAAAGTTACTTTATCAGATTAATATTCATATCAGAGTTCTTTTAGATTTTAGATATCTTCATCTATGTGAATTTTTTTTCCTTAAGTGATTTTATAAATCAACTATTTACAAAATGACCGTAGTTTTTCCTGGTTTTAAGAGATGTTCTTATAAAAATAGTTCGAACGCAAGAAAATTTAGTTGATAAAATTTTAAAATTTGTCCGATTTTTATTAACTTCATTTCGATTTCTAGAACATGCCCGTATATGAGATTTGTTTGTCTTGCAGTCATTTTAAAAAGGTGTTTAATATGGGACATATGGCGCAACCTGGACCTACCAATAATAACAACATGGCATTAAAAGCTATTTTCGGGAGTGGTATTTTTATGGAAGTTACGTTAAAATATGGACCGATTCCAAGTTATTTTAATAAGATGATAAAGTAGGCAATAAACTGTTTTTGGTTCGACTTTTTTGATTATATACCAACATAATGAGATGGTTTCTGGGCACAAAAGGAAAGAAGTTTTATGGGGGCTATGTGAAATTGTGGACCAATTCTAGCCATATGCTTGGTCCTTTAGACAATCTAAACGTACATATGTATATACGAAATTTGATGGAATAATTTTTAAAATTGTGTTTATATAAACAGCCGGATGCACGGTCATCGTAAGATTGATTCAGAAAGTGATACTGAGCTGATCTGTCTACTAAATATTTTTATATGTTCAACACACACCAATGCATAATACCCTTCCACCTAAGGTTAAGGTGTGAGTATAAAAAGTAGCAGTAACACATTAAAAAAATATTTAAAATATTGTTTCACCTATTTGAAATACCTTTTTTACCCAGCCTCGTAAGATGAAAACACATAGGACATTATTGCTGTTTCTCCTACATACATACATACATACGTGTGTAAAACCGGGTATGACCTTAAACATTTTTATTTCAAGTGATTGACATTAAGAGACATAAAAACAACTTTTGTATTTTATGACATAAAACAAACTCTTGCTTTTTACAGGATAAGAAACAAAAACATGCTTAAAAACATTTTTCTAATGTGTTATTATATTTATGTCAATAAAAGTGTCTACAATATCATAATGTTGTTGTTGGAAAAACAAGACTCCATACGAACAGTACACTAAAGTGTTTGGTTCATACCAATAACCATGTCATTGATTGTGGTGTTGTTGTGTAGAAATGGCGAAACCCATAATGGGAGTATAAATGTGTTTATAAGCCCCTGAATGTAGGCAATGGTCATGTGTAAAAGGAGAACAAGTTCATGTTCTAAAACGTAATGACCAAAAAATAGTTTTTCTGATTAAACTTTAATCAAGAACAGTTTAGAATGCAGACTAAATAATGAAAAAAGTAATAAAGAAAAGAAATAAGTATAACAAAATATTTGGAAAATATTAAAAAAAAAAACGTAAAAAGAAAATGGAGAGTGGAAAACAAATTAATAACAACTTTAAGGCAACATTAAATATTTATTGTTTAAAAAAATACTTTTTTATTCACTTTATAAATTCTTTTGTAAATAGAATGACGTAATATTACTTTTTTATTATTATTAAATCTATTGAAAAGATAAATGTTTTTTTTACCTTGGACTTTTATTTAAAACTTTAATCAGTGTTTTGATGTTCTTTATTTAAACATTTTAAATATGGGGTATACTTTGAGGGGTTGTTTTTGTGAAAGTTGATAAAACATTTAATATAATGAAATGCTTAATACCCCTTATCACCAAATAAAAATATAGGGCTATATTTGGTTAATTTAAAATGTAAGATTTAATAGAGTACACGACTTGTGATTATTGTTTTAAAAAAAATTGTTTTTTGTTTATCTAAAATAAATAAAATTCTTTTATTTCATGTATCACTTGAATAAGGCAAGAACTTATTTTAAACTAAATCGTAGTTTCAATCTTAATCTCTCTTAACGGACACCCTTTTTAAGCGGACAACCCCATTTGGACGTACACTGTTTGCTGTTGCCAGTTGCGTTCTTAAGGAAGGCATTAACTTCTTTTGCGAGGACATTCCCCTTGTACGAACACATTTTAAAAGTATTTTTTATTGCGTCCTTTTCAGACTCCTTTGCATTAAATTGCTTTCCGTCATCGTATACTTTTCTAAATGCCATCATTAGACATTTTTTTTATTAAGTAAACATCTAGAGAATATGCAGGCCAATTTGAAAGTTCTTCTTCTCACTTACGAATCTACTAATTTTTAGCTCTGTCAGTGTGGAATATAGAGCATTGTCGTGTTGATCGCTCCTCAGTAGAAACACGCCTTCTAAGATCCTTTTGAGGGATGCTTCAGGCATTTTCCCCATTTCAAATACCAATTTGATAGTTCTATAGTTGGAAATGGCATCCTATCGCATAACCCCGCTTTCACTTCTTTGTACTTGTTCCAATAATATTTTCCCTTTTAAAGTCTTGAAAACAAAAGATGAATTTAGTCTGATTTGTAGAATTAAGTGTTCTTTTGTTGTTGTTGGTCAAACTAAACATACAACCAAATAAGATAATGGATAAACGAAGAACAGAGCAACTTTGCTGCTGCATCAAATATTTTTTTTCTTTCGCTCCCACCAACCCAAGACTTCGCAAATTAAATTTTGCCTGTGGCCAATAAAAAATTAATCAACTAACTTTAAAATCAACTAAACAACTAAAAGTATGCTATTAATTTTATACATAACCAAAATATGATTTCTATTATAAATAAGTAAAGCTAGATTTTAATTATGTTGGAATTGGCTATTTTTCCTGATTGAATTATTAAATTTCTAAATGCCCTAAATATTCAAATTGAATGACAGCTACAGCTACACGCGGAGAAATAACATGGTTAAAGTATGGTAAAATAAAAGATATGATGGTCCACGCTATGGCAATAAACAAACTATTGTTGTTTTTAACTTTTCTTTTTTCACGATTAATAAAATTTTGTTTCTATTTAACAATAAAATGTGTACCTCCCTTAAACCTGCAAATATGGTTGAATTTAACAATATATTGGTTTATAAAATTTACACTTAAACATATTATGGTTACTTTGACCAATTGTCTCCAAAAATGTTAAAGTTAATTATAACAATATTTTTGAAATTTTAAAAATTTTAAATTTAATTTGTTTTGCTCTCTACAGTAGTTGAATGCTTTCAATCACTTAATTGGTTTGCTTAAAATTCTCACATTTCTTTTCTTTTAATTATTGATTTAAATACCCAACTTTTCGTAGTAATACAAACTAGTCAAATGAAAAGAATGCTTGCTGGAGGTCGTCGCGGCAGGGAAAATGAATTAAAGGGGATGCCTTATAAAGCTGGGATCACACGATTGCCGCAAATACACCAATGTGACACAATTTTTATTGTGCTTTATTGACGCACAATAATGAAATTGGACCAATAAAATATTCTGAAATCACACGATTGCCCTGTTTCAAACAAATTTAATTGCCGCTAGTTGGTACAAACCGAAATGGTTACAATTGCCGCAGCACAGTCACACGATTGCTCTTACTTGACGACTGCGAAAACAGCTGTAGTGGTAGCTTTTTTATTTGTTTGAAAGTTCTTGTTGGTTTGTTAATTAAATAAAATTAAATGTGTATTATATATGTATGTACTAAAACAAATTTTTGTTGAATATTTTTATTAAAATTTTTTAAGAAATTCCAAAAATTAACTGCCTATTTCACGATGTCACTCGAACATTTACGTTCGCACAAATAACATATAAAACAAAAACAATTTTTTTAATTTTGTTTTTGTTTTATATGTTATTTGTGCGAACGTAAACGTTCGAGTGACATCGTGAAATAGGCAGTAAGTCTGTTCAACAATTTCGTATGTTAAGGTTCGCTTAGAAACTTAAATAAAAATATTCGCACTGAACAGCTAAATATGCTTGTGAACATATGTACATACATACATATTTTGGTAATAGCAACATTTAAAAAAAAATAAAATGCATAATAAATAAATAAATATTTATCTTCATTACCTACTTAAAGAAACACAAAAAAGTAAATTTATTAAAAAAAAAGGCAAATATTGGTGCGTATTGTGTTGTTTGATTGCCGCACAAGAACACAATAAATATTGGTGCATTTTTGTTATTTTTATTGACGCGCGGTTGCATGGAAAACAGTCACACGATTGCCACACCAGGGTTGCATTTGATTGGTAAAAGCAAGCACAATATTGTCCTTGATTGGTACATGAGCCAATTGGTTGTGCAGTCACACGATTGGGGTATTAAAAAGTATGCAAATTGGTGCATTGCGGCAATCGTGTGATCCCAGCTTAAAAGTGGAACATAACATGTAACAGGAATAATAAACGAAACATAATTATTATTTGATTTGTAACATGAGTAAAAAAAAAACAAATAAAATACGACTTGACTGAATAAGCAAATTTGAAAAACTAAATAAATAACAATAATATGGTTAAAATTTACCATTTTTTTTTTTGTAAACTTTGACCAAAACAAGTTAGTTGGTTCATTTTTACCAAATTATCTTTATCTTTGATCATATTATAGTTAATTTTAACCGACTTAGAGTTAATTTCGTTCAAATTATAGCTAATTTTGCCCATAATTATGATTATTTTTAACCATCATTATGTTTTTAAATGAAAATTATATAGTTACCTGCAAACAATATTGATCTTAGAATATGTTTACGTCCTACCATATTATTTTTCTGCGTGTATATCGAGCCCTAACCGCGAAAATAACGTAAGCGTCAAAAATCAAATTTTACAGGAGAGAGTTTTTTTTTTAATTTATTAAATAAAATCGTAACGGTACCTTATGTGACCATGAAATTTTAGGAGATGCTGCAAGTGTGCCAATAAAGACTTTTATAAAAAAAAAAAATTGAAAATGACGTCGCTTTCTTCATTTTCGCGGTTAGGGCTAGATTTATGCTTTCAGTTAACAATAATAGTTCAATTCTTTTTTGATATAGATATGAGGCAAATTGGCGATCCCTTTAATTACAAATTTGTAAGGCCACTGAAAATTTTAAATTTATTATATTATTGAAACTTCCTACAGTAGGGATACCTTGTATTTTATTGCAATCAACAAATATTAAGATTCCAAATAAGTTTTTATCAATATGGTTTAATCGAAAGTAAATCTAATTAATTACTTGTGCCTAAACTGAGTGTGTGTGTAATTATGTCTCAAAGTACTACAGAAGAAACCACAACAGATAAAGAGAAAGATAACATATATTAACTTTGAAATAAATATATTTTTGTTTTAAATATTACAACAATATATCAGCCTAAATTTATGTCTATTAACTTAAATCCCTAAATGTAGACAATGTTTTTTGCATTCTATAGAATTTGTTTTATTATGAAATAAGCTCGACGTGTTAGATATCATAAAACATAGTAATTTCTCGGATAAATTCAAACAAAACCCTTAAAATATTCATTGGGGCAGAACATTATTTACATATGTATTTAAAGGGATTTAGGACTTAACAATTGATGCGTAAAGTCCTTTAGTAGGCAAAGCTTTTAATGAGTTTTTAGTGTTTTATAAACACAGTGTAAAATTTAATTATGCTCATCTGTCGTCATATAATAAAATAGGAGTGATTAATGATATTTAAGTTTTTATAATTAATCATTGGAATTACATATATATATTTTATTATCTTAAGTTAGCTGCTAAAAGTATGTATGTTAATTAGCATATTTTAAGGAGTGCCAAAAAATATGTTAAATAAATAAAGGGTTTTTCAACAAGAACTTTTTTAATTGTGGCAACACCAACAACATGATAGTTTTGACATTTAAAGTCGCATTAAAGAAATTAAAATCCACTATGAAAATGGTGATTCTGTTAAAGTTACACACAGCCAATGAAACAATCAATTTATTGCAAACCAAATTTCCCGATTGCATAATTTCACGAACATCAGCTCTTAAGTGGCCAGCCAAATCGTGGATTTAACACCACGGGATTATTTTTGTGGGGCTTTGTTAAGGACAGAGTCTATACGGAGCCAATCGAATCGATTGCAGCCTTAAAACTCAAAATCCGTGATGTGTTTAACGAAATAGTCCTGCCATTTTGCCAAAAAGTGATTAAAAACTTTGATGAAAGAATCGACATCTGTCAGCGTGCTCGTGGTGGACATTTGCCAGATATAATTTTTCCTTCATAGTTGCCGAACTTATCTCTTCGGAATACAAAAAAAATTTTATTTTTCATTTTGTTTTAGAAAACAAAGTTCTTGTTGAAAAACCCGATAGAATGCGAAACAAACAATTTGTAAGCTTTAGCATATTTAAGAGCTAGAAGTAAAAATTTAAATAATAATGCCTTTTTTAAGGCTTTAGAATAAAACTAACTATTTATAATAAAATTTAAAGAAACATGAAAAATTAATTAAAATTAAGACTCTGCTTAAACTTAAACTGTTTAATGATGATTACTTACAGTGATGATTAGCAATTATTTTATTTACATTTTTAATCTAATTTTATTTTTTGCCGATTATTACAAATTTACTACAATTAATCAAAAAATAAACACGATTACTTTAGTCTGAGTCTTACGGAAGTGAGTGAGTTTTAAACAGGCGACTATGTTAGTATTAGTGCAATTTCCATGGAGGCAAAATAAGCCTAAATGTCAAATGTAGGGAATGAAAAATTATTTCATACAGGATATTAAATAATTTAAAAACTGCAAGAAAAATGTTTTAAAATCGACATTTCCATGTAAAAATCTAACAAAATTATTTACATTAAGGGTATTCAGTTCAGATTTATTTTGATTGCAAAAAAGGAAAACTGGAAAATTGAACTTATTTTGAAGTGAGCGGTCTTTATTATAATTTGAAAGTTTAAAGTTGTACATATTTAACGTGTCAAAAAAAGTAAAACATCCTGTCAATCAAATTTAATTTTTTTTTAATTTAATTTTACCTCGAAATTTCTTTTACCTGACCAAGCACTTTATCAACTTCTACATCTGTCCATTTTCTTACCCGTTTCTTTTTTGTTTTTAAGTTCGTTTTTTTAATATCTTTTTTTATTGAATTGATTTTTAACTTTTTTTTTGAAAAACCATGTCTAATTTTTTTACACTTGGTTAAAGGTTCTTTAAATTGCAACTTTAAGTGTAAAAGGTTTTTCTTGTGTTTTTGTTCTAACGAAAAGTTGCAGTTTTCCATTTTTTTTTTTTTTTTTTTTCAATAAAAAAAATTTGAACTGAATTCCTTTATTAAAAATATGTTTTGGCGCAAAAGTATGAACAAATACTCGTACATTAATTCATTTCACAAACATTATGTGTATTTGTGATGGGAAATTTTTGCTTTAAGAAATATCAACAAGTTAATGTTTTTGTAATGCTGTTTGTGATAATGGTCCATTTAGATCTTGCTTTTCATTGGGTTTTTTCCCAGGTCACTCTTAGCTTACACTAAAAGAAAAATGCTTCATATATTTAATGAATCATTTTCATAAAAACATTTTCATAGGTTAATGAAGTCCCTTCGTTAAAATCGCTTCATTGGATTTCGTAATTACGTTAAAAATTTTCATTGGATATATGAAAACATAAGTTTGTCCAAGTTAAACGAAAAATTTTAATTAGGAACATAAAAAAACAATATACAAACATAACTACATATATTCATAAATTAATACAAAATTATAGTTTCCTTAAAAAAATGTTTAACTGTTAATTAAAAAATGTAAGATTTAATTATTTCATACATCTAATGTTATATGCCATTAAATTTATGAAATCAAAATTTTTTTAATAAAAGCAACATATTTCAATAAATGCCTTCATAAATTTAAATTTTCATTATGACAATAAAAATGTCATTTTATTAATGAAACAAAAACTTTCATTTCAATCCACTTTCAATCAACTTTGCTATTGTTGTTATGGACAATTTAATCTTATATTTACGCTCTTAATTGAGTAAAAAACGTGGTTTTTTTTATCCAAAAACTACACTGTCCCGGTAGGCTAGCTGGTAGTGAGCTAGTCTATCAACATCGAGGTTGCGCGATCGATTCCCGCCAGAGACAGAAAAAAATAAAAAAAATTAAATAAAAAAACAAAAATAAATAAATAATAAAAAAAAAAAAATAAATAAAAATAAAATAAGAAAAAAAATTTTGTACTTTATTGAATGTATTCATCCAATGAATAAAATTCATAGATCTAATGTTATGTTTCATTAAATACATTTTAATGAAACAGGTTTCATTGATCCAACGAAGCGCTGCATAGGTTCCTTTTTAATGCAATTTTTCACGGGATTAATGTCAAAATTCATTGGTATTGCGAAGAAAATTCTTTCAGTGTAGCTACTTTAACAAGAGCTATTCTATTGCCTCTTATTTATGTCAACCATTGACTGGTGTCTTATTTTTATTTAGTATTGATAAACAATTTACCATGAACAGACTCACACCTCTGTTATGAAAATCAGCGTTAAAAAAAATTTGGTGCACTACGATCAACATATAGTGTGCATTTTTGAACCTTCGATACCACTGTTGCCGACACCATCCACAAACTTGAGTGTCAGTGTTCCTTATATTATAAACTAAAAAGTCTAAATGGATCACCGTTTACAAACATAAAAAAAGCAGAGATACAATTTCATTGTATACGTTTCTGGACAGAATAAGCAAATGTGCAGTGCCTTAGCATTCGTGCCGCAAATTTAAGAATGTAGCCCATCACTGCACTAAATACGACATTTTAAACTTAATAAAAATCCCATTAAAAAGTTATAAAATATTTTCTTTATTAACTAGTTTAATTAATTTTTGAAATAATAATTATAAAAAAAATTTATGAATAATTCAATTTAAAATGCAATAACTATATAATATTATACTGGAAATTATAACTACAAATAGCATTAGTAGATTTGTATATAGCATGCACAAACGCATTTATAAAGCATACATTACGGCTTGTATAAACAAAATTTGCAACCTTAACATATTGTTAGGATAAATTGCTTCGGTTTAACAATATAAGAGCTACCAAAATACATTAGAATACAATTAATTCATGAGTAGAATATTCTCTACAAATTTTTAAAATGATAAGTACTTGTGTGTATATATCTACTTTATACATATTTATAATCTTAAACGAATACTTATGTTATTTCTTGATGAGTTTAATGATTAATGTTATTTGCTTTAAACAAATTCAAAGGTTAATTGAGGGGCCAAAATAAGCATTAAGTCAGAAAGACTCAAATCATTTATTTCTAAATGTTTGAACGACCAAATAAGGCTTATGTACTGCTTTATGTGTTTGTTCTTTTTTTAGAGTTGATTATTTAAATTGATTTTTGTTTTTTTTTTTTAAGTTTTTATTTCCTAACATAAAGATTTCCCCTTGAAGGATTATGTGATTTAAGTAAATGACAATCGAATTGCTTTTAGTTTATGTAAATGATTAAAATGGGTTCTCACAATTTGCATTGCCTACTTTAAAGGCCAAGAGTTACTAATACAGCTGAAACAGTGTCAAAGCATACTTTAAGGCAATTTATGTTTGTTTTTTACTGAAAATATGTTAATTTTACCAATTTTCAAAAGTTGTATTTAGAAGAAAAAGGATTTTTTTAGGGATCGTTATAAAGTGTTACTAATCTTCTTTAAAAAGTGCTTTGAAAACAGAGACCAAATTAAGTGTGAAAAATTGTTAGCTTAATTAGGCTATGCCGAATCATTAATACCCTTCAGCAAGAATTATTATATAAATTTTCATATTATTCGAATGTGTATTCTTAGTCAAATTTCAATTTTTTTTTTTAAAGTTTTTATACTTTAATAGTATTATTTCTTCAATATTTTCCAGCAATATTTTCTATGCACTCACCATGAGAAATAAATTCCCAGATTCTAAGATTCTAAGAAAAATTGTATAGCATATTTTTTATGAGTGGCGAAGTTTATTTAATGATATTTGTCTTTCTGTTGAAATGGATTTTCCTAAGACCCCACATATGATGGGGACTTTGTTGTAATATATTTCAGTCATATCTGTTCCTTATAATTTTGCTATTGGAATTCAGCCACATCGGTCTATAAATGGCTAAAAAAAACCACGACTACTTCTAATTTTTTTAATAAAATCCCATGTTGTTGTTTTTTTCATACACTCAAAATATTATGTAGTTAAATTAAAACGAAAATTCATTTTAAACAATTTAAAAATTATTTTAAAAACGGATCATTTACATTTCATTTAAAACAAATTATTTTTACATTAATTTTTAAATTTTTTATTTATTGAACGTATTAAGACCACTAACTACACTGTGCAAGAAATTGACACTTTTTTTCGTGACAGGCGTTTTAACATAATTCGGGTATGCTGAATCCAGTGGTGCCCGCAGTTTTTTTAGATTGGCTCTGGTTTTCGAAATAAACCGTTATTTCGAAAATGGAGGAGGTTGCACGACATATGTTCGCGTAACTCAAAAACGGTTTAGTTAATTGAAATTACTAAAAAAAACCGAAATTCCGCAAAAAAAAATTTTTTTTTTTTGTTTTTTGTTTATATGTAATGAATTAAATAATAAAATAAACAATATTTTATTTTTTGTCCGGTAGTTTTTGTTTGGGCTTAAATGGGTTAAGAAAAGTAAAACTTTTTTCTAATATGAGCAGTCGTTTTTGAAACATAATTTTTTGAAAATTAATTTGTTTATCAAAATTTCGAAATTTTTGTTTTTTGAAAATTCATAAAAAATTAAAAAATTCAGCTAGGCTTCTAATTTTTTGCAGACAAATAAATAACGAAGCTGCAACCAAAACAATCCATAAATGATTAAAATCTGTTACCAACTTTTTTTTTGCGGAATTTCGGTTTTTTTTAGTAATTTCAATAAATTAACCCGTTTTTTGAGTTACGCGAACATATGTTGTGCAACCTCCTCCATTTTCGAAATAACGAAAATAAAAAAAAAATCGGCGTACCCGAATTATGTAAAAACGCCATGTGCCCTGCCCGGCTTGTCTGTTTTTTCAACTAGAATAGTGCTATTAACAGAAGTAGTGGTTATGCTTATTTGGTCAAATATTTAATAAGTGTGACCCTAGCTTTACTTGTTTACAATAATTAGTATTGTGGTTATTTTGTTGAACTGTTTATGGTTTTTGCTCCAAATTTTTGATATTTTAATCAGGCAAATTTAATTTTTATTAAATTATTTTTATGAAGAAAGGAATTTTACAACATAAAATTAATTAAAATTTATTGATAATTTTTCATTCCTGACTGACCTGGGAATCGAACCCAGGTTTTTACGGACAGTGCTCTTACATGTCTCGATTGCAACCACTCAATCTCCTCAGAGGGGTTTGCCGTTTAACATTCACCGTCATTGACGACGGCTGGCAAACATCAATCTTTAAAGTTTAAACCAAATTATATTGACCCTTTGGTAGATCGAAACTTGCTTTTAATGATTATCTACTTTAATTGATTTACATGTTCTTCCCTACTTCCTGTTTTTTTTTTGTACTTTTTGTCAAGAACTCTTCTTGAAGTCCAAAGTACGGTTGACTTCCAAAACGTACTAATGCAAAGTTTGTATACCGTTTTACTACTGTATTCTAACCAAGTACATGCACAAGCTACCAAAACAATGCAACTATGTGCTTTGTTTATTTAAACGGTTTGAAATGTAAGTGATGCAATGCATAATATTAATCTGAATTCTTGGAAATTAAATGTTAAATGTCACAAAGGATCAACTTTAAAACCGATGTTCTGATTGCTTTTTTGCTGCCGTACTAATAATTAAAAGTGATGTTTTGGAAGGGTTTGCATTGTATATATATATTGCACCGCGGCGTTATGAAACATTATACTTTGTTCTAACATAAGGCAATTAACGTTTTGGAAGTCAGCCTACATTTTTCTGTTTTCCATGTTTTTGTCCTTCCCTTTTCCTGTTGACCTTTGTCAGCACAACTTGAAGGTCAAATGTAAACATAGAGCCCGTGCTCTAGCCTTTAACAATAATTAGTATTGTGTTTATTTTGTTGAACTGTTCATGGGTTTTAATCCAAATTTTACTTTAAGTTTTCTAAATTTAATTTAATTAATTTTAATAAAAATTGATTAAAAACAAACACTTAACGTCAGAAGAAGAACATAATTAAAGATGTGTTTTTTTTTGTAGATTTTCAATAAATAGTCGACATCGACACAACATTCATAAAAAAAAAATTAATGTCGAACTGTTGTTGTCATCCAGTTGATATGACAACAACTTAAAATTGACGTGGACTGCAGCAACGACTTATTGTTAAGTTTTTCTCCTTTTATTTTGTATCTACGTCGTACGCTACTACATTTATACGGTGCAATTGTGTTGTGTTTCTACGATTATTTGTGACTTTAATTTTATTCGAAGCGGTTGAGGGCGATTTGTCATTAAAATCAAAACATATAGAGGTTTTTTATAACAAATTTTACAACCGTACCGTTTTTTGTTCCGGATTAAAGCAAATTGGCTAATTTGTGACAAATTTCAGGTGTACTAATGAGTTTTTCGGTAGTTGGTTTAGTATGCGACCTATGAAAAATCATGGCACAATCTTTACTCAATTGGATTTCTAGTCATAAAATAATTTTAGCCAAATTTCGTGACAATAGCGATGTTTCGCTACCGATTTCATGCTAATTTTTTTAAGTTTGGCGTGTAAATATTTGAAATGAAGCATTTTGGGATGTAACGCTTACCTAAGTGGGCGGGTTAATTATTTTTTGATAGATAAACATAAAAAATATATGTATGCAATTAATGTTAGTTCTATATCACATCGAGTGCCATGTGTACGTTTTCATACGACAGCGATTGTTTCACGTTTTTTTTTTCTGTACGGCACTGGATAAAATTTGTTTTGCTTTTTTAACAAATAAGCCTTTACAGAATGAATTCATAACCAAAAGAAGAATAAAAGCGACGTATGTACGTTTTTTACGACAGTGATTTTTACAACTACATGCCCATCATGCAGTGGCATGTCGTACAAAAACGTACGGAATAAAAAACGACATAAAATAAAAAGTTTGCAGCAGAATGGAATTTCAGAGATATCTTAAAAATCCCTTTTTATTTCTTAAAAAGAAGGGGGAAAGTTTTTCGTCAAAAACTCCATGTGATATGGTAAATATTATTTCACAGAATCTTAATATGTAAAAACATCCACTTTTTGGAGTGCTGGCCCAAATTTCAATTTATAACTGGTTGGGAAAACTAGAAACAAATTACCACCTTTTCTGTTAAGCCAAAACTGAGCGAGTTCTCGACAGACCTACTTTTTGGTTTTAGGTAAATATTTCTTAATGCTTTACACGGAATGAAAAACTTAATCACCCCTATCGTGAATAACATGTGGAATTTTTTTTCCCATGAAATTTTCATTCCCCTCGAAGGGAAAAAGCAATCGTGAATAACATGTGAAAAATTTTTCACGCTATCAGTTCCAGTGAATGTAAAAAAGAAGAAAGATTAAAAAAAATTAAAAATCAATAAAATTTTTGTTTACAAATATGTACGTATATATTTTAAAGAAAAGATAAAATAATTAAGCAAAATATTTAGTATTGGAGGAATAGTTTGATTACAACGTTCGTTTTTTGCCCTTTTTAAATTTAATGTAGTAAAATATTTTTGAAAATTCTGTCTTCGAAAACTTCACAAATCCACAGGTAATCGACCTGTTGTTTTACATTTTGTTGACCAATATATCGGTTTGTGTCTTATTAACGGAAGTAGCCCTTAATATTCGATTTAAAGGAGGAACTACTTACATACATGTTCTGTTCCCTAGCAAAAATAAAGTGAAAAAATCTAAGGGAAATGTGAACAAATTACAAGGGAAAAATCTTTTCACGATAAGGGGAATTTTTTCCCGTGAACATTTTTTTACGTTATTATTCTCATTTGAATTACCTTTTTTTCATGATCGCAAATATGTGAAAAGGGGAATAATTACGAGGGAAAAATTATTCACGATAGGGGTGAATATGAATACCTTAAGTTTCTTAGTCTTAAAGCAGAGAATATAAAAACATTTCCCTTTAAAAAATAAATTAAAATTGTTTTTGTTAAGTTTTTTTGAAAAGCGTAAATAAGTTCATTGCCCATTTTCAGGCATAGTTGTTAAAAAATTCTGAACTTAAAAGGCTCTCAACTGATAGGAAAGAAAAAAAAAACAACTTATGACAAAATGTATTTTAATTATGTTTTAAATTTTTCCATTGCTTAAATTCTTTTCTTTAAGCATGGTATAATTTTTACTTTTCGTTTTCAAAATTAGTAGGGATGCCAATCGTGATTGGTTTTCGCAAATCCCGGGATTCGCGATTACAAAAAATCAAATCCCGGGATCCCAGAAATTATGTGGTGTATAAAATACATTACTTAATATTGTGAAATCGCTCCATTAATTACCGTAGGTTCGATGTCAACTCTCGGAAAACACATTAATAATCTTCACCCTGTAAAGAGTAACGTTTAAATTTTGTATTTGGTGCACCAGTGTAATGTTTTGTGCATTTCAAAAAATCCCGGTATTTTCGGGATCGGGATTGGCAACCCTAAAAATTACTTTATTTCTTTTAATGCATATTAATTTATTGTTGTCAAAACCATTACATACTTAAGGCAACAATGTAAAAATATTTTTTTTTTTTTTTTTTTTTTTTTTGTTCAAGTTGTTTCGATAATCATAAAACAAGTACATATATTTGTGTGCATAAGTTGCTGACATTTGTGTATGCATTAATTATTGTTTAAAAATGTATATTTCATAACAATTTTTGTTGCATATTTTAAGGCTAATTTAAATAAAAATTGCTTTGCATACTTTTAAGACCAAATTTCTTTTTAATCACCACAAATAACTAACATCAAAATAATAATCAAAGACTCTCTAAAGTATTTATATTTTGAATCATTAAGAAACTATAAGACGATCTAACCATTTCCCTCCGTTATTGTTGAAAGCAAGATAAAGGTCGTAATAAAATACCAAGAAAGATGAAATTTGATACAAATTATTTTTGGATGACAGATTCGTTTGGTATTGAAAATGGGTCAAATCAGTTAAGTAATAATAGCATTAACAAGTAAATATTAAATATATTAAAAATCGTATAAACAATCGCATTAAAAATCGTACCAAACATTAAATTCGGGAGTAAATTTGTATAGGACCCAGGCTAAATAATAGGCCGATTTGATTAATTTTATAAAGTAATTTTATTAACAGTATTCTTCTTAGTTTATTTATGGTAAAAGTGATAAAACAATGTTAATGGTTTATAGAAAGACTTAAAAAAGTAAAGGTTTATGGGTTAAAGATATTTTTGGGTAGAAATTTGAGGCATTTCTTATTTGCTCATTTCTTAGCCATTTTTGGACCGATCTGTTAAGATAAATGTTTTTAGACCAAAATCGTGATTTTTATCGCATTTAAATTTTTTATGAATTTTTAAAATGTTCCTTTTTTCTTCAAAAATGCAACCATATTTCTGAATCTACAGGCCCAATTTAAAAACAATGTAAGCAAGGCTTAAAGATAATACTGTTGCCGAGTTTCGGATTTTTTTGTTAACTAAATATAGTCAACCGTTTTCAAGTTATTCCAATATATGTAGTGAAAGTGCCTTAATTTTTGACATTACGGTATATCTCGAAAAGTAGAGCTGATAGAGAAAAATGGAGATTAGATTTGAAATCAGCGACCTCAAATTAGTAAAAATTTGCAATCAAATTACAGACCGCAAAATTTCTGTTCCGCAGTGTAATGATTCATATATATACTTTACTATATACTTTATAGGGTCTCAGATTAATATTGTAAAAATTAAAAGAGATTGACAAATCCATTTTAAACATTTAAATCTAAACTTTGAAAGTACCCTTGGACAAAGTTTCAATTATTTTGTACCTTTTTTCAGGAAGTTATAGCAAAACAAATATAAATGCAGAGAAGTGATAATTATAATAAAATAGGACTTAATTTGCAAAAATCACCTTTAAAACTGCATTCCTACAAAACTAAATAAAGTTGACTGACACCAGATATTCCTTTTCAACAAGCAATAAGCCAAAGGTAGACCTATATACACTCCCTGCCACATGAATAGGACAACCTAACACAATTTTTTCAAAAGGTTATAACTTCTACAAAAAAAAAATGTTACGAACTTACATAGAAAAAATTATCAGTAGTTTTTCTATCAATTGAAAAAATTGTTTAAGAAGTATTTCAATTTAATTAATGTCATAATTGAATCAATTATTTTTTTGTTGAAAGAAAATTAAAAATACAATTTTGATTTTGTTTTAAATAAATTTTTAATTAAATAACAAAAAATCTTAATTGATTTTTTTGTTTAAAATAAAAAAATTTAAACTGTGATTTTTTAGTTGAACTGAATTTTTACAATTTTTAGTAATCCATATAATTATTTTGGTAAAAGGTGCAAAATCAACATATTGTTTGCTTGATTCTATGAATTTGGCGATAAGAGACAATTTTTTCAGTGTAAAGGCCCAACCATAATATTTTTAGTCTTGCTTAACCTACTGTAAAAAATTAACAAAAAGTCTCTCTCTCTCTGTATTTAAAAAAACAAAAAACAAAAACATTTGATTCCGTTTCGCACTTCGCTTAAGCAAATGACAGTTTCATAAAATTAAACAAAAAGTTTCCTTAAGTTCAATATGTTTTGCCTCATATAATTTACATGTATTCGTACATTTGCTTAAGCTAGGCTTGCCATTTCTATTTTGAGAAAAAGAGGACGCCAGCATAAAAAATGTAGGACATTTGTTCGAAAAAAGAGGACACTTTCTAAACAACCTAATATTAATAAAATTAACGACGGCACACAAAAACTTCATTTGGGTAATTCCATGTCAAGTCGACCAAGAGTGGGACTCGACCCCTTTCGATTTGAATGCAATTTGGCGAGAGGGTTTATTTGATCCCATAAAGAACACATATCAACGAAAAACTATTTTTTAATTTTTTTTCAAAAGTTATGTCATATTCAAATTGTCATAATATCGCCGAATAAGCCGAATGTGTTGAGTTTATTCTTTTAATATCTCGAAAACTACTTTACATACGAAATTCATTTTTGTCAGTTTAAAGAGAATACTTGAGGCTACAATAAATATATTGAAAAAAATGTATATGCAAAATATCAAATTTTAAAAATGGACTAAGTCAAAACCCTATTCTTTTGCTGATTTTTTTTAAATAATACTTCAAACTGTTTTTTAAAAATCCTATAACTTTGAGGGAAGTGCTTTTTTTAAGATATGATTTTTTTTCTTTCCAAAAATAATCTTAAAATAAAACTTTAATATAATCATTTGAGCAATAAGTATTTATTTGAACAAAAGTAACGACATTGATAAGGTTGCTTTTGCTTATTTGTTCCATTTTTTTTTTTGGGAGCTCCATTTTGGGCACATTCAAAGAAAAGTACTCTTTTTGTCACGTTGCGTCCCCAAAAATTAAATCATAGCTATCTTAAAAAACCCCGAGCACCTAAATTTTTTTTAATGAATTTTGTGAACTGTGATTTAAATCCAGGAACAAATTTACAATGAAGGTGTAAAAAGCCGGACAACCCCGGACACTTGATGAAAAAGAAGTAGGACTGCTTCGGATACCCAAAAAAAGAGGACGGTGTCCGGGGAAAAGAGGACGGATGGCAACCCTAGCTTAAGCCAAATAAGGCACATTATGGTTGGGCCTTAAGGTTTTTCCTTAAGTTTTAATTGCTCTAGATTTAAGCCTTGCAAATTCAACGCTGCACTGTTCTTACGCTTGCCGAAACACTAGTTTTAGCTTTAGTTTGTGCAGACGAGACGTGAGAATTTCATCCTGCTCTGAGAATAGCACGTTCTTAGTTGCCGAAAGTACACTTTTATTACAGCTTTTAATATTTTTTCCGTAGTTTGACTCATTCCGTAAAAAATTAGGTACTACATTTCGGCTTCTTTTGATTCGTTCATCAATTTTGTGAATCGATTATCCAGATTCCTTATAAATTTTAATTTTTTCAGCTTTTTTTTTAAAAACAACTCAATTTGCATTAAAAAAATTTTTTTCTATTGCACTTGTTCACTTACTTAAGAAAACTAAAGTTATTGCGGGGTATCTTAATAAAGTGTTAAAAAAATATAGACAATTTTAGTCAATAACATAACAAATTATAGCGTGACTTTTCCGGATCACAAATTTCATCTCAGAGCAAGTAAACATAGACACTTTTAAAACACAACAAACCACCGATAATTGTTTACACATATCGGAGATAATTGCAGTTGTACAAAGGTATGTCCTATTCATGTGGCGGAGAGTGTAAATGCTAGTTAAAGAATATGTAAATTATAGTTTTTTTGTACACTAGTGGTGATATTAGTAGGTTTTTACAATTTATAATTTGTATATGAGCCTTTTTTAATTTTGCTTATTTAATTTGAAATAATTTATAATATTTACTAAAATTAAACAAATAGTATACATAAATATACCTCGTACATTCATAAGTTCTGTTACACGGTTTTTATGCTATAAAATCCTTATGAAAGGTTTTCTTTTTTAAAACAATTGGTTGTATTTTATTTGCAACATATTTAGAAATGTATTAAAAAAATAATATTCCAAATGGCAACCGTTTGCCTTGTAGCATGACCGAATCAAACAGATCATTTATCTATGGCAGTACGAACTACATTCATAGGAAAATTATCCACTATTCGGTTAAGTGCACGCTTTAGAAATACCAAATTTGGATGAAACAAAATAATAGAATAATCTCAAGAGGCAGCAGATGCCGTTCCAAGAGTTCAAAGCCGACACTTTCCTGCTTCAGTGATGGTAACATGAGGACTCGCATGTAATAAGGTTACAAAACCTCATTTTTGCAAAAAAGGAGTGAAAATCTCTGCAGCGGTGTACCAATCTGACGTTTAGGAAGTAATGCCGTTAGACAAATCTTTGTTTGAAAACCAACACTAGACCTTTTAAAAGGACTGTGCGCTAGCACAAAGGCAAAAAAATAATATAATTGTGGTTAAAAAAATTTTTTAATTTTTTTTAAACGGACGATTGGCCTTCTGGAACTGGACTAAAAAATTTTGTCGGTTTTACAGAGCATGCTCTGCACTAAACGTCATTTAAATTTGGGATCTCTAAAGCGTGCCCTTATCCAAGCAGTGGATAATTTTCCTATGAATGTAGTGCGTACTGCAGTAGACGAATATGCTGTAAAACTTTAGTTTTCAGGGATGGCTTATTGTGGAAATTTTGAATAATATTTTGTTTAATACATTCTTAAATATGAAACAAATAAAATAAATGTTTATGCATAAACACCGTGTACCAGAACTTCTGAAAGTACTATATATATA
The DNA here is from genome assembly GCA_963931875.1 of Pollenia griseotomentosa. NCBI lineage: Eukaryota > Metazoa > Arthropoda > Insecta > Diptera > Polleniidae > Pollenia > Pollenia griseotomentosa. Next base: position 222,780,250 of record OZ007560.1, read on the forward strand.
AACAAACGGATCGGCGTCTCTAGAAATATAGGGAAATCTAAGGTATCTCTCAATTCTTATTTAATGAAAATTTATGAAAATAAGCAGCAACACGATTAAACGTGCAAAAAATACAAGATTTAGCAATGAGAAAACATTTCGCTACTACGCACAGTGGGAGACTTCGGACAAATACTATAACTTTGTTATTTCTTTTCGTATAAAACTAGGTACGTGGGTGAAGTAGCTGAATCAATAAAACTTAGTTCGTGAGTGAATTAGCTGAAGGTTGTTGTATTAACGTTAACATTTCTTTTTTTAGATTTGCGCAATACTTGCAACAAAAACTTAATATTTAACAAATTTTTTTAATTTTGATGTGCTTTCCACACATTAAAAGGTGTTTAATTTGTAATAAGAGGGAGCTCTAAAAAGGTAATAATCAAAAAAACCTGGCTAAACCTGGCTGAACTCATAGTACTAACTTATGAGCAGGGAAACCAGAAATATGCTCTAAAAAACCATTTTATGCGCATTAAATATGTTGTAAAAACTTGAAAATATGCCCTGAAAATTGTTAAAAAATATGCCCCGAAAAATTCAAAAATTGCTAGTAATTGCTAGAGGTTAAAATTCATATAAGAGTTATTTGTGCCGAATACTATCTAGATATTAACATGCACATGAGATTTTTTGTCTTAAAGGGATTTTAGGGACGGTCCCTTAATTGTTTATTAATGTTAACATTTAAAAGGAAGTTAAAGCTTTTTATAGATGGGAGATTTGGGCAAATGCGAACTGATTCAAAAATAATTTGATTTGCAGTAAAATATTTTTGAGGCGAATTTAATCTAATTAGCAACATAATAAGATGGTTTACGGAACCAAAGAGTCTTATTTGAAAAGAAGTTTTTATGGGGAATATGTAAAGTTTTCTTTCTCACCATTTACATACGGGCGGGCATGTTCTAGAAATCGAAATGAAGTGGAATTGAAATCGTGCGAGATTTAGATCTCAATTATTACAAAATGTCTTTAGTTTTTCCTGTTTTTAACAATGGATCTTGTATAGATAATTGGTACTTAAAGCAAAAGAAGTATATTAAAGGGAATATTTTTATAAACTTACTTTACAACTTGTACTATGCGCACAAAATTAACATGGACAGGCAACCAGCCAGACGGACGGATGGTTATCGTTAGGTCACTGATTCTAAATCGATCGGTGTACTAAGGGATTGGCACAGATTTCTATGTATTACACACACCACCAAGATCATACATAATTGAGTTTTGCTTATACATAAAATTCTAAAGTTTAAAATAACATTTTTCTTTAATGACAACCTGCCTTTGTTTTACAATTTTCGAGTTAATATTAAATGTACATAGATGGCGAAATTAAAGCAACACGTTGGGTATATATTTAAAACAGAAAAGCCAACATTTTTTTTTGCTGCGAAAGCTCTTGAAGGCTTCTAAAAAATGTATCAAAATATGCCTCAAAAATGCAAAATATGCGCTAACAACTTGAAAAAACAATTTAAACTAAATTATGCAAAAAAAAATGCTGCAAACGGTAAAATATGCAAAAATATGCACTAACAAATCGATGCCAAAATTCATAAAAAGCTCTTAAACCTATAAATATATTGTTTCTGCCATCATTGGTCGTACAAGGAAAAACATGCAATTGCATATTTTTGGTTTCTCTGCTAATGAGACTTTATTCTACTCTGTGGTAAGGCCCTTCAAACTCTCAAAACTTCTAAAAAAAATCCGCAGCTTACCAAACTGTGTACTTTTTTATTGTTGTTATATTTTTTTTTTAAATTGTATATACCAGAAATTTAGAAATTATCAACATTTTTAAAAATAATGTGGTTGATTTAAAAGAGTGTTTGTTTTTAAAGACACGTAATATTCATATCTATATCTCTTTATGATCAATCAGAAATTAGACTACCCCGATTTCGTTGGTGACAAAGCCGATAGATATCGATTTACCGGCTAACCTTAAATATAGCCGATTTATCGGTATCGGTTACATCCCTAATTAAAAGCTGCATTAAAATAAGACATGAGTGGGTTCCGGATATTTTTTAAAACTAAACGCAACCCCCATAGTAGTGTTTTTAGGACTTATTTAGTCAAATTTTCCACATTGTTTTTATACTTGTCATTTTTTTTATATTTTATATAAATTCCAGGAGGTTCCTTTACTATTTATCTTGTTCTAAAACTCTTGAGTGTAAATCCTTTAGTAAAACGGTTGGCACGTTCATACTACAATTTTTAAAAACCCAATTGTTTTTAATTGTTTTAATTAAACAACAGGACATTTAAGAGAATAAAGTTATAAAAATAAAACAACAACAAAGACAAAGAAAACCAAAAAGATAAATAAGAAAAAATATTTAAGCAAACTTACGTCTAATGCCCCAATCCATCATATTGGCAAACAACAAACTGGAAAATAATTTTAATAATGGACACTAAATAAATTGAAAAAAAAAAACTCTTTGAAAAATTAAATTTCTTTCTGTTGTTTCACAATTTTTTGTAATTTTTCGAATATAAAGAGCGTTGTTGTAGTCAAACTTTTCAAATTTGTTGAAATCATTTTTTTTTACTTTGTACTTTTTTAAAACATTTTTTGCTTTATTTTTTTTTTTATATAAAAAAACTAATTTTTTTTTGTTAAGGAAAAGAAACAGAATCAGAAGCATCTTAAATAGCCTGGTCGTTGTATCGTATTTTAGAGCGGGTATCTTTATTATTATTATTTATGTTATTGTAACAAGACATTGCCCCACAATGCCAGCAACAAATGCGGCAATTGTGGTATAGACACTGTTGTAGCAAGTACATGTGTTTGTAAGAACGCAGCGGCTCGTAATGAATTAAATTTAAATTTAAAACCATTTTTATAATTCATCATATTTAAACAAAAAAAACAACACTTGAATTTCTTTACTCAAAATACATAATAATAAAAATAAAAAAACTCCCAAACTCAAAAAAGAAAAGACGGCGGTCTTAAAGCACTTGAACTTTTAAAATTAACAAGACACAACACTCAGCAGACAAGAGAATGGAGCACTTTTTTTTTCCTTTTAATTGCCTAAATTAAGAATTTTAAATTTACAGATAAACTCCATTTTTATTAAAATTTTTAATTAAAAAATTTATTAAGACATTCCCGTATTTTTTTTTAAAAAAATCATATTTTGAAATAAATTATTTTATTTTTTCGAAATTTTTTTTTTAAGTTGTTGATTGTTGTTGTTTGGAGCACAATTAAAACTTGACTGAAAAGACAATTTGGAATTTTGTTGTTTATGAGGGAGAGCGTCTACAAAAATTACAAAAAAAAAAAATAAGTCGAACCCGAAAGCCGAATACACGAATCTCCTATGTACATATGTATTAAATCTATATGTAGAAAAAACATAAATACCCGAATACCTTTTTATACTACAACTTCATCTACCATAAAGACTTACATACTTTTAGGGAGCAAAGGAAAACAAAAGGAAACAAAAACAACAACAAAACGTTTAAAGCGCAATTCCACTATAGAAAAATAACAACAATACAGTTAAAGCAATAAAAATATATTTTTGTTGTATTTTCTACTACAGCCATGAGCAGGATGTCAAACAGATACGAAAATCCTTGATGAAATACTGTATACACGTACGTTAGTGACATACACTCCAGTTTACTGCATACTTTAAGGTTAGTAGAATAGGAGTAAAGTACAATTATAAGTATTTGTGATTATGTGTGTAAGTGTGTGTGAGTGTGTTTCTAAAGGTGAAGTCTACATGTGTTGGAGTAAGTATGATTTTTGTAATAAGTTATAGTATTTTATTAATAAGTAGTGGGCAAAATTTTATGCATTTATTATAACAAAATATGTGCATAAAACATGTTGCCATAAAAATTCGAAATCTGCTCTGAAAATTTATAAATTATTAATTATTTAAAATAAAAATCAAATCGATAAACAAAGTATCTTTTAAATTTTTATATAAAATTTTATTAAATTAAAATTACTTTCATTCAATGTCTACCTGCTCAAAAACCAGGGCACGAACGGAGAACAAGCTATATCTCTACTTAGGTTCAATAGGGACCAGATTAGAACAGTGGTATCAGTTATGCGAGAAGAATGGCGTCTGGAATTCAATGACTACTGCAGAAGTTGTTATGACGAGGAGCAAGAGAAAACTGTGTTTCATTTTCTACGTAAATGTCATAATTTTCGGAACATTAGAGAGAAATACCTGGGAAAACCGGTGTTTGTCTGTTGAGATAAACTAAGATTGTTTCTTCTCTTCATTAGAAAAACGAATTGGTTGAATTCTGTAGTGACGCCTATTGAGTAGCTGCTCTGTACGATGGGCATTGAGGCTGGGCATCATAAAGGAACTACTAGTGAGTTGTCTAGCGATGGCTGCACAAGAAACCTAACCATCCAGTTTCAATATTAAAATTATTTTTCATTGGCTGTTGTTGTTTTCGTTTTTCAAAAATTTCTAGAATAAAATCAAATATTTTAAATATTTAATATAATCAAAAAATGTACGCCCCCCTGAAGAAGTAGAAAAATACTCTACGAAACTTTGGGAAAACTGTAAAAAATTTATGTTTTATTTACATTGAAGCTCCAGGCCTAACAAGCTTAACAATAAGAAAGTGATCTAAAATTTCGAAATTGGCCAACTAAAATAAGGACAAAATTTTTATTTCCAGCAGCGTTGCCATATTTTTTTGAAAAAAAAAGAACTTTAAATTTAGAAAAAATAATTATTTGTTTAAATAATACAGAATAAAATTCAATTTAATATTTTTAAAGAAAAATCGTTACTTTGTAGGCGAGAGTGAAATAAGGAGGGGTACACAAGTGCATGTACTCTTCCGTTCTCTCATTTTAAGTAACATTTATTTTAGTTTGGCCGCCACTTCTTTTTATTTGTTTAGCGTAATGCTAGAAACGCAATGAGGCCTTATGCTCTAGTGGAGGATGACAGAAGAGAAGAAGTAACATAATTGGGTTGTACGTCGTAAGGACGTAGGACATAACGCCGTAAATTTTTTAAAACACGCTCTATTTACCCATAATTCCGTCGTAAACGTATTTTGTTTTCTTTTGAAAATTATCTCAGAAAAATCCTAACTTATCAAAATTTTTTCATTCTTTTATTTCGTTTTCAAATATTTTATTTGAAAACATAATTATTATTTAATTTTCTATTTTTAATTTTTATTTTTCGTATAAAATAGAATTCGATCTAAATCGCCGCATGACTTAAATACGTTTTACGTTTGCTCCAGCTATTTTGTGCGACGTATCTACATCGTACGCTACTACGTCTAAACGGTTCAACTGTGTTCCTACGATTAGTACTATGAAAAGGAAATGTCAAATGTATGCAAATTTCACGATGTAAACGCAAACGCAAAGAGCCAAATAAACGAGACAAGCAGTTTGAAAACAACAAGACAGTTGTGGATTTAATAACAACTAGCAGATACCCGGCGTGTGCTACTACGTAGTCCCATTTTGGAAAAAATTTAAAAATATCATTAAAATCGGTTAGATTGTTTCAGAGGGCAAGTATTCGCCTTTACCTCCCCTAGTGTTTCTAATTCTTAAAAATTGCATAGCTGATATGCCCATATAAATAGGGATTTATCGATGTTTTAAATTTTATTAGAATCTGTTGGTTAGTTTCGGAGAGACAGAATTCGCCCCCTAACTTCTTTCGTGGTCCTAGTTTTGAAAAAATATATATCCTAAAACCATCTTCACAAAATTGCCTTTCTAATGAAACCGATCTGGACCACATCAGTTGGATGGTAAGAGTTTATAATGGACATTGTAAAAACATTTTTTATGTTTTATATACATACATACATACACATATAGATTTCGTCCATGCTTGTATGGTTTATTTGGCCCTTAACTAAAGAAGAAAAACAACAGCAAATATCAGCCACAACAATGCAGACATCATAACATTTTCAAAAATAAAAATCAAATAAACATTAAAAACGGCTTGCGAAAAAGTAAATAGTGTAAGTTTGTACAAACCTTTTGGGTTGTTAACTGTGGTGTTTAATTCTTTGACCAACGTTTAAAGCATGTTTTTAGAAAAATCAAAAATGTTTGATTTTCGTACATACATGTTGAATATTTGTCAAACTGTTTTCGTTGCCTGGTGGTAAATAAAATAATTGAAGTAACATTTTTCCAAAGGGAAGCAGGAGAAGAAAGAGCGTAAAAAAAATTACGAGCATAAAAGTTTTTTTTTAGAATTTATAAAAAAATTCAAAATTATGTTTGTGTCGTTTATTTGCAAGTGTGTGTATGTCAAGCCGTTTGTTAAGTTTTTTTTTTTTTTTTTTTTTTTTTTTTTTTTTTTTTTTTTTTTTGAATATCATATAATATACCGCTGCGAGTAGCGATTAGTTATGAAAGATTACGCGTTTAGAAATTTGTTACAAAGGTAGTTGTTAATAAAAAGGAAGTAAAGTTTTTGCTTCGTAAAAAAGTGCTGGAAAAATTTAACTCAAGCTCGTGAAAGTTGTTTACGACAATTTCAACAAACTCCTACTTGGCTCAACAGAAATTTTGTTTCAGGCTTAAAGCTATAGAGCTTTTTCAATTCAATTAAAGTTACTCATTTTATTAAAAAAACCTAAATATTAGTTTTGAGTGCCGAAATTAAAATAATAAAATTGTGATTATGATTATAAAAAAAAACTTCGTATTGAAAGTTTCAAGAAAAACACAGCATTTGCATATAAATCCTGCCCCCATTTACAGATTGTAATCGTATTTTAAATAAATGGTTTTATGTTTAATAAAAGAAAATACTAAAGGAAACTTACATTTCAGCTAAGTATAATCTGCTAAAACAAATCTAATTGATTTTTAATTTAAATATAAGTACTTAAAATGGTGGAATATAAGTAAAAAAAAACTTTTTTCATACATTTATTAAATTTAAAGCAAAAAAGTGTGAAAATTTAAACCAACCAAATAAAAGAAAGTAACAAAAAAAAATTCGATCAATTAATATTTTAGAATAATATTAGCGGTTTGCCTATTTTAAGTACCGAACAAGTTTGTAATATTGGTTGCGTCTATATCCCACACCCTGAGAAGTGTTAGAGAGGAATCCTAAGAGAGTATTTTATTAAGTTTAGCACACCGATTTATTTTTTAATCTAATTCTACTGGTGTTGAGGTATATAAAAGGTGTTTTTAATAACGATAGAACTTAAAATTTAAAGGAATAATGCAAACAACTAAGGCCACTATTACGGTTCACAACTCAACACAGTTGAGTTGTAATTTTTAAAATTTTTGTATTGTGGTTTAAAACTTTGCTATATTGCGGCGAACAAAAACCTCAAAAAATTAAAATCAACACAACCAGTTCTTTAATTTACAACTCAACTGAGTTGTGTAAACGAATAAGCGATGCATTTTTTTATGTAATGGAGTCTGTAGGGTTTGTTGTGAATTGGTTTCACTCCGTATGCGTTTAATTTGTTTATTTAAAAGCCAGTTAAGCCAAAAATGAGACTCATCGCTGAACACTCCATAAAAATAACGACATCGTGTATAAATTAAGCGAATCGTAGACTGATTTTCAAAGTAAGTTTGGATATTATGGCATCGTAGTCCAAGCCTGAATCTATTCTTAATGATTCACAACCAGTACCCATGTTCTGTAACTTTAGTGAGAACTTCTCGCATCGAAAAGATGTGAAACAAAATATTCCATCGTTTCTCGAAAAGTGAGAAAAAAGTGTGTCTGTAACTTATGTCGAAAACTCTCAAAAGAGATTACGTCGTTACGTTATAAAAGTCATAACATTGCACTCGAAGCCGATGTGACATTGCAGACGTCGAGGACGCCAGTCACACATATAGTTAACGGCGACCAAAATTTACTAAAATTGAAAAATTTTCAACGACGGCGGCGAAAATACAACCGTCGGCCATGCCAAATAATGTAAAGTGCGACTTTAATGTTTGTTGTTTGTAAACGAGCTTTGAAAAAATTCGTATATTTTATAAAAATGGTAAAAGAAAATAATTAAACAATAAAAAAAGGGCCAAGAACATAATTTTATTATTATTATTCTTTGCAATTTGCATTTTTAGTTGTTTTTTAGTGTTAAAATTTTTTTCTCGCCCCATTTTTATTCGTGAGTTTTTTTGACAGTCCAAAGCGGGAACTTTTCTCACCAAAATGTTACAGACACACTTTTTCTGTAAATTGGCGAGTAATTTCCTTGCGTGACAGCTTGTACTCGCCAAAAAAAAGTTACAGACACAGTTTAGTGAGAAAAACAGCTGTTTGTTTCAATATACGGCATTTTTGTTCTATTTCACACATTTCAATCGAAAAGTTTCTCGACACAAGAGTTACAGAACATGGGCACAGAGTATACTGATAATGAATGTCAAAAAGAAAGAGCATGCCAGTTCGTTTGACAGATATCGCTTTTGTAAGTTCTAACGGGCTTTAAAATGCACCCTTTATTACGTTTTTAATAAATCAGTTCATATACTTTCAATACACCTAGTAAGCTATTTCTTGTTTCTCATAAAGACATAAACATTTTCTATACCAAATTAAGTTGTTTTATGGCGTATAAAATTCTATGAACTACAACAAATTTTAGTTAAATTACGTAAAGCTATTTGTTTGTTTGTTTATTCCCTTTTGTTATTGTTGATGTACCTTTTTTATTTTTGTTTTTATTTCTTTTCATGTATTTTTAAGTTTACTACTTAACCTAATTAAATATACAAAGTTAAACATAGAAATCTTTTCTCGAGTTTAAAATACAACAAAAGTTAAAAATAAAGTTTGTAAAAGGATCATAAAAGTTTAGAAGAAGGAAGTGATTTTGGCATTTTGTGTGATACTCTTGAGATTATTAAATGCTTTGTTTCTGATTTATTTAAGATGTCTAAAGTCGCAAAAAAAAAGAAAAGTTATCAATATTGTATGATAAGCCTATAAATATGCAATTATTTTTAGGTATTACTGTATTATACAGGGTTATACATTTAGTGGTTTCAAACCGGCAGATCTGACAAGGCTGTCAGCTGTTAAGTATCTTTCATCTGAAGTGTCATTTATTTAGTGAAATGTTTGCCATTTACAAATATGGATCGTTTAGCAACCTAAGAACGCGAAAAAATAGCTTAAACTTACTACAAAAGTGTTGGTTCAAGCGTGGCTACTTTTCGAGCATTAGGGATGATAATGGTCGTCATAATCGAACTACTGTGCAAGGAATTTGCAAGATTATAAAGAAATTTGAAGAGACTGGAAGCGTTACACATGTGGCCAGGCCTGTTCTTCATTGCAATCTGCGCACTGCTGAAAATATCGCTGCTGTTAGTGAAAGTGTTGCGTATAATCCGAATTTGTCGATTTCTGCTATGGCCATATGGTAACCGACATTTTTTTTTTTGCCTGCAAGTAAAGATTATGAGCTGAACGATACGTGGTTTAAACAAGGCGGTGCCATGAGCCACGCATGACCGATTTTGGTTTTATTGCATAAGAAATTTTCAGAACGCGTGATTTTACGTTTTGGCGACTTCAATAAGCCACAAAGATCATGCAATTTTACGCCGTTACTTATTTTGTGTGGCTACGTCAAAGACCGTGTCTACGCGGATATTCCCCTAACGGTGGAGCATTTAAAAACAAAAGGATCGACTGCTGCAACCAATAAAAATAAATAATGGCAAGGTCCAAGCATTATAATGAAATAATAGATTTATCGAAATCATAGCTTTATGTGTTTTTTAAGTTGTGTTCGAACAGAACTGAGTCGAGCCCACATTTTCCACATAAAAAATTGTCGTAGAAAGCCGTCGTAAATTAAAATCTATTTTATTTTGAGAACGTTTTTTTCTTATGCTCTCTCATACACAGAAAAAATTATTGCTGAATTATTTTCAAACAAACGCTTGTTGTTTGAAATTTTTTTTAATTTCTACAAATTTTTTTACTGATTCAATTAATATTTTTGTTTGATTTTTATTTTAGCCAACAGAAATGTTGACAACTATTCAAAAATATAATAAACGCGTTATTGGCTTCTAGTTTTCATAATTTTGTATGAAATATTTAACGCTCTTTATTGTTGTCGTGTTTTTGCATTTTTTTATTTGACCGTAAGCAACACTTCTTTATGTGAAATATAAGAACAAAAAAAAAACACATACAGTCTATTTTTGGACGCTTTGAAAAGGTACAACTATAAGAAAGATGATAAAATAGCGTAGCGAGGTTTGTAGTAAAAAACAACAAAAACAATAACAGGTAAAAAAAATGTTTCACTCTTTTTAAACAACAACAACATTAGAAGAAACAAAATAAATTTTTTGTTGGTTTCAAAGTTGGTAAAAAAGAATGAAAAACAAAATCCCGTATTCAATTTTTCAAAAATGTTTAGTTAAATACCTACATAAAATAAAAGAAATAAAATGATGACGAAAAACATGTCGAGTCGGTCTGCTGCCAAGGAAAGGATACAGAACAGTGAGTGAAGAAGAAAAACATTGTGTGAACAAACAAGACTTGGTGCAAAAATTATTCCAACAAAAAAATGTGTCTCAAAGCCAGCCGGCGCCGTTCTGCTCTGCCTTCATCTACTTCTACAGTGCTTGCTTGTGTGCGCGTTATTGCTTGTGCAAAAACTTTTTTGTTTGATTCAGCAAAATTATTTGTTTGAAATTTATATGATTTTCAGTAAACTATTTGTTTGATTCAGTTAAATTATTTGTTTGAAAAAATCAGTGTTTTTTTTCAATAAACGAAATGCAAATAAATTGTTTGAATATGCGAATTTGTTTGTAGGACCGATTTCAGACAAAAAATGTTTTGATTCTACAAATTTTTTGTTTGAATTGGAAAAATAATTTTTTCTGTGTATAGACACTTATTCTACCAACAATGCTACCATACTTTCATTAAATTTCATACATTTTGTAAACAAAAATAAAAAAAAAATAAAAAAGTAAAACAATAAAATGAGAGCGAATTTGAAGTTACTGCTGACGTTTTAATTATGGGCTTTAGGATTATTGCCTGAAGCTGAAGACTCAATTCTGCTTGAACACTTAAATTTAAAGCCGTAATGTAAATTATGTAAATGAATATTTTATACAACCTTAAATTTGGTTTAGAATTTACAGAAATCTTTTAAACGACCAAAAGTATGCATTAATTATATCGACTTTATTGAATTTATATGTATAAAACTCTACGAAGGTTCCGGGAGCGAGTCGATATCGATCGAAATTACAATACAATTTAAATGTTAATCTCGATCGATATCGAATACCGTAATTTGCCCCCAGTTAATGTTTTCACTCACAAAAGTATGCCTCATTTAAAAACATGCTAAGGTTAGAAATAATATGAAATAACCAACTTGTTAAATGTGAAATAAATACAGTGCAGTCACGGTAACGTTAACGACGCGGTAGCGTGAACAAATTAATTTTTGCATGGCTTACCTTGTGGCGCAAACAAATAGAAAAAATCAATACTGTGAACAATCACAATTTATTTCTGCAGATAAAAGAGCACATTGTCTGTGTGAAATTCATTTACCCAAATGTGCAAAGACCCAGATAAAGCCCACGTATGCAATTGATTGTCTCTTATCAACACTATTGCAGCCACTGTTGATTTTGATAGATAAGTAGCTGAATTCAAGTGACCCCCAAAATGTGAATATTTAAACTTTTTAGCAAGAGGCGGACATTTTTGACCGCCTACATAGTCCCCGTCTATATAACGCAACACTTGCTGCTAAGCATTTGAGTTTGACAGTGAAAAGGGAAAGACGTATGAAAAACTGTACTTTGTTCCGTGTACACATGAATCAAATAAACAGGCAGGCCTGTTAGTTTGCGTGTGACGTAAACAAAGACTGTTGGGCTTTGTTTTGAAAACAAAATCCCATACAGTTTGGTCTTGCGCGACGTCATTTTGACGTCATGCTCAGTATAATTTAATTTTTAAAAGAGGAATGCGTCATCTTTGTTTCACTCCGTGTACAAGCTTATGCGAGTTTGTTATTGAAAAAAAGAAGAAGAAAAAGAACAGGCATACAAAATACCTTAATGTTGCAAAGCAAAACAAGTTTCATTTTATGGACACGAATGCAGTTTCAAAAGAGAATTAAATAAAGTTTTTGCAGCAAATGTTCCATAATATGGACAAGGACTTAGGGACTAAGCGCTTGTTTACACTCTTCAAGTTTTAGCCGTCAAGTCTACAGCTTTTAGGAGAGAAGGGAAAAGAGAATTCCATTTCTTTTCCTTTCTCTACGAATCTCAGCTCTGCCAAATTGTTTCTTTCTTTATTTAAATGTTTTTACTTACAAAGGTGCTAAAATAAAAATGAGTAAAAATGGCGACATGCCTTGTAAAAATAATGAGCTATTGCAGTTAAAAGGTAAGTAGTGTTTTACGAAACTTGTCATTACAATTCACGTTATTTGGTAATATACATTTTTTGCTGGGTATATCTATAAATGCCTTAATATGGATCAATATTTAACATATATTTCTCTTAACAAATATGTTTTCTTTTAATTAAGGAAAAGAAGAGATCGACCATATTGACTTTTGTGTCTATAATTATTTGAATATTTAAAAATTTAGACACTATTCCCTATACTACATGTATTATACGAGTATCTAAATATCTTTGAACTCCAATTTGTTCTCTATTATAGTATATTTTCAATTTGTTATTAAATTTCGTTTTGCCAGAAAATTACTTTATTAGGATAAAAAATATTAAAAAAAGACAATGTTTTATATTTTTCTTCCAGCACCAGAAAGGCTGACCTTCTTTGTTTGATAATAATAAAGTTGTTGTAGAACAATATACAATTCCATTTCTTATGCAATTTATTTATTTTCCTCTATACTCAAGAGACAACCACAAGATGTGAATAGAACAACACAAAAAAGTTAGGTTATAACAACAACAAAAATGTGAACAAATGACTTTTATTGTTGTGTATGAAACTTTAACTTCTCCTGCTTTACCTGACCACACACAATAAGAAATACAGACAAAAGGGAGTTAAGAAACAACAACGTAAATAATAATACAAGAAAAAAGAAAGAAAATTTTAAAACAAATAAAAAAGTTTATAAGTACCAACTATATTTTGCTCCCTTTTCAGTCTGTTACAGCAAAAGCCTAAAGGTATGCAATATTTCTTCTTGAGTTTAAATAGAACTTTAAAAAAGGATTGTTGAAAAATAAAGGACATTGATAATTGAAGTAGCGGCTTTTTCTTAAGGGCTTTAAATTAATTGTGATAAACGAAAATGATTGATTGCAGAATTAATCTGAATTCCTAAAGGAGAGAAGTTGTGAAAAAGATGAGATAAGTCATTTTATTTATTGAAGATTAAATAAAGTGTAAATAAAAAATGGGAAATTAATTACATAATGCTACATTAACTCTTTCACATTCTAAGCTTTTAAGGACTCAAGTAAGCCGTCCTCGTGTCTGCTGCCCATAAACATAACCTAAGATTTGAAGGACCAGCATTTTTATTGGCACACTCTTTTCTTTTAACTGTAAAGTGTAGTTTACAGCTTTTCCCATAATTTTATTATTATGAAGCATATTATTTGCTCCACTGAGCAATTTTTTACTACTTTACTAAAGAACAGACATTGTTAAGCTTAAATTTACTTCATATTTAAATAAACTCACTTACGAAATAGAATTCGTAGGACCCAAATCAACTTTTTTCAACGACACTACCCAGTAAAAAATGTTTAGGTTTCTGGAAGCACGAAAACTACATAAGAGCTGATATATGCGTTGGCTATATATAGCAGCAGAGAAGCGAATACCATTTAAGTGAATTTTTAATTTAAGTTACTAAAAATGATTGAATAACTTCGCATTATCCCTTATAACACTATGCCACAAAAAAATTAACCTCAAACATTAGATATTTTCTAAACTAAATTGAGGCCGCTGAACACGAATATGGCATTAATTTATTTTTCTCAAGAAGCGTTTGCGAGATATACGCGAAAATCGTGTTTTTCTGCAGTTGTTTTAGGTATTTCGAAAAATCTCGAGAACCATTCAACTGAATTGTACAAGATTGCATAAGTGTTTTCTCTTCCATCCCATATAGATACTGTTTCGATCGGACAAAGATTTCTTGAGCTACAGGACTTTAAACTTGAACAAAATGTAATTTTTGTATGTTTTTTTCAAAATTCACCATTTTAATTCGCTCAAGTAAGGCAATAAAAAAAATTTTTAATTTTTAACATGTATCTTAAATAATATTTTGTTCCAAACGTAGTTAGCGTAAAATTGTTATCGTCGGACTAAAAATTAAGAAATAACGACATATTTAGTGAAAACATCCGAATTTGAATTTTGAAAAACAATTGTATTAATGTACTTTATTGCGGTTTTAGGTATGTAGTATGCTTTCACTTATCGGTCTATTTCAAGATACCGGATGACTTCATAAATGCAATATTGCAAAGCATCACTAAAAACGAATGCGTTGATAAAGAATCACAAAAAAAACAATGCACAAATTTTGCAACCGTTGTGCAGTGAAGACGGTTACCGTTCCATAATGAACTCAAGCCATTGCTTTTAGAAAAGTTGTCTTTTTATAAAGTCAGCCCCTGTCCCGCTTTTGTTATTTTAATAACTTTTGAAATTTGTAAATTACATTGTGTATTAAAATTTGTAAATATTCACTTCATAACACTAATACCCCTGACAGACATATATGGGCTATTCACAAGGTAGTCATAAAGTTGTAAAGTCATATGTCTTAAAATAATTACAAGAAGTATATATGACCGCTGTGGGCAAGCGCTTATAATTTAGATTTCAAATGTACAGTTACGACGAAATAATGAACACAGCATTAAAATTTTTATTTTGTTTCAAACACAACAATATTTTTTTTAAACAATTGTAAAATATTATTTAGGCCATTATTACGATATAACTTGATAGCACACCTTGTGAATAGCCCAATAGTTTACATACCATGGTATGCAAACTACAATTCTTATTGAACACAGCTAAAAAGCTGTGTTTAGTAAAATACCACATTTGTACTACGTACATTTTGGTAGTACATAAACCAGCCATATATGTACCACTTTTTTCGTGGTTTAATTGAAGTTTAGGTTGACACACATGTAGTATACTATGCTAGTATAGTATACAAATCCTATGTCACTCAGGGGTATTAGTTTGTTTGTGTTCTATCTACATTATTAAGAAAAGTTGACCAAAACATTTTTGGAATCATATAAATTTTATTTGCGGTACTTAGCCAGATTTGTCAATAAGCCATGGACTCGAAACGTATTTTATTCTGAAATTAAAAATTAGAAAAAAAAATTTTTTTTTGCCTAAACGGAAAAACTGAAAATGTTGAATTTTGAAAAAACGTAGAAAAAATCAATTTTTTTCTAATATTAAAGCATGTAACGCAATGAATTTTTTTCCGATTAACACAATATAGATATTTGCTGAAAAAGGAAATATATATCTTTGTAACAGTGTAAAATTTGGTAATTAAAAAATCAGTTCTCAAGATTTTTGGAAACATCCTTAAGCCCATATGACACTACATTTTTAATGCATTGTTCAAGTTTTGGTGAACAGTACAAATATAATGTAATAGAAAAATTTACCAAGTGCAAAGAGTTCAGCTGTATTAAGATAAATGGCAAAATGTCAAAAATTTTACTAAAGTTATCGATAAAAAATGAAGTTATGTCAAAAAAAATGTAAAATTGTTTAACTTAAAATTGACATTTCAAGCTTGAAATATTAAAAGTGTTGCTGAATCAGCGGTTTATGGGCAAATTCAGCGATTTACCGCTTATTGTTTTTAGGTTTCTCATAAACAAAAAGTTGGCAACATTCAATAAAATAAACAAAACAGGGATGGCTAAGTTGTTTCAATTGTACTTTTTTGTTGATACTTTTTAAACTTAGATTTATAATACCTTTTTTTGATGTTTTTTATGAACATAAATAAAATTAATTTCAACTAAAAAAAATCTTTTAGTACAATTAGGGTAAAAAAGTAAAAGTTTTAAAGGTTGTTGGTACAATTTTAAAAATTCTCAACGCCATCCCTGAAACAAAACCATAACAAGAGAAAAAAAAAACAAAAATCTTTATTTACATTATGTATAGTTAGCTCTTTCTAACATTTACTGTTTCTTTCTATCAATTCTATATCAATTAATGAATAAAAAATGTAGTGTCATAAGGGCTTTAGGAACTGCAAAAAAAAGTATACCTCGTAAACGCTTCTTGAGAAAAATAAATGAATGTCATATTCTTGTTCAGCAGCCCCGATTTATCTTAGAAAACATCTAGTTTTTGAGGTTATGGCAAAAAGTTAAAAAAGTAAGCAGGTTGTAAGTGAATAATTAAAATCATTATTTTAAAGAAAAAATTCACGAACAATGTTCGAAGTGCTTCTGTTACTCTCTTACTTGGAAGCAGGTTTTTATAGCGAAAACAGGCATCAAATTGTTTTATAGCAGAGAGGAAAAAAAGTAGTGCTCTGAAGTGGGAATTTGTCATATAAAAATCATGCCTGTTTATAGCAGTTTTTTAAGGAGGTATTGTGCTTCTCTCCCTTACAAAACTGCTTACCAGTAAGCTTCATTTTTTACTGGGTACTGTTCATACTCGGAGCTACTTGCAGAAATTTTTTTATATGTAATTGTTTTTTTCTGACCAACAAATAAAACTTTTATAAATAACTTTTATTCAAACGGAACTTTATGTTTAAGTCCCAGAAGTATGCTACATTTTCATTTATTGTATATAGTATAAAACAGCACACAATAAATGTTAGAGAAAAAAGTTTATTTTTAGGTTTCTTATTGAGCATTAATATTAAATTTTTATATTTTTTCTAAAAACCTTAAAATAGCTCTTTGTTTTAAAATAGATGTTAGTATACTAATTAATTTCAAGTAATTCTTGTACCATAATATTGGAAAGAAAATAAAAAACTTTTTAAACAATGTTTATAACATCAATTGAGGTATTAAGTACAAATATTAACTTTGGTATTGGTTGTGCATGATATCTTAGATATTTAAAGACGCCTTAATGTATTTATGGGAAAAAAGTAAACTAGTATCCTTTAAGTAGGCAATACTTGTTGATCGAAAAATCTTCCTTTTTTTATTTCTGTTTTAAAATTGCAAGCTTTTGTTAAAAACACTTTTTCTATTTTTTCTTTTAACTTTTTGTTCAAAAATTTCCTTTTTTCAAAACTTTATCTCTGAAATAAAGTTTTGTTTTAGAGAAAAATATATTTTTTGATCAAAACAGTATTTGTTAGTTAAAAGCAGCGTTTAAAAAGCTGCAGTTGAGATAGTAAAAGTCATAAGATTATGCTGTAACTTCGACATCTTCATTTGTCATTGGACAAAAATAAACTGTTGGCTTTACTTCTGATTCATTAAATGAACACAGTCGCAGTGAAGGCAAAAGAAAAACACGAAATGTTGTACACGACAAAGAACATCGGCAGTCGACATGTTCGGAAGTGTTTGGTTTGACAGACCAAAACTTTTAAAAAATCCCGTAGTTATCGAAGATGGGACGTTGTGTTTGTGTTTTTATTTTCCATATTTTTTTTAATAATACATGCGTTCATAAAAACATAAATATGTACATAAGTACATATTTATTATTTTTAAGCTTAACAAATCTTTTTAATTTTTTGAAATTAAATAAAACTGTAAATAACATCATCGCTTTCATATATATACAATGAACACAACGTCCCATCTTCGCTAACTTCGGGATTTATTAAAAGTTTCAATCTGTCAAACCAAACACTTTCTAACATGACGACTGCCAATGTTCTTTGTTGTGTACAACATTTCGTTTTTTGCTTTTGCCTTCACTGCGACTGTTTTCATTTAATGAATCAGAAGTAAAAGCAACGGTTTATTTTTGTTCAATGAAAAATCAAAAAGTGGAAGAAAAAGCAATTTTTCATTTTGACTGTAGTTTTTTAAACCCTGGTTAAAAGCAGTGTTCCAAAATAAACAGAACATAATTTAGCGTACGGCTCACTCACCCAGAAACGATACCTATTTTTTTAGTGTTTGTATATTTATACACACCCATTAATACCGTTCATAGCTATTATTAAGTTAAAATGATTGAGCTCGAGGTCTGTTGTATGTAAAATTTTTCTTTATTTGTTTCCGATATTCTTTGAATATCATCATCAGGGAATGTTTAATTAAGATTAACATTAACCACAATAAAGAAGTAATAGCTCTTCACGTTTCAGCATCAAAAACTATACTAAACTATACAAAAACTATACGAGCTTAATCATTTTAACTTAATATTGAATTTTAAAGGTAACAAACAATACAACTTAACCCATTACAAGCCAGAAAGTTCATAGCTATTTTTAAGAAAATAATGAACATAATATAGTGTTCTGTTCTTCGTTACAAAACAGAACAATTGTACCTGTTCTGTAGAAATACATTATTTTTTAATGTTCTATAGTGTTTCTTTTTTACAAATTACACTTTTCCATTCGTCTTTCCCCTTTCATCATCAATCTCAAATGTTTCATAATATGGACGAAACTTGCCAGCCAAAAAGGGCGCTAAACATAACTGAAACAAATGAACATTAATGTGCTGCAACGAGCACAACGAAGTTTGTGGTTTAAAAATAAAAGACCGTAATTAACTATTCTCATCTTTTGTTGACTTGGATAAGTACATTATTATTTTTGTGTTCGAAGATCACAAACAGGGAAACTTTTTTTTAACGATTTACTACACAACAACTATTAGCGTTTGTGTTTTCCACATATCTAACCGAACCGAACACTAAAGAACAATACATTATGTTTATTTACGAACTCTGGTTAAAAGTATGTTTTGCTTAAAATGATTAAAACTTTACTATTTGTTTTAAATGTTACAGGTTACACAATTTGTACAAGTTTTTTTTTTTAAATACAGCGCAATACAGAAAATTGCAGGAAAAAATGGCAGTTCAATATAATAGCCACACACTAATTACACTAAGTAAACAACAAAGTCGTGACCAAATGAATCTGACAGCTACCCATGGTTATTTTAGACATTTTATAACCTTTCACTAAAAAGAAAGAAATACATAATCAGTTTAAAATTTTTAAAGATATTTGCATTTCAGTCACATCATCTTTTTTAAGAACACAAATAACGGTTATTTTGGAATATCTTAAACACTGTTCTACTTTTGACAATTCTGACTTCATATTCGGACTCATAAAGATTAGGTGTCAAATTCATTTGGTCAAAAAACTGTCACGTAGTGTTATTGTTAACAGCTTAGGCACGAGCTCTATGTTTACATTTGTCCTTCAAGTTGACCTAAAAAGGTCAACGACAAATAGAACGACAGAAAAAGAAAAATACTTTAAAAAAAAAAACAGAAAAATGTACTTTGGACCTCAAGAAGAATTTTTGACAAAAAATATTAAAAATAAAGGTAAGGAAGAACATGTAAATCAATTAAAATAGATAATCATTCACAACAAATTTCGTTCCACCAAGTTGACTATTGACTGCCAACCCTCGTTAACGGCAAACCCCTCTGAAGAGATAGTGTGGTTACTATCGAAACATTGCAGAGCTACCTGTCCGTGAAAACCTGGGTTCGATTCCCATGTCAGTCAAGAATAAAAACTTGTCCATAAATTTTATTTAAATTCATGTTGTGCAATTCCTTTCTTCATAGAAATAATTTAATGAAAATAAAATTTGATGAACTTTAGCCTGATTAAAAATATTAAAATTTCGATTAAAAACCATGAACAGTTCAATAATATAACCACATACTAAGTGAAATATTATTTTTTAATAAGAAAGTGTTTAGTTGAGAAAGTTAACTTCGTTTAAGAATGTGCTTCAACTCGTTTACAACTAAACTTTTGTTCAGTTTTCAGTTTGAGGTTTTCAGTTTTGTATTGAGGTTTACAATCCTTTAAGATTTAAGATTTTAAGTTCAACCAACTGACTTAAGTTTTAAATAGGAGCAAATATTTTTTTGTACCAGAATCCCTCTACAGAATTTTGTGAAGATTGACCAAAAATTTGCCATGGGTCCAATGTATATTTCCCTTCTAAAAATCATTTAAGTACGGCTAAAATTATTACCAATCATGAAGTTTAATTTAAATTAGTTCAAATTATATTTTATCAGAATCGAAATAAAAGCGTAAAACTTTCGGATAATCGGCAAATATTTTAAGTTCTAGAATGTACTTTAAAAAAATACTTTTTGTAAGAAGTTTTTTTCTTACAAAAAATAGTAAAAACTACACTTTTTTTCAATGTTTTAAACTTTTTTAATTTTTTTTTAAACGTCTTGTCTTTTTGAAAAAATACTTTTCGTAGCAGTGGTGAAAACTACACTTTTTATGTTTAGCGTACTTTTTTGAATTTTATTCTTATTAATAGTAGGTTTTTTAAGTTTAAAAATTTAGTTTTTTTTAAATAATTATTTCTCTTTCTTAAAAAGTACTTTTTTTTAACACTTTTTCATCAACTTTTACGTCATAAGCTTAACGAGAAAACGTGCAATCAATTTCTCGTTAAAATTTGTATAGTATTTCTGTCGTCTATGCCACAAGCTGTATGCCATTTAACATTCATACTCCTAAAAGTATGCAGCACAAACAAACAATTTCACATTAAATTTCGCTTAATTTTATGTTAAACATTTTTGTGAAATAACTTTTTTGTTGACAATAAGTTTCCAAGTCATTACTCATTCTTAAAAATATTCTAAAAAGCAATAAAAAAAAAGAAATTATTTTAATATTTTAGGAAATTCTACTTTAAGTAGCTTAATGTGATTTTTACAACAATCCTATGGCA
This sequence comes from Pollenia griseotomentosa, assembly GCA_963931875.1. NCBI lineage: Eukaryota > Metazoa > Arthropoda > Insecta > Diptera > Polleniidae > Pollenia > Pollenia griseotomentosa. Next base: position 222,801,252 of record OZ007560.1, read on the forward strand.
TATGAATACACAATTTTTCCCAAAAATTCATGCGAAACAACATTGTCTATAATTTTCGAGTTGACATACTTTTAGGAAAGCCGTTCTAATCTTTATTATTCATTTGCACTTTATTGCTTTATTAGCAATAATCTACTGACTGAATTGCATGAATTTTATCAAAATGATTTTGATAATTTAAATACACATTAGCGCTCGCACATTCTAGATACACACAATTTTACGAACAAAAAAATCATTATATTTTTGTTTTAATTTGAAGAGCAGACAAGTACATATATAAAAATTTTTAAAAATTTGTGGCATAATATTGGGGGTTATGCAAATGTTAACAGGCGGCATATGAGAAATTGAAATTTTCCGAATTTGACAATATATTTTGTAAATTTTAAACGCGTATTTTTTAGCTTTAATTATTAAATCTTGTATTATAAAAAAAATTTAAATAAAAATAAAAATTTAAATTTAAATATACACATATATAAAATAAAGCATAACTTATGGCTGTAGTAAATTAATTAAATGCCTATTTATAGGTAAACTTTAATGACGTATTATTAAAATGTTTAAAAATAATTTTAAAGTAATCCTCTTAATACATATAATCTATGGATTATATGCATGTGATTTGTTTTTAAATAAATATGAAGCCTACTTATGGGCTCAAAAATATTTCAACACCTGTATAAATGTTATAAATAATCATATAAGACCCGTTAAATACTTTACAATGACCTTTTTGTTAATGAAAAAATACATAAAAAATGTCATCGTTAATTCAATTATTTCAGCAATTAAATCATTTTAGAGCAGAAACAAGAGAATTTTTGTTCAACATTCTACGAAAACAACTAACTTGATAATTATATGACACAAAAGTGTCAAGCATTTTAAGTGAAAACTTATAATGAATTTCAGGCATACCTTACAACAGATACATGCGATGACGGCATAACCAATAGAGATAGTCGAATGAACGGAAATGAACATTAAAATTAATGTATGCTATAAAATAAAATGCCAAAGAGGTATTCAGTACGCAATAGCAAAAAAGGTTGCAAATTTTTTTAATGAAAGTAAATTTGGTTAAGTTTAACCGTTCTACAGGATTTTGTTAGTTTTTTTTTTAATTAACGTGAATACTCTTAATGAATGCAAGACTAATGCACGTTTATAGTAACAAGAACTTAATGGAAAATTAAAAAAAAAGTATATGTATGTTTATATGCATGTATCTATGTATGTAAACAACACAACCCTATAGTACTGAAAAATAGGTCTTGTACTTCTAGTCAGAACTGGTTACGAGAACCCTGCCCAAGTAATCAATCGTATAGTTATTGCACTACAATTTTGAACAAAAAGGACATGTAAGTGTTAGAAAAGTAGACATTAAAAAGGGGACCGACAAAATTGGGTTTAAAAACAGCAAAGAAATGTAAGTTGGCTGTCCTTTTAATTGAGCGCTCCCAATAAGCATTTGCCTACTTTATTTATTACCAGGTAATTATATGTGGTTTGAATTGATTGCACCTTGAATTAAAAAAAATTGACAAATGTAAATTAAAACCACTACTTACTGGTCTAAAAATTTTTATTTTTTCATTATTGTTACCTAATAGAATACCAACGGATTGTTCATTCACAGCTTTCAAAGAGACACTAGGAATATATACATAGCTGTAAGAATTGATTATATCTTGAATAACAAGTAAAAAATAATAAGAGTCTACTTTATGCAGAACAAAATGTCAGCTTAGTAATAGTTTCCAAAATGAGATTATTGATTACATCATTCAATACCTGTGAATCAATGGTAGTTTGAGTTGTTAACTTTATCCTGCATTACAAGTTATAAGTAGTTTTTAAATGGCATAGATATAAAGGGTGTTTTTTAAGCCCCATAGAACTTGCGAGAGGGTTAGCTGTCAAACGAACTGTCATAATGCTCTCACTTTTATTCCTTTATGAACAGTATACTCTGGCAAATTATCGTGAATAGATTCTTCATGCTTGATCAACCCTACCTATTCAGATAATTTGAATTAACTTTAAATATCATTCGTTTTGTGATATTTTAGAATACTTAATGAGCTTAATGGCTTATTCATTTAAGGTATTGGTCTTCTCATTAAAAACTTTTTTTATTAATATTTTGTGTTCTTATTTACAATTTCTTCAAGATTTATCGGGCTTAAAAACCCCACTTTATACAAATTAGTGTCAAACAAGTCCGAATATACTACAAAAGAACTTTTTACGTGGTTGACTAGATTCCCATCTTCAGAACAGCTGAAAAAGGTTGGAACACTTGTTGTTTTAAAAAAAACATTTACAAACAAAAACACGTTTAAATTGAAATAAAAATGTTACACTCTCATTTTCCTCTCATTTAGGGAGATAAAAAAGTAACAACAAAATACTTACAAATATTTCTTTCAACCAAACTAACCACAGTCAACATGTGGCGGTTCTGACAATATTGGTCGAGCTTTTTTCACGCGACACTATGCAAATGTTTTTTCTAAAAAATGTCTACTTAGCATAAATTGTAGTTAGAGATATTTAACACACATTTGAATGGCAATAGAAAGAAAGCTAAACAAATCAAGCAGAAAAAATAGAGAATAGGCAAAAAAAAGTTTAAATGTCATAAAATTTATTGTTAAATTGCTGCTATAAAAACAAGTCGTCATAATTTAGAAAAGTTCAATTCGATCTCTTGCCCTAGAGATTAATGATATTACAAAAAATGAATATTAAAGGAAGCCAAAAAGTATTCAACAAAGTTTGTCACTTCTTTTTATACCCACACCACAATAGCGCATTTGTGCTGACGTGTGTAACACATAAACATATTAATCCTAGACCAACCTTTCAGTATACCGATCTACTCAAAAACACGTTCTGAGTCGATCCAACGATGTCCGTCCATCCGGCTGGCTGGTTGTCTGCCGATGGACCCAACCTTATGCGTAAAGAAGCAGTAGTAATTTTAAAGATAATTTGATGAAATTTGTTACATACGTCTGGTCTGACATAAGGACGAAGCCTATTGAAAGTGGTGAGAATCGGTTCATAATTGCACATGACCCCCATACAAACTCCTTTCCAGTATAGTCATTAAAAAATATTTTTATGTTGGTATTACGATTACATTTGATCGAAAGATATCTTATTGCAATATAAATCGTCTTACACAATTTTTTTAAAATCGGTCCATGTTGGACCATAGGTGTAATACGAAAATAGCTTTAAGTGCCATAACTTCTTTATAAATATTGGTATTGAAATAAAATTAAGCAACGATAACTTTTACAAAAGCTTCATACTATTTCACGGCGAAACTTTGCATTAGTAGATTCAAAACTAACCTTAGTTCCCATATAAATTCCATCTCTAAATTCACTATAAGACGGAAAAACCTCATATACATAGATGTTTCAGATAATATTCGGCACAAAGAACTCTTATATGAATCTTAACCTTCATATCATTATTTCGTTTTGCCGGGTTCATGTTTGGCCATGGGTCCCATATAGGGTACACTCTCAAATTTTTTTTATATAAGGTAGAGTATCATATGACCGAGCTTGACCTGACCGACTGTACCTTCTTATTTGTTATTTAAGATAAAGTTTCGCTACATGATTAACAACTATGTTTATGTATATATTTTTGGATTTGAATTAGAGCTTCTTATTTTTAACGAATGCTGTGAATAAAACTTTGTTTAGAAAATAAAAATCCGTTAGGTCCTCACTATTCGTTAAAATTTTTAAATCACCAAAAGGATTTAAAAAAGATGTTTGTAAAATTCAAAAATCATTGATTTGAATCTACTCTCTTTTCTCACTGCCCATTACTTTTTATTTTCTCATCCTGTAATTATTTTAAATAAAACATTAAAGTTCAATCGTCCAAATTATAAAATTTCTTTGCACTCTTAAAACTATTGCCCTCAAGCACTCACTTCTTGTTTGTAAAATTTAAGAAAATATAAAGAGAATACTCGTCTATCTTGTGCAATTTAATTTAACGCTTTAAATGTTATTTAAATGTTAACATATTTTGTATTTCGCCATAAAAGCATGTTAAATGGCCCAAGTAGTAACAACGTTTTGTTGTCAATGTAAAATGCTTAAAAATCCTGAGGGAAAAGTTACTTACTTGTATAAGTGGATGGAAGGAGTGAAATGTATGACGTCATTGTTGTTGGCGCATGAGTAGAAATTGTTTTTTTTTATTTTGCCGTAAAAACCGCAAATCTAATACTGGGATAGAGTGAGTAAAAGGAAGAGAATTTATTGGAAATATAAAACAGCTGTTTAAAGTTTATTCCAATACACAGAGGGAAATAACCCGCTATAGGATAGAAAGAACCTTAAAGTCGGGTACATTTATACGAAAGAATTGCTTATATATGTAATTAAATATTGGCTATATAATAAAAAAATTCCCAAAAAAAATTGTCTTTTAAACTTCGTTCACAATAGGTAGCAACATTTTCACAGGTGTTCAAAATACAGCAACAAATTTTTTTCACAAACTCATAAATTTTGCATTAAGAAACCGTTTGCAATCTTTGCCCATAATCGTCACTAAATTGGGATAATATCAAGATATCATTAAAATGTGTTTTTATACCAAAAACTAGTAAAAAAAAGTAATTTCAGTAGAAGTATAAATTTCGAATAAATAAAACATATTTTTGCCAAAATTTCCTATAATATATGGGATAAAAGGGACCTTAAAGTAGGATACACTTCTTTTCGTAGGTAATGGAAATTTTTTGAAAAATTTCCCATAAAGTATATTTTTTTTTAAATTAATTTTTTCCCAAAATTACCCTTAGAATAAAAATATTTTAAAAAAATTTACGACAGAATAGAAAATATTTGACAAAATTTCCGATAGAATAGAAAATTTTACCTAAAAACTCCTTAAGAATTTCGCAAATTTTTTTAACATATTAAAAATTTCCTAAAAATTGCATATTTTTAAAGATATATGTACCTATAAATCACAAATTTTTTTATAAAACATAAGCTCTTCGAAATTTTTTCTAAACCACAAAAGGTTAAAAGATTATAAATATCTTCGAAAAAAGCATATTTTCGATTATTTATTTGGTTAATATTAGAGCAATTTTTTAAAACATGTTTAATTAAACACGGTAAGTTTTTGGGAACAGGCATTACTTTTAATGTATGTAGGTGAAAGAAAGGCTACAAATTCAAATGCATGCCAGTTTTGCCCAGCAAAAATTCATAATAAAATTTTCTTATTATAAACTATAAATAAATTTTTTATTATTAATTTTACTTAAAGAAATATTCTTTCAAATATACCAAAAAATTTTAGATTTTCACTTTTTTATTTACATTGGGAGTGTGTGAAACGGTAGCAAAGTACTCATGGAAGTAAAATTTTGACACTATTGAGGTGAATAAAATTTCACTAGCCCTGGCGGCTAGTATAAATTTTGACATTAGTGTAGAAATTTTTGACAACCACAAAATTATTTTTTTTCATCAAATTTGTTTAAACAAAATAAAAAATAATATGGAAGCAGCAGGACCAGCGGCAAAAAAATTAAAAAAAATTTTACAACATGTAAGTATTTACATATGTATAAGCTTTTTTGCCCACACTTTTTGTAAAAATTGTTAATATATCAGAATGAATTCATCAAATAGTTGGGACGATCTCATTTTCAACAGAATTGAAATGATTATTGGTAAAAACTTGATTAATTTATTCATTTTCACAAAACTACTTGTAATTGTTTTTTTCTTTATGTCAAAATTTTACGTTGTCAAAAATGTTACAATTTCACACAGCACAAATATGAAAATTTTCTACCACAAACAAATTTCATTTCACCAGAACTTTGCTACCGTTTCACACACACCCATTATAAATAAATAATACAGAAACAAACTCACAAACTTTGTCACAAAATTGTTTAGTATTTTTTGTAGACATTTCCTTTTAAAACTGACTATTAACTTAGTTTTTGAATATTTTCAAAATTTTAGAATTTCTTTTTCTATTTGCACTTGTAAGCAATACTTTTTTTATTAATTCCTTTTTTCGACTATCAAATATATTTTTTCAAAAATCACTGTAGTGTTTCACTAAAATTACAGTTGACAACTAACTAATTTTTTGGTAGTAACCAAAACAAATAAAACATAAAACTATTTATAAAAACAAACCCTTAATGAAATAATATCAAATTCTTATATTTTCTAGACCTAGTTCCTTTACTTTATTTTTCAAATGATAATTTTCCTACCCACTTTTTGTTACCAACATAACAATACAACATATTTTCAAAATATTTGGTTACTTTACTGTTCAGCCAGTCTAGTCATAATTATTGACAAAACATTGAACAATGAAAAACCAGCCACGTAGACGTTAATTGCATGTTAATGTTATGCAGCACTGTTCTACATTATGGCAACATAATGTAAAAATTACTATAGGTATCTTTAGTATAGTCTAATACAGGTAAAAACTTATAAATTATGGCGCAACTAAGGCGACGTTGTTTTGGCAAATTAAAGGAATTTTTTTTTATTTATTTTTATGGTGAGTATAAAGTAATTTGTACTAAAAGTATTTAGCATAAATGTATACTGTTTGTTGGTTAGCACTTTGTGTAGCAAAAATAAAGAAACAGGAAAATTTTTGCAATTGTTATTGTAATTTTTGCATAATTGTGATATTAAGATAAAAGTTATTTCAAATTTTCGTATAATGATTAGAACTAATGTAATTGGAATAATTATACTCAAGAAGGTAGAGAAAGAGAAGACAAAGACAGGGCGAGAGGAATATGTATATGTACAAATTATTAAGACGCCTAATACAATATTAAGAATTATCTAATTTAGTGTAAGAAATCGTTATAAAATCGGAATAATATCAAGATAGAAATAAAATGTGGTTTTATATACCAAAAACTCGTAAAAAAGTAATTTCAATAGAAGTATAAATTTCGGAAATATGTTCGATTTTCGAGCATTAAAAAAACTGAATTTCTACTAATACATATTTCTCGTTTCGAACTATGAAAAATTGCACAAAACATACATAATTTATTTACTTTAATACTGGGGTATTCAAACGATTAACCGTTGTTCGATAATTCGAATAGTTTTTGGCAATTAACTGTTCGCATATTGAATTGTTCGATAACTATTTGATTAAATTTTAAGTTCGAATAATTATTCGCGTGATTAATCGATTAATACAAAACATTGATTAATTGAATTCCCTAATAGATACTTATGTACATACATATAGGGGATTTCATGTCAAGTGACCAAAATTTTAAATCGATGTATTCCGTTTTGTATGAAATTTGCACCAAGGTTAGTCCTATTGGATAGTAGTTTCGACACAAGATCGGTGAAAAAGTTTCTGAGTTAAAGGGAGTCAAAGTTTTACATTTTGGCCATACAGGTGTTCTTTCTCATCCATGTAAATAGTAGGGAATGGTAAATCGATTTCGATTTCAATCGAAAATCGATTTTCTGGTAAAAATAATCGATTTTTTGAAATCGAATTTGCTTATGCTATTTTATACTGAAATCGATTATTGGGCTTTTAAAATCGATTTTTTTATTGTTATCAAAATTTTGGTAGTTTTTAATTTTAATCTTAATTAAATCCATAAATTATAAGCATGGCATGCACAATATAGCTGGATATTTGTCTGTGCATGCATAGGTGTGTAGGTGGTATGTTTATTCCAAGTAATAAGTTGTAGTTTTACTTATTTACCTATTAGTACCCTTGGTATACTTCCAACTTTAACATACGGGCTCTTGTTCTTCAGAAATTAAAGTCACTGAACACCGAAAGTCTGATTTGTAAAAATCAACATATTATAGAAACACAACAAATAAATTAAACCATGGCATTCCTGTGGAAATATGATAATATTCGAACAGAAAAGTGTGTGATATTTAAATCTAGTAATAAGCAGAGTGAAAAAACAAATTAAAATTACAAGAAAATATCTCTCCATCTTTCCGACATCAATGACATGCAAACGTTTGTTTTCTAAAACTAACTTAATAGTAATTTAGCAAAGAAACAGACGCCACTGATCAGGAACTATTGTCATAATCCTTTGAAATACTATCCATACATTCTGGCCTGTCACAGAAATCAATTCCGATCAAAAGTGATTTCGTTTTATGTCAAGCAAGAAACGAAATCACTTTCGATCGGAATTGATTTATGGGACTGGCCTGATTTACTAAAATGTACATACATACATATCGCACTTGTCCCTCTTAAGGTCATCTCAAAACTTACACATTTTCACTTTTTGCAAGAAAATTAAAATCAGAGTCATGTTTACCCACTGTAAAAATGTTAGTTCAATTTCTTCAGTATATTGCCAAAAAAAAAATGCTGGTGATCCCCCTTTGTGGTATAAAGAATAAGTTTGCAAATTAATCTTAAATGAGTTTGAAATCGATTTTAAAATCGACTTTGAGGTTCGATTAATCGATTTCAAAAACCGAAATAAAAAAAGTCGATCGAAAAATCGAAAATCGGTTTTGGAATTCATTTACCATTCCCTAGTAAATAGCTTATTACCTATTGGAGTTAGCAAAATTTGTCCCAAGTAGCTTCGATAGCTATTTGATCAATCTTTTTAAAAAATTTGTTTTTGTTTTTTAAAAAAAAAATTTTTTTTAATTTAAAACTTTTTTTTATTTTTTTTTTTTAGCGAGAATGTTTTTTTTTTTCTCAAAAGAAAGCTTATTTCATGCAAATCGAAAGACATTGATTTAAAAATTGAGTCATTTTAAATGAAATCCCCTATATTTAAAAACGAAATGAAAGATCTTTAAGCCTCGTAGACAAACAGTTTCACTTGGTGTTCATAAAAGAGCAACAATTTTTTTTCGCAACCACACACAAATTTTTCCCACAACAATATTATGTGTTTATTATTATTTTTTACAACCTTTTGTTCAAATTTTTTTCTAAAACTGAATAAAATTATTATAAACGTCATTTTGAATTTAATACAAATTGTTGCTGAAGTAGACTCAACTTTTTAACAAAACTCTAGTTACATTTTTGTTCGAAAAATTAAAGGAACATTAATGAAATACTTTGGGAAGAAATAAGATAGAAGAAAAAACGAAATTGTTTCTCACATTGTGAACAAAGCTTAAATCTAAAAAATAATTAATCAAAATTGAAGTAATTTAATTTTTGATATTTTTATAAATTTTATGATCAAAATTAAGTTAAAATAATTAAGCTCGAGGTCTGTTGTATGTAAAATTTTAGTGTAGTTTTTGATGCTGAAATGTGAAGAGCTATTACTCATTTATTGTGGTTATTGTAAATTTTAATTAAACATTCCCATTTTCGAACATTTGCTTTTAGGCTTTATTTCTTTAAAAATTTGAAAAACGTCAGATTTATAAAATTTTTATGTATGTAGTAAAAAGTAAAAAAAAAATATAGAAATTAAGCTTCGTTCACAATCAAAGAAACATTTTCACTTGGTGTTCATAATAGAGCAACAATTTCTTTTGCAACCACACACATTTTGCATTACGAAACCGGTTGCAAATTTTAGCCACAACAATATTATGAATTTATTATTATTTTTTTACAACATTATGTTAAAATTTTCATTCAAAACTAAATAAAATTATTTTAAACGTCAGAAACAATTTAATACAAATTGTTGCTGAAGTTGTAGTTGACTCAATTTTTAAAAAAAAACCTTTAGTTACATTTTAATTTTTAAAATGAAAGGAATATATATGAAATACTTTGGGAAGAAAAAACGAAATTGTTGCTCTGATTGTGAACAAAGCTATGTGTTCAAATTTTTTAAAATTTTATTAGTTTTAATTGAAAACAATTTATATTTTTAAAATTAAAAAGGAAAAACAGAAATTTAGTTAAGAATACAATTTTGGAAATGTTGAAAGGGCCCCATAGATACATACTGCTCATGCTCATGCAATCAGCATGTGTTTGTAAATTTGAAATTTTAATTTATGTATGCGTCACACAGACAATGCAGTATGAAAAATCAAAATAGGTTTGATTTTAAAATGAACTCGTACTGCTGACAGTTGTTCAAATGAACAATAAAATAAATAAATAAATTATTTAATATATGTTTCTTTTCAATTTAAATTAAAACAAATTTAAAATAGTTTTTGAGAAAAAACGTTTGAAGAAAATAGGATTTTTCTTGAATTTCACGAAATGAAATTTATTTTAAAATGATGATTGTTAGGTGTGTAGTAAAATATCAATCATACACGTATACGAAGGGTCCCTTAAAGCTTATGAAATTTAAGTCCTGACTTTTCGGTACCAATTTAAAATAAATTTGAAAAATAAGGTTATTATTTTTCCCATTAATTTTATGTTTCGAACATCAAAAACTATGCAACTAAGAAAATAATAACAAACTATTTTTAACTTATGTAAGCTTTCTTCTTTCGAAATTAACTGTAAGACATTTTAAATAAAATAAAAATATTAAATTTTGTACATTAAGGCAAATTTAATTCAGAAAAGAGAAAATTTAGCTTTTTATTAAAAATAATAAACTGCGAAAATAGAAAAAAATCTAAGCAAAATGTTAGTAATATTAAAGATTTGGTTAATATAAAAATGCCATTTCGAAAGTAAAATTCCGAAAATTCACTTGAAGAAAAGTTTTGGTTTTAAATGAAAAGTAGACATTTTGGATTTATCCTCGAATATTAAAAACGAGCGTTTAAAAAACTGCAGTCAAAGTAGGAAAACTGACATTTTTTCCACTTCTTCAGTTGTCATTGGCCAAAAAAAAAACTATTGCTTTTTCTCCTGATTTATTAAATGTAAACAGTCGTTGTCAGTCCAAATCAAAAAGCGAAAAGTTGTTCACAAATTTTCGTTGTTTGTTCGACAGTTTTCAGTTTCGACTGCAGTTTTTTAAACCCTTTTAAAAACTACACCAAAAGTTTTAATTGTATTCCAAAACTTTTAATATTTATTATCCGATTAAAGAAGAAAACAATTTTACACTTACCCCTCGATGTAGGATGATTCATTAAAATCGATAGAGGACATTCATCATCATCTAATATATATTCGGAGCCATCACTGTTAACCTAAAAAAATGCATAATAACTTCAATTAATATCAAATTTTTAATTACTATTACAAAACCTCCACTAACCTGGACCAAACAGTAATGCATGGGATCTGCTTTTTCCAAACCATATTTCGTTAACATTTCTCTTACAACCGCCTGGGCGCAATCGCGTATTGACAGCAGTAACGTCTTATAAGGCACATCTTGACACAAACTTTCCCCATAAATCTTCAGAGTGCCCCCTGTATCGGGTCCACCATCTCTTGAACGAAATTGTTGTAATTTCTTCTCCAATTTTTGTTGTCTACGACGACGCATTACTGCCTCGGGATTTGAGATGGAACGTGTAAAGGAGGTTTCTGGTAATTCTGTATAAAGTTTACCCGCCACTTGGGTTTCCAGCTCGTTACCACTGGAGCCATTGAGACCATTTGTATGACTATTGATGGTGGTGTTGGTGCCATCAGTATTAAGTTTGGCCAATTTATCTTTCTTTTTCTGTTCTTTTTTCTCACGTTTGGATAGTTTTCTTTTGAAGTTGATGTCGGTTTGTTCGATGGGCTACAAAAAAAAAAAAAAAATTGGATTTTAAAACTTCATAAATGAAGTAAATTTTTCTTTATTTTTATAACTTACGGTGGTCTTCTGATCAATATTTTTTAAAAGGAATCTGCCTTCTCTGTCATCAATGTGCCAATTTAATTGTACTAGAAGAGGTTTTTCATCGGGATTTAAACGTCTTTCTTCGCCATTGGCATGAACTTCATATAAGGCATAATTGGGTACGGATAACATACGCATGTCTGGACGAAATTTTTCAATAAGTGTTTCTGTAAAAAATACAAATTAATTTAAAAAAAAAGATTTGTAAAAGAAAGTTTTGAAAACAAAATTATAAAATTGAAAATAAAACACTGGGTGGACACAATGCGGCAACCAACGCCTTCATGTATGAGCGCTACAATTACCCGGCACAACGAAAAAATACACCCGCACTTTGCCTAGGAGCTGGAGCAACAGCACGTAGGAAGATCCGCCAGCAGGCCCAATGTTAACACAATAGGTAGGAAAATAAGACCACCTCCGAAATTTTTAATGTAAACCACAGCCACTACTACGTGATTACCGAAGGGAACTCACCAAAAACTAATCCAGGACTGAAATCTCATGGGCTACTGTTTTTTGTCGTTTCAGATAAGAGATATCTAGTCTGCCGTGATCTACAATTACATCTATCAATTTTGTCTCAGTCGGTACTGGTTAATTCACGTTAATTCCAAAAAGGATTGGGCAACGACAAGTGGTTGGATCGTAACTCATATATGGCGGCTTAAAACACATTTATAGACAAAATAAATACCGTGGTTGCCGAATGCCGTATAAATGACCTGTGGGCTACTCTCTATTGCGAAGCGAATGAAAATTAGTAGCAAATCCAGTGATTGCTACATTTAAATGCGTTTGCGCATTTGTCTCTTGCACCTGTTTTTCTTTTCGCAAATCATCACTTTTTATTTTACTTAAATTTTCAAATAAAAACGCGTAAATCGGCTTAACTTTCCTTTTTTTATTTTAACATATTTTGACATTTTATCAATTTCAAGCCATCTTAAATTTTTATTCACAGCGTTGCTCCATTTTCAAAAACATACCAAACAGACCTCTTATCGCATTTATCTTTCGTATCGAAATCGCATTCGTACCCTAAAAGAGGGCAGCCCCCCTGCTCGTTGATCAGACGCCGCCCAGATCTGGCGCTTAAGACCGAAGCAATGCTTAATATCAGTGTTCGAAAATAAACATTAAATATCGCTTTTTAGTGTTCGGTTTGGTAGATTTGTGGAAAACACAAACGCTAATAGTGTTTGTGTAGTTAATGATTAAAATAAATAACGTTTCTCTGTTTGTGATCTTTGAACACAAAAATAATACTGTACTTATCCAACGCAACAAAAAGATGAGAACATTTAATAGCGTTCGGTTTATTGTTTAACCACAAACTTCGTTGTGTTCGGTTCAGCACATTAATGTTCGTTTGTTTCAGTTGTGCTTAGCACCCTTTTAGATGGTAAATAAACATAAAATTTTTTTTACAAAATACATAAACAAAAAGAACAAAAAGTCTAAAACCCCAAAACATTTTTGCTAAAATTGTTTGTTTGCTCATTGCTTTTTCAATGTTAAAAAGAAACACTATAGAAGATTAAAACATACAACCCTTTCACAGAAATCAGTTCCGACAGAAAGTGATTTCATATCTTGCTTCACATAAAACGAAATCATTTTCGATCGGAATTGATTTCTGTGACAAGCCTGATAATGTATGTCTAGAGAACCACTACAATTGTTATGTTTTATAACGAAGAACAAAACACCATATAATGTTCGTTACTTTCTTTAAAATAGTAACCAACGGTATTAATGGTTGCGTTCTAATACACAAACACTAAAACAAATAGATATCGTTTCTGGATGTGTGGAGCCGTACGCTAAATAACGTTCTGTTTGTTTTCTAACACTGTTTAATATCTACTGGTCCCATATAGACCGTGCTGTCCCCAAACTTATCCTTAGCTTGGAAACAGGATCCTCCTAATGGACAAATCCAGTTCGCGATTTATTGGTATGGAGGACCTAATCGCTGAACTAAAGAAAAAAATGTTATAACAAGAACTGCGAAAATTAGTTGGCGAAATCAATTTAAAACCTGTTTGCAAAACAAATTTGAGGTTAAAATTTCTTCGTGAGTCGATTTGTTTTTGTGAAAATTTGTTGGTTAAAAAAAAATTTTTGGTTCAAACATTTTGAAGTGAAGTTTTTTAGAAGGCAAACTTTTGAGACAAATATTTTATTCTCGGGAAAATGTTATTCAAAACGAGACATAAAGTATTATAACTCTTACTTTAAGACACGTTGTTATGGGAGCTATTTAATATATAGATTGAGTTAGCACATTTTCACCATTTCCACATTCAATGTAGCTGCTATCATTCTAGCTTATTACGTGTGACGGCCATGGTGCTAAAATCCTTATTGCGGGAGATGTTTATAAAGTAACTAGATAAAATATTGGAGCAATTTCGTCCATTTTTAATATCGAAAAAAACTTGGTATGTATCAAGAAGGGCTGTGAAGTTGGAGTTGAGGTTTTTCTACCGGAGTCGGAGTCGAACTACTCACAGAAACTCGCGAGTCCGACTCCACAATTTTCGGCATAAAAAATTTTCTAATATTTTTTAAAATAAAAATATTTGAAGAGGGTCTACTTTAAAAATTTTGAAGTCGGAAAATAAAGCACAGTCAACTTAACATATCGATACCTAAAACGCAAAAGGCCCTGTGTAACATTTTGAAAATTTTACAGAAGAAGCAAAAACTATTTAAAATGATAAATTGATAAATCGCCTTAAACTGTTTATAATTTTTTTTGGATTGTTTTGATCAAACCTACCAGTTGTTTTGACAAATTAAAATATTGATTTGACTGAATCATTTTCTTTCTATATTAAACCATTCAAAAGGTACTGCATTAAAAAAGAGTTTAAACTCAAACAAGGACCAGTCTTATATACATTTAGCATCAAGTTAGAGTAGGAGTCGGAGTCGTACTTGAAATTTTTTAGCGGATACAGTCGGAGTAAGAACTTTTTCTTGACGACTCCACAGTCCTGGTAGCAAGTGATTAGATCACCAAATATAACACTATAAAGCCAAAAAGCGTAATCCGGGGGATATTTTTTATATAGGGACTTGGTCAAGTAATAGAACATTTTAGACCTACATATATCAATACCAATGAATCTTTATAAAAGTATTTTTTATGCATTTAACTTAAACTTTTCTCCAACTTACCAATTACATCTGTAACAGTAGCATCTGATGCAACACGTATACATTTGGTAGCAACCTTTTGACCAGCATCTTGAAAATAAAAACGCATCACACCATGGAAAAGTAAATTCTAAAAAAAATAATAAGAAACACGAATTTTAAACACGTAAAAAACATAATTTTTTTTTAATATTTTCAGTACCTCATCTGGTTCGGAAAGGGCAAACAAATCTAAACGATTTGCATTCCATTGTTGTATTACAGAACGAACAGCTTCACGATCCAACATTTTTTTGTTTGTCTCATGAGACATTCTATCAAAACAAACAAAAAAATTTTTATTATTCAATGTGTTATCGTTCCTTGAAGAAACACATTAACACGACTGAATTTTTTTTTTTATTTTAAACTTCTAAAACGTTTTCTTCTTTTTCTGTTTTAAGTTAAAGTAATAGAATCTGTAAAGAAAATAATGGAAAAAATATGGGTTAAATATTTATGATGATTGTTGTAAGAGAGGAAAATTTTGTTGAAAATACAATTTTAATTACATCCAGTCAATAAATGAATAAAAGTAGTTCATTTTTAAATGAGTGTGTGTGCATATGTGTAATTTGGTGGCTGGATGTGCTTTTTAACAACTTCCGTCTTCATTTTAATTCTCTTTTTCATGCTCCAAGATGCTGCTGAAATACGAAATAATCACGCGTCAATATTCAGCACCATCCGCAACAAATTTCTAGTTGGAGGCAAAAAGTATTGTAAAATAATTTTTCTGGATGTGCATGACTTCAAGTAATTTAATTTTTTTTCTTTCAATATTTTTCGGGTTCACTTTCAAAGCAAATAAACAATTTTCTTTTCATATTTTTACAAACTGCATTTCTGACATGTATTTAGTGTTAAATTCCAGTAATTCATAGAATATGAAACGATTTTTCTTTTCTTTCTTGGCGAACAGAATGTTAATGTTTTGATTGAACTTTATTTTCTTTCGGTGAAAGAGTTGTGGAATTGGGGTGGTGTCAAGGAAATATGTAGTTCAATAAACTGTAAGAACACAACTTTTGCATTTTGTTGACTTCTAAAATGTTGTTAAATAAATGCATAAAATATGCTTGATCATAAATTGTTTTAGAATGAAATGCAATAAAAAATTTTTTAGAAAACATTTAAGAGTTTAAGCGGAAAAATGCATAACGACTTTAATCCGAACTGTAATTTCCTAAAATCTTTTTTGTCTGAAACAAGTTTTAATGCCATTTTCGGCTCGTGTCGAGTTTGAGATACCCTTCATTAAGGGTTCTAAGAAAATTTATTTAAAATATATAAAATTGTCTGATTGGAATAATGTTTTAATACAAATGAATTTTATAAAAATTTATAGTAAATTAATTTTTTCTAAGGTCCGCAAAAAATTTATTTCTAGTTTCATGTCTCCCTCATAGTTCATAGAAAAAATATTTCCCGATGCAGACAAAATATAAAAAGGTCATATAAATATTCATAAAAAAATGAGTTGAACTAAATTTCCTGGGTTATGTTAGGGATATTTTACCCATCAATGTTACATGCTCTCGGAGAAAAAATGGGCAGATCTCTCTTCTCAGAAATTACAGCTGATCAAGGATCCCGACAAGCCAAATTGGACCTTCAGCAGCAGTATAACATCGCAAATCGAAAGGTCAAACGAAGTGCTAGGAATGATAAGAGAAAATGGGCAGAAAATCTGGCTGCTGAGGCGCAAAAGGCCAATGAAACGCACAGGTCAAAAGATATGTATAGAATCACGAAGTCACTCGCTGGTCATAATCACGTCAACATGAGGCCCCTGCGAAACGTAAATGGTGAATTGGAATATACGAAGGAGGGGCAACTACGAGTATGGGTAGATCACTATCGAAACATACTTGATAGCGCAAACGAAAATGAATTAAATGAATTCTGTCAGCACACCCAACACACTCAAAGAAATGACATAAACACCCAACCACCTAGTTACGTTGAAATAAATGAAGCAATAATTTCGCTAAAAGACCACAAGGCTGCCGGGCCTGATAATATTCCCCCAGAATTATTCAAAGCTGATAAATCCCTTTCAACAAGTATAATTCAACCATTAGTTGAACATTTCTGGCAGACTGAATCACTCCCCAGCGCCCTAAAAGAAGGGTTAATTATCAATATCCCAAAAAAAGGAAACCAAATGGATTGCAAGAACTGGAGGGGCATTACCCTCTTAAATATGCTCAACAAGATTATATCCCGCATCTTATTTAATCGCATGTCTGCAGCGTCAGAGCCTGAATTAAGAAAAGAACAGGCAGGATTCAGGCCAAATAGATCGTGTATTGACCACATCAACAGTCTACGCATAATAACTGAGCAGACAGCAGAGTGGCAATCGAATTTGTATTTAATTTTTATTGACTTTCAACGTGCATTTGACTCGCTTCATCATTCTGCCATATGGAAAGCCATGCAATGTAAAGGGATCCCAGATAAAATTATCAGGCTTGTAAAATGCCTGTATGCAAATGCAACTTGCTCTGTGCTACACGAAGGTCAAGTTAGCGACAACGTAAATGTTAAAGTCGGTGTAAGACAGGGATGCGTTTTATCCCCCTTACTTTTCAATATCGTGCTTGATGTTATCATGAGCCAATCTGTGAATGCCATACATGGGATCACTTTTGGCATGACTGGAAGACTGACAGACCTGGATTATGCTGATGACATCTGCTTATTGTCACACAATCATCAAGGCATGCAACAAATGTTAAATAACATCACAGCTAAAGCATTGAACGCAGGTCTGATAATTAACATTTCAAAAACGAAATCAATGCGTTTTAATGTTACAAGTAACTATCGTTTTTCACTAATGGGGAAACAAATTGAAGATGTCACAACTTTTTGTTACCTGGGCAGCATTATTGCCATTTCCGGTGGCTGCAGCGAAGATATCCAAAACAGACTGACTAAGGCTAAACAAGCATTTGGAATCTTGAATAAGTTCTGGAGGTCAGCTAACATCGCAGTATCCACAAAAATTAAAGTGTTTAATAGCAATGTGAAGTCCGTATTGCTCTATGGCTCGGAGACCTGGAATTTAACGAGCCTTGATGTACAAAAACTTCAGGTCTTCGTAAATAAATGCCTTCGCCGCATACTAAAAATATTCTGGCCCCAAACTATAACAAATTCAGAGCTATGGTTTAAAACACAACAACCCCCAATTGATCATGAGATCAAAATTCGTAAATACAGGTGGTTGGGTCATACCTTGCGTAAGCCAGCCGATGACATCAGTAAGAAATCCCTTGACTATAACCCACAGGGAGCAAGAAGAAGGGGTCGCCCTAAAAATACATGGAGGCGCCAAGTTCAAGCCGAACTCCAAACCGCTGGTATATCGTGGAATGAAGCCAAAAGTGCAGCACAAGATAGGAATCGATGGAGATCAATTATTGAGGCCCTATGTTCCTTATAGGAATTTCAAGGATTATATATATAAGGATCCTTAACTGGGACCAGTAGCGCTCTGGGACTTTAATTAAGAGTTTTTCATGAGCAGGCGCGCTGGGGTTTTTAATTTTTGTAATAGCTGTAATTTTTAGGGTAAAAAAGCTGAATATCTGGAAAAGTAACGGATACAATTTTTGAAATTCGGCACAATGAAAATACGCCATGGGGCTAACAAAATGGTGTGTAAGCCATGCAGACAACACCAGTTTTGGTTTTGCTTATAAAAGTCGTTAATTTTTCCGTGAGCTTTGTGCCACCTTTGAGGATAAATTTTTACAAAAAGTTTGTAAGTTTTGCTATACCGAAGTCAAATCTTGTTTTGAAACACTGATAATAAAATTTTAAACAGCATTAGTTTCTTCTTATTTTTTCCACAAATCCAAATATTAGAAATTTCGCTATGTTTTAAGCTAAGAACTCTTTTATTAACACTTTTCATATTTTGGCACTTTAGTAAAAAAAAAAATTTTTTTTTTTTCAGAAATAAGAAACAAGTGTTTAAAAAAAATATATATGGCCACGCTGTGCATACGCATACTTATTGCTGTGTACACAGAAAAAAATAATTTTCATATTTGAATACGAAAATCGCATATTTGATTACAAACATTTTTGAATTTTCTGCGATGACGATTTTTGCGGTATTGATAAAAAAGTTTGTATGTATAATTGTTAAATTTTTAGTCAACAACCAAGTTTATTCAGTCAATAAAAAGAGTTGTTGCCCAAAATAATTTTTTTCAACAAAATGTTTACTTGATTTGATTACTTGAATAAATCAAACAAAATGTTAATCGAATCTTTATTTTTTTTATTTATTAATGATGATGTTATAAATTTTTATATTTTTATAAAAACACTAAAATTTATTATGCGGGGACAAGTAAGTTCCTATGCGCATTTCACTGGTTGCTTAGGCCAGATCATCAGGAAACCTTTTCCAAAGACATTGGCAAAACTAAATATATTATTCAAATAAAACTGTAAAACAAATGAGAATTATGAGCTTTTTAAAAATGGACAAGAGTTGTTAAAATACTGTCTTTACCTTGATTCAAATATTTTTTTTATTGAATATGAAGAAATATTTAATTATTTCATTATTAAATATGTTTTATTGAGTGATATTTTGCAAAGTGTAAATTTGATAAATTTTTTCTTTGAATCAAACAAAAAGTTTGTTGACCTAAAATTTTATTTTTAACAAACTGTGTTGTTAAAAATTTTCTTGAGAAATTTTTTTCTGTGTATTGAGTTGTTGAGATTTTTGTTTTCAAAACTTTTTTTCTTGTGAACGAAGCAAGAGTTAAATTTATTTTCTTGCTGTCATTTTTTTTCGCTTTAACTTCTTGTTTTTCTTACGGCAAAGAAGCAAAGCAAAAGTGAAATTAATTTCGTATTTTTTGTATGAGGAATCGGCTGCATTCGCCAAACAGTGGCGTATAGAGCAAAACAAGACTTAATAAACTTTAAAATAGCTGATATGGAGCAAAATGAATGCTTAATATCTCAGAAAGCATACAAAATTTCGTGAAACAGGTTTTAGATTCCGAAAGTGGGTATTCAAAATACTTTTTTTAAAACTGGTCGGTAGGTCAAACCAATAATGAGCTGACGATATGTTGGCAAATTTAAAAAAAAAAATACTACCCGAAATTTTTTTCGCTTCTCACATTTTTCCTTTTTAAATAAAATTGTAAACATGGGAAAAGCAAAAAACTCCGGGGGCTTGATAGTAAATTGCATATAAGCGAAATATGCAAAAACAGAAAGTTGTCGTGTCATAACAATCTCGCTTCTGGATCGATTTGACTAGGTTAAGACGGATATATGTAAATAAACTCAGAATTCCGCGGTACATCATACCCACAATTCCTATACTTTTGTAAGGCTTCAGATAAATATTTAAGTTATTTTTAAGTCAGGCCTGCAATCCACGAAAATTTATTTAAAAGTAATTTCAAAAATGATACCAATTTATTATTCTGGCATTTTAAAATAATCTACCTGCTGTTTTCCAAGACTGGTATTTCATTGATATTTTTTTACTAAGAAGAATTTTTGTAAGCGTAAGGTGTAAAAAGGCATTCGGGAAAAATAAGTCTTTCGACAATGTCATGCAAAAAAGTCATAATAAAAATGAATTCCAAGTTTCGACTTTAATTAGTTGAAAAATTTTATGTATTTTCTATAACAAATATCAAGCAGTCTATTTGTATGTAATATTCTGAATAATTTCTTTGTCTTCTTTTCTAATCCAATTACCCAATAAAAGACTTTTGACATCAATAAAAATAATCAACCAAGTTATAGTTAAAATTCCAACAAAGGTGAGACAATTTCAATACCAAAGCAAAATGATGTAAGAATAATGTTGCGTGTTTTTGTCTTGTTTTCAAATTATTTTAAGCCGATTATAAACGTCACATTTGAATAAGAAATAAAAAAAAAAAAAAAATACAAAAAAAAAGTTGAATCGAAATAAAAAATAAATATTTTATTTTAAAAAACCAGCACGTCTTGAAATCAAGATAATAATAATTTTAACAATATGTTCCGGTTTAAAATTAACAAGAACAAAAAAAAGTTAAAGACATAATTACAACTTTATTTAGATAATGTTTCAAGCCAAAAAAAATAATATAAATAAAACAACAATTATTTACCCATTATTTAAATTGCTTCAAAAAAATAGTTTTCTTGTAGAATTTCTATTAAAGTTTATTTGGTTTTGCTACCCTCCCTCTATTTCAATTAAGGCTTTAACTGTTTTGTACCCTACATCACAATAAGTATTTTCTCATTCCTTGTGCAATATTAAGAAATATTCATGTGTATATGTGTTCTGGCTTAGTTATATGTCAATCTAGCTAAAACTCTCTCAATAGCGTAGTAAACAAAATTGGTAGTGAGCTAGTCTATCAGTGTAAGGGTTTCCAGTTCGAAATACTGGGGGTGGGGGATACCGTCTAGTACAATTCGAAAGAAAAAACTTTGCGAGTTAAAGCAATTTGTATTAAGTCTAAATTAAAAACATTTTATTGAAATGATCACTACTGGCTTCGCAATGCGACAACCAGGGACAGTTTTTTACGCATCCTTTAAACAAACCTTAACAACAGTATTATGAGTTTACTCTAGGCTCATTTTGGATTTAAAAAAAAAATTGGGTCTGAGTTAGAAAAATTATAATTGAAAATGAACACTTCCGGTTTTGAAGTGCGGTAGGCGTGTAAAGAAATTTGGTAAAGTCTTAAACTTACGAATATCCCATTCTCAAACTTTAAGAGTATAAATGGAACACCCTAGTCTAATTTTGGTAAAAAAAAATTAAAAAAAAACATATGTAAAGTTAAAAAATATTAATTTAAATTGATTATATGCGATTTTGCAGTTGAAAATGTTTTTTTCCAATATTTTTTTTTTAACAAACGAATCACTTAAGCTTCGTTCGCAATAGGCAGCAACATTTTCAGTGGTGTTCAAAAAAAAGCAACAATTTTTTTCACAAGCTCACACATTTCGCATTAAGAAACCGTTTGCAAATTTTGCCCACAACAATATTACTTGTTTATTATTATTTTTTAAAACATTTTGTTAAAATTTTCATTCAAAACTAAATAAAATTATTATATACGTCGTTTTCGCTTTTATTTGAAATACTTTGGGAAGAAAGAAGATAGAAGATTACAAATCTTAACTTTTTTGTTCGAAACTATTATTTAAAAAAATTTTTTTTCAAAAACGGCAGCACTTTAACACCCCAAGACATAAACATCATACAAAAAATATTAAGCACAGCCACTTATATCTGCTAGAGGCATAGTATTTATCAACAAATATAAAGGAATTTTGGCCAATTTTTTCCTGTAAGTCTGCTTCACGAATAAAGCCTTAAAAAGATTTTTAGCGTTTATTGAAAATATTGTAACAATCTAAATTTATTCAAAGTAAACGGATAAATCCAATTTTCTATTTTAAAGTAAAACGTATTTCATGGATTGAAACAAAAGGCAGTCGCACGGGACAAGCTCAAATTTCTCCATACTCTATTTTCTAAACAGTTTTTAACTGGTCTTGCAACATATGGCTAAGCGTTATATTGATAAAAGATTACGGCGTTCCCGGCCAAAGTTCGCTTTAAACAAATCAGGTACAGGTTCCAACTGATTGTCTGGCCTGATATTAGCAGCTCATATGGCGACATGGTTATTAGACTTTAGCTTTGATTCGGCTAGTTGGCCGGGCTTCGTACAAGATTCTTTGCGCTTTGGGTTGTGGTAATGAATCTATTTTTCTTCACCAGTAATAATTCGGTGCAAAATTAATTCTGTTTATGGCATTCAAGCAGCATTGCGACCATACAACATTTTTAAACGCCTCTTAGCTTTATATAAAGGGAAAAATTGGTGTAAAATATTATGCTCTTCGGTCAAAATCAATAAAAGTTTCCTGATAACTATTGGGAAATACTTTTAAAATTCTCTGTTTTTTAGAGACAAGAAATTAAAGATCGTTTAAAGACTTTTGAAAACCCAGCAAAACTTCTCTTACCAAGTAACGTAAATGGTAATAAGAAAATTCGTAGTGTCCGACCGAAGCCACTTTTTTAGGCCGATGGTGAAGTTCGACCTAAATGGCTAAATTCGGCCGAACCAAAGCCGAAGCCGAACTTAACTTATCCAAATTCACAACAAGAAAAAACTTTAAAATTTTTAAGATAAATTAATTTATTAACCAGAAACCCCCATTTATTTTTAAAAATGTTTCCTTTTCGAGAATTTTTTTCATTATTTTCTTTCACTGCAATGTGAGGAATTAAGTCTTGCATTTCCCTTATAGAAACTTTAATTTGTTTTCTTCTTTTTTCTTCCGATATTGCAAATAAATGTCGAACACCGATTATCGGCCGATTAGCAATTCGTGGCCAATGCCAAAGCCGATTAATCGGTCGGACACTAAAAATTTGTTAAACACTATTCAACTTTTAATTATAATAAATCTTTATTTTTACAAGGGGTGTCCCCATTTGATTGCCTTTTGTTTACTGCAGATCACCTATTTTATAAGTAGAAACATTTACATAAAGACACAAACAATTTGGCAGAACCGAGACTCGAACTCAGGCTGCCACGAACAACTTCTGTAATTGTTGGTCTTGAATCTTAAGCCCTTATGACACTACATTTTTAATGCATTGTTCAAGTTTTGGTGAACAGTACAAATATAATGTAATAGAAAAATTTACCAAGTGCAAAGAGTTCAGCTGTATTAAGATAAATGGCAAACTGTCAACAATTTTTAAAAAGTTATCGATAAAAAATGAAGTTATGTCAAAAAAAATGTAAAATTGTTTAACTTAAAATTGACATTTCAAGCTTGAAAAATTAAAAGTGTTGCTGAATCAGCGGTTTATGGGCAAATTCAGCGATTTACCGCTTTTTGTTTTTAGGTTTCTCATAAACAAAAAGTTGGCAACATTTAATAAAATAAACAAAACAGGGATGGCTAAGTTGTTTCAATTGTACTTTTTTGTTGATACTTTTTAAACAAAGATGTATAATACCTTTTTGTGGTATTTTTTATGAACATAAATAAAATTAATTTCAAATAAAAAAATCTTTTAGTACAATTAGGGTAAAAAAGTACAATTTTTAAAGGTTGTTGGTACAATTTTAAAAATTCTCAACGCCATCCCTGAAACAAAACCATAACAAGAGAAAAAAAAAACTACAAAACTTTGTTTACATTTTTTATAGTTTGCTCCAGTTTGCTCTTTCTAACATTTACTGTTTCTTTCTATCAATTCTATATCAATTAATGAATAAAAAATGTAGTGTCATAAGGGCTTTAGTCTTAGGAAGAGTATTGATGGAGGTTCACACTACGCGTCAAGTGTAATTTCAGTCGATACTGAACACTGAAAAATAATTGCGATTGATTCAGTATCGACAGAAGGAATTAGAAATAAAGTTGCGTTCGAATCGAAAAAGTATTCGATCACGACTGCCATAATTAGCAGCCAGAATAAAATTCTATTGGCAAGTTACACAGCACACGTGTAGAATGCATATAAGCATCGAAGTCATGATGTAGACTTGAGATGCATATGTTTTAAAAAAAAGTTCAATAAAGAAGAAACGCGTGGTGTGGACTTACTTTAAGTTTCTGCTGGGAAGGACGTAATCTCATCTTAATCTATAATTGCTCCGTAAATTTATCGATATTTCTTCCTTGCAGAAGGGCATTTAAATTTCGGCTTAAAAGAATACACCATTCTATAGTCTTCTTTTTTGTTGTATTTTCGCATTATTCTTACCGTTTTGTACGTTTTGCTTGACTGAAAACTGAACCAACTTTGTTGTTTCCATTTATTTATTTGATGTTAAAGTTGTCGTCAACATTAGTTAGTTAATTGAACGCATTTTCTTGTTTGAAAACTTTCAAAGACGAAAAAGAAGAAGTATTCAGTCGTACCTTGAGCACCGGCAGTTTGCGCTGGCAGCAGATGTTGTAAAGACAACACAACCCCGATTTTTGTGTAAACAAGATTGCTGTAGTTAGTTGCCGACTTTTTGTAACTGACGACAATAATCAGCAAAGCGTAACTATGTCTTCGTTTTATTTCTTCTTCCTCTTTGAATTTAATCATTCATTTTACGTTACAAATTTTCAAACCAAAAAAAAAAATATAAAACTTTCAATGTTGTTTTCTTATTTATTTTTTGTTTAGTTTATTTAAATAGTTAGTTGTAGTTTTCTGAGTTTTTACAGTTTGCTAAAGAAATTGTTGAGAACAATTAACAATTGAAATTTCTTAATTTTCATCTTTTTTACGTTTAACCCTGTGTCTTGTTTCGAACAACTTATTTTAAAAGTTGGCTCCTTTATAGTTGAAAAATAAACTCAAGCATAGTTCCGCTTGAATTTGGTTTGTAAGAAGGAACGAAAGTTGTTAAAATGATTAATGATTGGAATATGTTCGTAATTGGATTGCCACACCCTGTACAAGATTGTGCTAAATTTAAGTTTGTTTTCAGAGTTATATTTTGTTCTTAAATATAAACTTTAATATTAACTTAATGTTATGAAGTCTAAATTTAAGTAAATTTATTTTAGCATCTAACGGCAGATTAGAACCTGTAAAAGCCAAAGTAAAAACAAGTCTTTTTTCCAATTAGGCAAGCGAGCTGTTGAAAATTCGACTTTGTTCGAAATAACTGAATTAGTTCGTAAACATTTTCGCACTAGCGCTAGAAGAATTGGCTTGTGGAAAAACTTGCGATGCTGTTTTAAAAAATTTTTTTTTTATTTGAGTAAATCATTAATAACATTCCGTGCCCAGGTAGTATAGTTGATAGTGAAGTAATCTATCGGTGCGATGGTTACGGGTTCGATTCCTGCCAGAGACTCTGGCATACTTTACTACAACGGGATAAAGGTCTAAGTTACTATTGCTCGGTTAATTAAGTTAGAATATCATTTGTAACTCTGAATCAACATTCTAACATCATTGCCTTAAAGGCATCAGTTGGATGCTTTATGGAATTCCTTTTAAAAAAACTCAGGTTGTGTGTTACTTTAATCTATTACAAAAAACGACACTGTCGTATACGACAACGACAAACAGAATAAGGCTGATTGTTTAGCAGACCCCCCATTAGGTAGAAAGGCTGGTGAGAATGCAACTTCACACCCTCATCGAAAGACCAGTACCTATGGTCCACTGTGACGAGACCCCCCACTAATCTTTTTTTGTTAACACACAACTCGAATAAAACATAATGTTCAGTTCGGTCGAACTTTACAATTGTTGATAAAACTCAATTTTTTTATCTGGACCGAATTTATGATTTTTAACCACGCATACCTAATTGTAATCAAATTAGGCTTTGAAGTTCACAAAAAAGTACATATGCTTAGAGAAGGGCACGTAAAGCAAAAACCGGTGGGAACCTTAGGGCCCTGTTTTTCAAAGCTATAATTTACAAATCTACAACTTAAATACATTAAAAAAAGCCACAATTTTATAATTTTTGGTTTTGTTTCAAATATATTTTACTTGTGGATTTGTAACTTGTAGTTTTGAGAAACCGGGGCCAGGGTTATCATTTAAAATAAATAAATTAAATGGGAAATGTTTTGAATTTAGACGTTTTGTATTTTTTCCTTTCACTCTGAATTAGCTCACCATTTTTTGATTCTTGGACGTCTTAAATTCTACCGATTTTAATTTTACTCGATTCCGATAACATGGCTGATAGTCCACAAAACAGAATCTAACTAAATTAAGAACATTAAAATAAGGTGGCACGAAAGCCATCGCCCTTTCAGAAGCAACAGACAACAAAATAAACGTCAATAAAATATGGAGCGCTATGCTCCTCAAAAAAACGCGGAATCATTCTTTCGATTTTCTGAGGACTGCATTTTTGGGTCGCCTTATCTTTTGTTTTGGTGATTTGCACTGGCCGGAAAGAACGGCCAATTTAAACGTTCTAGGCTTCTTTTTGTGGGGTGTCTTGAGGTCACGAGTCTATTAAAGTCCTCAAATATATGGGTCAGGAATGCGGGAACCTATCGCCAGAAATTCAGGCAAGAATCTATCAATTCTACTTAATGAAAGTAAGATTTCGACAACAAATAAACACAATAAAAAAATTTACAATTATTAAAAAAATTACAGTCAAAGAACATCGAGTGACAACTAATGAGCAACCTTGTAAAAACTTGTGTAAATAGTACATAATTGCATATAAATTCAAGGAATTATTACTTAAGCCCACAGATTTCTGAACTTAAAACTTACTAAGCAGGTACTTAAGTATTCGTTATTTATATTTTAAGCAATCACTTTTCAATTACTTAAATTCAATTACCATATATTTGCTATATCCAATGTTTATATTGTCAATATTATTTCTTAATTAATTTGCAACAAATAAATCCCGTTATTTTACTATTGTCAAGTTCCAGTCGACAAAATTAAAATGGGTAACGCCACATGATAACAATAAAAACATTTAATTACACACGAAGTTGAATAAACTTTAGATAAGTTTTTATAGAAGGGAAAAGACAATTATAATTGCAAAAATGTCATCACGCACAACTTTATGTTTGTTTATTTTTACTTTTAACATTATTTTATAATTTTTTTTAAATTTTTTGGAAAAAAGTAACCATTTTTATAATTAAAAACAAAATTAAACACAAAGCTAAAAGTAATTTATTTTTTTTTTTTTTTTGAGAATTTTTTTAATTTTATTTGCAGAGATTTAAAATTTTCACTTAACACGCAAATTTAGTGGCATTCTGGGGAATTTTTAATTAGAAAATGTTCTAAACAGTTGTAGGATATCAGTGGAACTAAATACATTTTTATAAATGTATTTAGATGTATGTGAAGAATATAAACAAGATTTTGTGCTCTCAATGGCTACCTGTTTTCCACAGGGACCGATTAGAAAGGACATACACAGTGACGATAAATTAATGAAGAAAGGTAAGACAAGTAATTAATTTTTAATGACTTAAGGCTAGTAAATCCGTGCAAGTTAAACTCTCTTTTTGGTTTGAGATGTGTTGAAATCAGCAAATCTTTAAACCAGTAAACATATAAACCATCTCTCAACGCATAAAATTGGGCGTTTAAACAACATACCATATGAATTTGACAACATTTATAGTAGTGTTGCCACAATATTAATTTAAAATTACATGTAATATGTGGCACTGATTTACAGCTGTTGAGTGATTTATATGTAGAAACTTTAACTCAATTTAAACACCGTTTAAACATTCACTGATTTATAAGCCATTTATGTCACATAACATAGTGGCAATTTGCCAGGTCATAAAATATACTTTTATGGATCTATAAACAGCAAACAGTGAAAATTTGTTTCGACAATATTCAAGACAATACAGCAAGTGATTAAAAAAAATAAGCAGAAGGTTATACGAGGGCGGGTCATTGAATTTCTTGCCACTTAACTGAAAGGGAACATTGCTCCTGTCAACAGGCACTTGTCAGTTAACTCCTGTCAAAATTTTAATAATCTGCGTCATTAAGTTTTTGTTTGACAGCGATTGATAGCAGCCTACCGAGTGATTTGAGGAGAAAATGGACAAAGCGATGTTCAAACCAAGACTTAGCTTAATGAATACTATTGGGAACTCTGCACCACTATTTGAATTGAATGGAAGTGGTTTACGGCATTTCGTTCTGGCCATACAAGCACGGAAAATGCTAAGTGTTCTAAAAACCGAGTTGAGGTCTATACAGCCGAAACAATTGAAGTGATCGGATAAATTCAGAAGTGAGCGTGTTCCCAACAGACAATGATGGCTATACAGCTCAAGTTCCAGAATAATATTTTATGAGGTTTAAAATAGTAATTTCTTAGTCTTACACACGGAACGAGAAACTCATTCACCACACGTGGTAGTAAAGACAATAATAATAAAATCAATGTTTTCGTTTAAAGCTGTAGAGCGATTATACTTAATAACAATGTCAAACTAGAAATATTTTTAAACAAAAATTATTCTCTTCTTTTTAAGTCTTCCAAAATTAAATGCAGGTTCTATTTTTAATAAATGGACATGGCTAAATCGACTTTGACTAAAGGTCCAATTAGACGTGACATAACCATAAAGCCAAAGTAACGGCGAATTTAGAACCCAAAATTGAATTGGTTTGTATGGTATGTTTATGTCGTTTTGGTAATACTGTAATGATGGTAATACAGTTTTGCTATGGTTATGTCACGTCTAATTGGATTTGGTTTTAGATGAATATTTATTAGTGTTACAATCATACAAACATTTGTTTTCCTTTAAATAAACACTTCCAATTTTAATTCTCTAACAAAAACAAAAACTGCTAAACTTTCGATTTATTTCTCCAATTATTTTAAATTTACCATTATTATAACATTATCTTAAATTATAAATTAATTAAATAATTATTTAAAATGATTGCCAGTATGCAACCGCATTAAAATTTATGTCACTAACTCATTCGCCAAGACACAGAGTTTTTTGTTTCAACAAATATTTTACTCAAATCACGAAAGGCTCAATTCACATTAAAAAAATCTTGGAAAAATAATAAAGAAAATTTGTTTTCACAAAACAATAGAGGAAAAAACGTACGTGAATGAATGAAACGTCTGCCAGACACATAGACGTTAAAAACAATGTCTGCTGGTAAATTAGAGACGCTACTTGCCACAATAAACAATAGTAATTGCAACAAGTGTTGCAATATAGTCAGTCAGCCAGGCAGGCAGGCAGATAGACAGACAGTCACAGAGCACACAAAAAGTAATTATTTTATTTGTTTTGATTAGAAAAAACTTTATTTTGCAAAAGAGGAAATTTGAAATTTTCTAGCAACTTAATAAATAAAATTAGAGTTACCTGTAGAGCTTTAACAAAAAATTGAAATTTTCGAAACTTCAAGACAAATTTACATTTTATGTGTTTTGTTTTCTAAAAACACGCTGTAATTTTGGACCACTTTTTGACACATATTGGTCGGTATCTCATCCATAACTTGACGAATGTTGGTTCTTAAGTGCTCAAGAGTAAATGGTTTATCTGCATAAACACGGTCTTTCGCGTAGCCCCACATAAGAAAGTCTAATGGTGTCAAATTGCATGATCTTGGTGGCCAGTTGATGTCGCCACGACGAGAAATTACACGGCCAGGAAATGTCTCTTGCAATAAAGCCATATTCGCTCGAGTTGTGTGGCATGTGGCACCGTCTTGTTGAAACCACTTATTCTCCTAGTCGTATTCTTCAATAGCAGGCAAAAAAAAGTCGGTTATCATACGACCATACAGTTCTAATTCCTGAGAACGACGAGGAATCGACACATTCGGGTCTTCGGCAACACTTTCACTTACAGCAGCGATATTTTCAGCGGAACGGGCGAAACGATGATGCACTCACTGGCCTTACAATATCTGTAACCGCTCCAGTCTCTTCAAATTTCTTCACAATTTTGCCACTTGCGTGCGTAGTTGGACGATTATGTAAACCATAATCTCCTCTTTAAGCACGATATGTGGCTGTGCCAGAATCACCATTTTTGTAGTATGCTTGCAACACTTCGCGTGGTGGTCATTTAAATGATATTGTGCTTCACACATAATGCCAACGTTCAAACTTTATAATAAAAAAGAAATATCATGAAAAAAAATATATGTGTTTTATTTACGTTTACTTTTGAAACCGCAAAATGGATAACCCTTTACATTGGTAAACATAACCTTGATTCGTCCTCCAAGGAATAATGTTGACATTTTAAAATCCCCAAAAAACACTGAACCATAAAGTGTTTATAATATTAACGCACAACGTTTATTAAAATAGTTTTCACAATGAACATGCATTTATGATATATTTCATATAAGTATAATGTACGTTAAAGTAAATAAAATAACATTTATTAAGTCTTGTTAGCACGAATGCCCATTAATTTTGTAGACTCGAACGTTAACATTAATGAAGTGTTCGTTGGGCTGTTATAACGAACTCGTACGTTTAAATTAATATAATGTTCGTTCAGTTTACGAAACCTTAATAAAATGTTATCCCCACGCATAAAATTTACATTTTATTTGTCGGCTCAACGAACTCGTACGCTGAAGTCAAAAAAGTTTCATGGGGGTAACGTAACGTTTGTTAAATTGATTTTTAGAACAGTGTTAGTTTAGCATTTCTTGTTATTATACTATTCGTACTGGCTCTTCTTAAAATATTATTTAAACAAATAACTAACCTAGAGTAACTTAGATTTCAGCCTATGCAGTGGCTTTTTCGTTGAACCCTTCTATTGTTATTTTTTATAAATTTTAAATAAGAGATTACCGGAGGTGTGTATTCCAATTTGTTTTCAACATTATGGTGTAAGCCACTAGGCTTAAAATTTTCAAAGTTTAAATCGGCTCGTTATATAAAATAATGTAAGCAGAAAGCTTTCCTTTAAAATTTCAACATATGTATGTAGCTAGACCTGTCCATGGTGTCGTCGATGAACATCGCTTGCCCATGACCAGACCATGGCCAAAATTCGCCGGAAAATATTAAACGTTCCTCAAAAATGTTGGGTCATTTATGTGTGCTTTGTCTGCTTTCACACGCTTAATCTTTTGATGCTCAACTCTTATGTATTTAGGTGAGAGAAGAATGAAGAAAGGGGGTTAGTACGGAGATGCCTGTACTCGGTCAGTACGCTTTGTGTTTTTTTTTTTCGTTGGTATATGCACAACGATGGTTGCATGTAACTTTTTTCTTTTCTTTTTCTTTTTGATTTGCTGTTAATAAAATTGTTGTTGTTTTGAACCAAAAAAAGTTGAAACCGATTGCTGCGTGTGATTCTATTGGCATCTTTAAAGGGGAATTGAAAAGAAGTTGAGCATCAAAAGATGAAACGTGTAAATTCAGACTTTCTGTTCCTTTTTGGCGTATTCGAGACGATTTTTGATATTAGGCGCTCTGAGCAGAGGCAACTTTACTATTGTAGCCATTTTTTCACTTTCATTTCACTATTCAATTTCCGATTCATTTCGACTTAACTTTGTTTTGCATTTTCTTCGACCAATCTTATATTGGCCGTATAATTTATAAATTCAAGGGAAAATCAAGTTATTTAAAAACATTAAGAAGAACTTTTAAGAGAAAATCACTGTAAAATTTAAGCATTTTCTTAAGAAAAATTGATTTTTTTTTGTTGCTTGCGGGAAAAGCATGGCATGGTTTAAACTTGCAGTTTAAACTTTCCTTGAATTTGGTCAAAATTATATCAATTTTCTGCTACATCGATTCCCTGGAATTGAAATTATATAGAAGGTATATAATAACAACTTTCATTTTCTATGCAACACTGAAGTTGGTTGCCCATGATACTACAAGTAGCATAATGATTAAGTTTCAACAGAACTTTTATTTTTTTTTTAGATTATTGATTCGTATTCACATGCAATAACTTTGTAAAAATCTCAAATATCAGTTTACAATTCGTTTTTTTTTTTTTACTTTTAAAACGATGTTCAGTAAAGCAAAAAGTTCAAAAATTCAGCCCCCATACGATTTTTCTCTTTTTTGTTTTTTTTTTTTAAACTATAAAAAGTACAATTGTTGACTACTGGTGGTACACACGGTAAATACCTTGAAGCTTGTTTTCTTTTGTTTTTCACATGTCTTGTATTTATTTTTGTTCTTCTTTTTTAGTTTAGAATTCGCATGGTTAAAGAGCGAGAAAAAAACTAAAAACTAACTAAATATGTATAATACAGAATGGAGGTAAAAGTAAAACGAATTCAATCCAATTTTCTATACAAAATGTGCTTGAATTTACACAATTTTTTTCCGTAATTTTCTTTTGTTGTTTTTATCGTAGTGAAAAATAATACAAACGGAAGATGACTGTTGACAAGGGTTCCTTATTTGCAGACTTTTTCAATCCCAGAGGCGCATACAATTTTTCTTTCATTTCCGGGAATTTTTTGTGAAGAATAATAAATTAATAAGATAGAGATAAACTATCGAAATTGCACCATGGAACCATGGGCAATATTGGACATGCCAGAATAAAGTTATGTTTTAAATAGGGATGTAACGGTCACCTTTTTGCCGATACGAAACCGATACTCAAAAAGAAATAACGGCGTTACCGATACAAATATAAAATTTAAATACATATAAGGTAAAATTACACAAAACTCAAGTAAAGTAATTTTTTATTATACAAAAAAACCTGTTTAATAGAATATTTATATCGAAATTTGATTTTGAGTTTAATAAGATTTTAAAAAAATGAAATTGAATTTGAAATCACGGTAAAATTAACAAAGTTTTAATTATTTTTAAACAATAAAACTTTTGTTTAAAAATCAGAGTTTTCTAAACTTTTGCACAGGTAGACGATTTTGCGAATCCGTTTAAAGCAGAGCTGCAGTGGAAAAAATCTCTCAGATCCGACAGAACTCATTTTAAAAACTAAATTCCTGCGTCATGTGCTTAAATTTAGGGTATTACATTTTAATCCGTCAGAAAACAAGCGAAGAAGACCTAAGAACACAGAAAAAATTCTCCAAAATTTTTCACCAATTAAAGCATTAATCAAAAATATAAGCAGTTTTAATTAAAAATTTAATCAAGTGAATTAAACGTTTAATCAAGCGAATTAAACGTTTAATTAATACTATTAACTGGTTTAATTGATACTATTAATTTGTTTTCTGGTGCAAATTTAATTAATTTTTTAATTAATATCACAAATTTTTTAATTGAAATCAATTATTATTTTTTTCTGTGAAGATCTAAGGTATCTTTAGACTTCTTCTTTATCTGAACCACATCGTAGGATGGACGGAGGATATTTCTTCTCGAGATTTTGTAAAAACATTTTTAAAAACGTTCCAAAGGTCAGTTCTTGTAGACTTATCAGAACTTTTACTAGGTGTAGGGGTGGTCGTGTCTTCAACTCTTTCGCAAAGCTCAATAAGACGTTTTTTCGAAATTTCGAGCTTTGTGTCTCAAACCTTTCATTTATTGAATTTGACGACTAAGTAAGTCGGCAATTTTTGGAACTGTGAACTTTTCTGCATCTCAGTTTATTCGTTTATAATATTTCTATTAATGTTCGAAGACTATTAACTAGCGCAATAGCGTCAGACATTGTAGCAATGGCTTTGCTGATGAATTTTGTGTTCTCTTCGAAGTAACCCAATATTTGTAGAATAATTATTTTTATTTTCACACAAATTAAAAAAAAATTAGCAGAAAAATCTTAAAACCTACAAATCCGTACAAGACTTATCAATGAGAGAAAATTTAAATGGTGCAAAGCAAAACGGCTAAAGCTGCCAGTCCAAAAAGCAGTAGTGTAAAATTGTATTGACATGTTACACAGCAAACGCGTAGAAAGCCCAAAGCTATCGAAAGCATATGTCTTTAAAAAAGTCAAAAAAGTAACATACATGTGGAACGCGTAGTGTGGACCTCCAGCCTAAGAATTAAAAAACTATTATTTTTTTGATTTTATTCTCTGCTTTTGAATGTGTTATTGCTCTTAGTTATTATGCAAAAACTAAGCATTGAAAATTAAACTGTTTTTTTTTTTTTAATTATAGAAAAAGTATCGTCGTATCGCCAGTAAAATTTCGCCGATACCGATATATCAGCAAATCCGAAATATCGGTATCGGAATTCGATACATCCCTAGTTTTAAGTTTAAGATTCATATAAGAGTTCTTCGTGTTACCTATTATATAGAAAAATATATCAACAATGTTGATGTACCATCATAATGTGTTCGTATTTGTATTAAATTTAGTCCAAAAGTATTTTAATGCAATCTTAATCTTCTTACCAAATTTTATTGGAATCGGTCCATATTTGACCATAGTTGGTATGTTGGTATTTACATAAAATTATTTGATGGAAAAATGTTCTGCTTATATGTTCAGAATTGAGCTTAGGTCCCATATAAATCCTCTCCCTAAAATTATTAGACAAAAAAACCTCTACATATACATTTGTATGTTGATTTAAAATTCCGAAAGTTCCGGGATTTTAAACAAATTTTCCCCTTAAATTCCTAAAAAAAAAATGTTCCCAAAATAGTTACCCCACTGTTGACTCTTTCTATTGAATTTGTGTGTTTTTTGCGATATGTCGGGCAAAATTGTAAAAATAAATGTTAAATTTTTTTTTTTTTTTGTGAGTCATGGAAGTACAAAAAAAAATCTTAAAACAAATTCATAAATAAATAATAACTGTAACAAAAAGAACAGTTAACTAGTTTTAGGTCATATTTTTTTGTTAATATATAATTTTTTTATTAACAAAAGTTCAAAATTAAAAAAAAATACCTAGAATTAAAGTTTTCTCAGAATTTAAGCGATTTTCTGATTAAATGAGAAATTATCAGGTAGTTATTGAATTAAATTTTGGTTTGTTCAGTTGTCTTAAAACATTATCTTAAAATTCCAAAACATTAGAAAAAATAGCTTAGTGCTGATTCACACGCTTCAAGTCTTGAGCTTTTGGGATAAGACGACAGGAAAATAAATGTATATCTCTTTTTCCTTCTCTCCTAAAAACTCAAGACTTGACTTAGAATTGAGACATTTCTTGAACAATTTTGTAGTCTGAATCAAAATAAATTTTTAAATATTACTTTAAAATGAAGCAATTCGATAAACACGACATACACATTGTTTTTATTAGGTATTAAGAGTAATCTCTGTGGTAATCTATCTGAAATAAGCTTTAAGTAAGAAAATGGTTAAATTGTTGGCTTGCTACGGTTTTAGGAAATAAAGTATGCCAAACGAATAACCGAGAATATCGAGTTGTATATATGGCCGTTAGTAGGTGGGTTTTCAAAAATAAGTTGAAATAAGGGGAAAACGGTATTATTGGTTTTTCTTGAGTTGGACCTCGGAAAATTGGTTATTCTTAATTTTTTCGAAAGTTATTTAAAAAAACTCAATTAAACTCATCTAATACTACATTAAGACTAGACAACTAAAAACTACAAAAACAAATTTTAGTTTTCCATAAATATATAAAGTTAAAAAGTTTACATGGGCTCTTCCTTGAAATACTGTAAGGCAAAAAATATTGTATAGATGTAGATATCTAGATAATATTAGGCTTAAACAATTCTTATATTAATCTTTTGTTTTGTCAGGTCTATTATTGCCTATGGGTCCCAACTAAGGAATACCCTTAAAAATTTCACTGTGAATGCTTTCTTGCATGTTTTTTTTTTGAAATTTTTTTATGAAACGTTAATTTCGAAGGTGTAATTTCATTTAAGTCGGGTAATTTTGCTGTAAATAAAGTGTAATATTGAATTTTGCAAGTGGTAACAGTAGCTATCAGAGCAGTTTTTTCAAAAAACGCGCAAAAAAGGGGGAAAAAATATTTTTTAACGTAAAACACGAAATATTTAAAAAATTTTTTATTCAGACCAGGCCTAAAAGCCCTAAATTTAATTCAATTTGTTAAAAGTTTCTCAAAACTATGTTTTATACTAAATACATCAGCGCCCATGTTCTGTAACTCTCGCTTTGAGAAACTTTTCGATTGAAATGTGTGAAATGAAACAAAAATGCCACATATTGAAACAAACAGCTGTTTTTTTTTCACTAAACTGTGTCTGTAACTTTTTTTTGGCGAGTCTAGCTGTAACGTAAGGAAATTACTCGCCAATTTACAGAAAAAGTGTGTCTGTAACATTTTTGTGAGAAAAGTTCCCGCTTTAAACTGTCAAATAAACTCACGAAAAAAACAATTACAAATGCAAAATACAAGAAATAATAATAATAATATTTTGTTCTAGAACATTTTTTTATTGTTTAATTATTTTGCTTAAACATTTTTATAAAATATACGAATGTTTTCAAGGCTCGTTTGCAAACAACAGACATTAATGTCGCACTTTAAATTATTTGGTACAGCCGTCGGTTATATTTTCGATGCCGTCGTTGAAAAATTTTCAATTTTGATAAAATTTGGTCGCCGTCATCAATATGTATTACTGGCGTTCTCAACGTCTCAATGTCACATAGGCTTCGAGTGAAGTGTTATGACATTTATAACGTAACGACGTTATCTCTTTTGATAGTTTTTGACATGAGTTACAGACTCACTTTTCGAGAAACGATGGAATATTTTGTTTCACATCTTTTCGATGCGTGAAGTTCTCACTATAGATACAGAACATGGGTACAGATCACTTGAGTATGCTAAGTTATTTTCTTGCCGAAAGTCTTGCTGTTGTGCTAAACAGACACCTCTCTCTTGTTAGTTCAAATCACAATCGTGAATGAGATGAGAGTGTCAGAATATGCCCCATTGAATGTTTTTAATATTATTTTTAAAAATAAAAACAAAAAACATTTAAGGGCAATTCGATATTAAAAACAGTATGTATGTATTTAGAACAAATTTAGATACAAAATTCGAAAATCCAGATTATATTGGTCCACGAAAAATAATTCATTATTTCTATTAGTCTCTATACAGACGATATTTACCGCTTTGATCTGTTCAACATAAATTACTTTATTTGAAACTATTAAAAAAAATTCTTTAAAATATTTAACATAATACTAATAACTAGTATTTGTTCTAAATTTTGCAAAGACTTTAACGAGTACTTTTGAATAGTTAACAGTTTAATAAGGTTGTGTCAATATTTTTATTTATTGTTCTAATTTAAAATAATTAAAAAACACCATGAAAAGTAAATAATTACAGTATCGTACATACGTAGTCATATAATTTTTTTGGTTTTGTTAAGCAAATACTTAATAACCATGACATGGTAATGAAACCTAAATACCACAAATAAAAAAGTACAAAAATATATTTACGACTAGAATACTTTAATAGTTTTAATTACACTTCATACAACGAATAAAAATTGTCATTCACAATATCGAATAAACAAATAAATACACAAATACACAAATACACAAATTTACAACCCAATCCAAATTTATTACTCAAATTTGGTTTCAACTCAAATTTCGTAATTTTTTTTTTTTTTTTTTTTTTTGCTAATTAAGACCATTTGCCAAAAGCTTACAAAAAAAATAATTGCTCCAGTTTTCCGTCTCATTAATGAACACACACATGTATTTTAGTATAATTATTCCATAAAGGTGAATTGCCTGATTGAGCAAGTCTAATTAATAAATGTGAAACGAAAAATAATCAAAACAAGTGAAAGCTTTTAACAAATATTTCTTTGCAGTGAATAATAATTTTCTTAAAATCCGTATTGAGAAGAAATAACTGCAAACAAAAAGAGAAAAAAAAAACTAGTACAAAATGTTTTTTTTTTTTGTTTATGAATGTTGTTAATTTTGACAGACAAATTGGCCTTAAAGTTGGTGAGAAGTAGACAAAATAATTACCAATTCCATTAAATATTAACCCACTGCAGGCAAAGTTGGTTATATAAACATAGATAGCAAAAAAAGTTGTTAAATTGTTAACTAACGCAATCAAAATGATAACGAAACGTTGTCAAATTTTGTTCCACATTTGTTGTCATAATTGTTAACGAAACGTTACCAAATCAAAAACAATATGGAAAATAGAAATTTATGTTGTCAATTGTTTGTTACAGCAATTAATGGCGCTTCTTAAATTCTAAAATCATAATCCAATGGCCGTTCCTCTGCCTGTTGAAAGAAGAGCTGTGTGCGCATGAGTGGCAAGAAAAAAAAGTAAATTTACAGGAGGTTACGTACGAGGAGTTCAAAAATTGTGACCATCATGCACGCCTAATAAAATTTTTTTGTTGTTCCGCGATTTGACTCACGAATCATACGCACACTCGCGTGGTATAAATCAGTTTTATTCCATTTGTATAATATTTGGAAGGTGTTGGGGTGCTTCCGCTATTTTGCTAACTAATGTTAGGCCGCGAGCACGAGTCACGGAACACTGTGCACAGCGTCTAGGATGTAGACACTATGATTACTGCCGCTGCTTCGAACACGAAAATGAGAAGGAGGACGTAGAATACCTTCTCGGTCACTGGCCTGCATTGGTGACTGTCCGAAGTAAGATCCGCCACTTTTAACAGGTTGTATAACATCTCTGGCGGTAACTGGAAAGCATTTGAAATGTCGTTAAAAGTTCGTGTTGGTTCTACCGTGGTGGTTCTTTTAAGTGGAACTGCATGGCATCACAACGGATCATTAGGTCTAAGTGTGTTCCATGAGTACTGACTGCGATTTTTACGCAAGATTACGTACGCAAATTTTATATTTAAATCGCGTTCACTCTCTTAAGCGTAATTTATATATTAAATAACGCATTCTGGACGTCCAATTTTGGGCCACTTCTTCCGTATGTTATGGATAACACGAGCAATGTTGGCCTTTAAGGCGTAAATTGTTACTGGTTCAGCATAAACCAGTGACATCAAATAGCCTTACAGGAAATAGTTGAGAAGTGTCAAATCGCACGACCTTGGAGACCAGTTGACAGGTTCATTTCCTGAAATTAACTTATCGTCAAATTTTAATTTAAAAAAGTCAAATGTTGCAGCCGCTGTATGGCACGTATCATCATCCTGTTGAAAATACATCTCCCGGATCAGTGTCATCCAAATGTTTAACCAAAAAACCATTGATCATAGTGCGGTTACGATTTCTATTAAGCATAATGCGAGCTCTGGCTCCATTTGTTAAAGAAATAAGGTCCGATGATGACACAAACGCACCAAACGATGAATTTTTCTAAATGTAATAGAGTTTGTTGTGGATTATTCTTACTCAATATGCGGCAATTTTGTTATTAACAAAGCTGTAAAGTCAAAAATGAGTGTCACTGCTAAACACATTTCACGCCGATAACTGATTTTTAAAGCAAATTTGGATAATTTGGAAGCGTTAGTCAAACGCGAAAGTATTCATGAAAATTTGCCGAAGCATACTGATCATAAATGTCAAAAAGTGAGCGCAGTTTGACAGTACTTCTTACAGCTAAACCTTTCGTAAGTTCTATTGCATATATTGTTTTCTATCGAATATGGGCCGAATTTATTTAGTATTTTGCCTATCCACAACAAAAATTTTCGCAAGGAACAAGGAACAAGTTAGTGCAGCAAAATTTGGTTGTTCCACAAAGCGTGCATTCGCATGTACACCCCTGATTTTTTTTAATTTGTTCATTTATTACGTTTTGTATATTTATTTTGAAACTTTTTTTTGCTGATCTGATCTTTAAGGGTATATATAAGTTTGTCATTCCGTTTATAATTTCTATAATATTGATCTTAGACCCTATAAAGTATATATATTCTGGGTCCTTATGAGGAGAGAAGTTGATTAAACGATATCCGTCTGTCCGTCCGTCTGTCCCTCTTACGTTTGATATGTGTTTTCCGGATACCCCAGACATGATAGCGGCTAGGTTGTTTTACATTTATGTCACATATAGTCCACTATTTCTTGCTATTGAAATTCAGCCAGATCGGTCCAAAAATGGCTGAGTTATGAGCAAAAAACCACGACTACCTCTAATTTTTTCCAAAAATCCCTTGTTGCTGTTGTATTTTTAATACTTTTTTCTGTATATCTGGAGAACGGCAAGAGCCAAAGTTTCCAAATTAGGTACACACATTAAGGTTATCAGTACACAGCATCCCACAAAATGTGGGCGGGATTGCAGAAGTGGGCGTAGTACCTTCCGTACATATGACCTATGGTTATCCCTTATATATCGAAAGATCGAAAATCTTTAGTAAAAAATATTTTCTGAAAATTTTGGAAAAATCGGCTAAGATACAAAAAGTTATGACCAAAATTTTTTTAAATCCCCACTTTCGTGAACCATAGGTCTTCCCGAGTCCAAGCTTTATAACCCAACTAACTGGTAAATTTATTCTTAAACACGTCGGTATATAAATCTGTCAAATCGGTTTAAAAATGGCTGAGTTATAATCAAAATACTGAAATCCCCAAAATTACTCTTTTTTATAATTAAGTTTGTTTTTATTTATTATTTTTATAATTAAGTTTGTTTAAATATATGTATGTACATATATGTACGTATATATACATATATACCTATAACCTAATTTAATGGTAATATTATTCTTAAGCACGTTGGTATAAAAATCTGTCAAATAGGTTAAAAATGGTTAAGTTATGAGCAAAATACTCAAAAAAAGGACTAAAAAACATTAAATTTTTATAAAAACTAAAATTTTAAAGCTGTAATATGACCTACTCATACGTTTAAGATATCAAAATATCGGAAATCTTTAAAAGAACATATTTGCTGAAAAACTCGGAAAATCGGTAAAAATAAAAGAAATGTCAAAAATATAGTTTTTTTTTAAATACCTATTTTCGGGAACCATAGAACTTCTCGACTCCAAGTTTTATCACCAAAGTAAATGGTAATTTTCTTTTTTAAGATGTCGGTGTAAAAATGTGTCAAATCGGTTACAAAATGGCCGAGTTATGACCAAATACTGAAATTCGATTAAAACTAAACTTGCTATATATTAATTAAACTTTTAATATAAGTATTAAATACCACGCAAACATGTGCAAATAATTAAATAAAACTAAACGGTATATATAAACTAAATAAACATGTACATATATATATATATATATATATATATATATATATACATATAATTTAGATAAATATATAAACGTCTGTTCTTTCCAAACCATGGTGAAGGGTATATAAGATTCGGCATAGCCGAATATAGCGCTCTTACTTGTTTTTTACTAGTTTTATTTGAATTGGCCAAATTTCGGCATTCGATATCGATCAAAATTACAAGATAATTTAAATGGGAATTTCAATCGATATCGAATGAGTGGAGCGAAAATAAATATTGTAGAAATTACAAACATTTTAACACGAAACCAATTGTTGATAAATTTCTCCCATAAGGCCAGACAAAAAATGGGTTAAATCTATTACAGCAACAGCAACAACAATAACAATAAAATAATAACAATCTTCTCCACTTACTCGTTGTGATCAGCTATTTCGAGTTTAAAAGAAATGAAAGAAAGTGTTTATGTCACGTTTCAATTTATGGCCAAATCACAACCATCATTCAGCAAAACCGAGGCAGCCAACAACCAGCAATCGCTGGTTGTCACTGTTGTTAATGGTCAATAAACAATTTAAACCTTTTAAAAACAAAACAAAAAAAACAACAACTACAACTGAAAATTCATGTATTTTTAATTATAAGCTGTTTTCCACTATACTGTTTAATTAAATTAAACTTATTACAAACGGCGTAATACTACTTTTTAGACGTAGAGAAATCTATGAATCGTAAAGGAATTTAAAAAAAAAATCTCAATAGAATTATTAATTATTTCAGGTGTTCGACCTGTATATATTTTAAAAATTTTAAATAATCACATGCATATTAATATTTTTAATGAGTAATTTAAAAATACTTTCAAGTATTTGGGTTTAATCACCAACCCATTAGTTTTCCCATCAATAAAAATGTTTGAAAGTTTTTTTTATAATTAAAGTTTCGTGCATATATTCTACATAAAATTATTATTAAAAAATTTATGTTTGATTTGTAATGTTTTTATGTATTTTCATACCGCACCCTGTTTTATTGTATAATCGAAAAAAAGAAAAAAAAGTCGGTTAATTTTATGTGACAGTTTTATAAAAAAAATATTTCATTGTCTAGATATTCTTTTTACAAAGCTACGAGTACTTATGCAAATCCTATAAACTTAAGATGCATGGTTTAAACAGTAAAGGACAAAAGTAAGTACCTTAAATTAAAAAATGTGTAGCATCTCAAAATTTAAAAGAAATACTTAATTTCCAAATTCTTTAACATAAATTTTAGATTTTGTGACAAACTCTCAATTTTTCGATTTCAAGTTAATATTTTAAAATATAAGTTCGAATATCTCCCAAAACCAGTTGTCTTTATTGAAAATTGTACAGATTTATTTCGAAAAACTACGTTACAAAGCACTTTAATGACTTAAGTCTTTTAAAAATTTTGTATGATATAAAATTATTCTTTAAATAATGAAAAATACCTAAGAGCTTGTGGTTTCAGAACAAATTCTTTAAATTGTTGCTAAAATTTTATCAACAACTGTATTGATAAATGAGTTACAATAGTTTCGTATACAATGTATTTAATATTTATTTCATTTTATTACGCTTAAGATTGAGATTTTAGACTTATTTCTGATCAAGGAGTATTTCAGGGTGTTTCAAAAGGAACATAACATTATTAATAATTCAAAAGTGTCAAAAAATTATTTAACTAAAGAATCAACAGATTTACATAATTTAAAATAATTTCAGTTGTATGATTAATGTGTTCTCTTTTTCTTTCTTTCTTTCCTATCCACTTGGTTTCTCTCTCTGTCTCTGGCAGAAATTTTCTGCAAAATGGTTTATCTAAATTTTGTTATTTGCAAATACGACGCCTTAAGGTGGAGTTACACACCATGCGTTTTCGCGTCAACGGATTGCATGCTTTTCATACTTAATTTGTGTTCTACGCTGCCAGTTACGTGCAACGCGGCGTTCCTGCAAATAAAAATATATTTTCAACTGTCAAAATCAGCTGATTTTTTCGAGCTCCGTTTATGACTCTTACAAAAGTGAAAAGTGGACCTAATGTTCGCACTCTACGCGTCAAGATACCCTACGCTTTTGTGCATGTAACATGATGCTACGTATTAGTACATTGATTGTACATGCTTATTTGACAGATGCGTAAGATGCGAAAAAGCGTAGAACTCGTGATGTGTACTCCAGTTTTAGGTGGGGCATTTAATAAAGGGAGCGTCCGAATGTTAAAGGGAACGTCCGACTTAAAACATCGATTCCATATTAATCATGACGTTTCAGAGTTGGCACATCAATGAAAAGTCTATACAGCAAAACGTTTTATAAAAAAAATTTATAATAATGTTTATATCTCTTTTCTTTAGCAAAATGTTTATTTAATAAACCAACTAACTTAACGACTTCTGTTGCTAGTGCGGTTAAAAAACAAATAATTAAATTTTTTTATTGCTATTGTTACTTCGATGGGTGGCTTACACAAAATATCAAGTTTTAAAACTTTCTTAAAAAATAGAAGATTTAACTATCGCAATTAACATAAAATATTTTTTATTTATGTGCTGTTTTCACAACACAAGTGACTGAATGTGCAGTAAAATTTATATGGAAAACACTC
This sequence comes from Pollenia griseotomentosa, assembly GCA_963931875.1. NCBI lineage: Eukaryota > Metazoa > Arthropoda > Insecta > Diptera > Polleniidae > Pollenia > Pollenia griseotomentosa. The sequence goes on from OZ007560.1 coordinate 222,845,524, forward strand.
AAAAAACAGAGTGCTTTTCATATAAATTTTACTACACGTTCGGTCACATGTGTTGTGAAAACAGCACATTAATTAAAAAAAAAAAAAGAAAGTAATTTTCCAAATTAATATTTGTTACACTTTTAACTATTATTAGTAATTTTAAAGTTTTTTAGATTTTCCAAAGTTCGAAAAGCTGAATCATATTTAAGTTCTTTCATAATTTAATTGAATTTTGAGTTTAAATTAAAATTGTGTAGGGGGAATGTAAGAAAAGATAAACTCACTGTTTATTGTTGGTGTTTTGTTTAAGCTTTGATGTTGTTACAGGTAAAACTTTTGAGTGTTTATAATTCTTATTCGCTTTACAGTTTTATTTGTATATTTTAAGCTTTTCTAAAATATTTGGGAAAAGGTTTCGTGATGATCTGGCCTAAGCAACCAGTGAAATGCGCATAGAAACTAGCTTTTCCTCAACAGTACGGCTGTTTTCCTAAACGTGTGTCCACAATGTATCAATACCGTGTTGATGCATTGTGTACTTAAAGTTTATGGTTGCATTTAAGAACATGTTGCCATGTATTACAACAATGAAACAGGCGTTTAGGAAAACAGCCTACATTTCATTGTATTTATCAAAAATAAAAAATGGGAATTTAGCACGTCATAAAAAATAAAATAAAATGTTTCTTATTGTTGTTAGTTTGCAACAAAACAGACATTTTTAGGTTCATTTAAAGTTTTTGTTATAGATTTTAAGCATTAATAAACCCCTTATGCAAAAAAAGGTTAAAGTTCACATAAGCTAACCAGCACGGTTAGCACTTTTTTGGGCTTAATGTGTTGCTTAACTATGATGAACTTTAACTCTTTTTGCATAAAAAACTGAAATTGAAATTTTAAGTTTTTATTTTTAAAATCGAGATTTTTTTCTAGACTTTTGATAAATATTGCATAGATATTGCACACTAATACATAAGATTCACAACACTTTGAGTTGTGACTGTTTATGATTTAGTGTGCGCTGTGTACGTATGTGTATAGTGGATACTTCTAAAATTTCTTATTCGGGTAAAGAACTGCGAATACTGGTGAAATGTTTTGGAATCATAACTTTATAAGTTTGATTGACAGTTGTTCGAATAATTGGACAAGTTTTAAAATTGTATCTATATAAATGACTTTCTATAACAGTCACTTCTATAAGCATTTCGTTACCTAAACCGGCCCTAACTATGAAAAACTTAAAAATCGACTTTTTCATCAAATCATTATTGCATCAACACGTGTTTACAAAAAAAGTTTGGAGTTTTTAGACCAACATTAGCGACTTTATTGACAAAAAAAAGCGGCCCTTTCTACAAAAGATTATATGATAAATGCTTACAGACCTAACTAACAGTTTGCATAATATGCAACAATGTTAGTTGTCAAAACAACTGGGCCCAAATCGTCGCACTCGTGATCGAGTAACTTTGATCGAAATTTTACTTTTTGAAATCGTCCCATTCGTTATCAAAAAACTTCTATCGAAATTTGAGATTATGTCATTCGATAACGAGTAGTCGATCGAATGCCTTTACTCGAAATGTCATTCGATAGGGAAAGAGCTTTCGTAAAAACATTTAATTGTTTTTTTTACAAACAATTTACACACTTTTTGGGAATAATTATTAGATTTCTTCAACAAATAGCTAAAATTGTAAGTATGAAACTTTTTTCAGCAATAAGAAAAAAAAATAATGGAATTTAGTTTTGCAATTTTTCGCAAATTTTAGTCATGTTTGCGATAGAAGCGATTTTTGTATTGTAAGTTTTTTGATTCCTTACAGCTTTAACGATTTTTTATATATAGTAAGTAGACTTTGCTATTATGCCGTGACTTTCCCTTAATTTAGCAATTTTTACAGAATTTTTTCCATTCCTTATACTTTTATGGACTTTTAGTCAATTTTATGGCTTGTTCGAATTATTAAAAATTTTCGCTATTTTTGTAAATTTCTTTTAACCGATTTAGCGATTTCAAATAAATTTTAGTGTTTGTTTCCCAGTTGCAATTATTCGCGAATTTTAGCCATGTTCGGCGATAGCAGCGATTTTTTCTGAAAGTTATCTGATTCTTTGCAGCTTTAACAATTTTTAATAAATACTTTTTGCAAATTTCCGCTTCGAATTTTTGCCATTCCTTTGTTTTTAGGGACTTTTAATCAATTTAATGGCTTGTTTAATATATTAAAAACTTTCGCGAATTTACGCTATTTTTGCAAATTTTCTGAATGTGTACAATTTTTGCGAATCTCTATAGTCTTCCAAATTTTTGAAACCGATAAACCGAAGTCACATATTTTATAGGAAACTATTAACACTGTTGATTTATATACAAGCATAAAAATCTATTACATTTATTAAACAAATTTCGATTCGAAAGCTTTCGAATGCCGCAATCCCGTTTTTGATACGTGACGAAATTTTATTCGATACGAAAACTTCATTCGAACACGTGTGCGACGATTTGGGCCCTGGTAGGTTTTACAAAAAAAAATAGAAGACAAATTAATTATTAGCAGTTTAATGCAATTTAGAAATTTATCATGTTAAGTAGTTTTTTCTTCCTCCGTAAAATTTTCAAAATGGTTGATAGGGCCTTTTGCGTTTCAGGTGACGATTTGTTTGTAACAACTAGTAACCATATAAGAATATACCCAATTACTTTTTTTTATAGCATTTTCCAAATTTTATTCAAAATTATTGACTTTATTAAAGATAAAGATATGTCTATTTTTTTAATAAACTGGTTACTTTTTAAAACATAATGCATTTATATAACAACTTATTTATTTTCAAACGGTTACTTTTTTAAAAATTAGTGATATGACTAACTAACAAGCAAAATGTTAATAAGTTTAAATCTTAAATTAACTTTTAGGCATAAAATACCTTTTTTCGAAATAACCTTTTTAATTTAAAACAGTTTGAAGAATAAAAGTATGTATTTATATTTATAATATTTATTATTGCACAGGAATAAAAATTCATTAGATTTAAAACTTTTTTTGTAGGTCAAACAGTAACAAAGTACCCGTTCCCCAGCAACCACATACATACATATGTACTCTTTTAATTCAATTAACCGCTACAACTCTTTTTTCCCAACTACAAATTCAATTTTCGTTGACCACAAAATCGACAACAAAAGTTTATTAAAGTTTATGACCTACAATATATATTAATTGCAACAACAACTCAGAAAATAACAACAACATTTCATAATCATTAATTAAATAAACAAAATGTTAAAAAAAAAATAGACAGGTCAGGGATGGAAAAAAGAGATTTTAAAATGGTACTTATTTTTTACGGAATTCGTCTTTTGCCACAACGGGCATTTGATTTAATGATTTAATTTTTTGTTTTTATTCGATTTTTAAATCGTTTGTTTTTTATTACTGTTCGAAATATTTTAATAACTGCCTGTTTTTAGAACGCAGGCGCAAAAGTGACTCGTTTAACTAACATTTAAAACAAAAACATATTTTAAACGAGTTACTTTTGCGCTCGCGATCCAAAAACAGGCAGTTGTTTTAAGGTACGCATTTTTTGTTTTAATCTTTTTTGATTTGCCCCAAGTTTTATGTTTTTATTTGTTTCTTAATTTAAATAAAAACTTACGACCATGTTCTGGAAATCAAAATCAAGATAAATTAAAATTGATTAATATTTAAAGTAGATTTTAAGATTACCGCCGTTTTTTCTGATTGTTAGAGTTGTTCTAATAAAAATATTAGTCAAACTCAACAGGAATAATTATTATAAAATTTTAAAACGGGATTATTTTTAAAATTTGTGCAGTGTATCGTATAAAAAGATACTTTTTATGGTGCTGGGAAACTGCGGTATTTTCTATCAGAACTGAAAATAAAAAAAAAAAATTGTTTGAATTTTCCATGCCTGAGACAGACAGACAGACAGACAGTTAGTCAGAAAAGCAAATAAAACAAAAAAGAAAGCTTTAATTTTCAAAATGTGTGTTTGATATAAAACAAGATGGATGTATTATTTTAAAAAGTCCAAATCGAAGTCAATGAACATAAATTTTCACACAATTAATCAAACTAAAAAAAACAACAAACGAAAAACAAACAACGCCAATAACAAAAAAAAACGCAATAAAACTAAAATTGCTACTGGAAATAATAAAATCAATAGATTCAGTTAAACGCCAACGTTGCAAATACAGCAGCATATGATTGCAAAGACGTTCAAACAAACATCTATTGTTAAAACACACACACAACAAATGAAACAAAAAGATAAAAAAAGTAAAATTTAAGCCAAACGATTGCAACAGTATGTTACAAAAGTAAGGAAACATACTTGTATGTAAGTAAGTGGGTATGAGCTCACTAATAATGTTGCACGCGTATTGACAATAAAAACAACAACAACTCAATATAAAAAAAACAACGAATCAATGTAGCAAAAGATTGGTTCAGTTAAAGCAAAAACCAACTAAATACATACTTGCAACGCAATTACTCGTTCGAAAGAGCCCCTATCTAATCTTAGTATGTAACACAGTTAGGAGGGAACTCTCTACAAAAAAAAAAAAAATATATAAACAATTGCGGAGATTTTATTATTGGGTTTTTATTAAGGGTGTGGTAAAAGTAGCGTGACCAATTTGCTGGCACATGTAAAATTTGACAAGATTGTAAGTCACTTAAATGCGCGATCGCAATTTGTAGGAGGTCGGGATCTTAGATTTTAAATAAAAAACTTTGCATTAAAATCATATTTTAAAAAAAACTTTTGAAAGCTTATTAGATTTAAAAAGCTAAAAGTGTTTTTTAAATTTTTAAAACTTGAAAGCTTTTTTTTCTTAAAATGTTCAATATTGTTAACTTTAAAAAGTTTTCTCTTTGGAAACCAACAAGGTTAAAGAGTTAAAGCAATTTAAGCCTTTTTTATTTCTTTTGATCTTAATTTACACGCTTTTAGGTTGTTTTATTTTCCAGTTTTCTAAAATTTAAAAGCTTTTATAAAAAGTTGTTTGAAATATTTTTCTATTGCATAAAGCTTAATAATAAAGTTTGCAGTTTAAGAAACTTAACGTTTATTCTGTTGCAGCTAAAATTTGAAAGCTTTTCTTTCTGAAAATTTTCCATACTTTTAGTAAATAAACGTTTTCTTTTTGGAAAACATCAAAGTTTAAGCGTTTATGAAATTTCAAGCCGTTTTTAATTTCGTTCAATCTAAATACGCTTTTATGTTTTTTAATTGTCGTCCTTTAAAAGCTTTATAATTTAAAAGCTGTTTTAAAAAAGTTGTTTTTATTAATTTAATATACAGTATAACCCGGTTAATTACCCCACGCTTAAATACCTTTCACGCTTTTTTACCTTGAGTTTTAAATCCCCGTTTTTTTTATTCATTTTTCAAACAAAAATGCACGTTTAATTGCGCTATGCTTAATTACCCAATTCGGGCAATTGCCTTAAAAATTAAACTCCCAAAACAAAATTACACCTAAATTTCATTCGTTTAATTGCCTCAGTACTATTTGACAATTGACAACAACACAGCAAGTAATGTATGTAACCAAGTTTACATGTTAATAATTAAAAATATGTCCTAAGAATTTTTAAAAAATATATGCCCAAAAAACAAAATATGGCTTATTCGAAAGCTTAATATTCCACAATTTAATATTTGCATTAAATGGTATAAGGTTAAGATTCATATAAGAGTTATTTGTGCAAAATATTATCTAGATACACCGAATATATGAGATATTTTGTCTTAAAGGGATTAAAGGAAGCTTGTATATTCTAAGGATTGATATTTGAATGATGTATGTTCAAATCTGAACCGATTCAACCATATTTACTTTGCAGTAAGATATTTTGGGGCAAATTTAATCTTAATACGAACATGATTAAAGGGTGTATGAACATAAAAAAGAAGTTTGCATGGGGACTTTGTGATATTATTGACCGATTCTCACCATTTACATAGGTTTCGTTCTGATGACAATTAAAACGTTTTTACCAAATTTTCTCAAGTTATCTTAAAATTGCAACTTGTACTTTGCGCACAAGCCTTACATGGACAGATAACCAGCCAGATGGACGGACGGACATGATAAAATATCTTTAAAAAGTGTTTCTGAGTCGAACGGTATACTAAAAGATGCGTCTCGATTTTTATGTATCAGCGCAAATTTAAGAACGGATAAATATATTGTTTCCGCCTTCATTGGTCGCGCAAGAAAAAAGATGCGATTGCATATTTACGGTTACCCTGAGCATAGGTTTGTATGTATGTATGACTACGTTTTTTTTTAGTAGGATATGACACGACATCCCGTAAAGCATTACAGAAAATATTTAAGACAACAAATCCCATTGTTTTTATTGCGTTCTCTTTAGATTAGCAGATACAAGTAAAAATTCCTATGTCTTAACTTTTTTTCATACATTAAAGTTTTGTAAATATACATTTAATTACCTCACTGAGGTATTTAAACTTATTCGCTTAATTACCGCAATGAGGTAGTTAAATGTATTCTTATAATTACCTCAACGAGGTAGTTAAGCGTATTCGTTGAAATGCTTTCCCCGCATAATTACCCAAAAATACTAGCATTTTTGACGAGGTAATTATCCGTGATAACAAAAAGCTTACTAATAAAGCTTAACAATATAAAAAACTAGTTTAAAATCGTTTTCGAAATTTTGAAAGGTTTTTTATTCTTAAAATTTTTAATATTATACTCTACAAACACTGTTGTGGTTAAACTTTGTAATACTTTATTTTACTTTGTAGAGACTTTTAAAAAAATATGAATATTTAAAAATATTTAGATTAAACTTAGGATTTTGTTAATCAAATACAGAAAATGTCGTTCTTAAGGGGTCTATGAAGCAAATACCGGTGTGAATTTTTTATTTTGCAAACTCGATTGAAGTTATTTAAAAATAATTAAATATTTTTTTAAATGTTATTTTAAAGCTCAGTATTGCAACAGTTTTTTGTACATACAGTGTAATCGGCTTTAACGGACACCTTCCTTAAGCCGACACTATTGTTTGGTTTTGGCAGCGTCCAATATGGAACCTATTAATTTCTTTGGAGATGAAATCCCCATTGTACGGACACATCTTAAAGCTCCCTGCGGGGCCCGGTCGTAAGAAATACCAATTTATAATTTATCTTTTAAGAATTTACCTTATATAAAAAGTTATTCCCGCCTATCGTGAATGAAAAGTACATTGGTTTTTTTCTCTTGAAACTTTGCCGTTAGGCCATATTTTTTCGCGATAGGTATTATTATAGAGCAACTTTCAGGAAAATGCTTTTCTAAAATTTAAATTTTTCCAAAATTTTTTAATAAAAATTTAGCCCATTTGACAACTTAAGTTGCCAACGGAATTTTTTGCATTTTTTTGAGATATAAGGGGTGATTTTTTAAGAGCTATAGGAACGTTTTTAAAAAAAAAACACACATAAAATTCAGAAAAATGCATGAAATCTTTATTTGAATCGATAGTACGGTCCATGTAATTTAATGTTTGAAGATTATTTCATGCAAATGTTGAGCGTGACTGCGCCTCAAATGGTCCATCCGCTTAGTCCAATTTTGGCATACTCTTTCCAACATTTCGGCCGGCATTTGATGAATAAATGCTTCAATGTTGTCTTCTAAATCGTCAATTGAAGCGGGCATGTGTGTATAGACATAAGCTTTAACATAGCCCCACAAAAAATAGTCTATAGGCGTTAAATCGCACGATCTAGGCGGCCAATTGACCGGTCACGAACGTGAAATAAAATGTTTACCGAACTCGCCTCTCAATAAGTTCATTGTTAAGCGTGCTGTGTGGCATGTGGCACCGTCTTGTTGAAACCACATATTATGCAAGTCAAGCTCTTGCATTTTGGGCAAAAAAAAGTTGGATATCATCTCACGGTAGCGCTCACCATTCATTTGTAGCTCTTGCAATGCTTCTGGCTGATCCTCACTCCAAAATCGACAATTCTGCTTATTAACGTACCCATTGAGCCAAAAATGAGCTTCGTCGCTGAACACAATTTTTCGATAAATTTTTTGATTAATTTTTGATAATTTTTCATAATAAAATTCAATAATTTGCAAGCGTTGTTCGTTTGTAAGACGATTCATGGTTAAATTATAGACCAAACTGAAGATGTTTGACAGTGAAACAAAACACGAAACGTGCGTCAGCTGTTTAAACCAGTGTCGCCAAAAAGATAATAGCTAAAAAATCACCCGATAGTATTTGAGAGAGTAATAGAATAAAGAAAAAAAGCAATTTTAAAACGAGTTTCTCGTGGTTAATGGGTTAAAAAAGTTGGTCACATTAACTTCTCCCTCGTTAAAAAAATAAAAGTAATAATAAATAAAAAGAAAAAGCCTTAAAATCTTGTACAAATTATTGGTGTATAATTATTTACTATAAGAAAATCCTCTTAACAACTGTTACTTACGTTTGTTCCAAAGAGGCAACTCCCTTTTTTCATTTAAGTTGTTTTTTCTGTAGTTGTTGTTGTTTTGGTGAGATAAAATTAGAAAAACTCACGTTAGTTTGGTATTCAACTTTTTCGACTATTGGCAGCAGGTACAACAAACAAATGACCAGTAGTTGCAATTTCATCGACAATGACAGTAAAATAGGTGGTGGCAGACAGTTGGAAATTGTGGTAGTACCCTACCAAATGTCTAGATAAAAAGATATTTAATACATTTGCGGTACGTCAAGTCTGTTAAAAACCAGAAATAAAACTAAAATGTAATTGACAAACGTTACCGGAGAGTCTAACTACACATTTTTTTTTTTAATTTTAAGTAAGAAATAAAAATTAAAGAGGACTTTTTTTATTTTATTTTTTTTTAATAAAAGAAAGCAAAATAAAAAACAACATGTTAGATGCACGCATATTTGGCTTATTTATGGTCAGGGTAAGAAATGAACTCGTTTTCATGATGAAATTTTAGTTTAACACATTTGTCAATCTTGTCTAACAATTTCAATAGGTGTTTTAAATAGTCTTAAAAAACGTGAATTTTTTAGCATTTCTCTCATTTGGTTTTAGTTTTTATGACCACTGTCATCACTGTGTGTAATAAACACACACAGTCTGTGTGCAGTAAGTAATTGCCTTTAAAACCGACCAAAATCTGTTCGTTTGCTGCGTGCAATATTTAGTGGTAATTGATTTTTTATTATCTTTATCTATTTTTTTTTTATTCAATTTCCATGTTTTTTTTCTAATTAAGTGTTATTTACTGTTTGTTACTTTTTTTTGGTGCCGGCCATTCAGCATGGTTTTTAGCTAAACTGAAGATCATGGAAATCTTTGTGGCCATAAAATAATCACATGAAGTTAGAAAAACAACTTTCACAATTACAATATTATCGAAATGGATTTATGTCTTAGAGAAACAAAGTAAATATTGAAAATTAATATTGAAATGTTTAACTAATTAGCGCCATTAAATATCGATTATTGTTATTTTAAAATCAAAGATGGAAAATGGAATTTCAATTCACTAATCAATGTGTTTCTGTAGGTTTGTATTGAGTACAAACCTCAAAGGGAATGTAGGGAGCCATCGTACGGATATGTCTCTTGCATCCTCCGGTGAAATCAGGTGCAGTCAATATCTTGAATTTGGCAGAGTTAAAAATTGACAGATCTCTTGAGTTCAAAGCTGACCAGATATTCTATCAGGTACCACGGGAGTCAATAGCCCCTTAAGACAAGGCTTCGGACTGACTATTGGTGTTTAGCCTTCTGGTGGGTCTCCCTATGTGCTATTGCTATTCAACAGATGCTGCTTGCTTCAAATAAAGATAAGATAGCTAAAGCTTTAAAACAATGGGAGAGTGGATAATTCCGAGTTTTACACTTAAATTGCTACACACACATCGCACACACAGGGGCAGTTGGTAAACGCCTTTTTTTGACCAAGTGGTTAAGACCATCATAACATTAGGGCTACACAGCAGGTGCTCATTTAAATCTGTTGTACTGCTTGCGTATAGCACAACTACAATAAATGCGGAAATTTTAACCATATTATGATAACTTTAATCATTAGTACTTGGCTTTACGGCCTAACACCACGTTCATTACCATAAATTGCAATCAGTGTTGCCAGAAAAATTTTAACTCATGGCCAAGATCAAATTTAATTTAATTAAAATTAATCGTTCTATCCAAAACTTTTAAATTTTATAAAAAATAACATATCAATTATAGACTTTAAATTAAATGTATCAACTTCGAATTTTAAAATGAGATTGTTGTGAAATTTTAAAAATATTAAAAGGTATGTATTTAACAACGCGGGAATCACAGCAAATGACGTTGCTTTTACACATAGTTTGTGATTTTAATAACTTATATGGCGCATTGAAAGGCAAAATATGTCAATTATCTCACTTAAGATTATATTAACTACACAAGCGGCTTGATATACACACACTCTGCGTTTACGAATAAACGACACAAACACAATTAATAATTTTTCAATAAATTCTTTAAGAAACGTTTTTTCTCGTCAATTTTTTATGCTGCATCTTTCTTTCTTCGTTTTGGAAAAATTTCCCTGAAATTACCAAATTAGCACTAAAAGCGCAAACAGTTTGACAAATATTCAGCATGTTGGTACGAAAGTCAAAAATCTTTCTACAAAAAAGCTTTAAGCGTTGGTCCAAGCATTTGCTTAACAACGCAAAATGTTTGTACAAACGTATAGTTTTCGCTTGTCTATCAAGCCGTTTGTGCAGTTTATTTGGCGCTATAATCATTAAACGAAATAGTTTAAAACAACAGAAAACCTTTTTTGGCTACAAAAATGTCAAAGTATGTGTCAAAAAAGCACTATTTTCAGAAAGTGTTGCTTTACTTCACATCAAATTCTCGCTTTTTTACTGATTATTTTCCAACGGTTTTAACTTTTGAGAGAAGATCTGTGCAGTTCAAAAATTGTGATTTTACCATGAAAGCCAGAAAACGCCTAGAACTCAAGTAGCAAATTAATCAAAACGTTTGCAAGAAGCAGGATTCACCCATAAGCAAAGGTTCAATCCGAGAGAAATGAGTTTGCATGCCCGCAATGCTGCTATATCGCCAAAGGAAGAAGTAATTTTTGCACCGATTCACTTCTGACGATGAAAAATGATCCATTGCAAAAACCCGAAGCGAATTAAAGCTTATATGAAGCTCGGCCAACCGAATATCCAGAAAGGTCCCTTTGTTTGAAGCAAGCATTGACTGAAAATCTAAGACGTTGTAAACTACTTGAAAACTATTTAGTCAACAGTCCTGATCCTGGCCCGTCCGAATTAAATTTCTGTCGATCTTATTGGAATACCTTTAACTTTAGAACTGGGTGTTTAAATTTGGGTTGATTTGTCTTGACTTAAAGTAAAAGAGTGTCGAGAAGTGATGTCACATTTTTTTGGTTATTTTTACAAATATCATTTTAAAATAAGAATTTTCGAATTATACTAAAATTTTTAATCAATATTAATACCAAATTCGTCGCAGAGGCCCATTTCTAGATGAATAGGTCTGGGCGCCGCTACGTGCGACATAGCTCATACCACATTCAACATTATTCACGAGCGATTTGAAGTGACAGTCATCTTAGGTGAAGAAGATCGTGTCGAGCCTAAGGGAGTAAATCGCCGCACAGAAAAAAATAGTTTTCATATTTGAATACGAAAATCGCATATTTGATTGCAAAATTTTTTGAATTTTCTGCGATGACGATTTTTGCGGTATTGATAAAAAAGTTTGTATGTATAATTGTTAAATTTTTAGTCAACAACCAAGTTTATTGAGTCAATAAAAAAAAGTTGTTGCCCAAAATAATTTTTTTCAATAAAATGTTTACTTGATTTGTTAAAATAAATTGTTGAAAATGTTGAATAAATCAAACAAAATGTTAATCGAGTCTTTATTTTATTATTTATTAATGATGATGTCATTAATTTTCAATTTTTATATTTTTATAAAAACACTAAAATTTATTATGCGGGGATAAGTAAGTTCCTATGCGCATTTCACTGGTTGCTTAGTAGGGTATTCATTCGGTTAACCGTTAATCGGTTAACCGATTAATTACTACCCGATTAACTGATCGGTTAATTTAAAATTAGCAATTTTCGATTAACGATTAAACCGGTTAATTTCATTCGATTAACCGATTAACCGATGTAACAAATATTTTTAGTTTTTTGTAGTATTATAACATATTTTTTTGCGTATTTAATTATTTGTTTCGTCTCATATAAAAAAGGTTCATGTTTGGAAAATATTTTTTCCTTCGAGAAATACATTCTTAAAATACAGTACAAAAACAGAAGCTAGGGGTTCGTATTTCATTTTTTGCAGAATGTTCGGTGCTAAGCTTTGCCAAGATGAGTCAGATGATGACCTGACAATAGAAGAAGCTCTTGATTGTAACACAAACAATCTTTAACAAAATTAGCCGAAATAATGGCATAATGGAAGATTTTATATGTTGAGAGAAATCCTGGAAAAGGACAAAGAAACCAAGATATCGCATACGTCACATCAGCTTTTAAGTACAGCTAAAATATAGAAACACAAGCAAGCAAACATGTGTATAAAATGCTAAAGTGACGTCATATTAAACAGTTGAATTTTGTAAACATGTGCAATGCGTAATTTTGAATCTGTATTATGGGTTGCTAAGTAAAGAATTGATTCCAAATCAAGTTTTATCAAAACTAAAGAAGAGAATCGCTTAAATTCTAAACATTTAAACCAAATTATTTTTCCAAAAGATTATTTTTTAAAATTTTTAACTATTGAAATAATTAATAAAAAAATCTCACAGTTTTTTTTTTTAATAAATCCATACAAATATTATTAAATGTATTTTTCATATGAATTACTTTTTTGTATGCTCGTTTAAGTTAAAGAATTATTTTGTTCGTTATGTTATTGTTTATTTTTTACTAAAATACTTCAATAATAAATAATTTTTGCATTTTTTTTTATTGAAATTACTTAATTTATAACAAAACTTTATTAATCGGTTAACCGATCAATAACAAAATTAACCGATTATTAACCGATTAAACCAAAACCTCGGTTAATTAATCGAGCGATTAACCAATTAAAGCAAATGCCCGATTAAATGAATACCCTATTGCTTAGGCCAGATCATTAGGAAACCTTTTCCAAAGACTTTGGAAAAACTAAATGTATTATTCAATTAAAACTGTAAAACAAATGAGAATTATGAGCTATTTAAATATGGACAAGAGTTGTTAAAATACTGTCTTTACTTTGATTTTTTTTTTATTGAATATGAAGAAATATTTAATTATTTCATTATAAAATATGTTTTATTGAGTGCTATTTTGCAAAGTGTAAATTTGATAAATGTTTTCTTTGAATCAAACAAAAAGTTTGTTGACCTAAAATTTTATTTTTAACAAACTGTGTTGTTAAAAATTTTCTTGAGATATTTTTTTTTGTGCGTTAGACTTTTTCTTCTGGAGTTTTTGCAAAAAATTTTGTAAATATCTTACACATACTTTGTTTTATCAAAATTTAAAGACAGAAAACGCTTTATCAAAGGCCCTTTTATATATATGAATAAGTATATGAAATTTGTTTTCATAACTAAATAAATATTCTTACTACTTTTACTTCTTAAATCTCTTACAGCATTTAAAGAAAAGCCAAAGTGTTAATTAAAAAAATTTAACTTTCTTCTAAAACCAACAAAACTGAAACAAAATCTCTTTAATTTTTGTGAATTCCTAGAAAAGACAACAATAAAACTTTATTTTAAAACCAAAATAAACAAATACAAAATAGTTGTAATATTTTATTTGAACAAATAAAAAAAGAATTAACGTTACAAGTTGCTTACCACTTTATTGACTAAAAAGCATTTCCATGTAAATTTCACAGATAAGCCCCATCAAAATAAAGAAAAGAAACCAGCATGACAATTTTTCTCACCTGAAAAGAAAGCCAAAATAAAGAAGAAGAGAAAAATCATAAATTAATTTTTGTTGACTTGCAAAAAAACATATACAAATTGAAATTATTAATTAAAAAACCAAATACTTTATACGGCTGTACCGAATATTAGATACCCTCCACAAAGAATTAACATTATTCGGGAGTGGACTTTATATGGAATCTGGACCAAACTTAATAAAAAATCTGATATCCAGGCCTTTTAATTCCAAGCCAGTGATATATACTTTATGAGTTCTCAAATGAATACATATTATTATTTTAGTGTAACTCATGTATTCCCTTATTCAACAAACGTGGTGGAGTGTATACAAATTGTTTATAGTGCATAAATTGTCTATATCATACAAAATGGTTAAGTGAATGAATTACTGGAAAATCTTAAAAATTTATAACAATACAATAGAAAATTATGATTGTTTTGCATGTTGTTTTCTGTTTTGTTTTTTATGTTTTAAAGTTTGATTACGAAATTGCGTTACAGGTGGTGTCGATGGTGATGGTGGTTTTAGAGTTGGAACTGCTGCATTTGAGTTTATTTCTTTTAGCTTGTTTTACAGAAAATCAACTCACAGCTTCAAGTTTATTTCAATAAAGAAAAAGAAAACTTTAGAGCGCTTGCTTGGTCGGCTATAAAACAGATTACAAAGGTGCTACAACCGTTAAATGTTTAATTAGGCCAGGAAACAATTAAACACAAGAAAATATAATGTTAAAGAAACAACACACTCGAAATGTGTACATAATAAAACATGTATGTTCATTATTAACCTTTTAAGGGAAAATAGTAAGAAGCTGGGCAAGTTTTTATATGCAAAAAAATATTTTAAAATATGCAAGCAAAATTAATAAATTTTCTGGCATCACTGGTTTTTGATATTTCAAAAATTGGCCTCTAATGTGGCTAAGAGTGTATCGCGTCCTGGAGAAAGAGGAAAAATCGAATTATATAAAAATGTATGTATGTATCAAGGTTATAGTATGTTCACATTTAGCTTCTTAAACGCGTTTAAGCAGTTCGAAATCGAGATGATTACCCATACATTGAAGTGATTTGTTAATCACTTCATATTGACATGATTACAACTAAATCACTTCATAAATCACATAGAATCCACTGAACATACCTCAAATGTAGAATCGCCAACATGATCGTGTACAACCGGCCAAGATTTCTGTTTAATGTTTTTATTTTTTTCCTTAAATAATTCATAAATTTTCACAATTTCATCATTAAAATGATTAAAATAATCTTCTGATAACTTTATAAAAGTGTTTTTATCCATTTTTAATACTTTAAAGAAATATAAATTTGTTTGTTGTTTTTTTGTGTGTTTGTGTGTGTTTTTTTTACTTAATCATCTGTCATCTTAATCATCTCAAATGTAATGTGAACGGCTTTGATTAGCTAAATCAACATTTTGCTTAAACGCGTTTAAAAACCTTAGTGTGAACTTAGCATTAGAAAAGAAAATTTTAAAATTAAAAAAAAAATAATTTTTAAAATTTTAATAAATATCAACATTTCTAATAGCAATGAAATATGTAAAAACGAACTTTTTCGCAAGAATTTCTGGTTTACCAAATACGTATAAAAAGTTGCAATGAAATAGACGCTTTTACAATGTTGAGATCCCTCATGTCTTTATCCCCTTTCGCATTCATAGAAACAGTAAAATATTTGCATCTTCTTGTACTCAATTAGTCATTGGTTTACCATATTACTTTTTATTATTAATTTTAACAAAAAAAAAAAAAGACAATTTAGGCATCATTGCCTGCCATGATATGTATTTGTATGTATGTTTTACAGCCGAAAGCTGCAACTCAAAAAACTTTGATCTCAATTTACCAGCATCAATAACATTGTGTTACAAATTTTCAACAAAGTCGTGAACAAATGAATCTGACACCTAATCTTTATACATACATTTGGTCAAAAACCTGTCACAAAGTGTAATCGGTATTTTTACTCACAATCATTAAATCTAAAATTTTGAAGTGACATTTGTCTACTCAAGTGTCCTTGCTCACAGGCCTAGCTGGGTTAACCTATAGATTCGAACGTATTCAAAATTTTGAAAACGTTAGTAAAGGAATTCAAACAATAGAGATCTTCAATAATAGCATTAAAAATATCAAGATTTCCTGGGACCTTATTAAACATGACCAATTATAGCGAACATTCTTCTTACTTTCCCTAAGAACTCAATCATGTTTCTTGTTAACGTGAAGAAGTGGCATTAGCTATGGAATAGTGCTGTATAGATTTCTACGTAGCTCTAGATCCTAGCTTTATGAGTTTAAGAAAAAATGCATTATCGAAAAAGTGGGGGTGGAATTGGACGGCAATCGAGCTTAAAGTGAGGGCAAAAAGGATAAAAATTTACCAAATTATCCATAACTGCCACAGTCATTCCCTGATTAAATATAGGACCGACCACCCTTAATTTTTTTTTTCTGAAATTTTTTCCGAACATACCTACCCCTATCACCATTCGTTAAGGGATTTCCTATACTAAAAGAGAATTTTTCCTACAGTTTTTTATGAACTGGGGTGGACCTGCAAGGCGGCAGGAGGAAAGTTGATCGACTTCTTTTAATATTCACATTAATATTATGGTAACGAGCAGCTCTTGGAAGTGCCAAATATACAATCAGTCAAAGGAAAAGGCAATCGTATTAAGGAGGCCGCACCTAATGGACATGTCGCACGCGTAGAAGCAAAACAATCTTAGTGGATGTTCCGTGCTCGGGAATAATATAAATACCAAAAATAGTTAATAAAACTTTATGGATATCATAACATACGTAATGACCTATTTTTCAAAAGGTTACTGGTAAAAATTAAAGTGTTCCTTCTTGTACGAAGCAAATTTTTACAAATATTTTGAATTATTCATTTGCATAATCGGATTGACTTAATACTTTATAAGCAACTAATATTAATTTAAATGTGAGGCTACTCAGTAAGTCTTATCTAATTTAAAGATCGCCTAAGGATGTATAGACTCCGCAATAAGCCAAAGTTTTTTTTATGAATTTCAGTCTATAACTTAAGCCCAAAATACGACTCTCTTCTTGGTTGCACGATAGTCTGGGATCACACTATGAAATTTTTCTTTCAGAAATTCTGAGTTTAATGGTGAGAGGGGAAGAGAACATGCTTTTCTTCTCTCCTCTCTCACCCATAAACTCAGACTTTCTGACAGAAAAATTTCATAGTGTGAACCCAGACATACTTACCAGCGGATAAGTCTGGTTAGCAATTTTTCAAGATATCGGGTCATTCGCTTACAAGTTAAAGTTCTTTAGATATACAAAAATAAACGAACGAATTCTTTGTTTTCGGGAAACTCAAATTATTTAGACCATGAATTTAACCGGGCAGATTATTAAGTATCAGCTTCAAGAGAATTTTTACAGACATCCAATTTGTTATAAGTTCTCCCAGCAGATTCTTTAAAAAAAATTGATGCCAATGCAATTTAGAAAGTTTTTGATTTAATTAAAATTTATGTGGAAACTTCGACTTATTTGGATATGAATGTCCTAAAAACTTGAATTAGCTATTAAATTTTTTTTAATTTTTCCTGCTTCGAATTATTAACTTCATGGATCTGTTCACAACCAAAATTTATACATTATCTTAAAAAATTCTATATTCTTAAAAAAAGAGAACGTGAACTTATTTCCTTTAATCTATTGCCAAACCGTCGCAGTCGTAGTTTAAATTCGCCAACCACGACAAGGGTGAATATTGCAACAACAATTCTTTGCAAAAACAGTTATTTGTATGCATACGCCATATACGACACCAAGCCGAATTCAACTATAGGTGGTTTCGAAACGCCATCTGACCAACTTGTTTTGATTTGTTAGTGTTTTGTTAGGAATGGTTGACATTATGAACCGTAAACACTGACTGCCGTATTCATAAAAAATTAAAATGGATTTGAAATACATTTCAAACTTATTTTATTTTTATACCCACACCACAATAAGTGAGAGGGTTTAATGCATTTGTGCGAATGTGTGTAACACCCTTAAATATGGGTCCTAAACGCACCTTAAAGTATACCGATCGACTTAGAATCACTTTCTGGCTGGCTGGCTGTCCATGTACTAGGTGGCATGTCATAACGTCCAGTCATAGTGTCCATGGACACTATGAGACACATGTAACCTTGTGCGCGAAGTACAGGTCGCAATTTTGGAGATAGTTGGATAACATTTGACAAATAGGTTCTAATTGGCACAAGGACCAAGCCTATTGAAAATGGCCCGAATCGTAGGACCACGAGGAGAGATAGGGGGTAGAAACTATCAGAAACTTTAAAACGGATTTTAATGAAATTAAAAACATAGATAGATTCATATTTATATGGGCACATAAGCTATGCATTTTTGAAAAAATAGGACCAGGAGGGGAGATAGGGGCGATTTCTGAAACTCTCAGAAACAAACAAACCTATTTTTTAGATTTTGTTCAGGCGGCTTCATGATTCTCCATGGGTCCTAAATGGGGTGCACTCTCGAAAATTTCTTTTTAAGTTCTGTGGTATAGGGTATCATATGGTCGGGCTTGACCGACTATACTTTCTTACTTGTTTATGAATACGGCAGTAGCAATGCAGTGCTATGTTTTTTCTATTGTTTTTAGATTGTTGCAGTTTCTTGACTTTGCCTTGATACGACACACAAGTAAACATCACATATTTTTGCTGAATGCACTAGGTAATTTCTAAATGCAAGGAGTATAGGCAAATGTTTTTACTGTATGGAAAGATTTTGAAAGAAACATATACTGTCTGGAGTGTATTTCTTTGAATTCTCACAACTATATTTAAACTGTGCGAAGAACAGTAACGCACAGCATTTGTCACTGTGGTTGTACACATATTTAATTTTTGTTTTGTTTTTCATTTTTAATCACTTAAATACATAGTAGTTGTATTTTGTTGCATATTTAATTTGGCAAGCAACAACAACAATATATAACAAAAAAACCAAATTTGTCAAATTAACTTTGTGTGAGCAGAAAGTCTTAAAACAAATTGAGAAGACATTGTCAAAGTAAATTTTGCGCGTAAAAAAGGGTCTAAGTATTATGTGAATGCTTTAAGTTGTTGCTCTTAAATTCCATAAAAATCACTTAAGACCCCTTAGCCCCAGAAACGGTTAATCGCTACCACTGTATCTAACAACTTTACAGATAACATTAGATAAAAAAAAACTAGCAAATGTAAATAACTAAATGCATACTAATGTGGGAAAGTTTTGGTTTTAGGCTGGAAATGCAAAAATAATAAAACTCGTAAAAGAGAAAAGAAATTTTACTACAAAATTTATTCAAATGCCTGCCTTTAAAGACAAAACTTAAAAAGGGTTTAAAAATCGCTTTAAAAGCTAGAGATTTTTAAAAAATACAAGCTGTACTTCATAGATAAAAACTCTAGCATTTCATTGGAATTTTTCTATACTTAAAAAACATAATTATTGTCCTCTAAAAATACATGCATGAGTGAATTCTTAACAAAACTCTACATTATAATTTTGTCAAAAAAAAAAACTGTTTGTTGGACTGGAATTTTTGTCTTTCTATTAAGTGTTTTTTTTTTTTTTTTTTTTTTTGTAGAATTTACCTGAAGGTAAGGAGTTTTTATAAAGCAGGCACTCACAGTCAGTCTGTTTATCACAAGATTTCTACCTGTTTGTTTATTTTGGGGGTTAGTTTTAAAAATAAAATAATTTTTGTGTGTAATGTAATATTTAAATAATGTATTAAAGTTATATTTAAAATCGAATGAACATTATTCAACAAAATCTCAAAAATAAAATTTTAAATAGTTTTAATTTTGTTTTGTTTCTAAAAATATCTTCTATTACTTTAGGAAAATGTTTAATTCAATACTAAATTAATATAAATTGCTAAAACAATTTTAAAATTTTTTTGAATAAAAATAATTATTTATCTTCTAAACTTTATTTGGAATTATTATTTAAAATCAGTGTTCGAAAATAAACAGGACATTATTTAGCGTTCCGCACACACACCCAGGAACGATATCTATTTTTGTAAGTGTTTGTGTAGACGAACACAACCCTTAATACCGTTTGTAACTATTTTCAAGAAAGAGCAGTACATTATACAGTATTCTGTTCTTCGTTAAAAAACAGAACAATTGTAGTGATACTGTAGACAAACATTTTATTTTAATCTACAATAATGTTTCTTTTTTTACATTGATGAAGAAATGAACAAACACAAAATTTTAGCAACGACCGCAGCACGAACAGCTTGTGTGTGTATAGTGTATGTCTTTTGTGAGTGTATAATTTTTTTGCTGGATTTTTGTTGTTTTTTGTATGTGTATTTTGTTTTGTAAAAATGTTTTGTTTTTTTGACCAGCCAAAAGAGCGCTAAGCACAAATAAAACAAACAAACACTAATGAGCTTAACCGAACACAATGAAGTTTGTGATTTAAAAAAAAAAAACCGAACGGAATTAAATGTTCTTATCTTTTTGTTGAGTTGGATAACAACATTATTATTTTTGTGTTCGAAAGATGACAAACAGGAAAACGTTATTTTTTCATGATTAATCATAATTTAGTTCTGATCAAATTTACAAACATTTAATTTTTTCTAAAACAACATAAAATATTTGTTTCCAGCAGCATGCCGCACCCACAATTACCAATATTTTGATGCAGTTTTTTATATACCTTAGTTCTTATATGTATGCTATCGAATGGCATTAAAATGTTTTAAATCGGAGATAACAAAAATTTGGACTTTTGGCCGATGAAATTCAATTTTCAGCCACAGAGCGCCGGCAAACATACAACCGTCGCGTCAGCTATACCAAATAATGTTAAGTTTATATTTGTTGTTTACAAAATAGAATACATTCGTATATTTTTAAAAACTGTTAAACGGAAAGCAATTAAACAATGAAAAAATCAGCCAAAAACAAAATATTTACCTTGTTATTTTTTATTTTAATTTTTTTTTTTAGTGTATCATTTTTTCTCACTCCGTTCTTATTCGTTTGACAGCTCAAAGCAGGAAGTTTCTCTCAAAAATTTTGCAGACACACTTTTTCTGTTAATTGGCGAGAAATTTCCTTACGTGACAGCTAATACTCGCCAAAAATGTTACAGACGTAGTTAAGTGATAAATACAGTTGTTTGTTTAAATTTATGGAATTTTTGTTTCATTTCTCACATTTCAATCGAAAGATTTCTCGACGCGGGAGCCTACAGAACATTGCCGCTGTTTCCGATTTCAAAGCAATATTAAATGCTTCAAACTTGATTCTCTGCTATTAGTTGTTTACCTCTCTCTATATGAAAAGATTTTTATCTAGATTTAGCCTGTTTTCAATTTTAATAAATTGTAGTTTCAAATCACCAAGAAATATTTAGGTTTAAGCATGAATCAAGGTTTTTTATATCTTGCAATAAAATTTACTTAAAATTGTATTAAAATGTTTCTTCGAAAAAATATTTGAACAGCCAAATCTTATTTAATAAATATCTTAGTTAAGTACCTCATTTTGTAAAATCTTTATTATTTTTTGTTTTCTTATAAACATATCAAGGTCACTTAAGCAAGAATACAGGAACCGACAGGGACGCCTACAAACGTATTTTAGGTTAAATAACGTTGTTATGCACATAACGACTTCATTTGGTAAAAAAGAAAAAATAAATAATTAAACTTCATTCAGCTGTTACAAAAAAAAATGTGGTTGCGCAGATGTTAAAACCAAAATAATATTTTTAAGGTTATTACTCGAGTACTCTAGTAATCGACTTAAAACACACAACAAAAGATAATGATTTGCTTTTAATTAACACTCTGGCGTCTTTAATTTGAAAAGATGGCAAAAAAAATTAAAACTAAATGTAGTTGAAATCCTAAAGCGTAACATTGTTAAAGATCTAGCAAATGAAAGAAAAGAAATATTGCACAACTTTCTAACATGTACGAGTGAGTACCGCAAACACACATTATTTTCAAGCTGAAACCGATCACAAACCAGATGTTTTCTTCGTTAATCGGGTGTTTTTTTTCAGCGGCAGATAACTTGAAATTGACAACACTGTCTTGTGTGACAGCTGACTTGATAATTCTCGGGTATTTTGAGGTTAGTTAAGTTTTGCAATTTATCGTGAAGAGACTCACGCCAAAGTCTGTTTATATTTTAAATCGACAAACTCATCGGGCCATACACTTTTCGTTAAATCATTTGGATTAATGATAAGCTTTAAGTGATTGTCGAAAGACCATTACGTTCAGAAGAAATCACTGTTTAGTGCGCTGTATAAGTGCATATGAATTCACAAAAAATGATGGTCAGAATGTTACAATAAACGATGGGCGGTATAGAGTCAAGCTTACTTACTTTTTCGTGCCGCAATTAGAAGACACACATGTGATTTCAACAGCGCGCAATACAACCAAATACCAAGAGACACAACACAATTGGCAACCAAATGATTTCACAAAATGGATTAATGGCCAACTAGTTCATGTGATTTGACTTCACTAGATTATATTCTCTGAAAATACATATAAAAACTCCAGGCCTATGCAGAAACGATTGATCACTTGGAGGCGAATATTTGACCTCAAGGTAAGAAAGAACATGTACGCGCTAGCCGAGGCAGCCACATGGCTTAAATCATATTTAAACATCAATGCTGCTAAATAAATACAATGGGGCCTCGATTAACTAGAAAAATTTATTATCCGGAAATAAAAGGAATTCTTTTTTCATCGATTTAATTTTTTTTTTGCAATGAGCAGTTCTGTTATCTGAAGTTGTAAAAAACAAATTTTTTTTTTGTTAACTTTTGGACAACCAAAAAATAACAAATACATAATGTGAATAAAACAAAGAATGGGAATTCCCTAGCAATGTACTAGAAGCATCTTAATCGTTTAAACAATTTGAAAAATGTGACTGAGTATCTTTATTTTAAATTTTTGTTTTTTATGTCTTCGTAACTTTAAGAATTCGGTTTAACTTTGCGAGACTTATATAAAAGCTATAATGAGCAACAGCTTTAAATGTTCCATAGTATTCTTAATTCAAAATTAACTTTTTATAATGTTTTGTTTCATAGTATTCTTAATTCAAAATTAACTATTTATAATGTTTTAAAATAATGTCATAACTTATATTGCTAACTGTTTTCTGCCAAAATCACATTTTTATAATTTAAAAGTCTAAAAAACTACTCAAAACTTTTATACAATAACCCGGGAAAATAATTTATCCAGACTGCTCCCGGTTTCGTCTATAATGCATAATCGAAGTCTCACTGTATTTAATAGAACCAAATAAATGGATATTAAAAATTTTTTTGTCTATTTTATTTCCATATGAAGTTCTTCGCCTCTTAAAAAAACACCCGATATTTTGGACTTTTTCTCAATAAGTTGTTGCTTTTTTGTTGAGAGTTTCTTGATTTTTGGAAATCAGCCAACTGTTGGTTACAGGAGGGAGGGTTGCATTAAACAAGCCAAATCATTAGACACTCAACCGGCAACTTAAAGAAGCAAATCTAATTGCAACGACGAATTCTTTGGACGTGCGAAAAAAAGAAAAATGCATAATCAGCTGTCATTATGTCTACTAGATTAGAATAATGAGCTTAAATGCAACTTAATTGCATGCAAAAAAAAAAACAGAAATATTTGAAGACAAAACCATGACCAAAAAGTTATGCATATTAAACAAAAGTTGTAATTAAAGCGACTGGCGTTAGGCGAAATTCTTAATTTAGAAAACTTTCACCTTATTATAACTTAACAGTTTAAGTGTTACAGCAGATCCAATTAAACGTCAAGCAATTATTCATAACAGCATTTTTCGTTTAGAAATTCGGAAAGCCTGACGGTCAGGACTTTTGGAAAAAATAGGACATCTGGTTAATTAAAGTTTGAAATTCAGTTTTATTGATTTAACAAGATCTCGCTCATTGATGGGCTGATGAATTAGAATTCAATGAAAACGGACCCGAATATGTGAGCAAGACCTTATAAAATAAGGTTTAAAACCTCAATATTTTTTACACCGAAAATGAACAAACTTCACACCCTCACCTAGAGACCGATATGGTCCATTGTGACGCCTTAGAAAGTTTAGTGAGAAAAGGGGAAGAGTGAAATCACAAGAGAAGAGAAAAAATAAAAGATAAAAACAAATCGGACAACAAAAGCAAAAACAACCCTACTAAAACGAAAAACTGCCCTACATGTTCCCAAAATAGAGAAAGTAGTGGAAGATAAAAACAATTTAGACAACACAAGCAAAAACAACCCTACTAAACTGAAAAACTGCCCTACATGTTCCTAACATCACTATAGAAAGTTTTCTGAAAACTAATTTTCAGCGGTCTGGGGCCTAATTCTGGCAGTCGTGATCGAGTACTTTCTCGATTCGTAATCAACTTAACCATCTAATGCCAAGTTTTAGAATAAATGGGAATATATTATGAACAAAATTTTTTTTTGGGTATTTTTGGGCCTCTGAATTAAAAAAAAATATATATATTTTTAAGCCCGTACGATGAGTCGTTTACGTTCCAGGTGAGAAAACATATTGGAGTACCTTGAGGCACCCTTGGGTATTTAGTAATAAGAACACATTTAATTTTTGAGAATTCTGTTTGTTAGTTTGTATTGAAAATAAAAAGTAATGAAACAAATTAAAAATGTTTGGTTTTGTTTATGATAATTAAAAAAAAACAGTTTTATTATTTGAGCATCATAAATGAAGTTTGGACTTTCAACAAAAGCATTGTGTTCGAGATTGTTTACAATGCTTTAAGAGCTTTTAAGAGCAATCGAAGCTTCTACAAATATTTTTCTAGATCTTTAAGCTATTGTAAAAAAATGGAAATTAATAAAAATTAGTTATATATTAGACGTCAGTAGAAATTTAGTAAAGCATGCCTTGAGGCACTCTTAGGCATTATTGTTTCAGTGTTGCAAAGCATTTATTTGAGTTTCACAACACTGAAACAATAATTTCGATTCGTTTAGTATAGACTGAAAGAATAAGAAATAAAATTGCTTTCGAATCGAGAAAGTACTCGATCACGACTACCAAAATTAGGCCCCTGGTCTTGGAGTTGCAGATAGACTACACGACTCCCGTCATAAACTTGTTTTTCAGCTAAAATTATCTGACATAGAAAAATACAAAAAAAATTTTAAGAATATAGAAAATGCGATTTCTTAATAATACCTTAGGGTGCGGTATCGACGTATTCACTGGCGATCTTTACCCTTTTATGTACCGACACCGACACTTGTATTAAGGTCGAGAGATAGTGGAGGCTTTTTCAGTAGCACGACTATAGACATCAACGTAAACAATCTTGCCCATAATAAAGCCTAATTACTAATGGACGCGTGTAACAGTATCCTCTTCTATGAATGCGAGATGCGATGGGGCACGGCTTGAGAAGCACAGCACAAAAAAGTATATCAGTACAGAGAATAGCAGCACTAAGAGTTGCGTCTTCATACCGTACGTTGTCAGCATCGGCCGCACAAGTTATAGCAGGTATGATCCCCATAGATATTCAGGTAAAAGAACGCAAGGAAGCCTGTATAGCTAGGCCGACCGGACAAGCGGGTCCAATTTGTTTGCAGCGGTGATGGTAGATAGCCAGTGACAGTTACAAGCACAGTGGGACGGCGAGTGCGAGGAAAGATGTAAGGCAAATCTAATCCCCGATATAAAAAGGTGACATAGTGACATTAATTACTGCGTAACACGGTTGCTTTCAACTCACAGATACTTCACGAAGTGTCTTTACAAAATTAATAAATGCAGTTTTTATCTACGATGGAGGCTGCTACATTGACGGCGCGGAGCATACCTTCTTCCGCCAAAGCGAACGGGACGGCGTGGTTCTGAGAGTGGGGCCTTTTATCCATCATAGAGAGGATGATGAAGCGGGTAGAGAATTGGCAATGTCTGGCAAATTTCTGTGAGAAGATACTTACAAAGAAAGTGGAACTGGATGGAGCATAAGTATCGGACTTGGAGACAAGCAACAGGGCGTAATGGCTACAGAGGGAGTCCCTTCGAAGCAATACGGAAGCGAGGTGGTGTATCTCCCTAAGGTAACCAGCATGGTTTTTGGTCGGTATACACCGAGTCAGAGAGCCCGACATATCACTAGAGCGACGGCTGTGAATGCGTAAAAGCATTTTCAGTCCTGAGTCGCAAAAAAAAAGCCTCATAATTAATGATTCTAGCGAAGAAATAGTCGTATGTGCCTTAAAGCATTCAAAATCCGATCCTGCTTCAAGATCACAGGATAACGTTATTTTCTCTTTTGGGGCCTGATGGCATTCAAGCGCATGATATGGCTAATTACTGTTTCAAGGGAACGTTTAGTTAAGTCGACAAAAGTCCTTAAGAAGTAGAATGCTTGGGTCCTCCCTCAATAGAGACAATATAAAAATGTATCTAATATGTTTATATTTATATTTATCTAAAGGCATGAAGAGTAATTGATTTGCAAATGCAGGGATTTGAAGGGAAGTTGACGTAGATTCCTTGGAAAACGCTTCTGGTAGGAAATCGACTGGCTCAATAATGCATCGCTATATGCAATTTTAGGCTCGCAAAATGTTCTGGCTGGATTCTGGAGAAAAAATCGGGTAAACTTTCATTTCCGATTAATAGCTTTGCGGGAGTATTGTCTTAGATACCACGAAAAACCGTTTCTGGCAGGACTTGGGCTGCCTCAAGATGTATTTATCAAAAAAAATTTTTATGGGGCAACAACGAAGCTGTTTGAAGGAACTTTGTTAGTGATTTTGCGTGATCGTGAGCACTTCAAAATTCCGTATCAATGTGCGAGCGTGATTGCCATTTTTCCCTTCTTAACGTACGTAATCGTAAGTCAAAAATCACAGTGATTGTTTTTAAAATCAAGCGTATGAATTGCAATTTGTTTTGATAGTTTTTATAGATTTTTAATATTTAAAAAAAAAAAACAGAACAAAACAAGAAAAACATTTGAAATGAAAATGAAACAAAAAGTCATCAAGAAAACACAGATTTAACAACAAGCGCATAAAAAAAGTGGATGAAGGAAGATCATCTTAAAACAAAAACAAAAAATCTTAAGAAAACAAAAGCAAAACAAAGAGAAAACAAATGAAAAATAAAAAAAAAAAAACATTAACAGCAAAGAGCATGCAAATTTTTAAGAACTTGAATTACATCCAAAAAAGAAAAACACTTGGCAACAAAAAAAACCAAAGATAATACAATTTCAATACAACTTTAAATGAAGTTCGACAACATTTTTCAACAAAAAAAAAAAAAAAACACTGACATTTGCAAAACAAAAGTCTGAAACTGTATTTATAAGGATTTGAAAATATTTATTCTCTAGTCAGACAGACAGATACATCTACTTACTCTAATGTTAAATTGCCTGACATTGAAATAGATACTCACTCTCTCACTCAGAAGGAAATAATTTACGATTTATAAAATAATCATCTTGTTGTTGCCAAGTGCATAAAGATGTTTTTTTTTTAAGATAAAGGAAAAAGAGAAAAATTGGCTGGGATTTAGGGGGTAGAAATTTGGAAGGAGCAGATTATGCTCATTTTCATGATTCAGTGATTTCAAAATGTCCTTTAGGCATTAGAGATCTTTTAAAATAAAGAATTTTGCGATTGTACAGTGGGGCAGTTTATGAATTTGTTGAAAAAACAAAAATTTTAATAAGAAATATTCAGACTGAGTGGATTCCGGAATTGAGTCTTATATAAATATATAAAATATTATAACGACATGTATAGTGTAAGGTGTCTATTAGACTATGGTTGGATTTTAACAATGCTAGCGTTTGTATGTAATCGTATTGTGGTTAAGTATGACCAAAATTTGGTCGACAGCAACAATAATTTTGTCAAAATTAACCACATAACAAAATTAATAATAATATGTTCAGGTTGTTTATATTAACCATATTATGGTTTTTCATTTCGGCCATTTTTTAATGTAGTTGATAATTTATTTCTTTGTTTTTAACCCTGTTACATAGGAAGGGTTTAGAGCTGAACCGAACCAAGTCATTTAACATAATACATACAGTGTTGGAAAAAATAATAGAAACGATTACTAGTTCATTATTAAAATATTGTATACTTTTTCGTAATAAACATTTATTGTTGGAAATCACTGTCATATTCTTGCTTATGTAACGGGATTTTATTTTTTTACTTTTATTAGTTTACTTTATTGCTTTCTTCTCTTTTAGTTTATTAGATTTCAGGAAAAAGTAAGAAAATACGCAATTTAGCTGGAAAAGTTAACAGTAAAGTTTTTCTAAAACCGTGTTTAAATTTAAAATAAAGTAAATTTTTGCATGAAATATTTGGAAGTGGTAAAAATTAAGTTAAAATAATTTGTTTTAGAACATTTTTGTGTTGAGTGTATGTTTTAAATCTTTTAAAATATGGGTCGAGGTGTTCATACTACTGATGCTGAAAGAAATGTCATCCTAAAGTTAAAATCTGATGGCTTATCACTTGGAAAAATAGCACAAATAATGGAGTGTTCCAAACATAAAGTATTTAACGTGATTCACTATACAAAAAATATCGAAACTAGAGGAAGAAAGAGGAAAACGTCCACGCGTTTTGATAAAATTTTAGTACGTCTTTCCAAAAAAAACCCTTTTGAGTCATCTAATGGGCTTAAAAATATACTAGATGCTCCAGTAACAAGCCGTACTATAAGAAACAGGCTCCAAGAGGCTGGACTTATGGGTCGAAGTCCAAGGTTAGTACCTCTTTTAAGTAAAAAAAATATACAAAAAAGGTTACAATTTGCCAGACAACACCAAAGTCGCAAAAATTGGAACAACGTGCTGTGGTCTGATGAGACTAAGATAAATTTGTTCGGATCAGACGGAAAGTGTTTTGTACGTCGCCCTGCCAATAAAGAGTTTGATCCAAAATACACAAAAAAGACAGTCAAACATGGCGGCGGGTCCCTAATGATATGGGGATGTTTTTCAGCGTCTGGCGTTGGTCCAATTTTCTGGGTACAGGGGAAAATGACAGCGGTAGATTATTTAGATATACTCCAGAACAAAATGCTCCCATTTGCTGAAGAGGAAATGCCATTGAAGTGGGAGTTTATGCAGGACAATGATTCCAAACACTCTGCATGAAGTGTAAAATCTTGGTTTCAGGAAAATCAAGTTCCTGTAATGCAATGGCCATCACAATCACCTGACTTAAATCCCATTGAACATCTATGGGGGGTCCTTAAGAATAAGATTGGAATGTTTAAATCTAAAAATAAGCAACATATGTGGAGTAAAATTCAGGAAGCTTGGTATTCCATTTCTCCTGATATTTGTGCTAACCTTGTTGGTTCAATGAATAGGCGGTGTCAAGAAGTTATCAAAATGAAAGGAGCCTCAACCAAATATTAGAATAGTATTAGGATTTGACGGTAAAATTTAACAAAAACTTTTTTTTTCCCAAAATATAAAACGTTTCTATTATTTTTTCCAGGCATATATTCAAAATATACAATTTTTTCAAGAAGAAACCATAATTAACTTATTTTTTTTTTATATGTTTAATAGACAATGGAGATACCTTTAAGTTTATGTATAAACATTTTTTTATTTACTTAAAGATAAATAAAAATTTAAGAAAATAATAAAAATTTGATGCGTTTCTATTATTTTTTCCAACACTGTATATGTATGTATATCAAAACTGGTGCAAAATTCTCCGGAAAGTTTTAACTGTACCCAGCTCTGTAATGGTCTAGTTCAAAAAGTGTTTTGTTCCAAAGGTAACGGTAATAAACCCAAGTCAAAAAATCAAGAAATTAATGGGAGTTGACTTACTTAAACTAGAAATATTTTTGAATTTTGTCTTGGTTCGTTTAAGCTCTAAGCCCTCTATATAATGTTCACTTTTATACGCTAATCCTTTAATTAACCCTTCTTCGTACTTATGAGTCTGGCCTGATCTTTTTTCAATGTGTACGAATGGAAAATCAAAACATGTTTAAGCCGTAGGGTTAACAGTGCAGTAAATTGCATGCGTAATTTACATTACATTGCATCCGCTCAAAGTTACTGTATGGTGTGGTGTTTACTAGAGTTGTCAATTATACGCTTTTCAACTTTGTTCGAATAATTAAAATAATTGTTTTTGTTCGTTCGGTCAAACGATTAAATCTAAAAAATTATTCGATTAATCGATGAGAATAATGAATAAAAAAATATTTTTACAAAAAAAAAATACTATGGAAAATCTTCCATTCCATCCGCTATGACTTCTTCCTTTTTTGATGCTTAACATTTTTCTATTACTTTAAGGCATCGAAAAACCCTTAATTCCTTAAAATTCCGATATTACTTTGTATTTTCGAAAGGCTTTGACAGACCTACTGCTTCAGCCAAACTTCTGTATACAGTTTCTTCTATAGAACTCTTGATTAGCACTATAATTTGTGCTTAGGTTGATTTTGAGCAATTGTTCGTTTTCAAGAAAATTAAAAAAACCCAAGGCATTTGCATGCGACAAAAACAGAAGTTGTTTTTACGGCAAACAGTTCAAAAACTGATTTCAGCGAAACCTGATAAAATATTTTAATGCGACTAATTTTAAAATATTATGCATTGATGTATCTTAATAATGGTGTTTATTTAATTCAAAAATATTGTGTAGTTTATTTTTTATTAAATTTTACTCACTGTCGCATGCTACATGTTGCATGCGATATTTTGTTCCATCATTCTTTTATGTTTATGTTTTTACTTTTTATGTAATTAGACATGCGTAAGATGATTCTACATTATTTTAAATTCATTCAATATATTCATTTTCTCAACAAAAGTTATAAAATTATAAAGAAAAATACAAATCCAGATTTTTAATATTTTTAATTAGGCTTAAGTTCATCAAATTTAATTTTCATTAAATTATTTTTATGAAGAAAGGAATTTTACAACATGAAAATTAATTAAAATTGTTATTGATAATCATTCATTCTTGACCGTGGCCGAGATTCGAACCGCGGCCGGCAGGTTACAATGACATGTTTCGATCGCAACCACTCGATCTCCTCAGATGGATTTGCCGTTTTACACTCGCAGCCATCGACGACTGCTGACGTCAATAGTCAAACATCAATCCTTACACCAAATTTTATTTAACTTTTGGTAGATCGAAATTTGCTTTTTTGAATGATTATCCATTTTAATTGATTTTACATGTTTTTTCTTTTACTTCTGTTTTTTTTTTTTGTTTATTTTAAAATTTTTAACCCGAAATTGAAAAATCCCCTTTCATGAAAATTTTTTAACGTTTGATTAAAAAATAAAACAGCTAATACAATTGAAAAGGTGAGTTGTAAAACTCGTTCGGTAAAAGGGCTATGGCAACAATATTTTTTAACTTTCCCACATTTTGTTTAAAATCTCTAAAAACGTATGAAAATAAATCAAATTCTAAGCTTTTCTTTAATTTATTTTTTTAATAAAAAAAAAATTGTTCGATTAATCGACATCAATAGATCGATTTATTCGTTATTCGAAAGTCGTCGTTTTAAAATTATTTGAGCAAGGGTTTGGTTTTGTTTGATAGATTAATCGAATTATTCTTAATCGGTTGACAACTCTAGTGTTTACGCTGGCGGCGTCAGTGGGCCTAATTTTTTCTTTTTCTACTCGTACTGCCATGGAGTTCCTTTGGGACAGAGAAATGGTAGCGGGCGAAAGGAGCATGAAAATTTCTGTTGTGTCGATATTCTCCGCTCGGACATTGAAAATCAATGGAAATCACTTCGGGATTCAGTCACTGGTCTGACTATTCGCTGAGGCCTCCGTTTGTAAGCTTCTCGCAAAAAATGCTTCCTGACTCAGGAAGATGGTCTTGCGGAAGCGTTTCTTTTCTTTGATGATATACTTTCGAGGACCACGTAGTGGCTTTGGTTTATACCTTAAATCGCAAGGAGGGACTCTTCCACATGCACGTCTGATTTTTCACCCTTGTGGTAGAGTTCGGCCTGTGGAGATTCCTAGGTGCTGTTGCTGTTCAACAGAAGCTGCTGGATTGAATAAACCAGTGGAGGCTAGATAGCTCCGGCTTCTAAACAAGAGGCGAATTTTAGTCGGATTAAAGACTAAAATTGCCAGCTGTGTTGAAATGTTCACTAAGCATAAACAGAAGCATTTGGTAAGTGTATATAAAAACTCACCAAGTGGTTCAGATCCGCCGTGAAATAAGGCCATATGGCAGGTGCTCATGTAAATCGAAATTATAACTGTGAACCGCGAGCGCTACAGAGTCGTGCACAACGACTTTCTCCTACCGCAGTTGGACAAATTTGGACTGGAGAACATGTGGTTCCAACAGGAGAAAGCAACGGCGAATACTGCATGGTCCGGCAAGATCAGCTGACTTAACCGTCTAGACTTCTTTTTGTGGGGTTTCTCGAAGTCCCGAGTATATTTCAACAAGCTTTATGTGCTGTTATGTTATGACAGGGAAGTGATTGTGTAGTAAAATTTATATGAAAACCACTCAGTTATTTGAGTGATTTTTATATAAATTTTACTTGCCTGGTATTTAGAAACAACACATTAGACTCTTGAAGTCCTCAAAGAAAATATATCAAGAATGCGGAAACCTATCGCCAGAAGTTCTAGCAAGATTGATTGAAAATGTCCTAAATGCGGCCCATATGGCCATCAATTCTGGCGACGGCAACTTGGCCGATATTATTTTTTCTACATAATGAAAAAAAATTTTAACTGAGAAACTACACAATTCAAAACTAAAAATCGGAAAATTTTTCAATTTCATAATGAAAATCAGAAAACTTTGCCATACTTTAGTAACTATTAATTTAAAAAAATATAGGTATAAAATCAAACAGAAAAAATCTTCATTTTTAAAAAATCGCTAAATTATTCAAAAGTCTTAAGTTTCTTACAAAATTGATATGCGTTTAAACTTTAAAATCACATTTAAAAAAACATGAAATTATCGTAATTACCATTATTTTGTTATCCGACCCACTGTGCAATATAAAATTAAACAAATATATTATAAAAGTACAAAAATTACATTTTAATTATAATTTTAAAATATGTAATGAATTAAAACCGTTTTAGTTTTTGTTTTAAGTCAAAATCATTTAAATATTATAATTTCCATGTTGTTTAGAGACAATTCCAGTTTCGCATTAGAGCAATTATTATGTATTTAAAATAATATTAAAAAAAGGAAATCAGAAAAAAAACAAAACTAAACAGAAAATAATTACGATTACATAATTATTAACGGTTTTTGTTTTGTTTAAATAAACAAAACTCTTTGATTTAAAAAAGTAATTAAAAAATACAACGTCTCTTTTAAAATGTTTGCTTTAGACCAGTAGTTAAAAAAAGAAAAAGTTTTTACGATTTTTTTTGAGGCGAATTTTTTATGATTTTTGAAACCAGATTTTTTAAAAATTAAAAAAAAAATTATTTCACACAAAAACCTCCATCTTCCGGTAAAATGCTTACACAATAAACTTAATCTGGTCTTAGAATTTGCGGAAAGCAAAACATCATTTTAATTAAATATATTTTAGATAATTTCAGTTTTTTTTTAACATGTTAAATTTATGATGAAAATCAAGATAAAAAAACATGAAAGCAACACAAAATAAAAATTAAAACTAAAAATATTCATATCAGCAAAATTCTAGAGAAAACAAATCAACTTTTGAGTAGAGGAAGATCAGTGTGCGGTTTTTGGTTGGCTTTTTTTTTTGAAAGTGTAAATAAATTTTTACATTAAATAGCACTCCTAAATACCTCCCAGAGTGTTGTGAACAACTTAGTGGGTAGGGGAAAAAGTTATTTTGTTAAATGTTATTTTACACTAGCAAATGCTTTCATTTCAACTAGTTTTCATGAAAATCTCTAGATTTTTTTTTGTTTTGAAATAATGAACACTCTTCCACTTATTGCTTGGAACCCAAGAAGACGCCATTTTTTTATTTTCCTAAAACCGCAAGAAACTAAAAAAAGTTAATTTTTTTTTTAAATTTATTGAAATATAGCGAACGAGTTGTTAACTGAAATAAGGTGCCTTTTTTCGCTGAAATATTCTCCAAAAACTCAGTATTTGCCATCTCTTACGAAGTTAATCGGGTATTTTTATGTACAATGTTGTGTATAATAAGTTTTTTTAAACTTACTAAAAAGTGTATATCAGAGACCTAATTTTTTTAGCTTGTTAGTTTTTTCTCCTCCTTGGGCCATTCTTTTAGCCGTTGGCCTACGCAGTGATGTTAACTTTTATTTTTTCATTACCGTACGGCCCTCTAAAAATTACCGTTTTTAAGAAAAAACATGTAAGAGTGGTATATTCGGCTGTGTCGAATCTTATATACCCTTCACCATTGTGCGAGCAGAATACAGAGCAACTAAATAATTTTTACATATACATACATATTTACAATACTTAAAACTTCATTATAAATGAAATTTAAAAAGCGAAAACTGGTAAATATTTTTTTTAAATCGTTTTTAGAACATAAAAATATTAAAAAAAAATTTCTTTTTAAAAAACCAAGATTCGAACCAGGGAACTCACAGTTTCTAACTTAACACACCCCCTAAACAACTGAACCATGAAGGAACGCTGTTTAAATATAATTAAAATGAAATATGGACCGTTTACTGTTTACAACTAGAGAAGAGACGACAACCGGATTTGAACTTCGCTTTTCATAAGGACCCAGAATATATATACTTTATAGGGTGTAGGACCTTCGGTGAAGGGTATAAAAAAACAAACGTAATTATAAAAAGAGTAATTTTTGGGATTTCAGTATTTTGGTCATAACTCTGCTATTTCTTAACCGATTTGACAGATTAATATACCGACGTGTTAAAGAAGAAATTTGCCAGTTATTTTGGTTATAAATCTTGGAAGATCTATGGTTCCCGACAATGGGTATTTAAAAAAAAAATTAATTTTTTGGTCATAACTTTTTCGTATCTGAACCGATTTTCCCGAGTTTTTCAGAAAACATTTTCTATTAAAAATTTCCGATCTTTTGATATATATGGCGTAACCATAGGTCATATTACAGTCAAAAAATTCGGGTTTTTATAAAATTTTTAATACTTTTTGTATGGGAGGTACCACGCCCACTTCTCCAATCCCGCCCAGATTTTGTGGGATGGTGTGTATTTATTACCTAAATGTTTGTACCTAATTTGAAAACTTTGGCTCTTGCCGTTCTCCAGATATACAGAAAAAAGTAATAAAAATACAACAACCACAAGGGATTTTTTTGGAAAAATTAGAGGCAGTCGTGGTTTTTTGGTCATATCTCAGCCATTGTTAGACTGATCTGGCTGAATTTCAATAGCAAGAAATGGTGGACTATATGTGACATAAATGTAAAACAACCTAGCCGCTATCATGTCTGGAGTCCCCGGAAAACACATATCAAACGTAAGACGGACAGACGGACGGACGGACGGATATCATTAAATTAACTTCTCTCCTCATAAGGACCCAGAATATATATACTTTATAGGGTCTAAGATCAATATTGTAGAAATTACAAACGGAATGACAAACTTATATATCCCCTTTTCCACCTGTGGTGAAGGGTATAATTACCGTACGCAAAGATTTTTAATCAAAACTTTAATTCATTTGAAAAGCACTCAGTCCATCGCCTGTCATTTGGAAACAGCACATAAGAGCAGTACATATTTATAAGCAATTTATTTAAATTTTAAATTTGATTATGGAAAAATTTGAATAGAAAATTTTTCTTAAAATAAATTTTTAAGAATTAAATTAAAATATTTGAATATTTTTGACAGATTTCGACGTGCAGAAAATGTTTTTTGCGGCTCAGACGTAGACCAAGAAGGACAAAGACTTTCCGAGTGGGTCAAAAATGTTCAAAGATAATGTATTGAAGGCATTACTCTATTTAACTTGTTGATAAACATAAAATGGGCCTTTTGGTAATGAAAAATTTGAAAAGTTTTGCCTTATTCCCCTTATATTCCAGAACATTCGTCTTCGGACTTAAATTTGTTTCGATTGATGTTGAGCTTATTTCAGTGAAAGCAATAAGCTTCCCTTCGGAGCTGGGTATTTATAATTAAATTGGGTGCCCTATTGGGCTTCTTGTTAGTGAGCTAGTTTTAAGTGCGATGGTTGCGGGTATATTTTCGTCTGTTTCACTATTATTCCCCCCGGGGGTTTGTACGGAACATCCTAAGAATATTTCACTTTTTGGTGTTACATCCTCCGGGGAAATCAGGTGCAGTCAATACCTGGCGTTCGGCAAAACTACAAAATTGACAGATCTCAAGAGACTCTAACGAGGCCTCTGTTAGTATTCATCTTGCAAATAATGCTTTCTATCTTTCAGAAAGATTGTTTTTGCGCTTTTCTGTTGAAAAGATACTTTCGGGGATCATGTGGTGATTGTAGTTTACTTCCTTAAGTCTCGGGAAGGGATAGCCTGGACATTCTACCAAAGGGGTGATTTTAATAATTGCTTAAAATTGTTGCACACTTACACGAAGTTTTAATATTAAAAAATTTCTTGTTTTAACTTTTACCTTTTTTGACTTTAAAAGTATTCTTGCCCAAATTGTATGAAAAACAATTAAAATCGTATCGGGTAACCGCTAAATGGTTACTTTTATTAATTCTAGTAGATTTAATTTCAAAATCAACTAAAAACGGAGTTTTTATTTTATTGGCGGTTTTTTTTTTTGTTTCTTAGTACCAAACGGAATAATTACTTAAGCCCTTATGGCACTACATTTTTTATTCATTAATTGATATAGAATTGATAGAAAGAAACAGTAAATGTTAGAAAGAGCAAACTGGAGCAAACTATAAAAAATGTAAACAAAGTTTTGTAGTTTTTTTTTCTCTTGTTATGGTTTTGTTTCAGGGATGGCGTTGAGAATTTTTAAAATTGTACCAACAACCTTTAAAAATTGTACTTTTTTACCCTAATTGTACTAAAAGATTTTTTTAGTTGAAATTAATTTTATTTATGTTCATAAAAAATACCACAAAAAGGTATTATACATCTTTGTTTAAAAAGTATCAACAAAAAAGTACAAGTGAAACAACTTAGCCATCCCTGTTTTGTTTATTTTATTAAATGTTGCCAACTTTTTGTTTATGAGAAACCTAAAAACAAAAAGCTGTAAATCGCTGAATTTGCCCATAAACCGCTGATTCAGCAACACTTTTAATATTTCAAGCTTGAAATGTCAATTTTAAGTTAAACAATTTTACATTTTTTTTGACATAACTTCATTTTTTATCGATAACTTTTTAAAAATTGTTGACAGTTTGCCATTTATCTTAATACAGCTGAACTCTTTGCACTTGGTAAATTTTTCTATTACATTATATTTGTACTGTTCACCAAAACTTGAACAATGCATTAAAAATGTAGTGTCATATGGGCTTTATCAAAAAATCTAAAATATCGAATAAAATTTTGTATTCCCAAAAATGACTTTGATAATATGGAATAATAATATATAAAAATATTTCAAAAGTTTCTTTATGTATTTAATTACGAGCATGCAACAACTGATCTCAATTTTTTTTCCTATTTTCAATGAAAACACTTATCCATTATGAAACATGAGTGGAGTAACCATTAAAACGCATTTTGTAATTTTGAAATTGAAAGTTTTAAGATTTACACTTTAAAGCAATATTTTGTAGCTATTTACAATGTAATTTAGACAAATACCACCATCATAATTTTGCGTTTTTTTTTCTTTATAAAACGCCATGAAACTTGGATACTTAAATGCTAATTCAGTTTATGAAGTACGAGTACGAGTTCTCATATTCATTTTAAATAGTTTTTTGTTTATTTTTCAAAACAAATAATTATAAGTCTAAGAGCGAGATCGGTTATGAGAAGTTTCCAATTTCAATTTTAAATTGCAGACACTATTCCAGTACAGAGAAGAAAAATAAAAATGTTGCCACAGAATTGCGTTTTAACTTGAATTGTTTTTGTTTGATTATTTTGTAAAATAACACTTGTTTTTTATAATTATTTTTTTTTTTTTTAAGTTCGTTTTTTCTAACTTAGGTTTTGTAATAATGCCAGTTTTTTTTTTTTTTTTTTTTTTTTTTTTGATATTTATTAAATTGTAAACAAACTGGTTTAGAAAATAAAAAAAGAAACACTTCAGAAATCGGAGACGTTTCATAAATTTTTTCAAGCAAGTAGTTTCTTTAGACTAATCAAATTTCTGTAAAATTGGTTGCTGTTTATTATTATTTTTGATAACTGGCTGCAAACAAATAAATGTCTAAATGACAACCTGTTGTTCTCATTTTTGGTTAAACAAATAATTTTGGTCTGGTTTTTGTTATTTCCTCTTTTCATAAAATTACACAAAAATGAAAACGCGATATTTTTTTATTTCACTTGTGAGTATATGGTTACTTTACTTTAACTCGTTATCAAAAAGTAAATATTTATCAGTTTATCAGGGCGGAAGGGTAAATAACTATTTTTTTCTTTTTTTTTGAGTCTTTATGAAACTGTTCATAGTTAGAAAACAATATGACCCAATGTGCAGATTCCTATATTAAATAAAATAAATATTAATTAAATATTAATTCATTTGACTTCACACTTTCACTCAAGCTGATATTACCAGCTTGTCTAGGGATTAAAGCTGACAGGCCGCTCAAAGATCGCGACCGATTAGAATCAAATCTGGTTATATGGAATCAAGTAGGCTCCAGGACTGGTTGCGCGAAAAGGAGATTTTACAAAAGTCGGTCATACATTTGATTTTAAGTTCAGGGCAGTAAGTGTTAAGCCTGCTAACGGGCATTTTTGTATGTGGAGGTAAGTTAATCCGATCCCTAGCCAATGGGTTTAGAACATGTTCAAATCAGTTGTTAAACGGCGATTTTTAATAATATTACATATCATCGGATTTTAGTAAAAAAAATTAAATTTTGATTATAAATAAAATCCAGTTTTTGCAAAAAAAAGCAACATCGCTTAAAAAAAATTAATTTTCAATAAAAAATACAATTTTCGGTAAAAAAAAAAAAAATTAAATTTTTACATTAAAAATTGCAATTTTCATTGAAAAATGCAATTTTTGTGTGGTGTTACTATACAACAGATCTGTATATAAATTTTTGGTAAAAAAAAACAATTTTCGGAACAAATTAAAACTTTTGGTAAAAAAAATTAAATTTTTTTTAAATAAAAGATTTTGTTATTCGTGCTTAATTCCCTGTTTTTATTCTTGATAAAAACACTTGAAATTTATTGTTGATGGGATAAGCTATTCCTATGCGCATTTCACTGGTTTGCATTTTGTTTTTTCTTAACCTACTTACAACTACAATTAATGTTGGAAGAATTCCAATCAATTGTAGTGGGGAATGTAAGAAGAGATAACCTCACTGCTTATTTATTTGTTGATGTTTTTGTTTAAACTTTGATATTGTTACAAGTAGAGCTGTTGCTTATGATTCTTATACGCTTAACAGATTTATTTGGTTTAATATCTTTAGTTTTTCCAAAATCTTTATGGATGAAGTTTCCTGATGATCTGGCCTAAGCAACCAGTGAAATGCGCATAGGAATAGCTTATCCCATCAACAATAAATTTCAGTGTTTTTATCAAGAATAAAAACTGGGAATTAAGCACGAATAACAAAATCTTTTATATTAAAATTTTGTATTCCCAAAAATTACTTTTGTTAATTTTTTTTAAATTTAAATTTTTGGTAAACAAAAAATTTTGAAAAATAAAATTTTTGCATAAATTCTATTTTCAGCAAAAAGTTAATTAATTACCAAAATTTTGGATTTTTTAGCAAAAATTTAATTTTTTAATAATGAAAATTTAATTTCTTATCGAAAATTTAATTTTTTGAATTTTTTTAGCAAAAACTTAAGGGCCAAATAAAACACACAAACGGTAATACAAACATGTGAAAAAGTAT
This sequence comes from Pollenia griseotomentosa, assembly GCA_963931875.1. Taxonomy (NCBI): domain Eukaryota; kingdom Metazoa; phylum Arthropoda; class Insecta; order Diptera; family Polleniidae; genus Pollenia; species Pollenia griseotomentosa. The sequence goes on from OZ007560.1 coordinate 222,885,644, forward strand.
ATACATACCATGTTTGTGTGCATATAAACATTTTTTTATTTTCACATAAAAAATATTGACAAATGGCGGCTTGTGTCGTTTATTTGGCCCTTTAATTCGTAATTGCTTTAGTTAAAAAAATTGAATTTTTGCCGAAAATTTAAATTTTTACCGTAAAAAAATTTAATTTTTGCTGAAAAATACAAATTTTGAAAAAAAATCGGTTAAAATGGTAATTTATGTTCATATTTTAGTTGGCCAATTTCAAAATTTTAAATCATTTATTGTTAAGCTTGTTAGGCCTGGAGCTTCAATGGAAATAAAACATGAATTTTTTTTTCGACATCGATGAAGTCAAGGACTTAAAGGTAAAGAAATGTTGTACTTCTTCTGTCATGAAATTGCTGGAAATTTTGAAAATATTTTCCCCGGTAAATCCTTGGTAGCCCTATTAAGTGACATTGATCATAATTTCAACAACTGACATACATATTCCCATTAATCATTATTACGAAATCGTTTTTTTGCTCTATAGAAACTCGCATAATCAACTTTAACATTTTATTACTCTTACTATTAATTTTAAAATTTCCTAATCTCCTCCCCACTTTTAATTACTTACTTTTATTAATTGAAAATAATCAATAACTACCTGCAATAGTGTTAAAAAGAATTTCTCACGATGACAACATTAAATTATTCCAAGAATTTTTTTTTAAATTTCAACAAGCCGGGTATCTTATGACAAAATGCGTCACTAATGAACCTGTGTGTTTTTATTTTTTTTTTTAACAAAAGTAAAATAAATATTGCAAAAATTCCATAGACAATAAAACAAATACTTTATTTAGGTAACTAAAAACCTCAGAACTTTTCTAAAGTGCCCTACAACAGCAACAGTTGGTTTTACACTACAACATCTTACAAGATCGAACTACGAAAGATTTTACGACAACCAACCACTCATCCATATAAGAGACAGACGATTCATTACACATTGACAATTACAAAAACAAAAATAAGGGTATATTCTTTTAAGTACTCTACGCCAACATTTTATGATTATCATTTGCAGTTTATTGTGATCTGGAATGATCATTTATCAAACCGAATCATTTTCCTTTCGTTGAGGTTGGAAAGAAGGAAATTAAAAAAAACTCTTTCTTTGATGACAATGATGTTGATCATTACAATTTACGCCTTCACTTATATCATTCATAAGTTCGTTGCATTCCAATACTTCATCTTCTTATTACTACCAAGCAAACTTGCTGGAAAAGAAGATGATCTTGTTGTGATTTTATTGCATTTTTGAGAAACGTTTACAAACACACTCTTCTTTGAATAAGAAACAATAAAAACAGAACTTGAGAAGGGGTGTGGTGTTGCAAAAAAAAAAAAAAATACAGAATCGAAAAAAAATATAAATAACTTAAAAATTGCGTTAATGTAGACTTTTTGTTGCATTGAAATTTATAAACATCATGCATCATGTATCACACATAGAGTCATACAACTCGTTTAATTTTACGAGACGGGCGGACAGACGGACAAAATATAAAAATCACGGTCAAATGTTGTGTTTTGAAAAAAAAAAACATATAAAACCAGTTTTGAAATTTCAATTCTATATAATGAACGAATGAACAACACAAAATACACATTTACAGTCAGTCACACGAAAGACAACCAGATGTATATTTAGTATAAACATCATGATCGATTTAATTTTGTTATTTTCTTACACTGAAATTGCAACGAGTTAAGCAATTGTTTTTATTGGTGTGGGGCAAAAGTGATTGTTGAAGGGCATTAATCTTTAGCAAAACATATACTCCTTTATGCAAAAAAAAAAAAGTTAAAGTTTATATTAGTTAACCAACACAATAAGCCCAGCAAAAGTGAATGGAATTAATGTGTTGGTTAACTAACGAGAACATAAACTTTTTTTTCACAAAGTTTTCAAACTTATATTTACGTTCAAAATATTCGAAATTACGATTTTGTATTTCAAACTATTATCTGATGTCTAGAACATACATCTCATTCGAGCAACATACAATTTTATCCACTTTATCCACACGCAGAGAAAACACATTTTTCCAAGTGGTCAACTCCAACAAAACTTTTTTAATGAAAAATTTAAACCATTATTTGTTAAATATATTTTTATTTAATAACATCTAAAACAAGGTAATGTATTAATAATTAAAAAATTAGAAACTGTCTGCCTCAGCTTTAATCATATTATTGTCACTGGCAACCATATTATGGTTTAATTAGTTATCCATCAAGAAACCACAACCCTAGATATTATGGTTGCCTCCGAATATATTATGGTTAAAAATAACAATAATTTGTTTACCACTTCTTACATTGGTGTAAAACAAAATATCGCTTTAAATAAAAATATGTGGAATATAAAGATTTTAATGCGCTAAATTCAAATCCGTTTTCAGTTTTTTTTATCATGTCAAATTTTTTATTTTTGGGCTAGACTAACATTTGGCCCGAAATAATGCAATTATGCTAATACATTTTTAATCCAAATTTTTAATATTTTTAATTAGGCTTAAGTTCATCAAATTTAATTTTCATTAAATTATTTTTATGAAGAAAGGAATTTTACAACATGAAAATTAATTAAAATTGTTATTGATAATCTTTCATTCTTGACCGTGGCCGGGGCTCGAACCCTGGCCGGCAGGTTACCATGACATGTTTCGATCGATGGATTTGCCGTCTTACACTCGCAGCCGTCAACGACTGCTGACGTCAATAGTCAAACATCAATCCTTAAACCAAATTGTATCTTAACCTTTGGTAGATCGAAATTTGCTTTTTTGAATGATTATCTATTTTAATTTATTTAACATGTTTTTCCTTACTTCTGTTTTCCGTACTTTTGTCATTTTATCACAACGAAAACTGATATCAAATAAAATTTAATTTGAGTCACCTAAAGTTTGTATACAAACTGGTTTTTTATCTAAACAAACCTTTTCTTTACTAGCAATATTTTTGACAATCCGACCTTAAAAGCAGTGTTGTTGTAGAGTTGACCTCACCTTCTAGTGAAGTCGCCTTAAAGTTAGCCGCCATATATTCGTAACGGTTTGTTCACACTAAACAAACATTTGAGGAAAAATCCCGAAAAAACGTGACCACTAATTTGATAAACAGTTAATTATCCCTAGAACAATTTTTGTTGATTCACTTAAGTTTATTTCTGAAAATAATCGTTGTGGAATGTAATTAATAAATTGCTAACGACTGTTAAGTCTAGAAAACTAAATGCAAAATCAAATAAATCCTCAAAACAAATAGTGGTTACGTGTGGGGTATCAAATTTTTGTTAAGCGATACCATAGGTTAAGACAGTTATTCTTCGGTTATTATCTTTCACGGAAGTATATCACGGGAGGGCTGTAGTTTAGAACTCGTTTTTTAGCCAGACTAAGTGGAGAAGTTCGACAATGTGGATATCAAGTAGTGGTTACGGTTCAAACCAATTGGGAAATACTAAAAATGCTTTATTACGGGGTGGTTTTTTTCACAGACTTTTTGTAGACACATTTGGCCGTAATACTTTTTATGACTGAGGTAGCACCGACCTTTTGATGTTGCACTAAATTGAAATATAGTTGCTGCAGTCAATAGCTCAAGCACTTAGATAATCCAAAACTATCAGATCTCAAGGAAACATAGACAAATTTGGTAACACGGAAACCATTAGCCATCGGAACCTTACATTCTGGACTGAAAAGTGCAGAGGCAGCTGCTTCAGAAATGATGCTGAAAGGGAAGAAGAAGAAGATGAAGTGAAGGCATTCAAAGTACTTAGAATGTTGCGAAACAAAAGTTTGATTTTATGGACACATATGTAGAGAGAATTTAAAAAAAAAAATATGCAGAGCTGTTTAAAACTTCATTCCAAGATCTGATCAATAAAAAAATTACGCTATCCACAAATGTAAAACAGACCTATTTTCCTTTGAACATGTTGTACTGTTATTAAAACTCTATTAACTACTGACCTATTTACTTACAGTTAAAACAAATAAATATTTATTAAACAAATATTGACGAATTTTTTAAAACACACTTTTAAAAACAAAACAAAACATTCAAACGCAATCTCTTTGTAACATTCTAATTAGGCGAAAGTAAACCAAAACCAATAGATGTTAAATAACATTAAGCGGCAATTTAAAAATCAATTTCACTATAAGTTCTCCTCTTATCGGTATTTGAACTATCGAACAATTGAAAAAAACAATCAAACACGAAAACAAATTTGAATCACTTACCTCACACACAACAAGTTTTACAATAATTAAAATTGATTTAAGACAAACACGCAACAAATATTTTTATGGCTTTTTTAACAATTTTTTGTTTTTTTTTTCGAAACTTTAGTATACTTACAAACATTTTAAAATTGTATTATCGCAAAATTGTTTAAACAATTCCATTTCAAAAAACAAGCCGTTGGTTATTTGTACACCTGTTTACTTTAGTTTCGTTATCTAGTTTAATGGAATTTATATTTTGTTCGTTTGTTTGTAATTACGAATATTCGTAAATATTTTTTTAATGACTGATTCGATTGTTTGTTAAACGATCGTTTGTTTATCTTTTGTTGTGTTCTATTTTTAACCTGTTGCGTTTAGTCTATTGGGTAAGTACTAATTACCAATCAATATTGCCTTTTTTGGAGGGGGTGCAGTAGATAATATTTAATACGACGCACACTGGTTCATATTTTGAGAAGGCGGCCAAAATTATTTTTTTTTTTGTTCTCCGATTTTAAAATTTTTTTATTCATGTGAAAGTAAATACTAGTGAACCTCGGGAGCCAAAAAATTAAAACCCTATTTCAACTATTTCATTGAGAACAGGGTGGTCCGAAATGGACTTTCTCAATATTTGGTTATAGTTTTGAATTTCTGAGTCAATTTTTGAAGTTGAAATGCTCATAACTTTTTTGTTTTTTAAGATTTTTTGACAGAATAAGTTTTGTGTATTAGTTTATTTTATTAGCTATACGTGGTTTAAAGCATTACACTCTGCGACCTCTAGAACTATTTAATTTTTTTTTTTTTTAATGTCAAAATTTCCCGGAAATTTCCTACTTTATAGAGCATAAGTCCTGAGCGTCAAAATGCGTCAAAAAAAAACCTATACTCTCTTGTAGTCCAGAATCTAACCTACATTTCTATACCCCATTGTACGCACATCTGGATACGGCCTTGCGAACTACAGCAATTTCTGTGACCCAAGGTAAGATATTCTGTTCAAAAAATAAGTCCTGCAAGGAAAAATTACTGAAATTAAAGAAGGTGAATCTTAAAGAATTTTCGACAAATAAAGCAGTTCAGGCCACATAAATTATCTAGCACGTCAGGTTATCAATAAATTTGGAGAAGGTAAAGGTATTGCCATTGTTATGAACTTATTGTGGGTGAACGGATCCTGCAAAACGAATAGGCGACATAAATAGACTAACACGTTAGATTTCTGAGTAAGTTAAGAGGTTAAACATTAGTAAATAGCCGCAACATAAACTACATAGTTTAATTACCTGAAAATTGCAAATTAATTTAAAAAAATGGAAGAACAGGTAAATGGTAAAAAAACTAGCACGCAGTTATATTTTACGTGAAAATTACCTACATGTTACCTGTTAATTTATTGCCGGTATGTTATCCTTTTAAAAATTGTGAAAACAGGGGTTTTTTATGTTTCAAAAAAATGCTAATAAAAGATTTAATTTGTATTTAAAAAAGGGTTTTTATGTTTTAAAGAAGCAGTAACAAAAGATCATTTAAAAAAACTTCTATCAAGAGTATAAAAGTGCATGCATTCATAATTTTACCTTCATTATTGTTTAAACAATGGCTAAGTTCAGTTATAAAGTTCTCGCAGATATATATTTTCAACAGACAGATGAAAAAGATTTTGTGTTACACATAATGAATAATCCATTCTTTCATAAGATAAAAATTAAAAATTTTTCATTAACATTAAGAAAACGGTACCATAAATGTTCTAGAAACAAGAAAACGTTTTACTTACGCAACGAAAAATGGCTAACAAATGATCTGATTTTTAAGAAGCTGTCAATAACTGCTAAGGAAACTGGAAAAGTGGGTCGGCCCGCAAAACAAATTGACAATTGCAGTGAAAGATCACGAAGACGCAAGCTAGCAAATATCAATAAAGAAATTTCTCATAGTATGATAAAGGATTCATTTCTGCATCAAATTCAACCAACGCAAAATAAGAAAACAAAAATTGCAATAATTGAAAAAATAGTGGAAGCGAGCTCTAAACGCACAAAGAGGATTTTAAAAAGTATGCCTACACCAACTGAAGAAATGAAATTTACTCCAGAAGAAGCATTTGCACTATTTTTGGATTTAAAACGGACAAAAAATCAGTATACAGAACAGCGAAAGCGAACCAATCAAATAAAATAAAATACACATACATCTCAAACCAAAAATAAAAGTTGAAAGAATGCTATTTGGGCATTTTTCACAATATTCCTTTTCAGTTTTATCCTTATAACAACTCGTCTTTCCCAAAAACGCCAACCTTTGGCCCCTGTGAATATTGGGACTAAAAAATTTACAGGGCATTTTCTGACAGGATCTAAGTTCGACAATAAAAAATAAGTATCAGTTGTAAAATACAAGAGAAATAATGATAAATTATAAAAAAATCATATTTGAAATATTCAACTTTTACACTGAAACTCAACAAAAAAATGAAAATGCATTTTGAACTCCCCATAACTTTTGCTCCTATCAGTCGAATTTTACGTTTTATAGCGCAAATTAAAGCCTAACATCGCACCTGTCGAGCAAAAAAAATCGCATAAAAAAATACCGATCCAGTCAAAAGTTATGGAATTTTGACCGCCTTCTCGTAAAATTTCCCACTGTGCGACGGGCAAAGGAATTTCAAGATAAGATTTATTTAATTATGATTTAAAAGGGCTGATTGTTGGTAGAGGAGGGTTGTGATAAAAAATCCATTTTTATATGTTTATTTTTCAAATTAAAAAAAATATTCGCTTTAAGGTTTTATTTGTATAATATTTTTAGCTTTTCTAAAATCTTGTGAAAAGGATCCCTAACGATCTGGCCTAAGCAACCAGTGAAATGCGCATAGAAGCTAGCTTTCCCTCGACAATAAATTTCGGTGTATTTATCAAATATGAAAAATTGGGAGTTTAGCGCGTCATACAGGAATCTTATTAATAAAAAATTTTTTTTGTAAATATTGTTTCGAAATTAAATTTAATTATGAATTCTTCGTACTTTTGCCACATGGGTCTTAAAAAACCCAAACATTATTTTCGTGCACATTTCCTAATCAAAAGTTTAAATGGGAAGATTTCTCTGAATTATCGTATGCAGATGGGGTTCGACGATGATGGTAAAGATAAGAAACGTTTGGAGAAAAATTTAAATGATTAAAGATGATGATTTGAAAACCATTCTTTAACCAACTGGCTGTTGACTATTCAGTTGTGTCGTTCCGGAACGACCTAATTCCACTGAACGAATAGGAAAGGTTCTAAATTTTACAATAGTTCATTTTTTATTGCGACAAGATTTTATAGTATATAAATTGTGTAATGGCGTTATTAGTTGGTAGTCAACAGTCATTTTTTGGTATAATCGCACTCGATATCGGATGAAATGTATCTATATTTGAGATGATAGCATTTGATATCGAAACCCCAAAGACATCTCTCGAGTTTTCACTCGATACCTCAGTGTCTATCGTATGCAGAAGAGTACGATAGTTTACCTTGACCCCTGGTTTACATTTTTAATTTGTGTAAATATATGTATATGAATATCACTGTATATACCAAAGACATACAATGAAAAGAAAAACCAATCCATCAGTACTCAAATCAAATAGTACGGTAAGTACGGATTTCCTTAAATCAAGTACAGAATGCTTGATTAAAGTACGGATTATTCAAGTGCATCGTACTTAAAAAAATAATATGTAAACGGGATTGACTTATGTAAGTAAAAGTGAAATAAAAATTCTAGAATTTCTAAGTTGGTTTAATTCCGAATTCATACTTGAAACAATTCGAAAGTGAGTTTAATTCTTATTTAAACACTTACCCCAGCGAGAGATAGAGAATATTATTTTATTATTTACTTACCCGTTTATACATGCTTTTTTTAATTTTGTTATATTTCCCCTTTTATTTACAGAAGAACTCTTAATTATAAAACACAAACAGCATGCCCGATATGGTTTTTGTAATCATTCTACTTTGAAAATTTGATGTATTCAACTAAATAATTCTAACAAATAGAATTTGGGAATTTTTGCTTTTTATTTTACTGTTTAAACATGGAAATAATAACAAATAGAGTTTGGGAATTTTTGCTTTTTATTTTACTGTTTAAACATGGAAATAACCAGGTATGTGATGAAAAACGATCGTTTTCAAAATTATAGTTTTAAGCAGGTGTGATGAAATTCGACCGATTTTAAAATCCGTTTCTGAAGTAGTCTTAATTTTTTGTTCAAAATACAGTTTAATTTTCATATATAATACAAAATTCAAAATAATACAGACAGGAAAATAAGGAAAATGTATTATAAATAAATTTTTAAAGAAACTGAAAACGACATTATTGATTTCAAATAATTTTGTTTTCAAAATCGATTGCTACCCTATTCTATGAGAAGTTCGTAATTAATTTATGTGGAACAACTAATGCAAGCCTTGATCGGCATTTAGGCAGCCCCACCAGGATTGGTCAGCTCATTGGTCCCGATCAGTTATACGGACATTAAAATTCCTACCACTTGTGGTTTTTTTTTTTTTTTAAATTTACGATATTGAAATTTATTTAAAAACGAAGAAAAATTTCGATGACAGATGTCGAGAGACATCAAAGACCGATTTTGTATGCAAGTAATTATTATTTGAAGATACAATTGAATGCTTGGGATATTGTATATTGCGCCAGAAATATTCTAGCTAAATGTAAGTAAGTACCATTACGGCATAAACTTACGGTGCTCTTAACAATCGATACAAGGCTTCTAGATACGCCCTGGTATGTGGACACCTACACACAACTAGAAATTTTAATTTTAGGTTCATGTTCTTTCTTCTGGCTTAGGAACTGGAGCTATTTAACCTATAATTCAAAGCAGCTTCTGTTGTATAGTAACAGTATACAGGAAGAACGGCCTGCTGGCTGAACTACGCTAATGAATATACACAGATAGAAATCAAGCGCTAGTCTAGAATTTTCAAAGTCAACCTCACGGCTTTTTAGTTTTAAACAACAGTCAACACGTTATTCCTGAAAGAGAATAAGCAACAACTTATTCAGGAACAATTTAAACCTGGCGGTTTCCATAACAACAGATACGACTCTGATCAGCCGTTATTTGAGATACATACAAATTCAAGCCCAAGACAAGTTTCAAGTGTTGGGCACCAGTATTCCCCAAGACTGCAAGGCCTAGAGGTTGGTAATCCACAAAACGCCTTTGCACATCTCTCGTAGCCTTTCTGGATATTGAGAGGGCATTTACTAATATCAGATCTTATCTTAGAATCTATGAAAGAGTTGTGTGTGGACGATGTCATTTGTGGACTTATTGGGAATCTGCTAGCAATTTTCGTAGATTGGTGCTGTTTCCTCTACTATGGAACTTGATGATTAACACTTTCTTAAGTCAGTTCGACAGATAAAGGATCAAAACCGTTGCGTATGTGGACGTGGCGTTGGCTGCAATGGGTCAACACCTGTACACATTGTTTTCACGCAGATATGGTCATGCTAGGATCACAACGCACACGTCGGGTGACCTGTCAGGACTGGACTATTGCACTCCGGAACCCATTTTTTTGTGCTTTATTCAATGCTCATCCTGACAGTGGTGATGAACTGTTTAATGATACGCGATCTCTGAAACTAGTCCTAAGAGTCTACACCAATGGCTCTAAGATTGTTAGCGAAGTAGGTGAACGTTTCTTCAACGAGGAACTAGGCACAATGGTCCCTATTAGGCTGCCGGATGACAGGCGTATCTTGCAGGAGAAAATCTCCGCCAAGGGGCATTTCAATGGCTCGCTGAAGAGATAGCCAGGTGAGAGCACCTGCTCGATTGCCAGGACAATATCGCCTAGCAATGACGCGGGAAACCCCAAGTGCTACTTGGCTTTCGTACGTACAAGATTAGGACGGTGATATCGGTCGTTCCGGGCCACTGGTCGATAGGGGCCTAAGCGATGAGGATGGGCCTAGGTTATAGTGACTACTGCAGAAGTTATGATGATGAGGAAGTGGAGTAAACGGTCTTTCAATTTCTCTACCAATGGCCGGTTTCGGGGTTATTAGGATTGAATGCTATATCTAGTGTAGGACTAATGTCTATCTCTCCTTTTTGCAGGGAGTTGAAATGCAGTAATGTCTGGGAACTAATCTGATGGACAGTGGCTTAACTGTTGGCACTGGCTCACGGCATCACAAAGGGAGCGCTGTAAGGACCCAAGCGAACAGTCCTCGTGTTAGCTACTCAGTAAAACTAACCATACCTTTTTATTATTATCTTCTTATATTATGACATTCAAAGTGCAAAATTAAATTTAAAGCGAACTCCTTGAGTTCAATTGTCACCAAACAGAATAATGCCTAGTATCATTACATCAAGATTAGATTCGCCTAAACTTTGCATATTCTAACTTTCATTGATTTCCATAAATTAAGAAAAACCGGCTTAAAACGTTCCAATTATTAGCATACGGCTCTGAGGCGAATAGTTTCGTTGGTATCCGATTGTGCTGCTCTTCTCTCTAGCAATCTCCTTTTTTTTAGGCATGTGATATTGATTGACTAAAGCTGAAGGTCCACACCATGCGTTTATGCGTCTGTCCTTTTTATGCATCAGCGTAATTGTATGTGACAAGTTACACACCAAAACGCATAGAATGCATACACGTATCAACGCATCAAAGTAGGTTTACTTTCTACTTTTTTATGCGTCGCATGTGTGGTGAAAAAAAGTCAGCTGTTTTTGATGGCCATGGGTGACAAATCATATTTTATTTTCAATGTTATCGTTAAATATGTTTGTGTGGTGGATTACTTTTTACTATTTTTTGCATTAAAAAAGGTTTTTAATAATTTTACCACGAACAAAATTTGCCATTCTAGTTATCGATTACTTTTATGTTCTGAGTGTCATCTTTGTTTTGTTTATTATTTTTTTTTTTTGAACAAATGCCATGAACTGGAAAGTTATTGATGCCGTGAAAAATAACGAATATTTGTATAATAAAAGGTTACTCCTCTTTGAATCCTTTTAAATAAAATCTATTAAAATATCAATAACACTCTCCATTTTTGACAAAATTGCTTTTATTTATTAAAAATATTCTCACAACAGCTGGTAAAAAACGATTTGTCGCATAAAACGAATTGCATGTAACTTGAATTTAAAAACGCAAAAAATTCACAAAAAGTATCATACGCATCTACGCACGAACGCATGGTGTGGACCTTCAGCTTAATTGTGAATTGTCAGTCTGATCTTGGTATTTAAATTCCATTATGTATTTTTAAGAGAGTTGGGGTTAAGTTGCAATCAAAAGACAATATTAAGCCTAAAACTTTTAAGAGATTCTTAAAAATCCTATGAACACATTAAAAAAAGCTCTAGAAAAATTTTTTTTATTCAGCAAAAAAAAATAATTTTCCAAATTTACCATAAAATATTTACAATTTGAGTCATCAGACAAAGTCCAACACTAAACAACCCAACGAACCAGCGAACCAACAAACAAAATGAAGTTAAAAAAAGTTTTGAAATAAAACTAAACAAGTCAGGCGGAGCGCAAACAAAATAAAAACAAAAAATTGTAAAAGTCAAAAAACAATTCATTTTTTTTTTTTTTTTTTGCAAAAACCACCACTGACTCTGACTGACTAACAGTGGAAGCCATTAAACTCCAACAACATTCAAAAACAAAGTAACGACAAGAAACCACCTGAAAGAACGAGTAAATGGCAAAAAGCAACAAAAAAATTGTTAAAAACTAAAATAAAAATGCAAAAAAAATCTAGTAGCAATAAAAAAAAACGAGCAAAAACAACTAGAGAAAATGTAAAAAAAAGTGAATACAACACACAATTCACCTCGTTGAAATCAAATATTCGGAAATTAAGAATGAAGTACAATGACCGGTGGTAACTGAATGTACGAGTATAGTAAGAACAGAAGCGACAGCGACAATACGTATAAATTATACTTTAGCAGCAAAAAAAGTACCAACGGTATAAAAACAAAACTAAATTAAACAGCTTAAGCAAAACTTAAAAGTTGAAAGTATTAAATAGTATTGGGAAATATCAGTGGGAATAAGTAAAAATAATGAAAACCGATCGATTTCAAAGCGATCGTTTTTAAAAGATTGACGAATTTTGACCGATTTTAAAATACCTTTCTTAATTATTTGTTCAAAATACAGCTTAATTAACATATATATGTACTGCATAATCGCCAAGTTCTTAATAAAGTGAAATTGAAATCGATTGAGATTTCAAATTCAATTTATTTTAAAATTCCGTATTTTTCCTGATTTAAAGAGTAGTTTGGTAAAGATAAAGTAAGAGGAACATTTTTAAAATGGATTTTTATCGCATACCAAAGTAAGTACTATAGACACTCGCTTTAGGGGCACATCAATTAAATTAACAGCTTCATAAAGAACCAAAATTTTACGTTCGTACAAGCTTTTGCGTTGTTGATTAGGGTGTTTGTTGGTTTGCAAGAATATTCAAAACCTGTTTGTTCAAAAATCAATAATGTTTGCTTTTTGTACAATATTTGCACTGTTTGTGCTGCCTAGTGCTTAATTTAGTAATTTCAGTGAACATTTTGCGAAATGAAAAAGGAAAACAAGAAGCATAATAAATGGAGGAGAAAAAATGTTTTAAACAATTATGTTTGTGTCGTGTGTTTGCAAACGGATAGTGTGCGCCTAATAAGCTTTTTACACTGATCAGCATCTAACATTTACCATCGAAGATTTAGAAAATGTGAAACACTCGTTTACATTACTAACATCTACCATCAAACAAAAATGTAACCATTTTTTAAATAAAAATGATTTTAAAATACAAAATGTTTCTTTCTATAAAATTGAACAAATTTCGAAAACGAGCTTGTAACGAGAGTTCATAAAAATATACTAAAGGTATTCACGTCAATTTTGTTTTATCCTTGCAACTGTAAAATAGCATATTTGCACCTATTTGACGTGAACAACCCATATCGTTTGCACCTTCAATTTCTATTTGACAATATCCCAAGACGAATGCACTTGCGATTATTTTAAAAAGTTATTAATAAATTTTAACCGTAAAAAATACACAAAACTATTAATTGTATTAATTTACAAGTCGAATTTATAACTTATCTACCTCAAAATTGTTTTCATTTTTTGATGCTTTTTCCTTTTTAAATTGTTTTATTATTTACGAATTTTCGTCTTTAAACACTACAATTAATATAATACATACATGTTTTGTATTTCAAAGAAAAAAATGTACGTTCAAATGGTATTCCTGCGTTGTTGTTTAGTGTAGAGTTGATTTTATGAGTACTTTTTAAGCATTTTTTTTTAATTTGGCAATGCCATTAAAAGTTGCAAAATATTTATGCTTTTACTCTGATAATCTTGCACTTACTTAGACCCACCCTGATAATTTTGCATCGTTTTTGCGAAATAAGTGTCTATGTGGTTGTTATTTGCTCTTTCGTAAATGTGCAACTTTTGACGTGAATACCTTTACTGTTTTAAATACTTCATGGTTTGAGTATAACTTATCTTTAGACAACTCTTAAAAATACGAAATCAACAGCCCATTTCATTTCGATTTCTAGAACATGCATATCGTCGGCTTTATATGCAAACCTGCAAACTACCTTTCACCACATTTTAGAGGAAAGATAAAAAATTTTTATATTTTATATTTGCAGCTTGAGTGGAAAACTAAAAATAAAGTTGGTTTTACACACATCAAGATTCAAATTGAAGAAAAAATACATGCTGTTTGACGAGGCGTAGCTTTCTCTACCACACGTCATCAAAATCTCAACTTACTTAAAAAGTTGATTTAGCAGGTTTGCATATTAAGCCAACGATATTTTATTTTTTAACATATTTTTTCTATTATATAAATTTTCATATTATTCGAATGTGTATTCTAAGTCAAATTACAATTTTTTAAAGCTTTTATACATTAATAGTCTTATTCCTTCAATATTTTCTATGAACTATCAGAATTTTCGTTTATGTATAGGTATATGTATTTCTATTACGAGGCTAAGAATACACATTCGAATAATATGAAAATTTATATAATAAATGCAACTCACCATGAGAAATAAATTCCCAGATTCTATTTGTTAAAATAATTAAGTTAAATAGGTACATGAAATTTACAATAGGCACTATCCAGTTATAAGATACAAAGAATGCTGACGAAGGCCGTAGCATTACATTCTGCCGGTATCTGACAGTTGTGTAAACTTTCTGTATAATTTTCTTTATAACAAGCCAAAAGATAACTAGTGTAAGCCTCGTAAAAGAAATATATAAATGAAAATTCTGATAGTGCATAGAAAATATCCCTGGAAAATATTGAAGGAATAAACCTATTAAAGTACCTATAAAAACTTTTTTTCGAATATGAAAATTTATATAATAAATGTAACTCACCATAAGAAATAAATTCCCAGATTCAATTTTTTTATTTTATTTATTTCCTTTCCTGACAATACTTTACTTTGGTACATTATTACAATTCTCCCTGCCCATCTCTGTCAATGAACTTTTTGCCACAGAAAAGAGTAACAACCACTTCGACTACAACAACAAATACCTATTACATGATTAAGCAATCGTACCAAGAACTTTAATACAACAACACAACCAACCAAAACCAGAAAGGAAAGGTGGTAGCGCATGTTTTAATATTATGACACACTCTTTAAGACCGCGAGATCAAAAACCGCTTTAACAAACCGTATAAAGAAAGACCTGACAAACAACAACGAGATATTTTTTTTTTCAACAACAAAAAATAGAAAAAGTTTCTTCTATATTTTCTTATATTTTTTGTTTCTTTACATTATTTTAAACCATTTTTTTCTTTCCGTTGCTTGTTTTTTGAATGGCTCAACAAAAAATACGTTAAAACCTTTTTTAAGCCAGAGTACAAGTGTGGAGTAAAAGAAATTTGATGCGGATAAAAACAAATCATAAGAATAACAGTTTAGAGCAAAAATGTAGTATAAAAGGAAGAACATGAGAATGTTTCTGGAAACCTTAAATGAGATCTTTTGGTTAAACCTAATCACATTTTCGTTATAGGTAGTTTACAATGCTGTGACGGGGGCTGCACGCAATTTTTATGCAATTTTCTTTTAAGATGTCGTCGTCAGACAAAAGAAAAATGTTCGTGGTTAAATTGCAATCAGCTGTTTTCTTGACTATAAATTGAAATAAACAATTGGAAATAGAATTTGAAAGCAAGTTCGCATAAAATTTTAAAAGTATGAATGTATTAGTGAAAAAGAGTAATAACAGCCCAATTATGAATACAAATTCCCCGGGAGTTTTTTCACTTTTCCCATTTTAACAATTGAATTTACATAGGAAAAATGGAAGAAGGGAGAAAACTACCGGGGAATTTTTATTCATAATTGGGCGGTAAGTGTATTGAAACTCATGTAAGCACCAACTTAAGTTAACAAATCGACCGGTCTCTTTTCGCCAAATCGTAAGGGACATTTAAAAAAAAAAAAAAATGTATAATTAAAACTGTATGGGCATATCCATGTTTTCTAAAAAGCAAATATTAAAAATTGTCAATCATATATAGATGTCATGTTTACAATTTTGGTTATACCAATTGATAGTAAGCAACACACATGGAAATTTCGAAAAAAAACAAGTAAGAAAGTATAGTCGGTCAAGCCCGACCATATGATACCCAGCACCACAGTACTTAAAAACACATCATGTTTATGTGTCAATATAAATATGAATTTCTCTATGTTTAAAAACTTCATTAAAATCGGTTTGAAAGTTTGTGAGAGGCAGAAATTGCCCCCTACATCCCCTTGTGGTCCTATTTTTAAAAAACTGTATAGCTTATGTGTCCATATAGATATGGATCTACCTGTTTTAAATTTCATTAAAATCAGTTTGAGAGGCAAAAATTGCCCCTTATCACCCCTTGTGGTCCTATTTTTTTAAAACTGTATAGCTTATGTATCCATATAGATATGGATCTATCCATGTTTTAAATTTCATTAAAATCGGTTTGATAGTTTCTGAGAGGAAGAAATTTCCCCCTATCTTCCCTCGTGGTCCTACGATTTGGCCCATTTTCAATGGGCTTGGTCCTTGTGCCAATAAGAACCTATGACCCAAATTTTATAAAGTTATCTCCAAAGTTGCGACCTGTACTTTGCGCACAAGGTTACATGGACAGCCAGCCAGCCAGCCTGCCAGCCAGCCGGACGGACATCGTTAGTTCGACTCAGAAAGTGATTCTGAGTAGATCGGTATACTTTAAGGTGGATCTAGGACCACTATTTTAAGGCGTTACACACATCAGCACAAATGCATAATACCCTCTCCACTATTGTGGTGTGGGTATAAAAATGGAATTAATTCGAGATTTTGTAAACGGTTATTCCCATTGAAATAAAATTCCAAGTGATAATCAAGGTCTTATATACGAGTTTAAGTTTAGGATTTGGGGTCTATAGACATTTAAGAAGGGACTCCATAGTTTCCTAAGTAGGGATCCTCGGGTCTTACAAAAATTAAACACAATCCAAAATTTCCCCATTTTAAATCAGTGAAATGTACCAGTCGAGTTCTACAAAAATAATTAGCGACATGCATAATTTATTTCTTAGTTTACGAAATATCCGACATTGAAAATCAAAATTTGCTGTTTTTGACCGATTTTGGTCAAGTATTTATTTTGCAAATATAGGATTTGAACTAATCCTGATTTTTGTATGCATTACTAGAAAATCGATTAATTTTTTTCAGAAATAATTGTAAACATTAACTAATGATACTGAATTTTAGAGAAAATAATTAAGTTTTTTTAAGTTGCGGTGGAAAATAGTCTCTCAGATGCAACAGAACTAATTTAAAAATTTTATTATTTATTTAATTCTTTAGGAGAACCATAGTTTGAATAGACAGAGCCTTGTCCTTTTGGATTCTTTAATAATTTAATAATTTTCAGTTCTCCTTGTCTTATCGCTCACTTTTATTAGGTGTAGGCGTGACCGTGTCTTCAACAATTTCAGAATGCAGAGTCATGTTAAGTAACTCAGTAAGACGTTTTTTCGATACGTTTGAAGTCGATTGTCTTTAAAATATTCGAGCTTTGTGTCGAGCTTCAAGAGTTGTAGATAAACAATAGGTTTCATTATTCTCTAAGTCCTCAAGTCTTTAATTCAGAGCTAATGCTAATTGTTACGACTCTGAACTATTCTCCTAGTTCTAAAAATATGTAGGTATTTGATAAAAAAAATGTTTACATATTTTCCTAGAACTAATGCTATTTGTTTCAACTCTACTGTTACATTCCGATCTTCCAAGATATCAACTTTAATACTATTTTATTATTCATATACTGGAAGTTTCTTTACGAAAACAACGAAAAACAAAAACAAATTGGAAATGAAAATCAAGCAAACAAAGTCTCTTTGAAAACTGAATATTCTGAGAAGAGTCAATAGGTAGGTAGTTTGTGTTCAAAATGTTTTTCTATTTTTTTGTTTTGCTCTTTCTTCTGATGCGCGCTTTAAAAAACAAACAGCAACTTTAATGGAACAAAAAAAAAATACTTAAAACAGAATTCAAGATAAGAAATGAAGGTGAGCAAGTATGTATGTATGTACCTATAAAAATTTCGTTGCTATTGTTGTAGTAGGAGAAAACAACACCTTAACAACAACAACAAATAGCAGAAGTTAAAAGAAAAATAACAGAAACAACAATTGTAAATAAATTTTAATACCACAAAGAAGTTTTTTTTCAGCTAACACACACATCTACGGACGCACCCTTTTGTTTTAAGTTTTTATTGTTTTAATTCTGGCTTAATTTTTTATATTCTTTCGCTTTTTGTTTAAAACCACATCCCGCCGTTTTAAATTAAATTAATATTAACGTATTTTTTTACCTTAAAAAATAATATATTTACGCACACACATGTTTGATATCGACACTCAAACGTACAAGCAACAAACAGTTAAAGAAAACTACAGTGGTTTAATGGGGATAAAAGTTTTGATACACTGAGGACTGCTTTGACGTGCTAATAAAGAAGGGAAAACAAGAAGTGCTAAATATACCTACCTATTTAATTATTGGATCCAAAAAGAGTTACTTACAGAAAATTCCTAGAAAATGTATTAACTCGAAAGGAACTGTTTTTAGGTCGCATATAAAAACTTCAAAACAGTTCTCAGTGTAGAAAATTATCTGCTGTAGTCTCGGGAATTTCTGCGCAATAACTTTTTTTTAACTTGTGACAGACCGATATAATAAAAAAAACACCTTTGTACCTATCAAAGTGAAACAGAAAGTTACCCAAGAAAAAAATTTTGAATTAGAGCAAATGATAACCAATAATACCGCAATTATAGAAGCTGAATTTCGGATATTTTTATCTAAATTTTTGAAACAGTAGTAAATCGTACCCGTTTTGACTGGATCAGGTGTATATTTCCTTGCACAATAAGCCTCATTTAAGGGTTACTTTTTATCCATTATATATTTTATTTGACTATTTTTTTTTTAAATGGTATTTTTTGTCATTGTCATTGATAAAACCAGAAAAAATTTCAATACTTTTTTGTTTTTCTTATTATTTTTAATTATTGAAACGTACAGACAGATT
Organism: Pollenia griseotomentosa; assembly: GCA_963931875.1. Lineage (NCBI taxonomy): Eukaryota > Metazoa > Arthropoda > Insecta > Diptera > Polleniidae > Pollenia > Pollenia griseotomentosa. Next base: position 222,904,630 of record OZ007560.1, read on the forward strand.
ATTGGCCTATAAGATTTTCCTGTTTAAAGTCAGTATTAATTGTAGTTTTATGAAACAAAAGAATTGAGATTTCTTTATGGCTTTATGTAAGAAGGATTAAAGTCCTTTCTTAATATGATACAATAGAATTTGATTTTTGTGCAGCGATTTTGTATTGAAATAATATCGTCAATCAATAGGACGTAGTCTAAAAACCCCTAAAAAGGATTTAGAGTAAAAAAAATTATATAAAAATTAAATATTCAATATGCCAAATAGATTGATTGAATCAATATTACATGTATGTATATATCGTTCATTTGCTTCAATATTTTTCAGTAAAATCGTTTGAAAGTTTTTGATCAAAAATAAAAAGTGTAAAAAATATCGGTCTAGAACAAAAAATATTGTTTATTCTGAATAACCTACGATTTTGACCATATGAAAACCCTCGCAAAACTAAGCTGTATCATTGGTTTAACTAAAAAAATATGTAATAACAATTAGAATAACGGCACATTTTAATCACAAAAAGATTTTTTACACAATTTCCTGATTTCCGGTTTTAGTAAAACCTTTAGAGCCACTTTTTGGGTTAGAGATTATCAATTAAATTAGCCCTAATCTCCGTATTTACTTTTTGAGTGGTGGTTTAAACCTAAACTTAAACTGTCAACATACACATGCTTAACATAAATAACTTTTGCAAAAATATAAACAAAAAATACATTTTAAAACATGATATATTGCTTAGCACTTTTATATAAATTTTCCTTTCTATATTTTTTCTTTAAACACAAAAAATTTCTACCTTGTAAACAATATTAAATTCGCGAATTTTCTTCATCTTTTTTGAAAACATCCATATTGCTGTGATAAAAAGTTGACATTTGCAAAAAAATGCTGCCATTTATTTGTGTTCAGTATGGTGACGCTACATGGTTTAAGCCACCACGCAAAAATATAAAATTCAATTGATACTAGATTAACCTAATTCTCAGATTAGCTAATTATAGAATTAAGTTAACTTAAATCTCAAACCCAAAAAGTTTGGGCACACTCATAAAAATATGACCAAAAAATTAGTTCTTCCAGAAAACTTGAAATTTAAATCGCAGGTACGGAAAAACTATGGGAAGTATTGACATAAAGTTTTTATTCCCTATAATACCCTCAATAATTCACAAACAAATTCTAAAATTTTTTTAAGCAAAATTTTTCAAAAATTTAAAAATAGAGTTCTGAAACTGTCGTTAAAAAATTAATTTTTTTTTTGTCATACCTGCAAATAGGTTAACGGTATCCTACGAAGACAAAAGCTTATTTACAAGTAAATACGGGTGTATTTTAAGTAAAAAATAGCTCTTATTCAAAAAAATTCAAGTTTTTTTTCCTACATTTCTTTTTCAAGTAGCCTAAGATACGTTAATGACCTGAGAAAATTTTAATAAATTTAACATATTTTAACCTAATCTTGTCTTTTATTTCTCATTAGAACGATAATCACGTATGAATATCGATTCATTTACATTAAATAGCAGAAGTAATTATTAAATAGCAAAGTTTTTACAAACACTGAAAAAAATAAGTTTTTCCTCTTGGAAACCTTCAAACTTCGCGGTCATATTATACTTAGGCGACCAGATTTTGGAAAATAAAAATAGAGGACATACAGAAAAAAAATTATTTCACTTCAACATTTTTTAAATATTTTACAGACAAATTTACATTCACATATTAATATAACGGGTTATCCATTTTGCGGTTTCAAAAGTAAACGTAAATAAAACACATATAAAATATTTTTTTTCATGATATTTCATTTTTATTATAAAGTTTGAACGTTGACATTATGTGTGAAATACTATATCATTTAAATGACCACCACGCGAAGTATTGAAAGCATTGATTCTTTTGAGGTAATTTTGGACCACTTTTTGACACATATTGGGCGGTATCTCAGCCATAACTTGACGAATGTTGGTTCTTAAGTGCTGAAGAGTTAAAGGTTTATCTGCATAAACACGGTCTTTCACGTAGCCCCCACAAAAAAGTCTAATGGTCTCAAATCGTATGATGTTGGTGGCCAGTTGATGTCGCCACGACGAGAAATTACACGGCCAGAAAATGTCTCTTGCAATAAAGCCATATTCGCGCGAGTTGTGTGGCATGTGGCACCGCCTGGTTGAAACCACTTATTCTCCAAGTCGTATTCTTCAATAGCAGGCAAAAAAAAGTCGGTTATCATACGACCATACAGTCCTAATTCCTGAGAACGACGAGGAATCGACACATTCGGGTCTTCGGCAACGCTTTCACTTACAGCAGCGATATTTTCAGCGGAACGAGCAAAAGGATGATGACCTTACCTTACAATATCTGTAACCGCTCCAGTCTCTTCAAATTTCTTCACAATTTTGCCAATTGCTTGCGTAGTTGGACGATTATGTAAACCATAATCTCCTCTTAAAGCACGATATGTAGCTGTGCCAGAATCACCATTTTTGTAGTATGCTTGCAACACACATAATGTCAACGTTCAAACTTTATAATAAAAAAGAAACATCATGAAAAAAAATATTTTATATGTGTTTTATTTAAAATAGCATATGGGCTTTTCCTGGGGTCACGAACTTACGTTCGTACGCTTTTGATGTACAAATAATATAGAAAACAAAATTTTCCTAGCATTTTTTTTGCGATTCGATAGCATTTGGGTAGCTCTATGTTTAGTGCAAAAGATGGATTTCATCGAGTTTAAGTTTTCATAATAATAGTTATAAACATGTGGCCACGAACGTTCACAAAATAGAAGTCAACTTTGACTGACAGTAGTGAAATGTAAAAATCTGCAAAATGGAACGGAATTTTAAAAGTTATTAAATTATTTTAAAAGTATATTAATGTAGTTCTCTACACAGAAAAAAATAAAAATTGATTTCAATTAAAAAATTTGTGCTTTTAATTAAAAAATTAATTAAATTTGCACCAGTAAACAAATTAATAGTATCAATTAAACCAGTTAATAATATTAATTAAACGTTTAATTCACTTGATTAAACGCTTAATTCACTTGATTAAATTTTTAATTAAAACTGATTATTTTTTTGATTAATGCTTTAATTGGTGAAAAATGTTGGATAATTTTTTTCTGTGTATCCAGTATTTACACAATAAAACATCTATTTTGGTTTGATTGGCTTAAGTACCGGTCAGTTTTACAAGCAATTGAAGAAGCCATTTTACATACAGTTTCTATTATTTTTTTTGTCTTCTCCTGTAAAGTTGCAATTATGTGAGTTAGGGCCTTTCTACATGAGACCAAAAATATGTGTTTTTATTATTATCACCGTGAGTTTTCCCACAAATATCTTCAAATTTCTTTAACAAACAACTTATGCCCGTAATTTCTACAAATAGTTATCTAGCTGTGTATAGATATCCATGGTTTTCATAATTTTAAAACGTATTTTTACCTACGGGTTAAAATTTAATGTATTTTACACAATTGATTTTCGATAGTTAATTCACGCAGGCAAAATTAACATTGAAATTGCAAAAATAGTTTTAACGGTAAAGATAACCCTAAGGTGCATACACGACTAGATATCTGTTTGTAGAAATTACGGGCATTAATACTCAATTTACAATCGATTGTAATTAAGAGTTTATGAAGAAAGAGTGCAAGCATAACATATTTTTTGCATGTAAAATAATTATATAAAAATTTCTTTAGAAGTAGAAAATATTTATAGAAAATAATAATAATAAAGAATAAAAGACGATGATTATCAACAGCGTTTAAAAAACTCCAGTCAAAGTAGAAAACCCACAATTTCTTCCACTTCGTAATTTGTCATTGGCAAAAAAAAACTATTGCTTTTACTTATAATTCATTAAATATGAACAATCGCTGTCAAACCAACTCAAAAAGCGAATAATTGTACACAAATTTTAATTTTTTGTTCGACAGTTTTTGGTTTCGACTGCAGTTTTTTAACCGTTGATTATCAACATTTTATTTTTCCATCCTGGTGATTTAAGGAAATGCCCATATATAAAAATTCTTTCAGTCAATGCTGAACGAATTGAAATTTTTTTTCAATGTTATAAAGCATTTATTTGATTTTTCACAACACTAAAAAAATAATTTCTATTCGTTTAGTATCGACTAAATGAATAAGAACTAAAATAACTTTCGAAACGAAAAAGTATTCGATCACGACTGCCAGATTCAGCCCCCTGAAATCAGTTTCAAAACAATTCGAATTATTAAACTTGAAAAATGAAACTTCCTTGCCAATTTTATTTTTTCACCATCAAAATTTATTTTTTTTTTAGGTTGACTTGGCTACAAATTCTTTCATAATTTTCGAAAGATTGAAAGGAAAATAATTTTTTGGAAATGCACCACAAAAACTCTCACGTTTTAAATCTGAATTTTTGCCAAAAAGTTTGCAAATTTACTTCACTTCCTTACATTCCTCAATTCCGTATATTCTTATAAAAATAATTTTTTTATTTAAATTATTTTTATTGATAGTGAACAGTGAACCAAGCCGAAGGCATTTGATCGGCGGCGGCGGCGTGGGTATAATTGATCGGCGGCGGCGGCGTTTGCGTCAATGAATCGGCGGCGGCTTAAATGTCGGCTTGAAATGTTTAAAATTGTTATTTGCATGCAGTCTACAACTGACATGAAATACTTTACTTTAACACTAATATGATGTTATTGTTGAGTATAGACTCATCATGTTAGAAGTTTTCTCATGTTATAACACGGTTGTTAATGCAAATGTTTTAGCAACGCTTTTATAACATCAAGTTATAACAGCAAATCATGTCAGTTGTAGACGGGCAGTTAAGGAAAACTATTAATCATTTCTATATCTATTTATTTTTATGTTAAAGTACAAAACATTAAATAATTATAAAAGGATAGTGCAATTTCGTTTTTTTCTCATTACGGTTTTAAGCTGATGTTATCTGTAGGACCACATACCCATATCCATTTACAAAAAGTAAAGCTTTTTGCAATAATTAAATATAAAATTTCCTTAACCTGAACTTATCAACAAAACTATTTTTTTAATTTAATTATTGTGGTCAAAATTATACCACTAATTAGTTAAAAGCAAGAAAAAAGTATGTTGTTCACATATTTTTTTTTTTTAAATTTAACAAGTTTTCAAATAGATTACTTCAATAAAGCATTCACTGATATTTTGCTATTACCAAGTTTTTTGTCTGAACTTCTAAATCGATATGTTTGGAAATACATATGTGTAATACACATTGTGTATAATACTAAAATATTTGAGAAAAAAAAATTCTGTATGTTCAAGGCCCTATGCTCCTTGTAGGAGTTTAAAGGAACTAATATATATATATAAACGGTGTTGTGTCCTAAATAAGAGTCCATCAAAATATTAATATGAACATGGAAAGTTTATTTGAAAATATTGCAAGTTAAATTTGTTATTATCATGGAAATATTTGTGTAAAAATTATTTTTAATAAAGATTCACATATGTATGTATGCATTCATGAAAACGAAAGAAGCATTTAACCAATTATATTTTCAAAAAACTAAGAAAAAGTTGTTAAGTAGGTACAATAACGCTTTGAAAAATTTTAAGAAAATATAACGGCACTTGAATGTTGCACATTGATGCTAAAACATACCATTTTTGACAAAGAAATTAATACATTAAAACGCAAATCTGTAAAATAAACTTAGTAACACGAATTAAGAAATTTCACGGCTCAGCTGCTGTCATCGGCGGCTTTAATTGAGCCGTCTAAGCCGTGTAAGTCGGCGGCGGCGGCGAGCTGATCGGCTTGCGCCGATCGGCTTGGTTCTCTGATAGTGAATACAAATTTAGCTTACCCTTACTCCTTTGTAAGCATCTATTCATTTTCAAACTCAATTATAAAGTTCTTTAAATTTTTCTAATAGAAAAAGATATTTTAACCGATGGCTTTTTTTTTCTTTTATTTGGATTTAGTTCTTTTATTTTTCATAGATGAATATTTTTCAAATACAATTTTAAAAATTTAACAAGTGTTGCACAAATTTAATATGTTATACCAAAACAAGCAAAAAGTTACCATGTTTTAGTCGTTTATTGAAAAATCGGTATTTTTTGAGCAAAATTCGACAAATCGGCACTTTGATAATTTAGAGGCGAAAAATCGGCAAAATGCCGATAAATCGGCAAATATGGCAGTCCTGGGGCCAGATTCTGGCAGTCGTGATCGAGTACTTTCTCGATTCGAAAGCAATTTAATATCTAATTATTTCAGTCAATACTGAACGAATCGGAATTATTTTTTCGTTATTGTAAAGCATTCATTTGAGTTTCACAATACTGAAAAAATAATTTCGATTCGTTCAGTATCGGCTGAAATAAAATTGCTTTCGAATCGAGAAAGAACTCGATCACGAATGCCAGAATTAGGCCCCTGATCACCTCAGCCATTCGGGCATATTCTAAGAAGCAAAATCGAGCGCAGTTTTTATTAAAGGCACACACATATTATATTTTCTCATATAGGTATTGCGATAAAATATAACAAACAACTGATGACTTATTTTACTAGGTATAATTTTCTTATTACATATTTTTCATTCTTGACATTTTAAATTTTCATCTGCTAATCCCACTGTACGAGAGGTTTTTAAACTGACAAAATGATTTGGAAATATATTCACTTTGGTACCTGATATTAAAAGTATAAACCTTTTAAAAACAACAACAAATACAAAAAAAAATCTAATAATAAAAATTAAAAAACAATACCTACCTTTTTGTTATTGTAAATTTTGAAGAACTTCGTTAAAACAATGAAAGCAGTTAATAAACAAAAACAATAAAAATAATTGTTGTAGTTGTTGATGGGGATACACTTTTTGTTATTACTTTTTTTCAATACATTTGCTGTGGGAGTTTTTGGAATTGATTTTAATTTTTTGTTGCCTTTTTTAAATTTTATTTTAATTGCAATTTACTTTTTAAAACAACAATCACAAACACGTACACAATACAAAATTTACACTTTGAACTTTCGAAAATTTAAAATTTTTCGCAGTTTTTCTTAGATTTTACATATTTTTTCTGCTTTTACCTTCTAGTTGATCTTTTTATTTGTATTTTGCTTATATTTTTATTTGCTTTTTATATTGTTGTTTTTTCTTGCTGCTTGTTTTATTTTCAAACAAGTTGCGTCGTTAACTCTTTTTTTATTATTATTTTTCTCTTTTTTAATTTTGTTTAATTAATTTTTCATCTTATTCTCTCTTCCAGCATCTTTATGAACAAAACACTTGTCATCTTTCTCTTTCTAACACAAGCACACACTCGCGCAAACTCTTTCAACACGAAACGAACTTGAGCTTTTTTCCTTTAAACTTTGCCAAATTCCTTTTTGATATTTTTTTTCTACGCTGCTGTTACGATTTTGTTGTAGTTGTTTCTGGATTTGGTTGGAGTTTGATAACTTCGCCTGCGCAGCCGTCGTCTGACGTCGACGCAACTTTTTTTTATACAGACAGAAAAAATTCCTTCCCTTTTTTTTTGTAGATATTGCCAAATTTAGTAAAAAATTTATCAAACACAAAATTTTACATTCTTAAAACATCTTTTATGTTAAATATTAACTCTCTTTTTGTTTCAATTAAGAAAAACAAATATTTTTTAATGTTTCTTTTTTGCTTTTACAATTTTAGCACTTTTTATCCGATTGCGCGTTTTACTTGAACAAAAGTCGTTTCTCAACTAAATTCAATGGAATTTCTCTCTGCTGCTGATACTGTTAAGAAAGTCAGTGAAATGAAAGAATTGAAGAAATAATGTGTGGAGTAAAGCTGCCAGATGGCTAAGTATCAGTGTTGCCAGGAAAAAAAGTTGCGCCCCTTTTTTCAAAATGTTACGTTTTAATTTTGAAATATTCTTTTAATATATATATAGTAAATTTAGGTAATTTTCAAAAAATAACTATTTTTAATTTATTATTATTCAATTTAGGAAAAATTAAACGCAGTATCAAAGCGAACAAATCTGTGTATTGCTAAATAAAATAAATTTATCACTTAGTTGCCTGGTTCAGAAAATATGGCCTTTTAAACATGGAAAAAAATTTGATTGTAATTCTTATTGATTTTTATATCAAATTTGTTGACTTATTAAATCGCTAATGCTACACGTTTTCGTAACTTTGTTTGATAAAGTGTTTTACCTATCTGCTACTTTTGTTTTTTTTCTTTATATATTTGCTATTTCAGTAAAGGATTAGAAGCATAAATACACTGGAGCCCTGGCTTGCGTCGTTTTGATTTGCATCGCTTTTTAAAAATTGGTTAACTCCACTTTAGCTTAGGAAATTAATGTGTGAATAATTTTCTCTTTGCCTGTAAAAAGTCGAATTCCAATTTTATTCTGTAAGGTAAGTTTTTATAAGCATAGTTGCGAGTTAGGAAGTAAGAATTTAGTTCTTACTTAGAAGTGCTGTAAAAAAAATAAGTGCAAAGATAAGAAAATGAATTAGTTTGGAACTAAAATTGGACGTATTAAAACGTTTCAAGTTGGGTGAAAAAGCTGCTGACATAGACAGAACCCTTTGCTTAGCACCTTTAACAGTAGAGTTTTTTTCCCGGACTTTTTCGATTCCCGCTCCATATAAATAATACAAAGTAAATTTTGTTATTAATTAATAAAAAAAAATTTTTATAAAATAATGTAAACGAACTTGTTTACAAAGAAAGTAAAAGAAATGGTTCAATACTAAAAAATTAATTGAAGATTGATATAGGAACTGGAATTATTATCACCTCACGCCTTTATTCCCTACTATTATGCTTTTATTCAGTATTATTATGCTCTGGATACAATATTAAAAGATAACATAAACATAATAATTTAATTCATAAAACAATTATAAAAACCAAATAAAATTAAGGTACTCAAGATATGAGATCAAAAAGTTAATTAATAAAATAGATAAAATATTTTAAAGAAACATATAACATTTTTTACGGCTTAGGAAATAACTTTCTGACACACTCAAAGCGCTTAGTAAGTCGTCAAAAAGTATTTTCCTGATTTTATTTACTAATTATCATGTTTCCAAAAAATTTCGTTCATTTTTTACCGAGGTTGGACAAATAGTTAAAAGTGCACCGTTGTAGCATGCTTCGGATTCACAATCAGAAGCAATTTTTTCTTTTTTATAAACAACGTCTATATCAGTCAAATGTATGTCAAGGTTGATGCAAAAATAGCATCAACCGGACTGCTTCTTACAAACCTTTTCATTTCAATAGGTCCATTTGTAATCTTTAGGACAATGTGTTTTTCAAGTTGTATGTTGTAGTATCTTACACGAGTTTCCAAAATGTTATTTTATTTGGGCTTGCCCGCACTTCACGGGTATATAAACCAACTCAAATTGAAATTGAAAATTTGTGTTTATCACCTAATAAACATATCGCTCCTTCATTGCATCATAGTCATATCTCAAAATTTTAAGTAACTTGAGCAAAGTTTTCCTTCATACCTTCTCGTATTACATCTCAAACTGAACCGAAGTTATAGCAAAATATATCTTTAAATCGGTACATTTTGAAAACTTTAATCGCATTTTGCCAAGATCGTTTGTTTTTGTAGATATGACTATATTGCAATAAAGGAGCGATATGTTTAGGTATCTCCTATTTTTAAGACTTGTTCATGGACAATGAAACTTTACTGCCTGCATCTTATTTTGAATTAATGTACTTTATTAACTCTTCACTTCACTAAATGTAATAATTATCAATTGTAGCACTGCCCATTCTGCTTTTAGTAGATTTATTGCATCAGAAGACATTGATTTAAACACATGTACTCACTTCTTGTAATTGATTTTATCCACAACTCATCTACAGATGCTAATTTTTAGAGAATAGAAACCTAAATTTCAAAGTATAAATAGCTTTTTTCTGAAATTATGAGGAATTTTTTATTTCCCGGGATCCCGCGAGAAAAATCCCGGGAAAACGGGAAATAAAATAATTGAAATTAATCGTTTAAAGATAGCTCGAGTTAATCGCAGAATTAATCGTTTAAAGATAGCTCGAGTTAAACGCAAATGAGATTCTATTTTTTTATTTAATGTTTTTGTGAATATGGACAAATGAAATAAATCAATTTTTGTTATGGTTTTATGAAAATATATTTTTTCTTATGTATTTCTTTATTTATTTTTATATTTATTTTTAAAAACATAAATATATTTTACTTATTTTGTATAATAATTACTAAGCCCACTTCCTGAAATAAATAGAATAAAACGTAACCATATCACTTTTATTTATCATAAATAGAAGTTCTTGGTAAAAGTTTTTATTTTTGAACCAATCAATAAGAAATGAGTGCATTTAAATAGGGAAAAGTGATCCGATTTGCGTCGTTTCGGCTTGCGTCCAATTTTTCTGGTGCCCATTAACGGCGCAAACCGGGCCCTAGTGTACAGAAAAAAATCTTGTTTTGAAAACTTTTCTAAGTCTTTATAGAGATGCAAAGAAAGTATACCTGAGTATATAAATACTACATCAGTTTACATCAGTTTTTCTAACTACACATCATTTTAAAAATTTTCTACTTGTTTGTACTTCGGTATGACTTTGTTGATATTTGCCTCCGAAACAATTTGATATTGAGAGTTTTGTTGATGATTTGAAGAGACAGAGCATATAAGTATATGCAATATAAGAATATTATCGTTAAAAGTGTTCTTATGTGCAACATGCAGCACCCACTATATTATAAATAGCTGCCTAATTTTTAAAGGAGATTACAACCCTGCAGCCTTGTCTATAATTCATCTATACATTTTTATAAATCGGATTATAAGTTTAAAAGATATGATTTTTCCGCCGCTAGATGCCCTTTTTTAACAGTGTGTTAAACGTAAATTTAAAACTTAGGAATATTGCATTTTAAAATTTTTGAACGATGGTTCTTTTATAATTTAAGTACTTTTTCAAAAATATTACTTCGTTCTGTGGCATGTACCAAAAAATTTGGTACAAAAATAAGGAAATTATACATGTTACATTGGGTCTTCAATAGTTACGAAAAATGTGACCAAACGGCATTACTTCTGTGTATATGATTGAGTGAGAACACGGTTGCCAGATCTGATCTTTATCGTAATTTTGAATGCTGTTGGTTAAAAATCTTGAAATTTTTTTTCTCGCTTCAGTAAAAAACCTAATAAAAATGTGTAAAATGCAACGCCAAAAATTGCATAGAAAGCAAAAACAAAGTCAAAACTATTTCATGATTTTGTTGTTGCTTTCTTCAGAAATTCATATTAAATTTTTAAATTTCCAACGATGCATATCCTGTGGCGTTGAAAATTTTGAAATGTAATATAAATTTCTGTAGAAAGCAACTACAAAATTATTGAATTTTTTTGACTTTGTTTTTGCTTTCAATGTAATTTTTGGCGTTGCGTTGCGTTTTACACAATTATGGCCTTAGTTTGTTTATTTTTCAAAAATTATTCAAAGAAATGGTTTTTTTATAACAATAATTAGTATTGTGGTTATTTTGTTAAACTATTTATGGTTTTTAGTCCAAATTTTGATATTTTAAATTAAACAAATTTAATTTTCATTAAATAATTTTTATGAAGAAGGAGTTTTACAACATGAAAATTAATTAAAATTTATTGATAATTTTTCATTCTTAACTGCTGCTGGGCTCGAACCCAGGCTTTTACGGACAGGATACCCTAACATGTTTCGATTGCAACCACTCAATCTTTCCAGAGGGGTTTGCCGTTTAACACTCGCAGCCGTCGACGACTGCTGGCAATCAATAGTCAAACATCAATCTTTAAACCAAATTGTATTTAACCTTTGGTAGATCGAAGTTTGCTTTGAATGATTATCTATTTTAATTGATTTTACATGTTCTTCCTTACTTCTGTTTTTTGTAACATAAAATTTAATGCACCACAAAAGCCACTATGTATATAAATTATGCACCGCACTGCAATTGCCCTGCTATACCATGTTATTAATACACCGTCTTACCGACAGCACGCAGATGTTTCATTACCGTAAATTATGATTGCGCGCCATCTGTATTCGGTGTTCAATAAATAAGCCTAAATTTCATTTCTACAGTACTTTGGTTTTTGTCTTTAATATAGCTGTATAACTTGATACAGTAATTATAACTCCACAACAAACTTTGCACGATTTTTTGGGTAGATAAATTAAATATTTAATAAAATGTACTTATTTGCCAAAATGTGCGGGTATACAATTTCGTTTCCTGCCTAAAGTTCAGTAAAGTGTTAAAGCATAACAAAAAATGTTTTTTTTTTAACATATTGATGTATGTATTATTAAATTTGTTATCATTTCATGTACATATTTGCATATACAATTTTTAATAACACCATGTGGCACTCCTATTTCAAAAGTGACTTAACTCTCTATTTAATTTTTTGGGTGTATATGTTTAAACTATGCATAATACACTTGTTTATCTATAAAAAACATCAGTGCATTTTGCTGTTGTTAGCTTTTGCTAAAAACAGTTATTTCTCTCATTATGTTTCAATTCATAAAAGTGACTTATTTTAAGTTGTGTCCAAGGCGAATTTACTACAGGTGGTGTCGAAACGGCATCTGATTTTGACAATTCGAGCTTATCTGTTTTGATTTTTTAGTGTTTTGCTAATAATGGTTCACATTTCGAGCTAATGGCACTAACAATGCAATGCGAAAAACCCTATGTTGTTTCTGTTGTTTTTGGATTGTTGTAGTTCCGACACCACCTGTAGTTGAATTCGCCTTGGTTGTGTCAGATAGTATAATGATAGTAGATCCCTACTGCTAAGTACTAAATATGTAGTCTTAGTTCGAGTTGTGGCGTTTTTGATAAAATAAATTTTTGTTGGAGCTTAAATTAATAAGACTTGTGTCAGTTTATAATTTGGCAGAAGTGTCAACACTTGAAAATAATTCAGCTTAAGTGATATAACTTAAAATAATTCGGTTACTTGTACAAATAATAAATCATCAAAAATTCCACAACTGTAAATTGTTCATTAATGACCAATTTCACCAATTTATTTAAATATCAATTTATGTTTAAAATTCGTTTTTCATTTCAAATAAAAATAAAATTATGTATATGAAAAACTATATTTAAATACATATGAATTGATATTTTAATAGAATTGGTGATACATATTGGCCATAAGTGTATAAATATTTTAAAAAAAAATTTTTAAATCATATGTAATCTGTATAGATTTTTTACAAAATGGTACAAACATTTGTTTTTAATCATGTTTTTTTTTTGGGTCAAAAACTTTTTTTATTTCTGAAAAATTTAGTTTTTTGAGTTAAAAAACACTTTTGAACTAGTTGTGTTACAAAACCGGTAAAATTAAAGTCGTTATTTATAACAGTGTTTGTATTTATTAAGTAGTTACAAACAAATTGTATTAAAATCCTTTAGAACTGTTCCTATTTTAAATACCTCTTACTGTCATTGAGTGCAATCGATTTGTAAAGTCAATTGCGCCAATAATAAATAATTTATTCTCTTTATCTTTTGATAAAAATAAAAAAAAAAATCGAAATTCCCGTTACTTTTTTTCTTCTTTTTTTAGAAAACTTCTTTGATCTCAACTTCTTTTGCAGTTCAGTTCTAAAGTTAACTTCTTTAGGTTAATAGGAAGTGTATGTAGTATATTTTAAAACTATTTATTTTAAGTTATTTTTGTTTATTAAAATTTTTAATGCAACAAAATGTCAAATTTAAATATGAGTTCTAAAATGAAATTCATACTAATTCTATGGATTTTATTGCAATTGAGTGAGAATTTCCAATGTTATGGCTTCTCGGTAAAGCATAAAAAAAGAGCTGGAACCACAAGTGCGCCAGTGCCATTTACGGCGATACACGAACAAGTCAAAGAAGAGTCATCCATTTTAAATCAACCACAGGCCGTAGAATATGAGGATGCAAATGGTGGGTAGATTATTGAAACTTTAATTCGAATTGTAAAATTTTGGGCAACTGAAATTGAAGTTTAACAGATATTAGAGATTTTTTGATATTGTATTTGAGATTATTATATTAGCTCCAGAAATTTTAATATACCCTCGACCACTAGTGGCGAATTAGTGAACATTTTTTATGTTTAGAAAATTTTTAGAGTATTTTGGTCATAACTCGGCTATTTTAAACCGATTTGACAAATTTATGTATGTATATATCGACGTATTAAGGAAGAAATTCACTATTTTCTTAAGTTATAAATTTTAGCCTCGAAAGGCTCTTTCTTTCCCGAAAGTGCGTATTTTTCAAAACAAATATGGTCTGTTTTTGACATATCAAACGTATCTGTGGGTCATACTCAGGGTTGTTAGGCTTTTTTCTTCAAAAATCGTCAAAAGTTTTAACAAAATACGTCAAAATCGTCACGAAAATTTAACAAAATCGTCAACAAATCGTCATATATTTAAATTTACAAATTAGAGACAATTTATTGCATTGATTGGTTCAAAAATATAAATTTTTAGCAAGAAATTCTATTTATGGTAAAGAAAGTGATATGGTTAAGTTTTATTCTATTTATTTCAGCAAGTGAGCTGAAATATACATATTTATCTTTGAAAAGTAATACTAAGAATAAATATATTTTCATAAAAACATAACAAAAATTTATTTATGTATTTCGTTTATCCATATTCACAAAAACATTAAATAAAAAATAAAATCTCATTTTCTATTAACTCGAGTTATCTTAAATGATTAATTTTTAATGCTTTCACAATTTCACTATTTTTACTGTTGAAGGTGGTAAACCAAGTGTTCTGTCTATATCAACAGTCTTTTTACTCGACTTGAAACGATTTATTACGCCCAATTTTTGTTCCAAACAAATGCATTTTCTCCTATTTGCACTCATTTTTTAATTTTTCTTATTAAGAACCAATTTCTTACTTCTTAACACGCAACTATACTCAGAATAACTTACCTAAAGGGCCAAATACACTTGTCAAATGCTAGTCCAGCTGGCGAATTCAACGTGTACGTGTGTTTGACGTAATATTCGCCGTTATATCCAAAGTTTTTGATTTTTCATCAAGCGTTGTCGGTGTCACACATACAAACATATTTTCACTATTACAACCACAATGATTGATAAGTACTTTGATCAATGTATTTGGGCATTTACAGAATTAAATGGGAATAAATAGAAAAATTCATCACATGTGATTATGACTTCAGAGAAGAAATGTAATCGTGTAGCGACGCAAATCAAAATCATAAAAACGCAAAGGATTTAACCAATTTTTAAAAAGTGGACCAAATAGGACCGAAAAAAGGGGCTCTAGTGTATATTTTTGGCAGTTCGATGGCATTCATATAATTGTAGAATTCGAATTACTAATGCTTCTCATGAAAGCCATTTGGTTTGTGATGGGGGAAGAATTTGTTTTTTTTTGTTTAATTTCCAATAATTTTTTGTGTTTCGAAAAATTGATTTTACGTTTTGGACTGTTCCCAATATAATTGTAAATATTTCTTGTAATGGTTTTATTGATGCCAGAAAATTGTCATAACACTATTACTTTTAGTAAAAAAATCGTCAATCGTCATTTTACAGTATTTTAAAAAAAAATCGTCAAAATGACGAAAAATCGTCACATCTAACAACCCTGGTCATACTGGCGACCTAAAAATAAGGTTTTTTATTTTAATGTTTTTAGCTACTTTTTTTTGCATTTTTTTTTCTCATTTTTTAGACATTTATTAACTGATTTGGATGATTTCAAATAGCAAATCTGTCCATAAATGGCTGAGATATGAGCAAAAAAACCACGACTGCCTCAAATTTTTTTTCGTAAAATCCCATATTGCTGCTGTTTTTTTACACCCATTAACTAAAGTAAAAAGGTACTCCGTTTTCATAAACGATTAATAAATTTAATTTATTAAGGATCATTTTCATAGTAAGTTTGTTCTTTAAGCCTTTATTAAATTTAAAAATTTTTTATGAATACAGGCAATAGTTAGTTAATTAAAAATTTGAAAATTTTCAGAAGAAGCAAAACCATTTTTTATTTAATATGAAAGGCATATGAAAAAGTACTTTTTTTCTACCAAAAAGTAAACAAAATAGCTCGATATTTTTACAGTGGATATTTCTGATAAATAAATTTTTTTTAGACATAAATGTACAGCTTAGTTGATTAAACGATGCCCGTCTGTCCATCTGGTTTTCTGTACATCTGGGAACGGAAAGAGAAAAAGTCTCAATATTAGGTTATCAATACACAACATTTGACAAAATGTGAGGAATGCAGAAGCTGGCGTCTTTTTTATTTAATTTTAATTCCCTAAGCTAATCAAGCGAAGCTTTATGATTGTATGCAGGAAAGAAACCAGAGTCTCTCACTACCAGCTAGCCTACCGGGGCACTGTGTTGAAACTTTTAATTTATTTTCTACTCTTTGATGCTTTTCACATTCCGTGTATTCTAGCCTTAAGAAAATCTAAAAAACTTTTCTAGCTAAAATTTCAAATCGGTAAATTACAAAATGATCTACTTAAGCAGGGCTATTAGTTAAGCAATATAATTCAAAAAGTGTATTAATATTTCTCTATTTTGTCAAATTATTTTATTTTTTATACGACAAATAATGACTCATTAAAAAACTCATAACTTTTTTGTGTTGAATTTATAAAAATAAAAATATTTCTAATAAACAAAAAAAAAAAAAAAACCCCGTATTAAACCTAAACAAATTAGCGTTATTTTTATTATTATATTATTTAAAATTTTTGTTTTGCTAAATAAAACACAAATTAGTAAATAATTAATTTAATGGGCTTTAATCGATATAACCCAAGCTATTATATAAAATCGGCTGTGACGAATCTTTGATACCCTACACTTTTATTTCTCACGGAAGTGTATTTTTGATTTGAAACGTAGTTATCGCTAAATTGCGATGTGTGACTGGTAGCTAATTTTCAGCTATATGGTACTTACTTGTAGCAAATTTTTAATCATATCGTTATTAAGTGTTTTTCGAGATTGGGTTGGCCTTCATAATATGCGCTACATTCATTGTAATTCGGTAATTATTCCTTGGTGTTACGTATGGATTGATAAACTTAATTGCCATTTGTAATGGCGGCGTGTGTAATTACGCAACATAATCTGAGTCATTACACAAAAAATTAACTGCCTATTTTTGATATTAAAATTTTTGTTTAGAAATTTTAGTTTTTTATTGTTGTTATAATGTAAACTATGCAAATATAAAGAAAACATACATAGAAGTATATATATAAATTTACATGTTTCGAGCATTTATTTTTTCATCTCTGTGGTTCAATTCAACGGGTGACCAACCTCCGGCTCTTATGCTGTCGTCCACTCAAGTCCCTAAATGTTTAATTTAATTTTGTAAGTTCAAAAATACAAAAAAAACATCAGAAAAGAAAGTACTAATTGAAAAACATAAAAGTACCAAAAAGTCTCCTCTTATATTTTCTCAATCACTCAGGACTCTGTATGTTGAATTTTATGCTTCTAGGTTCAGTATTAATAAAAATTCTAAAAGTACCAGTTAAAGACAAAAAAAGTACCAAAAACATCCCTCTCACAGATTCTCATCCACTCAGGAACTTGCATTTTAATTTTATGTTTCTAGGTCCAATATTAATGAAAATTAAAAAAGTACCAGTTGCTGATCGAAAAAGTACCAAAAAGCTTCTACTAACAGATTCTTATGCACTCAAGACCATGCATGTTTAATTTTATGTTTCTAGGCCCAATTCTAACGGAAATTCAAAAAGTATCAATTGAGAAACAAAAAGTACCAAAAACATAACTCTTATAGATTCTACTGCACTCTAGACATTGCATGTTTAATTTTATTTTACTACATCCAATATTAACGAAAATTAAAAGAAAGTACCAGTTGTAAAAATAAAAAGTACTAAAAAGCTTCCACTTAGAGATTCTTATTTACTCAGGACCATGCATGTTTAATTTTGTGTTTCAAGGCATAATACTGACGGAAATTCAAAAAGTATTTATTGAGGAACAAAAAGTACCACAAATTTCCCTCTTATAGATTCTCCACCACTCAGGAAATTGCATGTTTAATTTTATGTTTCTAGGCCTAATATTAACGAAAATTAAAAAAGTACCAGTTGAAAAACAAAAAAGTACCAACATTTTTCATCTTATAAGGTTATCATTCACTCATGGCCCTGCACCTAAAATTGTATGTTTCTAAGTTCAATATTATATAAAACTCTCAAAAATTACCGCATATAGCACGACAAAGTAAAAGAAAGAAATTTTATTTCCCGTATTTCCCCTTGTTGATACTTTTTTCTCCCTATTGAAGTATCAAAAATATGTACTTTTTTACCCCTCAAACTTTCGAATTTTGAAAAAGTACCAAATTTATTTGGTATATTCTTTATTTCTATATTTATTGGTTTAAAAGATAGATGGGGTGACAAAGAAGTACCAAAACACAGGTTATACTCGTTTACTCCCCAAAAGGGATTTAGATCCAGGGACTGCAAATAACAATAATTTTTCAAATTTACTGCCTGCTTTTAAAACGCGAGTGCAAAAGTGACTCGTTTAAATAACATTTTAAACAAATAGTTTTGAAATTTTGGAATAAAGTTAGGCAGTTAAACTAAAAAAAAATCAAACTAAAAGATAAGTGCTTCATGCATAAGGAATCCACCTAGATAATCGTTGTTATATGGACTACATTTAGATTTATTAATTTATATTTTTTAAAGTTTTATTCAAAAACTCAAATTTACTGATGGTATTCTTAGTTCTATTTTTTCTTTAGGAAATTAAATTTATCTTGAGTTTTATTTATTCCTTAGAAATAAAAGGTATTTTTTAAGTTTTATTATTTTTCTTAGAAAAACATAATCTTTAAATTTAATAAAATTAATTTAATTTAACAAGTGAAAGTTTTTGCACGGACTCTGAGGACAAATTCGCCTTATATCGGTTAATATTAATTTTAGCGCAAAAGCAAAAAAATTAAATTTAAAAATTAACTGTTATTTTCTAACCAAAAAATAAAAAAAAAATAATTTTTATCACCTGAGAAATAAATAAAACTCAGAAAATAACTTTTATTTTCTAAGCGAAAAAATAAAATACAAGATAAAATGATTTAAAAGTGTGTTTTATAAAATAAAACTTTTAACCGTTACGGTCCCTGGTTAACTCAGATTTAAATTAAACTAGACAAAAATTCATTTAAAACTTAAATTAAATCAATTTAATTTAAATTTTAACCTAAATTTAAATATGTATGTATTTGTATTAATTTAACCCCCACAGCTAATCAAAAAAATCATGGCACCACCAGTTTATTGAAAAGTTGTGATCCCTGTCCTGATGGCATATTGTGTGTGCCCCAAATACAATGTCCCGCCCATGTGCGCATGAAAGACCACGAAAAACCACAAGTATGTGATTTAGCTGGTGGTAAATTTGGTTTCTGTTGTGTCACCGGACAAAATCATACAGGTTCATTATGTCAAAATTTAAATATGTTTGGTTTAATGTGTGTTAATATTTGGTGTTATTTGTTTTTGTTGTTGCAAATTTTAAGGTATTCGTTTGGACAAGGCTCGCATGCCTGCTGTAAGATTTATGCCACCCCATGTTATAGAAGAGGCCCGACTAAAGTTTGAACATTTAATGCACCAAATTGCCATGATACCCATTGCACCAGGCCAACCCGATTTTGTACATGGCATGGTATTTCATTCATCGCCCCACGAAGATGTACAAAATTTCCATTTAACAAATTCAGCCATGGAACAAGTGATTACCACTCAAGTGTTTACTAAAAAGTAAAAAATTAAAAACAAAAATATACCCAAGGTACACTTACACAAGGTACTCTCGTTGTCCAAATTCGTGTGTATGAGCAAAAATTTGTACCTGTGTGCGTTAAATTGTTTTTGATTTATATGAAGACAAATTTGACAAATCGGGTATTTTTATAGAGCTACATGTCTACACTCCCAAATGAGTCTACCTTGTGTAAATGTACCTTGGGTATATCAAAATAGTTTTGAATAAAAATTCTTAGCATTTCCCCTTTTCTAGAGAGCAAATTCCCATTGATGATATTATTACAAACAACATAGAGGTTGAATTTAAGGAAACCCCTTTGGCTCACAATTGTCAACCGCCCCGACCCTGTTCAAATCGTAATGCCAAATATCGTACATTTGATGGTTCGTGCAATAATCCCAATCCCTCTCGTTCACATTGGGGTTCTGCTGGTCAGCCCATGGAACGTTTATTGCCCCCGGCCTACGAAGATGGTGTATGGACACCACGTCAGCATAGTAAAGACGGCTCGTTGTTGACTAATGCCCGAGAAATTTCGAGGATTTTAATGGCTGATGCCGACAGGCCACATCCTAAGCACAATTTATTGGTTATGCAGTTTGGACAGTTTTTGGCTCACGATGTCTCACAATCGGCTTCGGTGAGATTGGGTGAGTGACGAAATAAGATCATTATTTATGTTTAATTTTTCAACCCAACTATGAATTAAAATTCCCTGGGAGTTTTCTTCCTTCTTCCATTTTTCCTATGTAAATTCAGTTTTTAAAAATGGGAAAAAAAACTCCCGTGTAACTTTTATTCATAATTGGACTGTTTATTTTTCCTTTCAAATCATACACTCTACCCCCCTCCCACCCCCACCTCCCAGAAAATGGCGAATTAGTACAATGCTGTACTGCCAAAAATGACGCCGTCCTACCACCAGAACGTCGCCATTTTGCCTGCTTCCCCATTGAAGTCGATCCGAATGATGAGTTTTATGGCGTTTTTGGTATCCGTTGCATGAACTTTGTTCGCTTATCATTGGCCACTAATTCTGAATGTCGTGCTGGCTATGGCAAGCAGCGCAGCAAAGTTACTCACTTTTTAGATGCTTCTCCGGTGTATGGTTCGAGTTCGGAAACAGCACGGGAATTGCGTGTTTTTAAGGGTGGTAAATTGCGCATGTTAAATGATTTCGGAAGGGACTTGCTGCCTCTGACAAATGATAAGCATGCGTGTGAGAGTGATGCACCGGGAAAGACTTGTTTTAAGTCGGGTAAGTGCAAAACTAAAATTAATTAACAATTAAAGAGAATTTATTTAGAAAAAAATCCTTTAAGAAAACATTTAGGTTTTCAAATTTCTACGGAATTAAATCTTCAATTATAATCCTTTTCTATTAAATTAAATAATGCTCATGTATGTGTGTATGTATATCTTAACACTTTCGCAGGTGATGGTCGAACTAATCAAATTATCTCTCTAATTGCTATTCATATACTCTTCGCTCGAGAGCACAATCGTATTGCCGACATATTGGCTCGCTTAAATCCACATGCCAGCGATGAAAAACTCTACCAGGAAGCACGTCGCATTGTCATCGCTGAATTGCAACACATCACGTACAATGAATACTTACCGATTGTCATAGGACCCATGCAAATGAAACGCTTTCGCCTCACCACCCAACATCATGGCTACAGTGCAGATTACAATAGCGAAATAAATCCAAGCATAACAAATGAATTTACTGGTGCAGCATTTCGTATGGGCCATTCAAGTGTGGATGGTCGTTTTCATGTACAGCAGGGACATGGTAAAATTGATGAAATCATACAAATACCCGATGTAATGTTTAATCCATCACGTATGCGAAAGAGAACATTTTATGATGATATGTTGAAGACAATGTTGGTGCAGCCGATGCAAAAGGTGGACAGTGCGATAACACATGGGGTGAGTTTGGGAAAGGGGGTGGACAATATGAAGAGATGGTCTTTAATTGTGTATTTACTTTGATTTTATAGTTGAGCCGTTTTCTGTTTCGGGGTCATAATCCTTTTGGCTTGGATTTGGCGGCTTTCAATATTCAACGTGGTAGAGACCAGGGGTTACGTAGCTACAACGACTACTTGGAAGTGATGGGGAATCGCAAGATACAGAGTTTTAATCAATTGCCAGTGGAGGTGAGTAATTTTTTAAATTATAAAAAAATTTAATAAAAAAATACTTTAATATACACATATTATTAGCCGTTAGGCAAAAAGGGGTTAAGTCAAAAAACTCATTTTGAGCTTTTGATAGTCTACGATTTTACTTATGGCGATTTCTTTTCTGAGAAAAATATGTTACATTATATACATGTTACACCTTTTTAATGTTACCTATAATCTCACAAAGTGTAACATGTTCTATAAGTACAACTGCACAAAATTAGCTGATTTTGTTTAAAATTAGCACACTTTTAACATTAATGTACTTTATTAAAGTTCTCTAAAACCATTTAAACGGGTTTTGCACGCTATAATGGATTAAAGAACACATATTGACACCACTTAAAACATGCAAAACATAAAAACCATTATAAAATGCATTTAAAATTAAACAAAATTAATTTTTCCCTTTAGATTGGACGCAAATTATCCCAGATCTATCATTCTCCCGATGATATTGATCTATGGGTTGGTGGTCTTTTGGAAAAAGCCGTAGAAGATGGTATAGTGGGCAGTACTTTCTCAGAAATTATAGCCGATCAATTTTCCCGTTTTAAACTGGGCGATCGTTATTATTATGAATATAATAAATCGATTAATCCAGGGGCATTCACCATGGATCAGTTGCATGAGATAAGAAAGGTAACCATGGCCCGAATTATTTGTGATAATGCTGATCATATAAGTTTGGGCGAAGTGTCACCCATGGCATTCGTAAGAGCCGATTTTCCGGGGTAAGTAAATATGATTCGATAAAAAAAGATTTTTAATGTAAAGAAAAAGAAAGAGAGAGAGGAATAGAAGAAAAGAAAGACAGATTTTAAAGTGGACACATTTTGCTAAACTTTTTATTACATGATTTTGTAAAACAAATAAAAATAGGCTTGATTTACAGTGACAGCAATGTTTTTACTTGGTATTCACAATAAGGCAACAACTTTTTTTTACAACTACACATATGTATTTCCAATCAAGAATACGTTTGAAAATTTTACCCAGAACAATATTAAACCTTCGTTCTCAATGGTAGAAACAATTTGGTTCTTTCTTCTATTATAGTTTTTTCCAAAGAATTCCATATATTTTTCCTTCATTTTCAGAACAAAAATTTAACTAAAGTTTTTTTAAAAAGTCGAATCTACTTTTACTTCAACAACAATATGTATAAAACTATAAATGACGTTTATATTAATTTTATTTAGTTTTGAATGAAAATTTTAATAATACGTTGTAAAAAATAATAATAAATACATAATATTGATGTGGGCTAACGTTTTCATATTCGAAAATGTGTGTGGCTGCGAAAAAAAATTGCTGCTATAT
Organism: Pollenia griseotomentosa; assembly: GCA_963931875.1. Classification (NCBI taxonomy): domain Eukaryota; kingdom Metazoa; phylum Arthropoda; class Insecta; order Diptera; family Polleniidae; genus Pollenia; species Pollenia griseotomentosa. Next base: position 222,928,071 of record OZ007560.1, read on the forward strand.
TGTGAACACCAAGTTAAAATGTTACTGCCATTATGAACAAAGCTTTACTTGTTGTCAACCAAAATCGTATGGGATTTTCGTTAAAATTTTTTTAAAACTTTTTTACAGAATTTCTAGACAAAAAATAATAAAACTTTTTGTATTGTAATTTTTGTTAAACTCCTCCTTTTTTACAGCAATCAACCATTAAAATGCGATAGTCCTCACATACCCAAAGTGGATTTCGAAGCCTGGCGTTTTTAATAAAAAAAAAGGTTTTATGTTTTCTTTATAACCATACTTATTTTAATTTTATTAATGTTATTTATTATAAACATTTTATTGTAAATTGTCATTTAAAAAAATTATATATATAAACAATTTTTATCTATAAGTTATACACTATTAATTAAAACAATTTGCTCGTCTTAAGGACATACAATAAAACATGATATAATCATAAATAAATGTATAGCTTAAGGCCCGATTTCACAACTTACCGAACGCTTAAGGTTGGATTTTATCGGTCGTACAAAAAATGTTCCATTAGTAAAATTTTACTTTAATCTAAAGTGAGCGATAAGTTAAAGGAAGGTTCGTTCTACCTGGTAGGTCAAAGTAAAGTTGTAATAATGCAATACTTTTTATACGGCCGATAAAGTCTTACCTTTAGATATCGGTAAGTTGTGAAAACGGGTCTAAAAAGTTTAAGATGTTGGTGGGGGAAATAAGTCGTTTTCTGATATTAATTTTTCGCGGTTTTCGAAAAAGGTCACCCACAACACGCGGTAAAGTACGAAAATATTTTTTTTTATTTGTACTTATACATTTAGCCAAAAGCTTTAGCAAAACAACACTTATATTAAATTTTAAATTCATGTCCTTTAATAACACTGTGCTAGTTGCAAAATAAGACAAGCCGGCACATGGCGTTTAAGCATAATTCGGGTATGCTAAATCCAATGGTGTACACAGTTTTTTCAGGATTGATGGAGGAGGTTGCACAACATATATTCGCGTAACTCAAAAACGGTTTAGTTAATTGAAATTACTAAAAAACCGAAACTCCGCAATAAAATAAAAGTAAAAAAAAAAGTAATATGAGCAGGCGTTTTAGAAACATAATTTTTTTTTTGGAAAAAAAAACAATTTTCTTATCAAAATTTCGAAATTTTAGTTTCTTAAATTTTTTAAAGGTGGGTCAGATGTATGACCAACCCTTCTTTATTTTTCATCTCAATCACTTATTTTTAACATACCTACGTGCTATCTCCATTCCTTAAGGGGGCTCCCATACAAAATGTTCAATGCAGACTAGAGATATATTGAAGAAAAGTCCCATAAATGCCCAGGAATTGCCCCTAGTGGGATAAATTGTATGACCTGCGACCTCATTTAGTTTTTTGTCTTAAATATTTTCTCAAGACATACTTTCCCCTTATTACCACTTCTTAGGGGGGCTCCCATACAAATATTGGGTTTTATGAAATTCTTAAATTAATTAAAATTTGTCGAGTTTTGTGAATAAAATCAAAAGTTGTAAACAGATTTTAATCATTTATGGCTTGTTTTGTTTGCAGCTTCGTTTCTTATAGCTGCATTTTCCAATTTTTTATGAATTTTTAAAAAAGTAAAATTTCAACATTTTGTTAGGAAATTATTTTTTTTTTTCGAAAAAAAAAATTATGTTTCTAAAACGTCTGCTCATATTAAAAAAAGTTTTACTTTTCTTGTTGCGGAGTTTCGGTTTTTTTTTTAGTAATTTCAATTAACTAAACCGTTTTTGAGTTACGTAAATATATGTTGTGCCACCTTCTCCATTTTCGATATAAAGGTATATCTCGAAAACAAGAGCTAACCTAAAAACGGTGGGCACCATTGGATTCAGCGTGCCCGAATTATGCTAAAACGCCATGTGCTTAGCTTGTCTAAAAAAAGTGTCAATTTCGATCACAGTGTAATTAAAAAACTTTTTTTCATTTTTTTATAAAATATTTCAAATTTTTTTATTAAATTTTTTTCTTTGGGGATTTTAGAAAATCGCTTTTGTGGGTGATGTTTTTATTTTCAAACGACTCAAGCAAATTGTTTTCGTACATAACACAATATTCGCTATCGCGTAGTGCTAGGGCAAAAATTTGGTTATACCCCTAAAGTACTCATACATATGTACTTTAGAAGGGCTAAACTTTATATTGTAGAAATTATAAATGGAATGAAAAACATTTCCCACCTGTGCTGAAGGGTAGAATTAAAACAGGCTGAAATTATATAAAAATCCATGAGTATGGCATGTTTTGCTCCTAATGTGTTTTTAAATAAATAAGTTCCAATAAATTTTAATTAATTTAATGGCTACGGTAAACAATTAGTATCAAATAAATGAATGTCTAAAACTCATATGTAAGTTAATTTCAATTTTAAATCAATCATTAATAAATGTTTCGATTAATTAATGTAATTGCGTTTTATTGACAACTTTATTTACATATCTACAAATTTTTTTTTTTACAAGATCATGTTTGTTATAATTTTGAATTTAAAAAAATTTTAATAAACAATTAAATGATAATTTTATTTATTTAACAAAAAAAAAAAAAAAAAAGTGACAAATAAAATTTAACTTGTAACTTTATTAAACGCTTTGCTAAACGCAAAATCTCTCTCTTAAGACCCTTTTGCCCTCAAAAACTGATAGATTTCTTAATCAGATCCCAAACTGAAAGCTCTAGATTTGTAAGTTTTAAAAACCTCTATGAAATTGTTAAAGTATAGAAATATACACACATTAAAATGTACATACATACATATGTATGAATGAATGTACACAAAAATTTTTTATTTTGCTTAATTAACAATTGAATGTTAATTTAATTTATTAATAAAATATTTTTTATTTTTGGTTAAATTACAAAAAAAAAGAATCTGTTTTGTCAAGCGTCAGTATCGTTAATCATAAATTATATGTATAATAATATTGTATATTATTGAATAACATATTTATTTTTGGATGCCCCCGGTTGGCTAGTTGGTAGTGAGCTATTCAATCAGTGTCAGGGTTGCTGTTTTGATTCCCGCTAGATACTCTGGTTTTTTTTTTAACTAGATACAACGGGCGTAGGTAAATTATATATTTTTTTTATTTTTATACCATACACCGCTATTGGTGAATAGTGGACCATAGATTCTATTATATAATAGTGCTGGGATACTATCGATATTTTCTACTATCGATATTTATCGATAGGTCAGATTTCACTATCGATATATCTACATTACTATCGACTGAATGTTTATACTTAAGTAGGAAAACTTTAACTAGCTTTTTATCAGGTTACAGTTCGTTGTTTTTATCACTTTATTGAACGTATGAGACGTTTGTATGTACGCACGTTGTTTTAGATGACAGTTTTTAAAAATTGTGATGCTGATAAGCACCTTCTGAAGGAACCAAAGTAACCGGGACTATAAGATATTTTATTGCAACTTTAGATAATGTTCTAATTTGATTTGATTCTCAACCCAAAAGCGGACTTTTCCTCTAATGGTCGTTCATTTTTTTATTCTATGCTCGCAATTGAATTGCATTTTTATTTGATTTTTTTTACAACATCATAAAACTATCTGACATTTCAGTCCCTATGTAAACATATACAAATTTCGGCATAAAGGACTTAAGTTAGTAGTAAAAAAAGCACAGCTAAGCAATCTATACCACCTGCCATTCTTGTTGTTTGTAAACATTGCTGTTATTCTGCGCAAATTAATAATAGCAAGTAAGAACTTGCGGCAAAAGACTATCGATAGTACTATCGATAGTTTCCCAGCACTATTATTTAATTTTCCGAAATTTAACCAACATTTCAATAGTCGTTATAACATTTGACGGTAAAAAACGTTTCTTTAATTATAAACGTGTTCATCAAATATCGTTGTGAAAGGTCAAATGCTGACTAAAGCTCATTTACAGATCCGAATTCGTTTTAGCCCTATTTATTTCACTTTAAGGAACCAAAAATCTCTTAAAAATATAAGTAACAGGATATAACTTGAAGTTTGAAAAGATCGAAATCTTAAATAAAATCTTATTTCTGAAAATCAATTTAACCCATATAAACAAATCTCTTAAAATTACTATTTGGAAAAAAATTAAGAATCCATCATTCTTTGAAAAAATTGAGTTTGCTGGAGAAATACGCATAGTTACCTCAATATTACTTAAATATCATGTTCACATCTTCGAAAGGTCTCAGTTTGTTCTTTCCAAATCAGCTGAGAAATTAAAAATCGGTTGACATTCAACAAAGTTACTGGCATTTACGTGCAAAAGGTACGAAAAACCGGGTTTTTACCCGTAACTCGAGATTTTGGAGGTGTTTCGCAAATTTCAAGGATTTCATAGTTTTGTTGTGCTCGACAAGAACTACTAGAGGAAAATTTCCACATCCCAGGGGCCAGATTCTGGCATTCGTGATCGAGTACTTTCTCGATTCGAAAGCAATTTAATATCTAATTATTTCAGTCAATACTGAACGAATCGGAATTATTTTTTCGTTATTGTAAAGTATTCATTTGAGTTTCACAATACTGAAAAAATAATTTAGATTCGTTCAGTATCGACTGAAATAAAATTGCTTTCGAAACGAGAAAGTACTCGATCACAAATGCCAGAATTAGGCCCCAGGTATTTTTGTTTCATTCTTTTTTGTAACACTGTTTACGTTGTAACGTTTTGTTGCATGGTTTATTTCAATACGAACATGTTGCGCCCAACAAGACCTAGATTGGTGCAAAAATTATAAAGTAACAGAAGATTTACAGCCGTATTCATAACAAAAAGTTAGCCACAGTTTGTACACTACGTGCAACGAGAGGCTAACTAGAATGCCGATTAAAGGCCCAACCAGAATGTGCATAAACAAACTTAAGCTACTGTCAAAAAGAAAACAAAAAGCCTCTTAAATGCATTTAAAATAACAAAAAGAAAATAAAAAAACATGGTTTCCGTACGGAATGAGCAATTAGTTTCGCACCTTGCTTAAGCAAATGACAGTTCTATAAAACTTAACATAAAGTTTCCTTAAGTTCAATATGGGCTAACACATATGATTTACATGTATTTGCTCAGTTGCTTAAGGCACGTTATTCACATTCTGGTTGGGTCTTAAGCCTAGCAGCTTGTAAGCACAGAGTTTATTAATAACAAACTTTTGTCCATCTGCTAACTTTTAAAAAATCAACTCTGAATTCTAATGATGCCACATTATATTACTCAAAAATGCAACACGTTTGCATTAATCATCGCTGGTTTTGTAATTTTTTTGTAAATTTTTTTATTTTCTTCCACATCTAACAAATTTAAAAAGTTTTTAAAATTAAAATAAAATAAAAAAAGAAAGAAAAATAAAATAAAATAAAACAGTAATTAAAATAAAACCAACCAAATTGTTTAACATTAAACAGCTGTTTTTTTATAAGTTGGCAAACGTTTGGCATTTCGTTAACAAGAGTTTAGCAAATCGTTAGCCAGAGTTTGGTAAGTGTATTATAAATAAACTTTGTGCTAACTTCATGCCAAATTTTCATTATAAATACGGCTGTTAGTGAATTAACCAACATAGTATGTAATTTAACAGTTTTTTTTTAATATTTTTTGATACTTAACATTTCGCTTTGTGTATTTACTTGGTGTGTTTTTTTGATTTGGTCAAATTAAAAAGTGGGATATTTCAAATAATCTTCTGTAACTTTGTCATTTTTTTTTACCGATTTGGATCCTATTGGGAACAAAATGTCCGTAGTGAAATAAGCTTAAGTCGTAAGTAATAGAACTTAAAAAATTTTATTGTTTGGTTAAAAAAAAACAAGTTGAAAAGAGCAAAATTGCAAAAAATCATTAAAATTTTTGTGAAATTTGATCTTTGGTCCAATGTAACTTAGTCATTCCTTGACCAATTTATACGAGCGACCTATGGTTGTTTTAGTAATTTCATTATCTGTGAATAAAAATAAAGGAATAAAAAATCCTTCGAATATTTTCGAAGATACATTTATTAAAGTGACATCATCTTTTTCAAAACCGACAATAACGGTAATGAGTGTTGCAAAATTAAAATTTTGAAATGGTACTGAACTTCAATTAAAAGAGTATTTTTCTTCACCAAATGGTACTTTTTGTTAAAAAAAAAAACAGTAATTTATGAAAATAAAAGGAACAAAAAATATTTTATTGGAATTCATTTATCTAAGTACACTAATACCCCGGTTTGCGTCGTTTTCGAAGATGCGTATAAAAACTCTTCATGTTAGCGCCAACGGAGACTTATAGTGTCATATACCAATAGATTCGAACTGACGAGCTCTTTCAGAATCTGTAGTGCTCTTAAAAAAAAAGAGTTTTATGTTTTCCGTCAAAAATAAAACTCATTTTAGGAGTTTTATTTCTTCGTCTAAAATAAAACTTATCTGAGGAGTTTTATTTTTTCCGTCTAAACAAATGGTTATTCAAAAGAAAGCTTTTACTTGATTTGAGTCTCGGAACCAATTAAATGAAAATCGATACATATGTATGGAAACACGTGCTTCGATTTGCGTCGTTTTTCCGGTCTCAATTAGCAACGCAAACCGAGGTATTGGTGTATTTAATAGCAAACAGTATTTATATTTGAGGTACACATCAGTGTTGCCACCAACGAAATGGTAAATTACACATGGATCATGCCAAAATTACACATGAAAATACGAATTACACATGCTATCTTTTTACGCATGTCACAGAAACAAATTTCGATCAAAAGTGGAATTAAAACAGTTGTTGACTTTTTTAGAAAACGTAAACCAATTTCAATTTCTGTTTGCAAACAAATATCGTCAAATAAAATGCTAAAGGGCGTTACAACTCTTTTTTTTTACAGGAGAAGCAAAAAACTTTACAAAATCAATAACAACAAGGTGTAATTGGCGTTTGAATGTCTTTAAAAAAATCGCCATTTTTGATCTAAAATTGTTTGTGAACATTAAGTTTAATAAAACGAAGAAAACTCAATCAAAAACCCTTATTCCGACTTTTTTTTGTTGTTAAGCCCTTTGAATTTGAAGGTGAAGATATGTAACTTACATTTCATTTTGGTATGATAAAGGTTCTGATGCATCTCTCAAATGTCATCGGCGCAATTTTTCAACAGAATGTTAATTCAGTTCCTCTATCGCCGGACATTTTTATATTTTTTACTAATCCAACACAAAAATATTTTTCAAATGTCTCTTTATTTGCTTTTTGTTTACAACAATCGTATCGTTGCTATATTTAATGCAAAAAAATAATATTTTTATTTTACCTTTTAAAAGATTAAAACAAAAATAACTATTTGCAAAGTAGGAAATAATCTGTCTCCAAAGAAATTTTTTATATCAAAAACTTTTTTCCAATAATATTCTGCATTCAAATTGCATGTTGTCGCGAAAATATTCTTGAAACTCCTTAAGTTTTATCTTCCGAGCATTACTTCTAATAAAACAAGATTTAATATTACAAATTAAATCTTCCAAATATGTTGGAAGGTTCAGACAGGCCTTCGACGTTACAATAGGTGGCACGAGCATTTTATCAAAATAAAAACTGACTTTTCGTCTTTTAGCAACTTAACTTCTGAATTATACTGTCCAAACATAACATGAGATGTATCTGTTGCAAATCCAACTAGATTTTCAAAAGGAATCACTTTTTCTATAATCGTGTTTTTGAGAAGCTCAAACATTTCCTTTGCAGTCGATGATCCACTCTCTTTGAAAAAAAAGAATAATGTACCCAGGATGTTTCGTCGTTATAATAAATTGTGGCAAAAGCTATCTACATAAATGCCAAATGGTTAGTAGTAAATGATCCAACCATTTTTAGTTCAGCTCTCTTAACGCTTTCATTCTTTTAATTAAATTTTGAAGTTCTGCTAAGAATAATAAACCTTTTTACTTCTTGCGAAAAAATAATAACAAAAATTAGTGCTACAAAACGTTAAAATATTAAATTACACGTGAATTACACATGCAGTCAATTACACATGGGCTACACATGAAAAAAATATTACACATGATATGTGTAATTACACGTGAGGTGGCAACACTGGTACACATGTAAATAATATCACAGGTTAAGTATGTATACACTATTATTGTATATGTTATTCACCATATTATTTTTATATTGTCCTATATTATTCAATAAGTGGCACAATTGTTTCAATTTAAAAATGGCCCAACTCTTATTTAAAAAAATTAACCTTTAAAGCAAAACAACACAGTAAATTGTTGCCAACACATTTCACAGTATATTGCACTTCTTTTCTGATTTCGATTCTTGCCAATATATTGTGTCACCTTCGAATATCACAAGCACATTGGCGATAAAATTGAACAGTTCTATTGCATATTGCATATTTTCTAAAAAAAAATATTTGATATAGTTCATATTTTTATGAATAAGTAAATAAATTTAAAAAATTTTTTTTGTCAACATAAATTTATACTGGTATTTACCCAGGAAAAACTTCGCCTACAAAATAATGTGTTGAGTAATCAGTAAAACATAAAAGCACTACTTACAATTCTACTGAAAGAACCAATCAATTTTACAAGGGATGTCCCAAAATGAACGCATTCAAAAGTAAGTCATTATTTTTTTTAACTACATACATTCAGAAAAAATTAGTTATAGAAGTTGTTGTAGAAGTAGTTAAAGAAGAAAGCTACTAAATAATGAGTGATAGAAGCTTTTCATTTTAAAAAAAGTAAGCAAAGTTTATACTGGGTATATTTATATTTTAACTTTTGCAAAGTTACATTATTCAGACATTTACATATGTATATGTAAAACATACTTAGAACTATTATAGTTCTAAAAAAAAGTTTAAAACATTAATGTTTAAAAATAAAGATTTAAATTCAGTGCTATAAGATAAAGCAAATTTTCTTTAAGATATCATAAGAAATATTATAACTACAACAGCAACTACCAGTTGATTTTAATAGATTTTTAGCTTTTATCAAACTTGAAACAGTTTCTACGTGTAAACGATTTCGTCCTTTGCTTTTTACATCATTTTGCATTTGAAAATGTGCGTTCAATTGATGCTCAGAAATGTGGTATCGGTATCAATATGTGAAATGTCAGCAAACAATTTTTCCAAAAATTTTAAATATATTCAGTTCTGAAATGCTTTATTTCTAAGAGATCCGCTAGAACACGGAATGGCGAATTGATATTATTATAGTTTTCTTTATCGTTTGTAAATAACATTAATAACATCAGTAGAGTGAAGCTGATTATCACTTTTAAGGTTTTATGTTCAAAACAAAATTTAGTTCTTAATGTTTCGCAAATTGTCGAATAAAACGATTTCACAGTTTCTTTTATTTTATAAACTATTTCCTTAACATGGTATGTTTCTATAAATATGGTTTTTATTTAAATTTTCCACAAACATATTATCCAACGCATAACTTTTTATAAATTGTCCTGCCACCTGTAAGAACAAATATCCCATTCTGGAAACCAAAATATGAATCCTGGCGTCCACGCTTTGCATTTCAATATTAACGTCGTTAATTATTTTTAAAATACAACAACAAGAATTTTGCAACAAACACATGATAACCTAAGCCTGCTATGGAATGATAACATCACAGTTAAAAAGTTAAGAGTTAAAAAGCCCAAAGGATAAAAAAGTACTGAAAACAACGCGGGGGTACTGCGGTATTTTTAATATGAAAAAGTACTGAAAAAAGTACCAAAGTACTGAATTTTTCAACACTGACGGTAATTATCGAATATCTCAAAACTGTTCTACTTTTGACCGATCGATGCGCAAACAAATCCAAACTATGCATCAATAATTTTGTTGATGCTTTGTTGACATTTTTTTTACAAGGTTAACAAAACAGCACGTTGTTGCTTTGCATTAAAACAGTATTAAAACCGCATCGCTGCAATGTATTTGGCTGTTTTGGAACTCAACCATTTTCTTAAATACTAATTTATTGTATTTCGATTCCTAGTGGAGAGTATCTGCGCTTATTGCGTTTATCGAAATCTGTTTAGTCACCGTTTTTTTAATTTGTTATACGTATTTATTTTTTCAAATTTAATTGTGCATATTTAAAAGAATTTCTTTATGAAAATAATTGAATTCATTTGATTTGATTTTAAAAACAAGTAATAGTGCTATATTCGGCTGTGCTGTTTGTTTGATACCCTCCACCAAGAGAAAGAATTTTTCAGGGTTGGGCTTTATAATTAAAATCATCAAATCAAATATCATAGTATAATAATTTGCTGCAGTTTAAAGTCGCTTATTAAAGGCTATTTCAAAAGTATTCTTTGTAGTAGTGGTAGTAGTAGTAGCAGCAGTAGTAGTAGTAGTAGTAGTAGTAGTAGTAGTAGATGTTTTTTTTTTCTCAAATTACATTATAAAACTTAAAAGAATTTAATTTAAAATTTAATAAATGAAACTGAATAAAGTTTTTTTGGTTTCATTTAAAAGTAAAGCCATTTAGTTATTATATTCTTTAATTCAATTTTCAAATCTAAGCTATTTAAAAATTTTTCCGGGGGCCATAAACTTTAAATCGCCAATAACTCAGCAACACTATTAAGTGACTTAGGACTTTTTTTGCAGGATACCGACGATATGTAAGACCTAGGTTAATATAAGTATTAACGTACTTGTAAGTATTACATTATCATTGCGGTTTCCTTTTTTTAATACATATACATACATATGTTAATATTTAAATAAATAAAAACCAGTGTTTTATTTCAACATTTGAATTCGGATAAAAACCAATAAGACTATTTTCAGGAATACATTCTTAAAACCGATCTTAAAAGAAGAATTTCATTAAGAATTAATTCTTGATTTTAGATTTTTAATAAGAACAAAATCTTGAATTCGATCTTAAAATGAGAATTTATTCAAGATTACAATCTTAAGTGCGATCTTAAAAATATTAAGATTTTCTTCTTGAATTAAGAATTTTCGCATTTAACAGACTATTAAGATGGAAATGATTTGATTTTGAATGTAAAATTGATTACGTTTTTTCCCTTAGTGCGGATATGGCTAAATTGACAAAGAATTACTTAAGGCCCCAGAAGATATATGAATGAATATATAAGTTTCAAACGGAGTGACAAACTAATATTTACCGTTTCAACCTGTGGTGAAGGTTGTAATAATAAATACAAATTTTTATATCAATCATTTGTGTGTTTTGTTTTTTTTTTGGAAAATTTTTAGTTTCTTGATAAAAAAAACTATTTACAAAATTTCAACCAAAAACGTTTTTGGTGAAAGATTTGTTTATTTATAAGAAATTATTTTAAAAATATACACGACTCACAGTAAGATTTTAAGATTTTTTACCATGCAGTTGGCTAGAGGGATCCTATAAGAAGCAAAAATTGCTAAGAGAAACGTCCTATATCCCAAAATCTTTCCTTATTTTCAGTTGGAGTTTGGACTTTTTTCAAGCGCAATATTGGTGCAATTATTCGGCAAAACCCTTAAACGTGTGAAAGCTCGTGCAGGAAAGAAAATCTAATAAAACCAAATGGAGTGTACGTTAAAAGGTTAGTTAAATTCGTAAAAAATTTTGTAAATGTCAGTTTTTTGACAGAAAATTTTTAGCAGCAGAATCATAAGGGTACTTTTATCGTTTTTTCCAATAAAATTTGAGTTTTCAAATCAAATGACAATAAAACGCTGTCAAATGCTGTCTTTTGGAGGTTACTTGGAAAAGTATTAACTATCGATTAGGCCAAAATTCAGCTGCCACCTCCTGCCCCCTGAATTGTTATGGGTTGTTTTCTAGAGATGCTTTGCCAAAACCTCCCAGTCTAAAAATTTAATTTTATTGACATTTCCGTACTTCAAAAAATTTAGAAATATTTTCCATGCCTTAAACAACAATTATCGATAATAATGTTGCCCAAAAGTTATTAATAAACTGTTTAAACAAACAATTATTCAACAATTTTTGCGACGAGCTATTAACTTTCTTAAACAAATCGAATTCGTAAATTTTTAAGAAAACTCATATGAATTTTTTCAGAATTTTCTCTCAACTATAAAAATAATCTTATTTTTAGGTTGCAGATGTCCACTACTGGTGATTTAGCAAGGTTAAAATTATTCCAAGTAATAAAAGATATTTTAAAGGATGATATCAACGTGATTTATGAAAGGATTGAAATATTTTTGTCTGAAAACTAAAATGCGACTTATTATTTATCAGAAAACGAGAAACTATCAGATTTGGTGTATAAGATCAAAACCAGATGGGATTCAAGTAAGAAAAAATTATGATTGGTTGAGTAAGACAGTTGAGTTAAAAAAAGATGAAAAAAAGCAAGGCTCTGACATATGTGAGGTTAGCACGTTTGGGGTTTAAATGCCTTTGGTGACGCCATCTTGTATTTTCCATTTCGAATTTTATAATTCTGACAGAAAATTCGTAATCAGCGACCCCAAACCCTTCAAAAACGATATGTTACTTGATTATGATAAATAATACATGATATAATACCCCAGGGGGTGGTCGATTAGGGGTGAAGGGGGTGAATTTTCGCACATTTGACATAAAATTTGTAATCAGCGACCCCAAAAACCCCCATGATTCCATTTTAGAGTGAATTACTTGCATTTCCGAATTTTGGCCAGCTTTTTGGCAATCGGCCGCACTATGCGACTGTCGTCTGGCAAATTGAAAACAATCTTGTATTTACAATTTTATTAAACATTATTTTCAGATAATCTTTTTAAGAACATTTTCAATAAAATCGATATAAAACATTTTCATTTCAGACATAGTTGGGGGTAGTGCACTAAATATTGATTTAAATCAGCATTGAACTATCACTAAATAAAACTGCAAAGAATGTAGTTTGCACTCTTTTTTACCAGCTTTAGTGATGATTATTATTTTTTAACTACCACTAAAAAATTTTGAGTGATATTGCAAATTTTTTCACTATCACTAAACGCAGATTTGAATGCAAAAATCTGCACTCAAATCAAATAGTGCAAAATTCGGACATGCAATCAAAAAAGCTGCATAAAAATATTGTCTCACTAAAATTTAAAAAATGTAACTTTGTATGTGCATGTTTTTTTGATTTCTTTTGAGGATATACATAAGTAAAAACATTAAACAAAATGATATTTTGTCAATAACGGTATAATTATTGGCTTTAGTCATGAAAAAACAAGTTTTTAATTTAAAAATTAGTGCACCAATTTAAGTTGCACTTAAATGAGTGAAGAAAAAAAAAAGTTGCAATAAGCTGATGATTGCTTTATTTTGAATCAAACTACTTTTTTTTGAGTGCAAAATTTTTTAACATCACTATCACTCATGTTTAGTGAGGCTGCAAATTTTCAATTCATCACTCAACATCAACAAAATGATTGCAATATTTTTGCACTATCACTAAGTGTGAGTTGAAACTGCAAAATGAATGCACTACCCCCATCTATGATTTCAGATGATATATTAACAGCTGAATTGTAAAACTATTTAAGGTTGGGAAAAAAACTCTGTTTTAAGAATTTTTTTTTATACCCTCCACCACAATTAGTTGTGAAGAGGGTATACTAAGTTTGTCATTCCGTGTGAAACTTTTTTATTATTCATCTCAGACCCCATAAAGTATATATATTCTGGCTGCTTGAGTAATTCTAAGTCGATTTAGCCATGTCCGTCTGTCTGTCCGTCTGTTGAAAATACGCTCACTTTCGAAAAACTCAAAAGAAATAAACAAACTAGGTGTCAAATTGCTTGTAGTTATCCTAAGCAGTTTGGGATTGAATTTCAGCAAAATCGGTTCAGTAGGACCAGAGCTATGAATCGAAATGTAGAACCACCACCTTCAAAAACTTGATAATTTTGTTACAAAAACTAACATAAATGATGCAAAAATGCACGGAATGACATAAGATTTTGCACAAGTCCGTTTTATTCGACTAGAAATGACACTGAAAAATTTCGCGAAGGTCGGTCCATAATTTACCCTAAGCCCCATATAAACACTACTCCCAGAAAACAGTTTAGTACGCCTAAAACCGTAAAAAATAATGCAATCATAACAAATTTTGGCTCGTCACAATTTTATAGGACTATAAATGATACTGTGAAATTTCGTGAAGATCGGTACATAATTTACCCTAGGCCCCATATATGCCCTACTCCCGGAAAACTGTTTAGTCTCCTTAAACCATAATTAATAACAAATCGTCACAGTTTAAGATGATAATAAAAAAAAAGACATCATACAGATACTACTCCTTAAACATTCGAACTGTCGGTGGAGGGTATCAAAGATTCGGCACAGCCGAATATAGCACTCTAACTTGTTTTATTTAAATTTAAATTTTAGTTTATGAATTTTTTTGGATTCTGCGATTTTTATGTAATTTGGGTCGTTTTTTTTTTGATATGTATATTTTTTTTAAAATCATATATTTTTTGTGAAATTATAGAATTTAGAAAAATTTTTTTTCAACTTTAGCGATTTTTGCCATACCTGTTTTAATTTTTTGGAAATTTTGTTTAAATTTTGTGATTTCAAAGTTTTTTTTTGGGTTTTTTGTAAATTTTTAATTTTTCACACATTAACTAAGTTTTCGTTAAGTATTTATTTTTTTCTTTTTAAATACTTTTGTTTTGGATTTCGGCTAGTTTTTTCATTGAAGTGGTTTTAGATTCCGGCTTAGGCTTGGCAATAATAACATAAGCGATTGTTTTCGATTTAAGTAAATCAGTTAATTTTTTTTGCAAGTCTATGAGTTTTTTTAATATGGTGTACTTTTTCCCGGTTTAAGCGTTTTTTTTTGTATGGGCGATTTTTCATAACCAAGGTTAATTTTGTGGCACTTCCAACTTTTTTAATATCATTTAAGTTTTAGAATTTATACTGGTTTTTATGCTTTGTTTTAAATATTGAAAATTTGCAAAATTAGCAATATTTTGAAATAACTGATTGAATGTATACAAGCGATTTTTTAGATTCAAGCTTGTCTGAAATAAGTGATTTTTTTTTATAAAATCGGTTTTAATAAATTTTTTACCTTTTTGTAAAAACTACAAGGTTCAACTATTTTTTTTTTTTTTTTTGATTTGGCGATTTTTTATAATTTAAGTGATTTTTCTAATATCAGCGAATTTTTTATATTTTAAAGCTTAGTTAATTTTTTTAAAGTTTTTAATCAATTGTAAAATTAGCAATATTTGGAAATTACATATTGTTAAACTTATATAAGGGATTTTTTAGATTTCAGCTTTCCTAAAATAAGCGACTTTTTGTTTTTTATAAAATCGGGTTTACCTATAATTTAAGGGATTTTTCAATTATCAGCGATTTTTTATATTTTAAATTTTAATTTAATTTTTTTATTTGAAATAATTGAAGGAATTATGGAAAATTGATTATTACGATTTTATTGCCTTTTTTCATATTGTTTTTTTTGGATACAAGCGATTTAATTTTTGGAGAGCTATACAAGGTTTTGTTACACGTCAAGGTTTAGCCAATGTTTGTAATATAAGCGATTTTTTGCAGTTATAGTCGCTTGTGTGGTAAATAATTTATATTGTTTTGACATTTTAGCGTTTAATTTAGTTCAAGTTAAAATTTTCTATATGTACTTTTGTGAAATTTGGTGATTAAAATAAATTCAAATTTTTGACGCCCCAAACGCGGTCTTTTTAATGTATTATTGGAACTAATAAAACTGTATTTTTAAATCGACTAAAAATTTTAGAGAAGGAACAGATCTTGTTAATTAAAACTGCCATACGTTGGATGTTCTTACAAAAGGATTTGGATACTAGATATTTTTTTTTTAAATGGTCCCTATATTCTCCATAAAAGTTCCCTTAAACAAAGTTAATCACCCCTATCGTGAATAACAATTGGAATTTTTGTTCCCATGAAATTTTCATTCCCCTTCAAGGGAAAATTTTTTACGCTATCAGTTCCAGTGAATGTAAAAAAGAAAAGAGATAAAAAAAAATGAAAAATCAATGAAATTTTTGGTTAAAATATACACGTATATGTTTTAAAGAAATGTTGAAATAAAAAAGTAAAATATTTAGTATTGGAGGGATAGTTTGATTACAACGTTAGTTTTTTTGCACTTTTTAAATTTTATGTAGTAAAATATTTTTAAAAATTCTGCCACGACATCTTTCGAATGCTTCACAAATCCACAGGCAATCGACATGTTGTTTTGCATTTTGTTGACCAATATATCGGTTTGTGCCTAATCAACGGATCTAGCCCTTAATGTTCGACTTATAGGAAGAACTACTTATATACATGTTCTGTTCCCTAGCAAAAATAAAGTGAGAAAATCTAAAAGAACCGTGAACAAATTACGAGGAAAAAAACTTTTCACGATAAGGGGAGTTTTTCCCGTGAACATTTTTTCACGTTATTATTCTCCTTTGAAGTACCTTTTTTTCATGGGAGTTTTTCATGATCGCAAATTTGTGAAAAGGGGAAAAATAAAGAGGGAAAATTATTCACGATAGGGGTGAATATGTCAAAACAAATTTCATTAATCATTGAATAAATGAAATGCTTTGCTGCGATTATAACAAACAAACAAATAAAAAAAAAAAAAAAAAAAAACATTGCTATATTTTTATCTTAATACAGACATTATTAATTATTTAAATAATTAATATTTAAATAAATCTGTTTGAATGATATAAAAAAGTACAAGTTTTTACGGCGCAATCCCATAAACTAACGACGTCAAATCAATCGGGGATTCCTCACGATATTTTATATTTATCGTTAAAACGCACATTCAATTGATAAATTAATAAAGTTCCCAGACTCGCACACACCCACCAAATAAAGAGCCATATTTAACATCATTTTAGCTTGACTAGACAACAGTAGTGTTATACTAAATAGCAGTGAAAAGAAAAAAAAAGCTTTAAAAGAATTTTTTATGTTATCTTTTTTTTTGCAAAACTTATTAATTTTTCATTAACATAATTTTAGATCTTTAAAGTATATATTTTTTAACCTGTGCTACTATTGTTAATACAACTGTTTTTGTTTTAACCTGTTTAAATGAATGTTAACACCAGTTGCTTTTTTTATTTTGGTTTTCAAAACGTGCCAATAAATTCTCAAAAGTAAAAAAA
Source organism: Pollenia griseotomentosa (assembly GCA_963931875.1). Taxonomy (NCBI): domain Eukaryota; kingdom Metazoa; phylum Arthropoda; class Insecta; order Diptera; family Polleniidae; genus Pollenia; species Pollenia griseotomentosa. The sequence goes on from OZ007560.1 coordinate 222,945,261, forward strand.
AGAATGAAATTAAGTCAATTAATAATATTAACGAAATAAATAACTTTAATATTTATTAGGCTTATGAAGACAAAAATTCTTGATATATCTGAAAGAAAACAAGAAAACGTGCTAAACAAAAATCTCTATGAAACTTAAGCGCACTGAAAAATCGTAAACACTTTTATAAACATCGTAAAAAGATCAATCATATTTAAAAGTGATTTTTGATTGGGTGTATTACTTTTTACATGGTTTGTGTCTTTAATAACCTTTATGGCTTTAAAGAGGGTAAAAAGCTGTAATATATTCTTTATTTGACGTTAAACTAAATAGTGTTTACAAGTGCAGCTGAAGTGAATTACGATTGTAACGGAAATATTTTTATTTGTATTGCTTGATTTGTTTTTATGCTACTTTATTGGTTAATTTTTATGCTACTTTTACAGCTACATTGCATGATACTTTATTCCTGCAGCTTTTGCGATCTATACTTATGTTTCTGTTAAGTTCTATGGATTTTTAAAGTTTTTACTTAAACTACTGCTCATAAATTGTGAAAATAGCAGCGGCGAACGAAATTTAAAAACTCTGCTACTCTAAGAGTTTGATTTCTTTGCTACAACTATAACTATTGCCAAGAATCTAAGAGGTAAAAATATAGATCTCTTTTTTTATATTTCTTAACAAGATTACTTAGTATATGATGAATTTCATTTAAAAATCGAGATAAAACTGAAATTTTGAACCCGACCCCCTCAGATATCGATGAAATTTTGTTCATAGCTAAATTTGATCAATACAAACATACTCTCATTTTTAGAAATGACTGTTTTGCGATTTTTTGGGCGTGACACAGTGGGAACGTTTTCGAAAAAACGCGAAAATGGTCGAAAAGAGCTCCATTTAAACTACAATAACTCAGAATCGGCTAAACCGATTTCCATGATCTTGGTATCATTAAAAAGATATTTTAACAGGCTTTATGACACGTTTAAAAAAAAAAAAAAGAAATACACTGTAAAAAAATTTATAACAAAAAAAAATTTTAACTGACGAAAAAACCAAAAAGATCAAGGGTTTTTTTACAGTGTATTAAGTTTTTAGAAACGTTTATCCTTCATCTATACCATATCAAAAAATAAAAATGGGTTCTTTTTTAGTTTTTTTTATATAATTTTTTAAGTAGTGTCACTTCTAGTAATTGCCCTTATATTTTATAAAAAAAAAAAATTTAGGTAACGAAAAACCAAAAAAGATCAAGGATTTTTTACAGTGTATTACTTTTTTAGAAAGGTATTTCCTTCACCTATAACATATCCAAAAAGTAAAATGGGTTATTTTTTATTTTTTTTTTAAATAATTTTTTAAGTAGTGTCACTTCTAGTAATACATACCGAAAGTCTTTTTTGAACTTTTTCACGTAAGTTTCCTTGTTTAACAGTAATTGAATCTTGCGATCCAGGCATCATTCGGCTAATTTCGTCATCTTCATAAAATAACTTGACTGTGCTTAGAGTTTCGGTTGGTAAACTACGTCTGCTCATTTTAAAAAGATTGATATCTGCAAACTTCGTTTTATTCCTTTGGATATCTTTACTTTTTTTGATACAATCGTGAGATATATCATCCCCAAAACGATCTTTAATTTCTGCGTGACTCATATTGATTGGTAAGAGAGATAAAAGTTTTTGCTTTTCCAAAAGATTTGAGCTGTTCTCTATTTGATATTTGATGTTTTCCAAAATTTCTTCGTAAATGGCTTTGACGTTTTCAAGTTGCGCTGACAAATCAGATAATGGATCAGCTCCAAGTGAATCTGCTATATTTTCGAAAATTTGCAGTGATTTTCTATTTCTGTATGCATCTTGTTTCATATATTTCCTTTTAAGAGGCGACATTTGGTTTGGTAGATGAGGAATAATATGATCATTTATATTTTCAATGACTTCCGTCCTTTCGATGTTTGCATTACAAGTTGGAAGTTCATTCAATTCTTCGCTAACTTCATCGCTGGGCGTTGTTGGCAAATAAATTGAGACTTCATTCTGCTCCACGTTGGATTCATTACGACTGCGCGCTTTTCTCAGTGTATTCCGGCAAGTTTCGCAGAATACATTGATTTTTTTATTCAGAATTTTGCGGAATTACTAGAAGTGACACTACTTAAAAAATTATTTAAAAAAAAAATAAAAAAGAACCCATTTACTTTTTGGATATGTTATAGGTGAAGGAAATACCTTTCTAAAAAAGTAATACACTGTAAAAAATCCTTGATCTTTTTTGGTTTTTCGTTACCTAAAATTTTTTTTTGTTATAATATATAAGGGCAATTACTAGAAGTGACACTACTTAAAAAATTATATAAAAAAAACTAAAAAAGAACCCATTTTTATTTTTTGATATGGTATAGATGAAGGATAAACCTTTCTTAAAAATTAATACACTGTAAAAAAACCCTTGATCTTTTTGGTTTTTTCGTCAGTTAAAATTTTTTTTTGTTATAAATTTTTTTACAGTGTATTTTTTTTTTTTTTTTTAAACGTGTCATAAAGCCTGTTAAAATATCTTTTTAATGATTTCAAGATCATGGAAATCAGTTTAGCCGATTCTGAGTTATTGTAGTTTAAATGGAGCTCTTTTCGACCATTTTCGCGTTTTTTCGAAAACGTTCCCACTGTGTCACGCCAAAAAAATCGCAAAACAGTCATTTCTAAAAATGAGAGTTTGTTTGTATTGATCAAATTTAGCTATGAACAAAATTTCATCGATATCTGAGGGGGTCGGGTTCAATGCATCTCGATTTTTACATGAAATTCATCATATGTTCGTTGCTACTGCTACTTTTAGTCAAGTTTTTTACACAATGTTGTTACTCATAAACACTTTTATAGCAAACAAGATAAACTCTTAAACATTTAATTGAATGTTCTGCTCCATGATCTGCCTAAAGTTTTCATAAGCTGGCTGTATTAAATAAGTACAAACTTTTTTTTTCTTAATTCCCGCTAACTTTTATTAAAATTAACTTTATTACTGTTAATGAAGTTTCTTTTTTTATTAATAAGAAAGGAGTGTATTCGACATGTTAAAAACTATTTTATTAATAAAAGAACAGGCATAATCAATTCTATAATGACTTACGGCCCTTTTCACAATATATATATATATTTAAAATATATAACTAAAATAATTTAACAGGAAAAATGAATAGAACTAGATGACAATTTTAATGATTTTGCTAAACTATTGCCATTTGTTTGCTAGGAATACGACCAACTTGCTGGTTTTTATCAGCGTTGCCAGAAGCTTTGGGAAGAAAACTGTCATCTAGCGAAAAAATATTTATATTTAAAAGGGAAAACTATCAAATTCTTTTTAACATTTTATGACAAACATACATGCATACAACAATTAAATAGATTTTGAATTGTGCTTATGATAAAGTTGGTACAATTGTACTTTTTTTTGGTACAATTCAAAACTAAAAAGTACGCTGGTACCCCCGTGACTGATTTGGTACTATTTTAAAATTTTTCAAACCTACATATTTATAATTAATATAAAATGGCAACTCGCATTTACTGTACAATGAATATAAGCGGAGTCTAGTGTTTGGTGCAAATAGTCTTGCGAAAATGCAAAATGTCGTTTTTATGAAATCTAAGGTAAACTCTATTTTTTGTTTCTGGATTTAACAAAACAGCTATGATACTTTGCATTTGCTCTTCTGCAAGACCATTTGCACCAAACACTGAACTCCGCTATTGTGAATAGATTTTTGCACCTTAAAATATGGGTCCTGGACCCACCTTAAAGTAACTGATCGAGTCAGAATCACTTTCTGAGCCGATCTAATGATGTCCGTCCGGCTGGCTGGCTATTCATGTAACCTCGTGAGCAAAGTACAGGTCGCAATTTTGGAGATAATTTGATAAAATTTGTCTTATAGGTTCTTATTGGCACAGGGACCAAACCTATTGAAAATGGGCCGAATCGTAGGACCCAAAGGGGAGATAGGGGCAATTTCTGCCTCTCAGAAACTATCAAAACTATCAAAACGATTTTAATGAAATTTAAAACATAGATAGATAGATCCATAATTATATGCATACATATGCAGTTTTTCAAAAAATAGGACCACAAGGGGAGGTAGGAGACGATTTCTGCATCTCACAAACTTTCAAACCGATTTTAATGAAATTTAAAACATAAATAGATCCATATTTACTGTGGTGTAGCGTATCATTAGTCGGGCTTGACCGACTGTACTTTCTTACTTGTTTTAATTTTATTTTATATAAATTTTGTATGAGATTTGTCGCTTACGATAAACTTGTTCTTGCTATAAAATCTTAACGGTACCTTATGTGACCATAAAAGTTTAGGAGATGATGCAAGTGTTGCCATAAACGAAAATTGAAAATGATGTCGCTTACGTTATTTTCGCGGTTATGACCCGATTTGCAATTAGGACTAAAAATCGCATAAAAGTTGTTCGGTCAATCGCAATTGAAAGAAGTTTGATGACTTCAATTCGAAAAAGTATGCTATTTTTTCATTTTAATAAGAAAGCAATAAAACAATACGTGGCTTAAATATCGCCAATTGTTCCAAATACATATCACGATGGCTTAAAAAAAAATTCGCCAAATATGTTTAAAATCGACACTTTTGACGTAAAATTGCCTTATTTGACTACCCTGATCTTAACATGGATTTACAAAGTTTGCATACGTTGCCACAAATATTTTTGTAAAATATTTTATACATATTAATATTTATGATTTCAGTATGTTTTTCTTCCTTTTTTAATTAAACTGATTAAATAAAGCTTGTGTTTGTTTTACTTTGAATAGTGTTGTGCTAAATATGAAAGTGAATAAATAATTCCCTTATTAATTCTCTTTTGTACAATAAAAATTAAGTAACGAATACAAAAAGAATATTATAGTTATTAAGTCGCAATTGAACAAATGAAATTGATGTTAACATACATACACACATACACATGTTGAATATGTGAAAATATTTCACTCGGAATCTCGTGAATATGAAAATATTTTCTTTAAAGACACTTACATAAAATAAAACACGTAAGAAAATAGAGTCGGGCAAACCCAACCATATTATACCCTATGCCACAGCATTTAGAGACGAATTTTCGAGAGTGTATTCTATTTGGGACCCATGGGCAATAATTAATGAATCCACCAAAACAAAATTATGATATGAGGTCAAGTCTCATGTAAAAATTCTTTGTGCCGAATATTATTTTGATATCTTTGATGATCTATTTAAGGGAGGGAGCTTATGATTTTTTTTAGCAATTTTATGAAGCAATTCATATTACAGTACACACAGAAAAAAATCAAGTTAAAAGCGTAGAAAACAAGATTGATTTAAAATTTGTCGGTGGTGATTTTGCTTCATACGTTTTTCATGTTAATTTAACCTGATTTTACAATAACTTGCGAACAACATTTTTTGTTATAAAATACCTATAATTCATGTTAATTTAACATCGCAGTAAAGTTAGAGCAATATGTCATATATATTGAAATAACAATCCGAATCACGTTGAATGAAAGTTATTTCAAGTTGAAGCAACGTGAATCTCATGTGGAACCAAATTGGTTTGAGTGTGATGTAACAGTGTGAAAAATCATTTATTTAAGAATAATTTTAAAGACTTACCCCTGTTACACATGTTTTACCTATTTTGTATTCTCCTTTGTTAACAAAAGCATCAGCAGAATGGCCCGATATGGGTTTTCATCATCATTCTACTTTGAAAACTTGATGTACTAGTTAACTAAATAATTTTAATTAAAAGAATACGGGAATTGTCTTCTTTTCATAGCATATTTTAAACATGAAAATAAAAAAATGTACATACTTAAGTATGTATGCATGTTGATTTAACAAGATAAACTTTTGATTTTAATATAAAACAGGTTTTTATGGATTCAATATTGAACAATGTTATTTTAACAGTGAATAATATTAAATAAACGTGATTTAAGGTTATTTTAATATTTTTCATTTAAAATTAATATGAAATAATGATAAATTTAAATATAGGGCATACTTTTGCAGAAATTAACTATGATTCTCAATCAACATTTTGCCATGTTAATTTTACATTGGTATTTTTTCTGTGTGTAGGATCCGCAAAGCAAAAGCTTGTCTGCAGAGTCGGCCCAATGATCAATTCTGGACCTACAAACACAAAACTAACACGAAATAGTAGCTGTCGTCAAAGTTAATGCCGTCGTGTTGGTAGGTCAATAATTGACCCCTACGTCCTATATAAGCTCCCTCCCTTAAACAAATGAGGATATCAATCTGAATAAAGCACTTTTTCATGAATCTTAACCTCATAATATAATTTTGCTCTGGCGGACAGTGTTCCCTGTTTTGAGGATTTATCCCCAAATTGGGGTTTTTTTTTGTACTTTGGTAAAAAAATTTCGTGAAAATCAAAGAATAAATAACATTAGTTTTAATTATATTACACATATAGATTTTTTTAAATAAATCGATGTATGCATCTTTTTCCATTGACATAATATTATGTATTTTTTTTTTTTAAGAAAATTTGGGAATTTTTGGGGATAAGAAAATAGCTATTTTGGTGATTTTTGGGGGAAAAAATCGCAAATTAGGGATAAGGCTTAAAATAAAACTGGGAACACCGCTGGCGGATTCATTATGGCCCATAGGTCCCAAATAGTATACACTCTCGAAAATTCGTCTCTAAGTTCTGTGGCGTAGGTTATAATATGGTTGGGTTTGACCGACTATACTTTCTTACTTGTTTTATTTTGTGTGTCTTAAAAGAAAACATTCGTATTCACGTGAATACGAATAAAATATTTTCACATATTCAACATGTGTATGTGTTAATATCAATTTTATTTATTCATTTGCGACGTAATAACTAAAATATTCTTTTTGTTTCGTTACTTAATTTTTATTGTACAAAAGAGAATTATTAAGGGAATTATTCACTTTCATATTTAACACAGCACTATTCAATGTAAAACAAACACATTAAAACTGGAAGAAAAACATACTGAAATCATAAATGTTATTATAAAGTATTTTACAAAAATGTTTGTGGCAACATAAGCAAATTGGTAAATCCATGCTCAGAGTAGGGTTGTCAAATGAGGTAATATTACGCCAAAAGTGGCGATTTTAAACATACATATTTGGCGATTTTTTTTATGCCAACGTGATATGCATTTGAAGCAATGTAAACGCGTATTGCCTTAACGCTTTCTTATTTATATGAAATTATTTCTTACAAAGTAAAGCTTATTGTAACTTATTTTTCAAGAGCAATAACTCATTATTTTTACATAAGAGAACTTGTTTTGTAAGTAAAAAAATTGACGTAAGGAAAAACGATTTGCCTGAGCTGATATTTGGTTCCTAAGCTAGTCCCGCGAAGTTCTACGCCTTTCTGCAAGAGACCAGAGTCTCTGGAACCCGCAACTCATGCACTGATAGACTAGCTCATTACCAGCTAGCCTACCAGGGCTCTTACAAACAGCGCACAATGGGATCAATCGCAAAAAAGTGGTAAACAATCTGAATTTTCTTATCTAGTCGGATTGTAAAATGGTGTATGAATGAGTCGTAGAGAAGGACTTTAAGAAAATGAAGCTTGCACCTACCCTGTTAGAAAACAAGATGTCATGAGTGAATAAAAACATATGGGATGAAAAATGTTGGTACTCTTTGTTTTTCTTCTGGTACCTTTTGAATTTTTATTAATATTCGACCTATAAAAATAAAATTATACATTAAACTGGGTAAGTAAGAACATGTAAGGGGAACTTTTTGGTACTGTTTCGTTCAACATCTGGTACTTTGATTAATTTTCGTTAATATTAGAGATAGAAAAATAAAATTAAACATTTTTTGATACTTTTTGTTTTTCAATTGATATTTTCTGATATGTTTTATATTGAACTAACAAAGTTAAATTAACTCACGTGGAAGATATAATATGAACCGGAGGTTGGACCCTCGCCAAATCGATCCACTAATATGGAAAACATAAATGCTCGAAACATGATAATTCATATATACTTAGATGTACTTTGTTTCCTTCATATGTACATACAAATTTATGGTCGAATTTAGACCATTAGGCGAACACTTGTTTAAATAAATAGAGGAATTCTATCTCGATAACGGTTAACTCGTTATACAGGTAAAATTTCGAACACACTTTGTTGTTTTAAATTATAAAATTACACTTTTAACCAGTGTTCGAAAATAAACACTAAACATCGTTCATTTCAGTTCGGTAGATTTGTGGAAAACACAAACGCTAATAGTGTTTGTGTAGAAAATCATTATAAAAAAAATAACGTTTCCCTGCTAGTTATCTTTCGAACACAAAAATAATACAACTCCATTGTGTTCGGTTCAGCTCACTAGTGTTCGTACGTTTCTGTTGTGTTGAGCGCCATTTTGGCTGGTAAAAAAACCAATCATTTTTTACAAAAACAAAATAACATACGAAAAAAAAACAAAAAGCCAGCAAAATAATTTTACACAAACAAAACATATACACAATACACACACAAGCCGTTCGTGCTGCGGTCGTTGCTAAAATTTTTTGTTGGTTCATTTCTTTTCAATGTAAAAAAAGAAACATTATAGAACATTAAAATATAATGTTTGTCTATAGTATCACTGCAATTGTTCTGTTTTTTAACGGAGAAAAGAACACTATATAATGTTCGGCTCTTTCATGGAAATAGTTATGAACGGTATTAAGGGTTGTGTAGGTCTACACAATCACTAAAAAAATAGATATCGTTCTTGGGTGTGTGAGCCGAACGCTAAATAATGTACTGTTTATTTTCGAACACTGCTTTTAACTTTAATTTACGAATAAAAAAAAGACTGTCGTTTTAACAATTTACCAAATAAAAAGGATTTTTTTGGCATAAAAAAAATCGTTTTTTAAAGGCCCTTTTATTTTGAAAAGCTCTTAGATTCTAAGAAAAATCTTTTTTAAAAATTTCTTAGCGTTGCTATAAAAACATACTTTTTGTGTTTAAAAGTATTTTATAAAAAACATTTTCTTAAAATAAAAAATTATAATTAATCTTGTAGGCACTAAAAATAGACCGATGTGATCCACTATTTCAGCTGGGCCTCATACTAACGTCCTACTGTTATAAATATGGCAATGAACTGAGTACTTTTTATGTACGATTAAAGTTTGGTACTTATAGCACTGTGCTAGTTGAAAAAATAGACAAGCTGAGAATATGGCGTTTTAACATAAATCGGGTACGCTGAATCTAATGGTGCTAAACGTTTTTTTAGGTTAGCTCTTGTTTTCGAAATATACCGTTATTTCGAAAATGGAGGAGGTTGCACAACATATATTCGCGTAACTCAAAAACGGTTTAGTTTATTGAAATTACTAAAAAAAACCGAAATTCCGCAAATTTCCTTTAAGTAAAGTAAAACCTTTTTTCTAATATGAGCAGTCGTTTTTAAAACATAATTTTTTTTTTTGACAAAAATTTATTTTTTTTATAAAAATTTCGAAATTTTTATTTTTTAAAAATTCATAAAAAATTGGAAAATGCATCTAGGCTTCTAATTTTTACCAGACGTATAAAAAACTCAACTCATTTGAGTTGTAAATATTTTTTTGTTTTCTTTTAGTATAGGCAGTGTTGTCATACCGTAGATTTATCTTTTTTTGGCGAGTTTTTCAGAAAATATTTTCTACTAAAGATTTCCGATCTTTTGATATATAAGGGATAACCATAGGTCATATGACAGTCCAAAAAATCAGGTTTTTATACAATTTTTGGTATATTTTCTACGGGAGGTACCACGCCCACTTCTCCAAACCCGCCCACATTTTGTGAGATGCTGTGTATCGATAACCTAAATGTGTGTACCTAATTTGGAAACGTTGGCTCTTGCCGTTCTCCAGATATATATTGGGTCTTCGGAAACCCCCTTTTGAACGGTCAGACGGACATCGTTAAATCAACTTCTATCCTCATAAGGACCCAGAATATATATGCTTTATAGGGTCTAAGATCAATATTGCGGAAATTACAAGCGGAATGACAAACTTATATGTATATACCCCTTTCCACCTGTGGTGAAGGGTATAATAAAGTGGGGTTGGTCATACATTTGACCCATCTAGGGGCATCCTAGGCACTGCAGGCGCCAAATTTAAGAATTTTAATAAACCGAAATATTTGTATGGGAGCCACTTTAAGGAGTGGAGATAAAAACCTTATTGCGGTCGGTCGTACATTTTATTCCTCTAGGGGCAACTCCTGGGCTTTTATTGGACTTTTTCTTTTATATATTTTAACTCTGCATTGAACATTTTGTGTGGGATCCCCTTTAAGGAATGGAGATAGCGGGTAGGTATGTTAGAAATAAATGATTGAGATGAAAAATATTATCGGGTTGGTCATACATTTGACCCATCGAAGGACATCCTACGCGCGGCAGGTGCCAAATTTAAGAATTTTATCAAACTATTGGTTGGTTGAAATCCTAGATGGGTCAAATGCATGACCAACCCCACTTTATTTTTCATCTCAATCATTTATTTCTAACATACCTACCCGCTATCTTCATTCCTTAAGGGGGCTCCCATACAAAATGTTCAATGCAGTCTAGAAATATATTGAAGATTCACTTTTGTGAATAAAATCAAAAGTTGCTAACAGATTTTATTCATTTATGGCTTGTTTTGTTTTTTATTCGTCTGGAAAAAATTAGAAGCCTACCTGCATTTTTCAGTTTTTTATGAAATTTTAAAAAACAAAAATGTCTAAATTTTGATAAAAAAATTATTTTTTTCCAAAAAAAAAATTATGTTTCTAAAACGACTGCATATTAGAAAAAAGTTTTACCATTCTTAAAGGAAATATTGCGGAATTTCGGGGTTTTTAGTTTTTTCAATAAGCTAAAGCGTTTTTGAAATATCCCTTCAGAATAACAGCCGTATTCATAAAAACTTATTGATGATTAATTGACCGTTTTTAAGCAAAAATTGCTAAAGTTGTATTCATAAACGAAAAATTGTCTATTGAACCTTTAATAAACCAATCATAAAGTAAGACAATTTATTGTTGGATTTGCCCTTCTTTAAACCAAAAATAAAATTACATTTTGAAAGGTGTTTGCATTTTATGTTATTATTTTTGTGAAATATGTTGCAAAATAATGACGAAAATGTTTTATTTATTACAACGGATATGTTAAATACATTTTACTAATTTTTTTTATATTTTAGACAGCCAATTTAAGGTTATATTGTTAATTATTTAAAAAAAAATGATATGATTTAAATGAATATGTTGAGGGGCAATTGCAGATATTCTCTTTAACTATTTATTAAATTATTGCAACTAGTTGTTTTTTTGTTTAAAACAACAAATTATTGTTCAAAAATATAAAAAAAAATAAAATAAGCAAATCATAATAATAGTGATGTTAATAAAAGGTAAACAAACTTTTTATTCGAATAAATTCTTATCGTATATTTAAGAAAGGTTCAAACAAAAGTTTTTATGATACCTTTCGGAAACATTTTGTTCAGAAACTAAAATAATATGTAGTTTTATTTGATAAGAATAATTTTGAAGGTCTACAATTAAAAAAAAAATTATAAAAAAAATTTAAATATAGAATATCATGTAAACCGAAAAGAAGTTTCATGCATCACTAACAATAAAATGGCAGCCAAATATAAAGAATGTTGCCATACTTAAACAGAAAATCGCTGCAAACAGTTAATAGTAAAAAAGCTGTTAATGTACGTTTATGAATACAAATATTTATAAGAGGTTTATAAGGCAAAAAGCGTTTAGAAGTTATTACATACTATAAGCTTAAAATAAGAACTTTTTATGAATATGGCTGTAAGTCTTTATTCTTATTATAAGTTTGTCATTCCGTTTGTAATTTCTACAATATTGATCTTAGACCCTATAAAGCATATATATATATATTGGGTCCTTATGAGGAGAGAAGTTTATTTAACGATGTCCGTCTGTCCGTCTTACGTTTGAAATGTGTTTTCTGAAGACTTCAGACATAATAACGCCTAGGTTGTTTTACATTTATGTCACATATAGTCCACCATTTCTTGCTATTGAAATTCAGCAAGATCGGTCCACAAATTGCTGAGATATGACCAAAAAACCGCGACTGCCTCTAATTTTTCCAAAAAAATCCCTTGTGGTTGTTGTTGTTTTATTTAATGCGTTTAATTTTGTGCACACAAACCCATAAACATTTATGCATGCACATGATATGCCGCTCAAAAAAAGAAACACACTCGTAGACTCAATATATTTCAATTTAACGCTTCCTCAGTATTTAAGTGAAATATAAAAGCCATTTGTGGCTAAATTAATATAAATAATTATATAGTAACCCAAAACAAACAAAAAAGTTTTTTTGGGGTTAAACGCAATTAGCTAAAAAAATATAATTTTGCATTCGAATAGTGCCTTAAACACGATATGGTCTATGTTGATGGGTATCACAGATTCAGTACGACGAACAGTTTTCTAACTTGAAATGCACGAGTCACACCTAAACGTCAAGTTTTTTGATCAGCTTATTTTGAAATTTCTTTGTTTCAGTGTATGACAAACTGGTACACAACTGAGCAGCGAGTTTGAACGAAAATTGGCGTTCAAATCAAAATGAATTCGTGCAATTCGTGATTTTTTTGGTCAGCATAATCGACCAAATGTATAAAAAATCGGGAGAATGGTGAGCAAATTTTAGCAAACCGGGTCTGTTGGAAATATGAAAACACCTGTGCATGCTAGCCCAGTTCGTTCTGTCAGCGGGCCGTACTTCTTGAAAATGAGGTAGGCCAAGTAGTTACCGTGAAAAGTGTTCGATGTCGCGAGATGATAACGAAATTCTTGAGGCCAGAAATTGAGGATATGGACCTGGGCGATATGTGGTTCCAACAGGATGGATGGAAACAATGGCTCTTTTGCGCGGGAAATTCAATGGCCGTGCTATCTTTAAGTCGTACCGATGTTTATTGGCCGTCACGATCATATGATTTGACACCATTGGACTTCTTACTTTGGGGATATTCAAAAGAAAAAGTGTGCGTCAAAAAGCCAAGAACAATTCAAGAGCTAAAGGATGAGATAATTCGGCACATTAACAATTATGTCTCAAAGTTTTTTAAAATATCGAGCATCGGATATAGGTATGCTTCTTGAGCCTTGGCAACCATTTGACCGATATTTTGTTTCACACATAATTGTCACAGAGCCTTCTATAATAACAAAAACTCTTAAGATAATTCTCTGAAAACTTTTATTTTTGGTTTATTAAAATGTTCTCTGCATTAAGCACTTTTTTCGCAGAAAATGTAAATGTCCTTAAAAGATATGCTTTGTTTACTCCATTTAAATTTAAGCTTAACAATTCTTTCATTTAAAATTTCTTTTTGTCGCTTTTATTGTAGACAAATTTTGCATATTCTGCAGATTTAAGGCAAAAAAAGTATTTTTTTAAAAATCATTCCAGAAAAAGAGCTTAAATTACAGCTAAATTTAAGTAGGACGTGCTGGTATCCTTGAAAATACGAAAACTAAAAAATCTTTGCACTATCTTTATGTTGTTACACCAAGGTTACAAAGACTCCAGCAGTTTCGCTGTAATTGTAAAAGAATTTTGGTTAATTGAAAAAAAAAAAAAAATGGAAATGAGTGCAGCAAAAATTTGCAAGAAGTGAAGGTATAATTTGGTTTCAATATTTAACACTCACACTAAAACAATTTTGTTTGCTTTGTCTTTGTCAAACACTTCACTAATACCAGCATAATGAACTTTTACAGACTGTCGGTTAATTACTTTTTTTAAGGGAAGAATGACATAGAATGACATACTTTAAAGTTCATATAGGAGGACTGTTTCAAAAGTACTTTGGAAATTTCATAATAAGTTTGCATCTTCTAAACTACACTTTTTAAAGGTGATTTTTTCGCCTATTTATTATATATCAATGTTTAAAAAATTATATCCTTTTTTTAAAAATATATAAGAAGTTTTGTAGAGGTTGTCACAAAATGAACTAAATATTATAAAGCTTCAACTCCTTATTACTTTTTTTATTTTTATAATAACTACACAATCGAACACCACTTACTTGACTGTGCCATTCGAGTCCTTGAAAAAGCAGAGAGAAGACCCATACTTTATTCAGAATTTCACAATGAGCGTGGAAACGCATTTTCAATTAAATTGCACTATCTGGGCTACAGAGAATCCAAGAGCAGATCATCAGCGAAAATAGCGTCCACTTATGTGTACTGCCTATACAGGGCTATACGAAGGGAAGATCCCTGCACTTCAAGGAATTTGCTTAACTTGTTTTCCTGGATATTTAGGGAGCTTCTAACAACGTTAAGGTGATACAAAATTCCCAAATGTTATACTCCGAAGATAAATGGGGTATCACTGAAACTGTGCGATAGTGCCGAATATCTTGGGCTAATATTGGACAGCAAACTGATCTGGAAGATGAACACCATTTCCAGGACTACTAAGGCGGCAACTTCATTGTATTGCTGCAAAAGGGCCATTAGCCTTAACTGGGGAATCAAACCGAGAAATGTATACTGGCTATACGAATGTGTCATTAAACCCATTCTATTTTTCGGGGCATCTGCTTGCTGGCCGGCGCTAAAGTGGAAGAGTCATGAAACTTACATAGTTTCAACGTATTTTTAATGAAATGGTGTCAATAACGGTAACAGGTTCATTAGAAAAATCATCTTTAAGGCATTGTTAACGATCTTGAACTTGTTACAACAGACATTTTGGCGAAAATGTTAGATGCGAACACGGCGGGAACTAAGCTTCCTAAACAAGAGCGGCAAGCGTTTTTTAAACATGAAAATTCAAGCAATTCAAACACAATTTCAATAAAACAAACCGACAAATCGATCTGTCAATTAAAAGTTTCAAGCCGGGTGGTGTCTAATTCGCATTCTTAAGGCTTGATTCGTATAAATTGTATGCAAATGAGAAGTTTTGACAAACAAAAAACTTTTGCCGCTCTTACTTAGACTAAAGGCCTAACCCTAATATGCATAGCCTTGTTTAACCTACTGTCAAAAATTAACAAAAAGTCTCTTATGCATTGTTCGCACGGTGCTTTGGATTACTTCGCTCTCCGTTTTAATTACTTATTTGAATTACCATGTTCGCACGGCATATTCCTAATCGGTTCTGACAGTTTTTCTTCTTCTTCTTTTTATTAATTTTGTTTATTGCTAAATTTAATTGTTTTTTTGAAAGAAAAGAAAAAGTAAGTAAAAAATATTATTTTAAAGAAATACATACATTTATTTATTTTCCCAGTAAATAGAATATTTTGTTTGTTTTTTTTAGTGCTTTGACAGCTGGTGATGGGAAAAAACCGATAAAAATTAGAGATCACATTGATTTTAAAGTAATCCACAGGGTAATAAAAATTGAATTACGTACAAATGAGATAATCCGCTCTCAAAATTTTGTATGACGAATTATGTAATTTGGATTATAATTGGGGTGTGAATTACGAATGAGAGAGCGAATTACGAAAAAACGCTGTCGTGCGAACATGGTATTAAATGTATTTAAAAAAACAAAAACAAAATAAAAAAAACATTTGCTTCCGTACGGAATGTGCGATTAGATTCGCACCTTGCTTAAGCAAATGACAGTTTCATTAAACTTAGCAAAAAGTTTCCTTATTCCTTGTTCAGATATGTACCTTAATTGAGTTTTACGCAATAAATGACATTATTTAGCTCAATTATCCATATCAAATTGCAATTTAGTTATTGCTCAATTAATAATAGATTGTTATAAATATTAATTAAAATTAAAATGCGACCTTGTCACAAGTGTGTTTAATGAGCAAAACACAACTTACTAAACAAATTGTTTTGACATTTGGCAAATGAAGTTACAACAAAACAAAGGGGTATCCATTGGGTCTGCGCAAAAGCCAGATGTTTATTCCTTAAAGATGTCAAAAGTTGTTTATATTTTGCTTATACATGTACAATTTTGTTTACGTTGAATGTTGTATGTAGTAGTAATACAAATTGAGTTAGCTAAATTGTGTATATGTGAACAGAAAGAAAATTATGTCAATAAACCGAACATTGACTCATTAAAAAAGGTTTATCTGAACACGGTATTAAGTTCAATATGGTTTGCCTCATAGAATTAACATGTATTCGCACATTTGCTTAAGCCAACTTAAGCACATTATGGTTGGGCCTTAAGGCCCACTAAAGCATGGAGAAATAACAATATCGGACAATATGCTAAAGACCTCTATGAGATAAATTGGCACATAGACGTTGATTATCTCACACTTGAGCCAATCTTACGTTGACGCATGCAGGAACCAATTTGAATAGAAACTACTCAACATATAATATGGTTGTTTTACTTCCAAGGAGTCAGCAACTTATTGCACACAAGTTTTAACTTTTTGCCGGTCAGAGATGGCTTGATGAAACTGCCTGTGGTGAAACCAGGAAAATCTGGCCCACTATATAGCTACCAGACATCACCTCAGAAACTTTATTGCGGTTATAACTGGCCAATGGCCCATTGGGAGGCACGCCCAAAGGCTAAGGCTCCGTGACAATGACTTATGTAGAAGTTGCGGTGACGAGGAAGAGTCTTCACAAAGCATCTTATTTGTCATTTTCCGGCATTCGCAGATCTAAGACTTGAACAGTTTGGTCGAAGAACCCTTAGGGACAAAACTTGTCTCTCTAATATTGATTTAAACAGGATCCACTCTTTTTTTGAATCAACTGGGTGGATGAGTGAGAATATTAGCAGCCAGGTAACATAAGACCCTTGTGAGACGTTGTGACATGATAATACAACGGGAATTAATTAATGGACCCACGTGAGCTGTGTTTGATAACGGCTGCCACAGGATCCTAGCCTCACCTAAGTGTATTGCTTGGTGCAATATTTCGTCCGAGATAATTGGCTTTTTTTTGAAAATGACATTGGTGCTTTATTCCGATAACGGTATTGGAAACTTTTGTTAGGCCAGTTGTGGAAAACCTTTCAACCCTGTGGTTTCAATAAGATGAAGCCACATTATGTACTGCAGGTTCTTCACTGGGACATATTTTGCGAACGCATAATTTTGCGCACACACGCGACTTTAACTGGCCCCTACTTTCACATGACAGCTGCGCCAGCCTGTGTTTATAAAAGTTATAAGTTGTGAAGTGATTATATTGAGTGCCCGGTAGGCTAGCTGGTAGTGGCCTAGTCTATCAGCGCCGGCGATGCGGCTTCGAATCCCGCCAGAGACTCTGGTTTCTTTCCTGCAGACAAACGTAAAGTTTCGCGGGATTAGCTTAGGAAATTTTAGGAAAATAAAAATTAAATTCTAGATAAAGATCTCACTTGATCAGTATACTAAAAGGTCTATTCCCATATTTTTTATTTTACGGACCTCAGAACAAACACACAATAACTCCACGTAAAGCCAAATCTCAATCAAAACCAAACGTCCTGCATTTGGAAAAAAATTTGACGAGGAAATGTCGGATATTTCTCTGTAAAATTCAGATTTTGCTGCAAGTTTTGTCGATGTCCGAAAATAATCAAAAAAATTTGTACAAAAAGCAAAACAAATGATAATCAATATTAGCGCAAATTTCGGAGCTAAATTTAAAGTTAGTACTCATTTGACAAGAGTGGATTTAGTTTTTAAGCATCATAAAAAAACTTCTGGCATGAAAGAAAGACAAGTCCCTAAAATTTAAGACAAATCTAAAAACTATTATAAACAGTTATGGCTTAGAATGTGATGTTCAACATAATTCTCAAAATGATGGCTAGCAGAAATAAAAAAAAAAAAAAAATGTTACAAATAAAAAGTAATTTAATGAAATTTTGTATTAAAATTTTTTTAAGCGTTAATTTTGCCTTGCAAACTTAATTTTCCAACAAGTAATTTTCATCCTGACTCTCCGTTAAAAAAAATTCAATGCAACAGGTAGCTGGTAAATGTTATTTTAAGAACTCACAGATCCATACACAACATCTGCACTCCAACACACACGCACACACACGTACGCATACTCCAATACAACTTTATTTTACGAATGCCTGACACACATTTAAAAAACGATTCAAATCTTTTACATTTAACTACTGACTATTGAAATAAATGTAAAAGCTTTTTTTTTGTCTATAAAACTTAAAGCTTTCTGCTTTTGATTTTCACATTTTGTATTGAATCGAACACCAACCAACAAGTGTTAAACGCCTAAACGAGTGCACGACTAAACACATCGAATTCATTGTCTAACAAAACGTTGATGGTGAAAGATAGAACGTGAATTATTTTACGGTTAGTTCTTTACGTCTAGCAGAGCGGTTAAAAACAAAACGCAAAACGTTGAAATTATATAATAAAAAAAAAAGTTTTTAAAAGTTAAAAAAATAAAACTCCGGATTTAATCTATTTTTTGTGGAATGCATTTGTGAATGTGTGAGTTTTTAACAAGATTGTGCGTTTAAGACACATTTTGTATTGTCTTCATTAAAAAAAAATTATTTTTTTGATGCAATTTAAAGAAAAAAGAATATTTTTGTTATTAAATTAAAATGTCAAAGTCCCACCTGTGGCTGCATGCACTCAGTTGGTGTTTTATAATAAAGCATTTGTGTGCGTGTGTGTTTCTCAAATGAAGTGCAACAAGTGTTTGATTGGATAAAGAATAACAAAAATGAAGTTCTTGGGTTGGCAGTTTTTTGCAAAGAAATATATTTAATACCATTTAAAAATAGTGGTTTCTTGAAATGAAAATTAATTTTTAAATACAATTTTTTTTTAAGTTAAAAAGCTATTAAAAAAATGTTTTAAATAAAAAAGCATTGTTTAATAACTGAAAAGTAATATATTATACAACAAATAAAAGTTTAAGCAAAGTGAACAAAATATATTTGTTTAACAAAGTTAATAATTTAATAGATAAATAAAGTTTTATTCAAAAAATTTCTAAATAAAAAACAAAGAATCACGATCTAATGTTAAAATTATAATGCCAATAATTAGAAAATCTAATTAAAAAACGAAGGTAAATACAAATAAGCAATATATATTTTTTTTAAATTGATAATTGAAGTGGTCCAATAAATATTTATATAGCCTTAAATTTAAAAAAAAAAACTAAAAGTTTTCTAAAATTGTGTGTCAAAGAAAAATAAAGACATTTTAGCCCATAGTTTTATTAAGAGCCTAGAAACCCCAAAAAACTCAACATCAGTTAGCATATTTTAGCGAGCAAGAGCAGAGTTACCGCTCGTCGACTAAAGGGGCTATTGAACACCTTTTTGGCGGTCTGCAACTTTTTGTGCGACCTCTCAATTTCATAAAATTTTGCGACTTTTTCAATTTTGTTGCGACCTTTTCACCCTTATTAACGAAAAATCTTCAAAAACAAAAAGAGCAGCGATCTAGTTTGGCACGTCTTCATAAAATTAAAAGCAGTCAATAAATTATTCTTCTTTTGGCAACATCGTTTTAAATATATTTTGCTACATTGGCATGAATAAAATATTACACAGCTTTATAGAGAATTTCTACAAAATTGAATACAAATATAATATCTTTTGCAAAAAGTGATATAAAAGCATCAGACATTTAGACAACTAAAGGCCCTGTTAGCCGACCGTAAATGTAGACATGTAAATGTAATGTAAACAGCTGATCGTTTCTGTTATATGGAAAGCAATGCAACTGCTTAACTGACTGTAATGTCACTTTACCGTAACGTGCCAACCTGTAGAAAATATAATTTCATTACGAGATTACGTGACAGTTGTAGATAGTGATGGGCTGCTTGTATTTTAAATATATATATATATATTCCCGTCGTTCCTATAAGGAGCATAGGGCCTCCTTTTAAATGGAATGCGGGTAAAATCACTCTTTTTCTTAAGTACATTTTTTTAGTAATAATATCTGTGGACTTTTGACAAAATAAGTAACAATCCATACATATTTTCATTTATGCAAATATATGTTTGGATGTATAAAATAAAAAAACCTTGTTTTGTGTATGCACATTTTGAAAATAATGTAAGAACATGTGTACGAATATGCTATACATAATACATATTTGTTTATTGTAAATCTGTAATATTAATATCAAATATTTATTTATTTATATAAACATACAAGAAATACCGTTTTAATGCTATTTAAATCACTTGGTACTTTTTCTTCAAAGCGGTCACCATTTCAACACTTTTAGTTCTCATCACTTTTCTCTTTTTTGTTAATGTTTTTGAAAAACAGCTGACACGTTCTTACATGTATAAGTGCACAAACGAGCTTACAGTACGTTACGGTACGTTACATTGCATTTAATTACATTTACGGTCGGCTAAAGCGGCCTTAATCCTTTAATTGAGTCAGAAAATGCACGCAGAGAAAAAACATGGTTGAAGTCTGGTTAAAAAATGGCAAAAATTTGTTTGAAGAAAAATGAAAATTGTATTATTTTGATTTAATTAACATTTTAGTTGTTTTGAAATAAATTTTTAATTAAAATATTTATTTTTTTTTGAATGATTATCCATTTTAATTGATTTTACATGTTCTTCCTTACTTCTGGTTTTTCGTACTTTTGTCAAGAATTTTTCTTGAAGTCCAAAGTACATTTTGTTTTGTTTTTTCATTTTTTGTCTTTCTTTTTCTTGTTGACCTTTTTCAGCACAACTTGAAGGACAAATGAACACATATTCATTCAAAAAAGCAAACTTCGATCTACCAAAGGTTAAAATACAATTTAGTTTAAGTATTGATGTTTGACTATTGACGTCAGCAGTCGTCGATGGCAAATCCATCTGAGGAGATCGAGTGGTTGCGATCGAAACATGTCATGGTAACCTGCCGGCCCGGGTTCGAGCCCCGGCCACGGTCAAGAATGAAAGATTATCAATAACAATTTTAATTAATTTTCATGTTGTAAAATTCCTTTCTTCATAAAAATAATTTAATGAAAATTAAATTTAATGAACTTAAGCCTAATTAAAAATATAAAAAATTTGGATTAAAAACCATAAATAGTTCAACAAAATAACCACAATTCTAATTAAAATATTTATTAAATATTTCTTGTTATTTTTGAATCAAGCTCAAGGTCAGGTTATGCAAAATATATTTATTTATAGTCAATCCAATATTTCGCTGCCACAATGGACAGGGATCTTTGGGTTTATAAATTTCAAACAAAATTTAAATTAAACAACAATAGTTGACAACATGAAAAAATAATACACAGGAAACAAAATTATTCTATTACATTTTTCAAAACTTATTCAATTTCCTATATTATTTTTATAAAATAAATGTCTGTAGTTTTGAGCTACATTGTCTGTATCGGTTTTAAAATTAATAACAAACAAATTTTTTCGTTTAAAATAAAATAATTTAAGCTTGTGGAATTGTTGTTGGAAATTGTCAAAATCAATCAACACATTGTTTGAAACGGCAAAGTTTTTTGACCATTTTTTTTTAATTAAAATTAAAAGTATCAATTTTTAGTAATCTATATAATCATTTTGGTAGTAGATGCAAAATCAACAAATGGGTTGCCTTGATTCTATGAATTTGGTATGAATTTGGTGATAAGAGAAAATTTGTAATTTTTTCTGTGCATAAAGCTTCAATATATTTAACGTATTATCGTTACTTTTACCATTTTATTGTCACCGGCAACAGGGCTGTCAGGTACTTTTTGTCCTTGTCCCCAAAAAATTAAAAAAATATCCCCAAAAATCCCCAGATTCCCAAATCCCCAAAAAACAAAACCTTAAAAAATTAATATTTTTTGTTTGTTTTTTTTCTGACCAAATTTAAAATTTTTTTTAAAAAAAGGTAAGAAAAATGTTAATAAGAAATCCCCAAAAATCCCCAAATAAAAATTTTTAGTCAAAAAAATCATTTTATTTTGTTTGTAGGGACTGGTTTCTGTGTTTTCTTAAATCCTTTTTATGCGATTCCAGTGAGGAATTACAAGCAGAACAATATGCTGTTTTTGAAGACGAATGAGCCAGTTTATAAGAATTTGGAGCTTGTTCAAACGGTTAAAGTCATCCTTATAATCAACAATAAAAATACATATAATCAAATTTATTTAGTACTTCGATCCATCATATTGTATTGTATATAATGCATCATAACTACTAACCAATAGCCTAGCATTTTTTCCCCAATCTTTATTATATGATTTTTCATATTTACTTATTTTTGGGGAATACATTCATATTTGCTTCAAAATTGTCTTTAAAAAATCAAAAATTTTATGTGTTTTCAACGATCTTAGATTCTATTTTAAAATTCTTTTTTTTTAAACACTCACTCAAGAAAAATAACAAGTTTATAAAGTACCTTTTACACACTTAATAAAAATGATAATGTTAATTAGGACCCTTTACACTATATAAGAGTAAGATAAAAGTTTTGCTATTTTTATTCATATATAATAAAAAATAATAAAAAAGTGTAAAATCCCCAAAAAATCCCCGAAATCTTTTTTGAAATCCCCAAAAAAATCCCCAATCCCCAACTGACTTTCCTTGTCCTTTTTGTTCACATGAAATCCCCAACTTTGGGGATAAATCCCCAAGTCTGACAACCCTGACCGGCAACCATATTATGGTTAAATCCATCCACCCAAAAGCTATAACCACATTATGGTAGTCTCCAAACATGCTATGGTTAATAATAACAATAATATGTTTGAAATTCTAATATTTTAAAACATTGTTTGTTTAATTTAAAATTTAAAATAATATGTTTAAAAGCAACAACATTATGGTTTTTTGCTCTCTACAATAGTTGAATGCTTTATAATGATATACTTGCTTGGTTTGCTTAAAATTCTCAATAATTATATTTTAATTTTTGATTAAAATGCAAACATTTACGTTGAATGTAGTATTTATGTAAAACAGGAGTGCTTATGAAGGTCTTCAATGGCTGGAAAATAATTTAATGGGATTGCTTATAAAAGTGAAATAAATTATAACTTGACACTAAGTAAACAAATTGAAAAAATGGATGAAATAAATAACCATATTATGATTAACATTGACCATATTATTGTTTAATTCTGACCATAATATGGTTAATTTTGTCAAAAATCTGAAAAATTTAATTTTGAACATAATATGGTTGAATTCGATCATTATTATGGTTAATATTGAGCAAAATATGGTTAGTATTGAAAAATTATGGTTAATTATGGCCATATAATGGTTGATTTCGGGCAAATTCTTATTGATTTTAACCATATTATGTTCACAATTAACTAAACTAAATCTCAAAATGCGCTTGATGCAAGTATTACAAAGTTGATTCAATCCCGAATTCGTTCTTGAAATAATCCGAAAATAAGATTGATTTAAGTAAAACTAAGATTGAACCAATCTCAAAATGCGCTTGATTCAAATATTATAAAGTTGATTCAATCCTGAATTCGTACTTGAATTAAACCAAAAGTGAAGTTAGAAGGAGAATATTATTATGATGAGAAGCAAGAGTTCTCAATTTTACTTTTTAAACATGAAAATAATGTGTTTTCGTCTTTTTCAGCGGTTTTTGTTGTTTCTACACGCAACAAGCAAATCGTTTTTTAACTACTTGTGTGGTGGTGTTGTAGTGTCTGCAAAAACTTTGATAAGTTAAATGAGATTAAAACGCTCACTTTGTAATTTTACTCCTAGAGTGGCACTACCAACAAAAAGTTTAATCTTTTTTACTTGGTTTAAGTATGTTGTACCTTTTTCTTAGAAATTCCGGGATTGATTTTCGAAATTAAACTCATTTAGGACTGTTCTTTGACTCGTACTTAAAGTAAGTATAAAAAAATAAATTTATCCATAGTGTTTTTCTTTCTGTGTAGGGTCTATCCAACATAATCCAGGTTGATATGAATATGTTAAGTTTTAGAATAAGCCAAATCGACCTATTATTTTACAAAGCGTCCTAACAAATATTATCCTTGAATATGGATTTTGAAACGATATAACCCATACTATATAAACTAGAAACCAAATGGCTGTTCAATACTAAGGTAAAGTGTATATAAGTTTCGGTACAGCCGAATATGGCACTTTTACTTGTTTTTATTAAGATATTGCTCTCACTTCTCTTATTTAAAATTGAGCCATACAAAAACAATTTTTTGTGTCCTTTTAAAGTTTTGCCCTTAGCACACCATATTGTTTAATTGCCTGATTGAATAAATTGATTGCGTACAGATGGCCCTAATTAAGATATATAAAAAAAAAATATTTACACCAGTAGCATATTACATCTTCTTGTCGTGCATTTTGTAATTAATTTGTAAATTGTGTAATTTTAAATACATTTTTTAAGAATACAATGTGTTTCATGCTAAAAAAAATTTAATTAAAAACAAAATAGGAACATAATATAAGTCTATTCCGACTATTTGTTGACCTCTACGAAAAATCGGAAAATTTCGAACTTATATTGTGTTCGCTTAACTTACATTTTCGTTCGAAATTTAAGAACAGGCAGACGTTTAAATGTCGCTGCACTACAAGTTGGAACAATTAAAAAACACATCGTATTATAAAGTTATAAGTCACAGTTTTATCCAGTCTTACTGTATATTTAACGATGTCCGAAGAATTCTTCTTTCATACAACTAGATTTGAAACGAAAACAAATTCTAAAATTTGGTTTGCGTTTTTCCGAAGCGAGCGTTAATTCTGAACTGTAGCCAATTACGTACTGAGTTTATAAAAATTTAATCGTGTCTATGAAAAAGTGTTTTTCGTTAGTGGACAGACTAAACATGGAGCTGTTACCAATTAAGAACTAAATCTTATCTACATATGTATCTATTTATCTTCATATCGTCGGCTTAACCCATTAGAGGTCAAACCAAAACTGGCCATAATTTTTAAATTTCAACTTTATTTATTGATTAAAATAAGTATTAAAAAAAACATAAAATGGAAAAAATGAAAAAAAAAATTTTTTTAACTGAGTTTTAGGGGTGTACTCAACTGAGTACACTGACCTCTTACGTATGAAAATTTACAGAAAATAGTTTTCAGTGCAAAGTGTTTTTAAGCACTTCTTATTCTGCCAACAAACTCTTAAATATCAAAAAATGTACCGCAAATGGTTTTGTAGTTAATTAGGATAGTGTCCAGCAACAACTTGAGATTCATCTGCAAACATTGACCCAGACGTTACTCTAAATATCAAAGATCAACATAAAGATTATATCTAGTAAAAAGCTATAAAAAACATCAACAAATGCTTAACAACACATGAAGCAAACGGATAAGAAGATTCCAAATGCGATTTTCCGGAGTACAAATCTAACTGGCAGCAATAGCTTATAGCAATAGCCGCAACCCAGTTTTTGAAGCCGAATCGAACGGGCTTTCCTCGAATGAATTGCTTAGCGGGATGGTATCCAGAATATTTAAGTATTGACTCGTCTTTAGGAATATTTTGGCCACCGCTAAGCATTTCATTCGAAGAAAGCCAGTTCGATTCGACTTCAACAATTGAAGGCTATAAGATCAAAGATTTTTCAAATATTTCTTCACATACACTATTTCATCTTTTACAAATTTTCGAGTTCTGCTGAGGGGTTGAGCTCTGCGATGGAAAGTATTTGCGCCAAATATGAATTATTTGCTTTGCAAAGTCTTGCCGAGTTTTCTTTGGTGCCAACTGTTCATAATCACTATCGTCACTGACGTCGTTGTCAATAATTTCAACATTTACGAAAATTTTAATAGTACCAGGTTTGTCTTTTGATAGGCTTGAAACCGTTATATTTTCCTAAACACCTCTTCACCACATGATATGCTATCAACAGCTTCTTGAAGGCCTTTGAATCACTTTTGGGATGTAAAATGTTATCCACTCATAGTTAAAATCTAACAAAAAAAAAATATTTTTTTTACCTATAGGTAAATATGCATGTTGTCAGTGTACCCAAACGAGTACAGTCAAATTTATACTGCTCTAAGTTTATTGTTTTTTTATGTAAGTAATTTTTTTTGTCTGTGAGTTATTTTGATACGATTTTCATCATAATAATTCAAAATTACCAAAAAAAATTCAATATTGTTTTCAATATTATTAAAATAGTGTTCATACCTTCACACTGCTTTTGTAATACAAATCAGACTTATTCTTTTGTACAGAAAAATTAAAAAGAAACACAAATTCTTTTTTAGCTGCTGTTGGAATTATTGTTGTGGCGACGTGGCGTATCTTTCTCTACCACACGGCATCAAAGTCTCAATTTACTTAAAAAGTAGATTAACCAGGTTTGCATATTAAGACGATTAACAGGTTTGTTCGTTTATTTGATTAACATAGGCTATAAATATTTGTTAATATTTAAGTGGGCGTGGCACCTCCCACACAAAGACAATATGAATAACGTAATAGCTAGTAAACGGTTACAGCAAAAGTTTAAAATTTTAAACAAATAACGTGGTCATCAATACACAACTACGTGAAAAAAGTGACCCATAGAAAAACAATAAATTTTTCTGTATTTTTAGAGCACTGCAAGAGCAAACGTTTCTTAATTTTGTACATATATCTTTTTTATCAATACATATCAACTTAAAAAAGTAGGAGTATTTGGTAAAGTGGGCGTGGCACAAAATATATTTCAATTTATCTGGAGAACGGTTGGAGGATAATTGTCCAAACTTGTTAAATATAGGGATTGGAGATGTGGGCACAAACTAAAATTATATATATCTGGAAATTTGATACAAATAGCTTCGCAATAAATTCATAACAACTGTCGAAAAGTGGGCGCGATTTTATATGTGGGTGTGGCACAAAATATAATTATGAATATAAGGAAAATGATAAGTGTACACATTTGGTACAAAAATATCGGTTGTTAATATACAATATCCGCCAAAAGGTGGACTAGATTGGGCTTAACAATATAAATTTATATATAGTCACCTTAAACGCAAAAGGCCCTATCTAACATTTTTAAAATCTTACAGAAGAAGAAACAACTATTTAATATGAAAAATTTTTGCATTTAAATTTTTTTTATAAAAACTACCAGTGTTTTTGACACTTAACAATGTTGCATATTATAAAAACTGTGGGTTAGGCCTTATTGCGTTTATCATATAATCTTTTGTAGATAAGGCCATTTGTTTTTTGTCAATAAAATCGCTAATTTTGATCTAAATAATTTTTGGTGGAAATTTGTGTTGACGCAGTACATCCGATTTAATGACAATGTCGATTTTGAATTTTTTGTGAGTTAAAACCTTTTGCGTTTTAGGTAACGATATATCTTTGGAATGGTTACAGTTAAAATTTGGAACAAATAGTTATGTTTTCTATACAAAAATGTCTTGTAGAAGTATCCATGGCAGCTTCAATATAAATACAATATAGATTTCTTTATAAGTAACTAGAGAACGGTAACAGCAAATTTATCTAAATTTAGTACAAATTGCATTTTTATCAATAATACACAAGATCTGTTTTCAATTTTTTTTTACTAATTTTATATCAACGGCGGTAGCGAAGCGCACCGGGCTGAGGTAGTGAGACATACTAATTTATTCCGGATCACTTCTAACATTCAATGTTGATTGTTTGCTATTTCTCTTCGTCTTGTGCTGCTGTTTTCGCTGTTCGTTTGTCTAAACCGTTTCCTCTGAAGATATTATCCATTGTGTCTTACCAAGTGTTTCTTATGTGTCCTCTTCATCTTTGTCAGTCGGAAGTCTGACACCCTAGCAACGTTCCTATACAACCTCATTTTAATATGAAGACATTTTTATATTTGGTTTTAAAATAAACAATCTTTGAAATTCAAAAATTAAATTTAATATACCCACACCACAATATTGGAGAGGGTATTATGCATTTGTGCTGATGTGTGTAACACCTAAAGGCTCTTATTGGCTCAAGGAACCGATTTTAATGAAATTTTAAACATAGATAGATCCATATTTATCCTTAATTAATTAAATTATTTGTGATTTTTTAAAAAAACATAGTAAAAAATATATAAATAAAATACCTAAAATACAAATTAAATAAAAAATTAAAACTTTTTTGTCTTTATTAATGTGCTGTTTTTACAACACAAGTGATCGAACGTGTAGTAAATTTTTTTTTAATGTTTGTTCATATACATTTTACTACACGTTCAATAACTTGTGTGGTGAAAACAGCACATAAAACTACAGTGAATCTAAAAATAAAACTAAAATAAATAAAAATATTTCCCATTTCATTTAGAAACCCAAATTATTAATTTCATCACCCTGATTAAGGTTGTTGATACACAAACACAGATAATACACAACAAAGATAATTCCGATCTGCTTGAACTTATTGACTTAACCTCTCTCCAAGAGCAAACACGTGAATTCCGTGCTCTTGATTTAATTTAACACTTCTGTACATTTTGTTTTTAGCACTGCAACAGCTAAAAACAAAATGTTTTTGTATTTATACGCTACAATACTATTGGTGGTAAAGGTATTATGAACTTGTGCTGAAGTTTGTAACGCATATATTCCGCATAAATTTATAAGTCCTAACTCTTAGTATACCGATTAGAATTATTTCCTAAGTCGATTGGAGTCCATCCGTCTGGTTGCCTGTGTGTCCATATAAACCTGGGTTATAAATAACAGATCCTTATTTTTATACCCTTCACCACAGTTGGACAGGGAACATATAACTTTGTCATTCCGTTTGTTATTGTACAATATTGATCCTAGACCCTATAAAGTATATATATTCTGAAACTTTATGAAAAGAGTAGTTCAAATCACGATGTCCGTCTGCCTGTGTGTCCGTTGAAATGGGGTTTCAGAAGACCGCAGCATGATGGGGACTTGGTATTTATAGATAAATGTAACACAAGTTCTTGAATTCCTTGCCATTGAAATTCAGCCTGATCGGCCCACAAATGGCTGAGATATGAGCAAAAAACCACGACTGCCTCTAATTTTACCCATTAATCCCTTGTTGTTTTTTAATTATTATTTTTATGCAGTGTTCGAAAATAAACAGTAAATATCGCCCCTTAGTATTCGGTTCGGTGTAGTGTTTGTGTAGAAATTCATTAAAAAAAAGCGTTTCACTGTTTGTTATCTTACGAACACAAAAAAAAACCGTTTTTATCCAACTCAACAAACAGATGAGAACATTTAATTCCGTTCGGGGTTTTTATTTAAAAAACACGAACTTCATTGTGTTCGGTTCAGCTCATTAATTTTCGTTTCTGTAGTGCGTAGCGCCCTTTTGGCTGGTAAAAAAGCCAAATATTTTTTTACAAAAACAAAATACACATAAGAAAATAAGTAAAAAGCCAGCAAAATAATTTTACACAAAAAAACATTACACACACAAGCTTTTCGTGCTGCGATCGTTGCTAAAATTTTGTTCATTTCTTTATCAAAGTAAAAATAGATACATTATAGAAAATTAAAATATAATGTTTGTCTACAGTATCACTACAATTGTTCTGTTTTTTTTTTTTTTAACGAAGAACAGAACACTATATAACAATCGGCCTTTTCTTGAAAATAGTTACGAACGGTATTAAGGGCTGTGTTCGTTTACACAAACATTAAATATAAAAAAATATCGTTCCTCAGCTTGTGAGCCGAACGCTAAAAAATGTTCTGTTTATTTTCGAACACTGTTTTTATGTATATCTGGAAAATGGCAAGAGCCAACGTTTCCAACCCAGCAAAAACTTTGCTTACAAAATAAGCACATAAATAATGAGAATTTGACGAGACGACTACTTACTTTTCTACTAGAAAAAGTACTTATTTTTGTTCGAGATTTTGTCGAGATTTTTATAAAAATATACAGTTACAAAAAGAGGCCAAAAATTAGTTATTGCAAATTAATTCAAAAAGGTTAAAACACACTTATTAAAATTGCGCTTATATGCATGAAAGTGTACACAATAATAAATGTAAGAAAACATGCACAAAATCATTTATAACTCTAACACAAATGTGTGTAATGTAAATTTTATGTTGTTCAAAAAACAACGTTTACATTAGATCGACTAGTGTTCTAATAACAAAAATATAATGTGAGGGTAATTTTGAAACGCATTTATGTATATAGTTACATACATTTGATTGATTTTTGGATTTTCCATGGACTTAACATCAAAATTATTGTTAAAATTATATAGTATTACCGAATGTCTAACATATATTAACGGAATATACTGAAAATTGACTTAAATATTTACTTAAAATCGTATAATAATATTAATTTTTTTGTGTTGTATATTTAATTTATAATAATAAAGTTCCTATTTAATATATAACTAAAAATCCAAAAAGTGGCGAATAAAGCTAGAAAGTAATGAATTCTGGAAGTCATTAGAAGTAGGATTGTAAGTAAAGTTTTTTGCTGGGAACTTAGGTACAAGCATCTCGGTTATCAATGCATAGCATCCGACAAAATGTTGGCGAGAGTAAAGAAGAAGACGTGGCAAAAAATGGGTTTATTTATATCTTAAAGACGGTAATAGAAAAATTGACAACATCCGTAAAGATGTGAGCGGGATTGGATAGGTAAGCGTGGCACAAAATAAAACGGTATTTATATAACTTTCTGTAATAGTCGCATCATGGTGAATGGTGTATATAAGATTCGGCATATCCGAATATAGCACTCTGACTTGTTTATAATAATTTTATGAAAGTTTGTACATAACCTATTTTTGTTCGAAGGAAAAAGTCTATTTAAAATGGTGATAGTTGGTCTATAATTTTACCTATCTCCCTAACAGTTTCATTCGGGACTACATAGAGAATTTCTGTTTAATAATCGTTTACCCCTGCAGTACTAATGTTAGTCACTTGGTCTAACACCAATCGCACTGCTTGGGTGTTTTCTCGAAATTTTATGATAGGACTTGGATTTAAATTCAAGACAAAATCAAAATTATCAAATTTTTAAAGTTTTTTTTTTATATTAGAATGTATATCTTTAGGTTACAAGAAAATTTCACTTAAATATATTTATGTTAGACAATTTGCCTTACAATAAGTTTAACCTGGCGTTTACATTTGCCAGTACTGGCATGACAGTAGCAATACATGAAAACTTTTTTTACTAATACATGCACACTTTTCCAACTGTCTTGTCTACTGTCTAGCAAATTTTGCAGACAGTAAAATTGGACAGTGATTTGTCATTTTCTAATAGTAATCTGAAGTTTTATTAGCAAAAGGAAAAAAATCGTAAAAAAATAAATATATTTTGCTTTGATTTTTTTTAAGTGTTATGTTTTTTTTTTACAAAATATAGTTATTTTAGGCTGTTTTTAAGTTTGTTTGGTTCATATAAAATACGTTTAGCTGAACTTTAACTGCAACATTCACGTTTGACATATATTTCAAAGTGAACTGTCTTAACTACTGTCTGGACGCCTACGTCACGAAGACAGTTAGCAGTGTTTTTGGCAACTAATATGTATTTTCTTACTGTCTTGCCAGTACTGTCAAATGTAAACGCTATGTATATGTACAAAAGAAAATCTTGTTTTTAAGTAACTATAATCAGAATAAACCATAAATAATTTTTATGACAATGCAGCCTTTTCAAAAATTACAAATAAAGCTTTAAGATTTTGGAAAAAAAATTCAGAAGAAACACCTCTTAAATAAATATTTACATCACACTAACCAAATCTTTTGCAACAAGGTCCGTAATTGCTCATAGGTCTTAAATAGGGAATTGTCGATGGTGTAGGTATCATGTAGTTTAGCTTGCCCGACCATTATTTGTTTGTTTGTTTTTTGCTGTTGTTAATTTTAGTTGTTAATGAAAAATTCTTATCTGCTTAGTTTCATATTGAAAACGTTCTTTTTATTTTTTTTGAACATATGCAAATACACATACCATCTACATACAATTTATTTTATTTAAAACACTCGAATATTTATTTAACCGATAAAGAATAAACTACAAATAAAGTTCAGAGGTTGTTATATCCGGTAGTTTGCTTTAATGTTGGCTTCTATACGGCTTCGATGCGGTAAATACAAAGAAAATGTGAAACACCTCCATGGGCTCCACCACATTCTATGGATTATTACCTTATTTTTGGCATTGAACTTTAGTGCATTTAAAACTTACCCAATAAAAAGTTTTATCATTTTGCGAAGCACAACTGGTATATTTAAAAAAATAAGCGCACAGTTATGCGCTACGCAATAAGACATACAGAGATTCAGTAAAGTAAGTGAAGGAACTCTTAACAAGTTTTATAAGAGAAAAAATAACATTTCAAGTGCCACAGAATTCCTTTTCTACGAAGCAGGGTTGCAAGGGAGAATACTGTACAAAACATTCAGTGTGTAAAGCTAAGTTCACCAGTTTTTATATGCGTTGAATAAAACGCTTTTTGTGTCAAAAATGCATTGCTTCAAAGTGGGAACTCACCATATAAAGTGCTTTCCCTAAGCGAGATGGTAGTCGAAACTTCCACATTCCTCCCTTACAAACCTGCTTAGTTTTAAGCTCAATTTTTTTTGGTAGTTAGAAGTTTGGATTGGTTCTTCGATGGGAGTTTTGCTTAGTGGAATTCTATGGCATGATAATGGATGTAATACCCCTGACAGACATATAGTTTCAATACCATATGGTATGCATACTACAGTAGTATATAAACCATCAATATACCACTTTGTTTCATGATTTAATTGTAGTTAAGGTTGACACACATGTAGTATAAGTGAATTAAACTTTTAATTAAGTCAATTAAAAGTTTAATCAATTTAATCGACATACTATTTATTTGTTAACTGGTGCAAATTTAATTAATTTTTTAATAAATATAACACATTTTTTAATTGAAATCTATTTTTATTTTTTTCTGTGTAACCCCAGCTGCAATCGTTTAAGGCAAAAGAAACGCTTCCAAATTATTAAAATTTATTATGCAAAAAAAAAAAAAACTTGTTCACGAAGTTCATAGAGCACTTCACTATCAAATCCATTTAAATTGACTGTTTGGTGCAGGGCAGCGTAAATCAAAGGATTACTGTACTACACTTTCAGGTAGAACGTTTCGAGAGCTGCTGGTTACTACGAAATTCCTGCTGTGTGTAAATGTTTGCTTTTAAATCTTTCTTTTGTAAATATTTATAGTGTGTTAAAATATAACAGGTATTAGAAAACTAGAATACGTAAATTAATTTATTTTAAAAATAAATTAAAAGTTTTAAAAGATTTTTATTTAAAGAAACTATTATTTCTCAACATTTTATAAGACAATTTCTACATATTCAAATCACTATTCAATAATATTTACTCGTAACACTTAAAATTTGTTAAACAATTCTTTGTTAATCAATTAAAAAAAAAACTAAGTTAATATAATAACAAAAGCAACCTGAGAACATTGAAATAATTTTTTAACACAAAATAGTAAAAAAAAAATTGTAAACAAGTTTTATTGTTAATATTTCTTTACACAAATATTTAAAGCACAAATATTTATTGTATTTTTTTTTTGAATTTCGTTACATTTAATCTATTAATTAAGGCACTTAATTTATGTATGTAAAATAACTATCGTGGAATTGGTTTTGACATGTTTAAGGTTTAATCATAAACAAATTCCCGAAATAAAAAAAAAATTATTACGTTTCAAATAAAAAACAAATCAGAGTGACATATTCGAATCTTTATACCCTTCACCGTGGTGCGATAGCAACACAAAGTTATATAAACGCCGTTCTATTTTTTTCCTGGCCCACTTGCCCAATCCCGCCTATATATCTTGGATTTCGTCTATTGGCAACCAAGATGATTGTACCTAATTTGGAAACTTTGGATCTTGGCGTTCTCTAGATATACTGAAATCTATACTGTATTTGTATGGGAGTTGTCACGACCACTTCTCAAAACGTGGCCATTTTTTAAGGATGATGTGCCTTAATAACCCAGCTGTATGTACCAAACTTGAACAATTTTTTCTCGTACCGCTTATTAGATATTAATAAATCCATTTTGTGCCACGCCTCCCTCTCTACTCTTGCCTACACTTTGTAGTATGCTGTGTATAGATACCTAAGTTGGATTCGTTGGCTTTAACGGTTCTCAAGATATACGGTATTTTAAAACGTCCTTGTACGGAAAAAGTCATGCCCACTTGTCAGTTTCCGCCCACATTTTTCGGATTTTGTCTATTGATAACCAAGAAGATTGTACCTAATTTGGAAACTTTGGATCTTGCCGTTCTTCAGATATACAGAAATCTATAATGTCTTTATATGGGAGGTGCCATGCCCACTTCTCCAATCTAGACAATTTTTTTTAGGAGGATGTGTATTTAGCGTTCGGCTCACAAATCCAAGAACGATATCTATTTTTTTTAGTGATTGTGTAGACGAACACAACCCTTAATACCGTTCGTAACTATTCTCAAGAAAGAGCCGAACATTATTTAGGGTTATGTTCTTCGTTAGAAAACAGAACAATTGTAGTGCTACTGTAGACAAACATTATATTTTAATGTTTAATAATGTTTCTTTTTTAAATTGATGCAGAAATGAACAAACAAAAAATTTTAGCTACGACCGCAGCACGAACAGCTGGAGTGCGTATTGTGTATATGTTTTGTTTGTGTAAAATTATTGTCCTGGCTTTTTGTTTTTTTTTGTATGTGTATTTTGTCTTTGTAAAAAAAGTTTGGCTTTTTTTACCAGCCAAAGGGGCGCTACGTAAAACAGAAACGAACAAACATTAATGAGCTGAACCGAACACAATGAAGTTTGTATTTTTTTAATGTTCTCATATTTTTGTTGAGTTGGATAAGTACAATATTATTTCTGTGTTCGAAGATCACAAACAGACAAACGTTATTTTTTTAAATACTTACTTACTACACAAACATTATTAGCGTTTGTGTTTTTCACAAATCTACCGAACCGATCACTAAGGAGCGATATTTTGTGTTTATTTTCGAACAGTAATTGATAACCCAGCTATATGTACCAAGTTTGGCCAGTTTTTCTCTTACCGTTCTTTAGATATACATAAATAAATCCTACACTTTGTAGGATGATGTGTGTCGATACCTTAGAAACGTTGGCTATAATGTCTTTGCACGGAAAGTGCCATGCCTACTTGCCTATTTTGTGTATTGATAACCAAGAGGCTTGTACCTGATATGAAAACTTTGGCTCCTGCCGTTTTCCAAATATACATAAAAATAATATTTAAAAAACAAGAACAACAAAAAGGTATTAATGTGTAAAATTAAAGTCAGGCTTGGTTTTTTACTCATATCTCAACCATTCAAGACTATATGTGCCATTAATATATAACTACCAGCTCCCCATCATATCTGGGGTCTTCGGAAATTCTTATTTCAACGGACACACAGACAGACGGACGGACATCGTGATTTGAACTTCACTTCTCATATGTTTCCAGAATATATATACTTCATAGGATCTTGAAGCAATATTGTAGAAATTACAAACGGAATGACAAAGTTTTATATACTCTTGTTGTTTCGGCATACAAAACAACAATTTTGAAGTTCATAATACGGAAAAACAATAATTTTGAAGTTTATAATACGAAACGAAACACGCCCGTGTCCAATATTTAGAGTTAATATTATTTTTTTGACAATTTTCAAACTTTCGTTGAATATTAGAAAATATTTCATCACATTATCGAGTCTATTTTTAGTACAAAAGCCCAGGTCTCTGGCGGAGATCGAGCTCAAAACCTTCACTCCGATAGACTCTAAAACTTAAGCCGGCGATTTACTTTTCTATTCCAAACAAATATGAAGTCAAACTTTTGATATGAAATGACTTTATTATTTGATTTTAAATGCAATTCACAAGCTATTTTTAATTGTTTGATTTAAAAATTTTAATTTAAATTGTTAATTACACTGGTCTACAAATTCGAGGAAAAGATTGACTGCAGAAACGAAGCATGTTTTTTAACTAATCTGCACTAAAAGAATTATGCTTCATAAATCTAATGAATCAATTTTATTAAATTTTTTTCTTTAATTCAATGAAAAATTTCATTACGGGAATGAAATTTTACAGAAATAATGAAGCAATTTCATTACCTCTACGAAATTGAGTTTCGTAATTTGGTAAAATTTTTCATTAAATTAATGACAACTTAATATCTCTTTCAAAAGAAAAATTCAACTAATTTTTATACATTATTTTAATAGGTTTTTTAAGAATTAATGTATTCAAATATTTTTAAGTTAATGAAAAAAAGTGTAACTTCATATTTTCCATGAAAAATATCACTAAATCTATGAAAACAAGATAAAGTTTTCTAACTTCAAAATACTTATAACTAGAACATATTTTCTTCCTATAACTGCTGTAAAAACGTATTTTTAATTCTTTTTTAAGCGAAAGACATGAAAACATATGAACAAAATTGTAAATTTCAATGTTTCATAACATCAATGAAAAAATTCATAGCCATAACGAAACACTGAATTTAGCTAAATGTTAGTAATAGGTTTAAAAACAAACAACGAGAAATAAAAAACAAGAGTAAAAAATTCTCACATTCTCTTTTCTTTAATTGTTAATTTAAATACACAAAATTAACGAAGTAGTACAAGCCAGCAAAATGGAAAGAAGCAAGATGAAGGTCGTCCTGGGCTGGAAAATTAATTAAATACAATTTACTAAAAGGTAAGCTTATACAAGTAGAACATAACATGAGGTTACAGAAATATATAAACGAAATATACTTATATAACTTGAAGATTTAAAACAGGGAAAAAAAAATAAAATTCACAACATTTCAAAACGCACATTCAAATGGCTGAAATAAAGAAACATAAATATACATATATAAGGTCATAAAAATGACCAAATTTAATCAGTAATTTAATGAATTTCTGTCATTAAACAAATTAAAATTTTTATCGATTTTATGAAACATTTCATTAACGGGGGGCTAATGTAACATTCTTCATTAATCCAATGAAACGTTACATAGGTTGAAGTTTAATGTAATTTTTCATTGGATTAATGTCCAAATCCATTGGATCTGTGATGAAAATTCTTTCAGTATGGGTACGCTGAACTCGAATCAAGCATACAAATTGGTCTATCCCGCCTAGTTCATTTTTTATAGCATGCTGGCAATACTGTAAAACAGTCAATACTGAATAAATGCAGTGAGCGACGAGCAAGGGGAGCGTGCTCATCAAGATTGAATGTAAATTGAAAGAAATTATCAAGGATTTTGGACAAGAGCATGCTGTGAGACTATTGCTGAACTCTAATACGTGAAACCGAACCAACAAAACACAAACGACGTTCAAATAACGCCATTCACTTTTGATTTTTAAATAAACTAATGATTATTTATGTAAAAAAAACGAATGAAAACATTTTTTTGTATCTCGAAAATCTGACGTGATAAAGAAAAACCAATTACAGATTCGAATTCACTACACCAAATTACCATAGGAATGATATTTGGTTGCTCCAGTCCAAAACCTTGTTGGCTAGTGTTTTTTGAATATAAGCATTGTTATCAAGCGTTGTTCTCAAATCAAAAATGAAGTTGACAACACTGGATCGAAAAATAAATGTAAACATTTAAAAATTGCGATTAAAGTTAAATGTATTTTACAACTAAAGAAAAATTACATGTAAATTGTAGTGAATTTGCCTTTCGAAAATCTTAATTTCTTGTGAAAAAATATACATTATTTGTGAGTAAGAAATTAATTACAATGAATAAGAATGCGAATAAAAAAATAACAAAAAAAAAAAAAAAACGGTATAGTGAAGAAACAAACTTATGTACGAACGCAGCGCTACGCAGAGCCATGACACTCTTTAAAATAAAAAGGTGCAAAGTATTTCGTTTTTGTAAGAATTTGAGAAGGAAAATAATGGAATTTCATCTTTCAGCAGCAGTATGGGATGTTTAGCGTGCAGCTTATTTAAGTAAATAATGAATTTTAATAATTTGTTTTTTTTCATTTTCGTTACGCATTGCTTGACAATTCACATTTAAAAAACATTTGAGAAATAACGATTAAAAGCAATTTGAAAATAAATGCATTTTCCAATTTGAAAATAATTTCCCCTAATTATTGAGATGTACGTATACTTTTGAGTTGTGACGTTGTTTAAATATGTATGTATGTAAATAAGCAATTTGTTTTTAAAACAATGATCAATGTTGATTTAATTAACTGTTTGTTGTACTTTTATTTAAAAACAAAAATATTAATTAAACAAATTCTGTATAATTTTATATTAAACACATTAAACACAAAAGAAAAAAAAAACACAATTCAATTCAATTGTTTAATTTAAAATGACAAACAAGCCAATTAAATTTCAACCCACCTTATAAAAACCGCTAAAACAATATTAAAACAAGTAAAAGTGCTACATTCGGTTGTGCCGAATCTTTGATACCCTCCACGGAGAGTAAGAAAATTTCAGTAGTGGGCCTAATATATTAAATTATTGGTCGATCATCAGAAATAGTTATGATTTATTTTTACGGTTATAAAACTTAATTGGTTTAAGGCGTATTTAACTGCCTATTTCGTTCGTACGAATACATTTAAAACCAAAACAAATTCTAAAAACTTCAGAAATAGGCTATAAGTGATTTTTTTTTTGGACCTGTGGGAAATTATGGACCGATCATGACAAAATTTGTAGAGAGATTTCTTCTAGTCTTATGTAACTGCCAAAAACCAAATTGTATTACAATAGCTTTAATCGTAACGGTTAAGGGTGTAGTAAAGTGTTTTTTGAGAATGGGCCTTATATGGGGCCTATGGTAAACTATGGGCCGGTGTTAACAAAATTTGCCCAAACAATTTCTAGTCATATATAACGAATTGGTGCAAAATTTTATGAGAATCGATGCATTCCGACAACAATTTATGTAATTTTTTTTTACCAAAAATATAAATTTTTTAGAAAAGTTATTTCCCATTTGGGTTCATAACTCTTTTCCTATTGAACAGATTGTGCAAGATTTCAATCACAAACTGCTTAGGAGAACAAGAAACAATTTGACACTTAAATTGTTTTTCCTTTTGAGTCGCTCAAAAGTGAGCGTGATTTTAAAAGACGAACATGGCTAAATCGAGTTAGAATTACTCAAGGACCCAGAATATATATAAATTAAAAAAATATGTATATATTATACACCTTATGTCTGATAAGTTTATTAAAAAAGTTTCACACGGAAAGACAAACTTAGTATACCCTAATTCATCACAAAAGGTGGAGGGTATAAAAATATTTAGATTATAAACATTTTCAGACATCTGTTAAATAAATAACAGTTACAGAAAATTTATTAACTCTTTTTCACTTTACAAGCTTCTGTCTTGAAAAATATAAATAATTATTTGCCACTTTTAAAACATCTGGACTCTCATTTCAATTCATAGTCAAGAGATTACCAAGGACTAGCTAAGTAGTCAGTTAATTACTTTACAGCAGTACAAGAAAACTATATTAACTGAAATCAAGCATCACTTCACATCACACAATAAAAACAGATTTCGCAACCGTTGTGCAGTGAATACGGTTACCATGCAATAATGAACTCAAGTCATTGCCTGCAGAAAGGATGTCAATTCTTTCAGTGCTGCATTGAAACACTGCGTTTAAAAAGCAGGCAAAATTGGTATATCGTTTTTGGTTTTAAAAGTCTAAGGGCTAATAAATCAGTTCAAGTGCTCGACACCAACAAAGTATACAGCAATGCATTTGCTACACTTTTGCTAATTTGCTAATACCAATAGTTTATATTTACTCGACTTATGCAAAATATGCCGTTATTTCGAAAATAGAGGAGGTTGCCCAAAATATGTTCGCGTAACTCAAAAACGCTTTAGCTTGTTCAAAAAACTAATAACACCGAAATTCCGCAATAAAATTTCCTTTAAGAATTTCCAATATGCGCAGTCGTTTCAGAAATTCAATTTTTTTTTGGAAAAAAATAATTTTTTTTTTATCAAAATTTCAAATTTTTTTTTTTTTAAATATTTATAAAAAATTTGAAAATGCAGCTAGGCTTCTAATTCCAGACGTTTAAACAATTAAGTTGCAAACAAAACAAGCCATAAATGTTTAAAATCTGTTACCAACTTTTCATTTTATTCACAAAAGTCGACAAATTTTAATTAATTAAAAAATTTTATAAAACGCAATATTTGTATGGGAGCCCCCCTAAGAAGTAAGTTAAGGTCGATTCACCCATGCGTTCCGAACAATATTTTTGACCGGACAATAATTTTTTTACAGAGAGTGTTCTGCAGAACGATTCACCCATCTCGGAAAATTTGTCCGGACAAACAAAGCTACCATATGGTTTACAGATGTAAACGATTATACAAAGTGGCAGCACAGTTAGCAAACTATTAGTTTTTTTTAAAAAAGTGTGTTAAAGAAAATGGACGAAAAAAGAAAATTAATTTTATTATTTTTAATTGAATTGCATAAAACCCATTTACTAGCAAACAAAATTTATCAAAATTGTTGAAAGTAAAAAGAATAGCAGTAAGAAAAATATTACAGAAAAGAAGAACAATCGGTGTTTTCCACACACTTGTTCCTGAGATGCGCCTTCATGACGTGGAATCGTTTATAAATTTTCACCGTATGGACCCCAATACGTTCAATGAAATCCTTGCAATTTTAGGGCCTGATTTGCGTGGTATACCTATTCGTAAACAAGAGCATATTACGCCGGCAGAAAAGTTGTCCTTAACATTAAGGTAAAGCTGCTTTGCAGCGTCTTCGCAGACTTTTCCATAATATTTGACATTCACTTCCTACAATAATTGGTAAACATTATGTTAAAAAATATTAAAATTTACCATTTAAAATTTACTTACGACCAATTCCAATATATTTTGTTTAAGGTAAGTATTTTTATATGAACGATTGCCCATATCATAAATACATTCTCATCCTGCTTTTTTTATTTCATCAATTAGTTTCAGTTTTGTTTAATTTTTTTTTTTAATTATTCAGCACAAAACGAAAAATGTAATATGTGGCAGCTCAATTCAACTTTTATGTACAAATTGAAAAAAAGTGGCATCTCAGTTCATTTTGTTCGGCACAAGAATTAAAATTAAACCAATTCAAGAAAAAACGTGCCGAACAAAATCTTTGCTCTCTCTCTCAAAAGTAAAACGTCAAACTCAATATAAAAAAAATTTTGTCCGGACAAAAATTTTGTTCGGAACGCATGGGTGAATCGAGCTTTAGGATAAGGGGCAAGTATGTTTTAAGAAAATGTTAAGAACAAAAAAAAAAAAAACAAGTTAGAGTGCTATATTCGGCTGTGCCGAATCTTTGATACCCTCCACCGACAGTTGGAGTGTTTAAGGAGTAATATCTGTATGATGTCTTTTTATTATCTTAAACTGTGACGATTTGTTATTAATTATGGTTTTAGGAGACTAAACTGTTTTCCGGGAGTAGGGCATATATGGGGCCTAGGGTAAATTATGGACCGACCTTCGCGAAATTTTACAGTGTAATTTCTAGTCAAATAAAACGGACTTGTGCAAAATCTTATGTCATTCCGTGCATTTTTGCATCATTTATGTTAGTTTTTGTAACAAAATTATCAAGTTTTTGAAGGTGGTGGTTCCACATTTTGATTCATAGCTCTGGTCCTACTGAACCGATTTTGCTGAAATTCAATCCCAAACTGCTTAGGATAACTACAAGCAATTTGACACCTAGTTTGTTTATTTCTTTTAAGTTTTTCGAAAGTGAGCGTGTTTTCAACAGACGGACAGACGGACAGACGGACAGACGGACAGACGGACAGACAGACGGACATGGCTAAATCGACTTAGAATTACTCAAGCAGCCAGAATATATATACTTTATGGGGTCTGAGATGAATAATAAAAAAGTTTCACACGGAATGACAAACTTAGTATACCCTCTTCACAACTTATTGTGGTGGAGGGTATAAAAAAAAAAATGATGGAGGTCGGATATGGGGCAAGTATGTTTAAGAAAATGTTAAGAACAAAAAAAAAAAAAAAAAAAAAATAATGGAGTTTGGATATGGGGCTTTTTCTTTTTTATATTTATTATCTGTATTGACTATTTTGTATGGTAGCTCCCTTCAGGAATGGAGATAGCGGGTAGATGAAAAATAAAGTGGGGTTCGTCATACATTTGACCCATCTAGGGGCATCCTAATTTCAACCATACAAATATGGCGGTTTAATAAAATTCTAAAATTTGGCCCCTGCAGTGCCAAGGATGTATGATAAAAAAATCATATTAAAAAAAAAAAAAAAAAAAAAATTATGTTTCTAAAACGAATGCGCATATTAGAAAATAGTTTTACTTTTTTAAGTTTTAAGTTTTTTCAATAAACTAAAGCGTTTTTGAGTTACGCGAACATATGTTGTGCAACCTCCTCCTCCTTTTCGAAATAACGGTAAATTTCGAAAACCAGAGCTAACACCACTGGATTCAGCGTACCCGAATTAGGTTAAAACGAAAGGTGCCAAGCTTGTCTAAAAAAAGTATCAATTTCTATTACAGTGTTATCAATTCGAATTCAAATGTTAAAATTAAACAATTAAAAAAGGTTTGAAAATTGTGCTTGATGTCAAATATAAATTTATGTATGTATTTCATATCAAAGGTTTGACTTCGTGTTTGTTGGGAAGAACCTGTAAATTGATTTTGTGTTATTGTGAATGGAATTTGAGATAGTGTGGAAGATATTACTCATACTGCGAGATATTTTTCGCACGTGTTTTGTTAATTTACATATGTAAACACAACCTTGACTTCTTGCGAATGAATTTACTTTTTCTCTATTCTTATATATTTTACTAAATGATTGATTTATTTTGATAATTTCGGTACTGTAAATTTAACGTTTCGCATGATTGTTTACCAAAACATAATTACACAACTAAAACCTTTAAGACATTATTTATCAACATTTCATGTTTGTTTAATTACATTTTAATGTAAAATACGAAAAAGGGTTTAAAATGAAACAAAATCACTTGTAGGATTTCATTAGGAAATGCATTGACATTGAATGCAGTAAAAATCAATTTTACTAGTAAAATAAGTACAGAAGATAAAAAATTAAATCTAGAAAACTGCTATAAAGAGGAAAATAAAATGATGATTAATATTAGTGGTATTTCCGTTCTATAACGAAAATACAAAAAGTGACATAAACTTATTCAAAAGCCGTCCCGTACTTAAAAATTGTGTAAATGAGACAGTTCGTGTGAGAATCAATTTAATAATCTTTTCTCACTAACTTATACAAAATATTTATTTACACTAAAACTCCAGCCATAATGTGCATGAGCTGGCTTATGCAACTGTACGAATACATGTAAGTTGTCTGTGCTAAACCATGTTGAGCTTAAGGAAACTTTTCGGTAGCTTTTGTAATAGCGTATTGTTTTTTAAAGTTAAAAGCAAGACAACACAAAATATTTTGCAAATGTTGATAAGTCTAAAACAATGGTTAATTACTTACTTTTGTTAAAATTTATTATTTTCCGGTCCCGTACTTCCAGTTGTCCAAACTTGACCCAAAAAGTTAAGCAGCACAACTACAACAAGAGAAAAAACAACTTAATATCAATAAAAAACCAGGGACATCTAGTAATGTTGGAAATTTTTATTTCCATATGGCTCAATATGAGTTTAATAGTTTTAATACGAAAACAATACAGAAATAATATTTTTCGGCATTGAATCAATATTGAATTCTTGTAAAATAATATTGTCGTCTTATTAAAACAAAATGTGAAAAAGTCATTGAAAATATATTTTTTATTTTAGAAATAATATTTATTTAAAAAATATTGAATTGAAAACGAAACAATTTAAAAAAAAGGTAATTCAGCTAATATTGAACCGTTATAAATTTAAAATACACGCCAGGTTAAAAATATTTTGAATTAATGCTAGTGTTTACTCAGGAGTGTAATCGGTTGCAGGTGGAGATTTGGGACATCCAGAAAGAAAGGATGTCATGGAGAGACTTCGTCTCTAGTGGGAGGGCCAATCCCGGCACGTCATCAGCCGGAGATGTGTGGAAGTGGTGAGGAAAGGTATGGCTTTGGTTTTTGCTTTTTTTTTTCAGCTACTTCGAGCCCCAGCAATTTTTTTTATTTTTTTTTTCCAATTTCCTAGCTGGTATGATTTTTTTTGTACCCGGGTTTTGAGCCATTTGGTCGGCAAGAACCACCCCCATCCGGCGAGCTCTAGCCGCGCGAACCGCCAGCATACCAGCGCTGCCGACAATCTGGCCACATTCACTGGTTGTTTGTGAACAGCAACCAGCTGGTAATTTTTTCCCGCCCGGTACAGTATACAACATTTTGCAACCTAATAAAGAGGAACTCAGCTGATTTGGTTTACACATTTATTCAAAATGTTGCGATATCGATTTTAAAATGTTTTTTTTTTTTAATTCAATATTTAGCAAGTTAAATTTTAACTTAAATAATAAATCAATGAAATATAAATCTTTAACTTACATATTTCAATCCCACGAAATAAATAGAAACCACATTAATTTACAATTGAAAAAAGTGGATTTAATATATTTCAATATAATTTTTCTATTATATTGAAAATTATTGAATTAATATGAGGCGTTCTTATTTGTAAGTTGCAGCTTTTCCCTGACTATATCTGCATTTAAAGTCAAATTGAACCAAAAATAAACATTAACTTAAATTTAAAGAATTATCTGATATACAAATTAAACTACTGAACTAGAACTGCTTTAGAACCGAACTAGAAATG
The DNA here is from genome assembly GCA_963931875.1 of Pollenia griseotomentosa. Taxonomy (NCBI): domain Eukaryota; kingdom Metazoa; phylum Arthropoda; class Insecta; order Diptera; family Polleniidae; genus Pollenia; species Pollenia griseotomentosa. The sequence goes on from OZ007560.1 coordinate 222,990,210, forward strand.
AACACGAGCTAAACTAGAACTTAACTCGTATTAAAGTTGAACTAAACTGGAATGGGTCTATAACTAAACTAGAACTGAACTAGAACTGAACTAGAATTGAACTAGAGCTGAACTAGAACTGAACTAGAACTAAACAAGAACTTGAACCGAACTAGAAATTAACTAGAACTGATCTAAAACTGAACTAGAACTAAACTAGAACTGAACTAGAACTGAACCAGAACTGAGCTAGAACTAAACTAAAACTGAACTAGATCTAAACTAGAAGTAAACAAGAACTAGAACTGAACTAGAACTGAACTAGAACTGAACTTGAACTGAACTAGAACTGAACTAGAACTGAACTAGAACTGAACTAGAACTGAACTAGAACTGAACTAGAAATGAACTAGAACTGAACTAGAACTGAACTAGAACTGAACTAGAACTGAACTAGAACTGAACTAGAACTGAACTAGAGTTGAACTACAACTGAACTAGAGCTGAACTAGAACTGAACTTCAGCTGAACTAGAGCTGAACTAGAACTGAGCTAGAACTGAACAAAAACTGAATTAGAATGAACTTAAACTGAACTAGAACTGAACTAGAGCTGAACTAGAATTGAACTAGTACTGAACTAGAACTGAACTTGAACTGAATTAGAACTGAAAAAAAAAGATCCAAGCTAAAACTGAACTAGAATCAAACCAGCACTACTGTACTAGTGCCAAAGGTTCTACAAAATTATATTTAATATAGCCAATTTAATGTTTTAAAAAGCCGTTAATTTCTATGTCGAATTTAATTTAAGGAATTGAAAACAAAGCCATTTTAAAGTTAATAATTTTTGTACTAATCAAAATTCGGCTTAAAGTATTCACGTCAGTTTCCTGTTAAAATGTTGGCTTTTTATCTAAAAAATTCAAATGCAATTTTTAAACCTTGTATTTTTTTTGATGAGTATAGAAAATTTAAAAAAATCAAATTAAAAGAATATGCACTAGCTAATTGATTTCTAACAATTTCAAATTGTATTAAGAATATAAATAAAAAACTGTGTTATTTAAAACTGTTTATTTGTACTAGTGACTGTGCTTAATTAGAGTTTATTACATTCATTAACACATTTTGCAAATCTAATTATTGTATTATATAGAATTAAAAAGAAATGAAAAAGAATAAACACTTGTTGCACGATATAAATAATACAATTATATATATCAATGCAATGCAATTTAGTATATATTAATTTTAGAATTAGAAAAAACTTTAAGTTACTGTTGAGTGTTTAGCAATGCCATGAAAATGTTACAAATTTAATTGCACTCTGGCATATATTGATAACAAAATAATGTTATAAGACTGGTTGTTATGTAATGGTTTTTTTCATTAATTTAAAAACAAAATCCCTTTAATACTACAAAAAAGTTAAAACAAAATTTTGTTCATCGAGAACATAAAAGCTTTCATTATTAACTTTGCAGCGCCTTTGAAAACTTTTTCTTAAATCAACACGAATTACCCTCATTCAAGTGAAAGGAAAATCGTTGATACCAGGGCTGTGGCGTCGGAGTTGAGGTCTTTGTCCCTTTATTCAAAACTTTTCAACATAAAAAATTCAGCAAAATTTTCTAATATTTTCGAAAATAAAAATTCTTTGAAATTGTCGTTGCAATATTTAAAATATCGATTTGATATTTTTACAAAATATTTTTATACCCACACCACAATAGTGGAGAGGGTATTATGCATTTGTGCTGATGTGTGTAACGCCTTAAAATAATATCACTTTCTGAGTCGAACTAACGATGTCCCTCCGACTGGCTGGCAGGCTGGCTGTCCATGTAACCTTGTGCGCAAAGTACAGGTCGCAATTTAAGAGATAATTTGATTTGGGACATAGGTTCTTATTGACACGAGGACCAAGCCTATTGAAAATGGGCCAAATCGTAGAACCACGAGGGAAGATAGAGGAAAATTTCTTCCTCCCAGAAACAATCAAATCAAATGGACACATAAGCTATACAGTTTTGAAAAAATAGGACCACAAGGGGTGATAAGGGAATTTTTGTCTCTCAAACCGATTTTAATAAAATTTAAAAAATAGATAGATCCATATCTATATGGACACATAAGCTATACAGTCTTAAAAAATATAGGACCACAAGGGGAGAAAGGGGCAATTTCTGCCTCTCACAAACTTTCAAACCGATTTTAATGAAGTTTTTAAACATAGAGAAATCCATATTCATATGGACACATAAGCATGATGTGTTTTTAAGTACTGTGGTGCTGGGTATCATATGGTCGGGCTTGACAGACTATACTTTCTCACTTGTTTTTGCTAAATTTTACCATTTAAAAGGTACTGCTTTAAAAAAAAAGAGTTTAAAGTCGAATAAGGACCAGTTTCATATACATTAAGCAACAATGTAAGAGTCGGAGTCGGACTAAAAAAATTTCAGCGGGTTGGATTGGAGTCGGAACTATAGAACTAGAACTATTTTTTGACGAGACAACAGTTGATACCCGCCACCGAGTGTTTGAATATTTCAGGAATGGGTTTTATATGGAATCTATAAATTGTTAACTAATCATTATACAAATCTACATCACAATATAATAATACGTTGCGTCGTTTCAGACGTATTAAAGTCTATTCCGAAAATACACTTTATATTCAACGATTTCTAGTAATAAAAAAAATTATTTATTACGAAATTTCTGTTTGTTAACGTTTTTATGTGCTTTTAATTCTTCTTCTGTTCTTGGTTAGGTAGATGTATGTTCCAGTGCTGTTCTAGTACAGACTTAGCTCTTTCCTATTTCAGTTTTAGTTTAGTTGTGTTTTCGTTATTATACCCTACAACACTAGTTGTAAATGAAGGTACACTAAGGTTGTCATTCCGTGTGAAACTTTTTTATTTTCATCTAAGACCACATGAAGAACACAGACAAGAAAAATCAGTTTATCCGTTTTTAAATCAAGCTTAAGCGGTTACAATAGTACGGTAAGTACGGATTTGCCTGAATCAAGTTCAGAATGTTTGATTGCAGTACGGATAACTAAAGTGCCACGTATATAAAAAAATCTGAAAACAGAATTGACTTAAGTTAAAATGAGATAAAAGTAATTCTCAAACTGTGCTATGTTCAAAAATTTCTAAGTTGGTTAAATCCCGAATTCGTACTTAAAATAATCTAAAAGTGAGATTGATTCTAACCTAAACAAGATAGATAGAGAGAATATTATATTATTATTTACTTACATTTTTGTTTAACATTTGTTGTATTCCGCAGTATGGTTCTCATACATTTTGTACGATCTCGTCCAAGCCAAAAATTATTTATTTTAAAAATACGTGTGGCTTGGTTTAAGCGAAATTATTCATTGTTATTTAAGAAAATTTTACTTAATACGAATGAAATAAGCTTAAATTAAGAAATTATTTTGGATTTCTTTTTTTAAGCAATGAAATCGATAGCTTTAGAAAATGAACTTATTTTCGTTTACTCACGCAAAGAAAAAACATGGTTGTGGTAAACATATTCTAAGAGCAACATATTATGATAAGAAATATGATTGTAGTCACCATATTAAGATTATTATTGAAACATATTATGACTCAATATACTCGCAATATGTCATCATAATATTTTTCCCTTAATCATATTATTAATCTGTTAATCATACTAAGTTAAGAAGTAATCAAATTATTGTCATGTTAATCATAATAAGCTAAGAAATTAATCATATTATTGTCATGTTAATCATAATAAGCTAAGAAGTAATCATATTATCATCATGTTAATCATAATAAATTTAGAAGCAATCATATTATGATACAGCACCTTTCATAGCTGTAATAAGAATACAAAATAAATTTAAATATTTTTAAATCGATTTTTTATTTTGTGGCTTTTTACAATTTTTCTTAATGTTAATCAAATAGCGGAGTTCAATATAAGGCTTGCAAAAGAGCAAATGAAAAATCTGTGGTTTTCATGAGCAACCGCGTGTGTCGAATTTTTTTTGATTTTAAGATGTTGATGCCATATTGCATAATTTTGAACGCTCTTTATATTTTTTTGAAAAAAGATGGATCAATTCCGTTTTGTAACGTGATGACAAAGTTTAAAATGTGCAATACCTAGCCCATAGTTTGATCTAGAATGGGTTTTCGGCTTTCCTGAACAATTTGTTTTAAGACATACGCGGTTGCCCATGAAAACCACAGAAATATCGTAGCACTTTTATAAAATATAACGAAATCTCTGCGTGGTTTGTTGTTGGATTTTACAAAAAACTATGATATTTTGCATTTGCACTATTACATCACTAATACTTGAATGAACTCCGCTAATATTTTAATTTTTTAATTTCTTTAAACTTATTTTTTTTATGGAATTTTATCTTTTAATTGTTTAACCGCTCACAAATAAAAAAACAACACAACTTCTTCAAAATTATTTTACAAATGGCGCTAACATAATATGATTAGAGTAAAAATAGTTTGATTGAATCTTTAACATAATATGATAAATGTATAGAAAGTTATCATGTTATAACTATTAAATATCATGATATGGTTGTGAGAAATATAATATGTTTAGAAAGTTATCATAATTAAGTTGTTAGAAAAATAATTATTTTTCGGTCAACAATACTTAAATTCATAATTGCGATAAACATTAATATGTTTACAGTAACTATAATATTGTTGATATTAAATAAAAATAACAATTATTTGTGTACGACAACAATATATTGTTACATTAAACATAGTGTTGTTGCCGTAACCATGCCCAACCATATTTTTTCTCTGCGTGCTTTGAAAATTTAATGTATTTAACTAAATATTTTTAACAAATAAAATTCGGGAATTTTTGCTTATTATTAAAATTTTTAAATATTAAAATAATGAATTTTTTTGTTCTTCTAGTATTGTTGTTGTTTCTACACAAAACCAATAATTTTTACCTTCTTTTGTAGTGTTGTAGTTGTTTCTAAAACAAACTTTCACAAAAAGACGCGTATGCACGCATATTGGTTTGTGAATAAAAGCGAAACGCGTTCATGATTTTTATGATTTTTGTGTCATTTTGTTCATAGGTTATGCGACTTTACGTGAAAGTAATGGGACTTGACACTTTTTTTTTACCGTTTTGGATTTTTTATGAATTAAAAATAAAAAATTTAAATTTTTTGGGCAAAACATATTTTTTTTCTTCATACATTTATTTATAACTGCGAAACTGTTGCTTATGTAGCGAAACGTTGTATGAATTGGAATTTTAATTCTTAATTTTTTTAAATTTGTTTCAGCTTATTCGGACTAGTGGTTCTCGAGTTATGACAAACAAAAGAGTCTAAAACGTGACAAGTTCCCCTATACGATACTTACTAACTTCAAATTAATTTTTAAATTATTATTTGAGCTACCTTGACCAAACTAATGATGCAGAAGTTTTTCTTTTTGGGTCTACTTTCATAAAAAATTATCAGAATTGAGTCCCGAATCAATCACCTGAAAAATTTTGTGCTGTGTAATATAAATTCCCCTCCTGAAATAATTTTATTATGGCTAAAACTGTTTCGAATAATGATATTTTATTCAAATTAGGTAAAGTTAAGTTTTACATTAATAGAAATAAAAACAAAACTTTCTGATGATCGGCCAAGGTATAAAGCCCCAACAAAGTATAATACTGACGACAGTTTTTCATAAAGGTTTAGTTAATTATTTATAGACATATGTTTATTTAGAGCACACTTCTAAAACATTCTGTCTGTTGGTGGAGGGTATAAAAGATTCGGCACAGCCGAATATAGCACTTTAACTTGTTATTCTGGTTTTGTTCTAGTCTAGTTTTTATTTTTGGTTTTGTTTTTATTTCAGTTCACATTCGGTTTCTGTTTACTTCAGTGTGCTGGTAGTTATTCCCTATTGTGCAAATTAAACTAATATACATATTTGTTTACATAAAAATTGCTTAACAAATTTTTGATGAGCTAAAAAAAAAAAAAAAATTGTATTTTTGGCTAACCATTTGTCTGTCTGGCTTGTCTGTTTATTTTGTTTTGAATCCCTGCACGAATATTGAAATAAATGGCTTTGGAATCAAGAAACTAAATGAACCATTTAGTAGCCATACAAATAAACCAACTAATTTACATTTTAACCAATTCAAAGATTCATTAAAATAATTTATAAGTGACTTTCTCTGGCACGAGATAAGACCAATCAAAATGTCTGCTACTGTTTGTCTGTCTGCTGTGTCCAGTAAAATTATTCGTCCCAATAATCCTGATTTATTATTTAAATTTTAAAGTAGTAGAAGAATAAATTTTTTTTTGAATACTGAATATAAATCCTAATAAAGTGACATTGAATTTTAAATAAATTCAATTTAATACAATTTTATTTGAACCTGAAAATATTTTTTTAGTAAAACTTTTTTTTAAACAAAGTATACCCACTTGGCCATGTGTTCGAGACAACGTCGACGACGCGTACAAGACCCATAGTAAATCGCTGACGACATGTTGGCGACAGCCAAAGCAAATCGTCGACGACTTTTTCGAACAAAGGGCACCAAAATCGTACACGACAATTTGAACGACACCATCATGCACATTGTCGTTAACGACCCTATGGGTGACAATGTGGTGAAAGTTGTCATTGGCGACTACATAAACGACTTTTTTCTCATATCGTCGTTGATGTTCTATAAGCGACATAGCCTTAATAGTGTCGTTGATGACAGTATTGCAGATACTATCCACAATTTAGTCGCCGATAGGTTAATGACAATACGCTTTTTCAGTAGAGTTTTGTATAGAAATAGATAGATATGTATCTGTTGCATTTTGACAAAACATCTTAGGTCAAATTTAAAAAGCTGAAAGAACTGTTTTTATTCATACGAGTTTTCATTCAAAAAACATTATTGTTAACGTTTTTAAAATTTTGTAATATTTACGAAATTTTTATTTAATTTTGATTTATTTTATTTTGTAACAAAAATGATTTTTGAATATTAATAAATTATTTTAATGCTAATAGTTATGTAAATATGTTTTTTTATAAAAAATGTAAAATAACTCAAATTAAATTGTTAATTTCAAAAAAAAATATTGACAACTAGTCCCATGTTTATGCGACATTTTCATAAATTTGTTTTGAATATCACCTTATTTAGGACAAGATAAGCGACAATTTCATGCTTATTGTCGCCAATGCGTTTTGAAACACGACATATGGCATGCAATGGTCGCTTACGTTGTCCTCAATAAAGCCTTGTTGAAGACAAATATAAGAAAATGTCTCATATAAAGTCGTAAATACGATTTATACACGACAAAATACATGTTTTATTACTTAAGTTGTCTTCATCAATTTTATATGGTCGACAAATTTTAGAATGTCCTGAGGACATCGTTGACGACATTTGCATCTATGACCATTTGGCCAACTGGGTACATTAAAAAGTTATTGACTGATAAAATATTCAGTCTGGCTTTTTGCAAAAAACAAAAGTTAACTGTTAAAGTATTAAATAATGTTTTAACCATGTGAATTTTTAATAGATTGAAATGTGATAAGAAAAACATTATATTTTCATTTTTTATTGTACATTTCTTGCAACATTTGTACACACATACATATGTCGTTTTCGTTAATCACTGTAATCTTTTTGTATGAAATTTCCATTTTGTTGCCATCTCATAGATATGAACTCGGTTTTTACTAGCATTTTTTTCTATTGGAAATCATGATATTTAATATGTCAAATTTATTGAAAACAATTAAGAAAGTATAGTCGGTTAAGTCCGACCATATGACACCTTACACCACAATATTTTAAAACAAATTTTCGAGAGTGCATCCTATTTGGGATCCTTGTGTAATCATGGACACGCCAGAACAAAATTATGTTATATAAAACTTTTTTGTGAAGAACGTTATATAGATATCTTCATCTTTATGAGATCTGTTGGCCTCTAAGAGATTTTTGTAGGGGGGTTTTCGTGGGGACTATGGTTAATTTTAGCTCTACCAATACTACATTTTGTCACGACAAAGTAGCTTTCGTAAAAGATATTGTCGCCAATGTTTATTTCAATGCCAAAATTTATAAGGAAGTTAAGGCGTTAAAAACCAGGGTTTAAAAAACTGCAGTCGAAGCCAAAAACTGTCAACCAGAAAACGAAAATTCGTGTACTTTTTAGGGCTTTTTGAGTTGGTTTGAGAGCGACAGTTTACATTTAAAGAATCAGAAGTAAAAGCAACTGTGGTTTTTGGGCAAATGACATATAAAGAAGTGGAAGAAATGGCTGGTTTTCTACTTTGACTGCAGTTTTTTAAACGCTGTTAAAAACTATTTTCGGGAGTATTATTTGTATGGGAGCTATAGTCAAATATGGACCGATTCAAATTAAATTTGGTAAGATGATTAGGATTGCAATAAAATAATTTTTTGACCAAATTTAATCTAAATACCAACATAAAAAGTTGTGTAAGTGGTTTATGGGCACAAATACCCTATTTCGTAGAGAAGCTGGTATAGGGACTATGTGAAACTATGAGCCGATTTTAACCATTCAGGCTTGGTCCATGTGACAATAACAACCGATGTACCAAATTGCATCAAATAAACCCAGAAGGTTTACATGGCCAACCAGGCGGATGGACGGACATTGTTCGATCAACTCAGAAAGGGATTCTGAGTCGAACGGTATACTTAAAGGGATCTTGGACTAATATTTTAAGGTTTAGCAAACATCAGCACAAACACATAATATCCTCTATACTATTTAACAGTCGTTACACTAAATTAAGGAATAAGCTTTTAATAAGCCAACTACACTTGTCAAGCAGGCGATTTTACTCGTGTACGTGTGCTGGACGTAATATCCGCCTTCATATCTAATTTTTTGGTTTTTCCATCCAGCATCGTCGGGGTGACACATACAAACACCTTTTCACTAATACTACCACAATGCTTGATGAGTATTTTGATAAGTGTATTTGGCCCTCAAGAAACAATGTAAATAATATTAAAATAACACAGTATTAATTTTGAAAGTTCAGGGGTCAAACTACGGCATTCGATATCGATCAAAATTATATTGCAATTTAAATGGGAATTTCGATCGACATCGAATGCCGTTATTTGGCCCCAGGTTTAGATCAGTTCTAGTTAGTTTTAGTTTAGTTTTAGTTCAGTTTGAGTTAAGTTCTAGTTTAGTTCAGTTGGGTAATAGAATTTTTTGTTTGAAGTCTATAGTAAATGAATTTAACACTAAAAAGACGGGCGGGGGTCGTTTGACTTATTTGCATGTTTGACTACCATATATCTTTTGTAAGTAATAATTTTTCTAAATTGGTATCTCTTGACTTTTATTAAAAATTAATACAACATGGTACGATAAGAGCAGAAAGCAGTATAAATACAGTTCATCAGTTATAACTTAGCCTATTTCGTGCCACGCTCACTTCCCAATCGCGCCCACATTTTTTCGGATGTTATGTATTGATAACGAAGATGATTGAACCTCATTTGGAAACTTTGACTCTTGCCGTTCTCCAGACTTACAAAAATATATAATGTCTTTGTACGGGAGATGGCGCGCCCACTTTCTCAATTCCGACCAGATTTTTTAAGAGGTTGTGTATTAAGAACCCAGCTATGTGTACCAAATATGGTCAATGTTTCTCTTAACACTCTTTAGATAGAAAAATCTATTTTTTGTCACGCACACTTCTCCAATCCACCCAAATTTTGTGGAATGTTTTCTATTGATAACCGAGCTGTTTGTATCTAAATTGGAAAGTTTGGCTCTTTTCGATCTCCACCACGCCCACTTCTCCACTTCCGCCAAGTTTTTTGGAGAGGCTACGAATTGTTAACTTTAACAAGCTGCACTCAAAAGAAAAATCAATCCATCCTTACTCAAATCAATCCGAAGCGGTATTAATAGTACGGTGAGTACGGATTTTTTCGAATCATGTTCACAAAGATTGATTTAAGTACGGATTTTCAATCGCAAAATACTTAACTTATCCATATTCAATCCCGAGCTTGATTCAAGTATTATAAAGTTGATTTTATCCCGAATTAGAAAGAAAAATTTATTATGATTAATTTACTAACTCGTATTATACCATACAGAATGATAAAATACCAGCATCATGCCCGAGATGTTTTTTCCTTTAGAAATCGTATGTGTATTAATCAAAAATATAAACTAAATGAGAAGCAAGACTTCAATTTCACTTTTTAGCACTTCGTGGTACACATGAGTCTGGCCAGACCTTTTTTCAATGTGTATAGAAAATCAAAACATGCGTAAGCCGGAGGGTTAAACACAACGAAATGTTTAATCTTTTTTTTGCTTGATTTAAGAATTTTATACTTATTTCAAGAAATTGCGGGATTGATTTTCGAAAGTAATCCCATTTAGGATTGTTTTTAATACTTTTTAGTGTCATTCGTACTTGAATTTTTGAGTACGACTCGTACTTAAAGTAATCATAAAAAACTTGATTTATCCCGAGTGTTTTTCTTTCTGTGTGCTTGTACCTAATTTTGAAACTTTGGATCTTGCCGTTCTCTAGATATACAGAAAAAAATCAACAACAAAAACAAGAAGAGATTTATGAGTAAAATTAGAGGTATTCGCCACTTATCGCTTATATCTCAGTCATATATGGAACGATCTGTCTGAATTACAATAGAAAAATTTATATGAGCACATCTGATATAAATATATACCAACCAAGTTCCCATCTTATCTGGGGTCTTTGAAAAACCCATTTCAGCAGACGGACAAACAGATGGTCAACCCTATTTAAACTTCTCTTCTCATTAGGATCCATTAGAACATAGGAACAATATTGTGGATATTACAAACGGAATTACAAACTTAAATATGTATACCCTTTTACCTTCTGAGAAGTGTATAAAAAAACAAAATAAGAAATGAAATTTTTATTCTATTTAAAAAATAAATAAACAATTTTACTATTAAAAATCATTTAAAAATAGTTGGGTTTAGGGTTGCCATCCGTCCTCTTTTCCCCGGACACCGTCCTCTTTTTTTGGGCATCCGGGGCAGTCCTACTTCTTTTTCATCAAGTGTCCGGGGTTGTCCGGCTTTTTACACCTTCATTGTAAATTTGTTCCTGGATTTAAATCACAGTTCACAAAATTCATTAAAAAAAAAGATTTAGGTGCTCGGGTTTTTTTAAGATAGGTATGATTTAATTTTTGGGGACGTAACGTGACAAAAAGAGTACTTTTCTTTGAATGTGCCCAAAATGGAGCACCCAAAAAAAATGGAACAAATAAGCAAAAGCAACCTTGTCAATGTCGTTACTTTTGTTCAAATAAATACTTATTGCTCAAATGATTATATTAAAATTTTATTTTAAGATTCTTTTTGGAAAAAAAAAAATCATATCTTAAAAAAAGCACATCCCTCAAAGTTTTAGGATTTTTAAAAAACAGTTTGAAGTATTATATATACCAAAAAAATCAGCAAAAAATAGGGTTTTGACTTAGTCCATTTTTAAAATTTAATATTTTGCATATACATTTTTTTCAATATATTTATTGTAGCCTCAAGTATTCTCTTTAAACTGACAAAAATCATCTTCGTATGTAAAGTAGTTTTCGAGATATTAAAAGAATAAACTCAACACATTCGGCTTATTCGGCGATATTATGACAATTTGAATATGAAATAACTTTTGAAAAAAAATTAAAAAATTGTTTTTCTTTGATATGTGTTCTTTATGGGATCAAATAAACCCTCTCAAATCGAAAGGGGTTGAGTCCCACTCTTGGTCGACTTGACATGGAATTACCCAAATTAAGTTTTTGTGTGCCGTCGTTAATTTTATTAAAATTAAGTTGTTTAGAAAGTGTCCTCTTTTTCGAACAAATGTTCTACATTTTTTATGCTGGCGTCCTCTTTTTCTCAAAATAGAAATGGCAAGCCTGGTTGGGTTAAATGACCCCTAACCGCCTTTCAATGTATGTCGGTTTTTCCAGACTTTCTAGTATTAACCAAAAGAACATGTTGCAATTGATGGCTCCCAACGATTTTAAACTCATCCTCATCATCCTGATGATATCCAAATTATTTGACGTCATTGAAATTTACCCATTACCGAGAAATAAAATTTTTTTCTTATAACCAACTTTTTGTTTTGTTAATTTATATTTGTTTATTATATATAATTTTATTTTGAACAAATTTTGTCTTTCATTTTATAAACCCCATATATTAAAAATTCCTTTCTTCTGAGCTTATTAGAAGGCATGTTGTTTTACATCCTCCATGACCTTCTAATGTCATTAATGATGCTGTAATTTGTTATTTACTGGTATCTATTCATATATTTTTTATTTGTTAAATAAACGTGCCACAACAGATGATGATTAGAGATTTTCATTTAAAAAAAACTTTGAAGAGTATAAGCAAATCTTTCACACAAGTTTTGGATTGAAAAGGACAAGAAAAAAAGGAGCATATGTAAATAAAAAAACAAAAAAGGCAATTTTTATATTTATTTATGTTTTTGTTTAAGTACATTGGTAAAAATTATATACATACAATGATAAGCAGATGTTTATTATTTATTTGCATTTGCATTGGTTTCAGGATGAATCAAAAAGGTTTGCGATTTGTAATCTGCTTACTCTTGTAGAAGAAGGACGATAGCAAAACATTTGTAAAAAATTTATATTTCTGTCTTTTATTTGTGTAAAAAAACTAGTAATTCAGGGGTGTTCTGGAAATCGAAAACGCAAGAATTTGGAAGTTATTTTCAATACACTTACAATCTAATTTTCATAGTTTTTGTTCATAAATTCTTCTAAATAGAGAAATATTTGTATAATAGTTATAAAATTCTTTTTCTACAGAAATCTTATTAAAAAAACGACGTTTAAAATTCTTGCGTTTTGCGTTTTCGATTTCCAGAACACTCCTCATTATATCTAGTTGTTTGGATTGAGGGAAAATATTAGCTCGAGTTCAAATTCAGATTTTAGTTAAATTAAAATTTATATTTTATTTTTAATTTAGATTCTAGTTCTAATTTAATTTCAAATTCTAGCTCAGGTTCTGTTTCAATTCTTTTGAAGTTCAAGTTTAGGTTATTTTTTAGTTACTGGTTCAGTTTTTAGTTCGGCATTGATCTAATTCAGATTTTATATAATTATGAAAATCTAATTAATACAAGTTCTCATTAATGTCATTATGTCACTTATGTAAAGGGTGTTTTCAGCAGAGTGACACAAGTTTAAATCATAATAAAACAAGGAAATATCTTTTTAATATCAATGAAACGGGCTTCATTGGAATGAAAATTTTATGAAATTAATGTTTAAATATGATTTCTGCCATATGGCCGCCACGGCTGGCGCGTAGAAGGCGCAATCTGAAACACCAATTTTTAACAACTATTCGCATTCTGACCATCATCGTTTTTGAAGACATGTGGGCCAATGACACCGCCAGCCCATAAAGCGCACCAAACAGTAATTTTATGTAGACAAAACTTTGTGGATTCTCCTCACTCCAAATGCGAAATGGTCTTCATCGGAAAATAAAATTTTGAATGGAAATTCAAAATCAATATCAATTTGTACTTCAGCAGTTTGCACGCGTTGCTCTGATGTAATGAAATTTCAAAGCAAACTAAACAAAAAGCAACTTTCAGCTGTTAAGTGGGTGCTCAAATAAAGCAGTGATGCCAACTTAAAGTTGTGACACTCTAAAAAACACCCTTTATTATGTCACTACTATATGGTGATCCGGGATAGATTCCGAGATACCGTTAACCGGTTTACAAAGTATCTAGGGCGCTATTGTCCGGACTGGATGCAAAGGCAATTCAAGTTCTATTAGGCTTGGATAGACTGATCTCAGGACTCTTATAGGGTTTTTGTTCTTTGAGGGCTTTTACGAGTAATTGGGAAAATACAATACTGGACTTCTGCAGATTATGTGCGGATGCTGAGAAGCTAGAGACGACTGAGTATGTACTGTGCCACTGTCCTTAGATACATGGTCTCAGGCAGAAATTGCTAGAAATCACTAGGGAGTATCGCTGGATGTAATCCAGTGGTTATACTGGGTTTTGTCAGGAAAATAGGCCTGCTACTTCTAAAGAGGACACTGAAGTGAGAGTAATGCTCTCTACTATTTGTCTTCTTAACTATACCTACAATTCTTTTTCTTCTTCTTAGATATTGAAGGGATTCACAATGGAGCAAATTGATCTGCGGGTGAAGGTTTGCCCTTAAACATAAACCCTTGTTAACCTGACCTTACATTTAGCTTATTTTAAGCTCTATTCTATAGCGAACAAAACAAAAAAAAAAACAAAACAAAAAAAAAAACAATTTACCGCAAGTTGTTAATATTTGGCATTACTAAACTGTTAGTGACGAGTAATGGGGTGCAAGAGTTGCCGTGTTTGGAAAATCCTTTTTTTTTTTAAATATTATTTCTAACTAGAAAAATATAAAACAAAAAAATTAAGATAGTGATTCTTATAGGAAATCGTTTGATCTTAAATTTTTTTTTTCATTTTCAAAACCGGAATGACCTATTGAAATATAATTTTAAATATAGAATTAAAATTTCATAATACAGAATGCCTTCATAGACAAGCAACTTAAAATACAAACTATAACGACAATTGTTCAACTACTATAGAAATGGTTTATTCCTACAAATATCTTGCAGTGTATGTTGATCACAAATTCAATTGGAAGACGCATATTGAGAACCTACAAAAAAAAACTCCGTCAATCCTCATATATGTTATATCACCTTAGTAATTGTTCTACTTATAATCTATTACGTCAAGCCATGGAATAGCCGCATGGGGAAACGTTAAATATAGCAGCACGCTACAAAAAACACAAAATCGGATAGTAAAAATATTATGGAAAAAGCACCAATACGATATAAAAAACCCAAATTTAAGTAATAATTTCAATAACTCTTTAAATACCCATAACAACAACAATTTAACACAAGAAAACGCAGACTCTAACGACACAACAAACACAATTTATGGAAACGTAATTCAAATATCACAAACAAACAATGCAAATAACATAGATAACACAAACATTCAAAATCGTCACTGTAAAACGTCTACAAATCATTTCAAAGATCTTCATATACTTAACGTGAAAAATATATACTACACAACTATAACACAGCCCGACAAAATTAAAAAAAAATTTTGCTTCTCTAAATTTATCAACTGATTCTATTTAATTTGGGAGCGCTGAATTCAAATCTGTAATCAGTTTGTCTCTATCAGCTCTAGTTTTCATGATAAAGCTGTTTTATACCCTCCACTTATGACCTCTATTTATGACCGTCTGTTAGTTTTTTCAAAAAATTTTTTTCATCAAAATTTCTTATTTACAGTTATGGTAGTTGCCATAGATCAACACTTTTTTAATAAACTTTGCCAACTGCAATAAACCACTTCTTACAAGCAACTAACTTCCGATATTCAATTGGAGTGCAACAAGAAAAAATAACGTTCTCAATAATATTGTACATATAAAATTCCAGTTAATCAGCAAGCAATTACACAAAAAATTTTTTTACGGAAAAAATGTTTTTTTTTGGCAACTACCATAACTGTAAATAAGAAATTTTGATGAAAAAATTTTTTGAAAAAACTAACAGACGGTCATAAATGGAGGTCATAAGTGGAGGGTATAAAAAAGCTATATCATGAAAACTAGAGCTGATAGAGACAAACTGATTACAGATTTGAATTCAGCGCACCCAAATTAACTAGAATCAGTTGATAAATTCAAAGAAGCAAATTGAGTGTTGGCCTGTGTAATCAAGGAATTTTCCAATGACACCAGTCTTATACAACGCATTAATCATGACCATAACACAAGGCAACGTGCACGTGGAAGACTCAAAGTAGCCCGTTTTAAAAATGAGTACGGGAGAAGTACCCTTACCGTAATGCTGCCAACAGTTCTCAACAAAATACCAACAGATATTATTTATATTAAAAATGAGTAAAAAAAAAAAAAAATAAATTGATAAAGAATCATTTAATAAGTTTGCAATGAATTTTGATTTATAACTCTATATTTCTTAATTATTTGAAAATGAATCAAAATAACAAAATGTAATATAATGAATTTTTATATATATTACCTCCTGCGGACAAGCCTAAAGCTTTGCAGGTCTAGTATAAGAAAATTTTGTACATGAAAAATTTTAAACTTGAAAAAAAAAAAAAAAAATATTATAGTGAACGTGTGTCGAAAGCATAATATAGGAATATAAGAATTGGGAGTCACTGTTTTAAACCCAAATTAGCCAATGATGTCCTAATTGTATTGCAAAAGTTTTGAAAAGTGATACCCATAAGCTGAAAAGTTGTGCAAATTTATCTGCATGCATATTGCATGACTTAAGGCTGAATTTTCATTTGTAAACTCGCTATTATTTTAATCGACATCATACATTAACATCATAAAAAAACAAAACAAAAAAAATAAAAATATTTGGTACACACATTCATATTTACTGGAGGCATAGTTATGCCAAATATAAAAGAATTTTTGCAAATATTTTTCTGGTTTCTATGCTTCACAAATAATAACTTACTAATTTAATTTCTCTTCTTAAGTTTAATTCAATTGCCTTACAGTGGCATGTTTTTTTTGGTTTTTCCTTTTTTTTGTGGATCAAAAGTTTTATTCAGCGATATGCTTTTTGTTATGGATCTAACAAACGTTTGTTGTTTTACCATGTGAAACAATCTAAACAATCTGTATGAAAAGTTTTATTTATTTATTAGTTTTAGATTGACTCTGCACAAGAATAATAAAATCTGCCTAAAACTTTCTTAACGCTTAGTTTCCTATTAAATAACAAATTATTTCATTAAAACATTTAGGAATTTGTGAAAGTGTTTAAGAAAGTCTTTAAATGTATTGATAGACTTAATTCTTTTTGTGATATGAGTGGTGGTTATCAGTGTTGCCAATTTAGCATGCTAGATCTAGCATTTTTTTTAATCATTTTGAATAAAAAAACTGATTTAGCATGTAACATATTTTCTAGCATTATTTAAAAGTTTCTAGCATTTATTTTTTGTTATAATTGTTATAATTGTGAAAAAAACCAAAGATTCTAACATTGAATTAGATCTAAAAAAATGCAACAATGTAAATGCTCATTTATGTGGATATAAATAAACTGAAAAAAAACAAAAAAGGAAAAAAATTTCTAAAATTAGTAAAACCAATTCACAAAAATTTCATAAAGATAGGATAAAGTACCTAAAGTGAAATGAATGGGTGAAAGAAACATATGGAAAAACCTTTTGCAATAACTGCAAAGGAGATATTTTTTCTAAATTAAGTGGCCTGGAGCAACATGTAGAAACAAGAAAGCACAAATCTGTGGTTTTCACGAATAATCGCGTAAGTCGGTTTTTACCGAAATTGAGATAATGATGTCAAAGTGCTACATTTTGCATTAGGTTTTTATAAGTATTAAGCTTTTTAGAATATAATGTAGTATTATTAATTTTTTTCTGTTAAAAACAAGTTAAGTTAACTGTTTAATAAAATATTTTGCTATTATAACGATTTATGTCGACATACATCGCCAAAAATTGTAAAGTTGCTGAATATGTTTCCAAATAAAAAGCATATGTGATGTTATGTTGTTATTCGTGCAAAAAATATGAAAGTATTTTTTGAAAATTTTTCTATTAATAACAACTTATATGTACATGTGCGTTTATTGCTGACTTCTTTAGATGCAACAACAGCAGATGAGCGGTTGTTTGTAATTTTAAGTCCATACGTTGTGCTATAAATATCAAAAACTGTGAATATGTCGCCAACTTGTGTGCTAAAAATAACAACGTAAGTCGTCATGTGTGATTAAAATGATAACATTTATTTTCACAAAAAAGAACTTATGTGGAGATATGATGTTATATTGCACACACTTAATGAGTCAATCAAACATATGCATTTTTAATCCTTTTACAGATTGTGATCCTGTGAGGATTTTTTTATGAAAACTATGTATAATACGTAGAAAATCACTGTTAAGAGGATAGTAAAGAAAAAAGTTTAAAAAAGCATCTACAGAAGCCGCAATTGAAAAAAATAATTGTTTTTGCTCTCCTGAAAAGTTTGGTTTTATAACTTACGCGATTATTCGTGAAAACCACAGAAATATGCAACGGATATTACTATAAACCATCCTATAACTTTTAAAAAAATTGGTTACAATGTTTAGCAGAGGCGGTATTAAGTTTATGCGCCGTGCACGGTTCAATTGCACCTGTAAATGGCAATTTGACACCTTCGTCGAAGAAGCTAAAGGACAAATTCAGCATATTATAAAATATGTGCTTGGCCCGTACTTTAATGAAAATTTTTCTATATTTTTTATATAACTACACTGTACAACCAAATTAAATTTTTTCCAGAATTACAAGGTCCGGCCTATAAATTTTGATAGAGGAGACACAAAAAAAAGACACATGTATCGGCGATTTTAAAGTTTACATATGAATTTCATTTGAGGGGGGTTAAAATTTCCCAGCTTTGGCACATTCTTATTATTGTTATTTTTAGCATTTATTCTAGCATTTTTTTTTAATAAAATCTAGCATTTTTTTCTCGATTAGTTTTGGCAACACTGGTGGTTACCATGTTGAGAGAAGGAGAGAGATATAGTGGAAAGTGGAAATTTGAAGCATTAAATGTACATGAAGAAAATGGCTTAATTTTTACCCTCCTCCACATGTGGTAAATTAGGATGTACTAAGTTTGTTAAAGCTACTTTTAGATGTTATATTTTTTGAAGGGGCTCTATCTATCAGATGTAAAATTCATATGTAATTGCTCATGTCTGTCAAAACTTTTTGTTTTACACGTTCGTTTTTTGTCTCACCTGAAATAACTTATAATCGTTAACAATAGCAAATTTTATACTGATTTCTATTTCTATTCTTTCATAATTGTATTACAATTTCTAAAAACGTTGTTTTTTTACATGTGTAAATACCCTGCGGGAAATTGGTGTCAATTTTACTTAAAGTACTTATTCTGTGACCAGTGAACCTTATATTATAATAAAATGAAACGAATTGTGATAGATGAAAACAAGACATATCATTGGTGATAATAACGGGTGATTTTTTATGAATTAAGTTTTTCGGGCTGGCAGCACTGGTTGGTAATTGTGTCCAAACTACATCTGTGAAAGTGAATAGTATTCAGTATACTCTGCCATCACAAACGAGCAACGACTGCAAATCGTTGGAATTTATTATCAAATTTCAGCTCGATGGAAATCCACTGTTTTATCGAAAAATTGTGTTCAGCGATGAGTCTCATTTCTGGCTAAATGAATACGTAAACAAGCAAAACTGCCGCATCTGGGGTGAAGAACAGCCACATGCCGGACAAGAGTTACCGATGCATCCCGAAAAAACGACAGTTTGGTGTGGTTTATAGGCTGGTGGCATCATCGGTCCATTTTTCTTCAAAGATGACCGTGCAAAAAACGTTACCGTTAACGGCGAACGATATCGAGCTGAGTTGGACTTGGTTCATATGTAGCTTAACAAGACGGTGCCACATGCCACACAGCTCGTGAAACAATGGACGTATTGAAGGATGAATTTGGTGAGAAGTTTATCTCACGAAATGGCCCTGTGAGTTGGCCGCCAAGATCATGTGATTTGACGCCTCTTGACTATTTCTTGTGGGATTATGTGAAGTCGTTGGTCTATGTGGACAAGCCAAACACGATTGAAGGCTTAGAGTATAACATAACACGTGTTATTCATGGAATACAGGCCGAAATGCTCGAAAAAGTGGTGCAAAATTGGACCTTACGAATGGACCATTTGAACCGGAGCCGCGGGCAACATTTACATGAAGTTATTTTTAAAAAGTAAATGGCAAAGACCAATTTATCGATTCCAATAAAAATTTTGAATATATGACGCAAATTTGAGTGTTTAATTAGATTTTTAAAAAACCTACGCTTAAAAAATCACCCATTATGTTTTAAGTGTAGTTACTCCAGAGGGAAGGTAACTGAAACAAAGCTTTTTAGCCATGTGACTGGATTTTGTGCGCGAGTGGCTAATTCTATCTAGTTCTATTACTTTATATGAAGGGAATCTAACATATTAACATGGTTCACTCGAGACAATATCTGCGCCAGACAGTATTTCAATAGTTATTGAAAGTGTCCATTTAACCCCCTCCTATAGGACATCGCCATGTAAAAGTGACAACTCCCCTTCATATAAAGTTTTAAAACTATAACCGATCCCTACCACTTTAGAACTGTCAGGTAACAAGTTTGGCGTTAGTTACCTTTCCCCAAGGGTAAATAGATTTTAAAATATATTTGCCGCCAAAAACAAATGACTTGCAAAACAGCTGACTTCAGATGCTTGTCAGTTTAAAATAGAACACACGGTAATTGAAAAATTATACACTGCAAATTCGAGCTGATATTTGCAGAAGCAATTTTTTTTGCTTTTACACAACATGTTTGCATTTTGTATTGGAATATTTGACAAGCAGACTGCTAAATACATGTCGTCTAAAACCACCTTAATCAGTATGGAACTTTTATTAATATTCATCTAAGACCCAATAAAGTATACTTATATCGTCGCAAGAATTTAAAAACGCTTTAACTGACAAAAAATCGAAAATACGTTTTTTGCATCATTTTTATCAGAAAAAAATACTGCGACGATTGGTCCCGGTCCCGGTCCCATATTTGTATGATGAACAAAAATTCACTTACGAAAAAAAAAAAAAAATCGTTTGCTGTAAGCCGCAGAATCACCGGGAATAATAGACTTGAGAGGAAATTTTTACATCTAATATATAAAGCGAGAAAAAATAAAAATACGTTTTTAACATCATGTTCCTAAGTTGTATAGTTTTTGTGATATGAATTTTTTTTTATACATTCTTTCATACAGGTTTTTTCGCTATTGGTGAACATTTTATGTTTGTCAGTTGCAGCGTTCTTTAATTCTTGCGACGATATATTCTGGGTTTTTGAGTTATTCTAAGACATTTTGGGCATAATTGACTGGCTTTCCGTCTTACTTTTGAAAGACTTAACAAAGAAGAACAAATTGTTATCAGTTACCCAAGCAGTGGGGGATTGAAATGCACCACAATCGATTCAGTAGGATGAAATAATGAACCAAAATGTGGAACAACCAGCCTACAGAAACATTTTCCAAAATTTTTCACCAATTAAAGCATTAATCAATAATAAAATTAGCTTTAAATAAAAATTTAATCAAGTGAATTAAACGTTTAATCAAGTGAATTAAACAAAACGTTAAATTGATACTATTAATTTGTTTACTGGTGAAAAATTCAATTAATTTTTTAATTAATATAACAAATTTTTTAATTGAAAAATTTGCTTATACACTTATAGGCTGTTTTTTTTTTTAGCTGCATGAGAACTTAAAATTATAATATAAGACAGAAATATTGTTGGAATGCAATCTGGTACATAATTTCATGATATTTATTTTTTAAATATGATTTCCTGCATATGTCCGCCGCGACTACGAATTCCATAGTCCATTCGATCCGTCCAATCTTTGATTGCTTTTCCCAATAAATCTGGACGTATGGCCTAAATGTTGACTAGAATATTGGCTTCCAATACTTTAAGAGTTACTGATTTGTCGGCACAAGCCAATGACTTATCATAGCCCCATAAAAAGTAAGCCAGAGGCGTCAAGTCGTTAGAACCAGGGCGTCAGTGTTAAGGACCACTTCTGGGAATAAATTTGTCACCAAATTGATTTGGAAATTTATCGATTGTTAAGTGCTCAAATATTCGACACAGCTAACTAAAAAATTTCTCTCAGTGCCCCTTTAAGAAATGTACTGTCATAATGTATGCTTAGAGTAAACTTAATACTTTGCTTAAATAGAAAAGAGCTTATATGATTGTGTTCTATCCTGTAATCCCAAGTGAATGTGTTGTATAAAACTATTGTACTTTAGTTGACATATTGAATAGTTTGAAATTGTTTTGTCAATAAAAGACTTAAAATAAGCCAACCACTTTTGTAAATTTATTTTGCTGAAGATGGAAATACTCATACTTTTTACAGGATTCTTAAATTATTTAGAAAAAAACACTTAATGGATTTTATTGGACTTTGTTGTAGTGAAAATAAAAATGAAACTTAATATGCTCTTCATTTGCAGTTGATTGAAATCGTTTGGGAGAATTAAATTACTATGGTTACATAAAATACTAATTAAGCTTTTGCATATACACATAAATATTTCGAAGGATATAAGAAATATGAATGAAAGCCTTAAAAATGCTTTATGCACGATAATTATAAAATGTTTTTGATTCAAATGCAAAAGAGAAGAAAACTTATATTAAATTTTGTTTTTCTTAGTAAATTTTTAATTTATTTACGGTCATGTGTACACACTTTTTATACCATGAAATTAAATTTATTCGTTTTAAAATTAAAACTTAAAAAATGGAATTTATCTTAAAAATTTCTAAGAAAATAACAAATATTTTATAAACTTTTGAAAATTTCATAAACAAAAAGCATTACACAGAAAAAAACAAACATTGATTTCAATTAAAAAAATTTTAATATTAATTAAAAAATTAATTAAATTTGCACCAGTAAACAAATTTATTGTACCCATAAAATGTTCTGCAGTAAAGTTGTTGGTATAAGTAAAACTTTAATTCACTTGATAAAATTTTTAATTAAAACTGATTTTATTTTTTTGATTAATGGTTTAATTGAAAAAAAAAACTGGCGAGTATTTTTTCTGTGTTACCCGTTCCGCTTTGCTAGATCTTTAAGAACAACGTTTCCTAAAAGTATTTCTAAGTACACATTCGACATTGGGGCTCTAAAAATTATAGACATTCACTACTAAATTTATATCCCGTTCGGTTTTAGCTTGAAAACTTGAAAAATTATGTCCCTGTCGCAACATCTTTGACCTTCTATCGAAACTATTTAAGCGCTGATACAGGGTTACCCAAATAAAACCTACCAATATCGCTCTTGGTGGTCCTACGGTAGCAGTGCTTGCACAATTTGAATTCCATTTGGATGCATCTTAAGATCCAATGTTGTTCTGGAAATGCCCATTTGGCCGGAACGACGACAAATTGGGACACATGCGTAAACGGTTGTGTGTTATTTTAATCTTTTAGAAAAAACGATACAGTCATTTACGACAATGACAACCGCAATAAGGTTGAGTGACTTGTAAAATTCATTGGTTTTTTTTATTACTAAACACAAGTTTTTACTAGGTAGGACTTATTTGGTCCGCCTTGTAGGTTAATATTTCAATAACGACCATTAAATTTAAGAGCACCAACTTTTGTCTATGAGTTTTCTAGATACACGAAACTTTGATAGGGCTGTCAGATGCGGCGATTTCTCGCCAAACGTGGCGATTTATAACCCTATTTGACGATAAAATTTTGTTATCAAAGTTTTTCTTGGGATTCAAACATTTAAATAACAAGGTTTCGTTTTAATGTGCTACATTCCCATTTCATACTACTGATAAACTCAAATTTATTGTTGAAGGGATACGCTATTCGTATGCGCATTTTACTGGTTGCCTAGGCCAGATCGTCAGGAAACTTCATCCAAAGATTTTAGAAAAACTAAAGATATTACACAAATAAAACTGTTAAGCGAATAAGAATTATAAGCCACAGTTTTACTTGTAACAATATCAAAGTTTAAACAAAAACAACAACAATAAACAGTGAGTTTATTTTTTCTTACAGTCCCGGCTACAATTGGTTGATTTTTTGTCAACTCAAAATGTAGTTGTAAGTGGGAAAAGAAAAAACAAAAATAAAAACAAATTACTTTATTTACACTGCCACATGCATATTAGTTATCAAAGTTTTTTTTTTCTGTTTGGCGGCTTGGCGACATTAAAAAAGTCGGCGATTTCTAAAACTCACATAAGCTTCCTTTTTATTTTTCTTATTTTTATGAAAAATGTATGAGTACGAGTAGAGTGTTTTCTTTGAATTTTTAATAATATTTAAAATCACGATACGCATGCGAATGTTTTAAATGATAAATTCAAAGTTTTGCCAGAGCATTACTTGAAAACATTAAAAATTGTTTGCTATAGAAATTTGGAATATCGTTCGGGATTTTTTAGATTTTCAGACATTTTCTTTATCACTAGTTATCATTTGTTAAAGTCTTTTCTGGTGTTCGGCTACCTGCAACAAGAATTGTTAACCTTACCGATTCGTTAACTTTTTTATCAAAGCAAATGCTCATTCATATTTTCTAAGAGTATCAACTTCTTCCTATTATTACATTTTTCTTTAACAAAATATTAACCTCAAGTTACTTTCCCTCGAACTGGAAAATAGCTAAAATCGTTCCAATACCCAAAACTGGTTCCGATTTTAGACCAATAGCCATTCTTCCATTTCTCTCCAAAGTATTTGAACTAACAGATCGTCAATCTGGGTTCAGAAGGAAAAACAGCTGCATAACAGCGTTAGTTGGTGTTACGGAGGAGATTAGGGCGAAACTGGATGATGGCAAGACTACATTTTTAGTACTTTTAGATCATTCAAAAGCGTTTGATACTGTGGATCATAACATTCTCTACAAACTTAAACATTTCTTCAATTTCTCTTCGACCGCTACTCAGTTATTGTCAACATACTTGGGTAACAGATATCAGTATGTTGAAACTGGAATACGGAAATCCAGGGCAATGCCTGTAACAAGAGGGGTACCTCAGGGGTCCATTGTTGGGCCACTATTATTCTCACTGTACTCAAATGACCTCCCAGGCGTCCTAATGAATTGTAATGTAAGAATGTACGCGGATACCGTTCAACTTTATACCAGTTGTAATAATGCCTTAATCGACCAGTGTATTATATCTCTTAATCAACAACTTCATCGTGGGCAACGGCAAATGGCTTGGAGATAAATCCAAAAAAATCTAAATGCATAGTTATTCAAAGGCGACTAAATAAACTCAATATTATACCTAATATATATATATAAATAATCAGCGGATTGAAATAGTAAAATCTGCTAAGAATCTAGGAATATTTTTCAATGACACTCTTACGTGGTCGAACCACATTAACTATGCTTGTGGTCGCACCTTTTCAATGATTAGAACTCTTTGGCGGACCCAGCATTGTACACCTTTAGGAATAAGAATGTTTCTTGCTAAAACTTATCTGATGCCAGTTTTACTGTATGGGTGTGAGCTATTTGCTAAATCTGATATGATTAGTAAGGCGAAATTGAACGTTGCGTTTAACAATATTGTACGGTACGTGTATGGACTTAAAAGGCGCTCTAGTGTTTCTTTGTTTTCATCTCGGCTTTATGGTCTTTCCTTAGATAATCTTCTGAACATGAGAGTTTTAGTTTTTTTACATAAGATAATATATACCCTCAAACCTGAGCACCTGTACGGTAAACTTTGTATTTCTGACATAAGCAGGGGGAAAAGAATTAGATCGTTCGGATATAAAAGTTTAATTTCTGAGTGGCATTTCTACATATTCGCAGTATCTCTCTGGAATTATATACCCTTCAATTATATAGCCTTAAACTTTTAAGTAACGCACGAAAATTCAGGGAAAATATTTTTAAACTGTTTTCAGCATAGCCCTTTGAAACATAATTACTTGAGATTAAAAAAATATAAAATTATCTAAATTTTTGATTATTAAAATATCAAAAAGTAATTTCAATTTCTGGGAATACAAAATTTTAATTTCAAAAGATTCTGTTATTCGTGCTCAATTCCCAGTTTTTATTATTAATAAAAACACTTGAAATTTATTGTCGATGGGATAAGCTATTCCTATGCGCATTTCACTGGTTGCTTAGGCCAGATCATCAGGAAAGTTGTAAAGTTGTTGTTGTTTTTATTTTGTTTTTCTTAACCTACTTACAACTACAATTAATGTTGGGAGAATTTCAACTAATTGTAGTGGGGAATGTAAGATGAGATAAACCCACTGTTTATTGTTGATGTGTTTTGTTTGAACTTTGATATTATTACAAGTAGAACTGTTGCTATAAGTCTTATACGCTTAACAGTTTTATTTGGTTTAATAAACAACAATAAACAGTGGGTTTATCTCATCTTACATTCCCCACTACAATTAGTTGAAATTCTCCCAACATTAATTGTAGTTGTAAGTAGGTTAAGAAAAACAAAATAAAAACAACAACAACTTTACAAAAGATGTTGTCAATTAAGTGTTTTTTAGGCCGTGCACTTGCCTGTTTATTATCAAAAAGTAATTTCAATTTCTGGGAATACAAAATTTTAATTTCAAAAGATTCTGTTATTCGTGCTCAATTCCCAGTTTTTATTATTAATAAAAACACTTGAAATTTATTGTCGATGGGATAAGCTATTCCTATGCGCATTTCACTGGTTGCTTAGGCCAGATCATCAGGAAACTTCATCCATAAAGATTTTAGAAAAACTAAAGATATTAAACCAAATAAAACTGTTAAGCGTATAAGACTTATAGCAACAGTTCTACTTGTAATAATATCAAAGTTCAAACAAAACACATCAACAATAAACAGTGGGTTTATCTCATCTTACATTCCCCACTACAATTAGTTGAAATTCTCCCAACATTAATTGTAGTTGTAAGTAGGTTAAGAAAAACAAAATAAAAACAACAACAACTTTACAACTTTCCTGATGATCTGGCCTAAGCAACCAGTGAAATGCGCATAGGAATAGCTTATCCCATCGACAATAAATTTCAAGTGTTTTTATTAATAATAAAAACTGGGAATTGAGCACGAATAACAGAATCTTTTGAGATTATTAAAATATATTGTTTTATGCTTTTTTAAATATTTAAATTAAATTATCTTAATTTTTTTTTTTATTGTTTAAATTTAATTGTTTTTTGTTTACTTATATAAAAATTGTAGTTAGTTATTAAGTTATTAATTAATTAATGATTTTAAGTTTAACATATTCTCAGTTCCATACTGCAAAATAAGACTCTAAGTTTTGTGTATGGAGCAATTCAATTAATAAATAAATAAAAATAAAATAAATAACTTTTGGCGTCGTGGGTTCCAAAAAATTTGAAATTTGTTTTATTGGTGATAAAATTAAATCATATTTATACTAAAAAACTTTTCAAGTAACTAGAAATGCAACGCCAGTCTCCAAAGTTTGGACGCTTCCATGGATAATTGAGGGCAATAGCTTATTATCGCAATGTGGGAAGGATTTTTAAGACTAAATCTTATTTTTTTCGCTTAGCAGCAAGCGAAAGCATTTCTATCGAGTTCTTATGTTGGTTAATAAAAACTAAGTAGTTGTTCTTTGAAGGGCAGACGAGCTCCTAAAATCTCATCTGTAGGCACCCTTAATAGCAGGCAAGTTCATTTTTTTTGTTCCCATTTTAGACTTCAGGCAAAAAACTAAGTATTTATACATCACAGTAAATATAAAACTTTACATTTAAGGTGGTGCCTGCTTCCGCCAACAAGTCATCTATAGAAATTCCATGTATATTTCTATGACCAGGAATCCAATTAAAGGGTAACCATATTATCAATCACATACTGTATAAAAGCATTTTTGATGGAAGTTAAAAATGTTCTGACAACATAAATGAATTGTCTCAGGTTCATTTATTTCCAGGATTATGAAAACCATCAGTTGCCTGGGTTAACTTGGGTGTATTTTACTTATTTTATACCATGTTGTTTACATGGCCAATTTGCCCCATTGCCCTTAGCAACTTTTACAACAGTTTGAAGTCTTGGAAACAAAATTGACGTTAAGAATATTAGGAAGTCTAAATCATATTGTGCGTTTTATTATTCGTGGTATTTACATTTAAAATTCTTTTTTAAAAAGTGTAAGGAAAAGAAAAAAATTCATTTTAAAAATTTTGTTCGACATACTTACATACAAATATGTATGCATGTATACGTATAAACTATTGTTGATTGGCGGTTGTATACATTAAAATATATTAAATCGGGTACAGAATAAACATCTGTCGATTTAATTTAAACCATAAATTTTTTTAATAGATAAATAAAAAAGGAAAAAAGAAAGAAGTATAGTCGGTCAAGCCCGACCATTTGATTTCGTACACCACAGTACTTGCAAAAAATGTTCGAGAGTTTACCTTATTGGAACCCATGGTCAATCATGGACCAGTCAAAAGAAAATTATGTTATTAGTTTAAGATTCATAAAAGAGTCATTTGTGCAGAATATTATCATTTGACTATTGCGTCAGCAGTCATCGATGGCTGCGAGTGTAAGACGGCAAGTCCCTCTGAGGAGATAGAGTGGTTGCGATCGAAACATGCCAGGGTAACCTGCCGGCCAGGGTTCGAGCCCGGCTACAGTCAAGAATGAAAAATTATCAATAACAATTTTTATTAATTTTCATGTTTTAAAATTTCTTTCTTCATAAAAATAATTTAATGAAAATTAAATTTGATGAACTTACGCCTAATTAAAAATATTAAAAATTTGGATTAAAAACCATAAATAGTTCAACAAAATACTAATTATTATCAAGATATTTACATCTGTATGAGTGTGATTTATTTAAAGTGCTTAAAGTGAGGAAGTTTATATGGTACCTATGGTCAATTCTGGTCCCACAAAATTTTGCCGATATAGAAGAGGTACAAATTATTTTCGCTGAATTTTATAGCAATACCAACATTATTTAGGAAGTTATGGCATCAAGAGCTTTTTTCGGGCGATGTATTTTTTGGGAGCTATGGTTGAATAAAGACCGATTCTGACAAAATTTAGTTAAATTATTTAGATTGCAATAGAATGTTATTGGCCCAGATTTAATCGAAAGACTAACATACTTAAATGGCTTATGGGCACAAAAACTCTATTCCGGAAGGAAGATTTTATGGGGTCTATGTGAAATTATAAACGATTCTCATCATTTCAAATAGACTTAGTTACTGTTACAGATTTTATTAAATTATCACAGAAAAAAATTTTGCACCAGTAAAGGCACTAATCAAAAATAAATTAGTTTTAATTAAAAATTTAATCAAGTGAATTAATCGTTTAATCAAGTGAATTAAACGTTTAATTAAGTGAATTAAACGTTTAATTGATTAATTGATTTAATTGTTTACTGGTGCAAATTAATATTGTAAATTAAACGTTTAATACACTTGATAAAACGTTTAATTCACTTGATTAAACGTTTAATTCACTTAATTAAATTTGTAATTAAAACTGATTTTATTTTTGATTAATGAGTTTCCTGGTGCAAATTTTTTTTCTGTGATCTTTTGAATTGCGATCTGAACTTTGCGTATATGGACAGCCAGCCAGCCGGAAGGACGGATGGACATCGTTAGATTCACTCATAACGTGGTTCTTAGTCGATCTGTATGCGAAAAGCTGGATCTGAGGGCAATATTTTTTAGGTGTTACACATATCAGCACAAATGTACACAGAAAAAAATAATTTTCATATTTGAATACGAAAATCGCATATTTGATTAAAAAATTTTTTAATTTTCTGCGTTGACGATTTTTGCGGTATTGATAAAAAAGTTTGTATGTATAATTGTTAAATTTTTAGTCAACAACCAAGTTTACTGAGTCGATAAAAAAAGTTGTTGCCCAAAATAATTTTTTTCAACAAAATGTTTACTTGATTTGTTAAAATAAATTGTTGAATAAATCAAACAAAATGTTAATCGAATCTTTATTTTTTTATTTATTAATGATGATGTCATAAATTTTCAATTTTTATATTTTTATAAAAACACTAAAATTTATTATGCGGGGATAAGTAAGTTCTTATGCGCATTTCACTTGTTGCTTAGGCCAGATCATCAAGAAACCTTTTCCAAGGACTTTGGCAAAACTAAATATATTATTCAAATAAAACCGTAAAGCAAATGAGAATTATGAGCTATTTAAAAATGGACAAGAGTTGTGAAAATACTGTCTTTACTTTGATTCAAATATTTTTTTTATTGAATATGAAGAAATATTTAATTATTTCATTATTAAATATATTTTATTGAGTGCTATTTTGCAAAGTGTAAATTTGATAAATTTTTTCTTTGAATCAAACAAAAAGTTTGTTGACTTAAAATTTTATTTTTAACAAACTGTGTTGTTAAAAATTTTCTTGAGATATTTTTTTCTGTGTATAATACCGCCTCTACTATGGTGGTCTGGGTATAACAAGTTTAATTAAGATAAACACACGTGTTAAATAAACATCCCAGCAAAAAATGTACCTACATTTTAACAACAACATAAGTGCATTACTTTGGAATCCTAATCGCTACTTGCAACATTACTTTACATTTTTTTTACGTATAGCTAGGGAAATATCAAAAACCAATAATATTAAAATAGAAAGTTTCTAATTCAAACGCAACTTTGGCAGTGAATTTTTTTTTACTTCTGGGTGGCCCAAAAAAAAAGCCAAGGGATTTAAATGGCCTGTAACTTAATTTTCCTAAAATAATTTTCATTTATTGTTTAGAATGTTGTTGAGAAGGCTTTGGAAAATAAAACTAAAAATGGTTCAATGTTGTACAATGACCTGACGGACCACCAAAAACTAAATTTTTGAAGGCAAATGGCAAAAGAAAATCATGATTTTGTACTTAAACAGATATAACTGTACTTTTTCCGATTTGTTTTTTGAGGTTTTTTTAAGACCAGGTCTAACGTACACAAGCCTCAAATAATATTCAAAGAGAAATTAGAGCGCTAGCTGTGAAGATCTGGAGAAAAGTCACAAAAACGTCTTAAAGAGTGCGACTTTGCAAAGTTTAGAATAGGCGCCCAGCAAAAATTTGTGCTTACTCGGAAGCAGGTTTGTAAGGCAGAGATCAGTTGTGAATCGCTTCCATTTCTGTGAAATATTACATGATTTTTGTATGGGATTCCTCACGTAGAAGCTCTGCCGTCGGAATCCAATGTATGCTTCATTCACACAGTTATTCTTTATGTGAATTCACTACATGAAATATGTGCAAATAAATATTTGCCATACTTTAGTGCTTCTGCGCTGCAGTATAGTCAACGCCACATACAATTTGTTTAACAATTCGCCTTACTTTAGTGCTTCTGCGCTGCAGTATAGTCAACGCCACATACAATTTGTTTAACAATTCGCCTTACTTTAGTGCTTCTGCGCTGCAGTATAGTCAACGACAAATATATTGCTGAATATATGCCTTCCACATTGCAGTTGTGAACGTCAATAATTTTTAGAAGCAACAGACGAAGCACTTTGGATGCTGTTTCTAATTTTATTGCTTCCAATTATTGAAAAATTTTTGCTGGGCGGCGGCTTTTACTCGACAATATTTTAAGCGCGTAAATTAACGAAACAAAATATCTTTATCTTTATACTTATGCATTAAAATCGTTTTGAAATACTTAAATAAATAATGCGAACATTGATTTGTACGTGGAATTTCAAAGTCACAAGTATGACCATTGTTTGTAGCCCGGGTTCGAATCTCAGCTTAAGCTAATTGATTTTTCTTAATAAAGATGTCTTTATTTAAAAAAAAAAACTTGCACATTTCTTGAAAAAATATTAAGTTATATTAATTAAAAAAGTAATTTTTTGCTTAAAAAAATAATTCTCATTACTAATTGCGTTTTATGGTAACAAAAATGTTTTCTGGGATGTTGATTTATATCCAGTATAAATTCAATAATAATTTCCATTTGATTTTGGTTTTTGTGGTTAATTTAATGAACATTTTCTGGTTATGTGTATTTTTTCAATTACGACGTACTATTTATGTTTAAATCTTTAGTCGCATTAAAATGTAATGGAATACAGTGATGGAAAATTGAGATGGTACTGGACACCAAGCAAAAGAGTACTCTGTTCAATATTTCGGTACTTATTTATAAAACAAATTTTTCATTGAAAAAAGGTATATAAAAAAAAAAAAAATTATTTATGTCAATACATACATATATTTACATGTATGTACATTAGGGCTATAACCAAATTTTTAGCATAGTACCACGAAGTGGCCAAAAATGTTTTAGTATTGTAAACACCTGTCTTCCGTCGTTTGGAGAAAAAAACCCCACGCAGGGAAGCAAATTTCTTAAACCTTCCAAGAAATTTTGAACCGCGATGAATTGTAAACCGTAGGAAAATGTTTAAATCTTAAGAAGTAAATAAATTTCAAAATATCATTGAAGTGATACGTATAGGAAAATATACAAATATGAGTAGCCGTATTCATAATGAAAATTTAGCAAGAAGTTAGCACAAAGTTTATACATAATACACTTTCCAAACTCTGGGTAACGATTTGCTAAACTCTTGTTAACGAGCAGCCAAGCGTTGGCTGTTTGGAAAACAGCCGTTTAACGTTTAACAATTTTGTTTTTTTTTTAATTCACTATTTTTTATTAATTTATTTTAAAAACTTTTTAAAATTTATTTTAAAAACTTTTTAAAATTTTTATATGTGAAGGAATGAGGAAGGCGATGATTAATGCAAAATGTGCTGCATTTTTGAGTAATATAATGAGCCATCATTAAAAATCAGAGTTGATTTGTTAAAAGTTAGCAGATGGAGAAAAGTTTTTTATGAATTAACTATGTGCTTACAAGCTGCTAAGCTTAACTGTGCAAACTGTGGCTAACTTTTTGTTATGAATACAGCTGCAGGTGTATATTTTTTAAAATATCCGTGAGATAAAAATCTTGTTTTCAAACTTCAACCAGATCCCTGCGTGAACTTTTTTAACAATCCGAAAAAAGTATCATATTTTTTATTTATAACTTTTAATGTTCTATACGACAATGCTATGCCGTTTTTGATATTCGCAAAAAGTGTGAAAAAGTTATAGCCCTAATGTACATATTTGCTTGTGATTTAAGATAAGTTATACACATTTTTATATCTTAGACTTTTAATTTTTTCAATGAGATCATTAGTAGTATTATAACTGCAAAGGCACAAATACACTTATCAAATACTCAATACTCAATTTTAGATATGACGGCGAATATTACGTCTAGCACACGTGCACGAGTGAATTCGCCTGCATTACAAGAATTTAATAAGTGTATTTGGCCCTTAACAACAAGAATCATTTGATTTTAATAGATCTTAAGTTTTTATGAAAAATGAAAGAGTTTGTACTTGCAAACGATTTCTTTTTACGTTTTTGTATAATTTTGCATTGAAAACGTGCTCTCAACGTGCTCCCAGCTGTTGATGAATGGAGTATTGACTTAATTCCGATAGCAATACGTTAAATTTAAAATAAGTTCGTCTATTTCGTTTTTAATTTTGCTTACAGTTATCAAAAAACTTAAAAAACTTTTCTTATATCTTAAATATTTTACTTCTTAGAGATCCGCTAAAGCACGAATTAGGAATTAATTGTATCAAATTTCTTTTGCTCATTTGGAAAAAAATTCATTAGTAATAGCACCATGTATTCAGGCATAAAATCGCTAATCATATTTAAAGTTTTATTTTCGAAATTTAATTCGTTTCTTAGTGTATCACAAAGTTAAAACATATTAAAAAATGACTTAGTGCTTGAAGCATATCAACATTTTTGCAACAAAAAACATAGACGAAAAAAGAGCAATACATTTTGTGTGTATCATGAATGTTATTGGCCTGTAGGCAATGTTTAAAAAAAAATATGTAAGTAAGAGTGCTTTATTCGGCTATTCCGAATCTTATATACCATAGCCACTGTATGACCGTAGAAACCAAAATTGAATTGGTTTGTATGGTATGTTTATGTAGTTTTGGTAATACGGTGTTGGTATGGTAATGTCACGTCTAATTGGACCTTTAAAGGAAAAAGTTTAAGGCAGTCTTGGTTTTTTACTCATATCTCAGCTATTTGTGGACCGATCTTGCTGAATTTCAATAGCACACAATTCCGGACCATATGTGACATAAATGTATAATAACCTGGCCCCCATCATATATGGGGTCTTCGGAAAATCCATTTCAACGGACAGACGGACAGACGGACATCGTTAAATCAACTTCGCTCCTCATAAGGACCCAGAATATATATACCTTATAGGGTCTAACATCAATATTATAGAAATTACAAACGGAATGACAAACTTATATATACCCTATTCACCACCTTTGGCTATACCGAATCTCATATACCATTCTCTATGGTGCAATAACAACAGAAAGTTATGTAAATACCGTTCTTTAGATACAAATTAATTTTTTTGCCACGCCCACTTCTCCAATTCCGCCCACATTTCGTCGGATGTTGTGTATTAATAACCGAGATGCTTGTACCTAATCTCCCCGCCTACTAACAGATTTTCGTCCGATAAGTGTTTTGAACTCATGTTCTACGACACTGGAAATTTTATTAAGGGAACAACTTTTAGAACATCTTGATCGCAGAAATTATTTAAATCAATATCAATCTGGATTTAGAAGGCGTTATAGCACCACAGGTTTGATTTTAGACTGCGTCGAGAATATAAAAAACAATTTAGACAGGAAACTGAGTTCTGTACTAATATTTCTTGATTTAAGTAAAGCATATGACTCCATTGATCATGGGCGTTTATGCAGTAAGCTATTCTCTCAATTTGACCTGGGATTTTCTGCTTTCAAACTAATCGAGTCTTTTATCACTTATATATACCAATATGTACAATATAAATTTGCCTGTTTATCAATCGCTTAAACCTATAGGGGGTACCCCAAGGTTCCATTTTGGGGCCTTTATTATTTATGATTTATATGAATGACATATCATCACATACATTTCTGTAGGTGTTATACATATGCTGATGATGTTCATTAGGTTAGGAGAATATAGAATTTGTTTCATATTATAAAGTCTTAGGATTGTATAAAGATAATAAATAACCTTAAGCTGGGGTCACACGATTGCCGCAATGCACCAATTTTAATACTTTTTAATACCCCAATCGTGTGACTGCACAACCAATTGGCTCATGTACCAATCAAGGATAATATTGTGCTTACTTTTACCAATCAAATGCAACCCTGGTGCGGAAATCGTGTGACTGTTTGCTATACAACCGCGCGGCAATAAAAATAACAAAAATGTACCAATATTTATTGTGTTCTTGTGCGGCAATCAAACAACACAATACGCACCAATATTTGCTTTTTTTAATAAATTTACTTTTTGTGTTTCTTTTAGTAGGAAATGAAGATAAATATTTATTTATTTATTATGCATTTTATTTTTTTTAATTATTGCTATTAACAAAATATGTATGTATGTTCAAAGGCATATTTAGCTGTTCAGTGAGAATATTTTTATTTAAGGTACATATTTCTATGCGAACCTTAACATACGAAATTGTTGAACAGACTTAATTTTAGGAATTTCTTAAAAAATTTAAATAAAACTATTCAACAAAAATTTGTTTAAGTACATACATAC
Organism: Pollenia griseotomentosa; assembly: GCA_963931875.1. Lineage (NCBI taxonomy): Eukaryota > Metazoa > Arthropoda > Insecta > Diptera > Polleniidae > Pollenia > Pollenia griseotomentosa. The sequence goes on from OZ007560.1 coordinate 223,025,773, forward strand.
ATATATATATATATATATATATATATATATATATATATATATATATATTATACATATTTGATTTTATTTAATGAACAAACCAACAAGAACTTTCAAACAAATAAAAAAGCTACCACAACAGCTGTTTTCGCAGTTGTCAAGTTAGAACAATCGTGTGACTGTGCTGCGGCAATTGTTGTAACCATTTCGCTTTGTACCAACTAGCGGCAATTTAATTTGTTTAAAACAAGGCAATCGTATGATTTCAGAATATTTTATTGGTGCAATTTCATTATTGCGCGTCGATAACGCACAATAAAAATTGTGTCATATTGGTGCATTTGCGGCAATCGTGTGATCCCAGCTTTAATGTTGAGTTTCATATCAATCATGTTGCTTCAAGAATTAATTTTCTTTTGAGAAGGTTATATGCTTTAGTAGTATTTACCAAGTAATGTTAAGAAGAACGTTGCTATGGCATTATGTCTTCCTTTTTTAGTATATGGACTAAAAGTCTATTCGAGGGTAACGCAAACTGGTATCAATAGACTTAAACAGTGTTTTAATAGAGTTGCAGGATATATCTTCGGAATAACGTATAGATCACACACTCATTTGACTTCTTATACTAGAAAACTATTGAAATGTGATTTTGAAAGTTTCATTGATATGAGAATATTATTACAATTTTATAAGATTTTTAAATTCGGAAACCCTTCGTACCTTAAGGAAAAATTTAGTTTCGGACATTCAACTAGAACTAGTTTAATGATCATACCTAGACATTCCACTCAAATTATGAGTAGGTCATTTACTGTAAGAGTCTCAAGATTATGGAATTCCGTCATACCTTGTAGTGAGCGCACATTCTCTAATTCTATATCAATTTCAAGAAAATTTTATTAGAAAATCTGTAGCAAGTAAGAAGTTGACTGTATAAAGTTGCCACAAGTTTTGTGTCGGTATATCGTTTTCAACATTTTTGCAATAGGGGGTATTAAAAATAATCCTACATTATTTAAGAATTGAGAAACAAAATTTAATATTTGCCAAACGATTAAGCTGGATTAATTTGACCGACAGGGCTTACAATCCATACCAAATAAATACACTCAGGTCTCGTTTTATGCGATAGATGCGTTCCAAAAAAAACCGCATAAATTGAATTCGCATAAAACGATACTCTAGCTTCATATAAAAACTAATGATTCGTTCCATAATTTTGAAAAACAGCATAAATTCCAATTTTAATTAAAAAATCAAACCGAAATCGCATAAAAAAAATCAACGAGTATGTATATATTTGGGGCATTATTTGCAAAGCGGACAACCCAATAAAAATATTCTGTTTGAGTTCCTTTATATTTGGCATAACTATAGTTCTAGTAGATATGAAAAAGTGTGCGAAATATTTTTTTTCTATGATGTTAATTTGTCGAGTTACGGGGTGGTAAAGTGTTGCCGTTTTCAAAAAATGTCTTTTTTAATTATTATTTCAATTCAAACTATAAACTAATCAAACGAAAAAAAGTTAAGGTGATTCTCATAGAAAATCGATTAATCTTTAAATAAAAAAAAAAACAAAATTAATTTGAAAAAAAAATTTTTCATCTGCAAAACCGGAAATGACCAATTTAAATCAAAATTTTTCTAAATTAGTTCTAATTTTTTTTTAAATTTTAATCTAATTTGGCTTTTAGTGTCCTTATCATATTCTAAAAGTTTTATTATTGGACCTCTATTAGTTTAAAAGTTATGCAAATTTCTTTACACTCGTACATGTGGTTATTACAATGTTGTACCGTAAGACAGGAAAGAACGAGTTTAAATTGAAATTTTTCTAACTTCCACCTTATTTTTGATTCTATTTTTTACCGAAATTAGCCTTCATTGTAAAACTAATATTATGTGCTCTTCATTAGTTTAAAAACACTCATACAAACAAAATAAAACAAACTATAACGATTATATCAGTGATGCAAACTTGGTTTAATTTAAAAACGGTAAAAAGCTTAAAAAAAACATCTAAAATATCAAAAACCATACAAATTAAAAAAAAATCGTTAATTTAAAAATCGCATAAATTTGAATCCGCATAAAAAAAATCCGCATAAAACGAGACCTGAGTGTAAATAAATATATAATTAAATAATTTGGAAACTTTGGATTCTGCCGCTCTCCAGTATACAGAACTCTATAATGTCTTTGTACCTGAGATGCCACGCCTTCTCCAATCCTATCCACATTTTGTGTTGCGTGTTGATAGCCAATATGTTTGTACCTAATTTGGTTACTTTGGCTCTTTCTGTGTTTGTATGGGAAGTGCCACGACCACTTCTCAAATCCCGCAAATTTTCATTATTAGGATCAACATTCTGGGAGTTTCAAGCGAAATGAAAAACTAATATATCGTCACCATCAAAGGAAAACGCACGTAACTACTCAAAAATTCGAAATTGAGTTTTTGTTTGATTTTTGTTCGTTTCACGAAAATTTTCACGAAAATGTTTAGATCCCTGCGATCAAAATGGCGACTTGTATGAAGAAATTCAAATGCCAAGAATAACTTGTTGGTATTGATTTTGTAATGTTTTTTGATTCTTCTGTAAAAAAAATAAGAATAAAGTTACGTCCGTTTGCATTAAAAGTGACCTTCGGTGAAGATTTTAAAAATAATAACGCTGGATTTTTAAAAAGGAACCATAACAAGAGAAGAAAGTACTTAAAATAACGTGCCATTGTATTTTTAAAACTAAAAAGTACCGAAAATAGTACAATAGTATTGAATTTTCCATCACTGATGGAATATTGAAAGTCTTTCGTTTGTGCTTTTATAACGACTATAAGGAAACATGAGTATTTTTGGATTTTAATGAGAGCAATTAAATTTTAAATATCGATAAAGTGATAAGCCATTAATTGAATGGTGGTATTTGCAACAAGAAAATACAAATTTTATTGACACACATAAAACGGCAGTAGGAAGTGTGTTCCATGCTAGTCAGTATACCCATAATAGAAGAGAATCAAAAAGATCTTGAAAAAAGGTTGTAATATGCAAAGCGATGTAATTTTGCAAGGTTTTATATCCGGAGCAAATACTCTTTTATACTCTGCACTGTTGGCGTAAGTGTTTTTTGATTCAAACACACAAGCAAGGCAAATTCAACTACAGGTGGTGTCAAAACGCCATTTGATTTTGACAGTTCGAACCAATTTATTTTTGTTTTAAGATGTTTTGTAAGAAATGTTTGACATTTTAACCGTAAACACTAACAATGTAATGCAAAAAACCTCGTGTTGTTTCTGTTGTTTTTGGATTGTTGTATTCTTCATTCTTGCTTACAAGAATGAAAATGTTATCACGCAGACTAACGCATGATTCATTTTTAAATTCACACGATGAAGCACGCGAAACGAAAACTATTTTGCTTTTGACGCTGGAAATAAATTAAAATAAAACTAGTTGAAAATGGTACTTTTTTGGTTTTGGTGGACCAAATACCGCTTAGGTCTAAGGTTGTCGTAAGTAGTAAGCAGCTATTAGAAAAGCTAGATTTCCTTATTGAACAAAATCTTCGGCTCTAGCTTTGCCGATTCACTTTATGGGAACACAGCACTGTGCGTCATGGGTAGTTTCACTCAAAACTTATAAAGGAGTCCCTCAAGGATCTACAGTGGATTCTTCAGTAAGTGGATTATGGTATATGCTGCACTTGTTCAGATGATATGCAAATATGATAATGGCAATGAATTGTGTTTTTTTTTTATAGGAAAAGGGTAATGAAGTATTGCGAAGGATATTGAAATGGTCTAAGCAGAATTAATTTTATATTAACCCTTTGAAACCTAAACCTCACAACATAATTTTGTTTGGCCTTGGGTCCAAGAGTGTACCATACTCTCAAAATTGTGTATATATTCTGTGTTGTAGCGTATCAAATGGTCGAACTTGGCCGAGTATACGTTCTTTACTTGTTAACACATTGAATAATGTTGTTAGTTTTGTTTTTATTAAATAAATAAATCACAAAATTAAAAATTGTTTTAATTCTGAAGGTTTATGTTGCAATTATTCGGTGAATTACAAATTGTAGTTGTAAATTTTTTGTAATAAATCATAAATTAAATTTGCTTTGGGATTCTCTGCTCAGATCTTAAAACAAATCATGTTTTTAATTTGTCAACGAATATTTTCTGGCGACAATATGTTTTCTCCACAACTCTTGTCAAATTTATCTTCTTCCACATAGAACTACGAAAGTCGAAAACGCTTAAATACTCTTCAATTTATATCAATATTTTATCATTTACCATTAAGTTTATGAACAAAAATTGACGTGATATTCATTCATTTTTCCCATAAAAAAAATTTATTGGCATTCATAAATAAATTAAGCTCGTATACGTACAAACATACATTTATGCAAAATATATTAATAAATATTTATCGATTTCTAACAGCTAGTCATCAAATCATCCATCCATCCATCCATCCCATCTTCATTTCTATCAGTTATTTGGTTGTATGTCGGCGGGCTCTCTTGTTTTTTTTTATGCTTTTTGTTATACTCGATTAGAATTTTCCCATTTTCGCCAACCGTTTTTTCCAGGCCAATTGTGTCTACGTTTATCTATCTACTCACAACTTGTCAAACATCATTTCCGCTAGAAAACATTGGCGGCAATAGCAAAAGGCTTGAGAGCTGGAAAGAGCCGTTGTAGTTAACGTCGTGTGTATTACATCCGCTGAAAATTAAATTCAATAAAAATGTGTGTTACGAGCAGTGTTGCCAGTGAATTTTTCGAAAAAATACCTACACATGCTAAAAAATATCCGATTTTTCCCTACACGTTGAAAAAATTTCCACTACAAAATTCCCTACGCATTTTTGTCATTAAAACAGAAAAAAACTTTTTATTTTATATTTAAGCTTTGACAAAGCATAAGTACAAAACTAAAAAAAAAATAATACATACATATGTATGTACTTTTAATTAAATTCAATTAAATCTTTTTTTTTAACGGAACCTTGTTAAATCTTTCAACATTGAATGATATCTTAGAAAAACCATATACATATTCGTGTCGCCAACTTTTTAAGCCACAAACAACTCTGGAAATATGTTTTTAAGCAATTTAAGGAAAAATAAAATTTTTGAACCTTTCTGGACAAGAAGAAAGTATCACTAAAAAAACGTTTTTTTATAAATAATGTGATATGACGAAAAATCCCTACAATTTAGAGATTATAAAAAATCTGTCAGATTTTCCCTACGCTTCTATCACATTGAGTGCCAAGCGGTTTTGACGAAAACCTTCCCAGGAGGCCAAGCAGTTTTTGTGTTTTTACATTTTATAAAACCTCAAAAAATCAACCTAGACCCATGAATGCTTTTGCAAAAATTTTCAGTAAAGAGTTCTTTATTTAAAAATCACAACAAATTTCACTCAGTGTCGTCTATAAATGAACGACAGGCTCTAAATAAACTAAGAAAAAAAATCACTGTCGTACGGAAACGTACGACGTGGCACCCCACGAAGACTTAGGTGTCGTGCGGAAACGTATGACGTGGCACTCAATGTGCTATTATAGTATCAAAAAAAAAACTATATGTAGGCATTTTCCCCTACTTCTGGCAACACTGTAACTCGTAACTTACAAGTAACAACAGTATTTTTATGGATGGATGATGGAAACTTGATTAAAATTTAATGGTCAGGAAAACAATATCGAATAATTTAATTTAAAATTAGTGGTTTAGAGTGGTCACTAATTTAATAATTTTCTTGAAAGGCTTCTTAAAATATTACAAAATTCATTAAATCAATTGATTTGCAAACACTAATAATTTGTTAACTTAAATTAAACAACTGAATAAGAAAATAAGAAGAACTGAACTAGAACTGAACTAGAACTAACTAGAACTGAACTAGAACTGAACTTGAACTGAACTAGAGCTGAACTAGAACTGAACTAGAACTGAACTAGAACTGAACGAGAACTGAACTCAGCTTAAACTGAACTAGAACTGAACTAGAACTGAACTAGAACTGAACTAGAACTGAACTAGAACTGAACTAGAACTGAACTAGAACTGAACTAGAACTGAACTAGAACTGAACTAGAACTGCACTAGAACTGCACTAGAACTGAACTAGAACTGAACTAGAACTGAATGGGAACTGAACTAGAACTCTACTAGAACTGAACTAGAACTGAACTGAACTAGAACTGAACTAGAACTGAACTAGAACTGAACTCAGCTTAAACTGAACTAGAACTAGAACTGAACTAGAACTGAACTAGAACTGAACTAGAACTAAACTAGAACTCAACTAGAACGGAACTAGAACTAAAATAGAGCTAAACTAAAACTTAACTTGGTATTTAATTACAACCGAACAAGAGCTAGAATTGAACTAGAAATGCGCTAGAACTTTTTTTTTAATTTTATTCATTTATTTGTATTTTGCTTGTTCAAATTTATGGGCCATGGAGATGATCAAGTGATTCAATAAGCACTTTGTGTGTATTTGTGTTGTCGTACTTTTTCAGCTACACGTACATGAGATCGGCTTTAATTGATGATAATCAAAAATGTTGATAATTTAATTTGAGGAGTGCTTTTTTGACAAGAAAACACAATTATTTGTGTTAATTTCGCCACTTTTTTTCTTGATATGTTCTACAATTGAAGTGAACTTAAAACCGGAGGTCAAATCACGACATTCGACATTGTTCGATATTAAATTTCGATCGATATTTGGCCGCAGTCTAAGTCAAATTTCCTCTTACTCTATTTCGTTTGATTACATTCAATTAGTTAGAACGCGAAAGAGTATTAAAAGTCATCCTAAACTCAATGAAAAGAGGAATGTAGTGTAAATATTTACCCTTACATGTGTTAGTGTGATCGGAGAGTTTCCCTAGTAATTTATTGATGTTTTTGCCCCTTTTGAAATCCGTGTTAATTGGAATTTATTATTATGATTTTTTTTAGGAATTTATAAAGTATTCAAACAAACCCCTTCCTCAAAACATTCTTAATTACGTAGCGAAAGATTTTTTATAATATTTCATTACGTCGTCGATCAGAATAATTGAAATGTGTGCCTTGAGTTGTTAAAAAATCCCTCGGTAGTATAAGTTCTCGGTTCTAACATAGATTTGGCAGATTTTGTAATTTTCCTAATCAGATGGTTGTTGTTAACTTTATTCTTTGTAGTTTCTTCCATATTTCCTGTTTTTTAATGTATCGAAAGCCTTCTCCAAATCTATCCCGTGGCCTGTGAACACAAAATTATAATAAAAAGGAACGAATTGTGACAGGTTAAAACAAGACATATCACTTAACAAGTGATAATGTATTTCAAGTATAGTTACTTCAGATAAAAGTAGTTGACACAAGGTAGTTGACACAAAAGTAGATGTGACTGGATTTTGTGCTCTATTACTTTATATGAAGGGGATCTATTATATTAACATGGTTCACTCGGGACAATATCTGCGACAGACCTTATTTAAATCGTAATTGAATGAATATATTGAGGTTATTTCAATGACCTGATACAAAGTATCATATATGTGCCAATTGACCCCCTCCTAGAACGTGACCATGTTAAAGTGAACTAGAACCGATCTCTACTACTTTAGAGCTGTCACGTGAGAAGTTTGGTAGTAGTTTTCTGGCAAATTTTGACTGTTTTTGCTAATCTTGCGTTTCACTCTTAGTTCTGAGGCCACACTGTGTCTCTTCTAGTTGGTATTCTTTATCGCCCTTGAGCCTTTCTGCAAATATATTTCTCCCGTAGCTAATAATAAAGGTATGCCCATTTCTGAATTGATCTAACTACGTCCATCCGTCCGGCTGGCGGTCCGTGTAAACCGTATGCTGGTCGTAATTTTGCAGATAATTTGATACACACGTTTAAATTATCATAAGAACCAACCCCATGGTGAGAATCGGTTCATAATTTAAATCGCCCTTATACAATCTTCTTTCTGGAATAAAGTCTTCGTGCCCATGAACCATATTATTATGTTGCTATTTAGATTATATTCGGACCAAACTTGTTTTAATGCGATCGCAATAATCTTTCCAAATTTTATTGAAATTGGTCTATATTTGATAATAGCTTCCATACAAATTCTACTCCTAAAAATAGCATTTAATGCGTTAACATCCCTATAAATGTTGGCATTAGCTTAAAAATTGGCGATAATAACTTAAACGATAGCCACTACGTCATTACAACATGTTGTGCTGGTAGGTTCAAAATTAACCAGAGATCCCATATTAACCTTTTTTCTACTTTAAGAAAAAAATATCATATTGATGCAGATATCTAAATAATATTCGGTACATAGAACTCATAGCATAATTTTATTTTTGCGGGTCCATGATTGCCTATTGGTCTTAAGTTTGGGTGAATACTTTGGTGATGGGTATCATCATTTGGCCGAAATTGACCGACTATGTTTTCTAACTTATTCAATATTGAATTGGTTACGGCTACTTGCCGTTCGCTGAGTATCGTAACCAGACTACTTACAGCAATATAAGTACTAAGTAGCATAGTTTGTTCTTCCTGACCCATATATTTCAATAGTTCCGATGCTATATTTTCATTTCCGGCTGCTTTGCTCAGCTTTATTTGTACCTTGGCAAAACTAGTAATATTAGTAAAATTTTCCACAACAAGAGTATTTGGACTTGGTTTATTTTTCCATCTAAAAAACATAACATTTACCCATGTAATCTTTTTAGATTAGTAAGTTAAATATTTATTTTTTTTTATTTTTTGGGATTAAATCAATTTCAAAAACTTTGTTACTAAACAAAGTTTATCTTTTAATATCAAGTTAATTTAAACTTTTAATAAAATTTATTTTTCTTGCATCATTTTCGTTGTATCCATATCACCCCTGGTTGACAGTGATTATTTTCTTATTCTTCGGTTGTTGTTTTCTTTCTACTTTTGATGATTATCTTTAGATTAAGGTCATTCACATATTTTATTCACAAATATGTACATAAATTATAGAAAAACTGAATTTATTTGAGACCCCCACTTTAATACCGTAATTTGACGTCACTTTAGTTTGAAATAAATGCGTGTATTTCCAATTTTATCTGGCTTCAAATTTTCTTCTTGTTAATTAAATTTATTAAGAAGAGGGGAAATTAAAAATCAACAATCCTAAAAATACCGCTTCGAAATGTAAAAAAGTGTGCAGAAATACGAAAAATATTTTTTTTTCTTTTCGTAGTGTTTACGGTTTGGCCTACACATTACACCATACACATGTGCCATATTTGGAGTGATTGTGTATATAAAGTGTTATCGATTGGCTGAAAAAAATTTTTTTTCTGTGGTGTTAATATGCCTTTCGAAAAAGAAGAAAAATTAAATATGTAAATTGAAATCTTTTGGCAATTGTTTGTTTAGAGAGAAGTTTAGGGAATTTTAAGTAGTGGATTAAAAAAAAAATATATAAAAATATTCGCAGTAGGCTTTTTTGATAAGCTCGTGTTATTAAGGGCAATTATTACAACTTTTCGAGAGTTACAGTAAAAATGTTATCGGAAAAATAATTCGTTTTGGAATTTTTTAAACTTAAAGTGAACGAAAGTGAACGCAAGGTTTATGCATTTAGAGTTGACCAGGGTTTAAAAAACTGCAATCAAAATAAAAAATTGCTTTTTCTTCCACTTTTTGACTTTTCATTGGACAAAAATAAACTGTTGCTTTAACTTCTGATTCATTAAATGAAAATAGTCGCAGTCAAGGCAAAAGCAAAATACGAAAAGTTGTACGCAACAAAGAAGTCGAAGTTACAGCAGAATCTTATGACTTTTACTATCTCAACTGCAGCTTTTTAAACACTGGAGTTGCCACATTATAGTTGCCATACTATCATCAAAATAGGAATGTAAACAAATAAATAAATGTCAACAATTGAACAATTTTATATTTATCTTACAGGGAAGTTTTAATAACGAAAAATAATTGAAGTTTTTGATATTTTAATAAGGCTTAAGTACATTAAATTTAATTTTTATTAAATTATTTTTAGTGAAGAAGGGAAATTACAACATGAAATGAATTAAAATTTTTTTTTTGATAGTTTTATTTTTGACTGATCGTGGGATTGAACTCGGTTAGAATTGACATGTTTTAAAAATAACCACTCATTATTCAAATTCTTTGCCGTTCTACCGTTTGTTCCCCTGCGGAGCCAGCCAGTCTGTAGTCAAAAATCAATCTTTTACCAATGATATTGGTGGATCAAAATTTGCAGTAATTAATTATCCATTTTCAATTTTATTTATATGTTTTTTTCTTACTTTTTGTTAAGATTCTGTCACAATTGTTATAACGAAAAATATTTAAAGGCCACTTTATTCCTTAGCTTAACCCTACTTTTTTTTAAAACTTAAATATTTATTTACTGAATCTGGCTGATTAAGGTCTAACAGTACGTAGTAAAAACAGAGCTGTGGAGTCTTCAAAAAAAAGTTCTAACTCCGACTCCAACAGCTAAAATTTTGTAAATACGACTCCGATTTCGACTTTAACTCGGACTCCTACTTTTACATTAAGGCTTAATGTACCCAATAAAAAATTGAGCTTCAAACGAAGCTGGTTTGTAAGCGAGATATGTAAGAGTTTCGCTTACCGTCTCACTTACAGAAGGCATGAATTTTTTATGGTGAGTTCCCACTTTGAAGCAATACATTTTTGACACAAAAGCGCTTTATTGAACGAATATAAAAACTAGTGGTAATAAGAAATGCGGTGAGCTTTTAGTTTTTACATTTTTTCTTAATTTGTTGCGAAGATTTTGCCCTACTGTGCATGCTGATAAATTTTAGAAAGGATGTGTTTTGAAGTTAACTGTCAAAGGAACTTTCAAACAACGCTGACTTTTTGACATTTATTATCAGTATACTGATATTATGAACAGATTCCAGCTTGAACAATGCTACCAACTATTCGAAATTTACTTTGAAAATCAGTTTTCAATGTTTAATCGAAAAATTATGTTCAGCGATGAGGGTTATGTTTGCCTCATTTTAGTTAACGTGTCTAACAATATTTATAAGAACGCTACTCCAAGTGGAGCTTCTAGCAACAACAATTAATACATTATACAATATATGTACATTAATATTAATTACAGTTAATAAAGGGTTAGTTAAGTTTTTTTTTTTTTTTTTTTTCTTATATAGATTGAACAAAATTTCTAAATCTTATTCTATCCTGCGCCAAGCTTCTCAATTGTGCCCATGAAAGCCCCTTTCTTGTAAACTCCTCTTCAACAGATCTTCGCCAAGTTACTCGTGGGCGCCCCCTGCTTCGATATCCCTGTGGATTCCATTGAAAGGAAACCTTAGCAATGTCTCTATTATCTTTCCTCAACGTATGTCCGATCCATTTCCATTTTCTACGTCGAATTTCAATGTCAATTGCTTCCATACCGCAAGTTTGTAGCAGGTCTTGGTTATTTATTCGTAACGGCCAGAATATTTTTAGAATGCGCCTTAAACATTTATTTAAAAACACTTGTAATTTCTTGGAAATCGTGTTGGTGACTTTCCACGTTTCACTTCCATATAGCAGAACGGATTTTACGCTAGTGTTGAAAATCATGATCTTATGTTTCTTGGATATTTGGGACGATTGCCAGACTCGTGCAAGTGAAGTGTAGGCGTGACGAGCCTTATTTATTCTGCTTCTTACGACAGCATCCGCTCCACCATCTGTACTTATTATGCTACCTAGATAGCTAAATGTTTGGCTCATAGGGTTTGTAAATAAACAAAATTACCGCTAATGTAGTGAGCCCAATCCACAAAAAAGCCAAAAGACTTCATGACATCCAGAGATGTGCGCCGTTTGGTGCAGCTTACACGCTGTTGATCACAGTCGGAACTCGCGTTGTGGTCAACAGAGATCTTTACCGCTTAATGAAGAATGATTCTTTTGTTTGAAAATATGGCTGACATTGATCCATGCGAAATGTCGTTTCAACAGGATGGCGCTACGAGACTTACGGCGACTACAACTATCGACTAATTGAGATTAAAATTTGGCGATGATTTGATTTCGAGAATTTCGAGTCCTATAAATTGACCTCCAAGTCCGTGACATTTGACCGTCCTCGATTATTTCGCAGTGGCTTATGCTGATAAATCTGCAACAATTGACGCTTTTAGGGCCAACGTTGTTCGTGTTACGTGCCATACCGCCAGCAGTTCTCCAAAAAGTGTCCCAGAATGTGCTTCGTCAATTATTTTCTACGATTTCAAGTTCCATCAGTCGAAAAAAATACCGCTTACATATAAAAGTGTGTAGATGATTTGGAGGCTGCTGGAGTACCCTTCAGACACGTAAAGTTTTACCAAAATACTCAGGTTTGTTTGTGCTTTTTATACGCACACCACAAAAGTGGAGAGAGAATTTTGCGTTTGTGCTGATGTTTGTTACACTCTTAAACACTATAAATCACTTTTTGAGTCGACCTAAAGATGTCCGTCCGTCCGTCCGGCTGGCTGTCCATGTAAACCTTGTGCGCAAAGTACACGTCGCAATTTTGGAGATATTTTGATGCAATTCGCTACATGGGTTTAAATTCGCACAAGCACCAATCCTGTTGAAAAATGATGAGAATCTGTCCATAATTTCACATAACCCCCATACAAGCTTTTTTCCTTGAATAAAGTCTTTGCGCCCATAAACTTTTGTAAAATGTTGGTATTTAGATTAAATTTGGTCAAAACTTAGTTTATTGCCATAAAATCCCCTTACAACATTTTATTGGAATCCGTCCACAAATACTGCTTGCGAAAAAATCTTTTATTGCTATTACTTCCTTATAAATGTCGATATGTCGATGAGAATATCTTAATAATATTCGGCACAAACAACTTTTACATGAATCTTAATCTCATTACATAATTTTTTCTGACGGGTCTACGATTGCCCATGGGTCCCAAATAGGGAACACTCTCGAAAATTTGTTTTTAAATACTATAGTGTTGGATATGGTCGGGCTTGACTGACTTGTCTGAAATCTTCTATTTTATCTCGTACTTTTGAAATAGACTTTTAAAATTATTTCTATATTCTTGTTCTTCTTGTGGTTAGTCTATATATTAATTTGTATATAGGGCTTGAATTTTTTTTTAATACATTTTATATACAGATGTATATATCAAATACTATGTGTATGTTGTTGTTACTAATATATTGGTTGTTGCATTTATTTACTTTTAATCAAATGTTTTTTTTTTTTTCATATAAACGAAATTTACGAAAATACAAAATACATGAACATGAGTTCATGTGTGTATTTTTGGTTTAAATAAATTTTTTTTACTTTATTAACACTTAATTTTAGCCAAGAGAAAAAAATGAAAAGTGTTAATAAAATATTCACGATTTAGGCGTTAAACCACATGTTTGATTCTATCTCTCTTCTTTCTCCGACTCTGCATCTATTTGGTATCTGTTCCACTGTCTTAATAATTGTTGTTGAAAATTTTAATTAAAACTTTGCATTTTTTTCGTTTTTTTTTTTCATTGTCAATATTTGTAAGGAAATCGTGGAGTCTTTTGATGTAAAAACACTTTTAATAAATATTGATTTTTATTTGTATTACTGGATGGAATTTGTTGCTAATTGCTGTCTATTGAAGCAGCAACAAAGCAAGAGATGTTAGGTTCTATTATTGTAAAGTGGTCACCCTTGACCTTAGGCAATAAAGTCGCATGGTAAGCGGGTAGCTTCAGAAAAAAAAAGTTTTTTTTATTAAACATGTAAAAGTTAGTTTGTCAAAAAAATGTTTATGCTTAACAAGTGAAGAGTCTATATGTGGCCGTACCGAATCTTTGATACCCTTTACCAAGTTTGTTAGTGGCTTTTTACTTGGGCTCTGCATGGAAAGATATTTTTATACCCTTCACCACAATATCTCAAAAAATCAAAAATTTAAGGTTACTTAAGCAAAAGTGTTCCTTCATAGCTTCTTGATATGTAAAAAAAAATCTGACTAATATCTGAAACTAAACCGAAGTTATAGCAAAATATAATTTATTTAATCTGTATTTAAGGTCACATTTTGAAAACTTTAATCGCATTTTGCCAAGTTTGATTTTTATTTGAGATATAACTATGTTGCAATAAAGGAGCGAAGTGATAAATGAGGGTGTAGAAAGTTTCCGTGCGAAACTTTTAAAAATTCTGTTTCCAAATTATTCATTTTAAATCAGGCTTAAGTTTATCAAATTTAACATAAATTAAAATTTTTTAATGAAGAAAGAAATTTAACAGCACTAAATGAATTAAAATTAAAATTGACAATTTTTAGTCTTGACTGAACGGGGGATTGAACTCAGGTCGAGCTTACATGTTTCGGAATTAATGCATTTTCATTATCAGAGTTCTTAGCAGTTTAACCCTTTCTGGGTACAAGTCGGTTAAGAAATGTCCGTCTGTCTGTCCGTCTGTTATAGACACGCTCATTTCCGAAAGGCTTAACATAAAAGAACAACTTTTGTATCAAATTGTTTTTAAACATCCTAACCAGTTTTAGATTAAAATCTAGCACAATGGGTATAGTAGAAAATAAGTTAAAAACTAATATTTCTGTTAAAAAGCGAACATTAATTGTGGGCGTAATGCGCAGATTCTGATTAAATTTTTTTCAAATTCTTTTAATATGACTAGAAATCATACAACAGAATTTTGTAATGATTAGTCCAAAATTTACCAAAGGCACCATATAAAACCCACGGTCGAAAAACACTTTTGTACGCCTAATACCGTAACGAATAAGGGTATTGCTAGTACGCCTTAAACCGTAACGAATAAAGGTATTGCAGTATAGTTTGGTCTTTTTCTTGTTTCATAAGACTAGAAATCACAGCACCAAATTTCAAGAAAAACGGGTATCTCATAATTCACCATAGTCCCCATATAGAGCCCATTCTTAGAAAACACTGTAGTACGCATAAACCTGACACAAATAATGCTTCTCTGGTATACCAGGTATACTACTGGTTAACTACTACTTAAACAAAATTTTTGTTTCTTTAACAGAATTTTACTTATATTTTTAACAAAATTTTTTTATTCATATACACAAATTTCATTTAAATATATTTTTAACAAAAACTATTGTTTTGATTTGAAAAAAATTTGTGTATTTGAATTAATTTTAATTATATTTGAGGAAAAATTCAGTTGATAAAATTATTTTTTTAGTTTAGGGTTAACTAAAATTTTAAGTAAATATACCGATGAAATTTGGTTAAGTGTATATTTTCGTATATCATAGTTCTATATGGCTGGAAAACACGCGAACATAGTTCGAGAAAATTGGTAAATAATTTACCATTGGCCTTATATAAAAGCAATCTTAGAAGCATACTTGTGGAATATGCCTTAAACCGCAACAAATTTATATACAGTGAGGTCAGTTTTTATAAAGATTGCTTCGATTCGAAATATTTTTATTATGGTTAAATCAGTCTTCAATAATGAAGTCACAACCATTTTTTGGTTGCCTGCGATTATGATAAGTACAACTTAAGACCCAACCATAATGAGCTTAAGTTGGCTTAAGCAAAGGCAAACAATATTGAACTTTAGGAAACATTTTGTTTTATTTTAAGAAACTGTCATTTGCTTAAGCAAAGTGCGAAACTGATCGCACATTCCGTACGGAATCAAATGTTTTGTCAGTTTGTTTTTGTTTTTATACCCACACCACAATAGTGGAGAGGGTATTATGCATTTGTGCTGATGTGTGTAACGCCTTTAAATATTGGTCCTAGACCCACCTTAAAGTATACCGATCGACTCAGAATCACTTTCTGAGTCGAACTAACGATGTCCGTCCGGCTGGCTGGCAGGCTGGCTGTCCATGTAACCTTGTGCTCAAAGTACAGGTCGCAATTTTGGAGTTAATTTGATAAAATTTGGGACATAGGTTCTTATTGGTACAAGGACCAAGCCTATTGAAAATGGGCCTAATCGTAGGACAACGATAGAAGATAGGGGGAAATTTCTTCCTCTCAGAAACTATCAAACCGATTTTAATGAAATTTAAAACTTAGATAGAACCATATCCATATGGACACACAAGGTATGCATCTTTAAAAATTAGGACCACAAGGGGAGATAGGGGCAATTTATGCCTCTCAAACCGATTTTAATGAAATTTAAAACATAGATAGATCCATATCTATATGGACGCATAATCTATACAGTTTTTCAAAAATAGGACCACAAGGGGAAGTAGGGGGCAATTTCTGCCTCTCACAAGCTTTCAAACCGATTTTAATGAAGTTTATAAACATAGATAAATCCATATTCATATGGACACATAAGCATGATGTGTTTTTAAATACTGTGGTGTAGGGTATCATATGGTCGGCCTTGACCGACTATACTTTCTTACTTGTTTTAAATACAATTGAGAGACTTTTTGTTAATTTTTGACAGTAGGTTAAGCAAGGCTATGCATATTATGGTTGGGCCTTTATTGTGATTACATAAGAGGAAAGTGTTAATTCAAATTTTGATATTTTAATTAGGCTAAAGTTCATCTAATTTAATTTTCATTAAATTATTTTTATGAAGAAAGGAATTTTACAACATAAAATTAATTAAAACTTATTGATAATTTTTCATTCTTGACTGCCGCGGGAATCGAACACAGACTTTTATGGACAAGTTTCTCTTACATGTTTCAATTGCAACCACTCAATCTCTTCAGAGGGTTTTGCCGTTTGACACCCACAACCATTGACGACTGCTGGCAGTCAATAGTCAAACATCAATCTTTAAGGAAAGTGTTAATGTTTTCGGGGTCTTAGATAACTCCATTAAGTATGAGCGGTGTTAAGGCCCAACCATAATGTGCTTAGGTTGGCTTAAGCAAATGCGCGAATACATGTTAATTATATGAGGAAAACCATATTGAACTTAAGGAAACTTTTTGCTAAGTTTAATGAAACTGTCATTTGCTTAAGCAAGGTGCGAATCTAATCGCACATTCCGTACGGAATCAAATGTTTTTTTATTTTGTTTTTGTTTTTTTTAAATACATTTGAGAGACTTTTTGTTCATTTTTGCCAGTAGGTTAAGCAAGGCTATGCATATTATGGTTAGGCCTTTACACATGAAGTAACAAACTTATTTTACCGTTATTCTCTACACGAGGTGCAGCACTGTTTAAAATAATATTTCAGTATATTTTTTTTTTTAGTTTATAAATTTTTAGTAAAGTTGTTTTATAATAATTAAATACATTTACATTACATTTTGTGCTATAAATAAGTTTAAACAACATTATAATTAAATAAAATTTATAAACAATTTCCTTGAAATAATTTTTGTTGTATGCTTAAATACAATAAAAGTTTTAGTTTTAAAAATTATTTTTTCTTATTTTTCAACTCTACTTGAATATACACATCACCTAAATACTGTGGTCAACAGAAGTGGACGTTAGCATTTGAGAAGTCCTGAAATAGGGTACATATGGTGGCTACTTTATATAATAAACAGACCGTTAAATATTTGTCTGGTGACATATTGGCTGTAGCAAAATTTTGATGATTTTTATTTAATATCTGACGAAAATTTGAGCAGTGAAAAAAGTTAATTGAGATTGGGATGGATATCAGGTTACCTTACCTTTACACAGGCAAGTAGTGGCATGCCACTACTGTATACATTAGCGTGGCCGTTAGTTGTATGGAGAACTTTTTTTTTTTTGATTTCTTTTACTCTCCCCCTCCAAATCGGTTCAGTTTTATGTAAAAAAAAATACAAAAAAATTTCGTAGCGATAAGTTGTGTTTTAGGGAGGGCGTCCGCCCCTCAAAGTTTGCCATCAAGCCATTTATTCAAATGTAATTTGTTTGCGTATGACTATCTTTTAAAAACAACATTTTACAAGAATATGATATATGGCAATATTTTAGCTCTTCTAGTCAACAACATAAGCCTCCAAGAAAGTTTTTTGCTAAGACTAATATCTTAGAAAATAATTAAGAAATAACAACAAAATACCAAACATTTTATATACGTTTTATATATATAAAAAGGCGATTTAATGTCAAGTGACACAATTTTGAAATCGATGTCTTCCGATTTAGATGAAATTTACACCAAGGTTAGTCCTATTAGATAGTAGTTTACACACAAATTTTCAACAAGATCGGTCAAAATGTTTCAGAGGTAGAGGGGGTCAAAGTTTGCCATACAGGTGTTCTTTCTCATCCACGTAATTTATTACCTATTGGTGTTAGCAAAATTTGTCCCAAGTAGCTTAGATAGCTATATAATCAATCTTTTTTAAAAATATTTTTTTGTTTTTTTTAAAAAATTTTTTAATTTTTTTTTTAAATTTAAAACTTTTTTTTATGTTAAATTTAAAAAAAAAAATTTTAAAATTTTTTTAAAAAAACAAAAAAAATTGTTTTAAAAATCATTTAAATCGAAAGACATCTATTTCAAAATTGGGTCACTTTACATTAAATCCCTCTTTTATATATATAAAACGTATATAAAATATATGGTATTTTGTTTTTATTTTCTTAATTATTTTCTAAAATGTTGATTTTAGCAAAAAACTTTCTTAGAGGCTTATGTTGTTGACTAGAAGAGCTAAAATATTGCCATATATCATATTCTTGTAAAATGTTGTTTTTAAAAGATAGTCATACGCAAACAAATTACATTTGAATAAATGGCTTGATGGCAAACTTTGACGGACGGACGCCCCCCCCTTAAACACAACTTATCGATACGAAATTTTTTTGTATTTTTTTTTTACATAAAACTGAACCGATTTAGGGGGGGAGAATATAAGAAATCAAAATAAAAAAATAACGGCCACCCTAGTATACATATTATCAAAGAAAATTTGTTCGAAATAGTCGAATCATGCCATTGGCTTTTGAGTTTACACATGACCCTGCGAGTTCATTTTCAAAATGTCGTTGAAGCGTCAACCTGAGATAATTTTTTTACTTCTCAAATTAAAAAAAAGTACAAAAAAAAAAACAAAAAGAGTTGCCAAGTTAGTCAAAAAGGCACGTTTTTGGGGAAATGGTTCATATTTTTTATATAAGCGTTATTTTAACAATATTAATGTTCTTTTATTAACAAACTTGCTTTTATTAATGCGCGTTTCAAAAAATTAATTAAACGCAGTTAATTTGCATTAAATTTTTAACAGGGTAGCATTGTTCATCGTTTTGTCAATTAATGGCAAGCAAGTGTCTCACATGCAATTTTTGCTGCCACTGGAGCTGCCATTGCGAAAAATGTGAGTGTATTAGTAAAAAAACGTGAGTGTATTGAGTTTTTCGAACTGGCAGTGGCATGTGTAAATGCTAGGTTATACATACATATGTATACAAAAAATTTATTAAAAAACAACAATAAGAAGAGATTTATGGGTAACATTTGAGATATTGTTTGCTCATATCTCAGCCATCTGGTAAGCGATCTGGCAAAATTTTAATAGCTTACTTTAACGGACAATATGTGAAATAAATATATAACAACCTAGTCCCCATAATTTCTGGGGCCTTTGGAAAACCCATTTCAACGGACAGACATAAAGACGGAAAGACAAATCAACTTCGCTACTTATAAGGACCTAGAGTATATATACTTAATGGGGTCTATATCAATATTGAAGAAATTACAAACGAAGTCACAAACTTATTTATACACTTTAAACTTCGGTAAGGAGTACAAAAACACGCTTGTAATATAGATTGCAGTTCACTAATCACCAGGCAAACCAGAAATCTGTCTTACAAACGCGTTTTATGCGCATTAAATTTGCAGTAAAAACTGCAAAATATTCCCTAAAAATTGTTAAAAATATGCCCTGATAAATCAAAAATTGCTCATTTTAAGGAGCGATATTAATTGTTTATTTTCGAACACTGTTTAGAGTATGTAATTTTAACAACAAACTTTTAACATAAAATTTCATTTAATTTCCTTCAAGCGTTTCAAATTTTGATTAAAAAATATGAAAACTTTCTTTCTTATTATTTAAGAAATAATTTATAAACATTATGAAATAAAATTTTCGAAAATTATTTATATGTATCTACTCTTAATGACCGTAATTTTTACAAAAAGAAGCTGGTGGTGTTCGTAGTACGTAGTACCATACAATATCAGTTACATTCATTCTCTCATTTATATCAGTAGTAACAGATAAATATCTGGTGTATCTGTTTCAACAATACTTACAGATACACTCGTGCAGGTCTTTAGTTCGTACCTTGCAGTTAAATTTACCTATTTTAACCCACGTGTGGCCAACGTGTTTTAACCTTCAGTTTTTTTTTTTAATATGCCAGCTTTCACACCATAGATTTCTTTCTATACACAGCTAGATTCCTTTTTGTAGAAATTACGGGCATTAGGCTTAAATATGTTTCTGTGTTACTGTTTACTACCCGATTAACTGATCGGTTAATTTAAAATTGGCTTTTTTCGATCAACGATTAAACCGGTTAATTTCAGTCGATTAACCGATTAACCGAAGTAACAAAATTTTTAATTTTATGTAGTATTATAACATATTTTTTGTGTTTTTAATTATTTGTTTTTTCTCAAATACAAAAGGTATGTGTTAAGAAACATATTTTTCCTTCTAGCAATACCCTAGAGGGAAGCGAACTGACACCAAAGTAGTCCCTTGATAGGTCTTTGGTGGTAGAGACCGGTTCTAGTTTAAACACTTTCTATGAATAAGACCTATCACTTTTACATGGGGTTGTCATTGGAGGGTGTCAATTGACACCATTCGACCAGTCACAGAACTTTTCTCAATGGACGTGTTTAGTGTCAGTTACTACAATGTAATTTTATTTCAATAAAATGTAGTATTTTTTCAATAAAACAAGTCCTAGAATTAAATTCAAGAACCAAATTTTTAAAAGTCCCAAAAAATGTGTCAGGACCGGTAAAAACTGTACTGCAATTCATTACTTTGTCTACCTTTTTGTTCTTCATAAACCAGTTACATGATTGGTTCTCCTTTCACTGGTCATGAGTTCTTTCTCTTTGTACCTGTTAAATTTTCACAACTCTCAGGACCAGTCTGTTGGACCAATTGACCCAAATTTCCCGCTGGGTACATTCTTTAAATACAGTACAAAATTAGGAAATACAGGAAAAGAACTGAGAAATTAGATAATCTGTATTATGGATTGCTTTCGAGATTTCCAACATCTTCGATAAGTGAAAGAATTTTTTCCAAGTCGAGTTTTATCGAAACTAAGGAAAAGAATCGCTTAAATCCTAAACATTTAAGCCAAATTATTTTTTTAAAAGATTATTTTATAAGATCTCCTTATAGTTTTGAAAAATATATTAATAAAATGATCTCACAGTTTATTTCTTATTAAATACATAATATGTATATATTAAAAAATATTTATTTATTTATTTATTTATTTAGATATTTATTATAATTAAAATTACAATAAATCTTACAGCTAAAGCACTAGCAACTTAGGCTATCGGCTTGTGTTATATATACAAAAATAAATTACATACAAAAGGATTAGTATAATGTACTTATGCGAATGTTAAATTTTATTTTGTAACTGAAGATGTTGTAAGAAATCATATGTATTATTTATATTATCCTCTGAGGGACATTTGAGCATATCTATAATACTATGAGAGTTGAGTATTCTTAACCGGGTGTTATAAAGAGCCTGACATTCTACTAGCAGATGAATTGTTGTTAATGTTGCGTTGTTGCAAAAAACGCAAACAGGTTGTGAATCTTTTGATATCAAGTATTGGTGTGTGAGCCTAGTGTGTGTTAGGCGAAGTCTTGTAAAGCATTTATTTTTATGACAGTTTGTTGAATTTGGAAGGATGACTGGCATTCTATTTGGGTTTATTGTTTGGTAAAGATGACTGTATCTGCTCCATTTTCGGAGAATGGCGGATTCTAAATTATTTATCGCGGATCTTGAGATATAATTTTTTGTCTGGGGTATGTAAAGGTATGTTGGTTGTATACAAGTATTTTTTGCGGCATTGTCTGCAGCCTCGTTCCCTAGTATACCAATATGACTTGGTATCCATATAATTTTTACCATATTTTTCAGTTGTATTAGCATCTGCTGTATAGTGACAATTTTTTCATTTCTGCTTCGGATAGTAAGCGCGGCGTCAAAAACAGAGCGGCTATCAGTGCAGATAACGTTTTTCATTCGGTTGGATTTACAAATTTTTAGAGATTCTATAACAGCTTCCGCTTCGGCTTCGAATATGTTTGCGTTTTGTGGTAGTATTCCGGTTATTAGTGTTGAGCCGGTTTCGTTGGTAACAGCAAATCCAACATGATTTGTTGTTTTAGAACCATCTGTGAAGATAAATTGCCAATTCTCGTTTTTTAACGTTGTATACACTTCGTTGAAAAGAGATTTAAAAATATGAGGTGTTGTATTGGTTTTATTGAAAATTTGTAGATTTTTCAAAAAAACACTTTCATCCAACTGCCAAGGAGGAGAATTTTCCACTGGTGGGTTATATTTTGCGATATTATATTTCTTACCCATTTTAAAAATATGTGCTAGCGTTGATGGGTATTTGAGCTCGTTTTTTCTTTTTTTTAATAAAGAGATATGTTTGTGGAGCAGAGAGGATTTGGTGCAAAATATTTTATGTATTAATCGTAATTTAAGTTTGTTTGCATGAATTTGAAGCGGTTCAAATCCACCTTCAGCTAGAAGATTTTTAATAGGCGTTGTTCTAAATGCTCTTAGGCTGGTTCTAATAGCGCCATGGAGTATGGTTTCAATAGGTTTAAAAATTGATTTAACAGCTTTGCTATAAATAACCAAACCGTAGTCTATTTTTCCCAGGATGGTTGATTTAACTAGCCTTAGTAGACTGTTGGTGTGCATGTGGCTCTTTGCAGATGATAGATACTTGATGATGTTTAATCTATTAGTTAAGTTCTTTTTAAGATAAATACAATGATTTTTAAAACTATATTTACGATCAATTAGTTAACCTAAAATTTTACAGCTATCAACATTTTTAATACAATTATTATTAAAAATCAAATCTATATTATTACAGTTATGTTTTTTACAAATGTGCAGGTGATTCGTTTTTTCAAACGAAACATCTGCACCTGAGTTTTTGGACCAGTTGTCAATAGCGATTAAAGTCTGTGAAAAGGCTTCTTTAATTTTATCATTTGATTGTTTTTTAGCTATAACATAGAGGTCGTCTGCGTAAATACAGTGATCTACACTCTTATTTGCGCTAATAATGCGACTTAAGTCGTCAAAAGCAATGATAAAAAGTGTTACTGATAGTGGCGATCCCTGAGGGATTCCATTGTACAGAGAGAAAACATTTGAAAAGTTATTGTTTATGCGAACAGAAAATTTTCTGTTTATAAGAAAAGATTTAATTATTTTAAACATTTTTGGGCCTATGGACCAATTTGCAAGTTTTTGAAGTACAATGTGTACTCCAACCCTGTCAAATGCTTTAATAAAGTCAATTGACAAAATTGAGGTATGATTCCCTGTGGAACGATTTTTGCATATTACGTGGTCTAAGTACAATAGGGCATCCATTGTACTTAGGCCTGATTGAAAACCAATTTGATTTTTTGATAAAAGTTTATGTCTTTTTACAAACCACATAAGGCGTCTTGAAATCATTTTTTCTAAAAGTTTTGTAATGCAAGGTAGTAGGGATATTGGACGGTAAGAATCGATATTTTCAATTGGTTTATTGTTTTTGTGAATGGCTACTACTAAAGCAGTTTTAAAATACTGGGGAATAATTCCCAGGTCAAAAATTTTATTAAATAATTCTAGTATTCGAATTTTAAAGGTATTTGGAAGATTTCTTAGCATTGGATAAGATATTTTATCCAAACCTGGAGTTTTACCCTTTGAAGTATTAAGACTGTACGACAATTCTTGTAAATTAAAAGGCTGCTCTATCTCTCTGGATTTAACTGAACAGGTTGAAACTGTAAGAAATTGCAGAGTTTGTGATTTTTCATTTTGGAAGTTTTGGGAAAAGTTAATGTCTTTTGAGTTGTCGGACCAGTATTTTGCAAATGTTTCAGATATGTCAAGTGCATTAGTGATTGTACTTCCATTTAAAGAAATTGTGTTTATAGTGTTTGGGTGGTAGTTACCGGTTATCTTGCGAATGTCTTGCCATAAGATATTGGGGGGTGTGGATGGGTTCAGATTCTCCGTGAAGTTATTGAAAGATTTAATTTTTGCCAACTTTTTGGCCTTATTAAAAATAGCATTATTTTTCTTGTACAAAACTAGATTTTCCGTACACATATTTCGTCGAAATTGTTTCCATGCCAACTGTTTTTGGTTTCTAATTTGTTGTAATTCAGGTGACCACCATGGAACTGTTTTTGTTCTTTTTTTATTTGAGGACTGAGGAATGCTTTCATTAGCAGACAGTCTAATTATTTTTCTTATAGAGGCTGCCTCTTTGTTAACATTATCAGAAATTTTAATTTCATCACTATAATGTGATATTTTTGTCTGATAGCTATCCCAGTTTGCTCTTCTTGTATTGAATTTGGTAAGGAAAGGTTGTTCGATATTATTATTTATAAGAAGTTGTGTTACGATGGGAAAATGATCACTATTATAAAGGTCATTTATGATATTCCATTTGCACTTGGGAATGATCGATAATGAAGCTATTGAGAGGTCAATGTGTGTAAAAGTGCTACGAGTACTAAGATGTGTTGCAGAACCATCATTTAACGTAACAAGGTTTGAGTCCATTAAAAACTGTTCTAAAATTGTGCCTTTTTTGTTATAGGTGGGAGAACCCCAAAGTGGGCTCCAGGCATTAAAATCCCCAACCATAAAAATTGGAGTGTTTATGTTTTCAATTAAATTATTTAAAATGCTGCTTGTAAATGAATATTGGGGGGGAAAATACACCGAGAGAATAGTGAAACTTATGGTTGATTTTATTTCCAAACCAATTACGTTAAGTGAAGGGTTTGTATTTAAAACTTTATGAGGTATGTTTTTTTTAATAAGAATAGCTGTTCCTTGCTTGGCAGTTGTGTTAGGGTTAAAAAAATACCCGATGTATTCCTTTGGTGTTATTGGGATAAAATTGTTTTTGCAGTTAGTTTCCTGTAAACAAATAATATCAGGATTCGCATCTGATATAAGTAGCTGTAGATTTGTATAATTATTGCAATATCCTCGAATATTCCACTGAAGAATATTTAGGACCATATAAGTATGAAATAAAAATTAGTAAAATGCTTTTTAATTCACAAGAGTTAAAAGTTTTAATCAGAAATTTCGTCGCTGGTTGACATAAATTCTATTTCTTTCAGTGTAGTTTCACTATCAGAGCTAAGTTCTGATAAACATACTGATTTGATTGGGGAAATATTAAGAGTGTTATTGATACTCAAAGAGCCTGAGAATGTAGGTGTATAAGAGTGTATAGGAGGTTGTTGTTCATTGTTGCTTTTTTTATTATTTATTGGGTTTGTTTGGGATTGTGGTTTTAAAAGTAAATTGTTTCCAATTACTTCTTCAGATGTTAGGCTTTTTAAAAGGTCTGAGGTTGAAGAGAGTTTCTCTTTAATTTGTTGTGCTTTTAAAGTATTGGTGTTGGGAGATAATAATTTTGTTTCTCTTGGTTCTGTTGTTGTATTATTGTGTTCTGTTGTTGTGTTATTGGGTTCTTTTGTTGTATTGTTGTTTGTTGTTGTGTTATTGGAGTTAATATTTTGGTTTGATGATGCAATTGTGGAATAAGAGGTAAAAGAGGTGGTATTTCTATTTTGGTTATTATGAATTGTTATTGCTTCGCGCATCGAACATTTTTTTTGTGTTTTAATTTTTAGTATTTCTTTTTGTTGAACAAATTTTTTACATTTGTTGGAGGATGCGGGGTGTTCTTCTGCACAGTTTGCACAGTATGTTCGTGTACATGGATTGTCGTTATGAGGGGGCAGATTACAGTTTACACATGAAGGTGACCCTTTACAGCGTTTTATTGTGTGTCCTAGTACTTGACAATTCTTGCACCTCATAGGATTGGGAATGTACTCACGTACTTTCACTTTGTACCATGAGATGTCAAGAGATTGTGGAGGGTTGTATAGATCAAAGGTTAATAAAATAACTCCAGAAGGGGATTTTTTTCCTTCAATTGTTTTTTCGTATTTGTAAACACCCACTACTCCTTGGGATTTTAATTCTTGTTCAATTTCCGTATTGGGGATATCTGACAAAAATGGTGCATAAATAGTTCCTTTTGTGAAATTTAGGTTTTCATGAAATTTACATGTAATGTCGCATATACCGAACAAATTTTTGGCATCAACAAACTTTTTGCCAGTCAAATAGTCTTTAACAAGAAGAAGTAAATTACCGTCTCTCAATTGAGAAATAGAAATTATTTCCTTACTTATGAGATGAAGGGCTCTGTAAACTGCAAAGCAAGAATACTTATCTAAAGTTTTTTTTTCGTCAACTGCACTAACAACAACATATTTTGGGTTTGGTGGCTTTTGGGTAGGAAGAGAGGGGAAGTCAATTGCAGACTCATTTCTATTTCTTTTTTTTCGTTTGCTTTGGGGACTTCGATCTGCTAGTAAAGCAAACCGGTTATCCCCTAGAAGGGGGGGCCCAGGGGGCATTTTAAGAACAATTAATCACACCAATGCACTGTAAAGCAAGTAATTAAAGAGGAAAGAAACTATGAATTGTTTGTTGTTTTTTTTTTTGTTTATTTAAGAAGGAATAGCACTACACTACGCTTTTGTTCTTTTTTACGCGATGCGCGAAAGCAATTCAAGGAAAGAATTTGCTCGTTTAAGTTCAAGAATTATTTTGTTTGTTATGTTGTTGTTTTTTTTACTAATAAATTCCAAATAATAAATAATTTTTGCATTTTTATTTATTGAAATGACTTAATTTTTAACAAAACTTTATTAATCGGTTAACCGATCAAAAACAAAATTAACCGATTTTAAGCCGATTAAACCAAAACCTCGGTTAATTAATCGAGCGATTAACCGATTAAAGCAAAAGCCCGATTAAATGAATACCCTAATATTTACACAGGCATTTACATTGTTTTCTTTACAAAAACATCAAAATGATTTATTTATGAAAACTTAAGATTTATGGGTAACCCCATAATTCTGAAGTAATAGAGGAACAATCGAAAATACTACTGCTTGTGTAAATATTTACTTTACCATAAAATAAATTTCTTTTATTTTTACATTTTTGGCAAAATTTAGCTCTAAATTAAATAACAAAAGAGATATTAAAATTTTTATTTTATTTTTGCTTAATGTTTTTTTTTATTATATCAACATAAATTCGTTTTATTTACGAAAATATTCTGTAAACAAATTCACCAAAATATAAATATCTCGATGAACGTTAACTAAGATAGTGTGGGCAAAAAGCCTTTTAGTTTTAATCCTGATATATTTAACAAAAAGTGGGGACCTGACATATACAAATAAGATGAATACTTTATAAGCCTATATTCGGACTTTATAGCCCTTTACAGCCTTCTACATATTAAAAATATCTGAGTCATATTTGATCCTCATAGCTTGTAAAGATTAGGCGCTATTGTGCCAAAAGAAAAACCAGGTTTTGGGCCTACAACACTGAACCAAAAATCCAATGAAAATGTACGTTAAGCAAACGAAATTACGTTTATTAAAATATTTTCGTTGGCTCAACGAAAAAAAACAGCCGAATGATCATTAAGACGACTAATTGTTCGAATAATTTAAAATTGCTAATTTCGATTACAAGATTAATCGAAAAATGTATACCGATTATTCGAATAATAATAATATATAACATTTCTGTTTAATGTATAATTTCTTTAAAGTTTTAAGTCGAATAAACAAACCAAATGTATGTGTCCGTTGAAATTAAAAAAACAGTAATGTTGTGAGTAATTAAGCTTATATTTTTGCAAAATTTTTTCAACAGAATTTAATTACTCATTTCACAAAAGAAAAAACGAAAAAGATATGTCGAACGATAATTTCAATTCAATTATTTACAAAATCACCCAGGTTTTTCCTGGTTTTAAGTGTTGTTCTTGCAAAATTAATAGATACTTAAAGAATAATGTAGATAAAATAGAATATTTTTATGAACTTTCATTACAGGGTCGTTTTGAAAATTTTCTCAGTTTTAAATCCACTTCATTTCGATTTCTAGAACACGCCCGTATCTTTTAACAAAATAGTTCATATGTTAAAAATATTGTACGAAAGATTAATCTAAAAATGCTAAATGTAACAGGTGTCCAAAAATGTATTAACGTAAATGTTCTCCAACAACTTCACTAATTTAACACTTACACAGTGACTTTAACTTAATACTTAAAGAAGATGCTCTACCAACAAAATTAAAGGGGGCTACAAGTGGTCCAATGAATTAATATTTTAAATAAGATACTTCGATCGATTCTCTAGAGGAAATTATTTGCAGAAGCATAGCAGAGGATGGAATGACCGTGAAAAGTTTCAAAAAATCCAAAGTTATATTGACTCTTTAAAAATCTAAGTCCAACAATTTGGAGCTACATGCCAAGTTTTATTTAAAAAATTATGTTTATTTACTCATTTACTAATTTTTTCTAAAATTATCGAAAAAAAAATTTTGTAATTTATAAAATTTCTGGATTTAAAATTATTCGATTAATCGATTAATTGTAAAATTTTATTCGTTTAATCGAGTAAGTTAAAAATGCCAAATATCGATTAATCGTTTAATCGAACAAAAATAAAATCCGATTAATTGAACATCCTACTTCTTATGGCTAATTAATCATTGATGGTTTAAACGCTGGTTTAACTAAACTTGAATTTATATGTACTAACAAAACTCAACTACTAACAATTAGTGTCCCATGTATTATATGTTGTTAAAAAAATAACATGTGGCAGCACTACGATAAATCCTATCAAATTCATATGGTCTGTATTGGTAGTTTAAACGGCCAATTTTATGCGTTTAAAGATGGTTTATATGTTTAGAGATTTATAAATTTGTTGGTTTAAAAACATTTTAAACCAAAAAGAGAGTTTAACTTGCTCGGATTTTTTAGCCCTTAGTGTCCGGTTTGGTAGATTTGTGGAAAACACAAACGCTTATAGTGCTTGTGAAGTAAATCATTAAAAAATAACGTTTCCCTGTTTGTCATCTTTCGAACCCAAAAATAATACTGTTCTTACCAACTCAACAAAAAGATGAGAGCATTTAATCCCGTTCGGTTTTTTTAAACAATAAACTTTATTGTGTTCGGTTCAGCTCATTAATGTTCGTTCTTTACTGTTCGATTTCTATTGATAACATTTTCCCGCTGGGTATTTTTAACTTTTTACAGCTTTTTTATGCAAGAAATTTCATTCCCTAATTATACCGTTCACAGAAGATAAAATGATATATATAAGTTTGTCATTCCGTTTCTAACTTCTACAATATTGACCTCAGACTTCAAAAAGTATATATATTCTGGGACTTATGAGGAGCGAAGTTTATTTAATGATGTCCGGCTGTCCGTGTGTCCATTGAAATGGATTTTCCGAAGACCACAGATATAATGGGGACTTGGTAGTTATAAATTTATGTCTAATATAGTCCGGAATTGTTTGCTATTAAAATGTAGCCTGATCGGCTAAGATATGAACAAAAAACCAAGACTGCCTTAAATTTAACCCAAAAATCCCTTGTTGTTGTTGTCGTTGTTTTTTATTTTATTTTTATGCATGTCTGCAAACTTTCCAAATAAAATGTAAGCATCTTATCAAAACAAAATATCTGACAATATTTGGGCGATAGTAGACAAGTGGGCGTGGCACAAAGTTGATTTATTTATATCTAAAGAACGGTATTGATATTACTTTCTGCTACTATTGCGCAATGGTGAAGGGTTTATAAGATTCGGCATAGCCGAATATAGAACTCTGACTTGTTTTTGCTTTAAGTTTGTTTGCCTTTATACGGTTTAAAACAAAAAAGTCTTAAACTAATGTAAAACAATATAAAAAAAAAAAATTCTTTTATTTAAATTGAATAAAAAAAAGCAACAAAAATTAAAACTAAAAACAATTTTAAATTTAGAAAACGGGGTTTACTACAAAAACTATTTCTGTTTAAATATAAAGTGATTGTTAAATTATGTAAATTAAAATTTTAAATGAATAATTTATATGAATTTTTAAATGAACATTTTAATTTGATTTATTTATATACTTTTAAGCGGTCTTCTACCGAAAAATTTATGTTGATTTGCCTCTGTAAAAGTTGTGTTATTAAAAGATTTAAAAAAAATCAATAAATAAGTCATTGCGTGTACTATTGGGTAGGTTTAAAAGTAATTTCATACACTTTTAATGCAAGACTTTCTCACAGGCTTTTTAAAAAGATTGCAATCAGCACTACATGCTAGACACTTTGAAAAGTAAATATTTTCTGTACGCCAATCACACATTTGATTGATTAAAAATTTGTTTAGCTGCGTTATACTGAAAACCTTTAAGCAGGAAGAAATTATTTACATTTCACATCGTTCACAAAAGTTTAACCTGTGCCCCAAACCACACAATATTCATATACTTATCCTCTTTTCTCTCTCTTTATTTACAGTTTTCTTTGGGTGTCTAAAGTAAGAGGAAGATAATAAATAAAATAAACCTTAAAGTGGCAACATAATGCATCATCTATTATGGCCTCACAAGGTTCTTTCAAGTGCAACTAATCTAATAAGACTTGAAATACTCTTTAACAAGTATAACAAACTTGTACATGAAAAGTAAGTTAAGAAGAATAAAGAGCCTCTACGAGTGGGTGCATTTGTGTGGTTGAGAGCAGAAGTGCTTGTGAGAGTGCAATAGTGTAAAAAAACAAAAACTTAAAGCATAACAATGATAGTGTTTTTGTGTGAAAGCAGACATTAACAATGGCTAGC
Source organism: Pollenia griseotomentosa (assembly GCA_963931875.1). NCBI lineage: Eukaryota > Metazoa > Arthropoda > Insecta > Diptera > Polleniidae > Pollenia > Pollenia griseotomentosa. The sequence goes on from OZ007560.1 coordinate 223,056,815, forward strand.
AAACACTTGTAGAAAGTTGTTTTTAAAAGCAAACCGGAAATAGGAACAGAGTTAAGGAAATTTGTCTACTTATATACAAAACCAAACTGCACTTTCTTGTAAAAACCACACACACACACACAAATCAGTTTTTAATAGTCTTCTTGTTGTTTATAAAACAAACGTTAGCCAAAACGAAGAAAAATTAGTTACAAGAACTTTTAATTCTAGGGAAAATGTTTCAACAATATCAGTATTATTACTATTACAAACGACAGCAACAACAGCAGAATCAACGACAACAGCAACATCATCACAACTTTTATCGCCAACAGCATCGGCACTATTTAGCTAAAATTCCCAAAATGCAACAACAACTACAAATGCCCACCTACCAAATGTTACGTTTCCTTTTATTACTCGTTTGCTATTGTTGCCACTCCCAAGCCTCTATGGAATACAGTGCGAAATTAACTAATTGCTATGATAACCAATATGGTTTCAACGGTCATCATCTCTACAATGGAAGCATAGGCAACAGACATTTGATACATGAGGGCTCAGCGCCAGCAACTAATTCTGCGAACAGCAATACTTCTAGTACATTAGCAGCATCCAATAATAGTGGACAATTAGATCGGTCTACTACAAATGCCGGACAAGGAGAAACAAATACAGTTTATCCAAGTGGTGCCTACCAGCAGCAGCAACCACATCCGTCGTCTGTTAGCGGTTGGAAGTGCTGTTGTTGGAATGCAACAAGTTTGGTAAGTAGGAAAACTAATAACTAAGAAGATTTACAGCAATAAAGACTTTTTATTAAGTTTTTATTCAGATTTAAACTACTAAATTGAAAAAAAGTAAGAAAGTGAAGTCAATCAAGCGCGACCATTTGATACTACACTACACCACAGTATATATGGTCAAATATTTGAAGGTGTACAAAATTATGTTATGAGACTAATGCCCAATTTTCAGGATAGTGATTAAATCTAAATTTAGTTAATTTTCATAAAAACTTAAATCGTATTTAAATACAGATTGATTTTTTGAGTTTCATTTAAAAAGTCTTATTTAATTAAGATAAAAGTATGGTAACACTAAATACAAAAAAATATCATAAAAAAGTATAAATATTTTCAAGGTGGTCTCAAAAAACAGCTGATTGTTATTGCTTTGCCTCTTGTTGTTGTATTGTCGTAATATAGAGGCCACCTCGCTAAAATATTACGATAGAAACTTAAGTTGAAATTAAGTGTATCACGTCGGTGAATTAAGTTTGATTTAAGTTTTTAGTGAAGAAGAGAATTTTTTTGATTTTAAACATAAATATGTTTTAATATCAATCCTGAAAATTGGCCATAAGGTTCGTTCACATAAATAAGAGTTCTGTGTGTTTAATATTGCTACATCTATAAAAGATTTTTTCGCTTAAAGTGATTTTAGATTATGGGTTTATATGGTCAATGGTCAATTTTGGACCTACCAGAACAAAATTATTTTAGAAATTGTATTCGCCAAATTTTAAAGCAATTACCAACATTTGTAAGGATGTTATAGAATCTAATGCCATCTTTGTGAATTCTATTTGTATGGGAGCTATAGTCGAAAGTGGACAGATTAAAAAAAAAAATTGTCAAATAATTGAAGTTGCAATAAGTCACATTTGATCCAAATTTCAAGTTTGTCTGGGGGCTATGAGAAATTATGGACCGATTCTTTAAATTTTCGCCCTTATGACAATTAGGACGTACATATGTACCAAATTCCGTCAAGTTATCTGCAAATTTGCGACCTGTATTTTGGAAACAAGGCTTACAAGCAACCAGCCAACAAGCCAGTCAGCAGGATGTACGGACCGCCATCGTTAGATCGAACCAGAAAGTGATTCTAAGTCGATCGGTATACTAAATGCAGAAAAAAAACATTTTTCAATATGGCCAGCTTCAACAAAACTATTTTTAACGACAAATTTTAAACATATTAAGGTTAAAATAACAATACTATTGCCCCCGGCAACCATATTAAGGTTAAATTCGTCATCACGCAACAGGCAAACATATTATGGTTAAATTTTTTTAATCTGTCATCACTCAAGAGGCCACAACCATATTATGGTTAGGTCTAAACATGGTATGGGTAAATACTATGAGGCATACAGCTAGAGCTGTGGAGTCTTAAAAAATAACTCCGACTCAAACTGCTGAATGAATATGAGACTGGTCCTTATTTGACCAATAAACTTGTCTATTACTAAACTTAAATAAAACTAAAAAGAGACAACACAAAATAGAACATCAACAAAGTAAGCCGTTGTAAAATAAACACTAGCACAACTTTAAATATTTCTCTTTAGTTGAAACAAAACTGATGTGAACTCAGCTTGCATTTGGGGACAACTTAAAATATTTATCTTTAGTTCGCTCTGGAAAAGCTATTTTTATATCAACAAGAGGGATACAACTGTATTTTTTTTGTTTTTGTTAAAAGAGTAGAGAAATTTATGTTTTTGATTTTTACAGTGCGCAGATATTTCCACTGTAAATCGATTTCCTGCAAAAAGTGAAAATTTAAAAATTTAGAGGAACCAGTGCGATATGTAAAGTAGACACATTTTAGAGTGGGAGTTCTTCTGGGCACTTCGACTCCGACTCCGGTACAAAAACCTCAACTCCGTCGCCACAGCCCTGAATAAAACTTGACCAAAAAGAATGTATGAAAAAGCTTATGGATATTTATAGAACTTTATAAAATGTATGACCTTTCCTTATTTTCTTTAATTTCTAAAACTATACAAAAGTATTTTTTATATTCCTTTTTATGAAGATTTATGTCTTAAACTTAAAAAATTTTATATGCTAGACACATCTTTTCTAAATTAAAGTAAAAGGGTATATCGTTACTTCTTTGAAAGGTAAACAAATATTTATTGTTGGTGTTTTAAGTTAAATATTAAAGAAATTATTTGCAAATGTCTCTATCGCGAACCACAACACAAGTGACTTGACGTTTTTAGTCGCTTAATATTTGTTAGTGGGACGCAAATTTGTATGGAAACTTTTACGTTACCCAATAAAAAATGGAGCTACCAACGAAGCAGGTGTGTAAGCGAGAAACATAAAAGGTTCGCTTACCATTGCGCTTACGGAAGACATGAATTTTATATGGCGAGTTCCCACTTTGAAGCAATACATTTTTGACACATAAAGCGCATTATTCAGCGTATATAAAAATTGTTGGATGTAACGATCAGCTTTACACATTGAATGTTTTGATACAGTTATTTTTAGTTATTCTCCCTTACAACTCTGCTTCGTAGTTAGGGAATGCCTTGGCACTTGAAATGTTATTTTTTTTTTATAAAAGTTGTTAAGAGTTCTTTCACTTACTTTACTGCATTTCTGTATGTTTTATTGCGTAGCGCAGAATTGTGCGCTTTTTTTTTTAAATGTACCATTAGTGCTTCGCAAAATTTTTTTTGGGTATCGTTCGCTGGCATTGCCTTGTAGTTTCTTTAAGAAACTCTTTATTCAATCGGTAATTTCTGTGGTGTCTATATTAAACTAATTGGGAATTGGTTCATGGTTTTAATTTTTAAAACCATGTAAAAAGCGTTTAAAATTAAGCAATATATCATCATTATCTCAAAATCGAAAAAATAGACATACGCGGTTGCCCATGAAAACCACATTTTGTTTAGATGTGACCATGAAAATTCTTCCAATGTTACAAATTTAAATAAAGTTTTTTTTTTTATTAATTTTAATAGCTACACAAAAATATCAGCGTTTAAAGATTTTAAAGCTGATGCAGGGTTACTGCCTCCTGAACTTATTTTAAAGTTGGCAATGCAGAATGATGGTTTTTTGCTTTTTAAAAAGTTTCAAGTCTCTAGTATTTTTTATGAAAACCTTCTTAAAAATGTCCAAAATTTTAAAAAGAGTAATGTACCGGTTTAAGTTTCTTTAAAAGGTACTTTACACTATCAAACAAGTCTTACGTATTTTGTGGAAAATACAACCCTGTCATGATTAGTTGTTATTGATTTTTTAAAATTTCCAAACAATAATTAAATCATAAGTGCATTTTTGTCAAAATACGTAAGACTTGTGTGATAGTGTAAAGTACCCTTAAGGAACACAAAAATAAACATACATTCATTCATTTATGTTTATTCACACTTTCTTAAAGAAGAAATTTTAAAATTAAACTTTTCTTTTTTACAACCAAATTTAATTAAACGCCTTTCTTGCTTAAATTTAATTATTTAACGTTTTATTTTGTAAAATAACACTTAATTAAATTTTGCACTTTATCATACTCATTTGCAGCATGTAGGAAGCTTGTGATAGAGTACATACTTGTAATATAAGTACATTTCGTAGTAATTGCTATTAATTACTGATTTGTATTTTTTATTTGAAAAAGTTTTTTAAGGAAACAGCTTTATTTACTTAACACTATTAAAGGCGAATTTATAAAACAAAAAATAAATAGAAAAAAGTATTCATAAGACTGATAATAAAATCATTTCTCTAAAAATCTTTTGATTAGGAAAACGGTTATTTATAACTCAATACATTTTTAAAATTTAAAGAATTTTAAAATTGGCTTCTTACATTGCTGCTGTTGTGCTTGTTTTCCAGTTGTAAATCATTAGTTATATACAAAACGCCCAAATCTCATCATTGTTTAGTATTTAATTAAAGTTTGGTCATAAATGAATTTATGTTTAGAATGCATGCCTTAGTATTGCCGACTTTTTCCAGGAACATTCATTTGCTGGCAATTCCGGCTTCATCGGAAATTTAACAGTGCAGCATTAGTGAAGTCATCGAGTGCAGACTGCTTCTCATGTGCAATTTCCCGAGGTAGTTATCGAAAATAACTATTTTTGGCTGCTTTTTCGATTTAGTTTGATTTTTCCGAAGAATTATTCTAATGGCTATTCCTCGAAAATCAATTGGAATTAAATTTTGGTGTCTTTAATTCAATTTTAGCTATAAACTAAAGGAAAAATGTGTAAAACAAACTAACCTGAAAAAGCTGCATCTAGTGCCTTGAAAATTGCTAAAATGTCAAAAAATTTTCATATTCTATATCTTTCTAAAATTCTAGAAACTTATGAAAAATGTAGCAAAAGGCAAAAAGCATGAAATTGATTAATTCATTATTTTACGCTAAAACTAGCGAGACCTAAATGGGGTCTTATAAGTTTCGAGCTTGCATTTTAAGTGTTGCACTGTGTTATCGGGGAAGCTCATAAATTTAAAATATCCTCCACCAGGGCTGTCAGATATGGCAATTTCTCGAACGTGGTGATTTTGAAACGTGTTTGGCGGTGGGATTTTCCATTTGGCGACTTTTTTTGTTGCGATTTTTGGCTATTTTTACCATTTATATTATTTAAGCGTTATCAATGTTATCAATACTAATAAAAAAATCTGGCAACGTTTTCACATGATTTTGGTTTTGTTATTATTTAAACAGCCAATTTTATCAAGTTCAGTTAAGACTAACTATTACTATCAACGTATTTTTTTGGGAATCCAAAATTTTTTTTTAATTTACAAGATTTTGTTTGTCGTGCTTAATTCCCAATTTTATTCTTGATAAAAACACTGGAATTTATTGTTGAAGGGATAAGCTATTCCTATGCGCATTTCACTGGTTGCTTAGGCCAGATCAGCAGAAAACTTTATCTAAAGATTTTAGAAAAACTCAAGATATTAAACAAATAAAACTGTTAAGCGAATAAGACTTATAAGTTAAAGTTTTACTTGTAAAAATATCCAAGTTTAAACAAAAACAACAACAGTGAGCTTAGCTTTTGTTACATTTCCCACTACACTGAAAGAAAAATGCATCTTCATATTGATGATGCCCTAACATCAGAATTGTGACTTCAATGTTACTACAAATGGCATCAATGATGCAAAAAGTAACATCAATCCAATGACTAACGTCTTCGTACAATTTTGTCATTTTTTAAGTGTCATCTATTTTATGACTATAGTGACATCAATTCGATGCCACACTTTGTATATTATTAACATTGTTTTCATGATTACAATGTATTAAAAGAAGCAAAAATTCCTATATTCTATTTTTTTAAATTATTTAGTTAAATACATGAAATTTTTAAAGTAGAATGATTACGAAAACCACATGAGGCATGGTGCTGGTGTCTTATTATTGAGAGTTCTGCTGGTCGTAAGGTCGTAATTCAACAAACGTGAAACAAACATATGTAACGGGTAAGTAAATAGTAATTTTCTCTCACTTTGACCTAAGTCAATTCCAATGACTTTGACTTAATGACAAACTGTCATTAAATTGATGCTAATGTGTCCTTTCTCCGATGTTACCGCGTCATCGCACTGAGGACATGTTCGTCATTTCTGTGATGCCGATGTGTCATCCCATTGATGACATAATTTCATTTTGACCCTGATGACACTTTGGCCAAGTGATGTTAAGGTTGCCATCACAATGATGACAAGTGTCATAGGGTCAAAAACGAACACACTTGTCATAGTGCTGATGTCAAAATACATCAGCGTTATGACGCCTTTTCTATCAGTGTACAATTGGTTGTAGTTCTTCCAACATTATTTGTAGTTGTAAGTAGATTAAGAAAAACAAAATGAAAACAAAAACAACTTGCTTTATTGCTTTCGCAAAAAATAAAGCAGTTTAGTTTTTTTAGCCGTGCACTTGCCAGTTAATTATCAAAGAATTTTTTTTTACTTTAACTTCCAGTTAACAATATGTTTTTTACAGTTATAACTGATAGATGGTTATAACTGCACTTGGTGAAATTGGCCATAAGTAAATTTTATATTCAATCACTATTTAATTCCAACAGTATGTGGAATTTGACCACCAGTAATAAAATCGATGAGGCTGAAGTGTACGATCTTATAGACTTGTGTACTTAATTTTAGTTTGTTTTTTAACTGAATATATGGCCTCTATTTTATGTTATTAAAAAAAAAAAAAATAATAGAAACTAAACAAAATTTACAAGGTTTCGTTTAAATGTGCTAAATTCCCATTTCATACTATTGGTAAACGGAAATTAATGGTTGATTTTTTATTGAAATTTACTTTAGCCGACTTTTTTGGTATTTTTTTCTCAGTTTTTGGCGATTATTGACTGATCAGTCAAGTTCGAAATATTATACTTGCTTTTTTGTATGGAAAATTCAATTTAAAAATAGAAATAAGAAAATAATTCGAAAACTGAACAAAATTGACGTATGGCGATTCTTGGAATCCGGCTTGGCGATGATGGAGCTCAAAAAAATCTGACAACCCTGCCCTCCACACTAGTGGTGAATTTTCAATCCGTATGGAACTTTTTAAATATTCTACTAAAACCCCATAAGGTATATACATATATTAAGGCTTCTTGAGTAATTAAAAGTCAATTTAGACATGCCGATCTGTCAGCCCCGTCTATCTGTCCGTTTATCTGTCTGTCAGTCTGTTAAAATCAAGCTCACCTTCGAACTTATAAAATTATTTCTAGTTTTCTTAAGCAGTTTGGGATTTAAACATAGCACAATCGGCTTAGCAAACTCAAAGTACCCAGTAAAAAATGGAGCTTTCTGGTAAGCAGTTTTGTAAGAGAGAGAAACACAAAACTCCTTACAAACCTGCTTACAAGAAGCATGATTTTTATATGGCGAATTCCCACTTGAAAGCACTGATGACTGATTGCGTTATAAAAAAAAAATTTAATTTCTATGTTCGGTAATATTTCGGCAATGATCGTAAATACATTTTAAAATCATTGCAATACAACCTGCTTCCATGTAAAGGAATAACAAAAGCACTTACAACATTGTTCGTGATTTTTTTCTTTAAAATAATGATTTTTATAAGGGATAATGCGAAGTTATTCAATCGTTTTTATTAACTTAAATTAAAACTTTACTTAAATGGTATTCGCTTCTCTGCTGCATCTTAGTAGTGTGTGGCATATATCAACGCTTATGTAGTTTTCGTGCTTCTAGAAACCTAAAATTTTTTACTGGGTAATAGACCAATTAATGCCCTTAGTTGATTTTTTTCATGCAATAGTAACTAACGTGATTTATCACGGGACAAAGGGACAAGTCTTTTAGTTTTTCTAAGTCCAGAAATATTCTTCCGTGTCTAAGAAACATTTCGTTTGAACCTTAACTTCATCGTTTTCCTAATGTTATCAGAACGGATATCGAATAAGAGCTCAGTTCCAATAAAAAGTTTTTAACAAAACAAAAAATAATTTGAAAATATTTTGTTCTAATGCTAAATAGGGATACTGTTATGAACTAATTAATTATATTTCAAATTTAACAGTATTTTTAAAGTATTTTTATGTCAGAGTTGACAAATGTGTTTTTTAATACCAAATACTGATCTGATTACAAAGTAATCAGTTCGAATTTATATTTAAGCGGTAATCGCTTGGTTATACTAACTAAACTGATCTCCATTTTCTAATTGGACACATTTAAATAAGTAACATTAAAAATTATCGTACCAAGGGAATAGAGTGAGTTATACTTATATTTTAATTAATTTAAAATCTTATCTTTATATCTTTGTAAATGTTCGTTTCATTGATTTTAGATAATAAAACACGCCACGTTATCTACATAAGAAAATTGTTTTATTGCTATTCCAAGTCGTTGATATTGGAACACAAAATTTAGTTGCTGTCGCAACATTTTTTTATTATTCTTTTCGCAAATCAAATGCCACGCCGAAGCAAACGCTTATCTGAAAGAGATATGTCTGCAGAGGAAGAAAATAGCCCAATAGCCTCTCCGGTTGAAAGTGACAGTGAGAAAACAATAATTGAATCGAAAGAACCCTCTATTGCCGAATTGAAGGATGAAATTTTAGCTTTAAAGCGCACCTTGAAAGAATATGTATCCAGTTCTTCAAATTCATCAGCCGAAATGCCTACAGAGAAGAAAATGCCTGTTGTGACAACTATCGCCGATGCCTTGCCAGGTACATCAACGTCAAATGTAACTACCGAGCCAACAGCAACGGCCTCGATGCAACAACAAAATTTAGATGCATGTGAGTATTCAATGCCATTTAAATATAATTTGCCCAAGCCCTTTACTGCCGCGCGTTCGTTTGCGCCTACTACAACATTTTTGCCCTATTCTGCCGCACAACAAATCGTGCCAACCTCTATGCCCTATTCTGCCTTACAATTTGCGCCAACATCTATGCCCTATTCTGCCTCACAATTTCCACCAACCTCTACGCCCTTTACTGCCACACATTCATATGTGCCTGCAACAACCGCCGTGCCTTTTTTCCCTACATCGGTAGAAAACTTACGTTTTACACAAAGTAACACATCGGCACAATCGGGAACAACGCCAGTAACAACAAACTTGCCACCATATGTAACATCTGCCCCTTCACATGTGCCCGGTTTACAACCTGCGAGCGAATGTCGCCAACTTCGTAAACTCCACGACTTGCCCCAATTTTCTGGTCAGCCCGAACAGTGGCCTATGTTCATAGTTGCATATAGAGAAACTACGTTAAATTATAATTACTCTAATTTAGAAAATTTAATTCGGTTGCAAAAATGTTTAAAAGGGGATGCTAAAGCCAAGGTTGAGTCATTTTTGATTCACCCTGACACTGTTAGTCATGTGATCAGTGCACTCGAATTTCACTATGGTCGTCCTCAATTATTAATCCGCAGCCAGATTGCCAAGGTGCGAACTTTTCCCCCAATATCTGAAAAGAAAATATATGATATTTTAAACTTTAATACCATGGTGTCAAACTTGGCCGCATTTTTAATAAATGCAAATGCAACAACTCATCTTAGTAATCCAACGTTGCTGGACGAGTTAATCAATAAGTTGCCGTTTCAGAAACGAGAGGAATGGATGAAACACTCTGTAAATAATGTTGGCCCGTACCCAAGTATTCGTGATTTTAGTTTATGGCTGCAGGAGGTTACAACATATGTTTCCCTTTCACTTGAAGCAGACGTCAGTAAAAATGAAGTGGTGGTCAATAAAAAAGAGAAAATTAATCCGGCATTTACAATCTTAGCTGAAGAAAATCGACTTACCAAGTGTCCTATGTGCCATCAGAGTCATCCGTTGTACAATTGCGAAAAATTTAGAGGAATCCCAACAAATGAAAAGTGGCAATTTGTGAAGAATAATCACCTTTGTTTTGGATGCTTTCGAGCTGGCCACAGTTCATTGAAATGCAAAAACAGACGTCAATGTGGGTTATTTCAATGTACTAAACATCATAATAGATTGTTACACGAAGATATCAAAACAAATGTAAACAAAGGTAATACGGTTGAACGCGAAATAAACAACACAATGAGCATAGCAAATATAAACGGGGAAAACATTAACAGCTCTGTAAATACGATAGTTGAGGATTCTTTGGATAAAAAAACGTTATTTAAATATTTACCAGTGGAGTTGACGGGACCAAAAGGTACCATACAGGTTGTGGCTTTTATAGACGAAGGTTCTAAAATAACGCTTTTAGAGGATGAGATTGCAAATGAAATTGGACTACAGGGTATGACACATAACTTATGCCTTAGTTGGATAGGAGGAAAAACAAGTAACGAAATGTCAAGAAAAGTGAATATTGAAATTAATGGTATAAATAAAAATAATTCCAGTTTCCAAATGAAAAATGTCTTTACCACAAGAAATTTAAGATTACCTCCACAAAATCTGCAGTTTAAGAAATTTAAAACTAAATTTCCTATTATTAATGAAATTGATATTGATGATTATCATGATTCTCGGCCTAAATTATTAATTGGTCTTCCCCACATAAGTCTCGTTCGCCCATCTAAAGTTTTGAATTTAGATGGATGTTTTGCCTTACATCAAACGAGTTTGGGTAATATAATATTTGGATCTAATGAAGACTCGACTGAGGCCACAGTATTTAAAATTGATGTAGATATTTTAAATAATATCCATAAACAAGTTTTAGAATTTTTTACTCTTGAAAACTTAGGAATTAAATTATTGACACCAGTGGTATCAAACGATGATAGACGAGCTGAAGAAATACTTTGTAGTACTACAATAAAAAAAGGATCACGATTTGAAACTGGCCTTTTGTGGAAATGTGATGTTTTTGAAGCAAAAGATAGCTATCCTATGGCGCTTAAACGTTTAAACAATATGGAAGTCAAAATGCGTAAGGATAAACATTTTTCTGAATGGTATATAGAAAAAATAAATGATTACGTTGATAAATCGTATGCTAGGAAGCTATCCCCAGAAGAAGCTGCAGTTAAAAATAGCCGTACTTGGTATTTACCACATTTCGTTGTTACGAATGCAAACAAAGAAAACAAAAGACGTCTGGTATTTGATGCTGCTGCTTGTGTAGATGGTGAATCGTTTAATTCCAGGTTAATGAAAGGTCCTGATAAATACCAACCAAAATCACTGTTGTCGATATTGTTTCGTTTTCGTCAAGGGAAAATAGGAGTATGTGCCGACATTAAAGAAATGTTTCATCGTGTCAGAATTCGAGAAGAAGATCAGACGGCTCAGCGGTTTTTGTGGCGAAATGGTCAGTCTAATATACCTCCCGATGAATACGTTATGCAAGTAATGATATTTGGTTCTGTCAGCTCTCCCTGCTCTGCACAATATGTCAAGAATCTTAACGCCGCAACATACAAAGATACCAACCCCAAGGCATATAAAGCGATTGTTGACAGCCACTACGTCGATGATTATGTGGACAGTTTCGACGATGAGAACGAAGCCATCAGCGTTACAAAAGACGTAATTAAAATCCATTGTCAAGCCGGTTTTGAGCTAAGAGGTTTTCTATCAAATTCAAAAAAAGTTCTGGCTGCAATAAACAATAACGAATCTGTAAGTGATGATTTAGTTTTAGCTAAGCTATGCGAACACGAGGCTACAGCGGAAAAAATATTGGGAATGCGCTGGAGGCAGACAAATGATAGTTTTTGTTTCGTTTTAAAGTTTACAAAGGTTCCAGAAGCCGTTTTAAAGGGTGATCGAAAGCCAACAAAAAGTGAGCTCTTAAGCCTAACAATGTCAATTTTTGACCCCATCGGTTTTCTTGCAAACGTGATTATTAAATCAAAAATTTTACTACAGGACTTGTGGAGAGTAAAAATTGGCTGGGATTCGCCGATTCCAGATGAAATTTATACAAAATGGTACGCATGGTACAGGAGTCTATATGAAGTATGTGAAGTAAAAGTACCCAGGTGTTATGGACAATATTTTTTCAGTACTGAAGCAGAAGTTGAACTTCATATCTTTGCGGATGCAAGTGAGGTTGCCTTCGCTGCTGTAGCTTATTGGAAGATATGTTACGGTGATGATGTTAATATTGTTTTTATTGCCGGCAAGTCAAGATGTGCTCCCTTGAAGCCACTTTCCATTCCGCGTCTGGAGCTACAGGCGGCAGTGCTTGGCGTAAGATTGAAAGAGACTATAATATCCTGTCATGATATAAGGCCCAAGGCCATAACATTTTGGTCAGACTCAAAAACGGTTATAAAATGGATTCGTTCTGATTGTAGAATTTATAAACAATTTGTTGCCCACCGTATTGCGGAGATACTTGAATTATCTGAGATGGAACAATGGCGATGGACACCTGGTGCACTTAATCCCGCAGACGAAGCAACAAGGCCTCAGAATTTTTCAAAGTCATATTTGACTTCCAGTTGGTTGAATGGTCCAGAATTTTTGAAGAATGAAGAGGAAAGTTGGCCGAAGCTCCCAAATGATATTGATAAGCATGAGTGTCACGTTGAGAAAAGACCAAAATTTGTTTTTGTTATAAATAAGGATTCAATAATCCCATTTCAAAAGTATTCAAGCTTTAATAGGTTGGTTAGAGTTATGTGTTGGTTTCGACGAGCTGTTAACATTTTTAAATCTTATGGTGTAATAAAAGGTGAATCAGGAGCGAAGTTTGGCTCCCAGCTAAGTTCAAAAGAAATTGACGATACAGCAGAATATTTGTGTAAAATTGCTCAACGGGACGTTTTCTCTGAGGAGTATAACCAGCTTAAAACCAATAAACCTGTGTCCAAATCCAGCCCGATTTTTAAACTTACTCCATTCTTGGACAAAGAGGGCTTAATACGTTTATCTGGCCGTATCAATAATGCCACTTGTGTTGTTCGTTGTACAAAGGAACCAATCATATTGCCTAAAAAGCACATCCTTACAATGCTCATAGTCAAACAATACCATGAAAATTTCAGACACCAAAATCAGGAATCGATATGTGCCGCAGTTAGAGTAAAGTACTGGATCCCATGTCTACGACAATTAGTAAGGTCCGTGAAAAGAAATTGCCAAGTTTGCAAAAATACGTATGCTGTTCCAAAAACACCTTTAATGGGGCAACATCCTGAGGACAGGGTTACCCCTTACGTTAGAGCATTCTCTTATACAGGTATCGACTATATTGGTCCATTTTTTGTATCTATAGGCCGGCGACGTGAAAAGAGATGGGTGTCTATTTTTAGTTGCTTAACAACCAGGGCAATTCACCTTGAGATTGCCAAGGATTTGTCAACGGATGCTGTGATATTGTGCTTACGAAATTTTATAAACAGAAGAGGGTTACCCGTACGAATAAGGAGCGACAGGGGTACCAATTTTGTGGGGGCAAGCAAGGAGAAGTTTATTTTCGATGAAGCAAAATTGTTAGATGAATGCGCACAGCGTGGTATAGAATGGCGGTTTAACACCCCAGCAAATCCATCGGCAGGCGGTGCGTGGGAAAGAATGGTTCGCTCAGTAAAAAACGTGTTAGCTTTCACATTGAACGAAAAGGCTCCCCAGGTTGAGACCTTCTGCAGCCTACTAATAGAAGCGGAGAATTTAATAAATTCTCGACCATTGACGCATCTTCCAATCGAGAATTCTGAAGCCGAACCGTTAACACCCAACCATTTTTTGATTGGATGTCCAAATATACTGCAAACACCAGCTGTACCTGATAAAGTTTGTTTAAAAAAGCAGTGGCAAATATTACAGCAGTTAAAACAAACATTTTGGAAGAGATGGATACAAGAGTATCTCCCGGAGTTGACCCGTCGTACAAAGTGGCATGTGCCAGTTAAACCTATCCAGATTGGCGACGTGGTTATAATCTGTGATGATAATGAAACACGTGGGCAATGGAAGCGAGGTGTTGTTGAGGAGGTACGTATTGCGGCAGATGGGCAGGTTCGTTCGGCGGTAGTGAGGACAACAACTGGCAAACTAAGGCGTCCTGCATCTAAGTTGGCGGTACTTGACGTTGGTGGTGAGTCTTCCAGAGCGACTCACGGAGGCCGGGATGTTATGAACTAATTAATTATATTTCAAATTTAACAGTATTTTTAAAGTATTTTTATGTCAGAGTTGACAAATGTGTTTTTTAATACCAAATACTGATCTGATTACAAAGTAATCAGTTCGAATTTATATTTAAGCGGTAATCGCTTGGTTATACTAACTAAACTGATCTCCATTTTCTAATTGGACACATTTAAATAAGTAACATTAAAAATTATCGTACCAAGGGAATAGAGTGAGTTATACTTATATTTTAATTAATTTAAAATCTTATCTTTATATCTTTGTAAATGTTCGTTTCATTGATTTTAGATAATAAAACACGCCACGTTATCTACATAAGAAAATTGTTTTATTGCTATTCCAAGTCGTTGATATTGGAACACAAAATTTAGTTGCTGTCGCAACAGATACATTGTTAAAATTGTATTTTACTACATTCTCAAAAATTGGATCCACACCGCAGCAAGCAATTTGTATCATAATCAAATATTTAATAAATAAGCTTCACAAGCAAAATAATACATACTCTCGTTGTAAGAAATGCTACCCTACCGATGAATCACCTCAAAGAATCGTTTTTGATACAATTTTCTCATTGCTCTTTGAGCATATGCATGAATCATATATGAATCATTTTTAAAACCTTGTAGCGATAAATCAATTTAAAACGTATCAATGAATCATATCGCACACTTAATCAGAAACAGGCACAACTCAAAATTCAAAAATGTTTAGAAGAGGTAGAATACTGGCTTCCAAAACCTGGTTAGAATTTTTTCAACCAAACTGAGTTTCACAAATGTTGAATTTTCGTTATCGCTATACACGGAAAAGATTATTTGCTAAATTTAGCTTGATTCTCGTCGAAGCCACAAGTTTCTTAATTTTAACAAATTTGGTTCGAACACAGAAAGAAAAACACTCGGGATAAATTAAGTTCTTTATACTTACTTAAAGTACGAGTCGAACTCAAAAATTCAGGTACGAATAACACTAAAACGTACTTAAAACAATTCTAAATGGGATAACTTTCGAAAATCAATCCCGGAATTTCTTAAAATTAGTACAAAATTCTAAAACCAAGTAAAAAAAAGATAAAACTTTACGTTGGTAGTGCCACTCTAAGAGTAAAATTAGAAAGGGAGCGTTTTAATCTCATTTAACTTATCAAAGTTTTTTTTTAGACTACTACAACAACACCACACAAGTAGGTAAAAAACGATTTGCTTGTTGTGTTGTGTAGAAACAATAAAAATAACAGAACAAGACAAATACACATTATTTTCATGTTGAAAATGTAAAATTGAGAACTCTTGCTTCTCATTTAGTTTATATTTTCAGTTATTTAAGTGCATTTAGGCCCGTTTTCACGACTTATCTTTAAAGTTCGATATAGTTAACGCTACCTTTAGCACTAGTGAGGAATAAAGTTACCTTCAACTATTTTTCGTTTTCACAACTTCTGTATAAAATAAACTTAACATTTTTAAAAAAGTGGCAATACTAAAGAAAATACCGATTATTTTTGCCAAAATAAAAATACGAACTGGCAACTACGTACTTTTGTTCATTTACAAAATATACGTATAATTGGAGTTGCCATATATAAAAAAATGTGAATATAATATGGCAATCTCAAATCTAAACCTTACGACAAAAGTTAAAGGTTAAAGAGAACTTGTGATAATTAAAAACTCATTATCTGTTCGATAACTTCCTACATTTAGCTATCGTTAAGTCGTGAAAACGGGCCTTAGTTTTTAAAGGAAAACCTATATCAGGAATGATGCTAGTGTTGTATAATTGAAATTCTGTAAGGTGTAGAACGGGTAAGTAAACAAATCATTATAAAATTCTTCTTCTAATTTTACTTTTGGTTTATTTCAAGTACGAATTCGTGATTAAATCAATCTCTTTTCGGATTATTTAAATTACGAATTCGGGATTGAATATGTATAAGTTAAGTACTTCGCGATTGAAAATTTGTACTTGAAAAAAATACCTAGAAAATAGAAAAGAAAATCCGTGCTTACTGTACTATTAATACTGCTTTGGATTGATTTATGTACGGATGGATTGATTTTTCTTTTGAGTGCATTTATAAAATTTTTTTATATAAAGAAATATTTGGCTTAAACCAAGCCACACATATATTTAAAATAAGTAATTTTTGGCTTGGATTAGAAACATGCTAAATTTTTTTAGTTTAAAAAATTATTCTTTCCGTGTAGATTTGATTTGAGAAAAAATTTATGAAAGAAAAACGATTTTGATAAATTTTAAGTTGTGCCTGTTTATGATTTAGTGTGCAATATTTAAATCCTTTTTCAATCGCTTAAGTGATTAATCAGTTTTCAATCATCAAAAGTGATTTTTACAAAAAAGATCACCCAAATGTTAGCTGGGATAATAAAGGGTGATTTTTTATGAATTAAGTTTTTCGAGCTGGTAGCACTGGTTGGTAATTGTGTCCAAACTACATCTGTGAAAGTAAAAAGTGTTCAGTATACTCTGCCATTTCATCATGGAGAAACTCACAAGTGAGCAGCGACTGCAAATCGTTGAAATTTGTTATCAAAATTCGCGCTCTATGAGAAATGTTTTATTGAAAAATTGTGTTCAGCGATAAGGCTCATTTCTGGCTAAATATATCCGTAAACAAGCAAAACTGCCGAATCTGGGGTGAAGAACAGCCACAGGCCGTACAAGAGTTACCGATGCATCCCGAAAAAACGACAGTTTGGTGTGGTTTATGGGCTGGTGGCATCATCGGTAAATTTTTCTTCAAAGACGACCGTGGAAGAAACGTTACCGTCAACGGCAGCGATATCAAGCCATGATACGCGACTTTTTTTGCCCCAATTGGCTGAGTTGGACTTGGTTGATATGTGGTTTCAACAAGACGGTGCCACATGCCACACAGCTCGTGAAACACTGGACATATTGAAGGATGAATTTGGTGAGCAGTTAATCTCTCGAAATGGCCCAGTGAGTTGGCCGCCAAGATCATGTGATATGACGCCTCTTGACTATTTCTTGTGGGATTATGTGAAGTCGTTTGTCTATGCGGACAAACGGAAAAAGTATAAATTATATAAAAATAAATTTTATACACAATATAATGAAAAACATAAATAACAATTTTGCATCACAAATTCCAAAAATTTTATTTTTTGAGTTTTGACATTATTGAAGTAAATTATAGAAATGCATGTATTAGAATTTGCGGTATACATAAACATAATTTCAGCCTTCTCTCAATGACTTTGTCTCAAACGTTGCCATGGTGTTAAATGGAAATTGTCTGTCAGTTCTAAATAAAATTCCATTACGATTGAACAGGAAATTTAAAACATATTAAAAGGATATCAAGGAAAGGATGAACAACAAAAATTTGCCTACATTTGTTAAATTTGTTGTATTCCTAATACGTAATAAAATTGCACATTTGTTAAATTTGTTGAATTCCTAATACGTAATAAAATTGCACAGTGGGACGAAGGAAATAATAATATGTGTTTAAAATTGAAACTAATGCTTTTGCTTAAATTGCAAATTTTGTTCAAATAGTGTGTTGTTTTTATATCTTCCACCACTAGTGGCGAAGGCGGCTATAGTTAGGATGTCATTCCGTGTGGAACTGTTTTTAATATTTATCAAAGAAGCCATAAATTATACATATTCTTCGTTATTGAGTAATTCTAAGTCAATTTAGCGATGTCCGTCGGTCTGTCTGTTAAAAAACTTGCACTTTCAAAGAACTCAACAGAAAATAACAGTTTTGATGTTTAATAGCACATTATGTTTAAATGCAACACGAAAAAAATAACTATATACGGACACCACTACGTGATAAAAGATCAACAAATAAAAAAAAAGACTCGTGTATCCCAGTTTTGCCCAAAGTCATGAACTTTTTTTTATGGGCCCCCAAAGATTTGGGGCCTTGGTGTCATTTTTGTAAAAAAGTGATCATTTTCTCAGGCTCATCACTTGCAAACCGTTCGGAATTTTGTTTTACCATCTGAGACAAAGTTGTAGCTCTTGCTATAAAGAACAAAAATTGTGAACATATAAAATCAAAAAACTTCATCTTCAAGATCAAAATCGCAAAATACTTTACAAAATTCGATTTTTCTTTACCTTTTTTCCCCTGTTCAGGTCCATAGGTAGCAAACCGTTCAAAATTCCAGGAAACAATCAACAACAAAAATGTACCTAAGATCTCAATAAACAACTTTCTGGAGCATATGAATTTCCGAGGAATGCTTCTTAACACCGGTTAGGTAGCGCTTAGGTTACCGCAAAAGTGAAAAAATTTCCCGAAAGTTTTCACTTTTGAGCCAACATAAGCGCATGTTCACAATTTTTATTCTTTATGACAAGAGCTACAACTTTGCTTCAGAGCGTAAATCTTTAGAATTATAAGCAAAAAAAAAAAACAACAATAAACAGGGAGTTTATCTTTTCTTACAGTCCCCAGTTTACGTCAATAAGCCAAGGAAAATTTAGGAGCTTAAGTATGAGATAATTCAGCACATTAACGATATTGATCATCAATTATGGCTCAGAGTCATTGAAAATATGGACAAACGGATAGAGGAATGCCGCCGACGCCGTGGCGAGCATTTGGCCGATATTTTGTTTCACACATAATTGTCATAGATCCTTCTATCACAATAAAAAATATCAAGATAATTCTCTGAAAACTTTTTGTTTTATTAACAATTAACATCGTGCATAGAAAAAAAATTTTTACGCCAGTAAAAGAATTAATCAAAAATAAAATCAGTTTTAATTAAATATTTAATCAGGTGAATTAAACTTTTAGTCAAGTGAATTAAACGTTTAATTAAAATATTGTAAACGTTTAATTAAAATATTGTCAATTAAACATTTAATACACTTGATTAAAAGTTTAATTCACCTGATTAAATATTTAATTAAAACTGATTTTATTTTTGATTAATTCTTTTACTGGCGCACAAATTTTTTTCTGTGTGCGTGTTGGTTGGAACACTGTATTAAAATTTGGTCCAGTTTAGTTTTTCTAATACTTAAAGTCAGTCTAACAAATTTTGTGTTTGTTAAAAATGCTCGTATATAAAACAAGTCATGATATTTATTTGAAATAATTTGACCTTATTTTGTAAAAACGGCCCATCGTCATAATTTTTTTACAATTAGCAACTTGTTTTTTTTTTATTGCAAAATTTACTAGAAATTCAACTAAAAACAACTGCATTAAGTATTGCAATAAGATTTTAATTACATTAATTCATTTTTCACAACTTTTTATTAACTGGTTTCTTTAAATTTAATTTTTAACATTTCCACTTACAGGATGAAATTGAATGCCGTTGTGAGGGCGAAGCTTTAACCAGAGTGCCACAAACTCTGACCATTCCTTTGCAACGTTTAACAATTGCTTCGGCTGGAATTCCTCGTTTACGCAGCACTGGCTTAAAAGTCTACAATGCCACATTGTTGGACATGTAAGTTGTACAAAAAATAAAAAATAAAAAAAAATAATAATATACTTGTAATATTGCAACACATTTAATTAAATTTCTGTGGAAAATATTAAACATTTTGTATTAAAAATACAACTTTCTTTTTTTGTTTAGAGTATTGACTGACCTCAAACACCTTGAAACCATAGAAGATGGTGCATTTGCCAGTTTAAAATTATTGCGCACCATGTAAGTTTAATATTAATTAACGCTATTAAAAACATTATTATCATTATTATTACACATTATGCACAACTATCAATAACATCATCATCGTTGCAAGGGCCACACAGTGGCGGTAAATTTATACACCGAAAACAATTAATTAAGAACATTCGGAAAAAGTCGAACTGAATGCAATTGTCATATTTACTAAGTTCTTTTGAAGTTGCATTCGAAAATTTAATCTTTGAACGCGTATTTTGTTATTAACAATGCGACTTTCAGCTCGCAATAGTTCAAGTTATCGCTTGACTGAACAAAACATTGTAAAAAATAAAGTTTTTTTAATAAGAAACTGAAGGTTTTCTTTAGCTGTCTAGAATTCTGGTTTCATGAAACTGTGAAATGAAAAGTTTTTTTTAACATTTTCATAGTACTTTTGATTCCTGTTTAGTAAAAAAATTAAAAATTTTTTCTCTTGAAAAAAAAAAATAGATCAAAACAAAATATTTTTTACAGTACCACAACTCTGTCGATTTCCTTTTTGTAATAAAGTGAAGACTAGTGCCAAGATATTTTCGTATGAAAAATTAATTTACTGAGAAAATTTGTATGTGAAAATTATGGAAAGGTCACTATGAGAAAAGTGAGCCAGTGGAAATAAAAAGGAAAACATAATCAACTCTTTAGACGAGAATGTAGACATTAAAAATAACAACTACTAATTACCGATTTATAGAATTGTCACTGCGGTGCTTAATTTAGAGAAGGTAAGTGAAAAGAACGAGCGGTAGTGTTTATTTGCCTTGGTAATTATTACCCCCATAAAAAATGAATACTTGTTTTCTTTGATTATAAGCTATTTAACTTTCTAAGTATCAATAAGCAGAAGTTTTTTTTCTTGGTGGGATACTATGGAAAAAAAGGTATTGCATTAATTTAAGGTTTATATTAGTTATTAGGTAAGACTGTATATATTATGTACGATTCTGGATAGCCGAATATAGCGCTTTATACATTGCTATTTTTGTTCTTCTGTATCAATATTACACTTCATACGCGCAATACAACAATATTTCTTTGAAATAAGAGATTATTACAACAACGAAAATAGAGGCAGTCGATGGTGATGAAACGCCAAAAGAAGGATTTCTATCAAAAAATACTGATAGCAATATTTAGCAGTCATTTAGTACATCTAAGGATGGCTGTGCAGACAATGTTGCCACTAGTAGCGATAAAATATCTGGACTTTAAGTTGCAGGTGCTGGCGTTACATCTTCCAACCAGCGTTGCCAGAATGAAGATTTTACCTTAATTTTGAAGATTTTTTGACCAAAATAAGATTTAAAGATCTTTTTTCTCAAATTAAGATCGAAAAGGCAAACATTTTAAACGTCGTTTTTTAATAAGATTTCTGTGATAAATGAATTTTATGACAAATATTTTACAAATATTTCTCTATTAAACAGAATTTAATAACAAACATTATAAAAATTTGATTAAAAGTGTATTAAACACAACTTCCAAATTCTTGTGTTTTCGATTTCCAGAACTCCCCTGCTTATCTAAAATAATAATTTAATAAAAAATATATTTTTTTACTTTTTTATTTAATTGGGGTTTTTTTTAGCTGTTCTAATTGGGGTCAGGCCTGACCAAGAGGAGACCTAAGTGGTAAAAAGTTAACTAGGGTTAAGAAGCTTTTGCTGTGATAATTCCACATTCCATGTTTTTGATAATTATTAAATAAAGTGTATATACTTTAGTGCTTTACAACGTCTTTTCAAAGGTGTACATTATTTTAATAACAATTCCATTTGGAATATATTTAGGGAAATCCATATAATCCATATAATTTCAAATGCCTTCGATACAACAACGGTATCAAATATAATACTTAATTGAGAACCCTTAAAACTTCATATGATGTATGATCTTCTTGCCCAAAATATATATATCTCTAATTTTAGAATTTAATTACTTCCAAAGAAACTTCTTTATTTATATGAACTTTTTTACGTTCTTATTTATTAGAAAACAAATGGATTTAAAGTATATTTAAGAAAGAATTTTATGGAAAAAAAAACTAAAAACACAATTTAAGCCAACAATATAATTTTGTATAAATACCGCAATTATGTATTTTAATTTAAATAGTTTCCATAATAAGAAGTATTTCCTTTAAAAAAATTAATAATTTTTACTTCTTTGCCCTTGTTATTAAAAATTTTAAGATTTTCCTCTTCAAAAAAAGATTTTTTTTGGTCATATGAAGATTTTCCTTCCAAATCTTCTGGCAACGCTGCTTCCAACAATGAAGACGAAATATAAAATCTTTGGCTTAAGTTAAGGAAATGAAAATTGCAAATCTCCTAAGACTCAAACAAATAGCTATTTTAAAAAAGGAGCAATTAAAGTTACTTAAAACACAAAAGATCTAGTTGGAAATTTGCTTTAACCCTACACTGCATGACTTTTTATATATGATCGAAAAAAATTTTTTTAAAGGGAAATTACCGTCTGGGTTCCGAAAAAATATTAAAAAAAAAACTAAAAACACTAATTTAGAAGATGTTATGCAATTTTCATATGTATCACCAGTGATACATTATGCAGTAAGGAAATGTATGACATAAAAAAATGCATACTTTCAATATAAATTTTTCTAAAAGAAATGTTGTAATAGGTCGAATTTTAAATAATCGATCGTGTTCTGCATGACCCCTAGCAAGCATTTTAGTGTTGTCATTAAATGAATAAATTTCCTTATTGTTTCAAATGGATTTACAGTCATTGGTACCTGAATAAGCTTGTTACCTATGAATGGTGACCAATATTTTCTTGTATTAGAGATATGAACAACAGAAGTCAAAACACAACTTCCAATATACTGACTGATTTCCATTTCTAATCCAATAAAAGTTGAAATGTCGAGACTACTAATATTGGCTAGCGATAATTTTGAGGCCTTACTATGTAGATACAGACATTCTTCGATTGTCTTATAATTCTTTAAGGATATTGTATTGTAGGATTTATTCAATACTAATTATATTAGTGGTAGATATATAAAAAAGACTTTATCATTAAATAAGCAAAATTAATTTTATATTGGCTATTTAATCGCTTCTTTGATGGTCTTAGTTGTTTCGTTTGCTTTTCATCCGCGTTTTTTTTTATGCAATAACCATTTCACATTTAAACCATTTTTACTTATTTTCGTATTTTATTTTGCATTAAGTCCTTTAAGTGCTTAACATTTATTACACATAATGTCATGTTTTTTTTTCTTTCCAGCTACATTTCTCATGCTCCAAAATTGACCTTTTTATCTAAGGACGTATTTGAGGGCATCTCTGATACTATAAAAATCATGTAAGTAAAATGAAAAAGCATTAAAATAATGAATAGAAGTAAAAGAAATCCAATTAGGGGGTAATTAAAATCCTAAATGTTATTTGTAAATAAATAGTTATCATTAAAGTGTTGAAATGAATTTATGGTTTTGGTATATTGTATTATTTAAGATATTAGAAAACCCAACAAACATTTAAGAATTATTTCTTACAAAAAGTTAAAAGAAAAGCGAGCATACATTTTTCTAAGCTAAATTTAAACTAGTGAAATTAAATAGCAAACAAATGTTTTTATTCGTAAAGTCGGAGATGTAAAATTATAAAAAACCTAACATAAATCGAATAAATCTGAAAAAATTTGTAAAATTTGGACACATTGATGCAGTCGGTAGTTATTAAGAGAGAAAAAAAATCAAAGATAAAATATTAAAAAAACAAATCTTACATTGAAAAACAAATAATTTTGCGATTGATAAATTAGAAAGATCACTTGATATCAGGGTCTTTTGGGACCTAGCGGATCGGGATACACTGGGGAAAATTAGGGCGTATAAGCTTGCTTGACTACGGACGGATTCAACTGTATTCGGATGGTGTAGGATTACCTCTGCTCTTCTGCAAACTCGAACTATGAGGATCGACATTCGATGTTGGAAATGACAGGTAGGCAGCGTGCAGGATTGCCAGGCAATTATAGCTCAGCTCAGGATGACGGGCGTACCATGTCTTTACTATCGATAATTAGAAAGGACGTATCACTTTTGGTATTTATTGTGACGGAACACTGTCTTATAGGAAGGCATGCACAGCGTCTGGGCGGCACTATGATTACTGCTGCAGCTGCTATGGTGAAAATGAGGAGGAGGACGTAGAATACCTCCTGTGTTAATCTCCTGCATTGGAGAGAAGGCGACTGGGCAAAATAGGATCCGCGAGACTCGATAGATTATACGATATCTCTTGCATTAAAGTGGAATGCTGGTGTGTTCTATGGGGCTGCAAGCATAATTACCCTAAGCAAAATCGCCAAAATCAATGTGTGAAAATGTTCCATACAAATTTTTTTATCAGCCAAAATCCAAAATTAACAAATGAAATGAACCGAAAATCCTGTGTATCATTAAAAAAAGCACCAACTTATCGACTCACCCTCGTATCCTATCAAAGCCATGACATTATTTTAAGCATTTGTATTGGAATTAAGACGAAATTACGATTCCTTGTCTCGAGTTTGAGCAGCCAAGATCTTTTTGCTAAAATAACCTTATTTGTATTGGTTGCTAAAAGGAAATAATGGAAAAATTAGTACTTTTCAAATCCAAACAAAGACATTTTTTTCTGTTACTTAGGCTTATCCCGTATGGTTACCGAAGTATAAGGAGATATTTTTATGGCAACCAGCTCTTGTTGTACCCTCTCTTTTATCTAAAATTTGTTTTTTCCAAATTTAGTTTCCCAAGATCCTCTCTTGCAACCAAAATTGCGTTTTTAATAGGCAGACGGACGGACAGATGGGCATCATTATACTAAAAGAACAGATACGTATGTTCGTTCATATATGTATATTAGGGTGACCGTTAAAATCAAAACTTGGATTCTTAAGGTCTCACTGGCCGAAATGGTGGGTATTGATAAAAAAACAACACATTACAAATTTTAGGACGATTGGCAAAGGCTAAGCCGTCCCTCACGCCCACCAAAGTTTGAGAAATATTATATTTTTACATGAAATCTGACTTTTATGTTTCATAACTTTGAAAATGATAATTTTGTAGATAAGAAGTTAACAAGTCTTCCTGAATCTCTTATTAAACAAAATAAACTGAAAAATATCGAATAAACCCCTAAAAAATCAAATTTTTTAATTTATTAAAGAAACACATATTCTATGAATCACGAATCTTTAATATTGTTGAAAAACATTTTTATTTTTTAACGTAATTCGGGTACGCTTAAACCAGTGGTTTAACCGTTTTTTTAGGTTAGCTCTTGTTTTCGAGATATACCGTTATTTCGGAAATGGAGGAGGTTGCACAACATAAATTCGCGTAACTCAAAAACGGTTTAGTTTATTGAAATTGCTAAACCAAAATTCCGCAATAAAATTACATATAAGTGAAGTTAAACTTCTTTCTAGTAAGCGCAGTAGTTTTAGAAACATAATTTTTTTTGGCAAAAAAATAATTTTTTCGCAAAATTTCAAAATTTTTGTTCTTTAAAAAAATCATAAAAAATTGGAAAATGCAGCTATGCTTAGAATTTTTTCTAGACATATAAAAAACGTAGTTGCAAACAAAAAAAGCCATAAGTTATTTAAATCTGTTTACAACTTTTGATGTTGTTCACAAAAGACGAAAAATTTCGATTAAATTTAAGAATTTTATAAAACGCAATAAATTATTTGTATGGGGAGCCTCCCTAAAAAGTGGAGAAAAAGGGAAAGGAAAAGCCATAAGTTATTTAAATCTGCTTACAACTTTTGATGTTGTTCATAAAAGACGAAAAATTTCGATAAAATTTAAGAATTTTATAAAACGCAATAAATTATTTGTATGGGAGCCTCCCTAAAAAGTGGAGAAAAAGGGAAAGTATGTTTTAAAAAAAATGTTAAAAACAAAAAAACTAATGGAGGTTGTTAATATCCCCTAGGGGAGACTCCTTAGCAGTTATGGGGCTTTTGCTTCAATATATTTCTTGTCTGTATTGACAATTTTGTATGGGATCCTCCTTTAAGAATAGAGATAGTGGGTAGCTATGTTAAAAACAAATGATGGGGATACAAAATAAAGTGGGGGCCGGTCATACATTTGCCCCATTTAGGGGCATTATAGGCGCTGCAGGGGCCAAATTTAAGAATTTCTGTAAATCGTCATATTTGTATGGGAGCCCCCTAAGGCGTGACGATATATGGCAAGTATGTTTTAAAAAAATGTTAAGCACAAACAACTAATGAAGGTCCGTCATACATTTTATCCCCTAGGGGCGATTCCTTGGCAGTTATGGGGCTTTTTCTTCAATATATTTCTAGTCTATATTGGCAATTTTGTATGGGAGCTAGAAACAAATGATATGCGTTGGACTATGTTTTTTTTGTAAGCAAACGCACACAAGCACAAATGTGACGCTGAATTGGCAAGTGTAAGAAAAAAATAGTTTTAATAGTTTAGTTTGCTTTTTATTTTAGTTAGGTTTTGTTAAATTTTAGCTTTAAAGAAAACTTGTTAAGACAAAAGTTGTTAGAAACTTCACTAATAACAATTTCTTAGTAAACGATTTTTATGTAAAATTAATATTTTCCAAATTATCAGGCATAAAAGTCAAACTTAACAATTTTTCTCAAACTTTGGCGGGCGTGAAAGACAGCTTAGCCTTCGCTGATTGTCCAAAAATTTTGTTGGCGTCGTTTTTTATCAATACCCACCGAATTAGGGGGTGAGGGCATGGAAAAATAGAAAACAAATATGCTCCATACAGTTAACGACCACCCTAATGTATATACTTTATGGTGTTTTTATGATTATTTCCATGTTTTACAAACAATACGACACAGTCTCTCTAAAAGTATTCTGATTAAAACAAAATCAAATTCGGACAGGGTGGCGTATGAATGTTATTTTAGTAAATTAAAATTAGTCATACGCATATTCGTCACCGTTATTTTTTTAAGGTTTCTAATTACATATTTTAATTTCTATTTTAATCTGCTTATGGTCAATTTTTTATATTTAAAAATAAAAAGAAATATTAATTTTTATTAATCAAATCTTCGTAACTCATTTCTGTTACGTCCTTAGGATATTGAAAAACGCTTTATAGCAATTAGGCGGCATTTATACGATGTATTTTCAGAAATATCTGTTTTCTTTATGCTCTTTTGAACATGCTATCAAAAACATTTTGCATTTTCACGATGTCTTCCCAAACATGTCTGTTTTCATGTCTAATTGTCTTATCTTCTTTAAATGTTAAAATATTAACAAACATGAAAACTCGTTTTCAAACAGAACACTATTTAGCGTTCGGCTCATACACCCAGGAACGATATCTAATTTTTAAGTGTTTGTGTAGACGAACACAGCTCTTAATACCGTTCGTAACTATTTTAAAGAAAGAGCCGAACATTATATAGTGTTCTGTTCTTCGTTAAAAAACGGAACAATTGTAGTGATACTGTAGACAAACATTATAATTTAATGTTCTTTAATGTTTCTTTTTTTACATTGATGAAGAAATGAACAATTAAAAAATGTTAGCAACGATCACAGCACGAATAGCTTGTGTGTGTATCGTGTATGTGTTTTGTTTGTCTAGAATTTTTTTGCTGGCTTTTAGTTTTTTTTCGTATATCGTAGCAGGAATTAAGGAACGCTGTAACTGACAAAACATTAAATGTTCACTAGAGCCAAAAAAACCTGTATGAAAGAAAGTAGAAAAAAATTCATAGCACAAAAACTATACAACTTATGAACATGATTTTAAAACCGTATTTTTATTTTTTCTCGCTTTATATATTGGCTGTAAGCATTTCTTCTCAAGTCTATTATTCCCGGTGATTCTGCGGCTTACAGCAAAGGATTTTTTTTTTGCGTAAGTGAATTTATTTTCATCATACGAATATGGGAGCGGGACCAATCGGCGCAGTATTTTTTTCTCATAAAAATGATGCAAAAAAACATATTTTCGATTTTTTGTAAGTAACAGTGTTCTATAATTCTTGCGACGATATGTATAACTGAAACGAACAAACGCTAATAAGCTGAACTGAATACAATGAAGTTTGTGGTTTTTTAAAAAACCGAAAGAATTAAATGTTCTTATCTTTTTTTCGAGTTGGATAAGAACAGTATTATTTTTGTGTTTGAAAGATGACAAACAGGGAAACGTTATTTTTTTTTAATGATTTACTACACAAACACAATAAGTGCTTATGTTATTCACAAACCACTTAAACCGAGCACTAAGGAGCGATATTTTAATATATCGAAATATTTTAGAGAATGTCAGGCTGTTAGGTACTATGGGTCCTAGGGTTACTGTTAAAAAATACGGCAATCTACTAAAATGCTACTGTATATGAAAAATTTTTATTTTTAAATAAAAATAATGCGAATATATTAGTATTTTTACACAATATATTAAAAAAAGGAAAATACTTTGAAAATTATCTACATTTGCCTTAAAATTAAAAATATGTCCTTTTTTCCATACGCTTGAAATTTTCCGAAAAAATCCCTATAAAAACGGAAAATTTCTTACTATTGGCATCACTGCTGACGTCAGTTATTATAAAGATTGGTTAAAAACTAGTCTAGCACTCTAAGGTCGTACTCCTGAAGTATACTTACTGTCCGTGAAGTGTTTTAAAGATTTGCCGCAGATGAATATAGTGCTCGAATTTTTTTGATAACACTGTGCAAGAAATTGACACTTTTTTTTGAGACAAGCTGGCGTTTTAACATAATTCGGGTACGCTGAATCCAGTGGTGCTCGCGATTTTTTTAAAATTGGCTCTGGTTTTAGAGATATACCGTTATTTCGAAAATGGAGGAGGTTGCACAACATATATCCGCGTAACTCGAAAACGGTTTAGTTTATTGAAATTACAAAAAAACCGAAACTCCGCAATAAAATTTCCTTTAAGAAAAATAAATCTTTTTTTAATATGAGCAGTCGTTTTTGTAACATAACTTTTTTTTTGAAAAAAAAAAAAAAAAATAATTTTTTTTATCAAAATTCGAAATTTTTGTTTGTTAAAAATTCATAAAAATTAAAAAATGCAGCTAGGCTTCTAATTTTTTGCAGACATATAAAAAACGAAATTTAAGAATTTCATTAAACCGCCATATATGTTTGGTTGTAATTCTAAAATTTGGGGCTGCTGCAGTGCCTGGGATGCTCCTAAATGGGTCAAATGTATGACCAACACCACTTTATTTTTCTTCTAAATCATTTATTTCTAACATACCTAACCCCTATCTCCATTCCTTGAGGGGGCTCCCATACAATATTTAATACAAATAAGAAATATATTGAAGAAAAAGCCCCATAACTGCCAAGGAATCGCCCCTAGGGGTATGAAATGTATGACCACCATTCGTTTTTTGTCTTTAACATTTTCTTGAGACATACTTGCCCCTTATCCCACTTTTCAGGGGGGCTCCCATACAAATATTGCGTTTAATGAAATTCTTAAATTGATTAAAATTTTTCGACTTTTGTGAATAAAATCAAAAGTTGGTAACAGATTTTAATCATTTTTGGCTTTTTGTTTTGTTTAATTTATTTGCTTCGTTTTTTATTTGTCTGCAAAATATTAGAAGCCTAGCTGCATTTTTTAATCTTTTATGAATTTTTAAAGTACGAAAATTTCGAAATTTAGATAAAAAAAAAAAAATTATGTTTCAAGAAGATTTTTTGACAAAAAAAACATAAAATTAAATATGTATAAAAAAAAAAAAAAAAAAAAAAAAAAAAAAAAAATCAATAAAATTATTTATTGTTTACATTTTTCATTTTCATCACACTTGCTGTAAACAACTATTTTGACAAATTGAAATTGTCACACAAACAAAATGCCTGCTATTTTTGTTTGTGCTGTAATTGTTGTGGCGACGAGTTTAGCTTGCTGACTTTGCCTTGATATTAACAAAACTAAGAAACCGTTTCCTAGTAATTTCTTTTATGTACTATTGTTAGTATCTTAAACATATTTAAATTTATTCAAAATATTTAAAATTATGTAGGTACGGCATCTTTTGATCCTATAATATTTAGAGTTTTTTTTTTCTTTTAAATACATATTTGTATTTTATTTCTTTTCATTTGAAAAAAATCGTTTGATTCTTTTACGTCGTCTTACTACAAACATAAGTAAGTACATAAATATTAAAATCTCTTTTAGAGTGTCATTGTATTCCTTTTGATTTAACAAAAAAAAAAAAAAACAAGATTAAAACTCATCTTGCTATTTTTTGTGAAATGAAAAAGAATTCGATGACACTCTTAAAAAGATTTTAATATTTATGTACTTACTTATGTTTGTATTAAGACGACGTAAAAGAAAAAATTTAGGAAGGGGAACAATAAACTTTTTTTTGTTATAATTAGGAAGTAAAACCAATTATGACAAAAGGTAAGTACATATTTACAAAGCAAAGCTGATTATATACACATGATACCCTCTACTTCCCGTAAGTGTATAAAAATTATTGCCATAACTTTGTTTCAAATGGGGGAGGGAACAAATAATGTCTAAAGTCGATTTGTTTTAAAATATCTTCTGCACGCAGAGAAAAAAATGTTTAAATCTGTGGTTTTCACGAATAATCGCGTAAGTCGGTTTTGACCGAAATTGAGATAATGATGTCAAAGTGCTACATTTTGCATTAGGTTTTTATAAGTATTAAGCTTTTTAGAATATAATGAAGTATTAACTGTTTAACTGTTAACTGTTTAATAAAATATTTTGCTATTATAACGATTTATGTCGACATAAATCGCCAAAAATTGTAAAATTGCTGAATATGTTTCCAAATAAAAAGCATATGTGATGTTATGTTGTTATTCGTGCAAAAAATATGAAAGTATTTTTTGAAAATTTTTCTATTAATAACAACTTATATGTACATGTGCGTTTATTGTTGACTTCTTTAGTTGCAACAACAGCAGATGAGCGGTTGTTTGTAATTTTAAGTCCATACGTTGTGCTATAAGTATCAAAAACTCTGAATATGTCGCCAACTTGTGTGCTAAAAATAACAACGTAAGTCGTCATGTGTGATTAAAATGATAACATTTATTTTCACAAACAAGAACTTATGTGGAGATATGATGTTATATTGCACACACTTAATGAGTCAATCAAACATATGCATTTTTAATCCTTTTACAGATTGTGATCCTGTGAGGATTTTCTCATGAAAACTATGTATAATACGTAGAAAGTCACTGTTAAGAGGATAGTAAAGAAAAAAGTTTAAAAAAGCATCTACAGAAGCCGCAATTCAAAAAAATAATTGTTTTTGCTCTCCTGAAAAGTTTGGTTTTATAACTTACGCGATTATTCGTGAAAACCACAGAAATATGGTCACCTCCAACAAAACTATTTAAAAGAAAATTTTAAACAAATTATGTTTAAAAGAACCATATTATTTTCACCGACAACCATATTATGCTTAAATTAGTGCTCCATCAAGAAGCCGCAGCCATATTTTGGTTGCCTCTAAACATGTTATGGTTTAATATTGTTTTAAAATTAACAATAGTATTTTCCTCTTTTCCAACCGCAACATGCTATGCTTGAAAACAAACCATGCTATTACAAATGTTAAACATTTCTAAGTTCTTTTTAACCAAACCATGTTCGGAAGCAACCATAATATAATTGTTGCTTCTTGATGGAGAACTAATTTAATCAAAATATGGTTGTCGGTGACAATAATATGGTTATATTAAGCATTATTTGTTTAAAATTTTCTTTTAAAATAGTTTTGTTGGAGGTAACCATCTTTAAACATCTTTTTTCTCTAGGTGTGCTAATAATTGATTAAATCAAAAGCATTTTTTTTTTAAATCTTAAAAGCTTACGTAATAGATATTGTGAGAGATTATTTTAACTGTTAATTCAATTACGTTGAATTTCTGCTATTCAAGCAGGGCTGCCAGAAATTTTCAGCAAAAAATCTTAATTTTACCAAAAAAAAATCGTATTTTGGAAAAAAAAACTTTTATTTTTGGAAAAGTAGTTTTTTTTATTAAAATTAACTTTAAAACATATCAATATGTATTTCCAAAGCTGCCAACTTTTTTTTGAAGATTTCCCGCCAAATCGGACTTCAAAACCGCTAAATATTCAATTTAGCGGGATTTTTCTTAAAAATACCTCTAAAATCTAAACATTTTTTTAAACGTTTATTTATACAAATCTAGATATACAGGGGTGTCATGGAAATCGAAAACGTAAAACGAAAGAATTTTAACAGCCTGTTCGTCGATTTCGAACGTTAACGTTCGCCTAGAAAATTATATTTAAAACAAAAACAATATTCGAAAATTTGTTTTTGTTTTAAATGTAATTTTCTATGCGAACGTTAACGTTCGAAATCGACGAACAGGCTGTAAGAGTCGTTTTTCAATAAAATTTCTGTAATAAAAAAATTTTATGACCATTATTATACAAATTATGCTCTTTTAAACAGAATTTTTTTAGCAAAAATTGTAAAAATTCGATTAAAAGTTTAATAAAAAGAAATTCTTCTTCCAAATTCTTTGGTTTTACGTTTTCGATTTCCATGACACCCATGATAAGCTCCTTTTTCAAAGGTATTTCGATGCACTTAATATTACCTTTTCGGATTAAACATTTTTCCATTAAATGTCTTTGCTATTATTTAATTTTTGCGAACCTTAGTCTGACTTGCAATATTTTCTGTTTTTGCAAAATAAAAAGCGCGCAAAACTTACACCTGATTAATCACCCTTGAACGCCAAACAGAGTTTGCTTATTAAAGGCCCAACCATAATATGCATAGCGTTGCTTAACCTGTTAACAAAAAGTCTCTCAAATGTATTAAAAAAAAAAAACAAAAATAAAATCAACAAACGTACGTACGGAATGTGCGATCAGTTTCGCACCTTGCTTAAGCAAATGACGGTTTCATAAAATTTAACAAAAAGTTTCCTTAAGTTCAATATGGCTAGCCTAATATGATTAACATGTTTTCGTATATTTGCTTAAGCCAACTTAAGCACATTATGGTTGGGCCTTAAGTATTTTTTTTTGTCCAGTAAACCGCAAGGTTGCATTATTAAGTTTATAAATTTTCAAATGGGAACAAAGAAGGTTTTTTTTAATTAAACCTAACCTTCGTCTAGACAAAACAAAAAATCTTGTTTTTGGGGAAAAAATCTTAAAATCTTTTTTCGGTTAAAAAATCTTAAAAAATAAGGTAAAACTTACTTCTGGCAGCGCTGTATTCAAGTAATTTATTATGCGATTCATGTACCGGGAAATTGTTATTTGTAAAAGTTAAGCTTCGTACAGACGATGGTCAGATCTTACAATATTGTAAGCAGGCGTGGCCAACAGCAATATTATTCTGACAATGGTGCGATTGTCAGATGCATTAATTTTGCACTTCTGCAAATACAAATGAGCTAACAATGTTCACACAGTTGTAAGACATTTTAGCCAATTTTAATGCAATTTAAGCAACGCTGCTTACCAATATTGTAAGACGCTTTAGGAACATTAATGAAACTCTACTTTTATAAAACATTTGTACATAAAGGCATCAACAACTCATAAACTGCAATACAAAGAGAGTAAAAAGCTGTGAATTTATCTAGAAAAAGTGTTTTCTGATATTTTTTCCCAGCTGCTGGAATTATTGGTATTTTTTTTAACTAAGTTTACCACAGTCGAACTTATTTATGGCGAACGAAACTTTTCATATTAAGAAAAAACACAGCTTTTTTGTTAAAATTTGAATGCATTTTTATCTTTTAATAATGAGACCAATATTGAACTCATCAGAAAAAAATATGTGGTGCCGCCGCAATTTACATGAGACCTTTATGAGCAAAAACATTTTAAGATGTGGTCAGTTCCAAAAACCAATTTTTAACGGAAAGCTTTAAACATATTATGGTTAATTAGACCATATTTTTGTCACCGGCAACCATATTATAGTTTAATTAGTCCTCCATCAATAAGCTACAATCATATTATGGATGCCTCCGAACATGTTATGGTTAATAGTAACAAAAATATGTTAAGCACTCTTAAAAGCATGATTGATTTTCAACTTTAGCAAAACGCTCTTAGAAAAGAGGAAAATACGATTGATTATTTAAAAACAAATTGTTATAGAGGCAACCGTAACATGTTTGTAGATTCGTGATGGAGCATTAATTTAACCATAATATGGTGGCTGGTGACAATAATATGATTAAATTTTGGTTGAAATCGGTCGTCTCGTTTTCGCAGTTAGTGGTGACATCAAAGTGTACAATATAAACATTAATAAGGAAGTGATATTGGTATGGGAGCTTTGTCAAAAAAAGAGTCAGCAGAATCAAGAATTTAGTAACAGTCAAGCCATAAACAACGATATGCGTTACCATAAAATCGGCCTTTAAACGGCAGTATATATCAAATTACAAAAAGTGTTTCATTTAAAGGGGTGGAAGAAATTCTTTTCAAAGTTCTTCATTGATATAACATTTATTGTAGAGCGTAGCGGTACTGATGAAATTTTCTTTAGTACTGTATGTTGATCGAACTGGGGCGTGGCATTGAAGTTATTGTAATAAGAGCTAGACGTACAAAGTTTAAGAAGGGATTTGTTGCAAGAAGCAAACAAAGGATCAGACTTCAAATGGCCACTCAGTATACCAAAAACTAACAGACTGATTGATATCCAGAGGCGTAGCAAAAAATTAAAAAAAAATATTTTTCGAATTTAAACTGGGAATTATCTCCTTTCGTAGGTTACTTTATATTAGTGGTATTCACACCGAACTTGTTAATTTGTTACTCGGTAGATTGTTAATTTGTTAAAGTTACCAACTGTGAACGATCTCCTTTTTAAAACTTTGTTAGTCTGGTAACTTTCGTAGTAAAACAGCAGTTAATTAACATACTTACTCTCGATGTACACGAAAATTGCCAAAACACAAATATTTTTTTAGAAATGTATCACAAATGACTTTTTTATTAAATTTAGAAACTGCAACAGCTGATTGTGAGTTACCAACTAACAACTATTTTATCAGGGGTGCCGTGTCGTTAATTTGTTAAATGTTAATCCGGTAGCGCGTTAAATATACAAAAACAAAATGCGTGTAAAAAAGTAACGATTAACGACTAACAAACTAACAAGTTCGGTGTGAATCCAACTATTATATTCAACATTTTTTTATTTTTCGAATTTATTCTATGAGCTAAATTTCAGTTATGTATTTTATAAAGTTCTATTCCTTAAATTTTTAGGAATGACTTTTTATACACTACCAGACTATTATATTGTATTTTCTTGTTACATTTTACCTTAGCTATCCTTTGGATAGCAATGAAGTATATTGTATGTACAGAAAAATTTCCAAATATTAGACACCAGCAGAATGTTATGCATTTTCTGGCCCGCTACGGCCTTCGTCAGTATTCTTTATAAAATACATAACTGAAATTTAGCTCATAGAATAAATTCGAAAAATAAAAAAATGTTGAATATTTTTCGAATTGTTATCAACTTATCTCTAGTCCTATGGGGGGCCCAGTTTCAGCCTTTTCTCCAAGCTCCCTAGGCTTCAATCTCGAATAGGTGTCAATCAATACTGTGGTGACTTTCTTGTTTATTACTAGGGATGCGATTTCCAAGCAAATGCATGTTTTTTGTCGATAGTCTAAGAACGATGTCGACTAATTATCTTTCCGAATGCCATCGATTTGTTTTTGCATATTGTTGCATATATTGGTGAAAATGCATAGTTTTGCATATTTAGGTTTTAAATGCATATTTTTAAATTTTTGAGTGATTTTTTTTTTAATTTCCATATAATTAAAAGTTCTTAAAAAAATTTTTAAATAAAGCCTAGTACTCTGTTCGAACTTGCGAAAAATGTTGTGCAACATTGATTATTTCGCACGAAAATTTTGTCATGTATCAAAATTGTCTATCTTGCGGTTTTTCAAAACTTAACGTTCTTGTTAGTTACATGTATACAACATTATTTTGCGAAGGTAAACAAAAACCATAGTTGGGGGTAGTGCACTAAATTTTGATTTAAATCAACATTGCACTCGCACTAAAAAAATTAATTGGTATTGCAAATTTTTTCACTTTCATTAACTGTGATTGAATGCATAAAATCTGCACTAAATTCAATTATGTAGTTCAAAATTTGAACTTGCAATCAAAAAGCTGCACAAAAACATAATATCACTAAAATTTAAAAAAAAATTTAATTTTGTATGTGCATGGTTTTCTGATGATATGCATAAGCAAAGGAAATTTAACTAAATGAAATTCTGTTATTAACAGTATAATGCTTGGATTTAATCATGAAAACACAAGTTTTGTATTTTAAATTGTGTGCAAAATTTTAAGTCAAATAAGTGAATAAAAAAAAATATTGAAAAATACTGATTGATGATTGCTTTATTTAAATCAAACTATTTTTTTAGCGCAAAATGTTTTAACATTACAATCACTCATGTGTAGTGAGATTGCTAAATTTCAATTCATCACTCAACAAAATTATTGCAATAATTTTGAACTAGTGCACTACCCCCATCTATGACAAAAACCATGTGTTTTGATAATTGTAATTAAAAAAGTAAAACAATTTTATTTAAATAATTTTCTAACATAAAAAACAAAAAAATTTAATTTTATTGCAGTAGTTTGGACTTAATTGCCTTTTGTTTAAGTGTACTTTTGACTTAACTGCACAAAATTAAAATTTTTTGGCATTATTGTTTAAAATCCCATACAAATTCATTTTTTAAGTGCACTTTCTTTACCTGCACATTTAAGATAAATGCACAAAACTTTTGGCTTTTTAAAATTATTTTCATACAAAACATTCATGTTAGCTGCACTTTGACTTAACTGCCCAAAAAACATATTTTCTGTAATTATTCATCAAATTGCTAATTTTCAACTCATCCCTCAACATCAACAAAATTATTGCAATCATTTTGAACTAGTGCACTACCCCCATCTATGACAAAAACCATATGTTTTAATAATTGTAATTAAAAAAGTAAAACAATTTTATTTAAATAATTTTCTAAAGTAAAAAACAAAAAAATTTAATTTTATTACAGTAGTTTTGACTTAATTGCCTTTTGTTTAAGTGCACTTTTGACTTAACTGCACAAAATTAAAATTTTTTGGCATTATTGTTTAAAATCCCACACAAATTCATTTTGCACTTTCTTTACCTGCACATTTAAGATAAATGCACAAAACTTTTGGCTTATTAAAATTATTTTCATACAAAACATTCATGTTAGCTGCACTTTGACTTAACTGCCAAAAAAACATATTTTCTGTAATTATTCATCAAATTGCTAATTTTCAACTCATCCCTCAACATCAACAAAATTATTGCAATCATTTTTAACTAGTGCACTACCCCCATCTATGACAAAAACCATATGTTTTAATAATTGTAATTAAAAAAGTAAAACAATTTTATTTAAATAATTTTCTAAACAAAAAAACAAAAAAATTTAATTTTATTACAGTAGTTTTGACTTAACTGCCTTTTGTTTAAGTGCACTTTTGACTTAACTGCACAAAATTAAAATTGTTTGGCATTATTGTTTAAAATCCCATACAAATTCATTTTTTAAGTGCACTTTCTTTACCTTCACATTTAAGATAAATGCACAAAACTTTTGGCTTTTTTAAAATTATTTTCATACAAAACATTCATGTTAGCTGCACTTTGACTTAACTGCCCAAAAAACATATTTTCTGTAATTATTCATCAAATTCCTTGCTTACGGGCAGCTTTGAAATATTTTTATATAAAACATCAAAGTCACTTTTTCATATTAATATTAAATTTTAATAAAATGTCAATTTATTAATAAAAACCATTTTTATACTTCTTTTAAACAATTCACTTTAGCTGCACTTGTATGCAGGTAACCACAATTGTGTTTTAATTTTTGCACTTTTCTACATTTTTCTTTTTGAAACGCTTGTTATAAACCCCACCTCACATACATATGAATGCAAAATAAAAAATTACAAAAAATGATTGGCTGTTGCTTAAAATTCCGTGCGAAATAATATGAGCTGCACTTGCTTCGCACGGAAAATAAAAATGTTGCAAGAAACATTTTGCATGTTCTTCGTTATATAAATAGAGTACAACTCTATCAACATTTTTTCGTTTGTATTTTACAGAAAATTTTTTTATATTGAATTTTAAAACATTTCGCACGAAATATTGAACAGAGTACCAGGCTTAAAGGACAAATTAAAAAAAAAAAAATTCAAAACGTTAAAAAAAAAAATTTAGGATTTAAAAAAATAAAATAAATTTAAAATATTTTTGACCTGATCAAGAATCAAAGTGGAATCCGAAAATCAATTTTTTCAAAATGCATTGGCATTCTTCAAGTAAAAGCGCATATTTTCGATTTTTTTGTGCATGAAAATCTTATCCTTATTTATTAGTTATTACGTTATTGTTTATATTGTCTACAGCTCTGCCATTTAAAAATGATAAGATAGTTCTGTATGTCGTGGTTATTTTTATTTTGCATAAATCTGTTTTGCTTTTGCTTGTTTAAATTATTTTTACTCACACGTCTGTGAGCTGTTTCTATTTGTTAATAAAAATTTCTAATGCTTTAACCTCCAAAAAAACTGAATCGATTTTCTTGAAACGCGTATTTAGCTTCTGTGAAAAATTGTTCTTTCGAATGATTTATGTATGTTTTGTTGAAATCCAACATATTCTGCAGGCTAAAAAGACTCTAAAACACCTTTCATTTTAATATTAGAGATACTTAATATGGTCTAAGATTAATATTATAAAAATAACAAACGTAATGACAAACTTATATACATACAAACCTATACCGTTTCCACTAGTGGTAGAGGGTTTACTAACAATGCCTTTTAGAAATAATAATTTTCTGTGTAAAATGTAAATGTACATACATACATAACCAATAAGCACTCAAAAATAAAATTTCAAGTGCTTACAATTTATGGTATAAACACAACTGGGACGAACGACGAACTTCGTTGCGTAAATTCGTCAAATGAGGCACAATTAGTACGTGAATTCCAGGTATTAATATGACTTGATTTTTTTTTAATTTATAAAAATAAATACTCAAATTAGTTTTCCAAATTTTGCAATTTTTCGCGAATTTTAGCCATGTTCGCGATTTGTTCCTGTAAGTTGTCTAATTCTTTACAGATTTAACGATTTATAATAAATAGTTTACTTTGCTATCATGCCGCTGTTAGCAAATTTTTGCGAATTTCCGTTAATTTGTCAAATTTTTAACGAACTTTTGCCATTCCTAATAGTCTAAGGGACTTTTAATCAATTTTATAAGTTCTTTGAAATATTAAAAATTTTCGCGAATTTTCGCTATTTTTGCAAACTTTTTTATTTAATTATCGGATATATTGATTTTTTAACTGATTTTTTAAGCAATTTCAAATAAATTTTTGGGTTTGTTTAAATTTTGCAATTTTTGCGAATTTTAGCCATGTTCGCGATATAAGAGATTTTTATCTGTAAGGATTTTGATTCTGTACAGCTTTAACGAATTTTAAAAAATATTAGACATTGCTATTATGCCGCTGTTAGCAAATGTTTGCCAATTTCCGCTAATTTTTACCAAATTTTTGCCATTCCTTATAGTTTTAGAGACTTTTAATACACTTTCAGCCGTGTCACAGATTCCGTTCAGAATGCTGTCAATTCCGTATTTGCCATTCCGTTCGAAATCATTTTTGGTGCTTTGGATTCTAATCGTTTTCAGCAATCCGAAAAATTTTGTTTAAGCGATGTTTATGTTACCCATTTAGCAACATCAGTATTTATTACAATTTAATATGGCAACAAATTCACTTAGCAAGACAAAAAACAGCTGTTAACAAAATTTTTGTAGAAAAAAAATTTACATTTGAGTTTTTATTTATGTGTAAAAAAGCAATCAACTTTAAAATTTGTGAAATTTAAAAAGTAAATATGCCGG
Source organism: Pollenia griseotomentosa (assembly GCA_963931875.1). NCBI lineage: Eukaryota > Metazoa > Arthropoda > Insecta > Diptera > Polleniidae > Pollenia > Pollenia griseotomentosa. The sequence continues at coordinate 223,096,938 of OZ007560.1, forward strand.
GCGTAATTAATTTTTAAATTAAAATGCGGGAAATGCAGGTTAAAAAAAAAGTTTAACAAATGTAATTGTTTCCAATTTTGCTTTGTTCTTTTCAGTTTTGTTTTGTTTTGTGTGTTGCCGGTATGTAAATTTTGGCAAAATATGACAACAAAAGAGATATGGCAATGCTTCATAAATCCATTACGAAAATTTTGTTTTCTTGTTAAAGATTTTAGAAAGAGTTTTAAATATTTGTAAAATAAATTGCTAAAAATTATTTAAAATATACTTCTTTTGAAAAATATATAAAGAAAACATATTTGTTTACTGATAGAAAGTATATTTTGATAATTATTTGCCGTTTAAGATACAGAAAACTCCCATTCCGTTCATGAAAATAGAAATGGTTTCATTCCGAAAAATTTTTTCGTAATTAATTTTCTGAAGCACCAAAATACGGAATGAATTCCGTTTCTGAACGGAATTGTGTTCTGTGACATGGCTGTTTATGGCTTGTTTGAAATATAAAAAATTTTCGCCAATTTTCGCCATTTTTGCAAATTTTAGCCAAATTCGCAATAGAAGCGATTTTTTCCTGTGATTCTTTACAGCTTTCACGATTTAGCTGCGGTTAGCTGTCCCTGTCCCAATTTATTCGTCGTTTGTCTGCGTAAGAAATAGAAATAAACCTATCGCAGTGTTCGCTACGCAGGACGAATTTCGGTCTACGCAATGACTGTGTGTATTTTCATACATACCAATGTGTTCTATTACTGACCAGTCCCAGTTGTGTTTCTAGCATTAAGTGTAATTAAACTTGAGTTTAAACGAATTTTTTGATTCTTGATTTCAAATTTGAATGCTATTGAAATAGATTATAACAAAAGAATATCTCAACTCTTGAAACTCGAACTTTAATACCAATTGTTTTGCACTTGATTTCCAGCAAAATTGTTTATTGGGATATAGAGTAATTATTCTTAATCATTTTATGGAAAATTTTATTGACATCTATGAAACAATATTGTCTAAGAAAACAAAAGTAAGAATAAATTAAAATAAACCTAATAAATTTAAAGACTCTTCGGAAATATATAATTTTATCAAATGTTAAGATTATTTTTAAAGGACACGAGTTAATACTTCGGCATTTTGTTTTATTGATTTTTGTTTTTATCTCGTCAATGAAAGGAAACAAACTAAACAGAGACATATTCACATATTCAAATAAAAACAAATTTAAAACAATTTTTTTTGTTTATCATAAATATTTACAATTTTTTTAGGAGATGAAGTCGCGTTTTTAAAAGTGTATAGATAACAAAAACAATTTTTGTTAATTTTGTTTTTGTTTTCATGTAAATTTTTACTCCTTCTACGTGTATTTTAGAATAGAAAAAAAAACAAGTGAGCGTGCTATATTCGGCTATGCCTTATCTTATATACCATTCATCATGATGCGATGATAACAGAAAGTTATATAAATACTGTTCTTTAGATATTAAAAGATGTATTCATTTTGTGCCACGCCCGCTTCTTCAATCAGATGTTGTATATTGATAACCAACATGCTTGTACCTAATTCGGAAACTTTTTCTTTTGCCATTATCCAGATATACAGAAATCTATAATGCTATCTGTACCAAATTTAGACAATTTTTCTCTCACCTTTCATTAGATATAAATAAACCTGTTTTCTGACATGCAAACTTCTCCACTTCCGCCCATATTTTATGTAATGTTGTCTTTTGGTAACCAAGATGCTGGTACTTAATATAGAAACTTTGGCTCTGCCGTTCTCCAGATTTACAGAAATCCATAACGTCTTCGTATAACAATTGCCACGCCCACTTCTTTAATTGCGCCCACACTTTGTTAAATTTTGATAACCTAATTCTAATTCTGCCGTTCTCTGTTTATAAAAAAAACACTTTAAAAAACAACACCAAAAAGGGTTTTTTGGGTAAAAATTAGAGACAGTCGTTAATTTTTCTTATATCTATCTCAGCCATTTGTGTACCGATCGGGTTGAATCTCAATAGCAAATAATTCTGGACTATATGTGACATAATTATATATCTAACTAGTCCCAATTATATCTGGGGTCTTCGGTAAGCCCATTTCAACGGACACACGGCGGACGGACATCGTTAAATCAACTTCGCTCCTTATAAGGACCCAGAATATATATCTTTTATAGGGTCTAAATAGGATCAATTTTTTCGAAATACTTAACTCAAGCGAAGGGTGAAAATTTCTCCTTTTCCAAATGCAGTCGAAATTTTTAAATTGATTTTGTTTTGTTTTTTTTTTTTTTTGTATCACAGAAAACTGTGTTTCTAAGTTAAAGTAGAAAAGTATAAAAGTCTGCTTCAACCAAATATTGATTAAACCGTTCATAATCTTTAAAAAAAATTAATGTTATTGCACACGTGTATTTTTTTTTATACATTTTGTTCATGTTTCAACAGTACTAAAGTACTTGTTGATCCGTCATTTTTCCATCTGTATTATCTGCTCTTCAAGCTAATTCATGTGCTTGACACACATTGTTTGCAAACAATATTTGAAATGTTTGGTATAAGTTGTATTAAAAAAATAAAAAAATACTCAGAAAGTTGAGATGTTTTTTTTTAATTCTGTCTTGTGCTAACGCAGGGTACTTGATATTTGATAACATTTTTGTGATATTAACCCTCAAATACCTGAAATTTAAATATGTATTTGAAATTTATTTGTCTTTTCGCATCAAAGTTCTGACAAGAATTTTTTTCTTTTTCCACACTATCTCAAACATTCAATTCAATTGGTACCGTTATTCTGAGAATTGTATACTCATTAAAATTGTTTGCATCGTAACAGCGTGAAATAAATAGGTTTTCTTCAATACTTGATTATTCTGATGACTGTCTGTCTGTATGCGGTCTTGGGGTTTGAGGGTTAATTTTCGTTTGTGCTTCGATAAAAAAATTTCTTTTAAGTAGCTCCTAATCAATTATAAAGTTGTAGTTGTTTTAAGTGAAATAATACGTATTTTTTAAATTTCGCTTTTAAAGTGTTACAAATAGACTTAAATTGACTTACAAAATAATATTTACACATACTATTATTTATGCTTTTGTTGAGCATTACACCTACACTTTTGCACGTATAAATAACAATCACCCACATACAGTGGTGTATAATAGAATTAAAGTTTTTTAAATATAGAGCATGGACGCTACTTTAGATAATTAATAATAAAATTAATTTAAGTTTTAGAAAAATTTTAATTAATGGGCTAAGGATGTCAGTACCTCAATTCTGTAACTTTTTTATTTTAACTACCGATATCGTTAAGTAAGGAGAAATCTCGGTCACCTTAACAAATTTGTTATTCTCTATTTTAAGTTAACAAATGTATTCAATAAGAAAAACTAACGACAAATATCGGTAAAAATGTAAGAACGTCAAAGTTAAAATTTTTAAAATTAATAAAAAATATAAAATCAATTTGCTTGTAAAAAATTTATTTTAACAAAACATGAATGAAAAAGTGTAAATATTGATTATATTTCTAAACAAATATGTTGGTTTGAAATCTTTTTATACATAGGGAAAAAGTTCGAGGTGCCTTAACCACTCTAGCAAAACATTCTGCTCTTACTTTTTATAACCACACTACTGTATCTGAAGAGGATATTATGTGTTTGTGCAAATGTGTGTAACACATTTAAATATAGATTCTGGACCCACCTTTTAGTATAACGATTGACTCAAAATCAATTTCAGAATCCATCTAACGAGGCCCGTCCTTCTATCAGGCTGGCTGGTAGTCTGTCCAAGATAACCTTGTGCGCAAATTACAGGTCGAATTTCGGAAATAATTTTATAAAATTTGGCACATATGATTTTATTGCCACAAGGTCGAAGCCTTTTAAAAAGCGGAGAAGCGGTTATTTATTTTTCATAGCCCACATGCAAACTTCTTTCCGGAATAGGGGTTTTTGCTCATTAACCATCTTGTTTTATAGACATTTTGGTTTAATTAGGTCCAAAAATATTTTGTTGCAACCTACATAAATCAGCAATTTTAGAATCCGTCCATATTTGACCACAGCTCCCATACGAATACACTTAAAATAAGTTACCTTAATAATAGCTTCTATGTTATCTCATAGTAGTTATATTAAGTAGTAGATATTTAGATAATATTTGGCACAAAAATCTCTTATGTGAATCTTAACCTCACAACATACTCTTTTTGCGGACAAATGATCGCCCAAATACTGTTATGTAGGGTCGGGCTTTATCGACTATACTTTTTTCCTTTTTTTGTGTAAAAAATTGGCTTCTTTACTCTATATTTTTATTCTTTCAACAGTATATTTATTATCGTTATTATTTAGCAAGAACTTTTTTTGTATCGTTAGCTACCGACATTGTTTGCCGATAAAAATTGTTAAAATTTCATTACAGAATAGTTCTTGAAAACAATTATCGTAAGCTAACGAATTTTGACTACTTAACGACAATGTTTTGTCGTTAAAAAGTTACAGAATTTCAGTACAGATGGCAAATCTCGTTCTAGAAAGTGTGGCGTTGTTGTTTAAAATATTTTGTTTTAAATATTCACGTTACGTTTTAGTAAAACAAAACATTGATAAACTTTTCTAAAAAAAACCTTAACTAAGGCTGGGTTTTTGCGATCTCAGTTAAACTAGGTTTAGTTAATCTGAAAACAGATTTGTGCCGGCATTAAAAAGTTTGTATACAACATTTTGACGGAACAGTTTAGTTTTGCTGTTGGTCTTTAATGAAATAATAATATAAAAATTTCACCGTAAAATCCGAAATTCAGTTTACGTTAAACTAAGTTTACACTTCAGCTGCTAACGAACGTCGAAGAACAAACACAAAGATGGAGACAACATTTTGAAGAAATCAGCAACATTGTCGACGATAACGGAGAAAGCTCCACCGAACCGTTTACAGCAACCAACAACACAATATCTATAGACCCGCCTAGTATTGAAGAGATTACATGCGCTGTAGAAAAACTTAAAAGAAACAAAGCGCCAGGCGAAGATGGGATACCCTCAGAGCTACTCCAAGCTAACCCAGCAGCAGCCGCAGAAATAATTCATCCCTATATACGTGATGCTTGGGTAATCGAACAGTTGCCTAACACGTGGACAAAAGGTCAAATAGTAAAGCTTCCAAAGAAGAAAAATGACTTGACTGAGTGTGATAATTGGCGAGGTATTACTCTGCTCAACACTGTATATAAGGTAATTGCTACTATAATAAATATCCGATTACAAATAATCGAAAAATCATTACGCGATGAACAAGCAGGCTTCCGACCACATCGCAACTGTGTAGATCAAACCAATACCCTCCGTGTAATAATAGAACAATCGGTCGAGTGGCGCACACCGCTTTATTTGGTATTTATAGACTTTAGGAAAGCATTTGACTCGATAAAACGTAGTGCTATATGGGATGCACTTCAAGCAAAAGGTGTACCAACAAAATTAATAAATTTGATTAAAGCTATGTACAACAATACCACACTGCAAGTTCGTCACAATGGTATGCTCAGCGAATCCTTTATGACAAACGCTGGAGTTAAACAAGGTTGCCCCCTTTCACCATTACTGTTCGCCGTTGTTTTGGATGAGGTTATGTCACAATTATGCAGGAAAAAAGAGGCATTGTCTGGGATTTCCAAAAACACCTAGAAGACTTGGACTTTGCCGACGATATTTGTCTTATATCGCATAAGTTTAATGATATGCAGAGCAAAGTAAATGATTTGGTCGCGTTAGCAAATAGAGTTGGGCTGGAAGTTAATATTGCCAAAACACATGCAATGCGTAAAAATAACGCAACTGACAACCATATTGTAGTACAAAACCAACATATAAAATATGTGAAATCCTTTTGTTATCTAGGATGCATGATGTCGGTAGATGGAGGAGTGGAAGAAGACGTCTCTCTCAGGTTAAACAAAGCAAGAGCAGCTTTTGGTCGGCTAAATAAAACATGGCGATCCCCCCAAATCTCAAAGAATACAAAAATTCGTATATTCAATGCCTGTGTGAAATCCACACTGCTATATGGAAGCGAGCCATGGCTTATGACGAGTACTATAGCAAGAAGACTGCAAGTTTTTGTAAACAAATGTTTGCGCATAATATGCCGTATCTTTTGGCCAAACGTAATCACCAACATCGATCTCTGGCGATTGACAAACGAAGTTCCCATTATTCGCCAAATTGCAAGACGAAAGTGGAAGTGGATAGGTCACACATTGCGACGACCAGTTGGCAGTATCACAAGAACGGCATTGGAATGGAATCCTCAAGGTAGCAGACGCCCAAAGAACACCTGGCGTAGAACAGTCATACAAGAACTCAATATGCAGAACAAATCGTTTAATGAAATAAAAGATGTATGTAATGATAGAATAAGTTGGAATTTACTTGGAAAAAAAAAAAGTTTACACTTAATCCACATCGCAAAAAACCGGCCTTAATTTATTAAAATTTCATAAAAAATTTTTAATTTAGTTTCTCATTTGTAACAAGAATCTAAAAATTTCAGATAGTTAAAAAATTTTTTTTTAAACAGTCAGACACTTAATATTATTCTAGGAGTGTTGCAAATCCATTTAGCTAAACCGAATTCTTAAGGGGTCTGTACACGTCAGGCATGCTTGTCCATCAGAGGATTTCACTCCTATACGTGTGCTGAACGTAATACTCGCCGTCATATCTAAATTTTTGATTTTCCATCCAGCATTGTCGGTGTGACACATTTTCACTAATGCTACCAAAGCGCTTGATGAGATATGCTTGACGTGTACAGACCCTTTTAAAGTTTTCCATAATATCAGGAGAGCGGGGATATTGGCGTAAGTACTATTAAAACTCCTGCATTACATTTGTCTACTAGTTTAGAAATTTTAGTATTTCGACTTAAACCGTATTGTGCAAGTTTTTGGCCAAAGCGAATATAAACAACAGTGATATCGATTTACGTGAATACCTTCACGGTGTTTCTCAACCTTAAAATTTACTATAAGTTATGGATTGCTTTTCAGAATTTGTAGCGCTGACACCCCGTCTCTGCGAGACATCGCTACAGACAGTATTATGTGCTTACAAAAATATGGCTCGTGAAGACTGCTGTTTGTCGAAGTTTTGTTGTCGTTCAAACATTTGTATGCACAAAGATGCTTAGCATCACTGCATTATTTATTTATTTTATTATTATGTTTTAATAATTATTTATTTTTGTACCCATATCAAACCACATGAATAAGTTATTCCGCCAATGTTTTGGTTTTGTGAACACAAAATAATGGGTCGTCAAGTCGGCGAATGAAACAACAATTCAAAATTTGGAGGATGGGTGCCCCGGTAGGCTAGTTGGTAGTGAGCTAATCTCTCAGTGTGAAGGTTGCCGGTTCGATTTCCGCCAGAGATTCTGGTCTGTTTCACTACAACGGGCTGAAGGTCTACGTTACTATTATTTATATATATATTGATGAATTAAGTTAGAATATAATTTGTAATTGTATTTGTAACTCTTATTAAATAAATAAATAATAGAATTTGGAGGCTAATTTTTTTTTTTTACTTTTGAAAGAAACAAGATTGTCGGCTAAATTACTGCTTTTGACTGGGGTCTCTCCCTTTAATTTACTTTAAAGCGGGTATAACACGATCGTACCGGGTATGTCAGATATGGCATGATGGGAGAGAGAGAGAGAGCTATGCTTTTATACCATCATGCCAAGTATGTCATACATTAAGCAAGGCTGCATCATAAAGCTTGTGTTTAAGATGTTTTCTTTCATATTTTTCTAAAATTTTTTCAAAATCCTTTTGCTTTATAAGGTTATTTTGAATACATTAATTTTTATCAATTTTTTTTCATACAGTTCAATAAAAACTTTTTAAAATGCGAGCTCTAACCCAGATATCTTTACCATTTTGCGCTGTATATGACAAAAGAGCTTAAATACTAGTATGATAGTATGATGGCATACACAAAATATCAAACATTGTTAAGAACCCATCATACCAAACTGACAAACACGAATTTTGCATGCTGATATACCAAGTATGACCGTGTGATACCCGCTCAATTCTATCTATGTATGCCTTAACTTTTGAATCTTTTTTAATGACCTTGTACGCCTTTGCCTTTTGCCTTTTTTATTTTAAACATAAAAATCTTCATATTTGGAATACAAAAGCCAATACGCTTAAGTGATTTCACACAGATCAAACTTCCACAAGATCGTGGTAACATTCCGAAACACTTTTTTTCTTTTTGCAAAAGCAAATCAATACAATATTTCTTGCAAAAGATATTTTTGTGTCAAAACTTAATTTTTTCAATTAGTTCTATTTGTTTAAAAAAAGTTCATTTTATATTTAGATATTGTTGCCAAATCTCTAAAATGTCATCAATAAAATGCATGTCATTATAAACAACATGTTAGCGGAAAATTTTTCATATTCGAGCTTAATAATTTTGGCAACGTAGAGAACTACTCAGGGCTATAAATCAAGGTAAAATAATCAAAATGCTCCCGGTTCTCGTGAAGCGAACGAATACGAAAATCAGTAAATTTTTTTAAAAGTTTATATATTTAAAGTTTTACGCCACTGTGCGATACTATTGCATTTATAAAACTTCCTGCTTATACTGTAGCAGCAGGAAAAACATTATAAATAAAGGATTTAGTATATTTTTTTCATTCACTTTAACATCAAATGCAGTACAACAATATTTACTTTTTTCCAATGAAATGAAGAAAACTGAAAATGTTAATAGAAGAATTTTATTTAGAGAATTGTCGGTTTGTACCAGTAAAGTAGTTTGTTATGGTTTTTAAATGTAAAAAATTTGCAGAAAAAAAGAATTTTCCATACAAAACAGACTTTTTTCATTATACTTGTGTTTATGCATAAGTTAATATATTTTAAATTTAACTTAATGTGTGTTTTGCTTAGAGTTTTTCTTTTCCCGGACTTTTTTATTTCCCGGGAAAGCGGGATTTATTTTTCAATTTCCCATTCAATACAAATCGATGGAAAATATTATTTAATTTTATTTATTTGAACAAATAACATTTCCTGAGATCAATTAAATAAGTTTATAAATGCATTCAACTTTCTCAAATTTCTGTAGTAAAAAGAAAAAGTGCTTAAGGGCACCTTCGTCTTAATGAGCAAAATTTCAATTATTTTGTAGGATCAGTAGCGTTTAGAAATAAAAACTTAAACAACTATAACCGAAGAGAACGAATAGTTATATTTAATTCGGATAAAATTTCCAAAGGCCACCTTTAAAGATTTAAATTGTTAAGTTAAGTTAAGCATTTACAGAATCGCTTGAAAGCCTATTTTTAATTTTTATCAAGAAGATTTCAATGAGATAACACGTTTCCTTTCTACGGATGTTTGCCTTTATAGTCGAAGGAACATTATATAACGGCTGAGTTCCAAAACGTCGGTTGCAAAGCAACTATCTTTTTTAAATGCATGCTACAATGCAACCGTGTAGGTTATTACAATTCTATTTGTAATAATAAAACTTGAATATACATTTTTGACTTGTGCTGCAAAGTATATTGATGTTTTGGAACTCAGCCAACCTCTAGACACCTTCATTTTTCTAAGCACTTCCTTCAAAACTTTTAATTTTTTTTTTAAAAAATTATTTTCTTCGAATCGAATAAGCGTTTTTCTTTATTAATTACTTTTGTCATAATTTCTTACAGAATCTAATCCGAAAAATGTTTTATGCAGATTCAAGTGGGTACAACATTTTTTCGTTTTTATAAAATAAATCTGAGTCTTTAAATAAATTAAATATTGTGTACATTTTCGAAATTTCAGAGCATTGACATCTCTTTGGCGTTTCGCAAAACTGTCTTTAGTCAAAAACTGTAGTTTTTCGTTATGTTATATTGAAAAATATTTATTTGGTGTATTTCATTGACTTTTTTTCTAAGAGAAGATGATAACGATTAGAAGAAGTTGTGATAGACTAAAGTAATTTAAACCAAACAAAAGAGAATTAAAAAGATTGAATTAAAGCCAATCAAAAACTCAAAATGAGTTTTTTGACCTCAGACCTTTTTGCCTAACGGCTAAAAGTTGCCATAGTTACATTAAAAAAATCCCGGGAATTCCCGCACAAATTTCCCGGGATTTATTTCCGGCATTCCCGTATGAAAAACACTAATTTTGCTGCATAATAGATTTATTTGTTTTAAATAAAGTTTTTTTTTTTGTTTAATTTTCAGACGCATCATAAACAGTGGTTTAACTAAAATACCAGATTTAATACATCTACCAACCACAAACATATTGCAAATGATGTAAGTATAAGTGTTGCTTAAATTTGTATAAACACTCTTTAAGTAGAATTTCAAAAAAAAAATTCCTGCTTTTAAAATATTGTTGAAGAAAGTAAGTTAGCACCAAAAATAAAGTCTTAGATGAGTTCAGGCAAAGATAAGTGGTTGGCCAGGAGATTGCACAAAGCATCAGGGATGCAAATTGTCATATGCGGAAGAAATTATGTTTTTACCATATCGCACCTTTCCTTAATCACTTTCCTACTACATTTCATATTTTATAGTCTATAAGATTTTCTAGACCATTCGCCAATCCATTGCCTATCTTAATCCTGTTCTCTATCCCAATTCCATTTTCTATCCAATTATGCGTCTCATAATGAATTTTCCCCTGTCATATTTTCCCAATCAATCTGTTTTATCTATTCCATCAGCCAATCCATTTTCTATTTTGATTTTATTTTATATCGCAATTCCATTTTCTTTCCAACTTAGTGTTAAATAACGTCTCTCACAAAATAACCAATTTATTCCCTGTCATATTTTCTTTATTAATTTATATATTTTCTTTTTCATTCGCCAACCCATTCCCTACCCGTTTTTACTATCTATCCCAATTCCATTTTTAAGCTATATACGTACCTCACAACTTGTCTAACAAGATACCCTATTCCCTCGCAACATACTTTCTACCCCCCAGTTTTATTCCCTATCATATTTTCTTAGTCAAATCATATTTTCTATCCCATCCACCCACCCATTTGCTCACCCATTAACTATCCCAATCTTATTCAGTACCCCCATTTAATTTTCTGTCCAATTACGTATCTTATAACGTATCTCACAAGATACCCTATTCCCTCGCAACATAATTTCTACCCCAGTTTTATTCCCTGTCATATTTTCTGAATTAATTCATATTTTCTATTCCATACGCCAATACATACCCAATCACAATCTTATTCTTTATCGAAACCCCACTTTCTATCCAATTACGTATTTCACAAGATATCCGGTTCCCTCGTTATATATTCTGTATCGCTAACATATTTTATCAATAACTTCGTCTATCCCATTCGCCAACCCATTTTTTATTCCAATCTTCTCATTCCATTTTATTCCACTCTTATTCTCTATTCCAATTCTATTTTCTATCCAATTACGTTGCTCATACCATATTCTGTTGCCTATCCAATTTACTTATTCATCCCCAATATCCTTCCCTAACATGTCCAATTCATAAGCTCGTAGTAACGTCGTATTCGTTGTATAATCGTATAATTATACAATATTGTCTTTTTGTTGTTGTTTATTTTCATACAAATGTATTGTCGGGTTAAACGATTGGTTTTTATGGTTTTTGAAAACTTTGGATTCGTACCAGGGTCCTGTTTCTCAAAGCTAAAAATAACAAATCTACATTATCTTCAGCGACGAGGGACACTTGCACCTCATTTAATTCGTTAACAAGGAGAATTGCTGCATTTGGGCAAATGAGTATCCACGAGTGATTGTTGAAAGGCCGATGCATTCACAAAGAGTGACTTTTTGGTGCAGCTTATAAGCTGGCGGCGTCACCGGGCCTTAATTCTTCGAAAATCAGGTCGGCCAAGCAGTAGCCGTGAATGGTGTTCGCTATCACAAGATGATAACAGACTTTTTTGGCCAGAAATTGAGGATATGAACCTACAACATATATGTTTCAAACAGGAAGATGCCAATTCCCAAACAGCCAACGAAACAATGGCTCTTTTGCGCAAGAAATGCAATGGCCGTGTTATCTCACGTCGTGGCTATGTTAATTGGCTGCTAGGATCATATGATTTGACTCCGACTTCTTTTTTTACGGATATTTAAAAGAAAAAGTGAACGTCAATAAGCCACAAATAATTCAATAGCTAAAGGATAAGATAATTCGGCAGAAAACCGCCATTTAAACTGAATTATGTCTTAAGGTCATTGAAAATATGGACCATCAGTTGGTGGTATGCCACCGAAGAGGGGGCGAGCTTTTGGCTGATATTTTGTATCACACATAATTTTCCCAGATCCTTCTATCATTACAAAAAATATTAAGATAATTCTCTTAAAAAAATTTGTTTTATTTACAACGACATGTTTTTGCCATCTGACCTGTCAAATTTCCCACTGCAAAATACATACATGTCGTGTCTTACCTTTTTAATTTTGCTTCTGTTAAAGTCAGATGCAAAGTCATCTGACAAAATTTCAATTAGAGCCAGCCAAGGTATATTTATAGCAGGTAGCCGCGAGATTACAACAATTGTACAATAAAACAAACAACAGGGCTTTTTATTGTTGTTATGTGATACGAACTGTCAAACAGCAAAAGGGTTGATAAGAGACAAAAACGACAAAAGATAAAGACAAAAAACTTGTTTACTTGTTTACTATACAACATTTGACAGTACGTATCGCAAAACAAGCAAATAAAAAATAAACAGCTGGCTTTCCGAGACTACCTGCTATAATTATACCTTGGAGCCAGCTCTATTTTCTTCTGACAAACGATCTGACATCAGAAATCTATGCCGAGAAGAAACCGGCAGCGGCGTCCACTATTGACGGAATTATTAGCCGGCTGAAGTAAATATTTTACAATTCCGAGATATGTATGATCATCCCACCATTGAATAGAAATTATGTAAATATATATATATATAAAAACCGTTTCATTATAATATCCTAAATTGGTATCTTTGAATTAAATGAAAAGTATGTTAAGATGGCTAAATTATTTTACGGCGTAAATAAAAACTTTCGTGGCGGCATTTTTATTTTGGTTTTTGCAATAACTATGCGAAAAAAACAGAGACAATGTCAGAAGCAAATTTTGACAGAAATGCACAATTACATGTGACTTGAATAGTTGACAAGTCAGATGTAAAAAAAACATGTCGTCTACATGCACCTTAACCAGTTCACATCAAATAAAAACCCCAATACCTGGTTAAATTTCATGGTATCGAAGAAAACAAAAATCGCAATTTTTTAAACTATAAGCATTACGACACAGCTTGTGAATTGGACAGTTTTCTTAATCAATTCGAATTTGCTGTTTTATTATTTATTATTTACTATACAATTCAATTATTCATTTCAATTTTCATTTTATTCGTTATACTATTTCCTTTTTAAATTCTATTCTCTTTTCAATTTTTTATATATTCCTATTCCTATTCCATTTTCTCTAACACTAACACAGGGTCTCCACCTGAGATAAGATATAAGATTTTTATATCAGCAAACGTCAAATTCAATCGCAGAGAGTATTATCTTACGTGTGGACTCTCAAATAGTGTTAGTATTAATATTATAATAAATGTTATGAGACAGTTGTTATAAGAAATCTTATAACAACTATCTTATAAGATGAGCTGTCAAAAATACACATACATACACACATATAAAACAATAATAAGACGATTTCATTAAAATGTTTAATTTTTTTGTGCAAACAGTGAAAATCTTGTGATAAGTGTTTATAAAAACAATATTTTTAACTAAAAAACAAGAAAAAACTAAAAAAAAGAGCAAAAACGACATAAGTTTACTGCACGAGAATCATTCGATTATGAAATCTTATAAGATACGTGTTCCCCTTGTTTAAGATTAAGATTAACATGAAGAAATTTGTTCTCTCATTCTGCCGACGTTCTCTCACATATTATATCAGATATTATCTTAGGTGAAGACCCCATGTAAGGCCCGTTTGCACGACTTAACGATAGCTAAATGTAGGAAGTTATCGAACAGATAATGAGCTTTTAATTATCACAAGTGCCCTTTAATCTAAAAGTGAAGGATAAGCTAAAGAGAGGAACGTTCTACCTTTAAATTTTGTCGTAAGGTTTAGATTTAAGATTGCCATATTATATTCACATATTTTTTATATATGGCAACTCCAATTATTCGTATATTTTGTAAATGTAAAAAAAGTACGTAGTTGCCAGTTTGTATTTTTATTTTGGCAAAAATAATCGGTATTTTCTTTAGTATTGCCACATTTTCAAAAATTATAAGTTTATTTTATACAGAAGTTGTGAAAACGAAAAATAGTTGAAGGTAACTTTATTCCTCACTAGTGCTAAAGGTACCGTTTACTATTTCGAACTTTATAGGTAAGTCGTGAAAACGGCCCTAAGAAAATTACAACTTTACAATTTTTAAAGAGTTGGCCATTCATAAACGTCAAATTGAGTGTTGTTGGCACTCTATTAAAAATGTTGTTATTTTTCACAAAAAGTACTAAGATTTACATCTTTTTTTAAGATAATCAACTATGATTATTAAAAAAAACTCCTTTTTAATTTAATCAAATTTTAATTTTTTTTTAAACGTCGTTCTTCAAAACAAAATTAAAAAAGGAATTCTATACAAAAAAATATTAAAAAAGAAAAATTATGTAACAATTAAATAATCAATTAATTCACTTTTAACAGCGTTTATTTGGCATCTTAAAAAATATCAATTACAGGTTTTTTTTGACAGTTAAAACTTTTGTACTTTTTACTTTAAACTAAAAAAATAAAATACCGTTCACGTCAATAAGAGTGCAATTTTCCTTTTTTCCAACCAAAAAAAATTTGAAATGAATACCCTTACTTTGTTATCTTTTCTTAATTCCATTTCATCCCATTCGCTTTTTTACTGCAATTACTTTTACCATTCTCTATCCCATTTGCTAACTCAGTCCCTATGCCATTTTATGCAGTATTACCTATCTTACGCCTTTAACTATTGCCTATACTATTCTTTTTTTTTCTATTTATTCTATTTCCTGTCCTTTTCTATTTCCTACCTCACTTCCTATTTCATTCTTTTCTTATCTCCCAATCTTATTCTTTGTAACAGTTTTTTCTTGATTGCCATACGATTTCCTATTACATATCCTATCTCATTGTCTTTATCATCTTCCATCACATTCTCTTAAGTACAGAGTGGCGCGGGATGAGCCATAACTTTTTCGATAGTTATATTGTTTTTTTTTTTTTTGCATTTTTTGTCAGCATTTTGTGGAGAAAACTTGGGGATATTAATATATAAACCATAAATGCACAATCGTACAAGGCACCAAAAAAATTGAATTTAATTTTTCAATTCAAGAATCCATTGTGTTGACACAGCGTGTATTTCGTAGACATTTTAATGTGTGAATATGAGACAATGTTGGAAAACTGATTTACTCTAGCTGTGGAAGAACATCAAACCTTGTACTTAAAGTTTCTGAATGACCACGTATTTGGCGAACGCCTTATTTTGAGCCAAAGCGATTTTAACTTGCCTCCACGCTCACAGAATTGCTCATATCCTGGCAGTTTTCTTAAGGAATATTTAAAGGAAAGAAAGAAACTCTAAATCCAAAATAAAATCATCATCGGAAATCTCTATTACACTCGAAATTTTGCAAATAGTTGTGGAAAATTTGTGAGAAAGAGTACGTAGTATATGTGAAGGGGAATATTATTTTTCAAAGAAAAAAAAAACTAAAATTCTCTATTAAAAAAAAATTACTAGCATTTGCAATAAAAAAAAAATATATTTCATATCTAAAGCTATTCTGCGCGATCCTGCATTTGCTGTATAATTTCCAATTATATAGGGAACTCCCGAAAATATATTCAAATCATTCCTTTAAGTTACATTCAGAACTTCCTTATAACTCTCAAATATCTCAAATATCAAATCGAGCTTAATAAAATCGATCCAGATTCATTGTTCGATTATCAATCTTTCATCCTTATTCCGTTATTCGTTTAGCTAAAGCTAAATCTCGATCGCTTAAATGCCTTAGAGAATACAAAATTTGAACATTTTAGCGATGACATTAAAAGCTAAAATGGCGGCGAATTAAATTGTTATGACATCGCCAAATTTAGCATTGCCCGTTTCAGTATTGCATTCGTAGCCAAAAATCGCCTAATAAAATTTATAGATTTTTAGCGATGAGATAAAGCTTTAGGGAATTACAGAAAACTGCCACTATTCTAAACTATTAACTATCATTTTATATTCTATGTTATAAAAATAGCTCCAAACTTATCCGAAGCGTTTAAAATGTGGTCAATTGATTAATCCAATTCCAATTTTATGTTACTGCAATTTCTTATAAAGGGTGTTTTTTATAGAGTGACACAAGTTTAAATCCTTAATAAAACAAGGAAATATATTTTAAATATCAATGAAACGGCATTTATTGGAAAGAAAATTTTATGAAATTAATGTTTAAATACGATTTCTGCTATGTGGCCGGCACGGCTGGCACGTACGGGCCCAATCTGTAACTCCAATTTTCAACAACTTTTCGCAGCATTTGCAGCCGTATTTTGCTGATAACTGTTTGAATGTTGATTTCCAGGTGTTCAATTGTTTATGGTTTATCGACGTAGACAAGTGACTTAACATAATCCCAAAGAAAATAATCCAGTGGGTAATAACACGATCTTGGTGGCCAATTAAGTGAAACTATTTTTTCATCAAAAAATTCTCTGAGTAAATCAATTGTAGCGACCGGTGTGTGGCTTCTTCCTGTTGTAACCACATATCAGCAAGATTAATGCCACTTAATTGAGGTATTAACAAATTTTGAATCATGTTCCAATACCGTTCACCATTGACAGTAACATAGATGTAATGTTGTTTCGACAAAAGCTTGTGGATTCTCCTCCAAATGCGATAATTCTGCTTATTTACGTACCCATTGAACCAGAAATGGGCTTCATCGGAAAATAAATTTTCAATGGAAATTCAAAATCAATATCAGTTTGTGCTTCAGCCTATTCGTCGAATTGGCGGCTTTAATTCCTGCACAAGTTGAATCATGGAAGCTTTTAAGCCAAATCCTTTCGTAAAATCTTCCATAAAGTGGAAGGACACAACCCCCAGTTGCTTAGAACGGCGACGAATTGATTGATTAGGATCATCTTGAATGCTTTCCTGTACAGCGGCTACAGCAGTTTTCGGCGTCTCGCGGGATGCACATTATCAGTAACAGTAAATGTGGTCCGAAAACGTTTTATTGCTCTTCGAATTAGCCGCTCTGAAGGAAGATTACGTACACCATAAAATGGAAGAAGTGCACTATGATTTTGACGAATAGAAAAATTGTTTTGATTAAAAATTTCCACAATTTGCACGAGTTGTTCTGGTCTAAGTCGATTTATAATGAAATTTCAAAGCAAACTTAAAACGCCCGGGAGACTATCAAATAAATACATCAATCACATAGTTGTGTGCGTGCAGTCGTTATTTTTCGGGTTCAAATATGCGTTGTCGGCAATGCTTGATGAAAATCAAAAAGTTTTTATTTTTTTATTTGATGGCTGATTATTTGATAGTCTCCAGTTGTAATTGACAAAAAAATTTTATTTGCTTTGTGTATGTTGTCATGTACGGAAGAAAAAAAAAAATATAAATAAATATAAATATGAATATTATTTGAAACGAACCCTATGAAATCAAAATTACAAATGTTGATTGACGGGTTTATTTGTACGTCTCCAAAAAAGCCTCAAATAAACGACACTAACACATATGCACTGATTGACGGGTTTATTTGAAAGTCTCCAGAGCCCTTAACAAAAATCAACTATCAGCTGTTTAATGGGTGCTCAAATAAAGCAGTGACGCCAACTCAAAGCTGTGGCACTCTAAAAAAACATGCTTTACTATCCAATAGTACACAGAAAGAAAAACACTCGGAATAAATCAAGTTTTTTATGATTAATTTAAGTAGGAGTCGTACTCAAAAATTCAAGTACGAATAAAACTAAAACGTACTCAAAACAATCCAAAATGAGATTACTTTCTAAAATCAATCCCGGAATTTCTTGAAATAAGTATCAAATTCTTAAATCAAGTAAACCCTCCGGCTTACGAATGTTTTGATTTTCTATACACAGAAAGAAAAACACTCGGGATAAATCAAGTTTTTTAGGATAACTTTAAGAACGAGTCGTACTTAAAACTTCAGGTACGATATTTTTGGTTAAATATGTACATACGATTTCTAAAGTAAAAACCATATCAGGCATGATGTTGGTGTTGTATCATGCTGTAAGGTGTGATACGGGTAATTAAATCAATCATAATTATTTTTTTTCTCTAATTTCTTTTTTAGTTTTTTTAAGCACGAGTTCGGAATAAAATCAACTTTATAATAGTTGAATCAAGCGTATTTTGAGATTGATTCAATCTTAGTTTAACTTAAATCAATCTCATATTTGGATTTTTTCAAGTATGAAATCGAGATTGAATATGGATAATTAAGGTATTTTGCGATTGAAAATCCGCACTTAAATCGACCTTTCTGTAATTGATTCAAGAAAATCCATACTAACCGTACTATTAATACCGCTTCGGATTGATTTGAGTACGAATAGATTGATTTTACTTTTGAGTGTACTAACCTTGGTGCAAATTTTATCCCAATCGGAAGACATCGATTTTAAAAGTTAGGTCACTTGACGTGAAATCCCCATATATTTATATAGATAGATAGTTTGGTAAAACCTTTTAGAGAACATCAGAAAAGGTATTAAAACAATTCCCGTAATTTCAGATCTTGATTTTTGAGATGTTGTTAAACTTTAGTTAATCAATGTTAAAAGAAAAGACAAATCAGAATGAATTTAATTTGCGTTTGTCTAAAAACAAATTCTTTTTATTTAGTTTCGATATGTGATATCAAGTGGTTGAGTGATTAATAAGAAATATATATATATATAAATATATATTTTTTTACATG
This sequence comes from Pollenia griseotomentosa, assembly GCA_963931875.1. NCBI lineage: Eukaryota > Metazoa > Arthropoda > Insecta > Diptera > Polleniidae > Pollenia > Pollenia griseotomentosa. The sequence goes on from OZ007560.1 coordinate 223,116,047, forward strand.
AGATAAAAACGTTATAAAATAAAAAAAATAAAGTATTCTTGATGCAAAAATTTTCTTAATAAAGTCTCCATTTCTGATCAAGCATTTCCAAAAATTCGCAAAATGTAGTTCGATCAAACAAACATTTATCAATCAAAAACTCCATTTAAAATTTTTATTTAGTTTTGACCATTTGCATTTAAGTTGAGGATATACAAATTAATCAAAAAGCTCAAAAGAACTTTCCTGTCCTTTTTTTTTGTATAAATCGTATTAAGACATGTTGTTATACAATCCTCTACCAAATCCAATATTAACTTACATTTGAGAAGACTAAAGCAGCTCAAAACTTTCTAACATTTAAAAGATCAATAAAATTTCAATAATTCCTTTTTTTATTACAGAGATCTCGATAACAACCATATAACTCATATTGAATCGAAATCGATTAACATAAAGACTGATCAATTGTATGTATAAAATTATGTTTTGTTTATTGCTAAAGGCTAGTTTACGCTATCACACATGTCTTACATATTCCATTATGCTTTGTGAGATAGAAATCTAATAAGTTTTCTCGGGATTGTCAAACAATTTAATGTAACATTACAGTTTGTAGTCACACTATCACACATGAACTTGCTTTTGTTAAAATGCAACCCTGATCAAATGAAAAGTATTATTGTTTTGAAAAATTTCAAAAACCGTTGAAGTCGTATGGGATGTCAAATTGTTATTCGTAATACTTGTCGTTTTCATGACACATTGCATTCACACTATCACACTTTCGCATATAACTTGAGTTTTTGACATGTATTAATGCAATGTATCATAGTGTAAACTAGCCTTAAGCAATTTTTTATTTAAATAAATTTATTATTTTTTCTAACTAAATTCATCTATATAAAATGATTAAATACATAAATTTAATTTAACGACTTTTGCAGAATTTTAGCAAATAATGATATAAGTTTTATAGATGATTCTGCCTTTCAAGGTTCACAAATAGCTAAATTGTAAGTAACATTTATAAAAAAAAAGAAAAAATTAAATTTTATATAAATAACTATCCTTCTTTCTTTTGTTTGTCTATAAAGAATTTTAAAAGAAAATCATAATTTACAACAAGTGCATCCTAAGGCGTTTCAAGGCATGAGTATGCAAGAAATGTAAGTTTTTACCCCCTACGAACTTTTGGGATTTCAGTAAATAAATTAAATACACAGCAAAGTTGTGCAATAGAAGTGAATAATAATCTGTACATAACTCTTTTTTTTACTTTTCAGAATTAGTTTGTGTATTTAAGTTGATTTAATAATTTTTTAAGCTCCTAACCAAAAGTTATGAATAAAAAAGAAATGTTTCAAAGGTTGTGTAAATTCAAAACGAAATGTAGATTTAATATCTTTTAACTTGCATTAAATTTTAATTGAAAAAGTTTTTAGTAAAATTTGTGATTCCAAAGAATTTTTTTCCTGTTTTTATATCCTTCACCTCATGCTGGTGAAGGTCATTTCGTGTAAGTACCTAGAAATGTTTATCTGGGACTTCATAAATAATATCTGGTGTCTTAAGTTCTTCTAATTCTATTTAGTCCTGCCCTGACTTAACAGAGAAGAATAATTTCGGTGTCAAAATATTTCTAGGGCTTTTAATTGCGTTAACTTTGTGCTCATTTACATTATACGATTTTTGTCGCTGCAACTTTTGACGGTCCTGCTTTAAAATTACATAAGTGCCCGTTTACATTGTGCAATTTTTATCGCTGCAACTTTTTTTGTTTAAATGAGAGAACAATGGGAGAACGAACGAGACAATAAAACTAATCGTAGAGTACACAAGCTTGTGTACCCCTGTTAATTCCTCTCTACCCTCCCGACAATAAAGTAAGAATCGCAGCGAAAAAAGTCGTACAATGTAAACGGGCACTTAGTTAGAGTGACAACGGACATTGGAACATCATAATATTTTTGTCCGGAGCATAATTTTTTTTTACTGATAGTGCTCTGCAGAACGGTTCACCCATTTCGGAAAGTTTATCCGGAAAAAGAGCTACCATATGATTTACAGATTATGATTTATCACAATTATACAAAATGGCAGCACAACTAGCAAACCACTTATTTTGAATGGTTTTCAAAAAGTGAGTTAAAGAAAATGGACAAAAGGGACGAAAGTGATTTAATTATTTTTATATATTTTATTATTCAGCAAAAAAAAAACAATGATATCAACTTTTATGTACTAATTGAAAAAAAGTGGCAACTCAGTTCATTTTGTTCTGAACAAAAATTAAAATTAAACCAATTCAAGAAAAAACTTGCGAACAAAATAATTTATCTCTCTCTCATAAGTAAGTCGTCAATCTCAATATAAAAAAAATTTTTTTCCGGACAAAAATATTGTTCGGAACGCATGCGTGAATCGAGCTTGACAGAAGAACAAGTTATAAAGTAAGAGTCGTATATTCGGCTATACCGAATTTTATATACCCACGGTACGATAAGAGCAGAAAGTTATATAAATACAGTTCTTAAGATATAAATAAATCTATGTTGTGCCACGCCCACTTCCCACTTCCGCCCACATTTTTGATGTTGTGTATTGATAAACAACATGATTCCGTTCTCTTGATATTCAAAAATCTTAAATATCTTTGTACAGAAGTACCACGCCCACTCCTCCAGTTATGCAGAAGAAATGAAATAAAAAACAACAGCAACAAGGGATTTGTCGGTAAAATTAGGGTGATTCGTGATTAAAACAATAATTTAAAAAAAAAACTTTTCAAAAACGTCAACACCTTAGCACTCCATAACTCGATAAATAAACATCATTCAAAAATTATTTGGCACACCATATTTATTAAAGATAAAGTTATGAAAAATACAAAGGAATTTCGCTTTAAATCTACTACAACTTTTCGTTAATTACACGTACGAAATTTGTCTCAGTGTGAATCCTTTATATCCAATTCTTTTTATTTAATTTATTAAATTTTCTTTCATTTAATTAGTTTTTACACTTTTTTACTCCCACTCTAGAGATCTCTCTAGTACCTCTTTGGTACGTTTACCCTCGGCGGGTTTGCAAGATATTGAAGTATTACGTATTGAAAATACGCATACATTAAAAACAATACCGTCCATTTATTATTTTAAGGTAAAACAAGATAATAAAAAAAAACTATTTAAGGATAGAAATCTAATTGAAAAATAAATTTCTTTCTTTATGATTTTCATAAATAGAATTTACAAAAAGCCTATTTAACACATTCCTTTCACTGTTGTGCTTTTAAATTTCCCTCACGGCATGATCCCCGTCGACACGCTGAACGGCTTAAGGAAATCGAAAAATGGCAAAAACAGTGCAGCAATAAAAATGACAACAATAACAGCAACAACAATAATAATGAAATCTCCAAAAACAATATAAAACAGCCAAATAAAAAGCTTCAAAATCAAAAACCTGTTAAACAAACCGGTGAGATTACGAGTGGTGAAGGCAATGAGTTGGTCAGTCGGGTAGGGCCAACTCAAACTGCTGCAGCTGCTGACAGAAGTGCTGATGCTGGTGATGGTGTTGATGACGGTAACATAGATGGCCTTGGTTCTTTTGTTGCCTCTGGTTTTGGAATGTTTTATGAACCAACAAAAAAACAATCAAGTTTAGCCTCTTCTTCCCAGAATGGGGCAGAAGTAAAAGGAAATGGGGAAATACTTAGTTTGCTTTCAAATGTCAAGGGTGCTTTATATAGGTGAGTAAAAGAAAAATAGCAAACATTTAATGAAATTTTATTGATAAAAAAAAATTAGGTTTACTTTGGGATTTTATGCTGTGTTATAATAAAATTTGCTTTTTTTTGTTATTAAAGCAGAAAAACTGAGTCTGCTGTTGTCCATATAAGATTTATCTTTTTAGACAAAATTTCAACTTTTCATAAAAATAAATTTTCATATTTTTGAATGTGTATTCCAAGTCAAATCACAATTTTTAAAAGCTTTAATTAATACTTTAATAGTCTTATTTCTTCAATATTTTCCAGGAATATTTTCTATGCACTATCAGAATTTTCGTTTGTATATTTCTGTTACTTACTTTAGCTATCCTCTGGCTAACAATGAAGGAATAAGACTATTAAAGTATAAAAGCTTTAAAAAATTGTAATTTTCATAAAAATTTTTGGAAACTACTTCTTAAAATGGCTTTTGTGTATCACTGTTTTTCTCTTTTCTTTGCCTTTTATTTCCACGTTTAATATTATTCTTCTTTAAGTGTTCTTTTTTTCGGCGGCCCTAATTTTTGAGGGCTTATTTCATATGAAATAAGACCCCAAAGTCTGGAATAAAATAAGACCCCAATATGTATAATACATTAATTGTACAGTTTTGGTTTAAAGAATCATGCGATAGATAGATTGCGGCCAAGCGCAAGGATTTTCTTCTCTATGACATGCCAACCATCGGCTTCGATAACTAAAGCTCTTCTCTATAGCCGGCCTTTGGCCGGGCGCAAGGATTTTATCCTCTGCGGTATAACAAATACTGGCTTCGCTAACTAAATCTTCTCTGCATAGCAGGCCATTGGCCGGGCGCAAGGATTTCCTCTTCTATGGTGTAACAAATACCGGCTTCGCTAATTAAAGCTTTTCTGCATAGACGGCCTTAGGCCTAGCGCAAGCCCAAATTTAGGAGCTGTACTTAGCTAAGATGGTGTTTGGTATACCATAGAGCAGAAAATTTTAGCTTCCGGCCGAAGGCTCGCTATGCAGACAAGCTTTTGCTTACGAAGGCGGTGTTTGTTATATCATAGAGGAGAAAGTCATTGCGCCAAAAAACGTTTCCGTAATAAATTTAAAAATGAAATAATCCCCAAAAATATATATTGGGGCTTTATTTCATAATGATTATTTGGGAAATTATTTCATATGAAATAATCCCCCAATTAAGAAAATGAAATAACACCCCAAACAAAACTAAATAACCCCCCAAAAATCGTTGTTGTTGTGCTCTGTACAAACTTTTGGGGGGTTATTTCATTATTTTTTTGGGGGGTTATATATTGGGGGGTTATTTCATGCCGCCCTTTTTTTCACATTTAAATATTTCTGCCGTTTAATTTTTTTTTTAACATTTTATGAAAATTTCTCACCTCTGTTGTTCTGTACATATCGTCATGTAAAATCCCAAACAACGTATAATCAAAATATTTTTAATTGACTTTTTTTATTGTTTACGATCAAGTGATCATTATACATATAGAGAGAGCCCTTACCACAAAAAAAGCTTAAGCGACATCATTTTAAATTTTCATTTTTTTTTAATTCCGAAACAACGTATCATCAAAATATTCAAAATTTAGTTTATTTTTTATTGATTACGATGTAGTGATCATGAGCCCCTACAGCGAAAAAGAGCTTAAGCGACATAATTTTAAATTTTCGTTTTTTTTTTTATAAATCCGAAACAACGTATCATTAAAATATTCTAAATTTACTTTTTTTTAATTACGATATAGTAATCATGATACATATCGTGTCCTTACCACAAAAAAAAGGTTAAGCGACATTATTTTAAATTTTCGTTTTTTTTTTTTAAATCCGAAACAACGTATCAACAAAATATTTAAAATTTAGTTTATTTTTTATTAATTATGATCTTGTGATCATGAGCCCTTACCGCAAAAAAAGCTTAAGCGACATAATTTTCAATTTTCGTTTTTTTTTTTAATAAATCCGAAGCAACGTATCATCAAAATATTAAAAGTTGACTTTTTTATTGATTACGATCTAGTGATCATTATACATATCGAGTTCTTATCACAAAAAAAGTTTAAGCGACATCATTTTAAATTTTCGTTTTTTTAATAAATAAGAAACAACGTACCATCAAAATAGATTTTAAAATAATTAAAAAAAGCCTGTAAATTTCGTGTTTTGGCGCTTACGATTATTTTGTAAAAAGGTGTCGAAATGTTTGTGGTAAAGTCTGCCCTCATACAAAAATACTTCCAGGATTGCATTTGTGTTTGATTCATCCAAAAAAATGTCTAGTTCAAAAGGATACTTAAGATTAGGCACGATCAAGTACAGCTTTGTCGCCTATTTTAAACTATTATATTTCGCTTGTGCTTAAGCAAAGCTATAATTTTTTTACTTTAAAGATCCTCACTTTACAAAAAATAAACGTTCAGATAAATGTCATGTGTTAAGCAAGATAACACATTTAAAAGGTTACGACAGACAGCTGACTTTCAAAAACAACAACATAAAGGAACCCTTGTATATAAACAATTGCATATGTTCTTATCAATTTATGTATTTATTTTTTTAAACCAAATGTGTTATTGCATTTATAGTGTTCTTTATGATTCAAATGGTGTTTTCATGTTTTGTATTCATGCTTTTTTATACAACACCTTCTTACAGCCGCTTGATGCGTTCTGACTTTTCCATTAGTCAAGAGGATTTGCAAAACGAAAGCAACGTTTGGTCGCAGGCACCAAAAAGCGATGTGGAATATTTCGTTGAAGAGGATTATTTGTCAGATTCAATGAAGGAAATGTTTGGTAAATTTCATGAACCCATCGACCCAGATGAAAGTCAATTGGATGAATATTGTGGAAACTTTACATTTAGGTAAGTAAATAAGAGTACCTTACATGCTAAAGCTTTTTCTCTTAGTTAAAAAACACAAACTAAAAGTATAACTGAAACATTTTGAATTTACTTTACTAATGGAATGGATAAAACTTGTTGCCAATTAAGTTTTATTAAATGTTCTCTCAATTAAGAGTCTGTTTTTATGTTATTGGCGCCATAAAAGCTCCATTATTTAATTACAGCCTGCACAATAAAAGTTTATTTTACAAATGCACTTGTTGCTGTTTGACATCCGCAATTTTTAATGGTTGTTATGTTTTTATGGATTGGAAGAAGTTACATTTTTATTAGTGAATCCTTAATTAAACGCATTTTGTGTGTGGGTTGTTGCAACTTAATAATTTTTTTCTTAAAACGGTTTTTATCATTGGTACTAACTTAAACTACATAAAAAACTACAAAACTGTGATTTTTGTTGTATTTTTATTTTTTATGAATTTTTAAAGCACACAATATTAGTTTTTTTTTTTAATTTTCCTTTTTTGCAATAATTCAACAATATCTCTAAGACTACAGGGAAAATTTAAAAACAATGAAGAATATAATATGGTTGTCGAGTTTCGGATATTTTTGTTAACAGAATATGGTCAACCGTTTTCGAAGTATTGCAATATTTGTAGTGAAAGTGACTTTATTTTGGACATAATTAATTAATAATTATTAAATTTTACAATTGAATTGTAAATTGAATTTGTTGAAAATAAAATTTTAGTTTTATTTTCTTGCTTTAAATTTTACAATAAGTTAAACATAAGTTTAATTTTTGAAAACCATTTAAATTATCGTTTAACTGAAGTTGTTCATCATGTTATTCGTTTCTTTATATACATTTTGAAAAAATTCTACATTAGATTACATTACATTGCATTACATTACATTACATTACATTACATAACATTACATTACATTACATTACATTACATTACATTACATTACATTACATTACATTACATTACATTACATTACATTACATTACATTACATTACATTACATTACATTAAATAACATTACATTACATTACATTACATTACATTACATTACATTACATTACATTATATTACATTACATAACATTACATTATATTACATTACTTTACATTACATTACATTACATAACATTACATTACATAACATTACATTATATTACATTACTTTACACTACACTACATTACATTGCATTACATTACATTACATTACATTACATTACATTACATTACATTACATTACATTACATTACATTATATTACATTACTTTACACTACACTACATTACATTACATTACGTAACATTAAATTACATTATATTACATTACATTACATTACATTACATTACATTACATTACATTATATTACATTACATAATATTATATTACATTACATTAAATTACATTACATTACATAACATTACATAACATTACATTACATAACATTACATTACATTACATTACATTACAATACATTACATTACATTACATTACATTACATTATATTACATTACTTTACACTACACTACATTACATTACATTACGTAACATTAAATTACATTATATTACATATTAAAGCAGCATTTATCACATTTAAACAACGTGGAAAATTGCTAAATTTAGCCACTAAAAAGCTAAATTGGCAACATGGAAAACAAGTTAAGGTTCTATACATATTCATCTTTACCCTCTACTGAAAGGCGAAGGGTGTTATTGAAACTCTTCTCTTACCTTAATTTAAAATCATGTCTGGTTCCTGCAAGCAAAAGAATCATATTGAAATTTGAGTCATAACATATTTAACTTAAGCGGCTCATACACTTGCAATAAAATTGTAATATTTTACGTATTGAAAATTATATCGCCAATGTGTATGTGATATTCGAAGGTGGCACAATATATCGACAACAATCAAAAGACTTTTGATTTTTATTGCTAAAGCGAAATGTGTTGGCAACATTGCACAATGCTGTTTATGTTATACCTATAGGTTATGTTCACCTTTTGAATGAATGAAACCATTGTGCGACTTATTGCATAATATAGGACAAAATGGAAATAATATGGCGAATATCATAAACAATAGAATTGCAAGTGCATGGGCCGCTTTGTTGAAAGCTTTAACACTTTTGTTATTCAAAAAATCTTTCAAATGTTTATATTATTAAAAAATTAAACGAGAATGTAAAACTCCTTTTTGAATTCAAATAATATCCTTTAATTCTGCCCTTATGCAAACAAATAAATAACTAAACCTTTTTTGGATTTTTTTTTTTGCCAATATACAAAGAAAACATGATGTCGAATGTTATCCCATCCCGAATGCATTAAACCCCTGTGAAGATGTCATGGGCTATCAGTGGTTACGTACATCTGTATGGATTGTGGTCGGTTTGGCTGTTATTGGAAATGTAGCTGTTCTCGTTGTGATTCTGTCTATAAAGTAAGGTTACCAAACAAATTTTGCGTTCACTGTCTGTTTGTTGCATGAGAATTTATGTGGTTTTAATAAAAAAAAAATTATGGTATTTTTTTTTTTTTTTTTTTTTTGTAATTGCAGAGCTGAAACACCATCAGTGCCACGTTTTCTGATGTGCCATTTGGCATTTGCTGACTTGTGTCTGGGTCTATACTTGCTATTAATAGCATCAATTGATGCTCATTCCATGGGTGAATATTTCAATTATGCTTATGATTGGCAATATGGTGAGTATATCGTAAGAGTTTTCCACTTTACTAAGTATGAAATAACGTTTGATTGCGGAAAAAGAATACTTGAGGTATTATTGATTTCTGATTATGAAAGCGATTTGAGAAATTTGGCATTGAAAGTAGGATAATAACTAGAAAAACAAAAATTGAAAAAATTGAAAGGTGTGTAAAATAAAAAAAAATGAAGGTTTTCCTAAAATGCATATATGTATGTAGAAAGTTTTGCTTCGAACATATGTTCGAAAAAAATTAAACTTGTTTTGTTTAAATAAATTCGTTTTAAACACATACACATGAACATTATTTTTTTAGTTTTTCAAAAAATTTAAATATTCGTTCAAACAGAACTGAGTCAAGATCACATATTTCATACAATTTGACTTGAAAATTTGTTTAGAAATCCATCATGAAATAAAATATATTTTATTTTAAGAACGTTTCTTCTTATTTATAATTATATTTATAAAAGTAGATAGCCAGGCCGCTCTCAGAGAACTATCTTCTTTAGAGGTGAGGTCTAGATTGGTCATGGTCTTATTTGCATCTCTAAACGATTTGGGGATGCACAATGATTTGAATTTGTGCTGGGTACCCGGCTAAGAGGGCTACATTGGCAACGAAAGTGCTGACTGCTTGGCAAACAGGTTGTTATGGTTCATGCTTTCTATCTTAAGTGTCCAGACTTCAGCGCTGTTCAAAAGTACTGACCAAACATAACTTTTTAAAAACCTTAATTTAAGATTAATATCAATGTCACGACTCTAGAGTTTAAGAAAGGATGATTTTGCTATTTCCACTCGTCATTTGATATCCTTATCAAATTCCAAAGTTTCAATTATACAGCATCAATAATATTTAAAATCAGGGTCTCGTTTGTATGTTGGTTACTCTAGATGAGGCATTGAAGTTTTGGTATAGCGCTTATGCCAAAAAGTCATAGCGAAGAAAAAGGACAATAAAGGTTTACATGACGTTTTCTGAGAATATATCCTTCCCTTATAGTTTAAAAAAAACTGTAAATTTTTGTGAACGTCCATGAACGAACTTAGAATTTAATAATATACTATTGAAAGTAAAAATTACTGCTTTGTGCTGCATACGCCATCTTTCTAAATTAATTTTTGAAAAATAAATGTTTGTGGTGCAAACATAGTATGTTTACTGATTTGTATTGAGTTGTTAACATTTTATTTTGCTTTTGCTTTAACTACTTTTTTTAAGCAAAGCAAAGCAAAAGTCAAATTTATTTTGTAAGTTTTTGTATGAGGAATTTGCTGCATTTGCCAAACAGTGATGTGTACACTGAAAGAATTTTCTTCGCAATACCAATGAATTTTGACATTTATCCCATGAAAAATTGCATTAAAAAGGAACCTATGCAGCGCTTCGTTGGATCAATAAAACCTGTTTCATTAAAATGTATTTAATGAAGTATTACATTAGATCTATGAATCTTATTCATTGGATGAATACTTTCAATAAAGAAAAAATTTTTTTTTCTTATTTTATTTTTTTTTATTTTTTTTATTAATGTTTGTTTTTTTATTTAATTTTTTTATTTTATTTTATTTTTTTTTTCTGTCTCTGGCGGGAATCGGTCGCGCTACCTCGGTGCTGATAGACTAGCTCACTACCAGCTAGCCTACCGTGGCAGTGTAGTTTTTGGATAAAAAAACCATGTTTTTTACTCAATTAAGAGCGTAAATATGAGATTAAATTGTCCATAAAAACAATAACAACGTTGATTGAAAGTGGATTGAAAGTTTTTGTTTCATTACTATAATGACATTTTTATTGTCATAATGAAAATTTAAATTTATGAAGGCAATTATTGAAATATGTTGCTTTTATAAAAAAATTTTTGATTTCATAAATTTAATGGCATATAACATTAGATGTATGAAATAATTAAATCTTACATTTTTGAATTAACAATTAAACATTTTTTTAAGGAAACTATAATTTTGTATTAATTTATGAATATAGTTATGTTTGTATATTGTTTTTTTATGTTCCCAATTAAAATTTTTTGTTTAACTTGGACAAACTTATGTTTTTATATATCCAATGAAAATTTACGTTACGAAATCCAATGAAGCGATTTTAACGAAAAGACTTCATTATAACTAGGAAATTCCATTTAGACAATGAAAATTTTCATTTAGCCAATGAAAATTTTTTTATGAAAATGATTCATTAAATATATGAAGCATTTTTCTTTCAGTGTAGAGCAAAACAGTTTTTAATAAGCTTTTAAATAGTTGATATGGAGCATAATTAATTTTTAAATTCTCTGAAACCATAAAAAATTTCGTGAAACTGGTTTTGGATTTTTAATATATATTCAGAATATATGTGCCCCATCCCTTACCTAACTTTTTTTAAAAATGGTCGGTGGGTCAAACCAGTAATGAGCTGACGAAATGTTAGATAATAATGGAGAAAATATACATCCCTGAAGAACTCCTCTGTTAATTGGAATGACGTTTATTGTTATATCTTCCGCTCTTACTTCCGCTTTATTATTTTTATTGCATACGATGTTATTCGAATCAAGATTAAGTGCTTGAAGAATATTGGTCTGCCACTGAACTGAATATTATATATACCTAATAATATTGGACATTGATTAGAAATAAAAAAGTGTTTTGTATTTTAAATACACAACTAAGATGTGTCATGTATTTTAAATACCCGACCAAAATGTATTTTGTTTTTACGTCAATGCATATGTATTTTGCCCAACCCTGCTTGTAATTAGGTATTTTTGATTAAATTAAACATTTGAATTAAAAAGTAAAAATCATTGATTATTTAAATTAACTCAATAATTCATTTAATTAGTAATAATAAATAAAGTTGAAAGAATATTCCAAACCCTGATTGTTGTTAATACACAAGTTTAGCAGTCTTTTAATTGCTTGATATGATAACTCTCCTTCCCTCTTCCATTTTCCTCTGCATAATTATTTAGCTTATTTTTGTCTACATATTTACAGGTGCTGGTTGCAAAGTGGCTGGTTTCCTTACGGTGTTTGCCAGTCATTTATCTGTCTTCACATTGACCGTTATAACGATAGAACGTTGGTTGGCGATAACTCATGCCATGTACTTAAATCATCGCATTAAAATCAGGCCAGCTGCTTATATCATGATTGGCGGTTGGATTTACTCTGTTGTTATGTCCTTATTGCCGTTATTTGGTATAAGTAATTATTCATCGACAAGGTAAGTAAAAGCAGCAGAACGACATAAAACCACATAAAATAAAAAAGTTTGCAGGAATTACTTACAAGATTAAAAGTAATTAGTTTTATTTTTTTTTTTTTTGCTAATTCCTTTTTTAGTATTTGCTTACCCATGGAGGATAGAGATCCTTTTGATACAGTTTATCTGGTGGCCATTATGGGTCTAAATGGTATAGCGTTTTTTATTATCGCCATTTGTTATGGGCAAATTTATTTGTCTTTGGGTGAGGAGACACGACATGCTCATGGTAATTCCAGGGGTGAGATGAGTGTGGCCAAGAAAATGGCTTTACTGGTAAGTTGTATTTGGAAAACAGATTTAAATTTGAGTAAAATTTTTAACTAATTGCTTAACTTTGTTTAAGGTTTTCACCAACTTCGCCTGTTGGGCTCCCATAGCATTTTTTGCTTTAACTGCTTTGGCGGGTTATCCATTGATAAATGTAACTAAATCAAAGATATTATTAGTGTTTTTCTATCCCCTAAACTCATGTGCAGATCCTTATTTATATGCCATATTAACCTCTCAATATAGACAAGATTTGTATACCTTATTGGCCAAGTAAGTTGCATGAAAAAAGGAAGAATTAATTTGTTCTCTCAATATCTTGTCTCTTTTAGATTTGGCCTTTGCAAACAAAAAGCTTTAAAATACAAAAACAGTATCTCATTTCCGGGCACAACAAATTTCACCTGCTCCGTTCAACGCGGCTCTCTGATACCAAAAACTCAGCAAAGTATTACTCCACCTGAATCTCAAACAATGCTAAAGAACAAAGAGGATTTTGTATGAGAGTGGCCGAATCGTGGGAAGGAGAAAGAAACAGAAATTAAGATCGAAATAAAATAAAATGAAATGTGTAAAATAGAGATGCAAAACGAAAGACAGAAACGAAGTGATGTGATGTCCAAAGTAGCTGATAAATATGAGAAAATAGCTTAAGCCTAGATATGTAGTTATATCTATTAAAATTTATTTTTTAAAATAAAAAAAAAAACATATTTTATGTGTATATATTAGTTATATGTATGTATCTATGTGTGCATGTATGTATGTATGTATCTATTTATACAAATGAAAGTCTGTAAAGAATATTGATAAAATTTTAGACAGAATTGATAAAAAAAAAAATTATTGACCTTCAAGAAGATTTAAGAAAATATTTATTTAAAAATTGGCACAAACTATTTTGAGATCGTTATCAATTTCGAGCCAGAAAAAAAAATGTCTTTAGAAATAAACGCCATTTGAATAAAACCTTTTGTAAATCGAATAAAGCAGCAAAAGTGTCCCGTCTTACGAGCACATGGCCCTACACGTAAAGAAAACCCATTGCTCTATATGGTCACCTCAAACAAAACTCTGTTTAACGAACAAATTTTAAACATGTCGCTGTAACCATATTTTTTCACCGGCAACCGTTTTATAGTTTAAATTAAAAAAAAAACATTTTCCTCTTTACCAAGAGCAATATCCCAGCAAAAACTTTACTTACCTGGTAATTAAGCAAGTAATGTTGGAGAAAAATCAAGGACCCTAAATAATAATTATGCTCATTTTTCAGGTACCAACAAATTTACCACTTTTAAGAAATATTCTAAAAAAAAATGCGCATAATTATTATGTATAATGAAAATAAATATTTGTTAAACATAACTTTTATGATCGATAAATATTTATTTCGCTTATAGATAACTATGTATTACTAAAGATTTTTTTTGTTTTTATTTACGATAATAATTATTTTGAATATATTCTTGATATTAATTGTTTTATGTTTGCAGATTATATACATACACAATAAAATTAGCCATAACCAGAGAAACCAGAAATATGCTCTAAAAACGCGTTTTATGCGCATTAAATATGCAGTAAAAACTGGAAAATATGCCCTGAAAATTGTTAAAAATATGCCCTAAAAAATCAAAAATTGCTCATTTGAAGCCAAAATATTCAACAATTTAATAACAAAATTTAAAAAAAAAAACCTGAAAATATTATCGCTTAAGCCCATATTAGGTTAAAATTCATATAAGAGATGTTTGCGCTAAACATTATCTAGATATTAACATCTATATGGATTTTTTTTCTTACATAATTGAGGTTCAATGTCGTTATTCTACCGAATTATCTCATCCTTTATCTCTTGAATTGTTCTTGGCTTTTTGGCGTACACTTTTTCTTTTAAATATCCCCAAAGAAAAAAGTCCAATGCTGTCAAATCACATGATCGTGGCGACCAATTAACATCGCCATGATGTGAGATAACACAGACAATGAAATGCTCGCCCGAAAGAACCATTGTTTCGTTTTGTGGCAAGTTTCGACTGAGTGGCAAGTGGAACCACATCCTCATTTTCTGGCCACAAAGTCCGTTCACGGTTACTGCTTGGCCGACCTCATACTAGACCCGGTTTGCTGAAATTTGCGCACAATTCTTCGGATTGTGGACACATTTTGTCGAAAGCTATGGGAATTATTCTGCAGCAGTAGAATACAAATTAAATGTTTTGAGTTATTTATATATTTTTATTATTGCTTAATATGAATGGCTTTATTCATTAAAAATATTTCAGTTTTATAACAGGTGTATATAAGAAATTTCATATGAAAATTTGCTAAATAATCCTTTTATAAAAATAAGGTCGAAATGATAATGAAACTTTAGCTACCAATAGAGCAGTAGTAGTCTTAAAATCCAATCATTTGCTTCTTCTTCTTTTGTAGTTTTATTTTATTTTTTTTTATTTTTAATTCAACAATTTTATATTAACGTAGTAAAAAAGGAGAAGTTCAAGTAGAATTAAAAATAAGCTTTTGATGTAGCAATAAAGTAGACGAACAACAAAGTAGTCATCATTGCTGGTTCAACATAAGTAATTGTTGTTTTTGTTGTGGACTATCAGATGTTCGTTAAATAATCGTTCTTCTGAAAGTTTTTTTTGTTTTTTTTTTCATATGCTACCTTATTGCTACATCATATACGTCTTGATTGCTACTAGGGATGACTATCTCGAAATCCCGATCCCGAAAAATTTTCGGGTTTTAGTAATTTAGTTTTCATAAAAAAAGAAATTCATCATGACATTCCTAGCCCTTAAGGCTAGTTTACACTATTATACTTTGTATTAATACATGTCAACTCAAGTCATATGTAAAAGTCTGATAGTGTGAATGCATGTGTGATGAAAATGACAAGTATTTTGAAAAAAAGTTTGACATCCCATACGACTTCATCGTTTTTTGAAAAATTTCTAAACAATAATACTTTTCATTGCATCAGGGTTGCATTTTATTACATGTATGAATGTTTATACTTTGTGGGATGGTGTGAACACAAACTGTTATGTTAAATTAGACTTTTTGCAAAAAACTTATTCGATTTTTATCTCACAAAGTATTGTGGAATACGTAAGACTTGTGAGATAGTGTAAAAAAGCCTTTAGGAGGATAAGGAACACAACATTGATCTTTAATATCGTTACCTTAATATAAAAAGGCCCCAACTCATCAAAAACACTTTTTACAGGAGAAGGAAAAAACTTAATAAAAGCTGAAATAATATAGCTACACAAACATTGTCAAAAAACATCTTTATTAAAATTAAACGAGGAATTCAGATTGAAATACATATGTATGAGTATGTATGAGTCAGTGTTTTTTTCTTTCGAAAAATTGTGTGTATGAGTTAGGGCTTTTTTTCTTTAGAAAAATTGTCTGTATGAGTTAGGGCTTTTTGTGTTCTGCTTATAACTTCTTTATTTTTAATCTAATTTGCTTGAAATTTTAATAGAATGTGTATTAGCAACCATTCTACAAGAATCAATAAAAAAACGGATTTCCAAAAATAATGAGTTGGGGCCTTTTTATATTAAGGTAACGATATGTATTTGACTAACTCTGTTAATACTGTCATTGAAACCGAAAGAAAAAAAGTTAAACTTTGTTATTCTTTCTAAGCGTGTCCAACACACAGAAAAAATTATCAGTAATTTTTTATCAATTAAAACAAAAATTGTCAATGCTATTTTTGGGAATACAAAATTCATTATTAATAAGATTTTCGTATGACGTGCAAAATTCGCAATTTTTCATATTTGACAAATACACTGAAATTTACTGTTGAGAGAAAGCTAGCTTTCATAAAGTATTTACATTTTATTAATGTGCTAATTGAATCAATTATTTGTTTTGTTGAAAGAAAATTAAAAATATAATTTTGATTTGATTAACATTTTAGTTGTTTTGAAATAAAATTTTTATTAAAATTTTAATTAAATAACAAAAAATCTTTATTGATTTTTTCGTTTATAAAATAATTTTAACTTGTAGAATTGTTGTTGGGAATTGTCAAAACCTGAGCTATATTTAATTAAATCAATAAACACATTGTTTGAAATGGGAATTTTTTTTTTAAAATTTTTTTAATTAAATTTAAAAATATCATTTATTGAAAAAAAATTCACACTTTTTATAGAATAAATATAATGGTAATAGGTGCAAAATCAACAAATTGCTTGCTTGATTCTACGCAGAGAAAAAAAATCAAAATTGTCTCCAATTACCAAATTCATACCAAACTCATAGAATCAAGCAACACACTTGTTGATTTTACACCTATTACCAAAATGTTTATATTGATTTCTAAAAATTGTAAAAATTTAATATTTTGATTTTTTTTTTTCAATTACATAATTACAAAAATTATCAAAAAACTTTGCCGTTTCAAACAATGTGTTGATTGATTTTGACAATTTCCAACAACAACTTAATATTATTTTATTTTTAACGATATAATTTTTTGTTGTTTAATTAATATTTTAATTCAAAATTTATTTCAAAACAATTAAAATGTTAATTAAATCAAAATAATATTTTTAATTTTCTTTTAACAAAAAAAAAAAAAAAAAAAAAAAATAAAAAAAAAATTGATTTAATTATTACATTAATTATATTTGAATAATTTTTTTAATTGATAAAAAAACTACTAATATTTTTTCTGAATTTGGTGACTAGAGACAATTTTTAATTTTTTTCTATGCAATTATAAAGGAATTTTAATGTGAAAAGTGCTAAAAATAATTAAAGAATAAAATTATTTTAATAAAGTTTGTAAACCTCTTTTAAAGACCTTTTATTTAATAAATATCAATAAAAAGCATTTATCTTTTAATTTTCAAAAACCCCGAGTCCCGAAAAATCCCGATATCTCGAAAAATTCTGGGAACTCGATAAATCCCCGAATCGCAGGATTTGATTTTATGAAATCCCGAATGCCGGGATTTGCAAAAACCAGCCCAGATTGGCATCCCTTTTTGCTACATTATATACAATTTTAATGCTAGTTGCTATATCACTTGCTACTTTTGCTGTCTCTAGTGCTGTTTCTCTTAGTTTTAGGCTTTTGTTTTTAACTATTTCTATAGCTTCTGCTTTCTAATTGTCTAAATAATAGTAGTCAACAAATTGTAAAAACGTTGCTACTTTTGAAATTTAATTTTTCTCTATTGCCTTAAAACTGTAAAGGTTGCAGTAATGAAAGTAAAAATATGTCTTTAAATTTTTTGTATTTTTGTAACTAGACTAAAGATATTGTATATGTAATGAAGAATAAATTTTAAATATATGTTATCTTACTTTTTTAACTCATAGTATAAATGTACATTAATATAGTTTTGCATTCGTTAGATGATTAATAATAAATTTATATGTTAGGACTATTTATTAAAGAAATATTTATACTTATAGATTTTTAAATTATATGTGTATCTTGTTGTTTATATTATTTAAATTATTTTAAGTTTATAACTTGTTTAAATGTGTGAATAAAAAAAACTAAAAGCAGTTACTCTAATAAATATTATTTTATGAGACATATTTGTACACTCAAAATATTATGTAGTTAAATTCAAACGAACCTTCATTTTAAACAACTTAAAATTCATTTAAAAAACGGATCATTTACATTTCATTTAAAACAAATGTTTTTACATTAATTTTTAAATTTTTTATTTATTAAACAGCATATTCCTTAAAATTAAATAGTTTTTACTTTTAAAAAATATATTTTACCCGACAAAAATCAAACTACATAACAAAATAAATGCGGAAAAACATTATTTTTTGGTAGTTTGTTTTTTGAATAACAAACATAAATGTTAAAAAATGAAATTATTCGTAAAACAACTATATTTTTATTCAATTTTAACAGTACGGAAAACGAATTCAATAACCCACAATCAGTTACTGTAATAATTTTATGAGTGTATTGTTATAAAAATGAATTAATAAATTGCTGTGGTAAATTTAAGACAAAATAAATAAATGTATAGTTAAATTTAAATTAATAACTCCATAAGCAGAGTGAATTAAAAAAAAAATAAATAAAGTGAATCGAATATTTTTGTTTGTCAAACTAATTTCATAAAAAAAGGATTTCCTTTACCAACGACTACATAAAGATTTTTGGGGGATCATGGCTAGTCGAAATACTATTTCCAAATTAAGGACTACTACTGAAAATAATAATTTTTTTTGGCATATGACATTTCCATGTCATCGTACGTGACATTTGTACACCTTCAGAGAGATAGAAATTTTGCCAAAAAAGTATTAGCTGGAATTTTTTTTTATCATTATGTTTCATTTAGAGGGTACTCTATATAAAAAAAAATATTGAATTCGGAACCTTATTGTCCAAAATATCGGGCAAAGTAAGTGTATATCGTACGTGACATAAAATGGAAGTGATTTTGGGTTGAATATAAAAAAATACGAAAATCTGCGAATTGTGGGAGTTTTTTCTTCTTTTTTTAATTTTTTATATTAAACCACATAGTATTTTTCCTTTATAATCTGTAATTGGAAAAAAAAATTTTTTTTATGGTTTTCTAATGAACAAACTGTAATATCGTTCGTGACATACCGTACGTGTCAGATTTTTCTCTTATAGTATTTACAAGGAATGAAATATATTTTTTGTATATATATGTATATAAAAACTTAAAAAAACAAGTAAGAAAGTATAGTCGGTCAAGCCCGACTATATGATACCCTACACTATAATTTAAACAACATTTTGTTTTTGAGTTTTCCCTATTTTGGAGCCATGGCCAATCAAGATCGTCAGAACAGAGTTATGCTATGAGGTTAAGAATTATATAAAAGTAATTTGTGCCGAATATTATTTAGTTATCTCCATCTATATGAGATTTGTTTGCCCCTAGCCGATTTAAGGAAGGGAGTTTATATGGGACCTATGGTTAATTTTTGGACCTATCCGAAAGTTATTGTCGCCAATTTTTATGTAAATACCAACATTTATAAGGAAGTTATGGCATTAAAAGCTATTTTCGGAAGTAGCACTTGTATGGGAGCTATGGTCAAATATGCACCGATTCCAAAAAATTTTGTAAGATGATTTTGATTATAATAAAATATTTAGTTGCATTTTAGTACTTTAAATATCGTACGTGACGAGCTTTTAAAGCTTATAAAATGTTGATTATACCAAATTAAAAAAAATTCCGATCAATATTTTTTTGCAGCAAATATCTTGCTTTGAGCTTTTATTTTGACACATCTAAGACTGGCGAAATAGAAATGACAAAGACAAATAATGTTTTTTCACCACGTACGTGACATTAGAATAGCATCAAAAACAAACCAAGAAATATACCGCTAATCGAACTATATATTTGGTCTTTCATCATGGATCTTGTTCATTGTTGTTGTAACATTAATTTTAAAGCATAATTCCAGGGTTGCCAGTATCTTTATATAATCGGAAGAAAATTGAAAATTGTTGATTGCAGTTACTAAAAATGAATCAAAGAGAAATTCAGTTTAAACTTTTATTTTTTGGTTTTTAAAAATTATAATAAGCTATAAGTAAAGTAAGCATAGTAAAGTTGGGGTGCTTTATTTTTTTTTTTACAATATTTGAAAAAAAGTTCAAGCGTTTTAATTTTTTGAGTCGTGGTTGACATTCTCATGGAAATGCCCATATGGAATCGATTTGACCGATTACATAGTGTAACAAAATTGGAGTTATCACCGCCAGCCTCAATACTTGCAACGCGAAATGAAACTAGCCTATTGGTAGAGCAAATCTGCAAAAGGGTTTTGAAAAGTTAGCTCGGGTTTCCGAAATATCGGCCCATAAAGTTTTTGAATTTTTTGAAAAGACGTTTGGTTCAAGTCAAAAAAAATATACTAAATGTACTTCTGGGCTAAAATACTATTACAAATGTCTTCGGTAGGATTTTATGGCGATTCTTATCTTAGAAAATATTAACTCTCTAGCACGTTCTTCAAGGGGTAATTTTTGTCCTCTTTTTAATTTCCACACAAAAGTACGGCACTTTAGAGGATTAAAATGTTCGACGAATATTTCACTAGGGGTCTTCTAAGACCAAGAAATCGTGCAATGTATGTAAAACGGATTTTCGAAAAATTCAAAAATTTCAATGCCCGGAATTTCGAAAATCCGTTTAACATACATTGCACGATTTTTTGTCAAATAAATTCACGAATAAAAATTAAAAATGCAATGATACGAAAGAGGTAAGAATTTTGTTCTTGGCTGTTTTTTCATTGTTTAATTACATATTTAGCTTTGAACATTTTTGAAAAATATACAATTTTTTTCAAAGCTATTTTGTAAACAACCAACGTTTAAGTTGCACTTTACTTTATTAGGTATAGTCGACGTTTGTGTTTTAGCCGCCGTCGTTAAAAATGTTTAAATTTTAGTAAATTTTGATCGCCATCAACAATCAGCCCAATTATGAATACAAATTCCCCGGGAGTTTTTCCCTTTCCCCATTTTTACAATTGAATTTGCATAGGAAAATGGTAGAAGGGAAAAAACTCCCGGGGAGTTTTTATTCATAATTGGGCTGAATATGTACATATATATAGCGTTATCAACGTCTGCAATTTTATATCGACTTCGAGGTTAATATTATGACATTTATAACGTAACGACGTAAAATCTTTTGATAGTTTTCGACATGAGTTACAGACACACTTTTTTCTCACTTTTCGAGAAACGAGGAAATAGTTTGTTTCACATCCTTCGACGCGAGAAGTTCTTATCAAAGTTACAGAGCACAGGTACAGATTACCATTATAAGTTTTTCCATCCAATTTTGTGTGCATATAAATGCTCTTAATTTGCATATTTACACCCACCTCACAATAGTGGCGAGGGCATTATGCGTTTTTGCTGATCACCAGCCTTTTAGTATACCGATCGACTTAAATTCACTTTCTTATTCGAACTTATGATGCCCGTCCGTCATTAAGCATGGATATACATAAGTATAAAAAATCGTTTTTAAGAAATTTTTTAACCACAAACATTTTGTGCTTTATTAACAAAGAACCGTTAAAAATTAATTTTAGCTTAATTTCAAAAAGCTTTTAAAAAAAGCTTAAAATGAGGTTTGTGTCTTAAATAGAAAATATAACAGTATTTAGCACATGCAAAAAAGACAGGGTGGTCTTGTATAAATTATTTAAAAACATCAAATAGTGCTTTATTTGGCTATGACGAATCTTTGGTACCATCCACCAAAATTTAGAATTTTTCAGGAGTCATATTAAAATGGGTTCTTTATTAAATTATAAGCCAACCTTCATGAAATATGTTATGAGAATCTCCAGTTTTACAAAGTTATTTGGACAAAATTTTATAATAACTCAGCAAAATCTTTACTTACCCAGTGAGCTAGCAAAATTGTTTTAAGAGCAAAATCCATTGAAAAAAAGTAGAAATTGGTGCACAGTTTTACATAGCCCACATCGATACTCATAAAGATGTAAATATCTAAATAATATTTGGCACAAAGAACTCATATATGAATATAATCACCCATGTATCCCATATATGTATGGGAGGTACATTCACAAAAATTTATAAATACTGTTGTAAGGGTTACCATTGGAAATTTTCGAAAAGGGTCACAAAAAGTAGATTTTACAGAAAAAGGGGTCTAAAAAAGGGTATTTCAATAAAAAAAAGGGTCAAGTTTTTTAAAAGCAGTATTTCCCATTTTGATAAATATAGTAAGACCAAGTTTTTTTTTAATTTCAGGGTTTGTTTCCAATTTTGCAATCGTTCGCGAATCCTAGCCCTGTTCGCGATTGAAGCGATTTTTTCCTGTAAGTTTTCTGATTCTTTAAAGCTTTTCGATTTTTAATAAATATAAGACTTTGCTATCATACCGCTGTTACGAAATATTTGGGAATTTCAGCAATTTTTACCGAATTTTTTCATTCCTGTAAGTTTTAGGGACTTTTAATCAATCCATTTAGGCACTATTTTTGCAAACTTATTCGAGATTTAAAATTTTTGCAAAGCTTTTTACTAATACAAACTCAATACTTTTTAGGAAGTTGCGATCTATGTTTTGGTATTAAATCATCACTTGAAGTCCATTCCTCCATCTCCGCTTATTTCCAAAAAAAAGTGTTTAGCACTAACGTTCAGCAGTGTTGACAAAAAAAAAAAAAAAAAAAACAAAATGTGAGTGCTATTTCCAAAATGGGTGAAAAAGTGGCACAAAATAGGTGCAAATTATACAAAAGTATAATTTATAAAAAGGGTCATAAAAGGTATCCAGACCTTCGAAAAGGGGTCAAATTGATACTTTAGTATCACAACGGTAACGCTGACTGTGGTGTGTTTCAAATAAAGCAATAATATGAGAAAAACAAATGCGAAAATAGATATTGACTATACTTTCGCCTTTGTTTTTCTCATATTATTACTATAGACCAGCAGATAAGTTTTATTGCAGTAAAAGTAATTTCTGGCAATTAAATATCACTTGTATGTCAACTTAAAACTAATCCTTAAATAATTTATTGTTTCAATAAAGTTTATAATGCCTACATTTTGTTTAATAGTTGTACTTAAATTTAATACTTTAATTCACTTATTAAAGTTCATTGTTCAGTTCTTCAAATATTTTAATTGCTTAAATATGTCAGTCTTTGTCATTTACACACAAATACATGAAATTGTTTCTTAGAAGCAGCTATTGTATTGACATTAGATATCAAATACGGCAAATTAACTGTAAATATCACCCACCTTTGTCAATTGTTGTCAAAATTGTGTGCTGTGTACTTTAAGAACATTGTCAACTTTAATATGGGTTACATTGACTTTATTCAATATTTACAAAAAGGTGAAATACTGTTGACCCTCAATAAATGATAGTGTCAAGTGTCGAGAGAATAGACAAAATATTGATAAAATTTATTTGTATATATATTCATATGTATATTAGACCGACTCAACTTGTATGGAGCTGAAAAAAGTGTTTAGTAGCCCCTCTGAAAATAAAGCTTGATATTTTATATGATGATTCCCAAAATATTTTGGTTCTAGCGTTGATCATCCGTGAGCTGGACCATTTTTAAAAAACGTCTTTTTCAGTTTTTTGAATTTTTTTGTTCTTTGCTTCAAGACGACATAAATAAAATTTGGTATTATCGAAAAGAGTTTTTGAAGCAGCATCTAATGGTGTATAATACAAATAAATACAAATAAAAACCAGCAAAAACTTTGCTTACAAAATAAGCAGACAAAAATTGAGAATTTGACGAGACGACTACTTACTTTTCTACTAGAAAAAGTACTTATTTTTGTTCGAGATGTCCCAAAAGTAATTCTTTATAATTTGGCCAATTATAACCTAAAAAATAATATGTTTTTTTTATACTTTAATGCCCTTATTCATAAAAAATATTTCAGGTTAATAACAGGTTTATTAAACGAATATTCTATGGAAATCTGTTTAATAAACCTCTTATAAATCAATAATATTTTTTATGAATATGGGGTTATATTTTTATAAAAATATACAGTTACAAAAAGAGGCCAAAAATAAGTTATTGCAAATTAATACAAAAAGGTTAAAACACACTAATTAAAATTGCGCTTATATGCATGAGAGTGTACACAATAATAAATGTAAGAAAACATTTAATAAAGAGTGTTTCGCTGCACAAGATTATTTATAACTCTAACACTGTAATACAAATTTGTGTAATGTAAATTTTATGTTGTTCAAAAAACCTCGTTTACATTAGATCGATATAACTACTAGTGTTCTAATAACAAAAATATAATGTGAGGGTTATTCTGGAACACATTTATGTATATATGTAGTTACATAAATTTGATTGATTTTTGGATTTTCCGTTATTATTTCCATTATTGTTAAAATTATATAGTATTACCGAATGTCTAACAAATATTAACGGAATATACTGAAAATTGACTTAAATAATTATTTAAAATCGTATAATAATGTTAATTTATTTGTAATGTTTATTTAAGATAAAATAATAAAGATATTATTTAATATATAACTAATAATCCAAAAAGTGGCGACTAAAGCTACAAAGTAATGAATTCTGGAAGTCATTAAAAGTAGGATTGAAAGTAAAGTTTTTGCTGTGATGTTCTGCTTTTCAAATTGAATCTGTCTTAAAATAATGTTAATATAATTTTTTTTTTTTTTGTAATTATTCACATAAAACGCGAAAATCGCGATATATTTTCTCTTTTTTCATATGGGCATCAAATTTTTTAATTTTTCAATTTATCAAAATGTAAAAAATAAGATAACAATAAAAAATATAAAATTTTTAAAAAGTTCTTTCGCGATTCTATCTTTGTATAAAGTTTGCACGATTCCATTTTGTTTGCAAAATGACGAAATTTTATTTATGCCGTCTTGAAGCAAAGTACAAAAAAATGTTAAAAACTGAAAAAGACCTTTTTTAAAAATGGTCCAGCTCACGGATGGTCAACGCTAGATCTAAAATATTTTGGAAATTATCATAAAACATATCAAGCTTTATTTTCAGGGGGGTAACAAAATCACTTTTTTATTTTTTGAGTCGCTCTAATGTATATCAAGATGTCTTGATAACACACATTGAGATGTAAATAACTTATTTGCAAGACAAGTTTTAAATTGCTCTTCTATTGACATGTCATTTGTATGACTTAACTATGACAAATGATTTCTTATGTTAACTGATGATGAACAGAGATCTGCAATAAATCGTTTTTTCGCTACTGATAGAAACTCATGAAATTTAAAATATGAGTGTGTAGACGTCATTCAAATTTAACTAATCTTAACAACTTTCAATGTAAATAAAACATCAATTTTATTACAGTGATATTGGGATGTGTGTGTTTGGAAGGTATTTTTGTTAATTGTGTTTGTTTTCCAAAAATTTTCAGAATAAAATTAAATATTTTAAATATGTAATAAATATAATCAAAAAATGTACGCCCCCCTTAAGAAGTAGAAAAATACTCTATGAAAAGTTGGGAAAAACTGTAATAAAGTTGATGTTTTATTTACATTAAAGCTCCAGGCCTAACAAGCTTAACAATAAGAAATTGGATTAAAAATTTGAAATTGGCCAATTAAAGTAAGAACTCTGAACAACTTTGATTTTTAAATATATGATGATATAAATAGGAAAGCTAGTGTGCCCCGGCAAGCTAGGTGGCAGTGAGCTGGTTTATTAGTAAGGCGGTTGTGGGTTTGATTCCCGCCAGAATCTCTGGTCTGTTTCACTTCACCGAGATAACGGTCTAGCTTACAATTGCTTACAAATAATTAAGTTAGAATATAATTTGTAATTGTATTTGTAGCTTTCAATAATAATAATAACATATAAGCCCTACGTCGTTTCCATACTCATACCACTTCAAATATGTATGATTCATACTTTACCTCAGCTTGGTTTATAATTTTAGGAAAGTACTTAAAAAACTTACAATTGATTCAACTCACTCAGCCCATCCATTTACCGTTAAAACGCAACAGAGCAAACACAAAACCTACACTGAAAGAAAAATGCTTCATATATTTAATGAATCATTTTCATAAAAAAATTTTCATTGGCTAAATGAAAATTTTCATTGTCTAAATGGAATTTTCTAGTTATAATGAAGTCTTTTCGTTAAAATCGCTTCGTTGGATTTCGTAATTACGTTAACAATTTTCATTGGATATATAAAAACATAAGTTTGTCCAAGTTAAACAAAAAATTTAAATTGGGAACATAAAAAACAATATAAAAACATAACTATATTCATAAATTAATACAAAATTATAGTTTCTTTAAAAAAATGTTTAATTGTTAATTCAAAAATGTAAGATTTAATTATTTCATACATCTAATGTTATATGCCATTAAATTTATGAAATCAAAATTTTTTTTATAAAATCAAAAAATTTTAAAAATTGCCTTCATAAATTTAAATTTTCATTATGACAATAAAAATATCATTATAGTAATGAAACAAAAAACTTTCAATCAACTTTGTTATTGATGTTATGGAGAATTTTATCTCATATTTACGCTCTTAATTGAGTAAAAAACGTAGTTTTTTTATCCAAAAACTACACTGAACCGGTAGGCTAGCTGGTAGTGAGCTAGTCTATCAACACCGAGGTTGCGCGATCGATTCCCGCCAGAGACAGAAAAAAATAAAATAAAAAAACAAAAATAAATAAAAAAAAAAAAAAATAATATAAGAAATTTTTTTTTTACTTTATTGAAAGTATTCATCCAATGAATAATATTCATAGATCTAATGTAATGTTCATTAGATACTTTTTAATGAAACTGGTTTCATTGATCCAACGAAGCGCTGCATAGGTTCCTTTTTAATCCAATTTTTCATGATGATGATTAATGGCAAAATTCATTGGTATTGCGAAGAAAATTCTTTCAGTGTAGTAATCAAAGCTGCCATATAAATTTGCAAAAAAAAAAAAAAAGAAATAGTTTAACAAAAACAGCTTGTTTCCTTATTTAAACAGGCGAGTGGATCAACGTAGCTTTGTCAGAAAAAAATGGTACAAATGTACTTTTTTTGTATATTTTAAATTTTGTTTGTACCGTGTTACTACCGCAACCTATTTTTTAAAATCAAAAAATTTTTAATTTATATCAATAAACAATGGTTTGTTATGTTAAATCCTTAAAAGTTTTCTAATTAATTTTTCAATACTTTTTAAGGATCAAAAGTTGTCTTTAATTTTTAAGTACATTAATATTTATATATCAGAATTTTTCGTGAAAAATGTTTTAAATCGTCATCAATTTGTAATGCTATGTTTATACGACGATATAAACCACTCGTTTACCTCTCTGAAATTAGATTGCCAAACATGCTGTTCATACGATTCATTCTTGTTTCGTTTTGACATTTTTTTGTGTGTTGTTAGTGTGATTTTATTTAAAATAGGTAAAAAAGTATCAAAATTGGAGATGATAGTACATTTTTCCTGTTTCGCAGCATGTTTCAAAATGAAACGACCCGTGCCGCTCTCAAAATTTTGTATGGCAAAACATGTTAGTTCAATCATATTTGGGGCGCGAAACAGGAATGGGAGAGCGAAACAGGAATATTGCTGTCCGTGTGAACATGGTACAACTTGGTACAACTATTAAGAACGTAAGTTTTACAAAGAAGTAAAAAGTGGCAGCCTTTGTTATGATATTAACGGCTATTATTGTTACAGGTCAACATTAACCTAAAACGTAACTGGTATGCCAACAGCTGATTTCTCCCCGTGGTAACTTTGCAATTAAACTTTTATCGCCGTTTTCTCATTACACGATTATCTTTTTTCCCAACGAAAAATTGCACATTAAATAAATTTGATTTTCTCAATGTCTCATTTGCTTCTATTCTGTAGCAAAGCTAACCAGCACTCATCTGCCAATTATTTATTTTCCTTTTATTTGCCGTACAGATAAACTCAATCAGCTGACTCCTAAGTGCCGGTTCACACACGTCAAGTTTGACTCGTCAAGTCTTGAGCTTTTTGGAGAGAAAAGAAAAGAGAATGCCATTTCTTTTTCCCTCTCTCCTAAAAACTCAAGACTTGACAAGTCAAATGTGACGTGTGTGAACCGGCACTAACTTTTATATGTATTTTGAGAGGTGCTGCCAACTGAAAACAATATTTTTGTCGGTATAATGAGAAACCCAAAATCGTTAACGGACAGTTATCGGTCTAATAAATTTATGCTGACATTAAGTTACAGACAGTTTGTTGATATATTAAGAAAATGGCCATTAGAATTTGAAGCTGCCATATTTTATGCTGAAGATATGACAACTTCAAGGACAGTTTTATGTCAAATGAAATTATTCAATCTTTTATTTTTCTAAAGAAACACAATTTAATACAAAAAACAAAACAATTTACATACCATTAAAACAAAAATTAAGCACAAAAATTACTTCTGTTTTTAACTAAAGAAATAAGCAAATGTTAGACGTTGCCACTAAGTATTTTAAACAACCGAAAGCAGTCGGTATCTACTACAATGTTGCCACAGTATATAAATTATATTTTTCATTTTATCAGACAGTTGTTCTATCGGAGAAAACTAAATGGTCTCTTTATTGTTTATTTAAGCTATTGTTCACGTTAACTATCAGGATCTTAATCGCTGGGTTGTAATAATGGCGCTTAAAGTTTACAAATAGGCAAGTATTTCCTCTTAGTAGTTAGAAATTTTGCAGAGGATTAATGAGTTTCACATATTTCAAAATACGTTTCAAAAAATCTATCATATATTCCCTACTCGTCACCGGACGTACAAAATTGCTTATAGTGTTTACTCCTACACAATGTTTAAACGCAACTAACTAAAAAGCTTTATGTATGTGAATGTGTATAATTTACAAAATATATTTAAGTGTTGTAAAAATAAATTAAAATAACTGTTACACAATACCACCTACACACTATACAAATATATGACACTATAAATTGTTTGCGTGTGTAAATACTAGTGTTGCCATTGGAGGTATAGAGTGCCTTGGGTTCGCCATTTTTAGTTTTTAAAAAAAGAATTGGGCAGATTTTTGTTACCATGCTTGCTTAGAAAAATTTCTTTTGGGACTATATAATTTTTTTCCAAATTTAATTTTTATACCCTCCAACGCCACTAGTGGTGAATACGGGAATACTAAGTTTGACATTCCGTATGAAACTTTTTACTATACATCTAAGACCCCATAAAGCTTCTTGAGTAATTCTGTCCGTCTGTTGAAAACACGCTCACTTTCGTAGAACTCAAAAGAAAAGAACAAACTTAGTATCAAATTGCTTGTAGTTATCCTAAGCAGTTTGGTATTTAAATCCAGCAAAATCGGTTCAGTATGATTAGAGCTTTGAATCAAAATGTTGAACAACCACCCTAAAATTTTTTATCATTTTGTAACAAGAAATAGCATAAATGGTGGAAAAATACACGGAACGATATAAGATTTTGCAGAAATTTGTTTTATACTAGTGGAAATCCTTTCGCGAAGATCGGTCCATAACCTACCATAGGCCCCATATAAACCCTACTCTCGGAAAACAGTTAAGTACGCCTAAAAATAAAAATGAATAATATTGATTTTTTTTCTGTAATAAGATTTATTAAATCCTTTTGTTAGCTATTTTTTAAATTAAAATTTCCCACTTTGGGTAAACACAGTTGGCAACACTGCCAACTGGTTTCGTTGAATAATAAACAAATATTTTTATTTCACACTAAAAATGTAATTAACAATAAATAAAGTGTAAAAAGCAACTAACACCAACAACAATTGGAACAAAACATTAAGAAATTCCGTTGAAAATTAAAATGGAGAAGGAGAGAGAAGTTGTGTGAGTTTAAGGACATGAACATGAACATAAACCAAATTAATTTTCTGATTTTGTACCAACTTTAATAGTAAAATGTCCTTTTTAGACTATGACGGTTCGTGCTAGTTGTTAAATTTTGTTCAGTAATTTATAATTGTTTATTCCAAAGTTATTTATTATATGGTCTATAATATGATGATGATAACGAAATAGATGGTGCACCTTTGGAAATGGAACTCTTTATTTCTTTTTAAGAATACTTTCATCCACTGAAAGAAAATACCAATTTTTTTAGTATGTGTGTTTTAAGTTCCACCTCTTATGGTCTTATGCTCTGTATTTTGTAGCTATTTTTTTAGATTTTGTGAGCCAGAATTAAAAACAGCAATAAATCGCAATGTACGATCAGCTATTTACAGAATATATATATGCCCTTTATTTACTTGGGGAACGGGGATCTTCACAGGGGCTCAAAGCTCTCTGTATGCTATCCACTTAAGCATAGCAAGAAGCGATTCCTCTGTTCGAAATTTCGAAGCAGCTCAAGATTTCCGGTCTCTGACTAAGTGTTCCCTGGAAATGTATTTTAAGCAACCGCTTGAATACAGCCAATGTAAGAAGGCGTACAGTATTGAGTAACCCGAATGGCATGCTAGCATAGATGTGTCTCAGGAAGTAGGTGACAACTGGTCACTGAAGCTCATCTGTATTACGCAGTGTAACGGCTCAACGGGTGTGTTGGCAGCCCAAACACTACGATTGGAGGCTTTGGCCAATCAGTCTATCCTTCTAAACACGATTACAAATTTCAATAACAATTTACTGAATGGTTCCTGCAAAAGTTCAACAATTTGGAATAAATAATTTGGTTATAAATACAAAAGATCGGTCAAAAAGCAAGATAAACTGGAAAAGTTAGCGTAGAACCTCCCATACAATGACAATGTATTTGTCTAATGCCGGCTACACAAGATCAGTGCTCATGTTTGGCACTGCGTAAACGAAACTTGTGACACATACTATACAAGGAAACCTTTCAGTATTTTTTTTAATTTAAAAGCGAAGAAGGCAACGTGTTCAAGTACAAAAAAGAAAAAACAAAACATGCTCACCTTTTTTTTAACTTTTTCTGAACAATTGTGATTTAGTTGAACTGTTAATTTTCAATTTCAATATTTTTAGTCAGGTTTGAGTTCCTCAAATTTAATTTTCATTAAATTATTTTTACCGAAGGAAGGAATTTTACAACATGAAATTTTTGTTAAAATTTATTGATAATTTTCTTGGCTGAGCTGGGGCTCGAACGTGGGTTGAATTTACATGTTTCAAGAATCACCACATTCTTTCATCGGAATTCTATAAGTTCTAACCTCTGCATCACTGCAATGCCTGCCAGCCAACAGTCAAATATCAATTTTTATACCCTTCACCACAGGTGGAAAAGGGTATATATAAGTTTGTCATTCCGTTTGTAATTTCTACAATATTGATCTTAGACCCTATAAAGTATATATATTTTGGGTCCTTATGAGGAGAGAAGTTGATTTAACGATGTCCATCCGTCTGTCCGTCTTATGTTTGATATGTGTTTTCCGGAGGCTCCAGACATGATAGCGGCTGGGTTGTCTCACATTTATGTCACATATAGTCCACCATTTCTTGCTATTTAAATTCAGCCAGATCGGTCCAAAAATGGCTGAGATATGAGCAAAAAACCACGACTACCTATAATTTTTTCCAACTGCTCGCAAAATGGTGAAGGGTATATAAGATTCGGCACAGCCAAATATAGCACTCTTACTTGTTATATAGTGGTACTGGTGGTTCGAAATTTGCTGTAATTATCATTTTCAATTTTAAATTACATGTTGCTTCCTTTCCTACGTTTTCTTTCTGGCAAGACTTTGTCTTGAAAACCTGAATACATTTGTTGATTATTTTTTTTTTTTGTCCACTTTCGTTGACATTTTTTTTTTGTACAACTTGAAGTACAAATGTAAACATTAGAGCTTGTGCAATAGCTATTTTAAGAACAATTGTGATTTAGTTTTTCTTTAATTTTTTGAAGGATTCTATATTCATGACTTCAGGCGATGCTGTTCTTAAGTCTAGGAAACCTGTCGAAAAAATTTTACCTGCACTCCTCTTTTTGTTGTCATCTCTTAAAAAACTCGACAATCCTCAAGTTTTTGAAGATATACTCTACAAATTCACTCTACAGTTCTACAAACTTGAGCAAATACCAAAATCGTTTTTATTTTTAATCAGTTAACTGAGGAAATCGTCAAAACAACGTCACACATTACACAAACTTCCTGTTCAGTGCCAGACTTGAGCACTGAACTTGTGTAGAGTAAGGCCAGCATAAGGAAAAATACAATTTGGCTCAAACTGCTTTGTTATTAATAGATGCACAAATGGTTTAGAAAAAAATTTTACTTATTTTATTTAAATGGCGTTAGCAAAGCGCACCGGGCTTAGAAAGATTTGTATTAATTTCAATGTGTGTATGTATGGGTATGACAGTTTTTGTTTTACTTTTGCAAACAACTTTTTATTAACACAATTAATTGAATGTTATTTCGTAAACAAAAAGGAAATTTTCTGGATACAAAATCAACAAATACTCGTATAATGACAATTATACATACATGTACACAGAAAGAAATAACTTGTACTAAATTTAAGTTTCTTCCAATTAAATACTGAAAGCAGTGTTTAAAAAACTGAAGTCAAAAGTTGAAAAGTCGCAAATATTAACTTAACAATGCTTTTACTTGTCTCTGCTTTTTAAAACACTAATTTTGACATTGATTTTCTTAAAACTTATGAAAGCAATTGGCAGTCGTGTGCTTAGTTTTCTTCTGCTTTTGATAAGTTAAAAAATCAAAATCACAAGCTGTGTCTTTGCTTTTGAAAGTTGTCAGAAGTCACAGTCGTAAAAGCAGGCTTTCTTTTAGTTTTGTACATTTTAAGCAGAAAAATATTCTCTGTTCTCTTCTGTACTTTTTTTAAAATTAAACAATTTCATACACATATTCAGGGTTGTCAGATTTGTTTGAGCTCCATCGTCAAAACGGATATCAGATTGTTTTATGTTTTTAATTAAATTTTGCATACAAAAAAGCGAGTATAATATTAAAATAAAAAATCGCCAAAAACTGAGAAAAAATAAACAAAAGTCGCAGAGAGTAAATTTTGTTTAGCTTCTGTATTTTTTATTTTTTTTTAAATATCATAAAATGGAGATCATAAATTCAATTAAAAAAACCTGCATACATACTATTAGAATTAAATAGTGACTGAATATAACATTCACTTAAAATGATACCAACTGCCTGGTTTTAGAGAATTTAAATAAGTGAGTGAGAAATAACATTGAAAACAGCAATAAAAAACCAAAATTTGTTTTTGTTTTCTATATAATTTCTCACTCACTCACTAGTTTACGTTTTCTAAAAACAGGCAGCAAAACAAACATCATGTGAAAAAAGTTGCCAGTTTTTTTTAAAATAAGTAATGCTAAAGACAAACTGTATTAAAATTCGCTGAAATAATATAAATGGTAAAAATACCAAGTAAATCGCCAGTTATATTAAAAATCGCCAAAAAAAAAGTCGCCAGTCGCCAAATGGAAAATCCCATCGCCAAACACGTTTCAAAATCGCCACGTTTGGCGTAAAATCGCCATATCTGATAGCCCTGCACATATTTTTTATTATTATTGTTGTTTTTTACAATATTTGAAGTGAGTTTCGTTAACATTCGTGTGTGTGTGTATAAAAATCACGAAATGTGCTCGCCCCTTGGGGGTGTAATCGTGTAAAACACGAGAAGTAATATCAACTGATTGCAGTTGCTTAGAGCCAGTTTACATGGAGGGTCATGTCGCTGCGACACTGCCTGCGTTCTCTTTTGGTGTCCCTTCTTAAATCTGCTTGCGTTTACATGAAGGCATTTTGTTGCAGCAACAAAGCGACTTTTTGACGTTCCATTGACTAATTCTTTTTATCCCTTCATTCGTATAAAAAGTTGCCATATGCTAACTAATTGCTCATTTGTCAAAAGAAGCAGTGGCAACATAATACAACTATTAATACAGACAAAACTAAACAAATTTTAAAAACATAATGGCTGATCTTTCTAAAGAAGAAATTATTGAAGAGATTGTTGACTTAACTGAAATGGCTGTTGAAGTGTTAGATCTAGATGATGCTGAAAATATAAAAATAATTTAAAATTTACTAGATTGCTATGAAAATGCAAATAATTTACCGAATAAAATTAAATAAATAAATTTCTAAATCTCATAAATTATCAATCTGGCAGCACCGTTCATACATAACATGACAAGAATACAAGAGAACGAAAGATGTAAAAAAGAAATGTCAAAATTGTCGCATTACGTGCGACACTTATTACCCCGTACTCTCCACCACAGCCCTCACCATAAAACTCGTGTCGCATGGGGCATGTCCCTTCATGTAAACAGGCTCTTATAAGTTATAACTTGCAAATAAAGAAAATTTTTTTTCTGCAACTGCTTGCGACTTACAAAAGCAAAGAGACTGATGGTACTTTTACTTGCGAAACTGTTCAACAGAAAAGAAAATCAAAATCACAATTTTTAAAAGAACTGCTGGCAGAAGTTTCGTTCAACTGTTTGTTTTGCATTTTGCTTTGACTGAAACTGTTGTTGAAGCAGAATTTCAAGTCAAATCAAAAGAAATAAAAGTTTTTGCAGTTTTTTAAACACTGACTTAAAGTACGAGTCGTACTTAAAATTTTGCATTGCATTCTTTTTGCGTGCATACGCGTGTGCTTGTACAAGTTTGTTGTAGAAACATAAACAACACTACACAAGTTGGTTTTAAATGATTTGCTTGTTTTATGAACAAACGACAACAACACTACAAGAAGAAAAACATACATTATTTTTATGCTTAAAAAGCAAAATTTCCGAAATTCTATTTGTTACAAATATTTAGTTAAATACTTTCAAAGTAGAAATATTACGCAAGCCATATCCGGCATTTTGCTGGTGTCTTTTAATTGGAAGTTATTCTATAAAAAGGCGAAAGTAAAACAAGCATCAATATTAAAGGGTGGTTAAATTGTAAGGGCCGATGTTGAATGTGAACCACACCTAAACGCCAAGTTTTTTTCCGAATTTTATTTGACATTTCTCTATTTCAGACTTACTCAATTTGAATAATGGAGAGATACACAATCCAACAACGTGTTAAAGTTATCCAGACTTATTATGAAAATGGATGATAAATTTCGAAGAAAATCATCTTCAGTGATGAGGCACATTTTCACCTCAGTGGATTTGTCGATAAGCAGAATTTCCGCATTTGGGCGAATAATAATCCAAGAGTGATTGTCTAAAAACCAATGCACCCACAAAGAGTGACTGTTTGGTGCGGTTTATGGGCTGGCGGCATCATCGGGCCGTATGAGGCCGGTCAGGCAGTTACTGTGAATGGTGTTCGCTATCGTGAGATGATAACGAACTTTTTATGGCCCGAATTGGAAGATATGGATGTGGACGATATGTGGTTTAGCAGGACGGTGCCACTTGCCACACAGCTAACGAAACAATGGCTCTTTTGCGCAACAAATTCAATGGCCGTGTTATCTCACGTAATGGCGATGTCAATTGGCCGCCAAGATCATGTGATTTGACACCGTTGGACTTTTTTCTTTGGGGTTATTTGAAAGAAAAGGTGTACGTCGATAAGCCAGCAACAATTCAAGAGCTAAAGGATGAGATAATTCGGCACATTAACGGCATAGAACCTCCATTATGCTTTAGAGTTATCGAAAATTTGGACCATCGGATGGAGGTGTGCCGCCGTGGTCGCGGCGCCCATTTGACCGATATTTTGTTCCATACATAATTGAGTAATACCAATATATCATAATAAAATAAAATTACAATAATTTCCTAAATAGTTTGTGTTTTATTCAAAATCAACATCGGCCCTTGAAATTTAACCACCCTTTACTTATTAACAAGCATGTTTAACGGGTAAGTAAAGTAAAGTAAAGTAAAAATAATACATTCTCTCTCTCTCTCTCTGTTTATCCTGGGGTAAGTGTTTAGGTTAGAATCCATTTAATCTCACTTTCGGATTATTTCAAGTACGAATTCGGGATTAAGCCATCTTAGAAATTCTTGTATCAAGCACGGTTTGAAGATAATTTTTACATTCCGCTTTCTTATTACTTTAAGTTCATTAATCATGCATTCTGTACTTGATTTAGGGAAATCCGTACTAAGAGTTTATTGAACCGCTTCGGCTTGATTTATCCGTACTAAAAAGAATTAATTTTTTTTTTCAATGTAGAAACAAACATACATAAATACATACGTGTTTTAAATTGTCACAAAAAAAAAAATGAAGTTGGTATGTAAATACACATGTATTTATGTGTCATATTCATTAAACAACGCCAGCGAAATGTTTTAATGACTTTAGGAAAATTGTATTATGATTAAGTGTTTTTTTGTTTTTTTTTTCTTGATAAATAAAAAAAATAAGCAAACAAATAAAAATGCTGTATTCGGCTGTGAAGAATCTTTTATATCCTTTAGCGAGAATTAGAATTTTCCAAAATGGGATTTTGGGATTTATATGAGATCTATCTCTAGAGAGGTCTTAAGTTATGAACTGTTGTTTTTCGTAGTGTTAAATTGATTTCATTACGTTTTTTACATGAGTTTTAGGCCTAAAGAGCAAATGACTACTATTAGAAGCAATTATGCTGGACCTAACTTATTGATGAGAGCAAAAAAAAAAGCATTTTTAACAGGCAGGATTACATTATTACATTATTTAAAATAATGATAATAAAAACATTTAAAACGTTATTCCACACGGCAAAACCAATTTGGTTTCATCATTTTATTAGTAACTCACAACATTCTTCCAGTGGTTGACACTTTGTATGCCATTGGAAGGCGTTAAGGTGACTAATTTTGGGTGATTCGATGTTAAAACTGTGTTAGAGAAATAAAGTTAACGGCTATCTGCAAAAAAAAACAGTTTTTGCAAAAAGTGGCTTTTACAACGTTATTCGCGGCTGTGCTTTAATTGTTGAAATGTTATTGTTTGCTTGTTAACATTTTTAAAATATAACAAGAAATTTAATTTAAAACAAGTGCGAGAGAGAAAGAAATAATATTGGACAACTTAAGCCAACTTAATACCGTTATTTTCACTTCAAATAAAAAATTCTAATTAATTACTTAATTAGCTTGCTACAATGGGATATAAAATCCAACATATATCATTGGCAACAATGGCGGTTGGATCCTTAGCAGAGGTCAACATATAGTATCGGAAAGTGTGTAGAGTTGAATGAAGATGCAAAATTTCTTGTACTAGTACACATTCATATTTATTGCATACATTAACTTATACTGAAGCCCGTTTCATACTTTAAAACAAGTCTTAAGTATTTCGACGAAAATGCTTCCCTGATTTTTGAAAATTCGATAATACATTTTTTTTTTATTTATTTTTTTTTTGTTTTTTTTTTATTTATTTATTAAAAATTAACAGTTCAACTAAAAATCACAATTGTTCTTAAATTTGATTATTTTTAAAAAACAACAACAAATTATTATGACAGGGCTGTATTCCTCAAAACACTTAGGACTTGCATTATAGTGTGAAACTGAATTTTCCAACATTTATGGCGTGGTTGATTTAGATTTTGCTTAGCTTAATGTGTATATGTGATGCCTTTATGGCTATGGAGCTGTTACTAAACTGAATATTATGCACTATATTGTACATTAGGGTGGCAGCGAAATGTATGGAGCAATTTTTTTGTATTAATATTGATGTCTCCCGGGCAGAATATTGTGCCACATGGTCTAAAATTGATGTCGAAAAAATTTCAGCCAAATCGGATAACTGTAACCCGTGCTCCTTTGAGGTCAAAATTCAAATGATAAAAAAAAAATTTTCCATACAAGCAAAAATTTTTTTTTTTCGATTTTTTATTTTTTTTATTTTTTAATATTAGTAAGCTTTATTAGCTTATTAACAACAAAAAATTTCATTTCGATCAGACAAGATTTTCAGTTTCAAAAGTGACTCTGAAAAAAAATTTTCAGTCTTGTTAGGGGCTTACTCTAAAAAATTTTCAAACATTTTTTTTTTAGTTTTGACAAGCATACATTAAAGATATTTTGTCGCTCTTAATAATAGGTTTTTTTTAAACATTTTTTGTGACGTCGTAATTTTGTTTTTTAATAGGGCCAAAAACTAAATTTTTGCAGCTTTTGACCCCAATTTAAAACAAAAATACGATGTCGAAAAAAAATTTAAAAAAAAAATTGAAAAAACCTGGTATTGAGAGCAATAAAAAATCTTTAATGTGTGCTTATCAAAACTAAAAAAAAATTTTTTTTGAAAATTTTTTAAAGTAAGCCCCTAACAAGCCTCAATTTTTTTTTTCGGAGTCACTTTAGAAACTGAAAATCTTTTCCGATCGAAATGTGATTTTTTGTCGTCAATAAGCTAATAAAGCAAACTAATATTAAAAAAAAAAAAAAAAACGAAATTTTTTTTTTTGCTTGTATGGAAATTTTTTTTTTACCATTTGAACTTTGACCTCAAAGGGGCACAGGTTAAAGTTATCCGATTTGGCTGAAATTTTTTCCACATCAGTTTTAGACCATGTGACACAATATTCCGCCCGGGAGATGTTGAAAATCTAAAGTTGAAATTTAGCTGCCACCCTATTGTACATGGATTTGAAATGAAATAATATTTTGGATTTGATATTTTGAAATACACGGCTTTAATTTATTTGGAGTTCTGTATTTGAATACAAAAATGCATGTATTTTGCACAACACTGGTAACAGTGATGCTAATAGTAGGGAATTTTTTGTTTTTGTAGGGATTTTTTCGGAAAATTTCAAGCGTAAGGAAAAAGAACAGATTTTTTTATTTTAAGGCAAATGTAGGGAATTTTTAAAATATTATCTCATTTTCAATATATTGCCTTAAAATACGAAAATATTCGTCTTATTTTTATTTAGAAATTAACATTTTTCATATACAATAGTATTTAAGTACAAATATTGTATTTTTTTAAAAAAAACCCCCTATACTTTGAGTTCTAACAGCCTCGTTGACCCTTATTTTTGCTATTTGCATCCACTCTTACATTCGCTTATATTTGCGAATATTAAAATCGAATATTTAATGAATGAAATTTCTACATAGAAATTAATTTGTAAAAAAACAATCGCACCTTCGAAACTAACTTGAGGGTTACACGATCAAGTTTTGCCTATCAAGTTTTAATACACTCACACTTTTTTACCAATACACTCATACTTTTTAAAATTGATGCGAACTTGCCTTTAAAATTCTCATGCCAGTGAGTGTTTCAATTTACGTTCAAGAAAACAGCTGATTTGAAGGTTAGTGAGCAAATTTTTCGTTTCTCTTTATAAATTTTTTTCTTGATGGCATCTTGAAAGTAAATTGCTCAAAAATTGAATGCAGCCTACGTCACAACTATCAATTTTTGGAAATTTTGACAAACAGTATATGTAAAAGACTATCAAGAACAACTTGACCGTGTGGCTGCACTGTAAGAGAAATAAAACAATTCAATTTCGAATTTAATGCAAACTTTTAAGGATAAGGAAAGTTATTTTAAGTATTAACACATTGTTGAGCTTGAGGTCTTTTTTTTCAGGGGAACTAAAGAAACTATTTTTAGATACTTATATTAAAAAAAATAATTAAATAAGTATTCTTGAATAATATTAAGCTAATTAAAAAGGACAAAAGATGAGGAAATGAAAAATCAAATACGAAGTTTGACTATGATCTGCCTCTAGATTTATAGAGGCGCTTCTGTAAAAAATTTATATATGTCACAGAGTGTTAATTTTGAAATTGAATTTTTATATCGCTGGCTTAATAAGCAATGGCTCTTAGTCCATATTTTAAAATTTTTTAAGAGAGACAAAAAGCAATCAAACTTTTTCTGTGCAAACATATTGGAATTCAGTAAAGGTAATTTTTTTTTGTTTTCTATGTGCCTAGAAGCAAAATTAAAAAAAAGCCTAGATAAAAGCTTTTTTGGACTTAGAGCTTTTTCTTGTGATAATACGACTAAGCGCTTTTGCTTATCACTTCAAAACAACAAAAACAAAAAAAAAAGAGATAACTTAAATTATTTTCTTTGTAATCAATATATTTTTACTTAAAAAAAAGGATTTTCCTTTAGGCACGTAGGAGTTTTTGGAAATTTCTCCTGGCATCACTGACTGGTAATAACCTATATATAAGTATTATTAATAACACTGCTCAACACAGCAAAAGTTGGCTGACTTCTGTCCATTGTTTTTAGTTAAACTAAAAGTGCGGATTAAGATGGCATAATTTTTTTCAAGCAGCTTTAAAGAAATCGAGCCCTAACCGTGAAAATAACTTAAGCGCCAAAAACCAAATTTTAGAGGAGAGAGTTTTTTCTTTTATTTCATATAAATTTTGCATGAAATTTGTCGCTTACGATAAAATTGTTCTTGCTATAAAATCGTAACGGTACTTTATGTCACCATGATATTTTAGGAGATGATGCAAGTGTTGCAAATAAAATCATTTATAAAAAAAAACGAAAATTTTAAATTAAGTCGCTTACGTTATTTTCCAGGTTAGGGCTCGATATAGCGACATTTAATATTTGCTCTTTTTAACGAATGACCCTAAAAAGTTTCAAATATTTCCTGGATTATTAATCTACACAAAAATCTCTTTCATTTCAATAAAATCATATTGGTGAGTGTATCAGGATATCCAACTTGTATTGCAAGGATGTTTAAACTTATGTATTGTTAGATAAGTTCTTGAAACTTTGAAAATTTCCATTGTTTCCTCCCATTTTGCAATGTAGGCACAAACTAGACATTCCAACGAACTTATTTTAGTAAAAATATTTTAAACCCAATAAAATGGTCTTGAAATATTTTGAAAACATCTTTATATTGCATCCAATTTTCTACATGTTTTAATTATTACCAAAAATAACAAACTTTAGGATGGGGCTCCCGCCAGATCATTGGCGTCCCAAATTTAATAGTGGGGCATTTCCTAAGTTACCATCGACGTAAATAAACTGCGCAGTTTTGTCAAACAGTATTTAGCTGAAGTCTAATAGTCCTGAAGCCGAAATGTTCACGAAACTGTGCAAGAATATATTGACACAAGACTGTCTGGATTATTTGCACAAACTCTTTTCTTCGTAGCCATTTCGTTATTGATGATAAATTTGACATAAAAACCAAATTATTTTGAATGGGGTTAAAGAGGGAAAATTCAAAGTTTTTTTTTTTTTAATTAATGCACAATATCTCTAAACCAAGAAGTGCTGGCGCAAACGAATGTTAAAATCGTAATGAGCAGAAAAAAATTCATAAGGGTCTGTTATTAATATAGCAGAAAATTTACATAAAAAAATTTTAAGGTCTAAATCAAAAACACAAAAATGTTAATATCTTTGCAATAACAGTGAGATATCCTGATAAATTTAATACTGAAACCCATTCCAACATAAAGAGATGGTTGTGTAGATTTATAGTACAGAAAGTATTTTAAGTTTTGAAGGACCGTTTGCGTAAAACTGACCGAATGAAACAGAGAACTGAGTAAATTGATCAAATAATATATGTCACTATATCTTTAAAACTAAACCTGCAAGGGAAAAATTAATGACTCCATCATCATCAGCAGATGAAAATACATAAGGATCAGTTATTTTTTATTAAGGCAACTTTTAAAAAGCTCCATTTTGTAGAACAGTGTAATCAATAACAAACATACGCACAGGTGCACAACAACCCAATAACTTTTGAAATTTAAGTTTTCCTCAACATTTTTGGTAATTTGATTCTAGTTTCTATTTAAGAAGAAAGAACTTTTTAAATTAAAGTTATCCTCAAAATTTTTGGTAATTTGATTCTAGTTTCTATTTAAGAAGATATCTAATTTTTGGCTTTAAAAAAATATGTTTTAAGGTAAAAAACTAGTTTTCTATGAAGCCAACAAAATTACTGAATTTGTTTCCAAAAATTTTTTTTTCTGTTACAATGAAAAAAGTGATGGCTTTTCAAAAATTTACCTCAAATTTTCTAGGTGAACGTGTTCTAAATATGAATTAGATTTGACTCTTATCAAATTATTAAGTGACAAAGGGTTTTGGCACAGAGTCCGACTGTTCCGTGTAGGCATTTGCTGAACTAACAAAAAAAAATTATAATGCGGGCTAGTCACGTCTGCCAATTTCGTTATTCTTTCAGTTAAATTTTGTATTCGTATTAAAAACATTTTGCTAAAATGAAACCATTTCTAGTTAAAACCAAATAACTGTGTAAAACATAACCACGAAAAGTTAACAGCTCTTGAATCATTGACCTAAAAAAATGTTTAAGTCCCCTGTATTTCCGTACTTTTTAATTGCTAAAAAAAATTTCTCATTATTTAAATTAGTTCAGCTAATGAAAAATGTAAAAATAAAAATTTGTTTTCCGTACTAAAGTTTGGAAAAAAATAATGTCATTGAAGTTTATTTTCTATGGAATTGTTTGGTAGTTCAAAGTGAAGGTTGTTACTTTTTTTTAACTAATATTATGTTAATTTTGGTTAATTGTCTTAACTTTTTTTCCTTTAATTTGTACCCTTTTTAACTTTTTTTTACTTGGGTCAACCTTTTTTGTTTATATAATTTACCTTTAGCCTTTACAAATATTTATTAATTGCTTTTTTAATTAAAGCTTTTTACAAAATACATTTACAGACCAACCTTGTTCAGCGATTTCTATCTGTCAAAAATTCTAATGCTCATAAAAAATTAAAGAACATATTCTGCAAGAACTTTATAAATTATATTTAAATAAAGTAAAAAAAGCTTACCCATAAAACATTAAAAAATTTACAAAAAAAAAATTTCACTCAGTTGTTTTCTAAATCTAATAGCGTTGCTAGTAGGGTATTCATTTAATCGGGTTTTTACTTTAATCGGTTAATCGCTCGATTAATTTATCGAGGTTTTGGTTTAATCGGTTAATAATCGGTTAATTTTGTTATTGATCGGTTAACCGATTAATAAAGTTTTTTTTATAAATAAGGTAATTTCTATGAATAAAAATGAAAAATTATTTATTATTTGGAGTTTAGTAGTAAAAAAAACAGTAACAAATCTTGAACTAAAACGAGCAAAAAAAAAAATAATTCATATGTAATACATATTTTTTAATTCATACATATTCGGCCACGTTCTGTAAATCGAAATCGTGACATTAAAATCGATGGAGATTTTAAGTTCGATTTAAAAAAAAAAACGTAGCTTTTCCTGATTTCAAAATTAGTTTTGGTAAAGATATGTGGTCCTCAAAGTATGAGGTAATGAAAAAGAAATATTTTTATCAATTTTAAACACAGGATAGAATTAAAAATTTGTTCGATTTCAATTTCACGTGATTTTGATTTCCAGAACAAGACCGGCTATGTATTTATTAAAAAATAAACTGTGAGATCATTTTATTAGTAATTTAAATAGTTTAAGAAAATCTTATAAAATAATCCTTTAGATAAATAATTTGGTTAAAATGTTTTGGATTTAAGCGACTCCTTTCTCTAGTTTTGATAAATTTTGACTTGGAAAAAATTTTTTCACTTATCGTAGATTTTGGAGAAATCGAAAGCAACCAATAATACAGAATATCTAAATTCTCAGTCTTTTTTCTGGATTTCTCTAAACATATAAAATCTTCCATTATGCAATTTAAATCCTGCTTTATTTTTTAAAATTTTTAACACTTCTAATT
Source organism: Pollenia griseotomentosa (assembly GCA_963931875.1). NCBI lineage: Eukaryota > Metazoa > Arthropoda > Insecta > Diptera > Polleniidae > Pollenia > Pollenia griseotomentosa. The sequence continues at coordinate 223,160,198 of OZ007560.1, forward strand.
GTTTGGGTTAATTCTGTTGTTGCGTTACTATCGTAAGTTTCTTCTGTTGTCAGGTCATCATCTAACTCATCCTGGCAAAGCTCAGCACCGAACATTCTGCAAAAAAGTTCATTTCCGAATTCCTTAATTTCTGTTTTTGTACTGTATTTTAAAAATGTTTTTATAGAAGGAAATATATTGTATAAAAAATAGTTCTAAGAACAACTTTTTTGGTGCACTTTGGTAACTTTTTTGGTGAATTTTGGTACGGATAACGTTGTAAAATTGTTCATGGTTGCACTGTAGAATGTATTTAAAAAAGCGAGTTGCTTTGCAACCGAAGTTTTGGAACTCACCCACAATTAAAAACAAAAAAAATATGTTTTAATACTACAAAAATTTATAATAATAAAATCGTTAATCGAAAAAAGCCAATTTTAAATTAACCGATCAGTTAATCGGGTAGTTATAAATCGGTTAACCGATTAACGGTTAACCGAATGAATACACTAGTTGCTAGTGATTTGAAAATCATTTTGAAGTTGATTCCTTAATATAAAGTATTGGCATTTAGAATCATGGTCAAGATGGCTTAATTGTAATACATTTTAGCTGACTCTTTGGGCTTACTGAGATACAGCTGAACGTATTCTAGAATACGAGAGCTGTTTAGGAAGACCGTTCGCATATAACAAGTATAGCAGGAATCCGAGAATGCATCACTAAGGAACTCTTCTAGTTACGTGTAAAGAATACTTTATAGTTTCGTCATTGGCATATACTTGAAAGGTATGGCGACATCAGTAGTGCGATTCACTAACTTTAAACGATCCGACAATCGTTATACTTATTTGTCGACATTAATATTTGCTTGCAGTAGCGATAGTTTTTAACGATTGTTTACAGCTGTTTTTTTGTAACATCTCTGTCTACAAAATGTTAAAAAAAAAACGAAAAGCACAAAAGAGAATAAAATAAAAACAAATGAAATTGTTATTAACCCCTCGTGTTACACATACTTTTTTCATTCGAAATGCATTGAAAAAGGTCGGACCAGACTCATGAGTAAGACGAAGGCTTAATTTTTGGTTTATATATATTTTTTTTTTGTGAACTTTACATTAAGAATTTAGTTTTTGTTCATACATTCACATATGAATATATCTTTGTATGTATGTAAGCTATTTTAAAGATAAAATACTTTTTATCGATTAAATAAACACAGCCTAAATTATTGTCGCTAAGATAACGACAAAACCATTGCTTAAGATAACAACTGACTTTAAACGACAGCGAATATCGTTAAAAATGTTATTTAAACGATTAGATTATCGTTATAAAAGTTAATGAATCGCACTACAGTTTCCCAGCAAACGTAGAAAATTAAAGTGTTAAGTGACAAAGATGACTGAGGAGATGGTGTGGTTACTAGGGTGTTATATTAATCGGGTTTTATTTTTATTCGATTATAATAAAATTTTAAAATTAATCGATTTATCGAATTTAGATTTAAATCCAGAAATTTTATAAATTACGAGATTTTTTTCGATAATTTAAGACAAATTTAGTACTTGAGTACACACAGAAAAAAATACCAATGTTAAATAAATTGAATGAGAATCATAGTAAGTTTCTGCAAAAGTATCCCGTATTTAAATTTATCGTTATTTCATATTATTTTAAATAAGAAATATTTAAATAACCTTAAATCAAGTTTGTTTAATATTATTCACTGTTAAAATAACATTGTTCAATATTGAATCCATTAAAACCTGTTTTTGTGTATGGACTCTATTTAAAATTATCTTGGTTTCATGTTTATTTTAAATGAAAAATGTTAAAACAAAATTGTTCAATATATATTGAAACAATAAAAACCTGTTTTACTTGTTTTGTATAGAAAAAAAACAACACAATAAAAAGAAAAACATAAATTTTTTTATTTTCATCTTTAAAATATGTTATAAAAAGAATACAATTCCCGTATTCTTTTAGTTAAAATTATTTGGATAAATAGTAGATCAAGTTTTCAAAGTAGAATGACGACAAAAACCATATCGGGCCATTCTGCTGATGTTTCTGTTAAAAAAGGGGAATAAAAATAAGTGAAACATGTGTTACAGGGGTATGTGTTTTGAATTATTCTTAAATAAAATATTTTTCACACTGTTACATCACACTCAAACCAATTTGATTCCACATGAGATTCACGTTGCTTCAACTTGAAATAACTTTCATTCAACGTGATTCGGATTGTTATTTCAATATATATGACATTTTGCCATTACTTTACTGCAATGTTTATTTAACATGAAGCAAGTTATTTTTAAAGAAAAAAATGTTGTTCGCAAGTTTTTGTAAAATCATGTTAAATTAACATGAAGTAACTATGAAGCAAAATCTTTACCGAAAACGGTAAAATTAACCTTGTTTTCGACGATTTTACCTTAATTTTTTTCTGTGTGTAAATAAACATTATTATTAAAATAAAACTTGTCAATGAAGCTCCAAATTGCTGCTTCACTTTCGGGCATTTAGATTTTTAAGGAGTCAATATAACTTTGGATTTTTTAAAACTTTTCACGGACGTTCCATCCTATGCTATGCTTCTGCAAATAATTTACTCTATAGAATCGACCGAAGTATATTGTTTAAAATATTTATTCATTAGACCACTTGTAGCCCCCTTTGATTTTGTTGGTGGAGCTTCTTCTTCAAGTACTATGTTAGTGAAGTTGTTGAAGAACATTTACGTTAATACATTTTTGGACACCTGTTACATTTAGCATTATTAGATTTATCTCTCGTACAATATTTTAAAACCAAACTCATTCTAAAGAGAGAAACGCATGAGCTTTTTTGTTAAAAAAAATACGGACTTGTTTTAGAAATTGAAAAGAAGTGGGTTTCAAATTTAGAACATTTTCAAAACCACCCTGTGATGAAAGTTCATAAAAATATTCCATTTTATCTACGTCGATCTTTAAGTATCTTTTATTTTTGCAGAACCACAAAAAACTACGGTCATTTTGTAAAAAGTAATTGAATTTAAATTATCGTTCGATTTCAATTTCACTTCATTTCGATTTCTAAAACTACCCGATAAATTAATATAAATCATTAAATAAATTTTCAAATTATTCGAATGTGTATTCTTTGTCAAATTACAATCCTCAAAAGCTTTTATACTTTAATAGGCTTATTCCTTCAATATTTTCCAGGAATATTTTCTATGCTTTTAAGGATTGTAATTTGACTTAGAATACATATTCGAATAATTTGAAAATTTATATAATGAATGTTACTCACCAAGAGAAATAAATTCCCAGATTCTATTTATAAATCATTGAGTTAACATACCTTTGTCGTTTTTTCTTTTGTGAAATGAATTATTAAATTGAGTTGAAAAAATGTAACAAAAATATTAGCCAAATTACTCACTCAACATGACATGATTAAATTCCAACGGAAACATAAATTTGGATTGTTTATTCGACTTAAAACTTACTATATATTATTATTATTCGATTAATCGAAGAATTTATACCGATTAATCGAATAATCTAAATTGTTCGAACAATTATTCGTCTAAAATTGTTCGATTTATCGAATAAGAATTAATCTACTGAACACCCTAGTGGTTACTATCAAAGCATGTCAGATCAACCTGTCCGTGAACGTGGATTCAATCCCAGCGTCAGTCAAGAATGAAAAATTATCAATAAAATTTTAAATAATTTCATGTTCTAAAAATTCATTAAATAATTTAATGAAAATTAAATGTAATGAGCTTTAGCCTGATAAAAATATTAAAAATGTGGATAAAAAATAATTTTAACAATTTCATGCACAAGATTGAAAGGTGCACTGTATGAAAAGCCTTTAAGTTTTCTAAGTGTTCCTCTATCACATCGGTAAGAGCTGAAGTACAGCTACGCTGAGGTCAGATTTCAGATTGACGATTAGTTAACAGTACCCATGTTCTGTAAATTTAGTGACAACTTCACGCATCGAAAAGATGTGAAACAAAATAATCTATCGTTTCTCGAGAAGTGAGAAAAAAGTGTTTCTGTAACCCATGTCGAAAACTATGAAAAGAGATTACGTCGTTACGTTATAAATGTCATAACATTGTACCCGAAGCCGATGCGGCATTGCAGACGTTGGGAACGTCAGTAACACATATCGTTGACGGCGTCCAAAATTAACTAAAATTTATCATTTTTCAACGACGGCGGCGAAAATACAACCGTCGGCTATACCAAAAAATGTAAAGTGCGATTTTAATGTTTGTTGTTTGCAAACGAGAAAAACTCGTATATTTTATAAAAATGTTAAAAGCAAAATAATTAAACAATAAAAAATGTTCCAAGAACTAAATATTATTATTATTATTATTAATATTATTCTTTGTATTTTTTATTTTTAATTGTTTTTTAATGTTAATATTTTTTCTCAACCCATTTTTATTCGTGAGTTTTTTTGACAGTTCACAGCGGCAACTTTTCTCACAAAAATGTTACAGACACACTTTTTCTGTAAATTGGCGAGTAATTTCCTTACGTGACAGCTAGTACTCCCCAAAAAAGTTACAGACAGCTGTTTGTTTTAATATGTGGCATTTTTGTTTCATTTCACACATTTCAATAGAAGTTTCTCGTCGCGAGAGTTACAGAGCATGGGCACAGGTTGTTGCCATTAACATGCTTATAAATTTGTTATCTTTTCGAAAACTTTGGAAAATTAGAGAAGAATCGCAATCGGACGATTTTCATTTCCTGCTTTTGGTACTGGAAGAATTTAAGCATATTTCCACTGCACTGAAAATGTACGGGTTATAAAGTTAGTATTTAAAAGATGTGTAATTAGGGCTTAAAAAACTACAGTCGAAACCAAAAAATGTCGAACAAAAAACGAAAATTTGTGTACAACTTTGAGTTGGTTTGACAGTGACTGTTTACATTTAATGAATCAGAAGTAAAAGCAACAGTTTTTTTTTTGGCCAATGACAAATGACGAAGTGGAAGATATGGCAGTTTTTTTTACTTTGGTTAATATTAACTAAACCTATTGAATTAGATTTCCCAACAACAATTCTACAAATTTAAATTATTTTATTTTAATGGAAAAAATCAATAAAGATTTTTTGTTATTTAATTAATATTTTAATTCAAAATTGATTTCAAAGTAACTAAAATGTTAATAAAACCAAAATTATATTTTTAATTTTCTTTCAACCAGTGTTCGAAAATAAAAACTAAATAGCGCTCATTAGTGTTCGGTTCGGTAGATTCGTGGAAAACACAAGCGCTAAAAGTGTTTGTGTATAAAATCATTAAAAAAATTTCGTTTTCCTGTTTGTCATCTTTCGAACACAAAAATAAAACTGTTCTTATCCAACTCAACAAAAAGATGAGAACATTTAATTCCGTTCGGTTTTTAAAAAAAACCACAAACTTCCTTGTGTTCGGTTCAGCTCATTAGTGTTCGTTCGTTTCTGTTGTGCTTAGCGCCTTCTTGGCTAAACATTTTTTACAAAAACAAAATACATATACGAAAAAACAAAAACCCAACAAAATAATTTCACACAAACAAAACATATACGCAATACACACACAAGCTGTTTGTGCAGCGGACGTTGCTAAAATTTTTTGTTTTTCATTTCTTTATCAATGTAAAAAAATAAACATTATAGAACATTAAAATATAATGTTTGTCTACAGTATCACTACAATTGCTCTGTTTGTTAGCGAAGAACAGAACACTATATAATGTTCGGTTCTTTCTTGAAAATAGTTACGAATGGTATTAAGAGTTGTGCTCATTTACACAAACAATTAAAAATAGATATCGTTACTGGGTGTGTGAACCGAACGCTAAATAAAGTTCTGTTTATTATCGAACACTGCTATCAACAAAAAAATAATTGATCCCATCATCACATTAATTTAATTGAAATACTTTTAAAACAATTTTTTTTTTATTGATAAAAAAGTAGTGCTTATTTTTTCTGTGTTTAAGCATTGGAAATCAAATTCACTACATAAAATCAAAGGTAAACTTCCATCATAAAAACAAAACTGAACAGTCGGATAAGTAGTCTTAGTAAAAATATTCATTACGCAAGTTAACATCAACTTCCAATGAACGGTCAACTGAGTCATTAATGCCTCATTAGTTTTACAGTCAATTGCTGTATTAAATTGTTTATAAAAATATAAAGATTTATCGCGTCTTATCTTCGAAACAACCATTTTTCTCGCCAAACGAAACTAACATTGTAGTTCAGGTAGGACCTTTTCCACATGTGGTATAGATGGTCACGTTGTTCTTTTAACAATTAAGCCTTATTTCCAAACATGACCTAGTTTTATTTTTGATTATCTTAGTTTGCTTTGGTTCGTGATTGTTATGAGTTTGTAGTATTGAGTTTTAAGTTAATCCACAACTCTTATATTCTTACTCTCGGTGGAGAACTTTAAAGATTAGGCAGAGCTGAAAGTAGCGTTTGCACTTGTACGTGTACGTGGACTTGTGTTTTTTTTTTGATAAAATAAAAAAAAAGATTAAAATGGCTTAAGTTATCAAAAAAACAAAAACCAACAGGAAGCAAAATAAAATTACTTACAATTATGTGTTTGTTTTTCTCTTTTCTGTAAACTCTAACTTAACTAAAATTAGTTTAAAACATGAACCAGTTGTTATACAAGTCTAAAGAAAATCATTTAAATTCATGTTATGCCATCCGTCAGTTTAGTAAAATACACTAATTTTAATAAGTTTAATGGAAATCCCTGATGTGTTAAAGAACTCGAAATTTAAAATTCTTGCAACGATTATCAACAGTGTTTAAAATACACAAAGCGTTTTATTTACAAAATCGTTTCAGTTTCTTAATTCATGTAAACAGATGACTAAATTAATGGTTGACATGTTCATTTGTTTAGTGCCACAAACAGAAAGACGAACAATCTGCACCAAAGTGTTGCTTTATTTCTACTAATTACAACAGTTTATCTCTTTAACAAACACAAAGGGAACGGGGGTGTTATATTTGCAGTTGTTAACACCAACAGTTTATGCGAAAAAATTTTAATGGGTTGTTAAAAGTGCTAAAATGTTGTTAAATGCCAGCAAGCATTTATAAGATTTTTGGAGGAAGGAAATAACAGGCCGTCACTTCTTTTCCACTTCTTTAATAAAAAGATTTTAAAGAAGAATATTGTTACCGTTTTTACTTTATAAAACGCGTTTCGGCTTATTCCTTTTAGAATAAACCTTAAGGTTCTTTTAATTGCAAATCAAAATAAATACACACACCTATTTAACTTAACAAACATTATTGAAAATTATTATAATGATTATTTTAGTATGTGGTTATTTGATTAAACTGTTCATGGTTTTTAATCCAAATTTTAATATTTTTAATCAGGGTAAAGTTCATCAAATTTAATTTTCATTAAATTATTTTTATGAAGAAAGGAATTTTACGACATGAAATTAATTAAAATTTATTGATAATTTTCCATTCTTGACTGACCTGCAAATCGAACCCAGGTTTTCACGGACAGGTTGCCATGAGATGTTTCGATAATAACCACACTGTTTCTTTCTATCACTATCACACTATCTTCATAACCATTTCTAGTCGATTCCATAACTTCCTGTTTGAGTTATTTTAAAATAACTTTTATACGTCTAAATCTAAAGTCATTTGTAACGTGGTTTTGTCGTTGGCTGGGGTAACTCAGTTATGTCCATGGTCAACTTACGGAATCCATAATCCTTAAGTGAAAACACTACTCGTGTTTTTTCCCTTCCAGGGGGCAATAACAATCTTCAACTTTATTCAATGTTTTCTTAATAAATTTAAAATAATTCTTTTAACTCGATTATATTACTAGCAGCACGGAAAACAGGCAGGGATTCGTCGGATCCTTCTCGGAAGGCGTATGCGGTTCGGAGTCGGGTGGGGAAGCTGGTTCGGATCTTCTTGTACTCAGCAGTACGTGGACGGCTCGTTCTTAGCAGCAGAGATTTAGTGAAGTACAATTTATTCTTATCACTAATGGTCCTAATACATACTACAATGTTGCTTAAGGCTAAACTAACTACTGATTTAACTAGAAGGCGATCATTGTCGCCGTTTCGAAACTGAAACCCGTAGGCGTCAGTAATCTACCAGATGACTAAGTCACTGTGCAAGGAAACACCTGAAGTGAATTCAGGTGCCGGCGATAGTCTTGCAAAAGATTAACAACTCGTTATAATCATTTAAGTTTTTATTAAAAAAAAAAAAAAAAACAAATAAATAAAATAAAATACAGCATGACTTTTATTTATTATGGTTTAAGAAATAGTTAGAGTAAAATCTATAATCTATTTTTCGACGCTTCTCATCTAATGCTTTTAGGCATTTGTTCGCGAAATCTTAGAAAACATTTTGAAACTTTCTTCTTAGTGACCCCTCTTTTGTTTGTATCGCAAAGTCTAAAACGTTGTCTTTGCGCTACGAATAAAACAATGTGAAACTAATAGTGTTTTCTTTTCTGAAAATAATGTTCCATGTATGCTACCACTTGCGCGGATTTTTGTTCTATTCCAAAAAAATATGCAAAAGTGTGAGAAGATGTCGTTTTCCTTTCTAAATATGTTGCAAAAATAAATGGCAAATTCGTTACATTTCTTAAGCTTCTTAAGACGGTGGTCAGATCTTATCTTATTGCAATGGTGCCATTGTCAGATGCATTAATTTTACATATCTGCCAAATGAAAATGAGCTTACAATGTTCATGCAGTTGCAAGACATTTTTTTTTTGGCAATTTTAATGACAACATTGTAAGATCTGGGCCCAAATCGTCGCACTCGTGTTCGAATGAACTTTCGTATCGAATAAAACTTCGTGGCGTATCAAAATCGGGATTGCGGCAATGCCAAAATGCAATGGCAAAAATTCGATAAAAAAAATTTAAATTAGCGGAAATTCGCCAAAATGTGCAAACAGCGGCATGAAAGCAAAGTCTAGTATTTATGTATTAAAAATTGTTAAAGCTGTAAAGAATCAGAAAACTTACAGAAAAAATCGCTGCTATCGCGAACATGGCTAAAATTCGCGAATAATCGCAAACTTAAAACAAACCCTAAAATTTACTTAAAATCGGTAAAAAAAAACAAAATGTCAACAATTAACAAAAAAAATTTTGCAAAAATAGCGAAAATTCGCGAAAATTTTTAATAATTCGAACAAGCCATAAAATTGATTAAAAGTCCAAAAAAGTATAAGGAATTAAAAAAAATTCTGTAAAAATTGCTAAATTAGGGGAAATTCGAAAAAATTGCTAACAGCGGCATAATAGCAAAGTATACTATTTATTAAAAATCGTTAAAGCTGTAAAGAACCAAAAAACTAACAATACAAAAATCGCTTCTATCGCAAACATGACAAAAATTTGAGAAAAATTGAAAAACTTAATGTTATTATTTTTTTCCTTATTGCTGAAAAAAGTTTAATACTAACATTTTTAGCTATTTGTTCAAGAAATATAATAATTATTCCAAAAAAGTATGTAAATTGTTTAAAAAAAAAACAATTAAATGATTTTACGAAAGCTCTTAGCCTATCGAATGACATTTCGAGTAAAGGCATTCGATCGAGTACTCGTTATCGAATGACATTATCTCAAACTCCGATAGAAGTTTTTTGATAACGAATAGGACGATTTCAAAAAGTAAAATTTCGATCAAAGTCACTCGATTACGACTACGACGATCTGGGCCTTGTAGTGCGATTCACTAACTTTTATAACGATAATCGAATCGTTAAAATAAATATAACGAAAATTTATCGTATATGCTATTCAGTAAAATTTTTAACGATATTCGCTGCCGTTTAAAATCAGCTGTTACTTTAAGCAATTTGTTTGTCGTTATTTTAGCGACAATAATTTAGGTTGTGTTTATTTAATCGATAAAATGTATTTTATGTTTAAAATAGCTTACATACATACAAAGATATATTCATATGTATATGTATGAACAAAAACTACCCAGTGTGCCAAACGGATCCGTTTCGGATCCGTAACGGATCCGCATCTTCGTATTTTCTATCCGTAGCGGAATCCGTTACTGATCCGTTACGGATCCGCAAGCGGGAGAAATTCCTCTCGAAAAAACGGATTCAAAAACGGATTTTATGTCCGTTTTTTGGATACGTTACGGCCTCGTTACGGACATCATATTGGGATCCGTTACGGACCCCTTTGTTTTCATAAAACGGATCCGTAGCGGAATCCGTTACGGATCAGTTTTGGATCCGCAAGCGGGAGAAATTCTTTAAAAAAAGTTATTACAAATTCATTTTGCTGGGTCCACACAAGGACCTTTTCATAAAAAAAACTCAATTATTAAAAACTGATTTTGCTGGGTCCACACAATGACCTATTCTTAAAAAAAACTCAATTAGCGATTACACTGTCAAATCGCGATTACACTGATTCCGTTTCTAAGTTTTTTACGGATCCGAAACGGGTCAGAAACGGATCAGTCAAATCGCGATTACACTGATTCCGTTTCTAACTTTTTTACGGATCCGTAACGAGTCAGAAACGGACCCGTAAATTCGTGATTGCACTGATTCCGTTTTTAACTTTTTTACGGATCCGAAACGGGTCAGAAACGGATCAGTCAAATCGCGATTACACTGATTCCGTTTCTAACTTTTTTACGGATCCGGAACGGGTCCGTAACGAATCCGCATCCGTTTTTGTGCACATTGGGTAAATCCTAGATTTAAAATTTACAAAAAACCATATTAAGAACAAAACCCAAATTCTAAATGTAAAATTCACAAAAAAAAAAAATATAAAAACCATAAATTAACCCTTCGTCTTACTCATGAGTCTGGCCAGACCTTTTTCAATGCATTTTGAATGTAAAAACATTTGTAACACAGGGGGTTAAGAATAATTTCATTTGTTTTTATTTTATTCTCTTTTGTGCTTTTCGTTTTTTTTTTTTAACATTTTTAAGACAGAGATGTTACAAAAATACAGCTGTTTAATATCGTTAAAAAAAGTTACAGAATCACACTATCCAAGGCGAATTGACTAGAAGGTGGGGTCAATTAACATATGGTGTTTTTTTTTCGGTGGTCGACTTGTCAAAGTTTGTATACAAACTAGTTTTTTATGTAAACAAACCTGTTTTTTTTTACTAGCAATATTTTTGACAACCCGACCACAGGAGCATTGTAGTTGTCGAGTTGACCTCACCTTCTAGTCAATTCGCCTTGACACTATCGTCACTGCAAGCGAATATATATGTCGACAAATATAACGAATGTCGGTTCGTTAAAAGGTAGTGAATCGCACCACTGACCACCGTCTGTACGAAGCTTTACCCCCAGTTATAATTGAGAGTTTTTATGCAATCAAGTATTTTTTTATTAACTTTTTTCTTATGTTTGCGTACAACTTGTGTTATATTGTGATTTTTAGTTACCCTACGGCCACACGTGCAATTTGTGATGTCTTAACCAAGCAATAACGCCGGCAGAATAACTTCATCAAATTGCCAATGTGTTTTAGGTGGAGAACACGTAAATATCTTACAACATAAGTTTAAAAACAAGATAAAGACAGGTTGTGTGTTATATTCATAGCGACAAACAAGTTTTTTTCACCAATTTGCTTTTAAAATGAATTTATTTTCGGAAAACTTATTTTGCACTTTATTTTGCGCTTTAATTTTTAATTTTTAATTTTAATTATTATTGACAAGTTGTATAAAAAAGTTAATAAAAAGCAACAAAAAAAAAAAGCTGTCTGTCAAACTTAAACGTCAAGTTATGTTATAAAATAGCTTTCAAGACAGATTGCTTAACAACGCTGTTAAAACACAAACATGAGGAGGCTATACCTAACACTAACATGATGTTGGTGTTAATGTTAACCATTTGATGTCAGTTGTAGCCTGGGTGTTATATTGTGATGGATAAAAAACTTTTTGTTTTGTTTGTACAGGACCAAATAAACTACACAAGGTTGCTGCTATGAAAATCAAAAATTTTAAATATGTATTCACAAAAACATCCTGTTGTTTTTGTCAAACCAATTGTTATGTATACTTGGCCCTTTAATGTTTGAACTGTTACTTTTATTTAATAAGTATTTTTTTTTGCGCATAATTTTTAACAACAGCTGACTTTAGATATTGAAAATCAGTGTTGTTAACGCTAATTGGAATTCAAAGAAAATTAAATGTTAAAAATCGCTACAACAGTAGTGAATATCGTTTTAGCACAAACTTTGTATTCACTATTTAACACGCTAATTATATGTACAATAGTGTTGAATGTAAAATTTTACTATTATTTTGTTCCAATGTAATTTAGAAAAATGTATCACTTTGTAAGGGTGCGTGTAACCTAAAAAATATATTGCACAAATATAATGCAATTTTATTTTTTTAAAAAAGAAAACAAGAATTCTTTTAGGTGTCGCGAAGAAGTGACTAAAAGTATAACAGAAAACCAGTCTTCCCAAAGGATTTGTTAATTTATAATAGTTAAAAAATATGCCTCGAAATTATTTAAATTAAATGACGACTGTTTTCCCTTACATACGAATATTAAAAAGCTTGCAGGGATATATTGTTAATATGTATGTAAAAGATAAGTAAGTATTTGTGTGTGTAAGCATTTTATTACAATTGTTATGACACAACAAATGTCAACAACATTTTCATTAAACTTTTAGTAGGGTAATTAAAAATTTAATAAGTATTAAATTAAAATTAATGTCAATTTTGTTATAAAACATAAAAAGAAACCAAAATAGAACTGACAAAAGGAAGAATTAAAAGTCTAAAATAAAAGAGAAAAAGATGCAGTCATACCGGCTTCATTCAGTTCTCGTTCTTAAAGATTTTGCATATTGGCAGCACTAATTAACTTGTACCACCAATACTTCAAATATTTTTCTATTTTGGATTCATTGCCATTAAACTATACAGAGTTAATGAAAGCGAGTTTTTTATTTTAGAAATTTTTTATATGAAATTAATTTTCAAATCGTTTTAAAATTCAGTGTTATTATACAATGATAATTTAGTGTTTATTAAGGTTACATTTGACAATTTTGACAATTTTTCTCTTACATTTTGACGATTTTCCATTCTATCAGTTCTATCTGGCAACTATGCCTCTTGTAGTAATGAATTAATGTTGGTATCTCTAAAAGGATTACTTCTCGGTGTCAATTAAGGACTTGTATTCGAGCTGTGAATTTGGGTGAATTGAAATTAATTTTTTTTAGCTAAAAAATGGCAAAAAAAAGTCAGAAAAAATTAATTTGACTTAAGTTTAAAAAAAATTATTAGTATTGTGGTTATTTGGTTGAACTGTTGATGGGTTTTAATCCAAATTTCGATATTTTAATAAGGCTAAACGACAAAACCCTCTGAGGAGATTGAGTGGTTGCAATTGAAACATGTAAGGGTAACCTTTCCGAAAAAGCCTGGGTTCGAGCCCAGCTGCAGTCAAGAAGGAAACATTATCAATAAATTTGAATTAATTTTGTGTTGTCCTTTCTTCATAAAAATAATTTAACGAAAATTAAGTTTGATGAACTTTCGCCTTATTAAAATATCAAATTTTCAAAAAATTGTTTTACAATTCTTTTTTGAGAATATTGATTATTTATTTCTAATTACACTGCTCTACAAAAAGGAGCTTTTTTAAATGATTCCTTAAAAAAATTACTGACCCTTATGTATTTTCGTCTGCTAATGACGATGGTGTCATTAGTTGTTCCCTAACAGCTTTAGTTTTAAAGATAACGTGACATATATTATTTGAACAATTTACATCATTTTGTTTATGTTGGGTAGGGTTGCATTATTGAATTTTTTAGGATTTTTTTCTGTTATTGCAAGGATATTAATATTTTTGTGTTTTTGGTTTAGTCCTTAAAATAGTATTTTATGTAAATTCTCTGCTTTAAAAATAATTCTTATGTCTTTTGTCTTCTCATTACGAATTTAAAATTCGTTTTCGCCTGCCACCTCTTGGTTTAGAGATACTTCCCTCTTTAACACCATTCAAAATAATTTGGTTTTTTAATAATTTTAATTAGGCTTAAGTTCATTAAATTTAATTTTCATTAAATTATTTTTATGAAGAAAGGAATTCCACAACATGAAAATCAATTAAAATTGTTATTGATAATCTTTCATTATTGACCGTGGCTGGGGCTCGAACCCAGGCCGGCAGGTTACCATGACATGTTTCGATCGCAACCACTCGATCTCCTCAGATGGATTTGCCGTTTTACACTCGCAGCCATCGACGACTGCTGACGTCAATAGTCAAACATCAATCCTTAAACCAAACTGTATTTTAACCTTTGGTAGATCGAAGTTTGCTTTTATGAATGATCTACCAAAGGTTAAAATACAGTTTGGTTTAAGGATTGATGTTTGACTATTGACGTCAGCAGTCGTCGATGGCTGCGAGTGTAAAACGGCAAATCCATCTGAGGAGATCGAGTGGTTGCGATCGAAACATGTCATGGTAACCTGCCGGCCTGGGTTCGAGCCCCAGCCACGGTCAATAATGAAAGATTATCAATAATAATTTTAATTGATTTTCATGTTGTGGAATTCCTTTCTTCATAAAAATAATTTAATGAAAATTAAATTTAATGAACTTAAGCCTAATTAAAATTATTAAAAATTTGGATTAAAAACCATAAATAGTTCAACAAAATAACCACAATACTAATTATTGTTAAAGCTAAGGCACGAGCTCTATGTATTCATTTGTCTTTCAAGTTGTACTGAAAAAGGTCAACAAGAAAAAGAAAGACAAAAAAAAATGAAAAAACAAAAAAAAAAAATGTACTTTAGACTTCAAGAAAAATTCTTGACAAAAGTACAAAAAAAACAGAAGTAAGGGAGAACATGTAAAATCAATTGAAATGGATAATCATTCAAAAAAGCAAACTTCGATCTACCAAAGGTTAAAATACAGTTTGGTTTAAGGATTGATGTTTGACTATTGACGTCAGCAGTCGTCGATGGCTGCGAGTGTAAAACGGCAAATCCATCTGAGAAGATCGAGTGGTTGCGATCGAAACATGTCATGGTAACCTGCCGGCCTGGGTTCGAGCCCCAGCCACGGTCAATAATGAAAGATTATCAATAACAATTTTAATTGATTTTCATGTTGTGGAATTCCTTTCTTCATAAAAATAATTTAATGAAAATTAAATTTAGTGAACTTAAGCCTAATTAAAATTATTAAAAATTTGGATTAAAAACCATAAATAGTTCAACAAAATAACCACAATACTAATTATTTGGTTTTTATTTCAAATTTATCATCAATAACCAAATGGCTACGAAGAAAAGACTATGTGCAAATAATCCAGACTGTCTTTTGTTAATATATATTTTTGCACAGTATCGTGAAACTTAAGACTTCGAAAAGCTGCATATTTCAAATATTTTAAAGTTTAAATTTTTAATTGAGATAAACAATTGATGCTAAATACTGTTTGACAAAACTGCTTTACAGCGATGGTAACTTGGAAAATGCCCCACTATTAAATTTGGGACGCCAATGTTCTGACGGGAGCCCCGTAATCATCCTGAAGCTTGTTATTTTTGGTACTTTTTTAAACATATAGAAACTAAGATGAAATGTGAAGATATTTTCAAAATATTTTACGACCTTTTTAATGGGGTTAAAGTTCGTTGGAATATTTAGTAAGTGCATACATTGCAAAATGGAAGGAAACAATTGGATTTTTTAAAGTTTTAAAGACTAATCTAAAAAAAACATCAATTTGAACATCCTTGCAATACAAGCTAGATATCCTGATGTACTCCCCAATGTGATTCTATTCAAATTAAAGAGATTTTTGTGTAGATTAATAATCCAGAAAATAAATTAAAGTTTTAAGGGTCATTCGTGACATATTAAGCGAATAACACAAAAAGTGGTGTAAATTATGCAAATATTAAATGTCACTATATCTTGTAAACCAAAGCTGCTAGAAAAAATGATGCCATCGTAATCAGCACTTTCAGCTTTATTTAAAAACAAAGGACAAAAGTCAGGAAACATTTGGTGTGTTGGCCAGTGTTATCAATATTCATAGAAAAATACTTTAGAAAAATTCGGTACAACTTTGAATCTTATATTTGCCAAATGGTAGACCAAGGTAGATCAAAAATTTTAATTTTCAAAGTCGGATATAAAGAGTTCTGGATTGTTTTTTATTTTTGTAATACCTGAAGTGCCCTACTTGACGAACCGATGGAGGCCTTCGATTAGTACATCGAGAAATTCCACACGAGAAAGAGTTTGCACTCGATAACTTAAAAAATGTTGCACAGTATGCAAAAGGTTTTGATACTTGGAAAAGGAGCAGCGCCCTTTTGTTTTGTTAAATTTTCTTGTATAACAAATTATAATTTAAAAGAGTACCTACCTTTCCGCGTCTCCCTACGCTACTGTTATAGAAAGAAATATGTATAAACTTTGTTCTGTTTCTGACAACAAAATTTGGCTAATGAATTATTTTTTGATCATTGGCATAGTTTGGTCCTTTTATACTCCAATACAAATGTCTTAAACGGTAATAAAAAAAGTGTACATAACATCAAAGGGATTTTAACAATTTTAATAGGATTAGTTTTTATATGTTTGTTGTTTTCACTTTTTTTCCGCAGGCAATAATATTAAAGCGGAAAATCTTTCATAAATATATTATTAAACCTAAAAACGACATAAAACCATACCAACGATAAAAGAACAACATTAATTTAAAAAAAAAAAATTTTTTTGGCTTTAACTTGTAATAAAATGATTAAGTTTAAACAATTAGGGTATTCATTATTATGTTGTATTGTCATAATGTTCTAACATTTTACAAATGTTTAAAAATATTGTTGTTGCTTTGTAAACAAAAAGTGTTTTAAATTAATAAAACTTTTCGCCGAGCAACTGAGCCGAGCGGCTATGATTTTGTGGCCGTCGTCGTTTATGGTATAGTTTTATCCGGCTAAAGCCCTTATGACACTTCATTTTTTATTCATTAATTGATATAGAATTGATAGAAAGAAACAGTAAATGTTAGAAAGAGCAAACTATAAAAAATGTAAACAAAGTTTTTTAGTTTTTTTTTTCTCTTGTTATGGTTTTGTTTCAGGGATGGCGTTGAGAATTTTTAAAATTGTATTAAAAACCTGTAAAAATTTTCCTTTTTTACCCTAATTGTACTAAAAGATTTTTTTAGTTGAAATTAATTTTATTTATGTTCATAAAAAACATCCACAAAAAGGTATTATTAATCTTAGTTTAAAAAGTATCATCGAAAAAGTACAATTGAAACAACTTAGCCATCCCTGTTTTGCTTATTTAATTGAATGTTGTCAACTTTTTGTTTATAAGAAACCTTAAAACAAAAAGCGGTTAATCGCTAAATTTGCCCATAAACCGCTGATTCAGCAACACTTTTAATATTCCAAGCTGGAAATGTCAATTTTAAATTAAACAATTTTACATTTTTTTGACATAACTTCATTTTTTATCGATAACTTTAGTAAAATTTTGGACAGTTTGCCATTTATCTTAATACAGCTTAACTCTTTGCACTTGGTAAATTTTTGTATTACATTATATTTGTACTGTTCACCAAAACTTGAACAATGCAGTAAAAATGTAGTGTCATAAGGGCTTTACATCCGAATTTAACCTGCAGCTAGCAATTTTTACAACAAAACACTTGCGGCGTCAAATTATATCGGCTTAGGACTCTGATGTTTGCTAAAGAACCAAAATAAAATTTATTACTGATTTGCGTCTGATAAAATGGAAAATAGTCAGGTAAGATCTTATTTAATTTTTAACCTCATGGATTAGAATTAAAATATATTTTGATGTAGGGTAAATATTTAGTTTTTATATTTGTTTTAAATTAGCTGATTTAAATTCAAAATAGCACACTTAATTATGAGGGGTTGTTCATAATAGTCGTATGTTATTATATTATCATGTTATTATATTAAGACATATGCCTTTATGATACCTTGTGAATTCCCCAAATGTTTTGTTATACACATTTCTAACTAAACTCTCCTTTCAACTTTTCTCAATGCTCTAGTAACCCACAAGTCAAAAAAAAAAAACAGTTTTTTTTTATGTGTGTTTGTAAAGGGTGTTTTTTTCAAGTATAGAACTTCCTATAGTGATTACTGTTAAAACTAGCTGCCAGTGTGTTTGCCTTTTTTTATTGTACTTTAGCAAATCATGGAAATTTATTACCAAAAGTTACGCTCTGTTCGCCAAACTTTTTCGTGCTGAATAACTGTACGATTAGAATGATTTCGGGCTTATCGTTTTTGGAGAGACAACAATCCTCATGTTATTCTTGAGACTTCATAACATTTTGGTGCGATTTTCATGCCGAAGTCGTCATAGAACCATTGTTCTTTAAATACGAAATCGGTGCCAAAAATACCGTTAGAACATGTAGTGATTAATTTTTAATAAACATATTTTTAAATAGAAGAACAAGTTGCAAAAAAAATATCAAATTGACCAAACCAATTGCTCGTGAATTTTTTATTCCTCATGTCATTTAAAATCACTTGAATACGAAATGGTTTCAACAAGACGGTGCAACCTGGCATGCAGCGCATGAAACCTTCACGTTGTTGAGCCAAACGTTTGGTGACCGAATTATCTTAAGACATTGACCTGTGAATTGGCTACATTGCTCGTGTGATTTAGCAGCTTTGGATTGCTTTTTGCGGGGGTATGCTTAATCTCTGGTCTACGATCAGAAGCCCAAATTCGAGGCCCAATGTTCAAATAAGCTCGAAAAAGTGGTGCGAAATTTAACTGACAGGATGGCCTTCATAAGGCGCAGTTCCGGCGGCCATTTGCTAAAAATTATTTTTAACATTAAATTCCGTGTTATTTTTAAGCTTAAATTCATTCAATCGAATGCGTTGCGTTTTATTTTTAAAAAAGTTCTATGCTTTGAAAAAACTTTTTGGCCCTAATGGCTTCGGGTATACATATTTTTGTTTAGCTTTATTTTTATGTGACAGTTATTTGTGAGGATATTTTTTTTTATTTAATAAAAAAATAAATATTTAATAAAAAAATAAAAAAAAAAATAATAATAAAACCAACAGGTTCTACCATTTGAAATTATTTAATTTTTTATATTAATATGTGTATGTTATGTTGCCACATTTGTCAGATAATTTTTTAATTTTAATGCAACACCAGTATACAAGAATGAACAAAAATTAAATCAAAGAGATGGTTTAAATACAAGGAAGTCCTATTATTTTAAAATTTAATTGCCTCTAGTTCTTTTTAGCCCTTTGCGATTAAAAAGTAAGAAAATTGATCCGATATGAAAAGTGTTATGAACAGGAAAACCTTAAATATGGGATTGCATGTTTTTCCTTGTGCGGCAAATAAAGACAGAAACAATATATATATCCGTTTAAGAGCTTTTTATGAATTTTGGCATCGATTTGTTTGTGCATATTTTTGCATATTTTACCGCTTGCAGCATTTTTTGCATAATTTAGTTAAAATAGCCTTTTGCAGCACTTTTTAAGTCTATAGTGCATATTTTGCCTTTTTTAAGCCATATTTTGATAAATGTTTAATTTTTTTAGATGCCTACAAAAGCTTTCGCAGCAAATAATTTTTTTTTTTTTTTGTATCTGTTTAATTAATTTCTTTTTTAAATACCTTTCTGTATACCCAATATGTTGCTTCAATTTCGCCATCTACATTTAATTTTAACTATTAAATTGTAAGACAAAGAAAGCTGTTATTAACTTTAACTTTAAAATTTTATATATAAGCAACAATTAAGGAAACCCAATTATATACGTTCTTGGCGATGTGTGCAATACACAGTAATTTGGAGCAATCTTTTAATATACCGATCGACTCAGAATCACTTTTTTAAGTGATCTAACGGTATCCATCCGACCGTCTGGCTGGTTGCCTGTCCATGTAAACCTCGTGCGCAAAGAACAAATTGCAATCCTATAGATTATTTGATCAAAGTTGGTAAATAAATTTTAATTGTACTAAGGAAGAAGGGGATTCCCCATAAAAACTTCTTTAAAAATTAAACTTTTTGTGTCCGTAAAGTATCTAATTGTGTTGATATTTACAAAGATTAAATTCGCTCCAAAAATATTTTACTGCAATTTAAATTCTCTTCGAATCGGTTCATATTTGCCCAAAGCTCCCATCTTTAAGTAGCCTTAACTTCCTTAAAAATTTTTAATTTACAAAATTTTGTTTGTCGTGCTGAATTCCCAAATTTTATTATTGATAATTTTTATATTAACAAAATGTAGGGATAAGCTATTCCTATGGGCATTTCATTGGTTGCTTAGATTTTAAAAAAACTAAAGATATTAAACAAGTAAAAACTGTTAAGCGAATAAGAATTACTTATAAGCAAAAGTCTTACTTGTAACCATATCAAAGCTTAAACAAAAACAACAACAATAAACAGTGAGTTTATCTTCTTTTACATTCCCCACTACAATTGGTTGGAATGCTTCCAACATTAAAAAAAAAAACAAAAACAACTTGCTTAATTGTTCTTGCAAAAAATAAAGCATGTTGCCAGTTTAGTTTTTTTTTAAACCGTGCACTTGCCAGTTTATTATCAAAGTAATTTTTTGGGAATACAAAATTTTTATTTTACAGTAAAATCCCGATAATTCGTACCCCGATAAATCGCAATTCCAGATAAATCGTAGTTAACTGTCGGTCCATTGAAAAAATCTTGTTAATTCGTAAAATTTCCATACGTCTTGGTCCCCTCGCTAATTTGTATTTTTTTTTCAAATAAATTCTTCTTTCCCTCTTATAAATCGTAATTATTTGCTTGTGTGTGTGCTTATTTTCTTAAGATCAGTTTGTTACATGAATAATTTTTGTATATTTTATTTTTAACAATTGTTTTTTATGTTTTTTTTTATCGTTTTAGTAAATAAACTGAAAAACCCCGTTAATTCGTATTAATTTTATTTTAACCCCGTTACATCGAAACCCCGTTAAATCGAAAACCCTATAATTCGTAAGAAATGGCCGGTCCCTTGCGATTACGAATTATCGAGATTCTACTATACTAGATTTTTTTTGTCGTGCCTAATTCCCAATTTTTATTCTTGATAAAAATACTGAACAAAATCTTGTAAATTAAAAATTTTATATTCCCAAAAAATTACTTCTTTAAAAATGTTAACATTAATAAACAATTTAGCGACCTTTAAGACAAAAATTCTCATATGGATGTTAATATCTAGATAATATTCAGCAGAAATGACTCTTATATGAATTTTAACTTTGTGTTTTAAATTTTATATTCCCAATTTCCAAATAGGGTAAAATCTATCAAATTCGTCTGTTAATACTATGGTGTTTGGGCTTAACCGATTATAATTTTATGACTGTTTTTATACCCTTCACCACAGGTGGAAAAGGGTATATATAAGTTTGTCATTTCTACAATATTGATCTTAGGCCCTGTAAAGTATATATATTTTGGGTCCTTATGAGGAGAGAAGTTGATTTAACGATATCCGTCCGCCTGTCCGTCCGTCTGTCCGTCTTACGTTTGATATGTGTTTTCCGGAGACTCCAGACATGATAGCGGCTAGGTTGTTTTACATTTATGTCACATATAGTCCACCATTTCTTTCTATTGAAATTCAGCCAGATTGGTCCAACAATGGCTGAGATATGACAAAAAAACCACGACTGCCTCTAGTTTTTCCAAAAAATTCCTTGTGGTTGTTGTATTTTTATTACTTTTTTCTGTATATCTGGAGAACGGCAAGAGCCAAAGTTTTCAAATTTGGTACAAACATTAAAGTTATAAATACACACCATTCCACAAAATGTGGGCGGGATTGGAGAAGTGGGCGTGGTACCTTCCATACAAAAAGTATTAAAAATATTATAAAAACCTGAATTTTTTGACTGTTATATGACCTATGGTTACGCCTTATATATCAAAAGATCGAAAATTTAATTAATTTTCTGAAAAACTCGGGAAAATCGGTTCAGATACGAAAAAGTTATGACCAAAATATTAATTTTTTTTTGGAAAATACCTATTTTCGGGAACCAAAATAAATGGCACATTTCTTCTTTAACACGTCGGTATATAAATCTTTCAAATCGGTTCAGAAATAGAAGAGTTATGACCAATATACTGAAATCCCAAAAATTACTCTTTTTTGTAATTAAGTTTGCTTTTTATACCCTTCACCGAAGGTCCTGCACCCTATAAAGTATATATATTCTGGGTCCTTATGAAAAGCGAAGTTCAAATCCGGTTGTCGTCTCATCTCTCCCCCCTTCGCATTTGTTTACATATACTAGCATAATGCCCAATATGATTTTCGTTTATTATTTCATTTATTTAACGAAATAATTTTAACAAATAGAAACTAGGAATTTTTGTGTTTTTTTTGCTACTTAAAAACTCGCCAAAAGAGATAAAAAATGACCACAGTGCCTTTACAAAAAGAAAACAAACAAAAAACTGTGTTGAGTTGTAAACAGTAAACGGTCTATATTTCATTTTAATGATATTTAAACAGCGTTCCTTCATGGTAGGGGGTGTGTTATGTTAGAAACTGTGAGTTCCCTGGTTCGAATCTTGGTTTTTTAAAAAGAATATTTTTTTAATATTGTTACGTTCCAAAACAATTTTAAAAAAATATTTACCAGTTTTCGCTTTTTAAATTTCATTTATAATGAAGTTATAAGTATTGTAAATATGTATGTATATGTAAAAATTATTTAGTTGCTCTGTATTCTGCTCGCACAATGGTGAAGTGTATATAAGATTCGGCACAGCCGAATATAGCACTCTTACTTGTTATTCAATGGAACTGTTTTTAAATTGTTGAATATTTTGTTTTCAAATTAGCAATCGAGGAGAAATTGTTGCTACCATTGTGAACGAAGATTATTTTTTTTACCGCGAAGGATTGTTTAGTGTGAACTAGTTGCCTTTGGATTATTTGTACAACTCCGACACTTCTAAGAAATTGGTTTAGCCGTTTGTTTTTTTTTCTTTTATCGTCAAGCAGTGACGAAAAGGATTTCAATCGTCCAGAGGTGGATAAGAATGCTTGCAAGGTTATTGTCATGGTTATTTTGTTGTTCGTCTGTTGTTGTGTAGGAGAGCGTGTATTTGTTTATTTTTTTTGTGACAAAATGTATGTAAATTTTTTTTGTTATTTCGCAATATATCTTTTTGTTGTATTTTAAATTAAAATAAATAATGGCTCGTTTGTTTGGTTTTTTTGTTAAACAGACTTCGATGACTAAATTAATGGATATATGTACATATTGCAATTGATCAAGAAGAGTGTATTAACTCACAATTTTTATTTATTAACTTTTTGCAAAAAATCGACACGTAATATTCATACGTTGCAGCAAAGCACTTATACCTTGTCCAATGAACAAAATATTATATATAATATAAAAGTATATGTAAAATATAAAAGTGTGCAGGTTGTGGCAGATTCTATCTGTTTCTAGTACTTTATATGAGCGGAATCTATTATTTTAACATGGTTCACTCGGGACAATATCTGTTATATTTACCAAAATTTAATGTGTCTATTTAGGTTATTTCAAAGACCTGTTACAAAGTGTCAAAAAGGTGCCCCTTCCTTATCACCATGTTAGGTGCCCCTCCTAGAACATCACCATGTTAATGTTACATACGCTCATCATATAAAGTGTTTTAGAACTGTCACGTGACAAATTTGATGTTAGTTTCCTTTCCTCTAGGGCATCTAGCCGCTGTAAGACTATCGTACTTCTTTGCCTACTTCTTGTAAATGAAAAAATTGGCTTTCAAATTCTTCTTCATATGCCTTTAACCGGTTAGCGCCCAACTTTTAAAAAAAAATTCTTTATTTTTTTTTTATTTTTTTGTAAAACGTTTTTAATTAAAGTAAAAAACACAAGAATTAAAAAAAAAAATTTTTTTTTTTAGATATCGAAAATATTGCCCTTCCTATAAATAGGACGCTGGGACTTAGAGGTATAAAGGTGATATATTTTTAGAATACAAACTGTATAAGTGACAAAAAAACATGATTTTTTTAATGTGCTATAAATAGGACGCTGGCCTATAATGGGCTAATATTAAATTAAAAATTTTTTCGCTTCTACTGAAAATGTTTTAAATTTTAAGTTAATACGCTCTTATTGATCAAGTGTGATATGAAAAAAGAAACAATTGAATTTATATTAAAAAATATTCCTCAATCCTTGGGGATTGAACCTGACATCTGTTGAAGGTTGTTTTTAAAGTGATACCTAACAAGAGTGATGTAATTAACTCTTGGATAAAACAACATACGCGTTTTATAATACATTTTATTTAATTGCGCATGTTGGTTGTTAAACAGATGTGTGTTAAAAGTATTTTTCTATAAAAAATGTTAATTTAATTTATTCCTTTTGTTTGCGAGAGCAAATAATAAAAAGGATATGGTAAAAATAGTTGGAGTAAGAGAAAAAATTAGGACAAAAGTGTCATACTCTTTTCTATCTTTTTTGTATACTCCCAAACCTCTATAGATTCTGAAAGTATTATTTGTTTGTACTGACTTCTAGAGCACTAATCATATTACTGATTCGATAAACAGATCGCATCTATAAAGATAATTTGATGAAATTGTGTATATATTTTCTATTTAACATAAGAACTTTTCGGAATAGAGTCTTTGTCCCCACGAACCATCTTATTACGTTGATACTTTGACCAAGTTTGGCCCAAGAATATCCTGAGCTGCTACGCAAATACCACACCCGCAGAAAGCTTATTTTGCCATACCATCCTTGCGAATTGACATAATTTTATCCACCGATAGAAAGAATATTTCAGGAGTGTGCTTTTTTATCTATAAATAATAAATAACTCTAAATAAAAACTGTCCTTACAGTAAAGTAATTCGATTTTGTTTTTATCGTATTGCTAGCTGACCTGGCAAACGTTGTTTTGCCTAATAACTTATTTCTTTCAAATGTTACAGTATCTGCATGCCAAATTTAAAAAAAACCGGTTGAGTAGTTTAGAAGATATAGGGATGGGGAGCTTTTACCCCTCTTACCCTATTTTACGCCCTATTTCCTATTTCCTTTTAGACGTTACAGTGTCTGCGTGCCAAATTTCAAGAAAATCAGTTGTTAAGTTAAGAAGATATAGATAAGGGGAGCTTCTACCCCCTCTTACCCTATTTTTCGCCTTATTCCCTATTTTCTTTCAGATGTAACAGTGTCTGCATGCCAAATTTTAAGAAAACCGGTTGACTTGTTAAGAAAGTATAGGAATGGAGGGAGAGCTTTTACCCGTTTTGCCCAATTTTACGCCCTCTATCGATATGAAATACACCTTGCTACCTTTTCTCGTACCTAACAAATACACATACAAAATTTCATAAAAATCGTTCAAGCCGTTTCGGGGGAGTTTAATTACAAACACCGTGACACGAGAATATTAGACAATTTATATTGGGTCCTATTTAAATAAACAAAATTGTAGTCGGGACTGTAAGAAAAGATAAACTCACTTTTTATGGTTGTTGTTTTTGTTTAAGCTTTGATATTGTTACAAGTAAAACTGGGGCTTATAATTCTTATTCGCTTAACAGTTTTATATGTGTAATCTCTTTAGTTTTTCTGAAATCTCTGGATGAAGTTTCCTGACGATCTGGCCTAAGCAACCAGTGAAATGCGCATCGGAATAGCTTGTCCCTTCAACAATAAATTTCAGTTTGTCAATAGTATGAGATGGGAATTTAGCACATTTAAACGAAACCTTGTTAACAAAATTCGGTAGATTGACTTCTAGCATTCAATAAAAACTATAGCGCAATTCGCAATCTTGTGCAAATGGGGTTGTATCGTAGCATAAGCAAAAATAGGGAATAGCATATTATTACTCTACACCAATTAAATATACAGCAATGCGTTTGCTACTCTTTTGCTAATCTGCAACACACAGATACGCTTTTACTTTTAACATCATTTCGACGTCGTACGCAACTACGCTCGTATGTTGCAATTGTGTTTCTACGGTTACATTTTTAAACAATTTTAACATGGAAAATAACAAAGGAATTCTTGAAAGTGTATTATATTTTTACAAGAGCAGATTAACACTAAAAAAATATTAAAATAAAACTATAAGAAAAGTTAATAAAAAAAATTGTCTTACAAAAAGTATCACATCATCATAAATATTTAAATTTTCATTTGAATGTCAACTTCAACGTATGTATAAGTATTAAAAATTGTTGCGCGATAAAATTGAATATTACTCATACGTCAAGTATGAATTTGAATAAAAAAAATATTACAGACAAAATGTGTAGTACAAAAAATAAAATAACTGCAACAAAAAAAGGTACTTGAAAAACTAATGCCAAAAAATCCTTTTAAGATTAAAAAAGTAATTATTTGTCAATGTGAAGACAGAGAGTGTGAGCAGATAACAAGAAAATTGCTTTTTATTATAAAATTTAGAGGAAAGTGCATTGTTACTATTGACATTAAAAATATGATAGGGAAAGCTTGAAAATATTTAAATAGTATGTATATGAAATTATTTATACAAGTAGTTAAGCTTTTGAGTTAAAGAAATGATAAATCAAAAGTTTTGTAATGTTTATTTTACTTTCTTGCCTTGCAAATCTTTTAAAATAGCTTGTTTTTGTAGATAACTGTTTAGCCTGGGGTTTTCAGATCTCATTTAAACTAGGTTTAGTTAATCTGAAAACAGAATTGTGTCGCCATTACCAAGTTTATTTACAAAATATTGACGGATTATCTTTGTTTTGCTTGAAATGTTAATGTTAATAAAATTTTAGAAAAAAATCACATTTCGCCGGAAAAATCAGAGTTTCAGACTGTGTTAAACTATGTTCAAACTTAGTCCACATCTTAAAAACCCGGTCCAAAAAAAACCTTTCTCTCGAGTTTTTGTTCCAAAAAATCACTTATTTAAGGATTTTCTTTCCTATAGAAGACTTAAGGTTTTCTTTTCTACCTTCAAAATATTTGTTTTTCGGTGTATAACATTTTTTTTCTGATCACATTTGTGTAATTGATGAAACAAATATTGATCCATAATATGAAAATTAATTTTAATCAACATTTTCATCTTTAAAAATTTACTTTTAATTATGATTAAAAGTAACTTCTTTTGCATTATTATTAAAAAAAAATTTTTTTTTTTTTGATAAAACCTTTAATGTTTTTCAATTGAACTTATTAAAAATATTTTACCTCAAGTGTGAGTCAGTTTGTACGGTGGTATATTTTTACAGCAGTTAATTCACCACAAAATCATACTCACCGTGAAACACACACAAATTTATATTCAAATAAGTTTACAGTTGGAATTAAGTTAATACCAACAAAAATAACAAGAAAGTAATGGGTTGTTGGCAAAATGAGAAGGAAAAAAATGCAAAAAATGCGCTTCAACAAATAAAAATGTTAAAAATAAAGGTAAAAGAATATAAAATAATCAAGAAAATGAAATATAGAAGAAAATGATAAGTAAAATTGTAAAGAGAAAGAAATATAAAAAAAACCAAATAAAAAAACCAATGATTTTTTCAAAAGCATTTGGTAAAGTGTTATTCGATTATCTACCAAAATGTTACTTCAGCGTCACATTTAGTGGACGTGCAGAAGATAAAAACATCTACAGTGAGTCTCATAAATATTTTGCATATAAGAAATATTAACTTTATAGAAAAAACTTTATTGACATCCATTTATATATTATATTAAACAGGAATTTCTTTTTTTACCGTGTTATGAGAAAGACAAAGAATTAAACTATTAAAAAAAACAAAATTAAAACATCTTAATTATTATACTCTTTATACGAGATTTTAGAAGAATATAGTGCATTTTTAAGGTCACAAAAATATTTTTCTTTTAATAAATATCACGTATTTTTACCGTTTAACAATTGATATGTCACAGTTAATACTTTGTGGCATATCCGTTGTAATCGTTGTGGTATAGATTCCACCAAATTTTGGCACTTTTCTTGATGTATTTTTCCACATTTTGTAGCAAACCTTGTTTCAACGTAGTTTTCGAAGATGTGGCGTTGACAAACCTTTTCCTCCAAAAACACCAATAAATTTTTTATTGGGTACAAGCCGGGGCTTTGAGGAGGCGTTGGCAAATGTTTGGTGTTATAAAGAATCCACAGTTTAACATCTAAGGCTGTTTGTTTGGGATCGTTGTCCTGTTGGAAATAAAAACCTCTTGCTCACAGAAAAAAATATCTCAAGAAAATTTTTAACAACACAGTTTGTTAAAAATAAAATTTTAGGTCAACAAACATTTTGTTTGATTCAAAGAAAAAATTTATCAAATTTACACTTTGCAAAATAGCACTCAATAAAACATATTTAATAATGAAATAATTAAATATTTCTTCATATTCAATAAAAAAAATATTTGAATCAAAGTAAAGACAGTATTTTAACAACTCTTGTCCATTTTTAAATAGCTCATAATTCTCATTTGTTTTACAGTTTTATTTGAATAATATATTTAGTTTTGCCAAAGTCTTTGGAAAAGGTTTCCTGATCATCTGGCCTAAGCAACCACTGAAATGCGCATAGGAACTTACTTATCCCCGCATAATAAATTTTAGTGTTTTTATAAAAATATAAAAATTGAAAATGTATGACATCATCATTAATAAATAAAAGAACAAAGATTCGATTGACATTTTGTTTGATTTATTCAACATTTTCAACAATTTATTTTAACAAATCAAGTAAACATTTTGTTGAAAAAAATTATTTTGGGCAACAACTTTTTTTATTGACTCAATAAACTTGGTTGTTGACTAAAAATTTAACAATTATACATACAAACTTTTTTATCAATACCGCAAAAATCGTCATCGCAGAAAATTCAAAAATTTTTGTAATCAAATATGCGATTTTCGTATTCAAATATGAAAATTATTTTTTTCTGTGCTGGAAGTCCCATTTTCTCAGCACTCGCGTTAAGCTTTTCTTTAAGAATTGACAGATACGCTTGTCTGTTTATAATTCCATCTATAAAGACTTCATTTCCATACAGCCCCAAACCATAACAAAAGCTCATTCATGTTTTACTGTCGGCTTGATATTTTTTATATTAAAGGACTCATTCGGCTTTCTCCAAACCATGCGTCGTCCCTCAGACCCAATAATATTATATTTGCTTTCATCGCTAAATATAACGGATTTCCAAAAGTCAAAACCTTTGGTTATATGTTGACTAGCGAAGGATAATTGCTTATTTCTATTTATTTCAGAAATTAGCGGTTTTTTTTCTTGCTACTCGAGCATTAAAGTTGTTTGATCGTAGAACTCTACGAAGTGTTTCGTTGCTTACATTATTGCATAGAGTTCCTCTCAGCTTATCGTTCAGTTTTGGAGCAGATAAATGCGGGTTCTAACGAATTTCTTTAAGAATTTTGCTTTCATTTATGGCTTATAACAATTTTGGACGGGCATGTCGTGCCAAATTTTCAATATTTCCACGTTCTTTTGCACGCTTAACTACATATATTTTCTATTGTTTGACGACACCTTTCAAACATTTGCAATATAAAACAAACTGTTTAACCTTGGTCATGAAGGCGCAAGATGATTTTCCTCTCGGCAAAACTAAGTTCCTTTCCTTTCGGCATTTTAATTAGATAAATAATAGCAAAATACCTTAAAAATATTATCTTATTCCAACGAAAATATGATTGAAACGTATAAACGAAGCAAGCCCATATAAAAAAAGGTGAGAAAAATGCCATGAAATAACAAGTTTTTGTAATTTTTTTATCATATTTACGTTGTAACACATACCACTAACGTAATAAATTGACTATTTTCTCAAAAATTAATCAACTTGTACTTCATTTTGAGGAATGAATTTAATCTTTATGGAGTAAAAAAATATGCAAAATATTTATGAGAGTCACTGTATTTTTTTTTTTACCAAAACCCTCTTAACATTTGGTTGTCTACCAAAACTCACTACGGATAACTCCGTGTAATTTTTAAAAATTTTACAACAACAAAATATGTATGTAAGAATCGAATTATGGTCTTTTAAATTCTACTTTTGCGTCTCTCACAACTCTTTAAGTTTTGATACTTTTAACAGTTATACAATAACAAAAAACCTCCCCATTAAAATTTGTAATATGATCCCTGGTGCATGCCAGGGCAAAGTAAATTAAATTTATAATTTTCTGCAAATATTAATGGGATATTCTTATATTTTGGAAACCAATAAGTAAGAAAGTATTTTCAGTCAAGCCTGAACATTTAATACACTACACCATAGTAACTTTATAGATAAGTGTTCCCAATGTGAACTTTATGTGAAACCCATAGAAAATCATGAACCCGGCAAATGAAAATTATGGTATTTGGTTAATAATCGTTAATAAAAGTCCTTTCTGCCAAATTTTATCAAGGTATCAAAATCAATATGAAATTTTTTAATTTTAAAGCGATTTTAGAGAGGGGGCTTATATAATTTTGACATGAGATAGAACCGTTTATAAAGTTATGGCATTTAAAGCTATTTTCGTGTGATGATCTTCAAAGGTGGCAGATTTGCAAAGCAGATAAATGAGCGATTACATTTTAGAATCCACCACTAGTGCTTTGCAAAATAAAAAAAATTATTATATGATAACATATGGACCGATTTTTATAAAATTTGATAGATGATAGACTTAGGTTGCAATAGAATATTTTTATTAGAATAAATTTAATTATAAGAATAAATTTAATTTACATATTAATATAATGGGATTTATTATGGGCACAAAAAATTATTTCCGGCGAGAAGTTTTTATGAGGGCTTTGTGATACTATATTCAGGCGCGGATCCAGTTTTATCGTTTAGGTTTTAATATAAAGCAAAACAAAATAATTTTGCTTTATGAAAGACTACATTTTGTTCGAAAACACAGCAATTGATCTGAAGGAAGTCAGCGTATATAATCATTTTCACTAAGGAACAAGAAAAATTACACAAAAACTATTTCTTCAAATTCTAAAAGACTTAATAAACCTGATCACAAAGCTTACGGAAAGCATTTTTTTAACCTCCACGAGTCTTAATTTTTCTGTTTTTGCATATTTCTATTTCGTTATCCAATTTTTTTTCTATATGGGGGTTTTTTTGTTGCAAAACGTTGAATTTGTTTAAATTTATTGTATTTTAAGCTTTGTGGATTTTTTTTTTAATATTTAAGCAGAGGTTAATTCCGCCAGGTTAACAATAAAAATTTACAATCTTTGACATCCACAATCGACATTTTGTCATTAGAGCGTGGAACAAAGACAGCCAGCCAGTCGAACGGACATCGTTAAATTTATTCAGAAAGTGATTCTATGGGCCAGTCTTTGACTTGGTATTAAAATATAAAATATCTTTAAGTTCTATTTAAATAGTTTCTCAGTGCTTTTTTAAACGAAACTTAAATAATACTGAATTAGCTTAAATTGCTTATTTAAAAGCCATTTAAGTTTCCATGATCTACATAACAGGGTGGTCTCAATATTACAACAATACAAAAATCATCATCAGGCATTAATAATAAATAATTTTTTTTTATTTTTTTATATCAAGTGGAGCGAGTGTTTTACGTGATAAAAACAACCTTTTAGAGTACTCAGAATCAGAGAATGACAACAAGTACCCATAAGAAAAATATACAGAGGTATTTACCCATGCTTTTCGTTATTGTGTGTACACATATTTATAACACAAATAATAACAACGGCTATGGTTGTGCGTTGCAAAAAGTTTTGTCATTACTCATGCACGGCAATATTTCACGCAACCACATTCAGTAAACAAAATACATGAATATTATGCAGATATTATTCAATACCCACGAATGTGTTTTGGTTATCTGCCATACATATAAAATATTCATGTTTAAAAAAATACCTTCAGTAATTTTGGCACTTCTAAGTAAAAATGAAAAAAAAAAAAAAATTTTTAGCAAAAATGTGCTTAAATCACCGGTCAGGAATGGGACTATGTACATATTTTTTATGATAGATAAAATAAAAAATTTCTCCGTTACATCAGTAGAACCTATATAAAACTACACATAAGCTGTAAATTTTTATAAAAAAAATAGGACCACAAGGGGTGCTCTCCGATGCTATCTAACAGATTTGAAGGAAATTTAAAACATAGATATTTCCATAGATATGTCCCGGCGAACGTTGTTTTGCCATATGACTATTTTTTAGTGAAGGAAAGAGGAATAAAGTGCTTTATACCATGATCGGCGAAGAAAAGCAATTGCGTGTACGATATTTTTTGTCAGTCCGTCTTTAGCCAACACAAATAAACTCGATGGCGAGAACATGCCACGTATAATTGTCCGTGTGAAAAACATGGTGTACCCAAATCTAAGCCGCAAGCAGACATCGTTTGGCCTTGCGACTTATTGATTGTTCTTGCAAATGCCAATCTAATAGGAAATTAAACGCGTTTGAATTCATTTGGGTCGTCTGTGGCAATCATCGGAGTTCGTGGCAGAAAAACATTTTCGTTTCGCCATTTACCATTAAAAATGGTAGATTCGATAACGTTTTTCATAAATTTTTTATTCCATAGCCGAAGTAGAATAACCGGAGAAAAATGTTTAAAAAAAATACACCAACTTTTCAAAAGAATCTGTTTATTTATTAAAAAGGTATAGGAGGGGGGTGCTTTTACCCCTTTTGCTTTTTTTGCGCCGTAAATGTTAAAATTTATAGCTAATGCTTCCTTCAAGACTTGAAACTATCATCGGATTATTAATTAAGAAAACATGGGAAGAGGGATCTTTTACCCCTTTGTCCTGTTTTACGCCCTCTAGCGATTTAAAATATACATAAAGATCTATTCCGAATGTCATTCTTCACAAAAAACATTACGATACATGGTTTGGTAACTTTTCCAGTGGCAATAAAAAATCAAATTATGGAAAATGGGTTTTTGTTGATATTTGTATGGGAATATATAGGAAAATCTAAATGCCATATCTCCGGAACCACTTGGACGATTTATTGGAAACTTCACATAAACCATCTACAGACTATTCACAAAGTACCTTTAAATTTTAGTTTAAATCGGTCGACCAATTTTCGCAGTTAGTGGTGACATCAAAGTGTACACTTCTTTTTATATATATATAGATAGATATAGACACATAAGCTATGTAGTTTTTAAAAAATAGGATCACGAGTGGAAAAAAGGGGCAATTAATGCCTCTCAAAACTATCTAGCAGATTTTAATGAAATTTTAAACATAGATAGATTCATATTTATATACACACATAAGCTATATATTTTTAAAAAATAGAGGAGAAGCAGAAATTTCCCCCAACCGCCCCTCGTTGTCCTAACTTTTTAATATTGTTTTAAACCATCAGTGAAAGTACCCCTTTTCAACCCATCTATTGGTTTGTAAATAGTAGGGTATTCACCGATTAACGGTTAACCGATTAATTACTACCCGATTAACTGATCGGTTAATTTAAAATTGGCTTTTTTCGATTAACGATTAAACCGGTTAATTTCAGTCGATTAACCGATGTAACAAAATTTTTGATTTTTTGAGGTATTAAACCATATTTTTTGTGTTTTTAATCATGGGTGATTTTCAAAACAGCAGTTGCAAACCAACTCGCTTCTTTAAATTGCATTCTACAATGCAATAATATCGAATTTTACAATGTTATCTGTACCAAAGTTCACCAAAAATGTTACTAAAGTGCACCAAAAAAATTGTGTTTAGAAATATTTTTTCATACAATATATTAACATCAAGAAATTCATTCTTAAAATCTAGTACAAAATAAGAAACAAAGAAATTCGGACATGAACTTGTTTGCAAAATGCTCGGTGCTGAGCTTTGCCTGGATAAGTTTGGTAATGACCTGCCAACAGAAAAAACTCTCGAGAGTAACACAACAACTATATTAACCGAAATAATGAAAATTATTAAAAATTTAAAAAATTAAATCAGGACTCTAATGGCATAATGGAAGATTTTATATGTTTAGAGAAATCCAGTAAAAGGACTGAGAATTAGAAATTTTGTATTATGGGTTGCTTTCGATGTCTCCAACATCTACGATAATTGAAAGAATTTTTTCCATGTAAAGTTTTATCAAAACTAAAGGATTATTTTATAAGATCTGCTTAACCTATTGAAATAAAATGATCACGCAGCTTATTTTTTAATTAATACATAATATCTATATGTATTAATTTAAAAATATGTATGTATAACATAGTTATAAACTATTTTTTTGTTTGTTTTAGTTCAAGAATTGTTATGTTATTATTTTTTTTATTAATAAACTCCAAATAATAAATAATTTTTTATTTTTATTTATTGAAATTACTTAATTTATATGAAAATTTTATTAATTGGTTAACCGATCAATAACAAAATTAACCGATTATTAACCGTTTAAACCAAAACCTCGATTAATTTATCGAGCGATTAACCGATTAAAGCAAAAGCCCGATTAAATGAATACCCTAGTAAATAGGTTGTGTAATTCTCGAGTTATAAAACAGCTTTGAGAAATAAGCTTACCGCCTTAGTCAAATCTTAAAAAGCTTAAAAATTAGTTCCAAAATTTTTAAAATTGCATTTGGCATCTCTGCTCTCTCTCTCTCTCTGTATATTTACGTAATGCATACGTTAATCAGTGTTGCCATTAGGATACGAAAGATACATTTTTCGTATCTTTTGATGACTTCAGGTACCATGTATAATCCTGACATTTTTCGTATCTTTTGAATCGTTACGCAAAATGTGCAGAGATAAAATATTAGAGAATTTTTATCCAAATAAAACTTATTAAGATTAACCGACTCAATGCTAAATAATAGCAGCTTAATTAATGGTGAAAGAAAACATTAAGGATCTAGTAGTGCAAAGTTATTCTGAGGAACTTGATACGAACTTTTTGATATAATCGCCTTGGTATAAACGCCTTAACACCTATCTTAATTTTTACAAAAATTAGTTTGTTTTGATAACATTTAAACATTATATTAATTTTAAAGTTCGCTTACAGTATTCTTAAAAATTACATACCTAATATTTATGACTTAAATAAATTTAAAAATTAATTTATATGATATCATTTTCTTTACAATGACCATTAAATATGAAATAAAAATGTTATGATAATAAATGTTAAACGTTAAAAATGGATTTTCAAATT
The DNA here is from genome assembly GCA_963931875.1 of Pollenia griseotomentosa. Taxonomy (NCBI): domain Eukaryota; kingdom Metazoa; phylum Arthropoda; class Insecta; order Diptera; family Polleniidae; genus Pollenia; species Pollenia griseotomentosa. Next base: position 223,195,554 of record OZ007560.1, read on the forward strand.
TTTTTAAAATGTATCGTTTTGGGAAAAAGTGTATCTTTTTGGTAACCAAAATGTATCTTTCTAAAAATTTCACTGGCAACACTGACGTTAATACACATAGTTATTTATTCTTAAGGGTATTGAAGTTAGCTAACAGAAATTTTATTTATATATCCATGTACATTAAAAGAAGAATTGGCAGCGTATACATTTACATATTTAACTTCAACTCGTTATGGGTAATTGTATGCATGTGTATGGTTTTGATCTTTACCCATACATGTTTTCTCACTAACATTGGCAGAGTACTTAAAATTACACTTTAGTCATTCTCTGCTCAGGACCAGTTTCAGAGTCGATCTAACAGTGTCCATCCGTCCGGCTGGCTGAAATTATAACCCTGTTACCATGTGCGCAAAGTACAGGTCGATATTTTGAAGATCATTTGATGAAATTTGGCACATATGTATGTATGTTCTAATTGTTAAAAATATCTCATATAGGTAGAAGTAAAAAAGATGTTAAATATTTGGTACAAAGAACTCCCAGTTATGGTAAACTCTCGAAAAATTGTGTGTATGTAGTTTAACGTATGGCAAATATGGTCGGGGTTGACCTATATTATACTGTATTTTCTAAATTGTATTTTTTTTTTAATTATGTATTGAAAATATATTGAAAAATATAATCCTAAAAGACTAATTACTGCAGATTTACATTCATATCATAAATTTGACAGCTGCAAAATTCATTTAAGTTTAATGTATGTAAATATAAATTTACTCTTCTTTTATATATAATTTACCCAAAAATGTGTGTACAAGCACAACTATGTAAATTAAAACACAAAGAAGCATGTATCTGCAGTTAAATTTTATAGATGATTCTTAAATTTTTTCGCAAAATCTAATAAACTATGGGATATGATTATTTGAGAAAAGGCCACACAGAATTCGAAATCCTAACTCCTTTTAAAATAAATGATCTGTTCGTGCATATAACTATCAGCGTTTTCTTTTACACGATCTTGTTAATAAATACACTTTACAAGTTTTATTAGTTTTAAAAGTTAATCGATGGTTTTCTAAAAAACAGCTGTTTGAGTTTTATAGAAAACCATAGATTAACTTTTTACAATGAAGTGTTACCATACTTTTATCTTAATTGAATAAGATTAATCAAAAAGCAATTCAAAATTTAAACTGTATTCAAAAACAACCTTTATTAAAATAAAAATTACTTAAATACGAAGTCAAAAAACAACCAACTTAGTTACAAAGTTGTGTTGCACGTGCTGAAAAAAGCGTGGCTTACTCTGTAAGTTTGGGGTACTCGGAACGCTATACAGTATAATCCGGTTAATTACCCCACGCTTAAATGCCTTTCACGCTTATTTACCTTAAGTTTTAAGTCCCCGTTTTTTTTTCTTCCATTTTTCAAACAACACTCCACGTTTAATTGCTTTACGCTTAATTACCAAATTCGGGTAATTGCCTTAAAAATTAGACTCCCAAACAAAATTACACCTAAATTTCATTCGTTTAATTGCCTCAGTACTATTTGACAACAACACAGACAGCAAGTAATGCAACCAAGTTTACATGTTAATAATTTGAAAATAAGCATTAACATTTTTTTTTAAATATATGCCCAAAAAAAATAAATTATGGCTTATTGGAAAGCAAAATATTCAACAATTTAATTTTTGCATTAAAATAAACTTTATTCTGGGCTCACCAAAATAAAGTTAAGTTATGAGGTTAGGATTCATATAAGAGTTATTTGTGCTGAATATTATCTAGATACACCAAATATATGAGATATTTTGTCTTAAAGGATTTTAAGAAAAGGTCGCTAAATTTTAAATTATATAAACACTAGCTGGACCCGGTCCGCTTTGCTGGCCCTTAGTAAAGATTTAAAATTTTATAAAATATGAACGTGTTTAATTGATTTTCAAAACAATAAAAAAAAAATAAAATAATAAATGTTTTACTTACCAGCAAATGCTATTAGATTCTTCATGTTTGTTTAAAATTATTGGATACCCTAACCGCGTATTTGAAAAATATTTGGAATAAAACTGGCTATTAAACCATACAATTTTTTTTTTCATTTTGGTGATTTTAGCGTATTTTAGTGAATTACCGCTGAATTAATAAATGTATATTGAGAAAGATTTAGTGACATACCATGCATCTAAATTTTAAAACATTATGTTTAGCGATTACGACGAAAATGACAAAAATATAAAAACGTGGTGCCATCTATCGGATAAATACGAAACTCCACAGAAACACTCGGTGCAGAAGTTTTTGAGTTAAGCGATTACAAACAAACACGTCTCTTTTATATATCTCTTTTATATATATAGATAGATAGATAGATAGATTTTTAAAGAATAAAATTAGGAATACATATACATATACGAAATAATAAATGTTTTACTTACCAGCAAATGCTATTAGATTCTTCATGTTTATTTAAAATTATTGGATACCCTAACCGCGTATTTGAAAAATATTTATGGAAGTGGAAATAGACTTTTGTAAACTAAAATTAACATAAATGTTTGAAATAAAACTGGCTATTAAACCATATAAATTTTTTTTTTCATTTTGGTGATTTTAGCGTATTTTAGTGAATTACCGCTGAATTAATAAATGTATATTGATAAAGATTTAGTGACATACCATGCATCTAAATTTTAAAACATTATGTTTAGCGATTACGACGAAAATTACAAAAATATAAAAACGTGGTGCCATCTATCGGATAAATACGAAACTCCACAGAAACACTCCTCATGCCTCATACATCAAACACACAAATTTTGGTCAAAGTCGGTGCAGTAGTTTTTGAGTTTAGCGATTACAAACAAACACGTCTCTTTTATATATATAGATTTAAAAGGATAAAATAGCTTGAATATTTAAGGATTGATATTGGAACAAAAGCTGTATGTTAAAATCTGAACCGATTCAACCATTTTTAATTTGCAGTAAGATATTTTGGGCCAAATTTATCTTAATACGAACATGATTAAATGGTTTATGAATATAAAATAAGAAGTTTGCATGGGAACTATGTGATATTATTGACCGATTCTCACAATTTACAAAGGTTTCGTTCTTATGACAATTAAAACGCATTTACCAAATTTTATCAAATTATCTAAAATCTGCTACTTTTACTTTCCGCACAAGGTTTACATGGACAGACAACCAGCCAGATGGACGGATGGACACGAAGAGATCACTTTAATAAGTGTTTCTGATTCGATCGGTTTACTAAACGATCAGCACAAATTTATATAACTGCTTTATTCTTCATTTTTGCTTATACATATATAAAACTTTACAGTTTGGAATAACATTTATTTTCAACGAAAACTTGCTGTGGCTTACAATTGTAATGTGAAAATTAAATGTAGATTGCGAAATTAAAGCAACATAAAATTTCATTTTTTATTTGATGAACATGTTATTAAAAAAGCTTCAAAAACGTGAAATATGTGTACAATAAAAACGCAGCAACAGCTAAAATATGCAAATTATAATATTAAATTTATTGCATATTTACGGTTTCCCTGATCATAAGTTTGTATGTATGAGTACGCTTTTGTTAGTAGGATATGACAGGACATCTCAAGTTAAACGTATTATTTTAATTACCTTAACGAGGTTTAAATACCTACCCTGCATAATTACCCAAAAATATTGGCATTCTTGGCGAGGTAATTATCCGTGGAATACTGTATATGTTTTAGGTTAACTTTTATATAAATAGACATGGCTGCTTTTTCATTGATTACTATCAATCCAATGTGTACGAGAAAGTATCCGTCTCTCATACAATTACACTGTAAGACACGATTATTCACCCATGATCAAACTGACCAGATTCTGAAAATATAGCATGAACAAATAAACGTATCTCTTAGTTTTTATAGATCAATTCATTTCGCGATTTTACGCGCAATTTTTAATGTGAAGTTGATCGAGATGCCACAATTTTTGCTAAAATGCTGTGTAAAAAAATTAGCAAAATCGGTCCACGAGCTCAGAGATTTTGATGACATTTCTTAAATTTTGATACAATATCATATATTGTTGCTCTATTGTGCTACAAACTCATACAAACAGTAATGTAGAGCAATTCACAACTGTCACGGGCTGTCACAAGGCAATGATGTAACCCTTGTAAACTTATGCGACAACCTTTTCCAGAGTTGCCTTAGCGGAGTTGCTATATATTTTTGTAGTGGCTTTAAACATTTTAAGCTGCTGCATGCTAATAAGAAGACTTCCAAAATCTGCTTAGCCAAATACAAAAAAAGGACATGAACCGCTTATTATCTGAAATAATAGACTACCAAAAAGCGGGAATGCTTAGTAGATGCTTACTGTAAGTATTCAATAGTTACACATTTTTTCCTAAACGATGCAATTACGTCGATAAGAATCCGATAGCATAAGCGATTGATTTTTGCTACTTCTAGGCTGGGTTTTTGGGATCTCAGTTAAACTTGGTTTAGTTAATCTGAAAACAGATTGGTGCCGCCATTACCAAGTTTGTATACAAAATTTTGAACAGCTAGGTTTAGCTTAAAATGTTGGTCCTTAATTAACTACTAAAACAAAAATCAAATTTGGCCGGAAGATCCGAGTTTCAGACTACGTTAAACTACGTTTAAACTTAATCAACATCTCAAAAACCCGTCCTTATTAGTTTTTTATTGAAAATGCTTGCTGGGTATGTAGGTGTGTAACTGGATTTTAAAGTGGTATTAATAAGTGAACGTGTGCACATCTTATTTCAAGTATTTTTCTTTCAGCAGTGTTTAATCTATAATTTTTTTTTTTTTTTGTTGGCTCTGGTACATCTTAAGTGTTTTAAATTTTCGTATTTTTTTTATGAATGCAAGGACCTGCGAATGGGGCTATAAGAGGTATTTTGAAAGAATATTCCTTAATGCAAAAAAGCAATATATGTTTATTCCATATAGAATAATGCGAGTTCAAGTTTAGTGAACAAATTGACGCCTTAGTAAATTATCTGTTATATAAAGAATGCAGTTTTTTTATGTTTCTCAGAACCATATGCGTATGACTCTTGAAGAGCACTAGCTTCTTCCTGTTACACTCGTTAGATAGGTCTGTTATATAAAATTGGAAGATTTCAAATGGATCGCAGTACACCAGGATCCACCTTTGAGGAATTGAGTGTAGACGTCTTAAGAACTTTTAAAGTTTAAGCTGATATCAGTGTTGAAAAATTCAGTACTTTAGTACTTTTGTCAGTACTTTTTCATATTAAAAATACCGCAGTACCCCCGCGTTGTTTTTAGTACTTTTTTATCCTTTGCGCTTTTTAACCGTGATGAGATCATTTCAATAGCAGACTTTGGTAATCATGTGTCTTGCAAAATTTATATTGTTGTGTATTAAATATAATTAACAACGTTAATATTGAGATGAAAGCGAGGACGCCAGGATTCATACTTTGCTATACAGAATGGGATATTTGCTCTTACAAGTCACAAGAAAATTTATCAAAAAAGATGCATTGGATAATATATTATTGGAAAATTTAAATGAAAACCATTAACCTTTAAATGTATCTTTTTAGGGAACTCGTTTTGACATATTTATAGAAACATGCAGAGTTAACAACGAAATTGTTTATAAATTGAAAGAAACATATTATCTGAGATTTAGAGAAACATTTGTTTTTACTTAAAATTATAAGCACCTTCACTCCAGAAAATATTGTTTTCGGGAAAACCAATAGCATAACACCATTGTTATTAATGTTATTAACAAGCGAGAAAGAAAACTATTCTCAATTCCGTGTACTAGCGGATCTCTCTGAAATAAAGCATTTCAGACCTGAAAATATTTAATTAAGAGCGAAATGGATGAACTAATATTTGCTGACATTTCACAAATTGTTTTTCGAATTTTATCGATACCACATTTCTCAGCATCACTTGAACGCACATTTTTAAATGCATTATTATGTAAAAAAGCAAACCAAGAAATCGTTTACACGTAGAAACTGTTTCAAGTATCAAACTAAATTTCTATTAAAATCAAATGATAGGAGCTGTTGTAGTTACATATTACATTTCTTATGGTCTCTAAAAAGTCACATGTAATTGTGCATGTCTGTCAAAATTGCTGTTTTACATAAGGTTTATAATATTCGGTCACAAACGTACATGTAATTTGCTTCTGACATTGTCTCTGTTTTTTTCGCATAGTTTTTGCAGAAACCAAAGTGGTTCTCGGTTTCAAAATAGCGTGCGGCCGCCACAAAATTTTCTATTTGCGCCGTAAAAGAGTTCAGCCATCTTAACATTTCTTTCTTTAAATTCGAAGATACTATTTTAGGATAATATAATTAAACGTTTTTTTTTTATCTATGTACATACCCAGTAAAAACTTCGCTTACTTTTTCAAAATGAATAGCTTCTTTAACTCATTATTTAGTAGCTTTCTTCTATAACTACATGTATAACAACTTCTATAACTACTTTTTTCTGGATGTATTAAAGTAAAAAAAATAATGACTTGCTTTTGAATGCGTTCATTTTGGGACATCCCTTGTAAAATTCATTGGTTCTTTCAGTAGAATTGTAAGTAGTGCTCTTATGTTTTTCTAATTACTCAACACATTATTTTGTAGGCGAAGTTTTTACTGGGTAATTTCTATAAAATGGTGAAATGATCATACATATATCGGGATTGAACAATATTAACTTCAACCGGCTAATTATTCCGTCAATACTTATTTGGTCAAATATTTGATGAGTGTGACCGTAGCTCAGCGTTGCCAGAATTAAGATTTTACCTTATTTTTGAAGATTTTTTGACTAAAATAAGATTTGAAGATCTTTTTTCTCAAATTAAGATTTTTTATTTTTATAAATAAAAATTCTTAACTTTAAGTTTGTACAACTTACATAATTTTTTGCAGTTTTTTAAATAGTCAGTTTTTAAAATAATGAGGTTTTGTATCATCATTTCGTCTATTGGATATGCATACTTTTGTACCCATTGTCTAGCATACACAAAAATTAGCGGTTGTTTATTTTGGGAATATTGATGAAAAAAAAATTATTTGAAAAAAGAAAACCCGTATTTTTATAAAGTTTATTATATTAAAGAACAAAAAAGTTGATGTATTTAGTACCAAAAGGTAAAACTACTGGAACTTAACCCTAGGATTACCGTCTTGGTCTGGCCAGACAAAATTTGTGTTTTGCAATTATTGCAATATTTCGAATATAACAAAAAAAAAACAGGGGCGTCTATAAATGATGTGTGCTGAATCGAATGAAACTAATTTGGATTTGATTAAAGCAAGATATGAAATTACCCTCTGGGGCGGACCAAATTTTGTTTTTGCAATATTTTTCATATAGAACAATATATCAAAAAAAAAAAAAAAAAACAGAAAGGTAAATTCTATAAATGATTTGTTGTGAATTGAATGAATCAAGTTCGAATTAAATCAGAAAACTACGGCCCGTTATGAGCTTAGTATAATTTAACTACAAAAACCAAGCGGAAAACTCGTTTGACTCAGTTGCGAAAAAGCAATGTGCAAAATAAGGGACTACATATTCGATGACTTGCATGTAAAATAAAATAATAAAATTATATAATAAATTCGTATACAGGGGTGTCCTTTAAATCGAAAAGGCAAACATTTTAAACGTCGTTTTTTAATAAGATTTCTGTGATAAATGAATTTTATGACAAATATTTTACAAATATTTCTCTATTAAACAGAATTTAATAACAAACATTAAAAAAATTTTATTAAAAGTGTATTAAAAACAACTTCCAAATTCTTGTGTTTTCGATTTCCAGTACACCCCTGCTTATCTAAAATAATAATTTAATAAAAAATATATTTATTTACTTTTTATTTAATTGGGGTTTTTTTGGCTGTTCTAATTGGGGTCAGGCCTGACCAAGAGGAGACCTAAGTAGTAGAAATGTACCTAGGGTTAAGAAGCTTTAGGTGTTAAAATTCGACATTCCATGTTTTTGATAATTATTAAATAAAGTTTATATACATTAGTGCTTTACAATGTCTTTTCAAAGGTGTACATTATTTTAATAACAATTGCATTAGGAATATATTTAGGGAAATCCATATAATCCATATATTTTCAAATGCCTTCGATACAACAACGGTATCAAATATAATACTAAATTGAGAACCCTTAAAACTTCATAAGATGTATGATCTTCTTGCCCAAAATTTATATATCTCTAATTTAAGAATTTAATTACTTCCAAAGAAACTTCTTTATTTTAATGAACTTTTTAACGTTCTTATTTATTAGAAAACAAATGGATTTAAAGTATATTTTTAGAAAGAATTTTATGGAAAATATAACTAAAAACACAATTTAAGCCTACAATATAATTTTGTATAAATACCGCAATTATGTTTTTCAATTTTAATAGTTTCCATAATAAGAAGTATTTCCTTTTAAAAAATTTATAATTTTTACTTCTTTGCCCTTGTTATTAAAAATTTTAAGATTTTCCTCTTCAAAATAAAATATTTTTTTAGCCATATGAAGATTTTCCTTCCAAATCTTCTGACAACGCTGCCGTAGCTTAACGCTTATGTATAACAAAAATATTATGTATCTTTAATATAAATACTGTTTGCTCTTTAATACATAGATAAATGAATTCCAATAAAATATTTTTTGTTGCTTTTATTTTCATAAAAAATTATTTTATTTTTTAACAAAAAGTACCATTTGTTGGAAAAATTACTCTTTCAGTTAAAGTTCAGTACCATTTCAAAATTTCAATTTTGCAACACTGGCTGATATAGCTGCATCCAAAACGTTCAAGTTGACAGATCTCTTATAAAATCAGATTTGGTAACACAAGAACTAATTAAGCTCAAAGTTTAAAATGCGCCGCCACAAGTTATTGATTACGACTCTTCGGAAATCATTTGTGGCTGCTAATTTGGTGGGGTGTCACAAAGCCATAGGACATAAAGCCATAATGACCATAATGGCTTTATGTCTCAATCCAAACGGACATAAAGCCATAATTTTGATATGGCCTTAAGTCTCATATTAATTTTAGTGAAATGGGACATAAAGCCATTATGGTTTTATGTCCCATTTGATGTTTTGCGTTACAAATGCTTTATTTCACTAAATATGCCTATTTATCTATGAAATTAATGATTTAAAAAAATCCAAAATTTCTAGGCTCCAGGAATTACAGCTGCAAACATTTTGTGAAAGGAAAGATCCTTAGTTATCATTGGAAAACATTTTTTTATTCTTGTGACGCACGCAGGAAAACTTTATTCAGCGAAGCCACCTTCCGCGTCCTACTGGAGTAAAAAACCTCTAAGCGCGGCCGCAGGCCGCCACTCAGAAAAACTTTAGTATGCGAAGCCAGATTTCAATTCTTAACTTTAGTGTCTCCGGAACTGAAATGAGAGATAAAGGCGTTTTCTAATATTGCTAATGTGAGCTAAGGCCATGATGGCTTTATCTCCCATTAAAAATATGGCTTTATGTCTCATTTTCGGAAAAAACATTTATTATAATGAGACTTAATGGCATATGCCCTTATGTCTCAATGGAATGGGACTTAACGCCATATGGCTTTATGTCCTATGGCTTTGTGACACCCCACCGCTAATTTATAGGTTAGAACATTTTATAGAAGTTCCTGTCTTGAAATTGCTAACTTCATTTTAAAGTCCACATACGAAAGTATGGGTACCCCTCTATTTTTTTATCGGCTGTTGAGAGTACTTTAGTATTTGACCAGGAAATACGCCAATTTTGAGAATATTTTACTCGCTTACTTCAACAGTCTTATAATTCATAAATAAAAATACACCATTCATTAGTAGAACTGTTAAAAGTTTTGATAAAAAAATATCAGCGACAAAAAATATTAAAAAATATCGTTCTAACGCAAAACATATCGTCTATGCTGAAAACCCTACGCATATTAATCATCAAAATGCGCACATTCCGGCTTATGACACTATTGAAGTAAATAGAACTATTGAAAATTAGTTATGACACCGTAAAGTAAATCTGCAATTTGACCAGCCTGAGAAAAGATTGGTTAGAAAATTATACCTCAGCCTCTTTATGGTTCAAAACTTGATCGATGAAAAACGCATGTGTGAATGTCGAATTTTCCGTTTCCTGTATCCAAAGCTGCATTTATTTTGAATTATATTTTTGTATGCAATACATAAAAAGCTGTATAAAAAAAAGTACCAAGAAGATTTATTTGTTCGAATTTCCGAAAAGTACCAAAATGTGTTTGAGAGCTTCTTAAGGAGAGGAGAACGCAATTTAAATTTTATTTCTATCTTTATTACTATGGAAGATAAAAAAATTTACAAAAAAGTACCAAAATAAGTGTTTTGGAAACAAATTTCAAAATAATACTACTAAGCACATGTCGATTTAATATTTGTCTTAGTAATGATATTTTTTGAATTTTACGACTACCTCTGATAGATCACGAGATAAAAGGTTACCGATTTTTACCCATTTCATAGCCTTTTGGAATTGAGTTTCGAAAAGTCCCAACTTATTTTATCTACACAACAGAAATGAAATTGATAGGTCTGATTTGGGGCACCATGTATTTAAAAAGTGTTAAGAAAGTTAAGCAGAAACATTTGTTAATGTGAAGACATCTCCCTCAAATCTTATTTATATATATTATAAATGAGTTTGTATGTTTAGATGTTTGATAAACGTCAGAACCACATGCGCATGTGGATTTTCACATTCCGTGTACTAAAGGCTTTAGTTGGTGCTCAGTCAGCGAAGACCGCTTAATGGATTTGAATGAAAATTGGTATATGGATGGCATATTGCCCAGATTTAAATATAGGGTACTTTTAAAAAGTAAAATCTGTGAAAAATTGGTACTTTTTTTTGATAAATTTTCTATGCAGATTGCATATGATCCAGATTTAAATATAGGGTACTTTGAAGGGATAAATTTGATACTTTTATTGGTAACTTTTCTCTTTTTGATAATTTTGATATACATACATATTAAAGCCTACATTAGCATACAGTGTACTTTCTTGGGGCCTAAAATAAGGAAAAAATGGTAATTTTGGTACTTTATACTTGGGTACTTTTAGTGCTTTTTTACTTTTGCACTTATTTTCTTTTTGATAAATTTCCTATGCAGATTGCATATGGTTCAGATTAAAATACAGTGTGTTTTTAAGGGATGAAATTGGTACTTTTCGAAAGGTAAAAACGGGATAAAATTTGTACTATACAAGAGGTAAAAACGGGATAAAGTTGGTACTTTTTCTCTTTTCTATAGATTTGAGTGTACTTTCTTGGGACCTAAAATAAGGAAAAGCTTGTACTTTTGGTACTTTTTCTCATTTTGATTAATTTGATGTGCAGATTTCATATGGTAAAGATTAAAATACAGTGTACTTTTATGGGATGAAATTGGTACTTTTTTAAAGGTAAAAACGGGCTGAAATTGGTACTTTTTCTCTTCTTGATAAATTTGATATACATACAGATTTTTGCCCATATTAACATGCAGTGTAACTTCCGAAGGCTTTAAAAAAGGAAAAGCTGGTACTCTTTTACCTTGGTACTTTTTCACTTTTCGAAAAATTTAGTATAGATTTAGCATATGACCCAGATTAAAATAAAGGTTTCTTCTGATAATGTAAAAACGCGAAAAAAATTTGTACTTTTGGTACTTTTTCTCTTTTTGGTAAATTTGGTTTACAGATAACCTAAGGTCCAGTTGCCGGCATTGATTTCCTTGCTTTCGATATGGTCAGTGGAAGGTCGGTTGCTCAAAAGTATCGAGTGCTCAACACTGTTTGTGTTGCTTAAATATAATAATTTCTTTAATGTTGTTGATATAAATATTTTAACACAAAATAAGTATAGATGTAGAAAGCTACATAAAATTTGATACATCCATTTCTTTAACACTTGATGTAATTCTCCCGTGATCATAGTCATGGTTAAAAACTAGTATGACATAATTCAGTGATCATTAATACCGTTTTTTGATTTTACCTTTTTTTTTTGTAAGCATTTTGGGATACTTGTAAAAGGTGTTTATAAGGAATATTAATGAACATTATTTTCAATCTCTAATGGCGATTTCTTTTCTGAGAAAAATGTTGCATTAATGTTACATGTTCTACATTTTGTGTTCGCTTGTACAAAAAATACAACTGTGGGAAAAATTTTCAAGTTCTTTTGTGAAAATGTGGATGAAAAACATGCAAAACATGTTACATGTTTTACCCTTACTTTTACTTAACCCCACGTCTCCATGCGCTTTCGATTTGAACATGACATGACCATAACGCCGGCAGAGCAACGGTATTAATTTGTTTACGTTCTTGTATGTGGCGAATACGTGGTGATGTTCATGTTCTGATTTACCACAATTTTTGTTGTTGTGGCGTTTGGTTGTATACAGAAAATACATTGTATGGCGAACATCATGGCGAACATGGTTAGTCAGACATATGTTTAGACAACGATGGCAGCACATGGACGAAACATGAACATGAACAGTCTACACGAGTAGAATTCATGTGCGACATGCTGTTCTTACCAAGTTGATGGATGGTGGAGACGGGTAGTAAGGGTTCATACTGCCCTGTTTTACAACTTTGGTACTTACTACTTTGTTTGTACAACCAATATTTTATTTTGTTTGTCATAATATATTAAAAGTTTTGTCAAAAGAATTCTACATCTAAATATTCTTCGACGGCATACTCCATTTTGAATTAAATCGTTTTTTTATTTTGGTGGAAAATTCTATGTATTTATTATCGTTTTAAATTTGTTCAAGCAATAAGTGATGTCAATGTCTGTTTCCAAACCGTAAAGTAAGTGTGCAGCAAATAGTCGAATAGTTTTAAAAATCGCTAATGAACTACATTAATAATAAAGGTGTAATAGTTGTAAATAAAGGCAGCTAATTCTGTTCGATTGAAGTTGTACAACATGTAACACTTCGAGTGATTATAGGTAACATGAAAAAGTGTTACATGCATATACTGTAGCATTTTTTTCTCAGAATAGAAATCGCCATAAGCCTTTATAACGCATTAAAATTTGGATAAAATTGAAGACTTTAATAAACAAAAAATAAATTACGATCAGCTCATACCATTTTTCGCTGTGACTCGTTTGTGTTTACACCAGTATATTGTTACCTAAAAAGCAAAAGGGTGTAACTTACCAAAAAATTAAATTTGAATTTTTCATTTATTCTGATGAATTGCAAAGACACAAAAAAATTTTGAAATCTTTTGACCAAAATTAGCGATTTTATTAACAACAAACAAACACCCTTATCTACAAAAGATTGTTTGATAAAGGCTAAAAGACCTACCTAACTGTGCAATGTTGTCAATTCTGAAATAAACTGGTAAGTATTATGAGAAAAATAGAAGAAAAATAAATTATAAGATAAGATAAAATATTTATAAGGTGACTTATCAATTTGTCATTTTAAATAGTTTTTGTATTCGCCTGTACAATTTTCAAAATTTAAGATAGGTACTTTTGCGTTTAATGTAACTATATGTATTTTTAAAACACACGTATATGTTGTTTTCTTAGCATACTTACAGGCATTTTCTTGAACACGGGAAAGCACGCGAGCACACGCACACACACACACCAACACACATACACACACACACACATTCAAATAAATTTTAACAATTAACCACATTCTGTACGACAGACGTAGTTAAACTTTATAAATTCAGTCAACTTTTAAACGTTCTAGCGTTAAAACGTATCGAGTTGTTTGTTTAAAAAAAAAATGGAAATAAATTAAAAAGGAATTTGTGCTTTGTTTTGAGTTTAGAAAAACAGTAACAAATACCTGTTTCAATGTTTACAGAAATTCAGAGAGAGTTCTTATACTTTCAAAGAAAACAAACAAACCATTTTTGTACAAAATAAAAGTGAAAATAAAAATAAAAAAGTGGAAAACCTTGCAATACTGTTATAAAGAAAACTTTACTCCTATTTAAATAAACAAAGGTCAGCTGAAATACGTTGAAATTGAATGATGCCATAATTTATTTTTAAAAGTTTTCAAATTGTTGCACTAACAGTGTGTGTGTATATTGTGTGTTTGATAAAATGTAATACAAAAAATTAAAAAAAAAAAAAATATAACATAAATGCCATGTCATGTCTTATGAAATAAATATTAAGTTTCTTTAATGTTTTTAAGAACTATAATATTTTTACAAGATACTAAAAAAAGGTTTCAATAAAACAAAGTGTAAACAATTTTGAAATAGATTTTGAAATCATCAATATAACAATTAAAAGCAATATGTTGAAAATTTTGCTTTTTTAATATCTATTGACGCCGAATGCTTTCTTATCAGACGTCAGATTTTTCTTGTTTATTTCAATAATATTTGCTTTCAAGATGGTCCTACACTAGAAGGATAAAATTGTTTTTAAAATTTGTGTTTTTTTTTTGCCAGGAAATTTTGTTCTCAACCAATACATTGTTATCCTTTTCATCCTGTTTAAAGCCCAATAGACTTAAAATAGACGAAAACTTATCCGGTTGATAATTAGTAAACTTCCAGCTGTAGTTTCAAAGGAAAATTGCGTACCATTTCTAAAAGCGCACAGAGGGACGGCTTCAAATATTTTTGTGCAAAAACTATTAGGAGTCATCCTAGATTATTTAAAGTTTGCACCAGACATTATATTGCCCAAATTAAGAAGAAAAAAAACAAGTAAGAGTGCTATAATCGGCTATGCCGAATCTTATATACCCTTCACCATCGTGAGGTAAGAACAAAAATGTATATAAATAATGTTCTTTAGATATAAAAAATATATTAATTGAGCCACGCCAACTTTTCATTTCGTCATACCGAAGAATATGACAAAATCAAAAAAAGGTATATACATACATATGTACCCAGGAAAAACTTTTTGATTTTTAGTAATAGGTGGTAGTTATTTCATACGTTACCTGGTAAGTAGTTGTCATTACAATTGTCATTATTTTGAAAACTTTAATAAGTACTTACTAGTAATGACCCCCACAACTACTTATTACTTCTATTATTTTCACTACTGTATATTTGCTTACTAATAATCAGCTTAGTAACTACTTATTACTTGTTTTGTTTTCAGTACTGAATATTTACTTACTGGTAACGCACTCAATAATTACTTATTAGGTCTATTACCTAGTGATTTTTTGGCTTCTGGTAAGTATATTGTAAGTACTTACAATTCAAATTACTAGTAGTTAAATAATAACTAGATATTTTTTGACTTCTAGTAAGTGAATTGTAAGTACTGAATTCTATGGACACCTCGAACAAAAATAAGTAGTTATTCAGCCGAAAAATAAGTAGTGTTTATTTTCTCCAACATTATTTGCTAACTTACTTGGTAAGTAAAGTTTTTGCTGGGTACCTAAGTCCGTTTCCTTTTTTGCCAAAGTTAACGTTTGAAATTCGTTTTATAATTTTTTAAAATCGTTTTTTAGAACATAAAAAAATTAAATAGAAATAAAAAAAATTTATTTTTTAGACTCGAACTCGCAACCTCATGAGTCTTAGGCGAGAAGTTAGTCAACTAGGCTACGAACGTTTTTACTGAAGAAGCGTTAAGCTACGGTCACACTTATTAAATATTTGATCAAATAAGCGTAACCCCTACATTAGTTAATAGTTAGTGAGATTTAAAATGGTCTTATAATTACAAAATAAACTAATTATACTACTAGACATAGCAAAAAAGAGTTTTTTGTAAGATGGGGTATTTTAATCAAAATAAATATTAATATTAAGCGAAATGATTTTTTAGTTTGGTTGTTGGTCCCGTTTTTTGCGTCAAATATTTAATAAGTCTGACTGTAGCTTTAAACTAAAATATATTGAGTCTGCGAGTTTGTTTCTTTATTTGAGCGGCATATCATGTTCATACATAAATGTGTATGTATATGCGTAATATTAAACACATTAAAATAAAATCCACCACTTGTGGTGAGGGGTACAAAAACCACAACCAAGAAAAATGCAAGAAGAGATCAACGTAGCAACCGCTTCTAAGCCACAACAAAAACAATTTCGAAAGCAATGCCTACATACAAAAATTACTTTTGCCCATACATTTATACACATGTACATACATATGTATGTGTTTGCAATATGTACGTATTTAATTCAGAATCTTAGGTGGCAAGTTACACAACTCGGCTACGAACGCTTTTACTGAGGAAGCGTTGAATTAAAATATATTGAGTCTACGAGTTTGTTTCTTTATTTGAGCGGCATATCATGTGCATACATAAATGTTTATGGGTTTGTGTGCATAAAATTAAACGCATTAAAATAAAGCAAAAACAACCACAAGGGATTTTTTTTTGGAAAAATTAGAGGCAGTCGTGGGTTTTTGGTCAGATCTCAGCCATTTGTGGACCGATTCTGGACTATATGTGACATAAATGTAAAACAACCTAGCCGCTATCATGTCTGGAGTCTCCAGAAAACACCTATCAAATGAAAGACGGACAGACGGACATCGTTAAATCAACTTCTCTCCTCATAAGGACCAAAAATATATATACTTTATAGGGTCTAAGATCAATATTGTAGAAATAACAAACGGATGACAAACTTTTTCCCACCTGTGGTGAAGGGTATTAAAATGGAATTTCATTCAAATCGGCCAAAACTCTATAAAAACACCAGAGAAAAAAAAACGAATTAAAGGCATGATTTCGTCAAAAGTAGATTATTCCAGTTGAAAATGAAATTCTTCAAAAACTTTTTTTCTCAAATTCTGCAAAAACACAAAAAGTGGAATTTTCAATTTTGAAAAGAACCTCCTCATATAACAAAAGCTAAAATTAAATACAAGATTATATACATTTTAAAATATTTTCAGTTTTCCTTTTAAGTAATTTTGACACGTTTACGTATATTTACTTACCACCAACCAATATTTTTTGTATTCCCTTTTAAAAGTCATTAATCTGAAAGCCTTTTAGAATTCCTGGAAGAAGAAGGTATTGTGGAAGGTCGTGATCTCAATGATAACCTGTGTAAAAAATAATGCGGCAAGAAGTGCTCTACTCATTCCTTTTACCGGTGAATATTTAAATTCAATTTAAATGTAAATGGTTGTTAGCAGCTCTAATATAATCAAGGCAGACATTCAAGGGATATATTATTTTACAGCATAGTTGCCTTAATAATAAGTTGATCAAAGTGACCATATTGAACCATGTTTTTATACCAACGCCACCATATTACATATCTGTGGCATTTTGACAAATCATCTTAAGTCAAATTTAAAAAGTTGAAAAAAGTTTTGGTAATCGTACGAATTTTCATTCAAAAAACATTTTTGTTTACTTTTTTAAATTTTGTAGTATAAACGAAATATTTTTGAAATCTTGGTTTATTTTATTTTTTTGATAAAAATGATTTAGTCACCAAGTTTTTTTTAAAAACTTTTTTGCTATCTTATCTCGACTTAAGATGTTTTTTCAAAATGTCCCAGATATGATGCAATATGTAGATAACCCCTGCTAATGCATTGCATTGTGTTGGAAATTGGAAAATAGGTTATGGGAAGCAGAAAAGAGGGAGTAGAGCTTGTGAACATTCGACTTAAATTTATTCATGTTAAAAGTGAGAGGTCACCTTTAGCAGGATGGTTATTCCACATACGAACAGTCCGGCCAAAAAACGAATTTTCCCTATAATGCATTGTACGATTAACCGGCAAATCGACCACAAAAGAAGTGGTTTTACGCGTATTACGAACAAACGTACGGGTTTCGGTCTCGGCCAAGCGTATATTCTATGTTCTATGCCTCATAGAACCAACTATGCCTCATAGAACCAACATCGGATACGCTTGGAATGCCAAAGGTTGCTCTCATCTGCAAAATAGTAGACAGGGTTAAAAGTTCGATATAGGAGGTAGTTTAGAAAAATAAGAAATAGAGTAGGAGAAAGAACGGAGCCTTGCGGCACCTCTGGAAGCCTTTTGAACTCGTTTGACGAAACCCCATCTCTAAGAAAGCTCGATACAAATCGAGAGAAACTATTACCGACACCAAATGCAACATGTTTTGACAAGAATGCACCATGTCAGACTCTGTCAAAAGCCTTGGAAATACATTACGCAATTACCTTACTTTCGCCAAAGTGATAAATGGTTTGGCACCATTTTTATGATACCAGGGCCAGTAGAGCAAGCTGAAAATCAAGCTCAGGACTGTCAGATTTGGGGATTTCATGTGAGCAAAAAGGACATAGAAAGTCATTTGGGGATTGGGGATTTTTTTGGGACTTCAAAATAAAACTCGGGGATTTTTTGGGGATTTTACACTTTTTTTATTATTTACGCTTATTTTTCTTTGTTTCGTATATAAAATATGAAAAAAAAGCAAAACTTTTATCTTACTCTTATATAGTGTAAAGGGTCCTAATTAAGATTGCCATTTTTGTTAAGTGTGTAAAATATAATGTAAAATATAATTATAAACTTGTCATTTTTCTTGAGTGAGTGCTTAAAAAAAAAAGAATTTAAAAATAGAATCTAAAACCGTTGACAACACATTAAATTTTTGATTTTTTAAAGACAATTTTGAAGCAAATACATACTTATGTATTCCCAAAAATAAGTAAATATAAAAAACAATATAATAAAGATTACGGAAAAAATGCTAGATTATTGGTAAGTAGTTATGATGCATCGAAGTACTAAATAAATGACGGATATATGTATTTTTATTGTTGATTATAAGGATGGCTAAAACCGATTGAACAAACTGCAAATTCTTATAAATTGGCTCCTTCGTCTTCAATAACAGCATATAGTTCTTCTTGTTATTCCTTACTGGAATCGCATAAAAAAGAATTAAAAAAACATGCCGAAACCAGTCGCTACAAACAAAATAAAATGATTTTTTTTGACTAAAAGTTTTTATTTGGGGATTTTTGGGGATTTCTTATTAACATTTTTCTAACTATGTTTTAAAAAAAATTCAGAAAAAAAACAAACAAAAAATATTAACTTTTTAACGTTTTGCTTTTTATGGATTTGGGAATTTGAGGATTTTTGGGGATATTTTTTGAATTTTTTGGGGACAAGGAAAAAAGTGCCTGGCAGCCCTGATGAAGCGCATGGTCTCGGCGAGCTCTGGTTTCAACAAGACGGCGCGACGAGCCTTACAATGCGTTAAACAAAGACATTGCACACTGGTCAATTGGGGCCAAAAATTATTTTTTTTTTAATTTTAATAACATTTTGATGACATATTATAGCGAACACTTCAAAAAATACAATTCATTTCTTAATTTGGCTCTTGGATAACTATTTTACTGTTAATACTGAAGCAAAGTAGATCATTTTTTTTTACAAATTTAAGGTTTTCAAAGTTGATTTTTGTACTCTGAAATAAAAGTATGCTATGATTTTTCCTTTAAAGTTTTCTTAAATAAGGACGTTATGTTTAACCCATATGATAATTGTGATTTTGTGCGCGTTTTTTTTTTTTTTTTTTTTTTTGGATAAGTGAAGATTGTGAGTTACTTTAAAACTAAATAAAACCTAAAAGGTGGGACTAGGAGAGGTTAAGTGATAATTATATCTAGTTCTGTTAAGTATCAAAAGTAGGTACTATACATTTCAGCTGCCACCACCTGCCACCCCAGTAACCAGATCATTTTTAGTGACTTAATATATTTTTATAAGATTAGCGTGACTGAATGGGTGATCACTGCCCAGCCCAAGCAACTGAAGCGTGACACTTGAAATTTTGTATGTAGACTCGCCTTCCAATGTGTAAATAAAAAAAGTAGAGACTTTTGGAAATTCAATTCATTAGGGGTTAGAAATGGGAAAAACGGGTAAAATCAGTAACATTATATCTCGTGATCTGACAGAGGTAGACGTGAAATTCAAAAAATATCAATATTGAATCGAAAATTTAATTGTCATGTGCTTGGTACTTTTTTGAAATTTGCACATTTTGGGTAAAAAAAGTGCAAAGATATAAATTTGGTACTTTTTTGGTAAGCAATTTATCTTCTTAAGTAATAAAGATAAAAATAAAATTTAAATTGTGTTCTCTTCTCTTTAAAAGCTCTCACACAAATTTTGGTATCTTTTGTAAACTCGAACATATAAATATCGTTGGTATTTTTTTCTATTAAGGTATTTTTATTTTTATACTGAATATGTGCCCAAAAAGTGAATGCCAAATTTCAGCTATTAACTGAAAGAACATATATTTGTCATATATAGTTATGCAGTCGCAGGAGAAGAAAAATTAATTGGTACTCATCCCAACCCACCTCAACCCCCACCCACCTTAAACGGAAAAATATACACCATTTCTATGGTCTTTCCAAAATAAATTTTGCAAAATGGTTTGTTTCAGTTTATAAAAAATTTAGGCTTACCGTACTAACTATTTATCTAGAAGCAATAAAACAAAAATGTTAGTGCCCAATGTTCGATTAATCGAACACCATTTTTTTCAAAAACAAAAAGTCTAAAAAAAATTTGGACTTCAGATTCGTGTTTTTAATAATGACAAGAATTATTTGTTAGACGACATGGTTTTTAAAATTGTTAAATTTCTGTTTCAATCGAGTTCAAAGATAATGGACTTGTCAATTGTTTTTTTTCTATTATTTTGTTTATTATATTTTTTTTATATATAAAAAGATTTAATGTAAATTCTATTTTCTGGATGAAACTTCTATTTTCACTAATTTAGGCCAAACTTATCAATTTTATTTTAGCTTTACCGACGAAAATTTCAAGTAGTTTCATAATCTATGAAGTCCAGCAAAATATAAGTGATATATGAGAACCCCTTTATAATTGATTCCCCTTAATTTTGCATCATCGTGTAATTCTTACTCAATTATGCCAACGTTGGTTTTTCTGTAACAATTTATTTGTATTTTTCACCCCACTGTTGATAAACATATTCCTCTTAATATCAGCCCCTAAATGAACTTGATTGCATTCACTTTTTATATTGTCAATATTTTCTAGATTTTGGTTTTTCCTGTATCATTAAACTTATCGAACGGTAATAATTTGCCCTAATGACTGTCATCAAAATGCAATTGTTATTAATAAAATTATGGCTTTTTGCGTAAATTTTCCTAATTTTTTTTTTCTTCTGGGCTTTTTTTATCTGCCAATATAATTAAATATTGTTTTTTTTTTTATCAAAAGCATTTGATTTTCATTTTATCAACCAGCACAATTGAAATAAATGAATGATGAAAAAGAGCCACACAAATAACTGCTTTTTTTATT
Organism: Pollenia griseotomentosa; assembly: GCA_963931875.1. Classification (NCBI taxonomy): domain Eukaryota; kingdom Metazoa; phylum Arthropoda; class Insecta; order Diptera; family Polleniidae; genus Pollenia; species Pollenia griseotomentosa. The sequence continues at coordinate 223,216,930 of OZ007560.1, forward strand.
TTGTTAATAATTAAGTAGTTGTTATACTTCCTTATCTTTGTAATTTGTATAATAAAACATTCAGTCAGACAGGAAAATATGGATTGGTATCTATATAAAAAAACTGAATACACAGCGTTGCTTGTGTGTGTGTTGAAATATGTGATGTGGTTGGTAGATTGTATCATAATTTTAATTTAATAATTTATGTCTGCCATTTACAGTTTTATCTAAAGCATACTGTTAGGCGCAAGATGAATTAATATTTTTTTGTAAGTTTTTTATATGGCCAATGGCCATTAATATTTTTCGTTATTTTTGCTACCGTTAAAAAAAATTCGCTCGTTTTTATACAAATCAACAAATTTTTTGCTGGCTTAAGAGTGTTATATATGGGCATTTCCGTCAAAAGGTCCACCGTGACCAAAAATTTAAAAGTTAAAAAAAGCTTATTATTTTACGATATTGTTATAGAGAAATATTTAGATCTTACTAATTTTATAAATTTACCCATAAATTTGTTCACTTAGATAAACAATCAGACTGCAAAGTTGTGCAAACGTGATTTCTTAATTGTGAGAATGTTTTATTGCATGTTTTCTTTAATATTATCTTCCTTAAAAGAAGTGATATTTGATGAAAATTATTCCAAAAAAATTTTCTTACATGGTCCGTAGTCTAAGAAAGATTTCGAAGAGAAATATGTTATTCGGATTAACGGTAAATTTGTATTTTTTTTAATCATTATTCAGTTAAATTATTATGGAAAAAATGTCACGTTCGAAATGTCACGTATCGAACCAGATTTTGGCTTAAACGAAAAAAAATATTGAAGATTTTGGAATCTAACCAAAGACATTTAAATGTTACGTTGCTACGTAAAATTCTGAAAGTAGTTTGACTAAAAAATTGCGCCAGGTTTCGCTGAATTACGCCTTTTTCTACATGGCCACAAAAACTACTTCTATTTTTTTCACGTTCGAACCGCTACTTCTTTTGCCATTATCTTCGACCTAGAATCGCGCCCCCCATAAACTTTAGCATAGATAATAGTGTTTTTTTGGTGCTATAATTTAAGGGTTAAAAGAACGTAAATATATTTGTCGCTTAAAATGTTATTGCATTTTTGATGCGTACGACTGTCACGTTCAACACTTTGGAATTACCCATATTTACGATTCAAATTGCAGTAACTGTTGTAAAACAGAAAGGAAATATCTGTGGTTTTCACGAATAATCGCGTAAGTTGTAAAACCAAACTTTTCAGGAGAGCAAAAACAATTATTTTTTTCAATTGCGGCTTTTGTAGATGCTTTATTAAACTTGTTTCTTTACTATCCTCTTAACAATGACTTTCTACGTATTATACATAGTTTTCATGAAAAAATCCTCACAGGATCACAATCTGTAAAAGGATTAAAAATGCATATGTTTGATTGACTCATTAAGTGTGCGCAATATAACATCATATCTCCACATAAGTTCTTTTTTGTGAAAATAAATGTTATCATTTTAATCACACATGACGACTTACGTTGTTATTTTTAGCACACAAGTTGCCGACATATTCAGAGTTTTTGATACTTATAGCACAACGTATGGACTTAAAATTACAAACAACCGCTCATCTGCTGTTGTTGCAACTAAAGAAGTCAACAATAAACGCACATGTACATATAAGTTGTTATTAATAGAAAAATTTTCAAAAAATACTTTCATATTTTTTGCACGAATAACAACATAACATCACATATGCTTTTTATTTGGAAACATATTCAGCAATTTTACAATTTTTGGCGATGTATGTCGACATAAATCGTTATAATAGCAAAATATTTTATTAAACAGTTAACTTAAGTTGTTTTTAGCAGAAAAAAATTAATAATACTACATTATATTCTAAAAAGCTTAATACTTATAAAAACCTAATGCAATGTGAAGCACTTTGACATCATTATCTCAATTTCGGTAAAAACCGACTTACGCGATTATTCGTGAAAACCACAGATATGTGAATGAAAAAATAAATTGCTAAGTTAAAAACTAAATTAAATCAAAAATACATACTTTTTAAAGCGGAAAAATGAGAAAATTTATGTGAAATCTAATTTTTTTCCAAAATCAGCCAACAAATCTAAAGTCCTTTTTTAATATTGTATTAAACAAGCAAACACGAGCGAACATTTCACACCTTAAAAAAGTGAGTTGAATTATTTTTTTTATGTTAATTTTGTAATTTTGCTCCGAAATGAGGTACATACAAACTTTGTTAATATTATTCTACTCATGAAAAAGTTTATCCAGATATTCAAATTTTTCTTTAAATGTGCATATTTGAATCAGATTGATCTGACAACCATTTTCGTTAGACTTGTATTCTTTCAACATTATTCATATTTAATTAACATACATATCAACAGAATAATAATATAACTTTCTGTTTCACGATTACAAAAAAACTCTTACTTTTGTTCAAGTTCATTTGAAACAAAAAAGAATATTTTTTGAAACAAAAAAAAAAAAAAAAAAAAATATTAATATGTGGGTAATTCCATATCAAATCGACCAAGAGTGGGAGCCGACCCCTTTCAATTTTAATGAAATTTGGTGAGAAGGTTCCTTTTCTCCTATAAGGAACATAGATGAACGAAAAAATATTTAAATTTTTTTTGTTCAAAAGTTATGTCATATTCAAAATGTCATAATTTTGATAAATTGGCCGAATGTGTTGAGCCTAGTTCTTTATTATCTCGAAAACTACTTTACATACGAAGATGATTTGTATGGCATTTAAAAGAGAATACTTGGGGCTACAAACAGTATATTGAATTACCCATATGTTTTATTTAATTTAATTTACTGAAAATTACATTTGCTAAAAAAATGTTAAATTCTTAGACATATTTTAATAAATTGTATATATAGAGCATTATTTTTTAATATGTATATGAATATAAACACTTTAACACTTATAACTAGATTAATTTGTGGTGCAATTGGGTGTAACAATTGTTCCTGTAAACAGCCAAATTAACTACAATATGGCAACAAAAACAACAAGACGTGTATATATTAACACTGTTTAATATTCACACATACATTCTCCATAAAAACCACAGGTGGAAAGAGTGTATCGTCACCTTAAATGGAAACATATATTGATTGATATTTTTGTTCATTTTATTCAACTTCATGTTCAGTCAAATTTTTAGATCCCTGTGATCGAAAATGTCGAATTTACTAAAGAAATTCAAAAGATAAAAATACCTTGTCGTTATTGATATTGTAAAGTTTTTTGTTTCTCCTATAAAGAAAATAAAAATGTAGTTAAGTCCGTTGGCATTTAAGGTGACGATATAAAAATTCGTTATTTATCTAAGTTTGTGATTTTTTTTTTTTTGGAATTTCTACATGCAATATGGATCTTGCACCACATAAAGTAAATATATATTCTGGAGTGTTAAAGGTAGTGGAGCTGATTCAAAGATGTCTTTTCTTCCGTCAGTTTGTTGGTCCTTTTGTATGTTAAAATGGGTTTTCTAAAGATCCTAGGTATAATTGGGACTAGGTTGCTAAATATAATAATTAGCCAAATTGGTCCATTATTTCACCTGACATCCTTACAAGTGTTCTGCCGAATTAAGGGATTTGGTACGATTTTTAATAATTTCGTGAAGAGTAGATTGTTTAACAATTTATTTAGAGATCTTTTTATTTAAATTTATCTCAGCATTTGTTATTACGGGAGCTCATTATTGCTTTGGGACATATGCTAAAAAATCATAGTGAAGAAAAACGACAATGAAGGTTAACATGAAGTTTTCTGGAAATATACCCGACAGAATTTTTTTGTATTTTTACCACCGCTTCTGGCATATGTTTTGAAGAAAAATTTTGTAAGCGTTCATGAACGAACTTAGAAGCTAATACTACTTTATTAAAAGTGAAAATGATTGTTTTATGCCGCATACGCCATTTTTCAAAATTTATTTTTAAAAAGTAGTTTTTTGTGCTGCGTAAATATATTAATGCTGTGTATTAATATGTTGACATTTAATTTTGCATTTAACAATTTTTTTTTTCTTACGGCAATCAAGTATGAGGAATTTGCAGCAATCATCAAAGAGTGGAGTATAGGGCAAAACAATACTTATTAAACTTGAAAATAGTTGATATGAAGCAAAATTAATGCTTAGTATCTAAGAAACAATCAAAAAAAAATTTGTTTCACGAAATTTTGGATTAAGAAATGGGATATTCACAATATATGAGGAGGTCATAACAAAACGCAACAATTTTACTTTTTAAGTCTAATGCTTTTTCGACTAAATAATATTGTACATATTAGAATCCTCATAGTCATTGTTTTAACGAACTTATTTACTTTGAATCGGATCAAAACGCAACAGTTTTACATACATACATACATCGTACTGGCTTAAATTAATTTTTTTTGTTCATTTATCCAAAAATTGTAAAAGTGCAATTGTTCCGTTTTGTTATGGAGCTCCTCATATATACTCCATACCTAACTAATTTTTATTTTTTAAGGTGGTCGGTAGGTCAAACCAATTATAAGCTGACTATTAGTTGATTTTTTCATAAAATTAGAAAAAAATATTTTTTTTCTTATTTACAGCAAAATTTACCTTATTAAATTATTATGAATTCTCTTTTAACATTCTTTTACTTATCAAGGTAATTTTTTGGGAATACAAAATTTTCAATTAACAAGATTTCGTTTGCCGTGCTTAATTCCCAATTTTTATTCTTGATAGAAACACTGAAATTTATTGTTGATGGGATCCACAGATTTAAGATAAACCAAAGATATTAAACAAATAAAACTGTTAAGCGAATAAGAATTATAAGCAACAGTTTTACTTTTAACAATATCAAAGCTTAAACAAAAATAACAACAATAAGCAGTGAGTTTCTCTTTTCTTACATTCCCCACTACAATTGATTGGAATTCTGCCAACATTTATTGTAGTTGTAAGTAGGTTAAGAAAAACAAAATAAAAACAAAAACAACTTGTTCATTGATTTCGCAAGAAAATCAAAAAAAAAAAGCAAAAATTAAACATGCAACAAAACACGACTAGGTTAAGCGACGAACGAAGCAGAAACCACTTTGCGATTACATTAAAGTCGTATCTCTTCTGTTCTTTCTCTCCGGCAGACCCAAGACTTTGCAAAGCAAGCTTAGCGTGTTAGGAAAATGACTATGTAAAGTTTTTTGAACTAGTTTCAAACCTTAAAACTTATTGACCTTTGCGTCAATTTGAACCTGCGTACCAATTTTCTTCAAACTGCGCACAAGGTATGCAAAGGTAGCCAGCTAGACGGACGGACACCGTTAGACCGACTTATCAAGTGATTCTAAGTAGATCGGTATACTTAAAGGTAGGTCTTGAGCCAATATTTTAAGGTGTTTCAATATTTTTTAATAAAATTTTTTTTTTAATTTTTAGAAGTTTTAGTGAAAAATTTTTATAAAAATTCAATTAAATATTAAACGTTTGTGAAATCTTGTTCCTTCTCTGAGATATCTAAACCTGAAGCTAAAAAAATAATTTTGATACATTCATGGTTTTTGCCATTTTTTTTTTGTAGTTGTGGTGGCGTATGAGTATTATTAATTTTTTAAATATGTAATAGAGTTTCAACGCGGGAAAGAATTCCCGGGAATCCCGGGACATGTTTTTTTAAATTAATCCCGGGAAATTTTTTCCGGGAATTTTCGGGAATTTCTAATTGAATTTTTTTAAATTTTAATTTGTTTGCATCGTTAAAATCAAAAACGATCAATAAAAATATATTCTTTACTAAAATTACTAAAAACTACCTACAAATCGAATTTTTTTTCCTACGCCAATAAATCAACGGTCTTTTAAATTGCTGATGAAATGTCTAAAAAGCTTCTTGAAGTAGAAAATGAAAATGTACACGATACATGATACACGATCACCAACACCAGAACCATCTACAAATTCTAAAACAATTCTAAAAATACAAAAGCCTGAAAAAATCTTAAAAAAAAATTTTACGTCTATGAAGTTACGGGTAACAGGCCAACAAATTTGTAATCTTTGTAGGATGCGCTTCTTACTATAAAACCAACGTCTGAAGAGAGCTAAAGCACGTTTTCGGTAGCAGTCAATATATTCTGATGAGCTTTTAAATGCTTTAATAATACTATAAATTGTTTTTTTTTAAAGAAAATTAATTTTACCAAGTTGCTATTAATAATAACTACTAAATATTAATAAGTTTAAATAATTCGTGATCTCCAGAAAAGAAAAAAAATAAATATATACATACATATGCATGTACATGTGTATGTAACAATTTATTTGGTTTTCAGTGGAATTAATAAAGCTAATTTGTTTAGACGGTTGTATACGTGCATATTCTTTTAGAAAGGTAAAAACTTTTGTCTTAAATTTATTTAATGAAATCATTGTTTTACTCAAAAAATCCCAGGATTCCCGGGAATGAGATTTTTTTGTTTCGTTACCCGGGAATAGAAAAAGTCCGGGAAATTAGAAACCCTAATATGTAATCAAAACCATATGGGTGTTTCTCTGGTTATGCACGCGACATTTGTACGCGTTTTATTGTGTTTGAATATTAAAAAAAAAAGGGGGTTGAAATTTTAGAATGAATTCTGGAATCGTTACATTGTTTGTGATGAGTTCTTTCTAAAAAGTATATATAATGGTAAATTGAGCACTGGGTACCCAAATGACATGCAATCAAAGTTGACTTGCTCACGTGACAAAAATAGAAGTGCCTTTTAGGACCGTAAGAAAAAGTGCGAAAGTAAGTGAATTGTAGGAGGTTTTTATTTCGGAAAAAATGTTTTTATAAAGGTTAGTAATGGGCCTTTATAATCATGCTTTGTTCAAAAGCAACTATGCATGGGTTGGCGAAGAAGAAAATAAATTGTAAATTACGCACGTGACATTACGCACGTGACACTTTTTACATATATGTTTTTTTATTATTATCACCATGCAGATTCCCATAAATATCTTCAAATTTGCTTAACAAGCAACTTAATACTCAATTTGCAATTGATTGTAATGGAGAGATAATGAAGAAAGATTGTACACATAACATACTTTTTGCATGTAAAATAAGTACATACAAATGTCTTTAGAGGTAGAAAATATAAGAAAATATAAAATTTTCCAGTTTCCAGCGCAATTTCCTCAAGTAAAACAGCTGAGATATGCTATGAAACCATTCTTTTATAACAACATAGATTTTTTTATAATAATAAACAATAAAAGACGATGATTATCAACATATAGTTTTTTCATCCTGGTAGCCCATTCTGGAGAAATGACCGTATACATATACTTAAATATATGAATATTCACTCTAGTGAAATATTTAAAAGAAATGAGAGTTTAAACGAATTTTTATTTTGTTAATGACATCGGCATCTAAAAATACTTGTCTTACGTCACCGTCATGTATTTAAAACGTTATTAGTAAATTAACTTTTGAAAAGGGTTCTTTGATGTGTATTCCAAACGTCAGTTTAAATTAAATATCTGGCTAGATAAGTCCTTTTTAACATTTGATTCAATCTCGTTTTAGTTCCAGATTAATACACAAAGCTAGAGGAACACCACTCCAAGTAAAATAAAAATAAATTGTCCGTTTATCTGTTTTTTGGTTTAAATTTTTAATTATGTATTGCGATTTAATTTTAAAAGACAAGCAATTTGTCTTGTTTAAAAAAGAAAAAAAAAATATGTTTACACTAAACAAATAAAAATCTTTTCACAAATTGAAAAACAGTTTTATTTGCACAATCAAATGAAAAGGCTAGAGCAAAGTCTAATAAAAATTAAAACATAAATATTTCACCAACAAAAATAAAACTTGTGGTTTACTTGCTAATAAAATTGATGAATTTCCAAAAAATTGAAATGAAGAAAAAATTTGAAAATAGAAATAAAAAAAAGTGTTTATTTGTTTAAGATTTGCAAGCATTTTTTGGAATTATTAAAAAAAAAAAGAAAACAATTAAAAGTACAAACAATTCTTATTTAGAAGAAGAAAGATAAAATTTAAGCAACATTTTTTAAAAAAATAATTAAACTCACAAAAAGAATATTTAGAATAGAATATTTAAAACGGATATAATAATAAATTTATTTTTAATGAAATCCAAATGAAGACCAAAGAAAAAAAAAACATAAAATTTTATTTTGCGTAATTTTTTTATGGAATTTCCACAAAATTTGTTAATTTGTACACATTTTTCTAAAAAAAATTTATAAAAAAATAATAGAAAAAAATTATGAAATACCTTTCCGATCTTTAAAGAAAGTAAATATTGAACTAATAAGCAAAAATGGTTTGATTTGTAAATTACGTTTCTTTAGCAAATCGAAGCGGACAGAAAGGAGTCTGGTAGATTTTTTTTTTCAAATTTTGCCCTTTTGGGAATTAAACGGCCATAAGCTGTATTTTGGAACTTCTTTGTCACCCCATTTATCTTTTAAGCCAATAAACACAGAAATAAAGATTATACCAAATTCATAACTAATCTAAAAATACAAATATAAATATGGTACTTTTTCGAAACTACAAGGGATGAAATTCGGACCTTATTTTGGTACTTTTTTTACAAAATATTTTTCCCCATTCATTCGTATTAAATTATGGGCTCCCACTATAATATTGAAATTTTGACTACTTTAATGGGGTGAAAAAAAAATGATCAACGAGGGGAAATACGGGAAATAAAATTTCTTTCTTTAACTTTGCCGTGCTTGCTGCACGTGGTAATTTTTGAATTTTCATTCAAATTGAACTAAGAAACATAAAATTATATGTGCAAGGTTCTAAGTGAATGATAACCTAAATGATGAAAAACGTTGGCACTTTTTTGTTTTTCAACTGGTCCTTTTTAGTTTTTCGTTAATATTGGACCTATAAACATTTAATTAAACCTGCGTGGTCCTGAGTGAATAAGAATCTGTAAGGGGGAGCTTTTTGAACTTTTTCGTTCTACAACTAATACTTTTTTCAAGACCGAATGAAATCTTCTCGCTTGTTTTTTTTTTATTTACAGTTCTATTCTTAACAGTTTTATTAAATTTATGTAATTTCTTTCTTCTCTTTAAATGAAAATTTACCAATTAACAAATAATTAATTGTTGCTAAATGATTTATTAACAAATTTTAAATAAATCTTAACAAAGAAAAACAAATCTACATTGGAAAACCATATTTTTTATTTTATTTGCGCCTATCGAAAATTGCTTTTATTAATTTGCAAATTACAGATCTAAAATCACAAAGAGGGAGAAAGAGAGTGAGAGAGAAAAAAATGGAAAAATAAAATGAGTAAACTAAAGGTGATGATTATCAGGGGTGTTCTGGAAATAGAAAACGCAAAACACAAAAATTTTAAACATCGTTTTTTAATAAGATTTCTGCAATAAAAGAATTTTACGACAATTACTATACAAATATTTGTGTATTGAACAGAATTTTATAAAAAAAAAATACAATCCTCAAAAGCTTTTATACTTTAATAGTCGTAACAGAAATATACAAACGAAAACTCTGATAGTGCATATAAAATATTTCTGGAAAATATTGAAAAAAATAGATTAAAAGTGTATTAAAAACCACTTCCAAATTCTTGCGTTTTCGATTTCCAGAACATCCCTGTATGTCAAATAAGTGGAAGGGAAGGAACGGAAGGACTAATTGATCAAAAACATTTAAATACACAAAACTTATTTTGAAATTAAAAAACTTTATGATATTAGAATTTTAAATCGTTATCATAATTTTCATTGAAATTTATGGTTGTAGTTGGCAGCAGTGTTGCCAAGACTTGGTGACCAAAAATGGCTAAATTTACGGAAAAAATGGCTATAAAATGGCTAAAAGCTTTTCTTAATAAAAACACATTAAAATTCAACAACAAAACAGAAATAATTCATTTAAAGTTGTTTACGATGAAATTGTAAGTTGAGATCAATTTCTGATATAAGAATAAACGTAAATTAATATTTTGATAAAAAATAAAATCTTCGATAAATTCGATGTCGTTATTGTTCATCTCATAGGAATTACTCGTGCCTATTAGTTTTAAATAATTTGAAGGTAAATCATAATCACGACAAAATTTACCTTACTTTTTGTGTCCATATCTACAATCGAAAACAAGTAAGAAAGTATATTCGGGGTCAACCTTTTGATACCCTACACCATTAGAACCTATTGTACATTAGAACCTATGTAACAAATTTTATTAAATTATCTGCAAAATTGCGAACTGTTCTTTGCGCACAAAGTTTATATGGACAGCCAGCCAGCCAGCCGGACAAACATCGTTAATTCGACTCAGAAAGTGATTCTGAGTCAATCGGTATACGTAAAGGTGGGTTGAGGACCAATATTTAAAGGTGTTATAAACATCAGCACAAACGCACAGTACCCTACCCTCTCCAATATTGTGGTGTTGGCATGAATATTTTTTTGTTATGATGAAAATATTCACCTAATTGATAAAATAGAATTACCAGTGGCTAAATGTAACTTTTTTCTCAAATTACTTTTAACGATGTTTACTTGGCTAAATACCCTCCCTACTTCAGCATTAGACCATGGAAGTGAGAGCAACTTTATAGTCAATTCTGAAATTTCTAAATAAAATCTGTTGTCGCCTGCATCTCTTTATTGAAACACTTGCAACCAGAAAGAAACACCGATATTTGTGCACAGAAAATAATAAAAATTGATTTCAATTAAAAAATTTGTGATATTAATTAAAAAATTAATTAAATTTGCACCAGTAAACAAATTAATAGTATCAATTAAACCAGTTAATAGTATTAATTAAACGTTTAATTCACTTGATTAAACGTTTAATTTACTTGATTAAATTTTTAATTAAAACTGATTATATTTTTGATTAATGGTTTAATTGGTGAACAATTTTGTAGAATTTGTTCTGTGTGTTGATCCATTTTATAAATTTAATATTGGAATACTGTTTCTTTATTTTGAAAGATGTTTCATCATCATCGTTTATAGCAATTATCAATAGTTGTAAAAGTTGTGATTTAAATTAAAGGCGTTTTAATTGTTAAAAATGTTTTGTTTTACTTTTATAAATTTTTATAATAAAATAAAAATTTTTCTTTTAAAAGAAAAACGGGAAAAAAAATTTTATGGCTAAACATGTTGAAAAATGGCTTAAAAAATGGCTAATGGCTAAACTCATATTTTAATGGCTAAACAGGGTGAAAAGTGGCTAAATCTAGCCACTAAATGGCTTAATTGGCAACACGGGTTGGCAGAGAAATTACCCTGAAGAAAACCTGGGTGCAAGTGTCTCCAATTCATTAGTTTTGTCGACTATTTTGCCTTTAATGCGAACTAAATTTTATCAATAACAACTGAGAGGTATAATTTCTATAAAAGTTGAAGAAATAATAAAAAAAAAATTGTTATGAAATCGTATCAAAAATGTAGACTTGATTTACTAAAATGTTCTTGTGATTATCTGGTTCAAATGTCTACATATGTTCCCAAAAGAACTACCTAGTCAAAAGTACCAACGTCAGTACATTACGTTGTCTGAGGTATAAGAAGTCACTAGTACTGGTGACTTTGTCAGCAGTAAATCAGTACAGGTTCACTAGTGACATTTCCTGCAGGGTAAAGACTAATTTATGTACTCTAATCACTTTTGTTTGTTTCACAGTTACCATTGCTGCCCAAAAAAGTTCGGACAATAATATTGAAAATTATAAGCAGATATGTTAAGAGATTAAAATTCATATAAGAGTTTTGGGCCGAATAGTATTTAAATATTAACATGCATATGCATGATTTTTATCTTACCCCCCGTTTCCACATGCAAGTTCGAAAAACTCAATACACTCTCACTTTTTCACTAACATTCACACAATTTTTGTACTTTTAGGGACGGTCCCTTAATTGTTTATTAATATTAACATTTCAAAGGAAGCTTAAGCTTTTTATAGGTGGGAGCTTTGGGCAAATGCGAACTGATTCGAAAATAATTTGATTTGCAGTTAAATATTTTTGAGGCGAATTTACTCTAAATACCAACATAATAAGATGGTTTACAAACACAAAGAGTCTAATTTGGAAAGAAGTTATAGAGCGATTCTCACCATTTACATAGACTTCGTTCTTTGTACAATTAAAATGTTTTAACCAAATTACAAGTTTGCAACTTTTACATTGCGCACAAAACTAACTAACAAACTAACTAACAGCCAGACGGACGGATGGTTATCGTAAGGTCAATTTAAAAAGTGTTTCTAAATCGATCGGTACACTAAAAGATTGGTCCAGATTTCTTCGGCAAGAACATATATAATGGTTTTTTGCTTATACATAAAATTCTAAAGTTTAAAATAACATTTATCTTTAATGACAACCTGCTTTGTTTTACAATTTTCGAGATAAAATTAAATGTACATAGATGGCAACATTAAAGCAACACGTCGGGTATACAGATAGATACTTAAAGCAGAAAAGCCAAAATTTTGCAAATTTTTTTTTTGCTTCGAAAGCTCTTGCAGGCTTCTGAAAAAATGTATCAAAATATGCCTCAAATAGGCAAGATATGCGCTAAAAACTTAAAAAATGCTCTCTTAACTAAATTATGCAAACAAAATCCTGCAATCGGTAAAATATGCAAAAATATGCACTATTTTTATTTAGTGATAAAATAAAACTTTTATGCAAGAGAAAATCGCATTACAAAGTTTTTATTTATAAATTCAAAAAAAAAAAAAAAACTCTTTTACTGTCGCAATCATTAAAAATCGAGATTTCTTTATGTGTATTTTTTTTACGATGGAAGAAAAATAACTATTTAAAATTTTCCAAACATTTCCTCACATTTAATGGCTGTGGTCCTTCTAAGGACTAATGATTTGTTTGTTTGTTTTTGTTTGATTTTTTTTTTTGTGGAAGGAATATTCTTAGTTTACACATGATGATATTTTTATCAAAGTATATTTGTAAATCAAAGAACTGAGAGGTAAAGACAAACTTTCCATTTGAAGGCCGTTTTTGACTTCTTTTAATTTGCTGCAATAAAAAGTTGATGCCACTATAATTTATTTAGTTCATGGCATTTTATCCTTCAAAGTTGTTGACCTAATTTTGTGTACAAACAAATTCACACACATATATACAAAATATCTCTATAAGAAAAGAGTCTTTTTCAATGTCTACTTGTCCAACAAGATGTACATGTTTGTTAAAGTAAACTACTTAATACTTTTTTCCGCCCAAAGTAGTCCTCTAATTTACAAACCTGTTGCAAAAGCAAACAGAAAAAGAACAAGAAAAGGATATATGTATAAAAAAACTCTTTGCTTTTTTTTCATTTACATAAATAAATGAAAGCGCTTGTTATTTTTTTAAAGCTTTCTCGTAATTTTAGCTAATATTTTCTTTTCATTTTGTTCCTCTTATTTATTGATACTTTTCACCGTAGACCAGTTAAGAAGACATTCAACTTTTGCACCAAGTTTGTCTGTCTTATTCTCGAAAATCTAAAGGAATAAACAAGAAAGCTGCTTGTTGAAAAAGGCAAATACACAACAAATAACATCTTAGAAGAATAGGCAGTCAAATCCGACCTAACATGATACCCTGCTCCATAGTCTTAACCAGTGTTCGAAAATAAACAGAACATTATTAAGCGTTCGGCTCACACACCCAGGAACGATATCAATTATGTACCAATTCCCACTAACAGCTGTGGAAAAGATCTACGTGGATACCTGAGCTAGGGCGTTTAAAAATAATTCTAGCTGCATTTGTTGAGTAGCAACAGTACCTAGCGATAATCAATCCACAGGCCGAACTCTTCCACAAGTATTGAAAAATCAGTCTTTAAGTGGGATTTCCAGGATGGTCCCTAAGAACTCACGGGGACGCCCGCTTACAAATAAAATGTATATGTGTACCAAAACTTATGCTATTACCTCTAAAATAGGCACCAGTTTCTCACATAAACAATTAATTTAGTTTCGCACATCAACAAACATTTAACCATGGAGCTAACGAGCTGGGTGGGTCTAGGACAAACGTGCTACACACATTAGCAGAAACGCAGAATAACCTTTGTTGGTGTAGGTTATAACAACAACGCCAAATACAACTTAAGAAAAACAAAGGCAGATGAGATAATTTAATTTTGAAATTAAACTTATTTTAACAGCAATTTAGTTGGCATTATAATTTAAAGCCAGTGCGTGCTTAAATTTTATTTAGGGTTTTTACAAGAAAATAAGAAACAATTCAACATTTGAGGGGTGGTTTTACGTGGGCTGATTGAAAAACTTGTGAAGTATTCCAAATGATTTAATTCCGTTCATTAGTTAAATTTTGAAACTTATTTCTCAAGGGGTTCAATATTTGGATGCTGACCTTCAAACGATTTAACAGAAGTGAATGATTTTTACGGTAGTTTGGTCGAGTTATATATGAAAAAATTTTATTATTTTCCATAGATTCCACGTTCAACCTTCCTGCCTTTTGTACTTTAGTTTTATATGATTAGAAATGTTAATAGGAACATCAATGGCTAATTCGGCCTTTAGTTCAGAGAAGTCACAAAGTGATAATTCAGTCGAAATATTCAATGCTTGACTACCCCAAAAGGGGACCCTTCCTAACCTTATATAGTACTCTTACCTGTTATTAGTCTCTCACATAGATACATTTATTCCTTTAACTATGCTTTAATACTTTTATTAAATTTCATATATTTTGTATACAAAGAAAAATAAGATCAAAAGAAAAAGAACGAAATAAGAGAATATTTAAAGTTACTGCCGACAATTTAATCATGGGCTTTAGGGTTTTTGCCTAAAATGTAAGACTCAATACTGCATGTACACTAAATCAAATAACTTGAGTCGATTGGCTCGCTACAGAACAGAAAACCAGCTGTTCAGCTTCAATATCACCGATAAGAGAGAAAGTATTTTAAAATATCAAAGTTTTTTTCACTTAGCCACTGGGAACTGTCTGCAAATAACCACATGACGTTGTTAGGTATTGATTTGCCCATTAAAGAGTTACTTAAACCGAGGAAAGTAAATTATATTAAAATTTAGAAGCGGAAAAATAGTTTGCTTGATAAGAATTCCAAGATTCAGTATGTACAGGAAAGCAAGCCCAATGACCAAAGTCAATTTTTCATGAAGCAGCTCCTAGGGATAATCCTTCCTCAAGCCGAAGTCTCACAGAAGTTGTGAAAAATCAACCCTTAAGTGGAAGTTTTAGAGCATCCCTAACCGTGACTTTCGGTTTAAGACAGAAAAAGTACCTTTCTGTTGCACACTTTTGTGAGTTCATATTTTTAAAAAAGTACTCCGCCATCGGACGAAGAAAATTTTTTTTATGAAATGCTGTTCTCTATTAGAAAAATAAAGCCACCGTAAAGACAATCTTCCTAAAAAACAGAAAAAATGTTCCGCAAGAACCATACTAACGGTTCTCTCAACCAATGGTCAGTTCGCTGCCATGTCGCCGGGGGCTACTAACTTCCGCGTTACCAGATAGGATCACTAGTCAGTAGCGATCGCTAAGATATCGATTTTAGACTTTTTCCGCATTCCAGGTATTGGCTGCACATGATTATGCCCCGGAGGATTTAATAACAAAAGGTGAAATATATTTAAGATGATGGCTACACTACCAGGGGGATCGTATTGGGGCATTGAAAAATTCTCGCTTATATGTTAAGAAATCTTTAGTGTTTCCTTCTTGGGTTTCTACTTCTGTTAAGTGTACTGTTGGTTGGAAATACGATTTTCGTTAACGCATTACGATACCGTGCCATGCTATAAATTCTAGATAATTTGTTTATTGTTAATGATATGATATGGATATATCAACAAAGCAGTTCTTTACGCCGCATAATAACGCAATTATAACAAATAAAATTTCAGAAAGGAATAATTTTCTCCAAAGTATTATGAGCCTCTAACAGAAGTAAATCATATATATATAAACCCTGAAATCCCTATATGGAAGATTGGGCCTCAATAACTGATCTCCATCGGGTTCTATCTAATGATGCTCTTTTGGTTTCATTCCAGGTTAATTCAGCAGTTTGGATTTCGGCTTGAACTTGGCGTTTTTAGGTCGTCCACTTCTCCCTTTGGGTTGTAATTAAGAAATTTCCTATTGATGTCCCATCCATCTATATTTGCGTGTTTTGATCTTATGGCCAATTGGAGGTTGTTGCGCTCTTAGCCATAACCCTGAGTTTATTGTAGTTTGAGGCCAAAATATATTGAGGATCCGGCGAAGAATTTTATTGACGAAGACCTGTAGTTTTTGTGCATCAAGCTGCTGAATACTTTGATTTTTGTAGATACTGCAATCATAGCTGCTTTCTAGAACTTATTCAAGATTCCAAACGCTTGCTTGAACTTAGTCAGTCTGTTTTGAATATCCTCGCTACAGCCACCGGAACAGCCACCGTCCAACTAGCGAAAGGTGGTAGCATCTTCAAACTGTTGCATCATCAGTGAAAAGCGATAGCTGTTCGTTACATTGAAACGCATTGACTTTGTTTTCGAGATTTTTATAATCAGTCCTGCATTCATCGCTTTATCTGTTAGACTATTTTACATTTGTTGCATGTCAGCTGATTGTGTGACAATAAACAAATATCCCGCGCGTGATCCCGCGCATGTGATTCATTTAGATTGACTCATAATAACATCAAGCGCGATATGGAACAGTAAGTGCGAAAAGACACACCCATGTCTTACACCAGTTTTAACGCTTAAGTTATCGCTAACTAGACCTTCACGGAGCACTGAGCAAGTTGCCTCCATATACAAATATTCCACGAGCCTGATCAATTTATCTGGAAGTCCTTTACACTGCATTGCTTTCCATATGGCGCACAGTGGTATTTTTTTGGCAAAAAGTCTATTTTTTTACAGTTATTTTTTAGAAATCTAATGATGCAATTCTGTAAAGAACTGTTTCATTAGTAGAAAACCATGATTTGTTTTTGAAAAAAATAAAATTTTGTATAAAAAAGAGTGTGTTAAAGTTATCTAAATATTATGCAACGAAAACTGATGAAAATTTTACTACATTTCAGTTGTTTATACAATAAATATGGTTCAACTACCAATAGTTTTAGAGCATTTGTATTAAAATATAGTATTTTAAATTTAATAGGAAAGAAAAAATATTTAAATTATATATATAGTTTAAGAGATCTGAGCAAATCAAAATGACTCCAAAAAATTTAGCATTTGCAGTTTTCATTAGAAAAAAAATAAGTTAGCTCGGTCTACCTCCGTGTTGGTAATACTACTAAATGAAAGTTTGGAATGTTTTCTATCATTTTATGTAAAAAAATTCTGCGACTTTTTGCGATCGCTGAACAAACTTATAAATTTTGTGATAAAACTCACGTATTTTTTGTGAATATTTACAACTGCAATGTATACTTTTAGGCTTTTACTTTTACTTTTTAATAACTGATTGACAGCAATATCGAAAAAGTGCATAACAAAAAAAGAAAAACAAAACCATATGATTATTTGAAATAATAATATTTGCCAAAAAAAGTTTAAGAAAATTATTAAACGTAACTAATATTTAAAATGGGTTCATTTTGTGTTTCATATAGTGAATTGTGCAAGGAACTTATAAATTGCAATAATAATGTGGATTTATTAACTGATTTCATAAAAACAAAAAACATGGTGCTTACTATTAAAGAAATTCAAATTGTGAAAAAATCAGTTCAAAAGCGATTTCTTAGCCACTTTTTTAAACGTTGGGCCGAATCTCACAAATTTTGGGTTCTATGGGCGGTGGGTAGAGGGCGTGGCCAATTTCGATGAAACTTTATATTTTTCTTAATTGAGCTAAATAAAGGCTCAGAGCAAAATTTTAAAAACTTTGGGCCAAAAAAAAATTTTGGGTTCTATGGGCGGTGGGTGGAGGGCGTGGCCAATTTTGATGAAACTTTATATTTTTCTTAATTGAGCTAAATAAAGGCTCAGAGCAAAATTTCAAAAACTTTGGGCCAAAAAAAATTTTGGGTTCTATGGGCGGTGGGTGGAGGGCGTGGCCAATTTTTATGAAACTTTATATTTTTCTTAATTGAGCTAAATAAAGGCTCAGAGCAAAATTTCAAAAACTTTGGGCCAAAAAAAAATTTTGGGTTCTATGGGCGGTGGGTGGAGGGCGTGGCCAATTTTGATGAAACTTTATATTTTTCTTAATTGAGCTAAATAAAGGCTCAGAGCAAAATTTCAAAAACTTTGGGCCAAAAAAAATTTTGGGTTCTATGGGCGGTGGGTGGAGGGCGTGGCCAATTTTTATGAAACTTTATATTTTTCTTAATTGAGCTAAATAAAGGCTCAGAGCAAAATTTCAAAAACTTTGGGCCAAAAAAAAATTTTGGGTTCTATGGGCGGTGGGTGGAGGGCGTGGCCAATTTTGATGAAACTTTATATTTTTCTTAATTGAGCTAAATAAAGGCTCAGAGCAAAATTTTAACATTCTACGAGCACTACTTATATTTTTTGCCAAACATTGTATGGACAAATCCCTCTGTGTGGCGTAGTGATGGAGTGCGTCAAATGCACGTTGGAAATCTATAAATAACAGATACAGATGTAAAAGATACAGCGAAGACAGTTGATGTGCTCTATGAAGTAAATCATATACCGTTTGTTTTTTAAATCGATTTTTTTACTCGTATGCCAACACTAAGATGAAAATTGTCCAGGAACAAAACTTTTTGCTCGGTATCAGTTTGTTATTCTAGGCATATTTCTCCTTTAATAGCTGTGACCAGTTTTCCACCCTTCTGATCCCTCCAGGTATAAAGCGTTCGATATTCTATTTTGGCGTTGACTTGTTCTTCCTGGCTTAAGTTTTTGTAACAAAAAGCCTTTCTTTTTTAAAGCCCTGCAGCAGCAATTTCGACACGAAAATACTTCGCTGTCATTCGACTTCAATTCATGTGGAACCCAATTTACTTTTCTTCCAATTAATTGTAATTCCCTTGAATGAAAGGGAATTCTGCTTGTTTTTCTTGTCATGGACTTTCATCGAGAAATGTCTTTCTAAATTTCGAGCTTTTGCAGTTTCCCGGAAGGTTTTTGGTTTTCAGATTTCACTGCCCTCTCCATTTATCTACTAACATGTACAAGCCACGAGTTTAAAATAATAAATTCATAAATTGTTGCAAGCGGAATGAAAAAATCAATATGCCGCTGCACGCAGAGAAAAAATGTTTTTCGATATGGTCACCTTCCACAAAACTCTTTTTAACCAACGTTTTTGGAATATATTATGGTTTCTTTAACCATATTATTGTCAACGGCAACCATATTATTGTTAAGTCAGTCCTCCATCAAAAAGCCGCAACCATATAATGGTTGCTTCCGAACAAGTACCAATATAACCATCCCTGTGTCTTAGTATCCCAAACAATGTTGACGCATTAATCTTTCCTGGAGTTGAGAGCAGCCTTGAATTGTATAGAAATAGAGGAGATAAAATATATCTAATGCCTTCTTCCTTGGTAGCATTTGAATTGTTCTTTTTTTCCAACAACTTTTTGCACTGTCTTCGTATATTGCGTAGTCGTTACGGTTATTTATGCTGACAAGTGTTTCAATGGCAGAGTTCCTTAATTTTAACTGATGGATTTTGAAAAATTTTGTGGGAGTTTTGTTTTTTTTTACATTCTTCTACATTTTTTGTTGTTGGTTTTCTATTGTACGTGGCTTCGTTTGTTTGCTTATTTTTTAGACGCTGACGACTACGTTGACGTTGTTGATAATGAATTTCTTATTGATGATAATGAGGTTCCTGTTCATCATGTTATTGTTTATGATAATGACGATGAGGTTGATGTTTATACATATTTTTGCATTTTTATTTATTTACAATATTGTGTTTTTTTTTCGTTCTTAAATTTCTATGTTTAAGTGTGTGAGAGTTGTGTTTCCCTAACAGCATTTTCCACAAATGAGAGAAGAAGAAGAGAGTGTATTTTAATAGAAAACGGTTTTTTACAGTTGGAAAAAAATATTTTTTTCCTTAAATTTCCTCAGTTGAACGTGAACTTGCAAACTGTACGTAGCAGTAAAAAAATTATAGATTTTCATACGCGCTAAAATCTTATTGAGTGAGAAATTTTAAGCGAAAATAATTTTATTGTTAATTTATGTTTGTTTTAAATCGTACGTGATTGAAAGGAAGCAACAAATGATTGAAACAAAAACAAGAAGTGTTAATTTGATTAAAAAATAAACAAAATTAAAATGTGTTTAAAATAAAGTATTTTTTTTTTAAATAAAAATAAAAGTCAATAAATACAAATCAATTGGAATGTTAATAAATGGATTTTTAAAAGGCGTTAATAGAAAAAATTAATCAGTATAATCATATTTTAAAAAGTTTTTAAAATAAAAAAGTATAAATTTATAATGAATTAATAAACACCAAAAAATTAGTTGAACATTTTTTTAAGTTGTTTGTAAATTAAAAAAACAAATTTGCTATGAGTTTCAAAAAATAGTGGTAATTTGTTAATAATAAAATATATTTTAAATATAAAATAATTTAATTAACTAATAAATTCCATTAATACTTTTAATACTGTTTTGTTAAAAAATATATAAAAAATATATGCGCTTGGCGCGCATTCGAAATGTTAACTTTTATATGACTTTTGCGCATTCATCAGGCTGTATTTGACAAAAGGCATGGGTTATGCTGGCTTTTAGCGCCGTTTTATTTTTGGGCTTTTGTAAGCATAAAGCTGCGACTTAAGATAACCCCACAAGAAATTATCTCATGGGGACATATCGCACGATCTCGGTGGTCAGTTTAAATCATCTGCACATAAGATGACAACGCACTCAAATCGCTCATGCAGAAAGCCCTATGTAGCAAAAAGTGTGTGGTACGTAGCTGCGTCCCGTTGAAACCGAATGTCGCTGGTCTCCATATCATCCAATTCATGCCAAAAGATATGGGTTATCATCGACCTACAGCGCTCGTCGTTCAAGTGATAGATTGACCAGCATCGTTCTCAAGGATGTTGCCTTTTTGTGAATTTCTAAAATTTCTAAAAATTAATACATGCACAGACTTAAACACTAATTGTTTAGTTTTAATTGCGATTTGTGATTCACAATGCCAGTTCTGGTGATTATATGTATGGCGTTAAGGCAAAATCGTGGACCCTTTTTTTCCAGATTTAATAGGCTTCGTCTTTGAGCTTAAAGCGATTATGTACTAATAATTTTATAAAATTATCTTTAAGGTGAAATTATTGACCGATTTCAATGGGACTAAGCGAAAGAATATATGCTTAATTACGCCACAAGTTATCCTAAAAAAGGACGGTAGCACTTGATGCAAGAAAAATTTATGTACCAAATTTTATCTTGAAGATCTATCACTTCCATGGAAGCTGGATGACGTCTTGCTCCAATTGTTACTAATTCCAATAGACTCCGAGGATAGGCTTCAGTGCTTATATTCTAAATTTCAATAAACTATCTTTAAATTTTCGAACACAATACGAGTGTATTGTTAAGGCCCGCATAAATGTATTTGAAAATAAAATACACTAAAAGAAATCAAATGTTTGTGGAAAGCGTTTGTCTACAAGCACAATGACAAATCCTATGCGTTACTGTTCGCCGCCCAATTTAAATGGTGTAGTGAGGGTACAATAATTTAAGAAAATACACTCCAGACAGTACTTGTTTCCCTTAAAACCTTTCCGTACACTAAAATGTTTTTGCCTATACGAGTAGTGTTTGAAAATAACTTCGTGCTGTCTGCGAAAATTTGTGATGTTTGCTTTTCTGTTGTATGAAGTGGAGGCACACAAAGAACTTGTGAGGTTTACTTGTGGTTCGTATTTACACAAATAAAGAATTGCTTATAAAAATAATTGTTGTTGCAATATTATCAAGGAGATAAACACACAAAATATTTCGTAAAACCACCTGCCTTTACATTAGCTTGATAAGAAAAACGAAACAAGTGAACCGCATCGTATATGTTTACGTTAGAGTAACGAGCCATTAAGCCTAACTGCCGTATTCATAAAAAATAATTTCGATTTTAAACATATTTTCCTTACAATAGATTTTAATTCCTTTTTATGAAGAAGGAATTAAAGTTTTGATCTTGATTTATTAAATATTTTAGGGATCGAAAATATTTTTCGAAATATTTAAATTTTTTCAAAATTTTTTTTAATTTTGTCCTTATTGCAAATCTGGACACTGCTTTAGGAGGAGTTCATTTGAGTTCCTTTTGTTCGATAAATTTCAAAATTAAGCATTCCGTTTTTTATGCCGTAGATTCTTAATTTCGCGCTTAAAAATAACAATTCCCTTTTTGTTCCGTGATTAGAACAACGTCTCCAAATTTTGAGCGCTATATACTAAAGAAATTTTATACAAATCCAATACAACTTAATCTGAATTCAAATAATGGAAGAAAACACAAATAAAAACAAAAATCTCGTATAAATTTAAATAAAATTCTATAAATTGCAACCCTCTGCTTTTAAAAAGATTTTACTGCCGACAAAAACTCTTAACAACAACTACAAATGCAGACAAACACCCAGCAACTGTCAGCAACAAGTGTTTCAGACATGTTTTGAGCAAATAAATATACATGGTTGTTGCAGCTACTCTTGTTATACCCTTCTCTTTAAGTGATGAATGAGGGTATAATCAGTTTGTTATTTCCTATGTTATATCCATAAATAATTTTCTTAGATCCCATAAGTGTATAATTAGCTACGGGTTAGTCATGTGTAAAGTTTCTTAGTAACAGGATTTGGATGAGCTAAATGCTCCTCTAATTTTTTAAGGTTTGGGAAACATTGCATGAGCGAGAAAACATGGGGTAAACGAAGGGAAGGGGACGCTCATCAAGCTCAAGGTGGGGACGAAAAGAAAAAATTACAAAAAACAGTATAACTGCCACAAGGTTTCTCCAAGAGGGAACCTGCATTAATTTTTTCCTACCGACATTATTTATTTTTATTTCTATTCTTTAAAAGGGGTTCACATACAAAGCATAAAATTTTATAATATAAATATTGGCACACGCAGCTTCTAGGATGCCCCTTATCGGGTCAAATATATTTTTCATGTTCACCATTTTTTTTCTTATATACCTACCCGCTATCTGCATTCCTTAAAGGGTTTCCCATACAAAATGTTTATACAGACTAGTAATATATTGAAGAAAAAGTACAAAACCTGCCTAGGAGTTACGCCCCATTAGTTTTTTGTCCTAAACATTTTCTCAAACAAACTTGCCCTTTATCCCCACTCCTTAGGGAGACTCCAATACAAAAATGTCCTTATAAGGAAATTCTTAACCTTGGTACCTGCAGCGCCGAGTTAAATGTATGACCGACCCCACTTTATTTTTCATCCCCAACATTTGTATCAAACATACTAACCCTCTATCTCCATATCTTTATGAGGCTTCAATACAAAATATTTATATAGATTATTTTAAATAAATAATGTTGAAGGAAAAGTCCCAGAACTTCCTAGGAGTGCACCCTACGGGGGTTAAGTACCCCTTAGGGGTGTTCCCATACAAATATGGCGGTTTATTCTTAAATTAAGCCCCAGCAGCGCCTTGAGTGCCTCTAGGCGGGTCAAATGCATGACCAACCCCACTTAAATTTTCATCAGAAATATCTGTTTCTTAAATACTGATAGCGGGTATATTCCCTAAGGGGCTCCCTTACAAAATGTTTATTACCCTGCAGCCACACGTTCAAGTTTTCTTGATAGTCTTTTACATATACAGTATGTCAAAATTCCCACGTAGGCTGCCGCAACTTTCGAGCAATTTACATTCAAGATTGATAAACACAAATTAAAATTTTGCTCACTAACCTTGTAATCAGCTGTTTTCTTGAACGTAAATTGAAAAACACAACTTAAAAGAGAACTGTAAAGGCAAGTTCGTTTCAATTTATAAGCGTATTAGTGATTTGGTAAAAAGTGTGAGTGTATTAAAACTTGAAAGGCAAAACTTGATCGTGTTACCCTCAGGTTATGAAAAGTTTAATGCACTGGGATGGAAAAACGTTGGCGGACCTGTGTGGCAGCGGGAGGAAAATTTATCGCCTTCCTATTTATGACACTTATGATGGTAACGAGCAACTCTTGGGAATGATTAGCCTCATAACATAATTTTGTTCTGGCGGGTCCCAAAAAGGCTACACTTTTAAAAATTTGTGTTTTAATGCTGTGTAATAGGGTATCATATGGCCGGGCTTCATCTTCTTACATGTTTTTATTTTTTATTGTTACATGTAAATGTTTAAAAATAATTCGTAAATACTAAATGACGTACGTTAATCTTCATTAAAATAAGTCATAATTATTTTAAATGCCGGCATAGTCTTCACTGTTAACAAGAAAAGACAACAACCACTAAAGCAAACATTTAAATCTTATTCTTTTTACACTCTCTGACAGTGTTGTCAGATAAGAGAACTTATGACTAAATTGGGGAATACAGTAAGTAAGGACACAAAATTTTGACTTGGAGATTAGGGAATTTGATGGGCATATTCCTAAAATTTTTAGGATTTCATTTTAGAGGATTTATTTAAACATTTTGTAATTTTGTTTTTTTTTTTAATATTTTATTGAATTACCAGGGATATTAATGCAGTCATCGAAGTGGATAGATACATTTTATACAAGAGAACAAATACAAATGTAAAAGGAGTTCATAACTAAAAGATTATATTAGTTGAACTCCAAATTATTGGGAAATTGTTAAATAAGTTGGTTGTAAAACTTGTTTCATAAAATTTTTTGATTCCTGCAGTAATTCAGCAACAGCCATACAATTTGTTAAACTAAATATTTTTGCTTCGAACCTGTGTAAATAATTCTGAAATTTAATAATATGAAAATGTCATCAAAGTTGTTCTTAGAAGTAATAAATATCTGTGGCATTTTAACAAAACATCTGAAGTCGAGATAAGATAGCAAAAAAGTTAAAAAAAACTCGATGGAAAAATCATTTTTATCAAATAATAAAATAAATCGAAATTAAAGAAAAATTTCGTTTATAATACAAAGTTTTAAAATCGTGAACAAATATGTTTTTTTAAGGAAAATTCGTATAATTAACAGCATTTTTTTCAATTTTTTAAATTTGACTTAAGATGTTGTGTCAAAAGGCCACACATATATTAATAAGATTTTGTTGTAATGTGCTAATTCAGCGCTGCCAGAAGTAAGATTTTACCTTATTTTTTAAGATTTTTTAACCGAAAAAAGATTTTAAGATGTATTCCCCAAAAACAAGATTTTTTGTTTTGTCTAGACGAAGGTTAGGTTTAATTAAAAAAAACCTTCTTTGTTCCCATTTGAAATTTTTTAAACTTAATAATGCAACCTTGCGGTTTACTGGACAAAAAAATACTTAAGGCCCAACCATAATGTGCTTGAGTTGGCTTAAGCAAATATACGAATACATGTTAATCATATTAGGCTAGCCATATTGAACTTAAGGAAACTTCTTGTTAAATTTTATGAAACCGTCATTTGCTTAAGCAAGGTGCGAAACTGATCGCACATTCCGTACGTACGTTTGTTGATTTTATTTTTGTTTTTTTTTAATACATTTGAGAGACTTTTTGTTAACAGGTTAAGCAACGCTATGCATATTATGGTTGGGCCTTTAAACGGCAACCTCTGTTTGGCGTTCAAGGGTGATTAATCAGGTGTAAGTTTTGCGCGCTTTTAATTTTGCAAAAACAGAAAATATTGCAAGTCAGACTAAGTTTCGCAAAAATTAAATAATAGCAAAGACATTTAATGGAAAAATGTTTAATCCGAAAAGATAATTTTAAGTGCATCGAAATACCTTTGAAAAAGGAGCTTATCAGGGGTGTTGTGGAAATCGAAAACAAAAGAATTTGGCAGTTATTTTTACTAAACTTTTAATCTAATTTTTACAATTTTTGTTAAAAAATTCTGTTTAATAGAGCATAATTTGTATAATAATTGTCATAAAAATTTTTTATTATAGAAATCTTATTGAAAAACGACACTTAAAATTTTTTCGTTTTACGTTTTCGATTTCCATGACACCCCTGTATATCTAGATTTATAAATATAAATAAACGTTTAAAAATGTTTAGATTTTAGAGGTATTTTTAAGAAAAATCCCGCTAAATTGAATATTTAGCGGTTTCTAGCGGTTTTGAAGTCCGATTTGGCGGCAAATCTTCAAAAAAAGTTGGCAGCTGTGGAAATACATATTGATATGTTAAAAAGTTAATTTTAATAAAAAAACTACTTTTTTCCAAAAAAAAAAGATTTTTTTTCCAAAATAAGATTTTTTTTGGTGAAATTAAGATTTTTTGCTGAAAATTTCTGGCAGCCCTGTGCTAATTGCCCAATTTAAGCTCTTGATAAATACACTAAAATTTATTGTTGAGGTTCCTATGCGCATTTCACAGATTGCTTTAGCCAGATCATTAGAAAACCTGTTTCAAAGGCTTAAGGAAAAATAAGGATATTATGCCAATAAAACTGTTAAGCAAATGAGAATTATAAACATTTAAGTCTTTTTTATTTTTTCGTGGTTGTTGGATGTTTTAAGAAATTTTGAGCCGTTATATAATTTTATCAAATTTTAAACAAAGTTTGAAATTTGAAAGCCTGGGTTCGATTCCCGCGGCAGTCAAGAATTATCAATAAATTTTAATGAATTTCATGTTTTAAAATTACTTTCTTCATAAAAATAATTTAATGAAAATTTAATTTGATGAACTTTAGCCTAATTAAAATATCAAAATTTGGATAAACAATCACAATCACAAAAAGGTTAAGTATAAAAATTGTATTTAAAAACCTTGAGCTACGGAAGGTATCACGCGCAAAAAAAACAATATTAATCAAGCCTATGAGAAATACCTTAGTGAAACACTTGTAAACAGTAAAATTAGCAGTCGCCTAATTTTTTGGAAAACTTTTCTTCTAAACATAAGAAGTACTTTGAGCATAAAATCAGCATTCTATCTCTGTCATTTACAAAGTTATGATTTTTGTAATCCTAGTTTTCAAAATCGAACACTGTGCATCGGTATAAAAGCATTTCACTCTTTTATCTGCATTCTACAATACAATCGTGTAGAATTTTGCAATGTTTATGTCTCAAAGAGCATAAAAAATTTGTAACCAAATTCTGCATCGCTAAACTTGATTATACGTTTTGGATTTTCTCTGCAAAGTGTTATCTATGATGTTTTGGAACTCAGCTTTAATTTTATCACAAATTAAAACTCAAGAATACAAAAAATTAAGATTGGGGTGAAAATTCTTTGGGAGGCTTGAAAAAGAAATTTTGCACGTTTAGACGTAACCTTTTTAGAAAAAATATTTTTTAAACAAAATTTCAAGGCTCTGGGAGGTATTATTCGGCCCAAACAACTAATATCTTAGAGAAAATCATAAGATATGTTAAACGTTATACCAATTATTGTAATACATACTGCGATAACAAAATAAATAATTTAATTAACTAAAATTCTATTAGCAGAATTTAAAGTAAGGAATTCTGGGGATACAAAGCTACAGTTTGAGGATACGAGGCAAAAAAAAAAAAAATTGGCCACTCAGCTTTCAAGAATGTTGTTTGTGTTTTTATTGTATTTTGTATGTTGTTATTGCTTTTATTTGTTTGCTTTTACAGCAAAACACAAAGAAAACAAACACAGCCCAACAACAAACATAAAGTTTATTTTCTATAAATTTTATTTGTTGGGTTGTTTCTGTACAATTCTTGTTTATTTTGTTGTCTACGACATCGTTGCGTATTAGAATTTATTGGGTTTGTGTGTTTGTATAAGAACTGCTGCTGTAAATACCCGGTTGGAATGAATTAACGGAAATGTTTCTATTACTTTGAAAGATTTGAAATAAACGTGTTTGTTTTTTGTAATCAATTACCAGATGTTGGGTATTAATCAACAGATTTTATATTAATGGTGTTAATTTGGGAAATTAATTATTATTATAATTTATTATTATTATTTTGGGAAATTAAAAAATAATGGTCATACATACATAAATATTCTTTTTACTGCCAGACAGTGTTGCCAGAAATTTATTGGCTTCTATTCCAAAATTAAAATTCTAAGTTTTTTCCCTAAATTTCAATGGAGGATAATCATACATACCCAGCGGGAAAACTCAGAAGACCTTCTTACTTCAGGCCTTTTTAAAGGCCTGCTTAAAAGATTTTTTGATTCAATTACTATTCTTATCTAACTGCTAAAGAAGGCCTCATAGAAGGCCTCGGCTCTTTCGTATAAAAGATAAGATACACCTTCCACACTCGCTTCTATGAGAAGGGAGTAACATTTTTTGTATTGTTTTTTTGCAAAAGCAAAAGCAAAATCATTTTTGTTTGGTCCCGTTACCCTTTTTATGTACCTGCTGAAGAAGCGAGAGCGGAAGGCCTTCTCCGCAATGACAACGTGTGTAAAAAAGATATGAGTATGGAATGGAGCAAGAAGGCCTTGTACATCCAAAAGAAGGGGTACAGAGGCTTCCTTCTCCTTCTTTTTCCCGCTGGGTAATATCGACAATGAGATCCGGTAGGCAACGTATTGGTGAGTAAGTCCATCAGTGTAAGGGTTACGGGTTCGATTACTGCTTGAGACCCTGGTCTGTTTCACTTAAACGGGCTGAATGTCAATAATAAAATTTCTCGGTAAACTGAGCTAGAATAAAATTTGTAAATGTATTTTGGCAGTTCCAGCAAAAAGTCTACTTTTTATAACGTAACGTCAAAAGTAATTTAAATTGTTTCTCAAAAAATTTTATAAAGCGCAACTAACTCTACATTTAGTAACAAAAGGGATAACGGTTGAACAACATGGTCCTAAAATACAACCTTATTTGCATTCTGGCTTTACATTGTGTGTATGTACTTTTAAACGAGCAAAGATTTTTAAATTTGATAGCTTGAAAAATAAATCTATATAACTCCAACGCTAACTAAAAAAGGTTTTATACAAAACGTCTTACGCAATTCGCAGTTTTATTTAGTTTTGCAATGCAAGTCAAAATCCACTTCCGTTTTTTTAACGTCACGCCAGCGCATATTTTTGCTTATATCTGCAAATCCTTAGCGTCGATTGTTGTAATTTTTTTTCTGAATATAGTGCTACTTCATTACTTTGTATATGTATATTTACACCCTTTTTACAAATTTCTTCATTTAATTTTTTTACATTTTGTGGTACAAATATCACGTCACGTCAAAATGGAAATGCCCATTTGCAACATATAAAATAGGTAAATTTATGCATCGACATTTTCTGTTAAAAATAAGCAGCAGTTTACGTTGCGCGAATTTTGTCGCTGCGATTCTTAATTTTTGGTTGAGAAGGGAGAGAGAAATTAATTCCTCCGCACAACGAAAAACAATACAATTTGCTGGCTTAATTCTCCAACCTTTATATAACTTCATGATACTTTATTTTCTATTGACCACAGTTAAATTTATATTGTTCAGTTATTTGTACAATTTCATACAATTTATTATTTAGTGATCGGTTGATGTGTCAACAAGACATTAAAACTTAATAATTAGACAATAATCATGACAGAGAAAATTTACTACATACTAATAATATTAAGTTTCTAAGGAATTTGTAGATTTGTTTAAGAAGACTAAAGAAAAAATTTAGAGTGTCAGTTACAAATTCACGGAGAAAAATTGTACTTAAAGTTTAAAGAATTCGAAAAAAATGTTCCAAAGATTCCTAAATACGTAGAGGGATCAGTTTAAAAACTGTATTGAAATTAAGTTTTTAAAAAAAGTCTGTTAATAATTTTTCAGTTTTAAATAAAACTTTTAAAAAAATTGTTTATTTCGTATAAAAAGATAAATACTATGAAACACCAACAAATACAATTATGTATTTAGTTTTGAAATAACACATCCACTTTAATTTTTATAAAATTAAATGTAAACAGTCGCTAAACAAATTTTTCATTTTATACGTATGTAAAAAAATAAGTACTTTTATACCCACAAAACCATAGATCAAGAGGGTATTTTGGATTTGTAGGTGACACCCAACCCCCACTCTGTGGTTTTAAGGATCAACTTAAGGAATTATCACCTTCGGTTGTTACTTTCTCCGAGAAAATAGGGGTTCAGTCAATACCTGGGACTCAGTAAAAATCCAAAATTGACAGAATTCAAGAGATCTGTACGATCTCCTTAGATCGCGGCTGACCAGAAATATCTAGTACCGCGGGAGTCAGTAGCGCCTGGTGCCACGCTACCATACCGACTTTTGGTTGAGGCCTTTGGAAGTATGCTTCTTGGGGGAATTGCTTTCTGGAGTTTTGCTTTTTCCATTAAAATTACACTTTCGGTGATCACGTGGTGGTTTAAAGCCGCTTGAAGGAAGATCCTCCCACTCAAGGGCTAATTTTTCACAGAGTTAAGCAAAGATGCTGCTTAAACCTGAAAGGATTAAATAGCTCCAATATAATCTTGCCGGATTAAGAACTCAAATTGCTACCAGGGTGTGCTGGTTGCTCCCACTCTCGAGGACGGCTGGTAAACGCATGATTGTCATCCAGTGGCCAAAGTTCATTATGCGATTAGGTCTTATGGCAGGTGCTAATGTTAATCTTTTCCACATCAGTATTTAACACATAAAACAAAATCGATGTCCATCCGTCCGGCTGGATATTTAAATTAATTTCACCGAAAAATACTTTATTGAAAACATACATGTTAAATTCCAATTAGAATTAGCAATTGATGCAATTAGTTTATATTTTCTAATTGATTAAACAATTAGAATTAATTCAACTAATTCCCATTAGCTAATTACAATTTTTATTCTAATGGTAAAACTAATTGCAATTAGTTGCCATTAGCAAAAAAAATTGGTTAACCTTTACAATTAGAAATCTAATTGACTTCTGATAATGCAATTAGATATTCAATTAGCTCGAATTAGAATCAATTGAATTGAATAATTGAATATCTAATTGCATTATCAGAAGTCAATTAGATTTCTAATTGTAAAGGTTAACCAATTTTTTTTCCTAATGGCAACTAATTGCAATTAGTTTTACCATTAGAATAAAAATTTTAATTAGCTAATGGGAATTAGTTGAACTAATTCTAATTGTTTGATCAATTAGAGAATTTCACAAAAGAATGTTAATTAGCAATCATTAGCATTAGCTAATCATTACTTAACATGTATGATTGGAAAGCATTTTACTAAATTTTATATGAATCAGTCGATATTTACCACTTCTGAAAATAGCTTTAAATGACAAAACTTCCATATAAATGTTGGAATTGATAACAATTTGGCGGCGATACCGTTTATAATAGCGACTATTTGTGCTGGTCAGTGCATAAAAAACTGCGGTCAAAATCAACCAAAGAAACAAGTAAGTATTTACGTTAGACCGTACCTGAAAAAAAAGATTCCCCGTACACCCTCTAATATAAAATATTTTTGCAAGGAAGTTTCATAATAAAAAGATTGGACCGTAAACGCCTAAGATATAACGAAAAATTTAAAAAAGCGACTACTACGTTTGGCAAAAAAATTTTTTTTTTTGAAACCTCCATGCAAAAATATTTTATACTAGCTGGCCGTCCCGGCTTCGCTCGGTAGCTGATTACTAATGATCGATGGAGCCGTTTTCTGATTTTAGGTAAATCGAAAAAAGTGGGCTTAAAAGTGGGCGGGGAAATATTTTCTTTCCTTAAAAACCTTAGTTGGACCATGGCGAACATTTTAAAGAAAAAATCGTCCAAATCGGTTAAATAAATAGAAAAAGTGGGCATAAAAGTAGGCGTGGTAAATTTTTCTTTCGATGTAAACTTAAAATGGATTAACACGAACATTTGAAAAAAAAATTAGTCAAATCGATGGAGCCGTTTTCTGATTTTAGGTAAATCGAAAAAAGTGGGCTTAAAAGTGGGCGGGAAAAAATTTCGTATTCGTATAAACCTAAGCTGGACCATGGCGATCATTTTTGGAAAAAATCGTCCAAAT
The DNA here is from genome assembly GCA_963931875.1 of Pollenia griseotomentosa. NCBI lineage: Eukaryota > Metazoa > Arthropoda > Insecta > Diptera > Polleniidae > Pollenia > Pollenia griseotomentosa. The sequence continues at coordinate 223,249,079 of OZ007560.1, forward strand.
CGGTTAAGCCGTTCTCAAGTTATGCGATCAGCAACAGGCAACATTTCATTTTTATTATAAAGAAGATTAGAGAGTGTACGGGGAAACTTTTTTTGAGGAAAGTGCTATTACACATGGATGGATAGACATCATTGAATCGATTTTTATTAAGTGCATATGAGTCGGTCGGTATACTGAAATGTCAGCAGAAGATGATAGGGATCGCAAAACATATTTATAAAAATAAATAATTAAACTAAAGGTACGTTCAGACTAGAGTTTTTTTTTCCCGAGCTTTTTCGATTCCCGGGAAAGCGGTAAATTTTTTTAAATTTCCCGGGATCCCGGGATCCCGTTTTACATAAAAATACAAAGTAAATTTTGTTATTAATTAATGAAAAAAACTTTTATAAAAAAAAACGTAAGGGAACTTGTTTACAAAGAAAGTTAAAGAAATGGTTCAATACTAAAAAATTAATTGAAGATTGAAATAGGAACATGAATTATTATCACCTCACGCCTTGATTCCCTATTATTAGGCTTTTATTCAGTATTATTATGCTCTGGCGACAAGATAAAAAGATAACATAAACATAACAATCTAATTCATAAAACAATAATAAAAACAAAATAAAAATTAGGGTACTCAAGATATGAGATCAAAAAGTTAATTAATGAAATAGATAAAATATTTTAAAGAAATATGTAACATTTTTTAACGGCTTATGAAATAACTTTATGACACACTCAAACCGCTTAGTAAGTCTTCAAAAAGTATATTCCTGATTCAATTTACTAATTATCATGTTTCCGAAAAATTTCGTTCATTTTTTACCGAGGTTGGACAAATAGTTAAAAGTGCACCGTTGTAGCTTCGGATTCACAATCAGAAGCAATTTTTTCTTTTTTATAAACAACGTCTATATCAGTCAAATGTATGTCAAGGTTGATGCAAAAATAGCATCAACCGGACTGCTTCTTACAAACCTTTTCATTTCAATAGGTCCATTTGTAATCTTTAGCACAATGTGTTTTTCAAGTTGTATGTTGTAGTATCTTACACGAGTTTCCAAAATTTTATTTTATTTCGGTTTCCCCGCACTTCACGGGTATATAAACCAACACAAATTGGAATTGAAAATTTGTGTTTATCACCTAATAAACATATCGCTCCTTCATTGCATCATAGTCATATCTCAAACTGAACCGAAGTTATAGCAAAATATATCTTTAAGTCGGTACATTTTGAAAATTTTAATCGCATTTTCCAAGATCGTTTGTTTTTGTAGATATGACTATGTTGCAATAAAGGAGCGTTATGTTTAGGTATCTCCAATTTTTAAGACTTGCTCATGGACAATGAAACTTTACTGCCTGCATCTTATTTTGAATAAATGTACTTTATTAACTCTTCTCTTCACTTCACTAAATGTAATAATTATCAACAGTTGCACTGCCCATTCTGCTTTTAGTAGATTTATTGCATCAGGAGACATTGATTTAAATACATGTACTCACTTCTTGCAATTGATCTAATCCACAACTCATCCACAGATGCTTATTTTTAGAGAATAGAAAACTTAATTTTAAAGTATAAATAGCTATTTTCTGAAATTATGGTGAATTTTTTATTTCCCGGGATCCCGCAAGAAAAATCCCGGGAAAACGGGAAATAAAATAATTGAAAGAATTGAAAAAACCCTAGTTCAGACTAATGAAATATTTGACGAAAATATTTGTTTTGATATTTGCTTCAAACTATGTATGTGAAACAAAAAAAATATTTTGTTTAGTGTTCAAACTAAGCTCAAATATTTGACAATTTTTGTTTGTTAAAACAGTTGGCAAATAGTGTCAAATAAAATAAATTAATTCATGTTTGCCATGCGTTCAGACTGAAACAAATATTTGCATCAAATAATTATTTAATGAAAGTGTCTAAAAAATAAAAATATATTTCCCAAATAGTAAAAGTGACCGCAGAAGTTATTTTTTTTATATTATTCTGTGGAGCAGCATCTCTTAAAATGTTAGAACAGGAGAATGAAAAAGAAAAAAAACTGGAAGACAATGGGTAACGGGAACATGGCTAAAATTTCCGAAAAATTCCTAAATTAACGGAAATTCTGAAAAAATTTGCATGATTGCAAAGTCTAATAATTATTAAAAATCTTTAAAACAGTAAAGAATTCGAAAACATTCAGGAAAAATTGCTTCTATCAGGAACATGACTAAAATTATTTATCGTTTTTTTGTAATATCAAATAAATGTTTGCTCAAAAATAACTAAAATATTTGATATTTTGTGTTCACACTATGTTCACATTGGACAAATATTTGTTGCCGGCAAATACTTTTATTTGCTCAAAATCAGCTTTTATTTTATTTGACACTCAAAAATATTTTGTGTTCAGACTACGTTAATGAAATATTTGATGTTTGCTTTCAAATATTTTATCAGTCTGAACGTACCTTAAGTAATATAATATTTAGTAAAAGAATTGTCAAATAATGTAACTTAATCAATTTGGCCTATATTGACCTCTAATATATATATTTATATAAATAAAAACAACAAAAAAAAAAAATAAATGTTACTCTCCACTAATTTTTTTTTAATAAAAAGCAGGTCTAATAAACGAAAATGTATATGTGTACACACATACACAGTAGTGCCTCGATTATCCGTGATCCGGTTGCTTGCAATATTTTCAAATTGTTTGCTTCGATTAACCGTGATCACCTCTATTATCCGTGATGGCAGTTGAAAAATATTTGACAAACAATATTACACGACTTTTTTAAGAAATTGTATTCTTTTTTTGATTTGAGTTATAATCAAAATTGTTATTCGATTAATCGTGAAAATCGATTATCCGTAATGCTTCTGGTCCCGACCATCACGTATAATCGAGGCTCGACTGTATATATATATATATATATATATATATTAAAAACTATTTTAAACAAATTTATTCTAATTACTTGTTTTCCAGTTCAATATATTTTCTTGACGGTAAAAATTCTTTATATATTACAAATGGTAAATATTTAATAAAAATTGAGTAAAAGATGTTTATAGAACAAATAAAATTAAAAATAATTGAAGAAAAAAACATGTGCCAAACGTTGCAATTAAATCAAATGAAATTCATGTGCGAAATTTTCTTGCTTTAAAAATACTTTTTTTCTTTCTTTCTCTTTTATCGTCAGATATTTTTGGTACAATTTTCGGCAATTAGTCGGTTACGGTTGAAACAAATTTCGGGCAAAATTAAATTTATGGTTTGTAAACTTTTGTTCATTATTATTTTTAAAATCTTTGGAATAAAGTGATTATGGACTTTTTGGTAAATAGTGAATACAATCAGTAGTAGAACAAGTTTTTTAAGCGTTTTGCTTCAAAAATAAGCTATTGCAAGAGTTTTGCAAAAAAAGTTTTTAATTGCATGAGAGTGTAGATTTTGGAGTTGGGAAATAATGATTTCTTTTACCAAAATATGCAGCCTTATTCCGGTTGTCGGTGTTGTAGAAGATTAAAGAACACAGGCTATGTGTCACTTTAATCACAAAAAAAAACGACACTGCCGATGACGACAACGACAACCGGAATAAGGCTGATGATCTTTTGACATTAACAACTGCATTACGCCCTTTAAAACCATTCCTCATAATCGAAATTTTGTCTCACTACTAGTGTTTCTAGCTTCCCGGCTTTTTTTTTACAAGATTCGTACGGTTCTAAATACAAAAGAAGTTAAAATACAATTTTGAAGAAAAATATACAACACATTTTATACCAGCGGAGTTCAGTATAAGTCTTGCAAAAGTGCAAATGCAAAATATCGTAGCTTTTTTGTTAAATTCAACAACAAAAAACACAAAGTTTCCTTTAGATTTTACTAAAGTGCTGCGATAGTTTGCATCTGCTCTTTTGCAAGCCTAAAATTGAACTCCGCTACTATAGTGCTGTTTAATTTTACACAAAATGCACTTGGCAGTTGTCTACATTCAAAAGAAAAATCAATCCATCCGCACTCAAATCAATCCGAAGCGGTATTAATAGTACGGTGAGTACGGATTTCTTCTTTTTCAAACTCCTGGTGGAGGGTAAAGCACTGTTGCTTGGCAGAAAATAGTTTAATGGTTTTTAATATTTGGAATAATTAGTATTGTGGTTATTTTGTTGAACTATTTATGGTTTTTAATCCAAATTTTTTTTATATTTTTAATTAGGCTTAAGTTCATTAAATTTAATTTTCATTAAATTATTTTTATGAAGAAAGGAATTTTACAACATGAAAATTTATTAAAATTGTTATGGATAATCTTTCATTCTTGACCGTGGCCGAGGCTCGAACCCGGGCCGGCAGGTTACCATGACATGTTTCGATCGCAACCACTCGATCTCCTCAGATGGATTTGCCGTTTTACACTCGCAGCCATCGACGACTGCTGACGTCAATAGTCAAACATCAATCCTTAAACCAAATTGTATTTTAACCTTTGGTAGATCGAAGTTTGCTTTTTTGAATGATTATCAATTTTAATTGATTTTATATGTTCTTCCTTACTTCTGTTTTTTCGTACTTTTGTCAAGAATTTTTCTTGAAGTCCAAAGTACATTTTTTTGTTTTTTCATTTTTTGTCTTTCTTTTTCTCGTTGACCTTTTTCAGCACTACTTGAAGGACAAATGAACACATAGAGCTCGTGCCTTAGCTTTAACAATTATTAGTATTGTGGTTATTTTGTTGAACTATTTATGGTTTTTAATCCAAATTTTTTATATTTTTAATTAGGCTTAAGTTCATTAAATTTAATTTTCATTAAATTATTTTTATGAAGAAAGGAATTTTACAACATGAAAATTTATTAAAATTGTTATGGATAATCTTTCATTCTTGACGTTGGAATATGTTCCAGACATAGGAGTCCAATAGATGTTGTTGAGCTCTCTTTTTGTTCTAAAATGCTTTGTATCGTCGTCAAATCTCCCTCACCAGCAAAAATGTTCAAGCATTTCCTTGAAAATATAAATATTTAGAAAAGATGCTGTCGCCAACAACATACTCCTTTGAAATCCGTTTACATAGTTTTAAGATTTTTAAGCATTTTTGTTTGTGTTTTTGTGCTGTTTTGCTTGCACATACACAAATATTTAAAATTCTTGTATATGCATGTTAAAACTTGCCCTAATAATGAGCAATATGCATATGGTTTATGGAATTAAGGTGCAGGTTTTTTTTGGCAGTTTTGTCAGATTAAATTATTAAAAAAATTATAATTCTAACAAGATTAAGGTAACGTCAGTTTGTACGCTAACCAAATGTTTTCTATGTCCTTGTAACAATTTTCTGTAATTAATATATATTTACTATCTCTCATAAATTTTTGAAATAACAAAGTAATAAAAGTTCTCTTTTTTTCTTGTTTCATCTACATCTACACAAAATAACAAAAATAGATAAAAAAGAATAATAATTAATTGAAAAATGTATGTGTATTGCCATATTTTAATTAAAATTATCCCTGTTTTACAATAAAAAAAAAAAATAAATAGCAAAATATAATCCTGCTGCAGGAGTGGATAGAAGTAAATGTGTCTTACAGTTTATGATCTGCCATTTTCTAATTTTATGGCGTGCAGGTAATAAAATATAACTAAACAGAAGCATAATAAAAAGACAGACAGACAGACAGACTGTCAGAGAACTGAAATGGAAACATTGTTGATTTAATAATTGTTTGGTATAATAATAAAATACATATGTATGTTTCTTTTGAAATTACTCTGGTAACAATGTATGTTTGTATTATAATTTATTTTATTTATATGAAAAACAAACATTTGTTGAAATTTTTCGTAAGTTTAGGTGAAAGGATTTTTAATTAGAGGATTAGCAATTTGCTGGGGTCCTTAAAGAGAACTTAAAAGAACTAATTAAAGTGCGGTATTCGGCTGTATCGAATCTTTGATATGCTCCACCGAGGCTTAAAATATTTCAGTAGCGGACTTTAAAGGGGATCTGTAAACTATGCCTCGATCTTAATAAAAAAGTGAATTTGCAGTACTGAAATTTATTGCGGTTTTAGGCGTGCTTGAGATTTAACGAGAAGTATGCTTTATATCGGAAATATAATATACTAATGGGTGATTTTTTAAGGGTAGTTTTTTTAAAAATCTAATATAACACTCAAAATTGCATCATATATTCAAAATTTTTATTGGAATCGATAAATTGGTCTTTGTTATTTACTTTTAAAAAAAAACTTCATGTAAATGTTGCCCGCGGCTCCGGTTCAAATGGTCCATTCGTAAGGTCCAATTTTGCGCCACTTTTTCGAGCATTTCGGCCTGTATTCCATGAATAACACGTGTTATGTTATACTCTAAGGCTTCAATCGTGTTTGGCTTGTCCACATAGACCAACGACTTCACATTACCCCACAAGAAATAGTTAAGAGGGGTCAAATCACATGATCTTGGCGGCCAAATCACAGGGCCATTTCGAGAGATAAACTGCTCACCAAATTCATCCTTCAATATGTCCATTGTTTTACGGGCTGTGTGGCATGTTGAAATCACATATCAACCAAGTCCAATTCAGCCAATTGGGGCAAAACAAAAAGTCGCGTATCATGGCTCGATATCGTTCGCCGTTGACGGTAACGTTTCTTCCACGGTCGTCTTTGAAGGACCGATGATGCCACCAGCCCATAAACCACACCAAACTGTCGTTTTTTCGGGAAGAATCGGTATGTACGGCAAGTGGCTGTTCATCACCCCAGATGCGGCATTTTTGCTTGTTTACGTATCCATTTAGCCAGAAATGAGCCTCATCGCTGAACACAATTTTTTGATAAAACAGTGGATTTCCATCGAGCTGAAATTTGATAATAAATTTGAACGATTTGCAGTCGTTGCTCGTTTGTGAGTTTCTCCATGATGAAATGTAGTTTGGACACAATTACCAACCAGTGCTGCCAGCCCGAAAAACTTAATTCATAAAAAATCACCCTTTATTTGCCAGTTTTATGATTTAAATTCACCAAGTTTTATGATTTAAATTCTAGTCATATACAACTTGATAAAAAACATCATCATTTGTTTCAGTTTTGACGTATTTAAGTGATTGGAGTTTGGTTGAGTGACTTATATTATTAAATAAAAACTAAATTGGGCCAAGTTTCAATACAGAGATGCAATTTTTTTTGCGTTTTATTCGTTCCAAAGTGCTTCTCGGAAACCCCTTTATATGAAACCTGCCGTAAATTACACTGGTCAAGACACCAAATGTTTACTGACTTCTCCATCCATTGTTGTTAAATTGAGAGTGCTGATTACTGTGGCAACATTAGTTTTTTTCCAACCACTTTAAAGATTTACTGACATTTAATATTTGGATAAGAAACACCACTTTTTGTTTTATTCGCTTAATATTTCACGAATGACCCTACAAACTTTAAAATGTTTTTTAGATTATTAATATACACAAAATTCTCTTTCAGTACATCAGCGCATCTTACTTGTATTGCAAGGATATTCAAAATTATGTATTTTTAGATTTGTCCTTAAAATTTTGAAAAATCCAACTGTTTTCTCCCATTTTTCAATGTATGCACAAACTAGACTTTCCAACTAACTTATTTTAATAAAAAAAACTTTAAGCCCATTAAAAAGTTCATGAAATATTTAGAAAACAACTTTACATTTCATTTAATTTTTGTACATATTTTAAATAGTACCAAAACTAACAAGCTTTAGGATGGTTACTGGACCCCCGCCAGATCATTTGTGTCCCAATTTTGTTAGTGAGGCATTTCCCAAGTTACCATCGCTGTAAAGAAACTGCATAGTTTGGTTTATATTGATTGAAAATATAACGTAACTAAATTTTTTATATAGAAATTTTAAATTTTTTTAAAAACTTAGGGTGTCCAAATTTGAGGTATCAATGGCCAGTGGAAAGCGCTAGAGGGAGATCATCCGAAGCTTTTTGATGATTTAGAAGTGGAGAATATGTGGTTTCAACAGGATAGTACCACTTACCAAACAGCAAAAGAAACAATGGATCTATTAAAAAAAAAGTTTGAAAATCGCATGATTTCTCGTAGAGGGGGAGCGATTTGGCACCTTTAAACTATTTTTTGTGGGGTTTTTTGAAATCGAAAGTGTACAGCGATAGTCCCACAACAGTTAAACACAAAACTATCTAGCTGATAAAAACCATTGACAACAAACAGCTTATTAAAAAATGTGATTAGGAACTTTGGTAAAAGATTGGGGGACCACTTGACCGACATAATTTTTTCATTTTTAACCGGAAAACGTACATATTTGTAATAAACTGAAATAAAAATACATATTTTTAATATCTCAAAAATAACTCTTTTTTTTTTATTTAAATTAAAATTATACCTCAATTTTTGCTCACCCTTTACTTAAGCTACGGTCACACTTATTAAATATTTGACCAAATAAGCGTAGCCACTATTTTTGTTGATAGTGAGTGCGATGTAACATGGTCTAAATTTCACAAAATAAACGAATTATACTACTAGACACAGCAAAAAACTGTTTTTTGCAGGGCTGTGGAGTCGGAGTCGGAGTTGAGGAGTCGGAGTTGAGGTTTTTGTGCCGGAGTCGGAGTCGAAGTACCCACAAAAACTAGCGACTCCGACTCCGACTTTTTTGCATTAAAATTTTTCTAATATTTTTTAAAATAAAAAATTTTAATGACCAATTTCTCCAATTCTTTTTAAATATCAATTCATATTTTAATATAATTTTTCTAATAATTTTATTTTTATTTGACATAAAAAAACAAATTCTAAACATAAATTGATATTTAAATACATTAGTGGAATTGGCCATAAGAGGGTCTTCTTTTTGAAATTGTGAAGTCAGAAAATAAATACTGGTCCTTATTTTCTGACTTCACAATTTCATATCAAAAATTTATAAGAATAGTTATATAGATTGTATCGAAGCATGTCCTTTTCTATGTTTTAATGTGACCTTAAATTTCTGTAACAAAAACCAGCGGGTTCACTATTTGAATTTCGCTAAGATATCGTAAATGAAATAGAGCCGAATTAAGGAATTTAAAAATTAAATTTGTAAAGATGTTGTTTTTATTTATCGTATATTAACAAATATTTTTGTAGCCATGTGAATATGACTTGTAATCAGCTGTAGCTCCTGTGGTGAAAGCATTAAGTGAACTACATTTGAAGTTCCAACCTTCAAGGTGAATTATAATAGAATAAAAGGAAAAGGAACTCGGAAAAATACATGACATTGTTCCAGATATAATTCCCATCAATGTGGGAAAAATGATTTGAGAATACTTTTATCTACTCACTTTAGGGAAAATTGTGGAGATAATAAAGACTTGCAATTTCAAATTTCGGTCTTGGACAATAATAATATTGAATTAGGAACGGAAAAATGCAATGGCGAGTACACCGAAGAAAAAGATTTAAATTTAGTTGTCTAAAAATTCACATTTTTTTAACTCTGCAGGTGGGAGATAAACTACATCAAGCCACATTTTGAAAGCTTTACAGCAGACCGCGAAAACATGTTGATAATCGCAAATGATGTTTATGTTATAAAAATGTGCATTTGTACGAATATTTTATATGATCCTAACATTTTTTTTATGTCATTAATATATATAAAAAATTACGTCATAAAAGGTTCGTTACCTTCTATGGTACTGTTCCATGCGTTGAGACAAACAGCACCAAGTCCAACAACAAAAGGGGTGCTATTTCCCAAAAATAATAAAAGGCTAACAACATTTTTTTACATTACGTTTCTCTTCAAAATGTGTTATATAAATTGTAGAACTAACAACTGAAGGCGCATCTGCATGTTTTAATAAACTATATGAAATTTTCCTGAGAATGATTTGACTTAATAAATAAAACAAGACCAAAATGGCAGTGTCTGAATTTATGTATGTATATTAAAAACAATAGACCTCACTTCACAATTTACAAAAAAGGACTGTCCTTTGCCTCTATTAATATTGTGGTAAACAACAGAAAGTACACTTGATGCCTTAACGTCTAAGCCAATTGGACTGGGTGCTGTTTTCAACTTTTCTATCTCGAAAGCTACATTAGATAGGACTAATGGAAATTCACACATCTATAAATTCCATATAAAAAACGTTATTTGAAAAAGATGTGAATTGGTGTAGTTTATCTCTCCCCTACAGAACTATTTTTACATTTTGTAGCACTGTTTGCATAATTTTAATAAATTTATATAACCTTTAAAATATACTAAAGTTCAATGATGAAGGTTCAACTCATTTAGTCTATTTAATCGGGCGCTATATGTTTTTTGCATTTTTTCCAAAATCCAAATAAAATGTTTTGCAGCTTTCCTACTCATATGTTAGTAACTAGTAGGTTAAAGCTCAATGCGCGGCACGTTAGAATTAAAATATCGATTTGAAATTTTTACAGAATCATTTTGTTGCTATATTTAACCCCTGTTAAATGGTTAAATGGCTAAATTAAAAAAGAGTATAAAGTCAAATAAAAACTAGTCTCTTAAATAATGCTAGGTTAGAGTAGGAGTCGGAGTTGGAGTCGGAGTCGGAGTCGGAGTCGGAGTCGTACTTAAAAAATTTCACCAAAAGGAGTCGGAGTCGGAGTTATAACTTTTTCTTAACGACTCCACAGCCCTGGTTTTTTGTAAGATATGGTATTTTAATCAAAATAAATATTGCAATTAAAGAAAATAATTATTTAGTTTGCTTGCTGGTCCCGTTTTTTTCGTCAAATATTTGACAAGTGTGACCATAGCTTTAGCCTATACACAAACCGCTGCAAATATGTTTATATCACATTGTAACAGAGAGACTCAAACGCACAAGAAATTTACTTCCAACAAACTTTCACGAAATTTTAGTTAAATACATTTCAATAAAAATCCAACACTTATATGTGTCCTGAGTTTCTGTTGAACCGATCATGTCACATAAATATGACGCTAAGTGGCAAACGTGGTAAGGGTATTTAATTAATGTTATTTTTTATGGCAAACTCTTGTCAGAATTTGAATCCTTTTGTTGTGGTTTTTTCTTTTGGCTTGTCAAATAAAATGCGAAAGTAATATATTTGTTTGCTGTGAGAAAATGAATTGCAAAATGAAATAAAATTTGCGATTTTTGGGTTTCGGTTGTTTTTAACTAGTAAAATGAAAGCATTATTCTTTGACTATATTTTTAATTTGTTCAGATTTAAAAAAATTTAAAGAGAATCGCCTAATGAAAATAATATTATTTTTTACAAATAATTTGAAAAGGATTATGGTGTAGAATAATCCCACATCACTTCACGTTAATACTGACACTTTTAATGTGCATTGAAACAAATTGAAATTGTTTATTTAAATACAAACAGACGTTTTATGTAACTTAAAAGATATCTGTGTCTAAATTTATCCTTATACTAACGTGATTAACTGGATTAAGGTATATTTATGAACTACGATTCATTATAGTCAATCGTTAAGTAATGCCTCTTTTATAAGTAGATTTCGACAAACGATTTGCATTGTCTATGGAAAATGAACTATCAATAGTAAAATTTGTATTTTGGGTTGACTGCTGCAGCGCTGTCAAAAATTTCGTTGTGCGCTGAATTTTTTAACAAAACACTTGCTGAAAATATAACCCTCTAATGCCTAAGAGTGCCTCAAGGCATGCTTAACAAAATTAATATATAACTAATTTTTATTAATTTTAATTTTTTTACAATTGCTTAAAGATCTAGAAAAATATTTGTAGAAGCTTCGAAAGCTCTTAAAGCATTATAAACAATCTCGAACACAATGCTTTTGTTCAAGGTGCAAACTTCATTCATGATGCTCAAATAATAAAATTGTTTTTTTTAATTATCATAAACAAAATCAAATATTTTTAATTTGTTTCATTACTTTTTATTTTCAATACAAACCAACAAACAGAATTCTCAAAATTTAAATGTGTTTTTACTACTAGATACCCAAGGGTGCCTCAAGGTACTCCTAGATGTTTTCTCACCTGGAACGTAAACGACTCATCGTACGGGCTTAAAAATATTTTTTTGGAATTCAGAGGCCCAAAAATACCCTAAAAAAATAGTTTTCATAATATATTCCCATATATTCTAAAACTTGGCATTAGAGGGATAATTAATTATTTATGGCCATTTTCTCAACAACAAAATTACAAAATATTTATGAATTTGTTTTTGCTTTCAATGTAATTCTTTGTCGTTGCGTTGTGTTTTACAAAATAAGGGTCTTAATGTCAACAAAAATTTATTAGAGCGATAAACTGTCCGTCAACGATTTTGGTTTTCTCAATATACCGACAAAAAACATTGTTTTCAATGTTTTCTCAAAATACATGTAAAAGTTGGAAGCCAGCTGATTGAATTTATCTGTACGGCAAATAAAAGGAAAATAAATAATTGATAGATGAGTGCTGGTTAGCTTTGCGACAGATTAGTCAGTTGAATGGCGTTATCAATAACATTTTTTTTGTGCAACAAGCCAAAATTAGACAAAAATTTTTTTTAATTTAATCAAAATGAGTACTGCGAAATATTAGACAAATCAAAATTCCAGAAATATAAAAAATGGAAAGATTGCAAAATTCAGAATATAAAAGATTATTTAGCAGAGAATCAAAAATAAAATCTCATAAAAGATGGCGTCTGCATTTATACTTTTGTTGATAAATTGTATGCTCCCGTCAACTAGTGCTAACAAATCAAAATTGTGACGTGAATTACTCTAGTGCTTTTTTGTAGCGAATAGGGGCCTTCCCTGCAGATAACGAGAATAGTCCATAAAGGAGTAGGAGTACTCCAAAACTACTCCAAATATATGAGTAAAAGGTGGTCAATTTAACATTAAGATGTCCTAGGGGGGGACCATATAACCCACCGAAGTAGTCTCTAAACTACTCCATGGAGTACTAAAGTGGGTTAGTTTTAAAAGTACTCCATGTCACTACAGTATGGAGTACACTAAAGGGATAGTTTAAGCATTTATCATTTTTTACTAATCGCCTTTTATGGAGTGCCCAGTAGTCCATTATTGCTATTATTAAATATATTTACTTGGTATTTTTAATTTGTTTTACTTTTTTTCACAAATTTCACAAACTTTCACTTTTAAATAAACAATTAATAATGGACACCATCAGGGCTATGTGTAGTACTGTAAGCTATAGAAAAGTATACATCATGCAGTTGTTGGCAGCACTGCATGTTGATTTCTTATAACATGGTCCATTTCACAGTAGATTGGACCATGTTGTAAGTAGTCCATTTAAGCCACAATGGTCCACGTAGTCCAATATTATCTGTAGGGTTTATACCGAATCTCCGAAGTATCTATGTATATGATATTCATGTCAGTGAGTGCAATATTTAAAATAATATAAGTCTTAGCGTAAGTTGTCCACCTATCGCCATCATATTCTGTGGCTATACTTGAATTTTCATTTAAGTGAATAATTGTCTTTATAAATCCATCGACTGTCTTCCTGAATGTCTCATTTTAAACTACCCCTGGGGTTTTTTATAAATCACCTTAAGAATACTCATCTTTTGGTGTTGCATCCCCCTGGGGAAATCTGGGGAAGTCAGTACCTGGCAGTCGGCAAAAAATCCAACATTGAAAGATCTCAGGAGATATTTACGATATCTTGCGATCGCGGCCAACCAGTGATTCTACCTGATACCACGATAGTCAGTAGCCCCCAGTGGCACGGCACCGGACTAAATATTGGTTGATTCTTGCGGGAAATGCTTTCTGTCTTTCAGGAAGATTGTCTTAACGAAGTTTTGCTTTCCCATTTACGTATAATATTGCTAAATTATGCACTCAAATTGCTACCTTAGTTGGTAGAGCGAGCCAATGGTTAAGATCCACCATAGAATTGACCCACGTAAATTTTTTCACCAGCTGTCAATTTAAATTTTTCAAAAGCATCGTTAATTCTAATCATGCGTTTGTTTACTCATCAGCTGCAAAACAGATGACTGTAAAAATTAGAAGAAATATGGAGGGCTCAGAGCTGTACCAAACCAAACCAAATCAGAAAATAAAATACATACATACATATATGTATTTCAAAACTGGTGTAATATTCTCCGCAAAGTTATAATCTATTCAGTTCTTTAACGGACTAAATCAAAAAGTGTATCTTTCCTAAGGTAACGGAAATAAGCCCAAGTCAATGGTTCAATAAATTAATGGCAGTTCACTTACTGAAACTCAAAATATTATCGGATTTTTTTTCTGACTCGGTTCGCTTAAGCTCTCAGCCCTTCATATATGATTCGTCTGATAAATATTCTGGGAACGATATTGAAAAACAAGCATAAAAAGCTTTTATTAATTTCACAAAAAAATTCATTTATAACAAGATATCAAATGATTTTCACGAAAAAAATTTGAATGATGTTAAATTGCACTTCCTTCACTTAAATTTTAATTTTTCCCCTAAAAAAAATGCGGTTAGTGAGTCACAAACAAAGAGAACGCTTTCACGAAGACGTCGCATTTAAAAGGCACTTTCAGTAGTAGATGGGAGACTGCTCTGTGCGCAGATTACTGTTGAAGCGTTTTACCCCCGAAGTCCCAGTTTATGGGAAAGGCCAGTCATTTCAGAAAAACCATACCCTTTCAAAAACAAATTCATTTAAGGCATGGCTGTTTAACTGGAAATTGAGATATAATAGAAAGTATTCATTAACATCTATTTAGTTTATTATTGCTTTGGCGTATATGCCAAAAAGTCATAGTAGAGAATAACTACAACTTAGGTTTACATGAAGTTTTCTAAAAAAAACCCGAAGGAATTTTTATGTATTTTCACCACTGCTTCTGGCATATATTTTTTTTAAGAAACAATTTAAGATTTTTGTGAACGTTCATGAAGGAACTTAGAAGTAAATTGTATTTTATTGAAAGTGAAAATTATTGTTTGGTGCCGCATACGCCACTTTTCTAAATTTATTTTTAAAAAGTAGCTGTTTGTGCTGCATACGTATATTTACTGCTGTGTATTAAGTTGTTGACATTTTATTTTGCTTTAGCTACATTTTTTCTAACGACAATAAAGCAAAACAAGAGTATAATTTATTTTGCATGTTGCTGCATTTGCCAAACAGTGGCGTATAGAGCAAAGCAGCACTTAATAAACCTTAAAATTGTTGATATGAAGCTTAATATCTCAGAAACCATAAAAAATTTTGTAAAAGAAGTTTCGATTCAGATAAGGGGGCATTTAACCCATACCTAACCTGGCGTTTACATTTGCCAGTACCCTGCCGTCAAATGAGTAGCTAACTACAAAAAAACCCAACTTTAAGTTAGCTTGTATAGACTAACTTAAAGCCAACTACTACGCAATGCAACATTTACATTAACCAAAGTGTATACAAACACTGTGTTGTATATTTTAAGTAGTGAGAGCCAAGTCGTTTGCAAAAAAAATCAACGCTGTTATTGTTGTTATGTTATGACAATTTAATCTCATATTTACGCTCTTAATTGAGTAATGGCAAAAAACATAGTTTTTTTATTCAAAAACTAGACTGCCCCAGTAGGCTAGCTGGTAGTGAGCAAGCCTATCAGCGCCGAGGTTGCGGGATCGATTCCCGCCAGCGACTCTGGTTAAAAAAAAAGTTGAATAAAACAACTTTGATTAATAAAATAAAATAAAAGAAATAAAAGAAAATAAAATAAAAAAATTAAATTTTTTTATTTTTTTGAAAGTATTCATCCAATGAATAACATTCATAGATCGGCCTTAACTTAAACTAACTTAACTTAAAGCTAACTTAAAGTAGTAAGTTTATAGCTAGCTACAAAAAGTTAACTTAAAGTTAATTAAAAGTAATGCAGAGTCGGACAATTGACTACTTCCTAGGACATCGCAATGTTAAAATAGTTAGTAAATTACATATAAAATAAATCCAAGTGTCAACCACCACTAGTTGAAAAATAGTTAGCTTTCAGTTAATTTAAAGTTAACTGAATGTCCGACAGGGTACTGGCAAAACAGTAGCAATACATGTAACTCATTTTACTAATACATGCACTTTTTTCTAACTGTCTTGTCTACTGTCTAGCAAATTTAGCAGACAGTAAAATTGGACAGGGATTTGACATTTGCTAACAGTAATTTGAAGTTTTGTTCGCAAAAGAAAGAAAAATTCAAAAAGTAAAAAAAAAAAAATAAATATATTCTGCTTTTATTTTTTATGTTTTAGTTAAGTTTTGTATTTGTTCACACATTAAAGTTATTTGAAGTTATTTTTAAATTTGTTTAGTTCATACAAAACAAGTTTAGCTGGACTTGCACTTTAACATACACGTTTGACATATTTTAAAGAGTGAACTGTCTTAACTACTGTCTGGACGCCTACGTCACGAAGGCAGTAAGTAGTATTTTTGGCAACTAATATGTATTTTCTGACTGCCTTGCCAGTACTGTCAAAAGTAAACGCTGTGTATTAAAATTTTATTAAAAATGGTCGGTAGGTCACATCAATATTGAGCTGACGATACCTTAATTATGTCAATGGCAAGGAGTAATAATCACAAAATGCGACCTCAGATCTTCTAAAACATGTAGTATATAAACATGGAATACCATTTTTTTTCGTATGATTTAACTATTTTATCGATCACCGATATTGATGAAACATATATGGCTTTAACGGTATTTATGGGCGGAAATGCGATAAATAAGCGTTATATTTGTTTTTCGTTTTTGTTTTGTACTTGCAAACACACACACACACACACACACAGCAGTATAAACGTTTGAAGGTCTCTGTATTTTTTGATTGGTCCTCTTAAAATATGCTGTGTTGCTAAACTTTTGTAGTTGATTGTAGTCATCTATTAAATAATTTTTGCTGAAGTAAAATTTTTTTATGATTTTATAGCGAAATAAAAGTAACGAATAAATAGAAATAAGAAAAGCCATTTGTTATTTATCTTAAACTTAAGTAGCTCTTATTTAAAGAAAGAATCGCAAATACACTTATAAGGATTGCTTTAAACTGTAAATGACAAGTTGTCAAAATTCGACCACCACGCGATTATAGTAAAATTAAAAGTTTGAAATTTGTTGAATTTAATCAGCTTGACGGAAATGAAGAAAAAGTAATTTAAAGCATACTATTTATACCTATATCAAACAGAATATTCTCATAGCAGAGCTTATCAAAATAAAATACAAAAATTATGTTTACGAAATGTTTGCAATTTTTGTTTTTTTAATTTAAATAAACTAAAATATGACCTCCAGATAATTAATTTCAATTAATGATTTGTGCCATTTCTAGATAACTATTTATGCACAAAAAGTGTTTTGAAAAAAAAAAAAAAGATATATATGGATCAAGTGGCATTATATCGTTTTGCAATAATAAAAACAATTTTTTAATTTTTTTTAAAGCCACGTGATAAATTTTTTTTTTTACCAAAACTCAATTATGTAAAGTAGTTTTATTTTTGGCTATAATTAATACTAATAAATAAAAACAATATAAAACAAGTGAGACTTAGCATAAATATATGATACCCTACACCATGATATATAATTTATACGTTTTAAAGTGAGTTTTGTTAGGGGGATTATATGCAAATTATGTTAAGTTCTAAATTTTTCTCTTTTTTTGTTTTTTTTTTTTTTGCAAATTTTATAACAAAATCAATAAGAAATGTATGTCAGTGAAAGTATGGAACACATGGTCTACTGTGAATTGTTTCCCATTAAATTTGCCAGCATGATTAAAGGTGCAAAAAAGTATTTTTGGGCTGCATTTAATTTAAATACTAAAAAATAAATAATAAATCTTCTTCTGTCATCCTCCTCTCCCGTTGGAGCATAGGGCCTACGTAATCATAAACGATTATTAAATTAAACAAACGTTTATTAAGGAAAATTGTTATACAAAATTTGTTTTGTAAACCTTTATTAAATTTTAAATATTTTTATGAATACAGGCATAAGACTCTATGCTTGAAGGACTTTTATATGTTAACTAATGGATCGATTACGGATGGCAACTGAGTTGAAGTTGAGTTGCCAGTAGCGAAATCAGGCAATGCCGCTAATGTTTAAATGTAAAATAAAAAAAAATTTTGTATATTTTAACATGAGCGGTGTTTCCTGATTTCGCTGCTGGCAACTCAACTTCAGTTGTGTCGCTATCCATTATCGACCCATAAGTGAAATCTTAAAGGTTTAATGCCAAAAAGGTTTAAAGCCAACATTTCCATATGTAACGAACGCATTATAACATCTCCCTCCCCCTTCTAAATTAGTATAGCGTACATAAAAATATGCACAATAACAACCAGAAATTATATAAAAAAAAGAACAAAAAAAATTTCCCTTGAAAAACCATTTAAATAAAAATAGGAAAAATATATAAAAATAAAATGTAACAATAAATTGAAATAATAAAAGAAAATTGAGGTCAAAATACATTAAAAAAATATATTTAAAAACAAAAACAACAATAACATTTAAAACAATATTACCAAATAGAAAGAGGGACTTTTATACAGGGTGAAAGCACACACACACACGTATAATTTTTAACAATTGTTTGAAAATACCTCTTTTAATAATAGCAACTGCCCAGTAGTTCTGAATTTTACTTTTTTTTTGTAAACCCATACCCAACAAACATAGAGGTTTGATTTCAAATTGAAAATGATTTGAAATCAAACCTTTCTCAAAGGGGAAATTATTTTCAAAGTAAGAAATGCATTTCTTTTCAACTTTCTTTTATATAGTATTTTCAAATATTTTTCAAATGTGGACTTTAATTAATACAATGTGGAACATAAATGAACATTAAAAATATTTTTTTTTAATTTAAATTCATTATTTATTTGAGTAAAGTGTCAGCCAAAAATTCGGCACCACAGCTAAATGATGAAATAATGTTCTTTCCGTCCTCAAATAGTTCGTTGCTTTTTGTTTTGAGGATTGTCATGGCGTAGTTGCGCGATCGTACAACAAACTTATATTTTCTTCACTATCCCGTTTTATTTTTATTAGCATTCCTTTACTTTGGAATTAATTTTATACTCACAAACAATATACATTTATTGCAAAAGAAATTAAGGTTTTCTAAAGGCAATTCACTTCACGTAATATTTAAATTTTTGTTTAATTGTAAAACACATTTGAGCGCCCCAGTAGGCTAGCTGGTAGTAGGCTAGTCTTTCAGCGCCGGGGTGTCGGGTACGATTCCCGCCAGAGTCTCTCGTTTCCTGCAGACAAGCATTGAGCTTCGCGGGATTAGCTTAGTGAATTAAAAAAAAAATGTAACCTTAATCGCCATATCTTAATGTTTTCATTTATTTTTCGCTTTAGTGCTGCCAAGTTTTTTGGATTTGGTAATAACATTTGATATTAAATTGATAAGACATTGTAGGCAAAAAATATTTATATTCAACACATTATCAATTTAAATTCAAATGTAAAAATCAAACAGTTGCAAAAGTTCTGAGAAATGAGTTTGATGTCAAATGGTAAAGTCATTTCATATCAAAGGTTTGACTTCGTGTTTGTTGGGATTTGCTTGAAATACCTTTTTTAGTTACAGCAACCACCCAGAAGTTCTGAAATTTAAAGAACTTTTGCAAGATTATGATGACTTATGGGGTTTTCTTTTCTAAAAAATAATAAAGCATTATAATTGTGTAATATATTTTTCAGGTTACACGCATCAGGTTACAAAGTGATACAATTTTCTAAATTACAATGGAACAAAATAAAAGCTACGTTTTACACTCAACACTAATGAGTATTTAGCGTTTTAAATATTGAATGCAGTTTGTACTAATAAGCGATATTCACCACGGTAGTAGCAATTTTCAACACTAAATATTCTTTGAATTCCAATAAGCATTAATAACATTAATAACACTGAATAAAAGTCAGCTGTTGTTAAAAATGTTGCGCTAAAAAATAATTACTATTAAATAAAAGTGAAACAAACGAAAAACAAAAAGTTTTTATATCCATTGCAATATAACCAAAAATCACAATACAACACAAATTGTACGCAAAAACAAGAAAAAAGTTAATAAAAAAATACTTGCTTGCATAAAAAACGCAGATGCAAAAAAGGGTAATTTCTCGCACTCAATTGTAACTGAGGGTAAGAAATGGAACAAATTTGCCATTTATTTTTGCAACATATTTAGAAAGGAAAACGACAACTTCTCACATTTTTGCATATATTTTTAGAATAGAACAAAAACCCGCACGAATGGTAGCATTCATGGAACATTATTGTCAGAAAAGAAAACACCATTAAAATTTTTGAATTAAGATTATTATACGCGTTTGTGAGCGACCGTTGACTTCACGATTGATAAAACAGGTAATACTTATGAGAGCGATTAGAATAACTGAAGCTGACTGAACTGCGAATCGCCAAACTGTTCAGATAAGCTTAAAATTACAGTTGTTGGCCAACATTTTTATTTATACAAGTGTGTAGTACACTTTTGGAATCTTATGTCTTGTGAAATGTGCCGGAAATATGAAATTGGGTTACTGTCCGGCTTATTAATTTTATTTACGAATTCCTCGAATTAATAAGGTTCATTAGATATCATATCGATATAAATACTTGTATATGTAAATCGCGTTCAATGCATTGATCCGCTTATATCGGCCATAAAGTATATATATTCTGGGTCCTTGAAAACTTCTTGGTCGATTTTGCCATTTCCATCTGTCTGTCCGTCTGTTGAAAACACGCTCACTTTAGAAAAACTCAAAAGAAATGAACAAAAACTAACATAAATGGTGGTATAATGTAGGAATTGATATTAAATTTTGCACAAATTCGTTCCATATGACTAGAAATCACAGTGTCAAATTTCGTGAAGATCGGTCTGTAATTTTCCATAGGCCCCATATAAAGCTTACTCTCGGAAAACAGTTAAGTACGCCTCAAACCGTAACAAATGATAATATTGCAATAAAATTTGGTACGTCACAGGTTTTTAGGACTAGAAATTACACTGGAAAATGTTCTAGGAGATCGGTGCATAAGTTACCATAGGCCTCATAAAAAGCCCGCTCTGGGAAAACTCTTTAGTACACTCACAATATTCTGTACGTAAAATTAACTGAAATTGTAATATAAAATAAATGAAAGTTCAATTAAAAACCGGTCTACCTATTTTTCATTTATTTTTAACAAAAAGCTCATTTAATTTTTACTGTCAAAAATTCAACACCATATTCCGTAAAATCAAATAAATATTCAGTTATTTTGTAAAATTTTACTGTCAAAAATTCAACACCATATTCAGTAAAAACGATTAAATATTCAGTTATTTCTTAAAATTTTACTGTCAAAAAATTGACCCCGTATTCAGTAAAAACAATTAAATATTCAGTTATTTTATTAAATTTTCGTTTACTCCACAAAAGAGCCGAATTTCTAAAAAATACCAGACAGACACCTGTCCGCTTGTTTTTTTTATAAGCGAGAGAGGGAGAATATTTTTATTTACTTACCCAGTTACACACGTTTGCTTTACTTTTGTTGTACTGACCAAGTTGTTTACAGAAGAACTCTCAATTATAAGACACCAGCAGCATGACCGATATGGCTTCGCAATTATTTTACTTTTAAAATTTGATGTATTTAACTAAATTATTTTAACAAATAGAAAA
Source organism: Pollenia griseotomentosa (assembly GCA_963931875.1). Taxonomy (NCBI): domain Eukaryota; kingdom Metazoa; phylum Arthropoda; class Insecta; order Diptera; family Polleniidae; genus Pollenia; species Pollenia griseotomentosa. Next base: position 223,270,811 of record OZ007560.1, read on the forward strand.
TGGGAATTGCTTACACAAAACAAGCAATTCTTTCTTTATAGATAATTAAAAATTAATTTTTGGTAGTAAAATTATACAAAATAACTGAATATTTAATTGTTTTTACTGAATATGGTGTTGAATTTTTGACAGTAAAATTTTATAAAATAACTGCATATTTATTTGTTTTTACGGAATATGTAGTTAATTTTTTGACAATTAATTTATATAAGATAACTGAATATTGATTTGTTTTTTACGGAATTCGCGGTTGAATTTTTGACAGTAAAAATTAAATAAACTTTTCGTTATTTTAAATTACTTTTTCATTTAATTTTCATAAAGAAGAAGTTTACCAAATCAACTGACAATATTAACTGCAACTGAAAATCCGTATTAATATGCACTTAGTTTTTTGAATAACTGTTAGAATCAGTTAAAAATAAATTTGCTTGGAATTTAAAATGTTTATTTATTTAAAAATGACTGAACGGAATATTTCTTAAATAAACTACAGTACGTTACTGTAATAATATTGTGAGTGTACGAGTAAAACCATAACGAATATTGTAATAAATATAGCCCACCCCTGAAATATTCTAACTGTTGGTGGAGGGTATCAAAGGTTCGTCACAGCCGAATATAGCACTCTAACTTGTTACTTTTGAATTCAGGTTGAATCTAAACAGGGCTACCAGACTTGGGGACTTATTCCCAAAGTTGAGGATTTCACGCGAGCAAAAAAGACAAAGAAAGTCATTTGGGGATTTTTTTGGGGATTTAAAAAAAAATTAGGGGATTTTTAGGGATTTTACACATTTTTTTTAATATTTTCCCTTTTTTATTATTTACGCTTATTTTTCTATACAAAAAACAAAAACAAATACGCCAAGCCCCAAAAATATTGGGCAGATTTGGCCAAATTTAAATATGAAGCTACTTTATTATTTTATAAACACATATCGTTTTCTAGTTAGACAGCGATTCCCAAATTCGCAATCGTTGAAAATTAACACTATTTAGTGGCTTATGAGCGTTTTTTGCAATTTTATTACATTTTAAAAAAGATAAAAAAAAAATTTAATTTTTTAAATAAACATTTTAAAGATTTTTGGAAATGAAAGATGAAAGATAAAAAAACATTTCTCTTTCAAGAGAAAAAAGTGGCTTAAAAATGGCAGTTTTGCAAAAGATCACATCTCATCATTAGTACATGTCTACCAGTTACCTCCAGGGAGTAATAAAGACCCCAACCAGTATTTAGCAAGGCCATGTCTTTGTTAAGGGGGAAAGCCTTAAGTGAGCGTTGGGTAAAATAATGTACCAAAATTCTTCTCTTCTAAAAAATATCTTTATCCCCAATTGGTTCCCCAAGCGATCTTAATCGTTATAATTTTTGTATAAGATCTTGGAGTCTCCGGAAAACCGAAGTATAGGTATTACCGATACCGAATTACCGGTAATACGGCTAAAATCGACTACCGAAATACCGCATTGAGAATACCGGGATTTTTTTTTAGTTTTTAAAATTCTTCTTTGAAATTGCATCAGTGTTCAGATTTGGAAATCCTAGTTTTGCACTTATTTATATTTTATATATAAATACATACGTATGTACCTGCAGCCAACTTTAAGTTGAAAAGTTTGAGAATTATAAAACAAAACAGAAAAGCAGAGTACATGAAACTGAGTACCCCTCCCTAATCTTCTTAACTCTCTCACAATTACACTGAATAACTGCTGCAACAAGAATTGCAAGTCTGGACGACGACTAAAGGTACGGTCACATATGACAAATATTTGACGAAAAAAACAACAGACAAACTAAGTTTATTTTCCTTAATTGTAATAAATATATTTTGTTTAAAAATGTGTTCACATTTATTAAAAATTATATAAAAGCAGCCTTTTACAGCATTATTAATACAAGTTAGATTACACTTATAATGAGCAAACGTAGTGGTTTCGTCTTTTTCGTCAAATGTTTGCCATATGTGACCGTACCTTAAGTATTAGGTGGTGCTGGAAAACGAAAACTTTAAACACATGAATTTGAAAGTTGTTATAACATTATGTTTAATTGAGAAATATTTGTATAATATTTGTCATAAAATTCTTTTATTACAGAAATCTTATTAAAAAACGACTTTTAAAATTCTTGCGTTTTACGTTTTACGATTTCCAGGACACCCCTGTATGAGTGAAATTGAATGTCATACAGTCATAGTAGCTAGCAGGGTTGTCAGATTTATTTTCATCTTTTTCGCTAAACTCAATGTCTAAAATCGCCATAGACTTGCTTCCTCGTTTTAAATTCCGTTTAAATTCGCCAAAAATGGAAAAAAGTCGAAATGTCATAAAATTTGTTTAATTTTTATTTAGTGAAGACAAAAAAGTACAATGAAATAGTTTATAGTAGTCTTTTCAAAGCAACAAAACAACAATTTTTGTTGTTAGTATTAAACAAAGAATAAAAATAAAATTATTTTTCAGTATTGACTTAAAGGATTCTGAAAATATGAAAGGAAAATATTTGCAAAATGTGTTTAATTTACTTATGACCGTTCGTCCTACAAGTGTAGATTCTGCGCGTGCCTTTTCCGCAGCAGGATTAATCTGCACGAAAATAAGATGACTCCATTCGGATCAAAGCATCGGCAATTTATGTTTTCTTTAAACATATTTTAATTCACAAAAAGAAATTAAAAAAACTTTGGTTACTTTAACTCTGAATTAAAATTTAATTTTTAATTGTCTTGCTTTGTTTTACATATCGACCTGTTTTGTCTTTTTTTAATAAGGTCTTTTTTAAATTAAGCCATCGATATGTATAAATCAATAATCTTTTTTTTTTCAATAAATATTTTAAATAAACAATAAATTGGATTGAATAATATAACATCATTGGAAAATTGTTTTATTCTTGGTGTTTTGTATTTAGATATTTTTTTCCCCTAAATAATCCCGAAAATACCGATAATACCGGTATCGACATTTCCTTAATACCGAAATACCTAAAGGCCTTCGGTATTGGAATCCCTACCCTGCAAACAATTTCCATCGCCGAATCATCGCCCGCGAATCGCCGGCAAGTTGTCTAACATCGCCGCGATGCATCGCGTGGAAGCTTAATGCGAACCGCGAAAACGTTCGCATGTGTCAACCGCGCGAATCGCGTATCGAACATCGCGTACCGCGATTCGCGTAAACATCGCGTACCGCGATTCGCGTGAACATCGTGTACCGCGATTCACGTGGTTGACACATGCGAACGTTTTGCCGATTCGCCAGAGGATCGCACTTAGCTTCCACGCGATGCATCGCTGCGATGTTAGACAATTTGCCGGCGATTCGCGGGCGATGATTCGGCGATGAAAATTGCTCTCAGAGATATATTAAATAACACACCCTTCACAAATCACTTGCTCAACTGGAATGACAATTTTGCTAATTGCCCTTGAAACCAAATATTTATTTTCCCGTTACCTTAAAAAAACAACAAGAGAAAAAAAATTCTTTCGAAAGTTATAAAAAAACACTGATGATTGCCGCTACTTGTGTGCGTTCGCATATTCATCGCCATAGGCGATGGTTAGCGATTCGTATTCCCTGAGAAGGATCGCGGAATCATCGCCAAACAAGCAATCGCCAAAAAATTTCAAAAATGTTTGAAGGGTACTGAAGTATAAAACATTGCGAATCCCATTTGAAAAAGAAAGTCTTAATGTACTACATGCATATGTATGTATATGTAAATAAATTTATTTCAGCTGCCTGTATATGTAATGATATAACGGTAACAAGAGCAAAAATCCAAAGAACGAAATTTGCGGTTAATTTGACCAGCAAATTAAAACAGAAACAAATTTACCTAAAAAAATAAAAAAAAAACAAAACAATCTCAAAAATGACTTTATAGATACATGTAGCAATAACAACCGTGTTATGGAAACACTCTGGCAATGTGAAAAATAATAACAAAAAAAAAAATTTACTCAACCACCTGCGTTGAAACAAAATGACAATACAGCACCAGAAACCACAATTGTTGTCATTGTTGTTTGAAACGATAAAGGCTACAACAACAGCAGCTGTAACAACCTCAATAAAAACAACAAAAGCAACAGTATTAAACAAATCCAACGAAAGAGGCAGCAACAATTTAACAGCAACAGCCTCAGCATCTACAACGTCCACAACAAAATTAACAACTACTACCACGACAACAACAACATATGAACTATTGCACATGAGTAAAAATGCAACAACGTCTACAACAGCTAATTTACTGCCAAAAACTGCATTCCTTTACGCCTCAACACCACAAACTTCATCCCCTCCTAACTACTTTTCAACCCATCACTGGGAAACTGCTAATTTATCCTCAGGTTCTTCAACAAGTTCTTTAGTTGTTGACTTAGTACAGTCTTTTACCTCCCTGGAGAATTTAACCAACAGCTTGACCAGCTCCATCGAAACATCTCCTTTGCCATTTAATGGTAATTTTAGTTGGGATGCCACAGCTACGGCCACCACTATCACAATATCTACCCGCTCGTCTGGCAATTTGGCCACATTGCCACCCTTTATCGACTCCTACCTGGTGGGTATGGCATGGTCGAAGGCTTTGGTGGTGGCCATTTTTATGCTGCTCATCTTGGTAACGGTGGTCGGTAATACTCTGGTGATTTTAGCTGTTCTGACGACACGTCGACTGCGAACGGTCACAAATTGTTTTGTACTTAATTTAGCCATAACGGATTGGTTAGTGGGCACGTGTGTTATGCCACCAGCTGTAATCCATTATATTTGTGAAGGTAAGTACTTATTAGTATTGTGGTTATTTTATTGAACTGTTTATGGTTTTTTAACCAAATTTTTAGACTTTAATCAGGCTAAAGTTAATCAAATTTAAATTTCATTAAATTATTTTTGTGAAGAAAGTACTTAAGTAACTTAAGTTATGATACATTTTAGTAAAGTTGTGTTTACTTGAGATATTTTTATAGAATGAATAACACAGTGCAACAAAATTCGGATCATCGCCGCCAGCTTCAATACTTGCAACGCGAAATTAAACTAGACTATTGGTAGAGCAAATCTTGCAAAGGGTTTTGAAAAGTAAGCTCGGGTTCCCGAAATATCGACCCCAATAGTTTTTGAATTTTTTGAATAGGCGTTTGGTATAAGCCAAAAAAAAAAAAAAAAAATATACTAAATGTCTTAAGTAGAATTATATGGCAATTCTTTGTTAAGAATATATTAACCCTCTAACACTCATTTTCAGGAGTCATTAGTGTCCTTTTTTTGCTTCCACACCAAAAGTATACTAAAACGGCACTTTAGAGAGTTAAAATGTTCGACGAATATTTTCTGCATCAAATTATACTAGGGGTCTTCTAAGACCAAAAAATCGTGCAAGGTTTTCGAAAAATAAAAAATTTCAAGGCCTGGAATTTCGAAAATCCGTTTTACATACATTGCACGATTTTATGGTCTTAGAAGACCCCTAGTATAATTTGATGCAGAAAATATTCGTCGAACATTTTAACCCTCTAAAGTGCCGTTTTAGTATACGTTGGTTGGGAAGTTAAAAAAAGAACAAAAATGACCCCTTAAAAAGAGTGTTAGGGGGTTAATATATTCTAAGTAAATAATCACCGTACAATTTTATTGCAGACATCTGAAACAGTATTTTAGCTCAGAAGTACATTTAGTATATTTTTTTGACTTGTACCAAAAGCCTTTTCAAGAAATTCGAAAATGTCAATGCCCGAAATTTCGAAAATCGATTTTACATACATTGCACGAACTTTTGGCCTTACAAGACCCCTAGTAAAATTTGATGCAGAAAATATTCGTAGAATATTTTAACTCTCTAAAGTGCCGTTTTAGTATATTTTTGTGGGGAAGTCAGTTCTACTGAAGACATCTGAAATAGTATTTAAGCTCAGAAGTACATTTAGTATATTTTTTTTGACTTATACCAAACGCCATTCTCTACCAATAGTCTAGTTTCATTTTGCGTTGCAAGTATTGAGGCTGGTTTTTTTGTTGCACAGTGTAATAAAAAGAATGCGTTAAGGTAAGTTTTTTATGAAGAATTTCAATATGTTACCGATCCCATTGTATTTCTCAATAGTTGGTCTACCTTAATATTTTTGGTTTGTTTTTCTTTACGTGGAATTTATTTCGGTTATTTCGATATTTGCACAAGATTTGTAGGCATGTTGGTTATTTGCGGAAGTAGTTTAAAAGCGATTGTTTATTAACTATACCCCCCAACACAAATTTTTTTTCTCGTTTTTTTTTTTATTTTGTGTTCTCTGCAAACGCTTTGATATGTTTTACTCTACTGTACATTAGTTAGTGTACAGTACTTTCAATTTAATAAAATTTAAAAGGCGTTTTTGAAAGTGCTTGTTGAGCAAAATATTAAAAAAAAGCAAGCATATGGCTCCCTGCCACCAGTGTTCAAAAATAAACAATAAATATCGCTCCTTAGTGTTCGGTTCGGTAGATTTGTGGAAAACACTTATGGTGTTATAATAGTTAGTCATTAAAAAAATAACGTTTCCCTGTTTCTCCTCTTTCGAACACAAAAATAATACTGATTTTATCCAACTCAACAAAAAGATGAGAACATTTAATTCTGTTTGGTTTTTTTTTAAACCACAAGCTTTATTGTGTTCGGTAAAGCTCATTAAAGTTCGTTCGTTTCAATTGTGCTTAGCGAAAAAATTTTAGAACATTAAAATATAATATTTGTCTACAGTATCACTACAATTGTTCTGTTTTTTTAACGAAGAACAGAACACTATACGGTATTAAGGGTTGTGTTCGTCTATACAAACACTAAAAAAATATATATTATGCCTGGGTGTGTGTGTGCCGATCGCTAAATAATGTTCTATTTATTTTCGAAAACTGCCCACAACGCAACATTTAAATGCCCACAACGCAACATTTAAATGCTAAGTACTTTAATTTTTTATGGCACGCGTACTAAAAGTAAGCAAAAAAAAAACTGAAGTTAAGTACGAGTTTTTTCTTTCTGGGCACAAATTATAATTTAAAATAATTCTTTACTAAATTTAATTTCGTATAAATATTATTAAAAAAATGTATATGCTCCTTCGATAATATTTTTGTTGTTATTGTCAAACATTCAACGTAGAATATTTCCTTTCTCATTGTTTTAATACATACCAAACAATTTTTGAAACCTTTTCCCAAAAAAAAAACTTTCATATGATTGTTTTTTTTTTTTGCATACATTAAATAATTTTTGCTAATTCATCAAATTTCCCCCAATTTTTTATGTTTGCTAAAAAATATCTAAATATTTTATTTTTTTATTTTTTACCATTTTTAACAACTTGCAAAAAAAAAACTTTTTTTCGTTGTTAAAAAAGTTAATATACTTTTTTATTTTCTAAACACAATCACTTGGTTTTCATGAAACCATATTTTTTATTATTTTAAATTTTTTTATTATTTTAAATTTTTTTTATTCTTAAATATGTTTGCCATGAAATTCATAATAATACGAAAAAAATTATAAGAAAACTAAATTTATAGGTACATCCATGAAAATTGTAACTAACGCAAAGTGAAAGAATTAATTTATAAGATTAAAAAATGTATCCTTTGCTTGTATATTAAAAGCAGTACACGACATGTTTTTGTCATCTGGCATGTCAAATTTCCCACTGCAAAATACATAAATGTCGTGTGTTACCTTTTTAACTTTGCTTCTGTAAAAGTCAGACGCAAAGTCATCTGACAAAATTTCAATTAGAGCGTGCTCTATTTTCTTCTGACAAACCATCTGACATCAGAAAGCTATGCCGGGAAGAAACCGGCAGCGGCGTCCACTATTGACGGAATCATTAGCCGGCTGAAGTTAATTTTTTACAATACCGAGATATGTTTGATCATCTTACCATTGAATAGAATTTATGTGAATATATATATAAAAACCGTTTTATTATAAAATCCTAAATTGGTATCTTTGAATTAAAAGAAAAAAATGTTAAGATGGCTGAACTATTTTACGGCGCAAATAAAACTTTTCATGGCGGCAGCAAGCTATTTTGAAACCGAGCACTACTTTGGTTTCTGCAATAACAATGCGAAAAAAACAGAGACAATGTCAGAAGCAAATTACATGTATTTGTGACCGAATATTTTAAAGCTTATGTAAAACAGCGATTTTGACAGACATGCACAATTACATGTGACTTGAAAATTTGGCATGTCAGATGACAAAAACATGTCGTCTATATGCTCCTTTAGACTAGAAATATTAGTTAAAACGGAAATTTATCAAATTTGGTACACAGGTTCAAAGCCTACTGAATATGGTTCCAATCGGCGCATTATTGTACACAGCTCTAATACAAGCTTCTCTCCGAATACGATAGTTACTATTTTATGCCAATGTCATGTTAGCCTGGTAGGTCCAAAATTAACCATATATTTCCCCATTCTAAAATCTCATGTAGATGAAGATATTTCCCAGTAAAAAATGTGCTCCAAAAGGAGCAGTTTTTATGTATGAATTCATACCTCAAATTGCTTTAAACCTGCTGAAGGGATGCCTGATTCTTGTATGGGGTGTTCCCGGTTTGGAGGACTTTTTTCTGCTGACAATAAGAGCTTCTTTTAACATACAAACAAAGCACTCCTAAAGTGATTTTTAAGGGTTAACTATATTAACATATTCCTTAATTTTTTGCTTTTACGTTGTCAACACTAAAATAGCAGCTTTTTTGTATTTTTTATTCTTTTTCATTTGCTGATGTAGAAAAGCTCTCTTATTGAAGCGCTCGATTATGCGCTTTTTCTCTTAAGTGCTTCAAAAACCCCAAATTTTTTTTACTGGGCTAAATTATATTCGGCACAAAGAACGTTTATATGAATCTCAACCTTATAACATAATTTTGGTTGGGTCGGTCCATGATGGCCTATTGATCCCGAATAGGGTACACTCGCAAAATAGATTTTTTTTATATCATATGATCGACTATACTTTCTTACTTGTTATTATTGCTCCATTTCGACTTAAAATTTTTTAAAAATATTTCGCTTTTATAATAATCGTGGCTATTCTGAAATACGCATCGAATAAGTGAACATTAACATGAAAACAAAATTTACGAAAATTGTTTTTGGTATCTATAAACTTCTAAAATCAAATTAACGCGAGAGGTATAACGCGTTTCTTTCTTTTTTAAAAACTGTAAATTTTGTATGATAAACAACAACAATTTTTGTCAATTTGGTTTTGTTTTGTTTTTGTTTTCATATAAATGTTTACTTATTCGACGCGTATTTTAGAATAGCCACGAATACAATATTTAAATAAATAAATAAGGGTTTTCGTGATATCGTTTAAAATTGACATTTGTAGAAAAATAGGCAAAATTGCGAAACTCGTTTCATAAGGAACCTTTTGAATTTTTGTGTAATTTTAAACAATTAATGTCAGTTTGTAAGAAACGTCTATACAAAAATAAATTTAAAAATATTAAATAACAGTTGAAGTTTGTGATTAATATGTGAAATTTGTTTTTAAAAATGCACAAAGAAAGCCAAAACACTAATCTGCTCAAATTATTGCTAGAATTTATTGTTTGTGAATAATTAACACTTGGATTTTTCAAAGTTTTTCTTCGGAATCATAAAATTAATTAACAAGGTTTCGTTTAAATGTGCTAAATTCCCATTTCATACTTTTGATAAGATGAAATTTACTGTTGATGGTAATCTATTCTTATTAGTGCTGAGAAACTTTCGATAGTACTATCGATACTATCGATGGCCTTAAAATATTGAAAATATCGATAGGAAAAATATCTAAATCGATATTATTATTATTTAAAATACAACTATTAAGACATGTAACAGCAGCTATACACACACAGTTTTTTGCCGCAAATTTTAACTTGCTATTATTAATTCGCGCTGAATTACAGCAAAAACTACAAACAACAAGAATGGCAAGTGTTATGGATTGCTTAGCTGTGCTTTTATATTGCTAATTAAAGGCGTTTATGTCGAAATTTGTACATGTTTACATAGGGACTGAAATGTAAAATATTTTTGTAATGTTGTAAAAAAATTGCAAATGCATAGAATAAAACTATGAATGACCATTAGTAAAAAAGTCCGCTAGATTGAATACCTTTTAGGTTGAGAATCGAAACCAATTTAGAAAATTATCTTAAGTTGCAATAAAATATCTTATAGTTCATGCTAATTGGGTTCCTTCATCTTAAAAAACGTGCGTACATTCATACGCCTCGTCTCATACGTTCAATAAAGTGATAAAAACAAAGAACTGTAGTCTGATAAAAAACTACACAGAAAAAAATTTGGCGCCAGTAATTGCATTAATCATAAAATCAGCTTTAATTAAAAATTTAATCCAGTGAATTAAACGTTTAATCAAGTGAATTAAAAGTTTAATTAATATTATTAATTAGTTAACTGGTGCAAATTAATATTGTCAATTAAACGTTTAATATAATTGATTAAAAGTTTAATTTACTTGATTAAACGTTTAATTCACTGGATTAAATTTTTAATTAAAACTGATTTTATTTTTGATTAATGCTTTTACTGGCTCAAAATTTTTTTCTGTGTGGCTAAAGTTTTCTTGCTCAAGTAAAAACATGCAGTCGATAGTAATATCGATAGTAAAATCTGAACTATCGATAAATATTAATAGTAGAAAATATCGATAGTATCCAAGCACTAATTTCTATGCGCATTTCACTGGTTGCTTAGGCCAGATCATCAGGAAACTTCATCCAAAGATTTTAAAGAAACTTAAGATATTATATTTACAAATAAAATTGTTAAGCGAATAAGAATTATTAAACAAAAACAACAACAATAAACAGTGAGCTTATCTTTTCTTACAGTGATTGAAAACGACGTTAAAAGCACTAAAAAATCAGTTTGTATAAATGTACAATTGAACAGCGCAAGTTTATGAGTCAAAATTGTTGGGAAAATTTACGAAGTTTGTGTTAATGAATTCTCATACAATTCGTGACAGTTCATTCGCGAGGGCGTAAAAATGCACTGTTAGCACAGGTTGCGAGACTTTTAAGCGATATCCTGAAAACCCTTAATATATTTTATTATTTATTTCTGAAAGCAATAGTAATGGGAAAATCAATTAAATTGGTAGTATTTGTAGAATTTTCAACACTGATTTAATGAAACAAATATTTATTTTAGATTAGTTATAGGTGCCTCGGTAGGGTATTTGGTAGTCAGGTACGGTTCCGGGTATTATTCCCCAAAGACGCCCTCGTTCATTTTTTGCTACAATGTTCTGAAGATCTACATTGCTATTGCTTAGTAAAGTAAATTTAAACATAATTTAATTGTGTAATTTTTTTTGCAATGGTATTTGTTATATTAAATAAATAAATAAATAAAAAAAATAATTAGTTACCTAATTTGCACAAGATTTTTTTTTTTTTTTTTTTTTTTGATACAGAACTCTGACTGAGGCGCCAAACGAGATAATGAATAATTAATATTTAATATTTAATAACTTTTTAGTATATAATGTGGAAATGATTTTTATCGCTTTAAGTTTTAGTCTATGTTTATTGGATTTGCTTTGATATGTTAAAGTTAATTTTATTGACAAATTAATACGTCATTCTTGATTGATTAACACTTGAAAGATTAACACTGTTTTATCGCTTTGTTAATAGAAATAAAGTTAAATATCAATGAATTTGCAACGATTTTTTTTTAAATCAAACAAAACGAGGGTTGGGTTCAGGATTTTCAGTGTTTCATAATGGGTTTATGGCGTATACACCGTTCAAAGGGAAAAATATGATTTTCCTCATAATTATTGAAATCGCAAATCGTAAAAGATAAAATTTATTTTGGACTATCTAATCGCTCAGGGGAGAAGCATGGTATGAACTTTTAATATCAAATCGTTAACAGTGTACAATCATTACAACTTATTTATCAAAGGTTATCACTACAAAATTTTATGACTTGGACTTTGTTTTTTACTTAGAACTTTATCTCGTTACAAATATGTTTGTATTTTACATGTATAAACTGAATTTGAAATGAAATTATGCTTATTTGGAAGATTTATGACCTTAAGAGAACTAATAGCAAAATAGTCGTTAATATGGGGGCCAGGTAACATATTGAAGTGATTTTCACATTTTTAAGGACTGCGTTTGAAAAAATTGTCCATTATATAATTCTGAAAATCTGCTGAACCAGAATTTTAACTTAAAAAAAATAACTTTTTTATAGCCGTATTTTAATTAAGGTAATTATTTTTATTTTGTTTTATTATTATTGTACAAAATTGCTTAATTTTTCTTAAGGCCGTTCCATTAACGATTTTATGATTCTAATTAATGCTTTCACTTTCCTCAAAAATCTTTGGCAACTTTTTTGATGCCCTAATTTAAGGCGACCAGAATTTGAAAATAAAAATAATAAAAATAGAGGACATAAAGAAAAAAAGTAAAATTTTTTTTACTTCAACATATTTTTCAGACAAATTTACATTCACATATTTATATATGTAAAGTAAATAAAAAAAAAATAACACAAAAAAATTTATATTTACTTTTAAGTAAAATTAGTTACAAAAATAATGCACTAACTTATTAAAAATTTCATACTGCAAGTGTATGAGAGTTCACTAGGAGCATGGCACGAAATTTTCCATACGATTTGACAGAAAAAATCGGTGGTCACCGTGAAATAAAATTTATTTTAATTTATAAAAATAAAAGCATATATTGATCATGCTTTTAAAAATAAAAGGGAACACAGATGACAGATTATTAAAAAAGAGGACACAAATTTTATAGATGACAGTCAGTTAAAATAGATGACTGTCCTCTAAAAAAGAGTACGTAATTTCCTAATTTCTATTTTGATCAAAGTTCAGTTCAGCCGCCCTGTTCAGTCGCTTCTCCAAACACTCTCTTATATAAATTTGAGAATTTATTAGATTTCTGTCTTAAATTTGCAGAATTCCTTGTCTGCAGATTTCCTGGTCTACAGAATTCATGGTCTGCAGAATTCCTGGTCTGAAAGCTGCGGAAGATTTCTCCATAATGCAATAATTGAATTTGTCCAAACAACCTTGTTTTAATTTGTTTGCACGCTGTTTGACTTCCGTATTCTTAACAGAATCTCAGCCTGGAACTTTTTGTGCTTTAGAAGTTTTCAGGCCAGTGTCCTTTTTGACTTTGCGTATAAAAAAGTTTTCAGGCCAGTGTCTTTTTTGAGCGACTTTCTCCGTGAAATATTAAGATTTATCTTTAACATGCCACTGATTTAATCTGATCACAGATGGCTTTTTTCCGCCAGAACCTGCCTTTAGTGTGATCTCCAAGTCGTCCTTTAACCTCTTTAGAACTTTTGAAAACTCTTTCGGACAACTTTTAGTTCCTTTTCTATTTTGAACATGTCCATTGAGAGTGGTTTTGATAAGTTTTTACAATGTTTTTTTTTCGCTTTTCTAATTCCCTTGAGATTTTGAATTGATTAAAAACTTCTAGCGAAAAAAAATTTTTTAAAATTAAATTTTCTCACGCTCATTTTAAAGCGTACGTATAAAACTTTTTCAATTTGAATGAAGCTTTAAAAAGTTATTGCAAAACAAATGATAAAGACTTTATTCAAACGCAGTCTTTAAGACACCGTCTTGACGAGTCAAGAACAAAACGTTGGTAGAATAATATGACACGACAATTCATACAGAAAGCCACGATGACAACCAGTGTTTATTTATATGTCAATACTGCAGTTATGTTAGAAGTCTTTGTGCGAGCTGAAGACCTGCATAAACATATTAAAAAATCAAACACACTACAAAAATCAAATGTGTGTTCGTCGCACAATTTGAATTATTTAGTGTTCGGCTCACACACCCAGGCACAATATCTATTTTTTAGTGTTTGTGTAGACGAACACAACCCTTAATACCGTTCGTATCTATTTTCAAGAAAGAGCCGAACATTATATATTGTTTTGTTCTTCGTTAAAAAATCAGAACAATTGTAGTGAACTGTAGACAAACATTATATTTTAAGTTCTATAGTGGTTCTTTTTTACATTGATAAAGCAGTGAACAAACAAAAATTTTTAGCAAAGACCGCTGCACGAACAGATTGTGTGTGTATTGTGTACATATAAGTTTTGTTTGCGCAAAGTTATTTTGCTGGCTTTTTGTTTTTTTTTCGTATGTGTATTTTGTTTTTGTAAAAAATGTTTACTTTTTTTACCAGTCAAAAGGGACGAACATTAAAGAGCTGAACCGAACACAATGAAGTTTGTGGTTTTCCAAAAAAAAAAAACCGAACGGAATTAAATGTTCTCATCTTTTCGTTGAATTGGATAAGAACAGTATAATTTTTTTTTTGAAAGATGACAAACAGGGAAACGTTATTTTTTTTAATGATTTTCTACACAAATACTATTAGCGTTTGTGTTTTCCACAAATCTACCGAACCGAACACTAAGGTGCGATATTTACTGGTTGTGAGTTTACAAGAGTTCAAAGAAATAAACTCCTGGCAGTACTTGTTTCTTTTAAAACCTTTCAATAGACTAAATGCCGTGTGCCTGCTGCGAGAACTTGTGATGATTACTTGTATGTAGAATTGTATTTGCAGACGATTGTTATTGCAATATTGGAAAAAGAAATTAGCATGCACGATATTTCGTTCACAAGTATCCAAAACTCACATTAAAAAAAAATGATTTTTTTTTTTTTTAATTTATTTTTTGTTCGCACTCTAATTGCTGCATATATTTTTCCCGTGCTAATTTTTGAGAGCATTTTTGATACCCACACTTTCACTATAGTGAAGCATTTTCGTTTCTTCTACAATTTCACACACTTACGTAAATTGGTCTTCTACACTTCTCTCCAGTATTTGGAGAAAGTATTGCGCTCCACAATATTGGAGAAAGTATTGCGCTTTTGTACTGATATGTGTAACGCTAAAAAATAGTGGTCCTCGACCTTCTTTTTTGTATACCGATCGATTCAGAATCACTTTTCGAGTCAATCTAACGTTGTCTGTCGTTACGGCTGGCTAGGTACCCATCTATGTAACCTTGTGCGCAAAGTACACGTCGCAATTTTGAAGATAATTCCATGAAATTTTGTACATAAGTTGATCATATAGATGAAGATATCTAAAAATAAATGGCATAAAGAGCCTTTAAATGAGTCTTAACAACACAACAAAAATTTTTTGGGCGGGTCAATGATTGTAATGGGCCCAAATGGGGTACACTTTTGAAAATTTGTAATCATATTCTGTATTGTAGGGCATCAAATAATTCGGGCTTAACCGACTATACCTCCTTACTTGTTGTATTTAGTTATCTGCAATACAATTTTCCACCTGAATTCAAAATGTTTTCTTTCATGCTGTGTTTTTATTTTGCTATTATTTGTTATTATTGGCCAAATAATGGTCAATATTGTTGATGTTGCAAACAGCAATTGTTTGATTATATTGGCCATCATCGAAATTTTCTATTTGCCAAAAACAAAGACATGATCAAACAACAAGTCTATTCATGCCAATAATAAAAATATTAGAAAGGTATTTTGCGAACGTATGAATATTATTATTGTATGTGTTTATAAATATTTATGAACAAATATTATTATAGTGTTTATTGTTGTTAAAACAGTGGGTGATAGTAAGTGGTGGTGATTAGAGTTATTATAAACAAATTTAAAGAATAATAAAAATTTATAAAATGTTTGTGCCTACCAGTTTTGAGTTGTTTGTGGTATTAAGGTAGTCGTTGATTTTTTCATTGCACTGTATGCTTTTTATCTTGTAAACAAAAAATTTACAAATAATTTTTGCATCAGCAATTGAAACTTTATTAAACTGAATGAACAAATTTATTTCTTTATAAAAAAATACAAGATTTATTTGATGTTTTAAAAATTTAAGTGATTTTATTCTTTCTGTCTATTCATTTTCCAGAAGTTTGGCGCTTTGGATGGATTTTATGTGATATTTGGATTTCCTTAGATGTTCTTCTATGTACAGCTTCCATATTGAGTTTATGTGCCATAAGTCTAGACAGGTGAGTGGGAAATAAATTATTTACTTTTTAATGTTAAAAAAGTTTTTATTTTTTATTTTCATAAAGGTTTTATCGTCGCGTTTTTCTTTAGTCACGTAAGCGCCAACAATTCATTTTTCATAAAACTTAATAACTTTTTAAATATGGGTTTTAGAACAAAATATTTTTGTTTTACAAAATTTGACTTTGCGATACTTTGAAATGTGCAGAAACAGCCAAAGTTGTCGCTTACGTGTTTTTGGTACAAATGGCAATTTGAAAATTAAATTAAACTAATGTTTGCCGAGTTGTCGAAATTCGACCATCATTTTTTATGCAAATATGAAGAAAACATTCCAATAATTATTTATGAATTTAAACGTTTCGAGCATTTGTGTTTTTTCGTCTTAGTGGATTGATTTGTCGAGGGGCTAACCTCCGGTCCATATATTATCTTCCACTTAAGTCCGTGAATGTAAAATTAAGTTTAATAACTTCCATAATATGGAAAAAAATCATAAAGTAACAATTGAAAATCATAAAGTACCAAAGTATCTTTTTATACTTTACCAATCTCTCTGGGCTCTGCAATTTTAATTTTATGTTTTTAGGCTTAGATTTTTTTTTGTTTTTTTAATTTCCTAATTTAAACCCGCGAAGCTCTACGCTTGTCTGCAGGAAAGAAACCAGAGTCTATGGCGGGAATCGAACCCGCAACCCCGGTATTCATAGACTAGCTCTCTATAAGCTGGCCTAACGGGGCACTCTAAAGTATAAATAAAAGTTCCAAAAGCGCTAGTTAAAAAACGAAAAGTACTAAGAAGATCCCCCTTACAGATTCCTATTCACTTAGAGCCATACATGTATAATTTTATGTTTCTAGTTCCAATATAAACGAAAATTCAAAAAGTACCAGTTGTAGAACAAAAAAGTACCAAAAGTTTTCATTTTATAGGTTCTCAATCACTTAGGACTATAATAATTTTATGTTTCTAGGTTCAGTTTTATAGAAAATTCTTAGAGTACCACAGAAGTAAGGGAATGAAATTAATTTCCCGTATTTTCCCTTTTTAATACTTTTTTCTCCCCATTGAAATATCAAGAATTTCAATATCGTAATTGGAGACCATAATTTAATACCAATATTACATGGAGAAATTTTTTTTTAAAAAAGTACCAAAAATAGGTACAATTTTTCGAAAAAGTACCAAATTTATATTTGTTACGAATTTGGTATAATCTTTATCTCTACGTTTGTTGGCTAAAAAGATATATGGGGTGACAAAGAAGTCCCAAAAGGGCCGAGTTTTAAAAAAAGTACCAGACACTTGTCCATTTATTTTTCGAATAAACAACAATAAGTATTAAATTTTTATGTATAAATAAAAATGATTTTATTTCAAGCTCGAGGCCAGTATTGAAAATAAATTTTATTTTAATAGTTGCCGATATTTCGATACTATCATCAGTATCATCATCTGGGCTTGTAAATAAATAATGATTTATATTGACCACGGAAAATTACTGTTCATTTCTTTGCAGCGTCTATCGTTCTTATTTGGAACAAAATATGTACAAATATCTGTATATTTAGAGGAAAAATACCAGAAGATCATTTGTTTAAGGTCAAGGTCAAACTATGCATCAATTATTACAGGCTTTATTTGCATTACAATTAGTTTCAAAATAACGATTTGTAGATAAACATCAAGGTTTACATGAACAATGAGGCATTTGATGGACGGAACGCTCTTGCTTATATGATTCTTAAAGTTATTTATAGAATACCGATTAATTCTAAAAGGTGAATGAAGAAACGATTACTTTTAGGCAGGGACCGAAAATAACAGTTATATTCGAACTTGTCTATGATAAAATATATTGATTTTTAAAATTTTGGTTTTTATTTTTTCGATCAAAATTAAGTTATTTTTTGATTTTTATTTTTTCGATCAAAAATAACAGTTATTTTTTGATTTTTATTTTTTCGATCAAAACATCATTGGAAGTTCTTATGCACATTAAAATAAATATTTAAAGTCAACTAAGTTATTATTACACGTACATTTCTTTAAAGAATGACTTTTATTTTTGCTCAAAAAAATAATAACCAAAAATTAACTGTTATTTTTGCTCGAAAAAATAAAAATCAATAAATAACAGTTATTTTTGTTCAAAAAAATAAAAATCAAAAAATAACTGTTTTCATCTGACTTTTACGAAAAAAAAGAATAACTGTTACGGTCCCTGCTTTTGACTTTTCAAATATCAGCACAAATGCATAATTAGCAGACTAGGGGCCAAATCACAGATTCAATATTAATCAAAATTCCCATTTACATTGCATTGTTATTTCGAGTGAAAGTAGTGAAAATATCTTTTACCAATAAGCTTCTGAGGAGTTGCATAAAAAAATTTTAATCAGTTTTAGTGGTCACATATTTTAGTACTTCCAATAGATTTTGTTTTCTAGTACAAACTTTGGCTTTTCACAAAACACCATAAAGGAATTTTTCTTAGTGTAACAGTGCTCTATAGAACTCTATCATCCTTTTTTACTTTTAGTAAAAAAAAAAAAACCTTCTGTTGTGTTTCTAAAAATATTTAAATAAATGTAAACATAATCATTTAATTTAATATCGTTTTGCATTTAAAATCATTGCTTTTCCTGTTGACCTGAAAATTTAAATTAACTTAATTTCTGTAACCGCTTACACTATTCTTGACCAAGAGTTAATGATAATATTAACTTTTTCGTCATGTTTTGACTCTGTGTTGGCTCTGATGTGTTTGCTTTAGTTACAATTTCAATTTAATGACTTTATTTTTTGTCTGTCATTCATTCTAATGGCATTTTATGGTTGATTTTATTATTGTTGTGGTATTTGGCTCTCAAACTTTTTATTACATTTGGCTTCGTTTTTTTTATTTTATTTTTAGATATTTAGCAGTAACACAACCCTTAACATATTCCAAAAATAGACGCACAAAACGCTTAGCCTTATTCATGATATTTATTGTTTGGGTTACGGCGCTCTCCATAACATGTCCACCGTATCTGGGATGGTAAGTATAGAGAATAGATAAACAAAGCTACACTAAAATATAAATTTTTTTTTTTTGACATGCTTGTAATAGAAACCATAGTTGGACAAAAGGGTGGGGTGTCGTTGTATTTAGAAAAAAGTCATTTAATAAATTTCTTAAGTTCCATCTACCTAAATTATATATAAACAATTTTTTTTTTAATTTTTCCAACTTATATATGAGTCCTCTACCAGGGCTGGAAGTTGGAGTAATTTTATGAATTTTATTTTAATTTGCTCAATTACTATGGACAATTTTATTTAGTAGTTTTTTTAAGCCTACACACTCAAAAGAAAAATTAATCCATCCGTACTCAAATCAATCCGAAGCGGTATAATAGTACGGTGATTATGGATTTTCTGGAATTAAGTACAGAAAGACTGATTCAAGTACGGATTTTTAAACGCGAAATACTTAACATATCCATATTTAATCCCAAATTCGTACTTGAAATAATCCAAAAACGAGATTAGAAGGAGAATTTTATTAAGATTACAGAATTTCAATTATAAAACACCAGCATCATTCCCGTTATGGCTTTTACTTTAAAAACCTAATGTTCATATAAAACTGAAAATATAAACTAAATGAGAAGCAAGAGTTCTCAATTATACTTTTAAACCATAAAAATAATGTGTTTTCGTCTTGTTCTGTTGTTTTTGTTGTTTCTAAGTACAACAAGCAAATCGTTTTTTAACTACTTGTGTGGTGTTGTTGTAATAGTCTACAACAAACTTTGATAAGTTAAATGAGATTAAAACGCTCCCTTTGTAATTTTACTCTCAGAGTGGCACTACCATTGAAAAATTTAATCTTTTTTTTTAACTTGGTTTAAGAATTTTGTACTTATTTTAAGAAATTCCGGGATTGATTTTCGAAAGTTATTGCATTCAGGATCGTTTTAAGTACGTATTAGTGTTATTCGAACTTGAATTTTTGTTCCACATACAAAAATAAGGTGAAACAATGTTGTTCCAATGTGTAAAAAAATGACTGTACTGTATTCGTATCTAAATAAATTACACGTAGGAAGAACCTTTTTTATGTTTAATGCGTTTCGCCGCTGCTAGAGGTCGCTAAACTTGTCCTAATTTTTAATAAAATAAAATAAAATAAAATAAGGAAAGAAATTGTTAAAAATTTATTTTAAAGAAGTACCACAATAAATCAGTTAGTATTTGGTAAAAAAGACATTCTTTTGTGATATGAGCCCACACTTTATTTAAAGTATGCATTAGTAATGCTCTGGATGAATCTTAAAAAAAGTGTTGCCGTAACTAAAAAAAAAAATAGGAAAACAATTTTTGATGGACAAATAAAAAAAAACTGAGTGAATACTTTTTTCGATTTTCTCTGCCGTTTAATTAACCAAGTGTCCGCCATTAAGAATCAAAAAAGAAACTAGCCACATTTAAGTTCTAACTTAGAGATATATGATATTTTTTTGAGGCCGAAAACGCATTTATTATTTTTTATAGTTTAGTTCTTTAGATTAAAAGCTATAAATATTTTTCTGTACGCTAAAATTATTCTATTTTCTTTGTAATATGTTTAAAAATTATCGTTCTAAAGAAATGAACTTCAAAAAAATCTCTAAATGGATGTTGTTCTTGCAAAAAATATGAAAATTGTCAATATTTACTTTAAATTAAAAAAAAAACTGAGTGCACCGTTTTTTCAGTTATTTTAAAAAATATGTGCTCCGTTGCCCTTACTATTGATGTTAAGAAAAAACTCTACCAAATTTTGAGTTTAAGTGTCATTTTTGTGCCTTTTCCGGAACACCAAATTGTACTTGTTTTTTATATTTTTGTATGAAATATTTAAATTGTTTGTATCATTAAAAAATCCTTGCTAGAATTTTTAAAAAATTAAGTACAAAAATTTTAGCATTATATTTAGATAGATTTGTTAATTTTCAACAATTCAACATAAAAGTGTTGCCGAATTAAATTTTATTTAAAAAAATGATATATGGGAGGTACATGAATCCTTTGACGGAATTTTTTCAAAGCTTGAAATTTTGTTTATTATAATCATATAGGTACCTCCATGCAAAATATTATTAGTCAGGGTCAACTCCTTCTATTTTTGCACAATTTTGTTCTACATCAAAGTATTGTGTTACGCGTACCTAAAGTAAGTCTAAAAAACTTTATTTATCCCGAGTGTTTTTCTTTCTGTGCACGTAAAATCAATTTTCTGCTGACATAAAAGAAACTTAAAATCGAAGAGATCTGAGCAATATTTTTAATTTAAAATTACATTCGCTTTAGTTGCTTCTTCTTGAAAACGATACTAAAGATTTTTTCAAAACTTCTAGTTCATGTAAAGATTTTAGCAAAAAATAATTTTCTTAACAATCCTCCTTCATAAGAAAGAATAATTCAAATTATCTTCATACATCTATAAAAAAAACTTGTACATCTTTGAATAAAAATCTATAGAAAAAGTATTTTCTTCTTTCCTAAAAAAAATTCAATTTAAAAATCTCACAAAAAAAAAGTATGTTCGTGAATGACGGAGAGTGGGTTTATAATCAGAAAAACATGTTCTTATTGTTTGCGAAAAAAGAAATTGAAAATTGTTCCAAAACAAATGTTGCAACAATTTTCTTGACACTATTTTATTAAAAACACATGCAGTGTTTCTGCCACACACATTTATCACATAAAAACACATTTGGAAAAACTTAAAAAGTAAGTAGTAAGTTGAGATAAAAATGTGCAGTTAAACTGCAGTCTTTCGTCCCGGTTCACACGCTTCTACTTTTGCTGTTCAATTTCTTTTCAGTTCCCTTCCAAAGTTGCCAATATGGTTGCACGCAGTAATCGGCTTCAACTTTTTTCGATAATAAATACTTCAAAACAACAACAATTTTATTCACAGCGAAACAAAGATACCTACGAATAAAAACACAAAGCGTGTTGGCGAAAAAGCATCGCCGCACAGTGGGAAATTTTACGAGAAGGCGGTCAAAATTCCATAACGTTTGACTGGATCGGTATTTTTTTATGCGATTTTTTTTGCTCGATAGGTGCGATGTTAGGCTTTAATTTGCGCCATAAAACGTAAAATTCGACTGATGGGACCAAAAGTTAAGGGGAGTTCAAAATGCATTTTCATTTTTTTTGTTGAGTTTCGGTGTAAAAGTTGAATATTTCAAATATGATTTTTTTATAATTTATCATTATTTCTCTTGTATTTTACAACTGATACTTATTTTTTATTGTCGAACTTAGATCCTGTCAGAAAATGCCAATATTTGGCCCCTATAAATTTTTTAGTCCCAATATTCACAGGGGCCAAAGGTTGGCGTTTTTGGGAAAGACGAGTTGTTATAAGGATAAAACTGAAAAGGAATATTTTGAAAAATGCCCAAATAGCATTCTTGGCTATCGATAACATTTAAGGTAATTCAACTTTTATTTTTGGTTTGAGATGTATGTGTATTTTATTTTATTTTATTGGTTCGCTTTCGCTGTTCTGTATACTGATTTTTTGTCCGTTTTAAATCCAAAAATAGTGCGAATGCTTCTTCTGGAGTAAATTTCATTTCTTCAGTTGGTGTAGGCATACTTTTTAAAATTATTGCAATTTTTGTTTTCTTATTTTGCGTTGGTTGAATTTGATGCAGAAATGAATCCTTTATCATACTATGAGAAATTTCTTTATTGATATTTGCTAGCTTGCGTCTTCGTGATCTTTCACTGCAATTGTCAATTTGTTTTGCGGGCCGATCCACTTTTCCAGTTTCCTTAGCAGTTATTGACAGCTTCTTAAAAATCAGATCATTTGTTAGCCATTTTTCGTTGCGTAAGTAAAACGTTTTCTTGTTTCTAGAACATTTAAGGTACCGTTTTCTTAATGTTAATGAAAAATTTTTAATTTTTATCTTATGAATCTTATGAAAGAATGGATTATTCATTATGTGTAACACAAAATCTTTTTCATCTTTCTGTTGAAAATATATATCTGCGAGAACTTTATAACTGAACTTAGCCATTGTTTAAACAATAATGAAGGTAAAATTATGAATGCATGCACTTTTATACTCTTGATAGAAGTTTTTTTAAATGATCTTTTGTTACTGCTTCTTTAAAACATAAAAACCCTTTTTTAAATACAAATTTAATCTTTTATTAGCATTTCTTTGAAACATAAAAAACCCCTGTTTTCACACTTTTTAAAAGGATAACATACCGGCAATAAATTAACAGGTAACATGTAGGTAATTTTCACGTAAAATATAACTGCGTGCTAGTTTTTTGACCATTTACCTGTTCTTCCATTTTTTTAAATTAATTTGGAATTTTCAGGTAATTAAACTATGTAGTTTATGTTGCGGCTATTTACTTATGTTTAACCTTTTAACTTACTCAGAAATCTAACGTGGTAGTCTATTTATGTCGCCTATTCGTTTTGCAGCATCCGTTCACCCACAATAAGTTCATAACAATGGCAATACCTTTACCTTCTCCAAATTAATTGATAACCTGACGTGCTAGATAATTTATGTGGCCTGAACTGCTTTATTTGTCGAAAATTCTTTAAGATTCACCTTCTTTAATTTCAGTAATTTTTTCTTGCAGGACTTATTTTTTGAACCGAATATCTTACCTTGGGTCACAGAAATTGCTGTAGTTCGCAAGGCAGTATCCAGATGTGCGTACAATGGGGTATAGAAATGTAGGTTAGATTCTGGACTACAAGAGAGTATAGGTTTTTTTTTGACGCATTTTGACGCTCAGGACTTATGCTCTATAAAGTAGGAAGTTTCCGGGAAATTTTGACATTAAAAAAAAAAAAATTAAATAGTTCTAGAGGTCGCAGAGTTTAATGCTTTAAACCACGTATAGCTAATAAAATAAACTAATACACAAAACTTATTCTGTCAAAAAATCTTAAAAAACAAAAAAGGTTTGAGCATTTCAACTTCAAAAATTGACTCAGAAATTCAAAACTATAACCAAATATTGAGAAAGTCCATTTCGGACTACCCTGTTCTCAATGAAATAGTTGAAATAGGGTTTTAATTTTTTGGCTCCCGAGGTTCACTAGTATTTACTTTCACATGAATAAAAAAATTTTAAAATCGGAGAACAAAAAAAAAATAGTTTTGGCCGCCTTCTCAAAATATGAACCAGTGTGCGCCGTACCAACTCCTTATTTTCTTTCTTCACTCTTATCAAACCTCTAAAATTGAGCATAGAAATTGCAAGCGTGTAAACCTAGACTTTGTAGTGCTGCTGTGTTGTGCAGCCAAATATATATTGTGCTGTTGCATTTTTAGCTAAATAAATTTAATGTGTGTTAGTAGTGCCAAGAAGATATAAAAAAATAATAATAACAATTCTCACACATGTTTATAACTTAAATACCATAAATAAAACTCGTAGGTGGAAGTTTTTCAGTTGGAAAAAGTGACAAAGAACAAAAACAAAAAAAACCAAAATACAAAATAAAAATAAATTAATGTTTAAATGAATTTAACTGAAACAAAAAGTTTTTATTTTTTTTTTTGAAAGAGACAGGCAGTTTACCTTTTAGTCGAGCTACAAATTGTATACATTAGGCTGGCACTTCTTTATATGGAGTGAATTATTCTTTTAGCCGTTATTTAATTTACTTGTTAAAACTTAAATTTTAAAAGTACTTGCAAGAACACAAGGCTGATTTCTTTTTATATTTCAATCAATAATAAGATACTACGATCCTGATCTATAAGTCCATTTCCTTTCTTTTCCCAAGAAAATTAGTATACAGTCCAACATTTTCAAGGTCACCAAAATTTGCACTTTATTTGGTTTTTGGTTTCTAATACCTAAACTTGCCAAACCGAGTTTGGGATTTTCTGGGTAAGCACATTTTAAAACCTCGGCTTGTCTCAACTTTTAACCAAATAAATAAAACATTTTTTTTTTATACTAAAGTAAAGGGTGGTTAAATTTTATGGGCCGATTTTGACTGTGAACCACACCTTAACGTCAAGTTTTTTCTGCAAAAATTTGAGCAAACCAGGCCTGTAGGAGATGTGAAAACACCAGTGCATGCTCGTACAGCTCGGAAATATTGTTGCTGTTCGCGTTAGTGTGGCTGAAGAGCCGTCCACCTCAACTCGTCGTCGTGCCCAACAATTGCACCTCTCACGATCGATGTTGATGAACATTATGGATAAAGTCTTGCATTTACACGCTTATAAGGTGCAATTGTCTCAAGAACTAAAGCCTCTTGACCATTCCAAACGTCGTCAATGGTCAAAATGGTGGCAAGAAATGGTAACAGTGGATGATACATTTTCGAAGAAAATCATCTACAGTGATGAGCCACATTTTCACCTCAGTGGATTTGCCAATAAGCAGAATTGCCGCACTTAGGCGAATAATAATCCAAGAGTGATTGTCGAAAAACCAATGCACCCACAGAAAGTGACTGTTTGGAGCGGTTTATGGGCTGGCGGCATCATCGGGCCGTATTTTTCCCAAAATGAAGCCGGTCAGGCAGTTACTGTGAATGGTGTTCGCTATCTTGAGATGATAACGAACTTTTTATGGCCCGAATTGGAAGATATGGATGTGGACGATATGTGGTTTCAACAGCACGGTGCCACTTGCCACACAGCTAACGAAACAATGGCTCTTTTGCGCGACAAATGCAATGGCCGTGTTATCTCACGTGGCCGTGTCAATTGTCCGCCAATATCATGTGAGATGACACCGTTGGACTTCTTGCTTTGGGGTGGGTTATTTGAAAGAAAAGGTCGATAAGCCAGCGACAATTCAAGAGCTAAACGATAAGTTATTTCGGCACATTAACGGCATAGAACCTCAATTATGCTTCAGCGTCATCGAAAATTTGGACCATCGGATAAAGGTGTGCCGCCGAGGTCACGACGGCCATTTGGCCGATATTTTGTTCCATACATAATTGAAATATACCAATATTATCATAAGAAAAAGAAATGATAATAGTTTCCGAAATAATTTGTGTTTTATTCAAAATCATCATCGCCCCTTAAAATTTAACCGCCCTTTATTTTTAAAACATTAAAATCGTGATGATCTTCCATTATGGGCTTCCGAACCTTGAAAAGCTGATAGCGGCCATGAATTTAAGCTACACCGATGTGGCTGTCATTTATTTAGTATGTCTTGTCTAATCACAATGGCGTTCAGCAATACGTGTTCTGACACTTTTTTTGTCGAAAATTATCTGAAGCTATGAGGCCCATCTTTGGTATGAATGACGACCCATTCATACGTACAAAATAGTTAAATTTTGAACGATACTAATCCACATGAAATTTTTGAACGTATATAAAAATAAATAAACGTAAATAAAAAAGCTGCTTGATGTGAATTTGGGGCTGTTGACGACATTGATCTTTATTTCTTTGGAAACGTCAGCGGCGAGCGCTATAGGTTGATATGGACATCAACGACATGGGGTTTCAACATTTCGGTACTAAGTGTCATGTTGCTTATTACAAAATGAACATTTTACACGAGCTATTTGAGAGCATGGTCATCGCAAATGAAGGTGATGTAACCTGGCTACCAAGGTTGTGCAATTTGACTTCGTTATACTATTCAATAAAGGGATTTTTCTTAAGTCGCAGGTCTATGCGAATACGAACAGCGGTCCTCAAAGCCAACATAAACTAAGCCATTGATATAATTTCTTCCAGATCCAAAAGGATAAGGTCATGAAAAATTTACAATTTCGCATTCGACAAGCGATGTTGCGGCGAACATTTGCACAATGTTATATCCCATACATAGACCCCTAACTATTAAAACGAATAAAAATTTCAACAAAATCTCAAACATACTTTTTGAATGTATGTATGTATATATAGAAAGCGCTTTGGCTCCGTATAGACTCTGTCCTTAACACAGCCCCACAAAAAATAGTCCAGTGGTGTTAAAACACCCGATCTGGCTGGCCACTGAACAGCTGATGTTCGTGAAATTATACGATCGGAAAATTTGGGTTGCAGTAAATTGACCATTTCATTGACTGTGTGACATGTGGCACCGTCCTGTTGGTGTTGCCACATTTTGTATCGAGCCTGTCGACTCAAAATTTAACGACCAAATTCTTAAT
Source organism: Pollenia griseotomentosa (assembly GCA_963931875.1). Taxonomy (NCBI): domain Eukaryota; kingdom Metazoa; phylum Arthropoda; class Insecta; order Diptera; family Polleniidae; genus Pollenia; species Pollenia griseotomentosa. Next base: position 223,298,099 of record OZ007560.1, read on the forward strand.
AGCAGTTTTAGAAGGACGATTACGTTGTCTGAAAATATCACGAATTTTACGAAATGTAACTTTAACCAGCATTTTTAAAGTGGAATTTTATTATTCTAATGCGATTTTCGAGCGAAATTTAATTTATTGTACCAATTGCCAATGGATCTACTACGAATATGTCTAAAAACTAAATGTCAAAACTATCATGTTGTTGGTGTTGCCACAATTAAAAACCAAAGTTCTTGTTGAAAACCCCGATACAAAGCCGAATACAATTAGTTCTTTGGCTCTAAAACTTGAACAAGTTTCTCCTAAAGGGTTGATGGTTTTCAATTGTTTTTAATTACCGCTTTCACGGGAACTCAATGCGGGATTCCCGGGAAATTTTTAGGAAAAACTTTTTTATATAAATTTTTATTTTATTTCGAATTTATATTCTAAGTCAAAGTACAATTTTAAAAGTCTTTATACTTGAATAGTCTTATTCCTTCAATATTTTCCAGGAATATTTTCTATTTCAGAATTTTTTGTTTGTATATTTCTGTTACGAGGCTTACTTAAGCTATCTGTTGGCTAGAAATTAAAAAAATTGTACAGAAAGTGTTTAAAACTTTTAGATACCAGCAGAATGTAATACATTTTCTAGCCCGCTACGGTCTTCGTTAGCATTCTTTGTGTCTTATAATTGGACAGTGCTTATTGTAAATTGTATGTGGGTTTAGTTGTTTTATCCAATTAAACTTCACCACAATTTTAAAATGTTCTGCAGTTTAACGCTAATTAAGCTGATTTTTGATAATGGACTTTATATAGTGACTATGGTAAATAATCGTCATGAAATTTTATTTCTTGTCTTAGCAAACTGTATTGGGCTAAATTTTGCAACAAGATTGTGTTTTATTTAAGGGATTTTGAGAGAACTAGTTATAATTGGACACTCAATTGGCTACAACGACTTAGAATTACTGTAGGACCCCCAATAGAATCTTAGATGAATATTAAAAAAACGATTCGAACGGAATGACAAACTTAGTATACCTTCATACAACACTGCTGATTAAGGGCACACAACTGTGAAAATTTTTTTATTAAATAGGGTAAATTTAATTTCTCTTTTAAGCAAAAATTTTTAAACGATTTAACTGGCGCTGTTATTAAGCTTTCAGTTCAATACTTTGATTGTAATTATGCAAATGAGATTTGAATTCGACAATGTCTATACGTATATTTTGCCATAACCTCAAAAATTAGATGTTATATCGATTCTCGCCCAAGCCAAAAATTACTTATTCTAAATATATGTGTGGCTTGGTTTAAGCAAAATGTTTCTTTATTTAAGAAAATTTTACTAAGTTAGAACAAAGTAAGGTAAAATCAATGGGAATGGTTAATCGATTTCGATTCCAATCGAAAATCGATTTTGTGGTAAAAAAATCGATTTTTTGCAATCGAATTTACGTATGCGATTTTATACTGAAATCGATTAATGGGCTTTTAAAATCGATTTTTTTTATTTTTATCAAAATTTCGGCAATTTTTTATTTCAATCTTAATTAAATCGATAAATTTTGGGCATGCACAATAAAACTTGAGATTTTTTGTGCGTATATTCGTGTGTAGGTGGTATGTTTATGCAGTTTTCCAAGTTTAAAGTTGTAGTTTTACGTATTTACCTATTAGAACCCTTGGCATACTTTCAACTTTAATGAAGGGGCTTTTGTTCTTCTAAAATTAAAGTCATCAATGGACAGTGAACAACACAGTCCCAACATATCGTACCGAACCAAACACTGAAAGTCAGCTTTGTGAAAATCAACAAACTATACAGAAACACAACAGGTGAATTAAACCATGGCATTCCTGTGGAAATACGCTAATATTCAAACAGACCAGTGTGTGACCGATATTTAAAGCTAGCTATAATTTATCTTAAGAAATACGAAATTATATGATATGCAAACATTTGTTATCTAAAACTAGCTTATAGTAACTTAGCAAAGAAACAGTCGGCACCGATCAGGAACTATTGTCATAATCCTTTGAAATACTATGTAAACATTTAGGCTTGTCACAGAAATTAATTTCGATTAAAAGTGATTTCGTTTTATGTGAAGCGAGATACGAAATCACTTTCGATCGGAATTGATTTATGTGACAGGCCTGACTGACTACAAAAGAACGCAATTTTAATATATGAAATGTGCATACCTATCGCACTTGTTCCTCTTAAGGCCATCTTACAATTTACACATCTTCACTTTTTGCAGGAAAATTATTAACAGTAGATAGTCACAGTAAAAATATTAGTTCAATTTCTCTAGTAGTTTGCAAAAAAAAAAAAATGCTGGTGTATCCCGACTTGTGATATAAGGAATAAGTTTCCAAATTAATTATCAAAAAGTAATTTCAATTTTTGGGAATACAAAATTTTAATTTCAAAAGATTTTGTTATTTGTGCAAGTGCACGGCCTAAAAAACACTTAATTGTCAACATCTTTTGTAAAGATGTTGTTGTTTTTATTTTGTTTTTCTTAACCTACTTACAACTACAATTAATGTTGAGAGAATTTCAACTAATTGTAGTGGGGAATGTAAGATGAGATAAACCCACTGTTTATTGTTGATGTGTTTTGTTTAAACTTTGATATCACCGTCCGACAAAAAAAGAAAAAAATTGTGAGACACGAACCGGATGATAAAATTGTCGAACTATATATTAAATGGAGAAAAACAACGTTTTCAGTTTTTCATTTCGTGATCCTGTGTCCTTTTTAAAGGACTTCAAACTTTCAAAGAAGAACACTTTTCAAAACATATTTTAAAATACTTCCGCGGATCCAACAATGCCAAATTTGATGTCAAAAGAACAAGAAGACTGTAAAATATTTTGTATTATTTTTATTTTATCCTGTCAGGATCAAAATAAAAAAATATAATAAAATATTTTGTATTATTTTTATTTTATCCTGTCAGGACATTTTTGACATCTTTTAATCCTAAAAGAATAATAACAAAATAATTCAAAATATTTTACAACTCTTCTTGATCATTTGACACCAAATTTGGCATAGTAGGATGAGCAGAAGTATTTTAAAACATTTTTTTAAAAATGTAGTCCTTTGAAATTTTGAAGACCTTTTAAAAGGAAACAGGATCAGAAAATAAAAAACTGTGAACGCAGTTTTGCTCCATTTAATCTCTAGTTTCAGACTTATGTCATCCGGTTCGTGTCTAATATTGAGTGTCGGACGCTGTATTATTACAAGTAGAACTGTTGCTATAAGTCTTATACGCTTAACAGTTTTATTTGGTTTAATATCTTTAGTTTTCCAAATTAATCTTAAACGATTTTGAAATCGATTTTAAAATCGATATTGAGGTTCGATTAATCGATTTCAAAAACCGAAATAAAAAAAGTCGATCGAAAAATCGAAAATCGATTTTGGAAACCATTTACCATTCCCTAGTAAATATGTATTTTCCTTCCATGTAGGTCCAACATAAAGAAACGCCACAAATACTATTTAATAGATCAGAAACTAAGACGCATTTTAAATGTCTGGTTTCTAGAAAGTTTACTATCGGCACCATAATTGCCTGAGCCGCCCTAATTAGTTCTCATAAAAACGGAAAGACATTTCGTTTTAATGTTTAAAGAGTTTTTCATAAATGTGTTTGTGTGAAGAAAAAACTTCTTTCTATTTTACTGCAATTCACATTCACTCTTTATTTTGTTATTCTTAATCATTTTCATTCCTCTATTTTTTTCTAGGTATGAACCTGGTCGCCGTGAAGAAGGATACACGGTTTGCCGTTATAATCAGAATAAAGGATACGTAGTCTTCTCAGCAATGGGTTCATTCTTTATACCACTGGCTGTGATGCTTTATGTTTATTTAAAAATTGGTTACGTTTTGACATCCCGTCGTCAAAGGATTGTTCGTGATGCGGTAAGTTCTTTATTTTGTCTTTGTTGTTGTTGTTGTTGTTGTCATAGTTATGGCGTTGGTGATAAATATTGGATAATAATGATGTTTTTGTTTGGCATTGTGTGGTGCAATTTATGGGTGATGGGTGTTTGTAAATTACGGTTCTTAATGGTGGCGATGTGTGAATGCTGGTGATAAAATGCTGGTGGCTGAAAAAGACTCTAGTTAGTTTTTACAGTAACTTTTTTATTGAAAAGCTGCTTTATTTTGTACTGTATACAAATTTGTTAGTGATTTTATTAATTTAATATTTAAACATAAAAATGTGTATTTTTTTAGTTGTTTTAAGTGGAAGCTCATAAAAAACTGAATGTAGAGGAAAATTTTTTTATCACAACGTCTGATGATTAAATTAAATATTATTTATATTTTTTATTGAATAACTTAAACGTTATTATTCATATTTTGCCACATGTTTTATAAATCTTAAGGGAAAAGTACTAGTGGCCTTAATTTAAAAATAAAAGTCAATAAATAAGATTTGAAGAAACATGCTCTTATGTAAATGAAATTGTAATAATTATAATAATAAAGGGTGAGTTCCAAGACGTCAGTTGCAAAGGAATTCCTAATTTTAAATGCATTCTACAATGCAAGCATGTAGCATTTTATAAAGTTATCTGTTCTAAAGTGCATCAAAAAAGTTTACGATGCGTACACAATAAGCAAAACGTGCATAGTTTTACTTGATGATATATTTTAGACTTTGAATGCAATTAATAATCATGTTTTAGAACTCAGCGAAAGTGATTTTTTTTAGGAAAAATTGTCTGTGATATTTAACAGAAATATTTTCCATAAATTTGTTATTATAACGAAATTTTTGTAGTTAAATATTTTTCGATTAATTAATTTGAATGCAAAAACGGATAGTTATTGCAGTTATATTTAATCGAAAACTTCTTAATGAAAATTTTAATTAATTGAAAAGTTTTAATAAAGTATTTTGGGGTACCGAAAATTTTTTAATGTAATATTTATTCATTCGAAAATTGTTTATAAAACCTTTTTTCGGTACTCCCTAGTGGAATTTTTAAGAGCATATTAAAAATGAGCATATTAAAAGATATGCATACTAAGTTTTAGAAGGGCTTTTTTTGACACGTAAAAATAAATTTGGTGTGAGATCCGAGATGGCATAAGTGGCGCCTAGAATTTGAAGTCGGATTAAAAATGAAGCCACTGTCAAGCCATGAACAACAATATGCGATTTGATGAGATCGGACTTTAAATGGCAACGCTACATATAAAAAACAAAAAGGGCTGTATTTGAGGGCGTGGCAGAAAAAAATATTTTCTGTTTTATAAGCTTCATTAACATATCTTTCATTCTACGGGGTGACTGGCACAATTTTTTTTTTTTTGTGGAGGTCGACCCGGCTTATTGATCAATATTTGTAAAAGAAAAATTTTTCACTTTTGAAAAACCTAAATAACTTTTTTATTTTTAGCTCGATTTTATTTAGTGAAAGCTAGTTTAACTCAAAACTTAATAAGCTTTAATGAAATGTATACATAAGGGTATGTTTCTAAGCAAACTAATTTAAAAAAATGGGACTTTAATTGAAAAACTTAGAAAAAATAAAATTAAAATCAGATATAATTAAAAATATCACTACAAAATTTGTATACACATAAGGGTGTTTATATTTAGAAAGGCACATTTCTCTTCTTTCTGATATCGTTTAAAAAATAGATATCGGCTAAAAATCAACTGAGTTACGTGTTCATAAGTACTCGACCCTACCAGAAAAAGTTTTTTTCGGAATAACTCCGAAAGTTGAGGGTGTTTAAGAACTTTTTAAAATTGATTTTTTAACTATTCAATGAGTTCTATAACCTATACTGGTCGCTTTTCAAGTATAAAAAAGTGCTAATTTGTAGCACCGTGTTATTTTTGATGAAACTTTTTTCATTTAGCTTTTATTTAATAAAAAACTTTTTGATGACAAAGTTCTTCAATCGAAATTTCGTGCACTCGACAATTTTCTATAAAAATTAAATTTAATTATTCCGAAATATTTTTCTATAAAGTTTTTATTTAAATAAAAATTGTTTGATTTAAAATTAATTAAATTAAAAATTAAATTTTAAATTTATTCAATCAAATATTTTTATTAAAAAAAATTATTTTATCGTAAAACTTTTTATTAAAATTTTGTTTAATTGAAAAATTGGTGATGAAAATCTATTTTATCAAAAATTTTTTGGTCAATATATTTCAAAAAATCCAAAATTTTATTTAAAATTTAAAAAATTTATATAATCGATATTTTTCCACTTAAAACAAAACTTTTTTTTCAAAGTCCTCGTCCATATTATGAAGCATATGCTGCAAAACATTTTGATTTGTTGATGAAAGGGGAAATACGAATGGAAAAGTGCACTTTGTTTCGTGTACAAGCCGTTTTTTTGGGTTTGTTATGGAGAGGAAGAAGAAGAAAGAGAGAAGTCATACAAAATACTTAAGTGCTGCAAAGCAAATGTTTAATTTTAAAATGTTTAATTTTAAAAATTCTAATTGAAACTTAATAAATTTAAATACCTATATAAAAGGTCCTAGTCAAATTAAGAATTTTTAATCAAAAAACTTTTCTATTAATTTTATTTAAGAAATTATTTAAATCATGAGAAGGAGTGGGCTTCGCAGTACATTCAAAAAAGCTCAACCTTAATTTATCATGGAAACTTAATTAATGTAGCTTTTTTCAGGCGTAAAAAGCATCTTATGTGGATATTTACACTTAAAGCCATACCGCAAAGAAAATAATTTTGCACCTGTAAAAGCAGTTTTAATTAAAAATTTAATTAATTGAATTAAAGGTTTAGTCAAGTGTATTAATTTGCACCAGTAAGCAAATTAATAATATCAATTAAACGTGCAAATTTTTTTTCTGTGCGTCCTTATGGACTTTGATTCGACCTTTCTGAGAACAAGAATAGCGCCTCTTTACCTCTCATCGATAAACGAGACGACTTAAAAGTTTAACATAGAGATAATATAGGTCCCAGTGCACAGAGATATACAACGTAACATTAGGGCGAATTAGCTTGCTAGCCTTAGCACTACCTTACATGTTTCACTGGATTTGAAATACGTTGGATATGGACTTGACTCTTTAGCCAACTCAAACTTCGGCGATTGATATTGACATTGCTTACGATAGATGGGCCTAGAATACTGATTACAAGGCCAATTGTGGCCCTGCATGGATGTATCTACCATCTATGGCTAAAAGGGATGTGTCCTTTTGGTATCTGTTATCATGTGACATTGTCTTATAGGTGGCCATGCTCAGCCTCTGGGAGACTCACACTATTATTACAGCCCTAGCAGAGAAGACGAAAATAAAGGAGAAAACTTTCCTGCCCTAAGGAGAAGCCGACTGGTCTAAATGCTGTCCGGCACTTTCAGCGGATTGTATGAATCATCTGACATTGATGTGAAGTGAATTTGGAACTTCGGCTTGATGGAATTCCATGGGAAAAATGTTTATTGAAACTTTTTCAAATTAATTTCACTGCAAACTATTCTCTTCAGAAAGAAATTTTGCATAAAATAAAATTTTTAATGAAATTTTCGCTTAAACATTTTTTAAGTAAGATCTGCAGCCGGATTCTGTAATTCTCTATCGCTTAACATCTATAAAGTTGATCTAGAGATTTCGGCTGCGAATGCAATTCTGTAACGTGCATTGCCAAATTTGGCAATGCCATAAAAACTGAATTCGCCGCAATTTTAGCTTTTAATGTTATCGCTAAAATTTTTAAAGTTTGTATTTTCTAAGGAATTTTAGCGATCGAGATTTAGCTTTAGCTAAGCGAATTACAGAATACGGCTGCTGTTTTTTATAAATTGAATTATTAAGATTTCAATTGATCTTAATAAAAAAACTAATTGTAATTCAAATTATTCAAAAACTTATTTTACTATAATTTTTTAACTACCAACAAAAACAATTAAAAATTTTTTTAATTTGTCTTCAATATGTTAATTTTTATTATTATGCATATTTAATTTTCTTTCAGAACTCTGAACGCACAGCAGACCACGAAATCGATTGCGATAACTTCCTCTCCGAATCGGAACATTTTCAATGTGGCCCACAAAAATTTCCTTCCTTTAAGACGCGCTGGACTGTCGACTGCAGTGCCAGTGCTGGCACTAGCAAAACCAACAGCTTAAAATGTAGTAAATGCAACAAAAACTACATAGATCAAAATAGTTTAAAGCATCAAGCATCATTTTATGAACTGGTGGAGATTCCACGACTTTCAGTACAATCATCAGTATTACCACCTGTGGCAACATGTACATCGATTAATTGCAGATACGGTGATGGTACATGTACACCAACAGCTGCAACAACAACAAATGTTACATTCACCATAGGAGATGCTCTGGGTCAGAGGAGTTCTTCCGTGCCACTGCAACAGTTGCATTGTACGGACAGTCATACATCCTTTTCGGAAACATGTTTGGCACAAGCCATGTCCCAAATTGGTAAATATGCCGCAAACGGACAACAACAGCACTTGAAAAATGTACAACCAGCAGGACATCATCCGCACAACCATCAGCAGCATCACCACCACCATCAACATCATCATCACCACCATCGTGTACCAATGCGGGTATCAACAACAAAACGTGATACAAAAACTGCTAAAACTTTAACTATGGTCATGGGTGGTTTCATTGCCTGCTGGCTGCCGTTCTTTGTCTATTACCTATTGATACCATTTCTACCGCCACCTGCTGTTTCAGAAGGCCTTATGTCATTTCTAACTTGGGTTGGCTGGGTGAATTGTGCCATCAATCCATTTATCTATGCATTTTACAATCCGGATTTTCGTACGGCTTTCTGGCGGTTGACATGTAAACGAATTTGCAAGCAAAAGTCACCAGCCAATCACATGACCATGTTTAGAGGATAAAAGTTGCTGCCGTTAATGCAAATGCAACCAAAGTTTTTGCCGATATCCAGGCCATTGTCGTTGCTGGGAAGAAAAAAATGAATAAAATGACATAGAAATAAGAAGTATATCTTAAATAACAACCAAATCTATATACAGAATCTGATGTAAATAGAAAACAGTGGTTTATTTAAATTTTATTTATTAGTTTTTCTTTTTCAAGAGAGAAAGAGATTTTAAATTTATGTTTAATCTTGAATGAAAAAGAATATTAAAAATGAAGTAAATTGAAAAAAAAAAAAATAATTATAAACATGTTAATTTAAATAAGATAAATTAAGTTTTTGTAACTTGTAATTATTACCTTAAAGTATGCTGTAGTATTTGTTTTAACTTTGCAAGAGCTTAAAAAAGTTTATCAGACTCTTTGTAAAGCGGCCCATACACTTGCAATATTATTGTATATGATATTCTCCATATTATTTCTATTTTTTCCTATATTACACAATAATTCGTACAATGGTTTCATTCATTCAATAAAAAGGTGAACATTACACAGAAAAAAATGTTGCCCCAGTAAACGGATTAAGCAAAAATAAAATCAGTTTTAATTAAAAGTTTAATCAAGTGAATTAAACGTTTAATCAAGTGAATTAAACGATTAATCAGGTGAATTAAACGTTTAATTGATATTATTAATTTGTTTGCTGTTGCAAATTAATCTTGTCAATTAAACGTTTAATACACTTGATTAAACGTTTAATTCACTTGATTAAACGTTTAATTCACTTGATTAAACTTTTAATTAAAACTGATTTTATTTTTGATTAATCCGTTTACTGGGGCAAAATTTTTTTCTGTGTACCTATAGGAATAACATTAACAGCATTGTACAATGATGCCAACACACTTCACTTTATTTTCGTTGTGCAATAAAAATCAAAAGTCTTTGGATTGTTGCCAATATATTGTACCACCTTCGAATATCACATACACATCGGCGATATAATTGTAGAATACGTAAAATTAAACAATTTTATTGCAAGTGTATGGGCCGCTTAAGAATTTTATGTAACACTTTCTAATAAATGTGTATAATTTTTATAATTTTTCTTTTTTACGTTAACACATTTATTGAATTAAAAAAAATAAATTTCTTTATATTTATTTGTAGTCTTTATTATGAAAATGGATTTTCTTTCTTTAAACAAAATATTTTATCAAAACTGAAGGCGATATCATAAGGCAAGCCGTCAATATCCAACGTTCCAGGAAACCAGGAAATACCATTAATTTAATACTATTTTAGTAAACCACCTGTGAGGTCCCAAAATGAATATTTTTTTCTACTCTGAAAATTTCTACTTGCTTTAATTCAAATAAGTAGCTTTTGTAATTTTATTTTTTTTTTTTTTGAGAAATTTTTTTTTGTCAAAAATTTTCATTTAGAATTAAATTTTTTATAGTGTGTGATTTGAAAAGTTTAGTGCGCAAACATTTTTTTTTTTTTTGGTTTGCTTAATTTTATTAAAATATCCAATTTCTTTTGATGAAGGGACAACAACTTTTAATTTAGAATTTAAGAAATAATTGGCTAGAAGGTAAGGTCACTGTTTGAAGTTAACAATTTTGGAATTTCGTACTTAATTGTGCGGTAACTTTGTTTTATGAATTTAGATTGTTGAAGAAGGGGAAAATTCCATTGAAAATTCTTCCTTTGAACGAAAGCTCGAATCCTGTATAAAGAATTAAACTTCTGGACAATTGTGTAAATACCAAGATAATCCTATTAATTCCAGTTTTTAAAATATTGCTTCCGTGGTGAAAGTGTTTTGGGGTTAAGAATACGGCAGTTAAAACAGGTTACCCTACATCAAGTGCACATAAACCTCATAAGGATTTGCTAGCCTACATTGGCATACGGGTTTTACATTAAGGTTATGGAAACAAACTTTATTGCTAGTCATAACTGAGAATATACATATGTATCTGAAAAAAAATATCACGAAAAAAAAATAAATAAAAATTAATTTGTAATCTAATGTTAAAATTTAATTATTATCTTAATGTAACATTTATTAACAAACCGTAGAAACTTTGAGATTAATTTGAAATTTAAAAAGAGAAAAAAACAAATAAGAAATCTTTAGGTAAAAATTTTAAATTTTAAAAACTTACTTGCTTACACATACCCACACACATAACCATTTATTTATTTTATCAATTACGCAACATACATAAACTCTCAACCCAATGAATATAAATACATGCACCCTGCCCTAAGGCTATACATTTTTGTTTATTCATTTTAATTACTTTGTATCCTACGTAGCTATCATAAAACCTTACGCAATAAAAAATCGCGTTTTAAACGAAGCAGGTTTGTAAGGGAGATATGTAAGAGTTTCGCTTCCAATACCGCTTACGGAAGACATGAATTTTATATGGCGAGTTCCCACTTTGAAGCAATACATTTTTGACACAAAAGGCGCTTTATTGAACGCATAAAAAAAGCAGGTGAACGTAACGTTTAGCTTTACACAATGAATGATTTTTTACAGGTTTTTTTGATGTTCTCCCTTTAAAACCTGCTTCCAGGGACCGTAACAGTTATTCCTTTTTTCATGAAAGTCAGATGAAAACAGTTATTTTTTGATTTTTATTTTTTTGAACAAAAATAACTGTTATTTTTTGATTTTTATTTTTTTGAACAAAAATAACTCTTATTTTTTTATTTTTATTTTTTTGAACAAAAATAACAGTTATTTTTTTATTTTTTCAATCAAAAATAACAGTTATTTTTTGATTTTTATTTTTTCGACCAAAATAAAAGTTATTCTTTAAAGAAATGTACGTGTTATAATAATTTTGTTGACTTTAAATGTTTATTTTAATGTGTTATCATCATTGGGATTTCATATGCACATTAAAATAAATATTTAGTCAACAAAATTATTATTACACGTACATTTCTTTAAAGAATAACTTTAATTTTTGCACGAAAAAATAAAAATCAAAAAATAACTGTTATTTTTGATTGAAAAAATAAAAATCAAAGAATAACTGTTATTATGGTTCAAAAAAATAAAAATCAACAATTAACTGTTATTTTTGTTCAAAAAAATGAAAATCAAAAAATAACTGTTAAATTTGATCGAAACAATAAAAATCAAAATTATAAAAATCAATATATTTTATCATAGATAAGTTTATAAGGATCAATATGGTATACTTGAATCAGTTTTTCGACATTTACTTCTTTATGCTTTTTTTGTTTTAAAATTCCAATATAACTGTTATTTTCGGTCCCTGCCTGCTTCGTAGTAAGGGAATGCCGTGGCACTTGAAATGTTATTTTTTTTTTATAAAACTTGTTTAGAATTCGTTCACTTAAGCTGTGTTCACACCTATTAAATATTTGACGTCCTACATGTAACCACTAGATTTATTAAAAAATTATTTGCTTAAGGTAAACGTTTGGCTAGAACAAACATCATTTTACAGTTTCTAAATTACATTTTACAATTATTTTCTTACAAATAAAGTTTAGTAAGTCGATAGAAATTGTTATAAATAAGGCTTAAGTTTGATTAATTTTCTGGTCACGCTTTTTTTTGATTTTTTCGTCAAATATTTGTTAGGTCTGAACATTCCTTTACTTTACTGCATCTGTGTATGTCTTATTGCGTAGCGCATAATTGTGCGCTTATTTTTTTTAATGTACCATTAGTGCTTCGCAAAATGATTAAATTTTTTATTGGGTACTTACTTCGAGATAACAGCGCTGGGATCTTCGATGGATTTTGTTTGGTAAGTGTACATTTAAAAGAACTTTAATTTTTTTTATTGTAGTTCAATACTATTACTGCACAATGTTAACTGTTAAAATATAAATTGAACAAGAGTGGAAAAAATTTGATTAACATACATACACAACATACATATAGCGCAAATTTGAAATTTAATTATTGCTCTCACTTCTATTTTGTTTTTTGTTTCAACTTTGTTATTACACATTTGTATGATTGAAATTTGTTTCATATTTTTGTTAATTCCCTAAACTTACTATGTTTTCTATTATAAATAAGGTATCTTTAGAATAAATAAATGTTCTTTTAATTCACAATGATTAACTAAATTGTTGATATTTCCACGAAAAATTAAGGTACAATATTGTCAGGTTATTGTTGGGCTATTTAGAGAATATAAGAGTAAAAATAGCATGGTATGGTGGGTAGAGACAGAGGGCTAATTCTATATTGGTCTTCAACATAACGTTAGCAAAAATGCAAAAAGGCGTAACTAACAAAAAATTCAAAATCGTGTTTTTGATTGGTTATTATGAATTACATGGCTTTACAAAATTTTACTTATAAATGCTTGTTTTCTGACATGTTTATAGTTTTCATTTTAGAAAGTTTTTTGCTTCTCCTATAAAATTATATTTTTGTTAGTTACGCCTTTTGGCATTTTAGCTAACGATAAACTCCTTTTCGTATTTCGGTTGTTTTTAATCTAGTTTTTTTTTGTTTAATTGTTTTTATTTAAATTATTTTTGTTTGTGTGATCGATTTAGAAAATTAATTTTCTGCTGCCTTAATTAAACTATTTTGTTAATGGTTTAGTCTACCTATAAGGAAGAAAGAACACCCCTCATTTTTCCTGAGCACGGCCGGATTAATATACAGCATATTTTCTGAAGTCGTAGGACTAGTTCGACCGTTATAAAATAACTTAGAGACGAAAAATTATTAAAAAAAAAAGACAAAATAAGTAAAAAAAGCCGATATTGCAAAAATATCTAAAAAAGCCGATATTGCCAAAATAAGCAAAAAAAAAACCCCTTACAAATATAGCTCATTCTTCTTGTTTTTTTATGGTCGTCATTTTGGCCTATTTATAACAATACAAAAATCACTAAAACTGAAAAGTTAAAAAGCAAGTTTTTTGGCATCTTTTGATATTGAAAATTTTCTAATCGATATATATATTACGACTCCTTTTGATCTTCTTATCAGCATATTTTTTTATCACCTGTACTCCTGTCCATCACATATCAAAGATAGGGCAACTAGTTTTTTTTTTTTTTATTTTGGAAACCTAAAAGTACAAAAAGCACACTATGCTAGAGCACAATTGGCATTTAAATACTATGGAAAGGGGTAGTTATGATTTGTCACAGCCGAACATAGCATTTTCACTTGCTTAACATAAATACTTTACGAATATTTGTGCGTGTTAAACACAAAAAAACAATCCCTTATTCATTCAGTAACTTATTCTATAATATTTTGTCTTTAATTTACCCGATATAACCAATTCCCGATTTTAAAATTATAAGATTAATTATCTTATTAATTATCTAACATAGTAAAACCCTGAAAATAAAATTTTAACAAATCAAAACTTGGATAACAAAATTTCCACATTCTTTAACTACTGTATCCACAGGATCTTACATTAAGTATCCATTGAAAATATGCCATTGTATTAACAAATATCTACAGCCTGTCAATAAGTGTACATTCCAGTCTGTCCCCTCTTGTTTTCCGCCATCAATGCATAATTAAATTCAAGCACTTTAACTTGGTCTACACAGAAGAGAATATAATAGACACAGACATGAACTGACTTTTTACCTTTGGCATAGTAAGTTGACAAATTGTGCTCTATAGAAGGTAAAATATCTTACACAAAAAAAAAAAAAACAAAAAATGTGATAAAATATTGTTAAAAAAAAAAAGAAGAAAGAGTGCCTTATTAGGCCATAACGAATCTTTAATACCCTTCATTATGGTGCGTTAAGAACACGAAGTTAAAAACTTTGTTATTCCCCGCCCACTTTTTACCGGATGTCCTATAGTGGTAACGAAGCTATTTGTACAACATTTTTTAAGTTTTGCTGTTACTGTCCTTTTTGTATTTGATTAGGAGATGCCACGCCCACTTATCCACCTACATTTTGACGGATTTTGTGTCAAGACAACGCAACTATTTTTTTTTACTAAATTTTAACAATTTTTATCCTGCCGTTTTCCAGATATAAATATATGTATTTTGTACCACGCCCACTACTTCAGTCCCGCCCACTTTTTGCTAGATGTCATGCATTAACATTGAAACTCCCGACACACAGAAATTTATTTTTTATTTGTGTTGGAGAAGCCACAGCTACTTTTCCAATCCCACTGATTGTTTTAGACAGGTTTACACAGAAATTTAGTTTTTATTTGTGTTGGAGAAGCCACAGCTACTTTTCCAATCCCACTGATTGTTTTAGACAGGTTGTGTGTTGATAACCCATAATTTGGACAATTTTTCTATTACGGTTCTTTAGATATAAAAAAATCGTTTTTGTACCATGCCCACTTCCGCAATACCACCCACATTTTGTGGGATATTGATAACCAAGGAGCTTCTATCTGATTTGAAGACTGTATACATTGCTGTTCCCCAGGTATCATAAAAGAAACAACAACAAGGGATCTGTGGCTAAAATTAGTGGTCCTTGGACCGATTAAGCTTAATAAAAGTAATGGAAGTATTTAACAACATAATCCCTACCATATCTGGGTTCTTCGAAAAGCTCATTTTAACGGACGGACATCATAAAATCAAGTTCGGTACTCATAAGAACGCAGATTATACTGTTTGGGATCTAATATCAATATTGTAGAAATTACAAACGGAATGACAAACTTCGATATACCTTTTCTACCTGTGGTGAAGCGTATAAAAATAAAAAGATATGAAGAAAATCGAGGTGGGTTAACAGTGGAGTTACGTAAGTATTTCCAGCAAAAACAGTCTTATATACTTTAAAATCAGAAAATCCCACCGATTTTTGCTTTTCAAACCCCTTGGAAAACTAAGTTTGCTTTCATGGACCTCTCAATATGATTTTACTTAAAAAGATATTGAGATATTATGAAATGAAATATTTCTTAGCATTCTCTTTCGCGTTCACCTAATAAATCTTTGATGGACGCCAAGGAGTATCTGTACCTCGATTTGGGAACCCTTCCTCCAAATCACATTCAGTCTCTTATATAAAGATCAAAACAAAAGAAAAAATAAAATTAAGGAAAAATGCAATTGAATTGCATTGAACTTTAAATATTCACTAAAGCATAGTTTTTAATTTTTTTTCTCGTTTCCTTGTAAAAAGTTTTATTACTTTTTATTTTTAATGATTTCCTTTTGACTTTATTTATACAAAATTTATTTACTGCACAATTGTTCTGTGCAGGTTTCTCTTGTTTCTTTAATTTGACACATTATTTTCTCTATAGACGCTTAAACAATTTCCGCTTCAAGTAGTCAACAATAATATTTTGTGATATCTGGAATTTTCATGAAAACACACGAGATTTAAAGTAACCGACTAAAGAAAGGAAACGGAAAGAGGAAAAGTATGCAATTGCAGTTAAATTTACTTGTGTTAATGTGTGTGTGTAAAACACATGCACGTTTTACTCTTGATGAAATATTTTGTCAATTAATTATTGTTCAATAGTTGGGATCAATATTTAACTATTATTTAAAAGTACTTTACACTATCACACAAGTATTAGGAATTTTTAAGGAAATACAACCCTGTCATGATAAATTGTTATTTTTTTATGAAAATTTTCAAACAATAAAATTAGATTAGGGGTTTAATTCTGGCAGTCGGGATCGAATAATTTTTTATTCGAAAGCAATTTTATTTCTGATTTTTTTAGTCGAAACTGAACTAATCTAAATTATTTTTTCAGTGCTGTTAACCATTTATTTCACGATCACGACTGCTGGAATAGGGCCCCAAGAAGTAAAACCGTGTAAAACGGCCCTAAGCAGCCATTAAAGAGATGAATACGTTTAACACGAATGAAATACATTTTTATACGGACCACCAAAACGACGATGATAAATTGACTTGTAATTCCGTTTTTACACATCGAAATTTTTATCGGAAACCCTTTGCTGTGACATTTGATTTGTATATGGCAGCCCTTAATAGCAGACTTCCTCATGATTTAAGGAGAAAATTGGAAAATGTGAATTTCGTGATGTCGTTAGGCATTCCGCGGAAAAAATCCATCTATTTAGCTACGAATTGCTCCCCCATTCACCCAATTCGACGGATTTCTTGCAGAATAAATGGCTCAGCGTTGAAAATATTTCACAAGAAAATACAGTTTTTGATGATTTTAAACTCACCTACCGGGCCTAACAAAAAACATAAAGGCACAATTCTATGGAACATTTTAACCCTCGACCTCTACAAAGTTTATGCCTTTTTTTATCCCATTCTTAAAAAAAGACCAAAAAATACCTTTTTATAATTTTTTTATGTATTTCAATGTTCCACAAAAATATTAGAATTCAGAGTTCAGCTTGAAAGACAGAAATTCAAAAAAATCAAATCAATTATAAAATCGAAAGTTGTTTAGGGTTAATTTTAAAGTTCTTTACAACTGGCTGGTGTTTAAATTATGCAAATAAGTAATTTTTTGATGGAAATTTATATCGAAGAAAAAAGATGTGATGTTCAATTTCAATAATAGTCGCCAAAATTTTATGAAATTGATTCATTAGATTTATGAAGCATATTTCTTTTAGTGTAGAAGATTAAGTTACTAACTAATATTAAGGATGGTGTTTTAAATTAAAGACCGCACGTTGGGGCAGCTATATGGGGGTTCTTCGCAACAATTTCATTTTAAAATTTTCGATTTTTAAAAATGTCTTTCTGTCATTCGAAACACTTTTCTGCACTTGACTGCGTATTTGGTTTTTGTTATTCGACTACTCACATTTTATTGGCACAGTGTTAAACTTTAAAAATAAAAAAAAAAACATTAAAATGCTAAGTTAAAAGTTAATAATTAAATTTAAATAATTTTAAACTATTATAACCATGTACATTAGGGGTATAACCAAAATAAGAACCTATCATTACGGTATGGGCAATGTTATACGGATATTAAAAATCGATATCAGGGGTCATTTCGGTCTAAAAACATTCGGCACCGAATGCAATTTCTAAACCTTTTTTTTTTTTTTTTTTTTTTTTAATTGTAATATAAATTTTTATGGTGGGTATCCTTCCCTTGTACCGTTTCTTTGGTTTCTTTTTTTGGAATGCAAGGAATCGCCATTTCATTAAAAAAAACACGAAATGCAAAGACCAGCATCGGTGCCGAACCTTTTTGAACGCTCGCGAAAAAAGGAAGGCACATTTCTTCATATTTTTTTATGCACTATCTCATTATGATAGGTCCTTTTTGATATTTGCAAAAAAATGCAAATGGTTATATCCCTAATGTACAATGTACATTAGATGTACATTGTACATACATTTGAAGCTAATATTGCCAACAACTTAAGTAACTCTCATAAAATTCTATCTTTTATTTTAGGAGTTACGCATATTTTAAGCAGTTATTTTTGGCAAATTAAAAAAAGTAAAAATTCAATGGTCAAAAAGTTAAAGTGGAATCCACCGGTTCACATATAACAGCTTTGCGGATTGGTAGGCTAAATTGTTTTGAGTTTGAACAAGTTTTAAAATCTGCTCGAAAAGTGCCTGTTCTGTACAATTGCACTTTAAATATTTTTCACTGATTGCAATACTTGCTTAAATATATTTTTTTTAATTTAAAAGATTTTGTTATTCGTGCTTAATTCGCAGTTTTTATTCTTGATAAATACACTTGAAATTTATTGTTGATGGGATAAGCTATTCCTATGCGCATTTCACTGGTTGCTTAGGCCAGATCATCAGGAAACTTCATCCATAAAGATTTAAGAAAAACTAAAGATATTAAACAAAATAAAACTGTTAAGCGTATAAGAATCATAAGCAACAGCTCTCCTTGTAACAATATCAAAGTTTAAACAAAAACATCAACAATAAACAGTGAGTTTATCTCTGCTTACTTTTGATAATATTTTATATTTTTAACTTTTTTTTTCAAATTAAGTTTAATGCAGTGTTTTTAAAATGTAGTTTAACATTTAAAATAGCAACTAGTATAGTTAATGCCAACTTTTTATTCTTAATTTACTAACTCTTTTTTGACATTTAACAACTATTTTTAAAACCTTTTAATTTTTGTTAAAAACACTTTTTAAATTTTTGCTAAAAATATTTTATTTTTCATCCATTATTTTTTTTATTTTTAAGAAAATATATAAACCCAATACTAGACTTTTATTGGTGGCTCCCGTAATGAATACCTGTTATAAATAGGCCATCTTAATATTAAAATTTTAAAGAATTTTTCACATACACGCAAAGAAAGAGCAACATATTATGATAAGATTCAGGATTGTAGTCACCATATTACGATTATTATTGAATCATATTATGACCAAATATATTCCTTATATAACATCATATTATTTTTCATGTTAATCATAATAAGTTAAGAAATAATGATATTATTGTCATTTTAATCATAATAAGTTAAATGTAATCATAGCATATCTGAAAGAATCATATTATGACTACTGTAATCATAATTTAATCGTAGGTTATCATAATATCGTTGTTATCGTTTGTCGTAGGTCGCAATTTTCCCATTAAAATAACATTAAACTTACATGCAATGGTCAATATTTTTTGCACTTTTACAAAGAAAAAAAAATTTAAATTTGTTTAGCAATGCTATTTTATTTAATTTAATGAACAATTCGTAAGAAAAGATAAACTCCCTGTTTATTTGTGTTGTTTTTGTTTAAGCTTTGATATTGTCACAAGTAAAACTGTGGCTTATAATTCTTATTCGCTTAACAGTTATATGTATTATATGTGTTATATCTTTAGTTTTTCTAAAATTTTTGGATGAAGTTATTCCTTCAGCAATAAATTTCAGTTTATCAATGGTATGAAATTGAAATGTAGCACATTTAAACGAAACCTTGTTAATAAAATTTTTGAATCCCAAGAAAGACTTTGAATTCGTAAACTCTTTAATATCTTTAAAATACTACGACAGAACTGATATAAAATTATTTGACAAATGGCGCTTACAATATATTATTAGAGTAAAGATATTTTTTTTGCATCCTAAGCATACTATGACAAAACGTATAGAAAGTTATCATGTTATGGTTGTAAGAAATTTAATATGTTTTCAAAGTTATCATTATTTAGTTGTTAGAAACATAATTATTTTTCAGTCATCAATACCTGAATTTATAATTGCGATAAACATTGATACGTTTACAGCTGCGATCGGCAAAATCAGGGCGCCGCGTTTTCTCTTTTATTACGTACGTGTGCGCACACATTGAAGAGAATTTAACAACATTAACAACAACATATGTAAAATTCATACAACGCATACAATCGCAAAATGTAATAGTATAGGTTGCCGATCACAGGTTTACAGTAACCATAATATTGCTGATATTAAATAAAAATAACAATTTTTTGTGTACGACTACAATATATTGTTACAATAAACATAGTGTAGTTGCCGCAACCATGCCTACCCATATTTGTTCTCTGCGTGTTAATTTTTAGATAAACTCGATCTTACTATTATGTTCTTTAATATGATGTATGTATATAACGTTCGTCAAAACCCAGCGGCAGTTTAATTGATGCCACAAAATACACCCTTTTGCCCCAATGTGCATCGTAAATAAAATAGAATTAACGTATGCGGAATGAAATTTGGACTGATTTTCAACAATCAGTGCAAAAATAAAACAAAATGTAATATAAAAACAAAATATGGAAAAAGTAACGGCACTATCCCTATAACTATTTCGCTAGAGATCGGTTCAATGAATTGATAAAAAGTAGAAAAAATATCATAAAACGAATTAGAAGGTCGTAAATTGATTTGTAAATTTTGTGAAAATAATCCTCATTAAATAAAATTTTAATTGTTTCGTCACTTTTCTGAAATCGAAATTGAAAAATCTTTTGCTTATGAGACAGTAAAAGCTTTCGAAAGTAATAAACCGTTTAATAGAAAACGACGGTCCGGTAAAAATGTTTGATACAATGCAACCAAACTCGAGCTATGTTAAAGGTAGAAATTGCCGGATATAGTTCGAAATCTTACCACGCGTTGGCAAATAAATAAAGAGTTAAAAATAAGAAGTACGTAGCACATATCAGAGTAGTCAAATATGCAAAGAAACCCGTTCCAGAAGTCTCAGGAAAGAGTCAGTTATCATCAAACACCTAATACGGGCTTTGTTTAAAATTTTGTTTGCTGCTGGCTGGCCATGAATCGTATCATGGAATATGGGAGCTTCTTTACAATGGACGCTCATGAATGGACACCAATTCAAACTTTTTAGGCGAATTTGAAAAGAAATTTCTATAAATTGGGATAGGAACTAAGAAACCTAGACTGTTTTATTACTCAAATTAAATAGATGTTATAGAAAATGCACACAAAGGTGATTCAAGAGGCTATCCGTAGGGGGCCTTAAAATATGATAAAAGCCCATCGATGTGAATAGATATCTTTAAGTTAAGTAAGTTTAAGTTGTGTAGTTAAACAATTGCATATAAACTTTGATTTTTTAATACCTGATATAAATTTTTTATTACTGCTAATGTGTCAGTTCTTATATTATTCCGCAGACGTTAATATAGTTGTGTTTTTTTTATAGCACAGTGGCTTAAAATAAAAAAATCAGGTCTCTCCATATTTGCTTTAACTCAAATTTTTGCAGTTTTTTTTTATGCTACCTAAGTGTTATTACAAGTGTTTTTTTTTTTTTTTTTTTTTTTTTTTTTTTTTTTTTTTTTTTAACAACACTTATTTAAATATTAATTCATATTTAAATATTGTTTTTGTATTACATGAAAAACGAATTTTAAGCATAAATTGATATTTAAATAGAATTGGTGAAATCGGCAATTAATATGATTTTTTTTTATTTTTTAGGTTTTCTAAAGTCGGTGCTGTTGTTGCAGGTACTGCCAGTCTAGAGTCTAGACGTTAAGTAGCAGTTGTGGTACAAGCACTTGCTTGTGTATTAAAACTTTTCTTTAACTTTATTTAAGTTAAATTGGCTTTATGTTACATTGTTATGTTTTAATGTTATTTGTTACTATCTTATAGAATTCTTATTTGTGTTTCAAAACTTTGAAGAAACTTTGCATAAGTTGGCAAAGAATTGTCAAAAGTTTTTTAATGTTTTACATTTAAGTTTCCATTGTGTTCAAAAGGCAATAAGAGAGAAACAGTTATTTGTTTTTAAAACTACTAGTAACTGTTTAATATAAAGATAAAGGACTCAAATGGAAATGATCTTTAATAAGATTTCTCTATGGCGTGCTTATTACTTTGACATGTTGTGATTGGAGATCAGTGCTGGGCAACATCTATAGAACAATATTTTTTGATTCTATGCGTAAGGCAGCAAAAGATTGGATGGCGAAAAAGGGACAATAAGTTTTGGGTTTTCTTATTTCATTTAAAAAGAGGAAAGCAGGATTATTTCCAATGAACGAATGTTCCAATCGCTGCTTTAGATCAGGATTGGCAGATTAGTGCTCAGAAGTTTACGGAAAATTAAATTAAATGGTCGGGCTTAATTTAATTTAATTTGATATTTTTAAAGGTGTAACCGAAATTTTTAAAACTACAATATGATCTGCTTGACAAGTTCTATGATCCTCGCTTGGTAATTTTTAAGGGTGTATTTTCACTGACACACTGATTTATTCAAAATATTAACCCCCGTATTAAATTTAAAATATATGGCGAATGTAGTAAAAGATAAGCTCACTGTTTATTGTTGTTGTTTGTTTTTGTTAAAGCTTTGATATTGTTACAAGTAAAACTGTTGCTTATAATTCTTATTCGCTTCACAGTTTTATTTGTTTAATATCTTTAGTTTTTCCCAAATCTTTGGATGAAGTTTCCTGATGATCTGGCCTAAGCAAAATGCGCATAGGAATAGCTTATCCCTTCAACAATAAATTTCAGTGTTTTTTTTTTAAGAATGCAAATTTGGAATTAAGCACGACAAACAAAATCTTGTTAATTGAAAATCCAATATATTTTTATGAATACGAGCGTAAAAGTTTAATTCCATTAAAGCGATTCATATGTTTCATACTCAAAATACAAAAAATATTATAGATTAATAATGAACCTTTTTGTTTTTAAACTTATGTTTTTATAAATACCCCTTTTTTAATTTCCCTAAAAAGTTTTGCTCATAAGTTTTTAATAGTTTGCTGGCACAACTATGAAATAAGTTCTTAACCTCCCCAAGACTTATTTGTTTGGTTTGCGTTTCACCAAATAAACTATTTAATTTTCAATTAAAAGCAGAAAATTTCGACAAACATGAAATAATCGACCAAGCGAAAAACAAGCCAACCATCCATCATCAGTGATTAATCTGAAGTGTTGGGGGGGGGGAAATGGAAATAGCCAAACAACAAAATAACTAATGGATAAAGTTTTCATTAGTAGAATTAACAGTTACTTTATTATTAGTTTTAAGGATTCTCAAATCATCAACACCAATTTACAACTAACACTTTGTACTTCCTTATTGCTCTTCTATGTTTCATCACTAAGCGCTCTCTATTGTGTTGCCTTTTATCCTGAAGCGTTTTATGGCATTTAGTTATTTATGTTTGTATTTGGTTTTGTATTTTGTTCTTGTTTACTTTCACTTCCCCAGATTTACACAGTGTTACAGCAAACATAATAAAAGTTTTTCGAACAACTTTTTATTTGTTTTTCTGCTTTGTGTTCAGATTTTCTGTTTTTTTTTTTTTTTGTATTATTTTATTTCTGTATTAAAATCCCAGAAGCATAATTTCAATTGTAACTAACGTAGAGAACAAAAGTATGTGTGTGTTTTTTTTTTGCTTTTTTTTAATTATTTTCTGTTAAATATTTCGACATTTTTACTCGAAAACAAAAAATATTTTTATTTGAATTCGCTTTATTTATCTTAAAAAGCGAATAAAAGTTCGCATTTGGAAAAAACAGTAAAAGGTTTTTAGTAACTTTGATTTTTTGAAATCGAAAGAATTTCCTTAAAATTTTATTTTAATGCTTAAAGGAATTGTAAGCTTATTTTGTCCATTTTAGGAAGTATTTACTGTTAAGTAGTGGTCTATTTTGTTTGTTATTTCAATAAGAAAACAAAATATTTTCGAGGTTAACTATAAAATCTTAACTATTTTTGGCAGTTAAAATATTAAAAATTATTTTCACTTGTTACAAATCCTTGGTGTTACTATTTTTAATTAAAAATAAAATAATTGAAAAATCAGTAGGAGTGCTGAGCCGAAACTTTAATAACCTTCACCGTCAGTTAGAATATTTCAGTCGTGGGCCATATATGGGTTCTATAAATTATTAATTATTATTTATAAAAACGGACATCAGTATTAAAATTCGTCGTGGCTTTGACCGACATTTTGAAGCTAAATTATTGACCGACAATTAGAAAGCTTTATGCTTTTATTTCTAGTCTTATAAAAGTTAATTTGAACAAATATTTTCGAAATTGGAATTTAAATTGGATTCATGGTAAATTATTAGGGTACGCAATTAATCTTTGTTTTGTATTAATCGATTAATCGCGCGAATAATTATTCGAGTTAAAAATTTAATCGAATAATAGTCAAACAATTTAATATTATTCGGTTAATCGAATAATTTTAATTTTGTATAGTTTAGAAGTTTAAAACAAAGGCAAAAAATTGTATTTTTTAACACAAAAATTTTATTGAAAAAGTAACAACAATTTAACAAAAGGTACTTCATGTTATGAAAGAGTAAGCCTTTTTAAATAAAAATAGCATCAAAATTTGAGCAAATCTTCTAAAATAATCTTTCAAAAATTTAAATTTATATGTTGCAAGCGAATTATTTCTTTTGTTTTGATGATATGTACTTGATTTAGAAAAGATTCTATCACTTGTTGTTAACAATAAAGAGATTCTCTGTTCTTTTTAATATTTTGGGATAATAAGATGATGGAAGGGCACAATAAAAATCTCGGCTTAAACTCTTTCGAATCATGATACATATTTTACTCAAGCTAGTTCAGGGGGCAAATTATGGCAGTCGTGATCGAATACTTTTTAAATACGCCTAAACCCTTACATTATTATTATTATTATTAATTTATTTAATCTACAGAATTAATTCTAGGACAAAATTTTTATTTTAAGATATTGTGGTAATATTTTGTCCAATTTAGTTGTATGTATATGGCCAGAAGTAAAAAAATGCAATTTTTTAAAATCAGTCCATAATGTACTATTAGTGGCTTACTAAATAGCCTTCTGAAAATCACTTTTAGCGTATAAAATGATAACACAAATTTAAATACTGTATTGTTTTTCATAGTAAACAGAAATTACCCTACATAATTTTGTGATAATAGATTAATTATTTATCGTGGGTCCAAAACTGTTACGAATGATGACATTTTATCAAAATCAGTAAAAAAAGTGTTATATGATTATAAATAAAAGCATAAAAATGTCTGATGACCAGCAAATAACTTTGCTTAAGTCTAAAACGCAATAATTATAATACTAACGTCATGATTTTATTATTTATTTTTATCTGAAATATTCACTGTCAGTGGAAGGTGCCAAAGATTCGGCATAGCCGAGAATACCTCTCTAACTTGTATTTAAAAACAGCTTTAGTTTTTAACTGTTACTTGATTAATCTTATTTAATTAAGTTAAAAGCTTAAAAAGACCGCTGTCTAAAAATACTTTAGTACAAAAAAATTGAACTAATAACGCTACTGTAGTCATATTTCTATAATATAATATAATAAAATATAATAAAAAAATATTTCACAAAATAATTTTTTTTAAATTTTCTAGATATCGAAAAACTTACCTTATAAAAATCAATAACTTTCTTTAAAACTGCTTAAAATTTCTTTACACTATTATTTGATCTGATTTTATTTTTTTCTATTTCTTTTATGTAATTTTAACTTTCTTTTACTTTAATTTCATTTTGCGAAATTTTAATTAAAACAGGCCATATTTTGAGGAATTTATCTACCTTTAATTACATGTTTACTTCTTTTTAAATTACCAACAAAAACAGCAAAACAAACCCTTTTCTCTTTCTTTTAATTTGCCATTAGCTAAGACAATTTTCTTCGTTTTATTGACTTTGCTCTTATTTCCTTACAAACTACAAAAACAACACGACACGACACAACTCACTTGATGCTGCTCACAACTTCAAACATCTTTAGAACAACAGAGACTGCGCCGTTTTTGTTGTAACAGCGCAACAAACTCACTCTTCCAAAAACAGCACGACACAACTCACATAATGCTGCCTACAACCGCGGCGATTTCAACCACTTTAAACCAACAGAGACTGCGCTGTAGTTAGCTCTGCTTTTTATGAAAAAACTTTATATCACCGTTTTTACTAAGTTGCGCTCCACGTTTAGCTTAGATTTTTTAATAATATAATTGAATACCGTTTTAATTTTATTTATTTATAAAAATTTCAATTGTTTTAACACTTTTTACTATCTTTTTAATTGATTTAAGGGAGCATTTTTTTAAGACTTTCACGCACTTTGTAAATTTTAAGAAACTAAAACGAAGTGGAAAAGGAAATTAAGAAGAAGGGAATTTAAAAAAAACCTGTGTTGCTTTAACTTTTGCGTGTGAGAGCAAAAGAGACAGTTAGTGCCAGCAAATGAAGATTAAGAGCTTTTATAGCAATAAGAAAATATGGTTAAGGAAATTATTAGGTTTTGTTCTAGAAGATTAGATGTGAAGTAGAAAAAGTTCAATTTAGTTTTTCTTTATTGACAGCAGGGATGGGTAAGTGCTTGTAGCACAGGCCTGCAAATTTTGGAAAAAATCGAAACCCTTTGCTTTGCTTACAATTTTGGCTGCCGCATAATTTTGTTTTGTTAATGTGTTGCCTGATAGAATATAGGAAAAAAAACAACAAAATCCGAAAATTTACTGAAGTCAGTGTCATAACAATTAAATTGAATTTTATATCTTGACTTAATTATTCCAAGGAAGAATAAAAAAAGTTTAACTTTGTTCAAAAATTTTAATTAATTTTTTTTTATATATATTCAACATGATTTTTTGAACACATTTTTCCTCTCTAGAAATTTTTATATAAAATTTTTATAAAAATTGTCGCCGCGAAATATGGCTTCGGGAAATATGTCGCCAAAAAAATGTTTCATTATGCAATATGACCCCAATGAATTAACCCCAAAAATTTAAAAATAGCCCTGAAAATAAAATGAAATATGACCATAAATTTAGGGTAATTGTTCATTTTGAAAAATCACCAACAAATAATTTAAAAAAAAAAAAACACCAAAAAAGTTACATATATTAAAAATTTAGGTTGGGTTTATATGCCCAAAACTTAAAATCCCTAATTTAAAATCACGAATTTCAAAATCCGAAGTTTAAAAACCAAGAATTTCAAAATACGAATAATTATACATTTTTGGTTTACAAAATCGCGATAGATAGCATGGTGGGCCTTTGGTCGGGCGCATACATTTTTTTTCTATTGTATGGCGAAAACCGTCTTCGCCGATATCAATATATAGGAAAAGCTTAACTATCGCCAAAAATATTATCAATAAACAGAGCTGCCGTTTTTGGTTATTTCTAACCAAAATTGGTTATATTTTTTTTCAATGTGGAGATGTGAATATTTTTTTCATTTTGGTTACTTTTTTCTAAAATAACAATACGTACGAATATGTTTTTTGATACACGAACTCGAATAATTTGTACTGTACTATGATTTTTTCATTATTTGTTACCAATGAGCGGAAGTTTTTTATACTTTATCGAAAACAAAAAATCCTTTCAAAACTGCCAACAAATAATATTTTTAAGATTTTTGTTAAGAAAAATATTGCCATTTGTGAATTTTATATTAAAAACGGCCATATTCGATAACATATGAAGTTTTAATCGATGGAGATTTAAAAACACGCGGAATAAATTTCAGAAAATGACTGAAAAATTACACAAAAGTCGTTTTAGTGTTTCTAAAAATATGAATATAAGTTAAATTTTCTAAATTTAGGTTATTTCCAGAAGAAGATATATTTAAATTCATATTTGAAAATACACATAGGAATTTTAAAGATTTTTCAAAAATACATTGACTTAAAATATATCATTTATAACTTGTTTATAACTTGTTGGTATGTATATTTATTTAATGTTTTTAGATTATAAATTATTTGGCAATATTTTTAATTTATAAAAAAACCTTTGACTGTCTCTTTCCCCATTTAATGTTCGCCATAATATCTTACAATGATTCACAAAATGTATCAAATAGAATAATTTTAAAACAGTTATTAATAATAAGAATTATTAATTTGAAATAAATTTTACAAACACGAGAAAAAAGTTTTTATAATATTTTAGATACATATATGTATGTAAATTAGAAAATATTTACATAAAATGCATTTCGCATATCGCCTATCGTTTTCAATTTCGCCAAAACAATCGCCAAACGTAAATTTCCATCGACAAAAGGATTAAAAAATCGCCACATTTGACAGTCCTGTCAATGACAGCTAAAAAGCGGAAAAAATTTTTCTTTTTTGTTATTTTGAACTGTGAAGTACAATTTTCGTTTATTTAAAACGACATATTAAAAAATATTCAATTTATTAACTATCAATATACATACTGAATTTTGTATGGAAATTTGACGGATTTAACTCTTATAAAATAAAAATATTTTTTACGAAAAAAGTCTCAAATAAATAAAACTTTTACCCTCAATTTCACCAAGTTCGGTTATAATAAACTATCACTTATAGCTGTCAAAACGCATGGTTAACTGGAAGTTAATGTTATAGTTAATTTTAACTGATATTGGTGATATTGGGGGTTAATTAAGTTTCTCGTTATTTTTGTAATATGTAAAATAATTTGGTTTCTTGTTTTGTTTTCTTGACTTATACAGCCTGTTCAACGATTTCAATCTTGACGTTCGAATAGAAAATTACATTTAAAACAAAATTCTAAAGTTTGTTTTTGGTTTAAATGTAAGTTTCTATGCAAACGTTAACGTTCGAAATCGTTGAACAGGCTGATAATTATTATATTACTTTAAAGTCCAAATATCTTTGCATTACAATGCAACTTGAAATAAATTTTAATGACTTTCTCAATTAATAAAAGGCATTTTAAATTTGGTTATATTTTTTCACATTTGGTAACTTTTTCAAAAATTTTGGTTTTAAAAATTGTATTGGTTGTGGCAGCACTGCCAATAAATCTATTGTAGTCGTAGATCTCTAAGACTTAAAATCACATGGATAAATTTCGTCAACAGTTTTGTTAAAAAAAAAAAGTCGTAGATCTCTAAGACTTAAAATCACATGGATAAATTTCGTCAACAGTTTTGTTAAAAAAAAAAAAATATTTCACAAAACTTTATTTTTGCATTATAAATCTTTTAAAATTTTGTAGACATTGAGAAACTTATCTTATAAAAATCAATAACTTTCTTTAAAACTGCTTAAACATTCTTTACACTTTTATTTAGTCTTGGAAAAGCCAACTAATTGAAATCAAGACTAATAACGAAATATGCTAACTTTTCGGCACACCCACAATCAAAGTACGCTGTACATTGTGAACGAAATATGTAATTACAATGTTTTGAAGTGTTAGCTCTAAAATCGCATCTTTATTTTTTTAATCAAAAATAAAAACAAATTTGAGGATTTGGCTGAAATGTATCTCAGTGCTATCTATGGTGCAAAAACCAAAACGATTTAAAAGAAAATACTTAACTATTCTGCTTTGATTTTCTGCTTTGTTCCTAAATATTTTATTTCGCTATTTATTATAATCCAAAAAAAAAACATTGAAAATTAGATCGCTTCTTGAAAAAACTTAAAAAAAAAGTTAAGAACTATCGTCACATCGACAGTAAAATATCGCCGATATCGATATATAGGCAAAGCTTAACTATCGCCTAAAAATAGACCCAATAAATTTATTGTAATCATAGTTATCTAAGACTAAAAATCACATAGATAAATTTCGTTAGCAATTTTGTTCAATAGTTTCTTTTAACAAAAAAAAAAAAATATTTCACAAAATTTTATTTTTGCATTATAAATCTTTTGCAATTTTGCAAAATTAGCAATTTTGTTCAATAGTTTCTTTTAACAAAAAAAAAAAATATTTCACAAAATTTTATTTTTGCATTATAAATCTTTAAAATTTTTTAGATATTGAAAAACTTACCTTATAAAAATCAATAACTTTCTTCAAAACTGCTTAAAAATTCTTTACACTTTTATTTAATCTTATTATATTTTTTTATATTTCTTTTATTAATTTTCATTTAATTTAATTTAATTTTTGCACATTTGTAATAAAAACAGGCCATATTTTGTGGAAAATATCCATCTTTAATTACATATTTACTTTTTTTAAATTACCAACAAAAAACCACAACAAACACTTCTCTCATTCATTTCAATTGCTTTTAGCTAAGACAATTTTCTTCTTTTTAACTTTGCTTTTATTTCCTAACGAACTACACAAACAAACTCACACTTCCAAAAAAAAAAAAAAAAAACCACACGACACAACTCACATGAGCAGCCCACAACCAAGCGCAACTCCCTCTTCCAAAAACAACACGACACAACTCACATAATGCTGCCTACAACCGCGGCGATTTCAACCACTTTAAACCAACAGAGACTGCGCTGTAGTTAGCTCTGCTTTTATTGAAAAAACTTTATATCACCGTTTTTACCAAGTTGCGTTCAACTTTGTGCTTAGATTTTTTAATAATATAATTGAATACCGTTTTAATTTTATTTATTTATAAAAATTTCAATTGTTTTTACACTTTTTACTATCTTTTTAATTAATTTAAGGGAGCATTTTTTTAAGACATTCACGCACTTTGTAAATTTTAAGAAACTAAAACGAAGTGGAAAAGGAAATTAAGAAGAAGGGAATTTAAAAAAAACCTGTGTTGGTTAAACTTTTGCGTGTGAGACTAAAAGAGACAGATAGTGCCAGCTTATGAAGATTAAGAGCATTTATAACAATAAGAAAATATGGTTAAGGAAATTATTAGGTTTTGTTTTAGAATATTAGATGTGAAGTAGAAAAAGTTCAATTTAGTTTTTTTTTATTTGCAGCAGGGATGGGTAAGTGCTAATAACACAAGCCTGCAAAATTTGGAAAAAGTCGAAATTCTTTGCTTTGCTTTGCCTGCCGCATTATTTTGTTTTTTTAATGTGTTGTCCAGCAGCTTTAGTTGGAAAGATATAGTGACATTTAATATTTGCATTATTAACATCACTTTTTTTATTATTCGCTTAATATGTCACAAATTACCCTAAAAGCTTTAAAAAAATTTCTGGATTTTTAATCTACACAAATCTCTCTTTGGATTAAATAGAATCAATTTTGTGAGGATATCAAGATATCTTACTTGTATTGCAAGGATATTTAAAATAATGTTTTTTTGAATTCCTCCTTCAATGTATGCACAAACTAGGCATTCCAACGAACTAATTTTAGTAAAAAAAATTTAACCCTGAAAAAAATAGAGGAAAAAGAGCAACAAAAACGATAATTTGGTGAAGTCAGTGTCGTGACAATTAAATGGAATTTTATATCTTGACTTAACTATTCCTAGGAAGAATAAAAAAAGTTTAACATTTTTCAAAAATTTTAATGAATTTTTTTTAGAAATATTTAACATGATTTTCTTAACACATTTTTCCCCCTCTTTGATATAAGAATAAGGGATTTTGATAATTTCCCTAGAAATTTTTATATAAAATTTGTCGCAGCGAAATTTTTTCATTATGCAATATGACCCCATTTTTTTAATGAAAAATTAACCCCAAAAATTTTAAAATAGTCCTGAAAATAAAATGATATATGACCATAAATTTGGTTCATTTTTAAAAATTTTTAAAGAATTTTAACCCCAACAAAAAAAGTTAAAATTTAACAAAAAAACGCAAAAAAAGTTATATTAAAAATTTGGGTTGGGTTTATATGCCCGAAGCTTATAATCCCAAATTTAAAATCCCAAGTTTAAAAATCCAGAATTTCAAAATACGAAAAATTATACCGTTTTGGTTCAAAAAATCGCGATAGATAGCATGGCATGGTGGGCCTTCGGCCGGACGCAAGAATTTTTTTTTTAACAACATTTTTTTTTTGCATTATAAATACTTTAAAATTTTGTAGATATTGAAAAACTCACCTTATAAAAACCAATAACTTTTTTTAAAACTGCTTAAAAATTCTTTACACTTTTATTTAATCTTATTTTATTTTTATACCCTTCACCGAAGGTAAAAGGGTATATATAATTTTTTCATTACGTTTGTAATTTCTTCAATATTGATCTTGGACCCTATAAAGTGTATACAGTCTGGATCCGTATGAGAAAGGAAGTTAAAATCCGGTTGTCCTTCTGTCCGTCTTTCCGCCCGTCCGTCCGTCTGTTGAAATGGGATTTCCGAAGCTCCCAGAAATTATGGGGGCTTGGTTCTTATTATAGTTTTGCTATTAAAAAACAGCCAGATCGGTCCTAAAATGGCTGAGATATGAGCAAAAAACCACGACTTCCTCTAATTTTTTCGCAAAATTCCTTGTTGTTGTATTTTTATACTTTTTTCTGTATATCTGGAGAATGGCAAGAGCCATAGTTACCAAATTAGGTACAAGCATTTAAGTTATCAATACACAACATCCCACAAAATTTGGGCGGGATTGGAGAAGTGGACGTGGTACCTCCCGTACAAAAAATATCAAAAATTGTATAAGAACCTGAATTTTTGGACTGTCCTATGGTTACGCATTATATATCAAAAGATCGGAAATCTTTAGTAGAAAATATTTTCTGAAAATATCGGAAAAATCGGTTTAGATACGAAAAAGTTATGGCCAAATAAATTTTTTCATCGGGAACCATAGATCTTCCCGAGTCCATTTTTTATAGTTCAAATTAATGGAATATTTGTTCTTTAACACGTCGGTATATAAATCTGTAAAATCGGTTAAAAAATGGGCAAGTTATAAGTAAAATAAAATAGGGCAAAAAAAATGAAAATTTTTATAAAAACTATTAAATTTTAGGGCTATTATATGTTCTATGGATACGCCTTATATATTAAAATATCAGAAATTGGCTAAGTTATAATCAAAATACTGAAATCCCAAAATTTACTCTTTTTTATTATAATTAAGTTTGTTTCTTAATATATTTGATTACACGCAAACTTGTGAATATAATTAAATGCAATTTAAGGCTGTTTTACACTATCACACAAGTCTTACGTATTTTGAGTAAAATACAGCCCTGTCGTGATAAGTTGTTATTGTTTTTTTTTTTTTTTTAATTTTTAAACTATAATTAGATCAGGGAAGCATTTCCATAAAATACTTAAGACTTTGTGGGGTAGTGTATAGCGACCTTAATACTACATATATAAATATACATATACAAATTTAGAATCTAAATTTTAGATATACGTAGATATATATAAACTATAATTCTTCCCAACCATGGTGAAGGGTATATAAGATTCGGCATAGCCGAATATAGCACTCTTATTGGTTTTATATTTCTTTTATTAATTTTCATTTAATTTTTGCACATTTGTAATCTTTAATTACATATTTACTTGTTTTAATTTACCAACAAAAAAAGCAAAACAAACCCTTTCCTCTTTCTTTTAATTTGCTTTTAGCTAAGACAATTTTCTCTTTTTCTTATTGACTTTTCTTTTAGTTCCTTACAAACTACACAACCAAGCTCACACTTCCAAAAAAAAAACAACTCGACACAACTCACTTGATGCTGCCCACAACTTCAAACATCTTTAGAACAACAGAGACTGCGCCGTTTTTGTTGTAACAGCGCAACAAACTCACTCTTCCAAAAACAACACGACACAACTCACATAAAGCTGCCTACAACCGCGGCGATTTCAACCACTTTAAACCAACAGAGACTGCGCTGTAGTTAGCTCTGCTTTTATTGAAAAAACTTTATATCACCGTTTTTACCAAGTTGCGTTCAACTTTGTGTTTAGATTTTTTAATAATATAATAGAATACCGTCTGAATTTTATTTATTTATAAAAATTACAATTGTTTAGACACTTTTTAATATCTTTTTAATTAATTTAAGGGAGCATTTATTTTTAAGACATTCACGCACTTTGTAAATTTTAAGAAACTAAAACGAAGTGGAAAAGGAAATTAAGAAGAAGGAAATTTAAAAAAAACCTGTGTTGGTTAAACTTTTGCGTGTGAGAGTAAAAGAGACAGATAGTGCCAGCTTATGAAGATTAAGAGCTTTTATAACAATAAGAAAATATGGTTAAGGAAATTATTAGGTTTTGTTTTAGAATATTAAATGTGAAGTAGAAAAAGTTCAATTTAGTTTTTCTTTATTGACAGCAGGGATGGGTACGTGCTTATAACACAGGCCTGCAAATTTTGGAAAAAATCGAAACCCTTTGCTTTGCTTACAATTTTGGCTGCCGCATAATTTTGTTTTGTTAATGTGTTGCCTGATAAAATATAGGAAAAAAAAACAACAAAATCCGACAATTTGCTGTAACAATTAAAATGAATTTTATATCTTGACTTAATTATTCCAAGGAAGAATAAAAAAAGTTTAACTTTGTTCAAAAATTTTAATTAATTTTTTTTTATAAATATTCAACATGATTTTTTGAACACATTTTTCCTCTCTAGAAATTTTTATATAAAATTTTATAAAAATTGTCGCCGCGAAATATGATTTCAGGAGATATGTCGCCAAAAAAATGTTTCTTAATGCAATATGACCCCAATGAATTAACCCCAAAAATTTAAAAATAGCCCTGAAAATAAAATGAAATATGACCATAAATTAAGGGTAATTGTTCATTTTGAAAAATCACCTTGAAAATGTTTAAAGAATTTTAACCCCAACAAATAATTAAAAAAAAAAACACCAAAAAAGTTACATATATTAAAAATTTAGGTTGGGTTTATATGCCCGAAACTTAAAATCCCTAATTTAAAATCACGAATTTCAAAATCCGAAGTTTAAAAACCCAGAATTTCAAAATACGAATAATTATACATTTTTGGTTTAAAACATCGCAATAGATAGCATAGTGGGCCTTTGGCCGGGCGCATACATTTTTTTTCTATTGTGTAACGAAAACCGTCTTCGCCGATATCAATATATAGGCAAAGCTTAACTATCGCCAAAAATATTACCAATAAATCTATTGTAGCCGTAGATCTCTAAGACTTAAAATCACATGGATAAATTTCGTCAACAGTTTTGTTAAAAAAAAATATTTCACAAAATTTTATTTTTGCATTAAAAATTTTGTAGACATTGAAAAACTTATCTTATAAAAATCAATAACTTTCTTTAAAACTGCTCAAACATTCTTTACACTTTTATTTAGTCTTGGAAAAGCCAACTAATTGAAATCAAGACTAATAACGAAATATGCTAACTTTTCGGCACACCCACAGTCAAAGTACGCTGTACATTGTGAACGAAATATGTAATTACAATGTTTTGAAGTGTTAGCTCTAAAATCGCATCTTTATTTTTTTAATCAAAAATAAAAACAAATTTGAGGATTTGGCTGAAATGTATCTCAGTGCTATCTATGGTGCAAAAACCAAACGGTTGAGATTTAAAAGAAAATACTTAACTATTCTGCTTTGATTTTCTGCTTTGTTCCTAAATATTTTATTTCGCTTTTTATTATAATCAAAAAAAAAAAAAAAAAAACATTAAAAATTAGATCGCTTCTTGAAAAAACTTAAAAAAAAGTTTAAAACTATCGTCATATCGACAGTAAAATATCGCCGATATCGATATATGTATAGGCAAAGCTTAACTATCGCCTAAAAATATTACCAATAAATTTATTGTAGTCATAGTTCTCTATGTCTTAAAATCACATAGATTCATTTCGTTAGCAATTTTGTTCAATAGTTTCTTTTAACAAAAAAAAAAAAAAAAATAATTCATTATTTTTATTTATTTTTATTATTTTTGCATTATAAATCTTTTAAAATTTTGTAGATATTGAAAAACTTACCTTATAAAAATGAATAACTTTCTTTAAAACTGCTTTAAAAATCGTTACACTTTTATTTAATCTTATTTAATTTTTTTATATTTCTTTTGTTAATTT
The DNA here is from genome assembly GCA_963931875.1 of Pollenia griseotomentosa. Lineage (NCBI taxonomy): Eukaryota > Metazoa > Arthropoda > Insecta > Diptera > Polleniidae > Pollenia > Pollenia griseotomentosa. The sequence goes on from OZ007560.1 coordinate 223,334,196, forward strand.
GCTTTTAATTTAATTTAATTTTTGCACATTTGTAATAAAACAGGCCATATTTTGTGGAAGTTATCCATCTTTAATTACATATTTACTTTTTTTAAATTACCAACAAAAAACCACAACAAACACTTCTCTCATTCATTTCAATTGCTTTTAGCTAAGACAATTTTCTTCTTTTTAACTTTGCTTTTATTTCCTAACGAACTACACAAACAAACTCACACTTCGGAAAAAAAACAACACGACACAATTGAGTTAATTCACTTGATGCTGCACACAGGGATGATAAATGAGAAAACCAATATCGTACCAACGTAGTTTTAAAATCGTACTTTTTCGGCCCTAATAGTACTAAATCATTTTTTTATAAACTTTTTTTATTTTATTTTTAAAAACAAAAATTTTTTACAACAAAAACAAAAGGTACTTAAAATTTCCTCCCATCTAGCATTTAGTATCATAATCTAATCATTTATTTTTCAATCATAAATGTTACTCACGTTGTGAGAAAATGGTACCCTTCCGATGAATCACCTGAAAGAATCTTTTGTGATACAATTTTTTTATCATTTTAATGTTAGTTTTTAGATTCATTATTGAATCGTTTTCGTCTCATTTTTTTATCGTAAAATATATAGTTTTTGATTATATTTCCTATCATTTTTTAATTTTTTCCTATAAAATCAGCACCATTATGACTTTATTTTACACCAAGCAAAGGTTGTTGGTTTTTTGCAAAGAAGAGAAGAAACAATTTCGACAACATTTATGTTCATAAATTGTCAATAATTTTTGGGCTTCTTTTTTAGCCAAGCTTCTTATTTGTTTGGTTGTCACGAAAGTTTCCATTTTAATTTTTTTCATTTAGCAAAAACAAAAATTCGAAATATTTAATAATCATTTTTTTAACAAATCAATGAATCATATCGTCGGTCTCATGTAGAAAGGCCCTAACTCGATTTTTTTCGAAATTGAGTTTTTTAGAGATTTCAATACATTTCACACAAATACACCTCGACACAAGAATTTAATGCAATGGCATCAAAAATATCAGTTTTATAAGCAATTGAAGAAGCCATTTTATTGTATGATACATACAGTTTCTATTATGTTTTTGTTTTCTCCTGTAAAGTTGCAATTATGTGAGTAAGGGCCTTTTAACATGACACCAACGATATATGAATCCTTTTTCAATCGCTCAAGTGAGTGGGCTCTCACTGTTCCAAAATTCTGTTGATTACTTCTTGACGTGACAGCCATCTTGTTGACGAATATTTGAAAATATTATGAATTCGTTCTAAAACAATCTTGAATTAAGAGTAAGTCTTCTTTTCTACTTTGTAGAACTTTTGCGGAAGTGGTTTCCTATATATTTTAAAAACTTTTCAATGCAGCAGATACTAAATTTAAAATGTGGCATAAGCAATCGTTTAATGAACAAGTGCAAAAATCTATTCACAATAGCGGAGTTAAGTGTTTGGTGCAAATGGTCTTGCAAAAGAGCAAAGGCAAAATATCATAGCTGTTTTGTTAAATCCAACAACTAAAAATAGAGTTTCCCTTAGATTTCATAAAAAAGCTACGATATTTTGGATTTTCGCAAGTAAATACGAGTTGCCATTTTATATCAATTATAAATATGTAGGTTGAAAAATTTGGAAATAGTACCAAATGATTTACGGGGGTACCAGCGTACTTTTTAGTTTTGATTTCTACCAAAAAAAGTACATTTGTACCAACTTTATCAACCCTGTGCCCACAACTTCAAATGTCTTTACAACAACAGCGCAACTCACTCTTCCAAAAACAACACGAAACAACTCACATAATGCTGCCTACAGCCGCGGCGATTTCAACCACTTTCAACCAACAGAGACTGCGCTGTTGTTAGCTCTGCTTTTTATGAAAAAACTTTATATCACCGTTTTTACTAAGTTTGCGTTCAACGTTTAGCTTAGATTTTTTAATAATATAATAGAATACCGTTTTAATTTTATTTATTTAAAAAAATTACAATTGTTTTAACACTTTTTAATATTATTTTAATTGATTTAAGGGAGCATTTTTTTAAGACATTCACGCTCTTTGTAAATTTTAAGAAACTAAAACGAAGTGGAAAAGGAAATTAAGAAGAAGGGAATTTAAAAAAAAACCTGTGTTGGTTAAACTTTTGCGTGTGAGAGTAAAAGAGACAGATAGTGCCAGCTAATGAAGATTAAGAGCTTTTATAACAATAAGAAAATATGGTTTAGGAAATTATTAGGTTTTGTTCTAGAAGATTAGATGTGAAGTAGAAAAAGTTCAATTTAGTTTTTCTTTATTGACAGCAGGGATGGGTAAGTGCTAATAACACAGGGGATTCAGCGCTCTAAAGTCAATTAAAACCACATAAAGGTGCTTTTACACGATCTGTATTTTGCAGAGGGTTTGTCAGATGTAAAATCCATATGTAGTTGCACATGTCTGTCAAAATTTACATTTACTGAAGGTTTATTTTTGCTTTAACACGTTCGTGTTTGGTTTCATCTGACATATCCTAAAATCGTTCATAACAGCAAATTATTTACATATTTATATTTTGGTTCACTTTTAGTTTTATTTCAGTTAATTAAAAATGTTTTTTGTAATAATATGTGTAAATAAATAAATAAAAATTGATTTAATTGCGTTGATATTGAAGCAAATTTTTTGCGTTTACACAACATCTATACTGCAAAATACAGATCGTGTAAAAGCACTTAATCAAGTTTCCTACACCTACTATTTTTTTTGGTTTTGCCGAGCAGTGTTAATAAAATATTAACATTTTTTAAAAGCCCTTTCTGATATTTCAGGAAAAGTAAAGTAATATAATTTCAAATAAACACGGAAAGAATTATTTACTAAATCACCAGAAAATATGGCTTGAACCAAGAAAATGTTCCACCATTCTTGTCCAAGCCAAAAATTTTTTATTTTAAACATATGCGAGGCTTGGTTTAAGCAAAAAAACTTGTAGCACTAGTTAGTTTAAGAAAACTTAATATAAAAATAAGAAACTTTTAATTGATTTGCTTAACATGTCTATCCAAATAAAAGTTAATCGAATCAAACCAAGTTTTCGCGAGCATTTTCTGAAAAATTAAAAGAAATTCCTAGCATTTGTTTCTTGATGCAAGAAATTCGATTCTATTTACAAATCAAGTAAATCAGACTAATATTAAATAAATGCTATTTGATTTCAGAAATATCTCTCTTGTTTTTAATAAAAATAAGCTACTTTTGTATTTCTTATTTTAAAAAATTTTTGATCATGAGAAAATGTTTCTTTATTTAAGAAAGTTTTACTTAATACGAACAAAACAAGTTAAAATCAAGAAATTATTTTTGGATTTTCTTGTTTTAAGAAACAAAATGGATTACTTTAGAAAATAGACTTCTTTCCGTGTATAGCAGGGACTTAATAGTTATAACTTTTATTCGATAAAAATTGCGAAAAATTATTACGAATAAATTTATATTTTAATTATTAAGAATAATTATTATTTCAAATTTTTATTTTTAAAAATTGATGATTACTATTATGGGTATCAAATAAAAGTATTTATCAAACATAACTATTTCTATTCGATAGATATATTACTAACTATTTTTAATAGTTATGAATAAGTAACAAAATAACAGTTATAACTAATTTTAATGCACATGCATAATCTGCAAAAATAAAACAATTATTATCAAATTAATATCAAGAAAATATTCAAAATAATTATTATCGGAAATAAAAACAATAAAAATCTTTAGTAAAAGTTATCTGTTATTCACTATAGCGGAGTTAAGTGTTTGGTGCAAATGGTCTTGCAAAAGAGCAAATGCAAAATATCATAGCTGTTTTGTTAAATCCAGCAACAAAAAATAGAGTTTCCCTTAGATTTCATAAAAAAGCTACGATATTTTGCATTTTCGCAAGTAAATACGAGTTGCCATTTTATATCAATTATAAATATGTAGGTTGAAAAATTTGGAAATAGTACCAAATGAGTTACGGGGGTACCAGCGTACTTTTTAGTTTTGAATTCTACCAAAAAAAGTACAATTGTACCAACTTTATCAACCCTGTGCCCACAACTTCAAATATCTTTACAACAACAAGCGCAATTCACTCTTCCAAAAACAACACGAAACAATTCACATAATGCTGCCTACCAGTGTGGCCATATCCAAAAATATTTTACAGCTAAATCGGCTTTAAAATAATGCTAAAAAATGCTAACAAAAATCTTAAACTGCCAAAAAATAATGCTAAAATTTAAATTATATTATTTTTTGTTATTTTAGTTAATATAATTTATATGGGCATTTCCTAGGGTCACGAACGTACGTTCGTACGTTTTTGCTGTACAAATAATATAGAAAACAAAACTTTTCCTAGTTATAAACATAAACATGTGGTCACGAACGTACGCAAAATAGAAGTCTACTTTGGCTGACAGAAGTGAAATGTAAAAATCTGCGTAATGGAACGGAATATTCAAAAGTGATTAGTTAATTTTAAAAGTGTGTTAATGTAGGTCTCTATCCAGTATTTACACAATAAAATATCTCTATTGGCTTTTGTTTAATTGGCTTATGTACCGGTCTCAAACGTACGATTTTTCCATAATTTTTTTTTTTTGTTATCACCATGCATTTTCTTATAAATATCTTAAAATTTCCGTAACAAAAAACTTAATACTCAATTTACAATTGATTGTAATGAAGAGATTATGAAGAAAGAGTGCAAACATAATATATTTTTTGCATGCAAAATAGTTACATAAAAATGGTAGCTTAAAAAGAAAATATAAAATTTTCGAGTTTCCAGCGCAATTTCCTCAAGTAAAACAGCTGAGATATGCTATGAAACCTTTACAACATAGACTTTTTTATAATAGTAAACAATAAAAGACGATGATTATCAACATTTTAAATGTTCATTCTGGTTTACCTTTCTGAGGAAATACCCATATATGATTTATTTTACATAATTCTTCCTTATAAACTTACATCATATCAATAGAACAAACTGATAAAAATAAATAAAATATTTATGCCTATATTTATAAAAATTTTTTAAATTTAATAAAGGTTTACAAAACAAATTTTGTATGAAAATTTGGCTTAATAAACGTTTGTTAAATTTAATAATCGTTTATAAATACGGGGGTTAGTAAACATAAAAAGTCTTAAAAATATAAAAGAAAAAATCAAAGGAACTTGACCTATAAATGGCTTTTATTTAGTATTTCAATAAAATTTATAACATGTTTAATAAAAAATTTCGTTTTATTAATTAAATACGTCATCAAAATTAATATTATGCTTCAACTTCTGAAGAATCGATCGAGATATCATTATAATATATGTCCTTATCGCATTTTTATGTGAGATCGTACATTTTTTTAAAACTATGGCAAAATTTTAAACCACACTTAATATAAAGTAGCGAATTCAAAGTCTTTAACGTCAGTTTATTTCGAATTTTCATTTTCAAGAGATTTATACAACTAAAACCTATTTTAACTTCCGCGTTGCTAAATGGCAAAACCCAGAACTTTATTGCAAAAGAAGCTAATTCACTAAATGGATTTTCATTTATTGCTTTTTTATATCCATATACATTTATCCAGAAATCGACTGTTGAGTTCTTATTTAACAATTCATATGAATTTAGTTTCTGCCACTGATGTTCCAAAGTTGTTATTTCTTCTACAGTGAAATCTATTATTTCTTCTTTAAAATGTTCGCTTAAGTTGCATTTATTAGCTTTTAAACTGTTTTCTACACAATAAAAGTTAGTATTTGTTAAATTATTAATACTTTTTGGCAATCGTTGTCTAAGTTGACATATTAATTGAGCTATATAATCTCGGCATGTAATTCGTATTTGTTTTTCTATTTCAAAAGTTATGGCATCACTTTTCGTTTCCAAAAATTTTTCAAAATCGTTATTGGAAAAAATCAGCTTAACATGAATTTAATGGATCAAACTGATCAAATTTTAAAACAATTTGATATGAAAGATATTTTAAAAGATTGTACAGTTTCTATAGCAAAAGAGTAGGGCTTTGTATGTGCATTCAACAAAAAAGTGTGGTAGATTTTCAAAATATTACTTGAATATTCCTTAATTAAATAATGCTAAAAAATGCTAAATATTTAGTTGAAAATGCTAAAAAAAAATGCTAACTGCTAAATGAAAAATTTGCAGCAAAATCAGACAAAAAAATGCTAAATCTAGCTGCAAAAATGCCAAAATGGCCACGCTGCTGCCTACAACCGCGGCGATTTCAACCAACAGAGACTGCGCTGTTGTTAGCTCTGCTTTTTATGAAAAAACTTTATATCGCCGTTTTTACTAAGTCGCGTTCAACGTTTAGCTTAGATTTCTTAATAATTTAATAGAATACCGTTTTAATTTTATTTATTTAAAAAAATTACAATTGTTTTAACACTTTTTAATATTATTTTAATTGATTTAAGGGAGCATTTTTTAAGACATTCACGCACTTTGTAAATTTTAAGAAACTAAAACGAAGTGGAAAAGGAAATTAAGAAGAAGGGAATTTAAAAAAAAACCTGTGTTGGTTAAACTTTTGCGTGTGAGAGTAAAAAAGACAGATAGTGCCAGCTAATGAAGATTAAGAGCTTTTATAACAATAAGAAAATATGGTTTAGGAAATTATTAGGTTTTGTTCTAGAAGATTAGATTTTCTTTATTGACAGCAGGGATGGGTAAGTGCTAATAACACAGGTCTGCAAAATTTGGAAAAAATCGAAACCCTTTGCTTTGCTTACAATTTTGGCTGCCGCATAATTTTGTTTTTTTTAATGTGTTGCCTGATAAAACAGAGGAAATAGAATAGAAAATAAATTTATATTTTAATTATTAAGAATAACACTCAATTTACATGATGAATTTTATGACGTCCAATTTTGGTCGTCATTTTTTTGTTTGGTAGCAAGCGGTGTAGAGAAGAAAGAGGGGTAGAAAAATAGACATGATTTCTGTTTTCTCTTCCTCTTTCTTCTCTACACCGCTTGCTATCAAACAAAAAATGACGTCCAAAATTGGACGTCATAAAATTCATCATGTAAATTGAGTGTAATTATTATTTCCAATTTTTATTTTTAAAAATCGATGATTACTATTATGGGTATCAAATAAAAGTATTTCTCAAACATAACTATTTCTATTCGATAGATAGATTACTAATTATTTTTAATAGTTATGAATAAGTAATAACATAACAGTTATAACTAATTTTAATGCACATGCATAATCTGCAAAAATAAAACAATTATTATCAAAAAAATATTCAAAATAATTATTATCGTAAATAACAACAATAATTTTAATGTGTATGTATATATGCACATGCATAATCTGCAAAATTAAAACAATTAATAACAAGAAAATATTCAAAATAATTATTATCGGAAATAAAAACAATAAAAGTCTTTAGTAAAAGTTATCTGTAAGAGAAATAAATATTTATCGATCATAATAGCTATGAGCCAATGTAAAAAGATATTAATTGAATATAATAATAGTTATGTTTAACAAATATTTATTTTCATTATATACATAATACTAGGGTATTCATTCGGTTAACCGTTAATCGGTTAACCGATTAATTACTACCCGATTAACTGATCGGTTAATTTAAAATTGACAATTTTCGATTAACGATTAAACCGGTTAATTTCAGTCGATTAATCGATTAACCGATGTAACAAATATTTTTAGTTTTTTGTAGTATTATAACATATTTTTTTGTGTTTTTAATTATTTGTTTCGTCTCATATAAAAAAAGGTACATATATGTTTGGAAAATATTTTTTCCTACAATATATTTCCTTCGAGAAATACATTCTTAAAATACAGTACAAAAACAGAAACTACGGGTTCGTATTTCATTTTTTGCAGAATGTTTAGTGCAAACAAAATTAGCCGAAATAATGGCATAATGGAAGATTTTATATGTTGAGAGAAATCCTGGAAAAGGACAAAGAAACCAAGATATCGCATTCAGCTTTTAAAAGTGAAATGTTTCTGGGCATCTACGGCACATCAGCGAATAAGTACAGCTAAAATATTAGAAACACAATCAAACAAACATGTATATTAAATGCTAAAGTGACGTCATATGAAACAGTTAAATTTTGTAAACATGTGCAATGCGTAATCTTAAATCTGTATTATGGGATGCCTCCGATTTCTCAAACATCTTCGATAAGTGAAAGAATTGTTTCCAAATCAAGTTTTATCAAAACTAAAGAAAAGAATCGCTTAAATTCTAAACATTTTATCCAAACTATTTTTCCAAAAGATTATTTAATAAAATCTCAAACTATTGAAATAATTAATAAAAAAAATCTCACAGTTTTTTTTTAATAAATACATACAAATATTATGTATAAATTATAAAATGTGTTTTTCATATTATTACTTTTTTGTTTGCTCGTTTTAGTTCAAGAATTGTTTTGTTCGTTATGTTACTGTTTTTTTTTTTACTAATAGACTCCAATAATAAATAATTTTTGCATTTTTATTTATTGAAAATACTTAATTTATAACAAAACTTTATTAATCGGTTAACCGATCAATAACAAAATTAACCGATTATTAACCGATTAAACCAAAACCTCGGTTAATTAATCGAGCGATTAACCGATTAAAGCAAAAGCCCGATTAAATGAATACCCTACATAATACATATACGTAATAATTATGAGCAATTTTTTTAGAATATTTCTTAAAAGTGGTCAATTTTGTGTACCTGAAAAATAAGCATAATTGTTATTTAGGGTCCTTGGTGTAAAGTACGCATTTCAAAGTACTATATATCAAAAGCACTTAAAAAACGGAAACAAATTGTCTTGATTTTAATGTATGCAAATAAAAGTACAAACTTGTTGGGTATCTAGAAAAGCGAAAATGTAGCGCTCTTGTAAAAAAAGCGCTAAGGGAAAAAAATGCGCCTTTTCGACAGTTAAAAAGCGCTAAATCTAGCGCCTAAGGCTCTAAATTGGCAACTCTGATTGTCTGTGCCATAAAATAAACAAAAAAGCTTTTGTTACAAATTTAAAGCAAAAAAATTATACATTTTTGTTAAAAACAAACAAAATTATGCTGCGTTGTTATAGCACTTACCCATCTCTGCTGTCAATAAAAAAAAAACTAAATTGAACTTTTTCTACTTCACATCTAATCTTCTAAAACAAAACCTAATAATTTCCCTAACCATATTTTCTTATTGTTATAAAAGCTCTTAATCTTCATTAGCTAGCACTAGTGCTGGGAAACTATCGATAGTACTATCGATATTATCGATAGTCTTAAAATATCGAAAATATCAATAGGAAAAATATCAATATCGATATTATTATTATTTAAATAACAGCTATGAAGACATCTAACAGCAGCTATACACACAGTTTTTTGCCGCCAATTTTTACTTGCAATTATTAATTCCCGCTGAATTACAGCAATGAATACAAACAACAGGAATAGCAGGTGGTATGGATTTCTTAGCTGTGCTTTTTACTGCTAATTAAAGGCCTTTAAGTCGAAATTTGTACATGTTTATATAGGGACTAAAATGGCAAATATTTTTGTAATGTTGTACAAAAAATGCAAATCCAAATGCCTGCAACTGCGAGCATGGGACAAAACAATGAACGGCCATTAGAGGATAAGTCCGCTAGATTGATTACCTTTTTGGGTTGAGAATTAAAAACCCACTTAGAAAATTATTTAAAGATGGTACTTATCAATTTTTAAAAAACTGTCATCTGAAATAACGTGCGTATATGGGTAATTCCAAAGTGTTGAACGTGACAGTCGTACGCATCAAAAATGCAATAACATTTTAAACAACAAATATTTTTACGTTCTTTTAACCCTTAAATTATAGCACTAAGAAAGCACTATTATCTTTGCTTAAGTTTATGGGTGGCGCGATTCTAGGTCAAAGAAAATGGCAAAAGAAGTAGCGGTTCGAACGTGAAAAAAATAGAAGTACATAGTTTCTGTGGCCATGTATAAAAAGGCGTAATTCAGCGAAACCTGGCACAATTTTTTAATCAAACTACTTTCAAAATTTTAAGTATCAATGTAACATTTAGATGTCTTTGGTTTGATTCCAAAATCTTCTTTTTTTTTTTTTTTTGTTTAAGCCAAAATCTGGTTCGATACGTGACATTTCGAACGTGCCATTTTTTCCATAATAATTTAACTGAATAATGATTAAAAAAAATAAAAATTTACCGTTAATACGAATAACATATTTCTCTTCAAACTCTTCCTTAGATTACAGACCATGTAAGAATTTTTTTTGGAATAATTTTCATCAAATATCACCGCTTTTAAGGAAGATAATATTAAAGAAAACATGCAATGAAACATTCACACAAATAAGAAATTACGTTTGCGCAATTTTGCAGTCTGATTGTTTATCTAAGTGAACAAATTTATGGGTACATCTATAAAATTAGTAAAATCTAAATATTTCTCTATAACAATATCGTAAAATAATAAGCTTTTAATAACTTTTAAATTTTCGGTCACGATGGACCTTTTGACGGAAATGCCCATATACATAAGTCTTATACGTTCAATAAAGTGTAAAAACAACGAACTGTAACCTGATAAAAACTAGTTAAAGTTTTCCTGCACAAGTACAAACATTCAGTCGATAGTAATATCGATAGTGAAATTTTAACTATCGATAAATATCGATAGTAAAAAATTCGACAGTATCCCAGCACTATCTGTCTCTTTTACTCTCACACGCAAAAGTTAAAGCAACACAGGTTTTTTTTAAATTCCCTTCTTCTTAATTTCCTTTTCCACTTCGTTTTAGTTTCTTAAAATTTACAAAGTGCGTGAATGTCTTAAAAAAAGGCTCCCTTAAATCAATTAAAAAGATAGTAAAAAGTGTTAAAACAATTGTAATTTTTATAAATAAATAAAATTAAAACGGTATTCTATTATATTATTAAAAAATCTAAGCACAAAGTTGAACGCAACTTGGTAAAAACGGTGATATAAAGTTTTTTCATAAGAAGCAGAGCTAACTACAGCGCAGTCTCTGTTGGTTTAAAGTGGTTGAAATCGCCGCGGTTGTAGGCAGCATTATGTGAGTTGTGTCGTATTGTTTTTGGAAGAGTGAGTTTGTTGCGCTGTTACAACAAAAACGGCGCAGTCTCTGTTGTTCTAAAGATGTTTGAAGTTGTGGGCAGCATCAAGTGAGTTGTGTCGTGTTGTTTTTTTTTTTTTTTTGGAAGTGTGAGCTTGGTTGTGTAGTTTGTAAGGAACTAAAAGAAAAGTCAATAAGAAAAAGAGAAAATTGTCTTAGCTAAAAGCAAATTAAAAGAAAGAGGAAAGGGTTTGTTTTGCTTTTTTTGTTGGTAAATTAAAACAAGTAAATATGTAATTAAAGATTACAAATGTGCAAAAATTAAATGAAAATTAATAAAAGAAATATAAAACCAATAAGAGTGCTATATTCGGCTATGCCGAATCTTATATACCCTTCACCATGGTTGGGAAGAATTATAGTTTATATATATCTACGTATATCTAAAATTTAGATTCTAAATTTGTATATGTATATTTATATATGTAGTATTAAGGTCGCTATACACTACCCCACAAAGTCTTAAGTATTTTATGGAAATGCTTCCCTGATCTAATTATAGTTTAAAAATTAAAAAAAAAAAAAAAACAATAACAACTTATCACGACAGGGCTGTATTTTACTCAAAATACGTAAGACTTGTGTGATAGTGTAAAACAGCCTTAAATTGCATTTAATTATATGCACAAGTTTGCGTGGTATCAAATATATTAAGAAACAAACCTAATTACAATAAAAAAGAGTAATTTTTGGGATTTCAGTATTTTGATTATAACTTAGCCAATTTTTATCCGATTTGATAGATTTATATACCGACGTGTTAAAGAAGTAATTTACCATTTACTTGGGTTATAAAACTTGGACTCAGGAAGATCAATGGTTCCCGTAAATGAATATTTTCCAAAAAAAAATTATATCTTGGTCTCAACTTTTTCGTATCTGAACCGATTTTTCCGAGTTTTTCTGAAAATCTTTTCTAATAAAGATTTCTGATCTTTTAATATATAAGGCGTATCCATTGAACATATAATAGCCCTAAAATTTTGATGTTTTTTACCCTATTTTATGAGTATTTTACTCATAACTTGCCCATTTTTGAACCGATTTTACAGATTTATATACCGACGTGTTAAAGAACAAATTTTCCATTAATTTGAACTATAAAAGTTGGACTCGGGAAGATCTATGGTTCCCGATGAACAAATTTATTTGGCCATAACTTTTTCGTATCTAAACCGATTTTTCCGATATTTTCAGAAAATATTTTCTACTAAAGATTTCCGATCTTTTGATATATAATGCTTAACCATAAGTCATATGACAGTCCAAAAATTCAGGTTCTTATATAATTTTTGATATTTTTTGTACGGGAGGTACCACGTCCACTTCTCCAATCCCGCCCAAATTTTGTGTGATGTTGTGTATTGATAACTTAAATGTTTGTACCTAATTTGGTAACTTTGGCTCTTGCCGTTCTCCAGAAATACAGAAAAAAGTATAAAAATACAACAACAAGGAATTTTTGGAAAAAATTAGAGGTAGTCGTGGTTTTTTGCTTATAACTCAGGCATTTTAGGACCGATCTGGCTGTTTTTCAATAGCAAAATTATAATTAGAACCAAGCCCCCATCATTTCTGGAAGCTTCGGAAACCCCATTTCAACAAACAGCCGGACGGGCGGAAAGACGGACAGAAGGACAACGGAATTTTAACTTCCCTTCTCATAAGGATCCAGACTATATACACTTTATAGGGTCCAAGATCAATATTGAAGAAATTACAAACGGAATGAAAAATTATATATACCCTTTTACCTTCGGTGAAGGGTATAAAAATAAAATAAGATTAAATAAAAGTGTAAAGAATTTTTAAGCAGTTTTAAAAAAGTTATTGGTTTTTATAAGGTGAGTTTTTCAATATCTACAAAATTTTAAAGGATTTATAATGCAAAAATAATTTTGTTAAAAAAATAGATGCCATGCTATCTATTGCGATTTTTTAAACCAAAACTGTGTAATTATTCGTATTTTGAAATTCTGGATTTTTAAACTTGGGATTATGAAATTCAGGATTTAAAATTTGGGATTTTAAGTTTCAGGCATATAAACCCAGCCCAAATTTTTAACATAACTTTTTTTGCGTTTTTTTTTTTAATTTTATCTTATTTTGTTGGGGTTAAAATTCTTTAAAAATTTTGAGGTGATTTTTTATAATGAACCCAATTTATGGTCATATTTCATTTTATTTTCAGGACTATTTTTAAATTTTTGCGATAAATTTTATATAAAAATTTCTAGGGTAAGTATCAAAATTCTTATATTAAAGAGTTAAGAAAATCATAAATTCCTAAAAAAAAATTCATTAAAATTTTTTAAAAAAGTTAAACTTTTTTATTCTTCCTAGGAATAGTTAAGTCAAGATATAAAATTCCATTTAATTGTCATGACACTGACTCCACCAAATTGTCGATGTTGCTCTTTTTCCTTTATTTTATCAGGGTTAATTTTTTTTTTTACTAAAATTAGTTCTTTGGAATGCCTAGTTTGTGCATACATTGAAAGGAGGAATCCAAAAAAAAACATTATTTTAAATATCCTTGCAATACAAGTTAGATATCTTGATATGCTCACAAAATTGATTCTATTTAATTCAAAGAGAGATTTGTGTAGATTAAAAATCCAAAAATTTTTTTAAAGCTTTTAGGGTAATTTGTGACATATTAAGCGAATAATACAAAAAGTGATGTTAATAATGCAAATATTAAATGTCACTATATCTTTCCAACTAAAGCTGCTGGACAACACATTAAAAAAACAAAATAATGCGGCAGGCAAAGCAAAGAATTTCGACTTTTTCCAAATTTTGCAGGCCTGTGTTATTAGAACTTACCCAACCCTGCTGCAAATAAAAAAAAACTAAATTAAACTTTTTCTACTTCACATTTAATATTCTAAAACAAAACCTAATAATTTCCTTAACCATATTTTCTTATTGTTATAAAAGCTCTTAATCTTCATTAGCTGGCACTATCTGTCTCTTTTACTCTCACACGCAATAGTTAAAGCAACACAGGTTTTTTTTAAATTCCCTTCTTCTTAATTTCCTTTTCCACTTCGTTTTAGTTTCTTAAAATTTACAAAGTGCGTGAATGTCTTAAAAAAATGCTCCCTTAAATAAATTAAAAAGCTAGTAAAAAGTGTTAAAACAATTGTAATTTTTATAAATAAATAAAATTAAAACGGTATTCAATTATATTATTAAAAAATCTAAGCACAAAGTTGAACGCAACTTGGTAAAAACGGTGATATAAAGTTTTTTCAATAAAAGCAGAGCTAACTACAGCGCAGTCTCTGTTGGTTTAAAGTGGTTGAAATCGCCGCGGTTGTAGGCAGCTTTATGTGAGTTGTGTCGTGTTGTTTTTGGAAGAGTGAGTTTGTTGCGCTGTTACAACAAAAACGGCGCAGTCTCTGTTGTTCTAAAGATGTTTGAAGTTGTGGGCAGCATCAAGTGAGTTGTGTCGAGTTGTTTTTTTTTTTTTGGAAGTGTGAGTTTGTTTGTGTAGTTTGTAAGGAAATAAAAGAAAAGTCAATAAGAAAAAGAGAAAATTGTCTTAGCTAAAAGCAAATTAAAAGAAAGAGAAAAGGGTTTGTTTTGTTTTGGTAAATTAAAAGAAGTAAATATGTAATTAAAGATGTATAATTTCCACAAAATATGGCCTGTTTTTATTACAAATGTGCAAAAATTAAATTAAATGAAAATTAATAAAAGAAATATAAAACAAGTAAGAGTGCTATATTCGGCTATGCCGAATATTATATACCCTTCACCATGGTTGCGAAGAACAGTAGTTTATATATATATATATCTAAGTATATCTAAAATTAAGATTTAGATTCTAAATATGTATTTATATATTAATCGCTTAAGGTCGTTATACACTATCCCACAAAGTCTTAAGTATTTTATGGAAATGCTTCCCTGATCTAATTATAGTTTAAAAATTAAAAAAAAAAACAAATAACCATAACAACTTATCACGACAGGGCTGTATTTTACTCAAAATACGTAAGACTTGTGTGATAGTGTAAAACAGCTTTAAATTGCATTTAATTATATGCACAAGTTTGCGTGGTATCAAATATATTAAGAAACAAAGTTAGTTATAATAAAAAAGAGTAATTTTTGGGATTTCAGTATTTTGATTATAACTTAGCCAATTTTTATCCGATTTGATAGATTTATATACCGACGTGTTAAAGAAGAAATTTACCATTTACTTGGGTTATAAAACTTGGACTCAGGAAGATCTATGGTTCCCGTAAATGAATATTTTTCAAAAAAAATTTATATTTTATTCACAACTTTTTCTTATCTGAACCGATTTTCCCGAGTTTTTCAGAAAATCTTTTCTAATAAAGATTTCTGATCTTTTAATATATAAGGCGTATCCATAGAATATATAATAGCCCTAAAATTTAAGTTTTTATAAAAATTTTGATGTTTTTTACCCTATTTTATGAGTATTTTACTCATAACTTGCCCATTTTTTAACCGATTTTACAGACTTATATACGTGTTAAAGAACAAATTTTCCATTAATTTGAACTATAAAAGTTGGACTCGGGAAGATCTATGGTTCCAGATGAAAAAATTTATTTGG
Source organism: Pollenia griseotomentosa (assembly GCA_963931875.1). Taxonomy (NCBI): domain Eukaryota; kingdom Metazoa; phylum Arthropoda; class Insecta; order Diptera; family Polleniidae; genus Pollenia; species Pollenia griseotomentosa. The sequence goes on from OZ007560.1 coordinate 223,350,012, forward strand.
CCATAACTTTTTCGTATCTAAACCGATTTTTCCGATATTTTCAGAAAATATTTTCTACTAAAGATTTCCGATCTTTTGATATATAATGCGTAACCATAGGTCATATGACATTCCAAAAAATCAGGTTCTTATACAATTTTTGATATTTTTTGTACGTCCACTTCTCCAATCCCGCCCAAATTTTGTGGGATGTTGTGTATTGATAACTTAAATGTTTGTACCTAATTTGGCTCTTGCCGTTCTCCAGATATACAGAAAAAAGTATAAAAATACAACAACAAGGAATTTTTGGAAAAAAGTAGAGGTAGTCGTGGTTTTTTGCTCATATCTCAGCCATTTTAGGACCGATCTGGCTTTATTTCAATAGCAAAATCATAATAAGAACTAAGCCCCCATCATGACTGGGAGCTTCGGAAACCCCATTTCAACAGACAGACGGACGGGCGGAAAGACGGACAGAAGGACAACCGGATTTAAATTTCCCTTCTCATAAGGATCCAGACTGTATACACTTTATAGGGTCCAAGATCAATATTGAAGAAATTACAAACGGAATGGAAAAGTTATATATACCCTTTTACCTTCGGTGAAGGGTATAAAAATAAAATATGATTTAATAAAAGTGTAAAGAATTTTTAAGCAGTTTTAAAGAAAGTTATTGATTTTTATAAGGAGAGTTTTTCAATATCTACAAAATTTGTAAGGATTTTTAATGCAAAAATAAAATTTTGTTAAAAAAAAATTCTTGCGTCCGGCCGAAGGCCCACCATGCCATGCTATCTATCGCAATTTTTTGAACCAAAACGGTATAATTTTTCGTATTTTGAAATTCTGGATTTTTAAACTTGGGATTTTGAAATTCAGGATTTAAAATTTAAGATTTTAAGTTTCGGGCATATAAACCCAACCAAAATTTTTAATATAACTTTTTTAGCGTTTTTTTTTTTAAATTTTAACTTATTTTGTTGGGGTTAAAATTCTTTAGAAATTTTGAGGTGATTTTTTATAATGAACCAAATTTATGGTCATATTTCATTTTATTTTCAGGACTATTTTAAAATTTTTGGGGATAATTTTTCATAAAAAAAATGGGGTCATATTGCATAATGAAAAAATTTCGCTGCGACAAATTTTATATAAAAATTTCTAGGGAAAGTATCAAAATCCCTTATTCTTATATCAAAGAGGGGGAAAATGTGTTAAGAAAATCATGTTGAATATTTCAAAAAAAAAAATTCATTAAATTTTTTTAAAAAAGTTAAACTTTTTTTTTTCTTCCTTGGAATAGTTAAGTCAAGATATAAAATTCTATTTAATTATCATGACACTGACTTCACCAAATTGTCGATTTTTGTTGCTCTTTTTCCTCTATTTTATCAGGGTTAAATTTTAAATTTGTGTTATTAGAACTTACCCATCCCTGCCTCAAATAAAAACCAAATAAATTGAACTTTTTCTACTTCACATCTAATATTCTAAAACAAAACCTAATAATTTCCTTAACCATATTTTCTTATTGTTATAAAAGCTCTTAATCTTCATTAGCTGGCACTATCTGTCTCTTTTACTCTCACACGCAAAAGTTAAAGCAACACAGGTTTTTTTTTTAATTCCCTTCTTCTTAATTTCCTTTTCCACTTCGTTTTAGTTTCTTAAAATTTACAAAGTGCGTGGATGTCTCAAAAAATGCTCCCTTAAATCAATTAAAAAGATAGTAAAAAGTGTTAAAACAATTGAAATTTTTATAAATAAATAAAATTAAAACGGTATTCAATTATATTATTAAAAAATCTAAGCACAAAAATGAACGCAACTTGGTAAAAACGGTGATATAAAGATTTTTCAATAAAAGCAGAGCTAACTACAGCGCAGTCTCTGTTGGTTTAAAGTGGTTGAAATCGCCGCGGTTATAGGCAGCATTATGTGAGTTGTGTCGTGTTGTTTTTGGAAGAGTGAGTTTGTTGCGCTGTTACAACAAAAACGGCGCAGTCTCTGTTGTTCTAAAGATGTTTGAAGTTGTGGGCAGCTTCAAGTGAGTTGTGTCGAGTTGTTTTGTTTTTGGAAGTGTGAGTTTGTTTGTGTAGTTTGTAAGGAAATAAAAGAAAAGTCAATAAGAAAAAGAGAAAATTGTCTTAGCTAAAAGCAAATTAAAAGAAAGAGAAAAGGGGTTGTTTTGCTTTTTTTGTTGGTAAATTAAAAGAAGTAAATATGTAATTAAAGATGGATAATTTCCACAAAATATGGCCTGTTTTTATTACAAATGTGCAAAAATTAAATTAAATGAAAATTAATAAAAGATATATAAAACAAGTAAGAGTGCTATATTCGGCTATGCCGTATATTATATACCCTTCACCATGGTTGCGAAGAACAGTAGTTTATATATATATCTAAGTATATCTAAAATTAAGATTTAGATTCTAAATATGTATTTATATATACATATTTATACATATATGTAGTATTAATCGCTTAAGGTCGTTATACACTATCCCACAAAGTCTTAAGTATTTATGGAAATGCTTCCCTGATCTAATTATAGTTTAAAAATTAAAAAAAAACAAACAATAACAACTTATCACGACAGGGCTGTATTTTACTCAAAATACGTAAGACTTGTGTGATAGTGTAAAACAGCCTTAAATTGCATTTAATTATATGCACAAGTTTGCGTGGTATCAAATATATTAAGAAACAAACTTAATTATAATAAAAAAGAGTAAATTTTGGGATTTCAGTATTTTGATTATAACTTAGCCAATTTCTGATATTTTAATATATAAGGCGTATCCATAGAACATATAATAGCCCTAAAATTTAATAGTTTTTATAAAAATTTTCATTTTTTTTACCCTATTTTATTTTACTTATAACTTGCCCATTTTTTAACCGATTTTACAGATTTATATACCGACGTGTTAAAGAACAAATATTCCATTAATTTGAACTATAAAAAATGGACTCGGGAAGATCTATGGTTCCCGATGAAAAAATTTATTTGGCCATAACTTTTTCGTATCTAAACCGATTTTTCCGATATTTTCAGAAAATATTTTCTACTAAAGATTTCCGATCTTTTGATATATAATGCGTAACCATAGGACAGTCCAAAAATTCAGGTTCTTATACAATTTTTGATATTTTTTGTACGGGAGGTACCACGTCCACTTCTCCAATCCCGCCCAAATTTTGTGGGATGTTGTGTATTGATAACTTAAATGCTTGTACCTAATTTGGTAACTATGGCTCTTGCCATTCTCCAGATATACAGAAAAAAGTATAAAAATACAACAACAAGGAATTTTTGGAAAAAATTAGAGGTAGTCGTGGTTTTTTGCTCATATCTCAGCCATTTTAGGACCGATCTGGCTGTTTTTTAATAGCAAAACTATAATAAGAACCAAGCCCCCATAATTTCTGGGAGCTTCGGAAATCCCATTTCAACAGACGGACGGACGGGCGGAAAGACGGACAGAAGGACAACCGGATTTTAACTTCCTTTCTCATACGGATCCAGACTGTATACACTTTATAGGGTCCAAGATCAATATTGAAGAAATTACAAACGTAATGAAAAAATTATATATACCCTTTTACCTTCGGTGAAGGGTATAAAAATAAAATAAGATTAAATAAAAGTGTAAAGAATTTTTAAGCAGTTTTAAAAAAAGTTATTGGTTTTTATAAGGTGAGTTTTTCAATATCTACAAAATTTTAAAGTATTTATAATGCAAAAAAAAAATGTTGTTAAAAAAAAATTCTTGCGTCCGGCCGAAGGCCCACCATGCCATGCTATCTATCGCGATTTTTTGAACCAAAACGGTATAATTTTTCGTATTTTGAAATTCTGGATTTTTAAACTTGGGATTTTAAATTTGGGATTATAAGCTTCGGGCATATAAACCCAACCCAAATTTTTAATATAACTTTTTTTGCGTTTTTTTGTTAAATTTTAACTTTTTTTGTTGGGGTTAAAATTCTTTAAAAATTTTTAAAAATGAACCAAATTTATGGTCATATATCATTTTATTTTCAGGACTATTTTAAAATTTTTGGGGTTAATTTTTCATTAAAAAAATGGGGTCATATTGCATAATGAAAAAATTTCGCTGCGACAAATTTTATATAAAAATTTCTAGGGAAATTATCAAAATCCCTTATTCTTATATCAAAGAGGGGGAAAAATGTGTTAAGAAAATCATGTTGAATATTTCTAAAAAAAATTCATTAAAATTTTTGAAAAATATTCAACATTTTATTTTTCGAATTTATTCTATGAGCTAAATTTCAGTTATGTATTTTATAAAGCTTTTTTGTAATAGTTCTATTCCTTAAATTTTTAGGAATGACTTTTATACACCACCAGACTATTATATTGTATTTTCTTGTTACATTTTACCTTAGCTATCCATTGGATAGCAATGAAGTATATTGTATGTACAGAAAAATTTACAAATATTAGACACCAGCAGAATGTAATGCATTTTCTGGCCCGCTACGGCCTTCGTCAGCATTCTTTGTGTCACACTGGATAGTGATACTTTATAAATTGAATGTATTTAACTCAACTATTTTAACAAATAGAAACTGGGAATTATTTCCTTTCGTAGGTTACTTTATATTATATTCAACATTTTATTTTTCGAATTTATTCTATGAGCTAAATTTCAGTTATGTATTTTAAAAATTTAAGGAATAGAACTATTACAAAAAAGCTTTATAAAATACATAACTGAAATTTAGCTCATAGAATAAATTCGAAAAATAAAATGTTGAATATAATATAAAGTAACCTACGAAAGGAAATAATTCCCAGTTTCTATTTGTTAAAATAGTTGAGTTAAATACATTCAATTTATAAAGTATCACTATCCAGTGTGACACAAAGAATGCTGACGAAGGCCGTAGCGGGCCAGAAAATGCATTACATTCTGCTGGTGTCTAATATTTGTAAATTTTTCTGTACATACAATATACTTCATTGCTATCCAATGGATAGCTAAGGTAAAATGTAACAAGAAAATACAATATAATAGTCTGGTGGTGTATAAAAGTCATTCCTAAAAATTTAAGGAATAGAACTATTACAAAAAAGCTTTATAAAATACATAACTGAAATTTAGCTCATAGAATAAATTCGAAAAATAAAATGTTGAATATAATATAAAGTAACCTACGAAAGGAAATAATTCCCAGTTTCTATTTGTTAAAATAGTTGAGTTAAATACATTCAATTTATAAAGTATCACTATCCAGTGTGACACAAAGAATGCTGACGAAGGCCGTAGCGGGCCAGAAAATGCATTACATTCTGCTGGTGTCTAATATTTGTAAATTTTTCTGTACATACAATATACTTCATTGCTATCCAATGGATAGCTAAGGTAAAATGTAACAAGAAAATACAATATAATAGTCTGGTGGTGTATAAAAGTCATTCCTAAAAATTTAAGGAATAGAACTATTACAAAAAAGCTTTATAAAATACATAACTGAAATTTAGCTCATAGAATAAATTCGAAAAATAAAATGTTGAATATAATATAAAGTAACCTACGAAAGGAAATAATTCCCAGTTTCTATTTGTTAAAATAGTTGAGTTAAATACATTCAATTTATAAAGTATCACTATCCAGTGTGACACAAAGAATGCTGACGAAGGCCGTAGCGGGCCAGAAAATGCATTACATTCTGCTGGTGTCTAATATTTGTAAATTTTTCTGTACATACAATATACTTCATTGCTATCCAATGGATAGCTAAGGTAAAATGTAACAAGAAAATACAATATAATAGTCTGGTGGTGTATAAAAGTCATTCCTAAAAATTTAATTAATAGAACTATTACAAAAAAGCTTTATAAAATACATAACTGAAATTTAGCTCATAGAATAAATTCGAAAAATAAAATGTTGAATATAATATAAAGTAACCTACGAAAGGAAATAATTCCCAGTTTCTATTTTTGAAAAATGTTAAACTTTTTTTATTCTTCCTAGGAATAGTTAAGTCAAGATATAAAATTCCATTTAATTGTCACGACACTGACTTCACCAAATTATCGTTTTTGTTGCTCTTTTTCCTCTATTTTTTTCAGGGTTCAATTTTTTTTACTAAAATTAGTTCGTTGGAATGCCTAGTTTGTGCATACATTGAAGGAGGAATTCAAAAAAACATTATTTTAAATATCCTTGCAATACAAGTAAGATATCTTGATATCCTCACAAAATTGATTCTATTTAATCCAAAGAGAGATTTGTGTAGATTAAAAATCCAGAAACTTTTTTAAAGCTTTTAGGGTAATTTGTGACATATTAAGCGAATAATAAAAAAAGTGATGTTAATAATGCAAATATTAAATGTCACTATATCTTTCCAACTAAAGCTGCTGGACAACACATTAAAAAACAAAATAATGCGGCAGGCAAAGCAAAGCAAAGAATTTCGACTTTTTCCAAATTTTGCAGGCTTGTGTTATTAGCACTTACCCATCCCTGCTGCAAATAAAAAAAAACTAAATTGAACTTTTTCTACTTCACATCTAATATTCTAAAACAAAACTAATAATTTCCTTAACCATATTTTCTTATTGTTATAAAAGCTCTTAATCTTCATTAGTTGGCACTATCTGTCTCTTTTACTCTCACACGCAAAAGTTTAACCAACAGGTTTTTTAAAATTTCCTTCTTAATTTCCTTTTCCACTTCGTTTTAGTTTCTTAAAATTTACAAAGTGCGTGAATGTCTTAAAAAAATGCTCCCTTAAATTAATTAAAAAGATAGTAAAAAGTGTAAAAACAATTGAAATTTTTATAAATAAATAAAATTAAAACGGTATTCAATTATATTATTAAAAAATCTAAGCACAAAGTTGAACGCAACTTGGTAAAAACGGTGATATAAAGTTTTTTCAATAAAAGCAGAGCTAACTACAGCGCAGTCTCTGTTGGTTTAAAGTGGTTGAAATCGCCGCGGTTGTAGGCAGCATTATGTGAGTTGTGTCGTGTTGTTTTTGGAAGAAGGAGTTGCGCTTGGTTGTGGGCTGCTCATGTGAGTTGTGTCGTGTGGTTTTTTTTTTTTTTTTGGAAGTGTGAGTTTGTTTGTGTAGTTCGTTAGGAAATAAAAGCAAAGTTAAAAAGAAGAAAATTGTCTTAGCTAAAAGCAATTGAAATGAATGAGAGAAGTGTTTGTTGTGGTTTTTTGTTGGTAATTTAAAAAAAGTAAATATGTAATTAAAGATGGATATTTTCCACAAAATATGGTCTGTTTTTATTACAAATGTGCAAAAATTAAATTAAATTAAATGAAAATAGTAAAAGAAATATAAAAAAATATAATAAGATTAAATAAAAGTGTAAAGAATTTTTAAGCAGTTTTGAAGAAAGTTATTGATTTTTATAAGGTAAGTTTTTCAATATCTACAAAATTTTAAAGATTTATAATGCAAAAATAAAATTTTGTTAAATATTTTTTTTTTTGTTAATGTGATTTTAAGACATAGAGAACTATGACTACAATAAATTTATTGGTAATATTTTTAGGCGATAGTTAAGCTTTGCCTATACATCGATATCGGCGATATTTTCTTGTCGATATGACGATAGGTTTAAACTTTTTTTAAGTTTTTTAAGAAGCGAACTAATTTTCAATGATTTTTTTTTTGGATTTTAATAAATAGCGAAATAAAATATTTAGGAACAAAGCAGAAAATCAAAGCAGAATAGTTAAATTTTTTCTTTCAAATCTCAACCGTTTTGGTTTTTCACCATAGCACTGAGATACATTTCATCTAAAACCTCAAATTTGTTTTTATTTTTGATTTAAAAAAAAAAATAAAGATGCAATTTAATACCATGTTCGCACGACAGCGTTTTTTCGTAATTCGCTCTCTCATTCGTAATTCACAGCCTAATTATGATCCAAATTACATAATTCGTCATACAAAATTTTGAGAGCGGAATATCTCATTTGTACGTAATTCAATTTTTATTACCCTGTAGACTACTTTAAAATCAATGTGATCTCTAATTTTTATCGGTTTTTTTCCATCACCAGCTGTCAAAGCACTAAAAAAACAAACAAAATATTCTATTTACTGGGAAAATAAATAAAGTATGTATTTCTTTGAAATAATATTTTTTACTTACTTTTTCTTTTTATTCTTAATACAAGTTACCTCAAAAAAACAATTAAATTAAGCAATAAACAATATTAATAATAATAAGAAGAAGAAGAAAAACTGTCAAAACCGATCAGGAATATGCCGTGCGAACATGGTAATTCAAATAAGTAATTAAAGTGGAGAGCGAAGTAATCCAAAGCACCGTGCGAACAAGGCATAAGATCTAACGCTTCAAAACATTGTAATTATAAATTTCGATCACTTTGTACAGAGTACTTTGACTGTGGGTGTGCCGAAAAGTTAGCATATTTCATTATTAGTTTTGATTTCAATTATTTGGCTCTTCAACAACAAAATCAGTGAAGCCTACATTTCGATATTTGTCATACAAATAAAACTTTTGCTTCGGTCTTTGAAACTGACACTCTTTTAAGTCAATTCACATTATTTTTGATAATTTTTACTGTTTACGATGCATTGAACCGCTCAATAATGTAATAAAAAGGTTAAGATGATTTAAAATCAATCTGATTTTTGACTTTTTTTTTGGATAACAAATCATTTTAATTTTCCACAGAGTGTCCTTTGGGTTCATTACACTATGTCTAATGTTTTTCCAATTTTTGTAAAATTTTTGTATTAAAACTACTACAGTTTTTAATGCGTTAGGCCGAATAATTGTGGGACTGCCTTCGTAGAACTTCCTTCTGTTTATTTCTTAAACTCACCTTTCCAGTCTCCATTCTTTTAATTCCCAAATAAAACACTTTACAATGCAATAAATTATTTTGTTTGATATAATTCTATTTTATTTTTTTATAATACAATCTTTTATTTGTTAAAAGCTTAAGATTTTTTTTTTATATTTAAAAGATTTTTAATAACTGTTTTGTTTTTTTTTCTTTTTTGTTTTGTTTAAGGAAATATTTGAAATAAAGCTTTTGTTATTTGTTTACAATTTAAAATGTATTTTTTTAATATGATTTTATATACAATATTATTTTTAAAATTTACCTGTAAATATTTACAAGAGGTTTTTTAACAAGGTTTTATTTTAATAGTTCATTAAACTACAAGCATTAAAAGAGCAACAAGAAAACTTATAAAATAAAAAATTCAAGTAACAAATGAATAAAAGACATTTTTGGGGTTTTGTTTTTGTAAATATTTTGATTTTTAATAACTGTTTTGTTTTTTTTTTTCTTTTTTGTTTTGTTTAAGGAAATATTTGAAATTCAGCTTTTATTAGTTGTTTACAATTTTAAATGTATTTTTTTAATATGATTTTATATACAATATTATTTTTAAAATTTACCAGTAAATATTTACAGAAGGTTTTTTTAACAAGGTTTTATTTTAATAGTTCATTAAACTACAAGCATCAAAAGAGCAACAAGAAAATTTATAAAGTAATAAATTTAAGTAACAAATGAATAAAAGACATTTTTGGGTTTTTTTTTTTTTTGTAAATATTTTTGATGCCATTTTTTTCGTAGCACTCATTTATAATTAAGAGATTTTTTGGGTTTCAGTAGAGAGAAAAAAAAATATAATTTTATTTCCTTTCTTCACAACAATATGCCAACAAGGACCTTTGTCAAATATAAATGTTTTCATTTACCAACAAAACCCTCTAACCCTCAAACATTTGCCTTCTGTATTTTCAAAAAGGATTTATTTAACAAATTGAGTAAATCCTTTAAGGATACATAAAAAGTTGTCATATATAATTTGTTTGTATTTCTATGAGAGGTGTTTATGGCTTTTGATTGCAAATGGACTTTATCATTTTAAGAATTTTGTACTTAAAAAAAATTATTTGTTAATTTCTTAAATAATACCCAAAAAGCAATTTGGCTGGAAATCAAGTGCAAAACAATTGGTATTTAAGTTCGAATTTCAAGTTTCAAGGGTTGAGATATTCTTTTGTTACACTTTATTTTAATATCATTCTCCAGTAAAATGGGAATTTGAAATCAAAGATTATTAGTGAAATATTTTGAAACTTAAATAGCATTTACATAAAAACACTTTTGAACTTAATTTTATGCCCTGTTTAATTTTAAGCATTTGAAATTTTATTTTTGAGTGTTGGGTAAAATGTGGAAAGTTATTTGTATAAAATCTTATTAAAACAAATCAGAAAGTATAGGCGGTCAAGCACGACAATATCGTAACACAGTTATTAAAAAAAAATTTCGAGAGTGCTTGGGACCCATGGGCTATCATGGACTCGCCAAAACAATATATAAAGGGTGGTTAAATTTCAAGGGCCGATGTTGATTTTGAATAAAACACAAACTATTTAGGAAATTATTGTAATTTTATTTTATTATGATATATTGGTATTACTCAATTATGTATGGAACAAAATATCGGCCAAATGGGCGCCGCGACCACGGCGGCACACCTCCATCCGATGGTCCAAATTTTCGATGACCCTGAGGCATAATGGAGGTTCCATGCCGTTAATGTGCCGAATTATCTCATCCTTTAGCTCTTGAATTGCTGCTGGCTTATCGACGTACACCTTTTCTTTCAAATAACCCCAAAGAAAAAAGTCCAACGGTGTCAAATCACATGATCTTGGCGGCCAATTGACATCGCCATTACTTGAGATAACACGGCCATTGAATTTGTTGCGCAAAAGAGCCATTGTTTCGTTAGCTGTGTGGCAAGTGTCACCGTCCTGCTGAAACCACATATCGTCCACATCCATATCTTCCAATTCGGGCCATAAAAAGTTCGTTATCATCTCACGATAGCGAACACCATTCACAGTAACTGCCTGACCGGCCTCATTTTGGAAAAAATACGGCCCGATGATGCCGCCAGCCCATAAACCGCACCAAACAGTCACTCTTTGTGGGTGCACTGGTTTTTCGACAATCACTCTTAGATTATTATTCGCCCAAATGCGGAAATTCTGCTTATCGACAAATCCACTGAGGTGAAAATGTGCCTCATCACTGAAGATGATTTTCTTCGAAATTTATCATCCATTTTCATTATAAGTCTGGATAACTTTAACACGTTGTTGGATTGTGTATCTCTCCATGGTTCAAATTGAGTAAGTCTGAAATAGAGAAATGTCAAATAAAATTCGGAAAAAAACTTGGCGTTTAGGTGTGGTTCACATTCAACATCGGCCCTTACAATTTAACCACCCTTTATATAAATATATAAAATATATAATTGGGGTATTCACAAGGTGTGCTATCATGTTATATTGTCATAATGTTCTAACATTTTACAATGGCTTAAAAATATTGTTGTTGCTTTGTTAACAAAAAGTTTCTTAAATTAACAGAACTTTGCTTGCTATGTTTATTGTGCTGTCGTAATTAATCAGAAGAGACCTAAGCTGAACGGCTGAGCTGAGCCGAGCCGCATTAGTTTTTGTAGCCGTCGCCGTTGATGGTATAGTTTTATCCGGCTAACATCCGAATTTAACCTGCGGCTAGCAATTTTTGCAATAAAACACTTGCGGTGTCAAATTAGATTGGCTTAGGACTGATTTAAATTTAAAATAGCACACTAAACTATGAGGGGTTGTTCACAATAATCGTATTTTTTTATGTTATTATTTTAAGGCATTATGACTCTATGACACCTTGTTAATCGCCCAAATATATAAGAACATATAACTGAGAAGAGGCAAATGTGAAGGCTATTCTGAACATTTTAACTTTAGAAAATTTCTTTTATTTAAAGTTTAAATTTAATACCAAACTGCCTTCGCTTTTTGTTATGCTAAACAGAAGTGTTAACTAAAATATTTAAATAAATAAAAATAAGTGCCTTGTGAAATCCTCACAGTACGAAATAGATCTACATTTTTCAAATAGAAACATTTTACAAGCATTTCTCTTGATCCTTTCTATCCGGTTGAAAAAGAACAAATTGATGGTTTAATACTTTACTCGACTGAATTTCCCAAATTTAGCTATTTAAAGAAAACAGAAAACGGGTTTAATACCACCCACTGTGCGCATTTTCCAAACATTGATTATTGCTATCTACTTGGTTTCATTTAATACCTGCTTTTTCTCCCAGCAAGAATATTTTAATGTTTAAACATTTGTACATTTTCTTGTTACATCAATTTAAACAGTATGTACGTACTACTTCCTCTGCTAGACCTGACTTTGATTAATGTAGAATTTCGAAACGAACACGTTTATTTAAACTCATATACCTACACATATGCTTTTAAAAACATTATATGCTAATGCTTATAATTTGTTCTATTTAGTTTTCTCTTTGGCTTTTCCTTAAGTTATTGTCGTGGTCCTGTTAACATTTTGTTTATTGTACATCATAAATATTCAAAAACTAGAGTTATAAACTGTTCATATGCACAGAATACAAAGTGTTCCATAACAAAACGATCTAAATCTACTTTTTAGGAAGTTTTTTGTTTTAAACAAATTTAATTTTACACTTATTAAACGTATTTGTTATAAAATACAAAAATAAAAGTTAAAGCTTCGTTCACAATAGGCAGCAAACTTTTCACTGATGTTCACAATAGAGAAACAATTTTTTTTTCTCAACAACACACATTTGCAATTAAAAACCCATTTGCAAAATGATGTATTTATTATTACTAGTGTTTGCCTAATGGTCAAAATTCGACCATAAATTTGTATGTAAATATGAATGATACATAGTTCATCTAAGTATATATGAATTTATATGTTTCGAGCATTTATTTTTTCCGTCCTCCGATTTGGCAAGGGACCAACCTCCGGTTCATACTTTATCTTCTATGTGAGTTAATTTAATTTTGTAAGTTCAATATAAAAAATATCTGAAAATATCAATTAAAAAACAAAAAACTATTAAAAAGTCTCCTTAATAGATTCTCATCCACTCAAGACATGTTTAATTTTATGTTTCAAAGTACCAGATGTAGAACGAAAGAGTACCGAAAAGCCCCCTCTTATACTTTCCTATTCACTCTGGACCATGCATGTTTATTTTTATCTTTGTAGGTCGAATATTAACAAAAATTCAAAAAGTACCAGATGAAAAACAAAAAGTACCAACATTTTTTATCTTATAGGTTCTCATTTACTCAGTAACCTGCACCTATACTATTATACTTCTAAAGTTTAATATTATAGACAATTTAAAAATTATTACATGATGCACGGAAAAGTAAAAGAAATTTAATTTTCCTTATTTGATAATGGAAAAAACTAATTTTTTTAGTCTGCATATGTGTTAGTAGCAAATTTGAACGCTTATAACTCTAAAATTATTGAACAGATTTTTATAAAATATATATTGTGCACTTTTATGAGTAAATACCTTTCAAATGTCGTATATTTTGTTCAAATCGGTTCACATACAGAGGAGGAAAGTGCTCTTAACTGTTTTTCCTTTGCCGATTTATATACATATAGATTTTTAAAACATTTTGTTGAAATTTTCATTCAAAACTAAATAAATTAATTATAAACGTCACCTTTAATTTCATACAAATTGTTGCTGAAGTCAACTTTAGTTACATTTTTAAAAAAATTTTAGTTTAGTTTTTGTTCTAAAAATGATTGGAAAATATATGAAATACTTTGGGAAGAAAAAAGATAGAAAAAAATCGAAATTGTTTCTCTGATTGTGAACGAAGCTTTAAGCTTTGTTCTAGTTGAGTCAACTAGAACTTCAGCAACAATTTGTATGAAATTGCTTCTGACGTTTAAAATAATTGTATTTAGTTTTGAATGAAAATTTTAACAAAATGTTGTAAAAAATAATAATAAATGCATAATATTGTTGTGGCTAAAATTTGCAAACGGTTTCTTAATGCAAATTGTGTAAGGTTGCAAAATAAATTGTTGCTCTATTATGAACACCAAGTAAAAATGTTTTTTTTTGATTGTGAACGAAGCTTAATTCGTTTGCTGTAATTAAGCACTAACAATTTACTGTAGATGAATATCAAACATTTCCATATCAATGAAATTATTACCTTTGATATATAAGTGAAATGTCCGTAGAAACAAGAAATCGAATTCGAGTAACATTAAAATTGAACAAAACAGCATTAAAAATATTCCCTTTATAAAGATTGGTATTCCTCATAACTTAAGGAGGGAAAACTTTCATACAGCCATGTCACAGAGTACAATTCCGTTCGGAATCGAAGAAAACCTATTTATTTATTGATAGAAAATGTATTTTGATATTTTTTTTCGGCATTTTAGATACAGAAAACTCCCATTCCGTTCATGAAAACAAAAATGGTTTCATTTAAAAAAATTTTTTCTTCATTTTCTGCAGCAGCAAAATACGAAATGAATTCCGTTTCCGAACGGATTTGTACTCTGTGACATGGCTAATTGTTGCTGTTTTGTTTATTTTATGTTTCCGAGTTGCAAGACAATTCCTCATGTTTCTAGTTTCTATGCGCATTTCAGTGGTTGCTTAGGCCAGATCATCAGGAAACAATTTCCCAAAAAAAATTTTAGAAAAGCCGAATTTATTAGCAAATAAAACTGCAGAGTGAATGAGAATTGCAAACACTCAAAAAGCTTTATTATTTGCAAAGATATCAAAGCTTAAACAAAATATCAACAATAAACAGTAAGTTTATCATTTCTTACATTCCTCACTACAATTGGTTGGAGTTCTACCGACATTAATTGTAGTTGTAGGTGGATTAAGAAAAAAAAATAAAAAAAACTGTTTTATTTTTTTTGCAAAAAAATCAAAATAAAGCAATTTGTCAGTTCAGTTTTTTATACACGTGCACTTGCAAACTTATTATCAAAGTTATTCTTGGCAATACGTTATTTTTCTTAAATAAGATTTTATTTGTTGTGCTTTTCTAAAATTTTCTTGGAAAATGTTTCCTTTTGATCTGGCCTTAACAACCAGTGAAATGCGCACAGGAACTAGCTTATCCTCCAACAATAAATTCCAGTGTTTTTATCAAGAATATAAATTGGGAATTTTGCACAACAAACAAAATCTTATAAATAAAAAATTATGCATTTTCAAGAATAACTTTGATAATTAATTTATTTTCCTGATATTTATACATTATAATTACAATAATTAAGTTCTTCATATTGAGTTAAAAGAATATATTAAAATTCCTTATATATATACCCAAAAAAAGTTTCTTTCGTAACACAAGCCTGAAAATTCGTGTGAATATTTTCAGTTGGAAACACAGCTGTGCAACAAAAACACCAGTTTCAATACTTGCAACGTGAAATGAAAGTAGACTAGAATGAAAGTAGGGCCCCTAAAGTTTTTGAATTTTTTGAAAAGGCGTTTGGCTTAAGTCAAAAAAATTTACTAAATGTACTTCTGAGCTAAAAAATAATTTCGGATGTCTTCAGTAGAATCGTATGGCGATTCTTTTCTTAGAATCTATTAACCCTATAACACTCATTTTAAGGGGTCATTTTTGTTTTTTTTTTGACCTCCACACTAAGACGGCACTTTAGAGGGTTAAAATGCTCTACGAATATTTTCTGCATCAAATTTCACTAGGGGTCTTTTAACACCAAAAGTTCGTGCAATATATTTTAAACGGATTTTCGAAATTCCGGGCCTTGAAATTTTTAAATTTTTCGAAGAACCGTTTTACATACATTGCACGATACAGTATCACTATTTTAACGAAGAACAGAACAATATATAATGTTCGGCTCTTTAAAGCATATTTCTTGTTTCGCTGGTTGTTAGCAAACAACAATGCCGAATCTGCGTGATGAATAATTATACCTTCAAATAAGCTAATAGGTTCATAGACCGGCATTTCTTGGGGAACACATTATTGATTCGAATAAAATTTATACTCTCTCTCTCCTGGCAGAATAAATCTATCTATATCGTTTTGTTATGGAAATCTTCATATCTACCCAGTAGTTCTGAAAGTGAATATTAACATTTTCTTGTTTACGTATTTTGAAGTGTGTGTGTGTGTCTGATTATTATGTAAAATATATTTTCATATTTATTCGAATGTGTATTCTAAGTCAAATAACAATTTTAAAAGCTTTTATACTTTAATGGTCTCAAGCCAGAAAATGCATTACATGCTGCTGGTATCTAACAGTTGTATAAATTTTCTGTACAATTTACTTCATTGCTAGCCAAAGGATAGCTAAAGCAAGTTTCGTAACAGAAATATACAAAACAAAAATTCTGATAGTGCATAGAAAATATTCCTGGAAAATATTGAAGGAATAAGACTATTAAAGTATAAAGGCTTTTAAAAATTGTAATTTTACTTAGAACACACATTCGAATAAATGTAAAAATTTGTGAAAATAAATGTTACTCACCATGAGAAATAAATTCCCAGATTCTATTTGTTATATAAAATTTAAAATATTATTTATTTAAATCACACTACATTTGTAACCACTTTTAATATAACAAGTAAGAAAGTATAGTCGGTCAAGCCCGACCATATGATACCCTACACCACAGTATTTTAAAACAAATTTTGCGAGAGTGTATGGCTATATGAATATGGATCTATCTATGTTTTAAATTTCATTAAAATCGGTTTGAAAGTTACTGAGAGGCAATTATTGCCCCCATCTCCCCTCGTGGTTCTATTTTCTTAAAAATGCATAGCTTATGTGTCCGTACAAATATGGATCTATCTATGTTTTAAATTTCATTAAAATCGGTTTGATAGTTTCTGAGAGGCAGAAATTGCCCCTACCTATGTGCCAAATTGTATTAAATTATCTCCAAAATTGCGACCTGTACTTTACGCACAAGGTTGCATGAACAGCCAGCCAGCCTGCCAGCCAGCCAGTCGGACGGACATCGTTAGATCAACTCAGAAAGTGATTCTGAGTCGATCGGTATACTTAAAGGTGGTTAAGGTGTTACACACATCAGCACAAATGCATAATACCCTCTCCACAATTGTGGTGTGGGTATAAAAAGGCTTATTTTTTAAACTCATTTTTTCAAATTTTAAAAATTTGTATGAAAATATTTTTAAAGCGAATATAATGTTTTAGAGAATATTCTATTCAAACCACAATGATCCACTTTTCTAGAACTATTATTATAAATAAAAGAGAAATAAGTAAAATAATCAGTAAAAGTTAACAATTTCTGGCAAGTTATTAGCCCATCAGAACTGCTAGGCACAAAGTTGTGCGTGTTTTAAGGTGTTACACACATCAGCACAAATGCATAATACCCTCTCCACAATTGTGGTGTGGGTATAAAAAAGGCTTATTTTTAAAACTCATTTTTTTTAAATTTTAAAAATTTGTATGAAAATATTTTTAAAGCGAATAGAATGTTTTAGAGAATATTCTATTCAAACCACAAAGATCCACTTTTCTAGAACTATTATTATAAATAAAAGAGAAATAAGTAAAATAATCAGTAAAAGTTAACAATTTCTGGCAAGTTATTAGCCCATCAGAACTGCTAGGCACAAAGTTGTGCGTGTTTATAATTGTAAGTACACGCTTAAGATAAAATATAAAAGATAAAATATTCTTTTCTCAGGTGTTTAAGATATGCATGGAAAATAAATAACGAAATTATATCTTGTCGTTTTGCAACATTTTCATGTCGACTTTTTGTGTACGTGTGTGAATGATACAAATTATGACGATTAAACGTTTCACCATACGAAGGAGTAATATATTTAAATAAAATCTCATATTTGTATGTAGACATACTAAAAGCAATTAATACTAAAAATAAAATAAACAATTTCGAAAATGTCTCTTAACTATGAATTTATGGAAACGATTTATGCGTGTGTGAATAAGAATTATAAATAAAATAGTTAAGTGGATTTTTATCAGCCTTGCTTCTATCGGACAGCTACTTATTGCGGAGTTTGGCATAGTGGCTAGAAGAAAAAATCTACTTATTTCACCATTTTCCATGGAAAGAAACCCGTTTAAAATTAATATTTATGATTAATTTCTCATAATCTTTATTTTCTCATAATCTTGGCTAATTGTCTTTATCGGTTCAGGGGAATTTGTTTTTATTTTATTTTTCTACGTTTATCCCTCATATCAAATTACGTTAGTTACCTTCGTGTGTGGTTTTTCACACATATGCAATGTCTGTCTACTTGACTGTGGCGCCATATTACGTTTTTTTTTATCAGATTCATGATTTACGCAACATTAATGAAGTTGGAGATCAACAACAATCCATTCAAAGCTTTGTGTAGTTTGTATTAGCGCTCACTTTATAAAACATACATTGCATGCAGTTCGCAACAATAACAAAAATATTCATACTTGCCGACCGCTAATTTTTTTCTTTAGTGCAAATAACATAGAAACTACATGTGTGTGGAATACCACACACGAGGGTAACTTACGTAAGTTATGAAATATTTCTTTACTAAAAAATAATTTTTTATTAAAAAAAAAAAATATGTTTTCAGTACTTAATTTATATCACTAACAAAGTCAAGAAGTTTATTTAGTGTACCCCAACAATTTTTTGGTTTATCGTGGAAAAATTATTCCTTTTGTATGGTTTTTCACACAAGGATGACTTAAGGGTTATTACAGTAAAAACCCGATAATTCGTACCCCGATAAATCGTAATTCCCGATAATTCGTAATAAACTGTCGGTCCCTTGAAAAAATCTCGTTAATTCGTAAAATTTCCATACATTTTCGGCCCCTCGATAATTCGTAATTTTATAAATCGTAATTGTATGTTAGCTAATAACCACTTATAATTCGTAATAAAAACAACAGGAACATGGAAAGAATAATTTTTTGTTTATCGCTATTTTTTTTCGTTGGTTTTTGCTTTTGCTTGTGTGTGTGTTTATTTTCTTATAATCAGTTTGTTACATAATAAAAAAAAATGTCAAAACGCACGCATAAAACTCTGTCGGTGTTAAAAAAATAACAAATGTTTGCAGCCATTGACAATGGAGAGAAAAAATAGACGTTGCTAAGCGATTTAAAATTCCTCCATCAACTCTTACTTCAGTCCTTTAAAAAAAGAATTTATTATGCAAAAATCTTCAGGCAGTAAGCTCAAGCGCGAAAAACTACCTGAATATCCAGAGCTTGAAGTCTTAAGTTTTATGATTTACACAGGGCCGTTTATTTTATGTTTTTTTTTTTATTGTTTTAGTAAATAAATTGATAAGCCCCGTTAATTCGTATTTATTTTTTTTCAACCCCGTTAAATCGAAACCCCGCTAAATCGAGAACCCCTATAATTCGTAAGAAATGGCCGGTCCCTTGCGATTACGAATTATCGGGAGTCCACTGTATATGGTTAGTAGTATTGTTTACTACAAATAATTGTATGAGTTAGTTTATAACCATAGTATAATAAGTACCAGGTATGTTCATTAGAGAGAGTTTTCATTATTTACCCATGTACACAGAAAAAATTCTCCAAAATTTTTCACCAATTAAAGCATTAATCAAAAATAAAATCAGTTTTAATTAAAAATTTAATCAAGTGAATTAAACGTTTAATTAATACTATTAACTGGTTTAATTGATACTATTAATTTGTTTACTGGTGCAAATTTAATTAATTTTTTAATTAATATCACAAAATTTTTAATTGAAATCAATTTTTATTTTTTTCTGTGTAATGTCAAAATAATTTATTTTATTTCTGACGCTTGTTTTAATTTTTTCCATATTTTCTTTTGTCTGACGTTATATGGGTTTTGAAATTGAGAACAAAATTTCTAATGACTATACCTTGTACTTACTCTACCATGGCTTATAACTATAAAATGTTGCTCTCTTAAACTATGATAAGAAAAGCAAAATCTATATATCGTCATATAAAATGCAAAAGGGCTTATCATTATTTGAAAAAAATTTTCAGGAGCGATAAAACACTTAATAAAAAGCCAACTTTTGTGACTACAAAATTTTTTTTTTCAGGATAATAACCAGAAATTAAAGTTAAAAACAATGAGAAATTTTGTATGGAAAGCAATCATGGTAGTACCTGATTTAGACTTTAGCCTTTGTCGTTCTCTAGATACAGAAAAATAAAAAAAATAGAACAACAGCAACAAGGGATTTATGGGTAAAATAAGAAACAGTCGTGGTGTTTTGCTCATATCTCAGCCATTTTAGGACCGATTAGGCTGATATTCAATAGAAAAATATATCGGAGCATATGTGACATAAAGATGTAACAACCTGGGCGCCATCATTAAAAAAACTTCGCTACCCAGCATATATATACTTTATAGGGCCTAAGACCATTTTTTTTAGAAACTACGAACGGAATGATAAACTAATAAGTCGTCATATAAAACTCAAAAGGGCTTATCATAATTTTAAAGAATTTTTCAGGAGTGATAAGAAACTTAATAAAAAGCGAACTATTGTACTTACAAAAACAGTATTTTCAGGATATTATCTTTAATTCATAACTTTTTAATGATAGTTGCCTTTTTATTAAGTTTTTTATCTCTTCTAAATGTTTTTTTTAAATGATGATAACCCTTTTGCATTTTATGTAACGATATGATATTTTGAACATATAAATAGTCACAGAAAAAATGTACTTAGTTGAAGGCATTTACATACATATATCCATTAAATGGTTTAAAAGACACCTGTCTGGCAAGACTGTCAGCTGTTAAATATTTGCCATCTGGAAGGTTTGCCATTTACGAATATGAATCGTTAAACAACCGAAGAACGCGTACAAATGTTGTGGCTCAAACGTGGCCACTTTTTGAGCATTACAGGGTGATTATGGTCGTCATAATCAAAACACTGTGCAAGAAATTCGCTATATTATAAAGAAATTTGAGGAGATTGTAAGCGTTACTTATGTGGTCAGGGGTTGCATCACCGCAATGTGCGCAGTGCACAAAATATCGCTTCTGCTAGTAAAAGTGTGGCGGATAATTCGAATTGGTCGATTCCATGGCGTTCTCAACAGTAAGGCCTCTCTTACATTTAATCTACGGCCTGAAATTGAAGATTATAAACTGACCCGAATTGAAAGTTATTCTTTTTTGCCGCATACGCCACTGTCCTAAATATTTTTCTAAAAAGTAGCTTTTTGAAAACCATATTTATAAAACTAGAAATCAGATAAAACAATTTTGTAATAATCAGTATTGCTAAAAATAAAATCATAAAACTTTATGTAAATTGACCCATAATTCAACCCAGTACCCATGTTCTGTAATTTTGGTGAGAACTTCTCCCATCGAAAAGATGTGAAACAAAATATTCCATTTCTCGAAAAATGAGAAAAAAGTCTGTCTGTAACTTATGTCGAAAACAATTAAAAGAGATCATAATATCCTACCATCATAATATCCTACTCGAAGTCGGTGTAAAATGGCAGACGTTGAGAACGCCAGTCCAAGATATCGGCAGACGGCTATACCACTGTGTGTTGTTTAATGTGTGTTGTTTGCAAATAGCTTTGAAAACATTAGCATATTTTTTAAAAATGTTAAAAGAAAAATAATTAAACAATGAAGAAATCAGCCAAGAACAAAATATTGACCTCTTCCGTGTTATTATTTTTTGCATTTTGCACTTTTAATATATTTTTGTGTGTCAAAATTTTTTCTCACCCCATTTATATTCGTAAGTTTATAAGAAAGATTTTTTCTGTAAGTTGGCGAATTATTTCTTTACATGACAGCTATTACTCGCCGAAAATGTTACAGACGCAGCTTAGTGAGAAACAGAAACATAGAACAGTTGTTTGTTTTAATTTATGGCATTGTTGTTTCATTTCTCACGTTTCAATGGGGAAGTTTCTCGACGCGGGAGTTACTGAACATGGGCACAGGTCGCAAATGAAGCTTATTGGCGGACTAGATTTAAATAGGACCAAAACAAATTACGATTTTATGAGGTCAGATTTTATTAATAACATTAGAGATTTGTCCGCAAGCGTACAAAACAGCAACTTGAAATTATCGTTTGCTTCATAGGTGTTGCCGTTCAAATTAAAAAAAAAACGGTCATAAAAATGGAATTTTCCAAATAAATGCGTCACAAAAAGGGGGTTTTTTAAAGAGTTTTTTTTTTTATTTTTTCTTGATAAAATTTTATGACATAATTTCGAAAAGAGTGAAAAAGTAGCATGTCTTGTTTTCGAGTGATACAAAAGGGTACGTTACGAAAATCGCTAGGGCCTCTTTAGGGTCAAAACGTCAACGCTGTTCATAAAGAGGAATGCTTCGTTTAACATCGTTCAAATTAAAAAAAAAAACGGTCATAAAAATGGAATTTTCCAAATAAATGCGTCACAAAAAGGGGGTTTTTTAAAGAGTTTTTTTTTTTTATTTTTTCTTGATAAAATTTTATGACATAATTTCGAAAAGAGTGAAAAAGTAGCATGTCTTGTTTTCGAGTGATACAAAAGGGTACGTTACGAAAATCGCTAGGGCCTCTTTAGGGTCAAAACGTCAACGCTGTTCATAAAGAGGAATGCTTCGTTTAACATCGGAGTCTTGTAGAAGAATTTAAACTAAATTATAATTAAAACACATATTATTCATTTCTCTTTTTTAAAGTTCTGTTCTTTTTTCTATTCCTTATTCTACTTTATAATAACGTTCCTTTTTTCAAAATTCTTTTCTGATTTTTCGTTTAAATCTTAATTATCTTTTAAATTTAAATTTAATGTCTTAATCGTATTCCTCTATTCTAGACGTTGTTGTTTTTTTATATTTATTATTAAAACTACGACTACTATTAACTTTTAACTATCGGCGTATGGACATGGTGTTTGTGGGGAATTGTGGTTTGGTTGTGGCCGAAAAGAAACGTTTACACGTTAAACGCCAAAATGCAGCCCGAAAGTCAACACTATAAAAGGCATAAATGAAGGGATTAATGGCACTATTAAACCAGCCCAGCCATGTCAGTACCTTGGCCAACGTACTGCTAACCTGATCCTCATCCAGAAATGGTGTAATTAAATAGTAAATGAAAAATGGTAACCAACAGGCAATGAAACCACCCACCACAATGCTCAGAGTCTGTGTGGTCTTGGTTTCTTTTTTCAGTGATGAAATGCGATTTGACAGTGATTTGTTTGTATAGTTATGTGAGTGTTGGTGGTGATGGGAGCGTAGTTGGGGTGTATGGGGTCTCAAAATGGACGAACCACTGCCTGTTATTATGGAGTCGGGTGTTAAAGTGTTGCCGGGCGAGGTGGTAGTGTTGATGTTGGACGAGGCAGCACTTAAATAGTGTTGATGACGCATACTGTGGGTACGCATGTGTTTGTTGGGGTGTGCATGTTGCTGATAGTGTTGGTGTGGCTGGGTAGTGGGTGTAAATGTCCAAGGATTTTCCATACCCACACCAGCTGTGACCGTTGCCGTAGCTGTAGCCGTGCTTGTTGTACTCGTCATTGTGGTAATGGCTGATGAGGCAGTGGGTGTACGTTTCAACGATGCCGGTCTTTTCATTTCGTAGCTACCATTCCTATCCGTTGGTGAGGTGGCAGCTTGCTGTTGTAGCACCAGCAATGTGTGGCATTGTGTCGTATGGGCAACGTCATTGTCGGAAGCCATAATTTCTTGTAAATCTTTGGCTAATGTTTGATTTGATAATGTTCTGGCTGCCTGTTGTTTCTTTTGTCCAGTGCTTAAATCAAATTCTGATAAATCCGGATCCAATTCATTGTCAATATCTGCTGTCGTGTATCGTTTGAATTTCTGCAAGAGTGGAAAAGGTAAAAAGTTAAACAAAATTAAATGAAACGGAAATTTCGTCAGAATTAAGAATCCATAAGAAGTGCTCTACAGTGGATCAATAAAGCCGTTGGATAAACATGAAAGTTGCAAAAGGTTTTAATTAAAAAAAAATTTAGTTTTTTTAAATTTTTATTCTATAAAAATATATAACAGGATATATTAAGTTAAGAAAAAAAGAAATTAAAAATTCTAGTCAAGGCGAATTAATTTTGCAGGTGGCGTTGAAAACACAGCTGTGCTACTTTTTTTCTTAATTAGAGAGAGAACTGTCAAAAGTTCCTTGTGATTTTGACATATGGATCAACGAAAGCAACAAAAAAATACATTGTTGTGTTTTTGGTGTTGTCACTTGTTGTAGTATCAACACCACCGTTTATATGAATTCGCCTTGATTCTAGTCGTCATTTAGCAATTAAGAAACATGAAAATTATTTTACATATAAAAATTTGCACAAAAAAAGTAGTCGGGCAGCTGGAATACTAATCGGATGAACTTAGGTTTTGAGCATTAAACTTCATTAACGATTATTAAATTTAACAAACGTTTTTTTAGGAAAATGTTTTAAGAAAATTGCTTTTGTAAACCTTTATTAAATTAATTTTTTTTATTAATACAGACATTAATACTTTGCAAGAAGTCCCTATGACTTGATAACTGCTCTTAATCTACTTAGAATCGACTCTACAAGATTTCTGCATAAAAAGAGGCAAATTCAACTAGGTTTCTAGATATGCCATTAGATGCTCAATTGCATTGATTTTCGGGGACTTCGGCGAAGTTTCGAGAACATGTGAAAAGGTATACAAGATCCATATGAGCACAACATTAACCTTGTGTTTTGGATAATTGTCCTTAAAGAACTGAGATGCTTGCATCTAATGATTTCTATAGCCTTTTCACACTTGTCAACATTTAACATCAATTTGCGAAGATGCTAAAATTTTCCCATAAGAAATACATAGGGATAAAAATCAAAATTTTTCAACATCTTTACGAAATGTTACTATCTCATTTTGTTCCCTTTTATATTCTTGGATTTTTTTAGTGTCATCACTAGAAAAGTGGCAATAAATTCTATTATTATTGTGGCATCACTGACAAAATGGATGTTGCTTTGAAAGCAGCGTTACCATTTCTCAAGTTTTTCCTTTCTTGCAAGACTTATTTTGCTTAATTTTGCTAAAATTATTAAACAAAATGAATTAGAAATACATTTTGGTGTTATCTTTTAAAATGTTGGCACTTTTGTAAAAAAAAAGTATTTAAAAAAATAAAAGTTTTTTTTTCAGAAATGGTGACATTTTTTATTGATAGTAGATGTTAGATGTTTCAAGTGTGAACACGTATTTTACATTTTCAACATCTTCCATGCGTATCTCCGAAATGTATGCAAGTGTACAAAGGGTATTAGAAGTCATATTTTTCTTCAAATCAAACTTGTTCAAATAGTTTACAATAGATTTATATTTGTAAATTAGTTAGGTCATCAACTGGTCTATATTGCATGCTGATCGTAAATTGTATGTAGATCACAACTGCACACAGAGAAATATCATTGTAAAATCGTTGAAAACAAGGTTGATTTTATATTTTTCGATATTGATTTTGCTTCATAGTTACTTTATGTTAATTAAACTTGATTTAACAATAAGTTGCAAACAACATTTTTTAATTCATGTTAATTTAAAAATCCCGTAAAGATAGAGCAAAGTTACTTTTAAATTTAAATAACACTCACAATTACGTTGAATGAAAGTTATTTCAAGTTGAAACAGCGTGAATTTCATGTAGAATCTATTTGATTTGAGCGAGAAGTAAGAGTGAGAAAGGGCTTTAGAGACTACATATGTTATTTATTTTAGAATACTTACTCCCGGAACAGAGAGAGAGAGAGAATATTATTATTTATTTTCCTGTTACAAATGTTTCACTTTTGTTTTATTCCCCTTTGTTTACAGAATTACTCACAATTAATAGACCCCAGCAGAATGGCCCAAAATGATTTCCGCCATTATTCTTTTTTGAAAATTTTATGTATTTAACTAAATAATTTCAAAAAAAAGAATACGGCAAATTTTGTTTTCTTTAAAAATTATTTTTATCATGAAAATAAAAAAACTTATGTTTTTCTTCTTGTTGTGTTGTTGTTGTTTCTACACAAATAAAACAAAACGGCATTTTATGGATTCAATATTGAACAAGTACATAGTTTTTCAGAAGTTTAACTGTGACTTTAAATCAATATTGCGCCATGTCAATTTTACGTTAGTATTTTTTTCTGTGTGTGTGTATATGTCCTGATATAGTTGCATTTCATTTATTGGCTTTTATGTAGTCCACATTACCCCCAAATCACCCTCAAAAAAACTTCCGTGAGTAACCCTCTTGTGTGGTTTTTCACACATATGCAATGTTTGTCTATTTCGCTGTGGTGCCATAGTTCGTTAGTAATCAAAGTCATGATTTACGTAACATCAATGAAATTTTTTCACGTTGGTTTTCAACATCAAACCAAACAAAGCTTTTGCAGCGTGGCGCAGAATGAGCTATATGGTTTTAATAACTTATAATTAACTTATAAAATAACTTAAAGATTTACTTATAAATAACTGTAAATTCAAACAAAAATAATTACACACGAAATTTTTGCGAAAAGTTATGGAAAATATGCTAAACAGAGCACATACGTGCGAAGCAGAAAATGGAAATCACTTACGAAATATCATTTTTCAAAGCTAATTGCAAAAAATTGTCCAATAATAGTTTTAAAAAAAATTATAATAATCGCATAAATAAAAAGGTTGTAAACCATTTAAGCCATATACCTAATTGTGCGCCACCCTGTATAAGCACTCACTTTATAAAACATACATTGCATGCAGTTCGCAATAGTATCAAAAATATTCACACTTACCAAGAGAAAATTTTGTCTCTAGTGCAAATTACATAGAAACTGCACATGTGTGGAAAACCACACACGAGAGTATTTTACGTTAGTTTTGAAATATTTCGTTACTAAAAATATTTTATTTGCACGAATGCTATACTTTTAAAATCCTCCTATCACTTACCTTATTATGGACACTTATATCGGTCATATTATCATGTCTATTCGCAATAACACAGGAAATTCTTGCATAAACATAAATCATAACAGCCATCGGTATGAAGAATGAGCCCATGGCTGAAAATATCACATAACCTTCGTTCTGATTGTAACGACATTCATTTAGATCTCTACGTCCTGGTTCGTACCTAAAGCAAATAAGAAAACCAAGAAATTATTCTATGGAAGCAGTCATAGACAAATGTTAAAGGGTTTATATCGATAAATGAAAGGATTATATAGGAAATAACTACATTTGAGCATGTTGGTTATATACACATACATACATATTTTCCTACTTGCATGTGCGTTTGTGTAATCTCAAGTAAAGAATTTATTACCAGCCAGCAAAATTGATTTAGTTTCTAATTTTATTCATCCTTTTTCCATAAAGACAAAATTTATTACGACCCAAAGAAAGTAAGAAAAAATTTTATGAAAACATTCTTCGTTGGCCAAAATGAACAAATTGAATTTTACAAAATCAACAAAAAAAAAAAAAAAACCAAAAATGAACAACTGCCATGGTCTTATAGTTAAACCTTCAATTTGCCAATGTCTGAAACTGATAGGAAAATGTTTTGCCTGCAAATACATTTTGTTTTATTTATTTTTAGTATTTGTTTTTAGGCATGTATTTTCCATTTATTTATTTTAAATTATTAAAAAAGGTCGACTTTTAAGGGTCTTCGATTTGATTTGTCTTTTTTTTGTAAAGAAGAGATTCAAAAAATTTAAGCAATTGTTTATTGGAAATAATTTTTTTTTAATTTTCAAAACATTTATTAAATGATATTATTTTAAGAATAAATACTTTAATAATCATAAGTTGTTTGTTAATGCCTTAAGGAAAAGAAGATTTAAGAGAGTGAGTCAAAAGCAAAAAAAAAAAAAAAAAAAAAAGCGTCAAAAGTGATTTACATCAACGATCACTTTATGCCTATTTTTACTTTAGTTAACCTGTTCTTATCACAAGAATAATTTTAACCTAATAGCCTATAATCACTGTTTAATAGAAATAAAATATCTTTTTGAATTAAATTGTGAGAAGTGGTTAGTACTAGCTTTGTTTGCCAAAATTATATTTTTTTATCTTAAACTTCAAACAGGCCAGACGCCGGCAAATAAAAAAGAAATAAAAATAAAACCAACATTGTGAAAACAAATAAAACGAAAGTTAAAAATAAATCCAAACAAAAAAAAAAAAAAAAAAAAAAAAAAAAAAAAAAAAAAAAAAAAAAAACTTAAATCAAAGAAAAACGATACTGGTTTTATTGAAAAAGTAAAGGTTCAACCAAACGTTCATCAACCACAAATAAGGGTTGCTTTTCGAGCCCAAAGTGTAAGTGAGACAATAACTGCCTCAACCAGCCAATTGTTGAGGTCCTCCGCCATACAGAGGCTCACAAGCAATTGATGTTCCCTATACTGTGCCTGGAACGCGTATCCACAGACGTATAAATAGAACCAGCACACAACAGGTAACCCTTCATCACCGAAACAAGCTTTAATTAAAATAAAACTATTAAAAGTTATTTAAAACCAATCTCGTGTATTGATGGCAAGCGATCTGATAGCTTATCCTACAGTGTGATGCATTCGGTGTTTACCGCACTGCCATCTACATGTTAGTTTTGACACTGCTATGTTGGCATATTGTGTTTGCATGTTTTTTTTTGGTGCTGCGAAGTTCTGGTGGGATTTTTCACCACTTATTGGTGTGGTTACTTTTCTTGTTCATACCGACAAACACGCAGGTTTGATATCAAATAAAAAATTATTTGAAATCGAAACTTGTCCCAAACGACAAACGTTTGAAAGTGATTTGAAAACTATGATCACAAAGTATTCAAATAAATATTAAAAAACTCGCAATATTTAAAATCATGGCGGCCACACTCGCTTAAGAAGAGGAGATACGGCGGCACTTTTCAAACGCAAACTTAAGAATTAGATAAAGATTTGATAAATTTTTGTTGGCTTTTAATAATTAATGATGTTAAGGCCTTTTCTTTTCCCCGACTTTTAAGACGTTTTTATTTCCCGAGAAAGCGAGATTTGTTTTTCAATTTCCCGGGAATTCGCGCTTAATATAAAAGATTACAAAATTAAATTTAATTTAATTTAATTTAATTTAATTTAATTTATTTTAATTTATTTAATATTATTATTTAATAAAGCTTGAAATCTTTTTTTTATATAAAAAATATATTAAATTTATTGAACCAATTTGTTAAAAATTGGTGTCAAAAATTCAAGAAAACCCCTGAAGAAGGCACACAACGGAGTGCCGAAATATTGGTTCAATAAATTTAATATATTTTTTATATAAAAAAGAGACCTCAAGCTTAATTAAAAAAATAATAATAAATTTTGTAAAGGTCGAATAAAAGTCTATTTATTTAATTTATTTAAGCAAATAACAATTCATCAGATCTATGAAACAAGTTTATTAATGCATTACACGGTAGTAAAACCAAAAATTCAATTCTTTATATGCAAATTCAACACCAATGACATAGAACCAAAATAAGTAAATTACACTATGCAACAAATGAGGAAAAATTCTTTTTCCTTAAATAACCTCTATATTTTTTTGATCCGCTATAGTCACCAAACGTCAAAAATCATTATTATTTCAAATTCTATGGTAAGGTTTTTTTTAAAAAATTTTTTTTCTAAAATATGAGATTTTTGAGCAGGCTGCTCCATACATCTTGTCGTATCTTTGAAACGACGTCCTCGATTTTATTATCCAATACGTCAAAAAATTTTAAATTACACCAGATTTTAGTCTTTTTTATATCATTTTTTGATTAAGCCATTAGTTTTGGAGTTATTGAGGCACAAGTGGAAAAAAATGTTATTTTATAATTAATTATATGATTCAGGGAATGTTTGCTTGTTGCATAGTGTTATTCAAACAAAATATTTCTATGAAAATATAATTTTAGTACAGAATCAACATTTACTAGAATTTCTACGCGTTAAAGAATTCCCGGGAATCCCGGGACATTTTTTTTAATAATTCCCGGGAAATTTTCGGCAATTTCCAATTAAATTTTTTGAAATATTATTTTGTTAGCATCGTTAAAATAAAAAACGAGCAATAAAAATATATTATTTCCTAAAATTACTCAAAACTACCTACAATCGAACTATATTTCCTACGCCAATAAATCATCAGAAGTAAATAAAGTAGAAAATTAAAATATACACGATACACCATTACCAACACCAGAACCATCAACAGATTCTAAAAATATTAATGTAAAGAAAATACAAAAGCCTGAACAAATTTTAAAAAAAGAATTTGACGTCAATGAAGTCACGGGTAACAGGCCAACAAATTTATAATCTTTGTTTGATGCGCTTCTTACTATTAAACCAACGTCTGTAGAGAACAAAAGAACACGCTTTCGGTAGCAGGCAATATACATATCAACAAGGATTAGAAATAGAATCTCCGATTAGCTTTTAAATGCTTTAATAATACTAAAAAAAATTTTTCTTAAAAAAAAATTTTTCTTAAAAAAAATTAATTTTACCAAGTTGCTATTAATAGTAACTACCTAATATTAATAAGTTTTAATAATTCGTGATCTCCAAAAAAAAAAAAAATAAATAAATATATACATACATATATAATTTGCATGTACATATGAATGAAACAATTTATTTGGTTTTGTTTTGGTTTTCTGTGGAATTAATAAAGCTATAATTTAGACTGTTATATATGTATATGTACTGTTGTATATGTGTATGTATATTCTTTTAAAAAAGTAAAAACTTTTGTCTTGAACTCATTTAATAAAATCATTGTTATACCCTCCACCATAATTAGTTGTGAAGAGGGTATACTAAGTTTGTCATTCCGTGTGAAACTTTTTTATTATTCATCTTAGACCCCATAAAGTATATATATTCTGGCTGCTTGAGTAATTCTAAGTCGATTTAGCCATGTGCGTCTGTCTGTCCGTCTGTCCGTCTGTTGAAAACACGCTCACTTTCGAAAAACTCAAAAGAAATAAACAAACTAGGTGTCAAATTGCTTGTAGTTATCCTAAGCAGTTTGGGATTGAATTTCAGCAAAATCGGTTCAGTAGGATCAGAGCTATGAATCAAAATGTGGAACCACCACCTTCAAAAACTTGATAATTTTGTTACAAAAACTAACATAAATGATGCAAAAATGCACGGAATGACATAAGATTTTGCACAAGTCCGTTTTATTCGACTAGAAATTACACTGTAAAATTTCGCGAAGGTCGGCCCATAATTTACCCTAAGCCCCTTATAAACACTACTCCCGGAAAACAGTTTAGTACGCCTAAAACCGTAAAAAATAGATTGCATTATTTTTTACGGTTTTAGGCGTACTAACATAACAAATTTTGTGAAATTTCGTGAAGATCGGTACATAATTTACCCTACTCCCGGAAAACAGTTTAGTCTCCTAAAACCATAATTAATAACAAATCGTCACAGTTTAAGATAATAATAATAAAAAGACATCATACAGATATTACTCCTTAAACATTCGAACTGTCGGTGGAGGGTATCAAAGATTCGGCACAGCCGATTATAGCACTCTAACTTGTTTTATTTAAAGAATCCTGGAATTTCCGGGAATAAGATTTTTTTTGGTTTCGTTTCCCGGGAACAGAAAAGGTCCGGGAAATTAGAAACTCTAGCATTTACAAAATCGTTGGTCAGCCTTTTTCTAATTTTAATCAAGAGGAGTTCTGTCAATGAGAAAACACGTTCCCTTTCTACGGTTGTATGCCTTAACAGTCAAAAGAACATTATATAGTCTCTGGGCAGGTTCCGTCTTCTCACTTTTTTCGTTTTTATAAACAAAATCTAGGTTTTAAAAAAAATTTTAAATTGTGTACATTTTTGCTTCTCATCTTAACCCTAATATGTCCTACATGGTCTGGCCGGACCATATTTGACTTTCATATACGATATCTTTTTTTGTACCAAAAGTTTTAAGAAAAAAAGGCTATGAATTCTACAAGTAAGTTGTCCTGAATTGAATAAAATAAATTTGGAATCATTTGGATTACATTTAGGGCACAAAAACCCTCCAACAAAAAAGTTTCGATAAGTGCACCTCATGGTCTGGTTAGACCACAGGAACCTTTAAAGTACATTACAAAGGTAAAATACTAACTCGCAATCCGAGCATTTACAAGCGGTACCGTACCCGTCAAGTTTAACTTATTATCGTCCGTTGTGCGTTATTTGTAAACTACAATCAAAGCTCAGAGAAAAACTAATTTTTTCTGCGGTAACTGCAACAAAGCTATGCGCCCTCAAAATGGCAGAGAGACAAAAACGTATATTTGCAATGATTGTTTATTAGATTAATTTCAATATTTTACAATTATATTAAAAAATATTGATTTATTTTAAATTAACACAAAATAAGTACAAAATTTTGTTTAGTTTATTTATTTGGCTGGGGTTTTCAATCGTGGTCTGGCCAGAACATGTAGTGCACTTAGTGGCACTAAGGTTAAAAAACATCAAAGGTGTAAACTAGTTCGATATTTCAGATCATCAAGAATTAAACATTGACTTATTTATCCAAGTTAAGTTTACGTCTATTAATTGACATAACTTATTAGCAATTATATCAGTAGTAAGGTTGTCATACTTGAATAAAAAAATTGAGGGAATTACCGCACAAATTTAACGGGATTTTGGTCCCAAAAAATGCGCGGGATCCCGGGATGTTTGTCCCACGAAATCCCGTGTGGAAATCACTTATAAAGATTCAAAAAATAAATATAAGAAAATGTAATATTTTTAACAGCGAGCGTACAGCGAACAATGACACACGTTAAGGGTTGAGCTTAGACTGACTTTATTAAAAAGAAAAAGAATGACAATTACTTAAAACTAATAGAACTTAGAGTTACCAGATTATAAACATATCAGAAAAAAAGGGAAAATTATTTCCAATCTAGGAATGCATTTATGTACATTCGACTTGCTTTCAAACGATATTCTCAAATATTTCTCAAATGTGGATTGCAATGTGCAACAGAAATAAAATATATATATTTTTTTTTAATTTAAATTCATTATTTATTTAAATAAACTGTCAGCTAAGCTACTATTGAAAGATAAAAAAGCGTTCTTCCCGTCCTCAAATTCGCTCGTTTTCGGTATTTATATTTATAACGGACAGACTTTAGAAGTTTCTTCAAGAGGATGTAGGTAGTGTGATACTTATCAAGCAAACCTTCATAATTTGTATCTGGTTTAACGCCAGCACCTAAAAAAGTACTTTTGTGATATAAAATTAAGGCGCCATCTTATTAAAGACTCATCAGACATACCAGAAAAGCTTCTTTTCTTATTTTTATTAATATAAAATTAATTGCATTATAATTTTGTTTCAGTTTTGTCTTATTTTTTAATATCTTTGTTTGTTTTCCTAACAACATTTTTTTTTTTTGCAATTTATTCAAATTCCAATTAAAAGAAAACTTATAAAAGTAAAAAACGGTAGACATGTTTTTCTTAAAGATACTTAAATTTTATAAATAAAGCACAGCATGGCAAAGAAAATAATAACAAAAGGTTGGCCAACCAACAGACAAACAAATATTTGCATAAATCTGAGTTCAAATTTTTTTAATATTATTTTTTTTCATCCTATATTTCAAACCTAAACTAATTCTTGGAAACTTTGAAAGTAAAAGTATTTCGTAAAAGGGAAGTATGCCGATGTTAATAAAAGCATTTAAATAAAAAAAAGTTTTAAATAAGAAATTTCCATAAACAAAAATAAAAAATTTCTCTTTTAATAAGAAAATATTACTAAAAATTTTCTGTAAAATCAAAACAAATTTCTTTTATTGGCATACTTCCCTTTACAGAATTGAATATAATTTTACGTATTTTTTAAAATTTTTTTTTTTTATTCCTATTTGGTGTTTTCTTTGTTCTATATTTTATAAATATTTTTTTATAAGACACTTACCAGCCCAATATGGGTGGACAGGTGATAGCCAAAGCTAAAAACCAAACTATGAGTATCATTATGAGAGCCAAACGTTTCGAACGTCGTTTGCGGGAATAAGTTAAAGGCTGCGTTACAGCCAAATATCTGACAATTACAAGAGAAAAAGAAGAAAGAAAAAAAAAACAACAAAGTTAAATAATTAAAAAAGGACGCATAAAAACAAACGCGCTAATAAAAACTTACCTGTCCACACTTATGGCACATAAACTTAATATAGAAGCAGTACACAAGAGAACATCCAATGAAATCCAAATATCACAAAGTACCCAACCCAGTTTCCAGGAACCTAAAAGAATACAAAAAAAAAAGAAAGCATTTACAGAAACGGTATTAAATTACAATAGTAAAGATATATGAGAGTATGAGTACTGCCTTGACATTTTAAGTACCCCGAAGCTGCAAATAGGACCAAAAAAAGAAACAGATTTGTTTTCCAATAAACAAAACTAAGTGCAAACAGCTTAAAATTTGTTTTCACTGACCTTTGTTTTTCAGTAAAGCCAGTAAACAAATATAATTATTTTTGTTATTCCTTATTGTTTGTTTAGCTAAACGTTTTTTTCTTAAAAGTATTAAAGTTTTACATCATTTGATAAGTTAAAAGCTTAGAGGTGGATATTATAGTTACGTATACTATAATGTATGTAAATGGCAAGTTTAAATAATAATCATACGCCAGAGGAGCCAACACATTCTTATTAGGAAAATAAGAATTCGCTGATGTATATAGTTTCAAATTTTTATTACAGCCAATAAAAATTAAATGTACTATTAAAAAATTTATTGTTCATAAGTAAAAATAACTTTAATTCTATTCAGGTATATGTATGTAAAAATTAAAGGAAAACAGAAACCTTAATTACACTGTCAGCTTTCTATAAGTAATAAATATATTTCTTATAAATTTTTAAAGGCATAGTTTTGGTTTCTAAGCACGTTTCATGCCCATACTTCTAATAATAAATGCAGAGATTCTACACCCTTTTTATTACTTTAACACACACAAACATATTTTTTTTTAAGGGAAACTTAGCACATGCTACGATTTTCAAAAATTTAAGTACGAATAACACTAAAACGTACCTAAAGCAATCCTAAATGGGATAACTTTCGAAAATCAAACGCGGAATTTCTTAAAATAAGTACAAAATTCTTAAACAAAGTACCTATAAAGAAATCCATCCCGGAATTTCTTAAAATAAGTACAAAATTCTTAAAACAAGTAAAAAGAGATTAAACTTTTCGTTGGTAGTGCCACTCTGAGAGTAAATTTACAAAGTGAGCCTTTTAATCTCATTAAACTTATTTGTCGCATCTCTCAGCACTGCATTCTTTATGCGTGCATACGATTTTGTTTGTCAAAGTTTGTTGTAAAAGCTACAAAAACACCGCACAAGTAGGTAAAAAACAAGTTGATTATTTTGTGTACCCACAACAAAAACAACAAAACATGAAGAAAACCATACGGGTAATTCCATGTCAAATCGACCAAGAGTGAGACATGACCTATTTCGATATTAAAACGATTTGGTGAGAAGGTTCCTTTTATCCTCTTAGGAACATATATGAAAAAAAAAAATAAATTTTTTTTTTTTTCAAAAGTTATGTCATATTCAAAATGTCATAATTTCGCCGAATTAGCCAAGTGTGTTGAGCTTATTTCTTCAATATCTCAAAAACTACTTTTCATACGAAGATGATTTTTATGTCATTTTAAAGAGAAAACTTGGGGCTACAAACAATATATTGAAAAAAATGTAATAAGTGCAAAATATTAAATTTTAAAAACGGACTAAATCAAAAACTTATTTTTTTATTTGGCTGATTTTTTTTATATAATACCTCAAACCGTTCTTAAAAAATCGTGATTCTTTAATTTGGCCCCAGCAGCGCGTAGGATGCTCCTAGATGGGGCAAATGTATGACCAACCCCACTTTATTATTTATTGCAGAATTCGTTTTTTTTTTAATTTTAATAAATTAAACCGTTTTTGAGTTACGCAAATATATTCAGTGCAACCTCCTACATTTTCGAAATAACGGTATATATTTAAAACAAGAGTGGTTGTAACCACTGAATTCAGCGTGCCCCAATTAGGTTAAAATGCCAGGTGCCCGGCTGGTCTGTTTTTTGCAACTAGCACAGTGTTCTTATGGCTCAAAATTACAATATTAAAATTCTATTTTAAGATTATTTTTTTAAAGGTTGAGTTAGAAAAAAAATCATATCTCAAAAAAGAAAAAAAACACCTCCTTCAAAGTTTCAGGATTTTTAAAGGATTCTTTTTAAAATGACATTAAAATCATCATCGTATGTAAAGTAGTTTTTGAGATATTGAAGAAATAAGCTCAACACACTTGGCTAATTCGGCGAAATTATGACATTTTGAATATGACACAACTTTTGAAAAAAAAATTTTTTAATTTTTTTTCGTTCATATACATATGTTCCTTATAGGATAAAAGGAACCTTCTGACCAAATTTCATTAAAATCGAAAACGGGTCGTGTCCCACTCTTGGTCGATTTGACTTTGAATTACCCATACATTATTTTCATGTTTAAAAAGTAAAATAAAAAGCATTAGTTCCTATTTTTAGTTAAATATGCACATGAAATGTTTAAAGTAGAAAACATTGCGGGCATGATGCTGCTGTTTTAGAATTCTGTAAGGTGTTGAACTGGTAAGTAAATCAATCATAATAACATTCTCCTTCTGTCGCTAGGATAAGTGTTTTAGGTTAAAATCAATCTAATTTCACTTCTGGATTATTATAAGTACGAATTCAAGATAAAATCAACTTTATAGTTCTTAAATCAAGCGCATTTTGAGATTGATTCAATCTTAGTTTTACTTAAATCAATCTTATTTTCGGATTATTTCAAGTACGAATTCGGGATTAAATAAAGATAAGTTAAGTATATCACACTTAAATAATCCGTACTTGAATCAATCTTTCTATATTTAATTCAAGGAAATCAGTAGTTGCCGTACTATTGAAACCGCTTCGGATTGATTTCGTACAGATCGGTCCATAATTTACCATAGGCCTCATATAAAGCGTACTCTCGGACAGTTTAGTACTCGTAAAAACGTAACGAATAATGCTATTGACAATTCGTTAAATCACAGCGTTATAAATCTAGAAATCAAACTGTCAAATTTAGTGAAGATGGGTTCATAATTTACAGAAGGTCGCAAATTAGGCAGCTTTCTGAAAAGGGTTTTAAAACGCAAAAACAAATTTGAATACTGTATTTTTAGTCTAATTTAGTTTAAAAAAAAAAAAACACTTTACAGAATTTTGTGATGATTGATCCATAGTAAACCAAAGGTCCAATAATTTCCCCCCAAAAAACCATTTTATCACAGCTAAAACTGTTACGAATCATGATATATTATAAAAATTAGGTCAAATGAAGTTTTATATAAAAAAAGCTTAAAACTTTCTGATTGAATTCTGATTTTTTTAGGATTTTTTTTTTTTTGCTTCACACCAATTACAATATGTTTTATGCAAACATATTTCTTTCGTAAAACCTCTTCAAAATAAATCTTTTTGATTTTATACCTATACAAATACCTTGGGACTTTCTGTATACATTTTAGCCAGTCACGTACCAAATCACATTTAAAATGTCCCTAAAAAAAACATGAAAACTTCTTAACAAACAAACAAAAAAATTATAATATATGACTCAACACTTAGCACTGGTTGCAGAAATATTTTGTATATGAGTGGCACATAGCATTTTTTGTTATCTTCTAGACCCATTTGCATATTAATTGTTGGTGTTTTGCTTAAGCTTTGATATGGTTACAAGTAGAATGTTGAGTGCTTATAATTCCTATTCGCTTTACAGTTTTATTTGTATAATATTTTTAGCTAAAATCTTTGGAAAAAGGTTTCCTGATGATCTGGTCTAAGCCACCAGTGAAATTCGCATAGACTTTCTATTCTATCTTTCCCTCAACAAAATTAAAAATTGGGAATTAAGCACGTCATAGAGAAATTTAATTAATAATAAATTTTGTATTCCTGAAAAAAACTTTGATACCGCAAAGCCGCTTAGTAATGGCTGCATGACCAACAAATACTAGCAATTATAAAATGAAAAAAAATTTCTAAACTACACATAGCACTACTTGCAGGCATGTTTATTCCGAAATGGAATTATAAAGAAAATAAATAATATATAACTTAAATTATTTTTCAAAATTTCGATCTGTCATGTTTTTATGCTTTTCTTTTTTAATTAAAGATAAATTTCAAATTAATTCCATACTTTAATATCCTTATTTATCTTTTCTTATTTAGTTTAAAAAAAAAAAACTTAAGGTTTTCTCCTTAATATAATAAAACGCAGAAATCTTAATAAAAAATCAAAGACAATTAAAACCTCTTAAATACAGAACTTAATAAATTATTACGTAAATACAACTTAAGCACTGTTCTTAAATTTATTTTAACGATAATAATTTGTATAAAAGACTTAAATGTTCTTAAATGTACTTAAATGAAAAAACAACAAAATGCTTTTGACAATTTCTCGCAAAATCCACTAGAGTGTTTTTCAGTCATGTCATATTCAAAGCAGGCAGCAGGCAGTCAGGTGGCATTTAAATTTGCGTGTCCTTTAAAGGCTCAAATATAACGAAGACCTTTTTTTCTTTTCTTATCATGTTTTCCCCCTATTGTGTAGATTATATCTTGATTTTCTTGGAAGACAATTATGTTGTTAGTGTCAAAAGAACAACAGAAAACAAATGCCAGAAAGCACAGTGTTAAATTACTTAAGTATTCAGCGTGAATAAAATAAAAACGTAAAACGTAATAAAGTCTGTAATTTAATATATACAATTATTGTTATAATTATCGTTATTTTCAGGTTTAGATATAGTTTTTACTTATTTTTTCATTTTCCTAAATGTTGTTTTAGCTATCTCAATATGTACTTTATCTCAGTATTATGAACAATTAAATTCTTTCAGTTTTATTCCAAATACAACTGTGGGAATTTCATATTTTTATTAGCAACGAAACTTTGTGCTAAAAAAAGTTGGATTTTGTTTAAATGGATGTTGGAAAAAGTCGAAACGAAAAATGTCAACAATCCACTGTGTATAGTAAAATAACTATAGAAGGCTCTATAAACTTCGTTGTTCTAACAAGGTAATAAACCTAAGAAAGTCTTAACCAAAAAAAAAAAAAAAAAAAAAAAAATAATTCATTGTGTAAAATTGCAATTTTTAGCTTAAAAAAAATATTCATTCCTAATAAAATACTTAACTGTACCCCAAAATTATGCTTGCTCTACTTTAAAACTACTCGATCTCTCCCTTACTCTTGTCTTAATCTACGCTTACTCTACTCTAACACTATTCGAACTTTCTCTTACTCTGCTCTAACTCAGTGTTCCCAGTTTTGGGGATTTTTTTTTTGTAATTGGGGATTTATCCCAGGGGATTTTTTTGGGGAAAAACACTTTTTTCGCTGGGGATTTTTGGGGATAATATATTATTATAAATTAATTTTTGCAATCGCAAGACCGATTTGGTCAAGATGTGGGTACACATTCTAGTATTTTTTGCGGTTTAAAACTTTTTCAAGAACTTGTTGAAATAGTTTTAAATATGCTTTTTGTACCAACTAGCGTTACTTCTGTTGAACTAAAATTTACCTACATCTCCATTATGCTAAGTTCACATTTGGTTTTTTAAACGCGCTTAAGCAAAATGTTGATTTAGCTAATCAAAGCCGTTCACATTACATTTGAGATGTGTAAGATGACAGACGATTAAGAAAAAAGCACAACAAACAAATTTATATTTCTTTAAAGTATTAAAAATGGATAAAAATACTTTTATAAAGTTATCATATTAAACATATTAATGATGAAATTGTGAAAATATATGAAAAAAAAAAATTTAAGAAATAGAACTATTACAAAAAAGCTTTATAAAATACATAACTGAAATGTAGCTCATAGAATAAATTCAAAAAATAAAAAATGTTGAATATAATATAAAGTAACCTACGAAAGTTTCTATTTGTTGGAAATATATGAATTATTTAAAGCAAAAATAAAAACATTAAGCAGAAATCGTGGTCGGTTGTACACGTTCATGTTGGCCGATTCTACATTTGAGGTATGTTCAGTGGATTCTATGTGAATTATGAAGTGATTTAGTTGTAATCATGTCGAATTATCTCGATTTTGAAGTAATTAGAGCTCAATCACTTTCGAGCTGCTTAAACGCGTTTAAGAACCCAAATGTGAACATAGTCTTAGAAAATACTTAAGCGATAACTCGAATTTTAACTTCCACTTTATTAAAACTAATAAAAGTGAAGTGCAGAAAACATCGCTTGATTCTTTTTTTATTTTATAGATATACAATTATGTCTCGTACGTGACGCTACTTGTCTGTATGTGACAAAATATAAAAACGTATTATTTATTATAAATATGTGTCATAATTAATTTTTTTTCACCAGCAGCTCTCTTGGTCCTAAGTTATAATTTGCTCCTAAGACACTTTTTCGCCATGTTTAATAGTTTCGCTGAAAATTTTATTAAACCTCAACAATTTAAAGTGTTGATTGACTGGAACTATCTCACACGGGACACAATTTGCTTACTTTTTTCGTTCAATATTCATCATTTAAATCCAATTAAAAGTTAAACTCTGCCCTAAAATTATTTGCAATGAAATAATGAAGCAATTTTCGTGAAACAATTGAAGTAATTAAAGCTATTTTTGGGAATACAAATTTTATCTTTAAAAGATTTTCGAATAACGTGCTGAATCCCCACTTTTTTTTTTATAAATATTTGATAAATACACTGAAATTTATTGTTGAGGGAAAGCTAGCTTCTATACACATTTCACTGGTTGCTTAGGCCATATTACAAAAAAAAAAAAAAAAAAAAACAACCCACTTACAACTACAATTCGAGTCGGAAAAAGCCAACCAATTGTAGGGGAAAGTAAGAAAAGGTAAACTCACTGTTTATTGTTGGTGTTTTTTTTAAGCTTTGATATTATAACAAGTAAGACTTGGAGTGTTTAAAATTCTTACTCGCTTTAAGGTTTTATTTGCATAATATTTTGAGCTTTTCTAAAATCTTTGGAAAAGCTTTCCTGATGATCTGGCCTAAGTAACCAGTGAAATGCGCCTAGAAGCTAGCTTTTCCTCAACAATAAATTTCAGTGTATTTATCAAATATAAAAAAAAAAAATTGGGAATGGATGTAATTATTTCTTCTGTTTTGAAAAAAAAACCACAAGTAAAATATATCGTTGCCGTTAGGTAAAACGCTCTTAAGTCAAAAAAACGAGTTTTAAGTGTTGGATTGATATTAATAAAAATTTTTGCTCTTTCGTTTGGTATCATTAACTTAAGTCTAGCAAAACTGCTTCTAATCGTAATCATCGGTTCTTTAGGAAAAAGTCTATGAAATACACCAAATAAATTATTTTGAATTTAACATTAAGAAAAACTACAGTTTCTGACTTAAGACATTTTTGCCTAATGCCAAAAATATAACGATTTCCTTTTTATATAAATTTTCATATTATTCGAATGTTTATTCTAAGTCAAGTTACAATCCTCAAAAGCTTTTATACTTTAATAGGCTTATTCCTTCAATATTTTCCAGAAATATTTTCTATGCATTATCAGAATTTTTCGTTTGTATATTTCTGTTACGAGGATTGTAATTTGACTTAGAATAAACATTTGAATAATATGAAAATTTATATAATAAATATTACTCACCCTGAGAAATAAATTCCCAGAGTCGATTTCCTTTTTATTTAGAAATAGTTTTCTGTTCAAGTAAATTGAGTTATTTTTAATGTAATTTTTTAAAAAAAACCCCAAAAGATTACTAAACAAAAAGTTAACCATTTAATATTAATATGATAAGTTTAATATACCCTTATTTACATGTCGTGGAAAAAGGAAAAAGTTCTTTAACGTATTTAACCTGAAGCAATATTTTTATTTTATTTGTTTTTTTTTCAATCTTTTGGTTTAACAACAACTTTTTTACTTATATCTCAATATTTAGTTTTGGGAAATAAAATTAATAACCAGGGGAAAGTAACGCAGGTAAAGAATACGTAATGCGTGAGGGTTTAGAGAGAGAGATAATTTTTTTCATAAATCAATACCATGATTTAATGCCAAGGGGTAATTAAATATAAGAATTAGGGAATGTTTTTTGGAATTATGAAGGTTTTAAATAGGTCGGCAAAAAGTGTGAGATTAGCCAGCCCAGACAGGTCGCAATTTGAATGCACAATTCGGCAAGATTATAGACTCTTCCCTTGTTGGGGAGCTAGATTTATGAAAACTTATCTGCTTTTGAAATATGTCAGCAGCATATGTTAAATAGCAACAGCCCTTAAAGGGATCTGCCCGCAAGGCGAACTTTCCCATAAAAGCACTTGCTTTAAAAGTCAGAACTAGCAGCGAAATTTTTAGATTTTCCTTCCAGCGACTTTGGGTTCAAACTGCTACTGTTTAGGCACGAAAACCCTACATACTTTGCAACGTTTTGCAAGGCATGAAAACCCTACATATTTGCAACAACGAGTACGTTGACTCGTTAGTTTTCTTTATTTTCCTTTTATTGAACTTCAACAGGCAGTTGAAGTTTCTCTTTACCTTTTTTTAAAAAAAGGTCAGTCTAAGTATCGACAGCGAATAAAACAGTACACATGTTTTCTTGAACTATTAAAATTGTTTTACAGTGCAAATTAATCTAAAGTGTTTTTTTCTTATCTCATTTTCTAACAAAGAAGTTATAAGACAAAAGTGTTTCTGTAGCCAACTAACTAAAAGTGTTATTAAACAATAACTTTAAACCTAAATAAATTGGCCAGCCGTGGCCAAACGACTTACCCAGGCGGATATACCCGGCAATACCGATTCGGCCTTACAGGTTTACGTCGCCCAACCCCTACTCCCGTGGGCAGTGGAATAGCACCATATATCTTATACCTACCAGCACCGGTAAGTCCATCCAATTGTACTTTTGTATCCATATCTATATTTTACCCCCGTGTACCCATACATTTTGGTCCTTCGAACCGGATCCGGGTCATCCATAACCCGGAAAACCCCTATAATAAATATTACACCCCTCGCAATCCCCTGTGCAAAGCTATGTATTGATACTTACATCCATAAGTAGACGTACATACACATAACCCCCCTCGCGGCATATCGTGCTAACGTTTTTAATTTTATACATACATACAAATGTACGCACATATGTATGTAGACATCGTGTCTTTTAACGGTTTCGAAAAAGAAACCTAAAAATACAAAAAAAAGCAAATATATTTTTTACCCCCCTCGCAAAATAAAAGGTGCTATTCTTTGATTTTATACATACCTATGTACATACAATGTCCATACATATCGCGTTTTAACGGTCTCTTAAAAATACATAAAAAATCAAATATATTTTTTCCCCCCTCCGCAACCTACACATCATGTGTCTTTTTTGTTAAAAATCATCATATGTACCTACCAAAAGTAACGGTCGTCCAAAAATAATATAAAAAATCAACCAAATTATTTTTCCCCCCTCGTGACTACCTAAATATCATGTGTCAACTTTTTCCCAAATCATCATTTCCCCCCTCGTGACTACCT
Organism: Pollenia griseotomentosa; assembly: GCA_963931875.1. NCBI lineage: Eukaryota > Metazoa > Arthropoda > Insecta > Diptera > Polleniidae > Pollenia > Pollenia griseotomentosa. The sequence goes on from OZ007560.1 coordinate 223,393,655, forward strand.
ATCATGTGTCAGGTTGTTTCCCAAAATCATACGATGAACCTAACGGTCACCCAAAAGTAAAAAAAATCATATGAAAAAACTTATGAAATAACTACATACATCCTCACATACAATTTGCATTTATTTTACATAAAGCAAAAAACCACCACCAAAAATTACATACATACATACATCAAAGTACAAACAAACATACCTACTCATAAGAAGTAGCAACAGTCGGTCTTATTTCAAAATATTAAAATAAGTTTGTACCGTACAAAACAAACTAACAAAATCTACGGGCAATTGCATCATACGTTTCCCCCGCAGCTTCCGAACATTGACAACTTCATAAGCATCAACATATCAAGGTGATAATCAAAAAAAACACACAAAAGAAAAGACCGAAAAATAAGTAAAAAAAAAAAGTGAGTTGCACTTGCTATTTAACATTCAAGGTTAATCAGTACGCATCTCTTTTGTTGTTGTTAATCGTCAACTGCATTACATCTCCTTTTGCAGTTCGTTTATTTTTTATATCATATCATTTCATAATTTTACGCAGTCGATCAACTCGTTGGTTTTTGATATTTGGTGAGAGAACAAAATATCAAAGAACCAGACAAAGAGTAAATGTATGTATGTACGGTGTGTAATAAGTAAATCAAAAATAACTAGGTCACTGGGACAAATTGAATTGTACATAGGAACTTATATATTCACAGCTGGACACGAGGGCAGCTCAAAAAATCATTGGAGATTTAATGCGATTACTATTATATTATTTCTTCATATTTATTATTGAAATAAATACCTACATTATAAAAATAAAATGAACGTATAAAACAAAAGGTAAAGCATCATAAACCCTATGACACATGATAACCCATTTGTTGCGAATTTTTATAACCCGTATATACACATGTTATAAATTAACCATTTAAAATTCTAAATTTTATGCAACTATTTTCATCGGTCGCTTTTACGAAGCACCTTTGAAAATTTCATTTAGATTTTTGCAAACAATTTTCTTTGGTCGCTTTTACGAAGCACCTTTGAAAATTTCTTTAAACTTTTTCAATAATAAATTAATTCAAAATTAATCATTAAAGTTTCTTTAAACTTTATCAACAAACTTTCATCGGTCGCTTTTACGAAGCACCTCTGAAAGTTACTTAAAACATTTTTCTTTTTTTTAATAATAAATTTATTAAAAATTAATCATTAAAGTTTCTTTAAATTTTGTCAACTATTTTCATCGGTCGCTTTAACGAAGCACCTTTGAAGATTTCATTTTAAAATTTTCGCAAACAATTTTCATTGGCCGCTTTTACGAAGCACCTTTGAAAATTTCGTTTAACTTTTCAACGATAAATTAAACATTAAAAATTTCTTAAAATTTTTGCCAACAATTTTATTAGGTCGCTTTTACAAAGCACCTTTGAAAATTTCTTTAAATTTTTTTCCAATAAGTTTATTAGGTCGCTTTTACAAAGCACCTTTGAAAATTTCTTTAAATTTTCTCCAATAAGTTTATTAGGTCGCTTTTACAAAGCACCTTTTAAAATTTCTTTAAATTTTCTCCAATAATTTTGCTAGGTCGCTTTTACGAAGCACCTCTGAAAATTTCTTTAAATTTTCTTCAATAATTTTCTTCGGTCGCTTTTACGAAACACCTTTGAAGATTTTCGTTCAATTTTTCCCAATAATTTTCTTCAGTCGCTTTTACGAAGCAATTTTGAAAATTTCTTTAAATATTTTTTTTCCAATAATTCTTATTGGTCGCTTTTACGAAGCACCATTAGAAATTACCTCAATACATATATTAAATTAATACACACGGGTCGCTTTCACGAAGCACCGCTATTAATTCCGCTTGAACTTTTTCAATACTTTACTGGTCGCTTCTACGAGGCACCATCGAAAACTTCTCTAAATTTTCTCAAATAAAATTTCTGAAATTTTTCAAAATCCTATAAACCCAATCACCTGAAAAAATGGCATTGGTAAAAAATGTCATTCGTTATTCTGATCGTGTGGTCGAATTCAAAAACTATTTTGACGGTCTAAAGGCAGAATCGCACACGCGATACACCCTCGAGGTTCACGAAAAGCACATCGATCGTCTTTGGTCAAATTTCGAGTCCTGCTATGAAGCTGCGATGGATAGTTATGAAACTATGAAAGAGGAGATCGATGTAGAAGTCTTAAAAGGACGTTTCCACTCCACTTTTGGCAGTCACACAGCCGTGATTGCAAAGATTCACGAACTCCTTAGGGCTCTTCAAGCCAATGCCAGAACTGCATCCCCCAAGGTGGAAAGCTACCAGACGAATATTTCCCCAGATAATAAGGGTAAGTGCCCGCTGTGTCCTGAATTTCACCCGCTCAGATGTTGCGCCGTATTTATAGCCATGTCTGTTGAAGACAGATACGCCACGGTGAAAAAACAAAATAAATGCACTAACTGCCTGGGAACATCTCACGGAGCTAAGACCTGCCGAAGCAAATACACATGCAAGGTGTGTAGGGGAAAACATCATTCGCTGCTTCATCGCGTAGACGGGAGGAAAACCCCAGTTAATAACAATACCGTAAAAAATACCCAAGTTCATCAAAATAATAACCCCCTTCCCGTTTTAGATGTGACCACTTCTACTTCGTCACAAGCAGCAAATAGAACGCTGCAATCCTTTTCTACTCACCTTGAACCCACCACACAGTCTGTCATAACCGGTACAGCGTTAGTCGACGTCTACAATAACGACCTCAAGTGTACTGTTCGCGCGCTAATAGACTCCGCCTCGGAGGCGACTTTCACTTCAAGGAAATTGCAAGGGAATCTTGGTCTTTATACTCGGCCATCAGCAGCCCAAGTCCACGGGTTAAGTGACTCCGTCACTGCAACTTCAACCCAAAGCTGTCACGTCAAAATTGAATCCCCGGTTGACAAATCGTTTGAATTCTTTTCGGATGCCTTAATAATAAATAGACTCACCGGCCACCTGCCCTATTACCCCTCGTCGGCACTAGAAGATGGCGATTTCTCCAATTTGCGATTGGCTGATACTTATCGCCACAGTTGTCGTGAGATAGACCTACTTCTTGGTGCAGATGTCTACCCAAAAATTATTTTGGACGGTCTACGGCGAGACACACAACAATCTTTGCTAGCCCAAAATACAGTTTTCGGGTGGATTATTACGGAGAAGGTACCAGCACACCCGTGCAGAAAGGCGGTATTATCATTTTTTAGCGCCATAGAATTGAACAATCAACTTCAGCGGTTTTGGGAGATCGAGGACATCCCGAGGAGGAAAACGTCTTCCCCGGAGGACACATACGGCGAAAATTTGTACACATCCACTACTTTCCGAAATAAAGAAGGTCGATACATCGTGTCACTCCCCTTTAAGAAAGATTACCCCGAAAAATTAAATATTGGCCCCTCTCGAAAAATTGATTTCTCCCAGTTTCTACGAAACGATGCGAGATTAATCAAAAAACCCCAACTTAAGACTAATTACGATCAGGTAATCACAGAGTACTCTACTCTGGGTCAAGTGACCAAAGTAACCCCCATAAATGGTGACAGCGGCACATACTATCTGCCCCACCATGCTGTTTTCAAACCTGACAGCACCACAACAAAATTGCGCGTGGTATTCAATACCTCTAGCCTTTTATCCAATGGCATAAACCTTAATGGTCTGCTTCATCCTGGCCCAGTTCTGCAATCAAATTTACCCCCTTCAGACGGGCCATCACGAGAAAAGGAGTTTGATACAGAAGAAGACATTAGACTAATTCGTGCACATACAACTAAGATAAAGCAAGACGATATTCTTGAAAACTTTTCAGACCTCCCTCGAGCGCTTAGAGTTATAGGTTCTATTTTCCGTTTTTACCACCGCACGAGAGCTAAGTTGACAGCAGAAGAGGTCAGTCGAGAAGAGCTGCCGGCCAAGGAAATAGCTTTCGTCAAAAATTGTCTAATAGTCGCCTGTCAAAAATCGCACTTTAGCGAAGAATACTCACATTTATCTGACATAAAACCATTGTCCCGAAAAAGCTCGTTTTTAACTTTTAACCCCTTTCTCGATTCTAACGGAATGATGAGAATGAATGGCCGATTAGCGGACTCCCCTACCTTGCGCTATGATGAACGTTACCCTATTTTACTGCCTTACCATGCGCGCTTCACCAGACTGTTTCTCATGTATCTACACAAACACACCCTGCACTGTCAAAATGCGTTTTTACATCGCCGACTACGTTACTACGTCCATAAACTCAAAATGTTGATACAAACAATTTTATCTCAATGCGTAACACGCGTGAGACATAAACGCCAACTTGGTCAACAGTTCATGGCCTTTTTACCCCCCGAACGTGCAAGTTTATCATCAATCATCAACTTTATCCTGGGAGCAGACAGCAGACATCTACCCACGAATTATACGAAGCGGAATACAACTGGCATCAATTGGCTCTCCAATCGCCCAAGATACTGTCCTAGGCTGGGTCATAATAGGAAAATTTGGAGTTCAACAAGCAACATACTTTACCATCAAACAACATTTATACATTTTTACTTATACTAAATAATGAAATTATATCTGAATTTATTTTCTTTAATTGTATGCTAATTTTATGTTTTTAAATCACTAACATTACTATTTTTATTACTATTGAATTGTATTTTCCATGAATTTCTTGCATCCTTATTAGAACTCAACTGCCTGTCCGTGGTGAGGATTTCTAGGCCTGTACAACCTACCCTCGTTGTTATCTTGGTTACACCAAGGGGGGCGGGATGTTTAGGCACGAAAACCCTACATACTTTGCAACGTTTTGCAAGGCATGAAAACCCTACATATTTGCAACAACGAGTACGTTGACTCGTTAGTTTTCTTTATTTTCCTTTTATTGAACTTCAACAGGCAGTTGAAGTTTCTCTTTACCTTTTTTTAAAAAAAGGTCAGTCTAAGTATCGACAGCGAATAAAACAGTACACATGTTTTCTTGAACTATTAAAATTGTTTTACAGTGCAAATTAATCTAAAGTGTTTTTTTCTTATCTCATTTTCTAACAAAGAAGTTATAAGACAAAAGTGTTTCTGTAGCCAACTAACTAAAAGTGTTATTAAACAATAACTTTAAACCTAAATAAATTGGCCAGCCGTGGCCAAACGACTTACCCAGGCGGATATACCCGGCAATACCGATTCGGCCTTACAGGTTTACGTCGCCCAACCCCTACTCCCGTGGGCAGTGGAATAGCACCATATATCTTATACCTACCAGCACCGGTAAGTCCATCCAATTGTACTTTTGTATCCATATCTATATTTTACCCCCGTGTACCCATACAGCTACCACCAAGTGAAATTTGTATAACTTTGTGTTGGAATAGTATTTTTTGAAAAAAATTTTAGATTCTAAAATATGATACATTTAGCTTACTTTCCTATGCTGGAGTTACTAAAGAACACTACTTCAGCAAAAATTAGGGTACTTTGTAACTTCAGTAACTTCACGTTAGATTGAAAAATAAGAAAAGCCACGATTAGCGAAAAATAGAAAATATTTTAATTGTAGACTCACAAAGTGGCTCGCAAATGGAAATAAGAATCGTGACCCGTAATTATGTATTTGATCGAATGCAGAGCTTCGATTTCTCCACTTAAAAAGACAAATTAATTTTTTTTGAAAGATCAACTAATATCCAATGAAAATAACACTGAAAATGCATTAAACATCAGTGTTCGATAATAAACAGTACAATATTTAGTGTTTGGCCCACACAGCCAGGAACGATATCTATTTTTTTAGTGTTTGTGTAGACGAAAACAATCCTTAATACCGTTCGTAACTATTTTCAATAGAGAACCGAAAATTTTATAGAGTTCTTAATGCTTCTTTTTTTACATTTACATTGTGTATATGTTTTGCTTGTGTAAAAAATTTTTTCTGGAGTTTTGCGTTTTTTTTCGTATATGTATTTTTTTTTTTTTGTAAAATATGTTGGGTTTTTTTACCAGCCAAAATGGACGAACATTAATTAGCCGAACCGAACACAACGAAGTTTATGGTTTAACATAAAACCGAATGGAATTAAATGTTCTCATCTTTTTTTTTTGGTTGTATAAAAACATTATTATTTTTGTGTACGAAAGATGACAAACAGGGAAACGTTACTTTTTTAATGACTTTCTACACAACCACTATTAGCGTTTGTGTTTTCCACAAATCTACCGAACCGAACACTAAGGAGCGATATTTAGTGTTTATTTACAAACACTGTTAAATATTGATTAATGTCAGCTTTCAGAGGAAGCCACAGAATCGAGAATTTTTTAGGGAAGATTGCAACAAAGACATTTTTAATAGGCTTCTTTAAACGTCAGATCCTCTTATAAATAGCATGAGGAACGCAAAAAGCAAAATATCAATGTCCTTTTTACCTAAAAAATTGGTCTGTTTATGCCAGCGAAGCCAAAATTTTGTAACGAGTTTTCAAAGAATGACGAAGATGAAATAAGATTTTAAAATATTTTTTGCGATTTTCTTTATAAATCGTGTTTAAAAACTTTTTAATATATATTGTTACGAAATCAGATTTATATAAGAATTATTTCTGTGGCATTTTGACAAAACACCTTAAGTCGAGATAAGATAGCAAAAAAATAAAAAAAAACTCGAGAAAAAAATAATTTTTATAAAAAAATTCAATATACCAAAATTAAAAAAAAAATTCTTCTATAAAACAAAATTTAAAAAACGTAAACAATAATGTTTTTTGAATGAAAATTCGTATGATTAGCAACATTTTTTTCAACATTTTAAATTTGACTTAAGATGTTTTGTCAAAATGCCACAGCTTTATAGTTTTAGTTATAAGTTGTCTTGTAAATTATAATTTATGTCGTATTAGTTTGAATTATTATTTGCTCGAATTCGAACAGAATGGTACGCAGTCCAGTAGAAGGTTCTTGAATCAACTAGTCTACAACTACTGCCAGTGGTGACTATAAATGCAGACTGGTTTGTAAATGTTTGTTAAGTTTGTTTGGAAACATTAAACGGTTCGATTCGAAACTAACAATATTGGATAAAATTGTCAACGTTATAATAACACAATTTCAATAAAGTTTGTTAAGTTGAATAAGTGTGTTTATTTATTTTGATTTGCAATAAAAAGAACTCAACGGTTAATTATAAATGGAGTAAACCGAAACGCGTTTATTAAAGGAAAAACGTAACGTAAAAATATTTATACAATATAAAAAAAGTAGTGTTGCTTACGTTCAAAAAAAATTGCAAAAAAACTACCACATTAAAGTTAGTTAAACATATCATACATAATTATTTAAAATTTAAACCAATAAAGCGTATATCGTATATTTGAATAGTTGTCAACATTTTTGTTGATAAAATAAAAACCAAACGAAAATATTCATTAATTAACAGTAATTTTTTCTGTGTAGTCCTGACATATCTTCATGCTAAAATCTACAACATTCGGGTGGAACCAACGATATGAGTCTTATTAAAACAACAAGAACTAAAAACCAAAACTGAAGAAATCAAATAATGTTATGCAAGGTTTTTACTTGTAGCCGACAAATGGACACAACTTCAATTGTGTTGCCATCCATAATCGACATATAAGTTAAAAATAGGTATTTTGTTGATTTCTTACCTTTGTAAATTGTTTTGTTTTTATTCAAATTAACTTTTAATTTCAAAAACCAATTGACTGCCTAGCCCACGATGTCGACAAGAAGATTTCTTTCGTATATTTATATTGAAAACAAAAAAATTTTTTTTTTTTATTATACCCTCCATCAAAATAAGTTGTGAAGAGGGTATACTAAGTTTGTCATTCCGTCTGAAACTTTTTTATTATTCACCTCAGACGCCATAAAGTATATATATTCTGGCTCCTTGAGTAATTCTAAGGCCCGTTTTCACGACTTACCTATAAAGTTCGAAATAGTAAACGGTACCTTTAGCACTAGTGAGGAATAAAGTTACCTTCAACTATTTTTCGTTTTCACAACTTCTGTATAAAATAAACTTAACATTTTTGAAAATGTGGCAATACTAAAGAAAATACCGATTATTTTTGCCAAAATAAAAATACAAGCTGGCAACTACGTACTTTTTTTACATTTACAAAATATACGAATAATTGGAGTTGCCATATATAAAAAATATGTGAATATAATAGGCAATCTCAAATCTAAACCTTACGACAAAAGTTAAAGGTAGAACGTTCCTCTCTTTAGCGTAACCTTCACTTTAAGATTAAAGGGAACTTGTGATAATTAAAAGCTCATTATCTGTTCGATAACTTCCAACATTTAGCTATCGTTAAGTCGTGAAAACGGGCCTAAGTCGATTTCGCCATGTCCGTCTGTCGGCCCTTCTGTTGAAAACACGCTCACTTTCGAAAAACTCAAAAGAAATAAAAAAAAACTGAGTGTCAAATTGCTTGTAGTTATCTTAAGCAGTTTGGGATTGAAATTCAGCCAAATCGGTTTAGTAGGGTCAGAGCTATGAATCAAAATGTGGAACCACCACTTTAAAAAATTAATAATTTTGTTACAAAAACTAACACAAATGGTGGAACAATGCACGGAATGATATGAGATTTTGCAAAAGTTAGTTTTATTTGACTGGAAATCACACTGTAAAATTTCGTAAATATCGGTTCATAATTTACCCTAGGCCCCATATAAACCCTACTCCCGGAAAACAGTTTAGTACGCCTAAAATCGTAATAAATAATGCTATCATAATAGAATTTGGTACGTCACAGTTTTTAAGGACCAAGAATTACACTGTGAAATTTAATGAAGATTGGTCCATAATTTATCCTAGCCCCGATATAAACCCTACTCCCGAACAACAGTTTAGTACGCCTTAAACCGCAATTTATTATGGTATCAGAAATAAATTGAATACTTCACAGTTTTATAGGACTAGAAATAGCACTAAAAAATTTCGTGATGATCGGTCCATAATTTACTATAGGCCCCATATAAAGCCCACTCTGATTAATTAATTAAATACGCCTAAAATCGTAGCAGATGTATTTATTAAGGTAAAATTTCTTCTAAATTAGTTTCATATGGCCAGAAAAAATGTCATACAATTTTGTGATATACGGTCCATAATTTACCTTAGATCCCATATTGTTCAGCCTTCTGAAATTCACCGTCAACGCTAAAACTAATTTCACCACTGTATTGAAATTTATGTTTTTCAATACCAGAAATACCTCTGCGGAATTTTGGGATGATTGGTTCATAACTTACCATGGCTCCAATATAAATCCCCCTACTGAAAATCATTTAAGTTCGGCTTAAACTGTAACGAATCAAGATATTTTACTCCAGATTGTCGGTCAATAATTTAATATAGGTCTAAGCCGCAACAAATTTTAATGCTGATGTCTGTTTTTATAAAGATAAATTAATAATAAATAGACATCATATAGATATCACTTCTGAAATATTCAAATTGTCGGTAAAGGGTATCAAAGATTCGGCACAGCCGAATATAACACTTTAACTTGTTATTATTATTGTTTTCAATATAAATATGCGAAAGAAATGTTCTTGTCGACATTGTGGGCCTGGCAGTTAATTTTTGTATTGTTATTTATTCGAATAAAACCGGTTAACCCATTTATTCATTTAAATAGCAACAATTCAATATATTCAAAACCCGGTTTTTGAAAAAGTCGAATAATCAATCTCCCTTATGCTGATTGAGGCATTTGTTCTTATTTTTAAGCATTTGATAATTTAACATATCTAGGGGATTCACAAGGTGTCATAGAGTCTTATGTCTTAAAATAATAACATGAAAAAGTACGACTGTTGTGAACACCCCTCATAATTTAGTGTGCGATTTTGAATTTAAATCAGCTGATTCAAAACAAATATAAAAAATTAATATTTACCCAGCATTAAAATATTTTTTAATTCTAATCCATAAATTAATAATTTAAATAACATCTTCAGACTCTTCTGATTAATCACGACAGCACAATAAGCATAGCAAGCAAAGTTCTATTATTTTAAGACACTTTTTGTTTACAAAGCAACAACAATATTTATAAACCATTGTAAAATGTTAGAACATTATGACATTATAACATGATAACACACCTTGTGAATACCCCAATCGACTAGACTAAGCTGTAGATTGTAGCCATGTTTTGTGTTACATAAATATTAATTTTTTTCCATTGTTTTTAAAGTAGCGTACTTTTTATTAAATTACAATCGTATTCTAACAATTTATCAAATAAATCCAACCTTTTGAAAGGGACTTAAAGTAAATAACAGATAATTCGTTTCCTTTTTGACACCTTCAAAAGTCTCTTGAATTATTTGAATAAAACTTTTTTTATAATTGCTGAAGCTCCTACTAAATAAATAAACCTCCTCAAGGTGTGAATAATAAATGACTTTGGTTTTGACAACTCGTAGAGAAAAAAAAAAAAAAAAAAAAAAAAAAAAAAAAAAAACACGTAGAATAATTTATTTGCAAAAGTTTTTTGAAATAAATATGTAAATCAGTAAAATCTTTTACAAAGCAAAAACAAAACAAAAAAAGACAATATTTACTTACCAATCAAATGCACAGCTACAGCTGGTGGCATGACAAATATACCCACCAGCAAATCTGCCACCGCCAGACTCATTACAAAACAATTTGTAACCGTTTTGAGGCGACGTGTGGTTATAACGGCCAATATAACCAGCGTATTGCCAATTATGGTGATCACAATGAAGGCGCAAAAGACGGCAATAAGACAAATGCCCTGCCACGACAAAACGAGATCATAAAAATGTGACCAATCATCCGATGATGTCAGCGAAATATTAACACCCACTTCAATTAAAGGTGATGAAGGTGTTGATGCGTTTGTGGCAACAGCAGACGTTGTGGCAGGTGATGATGCGGCTGATGTTGAAGGGGAGGCTAATGAAGAGTATGCTGTTGAGGAATCATTTAGACTGCCATATAAAATGGCGAAAGCTGAAGTAGCTGAAGTGGATGGCGAGTATGAGTACGAGGCAGCTGATGATGACGATGACGATGATGAAGAGGGGGCTGAAATGAATGTATTGTTAAAGAGATTTTCATCGTAGGCAGCCAAAGATGAGGCATGCGAGTTTTCATACACAAACTGAAGACGATCATGTGTTGATGTGGCAGTTTCGGCTGCTGCCACTGCTGCTGTAGAGGCTGCTGCAGTTATGGCATGTGCAACATATGAGTACATGTAGGAATTTTTTTGTAGTCTATTTAAGTTTATCGTTAAACGGCAATGACCAGCACCAGCACCACGAGCACTAGCACTAGCACTAACACACTTAAGACAGCCTTGAGTAGTGCATTTACTAATATGTCGACTGTGTTTATATTTGTTCTTGCGTTTGAGTGGGTTGCAGTTTAAATTTTTTTTATTACACTGGCATCCGTTGTGTGTTTTAAAGTTGTTGTCGCAATTCTTAAAAGAATTTATTCCTGGTATTTCGTATAAATTGTAGTTGTCTTCCTTATTCAGCTGGGTATAAAAAACATCTGTTTTATCCATAATGTTTTCGCTTGCATATTTTTGGGGAAATGTAATTTCCTTTAACGTTTTTTCCTTTTTATTTGAACAAGGATAATTAAGTCTTTATATTTTCCTCTGTGGTGAGGAAAGAAATTTATGTGAGCTTTTAAAATAATATTTTGCTCCTTCGGTATTTGTAAGTATTTTGCTTGTCTTTTATATCATTAACTTTCATTGGCCTCGTTTAATATTCTTATTTTGTTGCAGGACTTTGCGAAGCAGAATCAGAAACCACAACAACTTTAATGGCTGTCAATTCACGAGTATTTAGGTGCTTCTTTGTTGTCTATTTTTTTAATTCGGTTGTTCTCCTGCAAGAAAAGAAATAAAAGGTATTTTAAGAGAGAGGTGTTATGCTAATTTCAAAAAAGAGCTGTATTTTTAATCAAATTTTTAAAAGGCAAGTCACTTAAGTGCTTAACGTTTTCTCAAGTATTTTGTTTTTGTCATTATAAGCACCTTAACCAGCTGTAAAAAGATGAAAGCGGCTTGATGAGATTTTTTCATGGCAATAAATATTTCAGAAGCTTCGCGAAAAAAAATTTATATAGTTTCCACATTAATGTGCAAGATGGTTGAAAATTTGTGGTGAATATTTAAAACAAGCTACTTTATAGTAAACAAGTAAGGAAGTTAACTAGGTCAAGCCCGACCATATGATCCCCTACACCATAGTATTAAGCGACATAATAGAATTTAAAGATACATTTTCGAGAGTGCACCCTGTTTGAGACCCATGGCCAATCATGGACCCGTCAGAACAAAATAAGGGCACAAGTTCATTGTGCCGATTATTATTTAGATACATTCATCTTTATGAATGTTTTTGTCTATAAGTGATTTTAGGGCGTGGACATATGTTCAATTCTGGACCTACCAACACAAAATCTTAAAATGATTTAGAATAATAAAGAAGTTATGGCATTAAAAGCAATTTTCTGTAGTAGAAGTATTTGTATGAAATACCAGGGCCCTGTTTCTCAAAACTACAAGTTACAAATCTACAAGTAATATACATTTGAAACCAAAACAAATATTGTAAAATTTCTTTAATGTATTTTACTTGTAGGTTTGTAGCTTGTAGTTTTGAGAAACGGGGCCCAGAAATAAATTTCTAAAATAAGTGTGATACCAACAATGGATATCAGTGTAATAAAATCAGTTTATAACTTAATATAACTTAAAGGTGGGTCAAGGACCAATTTTCCAACGTGATACACACATCATCACAAAAGCATAGTATCCTCTCTACTTTTGTGGTGCGTGTATCAGTGATGCCATCAGGATCGAAAGATACATTTTTCGTATCTTTTGATGACTTCAGATACCATGTATAATCCTGATATTTTTCGTATCTTTTAAATCTGTAGGCAAATTCTATAGAAATAAAATAGTAAACTTTCCGTCTCGGACAAAGTTTTAAGGTGCATTCATCCATGCGTTCCAAACAATATTTTTGTCCGGAGAATAATTTTTTTACTGAGAGTATTCTGCAGAACGATTCACCCATTTCAAAAATTTGTTCGGAAAAACAAAGCTACCATATGGTTTACAGATGCAAACAATTATACAAAATGGCAGCACAACTAGCAAACAACTTATTTTAAATTGTTTTCTAAATGTTTGTTTAAGAAAATGGACGAAAAAAGGAAAGTGATTTTATTATTTTTAATAATATTATTCTTTTTTTTAATTATTCAGCAAAAAACACTTATTTCAACTTTTATGTACAACTTAAATAAAAGTGGCAATTCAGTTCATTTTGTTCAGAACAAAAATTAAAATTAAACCAATCCAAGAAAAAACATGCCGAACAAAATAATGTCTCTCTCTCCCGTCCGGGCAAAAATATTGTTCGAAACTCATGGGTGAATCAAGCTTCAGAGTTAGCATTTCGTTATGAATACTAAAAAGCAAATAGTGACAACTAAATACAAAAGTAACATATATTTTTTTTTGTTACAGCGGAAAGCGTTTTCTAGCGTTTTCCTAAATAGCGCGGCCTCAACGCTTTGCAATTGGAAAATCCGATTTTGACAGCGCGTTTAATAGTGAAGTTGGCCGCTATTTTTAATAAATAGTGGCAATTTAGTTACTTTTTGTCAATCTAGCGGCTTGTTCTCTTCTTTTTATTTTTGTTATGTGGGTTCTATTAAACAAGAAAGTTAACACTACTGTTTGTGACACAACGTTGACGCTCTTGTTTAGCGGAAGAAATGTGCCGCCTTCCGCTCTTATTTAGGTACGGCTGTTAGGTTTTCTAAATTCTTCTATCGTCTGCTTATTCTTGTGTACGTGTTAATTTCAGCAAAAATGAATTGGTTTTGATAACATCCAAAGATAGTTAAATATAATTAATTATAAAGTTTGCTTACTGTAATTTTAAAAATTACATACCTGCCTAATATGTACGATGCAAATAAATATAAAAATTAATTTGTATGATATCATTTTCTGTACAATATTCATTAAATATGAAATCAGTGCTGCCACAACGAATACAATTTTTACAACCAAAATTTTTGAAAAAGTTACCAAATGTAAAAAAATATAACCAAATTTAAAATGCTTTTTATTAATTGAGAAAATCATTAAAATCATTGTAATACATTGTAACACAAAGGATATTTGCACTTTATAGTAAAACAATAATTATAAATCAAGAAAACAAAACAAGAAATGTAATTCTTTTACATATTAAAAAATATAACGTGAAACTTAATTAAAAGTTTTTATTTATTTGAGACTTTTTTCGTAAAAAATTTATTTTTTGGCGCCCTATGCTCCAGTTGGAGTTAGAGGAATATATAAAAAAAAATATATTGAATATTTTTTAGTATGCCAGTTACAAATAACAAAAATAGATAATAGTTTTCCGCTTTTTAGCTGTTATTGGCAGGACTGTCAAATGTGGCGATTTCTTAATCCTTTTGTCGATGGAAATTTACGTTTGGCGATATGGCGATTATTTTGGCGAAATTTAAAACGATTGGCGATATGCATTTTATGTAAATATTTTCTAACTTACATTTATCTAAAATATTATAAAAACTTTTTTCTGTTTTGTGTAAATTTATAATTCTTATTATAAAAAAAATGTTTCAAAATTGTTCTAATATATCATAACGTACATTCAATTTTGAAAAAGTATATGACTGACAGTCAAACGTTTTTTTTACCAAATAATTATGTTAAAAAACATTAAATTAATTAAATATACATACCGAGAAGTTATAAACAGTAAAATTTCAAATTTCTTTAAACTTACAGCCATTTCTTAAAGAAAATTCCATAAAAATCTTTAAAATTCCTACATGTTTTTTCAAATATGTATATAAATTTACTTCTAGAATTTACCTAAATTCAGAACCTTAAACTTATTTTCAAGCTTTTAAAAACACTGAAACGACTTTTGTGTAATTTTTCAGTAATTTTCTAAAATCGATTCCGGATGATTTTATGCACTTCCTACTTTAAGTACTAATTATCTTTACTTCTCTTAAAATCAAGAAAAACTACGCTCATTAAAAAAAAAAATAATTGAAAATCTCCATTGATTAAAACTTCATTTGTTTACGATTTCAGATCATGGCGTTTTTAATATAAAAATCAGAAATGGTTGCTGTTTTGAAAGGGATTATAAAAAACTTCCGTTCATTGGTAACAAATAATGAAAAAATCGTAGTACACAGTACAAATTGTTCGAGCTCGTAGATAAATAATTGTACCAAGAAAAACATATTCGTTCGTAATTTTTATTGTTTTAGAAAAAAGTAACCAAAATTAAAAAAAAAATCACATCTCCACATTGAAAAAAAATATAACCAATTTAATTAGGCTCGAGTTCATCAAATTTAATTTTCATTAAATTATTTTCACTGAGGAAAGGAATTTTACAACTTGGAATTCTTATTAAAATTTATTGATAATTTTTCTTGGCTGAGCTGGGATTTGAACCCGGGTTAATCTTTACATGTTTCAAGAAACACCACTTTCTATCCTCAGAAGATCTTAGTGTTCTACCCAATGCACCACTGCGGTGCCCGTTAGCCAACAGTCAAACATCAATCTTTAACCAGTAGTACTGGTGGTTCGAAATTTGCTGTTATTATCACTTAAATTTCAAATTACATGTTGCCTCCTTTTTCCTCTGTTTTTTCGTATTCTTTCTGTCAAGACTTTGTCTTGAAAACCTGAATACATTTGTTTATTATGTTTTTTTTGTCCACTTTCGTCGACATTTTTTTTTTTTTTTTTTTATTTGTACAAATTAAAGTACAAATGTAAACATTAGAGCTTGTGCCATAGCTATTTCTAAGAACAATTTTCGATTTTTAGTTGAACTGTTAATTTTTTAATTTTTTGATATTCTTTAATTAGGCTCGAGTTCATCAAATTTAATTTTCATTAAATTATTTTCACTGAGGAAAGGAATTTTACAACTTGGAATTCTTATTAAAATTTATTGATAATTTTTCTTGGCTGAGCTGGGATTTGAACCCGGGTTGATCTTTACATGTTTCAAGAAACACCACTTTCTATCCTCAGAAGATCTTAGTGTTCTACCCAATGCACCACTGCGGTGCCCGTTAGCCAACAGTCAAACATCAATCTTTAACCAGTAGTACTGGTGGTTCGAAATTTGCTGTTATTATCACTTAAATTTCAAATTACATGTTGCCTCCTTTTTCCTCTGTTTTTTCGTATTCTTTCTGTCAAGACTTTGTCTTGAAAACCTGAATACATTTGTTTATTATGTTTTTTTTGTCCACTTTCGTCGACATTTTTTTTTTTTTTATTTGTACAAATTAAAGTACAAATGTAAACATTAGAGCTTGTGCCATAGCTATTTCTAAGAACAATTTTCGATTTTTAGTTGAACTGTTAATTTTTTAATTTTTTGATATTCTTTAATTAGGCTCGAGTTCATCAAATTTAATTTTCATTAAATTATTTTCACTGAGGAAAGGAATTTTACAACTTGGAATTCTTATTAAAATTTATTGATAATTTTTCTTGGCTGAGCTGGGATTTGAACCCGGGTTGATCTTTACATGTTTCAAGAAACACCACTTTCTATCCTCAGAAGATCTTAGTGTTCTACCCAATGCACCACTGCGGTGCCCGTTAGCCAACAGTCAAACATCAATCTTTAACCAGTAGTACTGGTGGTTCGAAATTTGCTGTTATTATCACTTAAATTTCAAATTACATGTTGCCTCCTTTTTCCTCTGTTTTTTCGTATTCTTTCTGTCAAGACTTTGTCTTGAAAACCTGAATACATTTGTTTATTATGTTTTTTTTGTCCACTTTCGTCGACATTTTTTTTTTTTTTATTTGTACAAATTAAAGTACAAATGTAAACATTAGAGCTTGTGCCATAGCTATTTCTAAGAACAATTTTCGATTTTTAGTTGAACTGTTAATTTTTTAATTTTTTGATATTCTTTAATTAGGCTCGAGTTCATCAAATTTAATTTTCATTAAATTATTTTCACTGAGGAAAGGAATTTTACAACTTGGAATTCTTATTAAAATTTATAGATAATTTTTCTTGGCTGAGCTGGGATTTGAACCCGGGTTGATCTTTACATGTTTCAAGAAACACCACTTTCTATCCTCAGAAGATCTTAGTGTTCTACCCAATGCACCACTGCGGTGCCCGTTAGCCAACAGTCAAACATCAATCTTTAACCAGTAGTACTGGTGGTTCGAAATTTGCTGTTATTATCACTTAAATTTCAAATTACATGTTGCCTCCTTTTTCCTCTGTTTTTTCGTATTCTTTCTGTCAAGACTTTGTCTTGAAAACCTGAATACATTTGTTTATTATGTTTTTTTTGTCCACTTTCGTCGACAAAAAAAAAAAAAAAAAAACATAATAAACAAATGTATTCAGGTTTTCAAGACAAAGTCTTGACAGAAAGAATACGAAAAAACAGAGGAAAAAGGAGGCAACATGTAATTTGAAATTTAAGTGATAATAACAGCAAATTTCGAACCACCAGTACTACTAATTAAAGATTGATGTTTGACTGTTGGCTAACGGGCACCGCAGTGGTGCATTGGGTAGAACACTAAGATCTTCTGAGGATAGAAAGTGGTGTTTCTTGAAACATGTAAAGATCAACCCGGGTTCAAATCCCAGCTCAGCCAAGAAAAATTATCAATAAATTTTAATAAGAATTCCAAGTTGTAAAATTCCTTTCCTCAGTGAAAATAATTTAATGAAAATTAAATTTGATGAACTCGAGCCTAATTAAAGAATATCAAAAAATTAAAAAATTAACAGTTCAACTAAAAATCGAAAATTGTTCTTAGAAATAGCTATGGCACAAGCTCTAATGTTTACATTTGTACTTTAATTTGTACAAATAAAAAAAAAAAAAAAAATGTCGACGAAAGTGGACAAAAAAAAACATAATAAACAAATGTATTCAGGTTTTCAAGACAAAGTCTTGACAGAAAGAATACGAAAAAACAGAGGAAAAAGGAGGCAACATGTAATTTGAAATTTAAGTGATAATAACAGCAAATTTCGAACCACCAGTACTACTGGTTAAAGATTGATGTTTGACTGTTGGCTAACGGGCACCGCAGTGGTGCATTGGGTAGAACACTAAGATCTTCTGAGGATAGAAAGTGGTGTTTCTTGAAACATGTAAAGATCAACCCGGGTTCAAATCCCAGCTCAGCCAAGAAAAATTATCAATAAATTTTAATAAGAATTCCAAGTTGTAAAATTCCTTTCCTCAGTGAAAATAATTTAATGAAAATTAAATTTGATGAACTCGAGCCTAATTAAAGAATATCAAAAAATTAAAAAATTAACAGTTCAACTAAAAATCGAAAATTGTTCTTAGAAATAGCTATGGCACAAGCTCTAATGTTTACATTTGTACTTTAATTTGTACAAATAAAAAAAAAAAAAAAAATGTCGACGAAAGTGGACAAAAAAAAACATAATAAACAAATGTATTCAGGTTTTCAAGACAAAGTCTTGACAGAAAGAATACGAAAAAACAGAGGAAAAAGGAGGCAACATGTAATTTGAAATTTAAGTGATAATAACAGCAAATTTCGAACCACCAGTACTACTGGTTAAAGATTGATGTTTGACTGTTGGCTAACGGGCACCGCAGTGGTGCATTGGGTAGAACACTAAGATCTTCTGAGGATAGAAAGTGGTGTTTCTTGAAACATGTAAAGATCAACCCGGGTTCAAATCCCAGCTCAGCCAAGAAAAATTATCAATAAATTTTAATAAGAATTCCAAGTTGTAAAATTCCTTTCCTCAGTGAAAATAATTTAATGAAAATTAAATTTGATGAACTCGAGCCTAATTAAAGAATATCAAAAAATTAAAAAATTAACAGTTCAACTAAAAATCGAAAATTGTTCCTAACCAATTTTGGTTAGAAATAACCAAAAACGGCAGCTCTGTATGAAATACAAATGTTATGTTAATAAATTTTAAACGTTTAAGCTGGATTTTCAAATTTTTTTCAAAATGTCTCTTTTTGGAAAAAAGTGTATCCTTTTGAAAATTAAAATGTATCTTTCTCGAAATTTCACTGGCAACACTGGTGTGTATTAAAACCAAAAGAAGTAAGAAAATAAGATTTTGCAAGGATCTCAACTATCCCCTCATTTCAGTATAACTATTGTATTTTGAACTCCCAATTTCACCAAGTTCTGTTAAAACTAATTATTACTTTAACTTTCAGTTAACAATAGGTTTAGATAGCTATAACTGATAGTTAATTATAACTGAACTTGGTGAAATTGGGGGTTAAGCAGCTAAAAAAATTGTTTATTTTATACCCCCATATATTAGCCTAGCGCATAATAAACGGACATTTGCGTACTTTGCGAGCAGTTCGCGAAGTAATCATATTCCTTGCGCATATTTAGCAAAAATTGTTTCTGAAATTTTTTTATTATTGTTTTATGGACCCTTATGAGTAGAGAAGTTGCTTTAGCAGTTTTTGTCTGGCCGTCCGTCTGGGTGTCTGTTGAAATGGACCTCAGTAATGATGGGGACTAGGTTGGTATACATTTGTATCACATATATTCCGCTTAAGTTTGCTATCGAAATTCAGCCAGATGGGTCTATAAATGAGTGAAATATAAACAAAATATTACCACCGCCATACCTTCTCACCCATTAACCTTTGCTTTTTAAAGTCTTCTTTCAATCTATGAATCATATTTTTTCACTTTCACCTTAAACTTAGTGGAATACTAGAACAGAAAATAAAAAAAACGGTTAATAAATAACCGATTTACAGACAATGGCACAATAGCGCTCACACCATATGAACTAAAAAAACTATACTTGGCACCGATATTTTTTATATAAGAAGTATTTAATTTTGCAAAATGCACGAAATCGGCTCATTATTTCACCTCGCCCCTGTACAAGTGTACTACCGAATTTAAGGGTTTGTTATGTTTTTTAATGGTGAAGAGTAGATAAGAATCTTCGACACATCCGAACTTTTACATTTTTTCTTAAATTGACGTATTAATAAGAGTCATCAATTTGTAGGAAATTTTTCAAAAAGTTGCGTTTTCCGGGAGCGGGCCTTCTATCGGACCTATGGTTAATTATAGACCGGCCATACTGAAATTTAGTAGCAAAATTTCTAGTCACATAAAATGAGTTTGTGCTAAACTAAATGGCAGTCGGTGCATTCCGCCAGCAATTTGGGTTGGCTCTTATACAAGAAATATAAATTTTTTAGGGAGGTTGTTCTAGATTCGGGTTTATGTCCTTTTTTCTACTCAACCGATTGTGCTGAATTTTAATACAAAACTGCTAACTGGATAACTAGAAACAATTTGATACCAAAATTGTTTTTTTCCTCTAAATTGTATGAAAATTAGCGTGATTTATACAGAAGGACATGGTTAAGTCGATTTTAAGCCTAATGATAAGGGGCAGGGTAGTGAACAAATGGTATCGGGAACGATAAAGTGTTCATGAAGTTTTCTTTATTATTACAACTGTCTGTTAAAATGAAAAATGTAATTAATATACTCTGGCAGCATTGCAGTAAATGCCGACTACTTTTGGTCGTTTAAAATACCTAGTGGCAACTTAATTTTTTTATTTCTTTAATTGAAAGCAAAAGTCAATATTTTCTGGTTAATTTTTTTTTTTTTGTATTAAATTGAGTTTTTGTTAAAAAGGTTTGGATAATTAATTATGACAAAAAAAACCTAACTGGCAACATGCTTTTGCAAGTTGTTTTTGTATTCATTTTGTTTTTTCGTAACCTACTTACAACTACAATTAATGTTGGAAGAATTTCAATCAATTGTAGTGGGGAATGTAAGAAGAGATAAACTCACTGTTTATTGTTGATGTTTTTGTTTAAACTTTGATATTGTTACAAGTAGAATTGTTGCTTATAATTCTTATACGCTTAACAGTTTTATTTGGTTTAATACCTTTAGGCCCGTTTTCACGACTTAACGATAGCTAAATGTAGGAAGTTATCGAACAGATAATGAGCTTTTAATTATCACAAGTTCCCTTTAATCTAAAAGTGAAGGATAAGCTAAAGAGAGGAACGTTCTACCTTTAACTTTTGTCGAAAGGTTTAGATTTGAGATTGCCATATTATATTCACATATTTTTTATATATGGCAACTCCAGTTATTCGTATATTTTGTAAATGTAAAAAAAGTACGTAGTTGCCAGTTTGTATTTTTATTTTGGCAAAAATAATCGGTGTTTTCTTTAGTATTGCCACATTTTCAAAAATTTTAAGTTTATTTTTTTACAGAAGTTGTGAAAACGAAAAATAGTTGAAGGTAACTTTATTCCTCACTAGTGCTAATGGTACCGTTTACTATTTCGAACTTTATAGGTAGGTCGTGAAAACGGGCCTTAGTTTTTCTAAAATTTTTTTGTATGAAGTTTCCTGACGATCTGGCCTAAGCAACCAGTGAAATGCGCTTAGGAATAGCTTATCCCATCAACAATAAATTTCAGTGTTTTTATCAAAAATTAAAATTGGAAATTAAGCACGAATAACAAAATCTTTTAAATGACATAAAAAATAAAGCAGCTTTAAAATTCCTAAAGTTCACTTGTAAAGTAACCATGAGGATAAAACTGCTGTTAGCTTATAAGTCACCTTTTAGCTTATCTGTCAGATTGCATCTTAAAAATAACTACAGTAGAATCCCGATAATTCGTAATCGCAAGGGACCGGCCATTTCTTACGAATTAAAGGGGTTTTCGATTTAGCGGGGTTTCGATTTAACGGGGTTAAAATAAAATAAATACGAATTTACGGGGTTTTTCAAATTATTTACTAAAACGATAAAAAAACATAAAAGACAATTGTTTAAAATAAAATTTATAAAAATTATTCATGTAACAAACTGATCTTAAGAAAATAAAGACACACGCAAGCAAAAAACCACGCAAAAAAAAAAATAGCGCTTAACAAAAAAATCATTCTTTCCATGTTTTTGTGGTTTTTATTACGAATTATAAGTGGTAGTTAGCAAACAATTACGATTTATAAGAGGTAAAGAAGATTTTATTTGAAAAAAAAATACGAATTAGCGAGGGGACCAAAAGGTATGGA
Source organism: Pollenia griseotomentosa (assembly GCA_963931875.1). NCBI lineage: Eukaryota > Metazoa > Arthropoda > Insecta > Diptera > Polleniidae > Pollenia > Pollenia griseotomentosa. The sequence continues at coordinate 223,415,885 of OZ007560.1, forward strand.
AATGTTACGAATTAACGAGATTTTTTCAAGGGACCGACAGTTTATTACGAATTAGCGGGAATTACGATTTATCGGGGTACGAATTATCGGGATTTGACTGTATTTGTAAGTTGTAATAATGACCCTTAGAATTGCCCAAGGCCTAGAATATATTAAAATTATGGGGTCTAAGATGAATATGAATCAAACAAGTAAAAAACTTAGTGCATTCTCATCACAACTTGCTGTAATGAATATGCAGATGTTTTTACGAAATTTAACAAACACACTTTTAAAAAAAAAAATTTTTAAAAATTTGTTATTTAAATTTAATTTTGCCAATACATAAATAAAATATGCAAAAATATTAGAAATCATCCGTTTTTTTTAATAAATCATTTTATGTTTATTGATTTTGTTACTTATGACACCTCTAAATAGGCTCTAAATGTTTTTGCAAATTTCCATTTAATTCTTTGTTAAATTATTTTGAGAAAATAACCAAACCATAGGAATAATAAATGACCAATTAAAAACACTCATTTATTAAGAAACATCTGCTTATTTTTTTTTTTTTTTTTAATTTTAAGAATTGCTTTTATCCCAAACTCGGTCAAGATCATGATGTAGAATTAATTATTTAGAAATCGAACATATGTTTATGATTTCATAAAGAAATATCTTAAATTATTAAAAGAACATTTACACACTTTTGATAAGCATATGGGCTTCCTTAAGAATCTTAAAACAAATTCAAATACAAAAAAAAAAATATATTTTTGAACTTTTTTTCTTTTTTAACCAACAAAAAAAGAAAAAAAAAACTTTCAAACTAAACTTTGTAATTAAATTCATAAAATGCAAAAAGTTTCTTTTATTCTGTGATGCAGTAAATTACCGGATAATTATCTTTGCACTACACAAGGTTAACATTTATTGTTGCCTGGATAGAGGCGAAAGAAAAGATGAAGAAAATGAATACATTTGTGGCAAATACTTGCTCTTTGCAGAGTACTTCTTGCACAATTAAACATGCCACAAAGTAAGTTGCATTGTATAAATAAATAAAACATTAAAAATAATAAAGTTTGTGTAGAACAGTAAGTTTAACAGAATAGGTTGGTCTGGATTGTGATTTAAATTATTTATGAGTTTAGTATACAGGGTGGCCCAAAAAAAACCTACCAATGCGTACAACTTTTTTATAATGTAATAAAGGGTGGTCCAAGCATAATGCACGATGTTGAGAAACAGTCAGACCTTAATTTTCTTTGGATGAAGTTTCCGGATGATCTCCCATCAACAATAAATTTCAGCGTCTTTACAAATAAAATACTTTGATTCCTCAGAATCCCTTAGAATCCCTCAGAACTCTCTTTGGGGAAAGTTATTTTCGAGAATGGAGTTTTTTTAAGTTCTGTGATCCATTATACCCCTGCGATCACAAAGTCTTGTTAAATAGCCTACACTTTAATTCTACCAATATAAAAATTTTGTATTGATAGATCCTCAATTGGCTGCCATAAAAGCCCCATTAGCGAAATTATTTTCACCATCAAAAATCTTGCAAATATGTTCCAAGCTAAATAAAAATCAGCAAAACTATAATTTGTGAAAGTAAAAAATTTAAGGGTGGTGGGTCTATGGAGTTAGTATAAGTCCTGCTTTAAAAAAAAATGTACTTCACCTTCGTTGTATGTAGTGGTTAATCTTAGAGACATTTCACATCTCGGTGGATACAGGTGCAGGCATCGTTATTCGGTAAAACCAAAATTAAATGGCACTGTATATTTCTGCCGCCACACACTGGGTTATTGCGTATCACAACTGTGGATTAATTAAAAACTTAATTTTGAAATAACACTCGAATACTTAATAACCATAGAAAATAGACATAATTCTTCGTCACTAACCGAAAAAATAACGGCTCTAAGTTGTATAGTGCAGCTGCATTTTGTTTTCGAATTTACACTTTCATTCTTTGTTCGCTTGCGCTCGCTGTAAAAATTGATATTTCAAGTTTATCAAAGTGTTTTTTCGATAAAAAAAAACTTCAAGTGAAATTTAAATCTCAGTATGGAGCCTTCAACTTCAGGTATTGAATTATTTTTCAGATACAAGTATTACAATAAAAAAGTGATTTAATATTTTAAATAATTTTTTATTTTTGTTCAAAGTCCCCAAAAAAATTACACAGCCTACCAAAAACGGCTGTGGATATTTTACAATCTCCATCCTTAAATTTGGCAAAAGCTTATGCCAGAGACAATAGTAGTGCTCATGGCAGTGATTCCGACGAGGAAGATGGTGACGATAATATAATAAATAGTCGAATTATCGCAAAATTTAATTTTTTCTGCATATTTTAGGGTATTATACAGAAGAACCTGTATCATCGATATCTCGCTAACTAAGCGAGTTATCGATAATTTCATTTTAGTTTTCCACCTTATTTTAGAAGTTCGACAAAACAAAATTATCTGGTCTAGTAAAACGCTGAAAAGTTATCGATTTGTCTAAAACTTCAAAGTCAGATATCTCGATAACAAAGCGAGTTATCGATTATTCCTACTTGATTTTTTCAGTTTATTTTGAGGTATTCTCTAAAAAAATAAAACTGTAAAAAGTTATCGATTTCTTTAAACTTCAACTCCAGATTTCTCGACAACTAAACGAGTTATCGATAATTTTTATAAAATTTTTCCGGCTTATTTTGAGGTGTTCTAAACAAAAATGATCAGTTTGAGAGGCTTCTGAATTAATCCACAGTTTTGGTACAAAATACCCCAGTGTGCGCCGAGAGTGCCTTTTCTTGCAGTAAGAAAACCAGTTGGTAAAATACTGGTTGTTGGTCAGGCTGCTTGGGGAATCCTGGGGTGGCTACCTTAAATCTGTTGTTTTTTTTAGCAATGGATGTTATATAACAAGCAAGGGTCGAATGTTTAGTTCTGTCGGATCATACACTCAAATTGCCACCTGTGTGAAAAGAGTAATGTTTCATTCGCACATAGTGAAGCTGCTAGATATGTTGTATCCAGTGTTCGAAAATAAACATTAAGTACCGTTCCTTAGTGTTCGGTTCGGTAGATTTGTGGAAAACACAAACTCAAATAGTGTTTGTTTATGATCTTCGATCACAAAAATAATACGGTACTTATCCAACTCCAAAAAAATATGTAATATGCAGCTAAGTGTTCATTGTTTTTTTATTAAGGTATCTATATATGAAAAAATGTTTTTTTTTTGTTTGTTTTTCTTTTATCAAATAAAACTTTTAATCTAAAATATTCATTACGACTTTCTTTAATTGTATTTTAGTAGCTTTCACTAAAAATATACTTGCAATAATCGTTTTTTGATATTAAATGTATGAAGGTACCCGGGTACCTTGCAATACCGTTAAGGGTGTACGGTGAAAATTGGTCCACCACGCCCTTTCGAAATTATTTTTAAGCTAAAAAATAATTATAATTTAAAATTTATTAATAGTTGGGAATTCCCAAAAAGTTTCAGCTACATGGATCATCTTTTTCTATAAAAAAAAAAAATTAAACTGAAAACGCCAAAGGTACCCGGGTACCTTGCAATTCATATAAGGGTTAAGCAACAGGGGTTATGCCCCCGTAAATCTCTAATATTATATCAAAATTCATTTTTAATTTAAAAATTCTTGAAATAATGTTGGTAGCAAAATTAAACTCAGCACAAACAATTGCCTCTTTCACCGATGAACTCGCAAAAATAAAATTAGAAGTAATCAGATTAACTTTGAATTTTTATATAAAATATAAAATTTGAAGCCGTGCTTGTATTAGCAAACTAAAAAATACTCTGTATTTTTCATTTACCTTTTTTTAGAACTTTAAGTAATAACAACAAGATTTTTTATTTTTAATTAACTATTATCATACAAAAAGTTTTCTTACAAAAAAAAAAATTGTTTTAAAAACCATTCTGAAGTGTTTGCTTGGTAATATGACTTCATAAGAAAAGAAAAACATCATCATGAATAGCTAAAAGAAAAAGACAGAAAAATGTTTAAAAACATTTTTATTTAATACTATACACTTGTTAACTTATGCAGATGCTGATAAAGTAGACTTTTGTCGAAAGAATGACAAAAAAGTTTACAACATTTTATAACTTTTTAATAAAAATGCTGTTAAAATGCAGCGACAAAACAAAATAAAAATCCCAAAGAAGAAAAAAAAGGAATCCTATTAAAAGATTTCATTACAAAGACTAAACTTAATTCTTTTAGTATGCTTAACTTTTTAGAGATAAATATAGAAAAGTAAAAAATGAAATTCATGCTGGACATTAAAGAAAAATTTTATGTTTTTTAATATTTAAAATTAAACATCCGTACGTAACAGGATGTTTTAGAACAACTCTTTTAACTTAGAAGTAAATAAAAAAAAGTAAAGTAGAGCTTGTCTTTGTATTTGCAACAAACAGAAAATTTAGTTATGAACAAAGTTAGTTGCATTTAACTTATGATTTAAAAGAAAGTTAATGGATCCATAAAATAAATAAAATTTTATATTTAAAAGGAAAGACTTTGCAAAATCCTCTTAAAAGCTTTGGAAGAGAAACTTAAATAAATTTAATACTTCTTGAACAGCAGTGAAAAGTACAGTGGTGTAAAAACATCGAACTTAAAAGTTGTAGTTATCTGTAGACCAAATCCGCCAAAAACAATATTTGCTATAAACGATCTTTCTGATGCACTTAGTATTCCACGAGAGTTAGTTTGGCTAATGTAATCTCTTATAAACATTTTTATCATTAAGACAGAATTTTGATAGCAAGTGGTAAGTTCTGGTTCGTACTCTTCAATTTTAAGCCGTCAAGTCTTGAGCTCCTAGCAGGGAAGGGAAAAGAGAATGCCTTTTCTTTTCCTCTCTCTCCTAAAAACTCATGACTTGACGGCTAAAACTTGAAGAGCGTGAACTAGCACTAAGAGAAGATATAGTTCACTGTGGGCCCTAGTGCATACTTTTAGGCATCTAGTTTTAATACCATGTGTTCAAAAATAAATACCGTTATGTTTTTATAATTGCTAATACTTTAGAAAACCACGTGCTAAAGTTCATGTCAGTATCAAAATTTATTTCTCTAAAAATGTCGAATCAACAAGACGTCCGTTAACGTATTGCTAAAATTTTTAATGAAAATGCAAGTTGCCGGTACAAAACTATTGCTAGGCTTGCAAATGTATCCAGAAATACGGTGTCTAGGGTAATAAAAAATATAAACAGTCCCTGACCATCGACAGAAAGCCAGGCAGTGGTAGAAAAAGTGGATTTTCGGATCGCAAGATGGCTGAGAAAATTAACAGAATTTTGTCCCTATCTCTCTGGAAGAAAAGTGGCCCAAAAGGCAAAGTGCTCCGAGACTTCGGTAAGAAAAATTAAAAAAGAGGCTGGTCTGAGAACATATAAAGTGCAAAAAGTTCCAGATAGAAATTCGAAAAAGAATTTGGTGGCAAAACAGCGTGCGAAAGCTTTGCAAAGGGATTTTTTGAACAATTTTCAATGCTGCATTATGGACGACGAAACTTATGTGCTGTCTAATTTTAAGCAACTTTCCGGGCAAGAATTCTATGTTACAGATAGAAGAGGAAATTTTGCAGAAGAATTTCGTGTGCAAAAGAAATCTAAATTCCCAAAAAAATTTTTGGTTTGGCAAGCCATTTGCACGTATGGTCAAAGAAGCAGTTCCTTTGTCACTTCTGGTACAATAAATGGTGATGTTTACATAAAAGAGTGTCTGCAGCGGCGACTTCTTCCTTTTATTAAAAGACTTGATATACCATCATATTTCTGGCCCGATCTGGCAACGATTGAGTGGTATCGAACCAATGGTATCAGATTTGTGCCAAAGGAGGCTAATCCACCAAATTGTCCGGAACTTCGGCCAATTGAAAGGTATTGGGCTTTAGTAAAAAAACATTTAAAGAACACTAAAGGAACTTCAAAAAGTGAAAGCGAGTTTAAGAAAAAGTGGGCAACCTCCTCAAAAAAAGTTACGGAAGCTACAGTGAAAGCCCTAATGGAAGGTATTTCAGAAAAAGTTAAAAATTTTATAAAAAAAAAAATAAAATATGTTATAGTTTGTTCAATCTTGAATTTTAATAAAATATTAATTAACACAGAAAAAAGATTTAAGAATTAACCTGATGGTTTAAATTTTATAACGATAATCCCGTGCACTTCTTATTTAGGTAATTTTTAAAAAATTTGCTATTTTATTTTATTTATAAAAAGTCTTTCTTAATAGAAAATTTTTATTTTAAAAGTTAATTTTTCAATAATACCTAAAGCAGTTTTTCAAAAAAAAAACTTTTATATAAAATATTAAAACAATTTTAATTTTTTTGGAAATTGTAAAAAAATTTGTATTTTATAGAAAATTTTTCCAAAATCATCTTTTTTATAGGAAATATTTAAAAAATATATTTTTTTAAAAAATTCCTTTTTTATGGTAATTTTTGTTAAGAATTTGCTATTTTACGTGAAATTTTTTAAAAATTTGCTTTTTAATAGAAAAGTATTACAATATTTTATGGGAAAATAAGCTATTTTATGGCACATGTTTTGAAGATTTGCTAATTTTCAGAAAATTTTTAAAAAATTTACTATTTAAATGAAATTTACTATTTTCTAGGAAATTGTTAAAAAAATTTCCTCATTTCTTGGAAAGTTCTTAAAAAAATTTACGATTTTATAGGAAGTCCTTTAAAATGTTACTATATTATAAAAATTTTTTTACTATTTACTATTTTATAGGAAATTCTTAAAAAATTTACATTTTTATAGAAACTCTTCAAATATTTAAAATAATATAATATTTAAAAGAAAATATACTATTTTATAGGAAAATATTAAAATTTTAACTATTAAATATGAAATTCCTTAAAAAAAATTTATAATTTTATAGAAAGTATTTTAAAACTTTTTTTTTTCAAAAGACCATTTTTATAATATTTACTATTTAACAAAAAATTCTTCAAAAATTATTCTTTTAGAAAATTCTTAAAAAAATTTATAATTTCAAACGAAATATTTCTAAAATTTAATATTTAAGAGAAAATTTTAAAAAAAATTACTATTTTCTAGAAAATTAATTTTAGGAAATCCGTAAAAAATGTACTATTTTACAGAATATTATTAAAAGAATTTTTTATCAAGAATAACAATTGGGAATTAAGCACGACAAACAAAATCTTGCTAACTAAAAATTTTGTATTCCCAAAAATTACTTTGATTAAAATTTACTTTTGCAAAGAAAATATTTTAAAAATTGAATAGAAATTATTCAAAAATTTACTATTTTTAGGAAATTCTTAAAAAAAAGTAACTATTTCAAAAGAAGATTTTTCAAAAATACAAAGTTCTAAAAAATTATTATTATTTTATAGGAAATCCTTAAAAAATGAACTTTTTTGTATATAATCACTTAAAAATATACTATTTTATAGGAAGTTATTAAAACAAGCATTGATGGGAAATTTAATAAATTATAGAATATTCACCATTCCTAAAATAAATTTTAATTTTTAATTCACAAATAAATTTTTTTTTTAAATTTCCATTAAAATGTTAATTTTTCAATAATTTACTATTTAATAGAAAAGTTAAAAAATTTTGATATTTTTAGGAAATTCATAAAAAAAATTTACTTTTTTAAGGGGAATTTTTAAAACATTTGCTTATTATAGGAAAGTTTTCAGAAGTTTAATATTTTGCATTCATTAATAACATTTTGTTATGATGTGCTAAATTCCTAATTCTTATTCTTGATTACAACACTGAAATTTATTTTATAAAAATATTTTTATAAAAATTTTATATTTTATAGGAAAATTTTCAAAATCTTGCAATTTTTTAAAAGGTATTCCTAAAATTTGATTTTTTATAGGAAGCTTTTCTACAATTTATTTTTCTATATCTACAAAATTTTGTGAAATTTCTTTATTTAAAAGTAATAGTTTCAAGTTTTTTTTAACGAAATCAAAATTTTTTAAGTACAAAATTTTAAATTATAAAATTACTTGCAACAATGAATAAATATTTGCTGATGAAATCAAAAGCATACTAGATTTCATGTACCAACTTTTGTCCTCAGCCTTGACAATAATACTCTTTTAATAATTTACTTAATATTTTGTCATTCACAACATAATCCACTAGTTGTTTTACTTGGAATTAGTTTTCAAACCCCCTAAACTGTCCTTGTTGTTTGTAGTCATTTGTTTGTTTTCTTTCATTAAACGTTTATTTTGGTCGGCATTAGTTTTTTATTTGTCATTTTCAGAAAAAACAAAATACACAAAAAGGAAAAATTATGCAGTGAAAATGTAATCAGAGTGGAAACGTCGTTTTAAACCAACTAAAAAGGGTTAAAAACTGCCCAAGAACAATAATAATTTTGGTTTATCTGTAGTCCGCCTCTAAACTAAAAATGGATAAGAAAAAAATTTTGGTAGCTATAAAAAAATTTTATTTATATTTTGAACTTTAAGTTGGTCCAAACAAAAAACCAAAAAAAGGACAAAAAACTAAAATTTACAAATAAACACTGTAGATGAGAAAAGGATTTAATATACGAGGATAGATTAAAAATTGAATTGAAAATCTTAAAAGTTTTCTGTTTGAATTGTGGGTTAGAATTAGGGCCTAATTCAATTTACCAAACATTGGCTCAACTGTAAGGAATATTGTCAAAATAAAGAAGATCGAACTTTATTTAACAACAAATGTTTAAAAACGACCTTCGTGAAAACAATAGATAGATACTCGTAGAAAACAAAAATGTTCACAAGTTCTACAAATGACAAAATTGTTTGTTGGTTACATGATTCAAGCAAAAACTATTGTATTTTAATGAATACTAGACGCAGAGAGAAAATCTAAAAAATTAAAAACTTTATGCCATAACAACTGTCAAGAACAAAAACTAAAAAAGCCAAAAAAAAAATAATTTATACTTTTGTACAGTTTTTGTTTTTAAAGCCAGAGATTTATTACAAATTATAAAAGTTCTATGAAAGAAAAATTTTAAGAGGAACTAAAGTTTTAAAATTAGCTATTCATAGATATTTTTTTAATAAAATTTTTTATTTTGCAAACATTTTCGGTTTTAAAGGGAATTTTTGAAAAATGTGCTTTTTATAGGATATAATTATAGGAAGTTGTAAATTTTTGGACAACTATATAATGCTATATTGCTTTGTAATAAGAAACTTGAAGAAAATTTTTTTCAAAAATTTCATATTTTTAAAGGATAATGCTTAAAAATATTCTAATTTACAGAAAATTTTTTTCAAAAATTTGCTTTTTTAAAAACTTGCTATTTTATAAGATCTTTTTTAAATTTACTATTTCATATTGAATTTTTTCAAAAGTGTTTTACTTTCTAGCAATTTTTTTTTAATCATTTGCTATTTTATAGGAAATTTTTAAAAATTTTCTATTTGGTAGGACAATGTTCAAGTTTTTTCTATTTTGTAGGAAATTTTCAAAAAAAATTTAAATGTGTATAATAGTAAATGTTTTTAAAACTTCGTAAGAAATGTTTTTAAAATTTGCTATTTCATAGTGAATTTCTAATAAAATTTTTTATTTAATTTTTCCAAAAATGTTTGCAGCAGTTTGCTATTTTAAAGTAAAGTTCTGTAAGACTTTGCTATTTTATAGAAAAGTTTTTCCACAGCTTGCTATTTTATAGGAAATATGTTGAACAATTTGCTATTTTATAGAAAATTTTGCAAAAATTTGCTATTTAATAGGTAGTTTTTCAAAAATTTACTACTTTAAAGGAAATTTTTCCGAAATTTTTTATTCTATAGAAAATTTTTCAAAGATTTTCTATTTTATAGGAACATTTTTTAAAATTTTCATTTTACGGGAAATTTTTTCAACAGGTTGATATTTTATAGGAAATTATATTTTATAAGTAATTGTTCAAAAATGTGCTATTTTAAGGAATTTTTTTTTTAAAAATGTGCTATTTTATTGGATGGTTTTTTTTAAATGTACTATTTTATAGGAGCTTTTTTTTGAAAATTTCCTATTTTATAGGATTTTTTTTTTAAATTTCCTTTTTTATACGAGTTTTTTTTAATTTCCTATTTTATAGGAAATTTTTTCAAAAACTTACTATTTTATATGTTCCAAAATTTTCTATTTATAGTAAAATTTTATATATTATAGTAAATGTTTTTAAAACTTCGTAAGAAATGTTTTTAAAATTTGCTATTTCAAAGTGAATTTCTAACAACATTTTTTATTTTATAGGAAATTTTTCCAAAAACCACAGCTTGCTATTTTAAAGAAGAAATGTTCAACAATTTGCTATTATATTGAAAATTATTTTAACAGGTTGCTATTTTATAGGAAATATGTTGAACAATTTGCTATTTAAAGGAAATTTTGCAAAAATTTGCTCTTTTTTTATTATAGGTAGTTTTTCAAGATTTGCTATTTTATAGAAAATTTTTCCAAAAATTTCTATTTAATAGGAAATTTTTACAAGATTTTCTATTTAATAGGATTTTTTTTTTTAAAATTTCTATTTTATGGGAAATTTTTTCAACAGGTTGCTTTTTTACAGGAAATTTTGCAAAAAATTGCTATTTTATAAGTATTTTTTCAAAAATGTGCTATTTTATAGGATTGTTTTTTTTTAAAAATGTTTTATTTTATAGGAATTTGCTATTTTATATTTTCCAAAGTATTTTTATTTTATAGAAAATTTTTCAAAAATTTTCACTTTAAAAGAAAATTTTTCAAAAATTTTTTCTGTGATTTGCTGTTTTAAACGAAATTGTTTAAAAACTTGCTATTGTATGGACATTTTTCAAAAATTTTCTATTTCAAAGGAAATTTTTTAATAGTTTGCTATTTTAGAAAAATTGTTCATACATTTGCTATTTTTAAGAAAACAAGAGCTAGTTTTAAGCTCTTAACTGATAGCGGCTCGCTACTTCCATTAAATTAATAATGTAGGTCAACTTGTATTTTGCACAGGTCTTGTGAACTGATAACGAATCAATTTCTACCTTTTACCTCTACCGTTCTTAACAGATACAGAAATCGATGTTGTATTTATATGGCAGATGTCATGCCCACTTAATCAATCCAGCCCAACTTGTTTCAGATATAGGCTATTTGTACCAAATTTAAAACTACTACTTTAACTGTTTTCCAGATATGTAGAAATTTATATTTTCTGGGAGATGCCACGCCCAATTCTTTAATCCAGTCCACTCTTTTATAATGCTGTGTATTGAAAATCAAACAACTGCACTAATTTTAAAAACTTTTAATGTTTCTGTTCTCCAGATATATACAAAATCTTGTTTTAAGCACTTTTTAGCCAAGAAAATAATGCGAAAATTTCAGAAAGACCTTCACTTGCTTGCTTTTATATAGTAAATTTTGCATGAATTGGCAATTTATTATTTATACAACAAAGCCTGGGCGTACACCAAGAAATTTTATAAGTTAATTTCCACTGCCTGCTTTATAATATTTTTACCTACAAATCATTTCAATTAATCATTCAAATTACATTATTGCTCCCCTCAACCCTATCAAATGGTTTTTATTTTTTTACCCTTTATTTAACAACTTCAATTAATCACTTCTAAATTGCACAGTGCTTAAAAATATTTATTATGAAAATATTCAAATTACTGGAAAAAAAGAAACTAAAAACAAAAGAATAAATTACTACGATTTGTTTTTAAAACTGAAAATAATCGTTCACTTCCTGAAAGAAAAGTGACCCACATTGAAGTAGGAGATTTTAATAGCATAAAGTAGAGAAAAGAAAAGCTATTAAGTTTGACACACCCTTTAATGTGCAACTCAAATATTATGAAAAAAAAATATCGCATTTAAATCAGAGAAAATAAATGGAGCTTAAAGTGCTTGCACCCATATGAAAGGAGGTTAATGAAATAACAATTTTTTTTTACGAATTGCTTGCTAGTGAAAATTATTTGGTTTAGCAGGAGTTGCTTTTGATAAATCATTATAAAATATTTAATATCATTAAGTTTTTTTTTTTTTTTATTTTATTCGATGGGTTTACTTGTTGTTATTCAAAGTGGTATCAAGTACTATAAAATGGTTTTTATACCCTCCAACACCACGAGGGGTTTATTAAGTTTGTCATGCTGTGTTAAACGGTTGCAAAAGTTTATAAAATTTTTTATAAAATAGCAGAATCTATGCTAACAGAATTATATTTTCTTGTAAAGTAGGTAAGACATGTAGCATTTATTAGCGATTTGGCAGACATTTTAATGTAGGATAGAATTGTGTCAGGGTTTCGTGTGTTTGAATCGTATGATTATGTAGGATAGTAAACCCCGTCTCATACTAATAATCATCTGTGGTGCTTTATAAATCTCAAGAATACTAAAACATTTTTTTTAAGCTAAAATTTTTATGAAAAGATTAACAAAATTTTAAATATTTAATTTTTTAAATTTTAAACAATAATAAAATTGTTTTTACGAGTAGACTAATGGTGTTTTCTTTTCTACAAAAAAATGTGACATTTTATTTAAAAAAATGCAATTTGGTGTCTGTTTCTAAAAAATTTGGCTCCCGAAAAAGATGAGTTTTATAGAATAAAACAAGCCACCCTTTTCGGGAGCAAAACTTTTAAGAAACAGACACCAAATTGCATTTTTTTAAAATAAAATGTCACATTTTTTTGTAGAAAAGAAAACACTATTAAATATAAATTTTTCATGTAACATTTCTTTAAGTGGAATTCTCTCTTGCTCATAACACAACTGCAGATTAATGGCGTTTTCTTTTCTGAGTAAAATTCTAAATTTTTTATGTTCTTTTCTGAAAAACATGTGTTATTTTAAAAGTGTTAAGCGTTCTTTTCTGATGATGTTCCCTTTAAAATTAAAAAAATGCTAGATGTTCAACACTCATTTTAATTAAGGGGGCATGAGTGCAGCACTAGACCAAGGCGAATTTAGTACAAGGTGGTGGCAAGTTTCGAGCCGTAAACACTAACAATGCAATACAAAAAACATCTGTTGTTTCTGTTGGCTTTGGATTGTTTTAGTCTTGCCACCACCTGTTATTGAATTTACCTTGCGCTTATTGTACTTTCTTGTTTAATGGCGAAATATGTGTTCTTTTGTAAACGTAAAATATGAAGCACTTCTTAAAAACTAGGGGTGCATTGAAAAAGGTTGCCAAGTCACATGTAACACTTGTGCAACACTCTTTTTTTAGAAAGGAAAACGCCATAGGTCTTGTCCAACCCTTATTTCCACTTACATGTTTTGGGCCACAAAACTAGTTTTGCAGCAAAACAAGTGTTTTGCTACTTGTTTTCCCATACATTTTTCATGTTCGAAAAACTCAAACAAAAACTAGTTTTGCTCCAAAACATCTCGAAAATCATGAATACAACTCTGGGTTATCCATTATTGGTGATTAACAATTTCGAAAAAAGTGACATATTTACCAAACTATCAAGACTTATTAAATAGGTTTATGCAACTCTCCAGCTGATTTATTTGTTTGCAGCGTAAAAATAATAAAACAATAGAATAAAAAGGTAGTAAACTATGTGCTTTTATATAAGTACATATATGTACATCTGTGTATTGAAAAACAAAAAAGGAAATTTCATGTTAAAGATAAATATTTTTTTTCAACACATTTTTTTTTTTGCTTCCATGTTTGTTTACAACATAAATGTCAAATTGATTTCGAAAATTCGAAAACCAAAACCAGTTTTACATAATGGAAACACTTTGACAAGTTTTGCCCAAAACAAGTTGTTTTGCTCATAGTGGAAAAATAGTATTAAATTATCAAATAAGTAAGAAAGTATAGCCGGTAGCAAGCGACCTGATAATTCCTTACACCGCACAGTCGATAGACAAATTTTCGAGAGTGTAAACGATTTGGGGCCCTAGGAGCAATCTTGGGGCCGCCAAAGCAAAATAATTTTTGAGCCAAGGTTATTTTTAATACCAACATAATAAGATATTTGATGGGCAAAAAGACCGTATTTTGGAAAGAAGTTTGTTTGGAGGCTTAATGAAATTCGTTTTTAAAATTGGGGGATTCACAATTCACATAAAGTCATATGCCTTAAAATAATAACTGTTGTGAACAACCCCTAATAATTTAGTGTGCTATTTTGAATTTAAATCAGCTGATTTAAAACAAATATAAAAAAATAAATATTTAATATTTAAAATCAAAATGTGTTTAAATTTAATGAACTTAAGCCTAATTAAAAATATTAAAAATTTCTAATCCATGAGTTAATAAATTTAATTAGCTTTTTACTGACTTGTTGCCATTTTTCACACGAAAACCACAAATAAATTTTATTTTGTTTGTTTATCAAACATCAGAGTCCTAAACCGATCTAATTTGACGCCGCAAGTGTTTTGTTGCAATAAATGCTAGCCGCAGGTTAAATTCGGATGTTAGCCGGATAAAGCTATACCATCAACGGCGACGGCCACAAAATCATAGCCGCTCGGCTCAGTTGCTCGGCACAGGTCTCTTCTGATTAATTACGACAGCACAATAAAGCAAAGTTTTATTAATTTATGACACTTTTTGTTTACAAAGCAACAACAATATTTTTAAACCATTGGAAAATGTTAGAACATTATGACAATACAACATGATAGCACACCTTCTGAATACCCCAAATATATTTACTATCAAACCTTGTTCCAAAAATGCGCACAATGTGTGCCATGAACAGACAACCAGCTGCTTAAGAAATCGAAGAATCGATCGACATTCTAAAAGGTGGGTTAAGAATCAATATTTCCATGTGTGACACACAGCAGTATAAACAGACAACATCCTTTCCACCTGCATTTGATAATGTAGGGTGTAATAAAACAAGCTCTTAATGGCTGCATTTACATTAAGCATGTTCTCTAAAAATGCATATTCATTCTACATTTTAAAAAAATTTAAACTAAACAAACACTTTTATCTACTCAGAAATAGCGCCGTATAACTGCTGCCTTAATGCTTTTTTATTTTCAGTGGCATTCAACATAATTTTCCGTTTGCAGGAAATTTAATTTTAATGCAATAAAAGTAAAAAAATTTTAAGTATTTTTGCTCTTTTTTGTATCACTTTAATGACTAACTCTTTTTATTGTACGAATATGTTTTAACAATATTATAGCAAATATAGTTGATTGCTTGTGGCAAAGCCCACCACAAAAACAACACTTGCCACAACTAGTGTTTGGGTTTTGTTTTAATTTTATTATCCAGTTAACAAAGTATTTTGCCATTAACGTTTATAACTGTTGGTTTTTGGCAATACTTTTAGTTTTAGAAGCTATCGGGCGTGGACGAGCATGCATGCAAACATTAAAGTTTTTATTTGTTGCTTATGCAACATTTTGTTGCATTTTATTTTCAATAATAAATTATATTTGAATGCTTAGCTTGAACATTATCCAGCGGGGTATGGATTCTAGTTACTGGTTAATTTTTTAACAAATCGAAAAAATATCCTGCAATAAGAACCAACATGTTGCAACGATGTTAAGGAGAACTTATTCAGTATTTTTGAAGAATTTTAAAAAAAGTGTAATAAAATCAGTTAGATTCATGTTTATCACAATCACAATACATCTACCTACCTACAACCAGTACCCATGTTCTGTAACTTTAGCGAGAACTTCTCGCATCGAAAATATGTGAAACAAAATATTCAATCGTTTCTCGAAAAGGGAGGAAAAACTGTGTCTGTAACTCATGTCGAAAACTATTAGAAGAGATAACGTCGTTACGTTATAAATGTCATAACATTGCACCCGAAGCCGATGTGACATTGCAGACGTTGAGAACGTCAGTAACACATATCGATGAAGGCGACCAAAATTTAGTAAAATTGCCGTCTGCTATACCAAATAATGTAAAGTGCGACTTTAATGTTTGTAGTTTGCAAACAAGCTTTGAAAAAAATTCGTATATTTTATCAAAATGTTAAGAGCAAAATAATTAAACAATAAAAAAATGTGCTAAGAACAAAATGTTATTATTATTATTTTTAGCATTTTGCATTTTCAATTGTTTTTAAGTGTTAAAATTTTTTATCGCATAACCGAATTTTAAGAGCAACTAAAAACAAGACTGTAGGCAGCTATAATATATTTTGGTTGTCTTATGAAGGTTACGGTGATTAATATGGTTAAGATTACCATAACATGTATGAAAAGCTTTCGCCATAAATAGTGACTGAGGCTCCTAATCTGAACATAATTCCATTTCCAGTGTTCGGAAATAAACCGATCATTATTTGCGTACAGTACTAACATAGAAACGAAATCTTTTTTTTTTATTGCTTGTGGAATATTACACGAACCTTTATAGCGGTAATAAGTGTGTTTTCGTTATAAAACAGTACAACTGTAGTGGTTCTGTAGACATTCATTATATTTTAATGTTCAGTTGTGTTTTTTTTTTTTACATTTTTGAAAGAGTGAGCAAACAAAAAATTTATTAACGCTTCTCAGTAGTATTTTTGTAGTTGCTAGGCACGAATGGCCTGTGTGTGTATTGTATACATTACGAAAACACACAATCATAATTATGTGCATGTAGCAAAACACGAAGTTAAAGTGTTGAGAAATTTAAAAAGGTTGCGTAGCGCAACGATATCTGAATGGCAACTAATCTGATTCTCTTCGTTGAAATTTGTGCGTCGATTACGAATAGCAACACAACTTAAGTTGAGTTTCCAGCAGCAAAATTAGACAGCGCCACTCATGCAAAAATAAACAAAATTTTTTTTATTTAATATTTTAACATGATTAACATGCCTGATTTCGCTGCTGCCAACTCGACTTCAGTTCAGTCGTCATCCGTAATCGACCCATTCCTCAAAACAACAGTCGAATATTCGTCATCGGCATTCACACGAATATGTATCGACATCACTAAAATAAAATACAATGTTGAGTTTTTGGTGTTGTATTTGTTGTAGTATCGCCACCACCGTTTACATGAATGCTCGAGACTATAGGAATATGTGAATTAGGCGTCACTGGTGTACCTGCTTTGTTTTGGTAAATTTTTTTTTGTTAAAAACACACATGAATTTGGTTTTTGTAAATAAACTTTTGTGGTCTTTACCACCAAACGCTGAGAACAACTTAAATGAACGAACTCTAGGCGAACACAACGAAATTTGTGGTTTTTTACGAAAAACAGAACATAAGTACAGTATTTTTTATTGTGCATGAAGATCTCAAACAGAGCAACGTTTTTTTAAGGTACTTATACTACACAAACACTTTAAGCATTTGTGTTTCCCATATTTCTACCGTACAGAACACTAAAACACAATATAAAATGCTTATTTTCGAGCACTCTCCATTTCATATCTTATTAATCTCAGAGTGCCCCAGTAGGCTAGTAGTAGTGTTCTAGTCTATCAGTGCAGGGTTTGCGGGTTTTCTATTTTCTGGCAGCATATGAAGTCTGCTCCAAAAAAACTGCTCATTTAAAGTGGCACAAAAAAAAAACAGTTCTATAAGGGCAAAGGCGAATTCACCAAATTTCGAATATCCTGTTCTACTGTAAAGCGTTTTCCTTAGGTTTATTTCGAATAGATCGAAACAAACCTTCTCATGTAAAATTTTGTTTTTGTCGCCTAAGCTTTTTTTGCGGTTATAACTCGATATCACATTTTAAAGGCAACAAATTATTACATTATTTCGTTTAATAATTAAGTGAGAGTAAATAAAAGTGTATCCTCCAAAATTCCGAGTAAATTATTCGCATATTTAAGTTACACACCCAATTATTTTTTAATTTGCCATAAACTTTCATTTTTCCATATAAAATACAATCTAACTTTTGTAAACTTTTAACTCTTAAAAATTGTGTTTAATTTTTTACACCAGCTTGCCTTTTAACCCCCCCAGATGATGACACTTAAACCAATTGAGAAAACCCATTTAACTATAAAATTAGATATGAAAAGATACTCGAAATAACTGCAAACTGCCAATTTGAATATGAATTTAAAAAAAATTGTTTTTTATAGAAAAGTCAACAGCAAAAAAGCTGTTATTTATCACTTTGCAAACATCTGCTACAAATGTTGATTTTTAATTTGTTCCATGTCACTTTACTCTGGTTCTGTTATAATATTCAATAATTTTCCATCTGCTACAGGTGGGAAAGAAAAAGCAAATAGTTTCGTTGTGTTGAACTTTCTACTTTTTTTCCTCGTATTTTACACAAAACTATTTCAACAGTTATGTCTCATTTAACTTGGGAAAGTTGTCTAAAAAAATCTACTGAAAAACTTTAAGTGTTTTTTTGTTTAGTTAAATGGTTCAAAAAATAATTTTCAAATAAAAAACTAGTATCCATGAAATTATGGAGACCTGCCAGGACAAAATAATGTTTAGAGGTTAAGGTTTCTGTAATATTATTATTATTTAAATATCTTCATCTATATGAGATTTGTTAGCCTTTAAGTGATTTAAGGAATGGAGTCTATATTCAAACTATGGTAAATTTAGAAACTACCTGCACAAAATTTTGTCATGACATAGAAGCTGTCGTAAGAGTTGTTGCCAACAATTTTAATTTATAAGAAAGTGATGGCATTAAAAGCTATTTTCGATAGCAGTATTTGTCTGGAAGTTATGCTAAAATATAGACCGATTGTAATAAAATTTGATGAGATACTTAAGATTGCCATAAAAGAAATTTTTACCATATTAAATCTAAATACCAATATAATAAGATGTTTAATGGCCACAAAGAACATTCCGAAAAGATGTTTGTATAGGGGCCATGCTAGATAATGGACCGATGCTATTTTTAAAAGTCTTCGTCCTTATAACATTTAAAACGTATGTGCCAAGTTCTCAAATTGTGTTTAAAATTAAAACAAGGTTTACATAGACAGCCCGCCGAAAGGACGGAAGTCTTTAGATCGATTCAAAAAGTGATTTCGAGTCGATCGGTATTTTAAAAGGTGAATCTAGTACCAGAACTTTATTATGTTTTCAGTATAAAACAATATGAATTTAAAGTTGAACATTATTGATTGTAAATATCTTTACAAAGGGTGATCTTTTAAGCGTAGTTTTTTAAAAAATCTAATAAAACACTCAAATTTGCATCATATATTCAAAAGTTTTATTTGAATCGATAAATTGGTCTTTGCCATTTACTTTAAAAAAAAAAACATCATGTAAATGTTGCCCGCGGCTCCGGTTAAAATGGTCCATTGGTAAGGTCTAATTTTGCACAATTTTTTCGAGCATTTCGGCCTGTATTCCATTAATAACACGTGTTATGTTATACTCTAAGGCTTCAATCGTGTTTGGCTTGTCCACATAGACCAACGACTGCACATAGCCCCACAAGAAATAGTCAAGAGGCGTGAAATCACATGATCTTGGCGGCTAACTCACAGGGCCATGAACATGAAAACGTTTGTGCCGTTTATGTGCTCATAAAACTCAAGAACCGCTAAAGCGATTGACACCAATCTTGGATAATAAATTATTTTAGTCGGGAATCAGGTTTCTCTTAAGCTTAATCCCGATAGATGGCGCTGTTTTTTTGATATATAATTTGTACGATAAGTTTCCTGATAAAACTTTGACTCGGTAGATAGCGCTGGGGTCAAGTCAATTTATTAACAAAATTCACTAGTATTAAATTTTTTTTTTATTTAGAAAATCCCGAGCAGCGCCGGGACCAAACTAGTTTTAATATAATTTCTCTATAATATGGAAAGTTATTGAATTAATTTGATGCGTTCTTATTGTTAAGCCGCAACTTTTCCCTGAGTGCACTAATTGCGAATTAGCTGATATGTTATTTCAAATGGAATTTAGTTTTTAATAAATCGTGTGCTGTTAAATATTAAAAATTAGACTGAAACAACATTAAGCCGGAATCTCTTGAAGTAAATTGTGAAGAAGATTTATTAGCGGATCTGATGTTTATGAACACCATGAATTAAAATTGTTTTTAAATTAAACATCTTGCAACAGGTGCTAGTAGCAACACACAATTAGTTTTTTTCAGATATTGTGACGAAACGTCTAATGAATTGTCTTAACTTTCCAATTATGGTGCAAATAGAAATTGGAGAAACAAATATAGATAAAGTGACAGCAGCTTAAAATGATATTTCTACTCAATCTAGTAATCTTTCGTCGAATTCTGCCCAACAATTAAACTCGTATCAACCACTGTCTGATGAATATACCGAAAATCTTTTTTTTTACGCTCAATGTGTTCGTTTGTTTTTACCCGTTGATATTCACCGGTATATATTTACCAATAAATCTTTTCCCATCTATTCTTATTTCGAAAACAATTCTCTCGATTTTAGTAAAACAAACTTTTTATTAGGAAATAATTTCTTTTTCGAAAACCGCTTAATAGATCTGGTCATATAGCACAGGATCAAATTTAGGGTACTCTTTTATAGGTTAAAACGGAGAAAAATTGGTACTTTTTCTCTTTTTGATTAATTTGGTAAACAAATTGCATATGGTCCGAATTAAAATATAGAGTAGTTTTCAAGGGAATAAAATGTTACTTTTAAGGGAAAAAACGGGATAAACTTGTTACTATTTCTCTTTTCGTCAAATTTGGTATACATACAGATTATAGCCTACATTAAAATTCCGTGTACTTTCTGGCGGCCTAAAATGAGGAAAAACTGGTATTCTTGGTATTTTTTTGCCGTTGGTACTTTTTTTCTTTTCAATAAATTTGGTATAGAGATAAACTATGTCCCAGGGGTAGGCTACAATTGGTGCCGCTGAATTAAAAAAAAATATTTTTAAGCCCGTACAATGAGTCGTTTACATTCCAGGTGAGCAAACATCAAGGAGTACCTTGGGACATCCTTGGGCATCCAGTAATTAAAACACATTTAATTTTTGTGGAATTCAGTTTGTTAGTTTCTTCTATTGAAAATAAAAACTTACGAAACAATTTAAAAATATTTAGTTTTTTTAGTTTTTTTTATTATTTGAGCAGCATAAATTAAGTTTCCATTTTGAATAAAAGAATTGTGTTCGAGATTGTTAACAATGCTTTTAGAGCTTTCGCAGCTTCTACAAATATTTTTCTTTAAAGAATTGGACGTCACTTCAAATTTTGCAAAGCATGCCTTGAGGCACTCTTAGGCATTATAGGGTTAAATTAAGGAGTACTTTTTATGATGTAAAAACGAAAAAAATTGGAACTTTTGGTACTTTTTTTTCTTGGTTAATAAATTTGGTATACAGATTATATATGTATGGTCCAGAGGCCGGTATATATATGTATACTTATTATATATTTAGGCACCCCTTGCTTTTCGTATGGACAGATGAATGTCGGTTGCTCAAGAGTATCGAGTGGTCAAATTTTATAGTATATGTTGGCTAAAAATAATTGTTTCTTTAATATTGTTTATAGAAATAAATAAAGTAAAAGCCAATAATGATATAAAACATTTGTAGAAATCTTTTAATAATATTTCTACAAAATTTTTTCACCTTAAAAACTAAAGATGACCAATGGTTAATAAATCAGTGAATGTTTTAGCGCTGGTTTAGTTGAACTTGACTTAAATGTATTTGAAGCTTAAGTTAAACAAGTGTAAATTAGTGCCCCATATAATGAAGGTAGTCTTAAAAATAATTGTATTTATTTTTATTTAATAAGAGCTACAAACACAATTACAAATTATGTTCCAACTTAATTACCAGAGCAATAATAGCTTTGTAGTGAAACAGACCAGAGTCTCTGGCGGGACTTGAACCCGCAACCCTCGCACTGAAAGACTAGCTCACTACCAACTAGCCTACCGTGGCACCCAAGTTTTAAAAATAGTATTTTGGCAACACTCATAAATGTAGTCAAACTCATAAGGTCTGTGTTGTTTAAAGGACGAATTTTATTCCTTAAGAGATGGTTTATATATTTACTAGGGTATTCATGTAAAGTGGTGTCATTCCCATTGCCCTAAGTTGTTATCCATTCAGTAGTAAAGAGAGTGTCCAGTTGTCAGTTGAATTTGTTCCAGTTAAAGTCGTAATTTCCAGTTGTCAGATGGAGTTGTTTTTTCTACTTGATCGTCGTCAAGAAAGAGTAAGTCGTTGGTTGAAGTAGATAAGTTGCAGTCGAACGGTCGTAGAAGTTGTGCTAGATTTAATCAATTCTTGAATATCTTAATATTTTCATTATTATATTTTTTAAATTAATATTTTCCTTCAAACTCCTTTTATATAAATTTGAACTCATTTGTGAATTACATAATTTAAAACAAAATAAAACTTAAACTTAACTTTACATTCATTTAATCGGGCTTTTGCTTTAAGCGGTTAATCGCTTGATTAATTAACCGAGGTTTTGGTTTAATCGGTTAATTTTGTTATTGATTAATAAAGTTTTGTTATAAATTAAGTCATTTCAATAAATAAAAACGCAAAAATTATTTATAATTAGAGTCCTTTAGTAAAAAAAAAAAACAATAACATAACGAACAAAACAATTCTTGAACTAAAATGAGCAAACAAAAAAGTGATAATATGAAAAACACATTTTATAATTTATACATAATATTTGTATGTATTAAAAAAAAAAAAAAAACTGAGAGATTTTTTTATAAATTATTTCCATAGTTTGAGACAAGGCGAATTCAGTTTTCAGGTGGCGTTGAAAGCACAGCTGTGCTACTTTTTTTTCTTTATTAGAGAAAGAAATGTCAAAAGTTCCTTGTGATTTTGACATATGAATCAACAAAAGCAACAAGAAATACATTGTTGTGTTTTTGGTGTTGTTACTTGTTGTAGTATCGACACCACCGTTTACATCAATTCGCCTTGGTTTGAGATTTTATAAAATAATCTTTTGGAAAAATAATTTGGTTTAAATGTTTAGTTTCTGGTTTTGTACTGTATTTTAAGAATGTATTTCTCAAAAGAAATATATTGTAGGAAAAAATATTTTTCAAACTTATACCCAGCAAAAATTTTTCAATAATTGGAAGCAATAAAATTAGAAACAGCATCCAAAGTGCTTCGTCTGTTGCTTCTTAAAATTATTGACGTTCACAACTGCAATGTGGAAGGCATATATTCAGCAATATATTTGTCGTTGACTATACTGCAGCGCAGAAGCACTAAAGTAAGGCGAATTGTTAAACAAATTGTATGTGGCGTTGACTATACTGCAGCGCAGAAGCACTAAAGTATGGCAAATAGTTATTTGCACATATTTCATGTAGTGACTTCACATAAAGAAAAACTGTGTGAATGAAGCATACATTGGATTCCGACGGCAGAGCTTCTACGTGAGGAATCCCATACAAAAATCATGTAATATTTCACAGAAATGGAAGCGATTCACAACTGATCTCTGCCTTACAAACCTGCTTCCGAGTAAGCACAAATTTTTGCTGGGTACCTTTTCTATATGAGACGAAACAAATAATTAAAGGCGCAAAAAACATGTTATAATACTACAAAAAATTAAAAATATTTGTTACATCGGCTAATCGGTTTATCGACTGAAATTAACCGGTTTAGTCGTTAATCGAAAATTGCCAATTTTAAATTAACCGATCAGTTAATCGGGTAGTACTTAATCGGTTAACCGATTAACGGTTAACCGAATGAATACCCTAATATTTACTGATTTACAGATTTTCTGTTTTAAGCATATTTTAAATTAAAAAGAGAGTTTAACTTGCCTTTATTTATTAACCCTAAGCTAAAAAAGTTTTCGTCGATAACTCCTGAAAAAAATCGTATTTAATAGATTCCTGCCGATTTTCAGAATGTAATCGAAATTCGGAAAATAACTATATGAATGACTATTTAAAGTGCTCCTTCAATGCTAAACTGATTTATTGTAATAAATGCCACGATTATTTACTTTTACTACCTTCTTTTGATAATTTTATTGATTAGTCGTTTTTACGTATTTGGCTAGAGGTGGTCTTATATAGCACCAGAAAATTTATATTGTATAAATGTTATAAATAAAACAACTCCTTTAAAGCAACAAAGCCGTATGATAAAGAGTGTGGACAAATAAGGATTTTGTATTGACTTGAAGTCATATATTATAATCATATTTTATTAGAAAATAAATATTTGTGGGCATAAATTTTGTGGCTAAGTATATAACTAATAAATAACATAAATATCTTGTGTTTGGTTTCTGTTTTTGAAAAAGCGTGTGGTCTTTATGCGGCAACAACAAATAAAGAAGAATTTAATAGTGTCAAATATAAATTAAGAACCATATATTTAAGTTTCTGTCACATAAGATAATTTTTCCTTAATTAATATATAAATTAAGAAGGGTTATACATACTATTTAATAGGCAAGTGGTGTTTATCAATAAATCAAATCTATGATTACGCATAAACCGATTACTTAGAAAATCGATTAATACAATTTTTTTTTAACAAATCAAAAGAAAATTTATCAAAGTTTTATTAAATAATATATCATATAGAAATTACTGAAATTCTTGTACTTATGTATTTAATTGTCCGTCAGAAAAAAAGATGAACGATATTAATTAATCAAGTTTATAATTATTCAATTGTTTGATCAATCAGTAATTTGATTATTTGAACTTTTAAATACTGGATTTATCCTCGCTTTCCTTGATCAAAATCTGTCAAAAATAAATTGCTTACCGGAAGTAAAATTTATACATAGTTTAATCTGAGCTTGGTGAAATTAGCCTTTTGTATTAAATAATTCTAAAAACATATAATTTGTGTTAAAATGTTCTTTTTATTCTGCTATTAGTTTACATAATTATCTAATATGGTTTTCAGATATTAAATTTTTATTAAGTTAATATTCAGTTTATTGACAAACTTATCTTGCTGTTCCCACATACACAATTTAGCTAACTCAATTAACAATCAACTCAAGCAAAATGTAAACAACTCTTGACATCTTTGCCAAATGTTAAAACACGTTGTTTAGTGAGTAGTGTTTTGCTCACTTAACACACTTGTGACAGTGCATATCTGAACACGATATAAGCATGCACTGTGACAGGAGCTTAAATAAGATTGACATAACTTTCAATAACCTCGAATTGTTGTATCCCATACCAGAGGGAAACGTATGGTTAGTAATACTAAGAAACGCTTTTTGTGCTATTTATGGTCTTTGCAAATGTCACTAAATTTTTCTGTGACATTTAAAAATTCACGATATGAGATGAATTGAAATTTTTATTTAATATTTCTTGTACTTTATGCTACGAAGATTTTATTTTCTGGTTTTATACTTTTTTTATTATTGTTAAATAATAAAAACAACTGCTTACTTTTGATTTCGTCAATGGAAAATCATACCTAAAAACACCAAAACGGTGTGACTTTCAGAACACCACAAAATCACACGTGTGATTCTAACAGCACAAGTGATTTTAAATCAAATGATTTTCAGAACAGGCATATTTGTAAAGGCCTGCATAAATTTATTTGAAATTTAACACAACAAAAATCAAATGTGTGCACAAAAAGTGAAAAATTGCTTTGAGGAGTTACTTTTCTTCGTCGATCGACGAACTTTTTAAAAAATAAACTCTAACGGAACGATTTTTAAAGTAAAAAGTAAACAAAAATCTGTTTTAGTTAAGCGTTTTATTAAAAAACAAGTTAGAGTGCTATATTCGGCTGTGCCGAATCTTTGATACCCTCCACCGACAGTTCGAATGTTTAAGGAGTAATATCTGTATGATGTCTTTTTATTATTATTATCTTAAACTGTGACGATTTGTTATTAATTATGGTTTAAGGTGACTAAACTGTTTTCCGGGAGTAGGGCATTTATGGGGCCTAGGGTAAATTATGTACCGATCTTCACGAAATTTCACAGTATCATTTATAGTCCTATAAAATTGTGACGCGCCAAAATTTGTTATGATTGCATTATTTTTTACGGTTTTAGGCGTACTAAACAGTTTTCCGAGAGTAGGGTTTATATGGGGCCTAGGGTAAATTATGGACCGACCTTCGCGAAATTTTTACAGTGTAATTTCTAGTCGAATAAAACGGACTTGTGCAAAATCTTATGTCATTCCGTGCATTTTTGCATCATTTATGTTAGTTTTTGTAACAAAATTATCAAGTTTTTGAAGGTGGTGGTTCCACATTTTGATTCATAGCTCTGGTCCTACTGAACCGATTTTGCTGAAATTCAATCCCAAGGATAACTACAAGCAATTTGACACCTAGTTTGTTTATTTCTTTTGAGTTTTTCGAAAGTGAGCGTGTTTTCAACAGAAGGACAGACGGACAGACAGACGGACATGGCTAAATCGACTTAGAATTACTAAAGCAGCCAGAATATATATACTTTATTGTCGTGGAGGGTATAATAAGATATTAAAATTACAAATTCTTTTTCTCTCTAAACTTCGATACGAGTTTTAACTCTTTTTTTTTTGTTTTTCAAATTAATTAACTTTTTAAAATAACAAAACCTAAAAAGGAAAACAGGGACAGGGACAGAGATGACAAATTTAACGTTCTTTTGGTCCATTGACATTTTCGACGGATTCTTGTTGACTAGGTATTTCATTTTGAATTTTTTTTTTTAATTAAGGTGTCTCATATCTGCCTCTTAAATAGGGAGCCACGAGATATTAATGAAGATCTTTCAGATACTTTCGTCGGTTTTTGTGTTTTCGATCATTATCGAACATATTGTGAGTAGTTATATATGACGTAGCTGTTGACAAAAGTAATATATAAAATTGCAACAAATAGACCAAAAACTTACACAAAGGTTACTCTTCGTCGTTGCGTCGGGTATACACCTCTGAATTTCAACTTTAAAAAAATAAGGATCCACCGTACGTCCACTCATTTCAAGCTTTCGACATCAGCTAACGACGAACAGTTACCATCCAGGGTTTAATAAAAAATTCTAGCGGAACGACTTTTAAAGTAAAAATATCAACAACTATTTATTTAGTTAAAAGATAAAATAAAAGATAAAAAATAAAAGTTTTTCTTCTCTCTCGGAATTTGTACGAATTTTAACACTTTTTTGCGTTTTCAAATTCATTTTTTTTTTTTGAAAGCTTTCATCAACAGCTAACGTTGTTGAAAAGCAGAGATGTATTGGCATATACATAAAAAGTTCTATGATAAAGTGTAGATGAGCTTCGACGATTTAATGTTAAGAAATGCTATACATTGTGGTACTGCAATAAGATATGCGCTTACAAACGCATCTGCTTTCACAAGTTTTGCTGTTTTAATTGATTTTTGTTTGTTTTTTCTGTTAAGTAATAATTCCCGAAATTGTTTACAAAATCTTATGAGTCATTAAAAGATGTATTTAATAAGTAACATACATATTCACATGGGCTTCTTCTTTAATCTTTTATAAACAAAAAAATTCTTTTTTATTAAATCATTCATTTATTTTTATTAAATTTGCATTAATATGGATTATTGGTTTGAATGATCTACGCAATATTTCATAAATTATTTACAGTTATCAAACATTTCTTTTTTGTTTATCTTTCTTATGACGCTTTTTTGTAATAAATGTCTATTTTAATTGAAATATACCGTCATAAATTGATTAAGAGCAAAATCTTATCTATAAAAATACTTATAAACACGTGACTTGAATCTCGTTGAATATAGTCGGTCAATATTATTTGAAGTATGAAGCTTATGTATTTAAAATTAACCATTTTTACTTAAATAACATGAATAAAAACTAGGAAATGTAAATGGTAAATAATAAATTATAGTCGGTGAGGTGCCGACCGTTTGATACCCGATAGCTGTTACAAAGTTTTCAGGATGTGTTTAATATGATTACGAACTTTTCACTTTGCCAAGCTTTTTACACTGCGCAACATTTAAGTTTCTCAAATACCTTTTACAAAACCATTTTTAAGTTCGCTTTACTTTTTATTCCAATTTTTAATTGAAACACTTTTAAATTCCTTTTTTAAAATGCTATTTAAATTTTATATGTTTCTGGCAATTTGACAAAACATCTTAAGTCGAGATAAGATAGCAAAAAAGTTTTTAAGAAAAAACTCGGTAAAAAAAAATTATTTTTATCAAATAATTTTATTAATTTTATTAAGTTTAAATTAAAGTAAAATTTCGTTTATAATACAACATTTTAAAAACGTAAGCAACAATGTTTTTTGAATAAAAATTCGTATGATTTACTTTTTTTTTTTTAGTTTTTTAATTTGACTTAAGATGTTTTGTCAAAATGCCGCAGATATGTCGATATACTTATATTTCTGTTTATTTATTAAATGTGTCCACAAATATCTGTTTATTTACTATAATGGACAGTATTTTCATTGATAAAATTATTTCAGTAAATAAATAAAAAACTATGTATACATATGTATAAATTTATTTATATTCCATCCCCTTCGTCAGTAAATACTAGAAAGATAATAAATAAACACAAAATTTTATTTACGATTATTGGAAATGAATAAATAAATAAGTATTTACTTAAACGTTAATTTAAATATTTATTTAATTAATAAAATTTTGTCAATTTGAATAGAATTGGTAAGCAGAGATAATTCTGTATACAAATAAATACTTAAACCTCCTGTTCCTCAATAAATATTATTCGTTTGGAGGAAAGAGTTTGTTATTTGTGGTTTCCTTATATTTTGAAACCAATTTTGTCTTTGCTAAAAAAAGAAACAGTTTAATTAAACTACAATTAAACAACTTCCAGAAAAGTACTTTAATGTGTTAAAGGTTCGTTCATGTTACCTAACAAAATCAATCACCCCTATTATGAAGGTCGATGTCGACACAAGACGACGGAACCTGAACAGTAATGGTATTTTCTGAGTCGTTATTGACAATAATCGATAACTATTGACAGTCAATTGATATTTTCTAAGGCGCTTTTTAGTCGACGTCGAGTAGAATTGTTCTTGTTTTAGTCGACAGGAAATTTTGCGACGACTCAAATGAAAGTTAAAGACAATTTAAATGAAATGTAAACATATTTATTAAATACGTTTAAAATAAAATATGAAAATTTAAAAGAAGTTATGGGCACAAATTTTATTAGTAAATTTAACGCGAAAATTGCGAAAATTCGGAAAAGTTTGCTAAAATAGCGAAAACTCGCCAACATTTTTAATATAAGAAGATTGACTCAAAGAGCCAAAATTGCGAAAATTCGGAAAAGTTTGCAAAAATAGCGAAAATTCGCGAACATTTTCAATATATAAAAAAAAGCCATAAAATTGATTAAAAGTCCCTAAAACTATAAGGAATGGTGAAAATTCGGTAAAAATTGCAAAATTAGCGGAAATTTGCAAAAATTTGCTAACAGCGGCATTATAGAAAAGTCTTATATTTATTAATAAACGTTAAAGCTTTAAAGAATCTGAAAACTTACAGTAAAAATATCTTTTATCAAAAACATGGCAAAAATACGCGAAAAAATTGAAAACAAACTCTACCTACACTTTATTTGAAATAGCTAAGTCGGTTAAAAAAAATATGTCGGAAAATAGCATAAATAGCGTTAAAAAGTGAGCTATAACAAAAATAATAAAAAAATAATTAGAGATGGAATTTTATTTCAGTCAAATTTTCGATAACTAGTCGACGTCGACACAACATTCTTATAAAATACCAATTTAACGTCGAAGTGATGTAGTCGTCGACTTGATGTGACAACAATTTAAAATTGATGTCGACGTCGATGACGACTTTTATAATAGGGGTGAATAAATTGTTTTTTTTTCTACTGGGATATTTTAAGATATCATCAGAGTCTATCAAAAAAAGTTAGCTTGGTCTTTTCTAAATTATGAAGGATAATTCAGGTAATCTAGGAAGCTTTTCATAGAATCGCTTCATTTTATCTGCTTTTCAGAAAACAAAACGAAATCAATAAAAAAATTAATAAAAGTCATCCTTATAAACATTAATATTTATTTCTGTTACATTTGTCATTCAAAAAATATTTATTTTTAACTTTTGCCTTAACTTTTAAATATAAGTACGTAAAACGTTGTTCTTTTTTTAATTAGCGTTTCATAAAAATCAACAGCAGTTGTAAATTAATATTACTTCGAAATATCGAAGAGAAAAAGCATTAAAAGGTTACATAACACTGGTTTTAATTAAAAATGTACTCCTACATACACTCTTAATAAAAAACAAAAAAATGTGAAAACATTAATCTTCACAGCAATCCATTTCTTTTATTAGATATGAAAATAAAATATCAAGTTACATGAATAATAGACAGGTATGAGAAATTTATGTGTAAACTAGGACTTAACGAAACCCGTTCCAAAACTAAACTAAAGCTAGCAAGCCCTTAACTAGGACTGAACCAAAAATGATTTATAACTCAACTAGAGATGAACTAGAACGGATATTAAACTATACTAGAACTAATCTGAAACTGATTTCTAACCGAACTAGAACTGAACTTGAACTGAACTAGCACTGAACCAGAGCTGAACTAGAACTGAACTAGAACTGAACCAGAACTGAACGAGAACTGAACTAGAACTGAACTAGAACTGAACTAGAACTGAACTAGAACTGAACTAGAGCTGAACTGCAACTGAACTAGAACTGAACTTGAACTGAAGTAGAACTGAACTAGCACTGAACCAGAGCTGAACCAGAGCTGAACTAGAACTGAACTAGAACTGAACGAGAACTGAACTAGAACTGGACTAGAACTGAACTAGAACTGAACTAGAACTGAACTAGAATTGAACTAGAACTGAACTAGAACTGAGCTAGAACTGAACTAGAACTGAACTAGAACTGAACTAAATTGAACTGAACTAGATCTGATCTAGAACTAAATTAGAACTGAATTAAAAGTGAACTAGATCTGAACTAGAACTGAACTAGAACTGAACTAAAACTGAACTTGATCTAAACTAGAACTGAACTAGAACTAAACTAGAACTGAACTAAAACTGAACTAGGTCTGATCTAGAACTGAACTAAAACTAAACTAGATCTGAACTAGAACTGAACTAGAATGAACTAGAACTGAACCAGAACTGAACTGAAACTGAACTAGAACTAAACTAGAACCTTTTTTATTCTTTTTTTTTGTCTTAACTAGAATTAAACTACAACTAAACGTGAACTGAACTTTAAACAAAAATTCCGAGCTTGATTTAATTCGTTTATTTTTGTACAAGCCTAATAAATCCAAAACAGATACTTATGGATTTATTTCACATTTGGTTTAATTTATTTTCATACTTTAACACTTTTGTTACAGATTTTGACATATAAATGGGAAAATAATATGTTCAAAAACAAATGTTCGAAAAGTACAGTGTATAACAAAATATTCATTCGAATTATATATTTTAATATAAACCTGTAAGTCAATAGAATTGTGAAATCTATAGCATTTTGCTTCGACTGCATGTTAATCTTTCATTTGTACAAGTCCAAGTACACGGAAAGTAATGAAATTTAATACAGTGAGGCCTCGATTACGCAGGCCTTAGAAATCATAGTTTTTTTTTTAAATGTTTTTTCAAACTATTATTACTTGTATTTATCGTCGAAAAAGTAACGGCAAACTATATTGAAATAATTTGTGGCACATCACATATCAATACATAAAAAAACACAAAGGTATTACAACTTCGAAAATGAGACTGGATACATTAAGGCCAAATTTGTATTTGTACTTAATGTACAAATTGAACTATTTAAAAAAAAAAATTTCATCGCAGACCTGTGATTTTTGTGATAAGATTAACTGGTAACACCAATTATCCGTGAAAGAGAAATTATAGTTTTTGCATCGATTCAATTTGTTTTTGCACGACCACATTTTTTTCCGCGATTGTCTCTTTTATCCAGAATTACTGAATGCATGTATGTTTTACTGTTTTCTGCCAAAATTAAATTTTTCCTCATACTTTATAAATATGTTCTAAATTAACCGGGAAAATTGATTATCCAGAAATCCCCCGGTTCCATTTGCCACCGGTAATCGAGGTATAACTGTATTGCAATAGTTGATATTTATTCTAGTTTAAGTTCAGACGAAGAACATAGAGTGCCGCCCTTAAAAGTTACAAAATAGAGCAGGCGCTTGCAAAAATCTTTTTTTCTCGAATTAGAATATGACTTCTTAAGATTCAAAACAATTTTTTTTTTTTTTGATAATAATTAACTTTTACGCAATTCACAAATTGTTCTATTGTGTTAAATTAGTTATTTTGCTATAATTTTATTCATAAAATACAGCCAATTTAACACAATAGAACACTTTGTGATTTGCCTAATTATTTCATCAAAAAGTTTTATAAAACTGAAAACAAAAAATTCACTTTATAAAAATTTAATACATATTTCAGTGTAGGCTTTGTCCATAAGTTTCTGCCTCCCACTGTTTATTTATTATGTGAGTGCTCATCCATTCACACTTACAACCAACACATGTTTTCACATTTCCCTTCTCACACACAACCACACAAAAATCATTTATTACTATTTAAGCGTACAATTGTGTAAATAATTTACACTCGTATGAGCTTAATGATAATGCGCCAGTAAAAGCTCGATTCTCTAGATTCTCTAAAAAAAGCTGAAGCGAAAATGTATTAAAGAAAAAAAACGCAGCATATTCCTTTAATGGTATTTTCACTGTATTAATTTTTCGTTGTGCTTTTTTTGTATTTTTAATAATGTTTGTTTTTCATTCCTGCAAGTTCACTGAAATTGTGTTCAATTTGTCCTTAAGCAATATTGTAATTAATTTTTTTTTTTTTTTTTGAAAGACCCAGCGGTAAAAAGAATGAGTTAAGAGACCTAATAGAAGACCTTTGTTAGCAGACACAAGCAATCCTAGCCGCATTCCAAACTTATTTATTTTTACACATATGTCATTGGGAGCTGGCCCTTAAACACTACCTTCTTTTTACAGGCATCCTAAAAGGGTTTCAGATGAAGGACTTAAGAAAGGGAATATGAAGACTGCGTTTTAGGTTTTGATATTTGCGCGTTTTGTTTAAAAATACAAACTAACTTCGTGTATATCGATAGAATGTTCGCTTTATCATTAAACATTAGAAAACGCAAATTCTTTAAAAGCTGATGCGTAAAAACGTAAAAAAATATTAATTTGATTAGGTTCTCAGGCAACGTAACATTCCCTTCCCCCTTTTAAAAGAAGGGAGTAGCGAATGTGTATAAATACACATTCTTTCTAAAACAAATTTCTGTGGCATTTTGACAAAACTTCTTTAGTTAAATTTTCATTCATTTACGTTTTTAAAACTTTTGATTATAAACGAAATTTTTCTTTAATTTTAGTTTATTTTTTATACCCTCCACCACAATAAGTTGTGAAGAGTGTATACTAACCCTAGAGGGAAGCGAACTAACACCAAAGTAGTCCCGTAATAGGTCTTTGGTGGTAGAAATCGGTTCTACTTTTAACACTTGCTATGGATAAGACCTATCACTTTTACATGGGGTTGTCATTGGAGGGGGTCAATTGACATCATTTGACCAGTCAAAGGTCTATTCTCCACGAACATACTTAGTGTCAGTTACTAAAACATAGTATTATTTCGATACAATGTAGTATTTTTTCAATAAAACAAGTCCTATAATTAAATTTAAGAACCAAATTTTAGAAAGCCCCAAAAAATGTGTCACACCACCGTTGAGGACTGAACTGTAATTCATTACTTTTTCTACATTTTTGTTCTTCATAAACCAGTTACATGATTGGTTCTCCTTTCACTGGTCATGAGTTCTTTCTTTTTGTACCTGTTCTATTTTCACAACTCCCAGGACCAGTCCGTTGGACCAATTGACACAAATTTCCCGCAGGGAAGTTTGTCATTCCGTGTGAAACTTTTTTATTATTCATCTCAGACCCCATAAAGTATATATATTCTGGCTCCTTGAGTAATTCTAAGTCGATTTAACCATGTCCGTCTGTTAAAAACACGCTCACTTTCGAAAAACTCACAAGAAATAAAAAAAACTGGGTGTCAAATTGCTTTTACTTATCCTAAGCAGTTTGGGATTGAAATTCAGCCAAATTGGTTCAGTAGGATCAGAGCTTTGAATCAAAATGAGGAACCACTACTTTAAAAAATTGCTAATTTTGTTACAAAAACTAACATAAATGATTGAACAATGCACGAAAAGATATGATATATTCGTTTTATTTGACTGGAAATAATACTGTGAAGTTTCATGAAGATCGGTCGATAATTAACCCTAGGCCCCATATAAACCCTTCTCCCGGAAAACCGTTTAGTATGCCTAAAACCGTAATTACTAATGCTATCGTAATAAAATTTGGCACTTCACAGTTTTTTAGGACTAGAAATGACACTAAAAAATTTCGTGATAATCGGTCCATAATTTACCCTAGGCCCCATATAAACCCTTCTCCCGGAAAACAGTTTAGTACGCCTAAAACCGTAATAATTAATGTTATCATAATAGCATTTTTCGGCCAATATATTAATATAGGGTAAGCCGCAACCAATTTTAATGCTGATGTCTATTTTTATAAAGATAAATTAATAATAAATAGACATCATATAGATATCACTCCTGAAATATTCAAATTAAGGTGGAGGGTATCAAAGATTCGGCACAGCCGAATATAACACCCTAACTTGTTTTTAATAAAACTGATTTTTCCACCGATTTTTTTTTAATGTTTTAATATTTTATCATTACTTAAGATGTTTTGTCAAAATGCCAAAATTTAAACCTTCTAGAAGGCATATTTCTAAGGGCAGGGTATCATAAGAAACGAATCTTTAAGAAGGCAGTATATAGGCCTGCCACTTGCGATCCTTTTAATATTTGCTCCCAGCGGCACACATCTGAAGTAGCTGTAATTTGTGTCTACAGAGTACATAAAATGTATCTCGTTTTCAAGTACATATTAACTACAAGGCAATATGTAAAATATTTATATGATAAAATAAATGCAGACATATTTAATAATGCCTTTGTAAATATAAATAAGGACCTCAAGGACTTGCAGCTAGTAGTAAATGTAAACTGGAAAATGCCATAAGTGTTTTAATAACTACACGCCCATACAAATTTAAGACTGTTAATATAACAGCTGCTGCGACTTAAATTGCAATTATCAAGAGTTTTAAGTTGCAGTTAACGGTACGATATGCACTTGATTTTCATTTTGCGCTAAGTAAATGAAATGTGAAATATTTTAGGAAGAAACAAGCATACTTTAATTAATAAAAAAACTATTTATAATTGAATTATTTTGTTAAAAACCTCAATAATTTAAAGAATAAGTAATAACTTGATTTACTTGTCTTCCATATCAGAAGAGGTTTTTTCCTTAAATATGATTGTATATTGTGTATCAAACGTATTGTACAGGACTTTGACACTAAAATTATTCTTTTCCATTAAGACTTTTGAATATCTTAGAAGAATATTAAAAAAGTTTTACACGGAATGACAGGTATACCAACTTTCACCACTTGTGGTGGACGTATTGGCGCAGTAATTTATTTTACACAAATGAAAAATTATGTGTTTAGAAGTAAAATCATTTGCTAAATCTCAATTAAATAATACCGAAGTGAAGCAGTGAATAAGATGCAAGACTAAAAAGTATGAACTTGCCTGTAGCAAGTTGAATCCTCGCAGATGACACATTATTTGCAATGATTTAGTATAGATATTTGTAGATATAACTGCCTGTTCATCTATTTTCGAACAAAAACAATATTTTATAATTTGTTTTTGTTTAAAATGTAATTAAGCGAACGAAGTCTTCGTTCGAAAATAGATGAACAGGCAGTTAATTTTTGATAATTTCGAACAAAAGTAAAGAGCTTTTTAGCCAAAGAAATTAGTATTGAACAGTTTTCTGCAACGGTATTTGTTGGATTACTGGGTAAGTAGAGTTTGTGTTGGGATATACCAAAAATGAACGCTCTATTGACCGATTTAAAAAAAGAAGTTAAAAAATTTCCTCAAAAAAGGCGCACAGAAAAAAATTCACCAAAATGTTTCACCAATCAAAATAAGTTTTAGTTAAAAATTTAATCAAGTGAATTAAACGTTTAATCAAGTTTAATTGACCAAAATGTTTCACCAATTAAAGCATTAAAATAAAAAAAAATCAGTTTCATTTTAAAATTTAACCAAGTGAATTAAACGTTTATGGCCAATTTTCGGGATTGATATTAAAACACATTTATGTTTAAAATCGTTTTAAATACAAAATTCTCTTCTTCACTAAATACTTAAATCAAACTTAATTCACCGATGTGGTACACTTAATTTCAACTTATGTTTCTACTGTAATATTTTAGCAAGGTGGCCTCAATATCACGACAATACAACAACAAGAGGCAAATCAATAACAATCAGCTGTTTTTTGAGACCACCGTGTAAATAATTATACTTTTTTATGATATTTTTTTGTATTTAGTAGTGCTACCATACTTTTTTCTTATTTAAATAAGACTTTTCAAATAAAACTCAAAAAATCAATCTGTATTTAAATACGAGATTTAAGTTTTTATGAAAATTAACTTAATTTAGATTTAATTACTATCCTGAAAATTGGGCATAAGTCAAGTTTAATTGATACAATAAATTTGTTTGCTGGTGCAAATGAAAAAATTTTTTTAATTGAAATCAAATTTTATTATTTTTGTGTACATGTGTTCTTGTGTTTTCTCTGATGTTAAATTTTAAAATAAACCTTTCTTTAAATAGTATTCCGACATTAGCCCTCTCATTTTAAGCCTTGAACCGTATACAACCCACTTACGTTAACTTGGATGACCTTAAATTAATAAAGAGCTTTAATTTAATTTCTTAAATTTATGGATCGATTCACAATTTGCAAAAGATAAAATAGTTAATGTAAAGAACAATATTGCTTGCAGTATAATTCAGAAATTCTCTTAAGATTTTTAAGGGATCCTTGTATCCTAATTTGAAAGGGTATATCGTTAGCTAAAATTCGAAAAGGCGTAACTAAAAAAAAAAATTCAAAATCGTATTTTTTATTGGTTATTATGAATGCCACTGAACCACACACAGAAAAAATTCTCCAAAATTTTTCATCAATTAAAGCATTAATTAAAAATTTAATCAAGTGAATTAAACGTTTAATCAAGTGAATTAAACGTTTAATTTTAATTGATACTATTAATTTGTTTACTGGTGCAAATTTAATTAATTTTTTAATTAATATCACAAATTTTTTAATTGAAATCAATTTTTATTTTTTTCTGTGCATGTCTTGACAAAATTTTACACTTCTGAGATTAAAAATTACGCTTTTATTAACAAAAAAAAAAAAAAAAAAAACACAAAAACAAAGGGACGTAACTACAAGAGTGTTTGTTTTATAAATGCAAAATTACGTAATAACCCATTTTTTTCTAACAAAATATAATAAAATGGCTTCCTTCTAAAATTGTTTGGAGAATTCCATGGACGACTTATTAATGCATGTTTTCCGACATGTTTATAGCTTTCATTTTATAACGTTTTTTGATTCTCCGGTAAAATTATATTTTTGTTAGTTACGCCTTTTTGTATTTTAGGTAACGATATATTGTTACATCAAAACCTCGACTATAATTTATTATATCAAATAATTTGCTAACTTAAAGGCTTAATATACTTAACAAAAACCCTTTCATAAATTCTTAATTATTACAACCAAAATGTCGTTAAAACCTTTATGACAGTCTAAAACTTTTATTTAAAAACAACTTGCAGTCGCATGCCAATTAAAACTGTCAAAGTGTTAAGAGATTAGACAACTTTTTATAGAGGTATTATCAGCGTTATACTTCTTCTTTTACTTTGAGTACGTACTATATTTTAAAACGTCAATTACAACAAATCCTACTTGTACGTTATGACAATAATTTTTAAACCTAAAAGTCATTAATAATAGGTGAGCCGATTGGAGGAACATTTTTAGAAAACTCTTAGTTTATAAAACTTTAAGTTTCAATGTGTTAATTAAAAAAATAATAATGGTTAACTATATTTTATAAAAAATATGGGCTACTACGTTTCTAATTTCTTAAGGATACTTTTACCTAACACACAATTCTTACGAATATTGTCGAAAATCCGTCCCAGTACCCATGTTCTGTAACTATAGTGAGAACTTCTCGCATCGAAAAAATGTGAAACAAAATATTCCATCGTTTCTCGCAAATGGAGAAAAAACTGTGTCTGTAACTCATGTCCAAAACTATCAAAAGAGATTATGTCGTTACGTTATAAATGTCCTAACAATGTACCCGAAGCCGATATGACATTGCAGACGTTGAGAACGCCAGTAACACATATCGTTGACGGCGACCAAAATTTACTAAATTTTCAGCGACGGCGGCGAAAATAAAACCGTCGGATATACTTTAACGTTTCTTGTTTGCAAACGAAAAAACGAAAAAAATGTTAAAAGGAAAGCAATTAAACAATAAAAAATGTGCCAAGAACAAAACATTATTATTATTATTCTTTGCATTTAGCATTTTTAATTGATTTATAGTGTTAAAATTTTTCTCGCCCCAGTTTTATTCGTGAGTTTATTTGACAGTTCAAAGCGGGAACTTTTCTCACAAAAATGTTACAGATAAACTTTTTCTGTAAATTGGCGAGTAATTTCCTTTCGTGGCAGCTAGTACCTACTCGCCAAAAAGAGTTACAGACACAGTTTGATGAGAAAAACCGCTGTTTGCTTCAATATATGGCTTTTTTGTTTCATTTCTCACATTCCAATCGAAAAGTTTCTTGAAGCGAGAGCTACAGGGCATGTGCACTGATCTAATTAAAAAAAAACATTCAAAAGATAAATACATGGCATTAATATTTGAAGATGATTTTGGGCATACTTGCACCACAGCTGTTCTTGATAAAGCACATTCTGGGCCACTTGTTACTGTTCTATTAGCATAACCCAGTCGACTTCACGCAGCGTCATGGGAAATACTCGAGAGGTGGCAAATCAAAGAATTTTGGAGGCCAATTGTCGAGTACATTTCTTGAAATTAACATATCGCCAAAATTTAACTAAAAATTTTAACCGAACGGAGCCCCATCCTGTTTAACCCACTTTCGCCCAGATCAATGGTATGCATATCTTCAAACAAAAAATCATTGATCATAGTGCGGTAACGATATCCATTAAATGTAACGCCACCTTCAGCTTGATTTTTAAAGAAATAAGGGCCGATGATGCCATCACAGTGTAAACAGCCTCAAACGGTGAATTTTTCTGGATGTAAAGAAGTCTGTAGGATCTGCTGTAGTAGGGATCACTCTACATGTAGCAATTTGCTGAACATAATTTTGCTAAACTGATTTTCAAAGTAAATTTTGGATAATATAAAAGAGTTGTTCAAACGTGAATCTATTCATGATGAGTAACCAGAGTATACTGATCAAAAGTAAAAAAAAAGCGTAGTACTACAGCTCCATCAGTAAAAAAGTGAGCGCGGTGTGACAATTCTTAAAAAACACGGTTTCGCAATTCGCAAATTTGAAAATTATAGCACTTGTGCCAGCATTCATAGAAATATCTTAAATTTGAAAAGGTTTACAAAACAAATTTTCTATTAAAATTTTTCTTAATAAACATTAGTTGAATTTAATAATCGTTTATGGATACGGGCATTAATCTTTAGAAAAAAAGTATTAATATGCCGAAAATTCTATATATCCTTCACCGTGGTGCAATAAGAACAGAAATTTATATAAATACCGTTCCTTAAGCTACGGTCAGACTTATCAAATATTTGGCGAAAAAAACGGGACCAACAACCAAACTTTAAAATCATTTCGCTTAATATCAATATTTATTTTGATTAAAATACCACATTTTACAAAAAACTGTTTTTTGCTATGTCTAGTAGTATAATTAGTTTATTTTGTAATATTAAGACCATTTTAAATCTCACTAACTATGAACAAAAGTAGGGGTTACGATTATTTGATCAAATATTTAATAAGTGTGACCGTAGCTTTAGATATAAATAAATAAGTTTTTTTGCCATGCCGACTTTTTCAATCCCGCCCCATTTTGCCGGCTTTTGTGTATTGATAACTAAGACCCTTGTGCCTTATTTGAAAACTTTGGCTCTTTTTGTTCTCTAGATATACGGAATCTATAAAGGTTGGTAAAGCCTATAGTACACGGAATGTGCATGTGGTTCTGACGTAATTTTGACGTCACTACAAAGCCACAATAGCAAGTTCGTGTTGTGTGATGACGACAAAATTACGTCAGAGCCACATGCGCATGTGACTTTTTACATTCCGTGTACTATAGGCTTAACCCAGCTGTGTGCACTTAATTTGGACAGTTGTTCTCTAACCGTTCTTTAGATACAAATAAATCTTTTTTGTACCCCACCAACTGCTCCACTCCCGCCCACATTTTGTTGGGTGTTTGTGTATTGACTACCAAGATGCTTCTTACTTACTTGAAAACACTTCCACCTGTGGTGAAGGGTATAAAAAAAAGTTCTAATTTTAATATACAAATCCTACATTAAAGCGGGTCGATCTTTAAACAGCGCTTTTCTTATATAGAGCGACACCGATCTTATGGTATCATTTTGACAATGATGTACGATATGTTGAGATCTGACTTAAAATAGCAGCGCCGGTTGATTATACGATACGACAGTTAAATAATCAACCGACGATATGTAAAAAACAAAAAGCGCTGAATTTTGGGGCGTGGCAAACAAATTCTTTCTGTTTAAGAAATTCCATCGATAAATCTTTCTTCCAAGGGATGGAGGCCACAACTTTTTTTTTGACCAACCTTAGTATACGTACGTACATGTACTTATATTTCAATATCTGGATGTACTCTAGAATGTACATAGAGAATTCTACACGCAGAGAAAAAATATGGTTGGGCATGGTTACGGCAACAACACTATGTTTAATGTAACAATATATTGTTGTCGTACACAAATAATTGTTATTTTTATTTAATATCAACAATATTATAGTTACTGTAAACAAATCAATGTTTATCGCAATTATGAATTTGAGTATTGTTGACCGAAAAATAATTATTTTTCTAACAACTTAATTATGATAACTTTCTAAATATATTATATTTCTCACAACCATATCATGATATTTAATAGCCACAACATGATAACTTTCTATACATTTATCATATTATGTTAAAGATGCAATCAAACTACTTTTACTCTAATCATATTATGTTAGCGCCATTTGTAAAACAATTTTGAAGAAGTTGTGTCGTTTTTTTATTTGTGAGCGGTTAAACAATTATTTTTTTTTTAAATTTTGACAGCTTGCAGCGCTATTTTTTTTTTTTTTTTTTTTAATTAATTTTTTTTTTTTTTTTTTTTTTTTTTTTTATTTTATTTCCTAAGCTTATCCCGCGAAGCTCTTCGCTTGTCTGCAGGAAAGAAACCAGTGTCTGTGG
This sequence comes from Pollenia griseotomentosa, assembly GCA_963931875.1. NCBI lineage: Eukaryota > Metazoa > Arthropoda > Insecta > Diptera > Polleniidae > Pollenia > Pollenia griseotomentosa. The sequence goes on from OZ007560.1 coordinate 223,457,401, forward strand.
CGGGAATCGAACCCGCAACCCCGGCGCTGATAGACTAGCTCACTACCAGCTAGGCTACAGGGGCACACAAAACATAATTAAACATAACATAAAACATAAAATTCCATAAAAAAAATAAGTTTAAAGAAATTAAAAAATTAAAATATTAGCGGAGTTCATTCAAGTATTAGTGATGTAATAGTGCAAATGCAAAATATCATAGTTTTTTGTAAAATCCAACAACAAAACAAACAGAGATTTCGTTATATTTTATAAAAGTGCTACGATATTTCTGTGGTTTTTATGGGCAACCACGTATGTCTTAAAACAAATTGTTCAGAAAAGCCGAAAACCCATTCTAGATCTAGATTAAACTTTGTCATTACGTTACAAAACGGAATTGATCCATCTTTTTTCAAAAAAATATAAAGAGCGTTCAAAATTAGGCAATATGGCATCAACATCTTAAAATCAAAAAAATGGACACACGCGGTTGCCTATGAAAACCACAGATTTTTCATTTGCTCTTTTGCAAGCCTTATATTGAACTCCGCTATTTGATTAACATTAAGAAAAATTGTAAAAAGCCACAAAATAAAAAATCGATTCAAAAATATTTAAATTTATTTTGTATCTTTATGACAGCTATGAAAGGTGCTGTATCATAATATGATTGCTTCTAAATTTATTATGATTAACATGATGATAATATGATTACTTCTTAGCTTATTATGATTAACATGACTATAATTTGGTTACTTCTTAGCTTAGTATGATTAACAGAATAATAATATGATTAAGGGAAAAATATTATGATGACATATTACCAGTATAATAATCTTAATATGGTGACTACAATCATAATTCTTATTATAATATGTTGCTCTTAGAATATGTTTACCACAACCATGTTTTTTCTTTGCGTGTACTTGCTTCCTAATTTTGATGAAGAGTAATTTAAACAATTTGTTTCATTAGTTTTTTTCTAAGAGTAATAAATCCACACCGCAAATCTTGACAATTTCATTAATAGACAATTAATTACGAAAAGTTCTATTACGCATTTATGTTTATAAACAATGAGACTAATTGTCCATAAAAAATAAGTTGCTTTCTTTACTTTGAAAGATTAATTAGCACAAATTGAAGCATTCTTTGTTTATACACATTTTTTTGACATAAAATTAAGTAGTTTCAATGTCAGGTACAGGTAAGTAATTATACCTTATTATTGGCTTAAAGAAAAAAAAAAAAAAACAGATATAATTAGAACGTAAATAGAAGAAGAAACAAAATAGCAAAAGTTAAAATTGAACGAAATAAAAAAAAAAAAAACAATTTTATAAGGCGACTAAAACTGATTGGATTCTATTTCAGTGCTAAATAAAAGCTTTTACTAGAAAAAATATCGTTTTATATTAATTATGTTCGCATGGTTAAAGAAATATTTTTTCAATGAAATTACTCTTTCCCCATTTTAAGACACAAAACTTACTGATAAACAATTGTGCGGTATTTGTTTAAGAATTTATTTCGAGTTTGTCCTTTAATTTTTTATTTTTTTTTTGATTTTTTCACTCCAAAAACGAACAAATGGTTTTAAAAACTTTTGTATGATTAATTTGGTAAAAGCTAAAGAAAATAACAAAAAAATAAAATATTTTAAATTAATTATGGTCATACGAATGTTCATAAAAAATTAAAAATTGTTTTCAATTTTAATTAAATTTTAATATTTTAAGATACACTAATATTTTTTTTTAGGTTGCGTAGTTTTATTTAAATTTTTGTTAACGGAATCATGACATTTGCTCTTATATATTTAAAATATTTCAGTTTTTCCCAGGTCAAATAAATTATAATATAAACATATAAAAAGTGGCAAAAGTTTAAGGAAATTATTGCCATCGCCATATGTATGGAACAATATATCGCCCAAATGGCCGCCGTGACCTCGGCGGCACACCTCCATCCGATGGTCCAAATTTTCGATGACGCTGAGGCATAATTGAGGTTCTATTTTTTATTGTTGCTGGCTTATCGATGTACACCTTTTCTTTTAAATAACCCCAAAGAAAAAAGTCCAACGGTGTCAAATCACATGATGTTGGCGGCCAATTGACATCGCCACCACGTGAGATAACACGGCCATTGAGTTTGTCGCGCAAAAGAGCCATTGTTTCGTTAGCTGTGTGGCAAGTGGCGTCATCCTGTTGAAACCACATATCGTTTACATCCATATCTTCCAATTCTAACCATAAAAAGTTCGTTATCATCTCACGCTAGCAAAGATCATTCACAGTAACTGCCTGACCGGCCTCATTTTGGAAAAAATAGGGCCCGATGATGCCGCCAGTCCATAAACCGCACCAAAAATGATCATCATCACTGCAGATGATTTTCTTCGAAAATTGATAATCCACTGTTGCCAATTCTTGCCACCATTCATTTTGCAGTAGGAGCTGTACGATCATGCACTGGTGTTTTAACATCTCCTACAGACCCGGTTTGCTCAAATTTTTGCACGATTTTTCCGATAGCACGCACATTTGGACGATTAAATTGACCGAAAAAATCACGAAGTGCATTTTGATTTGATCGTCCATTTCCATAATAAGCCTGAATAACTTTAACGCGTTGCTCTATGGTGTATCTTTCCATGGTTAGAATCGAGTTCGTCAGAAATTGAGAAATGTCAAATGAAATGTAGAAAAAAGCTTTACGTTTAGGTGTGGTTCACATTCAACATCGGCCCTTAAAATTTAACCATCCGTTATTATAGAAAATTTCAAATAATCTACTATTTTATATGAAATTTCTCGTAATTTACTAATTTATATGAATATCTTAACATATTATTTTTTATAGGAAATATCTCGAAATTTACAATTTTAAAGGCAATTTCTCAAAACTAACTATTTTAAAGGATATTTTCTTTAATTAACTATTTTATAGGAAATCTTTCGAAATTTACTTTTTTATAGGAAATCTGTCGAAATTTACTATTTTAAAGGAAATGTCTCGTGGTTTTCTATTTTATAGGAAATGTCTCGAAATTTACTATTTTATAGGAAATTTCTTGTCATTTACTATTTTACAGGAAATTTCTCGTCATTTACTATTTTATAGGAATATCTTAAGACTTACTTTATTTTTAAGGAAACATCTCGAAATCACTGTTTTATAGGAAGTTTCTGGTAATATTCTATTTCATAGATAATTTCTTAAAATTTTCTTTTTTATAGGAAATATCTTTAATTTTACTATTTTATAGCAAATATCTAGAAATTTTCTATTTTGTATAGAAAATTTCTTGAAACTAACTATGTATTTTAAAGGAATTATCTAGAATTTTACTTTTAAAAGGAAATTTCTCGACGATAACTATTTATAGGAAATTTCTAAAAATTTACTATTTAATAGGAAAAACATATCTTAAAATTGTTTATTTTGTGTAGAAAATTTCTTAAAATTAACCATGTATTTTAAAGGAAATCGCTAAAACTCAACTTTCTTATACGAAATTTCTTGACGATAACTTTTTATATGGAATTTCTTCAAAATTTACTATTTTATAGGAATTATCTTGAAATTTAATATTTTATATGGCACTACCCGTAGGAAAGAAATTTCTCAAAATATTTTATTTAATTTTATGAAATTTACTTTTTTATAGGTAATTTCGTGAAATATTCTCCTCTATAAATGAAATTTATTAAAATTAACAATTTTATAGGAAATTTCTTGAAATAAACTATTCTATTGGCAGTTTCTTAAAATTTACTAGTTTAGAAAATTTCTCGAAATATACTATTTTGAAGGGAATTTTTCGTTATTTATTATTTTGTAGGACTTTTATTATTTATTTATTTTTTTTAGTTAACTGCGATATATTGCAAAAAGAAATTTCTTAAAATATGCTATTTTTAGGAAATATCTTGAAGTTGTTTATTTTGTATATGAAATTTATTAAAATTAATATGTATTTTAAAGGAAATGCTTACTACCTTATTATTTTATAAAACATTTCTTGACGATAACTTTTTATAGGAAATTTCTCAAAATTTACTATTTTGCTGGAAATTTTCTCGAAATACAGAGAATTTTTCAAAATTTACTTGTTTAAAGGACATTTTTTTACATATTCTATTTTATAGTAGGAAATTACTGAGATTAAATAATTTTTACTGTTGCATAAAAAATTTCTTAAAATATTCGAGCCCCGGCCACGGTCAAGAATGAAAGATTATCAAGAACAATTTAAATTGATTTTCATGTTGTAAAATTCCTTTCTTCATAAAAATAATTTAATGAAAATTAAATTTAATGAACTTAAGCCTAATTAAAAATATTAAAAATTTGTATTAAAAACCATAAATAGTTCAACAAAATAACCACAATACTAATTATTAAAATATAATATTTTATAGGAAATTTTTCGATATATAATTTTTTATAGGACTTTTATCGAGATTTATTATTTTATAGGAAATAAATATATTAAAATTTACAGTTTTATAGGAAAATTTCTTGAAACTTATTACTTTACAGTAAATTCTATGAAATATACTGTATATATACACTATATTATAGGAAATTTTTTAAATATACTATTTAATAGGAAATTTTTTTTGAAATTTTCAATCTTTTAGGAAATTTTTAGAATTTTACTATTTTATAGGAAACTTTTTGAAATTTACTATTTTAAAGGAAATTTTTTTTTGAAATTTACTATTTTATAGGAAATGATTTTGAAATATACTATTTTTTAGGAAATTTTTTGAAATTTACTATTTTTTAGGAAATGTTTTGAAACTACTATTTTATAGAAATTTTTTGAAATTTACTATTTTGAAGGAAATTTTTTGAAATTTACTATAGGAAATTTCTTGAAATTTACTATTTAATAGGAAATTGTTTTGAAATATACTATTTTTTAGGATATTTTTTGAAATTTACTTTTTTATAGGAAATGTTTTGAAACTACTATTTTATAGGAATTTTTGAAATTTTCTATTTTGAATGAAATTTTTTGAAATTTACTATAGGAAATTTCTTGAAATTTACTATTTTATAGGAAATTGTTTTGAAATATACTATTTATTAGGAAATATTTTGAAATTTACTATTTTATAGGAAATATTTTGAAATTTACTATTTTATAGAAAATTTTTTGATATATACTATTTTATAGGAAATTTTTTGAAATTTACTATTTGTAGGAAATTTTTTGAAATTGTTTTAAAATATACTATTTTTTAGGAAATTTTTTGAAATTTGCTATTTTATAAGAAAATATTTTGAAATTTATTATTTTATAGGAAATTTTTGAAATTTACTATTTTAAAGGAAATTTTTGAAATTTACTATTTTATAGGAAATTTTTGAAGTTTACTATATAATAGGAAGTTTTTTGAAGTTTACTATTTTAAAGGAAATTTTTTGAAGTTTACTATTTTAAAGGAAATTTTTTGAAGTTTACTATTTTAAATGAAATTTTTTGAAATTTACTTTTTGATATGAATTTTTTTTGCAATTTACTATTTTATAGAAAATTTTGTAATGGTCGTATAAGAGTCAATTTATTTAATTATCTTATTTGAAGAAAATATTTTCATACGCAAAAACAACTGCCTGTATTCATAACAATATTTAAATATTAAAAAAATTTACAAAACAAATTCTCTATGAAAATTTTACTTAATAAATTTAAAAATCGATTATGAATACAGGGATACATGATTAATCCAAAATTTGCCTGGTATACCTCTAAAAAATTTTATAACTTTTTCAGGCTCCTCATCTTCTTCTTAAAACAAATTAAATATTTCTGTGGGCGATAATAAATGATCTGTTTAATCGCTGAAGTGACGCCTATTAATAAGATAAAATTATTATTAGAATAACATTTTTGTAGTTTTTAGTCATATTCGTTATTGATTAATTGGCCTATTAAAAAATACTTAACGGGAGATAAAAATGCAACAAAAAAAAACCTTATTAAGATTCTAAACATATTTTTTGAATTAGATTTTAATTTGTTTTTTATTGTTATTAATTTTTGTTTTAGTAAAATCTAATAAAATTTTTTTTTTGCCAACATTCACTTGTAATTTGTGTCATTTGATTTTCGCATTCATTCCATACAAATTGTTTGTAATTGAGTTTTAAAAATTTTTAATATGAATTTTATTTATTTATCTGCATACAGAGAAAGTGCAAATAAAAATTATTAAACTCATTTCAAATAGAATAAAGCAAATTAAATTTTGAAAGCCATTAAATATTCTAGACAGATAAATACTAAAACATTTTTATTGTCAAAAGAAAACAACTAAATTTTATATTTGCTAAAAATAAATAAGATTCTTATATTTAACAAGAATACTAAACATTTAAATAAATACATACTTATGTATATACATACATACATATTTGTAAGAAAGAAAGGAAAGCGACTTCAAAAACGTATGTATTTCCATAGTAAACGACAATATAGAAATAAAGAGAGAAAAAAAATCTAGCTCAGTTGTTAACAACTCCAACGTACGAAACGTCAAAGCGTAAAAAAGAAGGAGTACGGATGCCTTCTAGAAGGCCTCTGTACTCCATTTTTTGACCTTGTCTGCTCGCTCCATTCCGTACTCAAATCTTTTTTTACCCACGTTAACATTGCGGAGTAGTAGGCCTTTCGCTTCTTTAGGAGTTACGTAAGAATTATAACGGGATCGAAAAAAATAATTATTTTGCTTTTGTTTGTGCAAGAAACACTACTAAAAAATGTACTCCTTCTCCAAACCCTTCGCATAGAAGCGAATGTGGAATGTTTCTCTTTTATTTTATACGAAAGAGCAGAGGCCATCCTTAAGGCATTCTTTTACAGTTAGATAAGAATAGTAATTGAATCAAACATTTTTTAAGCAGGCCTTTAAAAACGCCTGAAGTAAGAAGGTAACATTAAAAAAAAATTTTTTTTTTTCATTTCTACTCTTACCTTTTCTCTATATGGAAAATCACACAAATTTCGAACCTATTTAGAATTCAACGTCAACTCATCTAATAAATTTTAAAAATTTTGTTTAAAAATGCCGCAGTGCACTTATGAAACGCCTACATTTTACTTGAAGAGCATTCTTTATTTTAGGTCCCCTTCATTATGTTAGATGGATTGGATACAAAAAATTTAATTTTTTAATCGAACTGGCAACAAAAAAATCTACTACAGTAGCCATAAGCGAACGATTTCGTATGTGGAGCACGGCCAACCAGCCTTAACGACGTCATGGCAGAATGTCCATAGTGCCGATGTTATGCTATGTATTTAGTGAAACCATGGCTTAGAGATGCTAAACTAGGGCCAGACGATTACATGTTACATGTACTGAACATAATTGATTGTTTGTTAAAGAATCAGCTGAAAAATGCACGTAATGCGCGACCAGATATGAAGCCGTAGTATTCTATCATGACAAAGCTCGGCCAGACGTTACAAGACCAGTTTAAATTTATTTACAAAATGTAAGCTTGGAAGTTCTGTCGCACTCGCCCTATAGGCTAGACATTGGCCCGGCAGAATGCTCTCACGGGAATACGTTGCACTTCAGACAAGGGTAACAGAAATTTGCATATTTCGCTCTTGAATCAAAAAAGGTAGTTTCATTGTTGCGGTTTCAATGCGTTATCAATATAATCACTTGGCGCCCTTAACCCATTTAAGCCCAAACAAAAACTACTGGACAAAAAATAAAATATTGCTTATTTTATTATTTAATTCATTACATATAAACAAAAAACAAAATTTTTTTTTTTTTTTTTTTTTTTTTTTTTGAATTAAAGAGGTGTACCAAAATTGGCACTACGGTCACTTTAAAAAAAAAATTTTTTTTATGTTATAGAAATTTCTGGAATTTTAGTTTATCAATAAGGTAAACATATATTGAATAATGGTAAAAACTTTGTCATAAGCCGGAAATAATGAAGTGTTCCCAAATTGGCACAGCGGGCATAAATGGGTTAAGTCTTTTTGTTCGTCATTGCTTACGATGGCAAAATACGCGCTGTAACATTAACACATAAAAAAACAAGTAATAGGTCTATATTCGGCTGTTCCGAATCTTATATACTCTTCACCATGGTGCGATTGTAAAAGAAATTTGTATAAATACCGCTCTTTGTCGGATGTTGTGTATTGATAACCAAGGTACTTGTACCTTTGAAACTTTGGCGCTTGGCGTTCTCCAGATATACATATAAATGAAATAAACAAACAACAGCAACAAGGGATTTTGGGGTAAAATTATCAGGCTGAATTTTAATAGAAAACAATTCCGGACTTTTTGTGACAGAAATAAATCACTACCAAGTCTCCATTAAATCTGGGGTATTCGGAAAACCAATTTTAACGGACTCACGGACAAACGGACATAACTAAATCCACTTCACTCCACATAAGGACCCAGCATATACATATATACCTTATAGGGTCTTTGATCAATATTGTAGATATTACAAACATAATGACCAACTTTTATTTACCTTTAAACCTTCAGTGAAGGGTATAAGCATAATATATATTTTTTTCAGTTATACACCCAAAACTCGTAAATTATACATTAGGGTGGGTCAATTTGTTCGGGCCCAAAAAAAGTGACAAAGCGTATAGCAAAATCGTAATCGTAATCCAAAAATCCATACCGAGCTTCCGGCTTTGGACTTGAAAACTTGGTGTTCGAAAATCTGAAAAAAATTATACTGTTTTGGAAATATTTATTGCAATTGGTGAATAGTTGGCCTGCATTGCTGAAAGAAAGAGGGCTTGTTTAAAAGGAAATTTTCTTAGCTCTCTATATCTGTGCTCATTTTGAGAAAATTCTATACATACATAATTGGTTAAGAGATTTTTGTCAAAATATTCAAAGTCAATCTAGTAAATAAAAAAAAAATTATATCTATTAATTTTTTATTAAAACTCAATTTTCTATATCAAATATTCACTATTTTTTAAAAAAAAAACTAAATGAAAAAATAAAGTAAAATTAACAATTTCAATAAAAATGTTTTTAAAAGAAAAAATACTGGCCAAACCGGAAATTAAACCATTACATTCGGGTCACAAGGCACAACATAACCATTAAACCACAACAGCACTTATTAACTTATGTTCTTAATAGGAGCTTTAGTACATTTTTAAATTTTAAATTGCTGGCTATTCTTGCAAACGCGTCGAAAAAAGTGAAAATTTATGTATATTTAAACTAAAAAAAAAAATCATTTTTGTTTACCCTTCATATCTAAAATGGAATAAATGTGAGAATTTTAACGGTTAATTCTGTGATACAGCGATAGAATTACAAACTTTATAAATTTCTCATTACCTACTTATTTTTTGCTTTCAAATTATGGCTCTTATTACATTAATCGTAACGCAACGCAACGCCAAAAAATTACATTGAAAGCAAAAACAAACTTATAAATATTTTTTAATTTTGTTGTTGCTTTCTACAGAAATTCATGTACCGTTTTAAAATTATCACACCACAAGCTATGAGGCGTTTAAAATAAGAATTTCTGTAGAAAGCAACAATATTACAAAATATTTACACCATTTCCAACTGTATTTCAGAATTTTTCCAACTCAACTTCAAAAATGTCCAATTGTATTTCAGAAGTGTTCAATTGTTTTTCAGAAATTTATGTTTTTATAGCTAATACAATTTTCTAAAATAGAAATGGACGATAGTATTTTGTCTGAGACGCCATTTACAACAAGCATCCACCGTTTACTGATCTAGGGTTACCGGCACATATTCATGGAACTGAGCGATTTGTACAATTGCTTACCAATATTTTCCGGCGTGCCATAGAATGTTATCGCGTTGATATTTTGGCAGTTACTTTTGAAAGCCGCAACAGAATACCACGATTGGATAGCAAAAAAGATATTGTATGTAAATTGTCGCTATAGGCCGAAACTAAATTTATTTACCCCCGGTTTGGCCAGTATTTTTTTATAAATTTTTTATATTTCTTTCAATCGGTTCCTTTTTTTAAGTTGTGAATAATAATAAAAAATATTTTGATATTTTTCATTTTTAGTTTTTGCTTAAATTTTCGTTTAATTAAGTTTTGAATCAATTGTTTTATTTTGATCAATTTTGAATTAAAATTTTCCGTAGGTTACGATTTTGCTATACGCTTGGTGGGCAAAAAAATTGACCCAGCCTATTATACATACATACATATGTATGTTATTATATTTTTCAAATGTATCCAAATATTAAGCAAGCAAATAAAACTTCTTGAAAAATTAATATGGCTTTCTTATGCGTATTGTTTTATTCTTTATGAATACTTAAGACTGAAATTAGATTGTGTCAAATATCTTAATGTCCCCCTATAAAGATATTAATAAACAGCAAATTTAAATTTCTTACTGACGTCAGTTTTTGTGTCCCATTATTAAAAGAATGAGACTAATTATGGAGCATTCCATGAAAAAGGGTAAATCTGAAAAATTTTCCAACATAAATTTTGTTGCAGGTAGAACTTTTTAGTGTTTATACGTCTTATTCGCTTTACAATTTTGTTTGTATAATATTTTTAGCTTTTATAAAATCTTGGTAAAAAGGTTTCCTGATGATCTGGCCTAAGAAACCAGTGAAATGAGCATAGAAACTAGCTTTCCCTCAACAATAAATTTCAGTGTATTTATAAAAATTAAAATTGAGAATTGAGCACATCATAGAAAAATCTAAATAACAAACTTTTTATATACTTTTGCAACTACAAGTCGCTAACTTGCTGCAACGTCTTCATAACTTCAAAAAAAAAAAAAAAACATTATTTTCACACAAACAATTGCATCACTACACTGAAAAGAAAATTTAATCCATCCGTATTTTAATCAATCCGAAGCTGTATTTATAGTACGGTAAGTTTCGGGTTTTCTTGAATAAAGTCGAGAAAGATTGACTTAATCTATTCATATTTAATCCCGAATTCGTACTTGAAATAATCCAAAAAAAAAAGAGATTGATTAAAGTAAAACTAAGATTGAATCAATCTCAAAATGCGCTTGATTAAAGAATTATAAAGTTTATTTTATTCCGAATTCGTACTTGAAATAAACCAAAAGTGAAATAAGAAGGAGAATTTTATTATGATTAGTTTATTTACCCGTTTTACACGTAGCAGAATATTTCAGTTATAAAACAACATGCTATATATCCGATATGGTATTTACTTTAAAAACTTAATGTACTTATAAAACTGGAAATATAAACTAGATGAGAGGCAAGAGTTCTATATTTTACTTTTTAAACATTAAAATAATGTATATAATATGTATTTTGTTCGACCTTTATTATTTCAAATATTATATAGATATAGTTATGGAAAGCTTATTAGATATATGTGTTGAAAAATTAATTATAAAACCGAAGATCTTGAAAAAATATGTTGACGATTTATTTTGTACTAGCATATAACCTGCTACTTCGTTAGCGTCTGAGTTCAATATTATAGAAAATTTAAAAATTTAGAACACAAAAGCAAATGAAAGAAAGTTTATTTCCCGTGTTATCCTTTTTCAGTTTTGCATCTTGAATTTTGCATCTTGAATTTTATATTTCGAGGTCCAATACTTACAGAAATTCAAAAAAGTACCAGTTAAAGAACAAAAAAGTACCAAAACGTTCCCTCATAGATTCGTATCCACTCAGGACATTGCATGTTGAATTTTATGCTTTAAGGTCCAATACAAACGGAAATTCAAAAAGTACCAGATAAAGAACAAAAAGTACCAAAAAGTTCCGCAATAGATCTTAGGTTTTAAGGTCCAATATTAACGATAATTAAAAAAATTACCAGTTGTAGAACCAAAAAGGGAAAGAAAAATATCAAATTTCACGTATTTCTTTTTTTTGGTACTATTTTTTTCCCCCATTAAAGTATCAAAAATTTCAGTATTGAAGTGGGAGCCCATAATTTAGTACGAATATGTCAATGAATGGAGAAAAATGTTTTGTAAAAAAGTACCAAAAATAGTTACGATTTTCACCCCTTAAATGTTCGAATTTCGAAAAAGTACCAAATTCATATTCGTATTTTTTTGATAAGTTTCGAATGTGGTATATACCTTGTTTCTATGTTTATTGGTTCAAAAGATAGATGGGGTGTCAAAAAAGTACTAGAATTCAGATTTTACCCGTTTACTCCCTAATAGGGCCGAATTTCAAAAAAGTACCAGACACCTATCCGCTTATTTTTCTAAAGAACAACGATAGGTATTAAATTTTTTTTGTATCTCTTTTAGTTTTGAAGATATAAGGTTACCGAATTTTCCCGTTTTTACCCTCTAAACATTCGAATTTCCGAAAATCCCGTCTTAGTGGATCGATTTGGGGAGTGACCAATCTCTGGTCCAAATTGCAAGTGTTTAGCTTCAGGCGTTTAGGGTGTGCGATGATGAATCAGTCAGTCAGTAACGTTACAATTTTATATATGTATGTATATCGATAATATCTGAATCAGGAATAGAGCAAATGTTAGATATTTTTAACTCATTTCATTCATATATTAAATTTGCAATTGAAAGGGAATCTAATTCAAGAATATCATATTTGGACATTTTGATAATTAGAAGAGGAAATAGGGTATTAATAGATTGGTATCAAAAACCAACATCTTCTGGTAGAATTATTAATTATTTCTCGAAACATCCAAAGAGAATAAATATTAATACAGCTAAAAATTTTACAGAAAGAGTTCTTAAAATAAGTGATTCAGAATTTCATAGAGATAATAAAAGGAAGATTTCAGGTATTTTAACTGATAACAGTTTTCCAAAACAATTAATAACAGATTTATTAATACAACATAATAATTGTAGAATAAATAACCCAAATAGTATTACAGAACAAAGGATTTATAAGTCGGTAACATATATACCAAAATTTTCAGAAAGATTAGAAAAATCAAATATATATGATTGCAAAATATACAAAATGCTCATAAATCTTTTAACACAGTAGGTAAACTATTTACTAAAATGAAAGACAAAATAAAGAAGATGGATATGTCAAATATTGTTTATAAAATACCATGTAAGGGTAATGTTAGTGGACAGTGTAATAAGGTATATATAGGTACAACAAAAAATAAACTGAAAACTAGGATAGCAGGACATAAATCAGATCAAAAATATAGAAATATATCACAAAAAACAGCTTTATCAACTCATTGTGCTAATCTAAATCATTATCCAGATTTTGAAAATACAACTGTTTTAAACACAGAAAATAATTATAAACGTAGATTTATGTTAGAAATGTTACAAATTATAAAGGTTCCTACAATTTCAAGAATTAATTTTAAGTCAGACACTGAAAATGTAGCACAAAATTATAGACACTTAATTTATAAAAATAGAAACGGAAGTTAAAAAATTTATTTATATTGTAATAGATCAAGTTTGATTTGAAAAATATTTTTTTGTTTTTGAATTAAAATTTTTTTAATTTGTCAGTTATTGTTAAATTTGTTATAATTTGTTAAAAATTTATAAATTAAGAAAAAAAACCCTGAAGAAGGCACTCAAGGAAGTGCCGAAATATTGGTTTTAAAATAAAACGTTAAAAGTTTTTTAAAACAAAAAGACCTAAAGCTCGAAAATTTAGAAATATTTTCATTAAAATAATGTGTTTTCTTTTTGTTCTGTTGTTTTTGTTGTTTCTACACACAACAAGCAAATCGTTTTTTAACTACTTGTGGGCCAATAAAAATTTCAATCTTGTTTTTTACTTAGTTTAAGATTTTTGTACTTATTTTAAGAAATTCCGGAATTGGTTTTCGAAAGTAATCCCATTTAGGATTGTTTTAAGTACGTTTTAGTGTTATTACTTGAATTTATTATTATTACTTTAATACTTGAAGTTTTGAGTACGACTAGTATTTAAAGTAAGTATAAAAAAATTAATTTATCCCGAGTGTTTTTCTTTCTGCGTAAAAGTTAGATGTATGATTTCCCCTTGAAAACTTAGTCAGAAAACTTTTATACCCCCCTCCCCTACCTATGATATAGAAATGTACCAAATTTCGTAGCGATTACTTTTGTTTTCAAGTGAAAACGGCTTTTTTTTTTTGCCTTTTTGACGTTATAATTTATCTTTATCACACTAAACGCTTAAATGTGATCGTTGTAAAACTAAATCTCTTAACATTTATTGGCATGTTTTGCTTGACTATTTTAATTTTATGACATTTTAGTAAGTACGTGTATTATTTGCATTTTTATTGCTTACATTTAAGTTCTCCCCATCTTAAATTATTTGCTTTAGGCTTGTTTTTTTTTAAATTCGTCTTATCTGTAAAAGTTGTTTTTATAGGGCTGCTAAAATGTGTGAAAAGTACATATGGATGGCTGACTTTATGGCTGGTTTCTTGTTTCGTTGGCTGCCGACCAAGCTGGCAGTTTATGTTCGATATTTTTTACACCCGGTAGATAAGCAATATCAAAAAAATTTAATTTTTTTTGTTTTGTTTTCAATTTAAGTTCATAGACTAAATGTGTTCTTTAAGATAAACAAATGACGGCGTTTATTTTGTATTTACTTAAAGACAGGCAATAAAATAATAATGAATCCTAAATGGAGAGCGGCTAAGTAAAAATGAGGTTATGCGACAAAATTTCTGAAATATTGAAAAAATTTTTAAAATAATTGGCGTTCTTTTGTCGAGACTCTACTCCTTTTACAGAAGCGTTTAAGGCAGTGGTACCCAAAAATATTTTATAGATGCATTGGTAAGAGAATTTCAAATAACATTGGCACAAAAAAGAAAGCGCAAAGATTTTCATTTAAATTTTATAACAAGAATTTTTTTGGCTGTAAAAAAAATGAATAAAGTGCCTCTTAATAATATTTTCCCAATACTTTTTTAATGTTTGATAAAATAAAAGACATTAGGCATTACCAAAGACATTATTTATCATAGAATATTTTCTAAGTTCTATCATTTATTTAACGCAACTACTTAAAATGTGCACTCACTGGTACGACTTTATAAAAGAGCATAAACAGAATGAGGTATGACTTCCAAAAATTGTTTAGTGAAATGGGCACAAGGGTAATTCGAAAAAACGTTGAATGAGGCACCCCCTAGGATTAAACCCAAGTTGAAAACAATTCCAGAAATATTTTTTTTAATTTCTTTCTACTCCTCTGAATAACGCTCTTTTAGTTTATTGTACACTGCGTGTACATTTGTAGTCTAATAATAACATAATCACCCCTATCGTGAATAATTTTTCCCTCCTAATTATTCCCCCTTTCACATATTTGCCATCATGAAAAACTCCCATGAAAAAAAGGTAATTCAAATGAGAATAATAAAAAATAAGATTTTTCCCTCGTAATTTGTTCACATTTCCCTTAGATTTTCTCACTTTATTTTTGCTAGGGAACAGAAGATGTATGTAAGCAGTTCCTCCTATAAATCGAATATTAAGAGCTAGATCCGTTAATAAGGCACAAACCGATTTATTGGTCAACAAAATGCAGAATAACAGGTCCATTGCCTGCGGATTTGTGAAGCTTTCGAAAGACGTGGTGGCAGAATTTTGGAAAATATTTTATTATGCACAAAAAAAAATATCTCAAGAAAATTTTTAACAACACAGTTTGTTAAAAATAAAATTTTAGGTCAACAAACCTTTTGTTTGATTCAAAGAAAAAATTTATCAAATTTACACTTTGCAAAATAGCACTCAATAAAATATATTTAATAATGAAATAATTAAATATTTCTCCATATTCAATAAAAAAAATATTTGAATCAAAGTAAATACAGTATTTTAACAACTCTTGTCCATTTTTAAATAGCTCATAATTCTCATTTGATTTACAGTTTTATTTGAATAATATATTAAGTTTTGCCAAAGTCTTTGGAAAAGGTCTCTTGATGATCTGGCCTAAGCAACTAGTGAAATGAGCATAGGAACTTACTTATCCCCGCATAATAAATTTTAGTGTTTTTACAAAAATATAAAAATTGAAAATTAATGACATCATCATTAATAAATAAAAAAATAAAGATTCGATTAACATTTTGTTTGATTTATCCAACATTTGCAACAATTTATTTTAACAAATCAAGTAAACATTTTACTGAAAAAAATTATTTTGGGCAACAACTTTTTTATTGACTCAATAAACTTGGTTGTTGACCAAAAATTTAACAATTATACATACAAACTTTTTTATCAATACCGCAAAAATCGTCATCGCAGAAAATTCAAAATATTTTTGTAATCAAATATGCGATTTTCGTATTCAAATATGAAAATTATTTTTTTCTGTGTGTACACAAAATTTAAAAAGAGAAAAAAAAACTAACGTTGTAATCAAACTATCCCTCCAATACTAAATATTTTGCTTTATTATTATAACTTTTCTTTAAAAAGTGTATATTTTGAACAAAAATTTCATTGATTTTTAATTTGTTTAATCTTTCTTCTTTTTTACATTCACTGGAACTGATAGCGTGAACAATTTTTCACATGACATTCACGATTGCTTTTTTCCCTTCAAGGGGAATGAAAATTTCATAGGAAGAAAAATTAAACTTGTTATTCACGATAGGGGTGATTGCATATCGTTATTCATGATTTATCTATGGCTTCATTTTTGGCCTTGATGACTTTCTAATCCGCAATCAAATTGCGGGCGTCACTTATACCAACTCGGATCCTTCCCCCCTTCTAAAACTTTGTGCGTCTAGCTTTAAATGGCGGCACTAAATATAATCAGTGTTTGCAAATAAACAAAAAATTATTTAGCGTTCGGCTCACATACCTAGGAACGATATCTATTTTTTTTAAGTGTTTGTTGTGTAGACGAACACTACCCTTAATACTTCGTAACTATTTTCAAGCAGTGTTTGCAAATAAACAGAACATTATTTAGCGTTCGGCTCACACACCCACACAAAACTTACCGGTCGTAACTATTTTCAAAAAAGAGCTGAACATTTTATAGTGTTCTGTTCTTCGTTAAAAAACAGAACAATTGTAGTGGTACTGTAGACAAACATTATATTTTAATGTTCTTTTTTACAATAATTACCCAGTAAAAACTTCGCTTACTTTTTCAAAATGAATAGCTTCTTTAACTCATTATTTAGTAGCTTTCTTCTATAACTACATCTATAACAACTTCTATAAGTACTTTTTTCTGGATGTATTAAAGTAAAAAAATAATGACTTGCTTTTGAATGCGTTCATTTTGGGACATCCCTTGTCAAATTCATTGGTTCTTTCAGTAGAATTGTAAGTAGTGCTCTTATGTTTTTCTGATTACTCAACACATTATTTTGTAGGCGAAGTTTTTACTGGATAGTACCTATTGTGGTTATTTGGTTGAACTATTTATGGTTTTTAATCTAAATTTTTAATATTTTTAATTAGGCTTAAGTTCATCAAATTTAGTTTTCATTAACTTATTTTTATGAAGAAAGGAATTTTACAATATGAAAATTAGTAAAAATCGTTATTGATAATCTTTTATTCTTGACCGTGGCTAGGGCTCGAATCGTGGCCGGCAGGTTACCATGACAGGTTTCGATCGCAACCACTCGATCTCCTCAGATGAATTTGCCGTCTTAAACTCGCAGCCATCGACGACTGCTGACGTCAATAGTCAACATCAATCCTTAAACCAAATTGTATTTTAACCTTTGGTAGATCGAAGTTTGCTTTTTTGAATGATTGTCCATTTTAATTGATTTTACATGTTTTTCCTTACTTCTGTTTTTTCCGTACTTTTGTCAAGATTTCTTCTTAAAATCCAAAGTACATTTTTTGTTTTCTCATTTTTGTCTTTCTTTTTCTGGTTGACCTTTTTCAGTACAACTTGAAGGACAAATGAACACATAGAGCTTGTGCCTTAACTTTACATTATTAAAGAAATGAAAAAAACGAAAAATTTTCTCCAAAAGGCCGCTTAGAACAATAGAAACGAACGAACGCTCATGAGCTGAACCGAACACAAGGAAGTTTTTGGTTTAAAAAAAAAAAACCGAACGGAATTAAATGTTCTTCTCTTTTGAGTTGGATAAGAACAGTATTATTTTTGTGTTTGAAAGATGACAAACAGGGAAACGTTATTTTTTTAATGATTTACTGCACAAACACTATTAGCGTTTGTGTTTTCCACAAATCTACCGAGCCGAACACTAATGATCGATTCTTTTTTCAGTGTCCCAGTTTTCCATTTTTATTCAATCCTAAGATTAATCTACAAAAACAAAATAAATACAGATTACTTAGATAGAAAAAAATTTATCAAGTTTTCTTTTAGTAGCGGCTTGCATCAGACATCTTGATTTACTTCAAAAAAAAAAAATAACAGTATCTGATGAGTCGCGTGTATAATGTTTGCTTTAAACTATTTTCTAGTTAACTTTTCGTAGAGATTCTTCACCTTTTCCTTAAGAAATTTGTTCAAAACTAAAACCTTAAAATCTATATATATTTATAAATAAGTTGTCCTATGTTCGTGATTTTATAACTCGAGAACCACTCATCCGATTTTCAGACGAGTACATGCGTTGGAAAGGTCTACACTGATGGTTTAATAAAAAAAACTCCCGATAGGTGGCGCTGTTGTCGTGATATTTAAATTTTTTATTGATGGATGGGGTCATGTTATTAAAAACATTCTCCAGTATTTCATTTTTTTATTTTTATTTAGAAAATCCCGAGCAGCGCCGGGACCAAACAGCTAGTAATTATAAATTTTATCACGCGTTTTTTAATGAACTCCTTCGTTGGTAAAAAAAAACTATACTACATAGTTTCTTTTATTTTAATTCAGATTAAATAATATAAAAAAAAATCCAAAGATTGAATAATATTAAGATGAAATTTTTACACAAACTTACCTTCCTAGATTATTTGCTGCTTTAACAAATCATTCCTGTAAAGAAAAAGTAAAACAAGAAAAGTTCATTTTTGTTCACGATTAATTAAAAAATGTTTGTTAATTCACTTGAAAAAATCCGGTTAAAACCTAAACTTTTTGAAACCTTTTTACTTGTTATGTAGTAGTAAAAAAAAGCTTGTAGAAAAGTTATAAAAGTTTGTATAAACTTTTACAAGCTCATTGAAAAGAATTAAATTAGCTCTTTAACCTTTGCCATTTTTATCAAATATGTCGTTTATACCATTATTCCCAAGAACTTGAAAATACTTCTTTACTTTAAGTTTTGCTTTCACGATTTCGTTTCAACATTTAATTTAATTGCTTGTAGATTTTTTTTTTGTTTCTCGCCATTTATTAGCAACGAGTGCAGAAATCCCCTGGCTTCACAGAATATTGGGAAAAGTTGAGGAAGCTCAATTTCAATTTTAAAGTCGATAGAAGAAGTAATAGGAATGGGAATGAAAAAAAAGTGGATTTATGTTACTACCCTGACTAAAGGCCCAACTATAATATGCCTTAGTTGGCTTAAGAAACTTTGGGAATACATGTAAATCATAGGTGTCAAACCATATTGAACTTAAGGAAACGTTTTTGTTAAGTTTAACAAATTTGTCATTTGCTTAAGCGAAACAGATCACACTTTCTGTACGGAATTAAATGTTTTTTGATTTTGTTTTTTTAATGCATTTGCGAGGCTTTTTGTTAATTTTTGACAGAAGCTTAAGCATATTATAGTTGGGCCTTTATTTGGCTTATCGTTGCTAACTTGATTCCTAATAAAGTAGAAATAAGTCGTGGCTTATGAGGACGTTACATTGATACAGATATTAGAATTGTTTCAGGACGTAAGAAGTGACATTATAAAATCTTAACCCTTAATAGCCTACTGGTATCGCAAGGAACCCACCAACAAAAAGTTAATTTTTATTCAAGCGCGGATATTTTCATTGTTTGCTACTAGAATCTAATTTTATTTAACTCGTGTTTAAGAAGAGTTAGTTAGACTGCAGAGGAACAACTTGTGTGAAATTGCCTACATTTGGAAAAAAGGTTTTCTGAAAAATCCGCCCTTATTTTAACTGTTTTTTAAAGCTAAGTGAAAGTATTTGATGTTATTTAATTTTGTGTTTTGGAGAGTTTTTCTTTTGGAATTACTGGTTGGTTCTTTAAGGGACCTCCAGGCACTCAAAGTTCAAGATAATGCTTAGAAGACTTTCAGTCACTTCTTTAGTTTGAACCCCTACGCGAAAAGAAGTTCACATTATAACAAAGAGGCGTACGAGTTAACTAGAGCAGGATCTGCTTTTAATAATTGAGCAGTGTCAGTCAAAAGTATAAACGGGACTGTTGAAATTAGTACCTTTTAAAAATTAAAAGCACGGTTGGCGTAAGTTGGAAATTGCGATAAACTGTGATCAGAATATATTTCAAGGACAGAATTAGCTGGTTGCTAAAAGCTTAGAAAGCATTCCAGTTAAATTAAACTTTCCTTTAACAATCATTTTCGCATTTAAAGGGATAAGTTAATAGGTTAAAGTGTGAATTTCCACCTTTTGGTTTATTAAAAAATGTAGATTCTTGAGAAGTTAATCTGATTACAAGTGGAAACACGACGGTACGAACGTGTTAATTGATGCTTTAATATTATACCTGGCAACTTGGGATACCCTTAAATGATCTGTAGTTGGCTTATAACGAAAGATCCCTTAACAGTTACAATCAAATAGACCTTTGCAAGTTATTTGAGTCCAGATTGAGTAACGTAGTGTATTAATTATGGATCCAAAAAGTAAAGAATTATTATTTACAGGATACTGGTCGAATTTATCATCGGATTCCTGATTTAAAACGTGGTGTAATCTTGTCAATATGGATCCTTTTAGGCTTTGTTAAACCATTTGTAACTTGAAATCAATTTGAAATCACAGTTAAACTAGGTTTAGTTAATCTTAAAACAGAGAAATCTTGGCGGAACAGCTTAGTTTGGCTTAAAATGTTGGTCTTTAATGAAATAATAAAATAATCACATTTCGCCGAAAATATTCGAGTTTCGTTAAACTATGTTTAAACTTAATCCACATCCCAAAAACCCGACCTTAGAGAATAACCAAATTGTGGCAGTCATGATCGAATACCTTTTCGACTCAAAAGCAATTTTATTTCAATACTTTCAATCGTTACTGAACGAATTCAAATTTATTTTCAGTGCTGTGAAAACCAGGGTTTAAAAACTGCAGACGAAACCAAAAGCTGTCGAACAAAAAACGAAAATTTGTGTACAACTTTTCACTTTGTGAGTTGGTTTGACAGCGACTGTTTAAATTTAATGAATCAGAATTAAAAGCAACAGTTTTTGTGGAAGAAGTGGAAGAAATGGCAGTTTTCTACTATGACTGCAGTTTTTTAAACGCTGGTGAAAACTCAAATGAATGCTTTAAACTAAAACTGCTTTTGAATCGAAAATGTATTTTAGTACGACTACCAGAATTAGCCCCTTGTATTTCAATGAAACGAATAATTGACTTATGTTACTTTCAGAACAAACAGGTATAGTAAAAAATTTCTTAAAATATATTCAATTTGTTAATTTTTAAAATATTCCTGTACAAATTTTTTTTAGACACATTTCAATATTTAATTCTAGGAAAATAAATTTCTAAATGACTCATTAAAAAAATTATATTAAAATTAAAGAAAACATTTGTGTATTTAAACAATTTTTCTAAAACGCTTAACCTAAGATGATGACATTAAATACCTCATGGAATTAAAAATAAAAACACACACTCATTCTTGTTTCTATTACTCAAAAAAAAAAAAGACATAATTAATTTAATAAAAGCTGTTTTAATCATTTTCTGCTGTATAATTTATGACATGTTTAACTTTAAAGTAAAACAGAGAAATTGCCAACTTTATAGACCATAAAAATGTCTTCTTACCTTTTTGTGGCATTTTAATAAATTTAATTAAATTTCATTAAATAAATTAAACAGATTTGTAGGTAGATACATGTATGATGCAATATAAGTATCTGTCTTATTATGTGGTGTTTCCTATGAAAAAATGTTGTTTTCATCATTCATTATTAAAATGAAAAAGTTATTTGATGGAAAGCAGTATGAGGAGTTCCATAACAAAATGATCTTAAGAACGCAGATGATGTCTGCCTTTTTACTCACAGCCTCTCAGCTCTTTAATCAACTCTGCGGAATAAATCAGCAAACACAGTTCGGGTTGGTCTCAAAGTAAACACTGCTAAAACCAAAACCTACCGAGCTAATTCGATGCCCCAAAAATTATTTAACATAAGCAGTAATGAAATAAAAGATGCCAGACATGATATAATAAAATACAAAACGGCGGGTGGAGTGGGGACATTTATAACTGTATACAGAAATCGCGACAAGCTTTCCGTCGTTTAACCCTAACCGTACTTACGACATTTTCATACGTAGACTCCCGATAAGGGTACCTGGGTATCCGCTTATAAGTTAAAGAATTTTGTATAGAACATATAAAGGCTAGAGTAGTTTTTGTTTTTTATTTTATTTAGAATTAATTAATTTTTATATCTGATTTTGTACTGTTATCATTGCATAAAATTAACCTTAGGAAACTAAGATTATGTGTGGCGTGGAGCAATTATTTTGATGTGCGTGTTGCACATTGGCATTTACAGCCATCATATATATTGCGTGTTTTGTGATCCGTTAATTTCCTTAGGTTTATTTTAGGCAACGATATCAGTACAAAATAAAAAACCAAAACTTTACTTTTTCTATACAGAATGCTTTTACTTCAATACGGGTACCCAGGTACCCTTATCAGGAGCCAACACAAACAAATCAGAAAAGATAAAACTTATAAAAATTTGAGAGATATTTCACTTTAAAGTTTGTTCAGGTACCGGGGTACCTGTGTCAGGAGCGTTAAAGTTAAAAACCATTTCAAACTCATATTTTCTTTCAAGCGTACGAAGCTTACTATATTTAACAGGAATTTGAAGACCACTCTCCTTTATGGCTGTGAAACATTAAACACTGCCCCTCGCAACATGAAGATCATCCAAGTGGTTGTTAATTAATGTTTTCACATGGATTTGCGAACATTCCGGCTGAGGGTGATATTCAATAAAAGACTTGGTGAGGAATAAAATCAACAGCCCATAGCCACAAAAGAAAATATATGTCAATGACAGTGGATCGGCCATGCTCTGAGATAGTAATGGCACGACACTACAAGAAATATCATAGAGCGGAATCCGCAAGGCATCTAAAGAAGAGGACGCCTAGCTCTTAGGGGTAAAATGGAATGGGGAAAAGCTGGAGCGAATTGAAAGTGGTAGAGCAAGACAGGAATTCATTAAACTTATAAATGAGGCCTTTTTCTTTTAGGATCGACGGGAACACATATACCAAAGGTCAATCACTTTGTTGTTATACTATATATACCAACAACAGTAGTAAAGTATAGTCGGAACGGTCGACTATAAGACATCCACCACCACTTGTGAATATTACAAAACTATTTTCGAGTGGGTTCCTATTTGAGATCTATATGGACCTAAGCAGAAACACAAAATCTTTTTATGATGCAGTTTTTTCATAAAATTATGTTCTGTTGAATCTTGTTAATAAAGAAAAATCTATAAACCCTTTTGTATTCCTAGGGTCAATGTGATCCAATTTTTATTTTCAATCCACTTTTTTCTTGTTGATGATACAGTATCGTCCTTAAATTTTATTTTATCGTTAGCAGGAATAACTATTTTGTAGAAAAATAGAGAAAACATTGTTTTTTTGTTGTTCTTTTACATAAAAACTAAGTTTAATTTACATTTGTAGTCTTTTCGGGGTAATAAGACCCAGCTGAATTATTAACGTAAACTCTTGGCCTAAAACAAAAATGTTGGCGTTAATTTTTTATTTTGCTATTGGCAATATCAATTATTAAGATGGTCCGACCATAATGCACGATGTTAATTGCAAGTCACACCTTAACGTCAAGTTATTGTCCAACCTAATTTGACAGATTGATTCGAGCTTAGTCTTACTTAAATCAATCTCATTTTCGGATTATTTTAGGTACGAAATCGAGATTGAATATGTATAATTTAAGTATTTCGCTATTAAAAATCCGTACTTGAATCAATCTTTCTGTACTTGATTCAAGAGAATCCGTACTTACCGTACTAAAAATATCGTTCGGATTGATTTGAGTACGGACGGATTGATTTTTCTTTAGAGTGCTTGTTTCAGTGTTTGACAAATTCAACTGTGAATTCGGGATTTTTTTGATCAGCATAAGTGGATTCGTTGTAAATAAGCAGAATATCAGAATTTGGGCAAATGAGAATCCACAAGTTTTTTTCCAAATTTATTTACAAATTAATTCATGTACAATTGTTGGTCTCAGTGCCTTAAGCCCTTATGGCACTACATTTTTTATTCATTAACTGATATAGAATTGATAGAAAGAAACAGTAAATGTTAGAAAGAGCGAACTATAAAAAATGTAAACAAAGTTTTTAGTTATTTTTTCTCTTGTTATGGTTTTGTTTCAGGGATGGCGTTGAGAATTTTAAAAATTGTATCAACATCCTTTAAAAATTGTACTTTTTTACCCTAATTGTACTAAAATATTTTTTTTAGTTGAAATTAATTTTATTTATGTTCATAAAAAACACCACAAAAAGGTATTATAAATCTTAGTTAAAAAAAGTATCAACAAAAAAGTACAATTGAAACAACTTAGCCATCCCTGTTTTGTTTATTTTATTAAATGTTGCCAACTTTTTGTTTATGAGAAACCTAAAAACAAAAAGCGGCAAATCGCTGAATTTGCCCATAAACCGCTGATTCAGCAACACTTGTAATATTTCAAGCTTGAAATGTAAATTTTAAATTAAACAATATTACATTTTTTTGACATAACTTCATTTTTTATCGATAACTTTAGTAAAATTTTGGACAGTTTGCCATTTATCTTAATACAGCTTAACTCTTTGCACTTGGTAAATTTTTGTATTACATTACATTTGTACTGTTCACCAAAACTTGAACAATGCATTAAAAATGTAGTGTCATAAGGGCTTTATAGGCATTGCTGAGACAAGTTGGCATAATAACATTTTTCTTATACATTGAATACAAAAAAAGAAAAAAAAAACATGTATTTTAAAAAGTTAATTAAAGTAATTTGAGATCAGTTAAATCGATATTATTATATAAAAACTTCATTTATATATTGTTAAAGGTGTTGTTTAAGAAGTCTCTTAAAGACGGAAATACTATTGAGTGATTGTAGAAAAGCCGATGCATCCGTAAAAAGTGACTGTTTAGTGCCGTTTATTGGCTGGCGGCGTCATCGCCCTTCGCCGGCGTACTTCTTCGAAAATAAGATCGGCCAAGCAGTTACCGTGAATGGTTTGCGCTATCGCGAGATGATAACGGAATTCTTGTGGCCAGAAATTAAGGTTATGGACCTGGACGATATATGGTTTAAACAGCCAACGAAACAATGGATTTTTTACGCTAGAAATTCAATGGCCGCGTTATCTCACATCGTAGCGATATTAATTGGCCGCCATGATCATGTGATTTAACACCGTTGGACTTCTTTCTTTGGGAATATGTAAAAGAAAAAGTCCACGTAAATAAGCCAAGAATAATTTAAGAGCTAAAGAATTTGATAATTCGGCACATTAACGACATTGAACCTCAGTTATGTCTTAGAGGCATTGAAAATATGGACCATCGGAAGCCGTGGCAAGCATTTGGCCGATATTTTTTTACACATTATTGTCATGATCCCTTTATTATAATATAAATATTAATTTGATTCTCCAAAAACTTTTTGTTATATTTACAATAAACATCACGCGTTTTGTTTGGATCACCCTTTATGAGAATTTACAGTGAAATAAAAATGTGAATACCCTCCTGTAACGCAAATGAAATTTAACCAAATTGTATCTAATTTAAACGTTTTCTTGTCAAAGTGAGAGTAGCAGTTTTGCAAGTTTTTAGCAAATTTGTTTATGTTTATGTTTAATGGCCTTTAGAAGAAATGTATATGATCTGATATTTTCTAGATTCTAACTAACAGTTGAGTGAAATTGACCCCCAGATATGGGGAACGTTAGGGACGGGTGCAGAAGGGATAAGAATTATTTATTTAAAAGGGATTTCCGGGTATATATCTGTATGGAACATAACGTTAGTTCTGGACATAATGTCCTAAATTTTCGCTGTGATATACTAGATAATAAAAAATTTTGTTTTTTTGCAGAATTTTACCGCAATTTCAACATTTAAAAGGAAGGACTTTATGAAGGTGAAAATGATTTTCGGAAGTTTGTACAGGAGATAAAGTCAAATGTATATGGATTTCCATAAAGTAAGTTCGCATGATTTGGATTACAATAAAATATTTGTGGATTAAATCTACTAACATCAAGTTTACGGATAAATTTGCTTCGTCGTTATGACGATAAAGAGGTAAGTTTTTAAATATTTTTGTAGTAAAACGTCTTATTTATATTTACCTATACCTGTAAACAGGGGAGGGCAGTATTTGAAATACATATATTTGAAATACGTATTTAAAATACAAATACGTATTTTGTATTTTGTATTTTAAATATATGTCCAGCAAGTATTTTGTATTTTTTATTTTAAATACATACAGATGTGTAAGTATTTTGTATTTTAAAAAAGGACAAAGAATCAATTTCTTGCCATTTATACTCTGGAGGAAAATTACAAAAAACTTTAAATGACATTTGGAAACATCAGAGTTAAAAGCACCAGTAAAGAAGACGATGATTTTGTTGTTTTCGTAGATAGAATCTAGGACATCAAATTTGGAGTTGGAATTTGTCAGTTTCTTCAATGACAAGAGCAAAGACATTATCACTCTCTACAGCTCTTGACCAAATATAAAAAGAGTATTCATAAAATTTAATAAAAGTTTGTGCTCATCAGGACCTGTAGAAAGATTATTTTCTTCAGCACGTTTTATTTATTCTCCAACAAGAAACTGTTTGTCTGATCCTACAATCAAAAATCTAATATTTATGAAAGGAAACAATTGTTTTGTTGATTAGTTTTATCTAAATGTATTTTTTTTTTGTTTGAATTAAAATGGTTTATTTTATATTTTAAATACATACATGTACAAGACGTGGAAGTATTTTGTATTTGAAATGCGTACAATAAATGGAAGTATTTTTTATTTTGTATTTTAAATACATACAATTAATTGAATTTTTTTGTATTTTAAATATATAACCTGAAAGTAGTTTGTATTTTAAATACATGACCAGTATTTTGTATTTCAATACCGCAAACCATGTATTTTGCCCAACATTGCCTGTAAATAACTTAGCTTTTTTAAATCGTTTCCCCTTATAAACTCTTTATACCAACATGACTCAGTACTGAAACTACAACGTGTTTCAAATTAAGAAAAACATGTGTATATATGCAAATATTTATATGCGTATGAAAATTATTTTTCAATTTAATAAGAATAAAAAAACAAGCATCTTTTGTCTATTTTATAAGCACACTTAAGCAAACATGATGCTCTTATGTCACTTATCATGCCTGTATTTGGCATCAAGATCTACTCTAACTGATGAATTTATACATACAAAATATATGCTCAAGCTCCTGAGTAAATAAATCATTGCTTGTGTGTGCTTAAGTTATTATGTGAGTTTAAGAACAAAAATAAATAAATAAAACTACTGAACAAATCCAACAATAGTAAAGCCAATAATAATAAAAGCTAAACAGATATTCACACGTACAAACACTTTTTAAATACACCCTTGAAGATTATGCTTGCTATACAAGCAAAACAGAATAATTCTTAAATGTCAGCACTCAGATTTTCATGTCAAACAACAATATATGGAGAATTTGATTTTTTTTGTTAAATCATTATGAATACTTGATGATGGCAACAAATTCTGAAAGATTAAGGAAGACGGTAAACCAACACAGGCAACTTTTACAATGGCTGAAAAGAAATCTGATTTGGTTAAGACAAAAGAGCAGCTATTAGTTTAGTCTCTAGTTAAGGCTTATGCTTAATTTCTAGCTCAAAATGCAGTTCAGACTCTACTTTTTTCGCTCAAGTTTAGGTTCTAGTTCAGTTCTTGTTTCAAATCGGTTTCTTTTTTAATTTCCCACTTGGCTTTTTGGTCAGTGTCTAGATCCGAATCTTGCTTAGGAGGAGCAGGTACTGATATAATATACAAATATTTGGGTTTACGTTTACGTTCTAGGTTGGTTGACTTAAGTTAAGGCTCATTTTCTTGCCAGAGTTCAGCTTCCAGGGCTCATAGTCTGTAGCTTTTGCGTCGAGAAAATTTTCGATTGAAATGTGAGAAATGAAAAAAAAAAAATGTAATAAATTGAAACAAACCAGTTTTTTTCTCACTTCACTGCGTCTGTAACATTTTTGGTGAGCATTCGCTGTCACGTAAGGAAATTAGTCGTCAATTTACAGAAAAAGTGTGTCTGTAACATTTTTGTGAGAAAAGTTCCCGCTTTAAGCCGCCAACAAACTCACGTTTAAAAATGGGGTGATAAAAAATTTTAACACAAAAAAATATATTTGGGTTGTTTACGAAGGGCTGGTTATCAGGTTATATGGTTATATAATAAAATAACATAACCATATAACCTGATTATCTGCCGTTAGTGAACAACCCAATTAAAAATGCAAAATACAATGAATAATGACACGGAAGAGCTAAAGATTTTGATCTTGGCTGAATTTTTTATTGTTTCAGTTATTTTGCTTTTACCCAACAAACACGAAGTCAAACGTTTGATATGAAATCACTTTATCATTTGACATCAAACACAATTTTCAAACGTTTTTCAATTGTTTGATTTAACATTTAAATTCAAATTGATAATGATTTCAAAATAAACATTTGATATTGATATCAAATTGATGTCAAATGCTTGTCAAATGTTAAATTTAAATCAAAAATAAACTTGGCAGCACTAAAGCGAAAAATACATTTTAAAGATTTCTAAAACAAAAATCTAGTATTTATTAAAGAACATTTTTAAAATATACTAGTTATTTAATAAACTGTGTACACACCTAAACAATTGGTTCGCAGTAAAAGTATCATAAGCAAATTTTAATGTTTTCTCTAAAAAGGCCCGGGTTGCGGATACCGTAACATTTCTTGGAAAAGAGTGGCTCTGTATTAACATATTTTCTCTATTTAGCCTCTGTCAAAGATGTTGTTATTCATTATTTCATTTGCTTGTGCTGTTGCGTTGCTATAAATTTGTTATTGCTTGCTATAAAATTATGTTTTTTTTTATCGAAAGCTCTTAAACATACGAAAACAATAAATGTGTATTAAAAAACAATAAAACGCTTATTTTTTTTATCACCAATCACTTGAGTTTCAGCGAAAATAAATAACATTTTAAGTGTCTAGAAAATTTATAGGAACGCAATGCCTGGTAGTGGGAAGCAATCAGGCAACCGAATGAAATGAAATTTTGCGTTGTTTTACCAAACAACTTTGGTATTAAAACAAACAATTAAATACCCTGAATTTAATAATTAATACCCTGAATTCAAAAAAAATGTACAAACGTTTATCAGTACTAAAGCTGAACTAAAAATAAGACTAAAATTATGTTTGTTACACTTGTGAAATAACTTAACAAAAATTGTACTAGAACTTGAACTAAATAACTTGAAAATATTCTTTTATTTTATTTGAGGCTTTGGCAAATTTTCATTTATTTTTTTTTTTTCTTTTTCATTTCAAAACCACAGCGAAACCATGTGGACGCACACCACAACGTTTTTAGCGAGAAAACAAGACTTGAAGGCGCCAACAAGTAAAAATATAATAAAAAAAATATTTTCTTTTGTAATTTTCACAATTTAATTGCCCGAATTTTCGAAGTGTTTAAGTGTCTTTATAATTTATTATTTAGCAGCGGGTTATCTTTTGTAGTTTTTATAAATTTTTATATTCTGATATGATGCCAATAAAGTGTTTTCGGAATTATCTTTTGTTTTAGTTTATTCAATGGAATTTTCATTAAACAAGTTTAAGTTCAAAATGAAAAATATGAAAAATCGCATGTGGCTTAAAAACTTGATCACATATATCCGGTAAAATTTCAATGGAACAATAAGTTGTAAAAGTGGCAGTTATTGGAAGTGACCGAAGCAAACAGTTAACATCTAGGAAAGCATAGTCGGTCACGCCCGATAATATGATACACAACACCACATATCCTTGTATATATTCTTAAAATTTTTACCATAGAAAATTTGTCAGTTACTTGTTGAATTTGTCTATAGAAATGTCATCTTTTTTAAGGGATTTTTCGTAAAAAAATTTCATAGAAGTTTATAGAAAATTCATCTGTTTCTAAGAGAAAACAAAACCTGTAAAAAATTTCTTTGTTTCTAAAAAAATATTATCTATAAAAAATTTTTTTCGTTGTTGGAAAATTGTCTTTAGACAAAATTTCTCGGTTTTGGAGATATTTTTTCTTTAGAAAGTTGAAATTAAATGGTAACACATTTCTTGTTTAAAAAAGGTTAAAATTGATTTATTTCTTTTACTGATTTAAGCTGCTATTCCTTAATTACTTTGATAATATACTTGTATGTTCCCCTGCAGAAAACTGAATTGGCAAATTGTTTTTTTTTTTTTTTTTTTTGTTGGTTTCTTACGAAGACAATAGAATCAAACAATTTGTTTTTAATTTTGTTTTTTCTTTTTACCCACTTACAACTAGGGAATGGTAAGTGGATTCCAAAATCGATTTTCGATTTTTCGATCGACTTTTTTTATTACGGTTTTTGAAATCGATTAACCGAACGTCAAAATCGATTTTAAAATCGATTTCAAAATCGTTTAAGACTAGCTTGCAATCTTATACATTATATCACAAAGGGGGATACACCAGCATTTTTTTGGCAAACTACTAGAGAAATTGAACTGAGATTTTTACAGTGGGTAGATATGACTACTTTTTACAAATTTCCTGTAAAAAGTGAAAATGTGTAAATTTTGAGATGTCCTTTAGAAGAACAAGTGCATGTACATTGCACATATATATTCAAATTGTATTCTTGTGTAGTCAATCAGGCCTGTCACATAAATTGATTCCGATCGAAAGTGGAAGTGATTTTGTATCTTGCTTCACATAAAACGAAATCACTTTTGATGGGAATTGATATATGTGACAAACCTGAATGTATGTTTAGTATTTCAAAGGATTATGACAATAGTTCCTGCTCGGTGGCGACAGTTTTTTTGCTAACTTACTATTAAGTTAGTTTTAGAAAACAAACGTTTGCATATCATTGATGTCAGAAAGATGCAGAGATACTTTCCTGTAATTTCGTATTTCATAGGATAAATTTCACACTTTTTGTTTTTCACTCTGTTTATAACAAGATTTAAATATCGCTCACACACTGGTCTGTTTGCATATTAGCATATTTCCACAGGAAGGCCATGGCTGACTTTCAGTGTTTGGTTCGATACGATATGTTAAGTACTGTTTTGTTCACTGTCCATTGATGACTTTAATTTCTGAAGAACAAGAGACCTTATATTAAAGTTGGAAGTATACCAAGGGTACTAATAGATAAATACGTAAAACTACAACTTTAAACTTTGAAAACTGCATAAGCATACCTACAGACGTATGTATGTACGCACAAAAAAAATAAGTTTTATTGTGCATGCCCATAATTTATCGATTTAATTAAGGTTACAATTAAAAATTGCCAAAATTTTGATATACACAAAATCGAAAATTTGTATAATATTCTTAGCTTTTCTTAAATCTTTGGGAAAGGTTTCCTGATGATCTGGCCTAAGCAACTAGCGAAATGGGCATAGAGGCTACCCTACAAGAAGAGAATGAGCGAGTTGTCACTTTTTTGACGTTGGTGTTAAGAAAATAATAGAATGAAATGACCGAAATCAAGTTTTCTGTCATATATTTCTATCATTTTCTTAGCACTAACGTGAAAAAAGTGACTACTCGCTCAGTCACTTCTTGTAGGGTAGCTTGGGCTCAACAATAAATTTCAGTGTATTTATCAGATTTGAAAAATTGGGGATTTAACACGTCCTACAGAAATCTTATGAATAATCAATTTACCATTTTCTACAGATTCATTATTTTTGCCATGACATGCTGTATCACTTCCTCTTGTTATACTTTGAAAACTTAATTTAAATTCAAAAACTTCCAGGAAATTTAATTCTTGCAAAACACAGCTTTAAGCAAACGAATTATACCTTAATGTCTATAATATCACTAAAACATGACTCTTGTAATTATGTGTAACATATGAAACCAGGTTGGTGTTTTTATGCTTCCTCTTTCCAACTGAAAAGCCTTTTTGCAGTTTCGTCATGATTGCAAATATTTGCTCCATGAAAGTTAGAAAACTCAGGACAAGCATTTTTGTTCAATTTTATCTCATTACGATTTTAGCTCAATGACATTGACACAAAAATTATTTATGTTTCTTATACAATCAGTCTACAGCATCTATCACTTTTAAATCTATTCCTGTTCATGGAAGAGATAGAACAAAACATTTGTTCACATAAACGGTACTTTGGTGTCAAAATGTTTGGCATTCATTCTTTTAAAGTTCACACTGGTATAAGTGACAAATATTTATGCTCGCACTCGTATACACACACACACACAGGGATCACACACATTATTACAACACTTGAATGATTTTGTAACAATGTATGACAGTCTATAAAAGTACGTGTGATGGATGTTATCATTAAGGGAGTCCCTTAAAAGAAAGATCTGGAAGGAAAGACAACGAAAAAAGTTTGTTCAAAAACTTTACAAAATACAGCTAAATAGAACAAAAATCTAACTCAGTGTTTTTACCACAACACTTCAGGGAAGTCCCTTACCTGAAAAGATTATTGTATGTATCCTTAGCACATACAATTTTACATATTTCTATGTTGATAATAGTTTATGTATTATGTAATGATGATGTATTTGGAAAAAAAAACAACTGTAATAACAAAATATCTCTGCCTCCTCTGGTAGATTGTTTGTCATACAATTTTAATGAGCGGAATGAAACTTTATGAGTTTATGGCTGGTTGAAATCTTAAAAACAGTACACGGCTTTAAAATACTAAAAATGTGACAAGATTTTTTTTTTTTTGTTGATGCATATCTGCAAGAAACTTTATGAATATACTTTTTTCATTTAAGACACTTAAGTAAAGTAGTTAAGAGCAAAAAGATAACAAAAAGGGAAAATTTTAATATTTGGTGAAATGTAAAGGACTTAAAATTCCTTTAAAACTTCAAGTTTATCTGTAATAAAATTTAACTAGAACAGGATAAGGACTTAGCTTGAACTGAACTAGAACTTTTTATTTTGTTTGTAACTTAAGCTTAACTTGAATGATTTTACAGAAATTCAGAAGAGCTAAAAAAATTTAAATACATTTTTTTTTTATAAAATTTTAGAAGCTTTTAAAAAACAAGTAAAAGTCTGTACTCTAACCAATCCGAAGAGATGTCAATAGTACGGATTTTCTTGCATCAAGTACAGAAAGATTGATTCAAGTACGGATTTTCAATCGCGAAATTCTTAACCCTAGAGTACTAATGATCGACGTTTCGACGAGCATCGCTTCCTTTTAATTAATTTACTTTTAAATGGGTGTGCCTAACACTCTCAAATTTTGTATGCTGTTAGTAGATGATTTACTTTTGCTGTGTGTAATGGTGTTTTTTAAACTGCGTTCCTGGAACATTGCTTTTATTGGTTTTGTACTCGTCGAATCGTCGATGGTTAGTATTAACGTGACTTTTATTTTTCAACTTTGTGAGCAAATGTTGCAAATGTGTTACTTTAAACAATAGTGGCAACAATGACCAGCTAAGGAGAAAATAAAAAAAGAACACAAATGAAGTATGTGTATATCATGCCCATACGAAAAAACGACGAATGTCAAAATCAAAATGTGATATATGCGAAAAACCCATATGCGGAGAACCCAAAGTTGAACTTTGTGACTCTGGCTCAAATTGTTATTTAAAAAAAAAAAAAAATATTTTTTTTAAAGCCAAAAATGTCTTTTTTAAGTTTTGACTCTTTTTTAGTTTTTCAGTTTTCCTAACAATATTTTATAGGTAATTCTTTATGATCCCAAAAATATGTGCAACATAAAATAAAAAAGTTCTAAAATTAAATATTTCGTTTATCTATATGAATTAAAACAAAAATTTTTTTTATATAAACTTATAAGGTGCCATGATGTTAAAAAACATTAATTGAAAAAGTATATTTGCTTTTAAGCCAAAGTTATAGGCAGTTAAAAAATACATCGTCGAATCGACGATCATTAGTTACAACGTACGTAAAATATGGTTCGTACTCTAGGGTTAAATTATCCATATTTAATCCCGAAATCATACTTGAAATAATCCTAAAATGAGATTGATTAAAGTAAAACTAAGATTGAATCAATCCCCAAATGCGCTTGATTCAAGTATTATAAAGTGGATTTAATCACGAATTCGTACTTGAAATAAATCTAAAGTGAAGTAAAAGTGATTCTAACCTAAAACACTTACCCCAGAGAACCAGAGACAGAAGGAGACTATTATTATGATTGATTTAGTTACACGTTTTATACATTACAGAATTTTCTAAATTCTACAACACCAGTGTCCATGTTCTGTAACTCTCGCTTCGAGAAACTTTTCGATTGAAATGTGTGAAATGAAACAAAAATGCCATGTATTGAAACGAACAGCTGTTTTTCTCACTAAACTGTGTCTATAAATTTTTTTTTTGGCGAGTATTAGCTCTCTCGTAAGAAAATCACTCGCCAATTTACAGAAAAAGTGTGTCTGTAACATTTTTGTGAGAAAAGTTCCCGCTTTGAACTGTCAAATAAACTCACGAAAAAAAATGGAGCGAGAAACAATTTTAACGCTAAAAAACGATTAAAAATGCAAAATGCATAGAATAATAAAAATTTTTTGTTCTTGCCACATTTTTTCATTGTTTAATTATTTTTCTTTTAACATTTTTATAAAATATACAAATTTTTTCAAAGCTCATTTACAAACAACAAACATTAAAGTCGCACTTTACATTTTTTGGTATAGCCGACGGTTGTATTTTCACCGCCATCGTTGAAAAATTTTCAATTTTACAAAATTTTGGTCGCTAGCGTTCTCAACGTCTGCAATTTCACATCGGCTTCGAGTGCAATGTTATGACACTTATAACGTAACGACATAATCTCTTTTGAAAGTTTTCGACATGAATTACAGACAGACACACTTTTCGATGCGAGAAGTTCTCACTAAAGTTACAGAACATGGGTACAGGATCATGGTTTCTTCTTTAAAAAACATCAAAAAAACAACGCTTTCAAGTTGTAGAAATTTACTTTAAAAAAAAATCTGTTCGCGAAGCTCATTTCTAGTTAAATGGCTGCGTCAATAAGCAAAATTGCCATATTTGGAGCGAAGACAATTCTAAAGGTGATAGCGAATCTTTATTACACCCAATAAAATTGACTGTTTGGTGCGGTTACACGCTCTTTCGAAATGTGCAAGGAGCTGCCGTTACGGAAAATGACGAGCGATAGCGCAATGTCGACTGAATTTTTGTTTCCAAAAATAAATCAGCTTAACATCAATGATTTTTTATCTTAACGCGACGGCGCGCCTAACAAACGATTAATTGTAAAATCAATTCGGTGACAACTTAATTTCCAGAATTGGTTGTGTTCACTGACCCCCTCGTTCGTGCGATTTAACATCTCGGGATAACTTTTTATGGGGCTATGTTAAGTCATTGGCTAATGCCGACAAACGAGCAACTCTTGAAGCATTGAACCCCAACATTCAAGTCACCATTGACGCCAAACGGCCAAATTTATTGGAAAAAGTAAAAAAGTGGACTGATCAAATGGGTTATATAGCTCGTAGTCGCGGCGGATATATGCCGGAAATCATATTTGAAAAATAAATGCCCTGAATTTATCGACCACACAGAAAAAAATAAAAATTGATTTTAATTAAAAAATTTGTGATATTAATTAAAAAATTAATTAAATTTGCACCAGTAAACAAATTAATAGTATCAATTAAACCAGTTAATAGTATTAATTAAACGTTTAATTCACTTGATTAAGAGTTTAATTCACTTGGTTAAATTTTTAATTAAAACTGATTATGTTTTTGATTAATGCTTTAATTGGTGAACAATTTTGGAGAATTTTTTCTGTGCAGATTATAAAAAAAAAATATTGCAGGAATAATATTTCTGTTTTGTATTATCATTGTAAGAATTCAAGAATTATTTAAAAAAAAAACTTTTAGAAAATTTATAATATTTCTTTTTATTTGTCAAACACTTTAAAAAAGAAAAAAAAATTTGTTTAACAATTTGACAAGAATCTTTGAATTTGATTAAAGATTTCATATGTATAACTTCTTTATTTTTTCTTAAATTTTTTTAACTCTGAATAAATTTGTTTCCCATTTTTTTCATTTTTGGTAACACTATCTGCATAAATCCAATAAAACTTAATGAAATTCTGAATTCCTCTAATTGAAAACCATTACGAACATTTTCAATTACCACAGATTGAACAGAGCCAACAAATTACTTCATATTTTGTGTTTAGAAGCTTAAAATAAATCACTTGACAATTAGTTTAATATTGTCATACTGAACACATAAGTTGATGCGTGTCCATATTAAACAAATTATGTGAAATTTTTTCTCTTGCATGTGAGTGTAAATGTGAAAAAAACCAACTAAAAATCGAGGCGCAAAAAATGCAATGAATATGCGGCACAAAATGAATCCGACTGAAACTAATCGATGAATATAAATTAATTTTAGTGCATATTGAACAAGTGGAATAAATTGAGCAATGCTTACGCATATGGTTCATTCCTGCAGAGAATAGGACACAGGGTGGCAAAAGTAGATACATTTAAATAGTATCTCATAAAGTTGTCTATACTATATATTTTGCCCCACTATGCACGAGTTCATTTAACAGTAATGGATTATTTACAATGTTCATACTTTTACATGTACATTTTGTCTTTCCATTGGTTTTATTGTTACTGTCATGTTTAGTTACTTTCCTGCTTCAGATACAGTTTGTGCAATTTCATTTTGATTTCTATAGAACCAGAGTATTTGAATTGAATTGCTGCTTGTAATTGATGAGTGCTTTTTTCTTCTCCTTTTTTGTTTGTATTTTCCAACAATAAAATCCATTTGTTTGCGTCTAAATTAAACGCCTAAATAAATTTAAGGTTTAATGACAAGAATTTATTTTGATGGGAAATAAAGCCGAATACAGGCTTTAATTGATAGGTGTCATTACAATTTCCCACATACAAACCATAAAATGTATTTGTAAAAAAAACGAAAAAACTTAATTTTAGGCAGATTCTATTAAAGTTTCTAGCTTTTGTTAAGGTTCTAGTTCAGTTTCTATTTCAAGTTCTTGTTCCGACCATAAATAATGCTTTAGTTCTTATTCTATTTAAGGTTCTAGTTAAGTTGCGAGACAAATTTAAAATCCGTGATCTAGTTCTGGTTCTAGTTCAAGTTTCAATTCAGGTCTAAATTTGTGTTCAGCTTTTTGGTCAGCGTATCTGCTTGTTCCGGTACTAAGTTAGTTTAAGTACATTTTTAGTTTAATTCTATTCCAGGCACTAGTTGGGTTTGTGCTTAAGGCCGAATTCAGGTTTCGGGCACCAAAATAAATTTCTTTGAATAATCACAGTGGCACCCTGGTATGCTAAAAATGATACTCACCACACTGAACCAAAAATCCAATGAAAATGTACGTTAAACAAACGAATTACTTTTATTAAAATATTTTCGTTGGCTCAACGAATTATTCGTTAATATAATGAAAATTTAGGTATTATTTTCATTATATTAACGAATAATTCGTTCAGCCAACGAAAATACTTTAATAAACGTAATTTCGTTTGCATAACGTACATTTTCATTGGATTTTTGGTTCAGTGCAGGATCTCGATATGCCGTTAGTGAAATCTATGATCATGAAATGTTTTTTAACATGAAGGGTCTTCAAAAATTAAGGTTACATAATATAATAAAAGACGAACTTTTTTTTGAGATAAAAAAAATGATTTTATTACAAATAGGTTCCGGTTGAAAATGAAAAATGATGTCGGTCAATTGACCCCGTACTGGCTCGGCAGGCTCCCAATCTTTTACCAAAATTTTCAATCACGTTTTTGAATTAATAGTTGATATCTGCTCAATAATGTTGTTTATAAACTCTTGAATTGTTGTGGGATTATTGCTTAACACTTTCGGTTCCAAAAAACCCCCATAAAAAATAATCTAAAGGTGTCAAATCGCACGATCTTGGTGGCCAACTCACTCCCTTTCTGCAAGAAAAGATCCATGGTTTCTCTTGCTGTGTGGCAAGTGGCACCATCCCGTTAAAACCACATACTCTTTATGTCTCCATCATCAATTTTCCGCCATAAAAAGCTTCGGATGATCTCCTTGTCGCGATTTCCACTGGCCGATGATACCTCAAATTTGGACACTAGGGCTATAACCAAAATTTTGGCATAGTACCATGGAGTGGCCAATAATGTTTAGAACGAATAATTCGTTGAGCCAACGAAAATATTTTAATAAAAGTAATTCGTTTGTTTAACGTACATCTTCATTGGATTTTTGGTTCAGTGTAGTCAATATTTTATAAATGGAGATTACGGTGACCATTAAAATCAAAAGTTGGATTTTTTCAGGTCTCACCCGGCAATTTGGTGGGTACTCATAAAAAACCATCGCCAGAAAAAATTTTAGGACGATCGGCGAAGGCTAAGCCGTCCCTCACGCCCACCACAGTTTGAGAAAAATTATATTTTATGTTTCATAACTCAGAAAATATTTATTTTGTAGAAAAGTTGTTAACAGGTTTTTTTCTTAATCTCTTACTAAACAAAATAAACTGAAAAATATCGAATAAGGCACTAAAAAAAAATCAAATTTTTAATTTATTGAAGAAATGCATTTTCTATGAATCACGTATCTTTAATTTTGTTGAAAAACATTTTTATTATTTATTTAAAAAAAAATCGATCAGGCGTGCACGTGGCGCTTTAACCTTATTCGGGTACGCTGAATCTAGTGGTGCTAACCGTTTTTTTTTTATGTTAGCTCTTGTCTTCGAGATATATCTTTATTTTGAAAATGGGGGAGGTTGCACAACATATATTCGCGTATCTGAAAAACGGTTTTTTTTATTGAAAAAACCTACAAAATACGACAATAGAAATTCCACAATAAAATCACCTTTTTAATTTCGGAGTGGTTTTAGAAATAAACATTTTTTTTGGCAAAAAAAAAAAATTTTTTTAGCATAATTCCGAAATTTTTGTTTTTAAAACGGCATAAAAATTGCAAAACGCAGTTAAAATGTTAACTTTTTTTACACTTATAGAAAAATTAAAAATTACCAGACGAAAATAATTATTCCGGAATTTCGTTTTTTGTTGATTATTCAATAAACTAAAGTGTTTTTGAGGTACACGAATATTTTTCGTGCAACTTCATCCATTTCAGAAAGTTCGGTATATCTCAAACAAAACAAGAGCTAACCTAAAAAAAGCAGTAAGCAACTCTGGAATCAGCATACTCGAGTAAGGGTAACACACCGCGGCCAGTGAACTGCTTGTCCCTTTTTACAGCTAGCATAGTGCTCTTGTTAGTTTATATTTCATATACAAAGATCCACTAAATAAGTTAGAAGGAAAAAAAGTTTTAGTTCACGCTGTATTTAAGAATCTGGCTTTTTTACTATTTCAAGTTTTAGAGTAGGTTAAAGATTTTATTCTAAAACTATAACATGTTCTGAATTTTTTCCAGGTTCTGTTCTAGTTTAGGTAATAGCTTTGAATATTTAGGTCCTATTTTGGGTTACAATTTAACTTCAAGTTGTAGTAAAAATTCTTGTCTAAATCCTTGTTCAAATTCTTAGTAGAGTTCTAGTTCAATTTCTTTTTAAGTTCAAGTTATAATTTAAATCTAATCCCAATTTTCTTATTTATATCAGGCTAAAGTTCATTAAATTTATTTTTTATTAAATTATCTTTATGAAGAAAGGAATTTTACGACATGAAATGAACTAAAATTTATTGATAATTTTTAATTCTTAATTGACCTGGGAGAATTAGTCAAACCCACGTTAGCGAACAGGTTGGTTTGACATGTTTCGGTAGTAAACAACTATCTCCTCAGTAATTTTTGCCGTTTAACACTCACCGCCATTGACGACGGCTGGCAGTTAATCTTTAAGCCAAATGATTATTTTTAATTTGGTAGATCGAAAATTGTTTTGAATGATTATCTATTCCCAGAAAAAACTTCGCCTACAAAATAATGTGTTGAGTAATCAGAAAAACATAAGAGCACTACTTACAATTCTACTGAAAGAACCAGTGAATTTTACATGGGATGTCCCAAAATGAACGCATTCAAAAGTAAGTCATTATTTTTTTACCTACATACATTCAGCAAAAAGAAGTTGTAGAATTTGTTATAGAAAAAAACGACTAAATAATGAGTTAAAGAAGCTATTCATATTGAAAAAGTAAGCGAAGTTTTTACTGGGTTTTAATTGATTTACATGTTCTTCCTTACTTCTGTTTTTTAAATCTATTTTTAATTCAACTAAAGTTTAGATTTTCTTTCAGAATCTTTTTGAAATTTAGTTTTACTTAAAGTTATGTCTTAAGTCTAGTTTAGGTTCAAGTTAAACTTCAAATTGAAATTCAAATTCAAGTTCAAGTTCTAGCTCAAATTCTTCCATGGTTCAAGTTATAATTTTAATTAATTTGCGATTCGGTTCTAGTTTAGGTTTAGGTTTAAGTTTAAATTATAGTTAAAGTAGTAATTAAAGTTCAAAATTAACCTCAAATTATAGTTCAATTTCTAGTTTGAATCAAAAATCAAGTTCTGGTTCAAATTCTAGTTAAAGTATAAGTTTTTAGGTTAACCTCTAATTCGAGTTTAATGTCTAGTTTAAGTCCTACTTTAAGTTCTAGTTTGTTCTACATCAGTTTTGGATAAGTTGCATTTCAGGTCTCAATTTAGTTTTAGTGCAGTTTAAATTTCGTTGCATTTTCAGCTTCTTGTTCCATTTATAAGTTTCCTGTTCTGTTAAATTTTTTATTCGAAACTTTCTCTTATTGTATTTGTGTGAATAACGAAATTTTTACGATTGTTTTCCATCACAATATTTTTTTTCTCATGCAGTTTTCTCCTGGAATTTCATTTACAAACTTAAATTATTTTGTTCAACATTTTTTATTTTTCGAATTTATTCTATGAGTTAAATTTCAGTTATGTATTTTATAAAGCTTTTTTGTAATAGTCTTATTCCTTCAATTATTCAGGAATGACTTTATACACTACCAGACTATTATATTGTATCTTCTTGTTACATTTTACCTACGCCATCCTTTGGATAGCAATGAAATATATTGTATGCACAGAAAAATTTACAATTATTAGACACCAGCAGAATGTAATGCATTTTCTGGCCCGCTACGGCCTTCGTCAGCATTCTTTGTAGGTAAAATGTAACAAGAAGATACAATATAATAGTCTGGTAGTGTATAAAAGTCATTCCTAAAAATTTAAGGAATAGAACTATTACAAAAAAGCTTTATAAAATACATAACTGAAATTTAACTCATAGAATAAATTCGAAAAATAAAAAATGTTGAATATAATATAAAAAAAAAAAAGTAACCTGCGAAAGGAAATAATTCCCAGTTTCTATTTGTTAAAATAGTTGAGTTAAATACATTCAATTTATAAAGTATCACTATCCAGTATGACACAAAGAATGCTGACGAAGGCCGTAGCGGGCCAGAAAATGCATTACATTCTGCTGGTGTCTAATAATTGTAAATTTTTCTGTGCATACAATATACTTCATTGCTATCCAAAGGATGGCGTAGGTAAAATGTAACAAGAAGATACAATATAATAGTCTGGTAGTGTATAAAGTCATTCCTGAATAATTGAAGGAATAAGACTATTACAAAAAAGCTTTATAAAATACATAACTGAAATTTAACTCATAGAATAAATTCGAAAAATAAAAAATGTTGAATATAATATAAAATAACCTGCGAAAGGAAATAATTCCCAGTTTCTATTTGTTAAAATAGTTGAGTTAAATACATTCAATTTATAAAAGTATCACTATCCAGTGTGACACAAAGAATGCTGACGAAGGCCGTAGCGGGCCAGAAAATGCATTACAT
Source organism: Pollenia griseotomentosa (assembly GCA_963931875.1). Classification (NCBI taxonomy): domain Eukaryota; kingdom Metazoa; phylum Arthropoda; class Insecta; order Diptera; family Polleniidae; genus Pollenia; species Pollenia griseotomentosa. Next base: position 223,499,750 of record OZ007560.1, read on the forward strand.
TCTGCTGGTGTCTAATAATTGTAAATTTTTCTGTGCATACAATATACTTCATTGCTATCCAAAGGATGGCGTAGGTAAAATGTAACAAGAAGATACAATATAATAGTCTGGTAGTGTATAAAGTCATTCCTGAATAATTGAAGGAATAAGACTATTACAAAAAAGCTTTATAAAATACATAACTGAAATTTAACTCATAGAATAAATTCGAAAAATAAAAAATGTTGAATATAATATAAAGTAACCTGCGAAAGGAAATAATTCCCAGTTTCTATTAAATTATTTTGTTTTGAAATTAAACCATTTTTATTTTTTTGGTTATACAAAATGTTTGTTGAAATTATGAGTAAAAAGAGATAATTTCCAGGAATCACAACTTGAATTATTTTATTTAGAAATAAAAGAGGTTTTTGTTAACACAAAATGTTTGTTACAATTATATGAGTACAAAAAAGATAAATTCCAGGAATCAAAACTGAAATTATTTTGTTTTGAAAAAAAAAAACAATTTTTTTTTTGTTAACACAAATTATTTGTTACAATTATATGAGTACAAAAAGGATAATTTCCTGGAATCAAAAGTAGTATTGCCTTAATAAAAAACCTTTCATAGAATTTACTAGCACATTTAAGCACTTTTATTAAACTTCACCCACACACATTCAATGCCAGCGACAGTATCAAACACCACTCCTCATAAAACTTTTTCCAAATGTCATTAAATGTCTGTTAGGAATGGCAGAATAAAGATGGATGTCTGTTACTGTTACGCGTCATGAAGGTACAGTATTCGCTGTGAAATCAAGGTGCCGTTAAATAGGTTCTATTTACTTAAGGTGTCACTAATTGGATTGTTCTTACGGTTTTTACTAAAAACAATTCTAAGGATTACGAAACATAATTAGTTAATTACTTGATGTTTTTTATTGGTTAGAAAAAAAATATTTCTAATAAAATATTTTTAAAGAAATTTACAATTTTTTTTAACAAAACAATTTGGATTAAAAACCATAAATAGTTCAACAAAATAACCTTAATACTAATTAAAACATTTATATTTAGCTCTCAAGTTTCTTTATATTAAAACCATTGTGAGTTTTAAGTCTCGCCATAGTATTATATTTTATTATTCGTGTTTTTGCTTTAGTGTTTGTTCAATTTATTTGCTTTTCTATTTTTGGAAGGTTTTTTCTTGTGTATTCAAAAATTTTTTAAGAACTTTTTTTATAATATGAAAATTAAAAAAATGTCAAAATATGCATTAAAAAGCCGAATATGCATTTTCACCAAGATATGCAACAATATGCAAAAACAAATCGATGCCATTTTAACTTAAATTTATTGATTCGGAAAGGTAATTGGTCGACATCGTTCTTAAGCTATTGACAAAAAACATGCATTTGCATGGAAATCGCATACCTACTTATAACATAATTTTGTTCTGGCGGCTCCATCATTGCCCATGTGGTGTAGGGTATCGAGCTTTACTTTCATACTTGTTTATACACAAATAATATTATTGATAATATTACGTTAATCTATTTTACACTGATGTCTGAATTTCTGAACTTTTACACTAACAACTAAACCACATTTAGTAGATACTTCAAAGTGTAGGTAACCCCATCTGTCACCCTCAAACGCTTAATACGTTTAAATATAACGCTTCTCCCAATTAAATAAACATAAATGTATTGCATAATGTTATCAAATTAATTTCAACTGAGTTTGAGGCATTTATTTTTAAAAGATCTCCCGCATAGTTTCAGCTTCATTTTGAAGGATGATACTAGAATGGCATAGCAAGGCATAAAATGTTCTGATGTAACAGCTCTCAATATAAAATGACAAACACTTTTTTAGTTAAGATTCTGCTTTGTTTCTATTTCTCACATTCTCACTTTGGCCAAGCCTTTTAAATTAAAATTATTACCACTAAAGTTATAACAGATCCATAGATAAGAATTTTCTTCTTTTTGTATGGGACTAGCAGCACTTCTAGCTTCTATTACACTCATACTTGGGTGAAGCGGCAACCTTCGTTTTGTAATATGTAGTTCATGTACTGCCTTTAAATTTGCACACTTTTGTTTTTACAAATTCTTAAATATGCGATGATATGGATTTACACGGTTTTTTGTTATTGTAGCAAAGTGTTGTTAAGGCTGGTCTTAGACAACATGAATTTAGCAGTGTGCATGCCGAATTTCCCACGGCAAAATCTATTATTTACACATATTCTTTAAAAACAACAAAATTTTTATTAAACTCAAATACAACTTAAAGCGAATAGAAATAAAAATCTGTATATAATTGGCTTTTGTAAACGATTTTAGGTTAAGTCAGATGAAACAAAAACGCACAGAAAATATTTTAATACGAAAATCGCGTACATATTTGTTTACAAAAATTTTTGAATTTTCTACGATGACGAATTTTGCGGTATTGATAAAAAGGTTTTTTTTATTGAATATCAAGATATATTAAATTATTTCATTAATAAATATGTTTTATTGAGTGCTATTTTGTAAAGTTTTATTTTGATAAATTTTTTCATTGAATCAGATAAATAATTTTTTGACCTAAAATTTTATTTTTAACAAACTGTGTTTCTGTGCGAACTTGTGAAAACTATATTTGGATTTTATATCTTACATAGCCCCTGCAAAAAAAATATCGTGTAAAAGTAGCTTAGAGCTGGTTTTAACAGACATGGGCTTAGCAGTGTTCTTACCAAAAAGAAACCAAAATTGCTTCTCCTCGCTAAACGTCAGCTCGAATTTGCAGTGTAAAAATTTGCAAGTAGAGAGTGCTCTATTTTGAACAGACAAATTATCTGACTCAGCTGTTTTGCCAGTGATTTGTTTCTTTAAAAAATACACTTTTAGTTATGGTATATGGACGAATAAACTAGTATATCGTTACTTAAATTTAAAAAATTTTATCTTACATATAAAATGTCCTTACGCTTAAGATATAAGACTTAATATAAAAAAATATATTAAAGAGCTTATGCATTGTTTTGGAACTGCAAGGAATGAAGCCTTAACTTTAAACCTTCTGTATTGGTCAATTTTGCCAGACATGCAATTGCTTTCTCCTTGCTCTTACTAATAAAATTTAAGATCTGGTAGCGCCAATTGATGTTATATTAATGGTCAGAGTGCTTTAAAGCTCTACTGATTACAGTTTTCTACAGAGCGATATTAAGTTTTGTTTTTTTTTTCCCCCCATTTCCCAAGCTCATACCGAATTATTTACTGTTCATAAAAATCGGTCCAGCGATTTAAGCGTCTATATGGTACCAATAAGAACTAAACTAATAAACATAAATTTATTTTTTAATAAGTTTCAATAGAAATTCGGTAGGAATTTTTACAAAAAATGTTCTATCCTCCTGGAAAGATTGCGAAAAATTTTCTTCTGTAGGAAATTTTGCGAAAATTTTTTATTCTATAGGAAATTTTGCGAAAAACTGTCTATTCTATAGGAAATTTTGCGAAAAAATTTTCTATTCTACAGGAAATTTTGCGAAAAAATTTTCTATTCCATAAGAAATTTTGCGAAAAAAATTTTCTATTCTATAGGAAATTTTGCGAAAAATTGTCTATTCTATAGGAAATTTTGCGAAAAAAATTTTTCTATTCTATAAGAAATTTTGCGAAAAAAATTTTCTATTCTATAGGAAATTTTGCGAAAAATTGTCTACTCTATTGGAAATTTTGCGAAAAAATTTTCTATTCTATTGGAAATTTTGCGAAAAAATTTTCTATTCTATAAGAAATTTTGCGAAAAAAATTTTCTATTCTATAAGAAATTTTGCGAAAAATTGTCTATTCTATTGGAAATTTTGCGAAAAAATTTTCTATTCTATAGGAAATTTTACGAAAAAATTTTCTATTCTACAGGAAATTTTGCGAAAAAATTTTCTATTCTATAGGAAATTTTGCGAAAAAATTTTCTATTCTAAAGAAAATTTTGCGAAAAAATTTTCTATTCTATAAGAAATTTTGCGAAAAAAATTTTCTATTCTATAGGAAATTTTGCGAAAAATTGTCTATTCTATAGGAAATTTTGTGAAAAAATTTTCTATTCTACAGGAAATTTTGCGAAAAAATTTTCTATTCTATAAGAAGTTTTGCGAAAAAAATTTTCTATTCTATAGGAAATTTTGCGAAAAATTGTCTATTCTATTGGAAATTTTGCGAAAAAATTTTCTATTCCATAAGAAATTTTGCAAAAAAAATTTTCTATTCTATAGGAAATTTTGCGAAAAGTTTTATATTCTATAGGAAATTTTGCGAAAAATTGTCTATTCTATTGGAAATTTTGCAAAAAAATTTTCTATTCCATAAGAAATTTTGCAAAAAAAATTTTCTATTCTATAGGAAATTTTGTGAAATAATTTTCTATTCTATAGGAAATTTTGCGAAATAATTTTCTATTCTATAGGAAATTTTGCGAAATAATTTTCTATTCTATAGAAAATTTTGCGAAATAATTTTCTATTCTATAGGAAATTTTGCGAAATAATTTTCTATTCTATAGGAAATATTGCGAAAAAAATTTTCTATTCTATAGGAAATTTTGCGAAAATTTTTTATTCTATAGGAAATTTTGCGAAAATTTTTTATTCTATAGGAAATTTTGAGAAAAACTGTCTATTCTATAGGAAATTTTGCGAAAAAATTTTCTATTCTACAGGAAATTTTGCGAAAAAATTTTCTATTCTATAAGAAATTTTGCAAAAAAAATTTTCTATTCTATAGGAAATTTTGCGAAAAATTGTCTATTCTATTGGAAATTTTGCGAAAAAATTTTCTATTTTATAAGAAATTTTGCGAAAAAAATTTTCTATTTTATAGGAAATTTTGCGAAATAATTTTCTATTCTATAGGAAATTTTGCGAAATAATTTTCTATTCTATAGGAAATTTTGCGAAATAATTTTCTATTCTATAGGAAATTTTGCGAAATAATTTTCTATTCTATAGGAAATTTTGTGAAATAATTTTCTATTCTATAGGAAATTTTGCGAAATAATTTTCTATTCTATAGGAAATTTTGCGAAATAATTTTCTATTCTATAGGAAATTTTGCGAAATAATTTTCTATTCTATAGGAAATTTTGCGAAATAATTTTCTATTCTATAGGAAATTTTGCGAAAAAATTTTCTATTCTATACGAAATTTTGCGAAATAATTTTCTATTCTATAGGAAATTTTGTGAAATAATTTTCTATTCTATAGGAAATTTTGCGAGAAAATTTTCTATTCCATAAGAAATTTTGCGAAAAAAATTTTCTATTCTATTTTATAGAACATTTTGCAAAAAATGTTCTACTTTATAGGAAATTTTATAGGAAATTTTGCAAAAAATTGTCTATACCATAAAAAATTTTACGAAAATTGTTCTATTCTATAATAAATTATATAAAACTTCCAAGTGTATTAAATCGTGATAAATAACAATTTATTGAGGAAATTTAGTATAAATATTTGAATTTCACTCAAAGTGAAAATGAAAAGGGCCACAAGTGCCAAAATTAAATTTCTTATTAATTTAGCTTTTAAGTTTTTTTTATATATTTTTAATGTTAACTTAAAATTATAAATATGTTTTTAATCATACGAATTTTCATTCAAAAAACATTTTTGTTTACGTTTTTAAAATTTTGTATTATTAACAAAATTTTTCTTAAATTTTGCTTAATTTTTTTATTTGATAAAAAATTTCGATTTTTTTTAAACAAATTTTTTGCCATCTTATCTCGACTTAAGATTTGTATTCAATATACAGCTTTTAATTTTTTTACAATCATAGATATAAACAGTTAGGTTTGATTGCTGGTTTCAACAAGTTTTTTTTAGATTTGGCACTTGTACTCCTTTGCCTTGCGGTCACTGAATTATTATCATATTCTGGAAAACTACGTTTTAAAATTTTTTACGGTTCGCCAATAATTGGCCATATCTCAAATTTCAAGTCATGTTTCTAGATTATAAATCAATTTAATTAAATACTTAGTGAAGGGTATCATTAATTCGGCATAACCAGATATTTAAGTTTATTTTTTTTTTTTTTTTTTATAAATATTTTGTATTTTTGACTTATATATGTAATTTCATAACACGTATTATGTTACATAATTTATGAAATGTCGCCATAGAATTGTACATTTTTTTTATTAAATTACAAAAATATAATTGCATATAAATATCCCAGCATCAAAGTATTTAACAAGTTGACATTGTGTGTGACTGTGTCCTCATTAACAGCAAATGAAATTTTTTAAACACACATGCTTTTTACCAATACCATTAAACACAGAGAATGTCACAGATACACAGACACACCTAAACCACTTTAATTTTATTTTTCACAAAATATAGTTTACTCGACATCCCAGTAAACACGATGTCAAATTTTTGATATAAAATGACATTATCTATTGATATCAAGCATAATTCTCAAACCTCTGTCAATGGTTTGATTTAACATTTGATTTCAAATTGATACTGATTTGAATATATGCATTATAGCGACTCACCAAAAAAAGTGCTCGATGTACCCTCCTAAAAATTAACCTTGGACTTTTTTAAGATGACATTTAAAATATTTCGGCTCCAGCTTTGACTTCTCGTGAGCTGTACCATTTTGAAAAAGGGCATATTTTTCGAAAATTGAAAAAAGTTCTTTAAAAATATGCCGCCAAAAATTCGTGGATCATTTCTTTTTTTCTTTCTTTAGTCCTAATTTCATCCATACATGATCTAGAAACTAAACCCGCTATCATATTAGAGTTACCACAAAATTGCATTTATATATATTCCAGAGCACCGTGTAATATGCATCTAATTTGTAAAAATCTAAACTATTTACATGCAAAGATGATGTACTTGACAAAAGAAAAAATTTGATACCCATATTGCCCTATTTAAAGCGAAGGGTTACCACCCCATTGCATTTTTGTCAAAACGCGAACAAGCACAAATATCCAAAAAAGCTGAGACCCGTATTTAATTAAACCGACTAAAGATTAAAATATGTGTTACAAGCAACCCTGAACAAAAAAACCGTTATTTTTTACAAATTATCCTTAAAAAATGGATATGGATGATCATCCTTGTACAAATTGTATATACAGTTGGACGCGCTTTAAAAAAACCTTTCTTATGATACACACATTTTATATGTTGGTAAGGAAGCAGAGTCTCAAACTAACAAAACATGCAAAAATATACCCTTTTTCAAAATGGTCCAGCTCACGAGAGGTCAAAGCTGGAGCCGAAATATTTTAAATGTCATCTTAAAAAAGTCCAAGGTTCATTTTGAGGGGGTACACCTTGCTCGAATTTCGCTTTCATACAACTTGGATAACTATAATATACATGTAAACATTATTTTAAAATTTCAAAAAATATATCTGTGGCATTTTGACAAAACATCTTAAGTCGAGATAAGATAGCAAAAAAAGTTAAAAAAAACTCGGTGAAAAAATCATTTTTATTAAATAATAAAATAAACCGAAATTTAAGAAACATTTCCTTTATAATACAAAATTTTAAAATCTTAAACAAAAATTTTTTTGAAGGAAAATTCGTATAACTAACAGGATTTTTTTCAACTTTTGAAATTTGACTTAAGATGTTTTGTCAAAAGGCCACAGATATTTTTTCTGGGAGTTTTGAGGATAAAATTTTAAAAACATCTGACAACTCTGTCGTGTACGCACATCTACGAGTACTATACACATTTGAACTTACATTTATTTGCTGGTGTTTGTTTGCTTTCGTTCCATTTTTTGTTCGATATTTTACTAGTTTTTGGTTCGAGTTGAAGAAAACTAATTGTCAGCTGTACTTAAAAACCAACAACAAGCCACAAGGAAAATTGTTAATGACCAGAGTCTTTCTGTTGGAGAAAGAATGTTTGTATAGTGTGTGTTTTTATTATATTAGCACTTGTTCTTCGTCTTCAAATTGATTGTGTTTGTTATTGTAGTAACTACAATGTAGTTTCTAATAAGTAGTTGTCGAAAGATGCTACTTGGTGATGTTGTCATTGATAAATTTGTCTTGTTAGTTTTGTGACATTTAATGCCTGGCTTTGAAACATCATTTGTAATTAACCAGCTTGATAAATTGTAATTTACTCTAACATTTTACACAAATTACACACTCAAACACTGTCGCACTTCATTTTATTTGGTTTTAATGTAAAATGCATTTAAAACTGAAGCACGTTACAAGTAAACTTACACGATGTTTAACATGAACGGATGCAGTTGTACACATTTCTATAATCATTTTCTCTTAAGAGTTTATTTATTCGATTTGTATTAAAGTAATTTTCAGGTCCGAAAATGATGAGGTAATAATTATGGCATCAATTGTTTTGCAATTTCTATTGAAGTTATTAGCTGATTACAATTAAACAAGAATAAACGTGTGTATTATTTTAAATCACTTGATTTATATTGATTTAAAAAAAAAATCTGCAAGAATTAGGGTTCTGTGATAAATTATGAACTAACACTCATAAAATCTGATATCACAATTTCTGCACACAAAGATTACACATTTCTTTAAGGATCTGACCTGCAACAAAACTAGTCTTAACGAATATTTTTTTAACATATTACGGTTACTTTAACCATATTATTGTCACTGGCAATCGGACAACTACGACTTTTGTCCATAGTGGTTTATGGATAAAACAATATAGGCACTATACAGGTCTTTGCTCTGGCTAAAAAAATCATTTCGGAGTACTGTTTTAAATATTATTTCAGCCATAATTTTCCAATCATGAAACGATTTGGTACGTAACTGTCGCTGCAGTTCCATCTTATAGGTCAGGGATATAAAAAAGGTCTTAAGCATATCAATATTTAGCTCAAATAAATCTGAGTTCTTTTGGCGATTTTTTTTCAGGCATAAAAGTTGCCTTCAATCTGCCTTTTAGCCTGATTGTTGTTCTTAAGTGATCGTTAAAAATTTTACATATTTTGAGGGTGTAAGATACTCTTAACAACTGATAACTGGTACAATAGGGTGGTCTTTAACTGTATGGAGCATATTTTTTTCTATTTTTTCATGCTCTCACCCCCAAATTCAGTGGGTATTGAGAAAAAACGACACCAAAAAAAGTTTTAGGACAATCGGCGAAGGCTAAACTGTCCCTTACGTCCGCCAAAGCTTGAGAAAAATCGTTAAGTCCGACTTGTATGCCTCATAACTTGGAAAATATTAATTTTACATAAACATCGTTTACAAAGAAGATGTATTTAGTGAAGTTTTTAACAACTTTTGTCTGAACAAGTTTTCTCATATTTAACAAAAAGTAACCAAAAAAAAGAGCAAACAGCAGCATTAATGCGAATTTGTTCATTAGAACAATTTTTGCTTACACACGTCAATTAAACTTCAATATTTGCGTTTGTGTGCGTTTGCTTACAAAAAAAAAAAAAATATAATGAAGAAAAAGCCCAAAACTGCCAAGGAATCGCCCCTAGGGATTTTGTGCTTACTATTTTCTTAACAAATACGTGCCATATATCTCCAACCCTTAGGGGGATCCTTTACAAATATGGCGGTTTAATGAAAATCTAAAATTTGGCCCCTGCAGCGTCTAGGATGCCCCTAGATGAGTCAAATGTATGACCGATCCCACTTTTTTTTTTATCCCCGTCACTTGTTTGTAACATACCTCACAGCTATCTCTATTCCTTAAGGGGGCTCACATGAAAAATTTGCAATACAGACCAGGAATATATTGAAGAAAAAGCCCCATAACTGCCAAGAAGGATATAATATATGACCGACCTCCATTAGTTTTTTGTTTTTAACATTTTCCAAAAACAAACTTGCCCTTTTCGTCTTTTGTGAATAAAATCAAAAGTTGTGAACAGATTTTAATCACTTATGGCTTTTTTTGTTTGCAAATTTCGTTTTTTATATGTCTAAAAAAATTATAAGCACAGCTGCATCTTCCACTTTTTTATGATTTTTTAAAGAACAAAAATTTTGAAATATCGCTAAAAAATGCTTTATTTTTTGCTAAAAAAATTAAGTTTCTAAAATGATTGCTCATATAAAAAAAACCTTTAGGTTTTTTTAAAGGTAATTATTGCGGAATTTCGATTTTTTTAATTTATTCAATAAACTAAGCCGTTTTTGAGAAACGCAAATATACACTGAAAGAATTTTCTTCAGAATACCAAGGAATTTTGACATTAATCCCATGAAAAATGGCATTAAAATGGAACCTATGCAGCGCTTCGTTGGATCAATGAAACCTGTTTCATTAAAATGTATTTAATGAAACATTACTTTAGATCTATGAATGTTATTCATTGGATGAATACTTTCAAAAAAGTGAAAACATTTTTTTTTTTTAATTTTTTTGATTTTTAAATGTTCTTTTTTCTTATTTGACCTTTATTTATAATTAATTTCAATTATTTAAGCTTGAGGTCTTTTTTTTATAAAATATTTTATTTATTTTTATTTTCAATATTTCGCTAACCTTTGGTTAGCATCGTCAGGAAATTAACAAATTTGAATAAAAATAACAAAAAAATGATAACAAAATTATGAAAAAATTTTTTGTCATAAATTAAATTCAAAAACCTATTTATCATAAAAAAATTTTTCAAAAACCATAATAACAAAAATAAAATATAACTAAAGTATAACAATTCATATAAACTGAAAAAATTTCCTATCTATAAAACTAATTCAAGAACCGTATTTACAATAATAATAAATATTCTGGCTAAAGAAAGTTCCTATAACATATAAAAATTTTTTTAAACTATACTTATTCTTATCTTACATACTTATAAAAACATTTTAATTATCCTTATTTTAAATCTTACAAACTAATATGTGTATCGTGACCTAAGGACAAGAAGGTCATAATTTTCATGTAATTTAATTGCAAAGTGAACTCTCTTGTTCCAAGGCTGTGATAGGTAAATTTATATTAATATATCTTATCTTCTATCTCCTAATAATCAAATTCCTATAATTATTCGCTATATATTTTGTGTCTGCTTTAAAATTTATTCTCTGTGCTGTTGGTGTATTAATCATGTGTAACATTTCCAAAATATATCTGCGTTTGTAGTTAGTTTCAGTGTTTAAAACCGATGCTTCTTCAAAATTTGGATAATGATTAGATTGATAACAATGATGGCTTAATGCTGTCTTTTTAGAATTAATGTCCCTATATTTTTGATCGGATTTATGCCCCGCAATTCTAGTCCTTAATTTGTTCTTCGTTGTACCTATGTAAACCTGGTTGCATCTTTTATTATGATTTCCCTTACAAGGATTTTTGTAAATAATGTTTGACATATCCCATTTACTAGTTCTATCTTTTGTCTTGCTAAATAAACAATTCAATGTGTTATAAGCTTTGAATGCTACCTTATATTTGTTAGTGTCAAAGATTCCCGACTCTTTTATTCTTTCCGAAACACTGGCTATGTATGATAATGGTTTATATATCATTGGTTCTATTGTTCTCGTAATCCTTATATTCCTATTACTCCTATCTTTATATTGATTAATTAACCCATTAATTAAGCTATTTGGAAAATTATTTTCCCTTAATATATTTCTAATTTTAATTATGTTTTTCTTGTGATAAACCTTGTCACTAATTGTAAGTACCCTATTAATTAAATTTCTAGCAGTATTTATAATAATCCCTTTACTGTGTCCAGAATAATAATTTATAAGTCTGCCTGATGCTGTTGGTTTTTGATACCAATCTATTAACAAATTATTTCCCTTTCTTATTATTAAAGTATCCAAGAAAGGTAATTTTGAGCTACCTTCCATTTCCAAAGTGAATTTAATATTACTATTAAACTCATTAAATGTATCTAACAAGTTATTTACTCCACATTCATTAATAATGCAGAATATGTCATCAACATATTTTATCATTATTTTAGGTTTAATATTTAGTTTTTCAATGGATGTATCAAGTAACCTTTCCATTACAATATCTGCTACAATTGGAGAAGCAGGAGATCCCATTGGAAGTCCCTTCAGTTGTGTATATACTTTCCCATTACAACACAAGTATCTGTTGTCCTCTATACAAAATTTCAAAATTCTTAAAAACAATCCCTTGTCAATTTTCGTATATTGCTCTATTATGTTCCATTTTTGCTCTATTATTTCAAGTGCCAAAGTGACTGGTACACTCGGAAATAGCGATACCACATCTAATGAAATTAATTTTTCATTTGTCTGTATAAAATGATTACCAGAGTCGCTGGCGGGAATCGATCCCGCAACTTCGGCGCTGATAGACTTTTTTTATTTTATTTTTTTATAATCAAAGATGTTCTTATTCAACTTTTTTTTATTTTTTTTTTTTTAACCAGAGTCGCTGGCGGGAATCGATCCCGCAAACCTCGGCGCTGATAGATTAGCTCACTACCAGCTAGCCTACCGGGCAGTGTAGTTTTTGAATAAAAAAAACTATGTTTTTTTGCCATTACTCAATTAAGAGCGTTAATATGAGATTAAATTGTCATATTCATTCGCCCAAACGCGGCAATTCTGCTTATTGACGAATCCACTGAGGTAAAAATTTGCCTAATCACTGAAGATGATTTTCTTCGAAAATTGATCATCTACTGTTGCCATTTCTTGCCACCATCGACGACGTTTGGAATGGTCAAGAGGCTTAAGTGCTTAAGTCAATTGCACCATGTAAGCGTATTTATGAATAATATTCATCAACGATGAGCGTGAGAGGTGCAATTGTTGGGCACGACGCACATAGGGGTTTTTTGCCAATCTAGCCGGACATTAAGCAAAAAATTTTTTTTAAGAAATGAATGCATGCGTGTTCATTGACTTTTTACGGTTTTGGGGGGTTTACAATATATTTTTTTGTAGATAAACGAATAAAGATTTTACATTGAATTTTTTTTTCTGTGAAAGACTATATAAACAGCTAATTATGAAAATTTTTAGAAAAATTTTATTTGAATTTTTTATGATAAAAAAATTAGTACGAAATTAAAAAAAACGATTTTTTTGTTCACTTTTTTGTAAAAAAAAAAAATTTAAAAGGTTTTTGAAGGTGAGTTCCGCTGAGTTCTTAAAAATTTTATACATCACGATAAAATTTGAAATCTCTACTTTTAAATTCAAAAAAAAACGTTGCGCGTTGTTGCGCCATTTTTTTTTTATGATTTTTTGAAAATTTCACCTTTTTTCTGTTTTTGCTCATCTTGCATAGGTACATATGATAGAAACCCTTTCGTCAGTCATAAAATGTTTTGGTTGTACGTAGATGGTTTTTATTTAAATTATTACATCTAAGCCTAATATTACCTGTGTAAAAAAAGGGATGTGCGAAACAGTAAGTAACGGGTTTTAACCACCTGTGCGGCCGCTAAAGGACGTTATTTAATAGAGCAAACAAATTTTTTTACCTTTTTTCTGTTTTTGCTCATCTTGCATAGGTACATATGATAGAAACCCTTTCGTCAGTCATAAAATGTTTTGGTTGTACGTAGATGGTTTTTATTTAAATTATTACATCTAAGCCTAATATTACCTGTGTAAAAAAAGGGATGTGCGAAACAGTAAGTAACGGGTTTTAACCACCTGTGCGGCCGCTAAAGGACGTTATTTAATAGAGCAAAATAAATGTACCTGTTTTGCATAACTTTTAAAATCATTAACAACAAAAATAATATATAATAAAAAATCAAATCTGGGCTCTAGGTACTTAGTTTTTTTAAATATATATTGTGGTTTTTGCATAAAATTGTTATCAGAACCATTTTGAAGCTTCGAGAGTAAAATGGAAAAAGTGTATACGAATTTAGAGTTATTCCAAATTATACAAGAATGTAGTTCTAAACTTGTTGAAGAGAAATTACAATTTTTAGTTAGAAAATTGTGCGAAATTTCAAAATGTCAGGGAGATAGTGACATATCAGTAGTAAATCAATGCTTAAAGAAATTCAAATATTTTTTTAAAATATTTTGGCATTCAGCACAAAGAAAAAAGGATCGATTTGTAAGCATGCATGCCAAATGGCTGGAAGGAACAGTGACAATACCTTTTTTTGGGAGTTCGTCTTCAAAACGACTACAAAAGCCGTTTGTTGAATTGACCGAAAGAAGTAAGAGAAGAAAAACTGAAATCTTGCGAACTCAAACCGATGCTGATTTATTGATGCACGCTACCCAAACACAACTACAAACGTCTGGAAAAAAGATGCCTCAGGTCTGCTTAAAGAAATTGTGTCTTCTCCGGCAAGAGCTACAAAAATAAAAAAAGCATACAAAGCTGCACAAGAGGATAAAGTAAAACAGCTAACCCCTCTAAAGGCTCTTTCTATATTTGTAGAAGCTGATCTTTCTCGAAAACAATATGAAATAATCCGAAGTGCCGCTAAGAAGGTTTATCCTAGCTACAATATTCTGCAGAGAGAGAAAAGTGAATGCTATCCTCCAAAAGAATCATTTGAAGTAACGGAAACATGTGCTCAAATAAATCTTCAGGATTTGCTTAATCATACTGCAAGTAGATTACTTACATATTTAAAAGATGTTTTATGTGATTCACAAATAGAAGAATGCAACTCCCTCGAACTAATAAGCAAATGGGGCTGCGATGGATCACACCAGGCACAATTTAAGCAAAAGATGAAAAATGATGCTTCTGATTCTCATATTTTTCAGAGTAGTTTCGTACCGCTTCGACTAAGATATGGTGCAAAAAAGGAGAAAATATTATGGCAAAATCCAACTCCTTCATCACCGCGATATTGTAGACCTATTCGCATCAGATTTGTTAAAGAAACTGTAGATGTAATCCAAGAAGAAATTAATTATGTACAAGATGCCATTACTACATTACAAAACACTAATTTTTTAATGGAAGGAAAGTTATATTCCATAAAACATACAATGGTATTTACAATGATAGATGCAAAAGTATGTAATGCCGCAACACAAACTACGTCCACAATGAAGTGCTATATTTGTGGGGCTACTTCAAAAGAATTTAACAATTTGAAAATCAAAAGGGATATAGACGTAGATGCACTTTCTTTCGGATTATCTACTTTGCACGCCAGAATTCGTCTATTTGAGAGCATATTACACCTATCGTATAAACTCACAGTAAAAAAGTTAGAAGTGAATTAGGGCTAATAGTGGATGTACCGAAGACTGGATTTGGAAACAGCAACGATGGTAACACCAGCAGACGATTTTTTTCCAATCCTGAATTAGCTGCAGAAATAACTGGAATTGCATTGGATTTCATCTACCGGATCAAAGTTATTATTGAAGTAATTACAAGTGGTCACAAAATCCATTTGCACGAGTTTGCCAATTATTGCTTAGACACTGCAAAACTTTACGTTACTCTATATCCCTGGCATCCTATGACACCTACAATGCACAAGATTTTAGTACATGGCGCAACTGTAATGAGTGAGGCATTGTTGCCTATCGGGCTATTATCAGAAGAAGCGTCTGAGGCACGAAATAAACATTTTCGGCTTTACAGGCAGAATTTTGCTAGAAAGTTTTCGAGGGTTCAGTGTAACAAAGATGTTATAAATAGACTTTTGCTCAGTTCTGACCCACTGATTACTAGTATAAGACCAACTCCAAAAAAAAGTCACTACCCTTTACGAAAGAAGCAATTTCTTTTATGCTTCCACCTGTACTTGGCTCTGAAGAGAATTCAGATTCAGAAGAGGATTTTGAAGAAGCAGACGAAGAAGAACCATGGCACTCATCATCATCTTAGTGCAAAAGAGAAGTTATTTTAAATAAATTAGTTGTTATTATTTTAAATAAAATTTGCTGTTACTATTATAAATAAGTTATTATTACGAATATATTAATTATTTTCAGATAAATTAAATACTATAAAATATATAAAAGTCACATAAAATCTTAAAAATTAATATGTTTTGGAAATTAGCAAAAAAAAAAAAAATTTTACAGGGTCGTTCCGGGGGGGGGGGTGTTTGGAGGGATATCTCCCCCTACCCATTAAAGTTCAAAAATTTAATTTTTATAGTATTAAGGCGTTAGTAATCTATTTCTTTTAATATTTACATTTTTTTTAAATATTATTTTATGTAACCGCCCTCAAAAGGGGGCGGAGGGCGAAAAGTGTAATTTTACGATCTCATGGGTCTTATTTTAGGTTTTTTAACTTTCGCCGACGTTAAAAGTTGCATTTGCCAAACAAAAGTATGGGAAAAGTTTAAAAAAAATTGCATTTTTCAGAGGTTGGATTAGTTCTTCTAGGGGGAACATTTTCCTCCTTGGTCCGATTTTATTTATTTTTTAGGTTTACCTGCCTATGACAATATCACATATTTCTGACAAGTTTCATCGATCTAGGGGCACTCAATAACTTTTAAGAAGCAATATAAGCTAAAACAAAAAGTAATGTCCGGCTAGATTGGCAAAAAACCCCTATGTGCGACGTCGAGTTGAGGTGGATGGCTCTCTAGCCACACTATCGCGAACAAAAGCAATATTTTCTGCAGTACGAGCTGTACGAGCATGCACTGGTGTTTTCACATCTCCTTCAGACCCGGTTTGCTAAAATTTTTCCGATTATACGCACATTTGGACGATTAAATTGACCGAACAAATCACGAAGTGCACGATATGCATTTTGATTTGAACGCATATTTCCATAATAAGCCTAAATAACTTTAAGGCTTTGCTCGATTGTGTATCTTTCCATGGTTCAAATTGAGTTAGTCTGAAATTGAGAAATGTCAAATGATATGCAGAAAAAAAACTTGACGTTTTGGTGTGGTTCACATTCAACATCGGCCCTTAAAATTTAACCAGCCTTTATTTTTTTTATTTTATTTATGTTTTTTTTAATACTCTTTTTTTTTGTTAATTTTTGAAAGTAGCTTAAGCCAGCTTATGCATGTTGGGGCTTTAATTTTCATTAAATTATTTGAGTGAAGGAAAGAGTTTTACAACATGAAATGAATTAAACTTTTTTTTATAAATTTTATTCTTGACTGAACACGAGATTGAATGCGGGTTAAATTTACTAGTTTCGAGAGCAACCACACTCCCAGCATCAAAATTCTTTGCAGTTTTGGTGTTTGCGCCACTGCGCATTACAAATTTTAGACATCGCAAATGTACTTTAATATTTCTTTACCATGTTGCACGTACCCAGGAAAAACTTTTTGAATTTTGATAACAGGTGGTAATTTTTTCATACGTTATCTGGCAATTAGTTGTCATTACAATTGTCATTATTCTGAAAACTTCAGTAAGTACTAACTAGTAATGACCTCAGCAACTACTAATTACTTCTATTATTTTCACTACTGAATGTTTGCTTACTAATAATCAGCTCAATAACTACTTATTAGTTGTGTTGTTTTCAGTACTGAATATTTACTTACTGGTAACGTACTCAATAACTACTTATTAGGTCTATTAACTAGTGATTTTTTGGCTTGTAGTAAGTATATTGTAAGTACTTACAATTCAGCTTACTCGTAGTTAAATAATATCTAGATATTTTTTGACTTCTAGAAAGTGTATTGCAAGTACTGATTTCTGTGGACACCTCGAACAAAAATAAGTAGTTATTCAGCCGAAAAATAAGTAGTTTTTTTTTTCTCCAACATTACTTTGCTGGGTATTTACCAAATCTGAAAAGAGTTTCGTGTTTTGTTTTTATAGCTAAGTTGCATTAAGCACATGATGGGTAGTTATTATTAGATTCGATTCCAAACCATTTACTAGTACAACGTCATAACTCAAAAAATTAGATTTTGGGATTAAAGATGCAGAATAGTACGATATTTCTTTTTTTATACTTATAAAATGTAAAAAATTCATCTTTTTTCATTTATTATTTTTTTTTTAATTGGTTAGAGCAAATTAAAAACTTCAACTGCGATTGTATCGAAATTGATTTTTTTGAGTTCTGACGTTCTATTAGTAAATGAGTGATATCAGTTTTTTGATTTTTATTTTAAAAGATTTTGCAAGCAAAAAACAAGTTTGATCTGGCCAGACTAAGAGGGTAATCCTAGGGCTTAGTTATTTTATTTATTAATTTATTTATAAATTTATTATAATTAAAATTACAATAAATCTTAAAAACTAAAGGCACTAGCAGCATAGGCTATCGGCCTGGTTTGTGTAAAAGAGAAAATGTGTATGGTTTGTTCAAATAAGAAATAGGATTAATGTTATATTTTGTAATGTAAGTTAATGTGTTGTAAAAATAATATACTCTGTTTATGTTATCGTCAGAAGGACATTTCAATAGGTTAATTAAATTGTTTGAGTTGCAACATCCCTGAGAAGGAAATCATAGACGAACTCAGCTCCCAAGGAGTTGTGGACGTTTATAAATACGTAAAACAAATAAACGGTCAAAGCTGTCCATCGGGCGTTGTCCTATTAACAATCTTCCTGAATCTATTGACATTTCATGGTACAAGGTGAAAGTACGCGAGTATATACCTAACCCTTTGAGATGCAAAAAATGCCAACTCTTGGGCCACACAAAAAATCGTTGTCAAGGTACCGAAGCATGTGTAAACTGCAACCTCCCTCCCCATGACAAAGCTGAATGCACTAGAACATTTGGTGCAAACTGTACAGAGGAACACCCATCCTCTTCCAATAAATACATCAAATATATACAACAAAAAAAAATTTTAACAATTAAGACAAAACGTAAGTGCTCAATGCGTGAAGCAATAATAATTCATAGAGAACAAAACAAAAACAACATTTCATTATCTTCCTTTTCGGCAATCACTGCCAAAAATCAAGGTACCATTAGCACCTCTGAAAAAACAACAGCAAACTCATCATCATCACCTAACTCAGACATCAGAAGAGCAAATGTAATTAAAGAGAAACTCTCTGCAATTCTTGCAAACCCATCACAAACAATTAATCAAAACTTAAAAAATAATAGGAAAGAGGATGATCAATATTCTCTTTCGCTCACACCAATCACGAATACCGTTACAGATAACAAAAATCAAACCCAATCAACAACAAAATCTATAAGCACAGAAAACAATATTCGACAGCTTCCCACAAAAACAAATCCCAAAAATTTTTCAACTTCCCAAAGTTCTTTTAATTTTTTTTCTTACCCCTCTGTTTCCAAAGTTATCCTCTCAGAATCCAGTTCTGATAATGATACGAACGGAATTGAATTTATGGCAACTGATGACGAAAAATCAGATTGAGTCTCTTAAATATTTGTATTTATTTATACAAAATTTAAGTGACTTAGTCTACTCTCTTTAATTTTTAAGATGGTCCTCAATATTCTCCAGTGGAATATTCGTGGATATCAGAACAATTACACTAACTTACAACTGCTTATTAATTCTAAAAATCCCGACATTATTTGTCTTCAAGAAACCAAGTGCAAAAGCAATTTCACCCCGGCTACCCCCAAACAATATATTGGATATTTCTTTAATCCAAATACATCATCAAAACAAGTTTCAGCTATACTAATTAAAAGAAATATTGCCCATAAAATTATAAACACAAACCAGTCACTCAATGTTGTTGAGTTGCTTAGTTAAATACTTATGCGACATTAAATATAACTTTGTGACTTTTCAGAATCGGCAAACAGATTAAGGAAAATTTTCTAAAATATGGGGGTATATTATTAAATTCTCGATATGCGTCTCTTAGTATTATGAGAGAAGTGTATAGTTTTTTTAGTGACGAAAGGATTATTGTACTTTTTCGCCCATCCTTTCACAAAAACCGAAGTGCAACGAGCCCTGTTGACCATTATTGTTATGTGTCGAGTAAAGTCCATTTTTTTTTTTAAGTAAGATCCCAAGATCCATAATTTATTCCACTTACTCGAATATACTTTTAAATACTACGTTTTCTCCAAAAGTCTAATTCTCATTCACTCTGCAGTTTTATTTGTACAATGTCTTTAGCTTTTCTAAAGTTTTTGGGAAAAGGTTTCCTGATAATCTGGCCTTAACAACCAGTGCAATGCGCATAGGAACTAGCTTATCGTCCAACAATAAATTTCAGTGTATTTATCTAGAATGAAAATTGTGAATTTGGGACAACGAGCCAAATCTTATTTATGAAAAATTATGTGTTCCCAAGGATTACTTTGGTAAAAGTGCATATGGGGGATTTCATGTCAAGTGACCCAATTTTTAAATCTATATCTTCGGATTTGGATGAAATTTGAGCCAAGGTTAGTCCTATTGGATAGTAGTTTAGACACAAATTTTCAACAAGATCGGTCGAAAAGTTTCTGAGTAAGTCTGACATTTTGGCTATACAGGTGTTCTTATATAAACTTAAAACTTATTCATCAAAGTAATGCATATAAGCCATAAAATAAAAATATCATAATTTTGCTTTTTATTTATGTCCTTTTAATACGAGAGGAAATAAGAAAAACACATTTTGTAATTTTATGATAAAAGCAAGTGTGGTTGTACTGCCTTAAAAACCATTACTAAATTATGCCTTTGCAACTGTAAATATAATGTGATTGTTGTTGTTTTAATATAAAAACAAAACACCAGACAAACTATTGTTAACAATAACACAACCCCAAGCATCAATAACATTAAAACTTTGTTGAAAAATTAGAAAAAAAAACAAAAAGCAAATGACTGCTAAAACGCATACAGAATGATTAAATGATTGTAGGCAAAACGGATAGACAGACAGACAGACAAGTAGACATATTGGCTGGCATTCTGACAATTTGAATGGAGGAATTTAAGCAAATGGAAAATTTTTAAAGAGTGTAATGAATAGTTTGTTATTAAATGCGGAACACTATGACGATACGAGCAGTGAATTTAGTGTGATAATTTAAAGCAGCTGCATGGATATTCTAGAAAATGTGGCAGGATGGCTTAACCACTAACACCAAAATAACAAAAAATTTAAGGAATTTTTACACTTTATTTATTATATTTATTATATTTACACATACTTTGATACTTTTTATTTGTTATAGTCGTTTTTGTTGTTTATTTTTATTTATTTTGTATTGTCATCTTTTCAACTTCAACATATCATCATCATAATTATCATACACATTATTAACATCATTATAATTCTGTTTGAACATTGCACTATTTTATTATTACATTAGCCGTTTTTTATTATTACTTTTTTTTTACAATAATTAACATTTTAATGTTGTTTACTCTTTTTTTAGTTTGCTTTATTTCATTTTATTTAGACATATAGAATTTTAATTGATTTAAAACAAACTATTTTTTTTCTAATTTATTTTACTTCACAACTTTTTTATTTGTTTCAAAGATTTAATGACACTTTTTTGCATTATTTAATATTTAAATTGTGTTTGTATTTTATTTACTACAATTAAGTGTTAAGAACTTTTTTTCTTATTAATTTATAACTCGTTCTAGTAAACTTTCCGTTCGCACAACCGTTTCAATGCAGCGCTCGTTAGAAACTGTTAATGTCGTTTTCAAATGTTAAAAGTATCTTCAGGGCAATAATGGGCCACCCTGTTATCAGACTGATAAGACATGATATAAAATCCAAAATACACCACACACATTGTAAAACAAAAAATTATAGATAAATGAAATATGGAATTCATTTAGAAGTTTGTTGAAAAATTTGGGAACAATAAAGCATTTTCTTTTTTCCAAAAATTTTTATTCACAACACCTTTATAAAAATTCCTCTATTAAAAATAAAAAAAAATTAATATAATATTTAAAAAAAAATTTTTTTTTATTTTTTTTTCAAAATTTTTTTTATGTTTTTTCAAAAAATATTGTTTTATTTTTTTTTTTTTTTTCAAAAAAGTTTAAATGAAATTAAAAAACAAAATTTAAAATTTTCTGTTTATTTTTTTACCAAACAGCTTTTACAGCCCAACTTAGCCTTTGAAGGCAAATAAATGAATCTTTTAGATAAATTCATTCTTATGACGTTCATGCGCAGTTAAAATAAAGTCCATAAATAGCGCAAATTTCAAACTAATTATTAAGTTTTATTTCATCAACATGTTCGTTATCACAAATCTAATACACATGAGTATTATTAAAAAAAACTATTATAGTAAAAAAAACTATGTTAAATTGACACTTAAAACCGTGTTAAAAAAAAAATGCTAGACAATAATTGAATATTAATTTGTTTAAAAACTGTGAGCTAATATATATAATTAAAAATGCTGCAACTAAAAAAATTTCAAACTATAGCAAAAAACTGTTTACAACATACTGACTTATATTCATAGAATTCATTAAAATGCATTAGAACGTAATAATTTGTAATAAGAATCTAACTATCACAGAATTAGTACCTAAACCAGAACAAAGACAAGAAGCTGAATTACAACCTTAACACATACTTAAACAAAAATACGTATTTCTACTGAAACTTAAATTGAAGCCTAAACTTGAATCTGAAATAAATAAATAAAAAAAATAAAAATGATTGCAATTAAAAAATTTTGTGATATTAATTAAAAAATTAATTAAATTTGCACCAGAAAACAAATTAATAGTATCCATTAAAAATTTTTGAATATTAACAACATTTTATGCAGTAATATTGTTGATGTAAGGAAACGTTTAATTCACTAGATTAAATTTTTATTAAAACTGTTTTTTTTTTTATTTTTTATTTTCTTATAGGAAATCGTCCCACACTTGGGGGTATTCCCATGCCTAATCTAATACAGTTTACCACCCTACGGGGGACTCCTATGCATTTATGGAACTTTTTATTCAATATATTCTTTACACACATTCATTTCTACTAGAACTATCCCTGCGGGAAATTTGTTTCAATTGCTCTTAAAGCATTTATCCCGTGACCTGTGAACACATTATTATAATAAAGTGGAACGAATTGGGATAGATCACTAAACTGGTGATAATGTGTTTAAAGTGTAGTTACTCTAGAGAAAAGGAAATTGATACAAAAGTATATGTCACAAAATTTTGTGCGGCTAGCGGTTGATTCTCAGACATTATTTGAATCGAAATTGAATGTGTTCATTTAGGTTATTTCAATGACCTGTTACAAAGTGTCAAAAAGGTGCCAATTGACCCCTTCCTAGGACATCGCCATGCTAAAGTGACAAGTACCCTTTATATTAAGTGTGAGAACGAGAATCGGTCTCTACGACCTTAGAACTATCACCTAAGAAGGTGTTAGTTCCCTTCCCCCAAGGGATAGATATGCTAAATATGAAGAAATTTGGGCAACAATTTTTATTTGTATATCCGCCTCACGAATAATGCCTCTTATGTTTTAATTTTAAATTAAAAAAAAAATTACTTAACACCCTTCAGATCATTATACCATAGATAGGAAGATACCATGCATTTGAGCTAATGTTTGTAACGCAACAAATACCGATCCACTCCGAATAGCTTTCTAAGTCGATTGGAGCATGATTGGCCGCTCAACTCGAGGTTGACTGTAAGCTTTGTACACAGGTCGCACTTATTAAAATTATGTGATCAAATTTGGTATATTAGCTTTTTTGGGATGAAGCTTACTAAAAAATTAAGAGAATAGGTCTATGATTTTATTTCTGTTTATAATTCCTCTTAATAAACATGTTTCTATTTTAGTCTAATTCAATTCAAAAATGTTTTATTACAACTGCACCCAGAGTAAAAAGAATGTTTAATTATGGTTACCTCTAACAAAACCATTTTTAACGACAATGTTCAATATATTATGGTTAATTTAATCATATTATTGTCACCGGCAACCATATTATGGTTAAATTAGTCATCCATTAAAAAGTCACAACCATGTTATGGTTTCTCCGAACATGTTATGGGTTATAATGACAAAAATTTTTATAAAACTTATATTACTTATTTATTTATTTATTTATTTATTTATTTCATCGACTGTCCTATGCAACAAGATTAAATCTTATAATTACAGCATAGGATTTTATAAAGCTAAACAGGTTAATTTGTTAATAAGAAATAACTTAAAGAATTATAATAAATAATAATATCTAATTTGAACATTTAACATTTTAACAAAATTTTAAAATTTATTATCTTAAAAATGATTTAAAAAGTAATGGAAAAATTTTAAACCATAAAAAACAAAATCATAAACACCAAATCATTAGACGTTAAGCGTATAGTTTTAGAACTTCAATTTTAAATTTTGATGCGTTACTATATAGCTGGATGTGATATGGTAGTTCGTTCCAAAGGCGTATGACATTGATAAAAAATTGCCATTCAGATACAAGCGTTCTATATCTAATGGTGATAATTCTTTTACCCCTACTGGATCTCCCAAATCTTAGTAAGTCGTGTAGATACTTTGGTGTTTTATCATAGACAATCTTGTGCAAACACAAAAGAGTTCGTAGTTTAAGGAGGTTTTCAAACGAGATTCCAAAAAGTTTTGTGTTAAACATGGAGACTGAGCCATATTTTCTAATACCAAAAACATATCTCACAATATTTTTGTAGATGGATTTTAGTTTACGCTTGCTAACAGCATCGCAATTTGAGAAAATTTCACACCCATAGAGCAAAGATGGTATTAAATAAGCTTTAGCAAGAAGCATTCTAATATTTAAAGGTGTGCAATGTTGAGTGGCCCAGAGTGTTCTTAACATTCCATATGTTCGTCCCACAGCACTGTTGATGTGATTTGTCCAGGTGAGAGTGTCGTTGAATATAATTCCGAGGTTTTTGACAGAGGTTACGACATCGATTTGCTTGTTATTTAGTTTAACTTCAAAAACACGATCAAGATTAAGTAATCGCTTATGAATTACGATGCATTTCGATTTTTTCGGGTTGAGACAAAGGCCATTTGCAACTGCCCATTTATGTATGTTACTTAAATCATAGTTAAGCCTGGAGATTGATGCATTCAGCATTTTAACTGTGCTACTCAGATATACCTGAACGTCGTCAGCATACATATGTATGTTACAATATTTGAGTTTGACTGGTAGATCATTAGCATAAATGGAAAATAAAAGGGGACCCAAAATCGATCCCTGAGGCACACCTCTTGATACAGAGACTGTGGTAGATATACGGTTGTATAAAACTACTGATTGTGAACGATCAGATAAGTACGAAGACATAAGTTTAGCTGAGGTGTTACTAAAATTAAACATATGTTTCAGCTTTTTACATAAAATAAAGTGATCTACTGTATCAAAGGCTTTTGAGTGATCGAGTAGCACCAAAAGAACCACTTTTCCACTATCAATTTGTTGCCTTATTTCTTCAGAAACACTCAACAGAGTTGTGACACAGCTATGCTTTGGACGAAATCCTGATTGCCTTTCAGTAAGTAAGTTATTTCTTTTGACAAAATCGCTTATTTGAGAATGTAACAACTTTTCAAAGACTTTGGAAAGAAATGGAAGGATTGCAATTGGCCTAAACTCCTTGTTTGATTTAGGTATTGGTATAATCTTCGCATATTTCCATTTAAGTGGGTAAGAACTTTTTATAATGATGTTGTTGAAAAGATGTGTTATATAAGGTAAAAGAAATGGCAGAAGTATTTTTATAAATTTTGGGTGCATATTATCAAATCCAACGGCATTTGACGTGATTCTTGAACAGCACAATACTATATCAAATTGATTAACACATTTGAATTCAAATATTTCACCTAAATTAGTGTGTAAATTGGAGTTATGGTGGTTGCCAGAGGAACAATTTTCTGTTGAATTTTGGATTGTATTTGTGGTTTGTAAATTTATTGGTGAGGAATTGTTGAAATTGTAGTATTCAGGGTTAGAATCAACCATAGGTATATTCATAATTTCGTTCACGTCAGCCGAGAAATTTCTGTTATTTTCTACTCTTCCTATACCGATTTCTTTTATAGTTTGCCATGTTTTTTTGGAATTAAGCGCACTGGAAAAACGTTGAGAATAGTATTCAGATTTTGTTGTTCTAATTAGACTAGTGGTATCCCTTCTTAATCGACGATATTCATCGTGTAACTCCGTTGTTTTATAACGTTTCCACCTTTTGTATGCAATATCTCTTTGCTCAATTAGATACCTAATTGATTGATTGAACCAAGGCTTAGAGTTGTTTGAAATACGTTTTCTTTTAATTGGTACAAATAAGTCATACATATAAGTCATGTATATTACATTCTATGAACGACAATTGTGAGTCAACTGAGGGAATGGTGTAAATCTCAATACTTAAAAAGTTGTTGATTAAAAGCTGCATATTTAAGTTTTTAAAATCACGATAAGTGTGCAGTTCTTCTTCCCGTATCAATTTAAAATCATAGGATGCAATTATCAAGCCATGTTTAGGAAAACATGGCGCTGCAATTTGATCATAGAAAAGAACAGACGTAACATTTCCGCAACATATTACTTGCATGGTTGTTTTTTTTTTAACAATAGCATGTTGTTATTAGAAGAGAAAATAGTATTGTCAATTTAAAAACAAATAATTGTTATATTTAACATGTTTAGAGGCAACCATAATATGTTGGAAATGAGGTTTAGTTTAACCATTATATAGTTGCCGGTGACAATAACATGGTTACATTGACCATAATATGTTTAAAATTTTTCGTGCAAATTAGTTTGAAAAATGTGTTTTCTCTGCGTGTGTAATCCATTGCACAACAAGTTTACGTGGATAGAAAAAAAAACCAGCTAGACACACGGACAGATATCGTAAGGTCATTTCATAGATCTTTTAAGACCAAATATTATTCCCGAAAGTCCATAGTCGCCTAAACGTCCCAAAGAGGGACCAGTAAGTGGTATAACTAGTCTTGACCGACAATACTTTCTTACTTCTTATTTTAGTGTTTTTTGTTAGAAGAAAACTTTGCTATGCCATTTGTAGAGATATTTTCCAAAAACTTAACCTTTTCTTACTTTAACGAAACCATAACTTAAACATTAATACTGTATTTATAAAAATATTTTAAATTTAATAAAGGCTTACAAAATAAATTTTGCATGAAAATTTGACTTTATAAACATTTGTAAAATTTAATAGTCGTTTATAAATACGGGGCTAAAGCTTTTCTTTTTTCTTTTCCGATTTAATAACTAAATTTCATTGGCCCCTTTTTTTATTGAGGTTGTGTAAACAAAGTTATTTTTTAGCAACCAAATCCTTAATGTTTTCTACTAAATTTATTTGCATATTTAAAAAATAAATCATTTTATATTCCTTCCACTATAAATTGAAGTTATTTTTCAACTGCATACAAGTTCTATTTACAAAACAAACAATTTCTTCTAGCACATGCACAGCAGCGTATTAAACGCACAAATGGTTTCTATTGCAAACTGCACTACATGACTGTCAATATAATCAACAACGTCATGATCCTCTTTAAGTCTCAGCCTTTATTCTCGCCCTTTGAAATGTTTGAGAACTTTTATATGCTACACATAACTTTAGCTGTTTCAGTAAATGATTTCTATGTAGTTGCAACTAGTTTTTACTGGTGCAAATAGTGGCAAAGTAAATTATTTTCAGTGAGATTAAAAGGTTTTCTAGCAATTGAGTTGCTTGTTTTGTTGTTGGCTAGTTGGTTGGTAAAAGTCTAAGGACTTATTTATTTTTATACGTACATGTACTGCATTTTACTTAACCCTTAAATCACCCTCATAAAAAATACGTTATTTGCCCTCGTGTGTGGTTTTTCACACACATGCAATGTCTGTCTACTTTGCTGTGGTGCCTTAGCTCGTTTGTAATCAAAGTCATGATTTACGTAACATTGATGATGTTTTTATCCCATTGGTGATCAACAACAACACAATAATTATATAAGCAATTACTTTATATAACATACATTGCATGCAGTTCGCAACAATATCGAAAATATTCAAATTTGCCGACAGAAAATCTTGTCTCTAGTGAAAATTACATAGAAACCATATATGTGTGGAAAACAACACACGAGGGTAACTAACGTAAGTTCTGAAAAATTTCGTTACAAAAAAATATTTTTTAACTGAAAAATGCGTTTTCAGTACATACTTAATTGATATTTCTAACAAACTTAAGAAGTTACTTTAGTGGACCTCAACAATTTTATGCCTGTATTTATAAAAAATTTTTAAATTTAATAAAGGTTTACAAAACAAATTGTGTATGAAAATTCTCCTTAATAAACGTTTGTTAAATTTAATAATCATTTATAAATACGGGGGTTATTGTTTATCGTGTAAAAACCATTCCTTTTGTGTGGTTTTTCACTTAAGGGTGAACATTGTTATTTCATTTTAATTGACTTACGCATGGTGAATCTAACTCTGCTCACAGATTGATTCTATCATCACAACATGAGAAAGGTTAAAACAATGTCAAATTATAAGAAATAAAATTTTCTTGGAGCCGTCTAAATAACATTTTTTTTTATTTTTAACTGTTTCGGAGTTATTCAGAAATAAGTGGCGGTAATTATTTTTTCTGCTAAATTAGTATTGTCCCTAAGGGAATGGAAACTAACACCAAACCTTTCACGTGACAGTTCAAAAGTGGTAGGGACAGGTTTTAGTTCAAATACTTTGTATGAAGGGAACATGCCACTTTAACATGGCGATGTCCTAGGACGGATTTAATTGACACCTTTTTGACACTTTGTAACAGGTCATAGACATAACCTAAATGGACACATTCGATTTATATTTAAATAATATCTGTCGCAGATATTGTCCCGAACAAACCATCTTAATAATGGGTCATTTTTAAGCGTATTTTTTTTTTTTTAATCTAATAAAACACTCAAATTTGCATCATATATTCAACATTTTTATTGGAATCGATAAGTTGGTCTCTGCCATTTACATTTTTAAAATAACTTCATGTAAATGTTGCCTGCGGCTTTTCGTATCCATTTAGCCAGAAATGAGCCTCATCGCTGAACACAATTTTTCGATAAAAAATTTCTCACAGAGCACGAATTTTGATAATAAATTTCAACGATTTGCAGTCGTTGCTCGTTTGTGAGTTTCTCCATGATGATGTGGCAGAGTATACTGAACACTTTTCACTTTCACAGATGTAGTTTGGACACAATTACCAACCAGTGCTGCCAGCCCGAAAAACTTAATTCATAAAAAATCACCCTTTATGATAGATGCCCTTCATATAAAGTAATAGAACCAGAGAGAATCAACCACTATTCGCATAAAATCTAGCCACATCTACTTTTTTACACTTAAATCACGTTATTACCAGTTAAGGGATATGTTTGGTTTTAACCTATCACAATTCCTTTCTTTTTGTTTGTGTGTTCACAGGTCACGGGATAAGTGCAGGAATATTTTGAGAGAAATATTAGAAGAGAAAATTTAAAATTTTTAATATTTATCGAAAAAACAGGTGATAGAAAAAAAACTAAAAACGGATTTAAATAAAGTTTTTTCAAATCTATACAGTTCTTTTTGCTTAAAGTCACATCCTTCAGTTACAAGGAAATCGTAGACTTTATCGCTAATGTAACTAGAAGCCTAATTCACTAACAAACCATTGTAATGCATATAACCGATTTAAAATATAAACAAATATAATCAAATTTGGTGAATATAGCACATAAGACAAACTCTTATTTTGACCCTCTGAGAGCCTTATGGTTTTGGCACAGAGTTGCATTCTGTAAGCAAAAATAGTTAAAAATAATGATAATATATTTTATTCTTAATACCGAAGAGAAAAATTAAACGATTCATTTCTCAGTTCTATTATATGGTTTCTGGCTTCGATAACTTAAAAGAACTTAGTCCATTTTAATAATGTGGCTATAGCGCTTCTAATCTTTTGCCTTCGCTTGCCACTGATGCATAGCGTATATAGCAAATGTGCTTACATGGCTAAATGAAGACTAACGTTTATTCTTTCTATCAAATTTACTTATAGCTGTAGAATAAAACGGACTATATCGTTATGTAACTGAAAACCTTAATGGCTTTAAACGAAAAGTACTGTATATGTTATTCATATATTTTTTTTAAACTATTTTTAAACATATATTTGCATTTTTTTTTTTCTTTACTAAGGTTTAATGATGATGATTCTTAACAATTTCATAATGGAAAAGTTTCGTAAATAAATTTACAAAATTATGTAGAATAAACACTTTTAATAGCATACAATAGTTTTTTTCTCAACCATAGAAAACTATAATTATGAGCTTTACAGTTATAACTTGCACAGAAAAAAATCAGAAAATACAAAGATCCGATTCTTATAGGGAATAATTAGAGGTTTAAATTTGTTTGTAAATTTCTTTTTTTGCAAAATTCGTTTCATATTTCACTATTACATTTACACTGTAAGAAATTTGCTTCACATATCTAATGAATCAATTTCATTAAAATTTTTTCTTTAGTCCAATGAAAATTTTAATTATTGGAATGAAATTTTATAAATTTAATAAACCAATTTTATGAACCTAATGAAATTGAATTTCGTAATTTTGTTACAATTTTTCATTGGAAAGCTTTATATATCTTTATCTTAATATATCTTTAAAATGCAAAAAAAAATTTTATATATCATAATATACTAAAATCTTACTATAGTTTAAAAAAATTGTTGTTGTGTTTCGAAAAAAGATGCGCTTAAATAATAAATGCCTATTTTACGATGGCGAAAGAACGCTTTCTTTCACGTAAATACATTAGAAACAAAAGCAAAGTTTTAAGTATCTTTGTTTTAAATGTCGTTGTACAAAAGAAGAAGTTTTTTCACACATCGTAAAATAGGCAGTTATTGTTCAGAGCAGTCATATTTTTTCGTGTTATTATTTTAAAAGATATGACATTATGACTACCGTTTGAATCCCTCAATTTTTTAAATAGCTAAATGGAAAATTAAAAAAAAAATGTTTAAATAAAATTTTTAAATATTTTTAATTTAATAAAAAACGGAAAGTTTTTTAAATTTCATATTTTTAATGAACAATATCACTAAATTAATGAGAACAAAATATAGTCTACTCAGTTTAACATAAAATTAATAAAAAAAAAAAATATCGTTTAGAAGTACGAAATTTAGTAGTTACTTTAATGAATTTTTCCCATTAAAATATATACAATTTCATTTGATAACAAAAATCTTTTCATTTAAATAATAAACCAAATTCATAAAACGTTTAAATTTTCACCATTATATTATATACATCTGCATGAAACTTAATAATGATGTTCATGAAACCTTCATTATAATTTTGTGTTCGCTTCATTCGTATTCAGTAAGATGAAATACTATGAAATGAAAGCAATGAACACTCGATATTTAAGAGACGAATAAGATGAAATTAGTTTATTTGCTTATACAAGAGAATATGAACATTAACAACCATGAAACAGAACAACCATTGAACAAATCTCGAATAAGTTCATGAAAAAACAGTATGATTTAAATGTCAGTGTTGCCAGTTGTAGAAAAATAAAACATAAGAAAGTTAAAAAAAAAAAAAATAGAAATAACCATGAAAGGTAAATGCAACATGTTTAAGAGATACATTTATATTGAAATAAAAACTCAAATTTATTTTTGTTTTCAATGTAAATTTTCAATAAAATTAAATATATTTAATTTTATTTTCAAAAACATTCACTAACATTAAAAAATTGTCGGCAATATTTTTGTCTTAAACAGAAAAAAGTAGATAGCTAATAAATTCAAAATGCTTAACAATCTACAGATATTATTATAATGAGAACTATGAGATAATTCATGGTTAAAATAAAAGTGATAAATTCTAGGCAAAAAAGTGTCATATACATCATCCAGCACGATCAACATCCATCGTTTTCATATTATGATGTAAAAACATATGTAATTTGTTCGACTGACGCTGTATTCCACCCAATGACGCAACTTTTTTCGCAAAGTAAATTTCTTGCTGACGAAAACACCCGTTCTGAAGAGGCACTGCTAGCTGGTGTGGCGAAAATTTTGCATCTTACCTGGTATAAAAGAGGAAATTTTGATTTATTTATTTCCCACCATAGTAACATATCAAAGCTATCATGAAATACTTCATGGAAAACAACCACGTGGTCAGACTCCTAAGACACTTACAAAACTAACAATTAAATTTCTCATAAACTCATTCCTCCTTTTGTTTTTCATCTTTCACCTAAAAATGTGTGTGTTTTTTATGAGTTCGTTTCATTTCAGGGCCGTGTACAGTACATTACAAGACAACTAAATCTTGCATTTTTCAAAGATTTGTATTATTCAAAAATGCAAATGACAAACAAAAAAAAAACATATTTTGCATCTTAATTATTGTTTATATTCCAAATATGTATACTATACATATATGTGCATAAGTATATCTACATATGTGTTAAAATTTAAATTACACATGGGCAAAGCATGAAAATAATTACATGAATTTACTAAAGTGGCAACATTGCTATTGAGTATTAATAAAAATAAATGAGAGAGAATGAAAACTATGAAACAAAGCCCGTTTCAATGAACAACCTCTGTGTGTTTACGATATGAAACGAAATGTGTTCATAGCAGCATGAATAAAACAACAGTTTGTTCGGTAATCACAATTTTATTCGAACACGACTTTCAGTGAATAAGCATTTCAGTATGTTCATGAATGAAGTTGTTCATGCAGCCCTTTATTATATTAATAAAATGTTGGATTAATTTTATGAAAAATATTCAAAGTCTTAATCGAGTTTCTTACATTTTCATAAATTTTATGAAAAGTTTCATTAGCTTTATTACATATAACTATTTAAAGACTTTTGACAAATTTTAAGGTTTGATATTATTCACATTTATATATTTTAAATTAGTTTTCGCTCCTTAGGGTTCGGTTCGGTCGATTTGTGGAAAACACGGACGCTGATAGTGTTTGTGTAGTAAATCATTAAACAAATAACTTTTCCCTGTTTGCCATCTTTCGAACACAAAAATAATACTGTTCTTATCTAACTCAATAAAAATATAAGAAACTTCATTGTGTTCGGTTCAGCTCATTAGTGTTCGTTCATTTCTGTTGTTTTGGCTGGGGAAAAACAAACAATTTTTTACAAAAACAAAATACACATACCAAAAAATAACAAAAAGTCAGCAAAAAATTTAAAAAAAAAAAACATGTACACAAGCAGATCGTGGTGCGGTCGTTGCTTAAATTTTTTGTTTGTTCATTTCTTTATCAATGTAAAAAAAGAAACATTATAGAACATTAAAATATAATGTTTGTCTACTTATCTATGGTGTTCAATTAATCGTGTTTTATTTGTGTTCGATTAAACGATTAATCGATATTTGTCATTTTAAACTTATTCGATTAAACGAATAAAATTTAAAAATTAAACGATTAATCGAATAATTCTAAGTCCAGATATTTTATAAATTATTTTTTCGATCATTTTAAAAAAACTTGTCAATGTTGGTCCAAATTGTTGCTTCACTTTCGGGCATTTAAATTTTAAAAGATGCAATATACTCTTGGATTTTTTGAAACTTTTGACGGACACTCCATCCTCTGCTATGCTTTTGCAAATAGTTTCCTCTAGAAATTCGATCGCATTTAATTTAATTAAAAATATTTATTCATTGGACTCATTGACTTTGTTGGAGGAGTACCTTTCTTAAGTACTATGTAATAGTCACTATGTAAGTTGTAAATTAGTGATGTTGCTGAAGAGCATTAACGTTAATACAATTTTGGACATCAGTTACATTAAGCTTTATTAGATTTATCCTTCGTACAATATTTTTAAGCCAAACTCATTCTAAAGAGAGAAACGCATGAACTATTTTGTTAAAAAATATGGACGTGTTCTAGAAATCGAAACAAAGTGGATTTAAAATCGAGCAAATTTTAAAAACGACCCTGTAGTGAAAGTTCGTTAAAATATTCCATTTTATCTACTTCATTCTTAAAATATCTATTATTTTTGCAAGAAACACTTAAAACCACGAAAAACTACGGTCATGTTGTAAAAAGTAGTTGAATTTAAATTATCGGTCGTTTCAATTTCACTTCATTTCGGTCTCAAGTGCATACCTGATAAATAAATAGAAATCTTTAAGTTAACATACCTTTGACGTTTTTTCTTTTGTGAAATAAATAATTGAATTGTGTTGAAAAAAATTAACAAAATTTTAAACAAAATTACTCACTTAACATGACGTTTTTTTTTAAATTCCAACGGACACATACATTTGGTTTGTTTATTCGACTTAAAACTTTAAAAAAATTATACATTTAACAGAAATTCTATATATTATTATTGTTCGATGAATAATTATATAAACTCTTCGATTAATCCTTTAATCGAAATAACCCATATTAAATTATTCGAACAATTAATCGTCTAAAATTGGTCGATTAATCGAACAAGAATTAATCGACTGAACACCCTAACAGTATCACACAATTGTTCTGCTTTTTTAACGAAGAACAGAACAATATACATATAATGTTCGGCTCTTTCTTGAAAATAGTAACGAACGGTATTAAGAGTTCTGTTCGTCTACAAAATCACTTAAAAAAAATATATATCGTTTCTAGGTGTGTGAGCCGAACGCTAAATAACACTGTGTGTAATTTTTAAGTCATGGAAAAAACCATTTATGGACACCACTACGTGAATAAAGACCCGTGTCTCCCAGTTTTGCCCAAAATCATGCATTTTTTTTTTGTGGGGGGCTCATAAAAAGATTTGGGGCCTCGGTGTCATTTTTGCAAAAAAGTGATCATTTTCTCAGGCTCATATCTTGCAAACCGTTCGGAATTTTGATTTACCCTCTGAAACAAAGTTGTAGCTCTTGCCATTAAGAGCAAAAATTGTGAACATATAAAATCAAAAACACTTCATCTTCAAGATCAAAATCGCAAAAAACTTTAAAAAATTCGATGTTTTTTTTTTACCTTTTTCCCCTGTTTAGGTCCATAGGTAGCAAACCGTTAAAAATTTAAGAAAACAATCAATCTTATATCGACTTAAGATGTTTTGTCAAAATGCTACAGAAATAAAACTCAAAAAATCAATCTGTGTTTAAATATGATTAATATGAAAATTGGGCATTAATGAAGTTTCTTTCATTTATATTAATTTTATGAGACAATTTATAAGCTGGGGTTAAAAGAAACAATTTTTATTATTCCAATAAGGCCTTACGTAGATTCAGTTTTAATGTTATTTTTCATTGGATTATAATCCAATATATAATCCAACAATAATTATTGTCAAAATCCATTTGATCTGTGAAGAAAATTCTTTCAGTGGATAACTATTAAATCTATTCACATTTTTTTCATTGTATGTATTTTTCTACCCAAAATAAAAGTAAAACTGCTATTCATTTTCGTTCATATATTTTTCTGTTTTTTCTTTCTTTGCTTCTCTTTAGGTGTGTACGAGTGTGTCCTTGAGTTTATGAGATTCTTATAAACACACAAAATTAAAATGGGGATAAATTGATTTTTTACATAATTTGTAACATATAGAAATTATTTTCAAAGACTATGCCAAGTGTAAACTGTGATATCGGTCAACGGTGGTTCTATTGGCGATATAAAAAAACGTCTAAACAAAGCCAAACCGTCCATTGCGACATTAAAATGCTGGGAAGCAAACCGTCTCAATTATTGACTTCCAGCAGACTCTGTTGGTGGCTGTTCTAATGGGCCACTTCCATGTAAACCCTGCAGCAGTAAAATCTTGCATTGTTAATGTGTACCATGAGACCTTCCAAGTTCCATAGAGTATCCATTTTCGGTTGCGTATTGTCCATATGTGGAAAGGTTAATAAAGCTCATTGTTGATGATAGCCAAGTTTCTGAATAAAATTTAATGTACCAATATTTGTCATTAAACGTTCAAGTAAAAAATTCTTGAAATCAGTGCATTGTTTTACCTAATTCTCATTACAGAATGCCCTAGAATGTGCGATTTGCCATGAAAGAACCCACTTTCACTAAACACTAACCGTCTGTTTGACATTGAAAATGGCCAACTATCAAATATATCTCCCTTAAAGATATTCTCCTGGAATAATGGTCTGCTCACTTTAGTGTCCATTCGAGATGTTTTATGGAACAAAATTGTATTTAAATACATACTTTTAAAATACAAACTTTGTTTCATGTTTTATTAAGTCCAAATTTGTTAATTTTTTTTAACTTTTTTATAGAAGAAAAATCCGACAGAAAACTATAAAGAATTTAACCATCCTTTGTGAAAAGTGATTTTTGCTCAATTTAACAACGAATGCGGTCAGAATTTTATGACTACCCCATTTTGTCAGCACTGTTCTTATTTCTATTAAATATCGTTGTTATACTGAAAACAATTGTTTTAGTTTTAATAAAATACTTTTTTATATTGACAACACAACTTTATTATATTGACACCATGTTGTTGTCGTTTTGAAAACGTATTACAATCATGCTGAAAATTGCAAATTAAAGTGAAAATTTTATTTTTACATTTTAAATTCTTAAATACTTTTGGCATTATTTTGAAGAACTATATTCGGCTAAGTGACATGAAGATGATTAATCGGATTCTTAAGACATTAGCGGAGTTCAGTGTTTGGTGCATAATATCTTAGCATTTTAAAGATATTTAAACTAAACATTGTCCCCCGTATTTATAAACGTTTATTAAATTTAACAAACGTTTATTAAGGAAAATTCTCATAGAAAATTTATTTTGTAAACCTTTATTAAATTTAAAATTTTTTTAAAAATACGGGGGTGTGTGTTTTGTTATTGGATTAAACAAAAGAGCTACGATATTTTATATGTACGTCATCGTTTTAACTTTCGCAAGACCGTTTGCACCAATTATCAAACTCCGTCAATGTATTTTGACAACGTGTTGTTTTTAATTTGACAACACCATATTTTTGACTTGACAAAATGTTTTTATTGATTTCGAAAAATATTGTGTTTTGGAGGTTTCAGTTTTGGATTTTAAATTATTTTTTTTTTATTTATTTCGTTCTATGTTTGATAATGTACACATGATTGCATTGAAAATTTTTTTAATTTCTACAAATTTTTGTTTGATTTTTATTTTAACCAACAAAAATGTTGACAACTATTTAAAAATATAATATACGCTTGGTTTTTGGTTTCAAGTATTCATAATTTTGTATGAAATATTTAACGCTCTTTAATGTTGTCGTTTTTTTGCATTTTTTTATTTGATATGTGATATGTAAAATATAAGAACAACAACAACAAAAAACACATACAGTCTGTTTTTGGACGTACAACAATAAGAAAGATGATAAAATAGCTTGGCGAGGCTTGTTAAAAAAAAAAACAAAAGCAGTGGTAGGTAAAAAAACGTTTCACTCTTTTTAAACAACAGAAGCAACCACAACATTAGAAGAAACAGAATACGTTTTTGGTTTGTTTCAAAGTTGGTAAAAAAGAATGAAAAACAAAATCCCGTATTTAATTTTTTAAAACTGTTTAGTGAAATACCTACATCAAATACAAAAATGAAATGATGACGAAAAACATGTCGAGTCGGTCTGCTGCCAAGGAAAGGATACAGCAACAGTGAGTGAAGAAGAAGAACATTGTGTGTATAAACAAGACTTGGTTCAAAAATTATTCCAACAAAAAAATGTGTCTCAAAGCCAGCCGCGCCGCTCTGCTCTGCCTTCCTTCATCTTCTTCTACAGTGCTTGCTTGTGTGCGCGTCATTGCTTGTGCAAAAACTTTTTTGTTTGATTCAGCAAAATTATTTATTTGAAATTTTTATGATTTTCAGTAAACTATTTGTTAAATTTTTTGTTTGAAAAAATCAGGGTTTTTTTTCAATAAACGACACGCAATAAAATTGTTTGAATATGCAAATTTGTTTGTAGGACCGATTTCAGACAAAAAATGTTTTGATTTTATAAATTTTTTGTTTGAATTGGAAATATAATTTTTTCTGTGTAAGACAACAACATGTCTTGTACGAAAAGTTTTCCTCATATAAAGTAATAGAACCAGATAGAATCAGCCAATACCCCCACAAAATCCAGTCACATGACAGGTTTTGTGTCAACTACCTTCCGTCTAGAGTAACTGCACTTTACACACATTAACACCAGTTGAATGATATGCCTTGTTTTCACCTATTATATTTTGTTCCTTTTTAAATTTTAATGCTTGTACTTTTTTCTGCTTTTTAAAATCAAACATTGGTTCTGTTAAAACTTATGAAAACAGTCGGCAGTCGTGTGCTAAGTTTTCTTCTGCTTTTGATAAGTTAAAAAATCAAAATCACAAGCAGTGTCTTTGCTTTTGAAAGTTATTAGAAGTCACAGTCGTAAAAGAAGGCGATCTCTTAGTTTTATACATTTTAAGCAGAAAAATATTTTCTTTTCTCTTCTTTATTTTTTTACATTTATACATTATCATACACATGTTTATTTTTATTGTTGTTTTTTACAATTTTTGAAGTGAGTTTCGTTAACATTCGTGTGTGTGTGAAGATCACGAAATATGCTCGGCCGCTGGGGACATTCGTGTAAAACACGAGAAGTAAAATCAACTGATTGCAGTTGCCTTTAGGTTATAATTTGCAAATACAAAAAGTTTTTTTTCTGCGACTGTTTGCGATTAACAAAAGCAAAGAGACTAATTGTACTTTTACTTGCGAAACTGTTCAAAAGAAAAGAAAATCAAAATCACAATTTTTAAAACAACTGCTGGCAAAAGTTTCGTTCAACTGTCCGTTTTCGTTTTGTGATTTTGCTATGACTGAAACTGTTGTTGATCTCAGAAGCACAAGCAAAAGTCAAATCAAAAAAAAAATGAAAGCTATTGCAGTTTTTTAAACACTGATAAGGGATAAGAGCTTTTACAACAATTAACAAAAACTTTCCGCGGGGCTATATTCCTCAATCATATTAAAAAAAAAAAAATAAATTAAAAAATAATGTTGCGAAATTTAATTAAGCGTATTGTTTTGGAAAGCTCAGCCCTTAACGAGTTTGTACTGTATTTTGTGCCTTGTGTCTTCAATTATAATAATCGATATGACAGGGTTCTTTCTGGTTTGTAATTATTTTTTTTCTTTTATTTTTCTCAACTGCGTAGGATGTATAAAACATATTACATAGATGTCAGCAAACAAACTATTAAATATTGCTGTCACTGCCAACGAACAGATAAAAATGAATGGGAATCATAAATACAAAATGCGAATGAATTGTATTTATTATGTATTCAATATTTATATGAATAAATATATTAGATTCTATTCAAAGCAAAAATCGAAGACAAATAGGAGTCACATAGAGAAATAAATTATGCGTAACAGTGGGATATATTTCACATTTTAAACATTTTTTTTTGCTTGGAAAGAATATAAAACTAATCAAACTTATACGATTTATTTTATGCTTAATTTAAAAAATTATTTTGTTAAACATATTTTTTTTAAATATTACTTTTGGTAATTTTTGTGCTAAAGGTGTCAAAAGGATTCGAAAAAGAAACATAGAATAAGCCCCAACGAATATAGTATATAGTCTCTAACACAGTAAACGTTCACTAGATCAGCTTTTAGTTAAAGTTTTTATTTATGTTCTTATTCCGTTACCATGCTCTGTAACTTTAGTGAGAACTTCTCGCATCGAAAAGATGTAAAACAAAATATTCCATTGTTTCTCGAACAGTGAGAAAAAACTGTGTCTGTAACTCATGTCGAAAACTATCAAAAGAGATTAGGTCGTTACGTGGCGACGGTGGCCAAAAATTACTTAAATTGAAATATTTTTAACAACGGCGGCGAAAACAAAACCGTCGGCTACACCAAATAATGTAAAGTACAACTTAAATGTTTGTTGTTTGCAAACGAGCTTTAAAAAAAATTCGTATATTTTATAAAAATGTTAAAAGCAAAATAATTAAACAATAAAAAATGTGCCAAGAACAAAATATTATTATTATTATTATTCTTTGCCTTTTGCATTTTTATTTGTAAGTTTATTTGGCAGTTCAAAGCGGGAACTTTTCTCACAAAAATGTTACAGACACACTTTTTCTGTAAATTGCCGAATAATTTTCTTACATGACAGTTTAGTGAGAAAGACAGCTGTTTGTTTCGTTATATGGCATTTTGTTTAATTTCACACATTTCAATCGAAAAGTTTCTTGACGCGAGAGTTAGTCTGCTTTCACACGTTTCATCTTTTGATGCTCAACTCTTATGTTTTTAGATGAGAGAAGAAAGAAGAAAGGGGGTTGGTACAGAGATGCCTGTACTCGGTCAGTACGCTTTGTGTTTTTATTCGTTGGTATATGCACGACGATGGCTGCATGTAATTTTTTTCTTTTCTTTTTCTCTTTGATTCTCTGTTAATAAAATTGTTGTTATTTTGAACAGAAAAAAGTTGAAACCAATTGCTGCATGTGATTATATTGGCATCTTTAAAAGGGAATTGAAAAGAAGTTGAGCATCAAAAGATGAAACGTGTAAATTCAGACTAACAGACCGTGGGCACAGGTCTAAGTTCCTTATTCAGACCAAGCTGTTTTCTGGTTTATGTTCTAGTTAAGTTCTTTTTAAGGTTTTAGTTTATATTTTTGTTAAAAAATAACAATAATAAAAGTACTGTATACTTTTCAAAAATAATTATGTAGTACAAAAAGCCGATTTTTTATACAAAGCAAGAAAAAGGTTAAGTCGAGGAAGCCCGAGCATATACCATCCACAAATCATCTTCATCTTACATAATTTGTTGCAGTTATTTTTTCGCGTCTTTCTATGTAGGATTTCACTGTCCTAGTTCTTGGAGTATTATTCCATTCAGTATCGTTAATTTGCCTTGTAGCATTTTCGTTAATCCGTTGTAAATCCAGCTAAGAAGATGATTGGTCTGCTTTAGCAGGTCTTAGGATAATGGGTCTGCCATCTGTCGTTGCCTTAAAACAACGAACTCATTGTTTTTGATGTAATGGTAGGGAACCTTGCTTATCTTTGATTTCTACCTTTTGACGAGGTGGTGGCGGATGGCTGACCTTTGCTATGATCTTATCCTCTTTTTCAGGGGAGAGTTGGTCAGGGGCTTTTCGAATGGATTGTTCGGAGGGGGGTTGAAGACACTTGATTTCTTAAATCTAGAAAACGATGATGAAAAAGGGATCGAATATGGGATGCTTGGTTTTGCAGGCAAGCACTTTAAACAGTACACCACTCCACCACACTATACACCACAGACAAATGTTCGAAAATTTACCCCATTTGTGACCCAAGGGCAAACATGTTTTTGCTTGTTGTCAGGTCATGATTCATATAAGAAGATTTTGTGACAATTATTCTCTAAAAATTTAAGGATATTATTATGATTTAGTTATCGTTGCCCTATTTTATATTAATACCAAAATCAATAAGAAAGTAATGGCATTAAAAGCTATTTTCGTGAGTGTTATTTTTGTGAGAGATATGGTCAAATATGGATTAATTCTAAGTAAATTTGTTAAGATGATTAAGTTTGGCAAATAATATTTTGGACCAAAGTAAAATTAAATACCAACAA
The DNA here is from genome assembly GCA_963931875.1 of Pollenia griseotomentosa. Lineage (NCBI taxonomy): Eukaryota > Metazoa > Arthropoda > Insecta > Diptera > Polleniidae > Pollenia > Pollenia griseotomentosa. The sequence continues at coordinate 223,541,319 of OZ007560.1, forward strand.
ACGGTTTATGGGCACATATTCCGTTGCTTGAGGGCCATTTGAAATGAGGGATTTATTCTTACTTTTTTCAATAGGCTTTGTCCTTCTCACAATTAAAACGCATATACTGAATTTTATCAAATAATCTCAAAAATTACGATCTGTTCTTTGCAAGATTTAAATGAACAATCAGCCAGCCGGACGGACATCGTTACGTCGATTCAAATAGTGATTCTAGGTCGGTCGGTACAATAGCCTCATAAATATGGTGGTGCGGGTACAAATATTTTTTCACTTAAAATGAAGTACACAATAATAAATTCGCTTAAGTAATCGAGGTTTCTTGAACTTAACAATATCGGAAGTAAAATTCCAAAAAATTACAGAGATGCGGTACAGGTTCTAGTTCAGCATCTATTTCAATTTCTTATTAAGGGTTTGGTTAAGTTCTATACTACGTAATAGTTTAATTTAATTTCTTGTTCAGATTATCGTTTATGTTCCGGCCTAGGCTCTACTTCAGCTTCTGGCTAAGTAAAATTCAGGTGATAAGTTCTACTTTAGAATTTTTGTTCGATTAATCGAATAATTTTAGACGATTAATTGTTTAAATAATTTTAAATTGCTAATTTCGATTAAAGAATTATTCGAAGAATTTATACCGATTAATCGAATAATAATAATATATAATATTTCTGTTAAATGTATAATTTTTTAAAGTTTTAAGTCGAATAAGCAAACCAAATGTATGTGCCCGTTGAAATTAAAAAACAGTCATGTTTAGTGAGTAATTTAGCTTATATTTTTGTTAAACACAACTTACTTATTCATTTCCAAAAGAAAAAACGACAAAGTTATTTGGTTATTTGGTTTAACCAATTGATAAATAAAGTAGGCCTGGTGTTAACTCAAAGATTTATATTAATTTATCGGGTATGTACTATAGATACTTAAAGAATGAAGTAGATAAAATGGAATATTTTTATGGACTTTCATAACAGGGTAGTTTTTAAAATTTGCTCGATTTTAAATCCACTTCGTTTCGATTTCTAGAACACGCCCGTATTTTTAGCAAAATAGCTCATGCGTTTCTCTCTTTAGAATGAGTTTGGTTTAAAAATATTGTTCGAAGGATAAATCTAATAATGCTAAATGTAACAAATTTCCAAAAATTTATTAACGTAAATGTTCTTCAACAACTATACTAATTTACCACTTACGCAGTGACCATAACATAGTACTTGAAGAAAATGCTCCACCAACAAAATCAAACAGGACTACAAGTGGTCCAATGAATAAATATTTTAAGCAAGATACTTCGATCGATTCTCTAGAGGAAATTTTTTGCAGAAGCATAGCAGAGATTGAAATGTCCTTTAAAAGTTTCAAAAAATCCAAAGTTTTATTGACTCTTTTAAAATCTAAGTGCCCGAAAGTGAAGCAACAATTTGGAGCTACATTGACAAGTTTTATTTAAAAAAGAATGTTTATTTACTCAAGTACTCATTTTTTCTAAAATTATCGAAAGAAATCTCGTAGAGTATAAAATTTCTGTATTAAGAATTATTCGATTAATCGATTAATTTTGAAATTTTATTCGTTTAATCAAATAAGCTAAAAATGCAAAATATTTTTTTAATGATTTTTTTTAATTTATTTACTTAACTATCATCATTACACATTAAAATAAAATATTAAAATAATTAAAATTTACAAGTTTGAGGTATTAGTTACTAAAAGTATTGCAGCAAATATTGAATTATTTTATGTATTACGAGAAATATACAATTATCGATAATATTTCTTGTTAGGTTAAAAAGATAGAAAAAATACATACAAAAACATGCGTACATACATGCCAAATATCGATTAATCCTTTAATCAAACAAAAAAGAACCCCGATTAATTGAACACCCTAATTGTGACACTTATGTTAAGGTTCAAAATATTTCAAGCCATTGTTCAACTTCTAGTTTAACTGCATGTTTTCCAAAATAAAAACTTAAACATACTGGTTCCAGGCCCACCGTTTAGTACAACCAGCGACTTGGAATCACTTTTTTAATTCATTTTATGATATCTGTCCGTCCGGCTGGCTGGCTTACTTACCTTGCGTGCAAAAAACATGTCGCAATTTATGAGATAATACTTACGTTCAAATTAAAACAAGGACCAAGCCTTTTAAAAATGATAAGAATCGGTATATAATTTCACATAGCCGCCATACAAGCTACGCTCTCTTTAAAATAAGCTTGGCTTAAAAATACTGTTCGCGATCGCTGTCTGGCAGATCTCGCCCCTATCAAGTTCGTGCATATATGCAAATCAAAAATTTTTGATAATGTAGCGGTAACGGTCTCCAATGCCGCCAGGTGATTTGTCCGATGATGCTAACTAGCAGCGTGTTAGTCGCACCAAACGGTGCGTTTAACATATACATTGACATACATTTTACCGACCATTACTCTTCTAATAGCTACGATGTCACTAAAAAATATTGTGCTGGGATCATATAGATGAAGAAGAATTACAAAGAATTTCTAAATGAGCCTTGACATCGTTAAATAATTTTTTTTGTTTGACTCATGGGTCCCAAATAGGCTACACTCACGAAAATTTGTTTATAAGTATTGCGGTGTAGGGCATTATATATATTCGTGCTTCACTGACTACTTGTTCTTACTTGCTCATTTTCAAATCTTACAAGTAGATGTACCTTAAATATGTATACATTCAAATAAGTATTTGAATACATTAAGGAATAAAATCCTCACTAATAATCATTAAACTACGTGTGATAAATATGCAATGGGATGAATAGTTACAACTTTTGTAATATTTATTTAATATCATGTCTGGTTTATAAAAACTTTTATAAAGATCCGTACATAAATATTGCCTTACAACCAATTGCAACAAAAAATCTAAAGCAAACAATAAAATAGTCCAGAATAAAACACGCAAAAGTTAATTAATTCAGAGCAACTTGCAAAAAACATGAGAATCAATAGGATAAAACCTCAGGAAGTTTGAATGGAATAGAATTAAGTTAAATAACTTCTACATAGTTATTAACACAAATTTAATGCAAAAGAACTTTGAATTGTTAAAAGAATAGATTATTTGCTATTAAGTTAAGCTATAAAATATTTTTAGGAGTAGACGATAGTTAAATTAATTTTGTAGGTAGAATTATATTAAATAGATTTTGTTGTTTTTTTTCCAAAAATTTATGCATATTTTTGGTTGTTTGCACCATATGGGTCAGAAAATATGGCAAAGTTTACTTGTACAGAAAAGGGTGTTCGAATTAAAAACTTACCAAATCAGGTTTTTATTCTATAAGCGTATAAAAAATGGTTTCAGAACTTGATTTCACGAATTTGCTACAAGCAGCCAAATTTACTAGACTGATTCAAACGTGTATATTTATTTCGTGGCTTATATAGATATAACAATTTCTGTTCCTAGTTTAACAAGGATTCCAGTCCATCCCTTTTGGCCTATCCAGGAAAAAACCCTTAGCCAGGGAATAACGGACATCGACAGAGGAAGACTACTGAAGATTTCTAATCATGAATAAGTTTCTTAAATATTTTGAAATGTCAAGAGACCTGCTTGATTCACGGCTAGTAAAACGCATGAAATACGCGACAAGACATGAAGCCATAATATTTCCTCACGGCAGAGCTCTATCACAGGTTACAACAACAGATAAAAACTCACTAAATTGTTGCCCCGTCCGAAAAAGAAATTTTAAAATCTTTGCGCCGTCTGACTAACATTTGTTTCTGGCGATTGAGAGCGCTTTCACTAAAATGCGTTTTACTTCAGAGCAGGGTATTTGAAATTGGCTTAATTCGATTTTAGCCTTAATAAATAAGCAACTCTTTTAACCCGGAATCCAGAAAGTTGCTACAAGGTCATATCCAACGATGGAGTAAATTTATAATGTACCAATATTACACAATAAAAACCTCCAGGGGTTTGTAGGGAAACATTAAAAAGATATTCCATTTATTGGCATTAAGTCCTCTGGGGAAATCAAGTACATTCAATAACTGGAATTCGGCAGAGTTCAATGTTGACAGATATTCTGACATCGCGGCTGAACAGTGATCCTACCTTGTAAATCCCACGGGTCTCAGTAGCCACCTGTAGCGTTGTACCGGTCTGCCTATTGACTAACGCCCCTTCGGGTATTATATGGGTGTTGTGGATTATACCCATTAGCCGCGGGGAGGAAGATTTGATTTTTCACAATTTTTGGAAAGTTCGGCATGCTGGCGGATCTTTCTTGGGGCTGTTTTTATTTAAGTAGATGCTGGCCAGTTAGCGACTCTTGGGACTCTAAACGCGCGATAAAAACGGGTTAATTTAAAAAAAATGTATTGCAGCCCTTATGACACTACATTTTTAATGCATTGCTCAAGTTTTGGTGAACAGTACAAATATAATGTAATAGAAAAATTTAGCAAGTGCAAAGAGTTAAGCTGTATTATGATAAATGGCAAACTGTCAAAAATGTTACTAAAGTTATCGATAAAAAATTAAGTAATGTCAAAAAAAAAAAAAATGTAAAAATGTTTAAATTATAATTGACATTTCACGCTTGAAATATTACAAGTGTTGCTAAATCAGCGGTTTATGGGCAAATTTAGCGATTTACCGCATTTTGTTTGTTTTGTTTTTATGTTTCTCATAGACAAAAAGTTGACAACATTTCATAAAAAAAAAACAGAAGTAAGGAAAAACATGTAAAATCAATTAAAAATGGATAATCTTTCGAAAAAAGCAAATTTCGAACTACCAAAGGTTAAAATACAATTTGGTTTAAGGATTGATGTTTGACTATTGACGTCAGCAGTCATCGATGGCTGCGAGTGTAAGACGGCAAATCCCTCTAAGGAGATCGAGTGGTTGTGATAGAAACATGTCAGGGTAACCAGCCGCCTGGGTTCGATTCTCAGGTCAGTCAAGAAAGAAAAATTATCAATAACAATTTTAATTAATTTTCATGTTGTAAAACTCCTTTCTTTATTAAAATAATTTAATGAAAAATTAAATTTGATGAACTTAAGCCTGATTAAAAATATTAAAATTTGGATTAAAACCATAATAAAAGAAAACAACTTTGCTTACATTTTTGCTCTTTCTAACGTTTACTGTTTGTTTCTATTAATTCAATTGGGCTATTCACAAGGTATGACTACCTTGTTGTAAAGTCATACGCTTAAAATAATTACAAGAAATATATATGACTGTTGTGGCCAAGCGCTTATAGTTTATATTTCTAATGTACAGTTACGACGAAATAATGAGCACAGCATTAAAATTTTTTTTAAACAATTGTAAAATATTATTTAGGATATTATGACGATATGACTTGATAGCACACCTTGTGAATATCCCAAATGAATAAAAAATTTTGTGTCATAAGGGCTTGAGTAAAGAATAACTTAACAATCAATACAATCAAGGTAGTCGTACAACTGAAGCTTAAAGAAACACTTGAACTTATTTTTAAAGTCCTCTCAACTTTTGAGTGTTCCTCTCTTGCGACTTAACACTGAAACTGCTACCTATGTGTGTTGGTGACCCAGTGGTTAAGACCGCCATTCGATTAGGCCAACCCAGCAGGGTCTCATGTAAAAATTTTCTACTCAATTTGCAATAACTGCTCAAAATTTGTCAAGATTCTCTCATTCGAATGCTTCGAACTAAAAAATCTATTTGTGTCTTTTAGTGATTTTTATCGTTTTTGTTCGTATAATTTAAAGGGTGTTTTTTTAGGTGTATAGAACTTCCGTTAGGAATAAAAGCTAAACTAGCTATTATAGTCATGAAGTGTGCTTATCTTTCTTCGGTTTACTTTGGCAAATCACCATGCAAAAATTTTATTTTCAAAATTCGCGCTATTTGCCAAACATTTCGTGAAGTTTACGTCCATCTAAGCAGGTAACCCGCAATACTACAGATCGATTCATGATCACATTTTCTTTTTTAGATAATATCCATCCAAGAGAGTATGCAGATGTGAGTGTGACAGAGGACTCTAATTTATCGATCTGACGCTGTTCTCACCCACCCGGCTTCAGCCCGACTACTATTTGGAAAATTTTGGGGAACGATTTTGGACTACATCCATATAAGATCCAACTAGGCAAGAATCAGAGCGAGCTGGCCAACAATTGTGCTGTGTGTTCGGTCAACCATCAATTTGTTGAGCCGAACTTTTGGTCACCGAATTTTCTTAAGAAATGGACCCATGATTTGGCCGCCTTGTTCGTGTTATTTGACACCATTAAGCTACTTTTTGCTCGTGTAGGGCAAATCTCTGGTATATAATGATTAACCAGCAACGATTAATATTAAGAAGCCAACATTCGACGCATTTTTGACGAAACAAGACTGGGTATTCTCGAAAAAGTGTTGCATAACTGCAACGACAGGATGACGTTCATAAGGAGCATTTGCAGAGGCCATGTGCCAGAAATTATTTTCAAACATTAAATGCCATGTATTTTGTGAGCTAAGAAGCCAAAATTTTGGCCATTCCATTGAAGTTGTTGTGTTTTATTTTTAACAAAATCTCTATACCTGTTAAAAACCACTTCTTTAATTTAAAAATTACTATGTTATATTTGTCTTCTAATGACCATGGGAATTTAATATTGCTTTAGGCTCTTTAGTTATCATTCGGCTATATTTATTAATTTTCCAGTATGCATACAAATATAAATAATTTACAACTAAATGTTAGTACTTAAGAACTTGTATTAGTTTCAAAATTGTATTATTTCCTATTTTGTGTTTTTCTATAGAAATATAAATAAAATAAATTACGATAGTGACACTTGACAAATAGCCTTAATTTGCTTTATGCAAGTTTTAAAGTTGGGTCAAAAGTTCAAAACTGTTTGTAGTTTTGCGAATAACAAAACTTTAAGTTGTATTTACATGCTTTACATTGCATGTATGGAAATTTATAATAGTGTAAACAAGTAACAAGGAAATGTAAAAGTTTTCTTTGCTGCAAAAACTTTTATTCTTCTCTTAACAGAGCGTACATTTATCAGAATATATAAAAAAGGAAAACGTAAAAAAAGTTAGTGTGGCATAAAAATAAGTTTATGAATAAAACTTTTTTTAGCAAAAAAAAAAACTACTTGAAAGTTTTTAATAAAGTTAAAGATAAATTCGTAAACGCGAGGAATATATTTTATTTCGTTTAGGTAAATTGTATTTTATTATACAAACATTTATTTCTTTTAGAAATTAACCAAACAAGGAAGTTAGAATCATAGTCATCATAATTATAATGGAATTCCACATGGATAAACCAACTACCGTTTTTCCTGGTGCAATACTTGTTATACCCTCCACTGCGAGTGGAGAATGAATGGGTATACTAAGTTTGCCATGTCGTGTGAAAATCTTAAGAGCGCAAATAAGATTGGCGTAATTCTAAGTATATTTATCCATAACTGTTTTTCTCTACGTCTGTTAAAAACACTACTACTTCCGAAGGACTAAACAGAAAGGAACAATTTTTATGTTTTCAGAGTATTTTCTATTTAGAACAACTTTAATACAGCTTAAATCTTAATGAATAATAACGCTGTTAGTTCCGATTTTGTAAAGATTGCTTAAAAGCTGATTACAGAACCAAAAATCCACTCCTTTAAAATTCCAATTCTCGTTGAGGGTATCAGAGATTCGGCACAGCTGAATATGGATTCTTCTTTATTTTTTTATTTTAATTTTTTTTTTTTTTTTTTGTTGAACAAATGCATTTGTATTATTAATGATTTGATAAAATAAATTAAGTGCTTTTTGTAGTTAGTTATCTGCTATTATTATAAACAATTTCTACATGAAACACCAAATTAATTTAGATATTTTGGGTGACTCGGTAGGCTAGTTTGTAGTAAGATAGTCTATCAGTGCGGGGCTTGCGGGTTCGATTCCCGCCAGAGACTCTGGTCTGTTTCACTACAACGGGCTAAAGGTCTACGTTACTATTGCTCGCTTAATTAAGTTAGAATACAATTTGTAATTGTTTTTGTAACTCTTATTAAATAAAATAAATAGTTTAGATATTTTTGTTAAATTAGTACATGTGTAACATTTAAGCTGCAGCTAATGTTCCTTAAGCTACGGTCACACTTAATAAACATTTGACCAAATAAGCATAACCACTACTTTTGTTAAGAATCCGTGAGATTTAACATAGTCTTAACATCAAAAAATAAAACTAATTATACTTCTAGACATAGCAAAAAACTGTTTTATGTAAGATGTGGTATTTTAATTAAAATAAATATTGAAATTAAAGAGAATTATATTTTAGTTTGCCTGTTGGTCACGTTTTTCTCGTCAAATATTTGACAAGTGTGCCCGTAGCTTTAGGCATCTATTTTTTATAAAGGGTGCTTTTTTAAGTTCAACAGAACCGAAGAAAGGGTTAACTGTCATACTGCGTTAATTTTTTGACATTTACGAGAAGTACTGTACCCTGGCAAATCACCATGCATAAACTCACGCTAGAACAACGCTACCAATTTAACTTTAAATATCAGTAGTCGATACACGCAACTCAAAGGTGTATACTTGTGTTATGCGATTATGAGGATTTTTTCTTCACGGGGTTGTTATTAAGTAAGACAATTACGCAGCAGATCCTATAGACTCTATTATTTCTAAAAAAAAAAACTAAAAAGTTATAGTCGATCAAGGCTGACCATTTAATACACTTCACCACAGTATATAATGTAAAATTTTTGAAGATGAACTCAATTGGGGACCCATGGCCAATCATGGACCCGGCATTACAAAATTATCTTATCAGGTTGAGGTTCATGCAAGAGTTCTTTGTGCCGAATATTATGTAAATATAAAATTCAATATGAGTTGTGTTCGTGTTAAATCGATTTTGGAAAAGGGGTTAATATAGGGCCTATGTTAAGTTTCGGACCAACCAGTACAAAATTTTGCCACGAAATTATGGGAGAGAAAAAGCAAAACTCCGTAGAGGTCTGAGGCCATATGCCAAAGTAGATAAAAAGAAGGAGGTGAGGTTTTTTTGTCTTGCAAAATTTTGCTGTTATAAAAAATTTTGTTCGCCTTATTTTATATCAATACCAACATTTATAAGTAAGTTTTGCTATTTAAGATTTTTTTCGAGAATGGAATTTATATTAGATATAATCGTTAAATATGGACGGATTTAAAAAAAAATATTGTTAAGTCGATCTATGGTTAAACTAATTTTGACCGAATTTGATAAAAATACGATCATAAGATGGTTTATGTGCGCAAAGACTTTACTCCGGAAAGAAGTCTGTGTGGGGGCCATGTTAAACTATTCACCAATACCAACCGTTTTCGGTAGCATTCGTCCTATTTTAACTTACACATGTACCCAATTTCATCAAATAATCTTCATAATTTAGGCCTATGTATTATTTGCGCATAAATTTACATGCACAGAAAACCAGCCATATGGCCGCAGGGATGCTCTGACAGAATCGATCAGTAAGAATCGACAAGTAAGCTAAAAAAAGATATAAATTGTTATTATACCCTCTCCACTATTGTTCTGAGGGAGAAAAAAAGGCACCGTTTGGTGCGGCTAACACGCTGCTAGTGAGCATCATCGGACAAATCGCCTGGCGGCATTGAAGACCGTTACCGCTACATTATCAATAATTTTTGATTTGCATATATGCACGACCTTGATAGGGGCGAGATCTGCCAGACAGCGATCGCGAACAGTATTTTTAAGCCAAGCTTATTTTAAAGAGAGCGTAGCTTGTATGGCGGCTATGTGAAATTATATACCGATTCTTATCATTTTAAAAAGGCTGGGTTCTTGTTTTAATTTGAACGTAAGTATTATCTCATAAATTGTGACATGTTTTTTGCATGCAAGGTATATAAGCCAGCCAGCCGGACGGACAGATATCATAAAATGGATTAAAAAAGTGATTCCAAGTCGATGGATGTACTAAACGGTGGGTCTGGAACCAGTATGCTTAAGTTTTTATTTTGAAAACATGCAGTTAAACTAGAAGTTGAACAATGGCTTGAAGTATTTTGAACCTGAACATAAGTGTCACAATTAGGGTGTTCAATTAATCGGGGTTCTTTTTTGTTTGATTAAAGGATTAATCGATATTTGGCATGTATGTACGCATGTATTTGTATGTATTTTTTCTATCTTTTTACCCTAACAAGAAATATTATCCGTAATTGTATTTTTCTCATAATACATAAAATAATTCAATATTTGCTGCAATACTTTTAGTAACTAATACCTCAAACTTGTAAATTATAATTATTTTAATATTTTATTTTAATGTGTAATGATGATAGTTAAGTAAATAAATTAAAGAAAAATCATTAAAAAAATATTTGGCATTTTTAGCTTATTCGATTATTCGATTAAACGAATAAAATTTAAAAATTAATCGATTAATCGATTAATTCCTAATACAGAAATTTTATACTCTACGAGATTTCTTTCGAAAATTTTAGAAAAAATTAGTACTTAAGTAAATAACATTATTTTTTAAATTTAGATTTTAAAACAGTGAATATTACTTTGGATTTTTTGAAACTTTTCAAGGACATTTCATCCTCTGCTGTGCTTCTGCAAATAATTTCCTCTAGAGAATCGATCGAAGTATATTGTTTTAAATATTTAATCATTGGACCACTTGTAGCCCCTTTGATTTTGTTGGTTGAGAATCTTCTAAAAGTACTATGTTATGCTCACTGCGTAAGTGGTAAATTAGTGAAGTTGTTGAAGATCATTAACGTTAATACATTTTTGGACACATGTTACATTTAGCATTATTAGATTTATCCTTCGTACAATATTTGTAAGACAAACTCATTTTAAAACGAATGAACACTTTTATTAAAAAAATACTGCCTGCCGTGTTTTAGAAATCAAAATAAAGTGGAATAAAAATCGAGCAAATTTTGAAAAAGAGCCCGTAATGAAAGTTCATAAAAATATTTCATTTTATCTACTTCATTCTTTTAGTATCTATTATTTTTACTAGAACAATACTTAAAGCCGCATAAAACTACGGTCATTTTGTAAATAATTGAATTAAAATTATCGTCCGATTTCAATTTCACTTCATTTCGATTTCTAGAACATATCCGAGCCACGTTGTATACAGATGTATTAAAGATTAACGTGATTAACTATCATGGCTAGCCTTTACTCACAGTGGTCTTAGCTTCAGGAAGAAACAATTAACATACTGTAGCTCGTTTCTGTATTTCTCGCATCGTAAAATTTCTTACATGAAGTGTGAAACAAAAAATTCCATCGTTTCTCGATTTATGAGATAAAAGTGTTTCTGTATTTGAATGCGAAAACAGACACAACAAATTCTGTTTATACTGGAATATTTCCAGTAATAAAGTGTCAAATAAAAGCGAAACGTCAACAAAAGAAATAAATATAATAAAAACAGGGCTGCCAGATTTGACGAGTTATCGTCATCTTGACGATTTTTTGTTCCGATATTAACAAAGTGACGTTTTGATGATTTTTTCTAAAAAAGTGACGAAAGCAAAAACAAAATCAAAAATATTTTATAATTTTGTTGTTACTTTCTACATATAGAAATTCATCTTGAATTTTTAAATTTCAAACACTTCTATTTTGTGGCGTTGAAAATTGAAAAAAAAAATAATATGAATGTCTGTAGAAAGCAACAACAAATTTATAAAATATTTTTGATTTTATTTTTGCTTTTAATGAAATTGTTGGCGTTGCTTTTTACACTATAAGCCCCTTAGTCTTCGAAATAAGATAATTGTAAGTATTTTTATATGTTTGTTTATTAGAAAAAAAAGATATCTTTAGAAACAAGGCTGCCTAAATTTTTATATTTATCCCTATTGTGAAAATTGTCCTCGAAATTGTTTGTTTCTTCCCTAAAAAATGTATCGGCAAAAGCAAAATTTCGAGGGAAAGTAATGGACCGACTTGGCTTATTTTGAACATTTAATACTTCTTATATACATATACAAAATATTGTTACGTTACTGCCTTTCAATAACGTTTTGGTTTATTTCCTTTATAATAAACCGTTTCGAGTTCTTTATTGCAACTTTAATAAAATAAATAAAACACAAACACTTTAAAAACTGTTTACAATTTACTCAACTCTATTTAGTACTAAGTCTTTTTAACAACCGTAATTTATAGCTTTTATTCACAACCAACTATAATTTTCTCAGCGTTATGCGTTATTGACAAAGTCTGAACTAAGAATGATTTTGTTCTGCTACTCGCCGCTAGTATTTATACTGCAATTTGGTTGTCTAGAACATTCGAAATGTTTTTCGAAGGTTCGAGGCTTTTTTTATTCACCACACTTTAATTTGATTTATGGTAGCACTTATGTTTACATAATTTTACCTCTTATACTGAAGAAGCTTTTTTAACGGTAATTTCTAGGGCTTTCTGCACATTGGGATTGAAGTGTACTAAATTATAACAAAAACGATGTAAACTAATAAAATTACTTATGAATACAAGTTAACTAATAAATACAAGATAACTAATAAATTCAACTAATTCTTAACTAATAATTACAACTAATTCTTAACTAAAGTTACTTTCGTAACAATATGATTGATATTTGATATTCTTATCTTATATGTGCACTTTTGTGCCAAAACCATTATTCCGGCAAGAAAGAAATTTGTTTGTCTCCCAGTAAAAACTTTTTCAAAATGGATAGCTTCTTTCACTCGTTATTAAAGGCCAGTTTACACGGTAATACAATGTATTACGACATTGCAAAAAATTTTGTAGAATGAGAAAAATCTTATCATGTAAAAGCAAAATGTATTGAGTAAGAGAGAATACGAATACAAAATCTGACCAGCGGTCGGGAAATGCTTTTTTTCTAAACCATTTTAGAAATTTATGTATTCTCATCACACCAGAGGTGTATTTTAACGGAGTATATTGAAGGTGGTAGCATTTTTATACAATTACAAAAACAACTAAAATCAACTCAGGAATTGTTCATGTTGTTTTTGTAAAAATTTAAAACTGCAACCATTTGTTTTTTTTGTTATTATTTTTGATTTTACTTATACCATCCGTGTAAACATGAATTATACTTACAAAAGATTTTTATTTTTTTTCTTTTAAACACGGAGAGAATTTCGTAATATTTTGATTCTACAAAGTCGTAATACATTGTATTACCGTGTAAACTGGCCTTAAGTAGCTTTCTTCCATAAGAACTTCGATAACTACTTTTTTCGGGATGTATTAAGATAAAAAAATGACTTACTTTTGAATTTGTTCTTTTTGGCACAACCCTTGTAAAATTCATTAGTTTTTCAGTATAATTGTATGTAGTGCTTTTATGTGTTTCTGATTACTAAACATATTATTTTGTAGGCGAAGATTTTCCTGGGTCTTTAACCAGTTTATTTATGAACCGATTTTTTCAATTTTAACTACAAGGTATTCTACTAAGTCTATTTCAGGTAAAAAATAAAAAGATTATAGGAAAAGGTAAATTAAAGATTTATATCTCAATTATTAAATAATAATTATTAAATACCCATGAAATTTAACTATGTTTTTGTTTGATTATTTTTTAATAAAAGTCGAAACAAATTTGTAAAAAATTGATTTTAAATTGCACGATGTTTAAAACAAAAAAGACGATCTTTTTTATTTTTTTCTCAGGAAATTAACGATTTTGACACAAATTTATCTGGCAGCACTGATTAAAACCAAAACAAGAAAAGCCTAACAAAAATTTAAACTAACAAAATATAACAATTGTTTTTATCATATATTTTCCTTCTATTTTTTTATTTATTTAAAAAAAATAGTATATAAACATATTTTAAATTCAAAATATCTACATTTTGTTTTTCTCGCCACCAATTTCCAATGTGACTTATTTTGACAGTTCTTGAAAGAAACTTTTCGCAAAATATTGTTATAGAAAACTTTTTCTCGCATCCTTCCAATAATTGCTGGAAAATTATTTAAATTACAGATAATTCTCGCAAAAAAAGATACAGAAACACTTGTGTGAGAAAAACCATTTTTTGTTTCATTTTTCACTGTTTCTGTCCCGATTCACTGGTTTCATTCGGAAAATTTTACGATGCGAGAAATACAGAAACGGGCTTCTGGTTTCAGTTCAGGTATATAGCTGCCGCGACCAAGCACTTGCTCCCTTGCCTAGAAAAATTAATTAGTTTTTTATCAATTTAAAAAATTAAAAATATAATTTTGTTTTAATTAACATTTAATTTTTTTTGAACTAATCTAATCTAATTAAAATATTAATTAAATAACAAAAAATCTTAATTGATTTTTTTTGTTAGAAAAAAAAAATAGTTTAAATAGTTTTGTAAAATTGTTGTTGGGAATTGTAAAACCAACTTAAAAAAAAAATTTTGTTGGAATTCTTTGATATTTGGCATAACTTTAGTTCTAGTAGATATGAATAAGTGTGCGAAATATTTTTTTCTATGATGTTTATCTGTCGAGTTATGGGGTGGTAAAGTGTTGCCGTTTTCCAAAAAATTTTATTTTTTAAATAATTTTTTCGAACCAAAAATTAATCAAAAAAAATAAATTTAAGTAATTCTTATAGAAAATCGATTGATCTTGAAATAAAAAAAATTAATTTGAAAAAAAAATCTTCACCTGCAAAACCGGAAATGACAAATTTAAATTAAAATTGTTCTAACTTAGTCCTAATTTTTTTTTTTTTTTTTAACCAAAATAAACATATAGTATCCTTATTATACCGTAGAAGTTTAATTGTGTGACAACTACTTATTACTTTAAAATTTATCAAATTTCTTTACACTCGTACATGTGGTTATAGCAATGTTGTACCGTAAAAGACAGGAAAGGAAGAACGAGTTTAAATTTAAATTTTTCTCAAACTTATTTTTGGGAATACAACATTTATTATTAATAAGGTTTTTTTGACGTGCTAAATTCCAAATTTTTATTTTTGACCGATACACTGAAATTTATTGTTGAGGAAAAGCTAGTTTCTATGCGCATTTCACTGGTTGCTTAGGTCAGATCCAACAATTCCAACAAAATTGTTTTATTGGGTTAGATTCCCAGCAGTAGTTCCCAAGGTGCTGAGATAATACTATAGTCAGTCGCGATCTCGAAGATCTAATAGTTTTGAAGAGCTACACAAGATTTGGGTATTGGCTGTACCTTTTTACCTTAAAAGTGAAACGCCAAGATGATAGTGATCTTTAAGACGGGCGAGCCACAAGGCAATAAGTTAAGCAAACAGCAAATTATTAAGAAACATTTTCGTTTATCAAGCCATTTCAACAAACAGCGATTTCTATTAGTAACCATTTACCATTCAAACTCCTTTATTTATTTCAGGTCCCCCTGTATGGCCACAATTTCAAACAATTTCAATTATAATACAGTATCTAAAATGTATAATTTACGAAACTTTTCCAAAAAAAAAAAAATATATATATTAAACAAAATTTTCTATACTTAGACACATATAGATAAATATCAAATGTAAAAATCATAATTCATACTAAGGAAGGGGGGACAACAACAAAACAACAACAGTCAAATTAATAAAAAAAAAAAAACATCTTGATATCTTTATTACATAGACACGTGTTGCAAAATATAACTAAATAAATAAATAAATTGAAGCAACATGAGCTTCAAGCTTTCTAAAAGTATCTATCGAAAATTTAAGGACTGTTTTTTACTTAAATTAAAAAAAATATTTTTCGTCAATTAAAAATCTGTAAATTTGAAACTTGAAGCAGCAGTTCGAAACTTAAACAATAGCAAGTTTCCTTATTTATCAGCGGTTGTTAAAATAAAATTTATTTAAATTGTATTTGAAAGATAACAACAGCACACTTCAGCAATGTAAAGAACTTTGTTTAATTTAAAAGATTTTTTACAACAATTACGAGTAAAAACAAAATAGAAAATGCGTTGTTAAGTGTCACACGCCAATAAATACTTTTCTTATTTTGCGAAGCATTGCCCTGCAGACAAAGTAATTATTATTAAGCTAGAAGTTTTCTAGTTGGAATTTACTTTAAGCTAGTTGTACTTGTGTTTTTAGTTTATTTATATGCGGTTATTTAATAGTTAAAAGTTAGTTTTTTTTTGTATTTATACTGTAAGTACAAACTTAAAATTTTACAATTCCTTTCAATATTTTTTTTTCTAATTTTTGCTTTATAAGCCAAAGCTAAGCAGCTACGAGAGGATGCTTCAATTGTATTTTATAATAATTTTGAACACTTACCAGAGAACGTGAGAGAATTTTATTTCTCTTAATATTGTTACGTTACTGCCTTTCAATAACGTTTTGGTTTATTTCCTTTATAATAAACCGTTTCGAGTTCTTTATTGCAACTTTAATAAAATAAATAAAACACAAACACTTTAAACACTATTTACAATTTACACAACTCTATTTAGTACATACTATGTCTTTTTAACATCCGTAATTTATAGCTTTTATTCACAACCAACTATAATTTTCTCCACGTTATACGTTATCGACAAAGTCTGAACTTAGAATGATCTTATTATGCTAGTCGCCGCTAGTATTTATACTGCAATGTGGTTGTCTAGAACATTCGAAAGGTTTTTCGAAGGTTCGAGGCTTTACTATTCACGACACTTTAATTTGATTTATGGCAGCACTTATGTTTACATAATGTTACCTCTTATACTGAAGCTTTTTTAACGGTAATTTCTAGGGCTTTCTGCACATTGGGATTGAAGTGTACTAAATTATAACAAAAACGATGTAAACTAATAAAATTACCTATGAATACAAGATAACTAATAAATACATGATGACTAATAAATACAAGATAACTAATAATTATAACTAATTCTTAACCAATAATTACAACTAATTCTTAACTAAAGTTACTTTCGTAACAATATTAATAAAGAAGAACTTTCAATTAGCAGACACCAGAAGAATGTTCCGATATGGGTTTCTTCATCATTCTTCTTTGAAAATTTGATGTATTGAACTCAATGTTCGAAAATCAACAGAACAATATTTAGCGTACGGCTCACACACCCAGAAACGATCTCTATTTTCTTAAGTGTTTGTGTAGACGAACACAACCCTTAATACCGTTCGTAACTATTTTCAAAAAAGTAACGAGAATTATATACCGTTCTGTTCTTCGTTATAAAACAGATTAATTGTAGTGGGACTGTAGACATACACTATATTTTAATGTTCTATACAGTGTTCGAAAATTAACAAAACATTATTTAGCGTTCGGCTCACACGCCCAGAAACGATATCTAATTTTTGTAGTGCTTGTGTAGACAAACACACCCCTTAATACCGTTCGTAACTATTTTCAAAAAAGAGCCCAACATAATATAGTGTTCTGTTCTTTGTTAAAAAACAGAACAATTGTAGTGATACTGCAGACAAACATTATAGAGAATATTAATGAGCTGAACCGAACACAATGAAGTTTTTGGTTTAAAAAAAAAATTAAATGTTCTCTTTTTTGTGTTCAAAAGATGACAAACAGGGAAACGTTATTTTTTTATTGATTTACTACACTAACAATTTTAGCGTTTGTGTTTTCCACAAACCTACCGAACCGAATACTGAGGAGCGATATTAGAACACAACTCTTATATCCTTATATCACAACCCTTATATCCATAAACATGTAACGAATTTAATATAGTGTTCTGTTCTTCGTTATAAAACAGAACCATATCTTAATGTTCTATAGTGTTTAATTTTTCCACTGATAAATTAATGAGCAAACAAAAAACGACCACAGCACGAAAAGCTTGTGTTGTGTACATATTTTGTACACAACATATGTACAAAAAGTTTCTAAGCACAACCGAAACGAACGAACTAGCACAACGAAGTTTGTGGTTAAAAAAGCAGCGTAATTTTATGTTCTTATCTTTTTGTTTTTAATGATTTACTACACAACCACTATAAGCGTTTGTGTTTTCCACAAATCTACCGAACTGAACACTTGGGAACGATATTTAATACTTATTTTCAAACACTGATTTAACTTAATAATTTTTTGAAATTGAAATCGGGAATTTTTCTATATTTAATAAACAATTTTATTTTTCAAACATGAACATAAAAAAATGTTGCCAGAAAGCAAAAATGGCTTTACTTTTTTTTTAACATTTTACATTGAAAACCTTTGTAAAAAAATACTTTTTTCCTGTAGTAATAAATCTTTTTTAACTTCTTTTTTAGTGCTATTGCTGTTTCTATAATAAACGTCGTCACGTAAATAAATGTGTAGTCTGTTTTTCATAATCTTTCTAATTGTACGAGTCTCGTAATAACCAGTAATAAACTGTCCTTAAACGGTAACTTGTTAGGTTTTTGCCAAACCTTACTAGTAACTAATGAAACTACAGGGTATTGGTGAAAAGTAAGCGCACATTTATGCGCCACGCAGTAAGACATACAACGATACAGTGAGGTAAGTAAACGAACTTTTAACAAATTTTATTAAAAAAAAAAAAAATACCTTCTAAAGACCCACCGCATTCCCTTACTAAAAACAAAGCAGGTTTTAAAGAGAGAATATTAAAAGAATAACTGAAACAACAAAAATTCCGTGTGTAAAGCAGATTATTACAGCTGGTGTTGTTATTTGCGTAAAAAAAAAGTGCTTTTTGTGTTTTAAATCTATTGCTTCGAAGTGGGAACTCATCTTACTATCGCGCAACTTTTACATTTCTCCCTTACAAACCTGATACGTTGGCAGCTTAAGTTTTTATTGGGACCGAACTTAAAATACAATAAAACAAATTGAAAAATGAATGTAAGACTAAAGCGAATACTTCTAGCAAATAAAAATGAATTAAAAAAAAACAAGAAAAAGTTCTTTATTCGGCTGCGACGAATTTTCGTTAATAGTTCGAATATTTTTCGAATACTTTCTTACAACTGCTTGCAGAGAGCATATCCAGGGTACTTCCACGCATAAGTCTACCATCAATGGAAAAAATAAATATCTGATTTTGGTAGTAAAAATACTTAAGTATGGTGGCAACATTATGTTACTTTAAAGATTTTTAATAGTGGTAACAATTTTTTGATATTTTTTAAAAAATTTGATATTTTTTAAAACAATTAGAATTAAAAAAAAAAAAAATTTTAAGTTTTTTAAACATTTATATTTCTTTTTTCTAAAAAGGGTTTGTTTTGAATTATTTTAGCTTCAATGTTGGTTTCTAACTTATTATTAGTGATTTCGTTAAGGTGTTGTTTATATTCAAAAATAGCGTTTTAACGGGTTCATTAATTACAATTTTGTATCCTTAAATTGTGATTTCAATTCTAATGTTTCATGTAAAACTTTTATACTACACAAAGTGAGTGTAGTGTCGGTCACGTTTTGGGCTGTAGTGTCAGTCACAATTTATTTTACTAATAAATATTTTTTTAAATAACTTACCGCTTTTATTTCAGCATTTTATAATAGTTTGTTTCTTGAACTTTCGATAAAAACACAAATTAAAGTTATTACGAAAGTGCAGAGGAAGATTATTGAAGTTTAAAAACACTCTCGAAAACCGATTGCCTTTTGCATGTAGTGTCGGTCACGTTTATATTTTACTTAATAAATTATATTTCAAAATATCAGTGGTTGCCATTTTTCTCTCTATCGGATAATTGTTGAAATTGCTACATAGCCATGTTTAAATTGATAATTAAAAAAATATTACTAATTTTAATATAAGACCAAATAAAACGCAAATTGTGTCTTGCAACTTGGGTAGCATCATAACATCGACATAGAAGTTCTTCTGATAATGTATCAAATCGCACCATGTGAGCTCGGCAAGCGTTCGGCCAACTAAACAAAGTGTGGAAATCACCATCAATCTCCACCCGCATTAAGATAACAATTTTCAATTCGTGTGTGAAGTCTGTGCTCCTTTATGGCTGTGAAACATTCCATGGCTGCTAAAGACGTAAACACTTTGCAAGTCACCAAAAAAAGAAGAATACTAAAAATCGACTGGCCGCACAGGATATCGAACACAAACCTCTGGCCACTCACACATCAGAGCTAAATATATTCCGAAGTTTTGAGAAGGAAATGGCTATGAATTGGCCACGCATTATGAAGACCACCAGAAGTTGCAACCCGCAATGCCATTGATTGGAACCCTCAAGGTAGTAGAAGAAGAGGAGCGCCTGCCCACACTTGACATAGAAACTTCGCGGGTAGGAAAGAAATGAAATGAAATAAGAAGCCTAGTATCAAACAGAAACGATTGATTATCTTTTGCTCAGGTCCTTTGCTCCTTATAGGAACTAATAAAATTAATATTGTAACGAAATAACATTTATCTTAGGATTATTTGAGGAGCTTTTATCTTAGGATTATTTGAGGAGCCGCAGAACAAATCGTACTTTTTCGCATTTTTTGACAAACTGGTTTTTTGATATTTTTATAATATTTAGGTTGAAATCTTTAAGAAAAAATCTAGCTAGCATATTTTTATTTTTTTACCAAGAAAATGGGTTCTAAAAAAATTGGTGCATAACAACACATAATTTTTTCATTTTTATTTTTCAAAACGTGCTTTTTCTATTGTTTTTGCCCTTTCTGATTATAACGACATCAGAAGAGTATTCTCAGATTTATTCAAATCATGATTAAGTTGTAATGTTGGGAAAGAACTGGAGTATTCTGAATATAAAAGAACTTGACTCATGTTATAAAAATATTGAAAATATTCAATCATTTAAACGAATACCTTTTAATAAAAATGTTCTAAAAAATGGGACAATTAAGTTTTTAATAAAAACTTACGAGTCCTTTGTAATTTAATCAGCAGAGGAACGGAACACCAATTTAAATTTACTTAAACTAGGGAAACACTTTTTCCATTTCTGGGCTAAAAGAAATTAAAACAGGCAGTTGAATTAACGCCGATAAAAGAAAACACGTGGAAAATCTTTTAATATAACAGTTTTGTGACGACTGGATTCAAAACCAGGCATTACTCTGGTACAAAGATATTTTGTATAACCAAAATCAAAATATGGATGATTTAATAGAAGAAGATATTGAGTGTACTTGCCTAGAAGAAGACGTTGGGGAAAAAATTTAACTATTTTTTAAGTATTATACTTCATAACATTAAAATCTGCATTAAATTATAAAAAAGAAGTGTTTAGTTTTCTATTTATTTTAAAATAAATTTATAAAGTTTTCATTTTAATTATTTTTTACTATAATGGTTAAGGTTTAAAAACATTCAGTCAAAATATTGTCGTCTAAAAAAACGCACACCAAAACGTTGTTTTTCTATTTTTTTTAGACAAAACGTACTTTTTTTCATTTTTTTTTTAACAAAACGTACTTATTTCGATATAAACTTGGTTTTATATTAAACATGCTCGACACATTTAATGTGTTGACTAACGGCAGTTTCATTCATCTTTTGGTAAGCAAAAAACTTGTTTCCATTTCCAGGTTCATGCATTTTTTTTTAGGGGTCGAAATCAAAAAAAACTCAATTTCCCAAAAATTTTAAGTGTGTGAAAAAGTACGATTTGTTCTGCGGCTCCTCATTTATAGTTTTAGTTATAAGTTATCTTGTAAATTATAATTTATGACGTATTAGTTTAAATTGTTATTTGCTCCACTTAATTGTAGAATTTTGAATTCGAACAGATTGTTCTGGAATTGACTAGAAGGTTCTTAAATCTACTACTATACAACTACTACCGGTTGTGAACTATAAATACTGGCTGATTCGTAAATGTTTTCGTTTACAGTAATTTTAACTAAGCTGCACAATCTTCTTTGCAGGAATATTTGTGCAGATAAATTTAAAGTGCTGTTATTCTTAATGTATTTTTCTGCCTTAATGTGCAGGTACACAATTGTGGTTACCTGCACAAAAGTGCAGCTAAAGTAAAGTGTTTAAAAGAAGAATAAAAAAGTTGTTATTAATAAATGGATATTTTATTTAAATTTTTTAAAATTGAATATTTATATGAAAAAGTGGCCGCCATATTTTTTTCACTTTATGTTTTATATGCAAATATTTTAAAGTTGCGCAAAATTATGATAAATATGCAGGTATACAAAAGGCGCTTAAAAAGGATTTTGAAGAATAATTAAAGAAAATATTGTGCAGTTAAGTTAAGTCAATGTGCAGCTAACTTTGATTTTTTGTATGAAAATAATTTTAAAATGCCAAAATTTGTGGTCATTTATTTATTGTAAATGTGCTAGGGTAGAAAGTGAAATCAAAAAAGAAATTTGTATTTTGAAGAATAATGGCTAAAAATTATTCGTTTTGTGCAGTTAAGTCAAAAGGGCACTTAAACAAAAGGCTGTTAAGTCAAAACTAATGTAGTTTGTTTTGAGACATTAAACGGTTCAGTTCGTTACTAACAATATTGGATAGATTTTGTGAACGTTATAAATAATTTCAATAAAGTTTGTTAAGTTGAATAAGTGTGTTTATTTATTTTGATTTGCAATTAAAGAATGCAAAGGTTTATAACAGAAATAAACCGAAACGAGTTTATTAATGGAAAAACATGACAATATATATAAATATATATATACTTTTTTGGGCACGAGATTTATGGGCGTTGCCAGACTGTCTTATTGGTTTACTCTGTTCTTTCTGAATAACAGTAAAAAGTTTCATATATGAAATTTACTTGGAAAGCCGTGGAGAACTTCCTTTAGAAACCTTTTACCCAAATTTAAATCTCTTAAATTTCTTATAGAAAATTTACTTCTAATCTTTTAAGAAAACAAACTTCGTATTTGTTATTTAAAGCTTTCGATAGGCAATTCACTATAAATTCGCTTAAGTCGAAAAAAATATTCTATTACTTTATTTAGCTACCCACTTTCCAAATTATAAACAAAGTTGTAAAAATATAAAACATTTCTAATACAATTCATTTTGAAGAAAAATAATGTTTTGTTTAAATATTAAAAATAAAAATAACACTCACGTAACATAAATTATGAAAAAATCTAACAATTTACCAGTTAGTAATTTCCCTTTGGTGATTTCAATTTGGTAGAAACTTTTTTTTTTTAACGGAAACAAACTACTGAATATAAAAACCGCAAAAACTGTTATGAAAATCATTGTTATACTTGTTCTACACACAGAGATTTAAATACAACCACTTCGATGTCAGTGTATAATAGGATGTACGGATACACACGCAAACAGATGCATTCCCAGCGGGAAAAAGAAGAAGTAGGAAGGCCTTCTAGAAGGCCTCTGTACCCCTTCTTTTGGATGTACAAGGCCTTCTTGCTCCATTCCATACTCATATCTTTTTTACACACGTTGTCATTGCGGAGAAGGCCTTCCGCTCTCGCTTCTTCAGCAGGTACATATGAAGGGCAACGGGACCAAAAAAAATTGATTTTGCTTTTGCTTGTGCAAAAAAACAATACAAAAAATGTTACTCCCTTCTCATAGAAGCGAGTGTGGAAGGTGTATCTTATCTTTTATACGTAAGAGCCGAGGCCTTCTATGAGGCCTTCTTTATCAGTTAGATAGGAATAGTAATTGAATCAAAAAGTCTTTTAAGCAGGCCTTTAAAAAGGCCTGAAGTAAGAAGGTCTTCTGAGTTTTCCCGCTGGGTTTAAACAAATTGCATACAACCAACCATATGAAAAGCAGCCAATTGGAAGCAATAAAATGTTTTAAAATTGGTCACATACAAAATTCGAAATTTCATTTCATTTAATTTTTTTTCCACAAAAATATTTAGAATGAAACAGTAAAAATCATAAGCAAATAGATAACGATAGCACTTTAACACATTTTGGTTTGTAGGGAAGTGTGTAAATATTTTATTTTTCTGTGGCTTGAAGGTTTTTCTGGCTTGTGTTTAAACAGATGTTTATTTAATGTAGAGGGTTTGTCGTACAAATATTTAGTTTTGTTAGAGGAATTTAAAGGCTAGTAGGAGTGAAAGTCAAAAATTGGTATTTAGTACAAACAAATGGACAAATATGTATGTTTAAAGCGGCCCATACACTTGCAATGTTATTGTATATGATATTTGCCGTATTATTTCCATTTTGTCCTATAATATGCAATAAGTCGCACAATGATTTCATTCATTCAATAAAAAGGTGAACATAACCTATAGGAATAACATAAACAGCATTGTGCAATGTTGCCAATACACTTCACTTTCTTTTCCTTGTACAATAAAAATCAAGAGTCTTTTGGTTGTTGCCAATATATTGTGCCACCTTCGAATATCACATACACATTAGCGATATAATTGTACAATACGTAAAATTAAACAATTTTATTGCAAGTGTATGAGCCGCTTAAGACTTACTTTGAAACCAATGTTACAAAGCTATGCATGTTAAATTCAGTATAATATTTAATATTGGTACTATCTTATATGTTATTACTAGGGATGCGATTTTCATACAAATGCAAGTTTTTTGTCGATAGTCTAAGAACGATGTCGACCAATTATCTTTCTGAATTATTCAATTTGCGTTGAAATGGCATCAATTTGTTTTTGCATATTGTTGCATATTTTTGCATATTTCGGTTTTAAATGCATATTTTAACATTTTTGAGTGATTTTTTAATTTTCATAGTATATAAAAAGTTCTTAAAAACATTGCGATGTAAACAAAAAAAAATTTTCCAAAAAATTATTTTTAGATCAGTTAATAATTTTTTTCGGAGCTCTGCTTAAAATACAAGATTTCGACAAAAGATCCTTCTATTTTCAACCAATGCAGCACCTTACATGGCTAAGGCGGCCACCGGCCTTAAATATTTTATCAAAAGCTTTTACATGCTGCTTGCTTGGCATGAGCTACACCGAGTTGCAGAGGAAATTTGAATCTAATTCGATAGTATTGATTTATTGGTTTCATACGGGAAAAAAATGTTTGAAGGCTAATTCACGAGTTGCAATTTTAAATAAAATGTATCTTTTGATACCCTTACCACAGCAGCCAGTAGTAACAAGATGGGGAACCTGGCTATATGCTGTAAAATACTATTAATAAAAACTTTGAGCAATTTAAGAATGTTTTAAAAGAAGTTCTGCAATTAAAATAGTAAAAGATCGATTAGCATTTGTATTTTTCAACTTCGGATATATTGTTGAAACAATAATTAAATAGGAGAGATTTAGTTCACTTTATAGTAACACAATTAATAATATGGAAAAATGAATAGTCCAACATATTAAAAAAAATCCAAAACGATTTGCAAAAAAAATTATAAAATTTCAAAATATAAAAGAAATTTCACAAATTTTAGATCTGTAATAAAAACAAAATTAAAAAAACCGCTTTTAATTGAAAATGTAAAAGTTTTTAGTGTATTTTTTATTTTTTAATGCATATTTTGTAGTTTTTAGTGCATATTTTATGCTCACATTTTTGATTTTTTAGTGCATGAAAATCTCATCCCTAGTTATCACTAGCTGTTAAAATCCAATGCCGAGTCGAGGTAAAACCATCATATACTTTAATATATAATCGTTCAATTATTTTCTTATTAGGTGCTAAAACTTTATAGCATGAAAGACCAAATATTTATGGACATTAATATTTAACTGCAATTTTCATGCTTTTGGTTTATATTGTTACGTTACTGCCTTTCAATAACGTTTTGGTTTATTTCCTTTATAATAAGCCGTTTCGAGTTCTTTATTGCAACTTTTATAAAATAAATAAAACACAAACACTTTAAACTCTACAATTTACACAACTCTATTTAGTACTAAGTCTTTTTAACAACCGTAATTTATAGCTTTTATTCACAACCAACTGTAATTTTCTCCACGTTATACGTTATCGACAAAGTCTGAACTTAGAATGATCTTATTATGCTAGTCGCCGCTAGTATTTATACTGCAATTTGGTTGTCTAGAACATTCGAAATGTTTTTCGAAGGTTCGAGGCTTTACTATTCACCACACTTTAATTTGGTTTATGGCAGTACTTATGTTTACATAATTTTACCTCTTATACTGAAGCTTTTTTAGCGGTCATTTCTAGGGCTTTATGCACATTGGGATTGAAGTGTACTAAATTATAACAAAAACGATGTAAACTAATAAAATTACTTATGAATACAAGATAAGTAACTAATAAATACAAGATAACTAATAATTATAACTAATTCTTAACCAATAATTACAACTTATTCTTAACTAAAGTTACTTTCGTAACAATATGTTTTTCTAAATAAAATTTTTTTCGGTTAAAAAAATTTCCCCTTGTACTCCTTTTATCCCTCTTTATTCAACTATGGAATTCTTGCTCTAATGCGCTTTCTCAAATGTTTGAATTCTAATAATACTGCATTATTTTTTAAGGTTTTCACCAAATAATTTTAATGCAAATCATACTTATGAAAAAGGTAACCAATTAAATATTTCATACCCCGTTTTTGATCTTTCAAATTACAGATATGTTTTTTATGCTTTTAATAAAAATTAATCCATATTTATATTTGAAGTTTTTACAAATAGCTAAGTTTTCTATTTTACACTTTTTAGCACATTTTTGTAACAAAACTATTACATAGAGTACATAAATTATGTACTAAAATTGTACCCAAACTTATACGTTTCCAGAAAATTACTTTTTACAAAAAGTACCAAGAGTCCAAAATTTTACGCCTTTTTAGCCTCTTAGTCGAAACTGTTAAACTGTATAATACTCCTAGGGCCATTATTACAACTTACAAATAGTTATTTTTAGGATGCTATCTGACAGATAAATAGTTTTTGGTTATTGCAAGTTAACATTAACCTAAAAAGTGACTGATAAGCTAACATCAGGTTTGTCCTCATGGTAACTTTACAAGTGAACTTTAAGAACTTGATAGTCTTAAATTACTCAAATTTTTCAAAAAACACAATTTAACACAAAAAAAAAACAATTTACCATAAAAACCAAAAATAAAACACAAAAATTTACTTTTGTTTTTAATTAATAAATAAAACAAAACTAAGTCGTTGCCACTATGTATTTTAAACAACCAAAATAATATATACTGCAATGTTGCCACAGTATATAAATTACATTTTTTATTTTATCGGACAGTTGTAATAATGAAAAAACTTATTGGTCATTTTATCGTTCAAGATAGCTTTTGTTCACGTTAACTATCAGCAACTCTATCATTAGGTTGTAATAATGGCCCCTCGTGATATATTCTAGTAAAAGTTAACAGTTGACTTTTAAAATATCGGGTCCATGCACTGTTTTTATCCCTTTCCTTGTAAAATCCATTTTTTATACAAGAATGTAATTAAATTAATGTATTATGTATTGCTTTTATCTCGAAATATGCGTCAATTATTTTTCTAAATTTTTCACAATATTATTCAAAAGAAGAGCCAATGGCCTATGCAGCCAGCGCTCTAAAAATATAAATTTAGTCTCTGAATCAATTCTGTAGATTAAATAAATGAATAATAATAATATTCGAAAGAAAAGAGAAAATTTTTAGAACAAGTAACAGTAATATAAATTGTTTACTTCTTTTTGCCCCTTAACATTTGAAAACTACACAGAAAGAAAAACACTAGGGATTAATTAAGTTTTTTTTTATTTACTTTAAGTACGAGTCATATTCAAAAATTCACGTACGAATAACACTAAAACGTACTTAAAACAATCCTAAATGGGATTACTTTCGAAAATCAATCCCGGAATTTTTTAATCTTTTCGTTGGTAGTGCCACTCTGAGAGTAAAATTACAAAGTGAGCGTTTTATCTCATTTAGCTTATCAAAGTTTGTTACAGACACTACAACAACACCACGCAGCTAGTTAACAAACGATTTGCTAGTTGTGTATAGAAACAGAAAACACATTATTTTCATGTTTGAAAAGACAAATTGAGAACTCTTGCTTATTAAACACCAGCATCATTTCCAATAAGATTTTAAATTTAAAAACTTACAGCCAATCCCAAGATGTCACACGTTAACGTTCGCATAGAAAATAACATTTAAAACAAAAACAAATTTTAGAAATGTTTTTTGTTTTAAATGTAATTTTCTATGAGAACGTTAACGCGTGACATCGTGGGATTGGCTGTAAGTTTTTAAATTTAAAATTTTATCGGGAATGATGCTGGTGTTTAATAATTGAAATTCTGTAAGGTGTTAAACGGGTAAGAAAATCAATTATAATAAAAGTCTCCTTCTTATTTTACTTCTGGCTTATTTCAAATAAGAATTCGGGATTGAATTAACTTTAAAGTACTTGAATAAAGCGCATTTTGAGATTAATTCAATCTTAGTTTTACTTAAATCAATCTTATTTTCGGATTATTTTGAGTACGAATTCGTAATTGAGTATGGATAAGTTAAGTATTTCGCGATTCAAAATCCGTACTTGAATCAATCTTTCTGTTCTTGATTCAAGAAAATTCGTACACACCATACTATTAATACCGCTTCGGATTGGATTGAGAACAGATGGATTGTTTTTTCTTTTGAGTGGCCGTTTCAGCTCAAAAGCAATTCTATTTTAGAAGTTCTAGATCAGTATGCTTAGTACCAGCGCTTAAAAAACTGCAGACAAAGGAGAAAAACTGCCATTACTTCCACTTCTTCGTTTGTCATTGGCTTTTACTTCTGATTCATAAAATGTCAACAGTCATCTCAAAAGCAAAAAATTGTATACAAATTTTTGTTTGACAGTTTTTGGTTTCGACTGCAGTTTTTAAGGCCCTGCTTAGTACAACAAATAATTGAATTAACATTTTATGTTATTTTGCTCATTGAGCAAAATTACGGTTAAAACCCGTGTTTACAAAAAGTACCAAAAGTTGAATTTTTTGCCTGATTTTCCATACAAATGAATTTTATTTGTGTGCTGCCTTAAAGTTTTCAGTTTGAGCAAAATCATTTTCAAAAAAAAAACACGTTTTTATAAAAAAGGACCCCAAAGTACTTATTTAAGCCCTGTTTTGTCTCTAAAATGTTCTTTTTTTGTTTTCTGTTTTTTTTTTTGTTAAAGAACATAGATTTCAAGTTCCTGCAAAAATATTTAAATATGATTATTGCTTACAAAAAGTACCAAAATGACTCTTCTTTCATTTAAATGTACCTTATGTGTTTGCTTTCATTATGCTTAACAGGATTGGTTTCCAGTTCGTGCAAAGTAATTTTGAATAAAATCTTGTTTAAAGGAAGTACTTAAAGTATTAATTTTTAACCTGCTTTGTCCCTGAAATGTACTTTCTTTTTTTCTCCAGACTAACAATGCAACAAAGTTCACTTCATTTTAACTCAAATACTCAACAATCATTAAGTAAATAGTCACGAACAAACATTATGAACTACTTATATGAACGTATGTTTTTCAGAACAAACAAAATACCATTTAATCTAAGTGCTCGCTATAATAAAATGTTTGTACGCCTTTGAAATAAATGTTTTACTCTTATTCTAACACTTGCATTACAATTCCTTAATAAGTTCCATTTTTACAATCTGTTGTAAATCCCGAATTCTTGTGATTTAAAAGCATATTTCATGTCATAATAATTTAAATTTGTGCTACCGAGCGTATACTTTTTATTATCCTCTAACGCAATAAATTTAAATCATTCATACGCTCGGGTTACCCCTGATTTCTTCTCTCACCAAACTTTATTTCCTCACTCAAGATGTCTAAGGGTGATAATATAACATTTAAAACATTGTGTTTATTTAATGCTTGTCTTTATATTCATTTTAACATCTTGAAATATTCTAATTTATTACTTTATTTTTGGTGAGGATTTTTGAATAAAAAAAAGAGAATAATAAAAAGCAAAAACGAAGCAAATTTGCCGCAACAATAATAATTCTTTTCAACGCTTTAAGCAAGAGTACATTAAATCAAAAATACTTTACGTCTTTGCAGAAGATGTATAAAAGTGTTGACGACTTCAAGATTCCCTTTGCCACTTTACCACAAAAAACAGGCTTAATGCTGGTTAAAAACAAATTGGCTAAGAAAAAGTATAACAATAAAGTGAAACATTAATTTTTTTACTGCATTGTTGATAAAATGTTACTTTCTACTTAAATTTACAGCCGTCTGCTTATTTAAATTAAGAACAAAGTTTGCCTTATTTGTATGTCTTCATCATTGCTGGATTTATGGATTATTCGCTCAAATTTGATTTACTCTTTAAGGAAATCTTAAGAAAGTAAAAATTGCTTAAGAGGAAGTATAAACATTCATTCCTTTTACTCCAGTATGAAGGCCCATTATAGATGTGAAAAAGATTAACATGGATACCAGTCGCGTAGGGCTACTTTATGGTAGATCTTATCTACTGGGTGGCAAAAAATGCGATCAACAACCGCACCTGAGTAACTTAGGAGCTGGAACTATCTAATCTTTGCTGGTTTCGGAAATATGCAGCTGCTGAGTAGCAACAGCGTCGTGTGTCTAGTTTCAGGATATCCCTTCCGTTGACTTTGGGTTTGGGTTTCATCCACAAACAACACGGGCTCCCCAGAAATATCCCTCCTTAAAAAAAGCATATATATCCAATCTTGAAAGCTTGTTTTCATCAGATGGAAGTGTAACTTTAGAAGTACTTATTATCAGAAAAGCAAAAAGTTTCGCAAAGACAATCTTCTCGAAAGACAGGATGCATTTTCCGCAAGAAATATACTAACGGAGTCCTCAACTTATGGTCAGACTGATGCCAAAGCAGCAGGGGTTACTGACTCCCGTGTAAGCAGTTAGGATTTTTGGTCAGCGACGATCGCAAGAGATCGTGAAAAGATTCTGTGATCTATCAGTTTTTGAATTTTTCCGACTCCCAGATATTTACTGCACCTGATTATGCCCCGTTGGAGGTTACATTAAGAGGTGAAATAATCTTAAGATTAGACTTTTCCGTTTCCATGTATATGATGGGCGTCTTTGGTGCTTCGTATTTTCAGGGTTCCTGACTATGTCTTACCTTGCAATGTCATCTGTAGTTTTCCTCCAAATATGGCCTACACAACGCCGTTTGCGCGGTCGTACTTCCAAATTTATTAGTTTTTGATTGTTTTTATATACAAAAGTGCGACGCCGCAAAGAAAAAAATAAACATTTATTTCAATTAAAAAATTTGTAATATTAATTAAAAAATTAATTAAATTTGCAACAGTAAACAAATAGCATCAATTAAACGTTTAATTAACCGGATTAAACGATTAGTTCACTTGATTAAATTTTAATTCACTTGATTAAATTTTTATTAAAAACTGACTTTATTTTTGATTAATACTTTAATTGGTGAACAATTTTGGAGAATTTTTTCTGTGTAGTATACACGCAATATCTGTAGGAGGCAATTGTTTGCAAAGGATTGCATTATTTGTGTGCCTCGGTTTACCATATTCCTTGACTAGCACCCATTCCGAAGTCTTGATTTAATATAGAAGTTCAAAATTTTCTTTTTTTTTCTTCCGAGAGATGGTGCTGAAATTTTACTCTTGGTTGGAGAGCTTTATTAATGCGGTTACACTTAAATCTATTTTGGAGTTGTCAAGTAGGCTTCCTAGGTAAGAAATAGTTGCAGTGTCCTTGATATTTTCCGCTTCGTTTTTGAACCTTCCGGTGATTGTTTCGTCTTTTCTTTATTGGTAATAGTGGCTAAATGGCTAATTTGCAACACAGTTTGCAAATTTTGAATGTGTTAAATGTATTTCTTTTCAGTTGTGCAAATAATCGAATCGAAGCTGAATCTTAAATCAAGGTAATGGGATTTTAAATTCATTTATGTGTTCTATTTTTTCGATGATCAAATATAACAACAACCTTATAAAGTTTGTTACGCTCAATGACTGTTACCAAGCGTTGAGAGACGATCTGGAAATATGGCTGAAAGTTCGTCTAGATTTTTGTGAGCCTACTACTACGGAGTGCATCTAACTCTTTTCTTAAAGCAGCAGGTTTTCGAGATCTTATACTTTCACAATTGTCAGAAGGTCGTCTACCCATAATGGTAAGGGTGAGGCAGATCTGTATTAAGTATTAAGCACTAAAGATTCTATAATTTAATGGATTATAATCTCAAAAAATGCGACACTGCAAGCTAGGTTCAGTTAAAACACACACGCAGAGAAAAACATGGTTGAAGTATAGTTGAAAAAACATATTATGGTCCCTGCAATGGAAACAAACAAACTTTTGTTGTATTAACCAAAACTGTTTTTAGATTGATAATATTTTGTTTCTATTAAACAATAAAGTGTTAACCTCCTTTGAAACTTCAAATATGGTTGAAGTTAACAATATTATGTTTAAATAAAATAAGGTTACAACTATACACTTAAACATATTTATTTTACCGTAACTATATTATTATCACGGCAACCATATTATGGTTAAATTCATCCATCCAAAAGCTATAACCCTTTTATGGTTGCCTCTTATCATGTTATGGTTAATATTAAATAACAATAATATGTTCGAATTTATAACATTTTAAAACATTGTATGTTTAATTTTAAATTTAAACTAATATGTTTAAAAACCAACAACATTCTGGTCGTTGGCATTTTACAATAGCTGCTTGGTTTGCTCAAAATTCTCATTAATTTTATTTTAATTATTGATTAAAATACATAAATTTACGTAGAATAAACTAGTAGAACAGAAAAAATGGTAATGAAGGTCGTCGCAGGCTGGAATATGAATCTAAGGGGATTTTTTATAAAAGTTGAACATTACACCGATCAGGAAATAAAAAATGAAATAAAATTATAATTTGTTTATTCTGACCATAATATGGTTGCTTTTGTCAAAATTCTGGGAAATTTTGACCAAATTATGGTTAATTTTGAACATAATATGGTTAGTTTTGACCATTATTATGACTAATATTGACCAAAATATGATTAATTTTGACCATATTATGGTTGATTTCGAGAAAATTTTGGTTGATTTTAACCATACTATGGTTATGCTAGCTGGTAGTGAGCTAGTCTATCAGCGCCGAGGTTGCGGGTTCGATTTCCGCCAGAGACTCTGGTTTCTTTCCTGCAGACAAGCATAGAGCTTCGCGGGAATTTAAAAAAAAAAAAAATTAAATAAAAAAAACATTAAGAAAAAAAATACTTAAACATAATATGGTAACCTGCAAACACTGTTAAATTGGAACCATAGTATGTTGCTCCTAGAATATGGTTACGTCCTACCATATTTTTTTTCTACGTTCAGGTATGACCTATTTTCTTCAATTCGGACAAGCTTAATAGAAAATAGTAGCTAAAATTTTGGTTTAAACAAAATTATGTTTCTAATAGGCACTTTATAGTGTAGTTTAGTACAACCGTGTAGTGTTTAAGGCAGATGAAAGAGAGTATTACGACAAGACAAATGACTTTGTATTCAACTAGCTAAAGTATTCCACTGCACAGAAAAAATTCTCGAAAATTTTTCACCAATTAAAGCATTAATCAAAAATATAATCAGTTTTAATTAAAAATTTAATCAAGTGAATTAAACTTTTAATCAAGTGAATTAAACGTTTAATTAATACTATTAACTGGTTTAATTGATACTATAAATTTGTTTACTGGTGCAAAGTTAATTGAGTTTTAAATTAATATCACAAATTTTTTTAATTGAAATTAATTTTTATTTTTTTCTGTGTGTCTAACATATCAACTGTAAGAATTTAAAATTTTTTTATAACCTTCAAAAAACGTAGCGAAGGGTAGGACGATCCCATATATGCAGGCATTTACCGATGTTGCCTTTTTTTAAGCGAATTTAAATGAAC
Source organism: Pollenia griseotomentosa (assembly GCA_963931875.1). NCBI lineage: Eukaryota > Metazoa > Arthropoda > Insecta > Diptera > Polleniidae > Pollenia > Pollenia griseotomentosa. The sequence continues at coordinate 223,575,159 of OZ007560.1, forward strand.
AAAGTTTTTGAGCTTCTTAAAAGCCAAACAAAGAATTCACTCAGTCGGTTTTTATAAACCTCTTTATGCCACCTAAAAAACGCATTTTTCATTTCAACCACAAAAATGAAGCTTTATTTTTTTACAGCTCCATATATCATACTGTGATTTTTTTATGCTTTTGCTTGGTAAAAGAAATATATAAAAAAAGGAGAACTACATTAGGTTGGCACATTTTTTAAGAAGGAAAACATTTCAATTACCCGGGAGTCCTAAAAGGGACAACCTTCACCACTATGGGTTGGGATAGCGTCATATTTTTGTAATTATATTTCTTACACCTAAAAGATAGTGTGGACCTTCATTTTAGGTTATAGAGCCTAATTTATCTTTGATTAAGACATATTGACTCGTCTATTCTAGGTTTTTGAAAAAAATACAGAAGCCTTATAGTGTATATCACGTAGCTCTAAGTTTGCTATTGATATCGCAAAAGCGGTATTCTGTAAGTCTAATCGCTCAGCTTAAATTTTATATTTTCTATTTGCTCTTAGTAGCATACCCTATTTTTTTCGCTAAATTGGCTTTTTATTGAAGTTTCTAAAAATATATTTAAGCATCGAGATTTCTATTCTCAGTTAAACGTGGGAACACTTTTGTAACCTCCCTAATATAAATATTGCACACATATAGATAAAATATTTTGTGTTTTTTGTGAAAAGTCGCTACTGACTTTTACGCTTAAGGCTATTACTGTGTGATTTTTTCCCTCTTTTGTGGTTTTTTTTTATGGATGTTTTGTCTACAGCTTCAAGCTTTCGCCTTTTGACATTCAAATGATAGAGTTAAAAAATAAAATTCTCTCTTTACTAGCAGTAGTGATAATTTACAAAGATTTACATACGCTTTAACAAACATCAAAACTTATCTCGTTGGGAGAGGGATGGCCACTGACTTTGTTTTTCTTTCAAGAGGAATTTTATGGAAATAAAAATAAATTTGTTTAAGTTTTAAGAAAATATAAATTTTACAAAGAGACTGAATAATATTTTGTAAGAAAAAACTTGTTAAAATTTCTGTTATTTAAAATAATGAAAATTGCAACCATTAAATACCCTACACTATTTCTAAGTTTAACTAAAATACCATCATAAGTGGTTTATGAAAGTGAGAAAAATATTAAACGTTTGTTAAGGATAGTGGTAGGCACATTCCGGATCCATATCTACACTATTATATCCTCTCGCTTCTCTTAAGGTATTTTGATTAAAACTACGAAACAATTTTATTAGTTTTATTAAAAAAAAAAAAATACATAAAATTAGCAAAAAAAAAAAAAGTACACATATTTACAAATGCAAATACAAATACAACCCGAATTCGTAGTAAAAAATTGGTGCCCATGTTAGGGTTAATGATTTCAAAATATCTGTTCTTTTTTCCCAAAGGTGATTTTTTTCAGAAGAAAATCCCTAAGAATAAGGATTTTTCCCTACGTATAACATGACTTCCCATAGCCATAACAACTCAATATTTTCTATTCTGTCTTTAAGTGGTTAAACAAAAAAGTTGTTTTCAACAACAGCTCTATTAGTTAAGTAGATGTGCGAAGGAATACATTGAGTACATATTTATGAATTTGCCTGTTCAATATTTATAGGAAAAGGGAGTAAAAGGAGTGTTATTTTAGTTGTAATTTATGAGTCTCGTGTTTGTATTATTTTTGTTAGAAGTAATTTTAGAATAAAGTAAAGATTGTGAATAACTATAATAAATATGTTGGGCACTTATTACAGTCTTATGTTTAATTTTACGAAATTTTTTTCTTTTTTAAAAGCTCCACAATATATAGTGATTTTATTGAGAGGTTAAATACAAGCAACGCAAAAAACATGTAAAAGTCTATTTACATTACACAGAAATCTAGTACCTTCGAGGTTTATAGCGAAATTTATATCGTGACTAGATTTTGACGAAATCTACTTTAATTCTAGTAGTTTTTACCGATGCAACTATAGCTTTTTCCCCTTTGGCACTTAAAAGTACTTCCCTGTACATGAAAAATATGACATTTTGATGAGCAAAAAAAATCTTACTGCTTGTTACAACTTAAATTTAGAAATTTTAAGAAAATAGTAATAAATAATATTGATAAAATAATTGAAGTTAAGTGTAAATAAAGGGTTATGTAATTTTTTAAATGCCTATAAAAAATAGAAAAGTTTTATCGTTACTCTGTCGTATTGCTAAATAACAAAAATGGAAAATATCAATTCAATGTACATTGTCAATTCACTTTGAGTAAAAGAAGATTAACAAATTTCTTTTACCAAAAAAAAAAAAAAAAAATAATAAAACTAAAAAAAGATATTCATCCCAATTATGAATGAAAATTCCCCGGGAGTTTTCTCCCTTCACTCATTTTTCCTATGTTAATTCAAATGAAAAGTAGGAAAAGGGAAAAAACTCCCGGGGAATTTTTATTCATGATTGGGCTGATTATTAATCTTCTTATATATAATATTATTAGTATTTATATATGTATATAAAAATAAGTGTACACTTTGATGTCACCACAAACTGCGGAAACGGATCGACCGATTTCAATCAAAATTTGTAGATGGTTTATGTGAAGTTTGTGCGAAATCGGGCCAGGGGCTATGGAGACATGCCATTTAGATTCTCCTATGTCTATATTCCCATACAAATATCATTTTGTATGGAGATATTTTGAACTCCTCCAAAACGACTTGACCATTTTTTATGAAATATTGTTTGTGTATTTGTTAGATATGAGAATAGGTCGTAAAGTATATTTTATACAGCTAGAGGGCGCAAAAAGGGCAAGAGTGGCAAAAGCTCCCCTTCCCTATATCTTCTTAACTAAACAACCGGTTTTCATAAAATTTGGCATACATGCACTGTGACATCTGAAAGGAAATAGGGAATAGGTCCTTAAATAGGGCAAGAGGAGTAAAAGATCCCGATTCGAGAATCGATTTTCTTAAAATTTTGCAGGCAAATAGTGTGACATCTGGAAAGAACTATAGCCTAATGTTTTTATTTAGGGCGTGAAATAGGGCAATAGGGGTAAAAGCTCCCTCTCCCCAATCTTACTAACTAATCAACCGGTTTTCTTAAACTGTAACATCTGAAAGAAAATAGGGAATAGGACTAATCAACCGATTTTCTTGAAATTTTGCAGTCAAATAGTGTAACAGTTGGAAAGAACTATATCCTTTAGTTTAATTATTTAGGGCGTGAAATAGAGCAAGAGATTTACCCCTGTAACATCTGAAAGAAAATAGGGAATAGTGCATGAGATAGGGAAATAGCGGTAAAAGCTCCCCCTCCCTGTATCTTAACTTATCAACCGGTTTTCTTTAGATTTGGTATGCAGACACTGTAAACTCTGAAAGAGAACAGGGCATGAAATAGGGCAATACAGGTAAAAGGTCCCCCTCCCTATAGCTTATTAACTAATCAACTGGTTTTCTTAAAATTTGGTATGCAGACACTGTAACATCTGAAAGGGAACAGGGCATGAAATAGGGCAAGAGGGGTAAAAGCTCCCCCTCCCTATATCTTATTAACTAATCAACCGATTTTCTTAAAATTTGGCATGCAGACACTGTAACATCTGAAAGAACGAAATTATATGGCAAAACAACGTTTGCCGGGTCAGCTAGTTTTAGTTATAATTTTTACCTCAATCTTAGCGTTTATCAATTTTTTCTTCTTTTTTAATAAAATATACCATTCACAATAGTTGATACAATGAAATTAAACCAGATATGGGAGTTTTAATTTGAGTTTAAATGGTAATCAATATATATAATTGTAATTAAAATAGTTTAAAAAATAAATTTAAATGAATGCAACATATATTAATCAGAAGATTTAATTTTTGGTGGTAGTTATCACATTCTAAAAAGATTTTAACAAATTCACCACAGAAATCGAACATTTCCAGGCCTGGCATGAATACAAAATTTTTCAAAACACATAAAAATCAATCGTATAAAGAGACAACACCTTTGTATAAAAACTACCAACAAAAAAAATACAAAGAAGCTAGCTTTCCCTCAACAATAAATTTCAGTGTATTTATCAAATATGGAAAATTGGGAATTTAGCACGTCATACGGAAATCGTATTAATGATAAATTTTGTATTCCCGTAAATAACTTTGACAATTGGGGGATTCACAAGCTTGGCATATGTCTTAAAATTATAACAAGAAAAAAATTCGAGTGCTGTGAGCAACTCTTCATAATAAAGATTTCTACTGTAAAGTTTTGACAAAACAATAAACACAGCATACAAAGTCTTATTATTAGAGCACTTTTTTTTGTTTGAAACCAGCAATATTTTTTATAAACTATCGTAAAATTATACAATATTATGACAATATGACTTGATAGCACACCTTGTGAATCCAGAGAATATTCTATTTTAAGACGGTTACTAAGAGCTTGTTAATTCGACAACAGTATATAAAAATAAGTAAGAAATTTTAATTCGGCTGTGCCGAATCTGTAATACCCTCCACCGACAGTTAGAATATTTCAGACGTAGGCCCTTTATGAAATCTATAAATAATTAATAAAACATTATTGGCCGACATTAAAAAAGCGTTACGATTTTATTTCTAGTCATATAATAGTTAATTTGAAAAAATTTTCGAGAGGGAAATTTATATCTGTTGCATTTTGACAAAACATCTTAAGTCGAGATAAGATAGCAAAATGTTTTTAAAAAAACTCGGTGATAAAATCATTTTTATAAAAAAATTATATAAACCAAAATTAAATAAAAATTTCGGTTATAATACAAAATTTTAAAAACATAAACCTGTTTTTTAATAGAAAATTCGTATGATTTATAGAATTTTTTTTTAACTTTTTAAATTTGGCTTAAGATGATTTGTCAAAATGCCACAGATATTGAATCCATGGTTTATTATGGATAAATCATCACAAAATTGTGTAGTTTGTAGCACTATTTTCCGAGAGTAAAGTTTATATGAGGCCTATGGTAAATTAAAGACCGATGTTCACGTAACAGTGACAGTGCGGTTTCTTATCCTTTAAAACTGTGACGGTTTAAGGTGTCCTAGAGCCAAAAGTAGGCTTTATATGGGGTCTATGGTAAATAATGGACCGATATTCACGAAATTGAACAATGTTATTTCTAGTCCTAAATAACGAACTTGTGCCCAATTATATATGAATTCGTGCATTATTCCATAATTTATGTTGGTCTTTGTAAAGAGATTATCGAATCATCAAAGAAATTTTTGGGAATACCAAATTTTTTTTTTAATTTAAAAGATTTTGTTATTCGTGCATAATTCCCAATACTTCTTGATAAAAACACTGAAATTTATTGTTGATGGGATAAGCTATTCATATGCGCATTTCACTGGTTGCTTAGGCCAGATCATCAGGAAACTTCATCCATAAAGATTTTAGAAAAACTAAAGATATTAAACCAAATAAAACTGTTAAGCGTATGAATTATCAAATTTTTAGGGTGGTGGTTTCACATTTCGGCTTTCATTCTATTAAACCGATTTTGCTGGGCTTTAATCCCAAAATGATTAGGATAACTAGAAGCAATTTGACACCAACATTGTTCTTTTTTTTGAGTTTTTCGAAAGTGAGCGTGTTTTCAACATGGCTAAATCGACTTAGAATTACTCAAGGAGCCAGAATATATATATATATTCTTTACGAGGTCTGAGGTGAATAATAAAAAATTTCACACGTTTACTACTATTTTAACAAAATTTTTGTTTTGAATTTAAGCTATATTTTTAAAAAAATTTTATTCATAAAACACAGATTTTATAAATGTATTTTTTTTTAACAAGAAATAACTGATGAAATTTGGTTCACTTCACCATCATTCACCACTGGTGATGGTGGAGGGTATAATAAGAAATAGAATCACCATATTGCCATATTAAAAATTACATGGTTTTCGAATTTGAAATTTGGCACGTGGGCTTAAATTTCAAAAAAAAAAAAACTTGCCAACACATTTTCTAGGGAAAGAGCAGTAAACAGTTTTGAGTTCTCTATGATCCTGAAAATGTTTATTAATATCAGGTTTTATTTAACAGCTATTATGTAAAACTTTTAAAATAACAATATTTACAAATATTATTTCAATGGGTTATTTAAAAGACTTAATAGCCAACCATATCAGCACACTATTCTGCACATACATGTAGAGGTGTGCTAAACAGGATTGTATTTGTTATCGCTGTTTTTCATGACGTACAGATCTTTTTTATATCCTTCAAACAAGTTGGAAAAAATAAACACATAAGTTCGTTTTTATACATAAAAGTTTTTCGTTCCATCTTCAATTTTTATAAGGTTGATCCTACATACTCTAAAGTATGTATATATCTTCCTTCTTAAACTGCGTCCGTCAGCTTGTCTATCCAACTGTGGGGTTTCCGAAGACCCTGCATTTAATGGGGAGCTTGTTAATTATTAATATCACATATTGTCCATAAAGTTAGCCATTGAAATTCAGCCATATCGGTCCACCAATGACCATTGTTAATATTTACCTCGATAATAACCAACTTATTTTGGCCTGTTTTGGATAATACAGATATAAACGACATGTGATTTCAACAATAAGTCATGACGTTTTAAAGGACATTCTGCTCGAGTGATTTGAGCTCATGCTCTTCCCACGTGGAGGAGATATTGGATTCGTCAGATTTTACCCCTTTACCCCTTTTCTTGTTTTCTTTATTCGCAGCTAAAAAAGTTTTCAAGACCAACTCAAATTAAGCCTGGCTTTTGCTCGAAATTCATAAAAAATTGGACTCATCAGTTGAGCGCAACTTAACAAAGCCACGGCGAACATTTGCACGAAGTCATATTGCATACATAAGGCATCCGCGTGCCTTTCAAACGATGATAACTCACGCAAATTTTGTTTTATTTAATTTCAAAGAATGGAAGCTGTAGTGTGCACATGAAAGCAAAAGAGTAAAATTGTGAAGTGAAGCGACTTTATCGTGTGCCACTTGATCATGTATGTTTGTGTGTGGTCTCATATTAGTTTTTGTTTTGTCATGTTTGTTAATATGTAAAGCTTTTCGAAATGTTTGAACGATCCCAAATTGGATCAACAGCTAAGCAATAAAAAGTGCAAGAAATAAGAGCAGAGGCACTTAGAATTTGAACAATTGTAATGCACTTGACATGTTCCATATTCTACTTTATCTCACACGCACCATACAAACATGCATCATTAATTTGTAACTAATTGATTGCATATTTATTATATTGAGTTAGTTAAACAAACCAATAGAAACTAAGTGTAGAGTTGATGATAAGAGCCACTCAGAAATTCTTATATAAGATTTTAGTTAAAAGTAAAAACTTCTGGAAAATAAATAATCAATATTTTACTAGCACTTAAAGGGAAAGTGTGTTTGTTATCTAACAAAGAAAAATTTAAATAGTAAAATTTAAAGTTACCACATGAAACACTCTCTGCAAGCATAAAATCAAAGCAATAAAATCTCATCTCAATCAATAAAGTCATATAGGGTGTTCAATTAATCGGGTTTAATTTGTATTCGATTCAACGATTAATCTATATTTGGCATTTTTAACTTATTCGATTAAACGAATAAAATTTTAAAATTATTCGATTAATCTAGAAATTTTTTAAACTACGAGATTTTTTTCGATAATTTTAGAAAAAATTAGTACTTGAGTAAATAAACATTCTTTTTTAAGCAAAACTTGTCAATGGAGCTCCAAATTGTTGCTTCACTTTCGGGCACTTAGATTTCAAAAGAGGCAATATAACTTTGGACTTTTTGAAACTTTATACGGACATTCCATGCAAAAAATTTCCTCTAGAGAATCGATCGAAGTATCATGTTTAAAATATTTACTCATTGGACCACTTGTAGTCCCCTTTGATTTTGTTGGAGGAGCATTTTTCAAGTACTATGTTATAGTCACTGTGAAAGTGGTAAATTAGTGAAGTTGTTGAAGAACATTTACGTAAAAACATTTTTGGAAACCTGTTTTTTTTTTTTAATTCCAACGGTCGCATACATTTGGTTTGTTCATTCAACTGAAAACTTTAAAATATTATACAGTTAACATAAATACTTTATATTCTTATAATTCGAATAATCGGTATAAGTTCTTCGATTAATCTTTTAATCAAAATTAGCAATTTTAAATTATTCGAATAATTAATCATCAAAAATTGTTCGATTAATCGAACAAGAATTAATCGACTGAACACCCCATGCAGTTTCAATATTTTTAACTCAAAAAAAAGTTACAAGCTTATTTTAAATCAAAAATGTTCTGTCAAGTACCTACAAATAAAGGAAGAACAGAAAACTATTTAATATTAGACGACTTGGGAAATTTAAGCCCGCAAAATAAAATTCAGGTTGAACAAAACAGAAAAACATCAGAATTAAGATAAATAAAACACTGATTTATAAGAGCTGCTAGAGAGGTATTAAGAGTATTTTACACAAGAGTTCGTGAAGATATTTGACAGGTATGGAACACTAGGCATATGAATAATATTGAGCTTTTTGTTTCACGTTTCTTAAGTTTCATACGCTCCAATGTTCTTTTCATAAGTCTCGGTTCACATCATGAATGTTTTCTTTATGACTTTTTTGTTTTATTCTCTTTTAAACATTTAATCGTGTCTACACAATGAGTTTTTCTTTATTTAAATTATATTTTTGATATGTTTGCCTTAATATAATTTTTCTGTTTTTGACACTACTAAAAATAAACTAAAAATGAGTAAAAACACAGTTAACTTAAGTTTGATATTTACGAATTAAAAAACATGAAAGTATTTGCAAGTTTATGCAAGTATTTATATACCCCATGCATTTATTTTCTTCCTTCTCAACAACAAACTTAGACTTTCTGAAAAAAAGTTTTCACGGTGTGAACCGAGACTAGAGAGATTTATATTTTATTCGCAGTCAGCAAAATAAGATATGCATGAACAAAAAAAAAGAAAATAAAAAAGTGCTGAAACAACTGAATCGCTGTGTGCTTGCCACTTTTATATCCCTTTACTTAAATGTTAATTTTGATTTTATTTTGATTGTAAAATTTACATTCAGACATGGGTTTTTTTATTTTTATGAGAGTCACTAAAAGGGTGCAAAAGTAATAAAAACAAAATAAATACGACTTAAGTTAGTAAAAAATCTCAAGGGTTAAAAATAGGGTTTCTTCAAATAGGATGATTTTCCGAATCGATTTAACAATTTCCATGTAATTTAGAGTTTACCACTTAATTATATCAGTAATCGTCATTTTTTTTTTCAGTCTATAGATAAAAAAACAACTTACAGAAATAAATGGTAAAATTAGAGTACAAAAAATAAAGAATAACATTATTCTTATAATAATATAACAATATATTGTGTGTCGTGCTTAATTCTCAATTTTTATTCTTGATAAGAACACTGAAATTTATTTGTTGATGGGATAAGCTATTCCAATGAGCATTTCACTGGTTGCTTAGGCCAGATCATCAGGAAACTTCAGCCAAAGATTTTAGAAAAATTAAAGATATTATACAAATAAAAATGTTTAGCGAATAAGATTTATAAGCACTAGTTTTATTTGTAACAATATCAAAGCTTAAACAAAAACAGCAACAATAAACAGTGAGTTAGCTTATCTTTTCTTACATTCCCCACTACAATTGGTTGGAATTCTCCCAACATTAATTGTAGTTGTAAGTAAGTTAAGAAAAAACAAAATAAAAACAAAAACAACTTGTTTATTGATTTCACAAGAAAATCAAAAAAAAAAAGCAAGTTGCCAGTTCAGTTTTTTTATGCCGTGCACTTGCCACTTTATTGTTAAAGTAATTTTTGGGAATACAAAATTTTCTTTGTCGTGCTTAATTTGCAATTTTTATTCTTGATAAAAACACTGAAATTTTTTGTTAATAGGATAAGCTATTCCAATGCGCATTTCACTGGTTGCTAAGGCTAGATCATCATTAATTTTCAAAAATAATAATTTTTCTTTTAAAAACATCATACCTATCAAGAAAGTTAATTATTTGATATAAATTATTAAACTTCAAGCAAATTTTACGAAAGGAATCCTCGTCGCATAATTTATTTGCCATAGCTCAAGTCAATCGAACCTACACCGGGTTGGCTATCGTTGCTTCATTGTGATCTACACCGCGTTAAAGTTTTCAAAGAAGATTCCGTTTGTTTCAATCATTTGGCTCTTCACTACAACAGATGTCACTATGCGCAACTAAAGTAATGTCCAGCCGACGATACAAACTTATTTTACTGAATTCGCCAATTTAACCAATATTTTTTGCTACCCACGCTTAGAAAAAATTTAGAAGACATTCTAAGACACTTAATAGATTATTCTTAATAATAATAATACGATCAGAAAACTATGAACTTTAAGGCCCATTTTTCGGATAAGGTCAAAATTGGCATAACTAGACCGAATATGTATTAAAACTTCTGGAAGAGCGTGTTAAAACTGAAAGCTCAATTTTACAAGAAAGGAACACTGAAACATTTTTATAGTTCAACAAATTCAGCATGAAGGAGGTGTTCATATCAAGCCCTTAGCGCAATTTTGCAGGTGAAAATTTTGAACGAAGGTTGTCGCTTAAGCTAAAATAGTTTTTACTATGAAATTGTTTAAATTTAAAAAATAATTTAATGAAAATTAAATTTGATAAGCTCAAGCCTAACTAAAAATATTGAAATTGTAACGGTACCTCATGTGACCTTGACATTTTAGGAGATGATGCAAGTGTTGCCAATAAATTTATTAATTAAAAAAAAAAAACGAAAATTGAAAATTTTGTCGCTTAAGCGATTTTTGCGGTAAGGGCTCGTTTTAATTTATTTTTTAAATTTTCGCATTTAGTATTCAACTTAAATTCTGTCGCATTTTGGTCTTGTTTGGCTTATCCAAATCAAAGTTATGCACAAAAAAGTAACTTACCATACAACTGAATGTTGTTTCGCTAGTAAGTCTTTTCGACTTAGCATGTTTTGGAAATGAGCTGTCGATATATTCTCTGATTTTTAAGGGTTGGAAGTTTAATAAGTTTTAAACTGTTCGCATATGAAGGTAAGTCAATATTTGCATTCCAATGTAGTGTTGGAATGGAGACAAAAGAAAAGGAATTGCTTCTGTACGGATTGGATTTTTTTTATAATATAACTTATACTGGGAGTCCCATACGACCGAGTCGTATTTCAAAATAGATCTTACTAACGAAATAAGCAATCGTCTAATAACATAGAGTTTATCAGCCTTGACAGTTTATTCTGGCGAAATCAGGCGCAGCTTAAACCTTGGATTGGGCAAAAATCCAAAATTGACAGATAGCGGCTGACCAAAGATCCTATCTGGCATCAAGAGGCCCAATATTCCCTGATTTTTAAGGCCTCCGTTAGTATGCTTCTTGCGAGAAATATTTTCTGTCTTTCAGAAAATTTGCCTTTGCGAAAGTTTTGCTTTTCCGTTGAAAACATACTTTTGGGAATCACATGGCGGTTGTGGCTAAGCATCCGGCGGCAAGAAATAGACCCCAAACAAAAATAATAAAATAACCTCCGAAGGGGTGGTGGGGCCTTATTTCATATGCAATAAAACCCCAATTTTGAAAATAAAATAAACCCCTACGAAGTAAAATAACGTCCTAAACAGAAGTGAAATAATACCTTAATTTTTGGGCACTTATTTCATATGAAATAACTTAGGAGTTTTACTTAGCGAAGATGGTGTTGGTGCTTACAGGAGAAAATTCTGGCGCCAAGCCAAAGGTCAGCTATGCAGAGAAGCTTTATTTTAACAAAGGCGGTGTTTGTTATGCCAAAGAGGAAAAAGTCGTTGCGCCAAAAAAACGTTTTCGTAATAAATTTAAAAATGAAATAATTTCCAAAAATTTGTTTTATTTTTTAGTGCATATTTTTGATTTTTTAGTGCATATTTTAGGCGCATATTTTCGATTTTTTAGTGCATTAAAATCTCATCCTTAGTGATGATAAACAATACGTTTACCAACCATCTCTGTATATGAAAGCAACCACAACACACTAGTAGCAAATTAAGTATATAACTCGAGAGAATTATTCACTCGTCCCATCTTTAGGAGCTGGAGCTATCTAACCTCTGCTATTTGTTTGGCAAGCTAGCAGCATCTGTTAAATAGCAACAGTTCTTAAGGATAGTGACCAGAAGGTTGAGCTTCCTCTTAGGTAGTGGAAAATCAGCTCTGGAAGATGATATTTTAAGATCATCCATTCCGGGAAATTGGGCTTAAACTACAACCACCACGTGATTGCTAAGATGACCTAACCAATAGTCAGCCCGGATTCGTCCCTTCAGCGGCTAGTATGTCCCTTAGTACCACGTACGATCTCTTGTCAGTCGCGATCTTAAGAGATCTGTAAATTTTGAACTTCGCCGAGTTCCAGGTATTGAATGTCCCAGAGCAATAAACACCAAAAGGTTAAATATTCTTAAAATGTTTCCCTATATATCCCCGGGGGAATTGACACAATAAGGCAAATAAAAGAGTAATAGCAAATAATATTTTGACTCATATTCGTCGATACACAGAACATGTGTACGTCTTAAGAAGTATAGCGTCATCCTATTGAAAAATATATAAACACACATTCCTTTAAAATTTCTTTGTATATGTATGCTATTGTAACAGTATCCCAGCGGGAAAACTTAGAAGACCTTCTTACTTCAGGCGTTTTTAAAGGACTGCTTAAAAGATTTTTTGATTCAATTACTATTCTTATCTTACTGCTAAAGAAGGCCTCATAGAAGGGCTCGGCTCTTTCGTATAAAATATAAGATACACCTTCCACACTCGCTTCTATGAGAAGGGAGTAGAGAAGGAGTAACATTTTTTGTATTGTTTTTGCACAAGCAAAAGCAAAATCAATTTTTTTTTTGGTCCCGTTACCCTTCTTTTGTACCTGCTGAAGAAGGGAGAGCGGAAGGCCTTCTCCGCAATGACAATGTGTGTAAAAAAGATATGAGTATGGAATGGAGCAAGAAGGCCTTGTACATCCAAAAGAAGGGGTACAGAGGGCTTCTAGAAGGCCTCCATACTCCCTCTTTTTCCCGCTGGGATGTATCGACACAAAAAAAAATAAGGTGCTAATTTGTAAAACATATTCATGTACAGTCGACTCCCGATAATATAAAACTGGTAAATCTACTGAACCGCGTATTACACACAAAAAGTCATCAAACCGACTAAAAGTTTCTGTATGGCTTGGTGTTTACGCTGGAGGCTCCATCAGACCTTATTTTTTCGCTGCGTGCATAACGGCCTCTGTGAACAGCAAACGCTACCCAGCGTTGCTCCACCACTTTTTGATAAAGCAGCTTAAACAGAGCAAGCAATCTTTCGTTCCGGAAATTAACACTGGTCTTAAAAGTCAATCAATTTACCCTTGTTTTTTTGGGGTTCTTGAAGACACGAGTCTGTATCAAAAAGTCTTAGACTCTTGAAGTCCTCAAAGGGAACATCCATATTGACGAAAGTTCTGGCAAGAGTAACGAAAATGCCATTAATAGAGCACGTGTGATCATCAATTCTTATGGCAGCCATTGGCCCAATCCAAAACCAAAACTAAAGTTTTTTATTTATTAAAAAAGTTACATGTCGCGCGACAACTTTTGCGCCACCTTGAATGTAACTGTAAAGAATAACGATTTTAATAAAAACAAAACATAAATCTTAATCAAAAACCTGTTAATTAAAAATTGTTTTCTATCTTCCTTTCAATAATTTAAGCTCTTAATTTTTACTCTTAATAATGTAATATGAGCTCTCAATTATTTCAACTCTTTCTCTGGTCCTTTGAATTTGAAATTATCGAGAGCGGACTGTATTCCTTATTTATATATCGGGGTAGACAATTTTTATATTTGAATCTTTGATTTCAGTATTTATATATTGTTATGTTTTTATTGTTTGTTGTTATTGTTATTATTTCTGTTCCTTATTGTTTGTTGTATTCTTAAGTTGTTTTTTGTGTCGGATGTTTATCCGTTGCCTAAAACTGTTTTCTTGAAAAGTTTTTATTGCTGTTCTTACGAGTATACTTACAGATGAAACCACTTTAGCAAACGTTTCCTTAAATTTTTGAATGAAACATGTATTTATGTAAGTGTATGTAGTAGGAGGTATAAGGGTATTTGTATTTAGATACTTTAACAATTCAAATGTGCATATGTAAGGAAGACACCTGTGTCTCCTTTGAGAATAAAATAAAAACTCAAAAAGTCTATTTCCTGCCAAGTGATTTAAATAAAGCTTTATTAACATTTTTATAGAGAAGTGATGGGAGAGGGACATAAAATTGTAAATAAGTAAAATAAGAAAAGAATTAAAGACTGTTACTAAACTTTTATCTGAGATGAAGCTGTTTTAAATGTTTCTTTGTTATTATTTTTTTAAAAATTACAATATTCTTGTCTAATTATTAAACAAAAAAATCGAGTGAGGTACGGGGTATAAATATTTTAAATACCCCCTATCTGAAGCCAAAACCGGTTTCGACAAATTTTTTGTGGTTTCTGAGATAATAAGTATTAATTTTGCTCTATACCAACTATTTTAAATTTTATTAAGTATTATTTTGCTCTACACTCCAATGTTTGGCGAATGCAGAAAATTCCTCATACAAAATAAATGTAACTCTTGCCTCGCTTCATTGCCGCAAGAAAAATAGAAGTTAAAGCAAAAGCAACTCAAAATGTCAACAAATCAATACACAGCAGTATGTATACGTATGCAGCACAAAAAGCTGCTTTTAAATATAAATTTAGATAAGTGGCGTATGCGGCACAAAACAATAATTTTCACTTTCAATAAAATTCTATTTACTTCTGTGTTCGTTAATGAACGTTGAAGAAACTGTTTAATTTTTCTTTAAAACATATGCCAGAAGCAGTAGAGAAAATATATCAAAAAAATCTATCGGGGTATATTTTCAGAAAACTTCATTTAACCTTCATTGTTATTAGGGTTTTTTCCCGGGAATTCCCGGGATTTTTCTTACGGGATCCCGGGAAATAAAAAATTCCTCATAATTTCAGAAAATAGCTATTTATACTTTGAAATTTAGTTTTCTATTCTCTAAAAATTAGCATCTGTGGATGGGTTGTGGATTAGATCAATTACAAGAAGTGAGTACATGTATTTAAATCAATGTCTCCTGATGCAATAAATCTACTAAAAGCAGAATGGGCAGTGCAATAGCTGATAATTATTACATTTAGTGAAGTGAAGAGTACATTAATTCAAAATAAGATGCAGGCAGTAAAGTTTCATTGTCCATGAACAAGTTTTAAAAGTAGGAGATACCTAAACATATCGCTCCTTTATTGCAACATAGTCATATCTACAAAAACAAACGATCTTGGCAAAATGCGATTAAAGTTTTCAAAATGTACCGATTTAAAGATATATTTTGCTATAACTTCGGTTCAGTTTGAGATATAATACGAGAAGGTATTAAGGAAAACTTTGCTAAAGTTACTTAAAATTTCGACATATGACTATGATGCAATGAAGGAGCGATATGTTTATTAGGTGATAAACACAAATTTTCAATTTCAATTTGTGTTGGTTTATATATCCGTGAAGTGCGGGGAAACCGAAATAAAATAACATTTTGGAAACTCTTGTAAGATACTACAACATACAACTTGAAAAACATATTGTCCTAAAGATTACAAATGGACCTATTGAAATTAAAAGGTTTGGAAGAAGCAGTCCGGTTGATGCTAATTTTGCATCAAACTTGACATACTTGACATGACTGATATAGACGTTGTTTATAAAAAAGAAAAAATTGCTTCTGATTGTGAATCCGAAGTTACAACGGTTCACTTTTAACTATTATAACTTAAAACGTGATAATTAGTAAATTAAATCAGGAATATACTTTTTGACGACTTACAAAGCGCTTTGAGTGTGTCAGAAAGTTATTTCCTAAGCCATTAAAAAATGTTATATACTTCTTTAAAGTATTTTATCTATTTTATTGATTATCTTTTTGATTTCATATCTGGAGTACCTCAATTTTAATTTTGTTTTTATTATTGTTTTATGAATTATCCAGAGCATAATAATACTGAATAAAAACATAATAATAGGGAATAAAGGCGTGAGATAATAATAATTCAAGTTCCTATTTCAATCTTTAATTAATTTTTTAGTATTGAACCATTTAATTTACTTTCTTTGCAAACAAGTTCCCTTACGTTTTTTTATAAAAGTTTTTTTTCATTTATTAATACCAAAATTTACTTTGTATTATTTATATGGAGCGGGATCCCGGGATCCCGGGAAATTTAAAAAAATGTCCCGCTTTCCCGGGAATCGAAAAAGTCCGGGAAAAAAAACTCTAATTGTTATTTTTTCCGCTACGACTTTTTGGCATATGCGCCAAACCAATAATGAGCTGACGATGTGTTGTCATGATTGTAATATTTTGAAGCGATTTATGCTTATCAAAAATCTGTTTCGAATGATCTTTTATATGAGTGGTAAAAACATAAAACAATTTTTAATAGTTTTAAAGGGTTCTGTCCCAAACTTCATTAATTTTTAAAAACAATTTTGATTTTTAGTTGAAATGTTAATTTTGATTTTTTTTTTTTGATATTCTTTAATTAGTTTAATTTAATTTTCATTAAATTATTTTCACTGAGGAAGGAGTTATACCACTAAGAATTTCTATTAAAATTTATTGATAATTTTTCCTTGGCTGAGCTGGGATTTGAACGCGGGTTGATTTTTACATGTTTCAAGAATCACCACATTCTATCTTCAGAAAATCTTTGAGTTCTAACCACTGCACCACTGCGGTGCCCGCCAGCCAACAGTCAAACATCAATCTTTTAACCAGTAGTACTGGTGGTTCGAAATTTGCTGTTATTATCATTTTTAAATTTCAAATTACATGTTGCCTCCTTTCCTCTGTTTTTTCGTAATTTTTTTAGTTAGGGAAACATTCCAGGGTAACGTTTGCATGGGTACCAAAAAGCACAGTGGGTGACTGGGAACCAAACTTCAAATAGACTGGAAAAAGCAGGCTGTCTCTTGGATTAAATTTTTGTTGACGGCCTGATGGGCATTTCGATTGCTCGTTGTAAACTATCATCAAACGCAAATCGTGAAGGAAGATTTAGGAGCGATGGAAGGCTGAGAATACCAGCTTGATGGCCGGGACTCTATTAACTGACTATGGCGCGTAGAAAACCCGCGTGCCACTTGATTTTGGTAGGAACCAGATTATAACTTTGATATTGGTCATATTGGGTCACTGGTTGTAAAATTATCTTGTGCACACTGACTTGACTCCGGTCACTGGCTCAAATGAGCCGGGTCCCACCCACCTTTATCAGAAGTTTAACTTGCCTTTTCTGAATAATTAATTCTAAAGTAGGTTGGTGAAATTATTGACCAGTTTTAAGCAAATTCAATAGTTTCCGTCTCTACATAGAAAATATTTAAAATTGTCTCTAATCACTCACAGAAAAAATAAGGACAATTCAATTTTCATATTGAATACCATTTTCTTCAATACAATTCACTTTTTAATTGAAAAGGCACCAACAACGAATTTTGTAAATACAAACAATTATTTTGTTAATTAAAATTGTTAAAACTCAACAAATATTTTTAACAATGAGTTTGTAATATTGAATGAATTATTTGTTAACAATTAACAAATAACATATTAACAAAATGTTTTGTTGCTAACTAAGTTGAAAAAAAGATGCAATTAAAAGTTGTTTTTATTTTTTTTTTTATCAATATATTAAATAACATCACTTATAACTATATACTTTGTTTAGGCCACAAATTAAGATGTAGATGTTCGTACATCTTGGCACCATTATCAGTAATATTTCAAAATCTATAATTTATAAAAGAATGGTTAAAATTTGTTCATAAATCATTAGATAATAACGTTACTTACCGTATAATTGATTAAATTTCGCAATAATCATCATATCGTTTATTCTTTTAAAGATTTTTAAGCGAAAATCCAGATTTTATTAATTTTATATTTTTAATTTTTTGACACAAAACTATTTTTTCTATTAATTTTCTACAAATGAAACATATTGTTAATATGACAAATTTACAAACATGTTAATTAAGAAAATTGTTAAAAATATTAGAAAATTTTCAACAAATTTTCTTTAATTACTAATGGTGTTTTCTTTTCCACAAAAAAAATACCACATTTTAAAAGGTGCATGTATAAAATGTCTTGCCTGTCATGTAATAATGCAATTTTTTATTTGACGAGAATAAAACACAAAATTGGATCGCCCTGTTTTTAACAGCTGACAAAAAGTTTGTTCTTCAATATATAAAAAAATATGTACATAAATCAAAAACGATGTTCTTCAAAATATAAAAAAAAAATACACATAAACCCAAATTTGTAAATAGATTGATATTAAATAAATAAATAAATGAACAAAATGAATGACCAAATTCCAATTTCTTTAGTTTGTTTTTTATAAAATATGTAAACAAGAAAATACCTTTGCCAGATTGCCAATTTATTAACACCAAGTTTTTACGATTTCTTGATTTGACGTTTTTTTTTCAAAAACAATTTTATAACACCGAATCCATTTAAATTTTATATCACTGACAACCTACCATTAACAATGCAATGCTTTCTTCTGTTTTTACTATAAAATAATAGACAAAATTACTATTAAAACTTAAAAATTTTACTGTCCTGATTAGAGGCGATTTTTTCCCAACTTCGTCTGGTAACCCTATATATAAACAGAAGCTATCTTTTTACAGGGCATTATCAACACTCTCGATTTATACGGGGCGTAAAGTGCAATACCTTATGCCATTTAAGGGTGAATTTTTTTAGAATAAAACACGCTGCCCTCTTAGAGAGCAAAGCATTTTTAAGAAACGAACACCAAATTGCATTTTTTTAAATAAAATGTGACATTTTTTGTAGAAAAGAAAACACCATAAATAACTTTTAATATTTTTTTCTGTGCTAAATCCATACCAAACTCATAGAATCAAACAATTTGTTGATTTTGCACCTATTACTAAAACAATTAAATAGATTACTAAACATTGTTAAAATTTTAAATTGTGAAATTTTTTTTTTTCAATTAATGATATTTTTAATATTAATTAAAAAAATTATCAAACAACTTTGACGTTTCAAGCAATGTGTTAATTGATTTAATTAAATATAGCTCAGGTTTTGACAATTCCAAACAACAATTTTACAAACAGAATCTGGGAATTTATTTCTCATGGTGAGTAACATTTATTTAATAAATTTTCAAATTAATTCGAACGTGTATTCTAAGTCAAATTACAATTTTAAAAGCTTTTATACATTAATAGTCTTATTCCTTCAATATTTTTCTAAGAATATTTTCTATGCACTATCAGAATTTTCGTTTGTATATTTCTGTTAGTCACAATTCACATTATACGATTTTTGTCGTTGCGATTATTGTCGTTTCCGCTTTGAAGTCGGTCTGATATTTACATTTTACGATTTTTGTCGTAACCACCTTAATACATTTTCCGTTAAATGATAGAAAATTGAGAGAACGAATGAATGAACAAAACGAATCGAGGAGTACACTCGCTTCTGTACCCCTTATAATTCCTCTCACCCCTCTTGCCTATAAAGTAAGAATCGCAACGACAAAAATCGTATAATGTGAATGGGCACTTACGAGGATTACTTAAGCTATCCTTTGGCTAGCAATGTATTGCATTTTCTGGCCCGCTACGGCCTTCTTCAGCATTCTTTGTATCTTATAACTGGATTAATTCCCAGATTCTATTTGTTTAAATAATTTAGTTAAATTCATAACATTTGCAATAGGCACTATGTAGTTAAAAGATACAAAGAATGCTACGGCCTTAGTCGGCATTCAAAACAAAAAAATCTACACTACTGATAATTTTAAACAAATTGTATAAGAAATTTCATTAAATTACCTTTTAAATTGTAAACTGGACTGAAACGTATGTAAAGGGTTGCTTTTTAGCCGATTGGCGCTTGAAAATTGGAAAAATGCAGAGAAAATTAGCAAAAATACATGAAATATTTATTTAGAGCAATAAGATAAATAATATGTAAATCTTGCAGGCGGCTACGCCTTGCGTGAACTCCAACTTAAGCATACTTCACGTAGCATCACAAAAAAGTCTATTGGGGTCAAATCGCATGATCTTGGCGGTGAGTTGGCTATGACGACCGTAATTTACGAAACATATTTCTCACATAGCACGAAGTTTTATAATAAAATTCATTGATTTGCAAGCGTTTTTTATCAATTCACAGTGAATTGGCAAGCCTTACTGAGCATTTTTGGCATTGCTTAATGCCGCCTTTCTTTTTTTTCAATGAAAAAATTTACATTGAAGAACCAAATAGCAGAAAAATCAGCCTTAACCTTATTTCGTTGTGTATGGTTTCCAAGTTAAAAAAATATTAAACTATAAACACGTCAATCGAGGGACAGCTGTTAAATAAATCACCTCTTAAGCTACGGTCACACTTATTAAATATTTGATCAAATAAGCTTAACAACTACTTTTGTTAATAGTTAGTGAGATTTAAAATGGTCTTAATATTACAAAATAAATTGATTATATGTACTACTAGACATAGCAAAAACAGTTTTTTGTAAGATGTGGTATTTTAATCAAAATAAATATTGATATTAAGCGAAATGATTTTTTAGTTTGGTTGTTGGTCCCGTTTTTTTCGTCAAATATTTGATAAGTCTGACCATAGCTTTAGGTATAAATAAATATATATTTAGACCAAACAACATTTAACACTTTAAGCTAACACAAAAACAAAAATATAAAAGTAAAAGATGAAATTCTTGAACAGGAACAATGAGAAAATGTAACTTAAAGGATTAAAAATTAATTCATGATTTAATTTTCACATCAAATACAGATTCGTAAATGCTTAAACAAAAAAACTTTTTATCCTTTGCAAGCCAGTGTGAAAAAAGTTTTTCGAAATTAAAGTATTGTTTTTTTTTTAGTATTTTGTATAAAAAAAAAAGAATAAATGCCATTTAAAGCAGAGATCATAATGTAATCTGTCTAAAACTTTTTTGTAGATAATTATTTAAACAATTTGTTGTGAAAGTGTATTTGGCTGTAGGCAAAAGCTTAAGCTTTTACAAACTTTTCTTAAAACTAAGCAAACAGTTGCTAAAGAACAATTACAGTTAAACTTTTGTTTTCAATATCTCAACTAAATAGATTGCAACTCTTCTTGTTCGTGATGTATTAATGAAAAATTTTTCTTAAATTCTAAAGGAGAAGGAACGGCTAGAAAAGGTTTAAGATTCTTAAAATGCTCAAGATTTAATTTCTGTTGCCGATTTATGTTCTAAATCTCTTTCAAGAATTTGTAGCAAATAGAAGTTCTTAAGAAATGGCAATAGACATTCATGGTCTGAAATCCTTTTCTTGGCGTAAGCATACTTCCCCTTCTAAATTAACATTCAGTTTTATTGTTAAGTGTCTTACACAGCATTATTTTAATCAGGCTTTCAACTTAAGTTTAAGATAAACAGCCATCAAATTTAAATACTTAACTAAACAATTTTAATGTAAAACATTTATCTAGAAACAAATTAATTTCAATTAACGTCAGTTAAAGGAATTTAAATGGAATAAGTGCTTTTATTGTGCATACTAAAACTTTTCAAAGGATATTTTAAATCATTTTCAGTTTTGCAAATTTTAAATTTATAAAATTTTTATGAACATATGTAATTAAACTTTAGTAAAAATATTTTTTAGCCAAAAAATATTTACAACGAATTATTCTTATTAAATTGGTTTTTCATGATATTTTAAACATATTTCTTAAATAGTAGAAACATTTTTAAAAATAAATTCAATTATCACTGTTAAAAATGTTCTATTGGAATTTCATTATTCATTTCATTAAATTTATATCCACTACACTTATAAAATTATTACAGTAATGATTATGAGTTATTAAATTCATTTTCCGTACTGTTAAAGTTTACTATTCAATTTTAAGGAATATGCAGTTTAATAAATAAAAAATTTTAAAAAGAATGTAAAAATTATTTGTTTTAAATGAAATGTAAATGATCTGTTTTTTAAATGAATTTTCGTTTGAATTTAACTACATAATATTTTGAGTGTACCAAAGAGATGGCGGCATATTGATTTTGTCAGTCCGTTTGCAACACACGTAAAATATAAATCGTCGGAGATCTTATAAAGTTTATATATATATGTCTTAATCCTCGTGAAATCGTAAGGCGATAGAAATTTATTTATTCATTTATAAATTCATTCACAAATATTTCTATTAATCAGTCTAGTCCCGCGAAGCCAAATAGCCTGTTCTTGGAAAATTAAATTTGATGAAAATTTTTGCTGGACGACGATTTTTTTTTGGTATTGAAAAATCGGATAAATCGTTTTATTTTTCACCTATCTTCTACATTAAAGTCCCCCGGGATGTGACTTGTAGCATTATAAAAACGGGCTGGGCAGAAGCAACAACATTAGGCACAAATACTTTTTTATACAAGAATTAAAGTAATCACCCCTATTCTGCATTTCGATTACGTCCCCGCATTCAGTTCCGTTACGATCGAAAATTGGTATTTTGCAGAAAAACGGAATCGAAAGAATAAGAAGAAGATAACAATGTTTACAAAATCAATTGTGGAATGTGGAAATGAAACAGCATAATAAGCAAGTCTGTTATCATTTTCATAAACAAATGTCAAATTTAATAAAACAAGTTCTGTGTATAATAAAGTAAATTGTTTATAAATTTAATAAAAGAAAAATATTGAAATAAAATAAAAAAGAAAAAGGTAAAAATAAGTTTTGCATAAATATATAAGTGTGTATAATCTAGTGAAGCTGAAATTAACTAAAATAAGTAGAAAATAAAAGTGTTGTGGTTAAATATGTAAAGACAAAATGTTAATAAAAACTGTTTGTAAAGAAATAATTTAGTGAGTTGTATTTTTATTTAAAATTTAAGGACAAATGGAGTCTATTGCAGCTGCATTATTGTTGGAAGAGGAGAACAACGACAGAAATACAGTCACAAGGGTGATACATAACAAAACACTCATATTCCAGTACAAAAAATAACAATTTAAAACAAAAAAAAATTATAATAATTATTTGTATTTAAATCGTTTTTGAATTTTTTAATTTTGTACTTACATTTTTTCACTTTTTTACTTAAAAAAACAAAAATAGAAAAAACCTCCGTAAACAAAAAAACACCTGAGAGAAACGGAGCTCCGATCGTTATGCAGAATACATTCAATCGAAAGAAACTGAGCGGAATCGAAACGCAGAATACCAAAATTGCCAGACGGAGAAAATTTCGATTCGAATCGAAACGCAGAATAGGGATGAATAAAAACTAACCAATTTAAATATATAAATTTTAATTTCCAAAGAAAATTCGTTTTAAAGACTTTTTATAAACCGGTTTAATTTTTTTAAAATTAAGGTCGCTTAAGTTTTCTTTTGGTTCTGATTGTTATGCAAATATTTTTAAAAACTCCGCTAATTTTTTCCCAAAATTTGCAAATTTGCTAAACTCTTATCCCTTTTATAGGCAAATGTACTAAATCTTATTACATTTTGAAAACTTAATATTCTTGTAAGATTTACCTTTTCCTTTTTTTATATCGAATATTTTGTCTTATAACTTTTTAAAAATTTGCCTGTTTATAGAAATAATATATTGGGGATTACATGTCGATGTCTTCCGATTTGGATGAAAATTGCACCAAGGTTAGTCTAATGGAATAGGATCGGTCAAAAAGTTTCTGAGTTATAGGGGGTCAAAGTTTGATATTTTGGCCATACAGGTGTTCTTTCTCATCCATGTAACTTATTACCAGTGTTGCCAGAAGTAGGGAAAAATCCCTACATGTAGGTATTTTAATGCTTAAATAAAAGCGTAGGGAAAATCGTACAGATTTTTTTAATCTTTAAATGTAGGAAATTTCGTCATATCGTATTATTTATAAAAGAAATGCTGAAAAACGTTATAAATATATTTCCTGAGCTGTTTGAGGTTTAAAAAGTTGGCGACACTAAGATGTATGTATATGTTTTTTCCTAAGTTAACGTTCAATAGATGTGATCCCGTCCTTTTTGGGTAAAATTCGGTAAAATGAGAGCAAACCAAAATTTCTCTCACTATTATACAAAAATGTACAAAAGTACGGGAAAAATAATAACCAAATTGAGTGCCTCGGTAGTCTAGCTGGTAGTGAGCTAGTCTATCAGCGCCGAGGTTGCGGGTTCGATTCCTGCAGACAAGCGTAGAGCTTCGCGGGATTAGCTTAGGGATAAAAAAAAAATCTGTTTCAAAAGAAAACGTTAATATGAAATATGTTTAAATAACTGCATAAATGACACATTAACGGGCATAAAATTAAAATTCAAGCATTTACTTACATATTTAAACATTTTCTATTGTTTATTTTATAAATATTTCTTATATTCATTATTTTGGTTAACTTGCTTGCAGTTTTTTTTTATTTATTTTTGACACAGCTGATTGTGTAACAATTTTATAAATTTGTCAAAAGAAAAAGTACCCGTACTTTTTCCCGTGGGCTACTTCGTACAAGAATATTTTTCCCTTAACAGCTCTCCCACCTTACCAAGCTTTGAGTATGGGAACAGTTTTCGGTAAGATTGGGATCCCGCGGGCACCCAACGTTGAATACGGCACCCCACGTACTGTTGAATGCCTTAATTGAATTGATTAAAAAGTACATACATATTTATTATTTTTTTTAGTTTTTACTTTTTTTATGTCAATGCTTTAATATACATGTTCAAATAAAATTTATTTTTTTTTTTTAACTAATGGTTTTTCTTTAATTTTAATGATAATAATAAGTAGGGATTTTTGTAGAGGAAATTTTTTCAACGTGTAGGGAAAAATCGGATTTTTCTTAGCATCTGTAGGTATTTTTTCAAAAAAAAAACCACTGGCAACACAGCTTATTACCTATTTTGGTGTAAGCAAAATTTGTCCCAAGTAGCTTCGATAGCTATTTGATCAATCTTTTCTAAAAAAATTTTTTTGTTTTTTTTTTTTTTTTTTTTTTTTTTTTAACATTTCATTTCTTTATTGAATCTTCACTTAATAATTGTGAACTAACAATAAGTATTCAAATCTTAAGACTAAATAAAAATATTCAATCCAGCCAAAGCCAGACAAAATTTCATGCTTTCATTAAATTTAACTTCTCACAAGTGGGCCAAGTCAGCAGTGTGCCTCCTTCTTAACCTCAGGTGGCCACTGCTATTTAGTAAATTCCGGGCTAGCATATTTGGATGGGTTTCGAGTTTTTTTAAATAGTTTTGGCAATGTTTTTTTATTTCATCTTTAACAAGGTGAACGTTTAGATCCTTGTGTATGTTGGAGCTTCTGATATACCAAGGTGCACACGTAATCATTCTTGTTTTTAAAAATTTTTTTTTAAACTTAAAACTTTTTTTTTTATCCGCTTTTTTTTTTTTTTTTTTTTGTTTTGCTCAAAAGAAAGCTTATGTCTTTTCCTTTAAGGTAGTTTTGGTCGCTTTTTGGGATGCGGGTGGCTTATGTATAAAAAAAAAGCATTTTGATAAAAAACATTCCCGCTAAAAAATAGTTTTAAATTTGAAAAAAATTTTAAAAAAAACAAAAATTTATTTTCAAAAGATTGATCAAATAGCTGTCGAAGTTTTGTAAACCTTTATTACGTTTAAAATTTTTTTTATGAATACTGGCATAAATATTTTATAGGAAATCTTGTTAAGAAATTTCCAATTTAAAGAAAACTTTGTGATAATTTGTTGTTTTAATACAAACTTGCTATTTTATAGAAAATCTGCGTTTTTTATAGGTGATAAGTGCAAATTTGCTATTAAATAGGATAATAGTGAAAACATGTTATTTTATTGGATGTATGTGAAAATTTGCTATTTTAAAGTAGATTGTGTTAAAATTTGTTATTCTATAGAAAGTTTGTGAAAATTTGCTATTTTATAGAAAATTTGTAAAAATTCGCTTTTTTATAGGAAACAATTTTATATTTAATAGGATATTTGTGAAAATTCGCTATTTTATTTTCTGTATGTAAAAATTTACTATTTTATAAAAATTTGCTATTCTATAAGAATTTTTTAAAAAATTTTCTATTTTATAGAAGATTAGTGAAAATATGCTATTTTATTGGCTGTATGTGAAAACTTGCTTTTTAAGAGGGGATTGTGCGAAAATTTTCTAGGAAGTTTGTTCAAATTTTCTATTTTATAGAAAATTTGTAAAATTTGCTATTTTACAGGAGATTTTGTAAGAATTTTCTGATTTTAGGAAATTTTGTGAAAATTTGCTACTGTATAGAAAATCTGCTATTTTATTGGCTGTTTGTGAAGTTTGTTAAAATTCTCTATTTTATGGAAAATTTGTTAAAATTTGCTATTCTAGAGGAGATTAGTGAAAATTCGCTATTTTTCAGGAGATTTTGTAAAAATTTGCTCCTTTTTAGGTAAATTTGTGAAAACTTGCTACTTTATAGTAAATCTGCTATTTTGTAAAAAATTAGTAAAAATTTGCTTTATTATAGGACATAAGTGAAAATTTGCTATTTTATATGATATTAGGAAAAACCTGCTATTTTATAGGAAATTATTAAAAATTTGCTATTTTTTAGTAAATTTAAACAAATTTGCTATTTTAAAGGAAGTATGTGAAAATTCGCTCTTTTAAAGGATAAATGTCAAAATTCGCAACTTTATAGGAACTTCGTAAAAATTGGAAATTTGTGCATATTTGCTGTTTTATAGAAATTTGTGCACATTTGCTTTTTTATAGGATGCATATGAAAATTTGCTATTTTATAAAAAATATGTGAAAATTTGCTATATAATAAGATATTTCTAAGTTCTGGCATTCTTATAAGAAATTTGTGAATATTTTTGTTAAGAAATTTTGCGAATGTTTGCTATTTTATTGAAAGTTTGTACAAATTTTCTTTTTATGTGAAAATTTATTTTTTATAGGAAACTTTTGAAAATTTGCTATTTTATAGAAAATATAGTATTTTTATAGAAATTTTGTGAAAATTTGTTGTTTTATAAGAAATTTATGAATATTTAGCAAATTTATGAAAATTTGCTTCTTTTTAGGAAATTTGTAAAAATTTGCTATTTTATAGGAAATTTATTTTTTTTATAGGATATATGTATATGAAAATTTTCTAAATTATAAGATAAATGTGAAAATTTGGTACTTTATAGGATATATGTAAAATTTACTCTTTTAAAGGAATTTTTGTAAAAATTTCTGATTATTTGCTGTGCTAAAGATAGTTTAAGAATATTGCCTTTTTATATGTAATTTGGCATTAATAAGGCAAAAAAGCTTTTGGGGTATCACCTGACGGGCTTACAAGATTTTTAGGACATAAATAAATACAATATTATCCTGATAATAACCAGGTGTTTTTTTTTTTTTTTTTTTTTTTTTTTTTTTTTTTGTTAAGTTAAAGTCATCTATTACAGAACAAATAATTTGCCATTCCATTGCAAATTACAGTTTATTTTTATAAAGCCAAAACAATAACAATGGGAATACTTTGAAATTTTTTACTTGGAAGCTGAATGGATACAACTTCA
The DNA here is from genome assembly GCA_963931875.1 of Pollenia griseotomentosa. Classification (NCBI taxonomy): domain Eukaryota; kingdom Metazoa; phylum Arthropoda; class Insecta; order Diptera; family Polleniidae; genus Pollenia; species Pollenia griseotomentosa. The sequence continues at coordinate 223,602,954 of OZ007560.1, forward strand.
CTCTTCAAATACATGAATGTAAAAATAATTGCTTTGGATTCGATACACGTTCGCATTGATTTTTTTTTTGTCGATTAAAGCGGATTTGATCATCTGCTTTATTTGCATGTTATTCTGAAAGGAGAGTGTGTATATGCATGGGTGTGTACGTGTGTGTGTTTGTGTGTGTCTGTTGGATTGTTTTTATCCTTTTTAATACAAATAAATACGTGTTGGCATTTTTTTTTTCATTTATATAAATACATTTGTCAAATAAATGTAAATCGTATGTGTAAATCTGTTCGCAGAAGTGAAACAGTGTAAGAGAAATCTAAATACATATGAATATTGATGCGCGTTTTAGTAAATATTTAATTTTGTTGAATATGAATCAATACAATTTAATAAAAAAATTGCTTAAATTTAATAAAATAGAATGTAGATTTTGATAAAATTTTTATGCTTTGGAAAATTTGGAGAAAATTAATTAAAATTAATAACTGGCCCATATGTGACACGAAACGTTGTAAGCCGCTTAATTGAAATTCAATTATGGTAACCAAATGTGTTCGTGAATAAACTAAAGCAGATTACTTAATATGAATTAAACTATTACTGTGTTAATACCAAACAATCTAAGTAAAAAAAAAGGGGAAATATTTAAGTCTTATTAGCGACAAGTTATCGAGCAGATATCAACCATTGGCAACAGTTTATTGAAAAACGTGATTGAGAATTTTGGTAAAAGATTGGTCACTTGACCGACATAGATTTTAATTTTTAACCGGAACCTAAAAAAAAAATTTTTAGTATGTAAATCAAAACATTATTTTTTTTTTAATTTAAAATGATACCTCCACTTTTGGACCAAATAGAGCACATTTTTAAAAATTATTTTGAAAATACTTACAAGTCGTCTAGAGTATTTTTGTAGTTGGGCTTTCTTATTTGTTTTACCATATTTTACTTAAAGACTTTAATCAAGACAACTTTTTTGCAAAATCTTTACAGTGAGTTTATTCAAGGAATTATAAAATCAGCAATTTATCTGAATTCCTTTACCAACTCCCACATTTTGCGAAATTCTTTGATTTCTCTGCACAGTTTACAAACTTAGTTTTCCAATTACATGCTTATTTATCCAACAATTAAGTGAGACGACACTCTTGTTGCAAAACCAAAATTGAATTAAATAATCCACGAATACATCAGTGATACGTGACTAAATAAAACGTGTTTATGTTGGACAAACAAAAAAAAAAAAAAAAACAAAACAGCAAAAAATTGAAAAAAAAAACGAAGCAGGTATTTGAAACCAAAAGCGACAAGCAGAAAAATCTCATCAGCTAAAAACTATTTTATTGTAATAAAAATAAGACATGGACATCAAAATAACTTGTGTGTTTAAATTGTGAACAATTCAATGTATTTTAATTCAACTATTATGAAAATTGATTGAAATAACAATTACCTACACGCAGAGAAAAACATGTTTAAATATAGTCACCTCCAACAAAACTATTTTTAAAGAAAATTGTAAACATATTATGCTTAATATAACCATATTATTGTCACCTGCAACCATATTATGGTTGAATTAGTCCTATATCAAGAAGCCACAACCATATTATGGTTGCCTCTAAACATGGTGTGGTTAAATATGACAATAATTTGTTTTAAAATTAACAATAGTATTTTCCTCTATTCCAAGAGCAACATGCTATAGTTGAAAAACAACCATTGTATTATAAGCGTTAAGCATGTGTTAGTTATTTTTAACCATAACATGTTTGGAGGCAACCATAATATGGTTGTGGCTTCTTGATGGAGGACTTATTCAATTATAATATGGTTGTTGGTGACAATAATCTGGTAAAATGAAACACAATATGTTTAATATTTTCTTTAAAAATAGTTTTTTGGAGGTGACCATATATAAACATGTTTTTTCTCTGGGTGTACTTAAAAAAAAATATATGGTTCGACATGAACCTAGATAACTTATTCAATATATTTGAACAAAATTCAAAAATATTACGGTTTTAACCCGAGGAGGTTGGAGGATTTTTTTTGCGCTAAGATCTGCCCAGACCTACAAGGGAAAAATCACTCCTAAAGAACTTTTGACTCTTCAACTTTAATTAAAGTTTTTCTTTTTTTATTTTACCACGTTTATCAAATTTGATTTGCATCTTTAGCTAATTTATCAGCATTCACTTTTATGCTCTTTTGGGTGTTATTAGATGATTGTGCTTTTTTTTATTACTCACAGCTTTATGGGTCCTCCGATTTGAAGTTTAAGTGCTTGGTATGCATGTCGGTTACTGTCGAACAGAGTAGAGTAGGGTTTGCATAATCTCCATATTAATGTAAATTTGGTTGAAAAAATCAATAAATATTTTATTTCAGTAAAACATGTTCATTGTTTTTTTCTCCCTACTGCTACAATACATATTTTCATGTTGGCCTAACAGTGGCAGGCAAAAATCTCTGAACAGTTATATAAAAGTTTAATAAAACTTGAACAAGTTTTATAACGGTTCATAAGTAATTTTTAAAGAAAGCCTAAAGCTCATTTTAGAAGTTTATAAACAAATTTCTGATTTTAATTTTCTCCCTTTATATTGCCATTTACTGTATCTTTTTCTTTTTCCTCAGGCATGTAAATATTTTACTAAAAACTGCTGTTATTTGTTTTTAAAGCATACAACCAAAGACACGTAATTGTCACTACATAAATAATGAATGACAGTATTTCCGCTTGTTGACATAAAAAGCATAAACGAACAATATTGAACAATAGAATGAAAAAGCAGGTTCAATATGTACAATAAAAAAGTTTCAAACAATGAAAGAAGAAAAAAAAAAATTTACAATTTGAGTTTTGGTTAGGATGGGGCTTGGTTTTAGAAAATCTACTAAAAATTGTTAGAAGTTAAAAAAAAAATTATAAAATCATCAAAGTAATGGCAAAAAATATCTTATCGAATTTTAATTACAGTACAATCATAAGAGTAGCATTATTAATTACAAATTTGATTTAAAAAATCTCCCGTTTGCGGTGATAACAATCAATTGGGAATAAGCTGCACTGAAAAGACAAAAAAAATACTTAAATCAAACCCAAGAGGTGTCAATAGTAGATACGGTAAGTACGAATTTCTTTAAATCAAGTACAGAATGATTGATTCAAGTACGTATTAATTAAGTGCCCCGTACTTTAAGTACAGGTCTGGATTGAGTTAATTAAAAGTGAGATAAAATTAATCTTAAACTGTGCTTGATAGAAGAATTTCTAAGGTGGTTTAATGGAAATAATCTAAAAGTGAGATTAGATTCACTCTTACCTAAACACTTACTACCCCAGAGAACCAAAAAGAATATTATTGTTTTACTTAGAGTGGGTTTTTAACATGGAGTTTAATCTTAGTGGCCAACTATAATTAATTAATCTGATAATAAATTTAATTGAGTACCAATTGTGTTTGCCGTTTTTAAGAGGTAGTTTAAACCTCGCAGCATTGCCATAATTATTAACAACAAATGACAACAACAAATTTAAAAATGGCAAATTTTTATCAATCCACTTTGCATTTTATACAGAAGAAGAAGAATTTTTTCCCTTTTAATTCTTATTAAAAGAAAATAATTCTAATAATTATTTTATTTAGGTTTTCATATGTTTCAGAATCACTAAAGTCTTAATTTTTACTAGAATAATCCATTGTTCTGTTTTCTAAAAAAAAAAAATTAACAGCTGCTTTTGTTATACATGTGTACTTGTTGACGTTTGATGATTAGGTTTAAACCACCAACATTGGCGGCTAAATTGGCAAATAAAAGACGAGTAAATTCGTCGTATGAAACACAATAGCGACGAATAACTCACAGCTTTACTAATTGGAAAAGTTCTTTGCCGTTTGTGCAAAGGGAGAGAAATAGTGTGACCATCAGTGTTGCCAGTGAAATTTCGAGAAAGATACATTTTAGTTTCTAAAAAGATACACTTTTTCGCAAAAAGATACGTTTTAAAAAATTTTAAAGTCCATTTTTAACGTTTAATATTTATTAACATAACATTTTTAAAAATAATTAGCATTGTGGTTATTTTGTTGAACTATTTATGGTTTTTAATCCAAATTTTTTTAATATTTTTAATGAGGCTTAAGTTCATTAAATTTAATTTCCATTAAACTATTTAAATGAAGAAAGGAATTTCACCACATGAAAATTAATTAAGATTTCAAAAGATTTTGTTATTCGTGCTTAATTCCCAGTTTTTATTATTAATAAAAACACTTGAAATTTATTGTTGATTCCCAAAAATTGAAATTACTTTTTGATAATAAACAGGCAAGTGCACGGCCTAAAAAACACTTAATTGACAACATCTTTTGTAAAGTTGTTGTTGTTTTTATTTTGTTTTTCTTAACCTACTTACAACTACAATTAATGTTGAGAGAATTTCAACTAATTGTAGTGGGGAATGTAAGATGAGATAAACCCACTGTGTATTGTTGATGTGTTTTGTTTAAACTTTGATATTATTACAAGTAGAACTGTTGCTATAAGTCTTATACGCTGAACAGTTTTATTTGGTTTAATATCTTTAGTTTTTCTAAAATCTTTATGGATGAAGTTTCCTGATGATCTGGCCTAAGCAACCAGTGAAATGCGCATAGGAATAGCTTATCCCATCAACAATAAATTTCAAGTGTTTTTATTAATAATAAAAACTGGGAATTAAGCACGAATAACAAAATCTTTTGAAATTAAAATTTTGTATTCCCAAAAATTGAAATTACTTTTTGATAATTAATTAAGATTGTTATTGATAATATTTCATTCTTGACCGTGGCCGGGATTCGAAAATTTTTATTTCATATTTAAATGCATATTGTAAAGAAAATGAATTCGTATTAATTCATGTTTATATTTAAGTCATAAATATTAGGTACACATGTAATTTTTAAAAATACAGTAATTATATGTAATTATCTTTGAATCAAAACAAATTCATTTTTGTAAAAATTAATATACGAGTTAAGGCGGTTATACTAAGGCGATTTTAGCAACGTTCATATAATATTTCCTCATCGATTTAGGTGGATCGTATGTTGCAACCCCTTAAATTTTTCTTTAACCATTATTAAAGCTGCTATCAAGGCGAATTCACTAGAAGGTGGGGTCAAGTCAACATATAGTGTTTTTTTTCGGTGGTTGACTTATCAAAATGTGTATGCAAACTAATTTTTTATGTAAACTAAAGCTTCGTACAGACGATGGTCAGATCTTACAATGTTGTCATTTTTCTGACAACGATGCCATTATCAGATGCACTTATTTAACACATCTGCCAAATGAAAATAGCGTACAATGTTTACACAGTTGCAAGACATTTTTAGTAAATTTTAATGACAACATTGTAAGATCTTACCAGCGTCTGTACAAAGCTTAACCTTTTTTTACTAGCAATATTTTTGACAATCCGACCACAGAAGCAGTGTTGTTGTATAGTTGACCTCACCTTTTAGTCAATGTGCCTTGGCTGCTATTGTATTAGTATTGAGTCGGTTACGATGATCAGTCTTACAGCCTGTTCGTCGATTTCGAACGTTAACGTTCGCATAGAAAATTATGTTTAAAACAAAAACAAAATTCGAAACATTGTTTTTGTTTTAAATAAAATTCGAAACTTTGTTTTTGTTTTTAATATAATTTTCTATGCGACGAACAGGCTGTTAATAAGTTTTAGTTGGCTAAAAATTTTCGAATGTTTTGTTTCTGTACCAGTGATGTTAACTTTTATTTTTTCATTACCGTACGGTCTTCTAAAAATTACCGTTTTTGAGAAGAAATTACCGTACGCCAAGATTTTAAATCAAAACATTAATGTGCTGTTTCCAAATGACAAGTGTGGTAAGATTTATATGAAAAGCACTCAGTGCATCGCCTGTCATTTGGAAACAGCACATAAAAGCCGTATTCATAAACCAATTCTTTAAATTTTTAATGTGTTTTAAGAAAAATCTGAATGGAAATTTTCGTCTTAAAATACATTTGTCACCAAAATTATAGTATTTTTTTATGAATTACGTAGTAAAATAATTTTTAATTTGATTTGTACTTAAAATAATCTGAAAGCCATAGTTAAATTTATAACATTGCGGCTATTTCATATGTCTAAGAACGAAAATATATACAGAAACATAATGTTCTTAATTTTTTTGTTATAACATTTATCTATGTATGTATTTGTATTTCCTCTTAAAAGTTAAAATTATAAATCCTAAGTTCAAAATTCTTTAAATTACACTTTGCGTACAGATTCAAAAGATACGAAAAATGTCAGGATTATACATGATACCTAAAGTAGTCAAAAGATACGAAAAATGTATCTTTCGTATCCTAACGGCAACACTGGTGACCATATAAAATAAAATTTACCTAAAAAACACAATCATTAACGAAACCACAATTAAAAACTATTCCCTTAGTAATCTTCTTTGAATTTAAGTGCGATAAAATAATAAAAAACAATTATTAAAGTAAAAAAATAACTTTATATACTAAAATACTTGAAAACTAAACTCAAACATGGTCACCTGGCACTGATTTGTTCGTCGTTCGCCGGCGTATGAAATAGAAATAAATCTATCGCAAAGTCGCCGCGTATGACGAATTTTAGCCGACGTCATGATTGTGTGTATTTTCATATACACAAATATGTTTTATTTTTGGCGACGAATATTCGCGGCCAAAAATTCGTCGTTCGTCCCAGTTGTGTTCCTAGCATTATTTTGCTTAACTTTGTTTTTTTTTACAGTATTTAATAATGAATGTCAAACTGTTTGCTTCCCACCCTTTATTCGCTGGAATTTGGCGAATGCGAAAACGAATGTTGTAAAAAAAGGTAAATGTTTGATGATACGAATATTCGTTACATCACTAAAGTGTACCTCGCTTTAGACTTAAATTTTAAATTGTATTAATACTCTCTTAGTTCCTTTATTTAATAACTATTTTAATTTTTGGTTATATTCATTATTATTTTAAAGAAATGCAACTTATAGAAATTTTAAAGCTGTCAGTGTGTGGATAATGGTTTCCTCTTTTACTTTTCCGCACTTTTGCTTATTCACACTTTAGCATTCTCATAAAAATAAAACAGGAATAGAGTAAAAAATCCTTTAATGAATACTGTAATTTTTTTTTTTAAATTTTATTCTTTTATTTGTGTTTTGATTTCTACTTTATTTTTCGCTACTTTTTGCATACGAACCGCATAAGTGCAGCATATGTTTTCTTTCGTATGAAAACCCAAAGCAAATTTATTCTTTTGCATTTCTGCTGTTTAATTAAGGGGAAATTTACCATTAAAGCAAAATTCAAAATAAAAGAAGCAAAAAAAAAAAATTGAAGTCAAAAGGGTGGGTAAATAAATTTATTTGATTTTTTTCAGGAAAATTAAATTTTTTGTATATTCGTATAACTTCTGTATATGGGGACGTATGTGAGTTATTAGTGTGTTATAGACATAAATTATATGCTTCTGTGATTTTTTTTAAGTTACTAAAAGAAAAAGAATATTATATAACAAATGGGGCAAACATGATTGTGTTATTTGATTCTGAGGTTTAATAGTGCATTTACACCTACGCCATAAACAGGTTATAAGTTGTTTATGATGATAAACTAGTTTGAGAAACTTGTTTATCCATACAAATTATAAACAAGTTTGTAACTTGCTTTTGAGATAAACTAGTTACAAACAACCAGTTTTTGTTAATGCAACTCTGTTTTTTCAAATTTTGTTATGGCAATGCTACTGATATTTGACATTTCCTCAAAAATAAAAAAAAATCAAGTGGAACAAAATTTACTTTTGTCTGTAAAAAAGCCAAAACAGTAGTAAGAAAAATAAAATAATCAAATAAAATTCTAAATTTATAAGAAATGTTAGTTTTTTTTACATATTTTCTTTTAGATGGACAACGGAAATAAAAGGTTTGTTTATATGTTCGTAATGTATGTGCATCAACGTTTTTTTTTATTATTGGGGCTAAGAACTTGTCAAAGATAAACAACTGAACTGTCAAAAATGCTGATGTAAACGGTATAGTTTATGAAAGTAGTTTACGATCATAAGCTAGTTTGAAAATTACAAGTGTAAATGCACTATAAAGTTACAATAAATTTTTCCTTTGATTAATGTAAGAAATAAAGAAAGCAATAAAACCTTTTTGTTTTGAATGTAAGTTAAGCGAACGAAGTCTTCGTTCGTTCGGAAATAGATAACGAGGCAGTAAAAATATTTTAAAGGATTTCATGATATCGTTTAAAAGTTTCACAATCTATGCAAACTATGCCCTCGCAAATGAACTGTCAAACACACCGACAATTTTGACTCGTAAACTTGCCCTATTCAATTGCGCATTATTTCAAACACATTTTTTATACTCGCCCTTGTCTTCAATGGCACATTTCTGTGTAAGAACCACAAACCGAAAATGCTTGAAGCAATCTGAGCCAAATTAGTCTCTTGACTTTCTGTATGCATTTTGAAAAAAAAAATTTCTTAAATTTTTTAAGCCGTAAATTTGAACTTTAATTTTTACTAGTGTTCGCCTTATGGTTAAAATTCGACCATTCATTTTACGTACATATAAAGAAAACATAGTACATCTAAGTACATATGAGTTTACATATTTCGAGCATTTATTTTTTCCATCTTAGTGGATCGACTTGGCGAGGTACAAACCTCCGGTTCATATGTTATCTTCCACGTGAGTTAATTCAGTTTTGTAAGTTTAATATAAAAAAATATCAAAAAGTACGAAGTAAAACAAAAAGGTATCAAAAATCTCCTCTAATAGATTCCTAACCACTTTAATTTTATGTTTCTATGTCTAATATTAACGAAACTTAATCAAAGTACCAGATGTAGAACAAAAAAGTACCTAAAAGCTCCCTCTTATACATTCTTTTTATTTGATACTTTTTCGATGCCAATTTTAAGTAAAATATCTATCTTCTATCTTCTTCTTATATATATATAAAAAGAAGTGTACACTTTGATGTCACCACTAACTGCCAAAACGGGTCAACCAATTTAAACGAAAACTAACACGGTACTTTGGGAATAGTCTGTAGATGGTTTATGTGAAGCTTGACAAAAGCGGCCCAGTGGTTCCGGAGATATTGCATTTAGATTTTCCTATATATTATTCCCATATAAATATCAACAAAATGGGTTTCATTATCCATATTATGATTTTTTATTGATACTTGAAAAGTTACCAAACCATGTATCGTAATGCCTAATGTGTACAATGACATTCAGAATAGATCTTAATGTATATTTCACATCGCTAGAGGGCGTATCATAGGGCAAAACGGGTAAAAGCTCCCCCTCCCAATATTTTCTTAACTAATCAACCAATTTTCTTGAAATTTCGCAGGCAAATAGTATAACATCTGAAGGGAACTATAGCCTATAAATTGTATTATTCAGGGCATGAAATTGGGTAAGAGGGGCAAACTCTTCCCTTCCCTATATCTTCTTAACTAATCAACCGGTATTCTTTAAATTTGGCATGCAGATACTGTAATATCTAAAGGAACTTTAAGATATACATGTTTTTGAAATTCCAACAATTAGGGCGTAAAAAAGGGCAAAAGGGGTAAAAGCTCCATCTCCCTATGTCTTCTTAATTAATTATCCAATGAAAGTTTCAAGCCTTGAAGGAACTAAAGGCTATAAATTTTAACATATACGGCGTAAAATAAAGGTAAATGAGTAAAAGCACCCACATCCAACACCTTCTTAATTAATTCAACGATTCTTTTGAAAATTTTATGTATTTTTTTTAAACATTTTTTTCTCCGTTTATTATACTTCGGCTTTGCAATGGTACACGATTGGTCGTCAAAAAAATGGATGAAAAACGTTATTGCAGCTACCATTTTGAATGGTAAATTCCGAGACGAAAATGTTTTGCTGCCACGAACTCCGATGATTGCCACAGACGTCCCAATTGAATTCAAACGCTTAAATTTGGTCACACCATGTTTTTCACACGGACAATTATACGTGGCATGTTCTCGCGTCGGCAAGCCATCGAGCTTATTTGTGTTGGCTAAAGACGGACTGACACAAAATATCGTGACGCAATTGCTCTTCGTAAAACAAATTGACTATATCTGTTTGATTTTTATACTTCAGGATAACAAATACATTACTTTTTTATGTTTAACTTTAGAATATAATAACGAAAAGAAATAAATAGCTATTGCTTTTTTTATCGCCGATCATGGTATAAGGTGCTTTATTCCTCTTTCTTTCAATAAAAATATGTTATATGGCAAAACGAAGTTTGCCGGGATAGCTAGTATTTTATAATAATATAATTTTTTTGGACGTAAGCTGAAATATAAATTTTTTGTGCACTTCGAAGCATTAAGATTCATAGATTTGGCGCGAACAGTAAATTCATTGCATGTTGCACCCGTCATGGCTTAAAGAGCAAATTTCTTATTATTGGATTATATTTCTCTACGATGTATGATTTGATAATCATCGTCTGATATCTCATCTTTCACAATAAAAAAGAATAATACAATAAAAGTTTAAAAATTAACAGAGTTTTGTGTTTTTGTGGTATGATCTTATGAAAGTTGGCCAATTTGGTTGCACCCGTCCGTCATGCACTTTAAAGCTCTCTGGTGGCTATTTGATCGTTTCATATAAATTCTTGTAAATAGATAACAATTATATATGAAAAAATGTTACCCCTTCTAGAAATAACTTAATTGCAAATGTGTTTCTTTTTATTAGTAAAAGACGTTTAAAGCGTCTAAATGTTACACCCGTCAGAATAGAATCGCCCTTAACAAAAATTCAAAGAGTACCCAAAAATTATTACATGATGCACGGAAAAGTAAAAGAAAGAAATTTAATTTTCCGAAAGCATTCTTAACTGTTTCGCCTGTGACGATTTATTTAGTCGAAATATTCGGCTATGAGGCTTATTATATTATTTGTGAATAAATAAATTAATAAATAAATAAACCCGGTTTCTGAAAAATGTCGAATAATCAACCACCCTATTTTTTTATTATTTATTAAGTGAAAAAACAAATTTTTTTGTTTTGCATATGTGTTAGAAGTTTGAACGCTTATTACTTTGAAATTATTAAACAGATTTGAATAAAATATATATTTTGCACTTCTGTGAGTAAATATCTTTCAAATGGTGTATATTTTGTTCAAAGCGGTTGCCATTCAGAGGAGGAAAGTGTTCTTAACTGTTTTGCCTATGCCGATTTATATATAGATGTACATTAGAGTGGCAGCGAAATGTATGGAGCAATTTTTTTGTATTAATATTGATGTCTCCCGGGCGGAATATTATGCCACATGGTCTAAAATTGATGTCGAAAAAATTTCAGCCAAATCGGATAACTTTAACCTGTGCCCCTTTGAGGTCAAAGTTCAAATAATAAAAAAAAAAAATTTTCCATACAAGCAAAAAATTTTTTTTTCGATTTTTTTTTTATTTTTTAATATTAGTTAGCTTTATTAGCTTATTAACAAAAAAAAAATTTAGTTTTGACAAGCATACATTAAAGATATTTTGTCGCTCTTAATAATAGGTTTTTTTAAAAATTTTTTGTGACGTCGTAATTTTGTTTTTTAATAGGGCCAAAAACTAAATTTTTGCATCTTTTGGCCCCAATTTAGAACAAAACTTCGGTGTCACCAAAAAAAAAAGAAAGCGAAAAAAAATTTTTAATGTTTGCTTATCAAAACTAAAAAAAAATTTTTTTTGAAATTTTTTTGGAGGAAGCCCCTAACAAGCCTCAAATTTTTTTTTCGGAGTCACTTTAGAAACTGAAAATCTTGTCCGATCGAAATGAGATTTTTTGTCGTTAATAACCTAATAAAGTAAACTAATATTAAAAAAAAAACAAAGAATTATTCCTAAAAAAACCTTTTTATAATATTTCAGTTATAAAATGAAAATGTCAATAAAATTATATTTGCTTTATTCGTACACCTTTGGTTAGATAGTTTTATATCTAGTTCTAAAACAAATTTGATTTATTTATAAATGCACAAGTTGAAGAAGAATCAATTTTTCTGTTTGAATTATTAATTACTTTTCTAGATAATATTTTCTCCTTGTTTTTTCAACTTTTTGAGAAAAAGTGTATAAGAATTTAATATGAAAAAAAAATGATTAAAGACAACAGCTTGACTAATCCATTTACTTCCATGAAAAAGCATAGGAAAATCAAGAATTAATTCTTAATTAAAATTAATTAATTCACTATAAAATGGCTACGACAGCAATCAAACTAAAAGATTAATGCTAAAAAAATCAAAGGCAGTTTATCAGCAATAATAACACCCACTTAAGTGTACTCTTTGGTGCGTTGTGTCTCAAAGGATAATTCGCCCTAATATTTTGTTTTTTTTTTTCAAATATCGTTGCTGTTTCAATCTACGTCCACTGTACATGGAGCGCTGCAAAATATTGCCCCAAAAAATAAATAAAAATTTGGGTCTGTTTTTCATAATGCAATATAACCCCATTTTTTTAATGAAAAATTACCCCAAAAAATGTAAAATAACCTTAAAAATGAAATGAAATATGACCCTAAATTAAGGGTAATTCTCAGCTATAGATACTAGAGTATCCACTCGATTAATCGTTGTTCGATTAATTGAGGAATTTTTCCGCCATTATTTGATCGAATAATTAGAATAGCTAGTTTCGAATAACGAATTACTCGAACAATTAATGTCAATTAATCGATTAAAATTAATTTCTTAGAAAAATCTACTTTCTTAATGTAAAAATATTTTGTTTAGATTGCTAACCTTAAAAAAATATTACATGTTGTTACCTTTTGCATTTATTTTCATTGCTAGATTTGGAAAATTTTGTAAATCACTATGAACAGGGTTAAAAAAAACTGCAGTCGAAACCAAAAAGTGTCGAACAAAAAACGAAGATTTGTATACAACTTTTCGCTTATTGAGTTGGTTTAATAGCGACTGTTTACATTTAATAAATCAGAAGTAAAAGCAAAATTTTTTTTTTTTGGCCAATGACGGACGAATGAAGAAGTTGAAGAAACAGCAATTCTTCTACTCTGACTGCAGTTTTTTAAACGCTGACTATAAACGTCAAATTATAAAAAAAAATCATCAGCAGTTTTAAATTTGTAAACCATATACTCTCAGATAATGGGTTACCTGTTATTATCCTACTGTAAATTTTTTATTGCCTCGTATCACCTAATCGGTGTTCGTGTTTGAAAACGAAGTTTCTGGTTTTTGTCGTGAAATAGTAATGCGTAAAAAAATAAATTAGCCAAACTTATAGAGTAGAGTTTTAAAATAAAGAAAATTAAAAGGGGATTTAAAAACAAAGATCCTGTTGTAAGAGATTATAAACAAATTCCTTTTATTTATTAAATATTGAATTCTAACCTTTAACAGAATTTTTTTTAAAACCAGGGAAAACTGCGTGATTTAAAAAAAAAATAAAGGAAGAACCTCCATCGAATTAAATTTCACTCGATTTTAAGAAATAATAAATTGGTTTAAAATGTTTTTCATAACTGGCTGGCACCTCTCACCTCTCTTTTTCTGTTTATTAATAAAATAAAAGTATGAGTTTGTTGTTTTTTCTCATTGGATAAAATTATTTGAATTTTTCAAACTATTCGAGTAATTCGAACAATTTAAAACCTTTATTCGTTTAATCGAGCAATTTTAAAATTCAAAAATCGATTAATTCGAAAAGAAATTTTGCGAAAATTTATGGAAAATATATTTTAACGAGCACGTTTCTATGTGCGAAGCAAAAACTACACAGAAAAAATTATCAGTTGTTTATTACCAATTAAAAAGTTCATCAATTTAATAAATGTGATAATTGAATCAATTATATTTTTTTTTTTTCTTGTTTAAAGAAAATTAAAAATATAATTTTGATTTTATTAATATTTTAGTTCATTTGAAATAAATAAATTTTATTAAAATATTAATTAACTAATAAAAAATTTTAGTTGATTTTTTCGTTAAAAAAAATTAAGACTTGTGGTATTGTTGCAAGGAATTGTCAAAATCTGAGCTTTATTTAGTTAAATCAATTAACACAGTGTTTGAAACTGCAAAGTTTATTTAAAAAAAAAAAAATTCACAATTTTAAATTTTTACAATTTTTAGTAATTTATGTATATAATATCATTTTGGTAATAGGTACAAAATCAATAAATTATTTGCTTGATTTTATGAATTTCTTATGAATTTGGTGAGAAGAGACAATTTTTAATTGTTTCTGTGTAATTTTATGGCCGTTATTTCTACAAACAGATATCTGGTCGGGTTCGTACGTAACTTTAATTCTGCTTACGTCAATTAACTATCGAAAATCGATGGTGTAAAATGCACAACACTTTAACCCGTATGATGGAAATGCGTTGTAAAATTATGCCAACTATAGATATCTTTACACAGCTAGTTATCTTTTTGTAAAAATTACGGGCATTAGTCAAACTGAAAAATAAAAAAAAAAACAAATTAATCTCCTCATAGTAAAAAGAGTAAATGTAAAATTTTATTTTTTATATTGGGAAATAAGATCATAAAACGAAGACAATTGCTCATAATGATCTCTTAATGTTTAATTCAGATTTATTCAGTTTTTCAGTATTAATGCCATCATATTTTTATACCCTTCACCACAAAAAGTTGTGAAGAGGCTATTCTAAATTTGTCATTCCGTGTGAAACTTTTTTATTATGCACCTCAGACGCCATAAAGTATATATATTCTGGCTCCTTGAGTAATCCTCAGTCGATTTAGCCATGTTCGTCTGTCTGTCCTTCTGTTGAAAACACGTTCACTTTCGAAAAACTCAAAAGAAATAAAAAAATGGGTGTAAAATTGCTTGTAGTTATCCTTAGCAGCTTGGGATTGAAATCTAAATCGGTTCAGTAGGATCAGAACTATGAATCAAAATGTGGAACCACTACTTTAATAAATTGATAATTTTGTTAAAAAATATATATATGTGTTCCTCTAACTCCCATTTATGTTAGTTAGTTAAAAAAACTAACATAAATAATTGAACAATGCACGAAATTATACTAAATTTTGCAAATGTTCGTTTCGAAATCACACTGTGAAATTTCATGAACATCGGTCCATAATTTACTCTTGGCGCCATATAAACCCTACTCCCAGAAAAAAAATTTAGTACGCCTAAAACCGAAATTATTAATGCTATCGTAAACAAATTTGGCACGTCCTAGTTTTTTATGACTAGAAATGAAACTGTATAATTTCATGAAGATCGGTTCATAATTTACGCTAGTCCCCATATAAACCCTACTTCCCAAAAACAGTTTAGTACGCCTAAAACCGTAATAAATATTGCTATCATAATAGCATTTGTCCTTCAATAGTATAATATAGGTCCAAGCCGCAACCATTTTAAATGCTGATGTCTGTTAAAATAAAGATAAATGAATAATAAATAGACATCATATAGATATTACTCCTGAAATATTCAAATTGTCGGTGGAGGGTATCAAAGATTCGGCACAGCCGAATATAACACTCTAACTTGTTTAATCTACAATGTAAAATATCTGCCTGCTTTTACATTGAAACAACAAAACCAAACTCAAATTTGATTTTGTATGTATGTATGTAATTTTTTATAAAAACAGTAAGTTTCATTGAATAATTTTGTTAACCATTTGACTTTATTTTATTTGATTTAAGCAATTTGTTCATCAATTTAAATAAAATTTGATTGAAATTACCCCTTTTAGGCAAAAAAAAAATGCGATGTGTTAAATTGAAAAATCTTATTCAATACAACAAATTAATTATTCATCTGTTTAAATAACTATATAAAAAGTCAAAGAAATCAATTTTTTTTTTATAAATATTCAAGCAAATAAAATGTACATTCCTAAACGTACATATAAGTGTTTAGATCTATTTTAATATTAAATAAATAGCACGTATACGTCTAAAGGTCCCACTTGACAATAAGATGACAATAAGTTTTTTATATAATATAGTAGTATATATAGTATATAGTTATATATAGCTACCTAAACGGTGCTAAGAAGCATTCCTGGGAAGTTCATATGCTATTAAAAGTTGTTTACTGAAATCTTAGGTACAGGGGAAAAAAGGTAGAAAAATCGAATTTTTTTAAGTTTTTTGTGATTTTGATCTTGAAGATTAAGGTTTTGTGATTTTATATGTTTACAATTTTTGTTCTTTATGGCAAGACCTACAACTTTTTCTCAGAGGGTAAATCAAAATTCCGAACGCTTTGCAAGATATGAGCTTGAGAAAATGATCACTATTTTGCAAAATGACACCGAGGCCCCAAATCTTTGGGGGCCCATAAACAAAAGTGCATGACTTTGGGCAAAACTGGAGACACGGGTATTTTTTTTTTTTTTTTTTGGTCTTTTATCGCGTAGAGTTTTTCGTATATGGTAATTTTTTTCGTGTTGCACTGTGAAATTAAAAACTAGATATGAAACTATAATCTGTTGGTTTGCGGACTATAATAAAACTCAAAAAACACTTTAAGTGCATTTTTTATTGTTTTAAAAAACATAATGGACCAAAATGGTCCTTTCAATAAGATTTGTTTTTTTTTTTTTTAACATACGGCTGAACTCACAACAACAAACCAGGGGCCTGATTCTGGCAGCCGTGATCGAGTAATTTCTCGATTCGAAAGCAATTTAATATCTAATTATTTTAGTCAGTACTGAACGAATCGGAATTATTTTTTCAGTGTTGTCAAGCATTAATTTGAGTTTCATAATACTGAAAAAATTATTTCGATTCGTTTAGTATCGACTGAAATAAAATTGCTTTCGAATCGAGAAAGTACTCGATCACGACTGCCAGAATTAGGCCCCTGAAAACGTTTTCGTCTTTAAAGTCTAATGGCCTTATTCATAAAAAATAAAACGAATTTTCTATGAAACATCAACCGGGACAACGTCTTTTGTCTTTTTCGTGTTTTTTTTAATTGTCTAAATTAGAGTAGGGCTGTTTTCCTAAACGTATGTTCACAAAGTGTTAATACAGTATTGACGCCATGTTGATGCATTGAGAACTTCAGTTTTTATCTACATTGTATTTTATGTTTATATGTTTTTTACTTAATTTTTTTTAAATGCTTTATTTGCGTTTCTCTGCGCGGTGACAACTTTAAAGTTGCATTTAGGAACAAAATGCATTGTCAAAATGTTTATGGTTGCATTTAAGAACGTGTTGCTGTGTATGACTACAATGCAATAGGCGATTAGGAAAATAGCCTAGTTAACCCTGCAGCCACACGTTTAATAAATCACTATTAGGTTTGTCACACAAACTGCTTGCCAAAACTCGTTTGAATTGACGGCAGTGGCATTGATATTGTTAGTTTATAACATTTTAAAAATGTTCCTGGCGAAAAAAGCAAGTCAAAATGGTAGTTTTTATCAAGTTATTTTGTAAAAAAATCCCAAGAATTTTTAATACACAATTATTTTTTATTTTTTATTATTGTATATTTTTGAAAGGAAAAGCCAAAATTAATTTGTGATCAGCTGTTTAATTGAACATAAAATTGCCAAACAGATGGAAAGGTAAAATTGAAAGCAATTCCATGGCCAATTAAAAAAGTGTTAATGTGTTAGTAAACAAAGTGAAAGTGTATTGCAAATTGAAAGTAGTTGAAAGGCCTCCAAGTTACATCATAAGAAAGCACGCAGTTATGTGCAACGAGGTTCGGTGTTTTGTCATACTATATATGTGAGAGTATTGTATCAAACCACTTGTATTTTTTGCAAACAATTTTTTGTCGGAGAATGTCAAAAAGACAGTTTTACGGTTCTTTTGTTGGGTGTGGGTTGTCCCATAAGAACTAATGTTATGTTGTTGTATTCGTCTCAAAAAACTCTTTTGTGTTTTGTTGGAGTGGGTTCAGCCTAACTGCATGGTAAATGATGATTGGTTCTTAATTCTTTCCAGATCCCATGTAAACTCTTCATGCTTTCCTTTCGTTTTTCCATTTTTTTATGGCTATTAAGGCTAAGGAGCACAGCCAAACACAGCAATCTCACCTGTTTTCAATTTTATTTGTTATTGCTTTTTATGGTTATGAACGAAAAACATTATCGCATATGCATTGGAGTGAAATAAAAATACACTCTTTATACAAAAATAATATAATCTAATGATAAATACTCCCTTATGGGTGATTGTTTATTCAAAAAATTTTTGAAAAAATGACTTTTGTAATGGAGACATCGCACTGGCTAAAAGTCGATATGTTAAGTTTGTTATGTTGGTTGATAAAAATGCAAATTCAATAATTTCGCATCATTCTAGACAAAAAAAAAATACCCAAAATAGCGAAATTTTCGGAGTATTTGAAACGAACTCCCTTCCCTGTTCAACCTTTTTAAAGATCAAAGTTTAAGTGGGAAAATGTTAGTTTGACTTTGTGCATGTTCCATTTTTGAACGGATCTAAGCTGAATAATCTAACGATTATTTTCCATTATTAATTCCAATCAATAACAACACCATGTTTATGTAAACTTTTTTTATTCTAAAGTTATCTCACGTAGCCCAATCGTAGCAAAATCTTATTTCCGTCAATTTTATTAGGTCGATTTATCAAACAAAGAATACGAATATAAATCAAATGAGCCAATTTATATCGCTACAGATCTAAACGTGACAACAACAACCCCATAAAAGCCAGAATATAAACTTTATTGAATTGTAAACCAAATTTTAGTAATTTAAGAAAAAGCTTAACTTGTTTAACAACAACATACGTAGAACACCGGATATCATTACTATTACTAAAGCTTTTGCTACACGTGTTGTTTGTTCGTTGTTATCCTTCCAACTAACAACAATTACTTTGCTTAGTAATAAAAACGGTGGAAAAAAACACTACGCTGCTTAATGTCAAAACCATAAAAACATAAATTGGCGTACTAATATTTTTTATTTTGTAGACTTTTCTTCTTAATACGAATACACTGTGCAACAATAAAAAGACAAAAAAAGGAAAAAGAAAATCAGGAAAGTAAAAGTTCTATAATCGGCTTTGACAAAACTTTAATACCTATCGAAAATAAACTGTTGGAAATTTTCTGCTGTATATGAGATCCGGGAATAACAATAATAATGAATAATAAAAAATGAAATAGGTGTTAACAAACCAGTGTTGCCAATGAAGCCATCTAGTGGCTAGATTTAGCTATTTTTCACCTTATTAAGCCATTAAAAAATGAGGCGAGGCTAATGGCTAAGCCATTTTTCAACTTGACAGAAAAAATTAATAATTGTTTCTTATCACCAAATTCATAAAATCAAGCAACCCATTTGATGACCAAAATGATTATATAAATTACTAAAATTTTTAAAAATTTAAAATTGCGATTTTTTTTTAATAAATGATATTTTTAATTATATTCAACATTTTTTATTTTTTCGAATTTATGTTGAATGTTGAATATAATATTAAAGTAACCTACGAAAGGAAATAATTCCCAGTTTCTATTTGATATTTTTAATTTTAATTAAAAAATATTATCAAACAACTTTACCGTTTCAAACAATGAGTTATTTAATTTAATTAAATATAGCTCAGTTTTTGACAATTCCCAACCGCATTTCTGCAAGTTTAATGGCCATTTTCTCATTAGGCGATTATCTTTCTCCCCAACGAAAAACTGCACATTAAAGAAATTTGGTTTTCTCAATGTCTCATTTGCTTCTATTTTGTCGGCACTCATCTGCATATTATTAATTTTTCTTTTATTTGACGTACAGATAAATTCAATCAGCTGACTCGCAACTTTTACATGTATTTTGAGTGGTGTTGCCAACTCAAACCAATATTTTTTGTCGGTATATTGAGAAACCCAAAATCATTAACGGACAGTTTATCGGTATAATAAATTTATGTTGACATTAAGTAACAGACAGTTTGTCGATACATTGAGAAAATGGCCATAAACAGTTTTATTTAAAACGAAAATTTTTTTTTTTACTTAATAAATATTTTAATTAAAAATTTATTTCAAACCCACTAAAATCTTAATTAAATCAAAATTATATTTTTTTAATTTTCTTTCCATTTTTAGTACAGCTTACCAAAAATACATTTTTCTTTCAATCTAAAAGAAATTTTTAAATAAGCTTAGCGAATATGAGGCAGAATCTATTCGAAATGCTAAATGAATATTTAAAAAATCGGACGTAAAAAGTGACTAACTGCCTGTTTTTAGAAAACGCAAACAAGTGAGGGAGTGAGAAATTATATTGAAAACAACAAAAAAAAACGAAAATTGGTTTTTGTTTTTAATATTATTTCTCAGTCACTCACTTGCTTACGTTTTCTAAAAACAGGCAGTAAGTGTACAAAAAAGATCACTTGCAATGCATCTGCTCAAGTCTCTTGAAACAAAAGGGCTTTTTTAAAATGAAAGCTTACACCTTATTTACAAGGCTAAGGAAAATATTTAAGATATTTCATATGGCTTTTATAATATATTTAAAATTGTTTTGCTTCTACTGAATGTTTTTAAATTTTAATTAAAACACCCATAGAAGTGGCATTTCCCATTTGGCCTATTGAAGTAGTTGGCTTTCAAGTCCCTAGAAAGGAAATGGTCCATTTTTGTGTGTATTTCAACAAAAGTGCTAAATCCACTCTTAGAAAAACGGGTTCAAGCCATTACATTTCCACTTTCATGGTTTTTTGTGCCTTTACAATAAGGGGGATGTTACCATTACATGTTTACCATTCCCTTTGGTTTTTAAGTGGTATACTCCATATTAATTTAACAACCCAGCGGGAAAACTCAGAAGAGCTTCTTACTTCAGGCCTTTTTAAAGGCCTGCTTAAAAGATTTTTTGATTCAATTACTATTCTTATCTAACTGCTAAAGAAGGCCTCATAGAAGGCCTCGGCTCTTTCGTATAAAAGATAAGATACACCTTCCACACTCGCTTCTATGAGAAGAGAGTAACATTTTTTGTATTTTTTTTTTTGCACAAGCAAAAGCAAAATCAATTTTTTTTTTGGTCCCGTTACCCTTCTTATGTACCTGCTGAAGAAGCAAGAGCGGAAGGCCTTCTCCGCAATGACACCGTGTGTAAAAAAGATATGAGTATGGAATGGAGCAAGAAGACCTTGTACATCCAAAAGAAGGGGTACAGAGGCCTTCTAGAAGGCCTTCCTACTCCTTCTTTTTCCCGCTGGGAAGTTAAATTTAAGCTTTTCACTGAATAAAATAGTTTTTCATTTTGCCACAGTCCAATTCGAGTAAACTTTTTTAATATCCAATCTGAAATATCTTCAAAATAATCATAATAATAATATAAGGCTTTAAATACTTTATCAAGACATGTTGCTTGGGTTTCGACCAATACTGTAGATATATTTTTTTTAATATTTGGACTTAAAAGGTGGGGTAAAAGTTGTCATGATTATGATTTAATGACAACATCGAATTTATCGACGACTTAATCTTTTAAATGTAAAAATACTTAGAAAAACCAGCAATTGTTTGAAAGCACCAATAACGACATTTTACCATATTATTGTTGTGGCTTCATGATAGTTTTAATTTAATCATAATACGGTTGCCGGTGGCAATAATATTGTTAAATAACCCACAACCTGTTTTTCGTTCAAAACAGTAAGGTTGAAGTTAACCATATTGAAAATGTTTTTTCTCTGCGTGTTGTAATAAGCAAAAAACCAACAAATTCTTTCTATAAAAAAAAACCAAAGTGACACAAAAAAATTCTTTAATTTCCTTGCCGAAGCCTTCAAATTTTCTGTAATTACAAAAAAATATTATTGCAGTCAAATATAAGATTGACATCTGTAGCATAATTTCTTCCAACAGGAGCAAAACAAAAACACAAACTTCTTTTGCTTAGGCTTTATACCAAAATTTTTTGCACCGTGGATCTGAAAAAACATGGTTGTGGTAAACATATTCTAAGAGAAACATATTATGATATATATAAGAGTCATGATGGTAGAAACCATATAACGATTATTATTGAATCATATTATGACCAAATACACAGAAAAAAATATCTCAAGAAGATTTTTAACAACACAGTTTATTAAAAATAAAATTTTAGGTCAACAAACTTTTTGTTAGATTCAAAGAAAAAATTTATCAAATTTACACTTTGCAAAAAATCACTCAATAAATCATATTTAATAATGAAATAATATCAAAGCTTAAACAAAAACAACAACAATAAACAGTGAGTTTATCTTTTCTTACAGTCCCGGCTACAATTGGTTGATTTTTTGTCAACTCTAAATGTAGTTAACAATTATACATACACACTTTTTTATTAATACCGCAAAAATCGTCATCGCAGAAAATTCAAAAATTTTTGTAATCAAATATGCGATTTTCGTATTCAAATATGAAAATAATTTTTTTCTGTGTATATTCGTAATATTACGTCATAATATTTTTCCTTTAATCATATTCTTATCATGTCAATCATAATAAATTTAGAAGTAATCATATTATTATCACGTTAATCTCAATAATTTAAGAACTAATCATATTAACATCATGTTAATCCTAATAAATTTAGAAGTAATCATATAATGATGCAGCACCTTTCATAACTTTCATAACAATACAATAGTGGTATTCACACCGAACGTGTTAATTTGTTACTCGGTAGATTGTTAATTTGTTAAAGTTACCAACTGTGAACGACCCCCTTTTTAAAACTTTGTTAGTCTGGTAACTTTCGTAGTAAAACAGCATTTAATTAACATACTTACTCTCAATGTACACGAAAATTGCCAAAACACAAATATTTTTTTAGAAATGTATCACAAATGACTTTTTTATTATATTTATTTAGAAACTGCAACAGCTGATTGTGAATTACCAACTAACAACTATTTTATCAGGGGTGCCGTGTCGTTAATTTGTTAAATGTTAATCCGGTAGCGCGTTAAATATACAAAAACAAAATGCGTGTAAAAAAGTAACGATTAACGACTAACAAACTAACGAGCTCGGTGTGAATCCCCCTAATATAAATTAAAATTTTTTTGCATCGATTTTTTATTTTGTGGCTTTTTATAATTTTCGCTAATGTAAATTTAAAAGCGGAGTTCAATATTAGGCTTGCAAAAGAGCAAATGCGAAATATCGTAACACTTTTATAAAAAACTAGCATTTAATCCGCTACTTCGTTAGCGTCTCTTTTTATTAGTGAAAATTTTTTTATGCCAAAGTTTATTTTTCTAGGCTTAAACTTGTTTTAATTCTAGCATTTAGCCCGCTACTTTGTAATCAGGGTTTTTCTTTAATGAACATATTTATATGCCAAAGAATATGTATCCATGTTTTAGCAAAAAAGTTCAAAAATTTTTATCTCATAGGTTGATATTCACAAAGGACTTTGCACCTATTATTTTGTGTTTCTAAGTTCAATATTATAGAAAATTCAAAAAGTACCACTCGTATAACACAAAAACAAATGAAAGAAAGTTAATTTCCCGTATTATCCTTTTTGATACTTGTTTCACCCCACTTATGTATGAAAAATTTCAGTGTTGTAGTGGGAGCCCATAATTTAGTACGAATATGTCAATGAATGGAGAAAAATATTTTGTAAAAAAGGACTACATGACCTTGCATGTTGCATTTTATGTTTCTAGGTCCAATACTAACGGGGATTAAAAAAAAACCAATTATTGAACAAAAAAGTACCTAAAAGCTCTCCTCTTTCAGGTTCTTATCCACAAAGGACCTTGCATGTTTAATATAATTTTTCTAGGTCCAATATTAACGCAAATTAAAAAAAGTACCAGTAAAAGAACAAAAAAGTACTAAAAAGTTTCCGCATAGATTCTTATCCACTCAGGACATTGCATGTTGAGTCTTATGTTTTAGGGTCCAATATTGACAACAATATAAAAATACCAGTTGCAAAAACAAAAAGCTAAAGAAAAACATAAATTTCCCGTATTTCCCCTTTTTGGTACTATTTCTTCCCCCAATTTAGTTATCAAAAATTTCAGTATTGTAGTGGGAGCCCATAATTAAGTACGAATATGTCAATGAATGGAGATAACAAGATCTCTGTGTGTTTTGTTGTTGGATTTTACAAAATAGTTATGATATTTTTCTATTCCGCTTATTTTCTTATTTTTTTAAATTTCTTTTTTTTATGGGAATTTATCTTTAAATTGTTTAACCGCTCACTTACAAATAATTTGATAGGAATATTTAAAACAAACGACACAACTGATTTAAAATTATTTAACAAATGGCGCTAACAAAATATTAGCTTAATTCACAATCTTGTGCAAATGGTCTTGCATCGTAGCATTTGCAAAATGGTATAGTAAATACTGTAGTATACGTTTGATTGGCTTGGTTCACAGAGTGTTAGCTGTCGATTTACAATCAAGTGTTGCAAAAGTCGAGTAAATATAAACTATTGGTTTTAGGCGTTGCATACTTGCAAAAGAGAAGCAAGTGCATTGCTGTATATTTTGTTGGTGTAGAGTAAAAATATACTATACCATTTTGCAAATGCTCCCAAAAGTATGCTACAGTATTTACTATACCATTTTGCAAATGCTACGATGCAAGACAATTTGCACAAGATTGTGAATTGGGCTATTATTAAAGTAAAGATATTTTGTTTGAATCTTAAGCATAGTAGTCATACTACACGTATAGAAAGTTATCATGTTATGGTCGTAAGAAATTTAATATGTTTTCAAAGTTATCTTTATTTAGTTGTTAGAAAAATAATTATTATTCAGTCAACAATACTCAAATTTATAATTGCGATAAACATTGATATGTTTAAAAATAATAATTTTTTGTGTACGACAACAACATATTGTTACAATAAATATAGTGTAGTTGCCGTAACCGTGCCCAACCATATTTTTTCCATATTTCATTTCCAATGGTTGGATTGGCAACCAGCCAGCCATAAATCCGGACGGACATCGTCAAATCGACTTAGAAAGTGTTTCTGAGTCGATCGCTATACTTTATACTATTGTTTTTAGGGAGTGTATTGGGTGGGTATTAAACATCCTTATAAAAACTTAAACATTATTGAATTTTTTTAGAGTATTTTTACTATATCGCCTCTTAACGCTTATCGCCTTATGCGATCACACATGCCTTTTTTTAGGAGTGCAAAAAACTATTTCCTTGCTAAAAGATATAAATGGACTCGTCTGAATAAAGTTGCTTACATTAAAATGCTAGGATATCCTGCATTTAGCAAACTTAGACATTTCGTTTTATTTCCTGTTTAAGATGTTCTTATATAAGATACGTTAGCAAAAATTGTTTACTGTGTAGAGACCTTAGAGAATCTACTATTGTAGAAACTCTCTTAAAAGAAAATAACAAAAAAAAAATGTCCCCTAAAATTAAGTATATATGATGTTACATCAGCAAAGAAGAGGCATTTCTTACTAACACAATCATAGATTTTTGACAGACGAGTTACTTATTATTCTCATTCTCACTTCCTCTTCTAGTCGTTTTCTATGGTACAGACATGCTTTCTCATATTAAGACAGACAAAATCCAAATAGCCGTTTAGAGTTTTTTTTTTATGTCACGTTTTTGTCAGTTTAAAGTAGAAAACAAAAAGCATGAAGACAGATTTGGTCGTAATTTACTACTTAGAACGCAACACGCCATATTACTTAGCACACGAACCATCATTTACAAGGACACACAGTTCGCTTGAGAACAAATGTCTAACCGAAATTAATATTGATCAATTTATTGACTTTGAGCATTTAATGCCCTTGAGTTTGCCATGTTTTTTAATAAAGAAATAATTTTTGCTAGTTTTTTTTTCATATGACAAATACAAAAATCACATCCATATTAATATAAGATTTTTAGACAAAATATATTTTTTATTTTTATTAATGTGGTTGCTGGATAAACCAAACGCTGGTATTAAACAAGGCATTATTTTTGGAAATGGTAAAATATGATTTTGCTCAAAATTCAGCGTTAAATGCTTTGCTATGAAAAGTGCAAAGTTTAGAGGAAACCCCTGAAACAGCACCTGCATTAAAACTTTAAGTAAGTCTGAAGTAGAATCTAAAAGTAAAATAAGCTTTAACTAGAACCTAAAATAGACGGACAATTATTAATATTAATATTTAACTTAAAAAAAAAACAAGTAAAAGTGCTGTACTCGGCTGTGAAGGTAGAATCGGCTGTGCCGATTTATGATCTTTGTGAAAGAACTTTTTTGAATATAATCACCTCCAACAAAATAATTTTTTAAAGAAAATGTTTAAGCATATTATGGTGAACTAGAATTTAACCCGCTACTTCGTTAGCGTTTCCTTTTTCTTCGTGGACATATCTATATGCCAAAGCTTATTTTCTCATTCACTCAGGACCTTGCATGTTTAATTTCGTCTTTCTAGGTCCAATACCAACGGAAATCCAAAAAGTACCAGTCAACGAATAAAAAAAAGTAGCAAAAAGTTCACTCTTATAGATTCTCATCCACCCAGGACATCGAATCTTGAATTTTATGTTTCTAAGTCCAATACTAAAGGAAATTCAAATAGTACCAGTTAAAGAACAAAAAAGTACCAAACAGTTCCGCAATAGATTCTTATCCACTCAGGACATTGCATGTTTAATCTTATGGTTTAAGGTCCAATATTAACAATAATTAAAAAATACCGGTTGTAGAACCAAAAAGCTAAAGAAAAATATAAAATTTCCCGTCTTTCCGTTTTTGGGCACTATTTTTTCCCGCATTAAAGTACCAAAAATTTCGGTATTGTAGTGGTAGCCCAAAATTTAGTACGAATATGTCAACAATGAGTGGAGAAAAATACTTTGTAAAAAAAAGTACAAAAAATAGTTACGATTTTCACCCCTTTAATGTTCAAATTTCGAAAAAGTACCAAATTCTTATTCGTATTTTTTGATAAGTTTCGAATGTGGTATTAACTTTGTTTTTATGTTTGTTGGTTCAAAAGATAGATGGGGTGTCAAAAAAGTACCAAAATTCAGGTTTTACCCGTTTACTCCCTAATAGGGTCGAATTTCAAAAAAGTACCAGACATCTGTCCGCTTATTTATCTAAAGAACAACGATAAATATTACATTTTTTTTTTGTATTTTTTTAGTTTTGGAGATATAAGGTTACCGAATTTTTCCGTTTTTGCTCTTTAATACCCCATAAACATTCAAATTTCCAAAGATCGATTTGGGGAGTGGCCAATCTCTGGTCCAAATTTCAAGTTTTTAGCTTAAGGCGTTTAGGCTGTGCGATGATGAATTAGTGAGTAACGTTACAACGTTACATATTATGGTCAAATTAGTCCTCCATTACGGAGTAATAACCATATTATGGTTTCTAAACATGTTATGATAGCCCTTTAAGATAAAATGAGGGTACTTAAGATTCGACACAGCATTCTTTCGTATTTTTACCAACACACCTTACTACAGTGTAGAGGGCATTACTCATGTGTGTACCACAAAAAAATATTTGTCCCGCCTTTTAGTACACTGATCGAGTCGGAACCATTTTCTTAGTCGATTTAACTATGTCCGTCCAGCTGGCTGGTCTGTCCGTGCTACCTTGTAAACAAACAACAGGCCGCAATAGATTTTAATTAACCAAGCCTATTACAAATGTTAAAATAGCACATAATTTTATTAAGCTCCTTAAAGAAAATTTGTCTCTGAATTCTGTGTTGTAGGGTATTATTTTGTTGGCTTCATCAACTATATTTCCTTACTGGTTTTTCTTTGTATTCAATGCATATGAAGCGTATCTTTTCCATATGCAAATTAAACTTAAATTTTATTGTTTGGCAATAAAATCTTAAAATACATCCACTACACCCAAAATGCCAAACTCATCCATGAGATAAAATTATTTTTGAATATCTTTTCAAATAAAAAAAAAACAAAAATTAAACAATGAAATTTTACACTCTAGTGATTACAATTCTCTTAAGCCATACAGAAACCAAAAAAAAATATTGTATCAAAATGACCGAAAAAACTTTTCCCAAAAGTTTTTTTTTGCCTTAAAATAAAAAAAACTTTTACAGAAACTAAAAAAACACTGAAATGTTTTCTTGCCACATTTATAAACCGATTATCAGCATGGTCATAATGTTACCAGTTTAAAAATGAGATTAAAAAAAATACAAGAAAAAAACATATTAAAGTCTTTATAAATTCGCTTTTTTATTAAATAAAAATAATTTTAACCAAATCTCTAAAACGTGTCAGTGAAGAGGGCAACAAGAACTTGATGCTAAAGAAGTGTCAAAAAAAATATTCAATACAGGAAAACATATTTACGTTGCATTGCGCTGCCAGGAAGAAAAATTTTAATGTTCAATTTTGCTCATTGATCAATGTCATCTGTTTACATTCACCCGAAAATCTCATGTAGAGGAATGAATGTTATTGTGGTGGAGAATGACAGATTACATTTTCGTTAAACGAAAAAAAAAATTGGGTTAGGGTGAAACTGGTTGTTGGTGGACAGAATAGAGGTCCTAGATTTACTTGTTATATAAAAATACTCATGTCAAAAAACAAGTAACATACACAGAAAAAATTATTGGTAGTTTTTTTATCAATTAAAAAAATTTTTTTAATTCAATTAATGTGATAATTGAATCAATTTTTTTTGTTTTTTTTTTGTTGAAAGAAAATTAAAAATATAATTTTGATTTAATTAACATTTTAGTTGTTTTGAAATAAATTTTGAATTAAAAAATAAATAAAATAGCAAAAAATTATTTCGCTAAAAATAAAATAATTAAAACTTGTAAAATTGTTGTTGGAAATTGTCAAAATCAATCAACACATTGTTTGAAACGGCAAAGTTTTTTGATCATTTTTTCAACTAAAATTAAAAATATAATTTATTGAAAAAAAAAATATTCAAAATATTTAATTTTTACAATTCTTAGTAATCAATAAAATCATTTTGGTAATAGGTTGAACATCAACATATTGGTTACTTTATTGTATGAATTTGGAATAAATTTGGTGATTAGAGACAATTCTTAATTTTTTCTGTGTAAAAAGAGAAACGGTACACTGAAAGAATTTTCTTCACAATACCAATGAATTTTGACATGAATCCCATGAAAAATTGCATTAAAAAGGAACCGTTGGATCAATGAAACTTGTTTCATTAAAATGTATTTAATGAAACATTACATTATATCTATGAATATTATTCATTGGATGAATACTTTCAAAAAAGAACAAAAAAGAGAACAATCTTTTTCGTATACATCCATAGGTTGACAACAGTTTAAAATAAGGGTGTGTTTTTTTAAAGGAGAACATTTGTTTGTTCATTACTTATAACATACTATATGTAGGTAGGTATGTACTAGAGGTCTGCAAGAATAAATAAAAAGCAATTTCAACACACTCATTTGTTGTTTAACTACAATGTGTCGAAAACCCAATAATAACGAAACAAATGAAAGAATAACCAAAGAAAAAACAAACAAAAACTCATTAAATTCAATCAACTCAAGTCAAATGAGTAAATATTTAAATACAATTGGAATATAAAATATCTGTTCCTACATATTATCTATGTATGTGTAAGCTCAACTTTTAATTAATTATTTTTTCATAAAGCTGCATATAATAGAAATAAAATAAATTTTGTTTCATGAAAATCCATGGATAAATTCGTTTTTATTCCCGATTAAGTGAAAGTACCTAGTTTTAAAATATTTAATCGCAAATTTGTGTAGAGCAACATGTTTATTTTATGTTTGCAACATGTTGCTCGACACAAATTTGCGATAAAAAAATGTCAAAACTAGGTAATAAAACATCGGGAATAAAACAGGAATTTGTCCATGGATTTTCATGAAATAAAATTTATTTTACTTCTTATACATGCAGCTTTGAGCTTAGGTACTAAAACTGGTAAGTATTTGTTGATTTCAATTTTTTATGAATTTTTTGAATTCAAAACTTTTATAAAAAAACAAAAAAAAAATATTTTTTTGCCACTTCGGCCTCAATAAAAATGATAATAAATAAACTTAAATCTTGCGTAAATTAAAATGTTTTGACGGATTGCATAACAAAATTTGGGTACGTCGTTCCAAAGTTACGATAAGATGTATGGAGCAGCCTCTTCAAAAATCTAAAATTTTTAATTTAAAAAAATTATGGTTTTTGCAGTTAGGTGACTACAGCGGATCAAAAAAATATAGTGGTTATTCAGGTTTTATTTGTTCAATTTTAACAATTTTCATTAACAAAATAGTTTTTTGTATTTAAAAATTCAGTTGTTGGTGCCTTTTCAATTAAAAAGTTTAATTGTATTGACGAATATGGTATTCAATATGACAATTGATTTGTCTTAATTTTTTTCTGTGTAAAACTTAAGTTCTTTAGATTTATAGCAAAATCAAGTAACTTTCATATTGATAAGTGATAGATGTAACTTAAAAACCAAAACTTTTCTTCAACTATTAATAAGATTTCTGTATGACGTACTAAATTCCCAATTTTCAGTTTTGATAAAAACACTGAAATGTATTGCTGAGAGAAAGCTAGTTTCTATGCATATTTCACTGGTTGCTTAGGCTAGATCATCAGGACACTTTTTTCCAAAGATTTAAGAAAACTATTTTAGAAATTATGTTACTTTAAAATGCAATTGATAATAAAGTTAGCAAATCATATATTGGGCATTCCATACCTCCTTAATATATCTTTAATATAAAATTGCATCTCTTTGTATGTATAAGTTGTAAAGCTTTAACTCCTAGCTTTTGTATGTTTGAAAATTTAGTATAATATGAGCTTACCACAACACTATCTATCATACTCTTTTTTAGATTGTTGCACAATAATAATGCAACAAATGCATTTAATGTCAGTTTTGTTATTATTTTTTTTTTCTGCAAAAAAGTATTAAACTGATTATGTAATTTTCATAATAATGCCTTTAGTAATCTAATATGTAATTTAATATAAATTAAATAAATAAAAATAAATGATTTAAAATTATTTTACTAGAAAAAAAAACTTAATTCCATGTGTGTGTACATGTGTTGTATGCATAATGTGATTTTGTTTTTAAGGTTATAACAGATTTGTTAACTAATAAAATAATTTAGTTAAGCGAAATATTTTAGAATGAATATGAAAATTATTTGTATAATCTATATTCAATCATTTCTGTAATTTAATAGTTCAATACCAAACGAGGTTTTAGACAAGGTGATAATTTATCCTGTGATCTAATTAACATTTTGTTGGAAAAAATCCTGCGTGATGCTCTACTTAATAGTCTTGGCAAAATTTAACACAAAAAGCATACGCTACTCGCTTATGCCTGTGATACTGGTCTTATGGGGCGAACTGTGCGAGCGGTAACTGCAAAATTCTCCAGGAGCAAAAAGAGTCGGCGAAAGTGGGTCTGGTAGTAAATGAAAGTTAATGGTATCAAAGAACAAAGAAGCAACAACCCTGGGCCAATATGTGTACGTTGATGACTATAACTTCGAATTAGTGAACAACTTTATATTTCTTTTAGGCCGTGATGCATTGACTGTGCGGTTAGGTTTTCGGTCCTATTATTTTCGCTTCTATCTGACCAATGTCAAATAAAGTTGCATGCATCGATTGCGCTGATTCTTCTTTACGTTTGTTTCTCACATTATTTCGCCGTTCGCTTTATTGTTCCTTCAACTATAGCCAAAATTTCGCATCACTTTTTAGTTTTATCAATATGAGCCGCAGAAATAAGATGTGTTTTCAACTTCAAAAGTACTGATCGTTAACAATTAGTAAAGTGTGCAAATTTTAACTAAAAAAATTTGAGATTTTAATGTTTCAAACCAACTGAAGTCATTTGATCCAATAAGAATGTGTTTTAGCTAAAAATTAAAAAAAAAAATGCATCAATTGTGCGCGTCCTGAAAATCCTTGAAGGTTATAAACAATATATTTATTCGTTTAAGAGCTTTTTTTTTAATTTTGGCATCGATTTGTTTGTGAATAATTTGCATATTTTAGCTATTGCTGCATTTTTATTGCACACATATTTTCAGTTTTTAAAGCATATTTTAATACATGTTCAGCAAAAAAGTTCAACAAAAATTTGTTAAAATTCTGGTTAACAGATGAATTATTTTCTGTTGTTTTAATTTCGCCATCTACATTTAATTTTCACTGTACAATTGTAAGCCAAAGCAAGTTTTCGTTGAAGATAAATGTTATTCCAAACTTATAATATATAAATCCAAACGCATCGTTAAGTAAACAATCGAATCAGAAACACTTTTAAGTAATCTTTTCGTGTCCGTCCATCCATCTTGCTGGTTGTCTGTCCATGTAAACCTTGTGCGGAAAGTAAAAGTAGCACGTTAGCTAAAATGCAAAAAGACGTAACTAACAAAAAATTCAAAATCGTGTTTTGATTGGTTATTATGAATGCCATTGAACTACATGTCCTGACAAAGTTTTACGCTTCTGCGATCAAAAATGACGCTTGTATTAGCAAAAAACCAAAGGACGTAACTACAAGAGTAATTATTTTATAAATGAAAAATTACGTAATTACCCATTTTTTTTTAACAAAATATAATGAAATGGTTTTCTTTTAATAATGTTTGAAGAATTCTACGGATGACTTAGCAATGCCTGTTTCCTGACATGTTTGTAGTTTTCATTTTTTAAAGTTTTTTGCTTCTCCTGTAAAGTTATATTTTTGTTAGTTACGTCTTTTTGCATTTTAGCTAACGAGCAGTTTTTAGATAATTTTATCAAATTGGGTAAATACGTTTTAATTGTCATAAGAACGAAACCTATGCAAATTGAAAGAATCGGTCTATAATATCACATAGTCCCCATTCAAACTTCCTTCTTTATGTCCATAAACCATTTAATCATGTTCATATTAAGATTTAATTTTGCCCAAAATATCTTAGTGTAAATTAAATATGGTTGAATCCGTTCAGATCTAAACATACAGCTTTTATTCAAAAATCACTCCCAAACATATTCAAGCTATTTTATCTTTTAAAATGTTAATATAAATTAAAATTTAGCAACCTTTCCTTTAATCTCTTTAAGATAAAATATCTCATAAATTTGGTGTATCTAGCTAGATACTATTCAGCATAAATAACTCTTTTATGAATCTTAACCTCATAACATAACTTTTAATGCAAATATTAATTTGCAGAATATTTTGCATTTAATCAAGCCATATTTTGTTTTTTAGGCTTATTTGTTTTAAAAATTTTTAGTTCATATTTTCAAATTATTAACATGTAAAGTTGGTGGCATTTCTTGCTGTGTTGTTGTCAAATAGTACTGAGGCAATTAAACGAATGACGTAAAACGAATCGGGTAATTAAACGTATGGCAATTAAACGTGGAGTTTTGTTTGCAAAATGGAAAAAAAAAACGGGACTTAAAACTCAAGGTAAATTAGCGTGAAAGGCATTTAAGCGTGGGGTAATAAACCGGGGTCTACTGTAATATCATTAGCTTTTCCGAAGTCTTGGGAAAAAGGTTTCGTGATGATCTGGCCTTAGCAACTAGTGAAATGTGATAGCCTTTTCCCCAACAATAAATTTCAGTGTATTTAGCACATCATATTAATTGAATAAATAGTAATACAAAATTTTGTATTCCTTAAAATAACTTTGCTAAAAAGTTTCATTGTTTGGACACGAATGTAGTTTCAAAAGAGAATTGAAGAAAGTTTCTTAATAATTAGTATTGCGGTTATTTTGTTGAACTATTTATGGTTTTTAATCCAAATTTTTAATAATTTTAGTTAGGCTTAAGTTTATTAAATTTAATTTTCATTAAATTATTTTTATGAAGAAAGGAATTTTACAACATGAAAATTAATTAAAATTGTTATTGATAATCTTTCATTCTTGACCGTGGCCGGGGCTCGAACCCGGGCCGTCAGGTTACCATGACATGTTTCGATCGCAACCACTCGATCTCCTCAGATGGATTTGCCGTTTTACACTCGCGGCCATCGACGACTGCTGACGTCAATAGTCAAACATCAATCCTTAAACCAAATTGTATTATAACCTTTGGTAGATCGAAGTTTGCTTTTTTGAATGATTATCCATTTTAATTGATTTTATATGTTCTTCCTTTCTTCTGTTTTTTCGTACTTTTGTCAAGAATTTTTTTTTTCTTGAAGTCCAAAGTACATTTTTTGTTTTCTCATTTTTTTGTCTTTCTTTTTCTTGTTGACCTTTTTCAGCACAACTTGAAGGACAAATGAATACATAGAGCTCGTGCCTTAGCTTTTAACAATAATTAGTATTGTGGTTATTTTGTTGAACTATTTATGGTTTTAAATCCAAATTTTTTAATAATTTTAATTAGGCTTAAGTTCATTAAATTTAATTTTCATTAAATTATTTTTATGAAGAAAGGAATTTTACAACATGAAAATTAATTAAAATTGTTATTGATAATCTTTCATTTTTGACCGTGGCCGGGGCTCGAACCCGGGCCGGCAGGTTACCATGACATGTTTCGATCGCAACCACTCGATCTCCTCAGATGGATTTGCCGTTTTACAATCGCAGCCATCGACGACTGCTGACGTCAATAGTCAAACATCAATCCTTAAACCAAATTGTATTATAACCTTTGGTAGATCGAAGTTTAATTTAATGAAAATTAAATTTAATGAACTTAAGCCTAATTAAAATTATTGAAAGTTTCTTAAGCTAATTTTTCATAATGTGGAAGAGAACTTAGCGCAAAGAAAGCTTTAATAGTTTTCTGAAACAAATCTACATAATCTTGTCGATAAGGGTCTACCAAAATTTTTCGTTGATTTTATGTACAAAATGTATTTTAGTGTCATCTATTCAGGTTCTTCAATTTACATAATTTTACTGAAATAACAGCAATTAGCAACAAAATGTGAAAACCTTTCGTTTACCAAATTAAGAACATTTTTTTTAATTCTAAATGGTTTTCCTGTCTTCTATTTTTGCATAATATTTTTTTAATGGTCGTTTATGGTTAACTGATGACCACATTATTATGTTAAACAGGATATTAACTAAAAATAGTATTTGGAAATAATAGAAACCAATTTTATTTTAAAAATAAGTACTGACGACTGTCGAAAGCCACACAACAAAAAAATTAAACCATTCTCTGGGTTTTAAAAAAAATTATTATTTTCATGACTGCTTTAATAATGTTTCTTCATTAAACATTAAGCTTCTAGTATTTAAATATCTTGCTGTAAAAATCTACAATATTTATTTAATCTCTAAAATGCTTCTTAGATATGCTCAAGTCTATAAATGTCACATTAACAGAGATGTTGCTTCGAATAAAAAGAGTTAAATAAACTTAAACGTTTTAATACGAAAAGTAGTATTATAGTGTACTAAATGTCATAATAAACAGTTTTAAATAAGAATTCAGCAACCACAAAACCATCTTGAAAACCACAAGAAGAACTTTTGCCGTTGCTACAACTTTTACAGATGTCGTAAAAACTCCTACGCAGAACATCTCCATCAAAAACAGCAACATCAATAAACAAGAAGATGAATATAAAAACGCTGAAGGGAAGCATTTGAAGAAGCCGCATAATGTCAACATAAGAAATCAAAGATTTTTTCTAAAAAGTGGAGGCAAAGAGAATTTTTTTTTATTTAAATAAGAAGCAAATCTATGCAGATGATCCTAAAAATAGAGAAACAAAATTCCTATTATGAATGACTTTTAAAAAATTTCCATTAAAAATCAATCTGTAAAAAATTTGGAATTTAAAAAGCAAATTAGAACAAAATTTCCCATTAAATTAAAATTTGCGCAAATTTCAAGAAAATTCCTACAAAAAAGTCAATTTAATCAAAATATTAAAAAAAAAAAAAACCACGATATTAATTATTCTCAAAATTAAGAAATTAAAATGTAACCAACATTATCTTTAAATTTCAATACTGTGCAATATTTTCTGTTAATAGCAAATTTGCCTAACTTTTTTTCTTTTAAAAGCAAATTTTAGTAAAATTTTCTATTAATAGCTAAATCCCGCAGAACTCTTATAAAATGCAAATTTAGGCAAAGTTTTCGGTAAATAGCAAACTTGTGTAGAGGCTTGATAAATACCGAAGGAATATGAATAGGAAATTTTGTGGAAATGAATTATTAAGAAATTTAGCGCAAATTTGATTTTTATAGAAATTTTTTTTTTTTGCAAATTTGAATTTAAAGGAAATTTCGGGCAAATTCTATTTATTGGAAATTTAGAGCAAATTTACATGTGTAGCAAGTTTTGCGCAAATTTGTTGTACTTAGGATATTTTCCTCAAATTTTTTATTTATAGAAAATCTTTCGCAAATTTGATATTTATAAGAAATTTTGCGCAAATTTGCATGTATAGGCAAGTTTATGTCAATTCGAATTTTATAACAAAGTTCGCTCAAGTTTGATATTTATAGCAAATTATGCGCAAATTATATTTATAAATAGGAACTATCGCCCGAATTTGTTTTTGTAGCAAGCATTGCGCAAATTTGTGTTATTTACGATATTTTTTCGAAAATTTTATTTTTATAGGAAATCTTGCGCAAATTCGATATTTATAAGAAATTTTGCGCAAATTTAAATTTAAAGGAAATTTTGGGCGAATTTGAATTTAAAGGCAAGCTTAGGTCAATTCGATTTTTATAAGAAATTTTTCTCAAACTTAAAATTTCGCTCAAATTAGAAATTTATAGCACATTATGCGCAAATTATATATACATACATATATAGGAAATATCGCGCGAATTTGTTTTAGCTTAGCGCAAATTTTTTATACAGGACATTTTCCGCAATTTAATTTTTATTAGAAATCTTGCGCAAATACGATATTTATAAGATATTTTGCGCAAATTTTAATTTATATGAAATTTTGGGCGAATAATAGGAAATTTCTCTCAAATTTGATATTTATATCATATTATGCCCAAATTTGTTTTTGCAGCAAGCTTTGCGCAAATTTGTGTTATTTATGATATTTTTCGCAAATTTCATATATGTAGGAAATGTTGCTCAAATTTGTTATTTATAAGAAATTTTAAATTAATAGGAAAATTTGGGCCAATTTGAATTTATAGGACATTTGTGCAAATTATATATAAAAAAAAATTTTACCCGAACTTGCTTTTATTGCGCAAATTTTTTACGTTTTGGATATTTTCCTCATATTTTATATTTATAGAAAATCTTGCGCAAATTTGATATTTATAAGAGATTTTGCGCAAATTTTAATTTATAGGAAATTTTGGGCCAATTTGAATTTATAGGCAAGTTTGGAAAAATTCGATATGAATAAGAAATTTCGTTCAAAGTTTAAATTTATAGGAAATTTTACTCAAATTTGACATTAATAGCAAATTATGCGCAAATTTAATATATTTAGAAAACTATGCCCAAATAAATTATTTTCACAAAATGTTTGACAATATTGATATCCTATATCTATCTTCTTATATATATATAAAAGAAAGTGGCGTTAGTTACTTCGTTTATAACTAAAGAACGGCTGGGCTGGACCGATTTCGATGATTCGTACAAATTCGGAATGGTCTCTGACCAAGTAAGATGAGTAGCAAAAAAAATCTAAAATAGGTGGCGCCATTGAAAATTACTCAGTATGAATTAAATCGTAAACTCTGCATTTGACGATGCTTTGATCTTTAGCAAAGTTGTTGAGCATGAGCCGGCGAAGGTTTATAAGTTGATATGACCAATTTCAGACAGGATTTCAATAGTATTTAATTTTTTATTATAATTTGGAAAATCCCGAGCAACGCCGGGACCAAACAGCTAGTTTCCAATAAATAACAAATGGAAAATTTATAAAGTGAAAAGAAAATTTACCAAAAATTTCCAATAAATTTTCTTTAAAAACTCGTGGGTAGCCAAATTTCCTCTAAATAGCTAAGTTACGCAGAACTCTCTTCGTAATTGCAAATTAAGGCAAAACTTTCGATAAATAGCTAATTTTCAATAATTCAAATAGCAAATTTATGGTCTATTTCTAAACATATAAAACTTTCGTTATATTTTATTTAATTAACAAATTTGCGCTAGTTTTTATTAAAATAGCAAATCCAAAATATAGCAAAAAAAAAAATATTTTTGACACAATTTAGATAATTTTCGTTGTACGTAACATTTTTTTTGCACACTACCGAAAACTTGCCCTACCTGCCTGTAACACAGTTGTAAAAGAAAAAAACAGCGAAAAATTAAAAAATGTACCGTTATCTGATAAATATGACGTAATGGGAGAAAATTAAGCCGCTAGTCGGCTTTGGGAATCCAAAAGACCTAAGAAACAGTTGAAGTGGCTAAAACCGTTTCCAATGTCGACCTGTCTTTTAAGTGTATTTCTGAGGGATGCTGCAACTTACTTGTACTTTAGATTATTTGCGAGTATATTTTCCTCAATAATTCTCTTAAGTGTGTTTGTATGAAAGTGCTTTACTTTTTTTCGCAATAAGTAGTTTTATTAGAAATTTGCCAGGACACTTCACTTTACTGCTAAAAGTACTTAAAGATAAATAGAGATATAAAACGACTTATTTCCGTTCTTGTTAGCTGCTTTGCTTAAAAGAAGGAACATTAAAGAGAAGTAGGAGTATTTTGTAAGATTTTTCAATGCTAAAAATATTTGCGAAAGTCTTTAAAATAGATTTGTTTTTTTTTTTTAAGTGTTGAAGAAAAATAAACAAAAAAAAAATGAATTAAAAATGTATGTGCCAAATATAATAACGAAATTTGTATAACAAATTCAATAAAATTTTCTTATAAAAACACATTTAAGAAAATTTTGAATATACATTTTATTCGATCGTCCAGGACTGTAAGGACTTAATGGATATACTTGGTGCCAACAGAAGAGTACACATGTATTGGATTCGCGGCCACCAGGGCATAGAAGGTGGCAGACAAATTAGCGAAACGCATGGTTCAGTTACCGAATTCCTATTAAAATTCGTAATATTAAGGGAGATACAGACTCCACTTTACAGAGGAAGTCTGAGGTGGTTTGGAGAAACACTAAAACACCTTGCACGTTTTGGTGTTTCTGCCAGTGTTATGGGGATCCTATGATCAATAGCCGAGTAAATTTATACGCCAATAGGGCGGGGAGACTTCCTAGTGACAATTGTATATTCTGTGGGGTACCAGGGGGAAAGAGACAATGGAGCACCTACTCTGCTACTGTCCGGCACTCATTCGCTCCAAAGCGAACTATCTGGGAGAACATTACTTCATAGATCTAAAGGAAATCTCTGGAATTGAACTATTATGATTCTTAGAATTCGCCAAGAGTGTGTGGAGTACTCTGGGTATCATCACATTGAACTAACATTTTCAATTCAATTTATCGTTCATCCTGGTAACGCTAGGGACCAACACGGTCTTTGCAGGGGTCTGTATGACAGGTCACCTAACCTCACCTAGCCATGTCCGTCTGTCTGTCCATCTTCGTATGTTGAAGTCACGACTCAACAGAAAAGAACAATCTTCGCATCAATTTGTTTCTTGTTGTCCTAAGCAGTTGGGGACTGAAATCCAACAGAATTGGCTCAGTGGAAAACGAGCTATAAACCAAAATGTGAAATAACCACTCTAGAAAAATGATATTTCGGTTCCAAAAAAAAAATTAATTAATTTGTTTTGCGTTTTTGCCACAAACTTGTTTTATATGACTGAAAATCACACTGCCAAATTTTGTGAAGATTTGGCCACAATTTATGATAGGCGCTATATAAAGCGAGATGCTCTGCAAACATTTAAGTACGTCTAAAAACGTAACGAATAATGCTAGTATAGACGGATTGGGTCTTTTAAAGTTTTTTAAGACTAGAAACTTCACTCTTGCACTCTTGCGAAAAAGCGAAATTGCAAAAGCAGAACAACAACTACATAGACAATTATTTGTGCGAAATTATAGACTACATACCCAGTTTGCCAAACGGATCCGTTTCGGATCCGTAACGGATCCGCATCTTCGTATTTTCTATCCGTAACGGAATCCGTTACTGATCCGTTACGGATCCGCAAGCGGGAGAAATTCCTTTCGAAAAAACGGATTCAAAAACGGATTTTATGTCCGTTTTTTGGATACGTTACGGACTCGTTAAGGACATCATATTGGGATCCGTTACGGACCCGTTTGTTTTCATAAAACGGATCCGTAGCGGAATCCGTTACGGATCAGTTTTGGATCCGCAAGCGGCAGAAATTCTTTAAAAAAAGTTATTACAAATTCATTTTGCTGGGTCCACACAAGGACCTTTTCATAAAAAAAAACTCAATTATTCAAACTGATTTTGCTGGGTCCACACAATGACCTTTTCTTAAGAAAAACTCAATTAGCGATTACACTGTCAAATCGCGATTACACTGATTCCGTTTCTAAGTTTTTTACGGATCCGAAATGGGTCAGAAACGGATCAGTCAAATCGCGATTACACTGATTCCGTTTCTAACTTTTTTACGGATCCGTAACGAGTCAGAAACGGACCCGTAAATTCGTGATTGCACTGATTCCGTTTTTAACTTTTTTACGGATCCGAAACGGGTCAGAAACGGATCAGTCAAATCGCGATTACACTGATTCCGTTTCTAACTTTTTTACGGATCCGGAACGGGTCCGTAACGAATCCGCAACCGTTTTTGTGCACATTGGGTATGTGGTTGTTTTTGTAATTTTGAAATTTTGCTTTTTCGCAAGAGTACAATTTTTTTTTTCGATGGGGGTAGCAAAGCGCACCGGGTTAATAATAAATATTTTCTAAGAACAAAAAATTTTCGCTTTAATTTTTTACTAATAAAAAAGTAAAATGTATTTAAGTTTTCTATAAATATCAAATTTGTCTCTACTTTTTCTCTAAAAAAACTATTTTCCCTAAAAATTGTCTAACTTTGTCAAAATGTTTTTAATTATGTCTTTTATTTTGATTAATTTGCTTAATGTAAAACGCACAATCACATTAATTCAAGCTAAGAATAGTAACTAATTAGTTTTCCATTTCATTTCTCTTTTAATTAGATTAATTACAAATTGAAAATATCGACTTTTCGCTGTTTCATTCAAATTAGTGATAAATACAATTTCTGAAGAACTTGAACGCTACTTAATAAATAAAGTTGATTCAAATTCTAAAGGTTAGTAGATATTTTCATAACAAACCTCCGGTATTTGTAAGGAATAAAAAAGAAACACAAGAAAAAACTTCAGCAATAAAAAGTTCGTCATTGTAAAATTTTAATCTATTAACACGTTAATCCACTTTAAAATTTCAGCACTCATAGAAAAAGATAACAGAATTTTTATGCAACTCATAATGAATTATTTAGTAGACCGAGCCAGTGAAACACACCAAATGTAAAAAAACCCAAACCAATTTGAAAGCAAATTATACACTCAAAAGAAAAATTAATCCATCCGTACTCAAATCAATCCGAAGCTGTATTAATGGAACGGTGAGTATGGATTTTCTGAAATCAAGTACAGAAATACTGATTCAAGTACGGATTTTCAATCGCAAAATACCTAAATTATCCATATTCAATTCCGAATTCGTACTTAAAACAA
This sequence comes from Pollenia griseotomentosa, assembly GCA_963931875.1. Taxonomy (NCBI): domain Eukaryota; kingdom Metazoa; phylum Arthropoda; class Insecta; order Diptera; family Polleniidae; genus Pollenia; species Pollenia griseotomentosa. Next base: position 223,644,700 of record OZ007560.1, read on the forward strand.
TCCGAAAATGAGATTGATTTAAGTTAAACTAAGATTGAATCTATCTTAAAACGGGCTTGATTCAAGTATTATAAAGTTGATTTTATAATAAAGGGTGGTTAAATTTCAAGGGCCGATGTTGATTTTGAATAAAACACAAACTATTTAGGAAATTATTGTAATTTTATTTTATTATGATATATTGGTATTACTCAATTATGTATGGAACAAAATATCGGCCAAATGGGCGCCGCGACCACGGCGGCACACTTCCATCCGATGGTCCAAATTTTCGATGACCCTGAGGCATAATGGAGGTTCTATGCCGTTAATGTGCCGAATTATCTCATCCTTTAGCTCTTGAATTGTTGCTGGCTTATCGACGTACACCTTTTCTTTCAAATAACCCCAAAGAAAAAAGTCCAACGGTGTCAAATCACATGATCTTGGCGGCCAATTGACATCGCCATTACGTGAGATAACACGGCCATTGAATTTGTTGCGCAAAAGAGCCATTGTTTCGTTAGCTGTGTGGCAAGTGGCACCGTCCTGCTGAAACCACATATCGTCCACATCCATATCTTCCAATTCGGGCCATAAAAAGTTCGTTATCATCTCACGATAGCGAACACCATTCACAGTAACTGCCTGACCGGCCTCATTTTGGAAAAAATACGGCCCGATGAAAGCCTCCAGCCCATAAACCGCACCAAACAGTCACTCTCTGTGGGTGCATTGGTTTTTCGACAATCACTCTTGGATTTTTATTCGCCCAAATGTGGAAATTCTGCTTATCGACAAATCCACTGAGGTGAAAATGTGCCTCATCACTGAAGATGATTTTCTTCGAAATTGATCATTCATTTTCATAATAAGTCTGGATAACTTTAACACGTTGTTGGATTGTGTATCTCTCCATGGTTCAAATTGAGTAAGTCTGAAAAAGAGATATGTCAAATAAAATTCGGAAAAAAACTTGGCGTTTAGGTGTGGTTCACATTCAACATCGGCCCTTACAATTTAACCACCCTTTACTTGATATATAACAAAACCAAAAACGAAATTACAGAGAAAAAACTATTATGATTGATTTGCTTACCCCTTTTACACCTAACAGAATGATAAAACACCAACATCATGCCCGATATGGTTTTTACTTGAAGAATCTTATGTACATATTTAATCAAAACAAGTAGGAAAGTATAGTCGGTCAAGCCTGACGATATGATACCCTACACCACAGTATTTAAAAACACATCATGCTTATGTGTCCATATAAATATGGACTTATCTATGTTTATAAACTTCATTAAAATCAGTTTGAAAGTTTGTGAGAGGCAGAAATTGCCCCTACCTCCCCTTGTGGTCCTATTTTTTAAAACTGTATAGCTTATGTGTCCAAATAGATATGGATCTATCTAGGTTTTAAATTTCATTAAAATCGGTTTGATAGTTTCTGAGAGGAAGAAATTTCCCCCTATCTTCCCTCGTGGTCCTACGATTCGGCTTGGTCGTTGTGTCAATAAGAACCTATGTACCAAATTTTATCAAATTATCTCCAAAATTGCGACCTGTACTTTGCGCACAAGGTTACATGGACAGCCAACCAGCCAGACGGACATCGCTAGTTCGACTCAGAAAGCGATTCTGAGTCGATCGGTATACAAGGTCTAGGACCAATATTTTAAGACGTTACACACATCAGTACAAATGCATAATACCCTCTCCACTATTGTGGTGTGGGTATAAATATAAACTAAATGAAAAGCAAGAGTTAAAATTTACTTTTAAAATGAATTTTCGTTTAAATTAAACTAAACTAAACTGAGTGCAGGGCAAAATTTATTTAGTTTTCGTTAAAATTGTACTTTAATAATGCAAGGCATGTATGGACTTAGCCTTCAAAAAGAATTAAAAGGTAATCTTAAAACCTAAGACAGTTTTAATTGTGTGACCACATTTTCCAGTCAACTAAGAAGATAGTTTAAAATCAATTTTTAAAACAAATTATAGAAATCTATATAAAGATAATTATTTCTTAGCTATACGTCTTTACATCTTTACAAACGCATTATGTTTTTCAACTTTAGTTTTTTTTCATTATCTGCTTAAGGAAATCCTTTGCCGAACAAAAAAACTACAATCATTATTTTTAATTTAAAACAACCACGTTAGAACATGTTTAAGATAATGAAAACGTTCTTAAAACTAATCTTACGTGCCAAGAAATATAAACTTCTAACATATTACATTTTTCTACTTTCCCTTCTTTCCTTTTTTTCTGCCTTAATGCCGTCATGTTTGAAATAAAAAAAAAAAAACTAACACTAACTAACCAACAAAAAGCGAGTGTCATTTAATTAGTTAAAATTTATGGCAGACCCTGCAGCGTATGAGTATTATTCAAGGTTTAGTATTATGTAGTCGTTATATTACTCATACGTCAACATGCGTTCAGTGAAAATAGGAGCCAAGAGTCAAATAAATTAAAAGGAATTTTAAAGATATTGTTGGTGATGAAAGAAAACCTGAGTAAAAAGAGATTTCAGTTAAACCTGGTGAAATAAAGAATCTTAGAAAAAACACAAGCAAAAATAGAACTATGTTGAAATAAAAGGTATTAGTTGTAATAACTGATAGTTGCTTTTTGTTTAGTTTGGTTTGAGATTTCATTATGGAAAGACTTATACCAGAGTAACGGTTGTAAGTTGTTGAAATTTCTTATCAAACTAATGAAACTGTTCCTAAAACCTATTAGTTTGTTCTCCGATAAAATTTTGTTTCACGATGAAGCCAATTTTTTGTTGAATTGGTATGTGAATAAGCAGAATTGTTGCATTTAGAGTAAGAGTCATTAATTCAAATATCTTCAAAAATTATAAATGTCAGAATGTTACAGTCAATGGTGAACGGTATAGGGACATGATTAGAAATGTTTGCGTACCTCAAAAAGCTGTCATTATTGTTCCTGTGGTTCCAACAGGAAGGAGCCGTAATCATATTTAAACATTACCAGAAGTTAAGATCGCTTTGGGCTACACAATATTTTACACCGCTCAACGTAAGGAAGCTCCTGGCTAAATCGTATTTAATTCCAGGGCTTTTGTATGGCTGTGAACTATTCGGCAAGTGTGCCTCTAATAGTAAGAGGAAACTTAATGTACTTTACAATAACATTATAAGATACGTATATAGACTGCAAAGGCATGAAAGAGTATCATCTTTCTCAAAATGTCTTTATGGTGTATCTTTTGAAAACTTAATAAATATTAAAATGCTAATGTTTTTGCATAAAATCATTTACAGTAAAGTACCAGCTAGCTTATTTAATATGATTCACTTCACAAGATCGTTGAGAGGCAAAAGGTTGATAATACCTGTGCATCGATGCCTTATATCGGAATGGCAATTTTTCATCAATGCTTCACGTCTTTGGAATTCTCTTCCTCCTAACATACAGCATGTGAGCAACGCAATACAATTCAAACAACATCTTTTTAATTTATTCGATAAATAGACCACAGGTCATAATTTTATAATTTTTAACTTAAATTTGTTTTAATTTTGAACTTTTAATTTTTTATTGCTTTAATTTTGTACATTTTAATTTTTATCTTGTACGTTTTAATTTTGTACTTTAAATTTTTTTAATTTTATCTTGTACTTTTTAATTTTGTACTTTTTAATTTTAATTTTTTTCTTTATCAAATTGTTGTGGCTTTTTTTTATTATCATTAATACTCTTGCTCTATAATTATAAGATATAATCTTGTTGATCAGGATTTCAATAAATAAAAAAAATAAAATAAAAAAATAAATAAAAATAATACCATAATGTTGTCTATCCAATAAGATCCGTTTAATTGACATTGAAAATATATTTCAACAATGATCGGGTGGGCCATCATCGCCATCCTAAACACTTGCAATCCGAAATCAAACACTATTTTTAGAGCAAATCTGCCAAAGGTTTTTGAAAAGTTAACACGGGTTTCCGAAATTTCGGGCCCCCTAAAGTTTTTGAATTTTTCGATACAAGCAAAAAAAAAAATATTAAAAGTTCTTCTGTGCTTAAAATTTTTTTCAGATACTTTCAGTAGAATTATACGGCGATTTTTTTCTTAGAATATATTTGCCCTCTATCTCTCATTTAAAGTGGTTGTTAGCGCCACTACCAAAAACCCCAAGTTCAGATGATCCGTCTGGTAGCACTTAATTTTAAACATAGAAATTTTCATATCTTTCTGATTGTGAATATTTAATTTTTAACGAAACTAAAAAGAAAGTACTAGAAAAGCCATATTTGGGAGCCAAATGGATCTGCCATTTTATTCATTAGTAAGTTCCAGTACATAAAGTTGGCAGTGGCCAGATAAAATATTAAATTAAAAAATTTGTTAGAACCAAAAAGCATATATAAACATTAATATACTAATTGTAATTATACACTTCCTAATTAATGTTATTTATTTAGGAATTTTAATAGAAATACATTTGTTGAATAAATTAAGTTTTTATGAAACTTATGTGTTTTATTCAAAATCCCCTTGGAAGTCACTAAAAGCTACCCTAGGCTGGCGTGCCTCCAACAGTGGACATTTTTGTCCTTTTTTCCAACTTTCGCACAAATGTTTTCTAAAACGGCGCTTTAGAGTGTTAAAATGGTTCATGATTTTTCACAGATCCCAAATAAACGCCACGTTCGAAAAATGTATATTCTTGATAGAGGGTTTTTAGCATTCGGCACGCCCGAATATTGAATTTTTACTTGTTATGGCTGTTATTTGCCATATTAACTGTGAAAACAGACATACAAATAATTTAAATTTTTTGTTCTTGCTTTTTTTTTTTTTTTTTTTGTTTTGTTTAGTTCTTCTGTTGTGTATCAAATTAAGTTATTTTGTTTAAGCGAACATATTTTTTGCAAAAAAAAATCTTGTTATTCGATTGTTAGATTGTTTCAGTTTCAGCGTACCAAGATAACATTCCTTTAGTTTTTTTTTTTAACAAATTTTGCAAACTTGTTTTTTGTTTTGGCAGCATTTGGATACTAGAAAAAGTTTTAGCAATATGAAGAATGTATGAATTTTCTCCATCCAAAGTTTTAACTCAAAACTTTATTAAAACCAAATTTCATTTATTCATATCAGGGTTAAGGTCAACTTTAAAAATAGAATAGGTGGTTATAGACTTACCAAAATTTTGTTATAAAATATTTTTATTCATAGAATTTATTTCTAAATAACAAAAGTGGTTTCAGAAAGGAGCTTTTATGACAGCCTTTGTCCATAAAACAATGGTGGTATTCCTATTACTATAACATCTAACAGCCTACATATTTATTTGATATGGATTTTGATAGAGTTCACAAAAACAAATTGTTTACATAAAAATAACAATTATTGATTTAGAAATTATAATTATAATTAATTAATAATCATAATATTATACATTCATAAATAATTCAAGCTTACCCAGCTAGCATTTTCAATCGTCTAGGAGTCTACTGGGAATCTCACAAAGAATGTTTTTGATCGTCGACGAGCTCATTTATTTATGTAGACGATTCCTCGCACGGGATAAACTGTTACACGTGATGATTCGTATGAGAGATTCTTCCATAACGCAGCGAAAGACGCTTATAATGATCATAAAGGGAGTCTTTTATGATGTATGTAGAGATTATCTAACGAGTCTTTCAAAAAACATGCCAAGAGACTCATGTAGGGATTATTTTACAACTCGTAAAATGCTCAGCCGTATAACTGAGCTTCCTAAAAAGGGGCATCAAGCGTCTTTTTCATCTTAAAACTTCTAAACAAACCTTAAGGTCACGAAATCAACACTATCCTGTCGGAAAATCCCTTTTTAGAGATCCTTAGGGCGGTTTGTTTAATTGAAATTGTATTGACAATAGAATTTTTATATTTCAAAAACGCTCTTATTCAGTAATTGTTATGTGACTCTTACAGAGAGTCGCAAAAGGTTCATTCCAAGATCAAAAGACGAGCGTGCCAAAAAATTTATAAAAAAGTAATAAATAAAAAAAAAAATAGAATGTTTTTGTTACTCGTCAGATAAACATCTGAAGTTTCTTTTGGGAGTTGTATATTAAACATAATCATCAAACAAACAGCCTTTGCTGGTTGGGTACTTATTTATAAAATTTATATTTCGAAATTTCGATAATAAAAATATTTTAATTAATTTTATAAATAAGCTTGAATAATTTATTAAAGTATAATATTTAATAAAAAAGGATTATAATTTAATAATAATAATAATTCAAAGTGCACATCAGCATTTGAAATAGTCATTAGGAATGGAACATTTAACACAAACCTGAGGCTTTTCAAGGTAAGTAGTTTTACAAGGCCAAATCTGCAATGATTAGCAGGGAACATTATTGATGATTTCCACGCTTTGAAGGCAAAACAAGAGTTGTTTTCTATAAAAAGTATCCAAAAATATGGTTTATATGATAACTATCCGCATAGTACACATACGTAACAGGAAAAACTGGAATGTTGTCTAGAAGCCAATTCACACGGGGACTTTTACCACGTCGCTTTTTCGACGTCTTTTTTTTTTTTTTTTTTTTTTTTTGTTGGTAGAAACGGTGTAGAGAAGAGAAAGAGAGAGGTGTAAACAAAAAGACTCGATTTGTGTTTTATATGTCGTTTTCTTATATTTAAACTAATTTATTTTCTCAAAGTTATTTTTGGGAATACAAAATGAATTATTAATAAGATTTCTGTATAACGTGTTAAATTCCCAATTTTTATTTTTGATAAATACACTGAAATTTATTGTTAAAGGAAAGCTAGTTTCTATGCGCTTTTTTTTGGTTGCTTAGGCCAGACCGAAAAGCCAAAGATATTCTACAAATGAAACTGTAAAGCGAATAAGATTTATAAACACTCAAAGGTCTTACCCGTAATAATATCACAGCTTAAACACCAACAATAAACAATAAACAGTGAGCTTATCTTTTTCACATTCCCCTTCAATTAGTTGTTTTTTTTCAAATCGAATTGTAGAACTACAAAAAAGAAAAAACGAAATTAAAAAATTAATTTCTTCATTTTATTAAGAAAACCAAAAAAATCAATTTGCCAGTTCAGTTATTTGCACGGGCACATGCAAGTATATTATCAAAGTTATTTTTTTCAATACACTGTTTGTAGCCCCAAATATTCTCTTTAAAACGACATAAAAATCATCTTCGTATGTATGTATGTTCGAGATAAAAATTTTTAAAGTTTTTTTTTTTATTTGTTTTTTTAAATTTTTTTTCCTTCATATGTGTTCCTTAAAGAAGGTTCCTTTTTCTCAACAAATTTCATTAAAACCGAATGGTTCTAATCTAATGAGTCACTTTCATAAATTTTTTTTTTTTTATCCAATGAAAAATTTCATTACGGGAATGAAATTTTACAAATATAATGAAGCAATTTCATTAAGACTACGAAATTGAGTTTCGTTATTTCGTTAAAATTTTTCATTAAATTAACGACAACTTAATTTCTCTTTAAAAAAAAAATTCAACTTATTGTTATACATTATTTTAATAGGTTTTTGTAAGATCAAAATAAACAAATTTACTAGTAGTACAAACCAGTCAAATTAAAAGAAGGCTGATGAAGGTCGTCGCGGGCTGGAAAATGAATCACATACAATTTACTAAAAGGTAAGGTTATGAAAGTTTAGCATGATGTAACAGAAATATAAAAACGAGATAAATTTATATAACTTGATGATTTGAAAGAGGAATAAAAAAAATTTAATTCACAACAACTCAAAACGCAAATTGAAAAAATGGCTGAAATAAATAAAACATAACCATAACAATCATTAAACATAAATTTAATTAGATTATGTCATTGAACAAATTCAAAATTTCATTCAAATATAAAAACATTTTTATTAAAGAAAAGAAAAAGAATTTCTTAAAACGTTTGACTCTTTATCATCATGTTAATGAAATGTTTAAATAAAGTTAAACCAGTAGTCACAGTCTTAATTAGTTTCTGACATTAAAATAATGCAAAATTTTCATCGTTTTTATGAAACATTTTATTAACGGTAGGCTAATGTAACATTCTTCATTAATCCAATGAAGGGCTACATAAGTTGAATTTTAATGTAATTTTTCATTGGATTAATGTCAAAATACATTGGCTCTGTGAAGAATATTCCTTCAGTGTATATATAAACAGAAGTCACCTTTTTACAGTGCATTATCAACACTGTTGATTTATACGGGGTGTTGGCGTCTGGCTGGTGTAGACATGATGTTTTTTCTGCATCGTAGCCAGTGTGTGTGCATGTGCTAGCTACTGATCTGTCTCTACGCACAACTTACTGAGATCCCTAATTGACGTTCCACAGACGCCTTGCCTTCACCCAAAACTTCGTTACCGATTCCTCACTACAACACGGGGAGTAAACTGCAATCCCTAATGCCATTAGTAAGGGTGAGTTTTGTAGAAAAAAACAAGCCACTAGAGTTTTTTTCCCAGACTTTTTCGATTCCCGGGAAAGCGGGAAATTTTTTAAAATTTCCCGGGATCCCGGGATCCCGCTCCATATAAATAATACAAAGTAAATTTTGTTATTAATGAATGAAAAAAACTTTTATAAAAAAACGTAAGGGAACTTGATTACAAATAAAGTAAAACAAATGGTTCAATACTAATTAATTAATTGAAGATTGAAATAGGAACTTGAATTATTATCACCTCACGCCTTTATTCCCTATTATTATGCTTTTATTCAGTATTATTATGCTCTGGATACAAGATAAAAAGATAACATTAACATAACAATTAAATTCATAAAACAATAATAAAAACAAAATAAAAATTAAGGTACTCAAGATATGAGATCAAAAAGTTAATTAATAGTTAAAAGTGCACCATTGTAGAATGCTTCGGATTCACAATCAGAAGCAATTTTTTCTTTTTTATAAACAACGTCTATATCAGTCAAATGTATGTCGAGGCTTATGCAAAAAAAGCATCAACCGGACTGCTTCTTCCAAATCTTTTCATTCAATAGGTCCATTTGTAATCTTTAGGACAATGTGTTTTTCAAGTTGTATGTTGTAGTATCTTACACGAGTTTCCAAAAAGTTATTTTATTTCGGTTTCCCCGCACTTTACGGGTATATAAACCAACTCAAATTGAAATTGAAAATTTGTGTTTATCACCTAATAAACATATCGCTCCATCATTGCATCATAGTCATATCTCGAAATTTTAAGTAACTTTAGCAAAGGTCTCCTTAATACCTTCTCGTATTATATCTCAAACTGAACCGAAGTTATAGCAAAATATATCTTTAAATCGGTACATTTTGAAAACTTTAATCGCATTTTGCCAAGATCTTTTGTTTTTGTAGATATGACTATGTTGCAATAAAGGAGCGATATGTTTAGGTATCTCCTTTTTTTAAGACTTGTTCATGGACAATGAAACTTTACTGCCTGCATCTTATTTTGAATTAATGTACTTTATAAACTCTTCACTTCACTAAATGTAATAATTATAAACTGTTGCACTGCCCATTCTGCTTTTAGTAGATTTATTGCATCAGGAGACATACATTTAAATACATGTACTCACTTCTTGTAATTGATCTAATCCACAACCCATCCACAGATGCTAATTTTTAGGGAAAACGGGAAATAAAATAATTGAAATTAGATATTAGTAGATAGAATAAGTACAAGGTATAGTCATTAGAAGTGTTGTGCTCAATTTTAAAACCCATAAAACGTCAAACAAAAAAAAATGGGAAAAAATATTAAAACAAGCGTCAATAATCAAATAAATTAATTTAACTTTACATGGGTAAATAATGACAACTCTCCCTAATGCACCTACCTTGTACTTATTATACGACCATAATAACATTTCATTTCAGTTTTTTTAGTGTTTAACAATTTGTTTTTTTTTACATAAAATTTATTAAGTCAATTTACAGTACAGGCTAATAAATTCGCATTATTTTGTTTACACTTAATACAGTTGCGGCTAATGGCACAAGGAAATTTCATGCTCGTTTGTTGATTTTAAGTAACTTAATTTTATATAAACATAAAACAAATATGTCGTCATAAATAATCAGATTTAGATAATAAATATTTTTTTATTTGCTTAAATTAAACAAGTTAAACTTAACGACTTTAATAAATATTAAAGGCCGGCAGGCAGGCAGGCTGTATTAAATGACTTGGAAAATGCGAAATTATTTGTGTGATTTTGCGTGATTTATTGCGGACATTTTTCAATGAGATTGAAATAAAAGATGGGCAAAAGTCCTTTGAATATTTCTTCAAAACAAAATTCGGCTGTAAAAGCATTTGGTTTCTTGTGGTAAGTACTTTTGTTTAGTTTTTTCATTAATTAATGCGTTTTCAAGTGAAATTTAATTTCATTTTCATTTAAATTATTATCTTGTTGGGATTTTTTTTTTTAATTTTTGATTAATTCATTTGATTAATCAGTTGACGACAATTCTTTAAGTTGTAGTAAAATTAACAACAGAAAATTTTAATTTTTGTTATTTAAGGAAATTTGCTGAAAACAGTTTTTACTTAAAAAAAAAAAAATTGTGACAAAGAATAAATTTTTCAGGGACCCCGGTAGGCTATTTTCTAGTTTCATAGTTAAACAGTGTGATGGTTGCCGGTTTGATTCTCGCCAGGCTGTTAAGTCTGTTTTACTACAACGAGCTAAATGTCTTTATTACTATTGCTAGCTTAATTAGTACGTAAATAATTTCTTTTCTTCAAAAGGAAAATCCAAAATATAAAAATAATTTTTGAAATTCCAAAATTTAAAAATAATTTTTTGATTTTAACTTATTTCGTTCGTGTTTTGTAAAAGTGTCCTTTACAAAGAAACATTTTTCTTAAACATGTATTTAGAATAAGTAATTTTTGGCTTGGACGAGAATATATAAAAATGTTCTTGATTTAAGCCATATTTAGTAAATAATTATTTCCGTGTAGAGTATACCAAGGTACATTTACACAAGGTGGACTCATAAACGGACAGACATAAACGCCAATTGTCAAATTCGTATGTATGAGCAATAATATGTGCATGTGTTTTATATAGTGACAAGTCGGGTATTTTTGTAATGCTCTCCCAAATGAGTCTACCTTTGTAGGTATGTTTGTAATACTAGGACCACAATTGGGTCGGAAGAACGTCAGATGTTTTATTTATTCACGGTATCTTATAAAACCTATTTTGTTTCCCTTTAAAACCAATGTAAGAATATTTTTTTTGCAAATCTTGTTGCTATTCTAATGGTTATTAAGACGGCGAAGCTTAAGGTACGTTCAGACTGATCAAATATTTGAAAGCAAACATCAAATATTTCATTAACGTAGTCTGAACACAAAATATTTTTGAGTGTCAAATAAAATAAAAGCTGATTTTGATCAAATAAAAGTATTTGCCGGCAAACAAATATTTGTCCAATGTGAACATAGTGTGAACACAAAAGATAAAATATTTTAGTTATTTTTGAGCAAACATTTATTTGATATTACAAAAAAATTGTAAGTGCAAACAACGACAAATAATTTAAGCCATGTTCTCGATAGAAGCAATTTTTCCTGTAAGTTTTCGGATTCTTTACAGTTTTAAAGATTTTAAATAATTATTAGACTTTGCTATCATGCCGCTATTAGCAAGTTTTTGCGAATTTCCGTTAATTTAGCAATTTTTGTCGAATTTATGTCATAGAAGTGATTTCTTCATGTGATTCTTTGCAGCTCGAACGACTTTTAATAATTTTTAAACTTTGCTATGATGCCGCTATTAGCAAATTTTTGCAAATTTCCGCTATTTTAGCAATTTTACCGAATTTTTGTTATTCCTTATACTTTTAGGGACTTTTAGTCAATTTTATAGCTTTTTTGAAATATTAAAAATTTTCGCGAATTTTTGCTATTTTTGGAAAATTTTTTTTTTTTTGTTATTTTCCGACAATTTGTTTTTTTAACCGATTTCAAATCAATTTTAGGGTTTGTTTCCAATTTTGCAATTTTTCGCGAATTTTATCCATGCTCGCGAAAAAGTGATTTTTCCCTGTGAATCTTTACAGCTTTAACGATTTTTAATAATTATTAGGATTTGCTATCATACCGCTATTAGCAAATTTCTGCGAATTTCCGCTAATTTAGCAATTTTTATCGAATTTTTGCCATTCCTTACAATTTTAGGCGCTTTTAATAAATTTTATGGCTTGTTTGAAATATCTAAATTTTTCGCGAATTTTCGCTTTTTTTGCAATTTTTTTTTTTCTTTTTTCCCGACATTTTGTTTTTTAACCGATTTAGCGAATTCAGATATATTTTAGGCTTTGTTTCCAAGTTTGCAATTTTTCGCAAATTTTAGCCATGTTCTCATTCTCCTGTTCTAACACTATTTGGGAAATATATTTTTATTTTTAGACACTTTCATTAAATAATTATTTGATGCAAATATTTGTTTTAGTCTGAACGCATGGCAAACATGAATTAATTTATTTTATTTGACACTATTTGCCAACTGTTTTAACAAACAAAAATTGTCAAATATTTGAGCTTAGTTTGAACATTAAACAAAATATTTTTTTGTTTCACATAGTTTGAAGCAAATATCAGAACAAATATTTTTGTCAAATATTTCATTAGTCTGAACGTACCTTTAGAAAGATATGAAAGTCAAATTCCATTGCAGTAGGTTATTTAGTGTAGACATTAGTTACAACCTGCAAGAATTTGGGACATTGAAAAATTTATGTACGCCTGCAATTAGAAACAATATATAGTCACAATAGTTCTCTGCTTCTTACGATTTAATTCAATATCATTTTAAAGGTCCCTCTAGTTCCAAAAGAATGCATTTTGCTAAAGCACTATGATTATTTAATAAAACATACAAATCTTTTAGGTTGTCTTTAATATTCTCCTAGATTAACAAAATAAAATTTCCTAGTCTGGACTTAAAATTGTTTGTACATGCTATGCATATTGGAGCTACCCTCTTGATAAAACTTGATAGAGTTGTTTACATTTACGCTAAAGAAACACCAGCTCAATATTTTCCTGATACTGCCACGTCTGAAAAATGTATAAGAATAAAAACAATTTTCAAAAAGGAACCTATTCAGGATCTATGGTTTTTTGTAAACCCATCCTCTACAAATCTAGTGAGGTCTTGTATCCTTTTGTAAGCATGTATCCTTTTGTGTAAATGTAACATATCAACATGAAAAATGCAGCAATTGTTTAATAAAGCTACGGTCAGACTTATCAAATATTTGACGAAAAAAACGGGACCAACAACCAAACTAAAAAATCATTTCGCTTAATATCAATATTTATTTTGATTAAAATACCACATCTTACAAAAAACTGTTTTTTGATATGTCTAGTAGTATAATAAGTTTATTTTGTAATATTAAGACCATTTTAAATCTCACTAACTATTAACAAAAGTAGGGGTTACGCCTATTTGATCAAATATTTAATAAGTTTGACCGTAGCTTAAGTATTACGCATTTTCTAATAAAAGGATATTTAAAATCATATTGCCCAACCGGTCAGTGTTGTCGCTGTGTTAAATTAGTTTTTCTGATACAAATCGAGTGAGAATAAAAAAACGCTCGATATGAAATTTCGCGATAAAAAATATAAATCTAAAAATTTTAAAACTTTGAAAAACAAAACCGACAGGTGACTTTTACTAAAATAAAATATTTAAAAAATTTAAAATTTCCACAATCTTTTTGAAGCTAACTTTAGTTAGCTTAGCCAAATTTAAGAATTTCAATCTTACAAATATGGCGATTTAATAAAATTCATAAGTTTGGTTGCTATAGTGCCTAGGATGCCCCTAGATGGGTCAAATGTATGACCAACCCCACTTTATTTTTCATTTTAATCATTTATTTTTCACATACCTACCTGCTATCTCCATTCCTTAAGGGGGCTCCCATACAAAATGTTTAATGCAGACTAGAAATATATTGAAGAAAAAGTCCCATAAATGCCTAGGAGTAGCCCCTAGTGGGATGAAATGTATGACCGACCTCATTTAGTTTTTTGTCGTTAACATTTTCTCAAGGCATACATGCCCCTTATCACCACTTCTTAGGGAGGCTCCCATACAAATATTGCGTTTTATGAAATTCTTAAATTCGACTTTTGTGAATAAAATCAAAAGTTGGTGACAGATTTTAATCATTTATGTCTTGTTTTGTTTGCAACTTCGTTTTTTATAAGTCTGAAAAAAATTAGCTTAGCTGCATTTTTTAATTCTTTATGAATTTTTAAAAAACAAAAATTTCGAAATTTTGACAAAAAAATTAATTTTTTTTTTTCAAAAAAAAAATTATGTTTCAAAAACGTTAGAAAAAAAAAACTTTATATCGGAATTTCGGGTTTTTTTTAATAATTTCAATAAACTAAGCCATTTTTGAGTTACGCGAATATATGTTGTGCAACCTACTCCATTTTCGAAATAACGGTATATCTCGAAAACCAGAGCTACCATAAAAAAACGGCTAGCAACACTGGATTCAGCATACCCGAACTTGGTTAAAACGCCAGGTGCCCAGCTTGTCTATTTTTTCAACTCGCACAGTGTTATTGAAGTTAATGTTCTTTACTGCTTTTGGTTTCCAGATGGCGCAAAGTGTTTTTAAGACAGAACGAAGGTTAACAACTTTTCCAGATCCTCGTGACATGTCTAAGAAAGGTACTTGAATTATAAAAATTATATTTTTACAAGACAGATTCAGAAAATTTACAGAAAATTTTCCACATGGGTTCATAGTTTCAACTATTGGTATTGGTTTTTTTTTTTTGCTAAAAATATGGATTGATTTCGACATAATTTTATGCACACCACAATAGTGGAAAGGGGTTTTTTTGTGTTTGTAGTGATATGTGTAACAGATAAAAAATACTGATCTTTTCTAAATCCACCTAAAGATGGTCGCCCGTCCGTCCGGCTGGCTTTCTAGTGGTGTACCCATATAAATCTTGTGCGCAAAGTACGGCTATCAATTTTGCAGATAATTTGATGAAATTTGCACAAACGTTTTGAATTGTTTACATTCAAAAAAGCCTTCCAATTTTATTTTTGTTGGCCTGCAAATTATTTATAGTTAATTGTTAAACTAAAGTGTTGTCTACTTCTAATTCTTCTTGGCAAACCAGCAAACGCATAATGAGCTTCCCACAAATGAAAGTTTTTATAAATGCTGGCTTAAATTCTTTCAAATTAAAACAGGCCAAATTGTTTCATTATTTTGCACAAGCGTAATGCTTAGTTTAATAACAGGTTTTGGAAATACAAAAACCATGCGAGTTGTTATACGTTTAGAAAGTTTGTTTGGCACTAAAACGAAAAAATCGATTTGCGATTTTTTCTAACCTTTGCATAAATTTTCCCTAAAAAAGGTGTTTTAGTTGAATTCCAGTAACTATCTGCTCGGTATTATACATTTTTTCTTAAGCTGCATGATAACTTAAAATGATATACAAGACAGAAATATTGTTGGAGTGAAATTTTTTTATTATAATCTGGTAGATAATTTCATGGCATTATTGTTTTGAATATGATTTCCGGCATATGCCCGCACAGGTTATATGGTTCATTCGATCAATCCAGTTTTTGACTACTTTTTCCAAAACATACAGGGCCGTATGGCTTGAACATTGGCTTCCAATGCTTAAAAAGTTACTGGTTTATCGGCATAAACCAATGGAGTAACATAGCCACATAAAAATGAATCCAGAGGCGTTGAACCAACGAATGAGGGGGCCAGTGAACAGGAACACTTCTGGATATAAAGTTTGCCATAAATCGATTGTTAAGTGCGCTGTATGGCAAGTTTCGCCTTCTTGTTGGAAACAAGACCAAAATTCATTCGCTCACCATACACCGTAACGACAGCTCCTTGATCATTTTTTCAAAAGAGCGTGTAAACCTCAAATTAAAATAAAATTCATATACAGTAGCTTTGACTTAACTGCCTTTTATTTACGTGCACTTTTGACTTAACTGCACAAAATTGATAATTTTTGGCATTATTCTTAATAATCCCATACAAATTCCTTTTTTAAGTGCACTTTCTTTACCTGCACATTTAAGATAAGTGCCCAAAATTTTTGGCATTTGAAAAATTTTTTCATACAAAAAATTTAAGTTAGCTGCACTTTGACTTAACTGCCCAAAATACATATTTTCTGTAATTATTCTTCAAAATCCTTCTTTACGTGCATTTTGTATACCTGCACATTTTTCATATTTTTGGGCAGCGTTAAAATATTTTCATATAAAACATCAAAGTTAGCTGCACACATGAAAACATATGGTGGCCACTTTTTCACATAAATATCCAATTTGAGCTGTTTCTAAAAACAAAAATCGCAAACAAGTCAGACTGGCATCATTATAATTAATTTATTTTGTTTGCATGTACTTACATTTATGCATATGGTTTTTAGTTATAGCAAATTTACCACGATTATATGAAATGAATAGCAAATCCTAGACCTGGAACAAAATAAAGTAGTTATAGTAGTATTTGAAGCTGGCGAATGCTCTGTAGCGCAACAGAGTTCAAAATTTCGAATTTTGCGCTTCAACTTCAAAGACTACTTCAACTACGTATTCTGTTTACACTACTGCCGTTTTTCACTTTTGACAGCTTGCAGCGCTAATATTAACGTTGTACTACAACGACTATTCTGTTCCCCACTTTATTTTTACCAATTTGGCTATCCGTTCATTATAAAAATGCATAACAAATGACTACAGGTTGTTTGAACGTCACTGTTACTATCAATTTATTAATAAAAAAGTTGTTACTCCTCTCTCAAACACTTTACTTTAGCTGCATTTTTATGCAGGTAACCACAATTGTGTACCTGCACTTTAAGGCAGCTAAATACATTTAAGATAGCTGCATTTTTGATTTATCTGCACAAAAAATCGTGCAAAGGAGATTGTGCAGCTAAGTCAAAATTACTGTAATTACTCCAACTTCCAGCCCTGGAAAAGAGCTAAGAGATGTGTATTTAGGAGGCACATATTTGAAATGTATTGGAAGCCTTTTTTCTTTCATACACCGACGTACCAGCCAACATATCGCTCATTTTCTGCAAGACCGGCATAACTCAAAATATGAAATTTTGGAGTTATAGATGCAGAATTATTCGCTTTGTTTTTCTTTATATTGTGTATTAAATTCATCTTTATATCTTTTATACTTTCCCAGTTTGAAGAGAATGTGTCTTCTTTTTTTCTAAGTAGTTAGAGCAAATCAAAAACTTTAAATGCGTTTATCTCGAAATGGATTTTTTTGAGTTATGCCGGTCTTGCAGCAAATGAACGATATGTATTTATGTAGATATGTAAATCTTCAATAATTCAAGCTATATATTTGCTTGTGTCCTTACACAATTTGTCGCAGCATGGGCGATTTTACCACTTCACCTGTTTTTTTTAATTACTTATGAATTTGTGAATTTGTGAATTTTTTTTTTTTTTTTTTTTGTGTAAAAAATATTTTACAAAATATTCCCGTAATTTGATTATATATTTTATTTAAATATTTACTTTATTAAATTGAAATGTTTTGCATGCCAATTGCGGTTTTGAACATTTTAATTCGGTGGCTAAAATCAATTTGGCATATTTTGCTTTGGTTGCATTTATTTCAACTAATTACCTTTACTTTTGGGCAAATTATTAGATTCAAAAGGGATTTACCAACTAAAATGTCTGCCAAATGTGTGTGTAAATAGAAATTTTAATTAAAATGCAAACAAATCATAAAATAAAGCGCTAAAGGCGAAGGATAAAAGCTGAAACTAGAAAATTGTTTATGTAATCAATAGTTCGTGGGGGAGAATAGTTGTAATTATAGTTTAAATCGGCATTAAATCAGTTCATTTTCTTAAAATAGCAAGAATTTTTTTAAATAGAGAATCTGATATCTAAAATATGTTCATCAAAAAATAATTTTAATTGGATTTTTTATTTTTACTTTTTCTTACTTAAGCAATAGTTTTCTTTACTAAATCGACAAATTGAACTTTTATTTTTATTCATTTCTATTTTTTTTAACCTTTAAAACAAATGAATTTACTTAATTTATAATTTGTTTTATAACTTTTGTTTTTCATCACTTTTATTATTTTTTTTTTTTAACTTTTTGGTTTCCAACAAATTGAATTTATTATACAGCGTAATTAAATTTTGTGCAGCAATTATGTTGAGAGTCTGTCTATGTTACATGTCTGTGGTGCTACAAAAATGAATACGAGTACAACATGTAGCATTTTGTATTTTTCTGTTAGTAAAAACTTGAACTTAAAATATCTTGAACTAAACTCGAAATTTATTTTTTTTTTTTTCTCTAACGTACTTCGAACAAAAAAAAAATTATATACTGCTATTTTCTGTTTCAGATAGACAAGTTGAAACAAGGACATGCACAGAGACAGACAGTTGAACAGGTATGTACAAGTGTAAGTTATTATGTTTTGATGTTTAAAAGATGTTCTGTTCCGTTCTTTTTTTTTTTTTGTTTTTTGCTTGTTTTTTAAAACAACATAAGAACGCAAGTGTTTTTAATAAAATTTATTAAGAAACTTACTGAGGTACAAAAAACCGGTCATTTGAAATGAAATAAAAAACAAACAAATGCGGTTTACTAAAAACAAAAGAAAATTAATTAAATACATAAAATAAAGTATACAAAAAAATATATATCATTATGTATATAAAAATACTACTAATCTAGATAAAGCCGACTCCTGGGCCCTGTTTCTCAAAACTAAAAGTTACAAATCTACAAGTAAAATTCATTAAAAAAAACACAACAATTCCACAACTTTTGTTTTTATTTCAAATTTTTGTTTTTGTTTAAATTTTACGTGTAGATTTGTAATTTGTAGTTTTGAGAAACAGGGCCCTGGCATATCAGCTGGCCCTAAGGGCCCAATTAAAGTTCATTTGCCATTTCATGTTTTGTATTATGAATATATTTTCCATTATAATCATGAGAAATGTAATTGTGTTTTTAAAAGCTGAATTACAAATTACTCCTGTCTTCAATTATACCCTCCAAAAATTGTGGAGGGCGGCCCCTTTGTACAAAAAAACTAGTATGAGGTAAGAATTTTGCCATTTTGCTTTTGCCTATTTGCACATCTGTTATGTTTATATACCAAACTATCGATTTTATCGTTGGGTTATCAGATCCCAACTATTATTTGCATGCAGTTTATACTAGTGGAAAACTAGTTGTTTTATTAATACCTTATGGCAAAAAAACAATAAACTAAATTTCTTACATATTTTTTGCTTTATATGCTAAAGCAGTAAAAGAAGCGTCAGCCAAATAAGAATATTTTTTTTTTTTTTTTTTGCTTAAACCCCAAATTTTTAACTCTGAAACCCAAAAACATCATATTTTTTTAAAAAATTTTGCCAGATTAGTCAATAAATGGTGTTGTTGTTTCACCGAAATCAACAAGGTATATCGTTACCTACAACACAAAACGCCTTATTTGACAATTTTACAGTAGAAGTTTTTTTTTTTGAATTCCCTAAGCTAATCCCCGCTAAGCTCTACGCTTGTATGCAGGAAAGAAACCAGAGTCTCTGGCGGAAATCGAACCCGCAACCCCGGCGCTGATAGACTAGCTCACTACCAGCTAGCCTACCGGGGCACTCTAAAAAAACTCTAGTAAAAATCTATTTAAAATTATAAATTTATAAATTGCCTTAAACTGTTTAGAATTGAACTATTTCTTTTTTTTTCTTGTAAAAGCTACCAGTTGTTTTGACAGTTGGCAATGTTACATATTATGCACTGTTAGTTAGGTCTTTTTGCGTTTATCATATAATCTTTTGTAGATAGGGCCGTTTGTTTTTCATTAATGAAATCGCCAGTCGTCGTCGTGGAAGATTCCACAATTTTGTGTTGATGCAAAACTTGAGAATCAATGAAAGTCGTTTTTTTAATTTTTGGTTAGTTAGGGCCGTTTACGTTTTAGGTAACGATACATAACAAAAACATACATGTTCAGCGAAGTTTATTTTGCGATGTCCGTCTGTTTTCCCTTATGTATGGAGAACAGAAGAAGCAAAAGTTTCCAAATTAGGTAAATGTGGGTGGGATTTGTAAGCTGGGCGTGGCACTTACCATACAAAGCATTTGTAGATTTCTGTATAACTGGCATATGGCAAAAGACAAAGTCTCCGATCTAGGTTCACGCATCTTGGTTATTAATAGACAACATCTAACAAAATGTGGGCGAGATTGAAGAAGTGGGCGCGGCACAAAAAATATTTATTTATATATAAAGAATGGTGAGAGCAATATTGCCCAAATTTCGTACACTTAACCGGGCTAACAAAACACAATCTCTCTAAAAACATAGGCAAGTTTGGAGTAGTGGGAGTGGCACCTTTCATACAAAGACATTAAAGGATTATGTGTATCTTGAAATGGCAAAAGTTTCCAAATTTGGTACAGGGATATTAATTGTCAATAGACAACATCCGACAAAATATGGGCGGGACTAGAAATGTAGGAGTGTCACAAAATAGATTTTTTTTTATCTAAAGAACGGTATTTCTATAACTTTCTGTTCTTTTCTTACCGTGGTGAAGGGATAATAGATTCGGCATAGCCGAATAGAGCACACTTACTTGTTTTTTCCGTAGTGTTGTTGTTTTCCCAACAAACAAGTAAATCCTTTTTTACCTACTTTTGACGTGTTATTGTTGTTTGCACTAAAAACTACGTCACGTATAAAGCTTTCCAGTAGATATTTTATCATCTTTTTTATCAGTGTACTTTTTTGACGAGTACAAAAAAAAATACTATTGCAACTAGTCTCATTACAACTAGTTAAAGGCGGTAATAAAACTTTACTAGTTACGAATTTAGCAGCAGGAGTCTTATGCAATGATGCTAATATGTGTACCAGAGATCAGCAATGAGTAGTGAAAAAGTGAGTATAGCTAAATCATGACTCATAAATTCTTGTACTTATACGCACTCATACTTATTCCAATGTTATTTAAACTCATATTCACTCAAAAGTTTTATTTTACTCATTGTACTCATACTTAGCAACATTTGTAGTGGTTGATTTAGAATCTACTCAAGTCAATGTGTACAGGCGAAGCAAAATGCGAGGCTGCCAGATCTGTCCCCGAAATAGCAAAGTGACGATTTGGCAATTACAGTTTACTAAAGTTACATGTATGAAGTGGACGATTTTTCGGCAAATTTATCTGGCAGCGCTGATTATGAAGTTGGTTTTTATCTGTTGTGTTAAAACG
Source organism: Pollenia griseotomentosa (assembly GCA_963931875.1). Taxonomy (NCBI): domain Eukaryota; kingdom Metazoa; phylum Arthropoda; class Insecta; order Diptera; family Polleniidae; genus Pollenia; species Pollenia griseotomentosa. The sequence goes on from OZ007560.1 coordinate 223,666,057, forward strand.
GTAAATGGATGAGCTAAATGAGTTGAATCATTGTGAGTATTGTAAGTATTTTCCTGAAATTATAAATCAAACTGACGTCATTTATGAGTATGCGTATAATGTCGACGTCGCACTCATATTAATTTCTCTTGTGAGTATGAGTGAATCACAGTAGTTTAGTTTAAATGATTTCTACGCACTTATACTTACAATTGCATGAAACAGTATGAGTAGCGAAAAAACGATTCATTGCTGATCTCTGATGTGTACCTTCCAACTTTAATTATACCGATCGACTAAGAAACAGTTTTTGAATTTTTTTAACGATGTCTGTCCGTCCGACTGGCTGGCTGTCTATATAAACCTTGTGACTTGTGTACTAGCCGCAATTTTAGGAACTAATTTGATGGAATTCGTTATATATGTGGGTTTTATTTGTCACAAGGACTAAGTCTTTTGAAAATGATTTAGTCTATAAACTTACATGACACCCATACAAGCTTCTTTTCAAAAGATTAGGCTTTTTCCATAGGCCCTCTTATTATGTTGATATTAAGATTACATATGAACTAAAGATCAATTGTGACACATGTAATCAATTTATATTTTACCATACCTTCTTTACAAATGCTACTTCCGAAAACAGCTTTTAAGTTTAAATGTTGTTATTGATATACAATTGAGCCACTGTAACTTTCTTCTATTTAGGTCATGGCTAAAGATTGTTATGGAAACTCACTCTATTAAATCGGCATATGACAAACAAATCTTTTATACATGTTGATATCTTGATAATATTCGGCACTAAAAATTTTAATATGAATCTTAACTTCATATCATAAAAAAATTTTTTTTTGCTGGGTTCATATGTCCCAGCTGCGTTTTATCTCCATTGCTGTTCAACATAGTACTTGACTTTATAATGCTTAAGGCAACAACCGATAGAAGACGCCTCGAAGATCTTGATTATGCCGCCTTCTTACCCAAACACCTAACAATATGGCTGCCAAACCAGAGGATATACAATCCACGGCAAGGGATGCAGGTCTACATATTAACATAAAAAACCCAAAAGCTCCAAAAAGAAAACGTAGATCTTGAAGATGTACAGTCGTTTATATGTCTGGGTAGTGTAATATCAACATTAGGCGGCTCGCGAAAAAATATTACAAATCGCATCAAAAAGGCAAACCAAGCATTTGAGACAGTGCAAAAATTGTATGGAAATCACCCCAAATTCAGCTGAGGACCAAACTCCACCTCTTTGCATCTAACTTTCGTTCCATTCTGTTGTATGGCTGTTAATTCTAGAACACCACAGCTAGCGACTTGCAATCCTTGTAAACGCTCGTTTTGAAAACTAATCAAGATATTTTGGCCAAATGTTATCTCAAACGGAGACCTGTTGGAAGGAGCAGGTGAAACACAAATACATAACCAGATCATTAATCGTAAATAAAGTTGGACTGATCATGTTCTAAGACGAACCAATGATAACTTAGCCAAGATGGCTATTAAATGGAACCTCCAAAGCAGTAAAAAAAGAAGCAGATCCGTTAACACTAAATAACACTTGTACGTAACGAATATGATGATTTACCTACAGAAATAAAGCTCTTTGGAGTACTGACACTTGGAATACTGACATTAAACCGAGTATTTAAAAAAAGATGCTTCTGTGTTGGCCTTTTAAGCTATCGTAAATCAATTTTAGGGAAAATTTAATTTCTAAGGATGCAGTAGTGAATTAAAATCCACGAATGTACTTTGTTGCAATCGTGGCGAAGTAGAGTTTTTAAAGTATTAAGAAGTGAATTTCCAACTAGGATTTCTGAGCTTTAGATGTCTATTCAATCAATTCTGAAGAGCTAAATTGCTCAATTGAGATCTGTGGTTGTACAATACTCTTTTAATTCTATAGGGTGGCGCATAAGTAACGTTAAGATTTAATCAGTGAATACATTTTTTAATTTAAGTCTTTTTTTTCGTCTCTTTACAGAATTAACTAAATAATACTTGGGAAATTTATGATGGAAAGGCTTAGCACAGAACAAAGAACCAAAGTTGTTCAATTTTACTTTGAAAGTCAGCATTCGATTATTCAGACACAAAGATCATATCGAAATTTCTTTCATGTTCGAAATGCTCCTAGCGCTCCAACAATTTACCGATTGGTTCAGCGTTTTGGGCAACAAAGGGCTGTCTGTGATCTTCCGCGTGCTGGAAGACCTCGTGCAGTTCGAAATGAAGTGAGCATTGCTCGAGTGCAAGCAAGTATTGAGGAAAACCCCGAAACTTCCACCAGGCGACGTTCTCAGCAGTTAGGGATGTCTAGGCGGTCTTTGCAAAGAATTTTACATATGTTACATCTTTTCCCATATAAGATGCAATTGGTTCACGAGTTAAAACCAAATGATGCACAAGAACGCATTCAATATAGTCGCCGTTTTCAAGAATTGTGCCTAGAAAACAACGAGTTTATTCACAAACTGATAATGAGCGATGAGGCTCATTTTCACCTAAATGGTCACGTGAATAAACAAAATTGCAGAATATGGGGCAGCGAAAATCCAAGAATAATTGTTGAAGATCAAATGCACCCACTTAGATGCACAGTATGGTGTGGAATAACTTCAGAGAGGATCATTGGACCATATTTTTTCGAAAACGACGAAGGAGTTGCGATTAATGTGAACGGCATTCAATACCGGGAAATGATTGAAAATTTGTTAAGGCCAGCGGTGCAAAACTATCCAGATTTGTGGTTCCAACAAGATGGAGCCACAGCTCACACAGCTCGTCCAACTATGGCTATCCTGCGCGAAATTTTTGGCAGTCGAATAATATCACGTTTTTCTGATTTTAAGTGGCCACCACGTTCGCCTGATTTAACGGCTCCCGATTTTTTTCTTTGGGGTTACCTAAAGGGTAAGGTATATGCCAATAAGCCTAGAACCATCCAACAACTTAAGGCCAATATCCGAGAAGAAGTGGGGGCGCTGGGACCTGAAATTCTAAGAAAAGTTATGGAAAATGCTTTGGAAAGAGCACTTCAGGTAGAATCAAACAATGGGCTACATTTGAAAGATATAAAACATAATGTGAACATATTTCCAAACTATATTCTAAATTTTAATAAATGCCAACGTTAAATAAAAGCAGAAAGAAAAGAGTTATACATTGAATAAATCTTAACGTTACTTATGCGCCACCCTATATTTGATCAAGTCTATCATAAGTAGATTTGCATTAGAGAAAAAAATGAATTCTCCTGAAGATAACAAACTTCCAGAGTATATAGCTAATGAATTGTGTGTCATTTTACTAATTGCTTTGTTTTTCTAAACCAAAAATTTTCTATTCTAGAAAACCAAAAACTAACAGCCTGTTTTTAGAAAATGAAAATATTTGTACGAACGAAATCAGATTTAGGTTTTTATAAAATTAAAAAACATTTCATGTGGGTGACAAAAAAAGCTTTAATTGTTTTCTACATATTTTTGGTTCTTATTAAATGAATATCTTCGCAATAAATGAAAACAAAAGTGAAAAGTAGACGATAAGTAAAAGGCATTCGTTTAAAAAACAAATCACCCCAAAATGGAAAATAACTGCGATATTTTAAAAAAGGAAACCTAAAAAACGTATACTATTATAAAATATTCTATAAAGGTTCACTTGTAATTACATAAATATGTATTTACAGGTTTAAAAAATTCTAGAAACAATGGAACTACATACGCTCAAAAATATGAACATATGTATGTACATTAGAGCGGGTCGACCTCCTTACAAAAAAAGTTTGTGCCAGTCACCCCTTTGAATGAAAGGTTTGTCAATGATGTTTCTAAAACAGTTAAATTTTTATAGCCACGCCTCCATATGCAGCCCATTTAGTTGTTTAAATATAGCGCTGCCATTTAAAGTCCGATCACATCATGCCGCGTACCGTTGTTCATGGCATAGTACGTACTCCCTCTAAAATGGGAGCTTAAGAAATTACTCTGTATTTCTAATCGATATTTTTTGGCATTTGCAAGGCATCGACACACTGTCAAAATCAATCTACAAAAATGTTGGGTCAATTTCCGCTAATTATACTTTTACACTTATAAGTTAATCTGACAGCACAGATAATTATACGTACGATGAAAAATAGAAAACTGTCCTTTTTAAATTAAGAAGATTTAAAGGAAAAATTATATACGGAAAGTGGCAGTAATTTTAGAAAAAAAGATTACTATTTTGTTAAAATAGGTAAGAAAACAAAGGACATTTGTAACGAAATGCGTGCACATATTTTTTTTAAAACAAGGAACGATGGGAATTCCTTAAGTTCAAATTTTAAAATTGTTGGACGTGTCAAGTCTACAGTGCAGACTGTAATAAAGCACTTGTCCGAGTCTCAATTTCTAGTAAGCAAGCCAAAAACTGGACGTGCACTCAAAATTTCCTTACGAGTTGAGCAATTTTTAAAAAGTGTTGTTAGTGAAAATCCCAAAATAACAGCCGTGCAAATTCGAAACAGAACAGAGCGAAGTGTTCTGCGAAAAAGCGGATTACATACCAAGAAAAAACAAACATTAATTGGGGGTATAAACAGATAAAAGCGACTCGACTTCTTCGACCTTAGTATGCGAACAAATCAATAGTCTTAAAATTAAATAATGAAATAAATATTTATTTATTATTTTAAATATCTCTAATTTCTGTGTGACTATACATACAGTGTAGTGTAAATTACCACCGTTCTTCCGAATGTTCCAAAAAATTATATCTACGCAAATATCTTCTACATATCTATATGTTGATGTGCAGCAAAAGAACTTCTTTATGTATTTCTGTTATTTATTGTTATTATTTTTAACATTTTCATTCAACACTTTTATTTTTACTAATTTAGTAACACTTTTTAAAAAATATTTTGTTTTTGAAATTTAATTTTAATTTTTGTAAACAAAAGCCAGGGTTATCCACAAACACAAAACTTTTATATTAAAAAACTAGCTTAACCCGGTGCGCTTCGCTACACTGCTTAAACCACTTCTTCAGTTGAGAGATATTTAATATATGCATCCTATGGAAGGTTTTCCCCCCTGCGCCTTCCCGCTTTATTTTTATTTTCAAAAGTGTAGTATACCATAGGAGTGACTTCTACTAAGTTTGAACATTCTTACTATAACAGTTCTTAAGATATGTGATATTAAACATTGGCGTCCTATTGGGGGTAACATTTCCCCGCTGCTATTTTATTTAAATTTTGGGGTTCAGAAGATCATACTACAAAAAGTTTAATAAAAAGAGTGCAGCGGCTCTAAATTATATTTCTATCTATGAGGGGTACTGCTCCACCTCTGTCCATTTCTATATTGAAATTTAAAGTTTGCCATAATAGTAGCTTTAACCACGTTTGAAGACTCTCCCTTTAATAGTTCTTGAGTTGAGAGATATTTAATATATGCATCCTATGGAAGGCATTTCCCCCCTGCGCCTTCCCGCTTTATTTTTATTTTCAAAAGTGTAGTATACCATAAGTGTGACTTCTACAAAGTTTGAACATTCTTACTTTAATAGTTTTTAAGATATCCGATATTAAACATTGGCGTCCTATGGGGGGTAACACTTCCCCCGCTGCTATTGTGTTTAAATTTTGGGGCTCTGAACATCCTACTACCAAAAGTTCAACAAATTGCTTGCAGCGGTCCTTATTAATAATGCTATCTATGAGGGGTACTGCTCCTCCTCTGTCTACCCCGCCCAATTTTATACTGAAATTTATAGTTTACCATAGTAGTAGCTGTAACCATGTTTGAAGACTCTCCCTTTAATAGTTCTTCTGTTGAGCGATATTTAATTTATGCATCCTATGGGAGGTATTTCCCCCCCTGCGCCTACCCGCTTTATTGTTATTTTCAAAAGTGTTGTATACCATAAGAGTGACTTCTAGAAAGTTTGAACATTCTCACTATTACAGTTCTTTAGATATGCGATGTTAAACATTGGCGTCCTATGGGGGATTCCACTTCCCCCGCTCCTATTTTATTTTAATTTTGGGGCTCAGAAGATCTTACTACCAAAAGTTCTGCATAATGCGTGCAGCGGATCTTAATATATGCGATATTTAATATTGGCATCCTATGGGGGATACCAATTCCCCTGCCCCTATCGAAAAAATAGGTAGCCTATTTTATTTTTAGGGCTCACGTGATGTATCTGTAAAAATTTCAGGAAAATCGGTTCAGTAGTTTAGGAGTCTATAAGCCAACAAACAAACAAACATACAAACATTTTTCATTTTTATATATATAGAAGATAGATAATAGAAATGTACGAATATTAATGCATTGGCAATAATGTTGATTCACGAAAGAAAAAAGCTCTATTTATGTCAACTATGAATATACGAAAGCTTTTAAATGTTTTTTAAAAACCAAATTTGGAACATAAACGTATTAATACGAAAACTTCAAGTGAGAAGACTTATGTTTTACAAAAACAGGCTGTAATTATCATATTATTCCGAAATTCTTTTTTTAATTTTGTATTCATTATCTAATTAGCAAGTAAAATCAATGTTTGCCACTTACATGTGGTTTAGAATTTTATAATTAGTCCCTTTAGTACATTTACCAGGCTTTAAGCATGTTGTTGCATACAAAACCAGGAAGATTTTATATTGTATTGCAAACTTTACTCCAATCTCTTTTGGCTAATGAAATCAACCCAGCAAAAAATTACAGATTACCAAAAGAACGACTTGTCACATAATGACTTACTTTTTTGGTTGCCAAGTTAGATTATTCGATTACCAAACGCGTTACAATACATCATTAAAATAGGAAGTAACAAAATAACTACTTGTTTAAATTATATAAGAATAACTGAAAATTTTTACTAAAAAAGTGATTATCCAAATGAAACTGCATATGTTTCTACATTACCTACTTTATTACTTTGTACAAAAAAATCAATTACTTACTTTTTGTAAAATAATGTGCAATATATAACTAGTTCCCTATCATTGAAATATTTCTTATTTTTTTTAATTAAAGAAAAATTAAAAAGAAATTGTAATAAATATTTAGAACGGTGTTAAAAACATTTTTTTAATTTAAGATTTTTAAATTTAAGATATGAAATTATAAATTAAATTATGAAACTATTATTATAATTAAATAAATAGTATTTAACTAATATTATTTTTTTGTATTTATAAACATACTCTATATATTGAAATATTATTTTTAAAAATAGACCCACCTTTAAGTATACGGATCGGCTCAGAATCACTTTCTAAATCAAATTTACGATGTCCGTCCGGCTGTTAATTCATACAAATATGTATTTTTTTAACAAAATTATACATATATATACTTTAAACTAATTTGCAATTTCAGAAAAATCGTCCAAAATGTAATCGAGTTAGGTAATGTTATATATTTTTTTTTTTTTCAAAAACATTATCAAATACAAAGCAGAATAGAGAGAGAGAGAGAGTTTGATATAAGGTATTACATTTACAAAAACAATCAGTTGTGCTACGGAGAATAAACTTTAAGTAAAAACAAACTTATAACAACTCGATTACTTATTGGAATATTTTTTAAAGTTGTAATTGGGTTTAAAATTCTAAATTACAATTTTGTTATTACTTTCTTACAAGGTAATCGGATTGCCTAGTTATTTTGTTTAAATATTGAGTGTAAAAAATGAGACCAAAAAATGTACTTAAATGAAACACAAAAAAGTGTACCGTTATTGCTTTGAAATATTTTATGTACATATGCATGAAAAAAATCCAATTTAGCTTTAAGAACTTATTTTAAATTGTACGTTTACTGAAACAGACGCGTGTTAGTTAAAAAAAAGTAAAGTGTTTTTTTTAATAAATTTTAGAAAAGTGATTAAAAATGTAAGTCTCAATATTATTTAATTAATAAAATAAAATTTAATTAATATTTTTTCAACCGAATTATTACTTGAATACAATATAAGAGGCATTCAAGGCAAAAAAAGGCTGATAGATTACAAAGCAACAATGAATGTAATATTTTGTAAGTATGTACTATGTTTTAATAAACATTTATGCAGATTTGTTTAGAATTTGTTAACTTAATATTTATTCTTGTTTTTATTTAGTGGCAATATCACCAGAAATAACAACGGAGCTAGAATTTTTGGGAGAAATGAGAAAAGCAATTAAATGTGCTAAAAATAAACATTTTAAACAAGTTTGTTTAAAAAGAAAAAAAGAGACTATAAAAGAATCTGAAACTTCTGATTGAAAACTTCTTTTTAATTATATTTTTATGTGTTCAATACAACTTAATTTAAATAATATTTTAAAAATACCCTTAAAGTACAAATTTCTAAGATTTACGTATATAAATTTCATGAATTCCATACACATTTTATTTATGTTTTATAAGTTTAATTAAAAAATTGCATAGAATGTGTAACATAAGAAATACTTACAATATACTCAATAAAAGTACTTCTTGAAAAAATAAAATAATGAATGTTTATATTTATTTTGGGAAGTACTTACTTTTTTTATAAAATAAGTACTTCCGTTTTATCTAAAATAAGTACTTCTAAAACTTACATAAGGAATTAGTGACCACATTTTAAAATGGAACTGATTACATAAAAAACAAAAGAAGTACTTCTTATATTTAAAAAAAATGTTTAAAAAATAATCAATTCTGAATAACTAATTATTTTAGTCTCATGCCTTGTAAAAATAATTAATATGGTAATCCAGTTGAGAAGTCATTCCTCCAAAAATGCTTGATTCCAAACTCGATTACCTTTTTTAAAATTTTTTGCTGGGACCATAAACGAAAAATTCATTAAAATTCAGTTGGTTTTAATTAAGTTCTTTCGCTTTTGAGGCTGGGCAAAACCACATTTACATTTATTTGAATTTGAATTTGTTTTTTTCCTGTTTTAATTTAACGACTACAATTATTTCCTCTGCATTTTTCTAACTTCTGTGAATCTTAATTATTCTATTTGCGGCAATTATTTGCATATCTGAAAACCTCCTTTAACAATTTTAAACGAACATAAAAAACAAGATTAAATTTACTTCTTTTTTTATAGAGGCATGATTTATGCCAATTATATGCGCAAATGTCTCTGGTGAAAATTGGCATGAGAATGACAGGGTAAAATGGTATTGTTTTAACAAAAATGTTTAATTAAAATATTTGAAAATTATATTGTCTTAATTTCGACATACGTACATAGAAATATGGTAAAATTACTAATAAAATAAAAATTAATATTCATCATACGTCTAATATGACGAAGAGTATGAATTTAGAAATTAATCATACGCACGGGGATGGAGTAAAAAAAAGATTAAGCTTATTTATTGTTAAAAACAACAGATGTTTGAAGTAATTTTTAACAAATGCCACTGAAAATTGGATTATTATAACAACAACAGAAAAAGCACACACACACATACACATACACATACACATACACATACACATAAAACATACATATACGCCTACAATGACTATCATGTCGCATGCAGGATTTTTTCGTTAAGTTTTTTTAAAGCTCAATTGTTAACAATAGCATGGTTTTTTCTTCTTGCGTAGCTTAAAAGTTGTAAAAAGATTTTAAGTACTTAACATTTTTAAAACTTAAAAGTAAATTTGTTTTAATTTCTGGTAATTTAATGATATGCTTAATTTTCTTATTGCTTTGCCAGTTAGAAATTGATAAAAGTTATAAATAAAATTAAATTCTTTTTTAAGTGTAGAATATTGAAATACTTCCTTTAATGGCAAACATTTAAAATATATATTATATATATATATTAATTCTTTATTCATAAATTGCTTACAATATGTAGTTCCTCTGCGTCTTGAAGACATTTTAGAGGCGAATTGGCAATTAAAAAATTATATAAACTTAAACTTAAAAGTCATATAAACTTAAGTATATATATTATAAAAACAAAAAAACAAAAAAAACATTTTTTTGTTTTTTTCTTTTTTTTTCCTTTCTTTTTTAGAATAAGACTAAGCTTTAATTGAGATCAACTAAAATCATGAAATCATGAAAGAAGCATTTCTAAATTTTGTAAAAGATGCTTTTTACTTTATTTTTGAAAATAGAAATTCGAACAATATTTCTTATGTTCTCAGGAAGGTAATTAAACTGCAAACTACCAATGTGTTCTATCCTCTGTTTTGTGGTTTTCAATCGACATCTTGCTACTCTTAAGTTCATGTTATTCCTTGTGTTGAAAGCTGTTTGATTTCTCGAGAAAGTTATTGTATGATATCCAATTTTATTCAAAGATTTAAAAACATTTATCAAAAGTTGCATTTTGTGTAAACCGTGTACTGGAAGAATAGTTAAAGCTATGTCCCTATACAAAGTCACTGTTGCATATAACAGAGGCAAATTAAAAACTATTTTTAATGCTCTATTTTGAGCTCTCTGTAGAGATTTAAATTCATTGGTTTTTTTTATAGCCATATATAATAGGCAAATAGTTTAAATAACTGTGTATCAAAGCCTGATATATTACCAATTTTGTTTTCTGATTGAATTTATTCTTAAACTTATATAAAGGGTGGTTAAATTTCAAGGGCCGATGTTGATTTTGAATAAAACACAAACTATTTAGGAAATTATTGTAATTTTATTTTATTATGATATATTGGTATTACTCAATTATGTATGGAACAAAATATCGGCCAAATGGGCGCCGCGACCACGGCGGCACACCTCCATCCGATGGTCCAAATTTTCGATGACCCTGAGGCATAATGGAGGTTCTATGCCGTTAATGTGCCGAATTATCTCATCCTTTAGCTCTTGAATTGTTGCTGGCTTATCGACGTACACCTTTTCTTTCAAATAACCCCAAAGAAAAAAGTCCAACGGTGTCAAATCACATGATCTTGGCGGCCAATTGACATCGCCATTACGAGAGATAACACGGCCATTGAATTTGTTGCGCAAAAGAGACATTGTTTCGTTAGCTGTGTGGCAAGTGGCACCGTCCTGCTGAAACCACATATCGTCCACATCCAATTCGGGCCATAAAAAGTTCGTTATCATCTCACGATAGCGAACACCATTCACAGTAACTGCCTGACCGGCCTCATTTTGGAAAAAATACGGCCCGATGATGCCGCCAGCCCATAAACCGCACCAAACAGTCACTCTTTGTGGGTGCATTGGTTTTTCGACAATCACTCTTGGATTATTATTCGCCCAAATGCGGAAATTCTGCTTATCGACAAATCCACTGAGGTGAAAATGTGCCTCATCACTGAAGATGATTTTCTTCGAAATTTATCATCCATTTTCATAATAAGTCTGGATAATTTAACACGTTGCTGGATTGTCTATCTCTCCATGGTTCAAATTGCGTAAGTCTGAAATAGAGAAATGTCAAATAAAATTCGGAAAAAAACTTGGCGTTTAGGTGTGGTTCACATTCAACATCGGCCCTTACAATTTAACCACCCTTTAGTAGACCAACTACGGATAATACTTTGGATTTCAGTTTCCGAAAGATTACTTTGCAAGTGCACCCCAAGATATTTTGTTGAAAAACTTTCATTCACTTGTTTTCCATCTACCCAAATACTAAAAACTTGATTGTGAACTAAATATGGTCTAAATCGCAATATTTTCGTTTTTTCAGCGTTCAGCCTCAATCTATTAAGCCTAACATATTCTAAAATAAGTGCAGATTCGTACTCCATATGAGCTTTTTAAACAGTTTAATGTTTAAAACAACAAACAAAAAAAGAAACAAAAGCGGCATTCAGTGCTTAGTGCAAATGCAAAAAATCATGGCTTTTTAAATCAAACAACAAAATAAACTCCGCTTATATTTTTTACACCTTACAAGATTTCGTAATAGCCAATTTACACTACAACGAAATCTAGTACGTACGAGAGACTTACGATCCAAATTTAGTTGTTTTTTACTAGATTTCCCATACAAAATAAAATCTAAACCGTGACTAGATTTCGACTAAATCTTCTCAAAATCTAGTAGTACTTAGTGATGCAACAATGGTTTTTTTCAATATATCACTACAAAATAATTCCCTGCGCAAGAAACAAAATTACATTTTAATAAAAAACAAAAAAAAAAAATTAAAAAATTTTAAGAAAAATGTAAAATGATAAAAAATACAAATAATATTGATAAAAATACATGATGTTGATTACACTGTGCAAAAAAAAAAAAAAAAAAAAAAAAAAAAAAAAAAAAACAGCCTCAATACTTGCAACGCGAAATGCAACTAGACTTTTGGTAGAGCAAATATGTCAAAGGGTTTTGAAAAGTTAGCTCGGGTTCCCGAAATATCGGCCCCTAGAGTTTTTGAATTTTTTGAAAAGGCGTTTGGTATAAGTCAAAAAAAAAAATTTATAAATGTACTTCTGAGCTAAAATACTATTTCAGATGTCTTCAGTAGAATTGTATAGCGATTCTTTTCTTAGAATATATTAACCCTCTAACACTCATTTAAAGGGGTAATTTTTGTCCATTTCTTTACGTCCCCACAAAAGTATACTAAAACGGCAATTAAGAGGGTTTAAATGTTCCACTAATATTTTCTGCACCAAATTTAACTAGAGGTCTTCTAAGACCAAAAAATCGTGCAATGTAAAAAAGCGGATTTTTGAAATTCTGGGCCTTGAAATTTTTGAATTTTTCGAAAATCCGTTTAAGTAAACGCACTAGATTTTGAGAAAATTTCAAATGAAATCTACTAGATTTCAATGTAATATAAATGGCCTCTAAACAATATTATAGAACTGTTTTTAATAATTTGTCTAAAGTTTTGAAAACTTAACTGTTTTTAAAACAAGCACAAAAGTAAAGTCGGTAAAACCCTGCGGCACGTTACACCACACTAACTGTAGATACATTTTTAGGAGTGTAATGAGGTTCACCTAAATACATACATATTTAAAAACTTCGTGTAGCGGTGTGTGTAGTCGCACCTCTTCGAAACGGCTCGACCAAGTTTTTTGAAATTTTTTAGGAAATTTGGAAATTAGCTATTTGATTTTCAATACAAAACATCTGTCAAGGAGTGAGCTGGGTTGTCGAAGTTAGCGTGGACCCCCAATATAAACTGTATATATGTTTCTCTGCTTCTGAAGAACGGCTAAAATAATTGTTAAGCCTGGTACAAATAGCTTTTTTTATCAATAAACATTATCTGTCAAAAAGCGAGTTCAACTAGAATAATGAGAATAAAACCTCTGATACAAGTACAACATAAATGTACAGCCGTATTTAAAAACATTTCAAACCTGGTTTAAGCATAAATCGTTAAAATTGTATCCATAAGCGAATATTGCCTTTAAACTCCTATTTTAAACCTTGTGTAAATAAACGAATTTTAGAATTGGTTCGACTCTTGTTTAAACCTTTTTTAAAGTGACATTTTTGCTTTGTGTTTATGGCTATTTTGAAAATTTTTAGGTGAAATTTTAAATCAATATATTTTTATATATACATTAATAATAAAATTTAATTCAAAAGTATGTATGTATGTATATTATTAATATATAACAATGGGCTCAAACCCACTTTCACGGTTACACTGGTAAATGGTATTTTTACTTTGGTAGATCGCTATTTTTGTGAATGATTATCTATTTTTAATTGATTTACATGTTGTTCCTTACTTCTGTTTTTCATTAGTGTGAAGAATTATTGAAGTCCAAAAAACATTTTATTTGTTTTTTTATGTTTTTTCTTGTTTTGTCTTTCTATTTTCTCGTTGACCTTTTTATCAAAACAACTTGAAGGACAAATGTAGCTAATTTAATTGCCATGGGGTAACAAAGCGCCCTGGGTTAAGCTAGTTTTCATATAAGACGGTTTTGAACGAATATTATCTCGATATCGTAATCTTTATCTTTGCTTACACAGAGAAAACAGATTCGTGATCACAACCGAATTTGGCGCCAATCAAATTTCGTCGGTTGCATGTACTATCACACAATTCGGTTCCAATTACCAAAAATTTCGTTGCTTAGCACAATATTTTTGATAGCAACATTTGAATTTTAGTACACTATCAGTCATAACAACAGATATTGTTAGTTGTTAGTATGATTATTAGAAACAAAATTGTGCTTATACCCGAATATATGATAGCTGCAACTGAATTAACACATAATTGGTGTTCATAACAAGAGATTTAATTGTCGTTATTAATATATTTTTTTAACCGGTCAAATGAATGGAAAAAATGGCTTATTTAACAGTACGATGTCCTAGGGCAGCACCATATAACCCAGCTTACATTACAAAGGCGAAGTCTTAAAACTACTCCATGGTATACTTCAGAAGATTAGCTTTGAAATCGTTTCAAAACGAAAACATGTCGTTAAAAAACGAAGACATGTCGTTTCAATGCAAACTCTTCTTAATAACGACATGGTTTATACTTGCATTACATTGGACCAGCCCGGGATTAAAATGGATCAAGTAGTCCAATATAATTTGGAGGGTATAAAAAAATAATACAAACATACATGCATATGTACATACCTATAAGAATACGTAAATTACTTACCCCTATTTATTAAGTTTTTGCAAATTTTCCATTTTTGACCGCAAAAATATTTTTTAAATATATGTTAAATAAAAAATTATTTTAATATATCAAATATTTCGACAGAAAATTTAGTAAGCAATTGGGGCTCTTAACTATTTTTTGGTTGTGAATTCCGAATAATTATATTTTCATTTGTTGTACTCGAATTGAAACTATTCCAACAATCAATAATTAGCTGCAATAAATGAATTAACATTTATATTACAAAATTTATTGACGAAAGCAAATTATTAATTGCAATGACGAATATTCAGTATTGCCCTATATTAAATTCGGTTGTGATTCTAACCATTTGTACTAATTTTCAGAACTAAATTAAATTAGTTATCACAACTAATAATAGAATTGAAGGAATCATATTTCAGTTGGAACATCGTTTTAACAATCAAGAGAATAAAAAATTAGTTCGAACTATACATTTTTAATAGTTGCAATAATAAATCATGTTACTTGATCAATATTTTATTACTGCAACCGTTTCCCAACCAATTTGTTTTCTGTGTGTATAGAACGTGCAAGCTTAGAGAACACTTTCGTCAAGTTACGGTACTATGGATCAGATTTTGAGTAAAGTTCTTCACTTGCATCAATATAAGATCGAACTGGTGCAAGAATTCAATTCATTGGACCATTAATTTTGTCCAGTGTTCGGGAAATGGGTAAAAACCAAAAAAAAGTAAAACCAAATATTTATCGCCAAATCATCTTCAGCTATGAGTCTAATTTCTAGCTTAATAGGTCTTTAAACAAGCAGAATTTTAATTTTAAGTGAGGTCAGAATCATCATGAGACTCTTGAGACTCCATAACATCCCGAAAAAATCAATGTCGGTTGCGGTTTACATGCCGAAGGCGTCATCGGCCCGTTTGTGTTTACATTCGAACCCGGTCAACTTTACTTTTACGGTGACCGCTGCAGGCAAATGATTTTTATTTCCTATGTTTGAAAGAGAAATATGCCATACAGCGCGTGAGACCATCGCTTTGTTGAGCCAAACGTTTGGTGACCGAAATTATCTCAAAAAATGGACCTGTGAATTGGCCACCCCGTTTGTGTAATTTTATTTATTTGGAATAATTTTTGTGGGGTTAAGTTTCTCGTCTATGCTAATAAACCAACATTCGATGCAATACTGACGAAATAAGACCGGGTGTGATCTAAAAATTCGTGCAAAACTAGACCGAATGGATAGCGTTCATAAGGCTTAGTAGCAGAGGTCATTGCCAGAAATCATTTTTAAACATTAACGGCCAATTTCACCAAGTTCGGTTATAATTAACTACCGGTTATAGCTGTCAAAACATATTGGTAACTGGAACTTTAATTGAAAGTTAGTTTTAACCGAACTTGGTGAAATTGGCCGTAAGTGCCAAAAAATTTGTGAGCTAATAAAGCCTAAATTTTAGTGATTCCATCTAACTTGATCTTTAAAAAAAACATACCTTATGAAAGGATTCCAATAAAATAAGGTGAAATGATGTAGATTGTAGTAAAATCCAATACAGAAAGGAGCTTTTCTGGATACTCTATGAAATTATTGACCGATTCGCTTTACTTTCAATACCATTAATTTAATTTATTTGATAGTTAAAACGTTTAAGTCAGATTTCATTAAACTATCTCCAAAATCGCGACCGGTAAATTGCACACAAATTTTTTTTGCAGAGGCAGCCAATCGGACTGGCTGAGATCGCTAGATGCATCCAGATAATTATTTGAAAAATATTTTTTTTTTTAATACCCACATCAGAACAAACACAACAACACAAAGATTTTAGTATTATGCTAGAAACACAACTGGGACGAACGACGAATTATTCGTAACGAATATTCGTCGTCAGATATAGAACACATTGGTATGTATGAAAATACACACAATCATTGCGTAGACCGAAATTCGTCCTGCGTAACGAACACTGCGATAGGTTTATTTCTATTTCTAACGCAGACGAACGACGAATAAATTGGGACAGGGACAGCTTACTGCAGCTAAATTGTGAAAGCTGTAAAGAATCACAAGGAAAATCGCTTCTATTACGAACTTGGCTAAAGTTTGCAAAAATGGCGAAAATTCGCGAAAATTTTTAATATTTCAAACAAGACATAAAATTGGCAAAAGTCTCTAAAACTATAAGGAATGGCAAAAATTCGTAAAAAAATTGCTAAATTAGCGGAAATTCGCAAAAATTTGCTAACAGCGGCATAATAGCAATGTCCTATTTTTTTTTAAATTCGTTAAAGCTGTAAAGTATCACTCACAACCCTTCAGATCGCGAACATGGCTTAAATTCGCAAAAATTGCAAAATTGAAACAATCGCATAAATTTATTTCAAATCGCTAAATCAGTTAAGAAAATCAAAATATCCGATAATAACATAAAAAAGTTTGCAAAAATAGCGAAAATTCGCGAAAATTTTTAATTTTTCAAAGAACCCATAAAATTGATTAAAAGTCCTTTGACTATTAGGAATGGCAAAAATTCGTAAAAAAATTGCTAAATTAGCGGAAATTCTCAAAAATTTGCTAACAGCGGCATGATAGCAAAGCCTACTTTTTATTATAAATCGTTAAAGCTGTAAGGAATCAGACAACTTACAGGAACAATTCGCGAACATGGCTGAAATTCGCAAAATATTTGAAACAAACCCAAAAACTAATTTGAGTTTGCTAAATCGAAATGCAGAACACCCAAAATGCTTAAGTAATCCAATTTCGAGTGGATTCGGATTCTAGAACACACCTAATTAATAGTTTTTTATGTTTTTTTTTTTTTTTTTGGTCAATCTATGATTTGATTTGATTTTTATAAATTAAAAAAAAAAAATCAAGTCACATGAATACCTGGAATTCACGCATTTATTGTGTCTCATTTGACGAATATACGCAACGAATTCTAGCCAACGAATTCGTCGTACTATGCGAAGTTCGTCGTTCGTCCCAGTTGTGTTTATACCATTAAACAAAAAAATTATAAGTTAAGCTTCGTTCACAATCAGAGAAACATTTTCGTTTTTTCTTCTATCTTTTTTCTTCCGAAAGTATTTCATATATTTTCCTTTCATTTTTAGAAGAAAAATGTAACAAAAATAATTTCAAAAAATGTAACTAAAGTTGAGTCAACTAGAACTTCAGCAACAATTTGTATAAAATTGTTTCTGACGTTTAAAATAATTTTATTTAGTTGTGAATGAAAATTTTAACAAAATGTTGTAAAATATAATAATAAATGCATAATATTATCAAAAAGTAATTTCAATGTTGGGAATACAAAATTTTTAATTTCAAAAGATTTTATTATTCGTGCTTAATTCCCAGTTTTTATCATTGATAAAAACATCAACAATAAATTTCAAGTGTTTTTATCAATGATAAAAACTGGGAATTAAGCACGAATAATAAAATCTTTTGAAATTAAAAATGCATAATATTGTTGTGGCTAAAATTTGCAAACGGTTTCTTAATGCAAAATGTGTGTGGTTGCAAAATAAATTGTTGCTCTATTATGAACACCAAGTAAACACGTTTTTTTTTTTGATTGTGAACGAAGCTTTATTTGACAATAAACTTACTGTATTGATTTGACTTTATTTTGCGGCTTTACAATCAAACATTAATCAAAATTTTGTCGAGAAGAAAATTCATAATAATAAAACAACCCAGTTAACAAAACAGCCGTCGAT
Organism: Pollenia griseotomentosa; assembly: GCA_963931875.1. NCBI lineage: Eukaryota > Metazoa > Arthropoda > Insecta > Diptera > Polleniidae > Pollenia > Pollenia griseotomentosa. The sequence continues at coordinate 223,684,347 of OZ007560.1, forward strand.
GACATTGACGTCAAGGATTTATGCACGACATGTCCTCTATCACTTGGGATTTCTGATAGACAATTTTGAGGAAAGTGTTGTGACCACAGAATACTCGACATTATCCACTGTACTTTCTTCTAAAGAAGTTTAGAAACTACGACATGACCGACATTGTCTTCCAAGTTGTCTTTCCTTTCCACAAAAACATGACCGACATTGTCTTGTAAGGTATTGTACACACAACATTATAGGCGACAGCGTCTTGTAAGATGTCCTCTATATACACGACATAAAGAGCGACAATGACTTTCTTTGTGCTGTGCACGATTCTCGCGAGGCTTTTTCGAAAATATTGTTAACGATTTGTTCTGGCTGTCCCTCACATCTCGTGCAGAAATTAACATTGTCGCCAGGGCTGCCAGATTGGACGATTTATCGTCGTTTTGAGGATTTTTATTTCGAAATTAGTAAAGTTCCGATTTGCTGATTTTTATCTAAGAAGTGACGATTTTATACAGTCTCCAAAAAAAGAAAACAGTAAATGTCTTATATGTTTAGATATAAAGCAGCACAGAAAAAAAAAATTATATAAAACAACAGCTTAATTGTTTAATTTTTTTTTTTTATCAAAAATTTATGGTTAAAAACAAAATTTCCAAGAAAAAAAACTGTTCACTTTTTATTTACGATAGGCGTGATTTTTTAAAGTATTTATTTTTTTTTATTTTCTGGCAATGTAGAGGGAATTTTAAGTCTAGTCAATTTAAATAAAACATTACATTTTTTAAGACGTTAATTTCTTAATCTTGGAATGCTTAACAGACGTACCTAAACAAGAGCGGAAGGCGAACCGTTTTCTTCCGTTCAACTTTTATGCTGATATGCCATACATAAACATGAGCTTCAACGCTGTTTCATTGTTTAATAAAACCTACAAAATTAAAAATTAAAATGGTGATAAAAGCTTCATTTTTAAACACGTTGCCAAAATCGGATTTTCGCAGTGCAAAGCGTTTTCGCCTCGCTATCATACAAATTACATGGGCATGATGGTTTTTGATAACTAGAAAACGCGTGCCACTTTTGTTTAGGTACGTCTTAAAAAATCCTTAAAGGAATATTTCCTGAGTACAAAAACAACAATGTTACACTTTGTTTATCTTTAGTCAAACCATCACCGAATGAACCCTTTGCGACTCTCTGTATAAAGCGTATTTTTAACAATCATACGGCGAGCATTTCACAAGTCTTAAGATATCTGCAAGAGACTCATACGTTTCATCCTTCTTTAAAGACTCGTATTTACCCACATCTTAAGCGATTCCCGAAATGATTATAGTAAGCGTGTTTCGCTGTCTTATGGATGAATCTCACTAGTTTTATACTTCCTCCCGTATGAGGAATCTTCTATGATTCAAAAATGCGCTCAAGGACGATCAAAAGCGCTCTTCTTGAGACTCCCAGCAGCTATTACACACTCACAATATTCTGTACGTAAAATTAACTGAAATTGTAATATAAAATAAATGAAAGTTCAATTAGTCTGCTTTCACACGTTTCATCTTTTGATGCTCAACTCCTATGTTTTTAGGTGAGGGAAGAAAGAAGCAAGGGGGTTAGTACGGAGATGCCTGTACTCGGTCAGTACGCTTTGTGTTTTTATTCGTTGGTATATGCACAACGATGGCTGCGTGTAATTTTTTCTTTTCTTTTTATTTTTGATTTGCTGTTATTAAAATTATTGTTGTTTTGAAGCGTAAAAAGTTGAAACCCGTTGCTGCGTGTGATTATATTGGCATCTTTAAAAGGAAATTGAAAAGAAGTTGAGCATCAAAAGATGAAACGTGTAAATTCAGACTTAAAAATCAGTCTACCTATTTTTCATTTATTTTTAACAAAAAGTTCATTTAATTTTTACTGTCAAAAATTCAACACCATATTCCGTAAAATCAAATAAATATTCAGTTATTTTGTAAATTTTTACTGTCAAAAATTCAACACCATATTCAGTAAAAACGATTAAATATTCAGTTATTTATTAAAATTTTACTGTCAAAAAATTGACCCCACATTCAGTAAAAACAATTAAATATTCAGTTATTTTATTAAATTTTCGTTTACTCCACAAAAGAGCCGAATTTCTAAAAAATACCAGACAGACACCTGTCCGCTTGTTTTTCTTATAACCGAGAGAGGGAGAATATTTTTATTTACTTACCCAGTTACACACGTTTGTTTTACTTTTGTTGTACTGACCACGTTGTTTACAGAAGAACTCTCAATTATAAGACACCAGCAGCATGACCGATATGGCTTCGCAATTATTTTACTTTTAAAATTTGATGTATTTAACTAAATTATTTTAACAAATAGAAAATGGGAATTGCTTACACAAAACAAGCAATTCATTTTTTATAGATAAGTAAAAATTAATTTTTGGTAGTAAAATTATATAAAATAAATGAAAATTTAATTGTTTTTACTGAATATGGTGTTGAATTTTTGACAGTAAAATTTTATAAAATAACTGCATATTTATTTGTTTTTACGGAATATGTAGTTAATTTTTTGACAATTAATTTATATAAGATAACTGAATATTGATTTGTTTTTACGGAATATGTAGTTAATTTTTTGACAATTAATTTATATAAGATAACTGAATATTGATTTGTTTTTACGGAATTCGCGGTTGAATTTTTGACAGTAAAAATTAAATGAACTCTTCAAATTACATTTTTATTTACTTTAACATAAAGAAGAATTTAACTCAATCAACGGACAATATTAACTGCAACTGAAAATCCGTATTAATATGCACTTAGTTTTTTGAATAACTGTTAGAATCAGTTAAAAATAAATTTGCTTGGAATTTTAAATGTTTATTTATTTAAAAATGACTGAACGGAATATTTCTTAAATAAACTACAGTCCGTTACTGTAATAATATTGTGAGTGCATGATTGAAAACGGTAGCTGGGTATGAAGTTATTTTGTTTTTATTTGAATGTTTTTTTTATAAAAACCGAAAAAGTAAAAAATCGAACAAAAATTGTTAAAAAAAACCGATTTTTTGACGATTTTTTTAAACGATAAAGACGATTTTTTTATTTTTTCTCAGGAAATTGACAATTTTTTCACAGATTTATCTGGCAGCCCTGATTGTTGTACATTCGTTTTCAAGGATGTCTTATAGACGTGGCCAACTGGGAATTTTTTTGATAAGCGGATAAAATAAAAGTATACATGTGAGTGTGTGTCAAAAATGAATAGCAGTAAAAGAAAATGTTGCTACTGACTAAATTAATTTGTAATTTCCATAAAAAAGCAAATAACCAATAACATACACTGAAAAAAAAACACAAGGGTTGTTATTTAACTAACAAAACTTTTTTGAAGTTGTCATATTGACAATTTGTTTTAGTAAGAGAAATAAAATAAATTTGTTTAAAAAGATTCCAAACACAAAAATAAAAAATTAAAGCAAGAAATATAAAAACTCTTTTTCATTTTTGTGTTATGAATCTTTTAGCACAAATTTATTTTATTTCTCTAACTTAAACAATTTTTTAAAATGACAACGGAAAAGTTTAACTGTTATGGATAATTGAGCAAACCGTTGAGGTATGTTCAGCTATTAGTTAAAAATTCTTATATTATATTAATAAAATGTTTGTAGCCCCGAGTATTCTCTTAAAAATGACAATTAAACATCTTCGTATGTAAAGTAGTTTTCGAGATATTGAAGAAATTAACTGATCACATTCGGCTAATTCGGCGAAATTATGACTTATTGAATATGACATAACTTTTGGAAAAAATGTTCTTTGATTTATTTTTCGTTCATATAACTTCCTTCTCATCAAATTTCATTAAAATCGAAAGGGGTCGGGTTCGACTCTTGATTGATTTGACATCGAATTACCCATATCGTTTTAAAGCTATGTGTGTGTAAATATGAAAGTAAATGTAAAATGGTCGAATTTCGGGCACCGGGCGAATCTAGTAATATAAATATAGCATTTAATATGACAAGTTATTTATCGTGACTTTTTTCTATGTGCATATTTGGTTAAAAAGAAAACCATTCAGGTGTATATTTCAAGGGATAGTGGTTTCTCCTGTCTGTGGTAAAACACACTTACAAAACAACAACAATTAAACTGTCAACATCATTAACGGTACAATGAACTAATTCCAAAGATAAATTGGACAATGTTCAAATTATAGTATTTATCATTCAACCACAAGAATTTTTGTTTGTGGTTGGCTTTTAAATGGATTTTTCTCTTTATATGTTTAATTTTTTCGCATTGTGCAAAAAAAAAAAAAAATTACAGGGAAAATGTCAATACTAAAATAATAATGATAAATAAAGGAGATGTTTATTTTAATCATTTATGTTTCGTAGGAATTTTCTTCTAAAAAAAAAAAAATGGCGGTAGAGAAAACAACAGATTTTTTTATACCCTCCACCACAATTAGTTGTGAAGAGGGTATACTAAGTTTGTCATTCCGTGTGAAACTTTTTTATTATTCATCTCAGACCCCATAAAGTATATATATTCTGGCTGCTTGAGTAATTCTAAGTCGATTTAGCCATGTCCGTCTGTCTGTCCGTATGTCCGTCTGTTGAAAACACGCTCACTTTCGAAAAACTCAAAAGAAATAAACTAACTAGGTGTCAAATTGCTTGTAGTTATCCTAGGCAGTTTGGGATTGAAAAATCGGTTCAGTAGGACCAGAGCTATGAATCAAAATGTGGAACCACCACCTTCAAAAACTTGATAATTTTGTTACAAAAACTAACATAAATGATGCAAAAATGCACGGAATGACATAAGATTTTGCACAAGTCCGTTTTATAATTTACCCTAGGCCCCATATATGCCCTACTCCCGGAAAACCATAATTAATAACAAATCGTCACAGTTTAAGATAATAATAATAAAAAGACATCATACAGATATTACTCCTTAAACATTCGAACTGTCGGTGGAGGGTATCAAAGATTCGGCACAGCCGAATATAGCACTCTAACTTGTTAAATGGTTAAAATTTTAGGACTTTTGCAAAGAACTTACAAAGTGAAATTCATTAAAATATTTTTGATAATTTTGTTCTTGACCTAACACGGGATTGAACTCGGGTCGAGCTTACTAGTTTCGAGAACAGCTACAATCATAAGACTAATGAAATATTTGACGAAAATATTTTTTCTGATATTTGCTTCAAACTATGTGAAACAAAAAAATATTTTGTTTAATATTCAAACTAAGCTCAAATATTTGACAAATTTTGTTTGTTAAAACAGTTGGCAAATAGTGCCAAATAAAATAAATTAATTCATGTTTGCCTTGCGTTCAGACTAAAACAAATATTTGAATCAATTAATTATTTAATGAAAGTGTCTAAAAACAAAAAAAAAATATATTTCCCAAGTAGTAAAAATGAGCGCAGAAGCTATTTTATTTGTTTTATTCTGTGGAGCAGCATCTCTTATAGTGTTAGAACAGGAGAATGTAAAAGGAAAAAAACTGAAAGACAATGGGTTACGGGAACGTGGCTTAAATTTGCGAAAAATTGCAAACTTGGAAACAAAGCCTAAAATATATTTGAAATCTCTAAATCGGTTAAAAACAAAATGTCGGAAAATAAGAAAAAAAAATTTGCAAAAATAGCGAAAATTCGCGAAAAATTTAGATATTTCAAACAAGCCATAAAATTTATTAAAAGCGCCTAAAACTGTAAGGAATGGCAAAAGTTCGATAAAAATTGCTAAATTCGCAAAAATTTGCTATGTGCGATATGAGAGTAAATCCTAATAACTAATTAAAATCGTTAAAGCTGTAAAGATTCACAGGGAAAAATCACTTTTTCGCGAGCATGGCTTAAATTCGCGAAAAAATGTAAACTTGGAAACAAACCCTTGATTTGAAATCGGTTAAAAAACAAATTGTCGGAAAATAACACAAAAAAAAATTTTCCAAAAATAGCGAAAATTCGCGAAAATTTTTAATATTTTAAATAAAAGTTTAAACTTTAAAATTGACTAAAAGTTAATAAAAGTATAATGAATGGCAAAAATTCGGTAAAATTGCTTAATTAGCGGAAATTCGCCAAAATTTGCTAATAGCGGCATGATAGCAAAGTTTAATAATTATTAAAAATCGTTAAAGCTCCAGAGAATCCAGAGAATCACAAAAAGAAATCGCTTCTATCGCAAACATGGCTAAAATTCTCAAAAAAAAAAAAAAAATTTTGCAAAAAATATCGAAAATTCGCGAAAAATTTTGATACTTCAAACAAGCCATAAAACTAATTAAAAGTCCCTAAAAATATAAAGAATGGCATAATATCGACAAAAATTGCTAAATTAACGGAAATTCGCAAAAAATTTGCTAATAGCGGCAAGTCTAATAATTATCAAAAATCTTTAAAACTGAATAGAATCCAAAAAATTTTTGATTGCTCAAAATCAGCTTTTATTTTATTTGACACTCAAAAATATTTTGTGTTCAAACTACGTTAATGAAATATTTGATGTTTGCTTTCAAATTTTTCATCAGTCTGAACGTACCTTAAGGTAAACACATCTTAATAAAATTGAAAATGGATAATCAATTACTGCAAATTTTGATACAACTATAGGCGTGTTAAGTCAAGAATAAAATTATCAAAAAAAATTTTAGTTCATTTCAAGTTGTAAATTCCTTCCTTCGCTAAAAATAATTTAATGAACTTAGGCCTAATTAAAATATCAAAAACTTCAATTAAAAACTAGCAGTTCAATGAAAAATCACAATTGTTATTTAAGGCCGCTATGCACTATTCCACAAAGTCTTAAGTATATTACGAAGATCCTTCCCTGATATAATTATTGTTGAAAAATTTTTAAAAAACAATAACAACTTATCATGACAGGGTTGTATTTTCCTCAAAATACGTAAGACTTGTGGGATAGTGTAAAGTACCCTTTATAGAAAACTTTTACAAAAACTTATAAAATATTTTGATAAATTTTGAAAAAAAATTTCGTCGATTTGCTATTTTATGGGGTATACAAAATGCCCCACGTTGCAAAATGACGTATGATTTTTCTAACAGGCTTTCCTGTCATACGTGTCTTATGATTACTTTTAATTAAAAAAAGGAAACCCTGTTATTATAGAAAGGGAGACAAGCAAAAGGGTGTCATGTATGGCTTACAAAAGCTGTCATATATTTTTCTCCTTCTACTTAACGCGCATTACCAGGGAAACCACAAATATGCGATTGCATATTTTTTCTTATGCGACCAATGAAGGCAGAAACAGTATATTTATCCGTTTTAGAGCTTTTTATGGGTTTTGGCATGTGCGTATGAGTTTTGGTTAGTGCATATTTGAGAGAATTTTTGTAGCATTTTTTGAGAGAATTTTTGTAGCATTTTTTTGTTTTATAGCGCATATTTCATCTTTTTGAAGCATATTTTGATACATGTTAATTTTATTTAAAATTCTGGCTTTTCTGTTTTAAATGTCAAAAAGTATACCCAACTTATTGCTTTAATTTGCACGCTACGATTGTAAAACAAAGCAGGTTATCTTAGAGAATAAATGTTATTTTGCACTGTCAAATTTCATACATAAGCCAAAATTGAGGAAAAACCAATCATACAATATCAGTGAAGGGCAACACACATGCTATCACATTTATGCTTGTGTAGGAAGCAGCAGAAAACGAATGACGCTCATCAACAAGTGCTGATCTGGTGCCTAATTCTGGCAGTCGTGATCGAGTAATTTCTCGATTCGAAAGCAATTTTATTTCAGTCGATAATGAACGAATCGAAATTATTTTTTCAGTATTGTGAAACTTAAGTTAATGCTTTACAACCCTGAAAAAATAAATTCCGATTCGTTGAGTATTGACTGAAATAATTAGATATTAAATTGCTTTCGAATCGAGAAATTACTCGATCACGACTGTCAGAATCAGGCCCCTGCTCTGTGTCGGCAACTGATTTAAATAAGTTTGACGAAATGACAATAAAGCAACAGCCGAACGTACATTAACAGAAACCACACGAAGGAGTTTATAGTGTACATGTGTCGACGCCACACAAGCAGCATTTTCTTTCCTAAGCACGCGTACATAGGATTTTCAAAAGTTGCCCTTCACTGTACTATATGTATGTAAGTGATAGAAGGCACTTTTTAAAGTGATCAAGCTATGTCCATCCATCCGTCTTTTTAGTTGTCTGTCCATGTTAACCTTGTGCGCAAAGAAAAAGTTACAGTTTTGTCGATAACACTTTGCAACAAATAGGAAGTTTTTTTTTACCTGAATAATCACTATATTTTTTTGATCCGCTGTAGTCACCTAACTGCAAAAAACATAATTTTTTTAAAAATCTATGGCAAGGTTTTTTTTAAAAAATTTTTTTTCTAAAATTTGAGATTTTTGAAGAGGCTGCTCCATACATTTTATCGTAACTTTGGAACGACGTACCCGATTTTGTTATGCAATCCGTCAAAACGTTTTATTATCATTTTTATTGAGGCCGAAGTGGCAAAAAAAAATATTTTTTTTTGTTTTTTATAAAAGTTTTGAATTCAAAAAATTCATTAAAAATTGAAATCAACAAATACTTACCAGTTTTAGTACCTAAGCTCAAAGCTGCATGTATTAGAAGTAAAATAAACTTTATTTCATGAAAATCCATGGACAAATTCCTGTTTTATTCCCGATGTTTTATTACCTAGTTTTGACCTTTTTTATCGCAAGTTTGTATTACAAAGTTTTTATTACACAATTTTTTTTTTAATCCTTTACTTTAATTATTTCTTCATAAAGCTGGATATAATAGAAATAAAATAAATTTTGTTGCATGAAAATCCATGGATAAATTCGTTTTTTATTCCCGATTAAATGAAAGTATGTACCAGTGTTGCCACCTTAGGTGTAATTACACATATCATGTGAAATTTTTGTTTTCATGTGTAGCCCTTGTGTAATTGGCTCCATGTGTAATTCATGTGTAATTTTAAATTTTAACGTTTTGTAGCACTGATTTTTGTTATTATTTTGTCACAAGATGTAAAAAGGTTTAATATTCTTAACAAAACTTAAAAATTTAATTAATAGAATGGAAGCGTTAAAAGAGCTAAACTAAAAATGGTTGGATCATTAACTATAGTATACTAACCATTTGGCATTTAGATAGATTTAATTTATTACCTATAACGACAAAACATCCCGGGTTCATTCTCGTTTTTTTCATTGACTGCAAAAGAAATGTTTGAGCTTCTCAAAAGCACAACTATAGAGAAATGGATTCCTTTTGAAAATCTAGTTGGATGCACCAGATACACCTAATGTTATGTTTGGACAGTATAATTCAGATGTTAAAAGACAAAAAGCTATATATTGCTTTCATAAAATGCTCGTAGCGTCAAAGGGCTGTCTGAACCTTCCAACATATTTCGAAAATTTACTTCGCAATATAATATCTTGTTTTATTAGAAGTAATGCTCGGCAAACTTAAGTAGCTTCAAGAATACATATTTTCGCGATAACGTGCACTCTTACATTTTGAAAAACTTTAGCTTCATAGTAATTTGGAGCCAGAATATTATAACAAAAAGGTTTTTAAAATAAAAAATTCATTGGGAGACAGATTACTTAAAATAGTTATTTTTGTTTTAGTCTTTTCAAATGCTGCTGCGGAAAGAATATTGAGCAATTTAAACAATTGTACGACAGATTTAAAAAGTAATACATAGAAATGGTGACCCAAACTTTCCTATTCCAATCATTATAAACAAAAAGTAGAAGCTTTAAATAATTGGAAAAATCAAAAAAAAAAAAAATCTATTTCAATGTAAATGTGATGTATTTTACTTTCTTTATTTTTTAGTAATAAATTACTTAAAAAAATAGTATGAATTTTTTGTTTTGAACCGTTATTTTTATAAAACTAAAAAGCAATGACTAGTTAATTTTTCAAAAAAAAAAAAACGCATTAGTTTTTTTTAACTAAATGAAAAGTTTATACATTAAAAAATTCAAAACAAAGCTCGTATGATTGCAAATAAAAGATTGCATGTGTAATTTGTATTTTCATGTGTAATTTTGGCATAATCCATGTGTAATTTACCATTTCGTTGGTGGCAACACTGGTATGTACCTAGTTTTGGCATTTTTTTTATCTCAAATTTGTGTCGAGCAACATGCTGCAACATAAAATAAACATGTTGCTCTACACAAATAATATCTGTATTAAATTGTTGAATATTTGATTTTAAAATAAGTCATTTTGGTTTTTTGGGGCATATTAACCAATTTTTAGAGCCTATTTTAAAGTTTTTTACTGCATATTTAATGCGCATAAAACACTTTTTTTAGAGCATATTTCTGGTTTCCCTGCTCCTTACCTTCTCCCACCCATTCTTAAAATAGCTTTCCATTATATATTATTAGTCATATATAAGCGGCTTAGTATGTGTTTTCCTTTCCCCCACTTTTGTTCTAACCATAACTGTGTGTCCACCATAGTCTTAAAGTTAATGCGAAACATTGCCAAGCTAACAAGGTGAAGCGTGCTAATTTGTTAACAAAGTGTTAATTAAACTTTTTGTTATATTTGTCCTGTTTCTTTTTTCTAAAGTTTCGCTTTAATTTTTTTTTTTTTTTTTTTTTTTTTGTTGTTATTGTTTTGGTTTAGGGTATTTAATTAAAATAATCTTTGTGCTAAAACCTCTCTGGGATTATTTGTCTTATTTTATCCATTCTCAATTTAATTAACGCGCCAAATTTAACAGACAGCAACAAACATTCAGGTCGTGTCCGGTTAAAGGCCATTTTACTTTTTTTTTTTTTTTTTTTTGTTTCCTTATACTATGTTCACACTTGAGTTCTTAAACGCGTTTAAGCAACTCGAACGTGATAAAGCTCTAATCACATCAAAATCGAGATGATTACGCATACATTAAAGTGATTTAATAATCACTTCAAATTTACATGATTACAACTAAATCACTTCATTAATCACATAGAATCCACTGATCATACCTCAAAGTGAGTATAATGTGAATCGGCCAATATGAACTTGTATAACCGGCCACGATTTCTGCTTTATGTTTTATTTTTTTTTTTTTTTTTTTCCTTAACTTATTCATACATTTTCACAATTTAATCATTAAAATGATTAAAATAATCTTCTGATATCTTTATAAAAGTATTTTTATCCATTTTTAATACTTTAAATAAATAAAAATTTGTTTGTTGTGTTTTTTTCTTAATCATCTATTATCTTAATCACCTTAGATGTAATGTGAACGGCTTTGATTAACTTAATCAACATTTTGCTTAAACGCACTTAAAAACCCAAGTGTGAACATAGCATTAGTCTTGTTAAAGTGTTTATTTTGTGTTTTTTTTTTATTTATGGTTTTTACGGTTAGATAATTTTATTGCAAATAAATATACCACATTTGAGCTTTGTGAATTAAAGCAAGTAAAAAAAAGTCATAAAATTCTAAGTAAAAGGAGTTTAAAAAGAAAAAAACAAATGAAATGAATGGGAATGGTAAATTACAGCTTTATGAAATAATAAAAGTCATTTCAAGAGGGTAAGGTTACTCAAGCTAGATAAAATTTTATTAATATGCAATAGCTAAAAATGTCATGCATAGAACCTACTTAAAACAAAATATATTTGTCATCTCAAGTGTGCATTTCCTTGATCCAGGGGATTTCTGATACAAAAAAATACCTGCCCATCATAGTTGGGGGAAGTGCACTAAATATAGATTTAAATCAGCAGTGCACCATCATTAAATAAAACTGCAAAGAAATTAGCGTGCACTCTTTAGTGATGACTGTTATTTTTTTACTACCACCAAAAAAAATTTTAGTCATATTGCAAATTTTTTCACTATACTCAACACAGATTGAATGCAAAAATCTTTTTTTTTTTTTTTTGTTTTTTATTCATTTTTTATTTATTGAATCTTCATATATTTAATATGAACTTACAATATTTAATCAAATCTTAGCCTTATACTTTATTTCATGTCCTGCCAGTGTCAGACAAAAATTTTTTCATCACGGGTTCTGTTCACTTATATAGGTGTTTATGGCTCATCTTAATTGATAAGTGCTGCAGTGTCTCTTCTTCTTAAGCAAGAGTGGCCGCTATCATTCAAAATATTTCGAGCAAGTGGGTTCGGATGCAATGCGAGCCTTTTTAAGTATTTTACTGCATATTTCGTAAACATAGTTTTAACTAATGGAACATTGAGATCCTTGTGGATGTTTGAGCTTTTAACATACCAAGGGGCAGCTGTGATTATTCGAAGTTGTTTATTTTGGCGTCTTTGAATTTTTTCGATATTAGAGGCCGAGGCAGTGCCCCATAACTGAATACCATAACACCAGATTGGCTTTAAGATGGAGTTGTAAAGTAGTTGTTTGCAGTTGAGACTAAGGACAGAGTTTCTTCCAATAAGCCAATGAATTTGGATGGCTTTTAGTTTCATTTGAATTAATTTTGCCTCTATATGGCTTTTCCACGTTAAACGGTGATCTAAATGTATACCGAGATATTTTACATGCAAATTTTGAGGTATTATTTGATTATTGATTTTAATAGGGGGGCATGATTCCCGACGCAAGGTGAATGTTATATGTACGCATTTTTGCTCATTGACTTTTATCCTCCATTGTTTTAACCATATTTCTAGTTGAAATATATGATCCTGTAAGTAACGTGATGCTTCATGGCGGTTTTCGTGCACGCTTAGAAAAGCTGTGTTGTCCGCAAATGTCGAAGTTTGTGTGTAGTTGTTTGTTGGCATGTCCGAAGTATGAATTAAGTATAATAGAGGGCCTAGAACGCTGCCTTGTGGGACTCCAGCGCCAATTGGCTGAGGTGTACTTAAGAAGTTTCCTTCTTAAATAATAAAATGGCGACCGACTATGTAGCTTTCTAGTAGCTTGTGTGTGTTTGCTGGTAAATTTTGTTACAATTTATGTAATAAGCCCTCTTGCCAGACTTTATCAAAAGCTTGAGAAACATCGATGAAGAGAGCGGAACAATATTTTCTTTCTTCAAAGGCTTTTCTTATTGCGTTTACTATACGATGGGTTTGCTCAATTGTGCTGTGTTCTCTTCTAAAGCCGAATTGGTGTTAGGAATACATCTGTTTTCATTTAGAATTGGGGTTAATTTTGACGCTAACAGCTTCTCAAACAGCTTTGATATATTTGAAAGTAAGCTTATAGGCCTATATGACTCAACTTTTGTGTGATCCTTTCCTGGTTTAGGTATCATGATGACTAAGAAAACCTTTCACTTTTAGGATAGTATTCAAGGCGTAAAATTGCATTAAAAATTAAAAGAATAATTCTCCTTGCTATGCTGGGTAGCTCCAAAAGCATTTTGTTGCTGATCTTATCAAAACCAGGAGCCTTCTTGGGGTTTAACTCACAAAAAGCCTTGTCGATTTCTCTTAACTGAAATTTTAGGGGAACAGCTGCTCTAACAGCAACAGGTGGTAACTCGACCGCAATATCGTGAGATATGTTTGGGGTAAATACGTGTTTTAAATGATTAACAAACAGATTTCCTTTTTCAACATAATTTCTTGCCCAACTTCCATTCAAGTTTCTTAATGGTGGATAAGAGACAACTGGCCTTTTGAGATTTCTAGTTGACGCCATAATAAGTAGTCTGATTTTGGAGTTGCGTCAAGTTCCTTAAGATATTTTTCCAGAGAAGCCGTTTTCTAAATCTGCAGTAACTTTCTCAGCCTTTTTGTACAGTCTTTTAGTAAGCAAAAATCTACACTCAATTCAAAGAGTGCAAAATTTGGACTTGCAATCAAAAAAGCTGCATACAAATATTCTACATATCACTAAAATTTAAAAAATGTAACTTTTTATGTGCATGGTTTTTGATTTCTTTTGAGGATATGCATAAGCAAAGAACATTAAACAAAATAAAATTTTGTCAATAAAAGTCTAATTATTGGTTGGCTTCAATCATGAAAAAACAAGTTTTCAATTTTAAAATTTGTGCAACAATTTAAGTTGCACTCAAATGAGGGAAGAAAAAAAAGTTGCAATAAGCTGATGATTGCTTTTTTTTAAATCAAACTTTTTTTTTTAAGTGCAAAATTTTTTAACATCACTATCACTCATGTTTAGTGAGGCTGCAAATTTTCAATTCATCACTTAACATCAACAAAATGATTGCAATATTTTTACACTATCAATAAGTATGAGATGAAACTGCAAAATGAGTGCACTCAATGGTTTTTCAGTTAAAACGTATTCAATTTAAGCGCCAGTATATCAATACTGCCCTCCTAAGAAAAAAAGTCACATCTCCGTTTTAGTAGTTTTGAGCAGGGTAGGAAAAACTCGAATTGCGAGCACAATAAGAGCGAATTCTCTCGATTTAAAATTTGGGCTTGCGAGTTTTATTTTAAACTAAAATGGAGATGTGACTTTCTTTCTTAAGCCCTTATAATACTTGCTATTTTTTGTATTGGATTTTTTTAGGGTTGACTGAATGAAACAACAAATGCGAGAAAGAACAAGAAATACAATATGTAAACAAACCCTTTTTTCTGATTGACATTTCTCATGTATATTTTTTTTTTCTTTGACTAAAAAAAAAAAAAAAAAAGGTAAAAGCTTGGGCAGATGAAAATATTTTGTTTTTGATAAATGAAATGAAGCAGGTTGTGCCCTTCATATGGGGTTCCAAATCATAAATTTTCAATTAAAGAATATACCCCGATGTAATTCCTAATATAGATAGTAACGTTGCAAATCAACTGTTTCATTTTGTTGTATCTAAAGCAATTAGAACGATTATACCTATAGTTAGAAGTAAGATATTACGTCTCAATCTGTAAGAAATAGATTGGTCTTAATTTTTTACGGTAAGGTTAAGTTACTGTTACTCCCGGATAACTGAGTCTTTAGCGTGTGTTTTTCACAAATCTACCGAACTGAGCACTAAGCAGCGATAAATAGGGCTTATTTTTGAACACTGTTTAATAGGTGCAATAATTTATAGCAATATTTACAACAGGAAAATGCTGGAGCTAGTGTGGTGAACGCCTTATTTCAAAAGGCAGCGCTTATATAAGCGCTTATATTATATAAAACCCTTCCAAAAAATAATATTCCAGAACAGATTACATGATTACTCAGAAAATTTTAAAATAAGTCATGAAAGCGCCTTTGAAAGAGCCCGACTAACCGAATCAATCTTATATCTTATACGACGTTATATTTCAGGACTTAATGAACAAAGCCTTCTTATACAAGGTGGGCCATTATGCACTGAATATTGTATTTTTTATATAAGTTTTTTATTTTTTTATTGCAAATTTACAATTTTGGTTGCAAAAGATAGCTTTAATCATGGAGAGCTTAAAAACATTAAATTTTAAAAATAATATATTTTAGGTGCCTGCTGTACAGCAAAGAACCTAGTCCATAACTGAAGCTTAAACTGTTCAAACGGATCAATCGCAATAATTTCATGAATTATGTTGTCTTTTTGTTTGCGGTTTATTTGCATATACACGATCTTGTAAATAGTTATCCCCACAAAAAGAAATCTGGTGGTGTTCAGTCGGGTGACCGTGACGACCAATTGACATCTCCAAATCGTGAAACGATACGGTTACTAAAAACCGTTCGCAGCAAATTCATTGCTTTCCTTGCGGTATGGCACGTAGCTTCGTCTTGTTGAAACCACATTTTTTGAGTTTTATCATGTTCAGGAAAAAAAAGTGGTCTAACGTAGCCGTGTAACACTTACCATTTACAGTCAATGCATTGCCTTCTTCTTTTTTGAAAGAGAACGGGTCGTAGATCTTGTCTACACGTAGAAAAAAACTATTGTTCGAGGCAACCATATTCTAAGAGCAACATACTATGGTTGAATTTTAACAAAGTTTATGTTTGCAGGTTACCATATTATGTTTAAATATGACCATAGTATGGTTAAAATCAACAAAATTTTTCCCGAAATTAACCATAAAATGGTCAAAATGAACCATATTTTGGTCAACATTAACCATAATAATGGTTAAAATTAACCATATTATGTTCAAAATGAACCATAATATGGGCAACATTTCCCAGAATTTTGACAAAAGTAACCATATTGTGGTCAGAATTAACAATAATATGGTCAATGTTGATCAAATTCTAGTTATTTATGTCATCCATTTTTTCCATTTGTTTGTTAAGTGTCAAACTATAATTTTATTTAGTTTTTTATTCCTAATAGGTGTCATGTTCCTCTCTTATAAAAAATCCCTTTTGATTCATATTCCAGCCTGTGACGACCTTCATTACCATTTTTTCTGTTCTACTAGTTTATTCTACGTAAATTTATGTATTTTAATCAGTAATTAAAAAAAAAGAATGAGAATTTTAAGAAAACCAAGTAAAATGCAAACGACCAGAATGTTGTTGCTGCTTAAACATATTATTTTAAATTTAAAATTAAATATACAATGTTCTAAAATATTATAGTTTTGAACATATTATTGTTATTAAATATTACCCATAACAATTTACATGTTTGGAGGCAACCATAATATGGTTATAGCTTTTGGAAGGATGATTTTAACCATAATATGGTTGCCGTGATAATAATATGGTTAAGGTAACCATGACATGTTTAAGTGTATAGTTGTAGCTTTATTTTGTTAAAACATTATATTGTTAAATTCAACCATATTTGAAGTTTCAAGGGAGGTAAACACTTTATTGTAAAATAGAAACAAAATATGTATTATCAATCGTAAAAAGAGTTTTTTTTTAAAACCACAAAAGTTTGTTTGTTGCCACTACAGGGACCATAATAAGTTATTCTAACCATACTTCAACCATGTTTTTTCTCTGCGTGTACTGACACTCCGCACCAAACTATGACTCTTAGTCGATACAAAGGACGCTGTTCAATCACTCTTGGGTTTTCAGTGCCCCAGATTCTAAAATTGTGCTTTTTCCACGTAAATGTACATAGCAAATGCTCTACGTCGGTCATTATAATTTTTTTTCTGAATTTTCACTAGCAAAATATAACTGAACAATTTTTGCTCGTTCCTTAATCGTGTACTTGGCTACTGAATCTCCCAAACATGGTTTATAATACTAAAATATAAAAAAAGAAAAAATATACAAAATAAAAAATTTATATCAATAATACAATTGTCAATGAATTATGGCCCACCCTGTATATCACGTTTGATATGCTTTCCATTTTAGTTAATATGGGTAGGTGTAGGGTATAAAAACATTGCTATCTCTCTTTCTTTCTTTTCCATTATTAAGAATTTATATGGAACACAAAAAAAAAGCAAGAATATTTATGCAAAACAATGATAAAACCATTTTCATCAAAACAAAACAATTTTTGGATTTTATTCAAGAGAAGAAAAAACAATAAAATGTTACAATAAGACACAAATTGTTGCAGAAACAATACCGGAGAATTTAAACGAAACAACGAGAAAAGTTTGCAAATAAATTTAATAGAAATGAATGGAATTGAGTTGAGTTGAATGTAGAAATAACTAGATATAGAGCAAAATGCATTTCTGGAAAAAGTCTTTAATTTAACGCTTTAGTAGTCTCATTGAAAACCGATTTTGTAAAAATAAGGAAAAAGAAATTCGGAAGTTTCAAAGTTAAAAGGATGTAGAGAATAATATGTGTACGTGTTTAGATGAATTTAGATATGAGACTTTACTGTTAATAATTGAAAATTTAAACAAACTTTTCTGTGTTATACCTTCCACCATTTAGAACATTAATGCCTAATAAATCACTGATGGTTTAAACGCTGGTTTAGTTAAACTAAACTTGAATTTATATGTAGTTTAAACTCAACAGCCATAATTCAGTGTCCCATGTATTATATGTTGTTTAAAAAAATAACATGTGGCAGCACTACGACAAATGTTGGCAAATTCATTTGATTTGTACTGGTAGTTTAAACGCCCAATTTCATGCGTTTAAAGATGGTTTATATGTTTAGTGATTTATAGATTTGTTGGTTTAAACACATTTTAAACCAGAAAGAGAGTTTAACACAAACACAACGTCCCATTTTCGTTAACTATGGGATTTTCAGTCTGTCAAACCAAACTCTTCCGAACATGTCGACTGTCGATGTTCTTTGTTGAGTACAACTTTTCGTTTCTTGCTTCTGCCTTGACTGCGACTGTTTTCATATAATGAATTAGAAGTTAAGGCAACGGCTCATTTTTGTCCAATGACAAATGAAGAAGTCGAAGTTACAGCACAATCTTATGACTTTGACTGTCTCAACTGCAGCTTTTTAAACACTGATATTTTCTAGTGATTTATTCTTATTATTCTTATTCCTTCCGTGCAAAATTTTTATTTATAATTTCTTTTAATCAAAAGCTTAATTACATATATGAATAATTTCATATAATTTTTAAATATTTTTAAGCTTTTTTCTCCTCTTTTTTAAGTCCACATTAATAATTAACGTGCCTCTAAAATTTATAATAAAGAAATTTTCTTGTCATCTGCTCACCTCTTTTTTCACATTGAAAAAATTTCTTTTGTTAACATAAAAGGATTAGTTAAAAAAGTACCTTTTTTTGTTATTAAATATAATGTGTAGTACATTTGTCTGTAATGTTTTTTTAATTCAAAGGCATACTTGACGTATGAGTAATAATAAATTTTATCGCGCAAGAATGTTTAATTTTTTACACATTGGAGTTGACAAACATATATAAATTTTTGAAATAAGTTTCCTATTTCCTATGAACTATTTTCTTAGCTAAGGGCTTACTTATTTTTTATTTTATATTACCGATGAAATTTGGTTCAGTTTTATGAAAAAAAAATCCTACCTTTAACTATCGGTAATTTGTGAAAACGGGCAAAAGAGTTTTATCCAATCTGTTACTTTCTCGTTCAAAAATAACGCTTGAGTTGCGATCGTTTTGTAAAGTTAAGGTCATTTTGTTAAGTTGAGGTCGTTTTGTTAATCATCGTTCAGACTTGCAATTTGTGTTGCTGCAATTTTTATACCCTTCATCACAGGTGGTGAATAGGGTGTATATAAGCTTGTCATTCCGTTTGTAATTTTTATAATATTGATGTTAGACCCTATAAAGTATATATATTCTGGGTCCTTATGAGCAGCGAAGTTGATTTAACGTTGTCCGTCTGTCCGTTGAAATGGATTTCCCGAAGACCCCATATATGATGGGTGCCAGGTTATTATACATTTATGTCACATATGGTCCGGAATTGTTTGCTATTGAAATTCAGCAAGATCGTTCCACAAATGGCCGAGATATGAGTAAAAAACCACGACTGCCTCAAATTGTTTCCTTTAAAGGTCCAATTAGACGTGACATTACCATACCAACACTGTATTACCAAAACGACATAAACATACCATACAAACCAATTCAATTTTGGTTTATACGGCTATACAGTGGCTATGGTAATACAGTGTTGGTAATGTGGTTTTTTTATACCATTCACTACAAGTTTACGCATACACATACACATTAATGCATGTATATGATATGCCGCGCAAATAAAGAAACAAACTCATAGACTCAATATATTTTAGTTTAACGCTTCTTCAGTAAAAGCATTCGTAGCCGAGTTGTTAAGTTCTCTCCTGAGACTGATGATATTGCCAGTTTGAATCCCAAAAAGAATTGTTTTTTATTTTTTTTAGTTAATTTTTTTTTTTTTTTGTTCTAAAAAACGATTTTAATATTATAAAACGAATTTCAAACATCTACTTTGGCAAAAGAGGAAACGGGCTCAGGTACATATATACATTTTTTTGTTTTTTTTTTATATTCTTCGGCATGGCGAAATGAAAAGTTGGCGTGGCTCAATTAATATTTATTTATACCTATCTAAAGAACGTTATTTATGTATATAACTTTTTGTTCTTATCTCATCATGGTGAAGGGTATATAAGATTCGGCATAGCCGAATATAGCACTCTTACTTGTTTTAAATTCTGCTTTGATATTGCATTAGTGTCCAGATTATGGAATTCCAGATAGTTTTAGGCTTTTTGTAATGTTATTACGTCTTTCCTCTTCTTTTTTTATAATTTTTTAGATGTGTGGTTTCGGCGCTGCTCGGGATTTTCTAAATTAAAATAAAAAATTAAATACTGGAGAATGTTGTTGATAACTTGAGCCCAGCGCTATCTACCGGGTCAAAATTCCATCACGAAACTTATTTTTGTTTAACAAATATAATTTGTGAATTTCAGCCAAATCGTACCATAAATAAAACAATTTAAATATCACGACAACAGCGCCACCTATCGGGATTAAACCTGGCACCCGACTAAAATAATTTATTGTCCAAGTTTGGTGTCAAACGGTCCAACGGCTCTTGAGTTTTAGGAGCACAAATCTTCTCACCCCTCTCAGCAATAAGCTCAAGAATTGCTGCAACAAAAATTGCAAGTCTGGACGATGACTAAAGATGGCCATTGATTCAAAAATAGAACTTCAATACGAATCTTTTGGTCTATGTCAGAATAGGTCTCCGTTGCCTCCATAGATGGACTTATACACTCATTTTGCAGTTTCAACTCACACTTAGTGATAGGGCACAATAATTGCAATCAGTTTGTTGGCGTTGCTGGTGAAAAAAGTACTGCAAGGTTTTTAGCAGATTTATTTGGTGAAAGTGCAATGCTGATTCAAGTCAATATTTAGAGCACTGCCCTAATTAATGTTCACTCTAACATGAAGAATTTTTGAGTTTAATTATTCAGTATAACTGGTATTTACAATGCCTGATATTTTCAGAACACTTGCCTAAAATGTTAAAAGAAACATTGTTTTCAATGCTGATTTATCATAAGATTGTAATAAAAATACAGACACACGTACTTAATTTTCCATTACTATACCCTTCACCAAATTTTGTTGTCTAGTTTTATAAGAAAGTTTTCTCTACCTTCGTATTATATGCACATTTAGCTGAAATATTGATTTCATGGGCTGGTTATTATGAATGCCGACTATGAAACCACAATAAATACTAAATATTTGCCAATCCACCGTTAAATTGAAGGTTGTCTTAAATTGGCTGACTTATCTAAGAAGACTTTTGAACATAAAATTGCTTAAATTACAAACTTCAATGATTTGAATAGCAAAATTTTATATAAAAAATTTTTATTTCTTTCAAAACATTAAATTGAAAGCAGACCTAATTTTTAAATCATTTTAGCTTAACATTTATAAAAGCTTCTATAACAATATCTTTAAAATTTAAGAGTATTAAATGCTTATCCAGGATTATTTGAAAATAATAAAATTTTCTTCTTAATTACAGCAATGTGTTATTTAATATGAGGTCAGTTAATATGTAATAAAAATTTTAAGCCTTAAACTTTTAACTCAGGGACTGCAAATAAAATTTGTTTTCCAAATTTAAGCTAAAAAAAAAAAAAAACAAACTGAAAGAGGAGTGCAACTTGTATAAGGAAAACACCAAAATAATCAAAGTTTTATTCATTCCTTTGGAAATATAAATTATTTTTTTCATATTAATTTATTGCTTAGAAAATAAATATTATTTTTGAGTTTTATTTATTCCATAGAAAAAAAAGTTTTTTCTTGATTTAAATTTATTCCGCAGAAATAAAAAACTAGTTTTTTTTATTTTCAAAGTTATTTACGGGAATACAAAATTTATCATTAATACGATTTCTGTATGACATGCTAAATTCCCAATTTTTCATATTTGATAAATACACTGAAATTTATTGTTGAGGGAAAGCTAGCTTCTATGCGCATTTCACTGGTTGCTTAGGCCAGCTCATCAGGAAACCTTTTCCTAAGATTTTAGAAAAGCTAAAAATATTATACGAATAAAACCCCAAAGCGAATAAGAATTTTAAACACTCAAAGTCTTACTCGTAAGTAACAATATCAAAGCTTAAGCAAAACACCAACAATAAACAGTGAGTTTATCTTTTCTTACATCCCCCAACAATTGGTTGGGTTCTTTCCGACTCGAATTGTAGTTGTAAGTGGGTAAAAAGAAAAAACAAAATTAAAAAACAAATTGTTTCATTCTATTGTTTTCGTAAGAAAACAACAAAAAAAAAAAACAATTAATTAATATACTCGCATGTGCCCGTGCAGAAGACTGAATTGGCAAATTGTTTTTTTTTTTTTTTTGTTGTTTTCTTACGAAAACAATAGAATGAAACAATTTGTTTTTTAATTTTGTTTTTTCTTTTTACCCACTTACAACTACAATTCGAGTCGGAAAGAACCCAACCAATTGTAGGGGGATGTAAGAAAAGATAAACTCACTGTTTATTGTTGGTGTTTTGCTTAAGCTTTGATATTGTTACTTACGAGTAAGACTTTGAGTGTTTAAAAT
Source organism: Pollenia griseotomentosa (assembly GCA_963931875.1). NCBI lineage: Eukaryota > Metazoa > Arthropoda > Insecta > Diptera > Polleniidae > Pollenia > Pollenia griseotomentosa. The sequence goes on from OZ007560.1 coordinate 223,706,778, forward strand.
TCTTATTCGCTTTGGGGTTTTATTCGTATAATATTTTTAGCTTTTCTAAAATCTTAGGAAAAGGTTTCCTGATGAGCTGGCCTAAGCAACCAGTGAAATGCGCATAGAAGCTAGCTTTCCCTCAACAATAAATTTCAGTGTATTTATCAAATATGAAAAATTGGGAATTTAGCATGTCATACAGAAATCGTATTAATGATTTTATTTTTTAATTGAATTGAAATATAAGAAACTTAATTTAATTGAAGAAAATAAAACAAATAAATACCAGTGTGCATTACTAACACAAAATTCCACGCAACACTGGGCACCTGCATACCACTGTTCTTCACTAACACAAAAAGTAAAAAAAAAAGTCCTAAGCGGAGAAATGAAAGCTTAAATCTAATTAGTAGACAATCAGTATGACAAATTTCATAGTTTTAGTAATACAGTTTATAAATTAGTATATAAGAATTTTATAAAATATAAATAAATAAATATAAATAAATTAAAATGAATCATAACTGTAATCCGGCTCTTTAACCTTAAGCTTCTTTATTTTCTCTCAAAAACTGCGGCTCTTTAGTCAAGAAAATTTGGCGTTGCTCGCCTTTACAATAAGCAAAAGTACACTCGAAACCTTTTACACTACATGGCGATCCCCCAACACCGCATTGGTTCACTACATGGAAATCCTGCCAATCCTTTTACAACACACTTGTTCACTACAGAACTCTGGGGACAAATTCGCCCTTAAATCGGTTTATTTATATTTTGGCGAAAAACATTACATTAAAAATCTAATTTTATTTTTTAAGCATAAAATAAAACTAAGGAAAATAAAACTAATAGCCGTTGCGATCCCTGGTTTTGCTACTTTAAAACAATTTAAAGAAACATGAATTTAATACAGGAAAATGTTCTATTTTTACCCTCAATGCTTTAGCATTATATTTAAAACTTTTAAATTGTAAAACAAAATACTTTTAATATCTGAAATAAAGAGCAAAGTACGCAAAGTTGAAAAATTTTGTAGACAGAAATTTGTTAAACATTAAAGAACATTATTTTGTATATTTTAAGTATAATAAAGTTTATTCTTCCTACAAAGTCTTTTTTTTCCATTTGTGAAGTTTTTAAATCAACATAACTTTTTTTTTTTAATTAAAAAGATTCTGGTATTCGTGCTTAATTCCCAGTTTTTATTCTTGATAAAAACACTTGAAATATATTGTTGATGGGATAAGCTATTCCTATGCGCATTTCACTGGTTGCTTAGGCCAGATCATCAGGAAACTTCATCCATAAAGATTTTAGAAAAACTAAAGATATTAAACCAAATAAAACTGTTAAGCTTATAAGAATCATAAGCAACAGCTCTACTTGTAACAATATCAAAGTTTAAACAAAAACGTAATATTATGAGACTGGTACTTATTTGACTTTAAACATTTTTTTATTGCATTATCTTTTAAATGGGTAAATAAAGCAAGAAAATGATTCGGTAAAAACTTCAAACCGATATTTTTATTCTAACATGTGCCGCATGAAGCTTTAAAAAAGTTAATACATTTGGGGGATTTCATGTCAAGTGACCCAATTTTGAAATAGATGTCTTCCAATTTGGATGAAATTTGTTCCAAGGTTAGTACTATTGGAAAGTAGCTTAGACACAAATTTCCAACAAGATCCGTTCAAAAGTTTCTGAGTTAGAGGGGGTCAAAATTTGACATTTTGGCCATACAAGTGTTCTTTTTCGTCCTTGTAACTTATTACCTTTTGGTGTTAGCAAAATTTGTCCCAAGTAGCTTCGATAGTTATTCGATCAATCTTTTGAAAAAAATTTTTTTGTTTTTTTTTTTATATTAAAAAAAAATTTTTTTTAATTTAAAATTTTTTTTTATTTTTTTTTTTGCTTAAAAGAAAGCTTATGTCTTTTCCTGTAGTTCTTTTTCTTAAGGTGTAAAGTAGATTGGTCCTTATTTTCTGACTTCAAAATTTTTAAAGCACACCATCTTCATTTTTTTTTTTTAATTTTTTAATTTTATATGACGAAAAATTTTGAAGTCGCGCGTTTTTGGGGATACTTCGACTCCGACTCCGGTACAAACCTCAACTCCGACTGTTCAGCACGGACTCTGAATCCACAGTCCTGGTTCTAACAATAAGCATTTAAAAAAGTGCTTTAATCGCATATTGATCGAAAAGTAGAAAAAGCTGTGCGAAAGATGAATACCGCGTTTGCTTACAACAGATTCGTAACCGCGAATGAGACACGGGTACACCACTTTGCACCTGAGACAAAATGACAGTCATAGCAGTGAACTTGAAGGCAGTTTTATCTGTAGGCAAAAGCATGGCGTATGTTTTTTGAAATTCGCATGGTACAATTTTTATTCATTATCATCAAAACTGAAAAAAACAATCAACGTCGGGTGCATGATAACTGATTGCAAGAAAAAAAAATTTTTAGCACTGCATATTAGTAAAAAATTTAAAAAGGTAAATGATAGAAAAATAGGCATCGAAAAAGCGGGTCTGAAGGCTCCACCCAAACATTCGTGCAACATTTTTCTATCCACCTGATGTCGGGTTAAAGTGCAAATGGCTTCATTCAAACTTATTTCGTACTTATTCCTTCAAAATGGTTTCCGATTTAAAAATGATATTTTCATCAAAATTGCAATATTTTTTGATTGCAATCATCTTGAATTTTTTATTGAAGAAGTCATTGAATGAAATTTATTTCAATCAATTCCCCTATTGTTAATGTCCGGGTTATCACTTAAAATTATATATTTGTTAGTTACGCCTTTTTGCAATTTAGCTAACGATATATTCTTTAAATTTAAATTTAAATATCAATATATTCTATAATGAATCTCGCTTAACTGCAACTCATACTTTTCCTTTCCTTAAATTCGTAATGCGAGCGTGAGTGCTTTCATCAATGAATATTTTATGTATATTAATAATAAAAGAATTTCCAAAAAAAAATATTGTGAATATTTTTAAATTGCCTAAGTAAGGAGACTTTGGCAGCATCTATTGCCACAAGAATTTCAAAATATGATGTTATGCATTTAAAGCGAGCAAATTTTTGCTTAAATAATAAGTATTTGCATCTGAGGTTAGATTAGTTCCAATGGGGAGCTTACACGAGTAAAGCTCACTTTATTTCTTACAACGGTTTCTTTGTAAAATCATGAGTCCCTGACCAGGGTTGTACGTAGATTACACCATGGTTAGGTTCCATGCTTAAACGAAAAATTTAACAGGGCACTACTGGTCTCCAAAAATCCATTATCCTAATAAACCTTCGACCAGCGTCAATCGTACCTCTCGGTGAATATGTTTCTGAGGCTAGAAATAAATTTAATAGAAAGAACCGCATTGAGAATGCACGAAAGGATTTTAGGGATCATAATATAAAGGATGTTTTTAACAGGACCCTGGATTCTTCTGACCGAATATTATTAAGTATATATCTGAAAAATCGTCTTTCAAAAAAGAGAAGTTTGCAGCTTCCAAGAGAAATTATTTTTTTTTAAGATTCCTGAAATCCGTCAAGTGCAGCTATAAATTAAGATATTTGGGATTTTGAAGAGGACGCAGAGGATTCATTTAATTTTAATTTCGAATAAGAAGTTGATGAAATAGAAAATGTGCAAGTAAAAACTTATTACAAAAGGCAATACTTTGTACGTATTAGTTAAATTTTCTCTTTTTAGATTGATTAAATATTGATGATACAATCAAAATACTCAATATGTTGTGAAAACTCGCACAGCAAGAAATTTATTAGTTTTTTAAGTAATTTCTAAAATCTATTAATATAAATTATCTTGTGATTTAAACTAAGTTGCTAAATAAATGTTATCTTGAACAAAATGATGCAATTATCGCTTAATTTCAAGAGCCGCCTATCGCCATGCAAACATTTTCTGCCACTAGAGGTGGGTGTGGCAGTAGGCTGATTGATTTGAAATGTTTACTCAAGTCTTTGGTGAGCAGTTATTGTGACCTAATTCAAACTCAGAAACTTATTATTTTTCAGTGATCTTCAACCGCAGTTGCATTTTTATCCACCTACTGGAAATGGCCGCGGCACTGCCCGATTGACATATTTTTTTTACCAAAGACCTAAAAACTCATTATTATCATCTGTACGAAATTTAAAGGGTCTTGCTGTTTCCTGTGATTTATTGCCTCAAAAACTGATCATCAACCACACTGTGCAGCGCATTGGGAGAGATAGTAAAATTTCTTCCATTCCTGCTCTTCCTTTTGGCAACTAAAACCAGGGTTGTTAGATGCGACGATTTTTCGTAATTTTGACGATTTTTTTTGAGAAAATACAGAAAAATGACGATTGACGATTTTTTCCCTAAAAGTAATGGTGTTATGACGATTTTCTGGCATCAATAACACACATACAAGAAATTATTACAAATATTACAAGTAAAAATAAATTTTTTGAAATACAAAAATTATTGGAAATTAAACAAAATAAAAAAATTCTTCCCCCATCACAAGCCAGGTGGATTTTATTAGAAGCATTAGTAATTCGAATTCTACAATTATATGAATTATTCGAATTTCGAAAAAGTGCCAAATTCGTAAACGTATTTTTTTTGATAAGTTTCGAATGTGGTATAACCTTTGTTTCTATGTTTATTGGTTCAAAATATAGATGGGGTGACAAAAAAGTACTAAAATTCCGATTTTACCCGTTTACTCCCAAATAGGGTAGAATTTAAAAAAAAGTAACAGACACCTGTCCGCTTATTTTTCTAAAGAACAACGATAAGTATTGCATTTATTTTGCATCTCTTTTAGTTTTAGAAATAAAGGTTACCGAATTTTCCCATTTTTACCTTTTTTTACCCCTTAAACATTCGAATTTCGAAAAATCACGTCTTAGTGGATCGATTTGGGGAGTGACCAATCGCTAGTACAAATTTCAAGTTTCTAGGATCAGCGGTTTGGGCTGGGCGATGATGAATCAGTCACTCACGCAACTCTTTTTAATAAAAATATATAGATATTTTTCTTATTTATTCCTTTTCAATTGATTAATATATATACTTCAGCCCACTTGCTGAAATAAATAGAAACAAACTTTACCATATCACTTTCTTTATCATAAATAGAATTTCTTGCTAAAATTTATATTTTTGAACCAAGCAATGCAATAAATTGCCTCTGATTTGTAAAATTTAAATATTTAACTATTTGTTGACGATTTTGTTAAATGTTCGTGACGATTTTGACGAATTTTGTTAAAACTTTTGACGATTTTTTAAGAAAAAAGCCTAACAACCCTGACTACAACAGTAGTCGGTGTTATAACATGCGACCCTATCAACCAGTGACCCGTAATGACCGATGCTAATATCTCAAGTCGGCTCCTAGCTATCGTTTGTGGCGCATTGGTCTTTTTCACACCATATCACGTTGATTAGGAAAACCACAGCGATCCATTGAAATGCCAACTAGGTGGATTAAGTGTCTGCATTGAGGTTTGCCTGAAAGCCACTGTGATCTCGGTAATAATTTCTGGTAATCGAATAACTTATGCCAAATATTGTCTTATAACTTATATAAACAGAAGAAATTCACCAACATTTTTTACCAATTCAAACATTAATCAGAAATAAAATTAGTTTCAATTAAAAATTTAATCAATTGAATTAAAAGCTTAATCAAGTGAATTAAGCGTTTATTCAAGTGAATTAAACGTTTAATTGATATTTTTAATTTGTTTACTGGTGCAAATTTAATCAATTTTTTAATTAAAATCACAAATTTTGTATTTTGTCGAGACATTTAGTTTAATTGCATTTTTTGTAAGTTACGCCATTTTGCATTTAGCTAACGATATATTTTTTCGCTTCTTTTTAAATTAAAAAAATTTTTCTATCGATTTTTTTCAAAAAGCAATTTCTTTTACTTAATGACGTATCGGTATTCCAAAAAAATATATATATATATATATATATCGATAATAAAGGGCTTCCCTGAATTAATATTTAGTTTACCTATGTTTTAACCCACAGTGCATTCGAAAGTGAGCTTGAATTCAACAGACAGACAAGCAGATGGACATGGCTAAATAAACTTAGAATTACTCAAGGAGCCAGAAGGAGTTGAATATTAATGATGCACTTAGTATACTCTCATTCGCCACTTAAGGGTATAAAAACAAAGTGTTTGGTATGCATTTTTCATTTGCATATTTGAAATTTCGCCTTGATTAAAACTAAGAATATGCCTTTTTTTGCACTGATTTCTACACAACTAAAAAAAAAATTTTTGAATTACAAACAAAATGCAGCACACAAGCAACTTTATATAAAGACAATACTAAGGGCTGATAAATCAGTGCAAGTTAAACTTCGTTTTTGGTATAACATGTGTTTAGACCAGAAAATCTAGAATCAGCAAACATTTAAACTAACAATACAGACCATATGAATTTGACAACATTTATCGTAGTGTTGCCAAATTTTTTTTAACAATTTATAATATGGGGCACGGAAATACACCTGTTGAACTCAAGCTACATATAAATATAAGTTTAGATTCAACATTTTTTATTTTTTCGAATTTATTCTATGAGCTAAATTTCATTTATGTATTTTATAAAGCTTTTTTGTAATAGTTCTATTCCTTAAATTTTTAGGAATGACTTTTATACACTACCAGACTATTATATTGTATGAAATTTAGCTCATAGAATAAATTCGAAAAAATAAAAAATGTTGAATATAATATAAAAGTAACCTGCGAAAGGAAATAATTTCCAGTTTCTATTAATATAAGTTAAGTTTAACTAAACCAGCGTTAAAACATTCGCTGACTAAATCGCCATTTGTTAATAATTTGTTATTTGCTTCTTTTACGATATTTTCTAAAAAATTTTAAAATTTTCCAAACATTCGACAAAAAATAATATTTATTTCACTTTAGTGAATAACTGGTAAGTGAACTAATCCACCTAGATAAAAAATTAATTTTTTTAAATTATTAAGCAAATTTTTGGCTTAATAAATTACTTTTAAATGGAAAATATTTATTTTATGTTTTTTTGAATAATGAACCCATCTACTATACAATTTTTTACCAAATACCAAATAAAATGCATTCGACATCATCCACATTCATTCATTCACTTTTCTTAATAAACTGTGTTGAAATTTAAAAATGAATTAAATTCACAAGTTTCTTTTAGCTTTAAAGCTTTTATCAATAAAGCTTTTATCTATTATGTTCTATGGAACGTGAATAGCATTTAAGGTGACCAGTACAATAATTCTACAACTTTTTGACGACAAAAATGTGTTTATATGTTGGCAAAATCCGTAAGTTAGTAAAAACTGTAGTTAAAAGCTATTGTGTAGGCAAGCTTCGTTAGTCAAACTCTTTAGGTAACTATTTTTCTCGTTTAGGGAGCGGCTGAAAAAATCTCGTTAAGGCATGCTGTGGAAACCAGGATTTGTCTGCTTGGATGACCAATCTAAGATAAAAATAAGGTTGATCTTTTCTCTTCATTAGAAAAACGAATCGGTAAAAGTCTGCAGTGACACCTTTTCTGTAACTGCTCTATAGGGTGGACATTGGCGCTGGGTATCACAAAGGGGACACCGAAGGACTTAAGACAGCTATCTTCTGGATGGCTGTCTATGGAACCTGACCTACTATAATACACAGAATCAATATTTTAATGTGAGCTTATTTTAAAAAGAGCAGGACTTTATTTTCAAATCTATATATAACCAGTAAAAACTTCGCTTACTTTTTCAAAATGAATAGCTTCTCTCACTCATTATTTATTAGCTTTCTTCTATAATTGCTTCTGTAACAACTTCTAAAACTACTTATTTCTGAATGTATTTAGGTAAAAAAATAATGACTTTCTTTTTAATGCGTTCATTTTGGGACATCCCTTGTAAAATTCATTGGTTCTTTCAGTAGAGTTGTAAGTTTTTCTGATTACTTAACACATTATTTTGTAGGCGAAGTTTTTACTGGGTATATATAAAATACAAACGTTTCTACATACAAACGTCTACATACATATATACGGCTGTAAATTTATAATCCCAGAACCACGAAGGGCAATAAGAAGGCAATTTCTGCCTCTTTGAAACTATCCAACAGATTTAAATGAAATTTAAAACATAACTAGATCCCACTTATAAGTTGGCTATATATTTTCTAATTAGGCTCACGAGGGGAGGTAGTGGGTGGTTGCTGCCTCTACGAAACTATCCAACAGATTTTAATGAAATTTAAAATATAAAAAGATTCCTACTTTTTAAAAAAAAGACCACGAGGTGAGGTAGGGGCCAATATCCTGCAGACAAGCGTAGACCTTCCCGGGATTAGCTTGGGGGGAAAAAAGATCACTATTAAGTTAAACACATAAGATATGAATATTTTCAAAAATGGGACTACAAGAATGGGCAACGTTGTAGCACACGCCGGGTATCCGCTAGTTTTGAATATAAACAAATCATTCTGCTTTCTATTTTCTTTTAAATACACCAATATCTTATCAAATAGTTATCCTTTGTACCATATCGAAAATGATATCCTTGAACGTTTGTAAATTAAAACAGATTTTTTTGACAGTTTTAAAATAATTTTTTCTTATATTTTATTTATTTCTTTTTTCAATTAAAAATAATTATTTGGTTTAGTTTTTTATTATTTTATTCGGTATTTTGTTTGCTTCATTTTATTATTTATTTTAGAATAAACAGCAAACGTTTTGCTTGATTGCGTGTGTTTTCGAGTATTTGAGTTGTTTAATTTTACAAAGAATTATTTATTGGCTTTATTTATTTATTGTAAAGAGTTTCCTTGATGTTGCTTTTAATTAATCTAACTTTAAAATATACTGAACTTAAACATGATGAAAATTTCTTAAAACTTTTAAATAACAAAACTTTTCTTTGTAAATTAATTATTTATTTTCTTATTGGATTCTTATTTAGTTTTAAACAATTATTTTCTTTGCTAGTTCAAAAACACTTTCAAACTAACTTATTTCAAATGTATGTGCAGGTGTTTATTACAAAAAATCAGTATTAAAAATTTATATTAAAATTTTTTTTTTTTTTTAAATTAAATTTGTAAATTAGAAAAAGTAAATAATTAATAAGAAAAAGGATAGAAGAAAATTTCATGCGTAAAGTATAAAAATATCTGTCAAGCATAATCAGTAACACGTTGCTGTGTCTCATAATAAATTAACGAAATGAAAAGTACACAGAAAACTTTTCAAAAATGTTCAAAAACAAATCAGCATTAATTAAAAATTTAATCAAGTGAATTAAACGTTTAATTGAAAAAAGATAGAAGAAAATTTCATGCGTAAAGTATAAAAATATCTGTCAAGCATAATCAGTAACACGTTACCTGTGTCTCATAATAAATTAACGAAATGAAAAGTACACAGAAAACTTTTCAAAAATGTTCAAAAACAAATCAGCATTAATTAAAAATTTAATCAAGTGAATTAAACGTTTAATTGAAAAAAGATAGAAGAAAATTTCATGCGTAAAGTATAAAAATATCTGTCAAGCATAATCAGTAACACGTTACCTGTGTCTCATAATAAATTAACGAAATGAAAAGTACACAGAAAATTTTTTTCTAAAATGTTCAAAAATAAATCAGCATTAATTAAAAATTTAATCAAGTGAATTAAACGTTTAATTGAAAAAAGATAGAAGAAAATTTCATGCGTAAAGTAAAAAAATATCTGTCAAGCATAATCAGTAACACGTTGCTGTGTCTCATAATAAATTAACGAAATGAAAAGTACACAGAAAATTTTTTTCTAAAATGTTCAAAAATAAATCAGCATTAATTAAAAATTTAATCAAGTGAATTAAACGTTTAATTGAAAAAAGATAGAAGAAAATTTCATGCGTAAAGTAAAAAAATATCTGTGAAGCATAATCAGTAACACGTACCCTGTGTCTCATAATAAATTAACGAAATGAAAAGTACACAGAAAAATTTTTTATAAAATGTTCAAAAATAAATCAGCATTAATTAAAAATTTAATCAAGTGAATTAAACGTTTAATTGAAAAAAGATGGAAGAAAATTTCATGAGTGAAGTATAAAAATATATGTCAAGCATAATCAGTACCGCTTTGCTCCCAGTAAAAACTTCGCTTACTTTTTCAAAATGAATAGCATCTTAAACTCATTATTAAAAAGCTTTGCTCTATAACTACATCTATAACAACTCCCTTAACCACTTTTTTCTGGATGAATGTAGGTAAAAAAAATAATGACTTACTTTTGAATGCGTTCATTTTGGGACATCCCTGGTAAAATTCATCATTGGTTCTTTCAGTAGAATTGTAAGTAGTGCTCTTATGTTTTTCTGATTACTCAACACATTATTTTGTAGTCGTAGTTTTTACTGGGCTGTGTCTCATAATAAATTAACGAAATGAAAAAGTACACAGAAAAAATTTTTTTAAAATTGTTCCCCAATAAAGGCTTAATCAAAAATAAAATAAGTATTAATGAAAAATTTAATCAAATGAATTAAACGTTTAATTAGGTGAATTAAACGTTTAATTGATACTATTAATTTGTTTACTGTTGCAAATTTAAATAATTTTTTAATTAGTACCAGAAATTTTTTATGTTTTTCTGTGAACCATAATTGTTGATAATATATTTTAGAAAGATAAGAATAAGGCAAAATTTATTATTTTTACATTATTGATCTTAAAAAAAATTGGGGCTAGAAAATTATTGAAAGTAAAAAAGTATTTTAAAAATGTACTTAATTACCAAATTAGGGTCTATTTCTGAATTTGTTTTGTCTGGCACAAAGCCTATTTTGGACCTGCCTTTTGTTGAATATTCCGACCATGCCATGAGTGATCTTCCACCATGAACTCATTTTTGATATGCTTCCCATGGGCGACTTTTGTCCCTCTAATGTCTTGGGGAGACCAGTGTTAAATCCAGTGTTAGATTTAACAGATTCGAATACCTCTTCCCAAAACTTATACTTTTTATAAAATGCAATACGTGCATTTTTATGATGTTCTTTAAGGCAAAGTTTAGGCACTCAGTTCTCATATTTTAGACTTGTCTTATTATTTGATCCACACGTTATTTAGACAAACAAAAACCAATTTCCAGTTTTATTTGCTTACAATTCATATATTTTGGTTTCTAACTATTTGCCTTTTGCTCCGATCACCAATGGTGCATAACCGGCCGCTACGTTTTCTGATACCATAATTATCCAGGTTTTTCAAGAAACTTGTTGCGATATTTCGTTATAGCCTCATTCCCTTGCTAAAAACACGCTCTTCATTTGTCAATTTCTTAAAAATAAATGTTTTTCACCTTATACCTTTCTTACCGAAGTTTTTTCTTATGCGCTATACTCACTTAAGAATCATTTTCTCGGCTTTATATCGAGCCTTTACCACAAAGATAGCTTAAGCGGCATCATATTAAATTTTCCTTTTTTTTCAATAAATTAATTTATTGGCAACACTTGCATCATCTCCTAAAATGTCTTGGTTACCCAAGGTACCGTTACGATTTTATAACAAAAACAAATTAGCTTAAGTGACAACCTTCATACAAAACTTTTATGAAAAAAAATAAAAAAAAACCCCCTTAAAATTGTGTTTTGTCACTTATGCTAAGTTCACACTTAAGTTTTTAAACGCGTTTAAGCAAAATGTTGATTTAGCTAATCAAAGCCGTTCACATTACATTTGAGATGATTAAGATGACAGATGATTAAGAAAAAAACACCAACAAACACACAAAAAAACAACAAACAAATTTATATTTCTTTAACGTATTAAAAATGGATAAAAACACTTTTATAAAGTTATTAGAAGTTTATTTTAATCATTTTAATGATGAAATTGTGAAAATTTATGAATTATTTAAGGAAATAAATAAAAACATTAAGCAGAAATCTTGGCCGGTTGTACACGATCATGTTGGCGATTCTACATTTGAGGTATGTTCAGTGTATTCTATGTGATTTATGAAGTGATTTAGTTGTAATCATGTCAATTTGAAGTGATTAACAAATCACTTCAATGTATGGGTAATCATCTCGATTTTAAAGTGATTAGAGCTTAATCACGTTCGAACTGCTTAAACGCGTTTAAGAAGGCAAATGTGAACATACTATTAAGCTTTTTTGGCGGTAAGGTCTCGATATGCTGGTATATTGTGTTGACATCCGTCTGAAGAAAAATACCTCATTTTGCATATGCATACATACAAATATATTTTAGAGGTTTTGCGACTAGTTTTATAAAAAATAACGGTACTGCGAATGCGGTGGAAAAATAAACTTAACAAATAACTACAAATGATAAAGTAGAGAGAGAATGAGAATGAACGAAAGAGAATTTGCATACCAAAAACCACTACTGTACCGTTAGTAGAACATAATGTACAGAGAAAAGCAATTTTGCTCATATAGTTATTTGGCTGAGAGTATTTACAATATCTTCATAAGAATAATGTTCTCTGCATTAATGGTATTGAGTCAAAATCTACGATTTCTGATATATGACATTATTGCAGCAAATGAGCCCGTTTATCACGGTTACCCTTTCTCTAAACATTCGACCTTTCTCAAACAGCTCCGACATAAAAATATGGAGATACTATTAGTCCGCTGAAATGACAACCGCATTTTTACAAAGAGGGACAAGCTTCATTTCCTATGATCCGGTCAAAACTAATCAAAGATAGACTTTAGAAATAAAAGGGGAAAAATGATATGAAAATGCCACACTATTTTTATGGACGGAGTTGATGAGTCAATTTTATTGTATTGAATTGGCACAAATGACAAAAAAAAAATGGCAGTTGGTTGTATCGCCAACATGAAAGATATGGCTTCGTCTTAAAGAAGAAAACTGCATTGATCAGTTACAATTTAAGCGAGCAACAGCTAGATTAAGCTTAAAGCTATCACCTAAAAGACGTGCAGTTCATTCTTCGTCATGAAATATTAAAAGCCGACAGATAAACGGCACCGATCACTCTCACAAAAAGCGTTTAAGGCGTGTATGTTTTGTCATCTGCAACAACGGGAGCCCTTGCAGTTGCAAAAAATTCAGAAAACTTAATGCGTTAAAAATTTCAAACACAATTAACCCTCCCTGCGGGATATTTGTGTCAATTCGTCCAACAGACTGGTCCTGGGATTTGTGAAAATAGAACAAGTATAAAAAGAAAGAACTCATTATCATTTAAAGGAGAAGCAATCATTTTACTGGTTTATGAAGAACAACAAGGTAGAAAAAGTAATGAATTACAGTACAGTGTTCACCGGTGATGTGACACATTTTTTGGGACTTTCTAAAATTCGGTTCTTGAATTTAATTCTAGGACTTGTTTTATTGAAATAATACTACATTGTAGTAACTGACACTAAACACGTTCATTGAGATTAGATGTATGAGTTGTCTAATGTTGTCTTCTAGGTGTTAATTGACCCCCTCCAATGACAACCCCATGTAAAAGTGATAGGTCTTACTCATATAAAGTGTTAGAACTAGAACCGGTCTCTACCACCAAAGACCTATAACGGGACTACTTTGGTGCCAGTTCGCTTCTCTCTAGGGCTTTTAAGTCTTAAAAAAAATGGCTCTAATTGTGATTGTCATTGAATAAGCTCTGTTTCTTTACTCTACTTTGGGATCCCTCGGGATCTCAGTTTGCACAAAAAGCGTTCCCGTACTTTTAATTTGTGTAAATGAGAGCGGGTTTAAGAGAATAAAATTCTTCTTTTTCTTGTACGAAACAGCCCAGACTTTTTCTTCGTGCAAATTGTGTAAATTGTCAAACAGCTGTAAAACATAAACAAAACAAAAAAAGCAAAGAACAAGAGTTTATGAATCATGATCCAAATTTTGGAAAAAGTGTTGTGGAAAAAAATAATGTATTTAAATAGATAGTTTTGTACTGAAATTTTATGGATACAAAATGTTAGTTATTGTAAAACTGTTTGTTTTGTTTTATTTTTGGTAAAAATAGTTTATTTCCAACATAAGAATTTTAAAAAGTGGCGCAAATTTTTTTGTGTTTTAAAGACTGTGAAAACACTGAATTTTTATTTTGTGCTTTAAATTGTGTTTTTTCTGATCCCGCACTTTTGTTCCATTATGAGAGAGAGCTATTGTTTTTTAAAATTTTCAATGCCACAAAACTTAAAGTGTTTGAAATAATTAGTATTGTGGTTATTTTGTTGAACTGTTTATGGTTTTTAATCCAAATTTTTAATATTTTTAATTAGGCTTATGTTCATTAAATTTAATTTTCATAAAATTATTTTTATGAAGAAAGAAGAGAAAGTATTTGAAATTTAAAAATTAAAAATTAATTCCCGTAGAAAGCAACAAGAAAATTTAAAATATTTTTGACCTCAGTTTTGCTTTCAATGAAATTTTTGGCGTTGCATTCCGTTTAACACACTGAATTTTTCTTTTGACTTGGAAAATTTTCAAGAAATTTTGTTTTTTAAAAATTTTTTAAAGTCAATAGTTTAAGAAATTATTTAAAAAACAGAAAATTTATTATGAACTGCATTATTAAAAAATTTTACAACCAAAAAATCTATGCGCATAGTTATATGTGTCACTGTACTGCAATACAGCTGCAAAACATTGTTGGACTGACGTCCAACTTAAGTATGTTGACAAAAATTCTTCTCTGATCACAATTTTGTTTGAAAATGTTCAATAAACGATAACAACTTATCATGACAGGATTGAATTTCCCTCAAAATACGTGAGGCTTGGGAGATGGTGTAAAACGGCCTTTAATAGTTGCTACCGTATTGTTGGTCTACTCTATTTTCCTACAAAGGCGATTTTGTAGATTTTCACTACCAAACTATAATATCCTACAAAAAGGGGAAGATATCTACATTTGGCAATACTGATCTACTATCTAGAGTTAATTTAATGATGTCCGTCAGTGCGTGTGCTGAAATTAATTTTTCCAATACCCCAACTGTGATGGGGACTAGGTTGGTATATGTTTAAATCACATAAATAGTTCAGATATGAGCAAAAAACCAAGGATGCCTCTGATTTTTATCTAAAAAACTTCACTTTTTGAAATCTCGCTATAACTTATTAGTCTTTGTTTATAGGACTCTTCGACTTGTTAACCTAAAAATCAATTCAATTCGAAAATATTTTTTAAATTCAATATTTAAGCAATTCGGAAAGTGTTCTTTCGTATCAAATTGTTTGTATTTGCTATAATTTTATTAGTGTCATATTTATAAAATGTTAGCAAATACAACCAATAAATCAAATCTTAAAATGTTCATTGCATTATTATTTTTCGTATCAATGTAATTTACAATTTACAAAATAAATAATTAGTTTTCATTTATTATTTAGAGATTTCTATATTTTATATTAAGAGCCGCAATTGATTATTTAATATATTGGGTAATTTTATGTCAAATCGAGCAAGACTGCGACCCGACCCCTTTCAATTTTAATGAAATTTGGTGAGAAGGTTCCTTTTATCCTATAAAGGCTAGATTACACTATCTCACAAGTCTTACGTATTCCATAATACTTTGTGAGATAGAAATCTAATGAGCTTGTTGCGACTGTCAAAAAATCTAATTTAACATGACAGTTTTTGTTCACACCATTACACAAAGTATAAACACTCACACATGAAATAAAATGCAACCCTGATCCAATAAAAATTATTATGGTTAAGAAATTTTTCAAAAAACCATGAAGTCGTATGGGATGTCAAACTTTTTTCATAATTTTTGTCATTTTCGTGACACATTGCATTCACACTATCACACTATCACATATTACTTGAGTTTTTGACATGTATTAATACAAAGTATAATAGTGTAATCTACCCTGTAGTAAATAAAATAGACAGTTACAAAAAACACTAACTATAAATTAACTATTTTTGAAAGGACTACAAAATGGTTTAAATCTCATGCAGATATCAACCAAACATATTGCATAGAGGCACACGCAAAACACAAATAAAAGAAAAATAAGTAAAACAAACATGCCATGAAGTCAAATGAAAAAAAAATTATACAAACATATTAAAATACACCAATACCCCGGTTTGCGTCGCTAATTGGGACCGGATAAACGGGACGCAAATCGAAACGACGCAAACCGAAGCACGATTTTCCATACATTTCTATTGATTTTTATTTAATTGGTTCCGTGATTCAAAATGTTAGCCGAAAAAATAAATTTTGACTTGATAGACTTGTTAACGGGTAATTTTTTTTAGAACTTGAAATAAAGTTACAGCTTTCTTTTCAATTACCATTTGACTCTTCTTTGCTTATTTTTATCTTCAATCCAAATGATAGGAAGCGGCTTTATTTTTTCATTAAAGAATTTTTAATTTTGTAAACTGTTTATGTTGTAACGATGTAGCGGTTTCATTTTTAAAGTAGAAGGGGCTAATCCAAAAGGCCCAGTTTTTGTCCTAAATTTATTTGCTTTCTTTTTTGACTCATTCGGGCCTGTTCTGAAAATCACGTGATTTCAAATCACGAGCGTGATTTTTTGGTGTTCTGTAAGTCACACCGGATATGATCGCACCAAAACACACAAAAACGGGACACTAAAATATTTGAAATCACCTGATTCGAGTAAAAGTGATTTGCAGAACAGGCCTGATTGTTGCACAATATTTAGATTTAACTTCACTTCAACAAATGTAATTTGAAGCCACTACTACTTCTCATACATATTTAAATTAGACTTAAGCGGGAAATTCCCTTTTTCGGTTTTAGTTTTGAACAAACATTTTTATATTAACGACGCAAATCGAAGCACTAACGACGCAACTTTGAAGCCATTCGACGCAAACTGAAACAAAAACGACGCAACTTCGAAATCACAGAAATTTTAAAAAGACGCAACTTCGAAACGACGCAAACCGAAGCGACGCAAACCGGGGTATTGGTGTACTAATAATAATTAAAAAATTAAAGCAATACAAATCTGTTTATGTACACAGAAAAAAATATCTCAAGAAAATTTTTAACAACATAGTTTGTTGAAAATAAAATTTTAGGTCAACAAACTTTTTGTTTGATTCAAAGAAAAAATTTATCAAATTTACACTTTGCAATATAGCACTCAATAAAACATATTTAAAAATGAAATAATTAAATATTTCTTCATATTCGATAAAAAAATATTTGAATCAAAGTAAAGACAGTATTTTAACAACTCTTGTCCATTTTTAAATAGCTCATAATTCTCATTTGTTTTACAGTTTTATTTGAATAATATATCTAGCTTTGCCAAAGTCTTTGGAAAAGGTTTCCTGATGATCTGGCCTAAGCAACCAGTGAAATGCGCATAGGAACTTACTTATCCCCGCATAATAAATTTTAGTGTTTTTATAAAAAATTGAAAATTTATGACATCATCAACAATAAATAAAAAAATAAAGATTCGATTAACATTTTGATTGATTTATTCAACATTTTCAACAATTTATTTAAACAAATCAAGTAAACATTTTGTTGAAAAAAATTATTTTCGGCAACAACTTTTTTTATTGACTCAATAAACTTAGTTGTTGACTAAAAATTTAACAATTATACATACAACCTTTTTTATCAATACCGCAAAAATCGTCATCGCAGAAAATTCAAAAATTTTTGTAATCAAATATGCGATTTTTGTATTCAAATATGAAAATTATTTTTTTCTGTGTACAAGAACTTATGTAACGTATTTATTTCAGCACTATTATACATCATCATTTAAAGCAATTAAATGCAAAATCTTCTTAAATAATTATTTTTATATAAACATATATGTACATATGAATGTATGTATGTTTATACATACATATGTATGTATATATATTTTTTTGGCAAAAATTCTTTAAAATTTTAATAATTTTATATAAACCGACTATACTATTAATTAACTACTAATTGGGTCAAAATAAGTAATTAGTAGTCAATTTAAAAGTCATTTAGAGATAACCAATTGACTACAGCCTATGACATGCCTATGTTAAAATAATCAGTCGTCGACAAGGAAAAAAGTCACTTAATCAACTAGATGTGGTTATAAAAAACCCAGTTTGAAGTTACTTAAAAATGTGTTTGACTTCCTACAGGGTAGCCTTAAGGAACATATACATATGAACGAAAAAAGGTTAAAATTTGTTTTTTCAAAAGTTATGTCATTTTCAAAATGTCATAATTTCGCCGAATTAGCCGAATGTGTTTAGCTTTTTTCATCATTTTAAAGAGAAAACTTGGGGCTACAAACAATATATGACATATATACGCGTAACTCAACAACGGTTAGGATATTAAAATTACTAAATAAAACCGAAATTCCGCCATAAAATTACCTTTAAGCAAAGAAATATAATTTTTTACCAACATTTCAAAATTTTTGTTTGTTAAACATTCACAAAAATTGGAAAATGCAGCTAATGAAGTTGCAAACAAAAGAAGCCATGAATGATTTTAATCTGCTAACAACTTTATTAAAAAGAAAGAATTAAAAAGAATATTTTAAGAATTTCATAAAACGCAATATTTGTAAAGGAGCCCTCATAAGAAGTGAGGATAAGGGGCAAGTATGTCTCAAGAAAATGCTAAGGACAAAAAACTAATTGAGGTCGGTCCTACTTTAAATCCCACTAGGGGCGACTCCTGGGCAGTTATGGGAATTGTTCTTCAATTTTTTGAATTTTTAATGAACATTTTGTATGAAAGCACCCTTAAGCAATTGAGATAGCGGATAGGTATGTTAGAAATAAATGATGGACCAGTTAGGTTAAAACGCCATGTGCCCGGCTTGTCTGTTTTTTGCAACTAGCACAGTGTACAGTGCACAGTACACAGAAAAAAATAATTTTCATATTTGAATACGAAAATCGCATATTTGATTACAAAAATTTTTGAATTTTCTGTGATGACGATTTTTGCGGTATTGATAAAAAAGTTTGTATGTATAATTGTTAAATTTTTGGTCAACAACCAAGTTTATTGAGTCAATAAAAAAGTTGTTGCCCAAAATATTTTTTTTCAACAAAATGTTTACTTGATTTGTTAAAATAAAATGTTGAAAATGTTGGATAAATCAAACAAAATGTTGATCGAATCTTTATATTTTTTATTTATTAACGATGGTGTCATTAATTTTCAATTTTTATATTTTTATAAAAACACTAAAATTTATTATGCGGGGATAAGTAAGTTCCTATGCGCATTTCACTGGTTGCTTAGGCCAGATCATCAAGAAACCTTTTCCAAAGACTTTGGCAAAACTAAATATATTATTCAAATAAAACTGTAAAACAAATGAGAATTATGAGCTATTTAAAAATGGACAAGAGTTGTTAAAAAAATGTTTTTACTTTGATTCAAATATTTTGTTTATTAAATATGAAGAAATATTTAATTATTTCATTATTAAATATATTTTATTGAGTGCTATTTTGCAAAGTGTAAATTTGATAAATTTTTTTTTTGAATCAAACAAAAAGTTTGTTGACCTAAAATTTTATTTTTAACAAACTGTGTTGTTAAAAATTTTCTTGAGATATTTTTTTCTGTGTATATTCTACCAAGGTGAAAAGTGTTTAAACTGACAAACATTAGTAAAACTATTTTGGACATTAACAAAGTTCTAAAACATAAGAGGTCTTCTAACTAGGAGCTTTGATAAGTGATAACGTCCAGGTCTTATTATTGAAATCACATCTCGCGAATTAACTGTCATTGGTTGAGTCTATTTTGCCAAATTAAAATTGAAAGATACAGTGTTCAACAACTCGCGCAAATTATAAAGTTTTTAATTGGAAACTGAACCTAATTTTTATCGAAAAATCTTCTTAACAATTAGAACCATTTCTGGATGAATTGAAACGTGAACGAAAAAAATTGTTCCATTTGGGGCGATAACAATCCGAATGAGATTTTAGAGCGTAGAATGTGTGAGGGTGTGAATGATTGAACATACAAGAACCACTCAAAGTGATAAGACGTACGCAAAACCATTTTTAACATTTTCTGTATGCACAAAAAAATTCTAGCCAATCTTTTTCAATTAAACCCCTATTTAAAATAAAATCAGTTTAAATTAAAAATTTAAACCAGTGAATTAGTTAAGCATTGCTGCAGAAAATTTCATTAATATCATGATAAATTGATACTATCAATTGGTGCAAATTTAATTATTTTTAAATTAATATCACAATTTTTTTAATTGAAATCAATTTTTATTTTTTCCTGGGTATGTATTATTATTTTAATATCCCAGTTGGCCAGAATGCCGTTAACGACATCGTCGTCAATGATGTATGCACGAATTGTCCCCTGTCATTAAGGTTTTCTGGAAGACAATTTTCAGGAAATCGTCGTTGACGACAGTTTGAGCGACATTGTCTTATAAGTTGTCTTCTATTTGGCTCTATGTGGGACAGTATGAGCGACATTGTCTTATAAGTTGTCTTGTATAAAAGCTATTGAAGACAAAGTTTTCTTGAATGCTATTCAATCACTTGATTGGTTTTCTTTAAATTCACACATTCTTTTTTTTATAATTGTTGATTTTAATACCTACATAAAATTAACGAATTAATTATAAACAGTAAAACTACAAAATGCTGATAAGGTTATTCGAGGGCTGGAAAATGGATTACATGCAGTTAATACTTCACTGTCAACTTTAGGATTGCTTATAAGAGTCGAATATAAAACATGTAACAGAAATTAAAATTCCAACTATACTAAAAAAACTGCCTGAAATAGATAACCATATAATAATTTTTATCGTGGATGTCAAAAAAGACGACATTGTTATGCATGTAGTCTTTGACGACAAAGTAAGAGACATTGTCTTTCTTCGTGTCGTGCACGATTTTCGCGACACTTGTTCGAAAATGTCGTTGACGATTTGTTCTCGCTGTCCCTCACATGTCGTGTAGAAATTAACATTGTCGTGCATCCGTCCTCGAGGATGTCTTCAAGACGTGGCCAACTGGGATATGTTTTACTACTGATAAATTACATATCCTGACTCGTGTTCATTTAAACAAAATAACACAACGCTTTTTCTAATAAATGCAGCCAAAAAACCCACCTGGTTGTTATTGATTTTAGGCTGGCGACATCATCGGTTTATATATCTTTGAAAGCGACGCTGGCCAGGCAATTATCGTAAATGACAAGCGCTCTAGATAAATGAATATCGACTTCATTAAATTTAATAATCTGGACACTTGAGACCTGTATTTCAACAGGTCGTTGCTACTTGGCACACGGTTTATGCCACATTAGACATTTTACATGAACGATTTGAAGTCATGGTCATCTCACGTACAGGTGATGTGAACTGGTCACCGAGATAATTTGATTCCGTTTGACATTTTCTTGTGGGGTTTTCTTAAGTCTCAGGTCTATGCGAATCAGCAACAAGCCGCAACGACCCCCAAAGACAACATAACCCATGTCACATATCAAATTCAGTTTTGGTTAGTCGCCAATGCCACTAACATTTGAACTTTCCGCCTTCGCTTCATTTAGCGAATCCGTGGCGAGCATTTTTGAGGTTTAATTCCCTACTCAATGCAATCGATACCCCTTTCAATTGAATGAACAATTATTTTAATATCTCATACATACTTTTTTTAAAATTACCTGAATAATTCTCGAAGATGAAATCATAAACTTTTAATATTTTTAATTAGGCTTAAGTTCATTAAATTTAATTTTCATTAAATTATTTTTATGAAGAAAGGAATTTTACAACATGAAAATTAATTAAAATTGTTATTGATAATCTTTTATTCTTGACCGTGGCCGGGATTCGAACCGCGGCCGGCAGGTTACCATGACATGTTTCGATCGCAACCACTCGATCTTTTCAAATGGATTTGCCGTTTTACACTCGCAGCCATCGAAGACTGCTGACGTCAATAGTCAAACATCAATCCTTAAACCAAATTGTATTTTAACCTTTGGTAGATCGAAGTTTACTTTTTTTTTTTTTTGAATGATTATCCATTTTTAATTGATTTTACATGTTCTTCCTTACTTTTGTTTTTTCGTACTTTTGTCAAGAATTTTTTCTTAAAGTCCAAAGTACATTTTTTTTTTGTTTTTTCATTTTTGTCTTTCTTTTTCTTGTTGACCTTTACAGCACAACTTGAAGGACAAATGAACACATAGAGCTCGTGCCTTAGCTTTTAACAATAATTAGTATTGTGGTTATTTTGTTGAACTATTTATGGTTTTTAATCCAAATTTTTAATATTTTTAATTAGGCTTAAGTTCATTAAATTTAATTTTCATTAAAATTTTTTTATGAAGAAAGGAATTTTACAACATGAAAATTAATTAAAATTGTTATTGATAATCTTTCATTCTTGACCGTGGCCGGGATTCGAACCGCGGCCGGCAGGTTACCATGATTTAATGAAAATTAAATTTAATGAACTTAAGCCTAATTAAAAATATTAAAAATTTGGATTTAAAACCATAAATAGTTCAACAAAATAACCACAATATTAATTATTGAAATCATAAACTTTATATTTTCTTGGTTAGCACACTTGTTGTGGTTAAGGTACAGTCAAGAGATATCTAATCATTCCGTAAATTGGGAATATTACAAATCCGTATTTACTGAACACACGGAAAATCTATTGGACGCGACTTATGACTATTATTCGATTGCTAGACCTTTCAGACTAAAAGGACATTGACACGCAAATCAAACAAAAAAACACCTGGAAGGGCAAAACTTTAAGAATACCGCAAAACGAAATTTGCCACAAGACGCTGAAAAAAATACACAGGGATCCCGAAGACGCGGGGTAGTCCAAAGACATCATGGAGATACAGAATTAAAAAAAAAAAAACGAAGATAAATATAAGAAGGCTCAAACGTACAACAGCAGACCCAGAACAATGAAGACTCTATGCACAAAGCCTATATTCCTAAAGGATTATATGTAAATCCAATTTTTTGACTCACTGTACTATTAATAATTGGGGTATTCACAAGGTGTGCTATCATGTTATATTGTCATAATGTTCTAACATTTTACAATGGTTTAAAAATATTGTTGTTGCTTTGGTAACAAAAAGTGTCTTAAATTAATAGAACTTTGCTTGCTATATTTATTGTGCTGTCGTTATTAATCAGAAGAGACCTGCGCTGTGCGGCTGAGCCGAGCCGCATTAGTTTTTGTAGCCGTTGATAGTATAGTTTTATCCGGCTAATATTCGAATTTAACCTGCGGCTGGATAGAATTAAAAAATATTTTGATGTTAGGTAAATATTTATTTTTTATATTTGTTCTAAGTCAGCTGATTTAAATTCAAAATATCACACTAATTTATGATGGGTTGTTCACAACAGTCGTATTTTTTCATGTTATTATTTTAAGACTTATGACTTTATGACACCTTGTGAATCCCCCAAATGAGTTTTGTTTTTCAACCAGAACAGAAGATGTTTTATTTTTACCGATTTTTTTTTTTTTTTTTTTTTGAGCCATTTTAATTAAAATTGAGATTTGGTTTTTGTTTAAATTCTTAATCAATTTTTTATTTTCATTTAGTAATAATTTTATGCTTTTAGAGATACAGAAGTTAATTACTCATAATCATTTTAACCATAATAATCATAATCATTTTAATCATTATAATAATAATAATATTACAACTGCAAATTTCAATTCTTATTTTATTTCTTTTATTTTTTTTTTTTTATAAATAAATTCGAACAAATTGTTAAAGTTAAATAATTATTATGCTTCTGAATTTTGTTCTTTGTTTATAAACAAGTTTATTTAATATTTCATTTAATTATCTGTTTGATTTTTTTCTTTAATAATATAATAATTAAATTTAATTATATTTACAAAAGAAGCAACAAAAGAAAATTTTTTCTTTGTTCCATTAACAACATTTATGTAAGTAAAAACATATAAATTACAAATAATTAATTAAAATTTTTTATTATTATAAATTTTGTTAATTTATTATTAAATCATTTATGGTTTTTTTTTTCTTTAATTTCATTTAAAACTTTAAAAACTTTTTTTGTTTTCTCATAAATAATATTAAATTAATTAAGTTTTTTTCTTTTTTTTCTAAATATTTATTTTATTTTTATTTACTTAATTGCATTTAGCTATAAAATATACAATTTAATTAAAAAAAAAAAAATAATTTTTAATATATAAAATTATTAAACTTATTTAGTTTTTGTTTAATAATTAAACAGAAAACAATTATTTATTTCTATTTATGATTTTTTTTCTTTTTAAATCAATGATATTTTATTGTTTTATAAATAATTTTTTAAGTTTTTTTTTATAAACATTTAATAAACAAAATTTACAAATTATTATTTTTATATTAAAAAAATTTTTTTTTTTATTTAATTTGTTACTATTTCTATTTGCTTTGTTATTGTTCAGAGACAAAAAAAAATTTTTTTTGTTTAAAATTTAAAAAATTTCTTAAAAAAAATTGTTGTTTTTTTCATTTAAAACCATTTTTTTACACAACAAATATTTTCAATAATCGTATGGCGGGGGGTATGTGGGAGATTATTTTAAAGGAGAAGTATTCCTTTAAGTTGGTTAATTATACAAAAAAGTCAACTGAGAAAAACATTTTCCTATTTCAAATAAATTTTTAACACAATTCTGATCTTCTGACCTTTTCTAACTTTAGAAAATTCCTTTTAAGTTTTGCAAAAACTATTCTGAAAAAAATTCCTGAAATCAGCTGATTAGTACGTTAACCAGTACTTTTACCGGTTTTATTTTAATATTAAGTTATTAATGGTTTATTGAAATTTGCACTAAAGATATAGTTCTGAGCCAATATCAGTCACGGCAACTTATAAATTAGTTTGCAAAAAAATTTGTTTTTAGTGATCCCCATATTCATTAAAATGTTCTTGTTCAAATAAGATCAAGACATTAAATACGAACAGAAGTATAAAAGTATTGTGAGTTCAGCCAGATCCATATAAAATCTTACACCACTTGCGGTTACAGACAGAAAGATATTTAAAGGGATATAGTAATCTTTATACACTCAAGTGGTAGAGAATATCATAAGCTTGATCGACAATATCATGGAATACCATGAGAACAGAAATAGAGAGAAGAAACTTTAACTTGCTGTTAAAAAAACCTTAACTTTATGATTGTGTTAGTAAGAAAAGTGATAAAAAAAAAATATTTAACTGTGCTGCCGTTACTTCACACTAGAGATCGAAAAACACATACAATTACATATTTTGTAGTTTATGTGAGAAAAGAGATCATCGCAAGCAGTATTGCCAAAAAGACTTCTATTGGTTTACTTTATTGTAAGAAAACTCTTCAAAAATCTGTTAAAAATAAAATAATATAGTTAATAATCCCTGCTCGATTAAAGAGCCGCCTCTATACCGGGCATAGGATGTCTATAAATATTTTAAATCTGTCTCTTGTCAAATCTGTTTCACTAAGTTCACCAATGTTGCTAAATTGCCTTCGTTGGGTTTCTTGTAGTGAGTTTATTTTACTTAATGTGGAACATTGCCAAGTGATTTTTGGCCTGCCTCTCCTTCTGTTTTCTTGCTGCATAAGTGTAAGTGCTTGTCTTGGTATCTCTTCCGTGGGGTATGTCCTATTCATCTAAACTTTATCTTCCGTATTTCAGCGTTTAAAACCCTCATGTTTGTATACGTACACAACTGTTCGTTTTTTATTCTATTAGGCCACCATATTCAAGAAATTCTTCTCAAGCTGCGATTTACAAAAATCCGTAGACTATAAAAATATAATAATATCGTTTAATCTTAAGGTGCTAAAATGCAGGTCTGCAATCCTAAAGGCGTCCTTAATGGATTTCTTTTATTATAAAAAAAAAAAAAAAAATATAATACCAATTATAAAATGGCAACAAGCGACATTACAAAATTTATATTTGAAGCTTTAGCTATGGAAAAGATTTACATTGATACCTTCCCTAGGACCTTCGCAACTGTGGATCTTAACAACGGGGTAAAAAACGATGCGTTTTCCGAGTGTGAGTTCATAATTTGAGTGCATAATATTTCACTTTTCGTAGTCACAGCACTCAAAGCGAAAGAAGAAAAAAATTTGAGATCCCTTTTATTATACTTTAATAATCTAATTTAGCTTTAAGAATGAGTATTATTCGGAGACATTAACTTCTAATTGGCATCAAATTTTTTTTTAGTAACACTGATTAAGAGCGCAATCGTATGATACGCAAACGCTATTTACTCACTAGCATGTCGGTTCTAAAAAAAAAGAGGAAAATTCTATAAATAGTCAAAAAAAAAAAAAATACTTATCCCGACTACACCATTTTTCATTAAAACTGAGAAAATTCCAGACGAAATTGAGAAAATTCCAAATGAAATTGAGAATTTCAATTTAAGAGTCTCAACACAATGTTTGCGGTGCGGTGCGATTTCTTGTTGCGGGAGAGAAAAATAAACATAATACAACGAAAGACGGCGACGGAAATAGTTGTAATTTTTTGTTAAAATTTTTATTAATTTGTGCATACATTTTTATCATGTTGTTTGTTTTCAATAATGTTGTGAACATAGCCAATTATTCAAAAACTATGGCAACATCAGATAGAGAAATATTATCAAAAATTGAGAGACAAGGCGAATTGAGTTCGCCTTCTTGAGAAAAAAAGAAAGTCCGCAATAAAAATAAAATAGATTTTAATTTTATGCCGTTCCGCACTGCGGTTTTTACTTCAAAATCGTATGAAAAATCGCACCGCAATAAATTATCGTCACATTGTGTTTGGACTCTAACATTTCGAAAATTTCAATTGAAATTGAGAATTTTACTTTGAAATTGAGAAAATTCCAAATGGAACTGCAAATTTCAATTTTAAATTGAGAAAATTTTAACTTGATACTGAGAAAATTGCAAATGAAATTGCGAATTGAAATTTGAAATTGAGAAAATTCCAAATGAAATTGAAAAAATTCAAAATGAAATTGAGAAATTTTAATTTTAAATTGAGAAAATTCCAAATGAAATTGAGAAATTCTAAATTCAAATGAATAAAATTTCAATTTCATTTGGAATTTTCTCAATTTCAAATTTCAAGTCGCAATTTCATTTGGAATTTTCTCAATTTCAAATTTCAATTCGCAATTTCATTTGGAATTTTCTCAATTTCAAATTTCAATTCGCAATTTCATTTGGAATTTTCTCAATTTCAACTAGAAATTTCTGAATTAAATTAAGAAAATTCCAAATGAAATTGAAAAAATTCAAAATGAAATTGAGAAATTTTAATTTAAAATTGAGAAAATTCCAAATGAAATTAAGAAATTCTAAATTCAAATGAATAAAATTTCAATTTCATTTGCAATTTTCTCAATTTCAAATATCAATTTGCAATTTCATTTGGAATTTTCTCAATTTCAAATTAAAATTCTCAATTCTGGAATTTTCTCAATTTCAAAATAAAATTCTCATTTTCATCTAAAATTTTCTTTCAATGAAAAATGGTGTAGTCTTTTTTTTTGTGTTGTTATCCTAAAAATTATCCTAAAAACTATGAACATTTTTCTCTGTATATATATAGTTAATTATTTTGCAATCTCTCGAATACTTTTAGGTATACTTCTCCTTTCAAAAATCATTCTCTAAGTAAATTTATCAAAAATAAAATTCATGATTTGAAACCAGGGTTTGTTAATCCTTTCTTTTGCATCGGCTAAAATCGTTTTTTGTTAATACTACTAACAACAAAGTAGTAAATCTTAAATTAGTTTTTAAAGGAAAACTTAGTTTGGCACATTTAGTTATTTCTTCAGTTATAGTTTTCTAGTTAAATATTTATTACAACTGTCAAAGAAATTGTGTTGTGTTAGTTATTGAAAATTATTGTATTTTGTTACTGTTACTTTTTTGAAATTAATTGAATAAAAATCGATAACAAATGCATTTTACTCCAGTTGTTTAGCTTAAAACAAAACGATCATTTCAGATAACAAGCAATAATTGCAAAAACTATTTGCATTCACTTATTAATGCTTACGATAAGTGTTTTCTGTGTTTTTTTTTTATGCTAATTATTGTTTTTCCAACGTTTGAGCAAAACTCGCCAACGATTTTTACGCTTTCGGCTTCAAATTTGCCATATCAGCAGATGATTCGTGCTGTCTTCACGCCCGGCAATTTCGCTCAATGAATTGGCACCTGAATTACGAAAATCTTCGTAGCCATCTCCGCCCGAAATGATGAGTATA
Organism: Pollenia griseotomentosa; assembly: GCA_963931875.1. NCBI lineage: Eukaryota > Metazoa > Arthropoda > Insecta > Diptera > Polleniidae > Pollenia > Pollenia griseotomentosa. Next base: position 223,735,111 of record OZ007560.1, read on the forward strand.
TTAGCCGCACTTCCACCAGCATTCGCTTGATTTGTTTGCGCATTTTCCTTTTGGGGCTTAGGGGATTTCGAACCAGCCGAAGAGGAAGAATCTGCCTCTGTTTTACAACTCGAAGTACTCTCGGTACTCGAATTGGTGGTAGAGGTACCCGAAGTCTCCACGAATGTTAGGAATCTTACATGACCGGTATGACCGTGGGGTATACCAGTGGGTACAACATTGGTGGCACCCTTGTCGTAGCCTTGAGCGGGTATAGTGAGCAAAACACCGGCACTGGTGCCAATCCAGATAAGATCACGACAGGAGAGCAGGGAGGTAACCCTTAAGCAAGCAGCCTTATGTTGACGTATAATTTCATCACAATTTGAAAGCATTTTATTCACAGCCTGAGCCAAATTTACTTCAGTGATTAATTGATGACTAAGTTTAAAACAAAAGGAAGGGAAATTAGACAACATTTTAAAAAATAGAGTACAAGTCCAGGCAAAATGCTGAGGCACCTGAAGTAAAAAAAATAATTTTTTTAAGTAAACTTACGTATTGGAATGAAAGCATTTAATGTGAGCCGAATTTTGTATTGATATCCAGACATTATTATTGGAAACACACATATTTGTTATGGGCTTAGAATCCGAGGAAATTTGTATTTGATTAACCACCTAAAATGTTCGACAAATTTAAATTAATAAACAATATTACAGAATATACGAATATTATTTTCATTTTACCGCCAATGATTCTGTATCCAAAACCTTTATGATGCCCTGTATCGAACACCACAATTTACCATGAACACTGAGCAATTTTGTTACCGGACTTGTTACGGTACCAATAGATATGCAATGCGAGGAAGTGGTATTCCAGGCTATGCCATCACGTAAGTACACACAAATATCACCATTGGCTAAAGCCACAAATACACGATTGTCAAGGTACCTTTAAGACGGACGAAAGATCAGATTATTTTATAAGCTTAGATCTCTTTTTGAAGACAGAAATTCTTATAAAAGTACTTACAGTATGGAGTACACTGCTGAATGATGCTCAATTTTAATACGATTCTTTTTGATTCGTATATTATCGGTACTATTGTAGACATGTATGCAACCGTCCTCAGTACCAATCCACATGGTTGATTGATTGCCATCACTTTCTTCGGGATTTGAGTCCTAGAAATAAAACAAAATATTTGGGATTACAATTTTTAGTTTATTAAAATATTTCGGTGCAAATGGACAAGTTTTTCATTGAACAAAAATTAATTTCGAAATTTTGACTCCATCATTAACAAAATAAATCAAACTCACCTGATGACCATGATATAAAGTACCACTACTGCCGACAATGGCCGTTGAAGCCGTAGACGTTGAACCCGTAGTATGTGTAGAAGGCGCAGGACTCGGTACACGTTCACTCGATGCCACTGAAGACCCACTCGTTAAAGACGTTACACCAGCCACACTACCAGCTCCTGCATTGGCGTCAGCCTCTTCATCGCTCGAACTTAAATTTAAATCTAATTGAATATCACTACTATTGCCAGCAGCTGTAGCCGCCGATCCCATTTCTGTTGCCGAACTCTTTACACCAGCTGGCGTCTTGTCACTTCGTTTCTTTTCGGGTGTACTAATTACCGAATTAGGTGTGGAATAATTGGGTGAAATGCTCTTACGATAATCTAACAACTGTTGAGTATAACTATTGGGGGGTAATGAGGAACGTTGCATTGATGATAACGATGAGGAGTGTTCTTCATTAGAGGAGTTAGATTTGATGGAGGCTTTATGAGCATTATAAGCAGGTACAGAAGCAACGCATAGTATACGAGCATTACACACACCATTACAACTGGTCACATTCGGTTCGGGATGCAGAGACATAATGCAGACCTGACCCACATAACCATCACTATTGCAAACCCAGACATCACGCTTTTCACTTAAAGTAGCAGCGGCACAGGTGAATTGGAGACCAGCTCTAGTTTTACGTATGGGTATGGAGGTTAAAAATTCAGGTATGGGATGTTTTTCTAAAGTGGCGGCTGGAAAAGTATTAAAAAAATTGTTTTTTAAGTTATTTACGGGTCAAGTCTGTCTAAAAGGAAATCTACCTAATTTTTGTTTGGCTTCGTTAAAAGTTTCCTCCCATTGGGTTCTCTTTTCAGACTTGCTAAACACTATTGATAATTTTTGAGTACCATTTCTGCAATTAAAATAAATTCGTTACGAATATTTTAATTAATTCAATAAAAGAAATAAAAAACTTACGGTGAGTTCACGGCTAATTCGAGCATATTCAATTGAGCATCATTCGTTTGCCTCTCCGACAGTTGGCGCTGTACATCACGGTGCAATTCTCTGATAACATCTTCCAAATACTGATGAGGACATTTAAGAGAGGCGGTTATGTCAGTGATTTGTTGTAGTTTATAACAATCTTCGGCCAAATTTTCGATTTCAGTCATAATGCGTTTAAGATTTTCATCTTTTGCTAAAGTGATAACAAAAAAAAAATTATCCCAAAATAAGAAAACAAAAGACAGCACTTTTTTCAAATTTTAATAAACTTACTCTTCACAATTTCCAAACAATCTAGAGAAATCTTTGTTAAAAATTTGTATTTGTTTGTATCCAATGTTGAGGCCACTGTACCCGGGCATGTGGTTCTACAAGCAAATTTAAGCAGCTATTACTAGAAGTTCTCTTAAACTCTTGTCTTAATACTCACGTATTGGGTTTTCGTATGGTGCCACTACGTTTCTTAATGCTCGTCAATACCAATAGATCATTGAAGAGAAAGAAACCTCTTTCCTTTCTGGCCCCCTGACCCGAAGGCATTGTTACCAAATCGAATAGTAAAAATTGTCGATCCGGTGCTATGAGATCGGTTATGCCTTCAATTACACCCTCTAATTCTCGCAGTGTTGCCTCTCGTTGACCATTTTCCAAAATCTCACGTTCTTTACAGTTAATGTGTACTAGAATGTCGTGAACAAGCTTTAAAACATCTTGCAGATGCTTCTGATCGGGATGATCGTGATCGGTGTGTTTGATAAGTCTTTGAAATAGTAACTCGTAGCTGGTAAAATGGGAAAGTTTATAAAATTAATACAAGAAACTATAGATGAAAATTTGAATTAAAAAAACTAGAAACATCTCTGCGGAAAATTTGTGTCAATTGCTCTTGAAGCGCTTTTCCCGTGACCTGTGAACACAATATTATAATAAAAAAGAATAAATTGTGGTAGGTGAAAACAAGACATATCATTACTTTATATGAAAGGGATCTATCATATTAACATGGTTCACTCGGGACAATATCGGCGACAGGCACTATTTTAACATTTGTCCATTTCGGTAATTTTAGTGGTCAGTCAAAAGGTGCCAATTAAACCCCTCCTAGGACATCGCCATGTTAAAGTAGGTGTAAGAACTAGAACCGGTCCCTACCACTTTGGAACTGTCACGTGACAAGTTTGGTGTTAGTTCCCTTTCCCCTAGAAATTAAAGTGCTTCAATAACTGAAATTTCGAAGAACAGTTATTTTTATGAGTTTGTTCTATTACATGACGAAGGCGAATTCCCTGCTGACAACTTTTTTTTTGTATCTGTATTTGACATTGTAAAATGATTTTACAAAAACGAATTGCTTGTGTTTTTTGTACGAGTTGTACCTGTTGTAGTACCGAGTTACCTGTAATGAATTCGCCATGAACAGAATTGAGTCTTCAACGTCGGCAGTAACTTTAAATTCTCTCTTATTGTTTTAATTTTAATTATTTTTTTTTTTTTTTTGTTTGTTTGTTTGTTTGTTTAATTACAAAACGTATTAAATTTAATGAAAGTATGGTAGCATTGTTGGGAGAAGAGGTGTCTATATGTGAGAGCATTAGAAAATAAGTTCTCAAAATAAAATAAATTTTTTTTACGACTGCTCTCTACAGCAAATTGTTATGTCATTTTGTATAGAAAATGTGATCTCGACGCAGTTCTGTTTGAACACTTACTTGGGAAACTTTTGTACTGGCTTGATTAGCAAATAATCCAATGTCAACTTTCCCTTATGCTCTCGAGCTGTTGTTTCCAAAAATTTTGCAAATGAAGGTCTCTGATGTTTCGTATTCCGTATGGCATTCTTAGCACGACTGCAGTTATTCACAAAGGAAGTATAGACCTCCAGAACTTCAAGTTTGGAAAACTAGAACAATTAATCAATATTATTCACACATCTATATTTAGGAAAAGTGTGGGTAAGAAATTTACCGTTTCCATAAAAGCATCACCAACTTTCTGCAGAGTATCCCAATTGTCCAACCGATTTCGTAGTTCCAACAAAAATTTCTCATGTATTTGCAGTATATCGGGGACCATAAAGAAAATCTCATCAACCGTGCGAGCCTCAATAATGCCAGTATGTTCGGGTGATTTCAGAATTCTCAAGTACCGATTTACCATAGTTTGAAGGGACTCAACATAAGACTGTTCATTACGGAATATTTCTTGGACAATGTGGGTACGGGTGTCCTAAAAAGAGAAAAATAAGAAAGAAATTCGTTTGTTTTAATTCTTTATTATTATTATTTCACGAGAAGATTAAAGCAACAATTTCTCATTTATTTTGTTTAAATTTAAATTTTGTTCGGAGATCTGTTAGGAAACTTACACCTTCGTAGCCCCCTATGTTCCATTTATGTATACCACCCCCACCGCCTCCCCCGTCCATTTGTATCCGTCTTTCGGAATCGTCTTCGGAATCTGAACATGTTATCGATGTCATTTTTTTCAATCTCTCACATTTATCATTTTGATATGCTCCACCTTTGGTAAATTTATTGGCCACTGTAGTGATGGCCTGATTTGCTATCACTGACATGGATTGTGAAACGCTAGATGTACTGGATGATGTATTAATGGGTGCTGTTGTGGTCTGTTGCAAATCGTGCAAACTTAAACGTAAATTTTCACGATTATGTGTCATTTTTTTTGTTTAATTAAATTGATTAAATTTTGTTTTGTACGTGAATATCTTTTTAATGTAACTAATTTTAATTTTTTCTTTGGCTTTTCTTATGCAGAAAAGTTTGTAGTTTAGTTTTGTTTGAGTTAAATGCAAGTATTTTTTGTAAATTTGTGTGAATTTTTGTTGAATGTTGGATTGTTTAATTTTAATATTTGTTTTAGTTTTTCTTTTAGAAATTTATTTAAATTGTTTTTATTTACAATTAATTTAACAGCATTGTTTCTTTGATGAGCTTCTTTGAAAAGAAAATCGATTTTTAACTTTTTTTGGGGGAGATAAATAATTCACTTTAGTGAAAGGAAATTGATAGAAAACTTAAAAATTGTTAAGAGCAGAAAGTAAGAGAAATAGCTGAAGTGTAGAGATGGAAACAAGTCAGAAGGGTACAATTAGCTCGAGTAAAAGGATGTTAAATTATAAAAAACAAACAATTATTTTATAAAACTTTGTGTGTTAGCAGTATTTCCGGCAAAGACCTTTGTCCTGGATCTTTTCTTTTGGCAGGTTTTGTTCCCGCACCCCTAATTCAAAACGGACTGGGTAAAAAAAAAAAAAACAGCGAGTCAATAAATATGCGACATTTTTTATTAAACACAGGTTTTTGGATAAAAAGTTTTTTTGATTTTTTATTCTTCGTGCTCTATACACTTTGTGCAACTTTTCTTAATTTTTTTATCCCTAACAAAAGAAAAAATTTGTCGAGGTTATTTTTTTGTGAGATGTTTTCATTGTTGGCCTCAAATATTTTTCTGCCGAGTCATTTTGTCGAGGTTATTTTTTTGTGAGATGTTTTCATTGTTGGCCTCAAATATTTTTCCGCCGAGTCATTTTTTCAGGTTTGGAAAAAAAATAGTCACTCGGGGCTAAAGCTAGAGAAGTGATTCGAAATTCGTAGTCTAATTCGTGGGTTTTTTCCATCTAATGCCTCATGAGCAAATAAAATTCACTTTTTTCATGTCCTTCTTAAATCGCTGTCACTGACTGGCAAACACAAACTAAATGATGCAGCTTATTAGAATTTTGACAGGAATCAACTAACGGATGTCTGTTGGCAGGAGTAGTGTTGCCATTTTAGTAATGGGTTCGGAAATTCAAAAAGAAGCGGACTTCTTGACCTGCTAGTATGGCTTCGGTAAAGGACGCTCTACTAGAGACTTCCTGGCCCTGTTATCAGAAAAATGGTGCTATTCCATTAACCATTTTGTCGATAGTAAAGTAATTGCTTAAGATATTTCCAAGGCCATTGACAGAGTCTAGCATGGTGCACTATTGTCTTAACTTGTTGCATTTTGGTGTCGGCGATAATGTCTCTTAATTTATATCGAGCTTTCTCAGAGATCGCACTATACGAGTTGTTTTAAATGGGGTATTATCAAACGAGATTCATTCAGGGGAGCCGTAAGACTCCGTTCTTTCTCCTACTCTATTTCTAATATTTCTTAACGACCGCCTTTGGTCAAACTTTGAACCCGATCTACTCTTTTGTAGATGACAGCAACCTTTGCCATTCGTATTCCTTTGCTTAAAGACCAAGCGTATCCGATGTTTGTGCTATGGGGCAAAACACGAATGATACGCTTGATCGAGACCTTGAAATAATCTCGGAATGGGGCCGTGCACATAGGGTGGATTTTAATGCCTGAAAGACCCAGTGTTGTGGGTAAATGCATAAACGCGTGACGGATCAAGGTGCCTTATCTGTATATATGGGTGGTATAATAATTGCGGAATCAGAATCTCTTGATGTTCTGGGCATGATAACACAATGTGATGTCCGATGACCAAAACATATATTCAAAGTGTCGAAAGAAGCTTTCAAATGCTTCGGTTTTTAAAACCGTGTTAGAGCTCCTTAACTCCATCTGACCTATTTCTGACCGCAAATGGTATACAACTCTCATGCGTGGGCCGGTGCTTTAAAGTCTATTTTAAAGCTTCTCGACCGCCTGCAGGAGAGGGCGCAGGTTCTCATTGATGACAGTAGGGTAACCAATTCTATTGACACCCTTAAGCACTGTCACCATCTGGGTCATATTTCGCTGTTTTATTGTTACTTTAATGGGATGTGTTCTAACAAAATTAGGTGTCTGGCTTCCGAAAATCGTACGTTTATTTGTAATATATAATATGTAGACGGGGGTTGCATCGTACAACACTTTAAAGGAAAAATTCGTTCATTGGCCGGCCTGTTCGTATGTGGAATAAATTCCAATTGATTGTCCACACAAATTACTCCCTTTATTCCCCTACCTATTTTCCTAATACCAATACAATGCAATGCATAAGAAGGGGTCATCACCTCAGTGCTGGTCCTAACAACAAAAAAAGTACATGAAAGTATGAATTGCGGAGAAAACCCCATGCTGTTTTCCCTCTCCACTCACCAATCAACTATAATTTTCTGATAAAAAAAACATTCACAGTGTGAACCAAGACTAAAAAAGGAACACTATTTATAGGAAATGTTGCTATTTTCAAAAAATTTGCCGTTTTTCAAAGTCTTTGAAATATAGTTCTCTTACAAATAGATAAAAGGCTTTTATTGTAAATTTCTATACTACAACAACTACAACTTTAATAACAACTAACAACCTCAGTTTCCAACCACACTATCCTTGAAGTAAATAACTAAACAAAAAAAGTAAAAACATGTTTTTATATTTTTTTCTTCTTAATTCTGTAAATGAATAAAATATTTAACAATAAAAATTTTTTTTTTACAAGGATCAAAAACCTTGACTTTCAAATGCAAACAAAAGTACTTTCAGGCATATACAAATGCATCATCACTCTCATTTAACATACACATTCATATATGCATTTAAAAACATACAAGCATATATATTTACATGTATTTGTAGAATGTACATAATTACTGCAATACCACTTTCATTGTAGCAAAATAACAAAAAAAAAAAAAAAAAAAATTTACTGCAACAAAACAACAAGAAAAGAAAACACGTAAATCACAATCACTGTGAATAAAAAAAAATCATGTTCATGTCCATGAAAATGAGAAAAACTAACAACAACAAACCAAAAAAGAATAATGTCAAAAACAAAATAACATTGCCCTCTAAAAGAAAACAACAACAACAGCAACTACAACAATATCTTTATCAACAGCAGCAACATGGTTGTCAACAACAATAATCAACGACCTCAGTGGCAAAATGTTGAAGGCAGTATGTTCGTAGTGGCACCTAAATACGACATCAAGTGAATAAATTACGTTAAAGAAAATAAACAACAACTTTAAGCAAAACTTTAGAAAAATACGAGAAGATGTTTAAAAAGTACTAATAAAAGTACTTTGGCACTATGCGCCCTCGATATGGCCTAAAAGCAACAAATAATAATAATAATAAAAGTACTTAGAGAAAAGATAAAAAGACAAATCGTTTAATAATTTATTAAGCGGCCCAAAACATATAAACTTCACTTTTATTACAATTTGTTTGTGCCACATGGGAACACGTAAAATATGCTTCCAGTTTTTTGGTCATGTCTCAGCTATTTGTGGTCCGATCAGGCTGAATATCAATAGCAAACAATTCCTGACTACATGTGACCTAAATATGTAACTGTCAAGTCTCCATCATACCTGGGGTCTTCGGAAAACCCATTTCAACGGACAGTCGTACATCGTTAAGCCAACTTTGCCTCTCATAAGGACCATAAGAATATATATATTTAATAGGGCCTAAGATCAATATTGTAGAAATTACAAACGGAATGAAAAACTTATATACATCCTTTTACTTTCGGTTTAGGGTATAATGACACTAGCCAACAAGGTTTTGGACTGGAGCAACCAAATATCTTTCTTAGGGTAATTTGTTGGGCTGAATTTAAATTTGTAGTTGGTTTTTCTCTATCACGTCAGGTTTTTGGGATACAAAAAAATGCTTTTATTCGTTTCTTACATAATAAAAGGCGAGTTTATTTAAAAATTAATGCTTAAACGCTACTATTATGATGATTTAGAATGAATGTGAGCTTCTCTCAAATAAATAATTGTGAAATTGTAGTGTGAGTATTGACTGTTTTATAGTATTGCCAGCTTGCGATACAAAATGAACAAGACGTGATAGCCCAATTTTGATGACAGATTCAAATTCTGCAGTAATTTTTTTCCAAATTTGTAGACCAGTGTAATCGAGATTAACACTAGCGATAGCTCCTGAAATCTAACAGAAAGTCAATAAAAACGTGTTAGAAAGCACTGGACTGTTCAAAACTAATGTGTTAGGTAAGGTTCCATTAGCAGCCGTAATCAAGCACAGCTCACGTGGGTCTATTAATTAGTTCCGGTTGTGTTACCATGTCACATTATCTCCCAAGGGTTCTATGTTACCTGAGTGCTAATATCCTCACTCAGCCACCCTGTTAATTCAGTAAAGAAGGGGATCCTGTTTATATCAATATCAGAGAGAAACAAGTTTTGTCCACAAGCATTCTTCGTCCAAACAGTTCAAGTCTTAGATCTCCGAATGCCGAACAATGACAGAGAAGATGTTCCATTGAATGCTCCTCCTCCTCGTCGCCGCAACTTCTACATAGGCTTTTGTAAGGGAGCCCTGGCCTTTGGGCGTTCCTCCCAATGCGCCAGTGGCCAGCTGAAATCGCAACAAGGTTTCTGAAGTGATATCTGGACAGGTGTAACGACCGCCGAGTTCTTTTTTGTCATCTATGATTGGCTAGATTTTCCCGGTTTCCCCACAGAAAGTTTCATCAAGCCATCTCTGAGCGGCAATAAGATGAAACTTGTGTGCAATGAGTTGCTTACTCCTTGGGAGTGAAACACCTATATCACATATTGAATCGTTTCGATTCAAAGTGGTGCCTACATGCGCCAACGAGGCCGCCATACAGTTACCATGTATACCCCTGTCTACGGGGACCCACTTAAGGATAACCACTGAATATCTCACTATCTTCTCCAGAGACATCCGGCATTCTTGGACAATAATTACTCGGCGTTAATTTTCACATCGTTAAATTTGAAATTCAGCTGGTCCAAACTTCTCTTATAACAAAAAAAAAATTGTCGAAATTTATTAACAAATCTCACTGGTTGCATCTGAAAAGCAACCATGTTTGTAAATTGCGAACATTGAAAATTTTTTTAATTAAAAAAAGGTTTATTACGGAATATTGGTCCTAGAGCCACCTAAAAATATACCGATCGAATTAGAATCACTTTCTGAGTAGAACTAACGATGTCCGTCCGGCTGGCTGGCCGTTCGGCTGGCTGTCCATGTAACTTTGTGCGCAAATTAGGGACATAGGTTCTTATTGGCACAAGGACCAAGCCTATAGAAAATGGGCCGAATCGTGGGACCACGAGGGAAGATAGGGGGAAATTTCTGCCTCTCAGAAACTATCAACCCGATTTTAAAGAAGCTTATAAACATAGATAAACCCATATTAATATGGACACATAAGCATGATGTGTTTTTAAATACTGTGGTGTATTTTCGGGCTTGACCGACTACACTTTCTTACTTGTTTTTAAATTGTAGACTATCTATTTTCAATTTAAGCCTTTTTGAGGCATATTACTGACTTCTTTCAGCCAAATTCTGGCTATTTTTCTTGTATACAAAATAAAGGATATATGGCACACTTTCTCATTCTCTCAACATATTGACCAATATTCAGATATTATGTACACAACAGTTCGGTCTATTCATTAACATAATTTTATTCATTTTGAAACACTTTTAAATAGTGAAATTATTTATTAAAACTTCTTGTTCTGACCTCATAAAAAAAAACCAACAAGAAAACAAAATAAAAACCTGCATATAAAATTTAAAATAATATTTATGTATATAATTTACAATAAATACAATAAACAACAACATAAATATACAAGTACATTGAACAAAAATAATGAAATACAAAAAACCTTCATATACACTCACTCGCATTTGCACACAGTATAAGGAAGGTTCTTATGCATTTTGCTCCATCAACTAGTACAATGACAGAAATAGCAAGTAATAGCAGTAGCAACAACCAAAACAAAAACCCACTTGTTGATGTTGTTTTGACATCAAAAACATGCACAACAAACAACCACATTAACAAAATATTGAGGCAATTTCTTTAACAAATACCCACACATGCCAATATCCTGACTAAATGCAATACGCAACCAACTCTTTTAAATATGTATGTGTCTGTACATTAACATACTAACGCCCATGGGGTTTCTGTTCACTTTTAGACACACGCACACATTCATAAACATAATACGTGAGCATGTCACTTTATAACACTCATCCATACATAGTACCTTCTGTGTTTAAATTTTAATATGCAAAACAAAAACAAGCAAAAATGCAGAATTCGGCTATACGGAATCTTTGATATGCTGTTTCAAGTGCAAGAATTTTATGAAATGCACTTTATATTGGATCTGTGAAAAAAATATCATAAAATCTACTTTAAATCAGTGAACTTTATACGAAGTCTATTGTAAATTGTGAACTAATAAATAAATACAAAAGTTGGTAATGTGGTTTATATCAGTGTTCGGAAATAAACAGTTCATTTTTTAGCGTTTGGCTCACACACCCAGGAACGATATCTATTTTTTTAGTGTTTGTGTAAACGAACACAACCCTTAATACCGTTCGTAACTATTATCAAGAAATATCCGAACATTATATAGTGTTCTGTTCTTCGTTAAAAAACAAAACAATTGTAGTGATACTGTAGACAAACATTATATTTGAATGTGCTATAATGTTTCTTTTTTTACACTGATAAAGAAATGAACAAACAAAAAATTTTAGCAACGACCGCAGCACGAACAGCTTGTATGTGCATTGTGTATATGTTTTGTTTGTGTAAAATTATTTTGCTGGCTTTTTGTTTTTTTTTTCGTATGTGTATTTTTTTTTTTTTGGAAAAATGTTTGGTTTTTTTTTGCCAGCCAAAAGGGACGAACATTAATGAGTCGAACCGAACACAATGAAGTTTGTGGTTTAAAAAAAAAACAGAACGGAATTTAATGTTCTCATCTTTTGTTGAGTTGGATACAAACAGTATTATTTTTGTGTTCGAAAGAATACAACAGGAAAACGTTATTTTTCAATGATTTTCTACGAAAACACTTTTAGCGTTTGTGTTTTCCACAAATTTATCGAAACGAACACTTAGGAGCGTAATTTAGTAGTTGTTTTCGAACACTGGTTTATACATATTAACATAAGAGCTTAGTCGTAATAATTTTATTATAATATTGTGATTCTTTAGCGTTTTAAACGTATTAAAGTGTTTTTCAGAAGTTAAGTATTGGGCCTACACAGAAAGAAAAGCACTCGGGATAAATCAAGTTTTTTATGACTACTTTAAGTACGAGTCGTACTCAAAAACTCAAGTAGGAATAACACTTAAACGTACTCAAAACAATCCTAAATGGGATTTCTTTCGAAAATCAATCCCGGAATTTCTTGAAATAAGTATAAAATTCTTAAATCTAGTAAAAAAAGAGATTAAACGTATATTAGTTTTATGTTTAACCCTCTGGCTTACGCATGTTTTGATTTTCTATACACATTGAAAAAAAGGTCTGGCCAGACTCATGTGTACCACGAAGGGTCAAAAAGAAAATTTGAACTCTTGCTTCTCATTTAGTTTATATTTTTGATTAAATATGTACATAAGATTCTTCAAGTAAAAACCATATCGGGGTGTTTTATCATTCTGTAAGGTGTAATTAATACGGGTAAGTAAATCAATCAAAACAACTTGTTCTTTCTAATTTTTTTTTTGGTGTTTTTCAAGCACGAATTCGGGATAAAATCAACTTTATAATGCTTGAACCAAGCGCATTTTGAGATTAATTCAATCTTAGTTGTCCTTAAATCAATCTCATTTTCGGATTATTTAAATTAAGTACAAAGTCGGATTAAAACAATTTTAAAATTCTTGAATCAAGCGCATTTTGAGATTGATTTAATCTTAGTTTTACTTAAATCAATCTCATTTTCGGATTATTTAAATTAAGTACAAAGTCGGATTAAAACAATTTTAAAATTCTTGAATCAAGCGCATTTTGAGATTGATTTAATCTTAGTTTTACTTAAATCAATCTCATTTTCGGATTATTTAAATTAAGTACAAAGTCGGATTAAAACAATTTTAAAATTCTTGAATCAAGCGCATTTTGAGATTGATTTAATCTTAGTTTTACTTAAATCAATCTCATTTTCGGATTATTTAAATTAAGTACAAAGTCGGATTAAAACAATTTTAAAATTCTTGAATCAAGCGCATTTTGAGATTGATTTAATCTTAGTTTTACTTAAATCAATCTCATTTTCGGATTATTTAAATTAAGTACAAAGTCGGATTAAAACAATTTTAAAATTCTTGAATCAAGCGCATTTTGAGATTGATTTAATCTTAGTTTTACTTAAATCAATCTCATTTTCGGATTATTTAAATTAAGTACAAAGTCGGATTAAAACAATTTTAAAATTCTTGAATCAAGCGCATTTTGAGATTGATTTAATCTTAGTTTTACTTAAATCAATCTCATTTTCCGATTATTTCAAGTACGAATTCGGGATTGAATCCATATTTTGAAGTATTTTGCGATTCAAAATCCGTAATTGCATCAATCTTTCTGTACTTGATTCAAGAAAATCCGTACCTTTAATACCGCTTCGGACTGATTTGAGTACGGATGGGTTGATTTTTCTTTTGAGTGTAGATTAATTATTCAAAAATCAAATCAGCAAAATTGTGTTGAGCGTTACGGTTAAAAAAAATCACCAAAGCTTGCCATAAAATATATATATAATATAATAATATAATAATAATATAATAATATAACATAATTTTTTTACTGTTTTCCGAGTCTGGGATTTATATGATGACAGACAGACGAAGTTTGTTGGTAAGGTGGCGAGGACTTTTTTCCTCTCTTGCCAAAAACTTCGTCTGTCTGCCATTCACTTGCCACATTGTAAAAGGGGACTTAGGGGATCAGGCACAAACCACCAAGCCGCTTTGATATGGGAACAGGTAATGGTAGACTTAGGAAAAACAAGATGTGGGATCTAAGGACAAAGGAGGTATAAGGAAACAGTCCAGTCGTTACAACTGTCCCTTTCTCGATTAAGAAAAAAGCGTCTGTTTAAGCATCTGAAAGCCGCGATACTTAACAAAAAGATGAAAATATCGTTTTAAAGGAAGAGGGGGAGAGAGGTTAAGTTCTTGTTCTTTGCAATTCTCTTACGGTATAAAAATGTGTATAAAAAAGGTATAAAAAAGAGGCAGTAGCTTCTCTTACCTCGCAGCAAGTTAGAAAGGCAAAAACTAAGAATTCAAATGTCCGAGAACAACTAAGCTCAATGTATCCGGTTCGGGATTTTTAAATTTCCAGGGCCCCTATTCTTTCAGCGGCGGTGATGTAAAAACGAACACTACTGCCAGCTGAGCTAGTCAAGTGGCAATATAATGCTGGGCTAACTCGCAAGCGCCTGGCGTAGCAGCAGAAAAAGGCTGAATGCGGCAGGGCAATTTATTAATATTAATATTATCTAATATTTCTTTGTGTTACATACGGAATGACCAACTTAATATATACCCTGATTTTCCACTTCTCTTGGTAAAGGGGTGTAAAAAAGCTGGTTTGCATGTACATATATATAAGCTTTTCTATGTATGTGTGAATTTTGTAACAGCAAAATGTGACGTTCTGTTATTAATAAATAAAACGGAAAATTGTGCAATACAAAAAAAGAAGATCTTGTTATTTTATGCACTTTAAGGAAGTGTGCGGGTTTGTTATTGTAAATTTTTGTAGTTGTTGCATTTTTGTTTTTCGTTTATTTATTGAACCAATTTAATATGTTTTAGAAAGAATTATTTTTTAAATTATGTTAAAAATCCTTTTAAAATAAGTGAATTTTTAAAGATTCCTAAGTGGAATTTAGCAGGGTAAAATATAATATTAGTAGCGACCGGGTTCTAATAGTCCATCATTAAACATGTATGAACCAGCTAAATATGTCACGTGAGACGTAAATGGGAGCTCTGATTTATTGTACGTTCTCCGACGACAAAAAAAAAATGTATGTGAATAAGAATGCTGCTGAGAATTTTTTTCAAAAAAGAAACATTTTTGGAAGAGTTTCTTATGAACTTTAATTTTGAGCTTTAAAAAAACTATATAGTAACAATTTACATGGAATTAAAAGTTTATCAAAATGGCAAAAGTTTTAGATAAAGCGCGCATTAATGTTAAAAGTATAAAAAAAGAATCCGATTGAAACCCCTTTTAGGACATTTTTTAAAAGTTAACAATGAATTTTAAAACTTTTATATATATATATAGAGTTAAACAAGACCAATAATATAGAGTTAAGCAAAAAATAAACACTATTTTTGATTTACTTTAAACTTTATTAAAAAAGGTTTAAACTCTAAAAAGGTTAATTCTCGCAACGTGGTGTTCGTAATTCTCCCAAACCAACAGACAAAAAGAAAGAGAGTTGCCAGATCGTTTTTATACGATCCTGTCATTAAGTATGACTCTTTGTTAAGAGGTCATAGATTGCTGCGCAAATAGAGTAAATTAGATTGAAAAGGGGGGATGATCCATCTCCCATACCCACTTGGGTATACACCTATACCAACTTGGCATGTTATGCGCTCTAAATAAAGAGTTTCACCCATTTATAAGACTAAACAAGATTCAATACTACCTTAAGAACATACGTTGTTGCCTTTATTCACGTTAAGAAAACACATTTTTCGAAATGGCCACCTCCAACAAATTTATTATTAAACCAAAATGTTTTAACACATTGCGGTTGCTGTAACCATAATATTGTCCCCGCCAAACCTGTTGTATTTAAATTAGTCGTCTATCAAGTAGCCACAATCACATCATGGCTGCATCCGTACATGTTGAGATTAACAATAATAAATTAATAAGGTATGTGAAGAAAAATTATCGTTTTCAAATCGATAGCTTTTAGCAGGTGTGATGAAATTCGACCGATTATAAAATCCACTTCTTAAATAAAATCTTAACTTTTTGTTCAAAATACAGTTCAATTAACATATATCGGGTGATTTCTTAGCTGTTATCTTTTTGGCAACACTGGTTTAAACAGCTGACGCACGTGTCGTGTTTTGTTTCACTGTCAAACATCTTCAGTTTGGTCTATAATTTAACTATGAGTCGTCTTACAAACGAAGAATGCTAGCAAATTATTGAATTTTATTATCAAAATGCGATCCATTTTTTTATCGAAAAATTGTGTTCAGCGACGAAGCTAATTTTTGGCTCAATGGGTGCGTTAATAAGGAAAATTGTCGATTTTGGAGTGAAGATCTGCCAAAAGCATTGCAAGAGCTACCAATGCATCCAGAAAAAGTCACAGTTTGGTGCGGTTTATGGACTGGTGGCATCATTGGACCGTACTTCTTCAAAGATGATGCGAATCGTAACGTAACTGTGAATGGTGAGCGCTACCGTGAGATGATATCCAACTTTTTTTTGCCCAAAATGCAAGAGCTTGACTTTCATGACATGTGGTTTCAACAAGACGGTGCCACATGCCACACAGCACGCTTAACAATGAACTTATTGAGAGGCGAGTTCGGTGAACATTTTATTTCACGTTCGGGATTTAACGCCTTTAGACTATTTTTTGTCTATACACACATGCCCGCTTCAATTGCCGCATTGGAAGACAACATTAAGGCATTGATTCATGAGATACCGGCCGAAATGTTGGAAAGAGTATGTCAAAATTGGACTAAGCGGATGGACCATTTGAGGCGCAGTCACGGTCAACATTTGCATGAAATAATCTTCAAACATTAAATTATATGGACCGTACTATCGATTCAAATAAAGATTTCATGCATTTTTCTGAATTTTATGTGTTTTTTTAAAAAAAACTTTCCCATTATAATATAAAAATTAAAAGAATATAGACAGGCAATAAGAGGAAAATGTATTAGAAATCAATTTTTAAAGATACTGAAAACGACATTTTCAATTTCAAATCGTTTTGTTTTCATAATCGTTTTCCATCACATACCCGAATAGCATAAAATAAGGGATTCAAAACTTAAGGTATCATTTTAATTTTAATAAAAAAAGTGTTTTTTTTATATATTAAAAAAATTTTAAATTCAGTTAATTACAACTTTGTTCCGGTTAAAAACAAACAAAAATTATGTGGGCCAAGTGACCCCCCCCCCCCTACTATCTCTGTAAGCTCCCAATCTTTTACCAAAATGCTCAATTACTTTTTTCAATTAACTTTTGTCAATGGTTGGTTCTGATCCATAATGTTGTTTTAAAGCTTTTGAACAGTTTTTTTTTTATTTCAAAAAACCCTACAAAAAAAATCTAATTTTGATGGCCAATTCAATCCTCCTATACGAGGAGGATTTTTCTTTAAATAGATTCATTGTTTCTCTTGCTGTTTGGCAAAAGGTACCATCCTGTTGAAACCAGATATTCTCTGCGTATAAATCATCAACTTTAAACAACAAAAAGCTTCGGAACATTTCCCTGTAGCGATTTCCACTGACCGATGATATCTTAAATTCGGACACCCTAGTAAAATTGCATTTCAACGATAACATGTGGCTCTTAAAATAAGAAACATGTAATTGTTTGTTTATAGTCATACATTTTTTAGTGGTAAGCAAATAATTATTATTTTTAACCCTTACATGTTCCAAGACAACCATAATATGGTTGTGGATCCTTGATAGAGGACTAGTGTAACCATAACATGGCCATAATAGGAAACGAAAAAATGTTTATTAAAAATAGAAAATGTGTGTTTTCTGTATGTTTATTCTATCAAGGAGTTCCATTTCTTTCCACTTTCCTTGCCCCTTTCTTAAATTTGTCGCCTAATACGATTAAATGCAGGACTTTCTCTTAAGTCTTGTTACAGTGTCTAGTTCTATAGCTAGATAATCCTAACCGAGCTGAATGAGTCCGTAGTTTTGCGTTACCTATGAATACATTAAATAGTACTTTTAGTGTTGGCCTCTTTAATACTGTAATATCTTTTGTACTGTCAGTATTGGGGTTTTCCTATAGGACTTTGTTTTCCTGCCGGCTGTGTAAAGTAATTAATGCTTTAGTGATGATACTTTTTTCAAAGTAAGCGATATTGTCCTTTTCACTTGAAATCTAAATAAGGTTTTTATTCTTATATACTTTTTCTAAGAAACTATTAACCTTCGTGTTGTATACATGAATTTATAAATGTCCTTTTCGACATTAGCAATAAGAACGAAGAGAGCTGGATTTTAAGTTCAAATTTCTACATGTTCCTTCAGGGCTTCTTAGGTCACAAGTCAAAAACGAAAGAGGCATAAGCTTGCAACGAGGTAAAAAATTTCAAGCATAGTTATGGTAATTTTTTTTCTTATTTCATAAAAATCTTAAAATCAAACAACTACTATCCTTTGCTTTTAACTAAAACTCTCTAGTCTGTATTAAATATTTAAATTAAAATAAAAAATTTTAAAATTTAATACATATTGTTATTAGCAACTAATGAAGTTTAATGAATATATTTAATAATGACATTAACGACCCACTTACACTTGAATAATCCACAGCACTAACAGGAATATGGTTAAAATACCAAAGTACTCAAAATGTATATTCAGTGCAACCGCATATAATGCAACAACGACAGCAGCGAACAAGTACACATACGTACATAAATAATAACTTGCATTTGTTAGCAGATTAAAAGTACAGTACAATCCATCTATAAATATTAAGGAAGTTTAGCAAAAAGTTTATAAATAAAACTATCTGGCAAACCGGTTAGTCCAAAGCGATGAATTTAGAAAATATTACGTTTTAGAAAACTATTTTTGTATTCCTTTATCAGCAATTACGTATGTTTCTTTTGTTAAAAGATCATAAACCATACAATTCCGAATATTAATTAGGCATTTTTACGTGTATAACAAATAAAGGATATATGAGGAGCTACCACATTTATTTACATAAATTTAAAAAGATTTTACCGACTCAGAGGTGACATTTTGATACATTCATATGTTAAACCGAAACCTTAGACATTGTTCTCTAAACTGGAAAAGTTGTTTATGTTCATGACGCACTTTTCTTTATAAAAGTAAACATAAATTGTGTGGACTTAAACTTTTTTATACAACTTGACCATGTTTTTCATGTTTCAAAGAAGGTACACTTGGAGAGTGTTCCTATTAAAAGGCTTTGTTTAATATTAAATCAACAAAATATAGCCCAGGGGTCTGATTCTGGCAGTCGTGATATAGTACTTTATTGATTCGAAAGCAATTTAATATCTAATTACTTCAGTCAATACTGAACGAATCGGAATTATTTTTTTTTGTGTTGAAAAGCATTAATTTAAGTTTTACAATACTGAAAAAATAATTTCGATTCTTTCATAAAATAAAATAGCTTTCGAATCGAGAAAGTACTCTATCACGACTGCCAGAATTAGGCCCCATCTATATATATAAAATAGGATGTATGTATGTGTGTATGTACCGTATGGACTCCAAAACGGCTGGGCCGATTTTGATGAAATTTTCAGAGAATCTTCAGAATATTCAGGCGGGTGACACTGTGAAGTCTGATTTTTGATTTTCGGTCTGCGGGCGAAGGGGCGTGGCAAAATCCAATTTTCATATTGCACCACCAATGACATCTATATAATTTGGACAATTTTTTCTTTAAAATGATCGCCATGGTCCAACTTAGATTTAAACGAAAAGAAAATTTTGCACCGCCCACTTTTACGCCCACTTTTTTCGAATTATCTAAAATAAGAAAACGGCTCCATCGATTTGACAAATGTTTCTTTCAAATGTTCGTATTAATCCATTTTAAGTTTTCATCGAAAGCAAAATTTACCACGCCTACTTTTACGCCCACTTTTTCTATTAAGCGCATAACTTGAGAACGGCTTGACCGATTTGGACGATTTTTTCTTTAAAACGATTGCCATGGTCCAACTTAGTTTTATGGAAAGAAAATTTTGCCCCGCCCACTTTTTTCGATTTACCTAAAATCAAAAAACGGCTCCATCGGTTTGACTAATTTTTCTTTTAAATGTTTGTTTAATCCATTTTACATTTTCATCGAAAGAAAAATGTACCACGCCTACTTTTACGCCCACAACTTTATGATAGGTATTCCATGGATTTTTAATTAAAGGCCGTAAATTTCGTTTAAAGCTCAATTTAAATCGTCTGGTAATACAACACTAATGTTTGCTTAGGGCCAGCAACGCGGTCCGGGACAGCCAGTTCATATATAAAAAATCAGAAATAAATTTAAAAACTCTAAATTTATCTAACCGATTTTCGTTTGTGCTGCATTGTTTTCTGGCCTCTACGTACATATATATAAGAAAATTCTTTTTTGTTGATTTATTTCCTGAAAAAATATTATTTAGTTGCTTCTACTTACATTCAAAATAAAGGATACATGGAAAGCATCAATACTTTAAGGCCAACTTGAATGAAATTAAGAAAATATATGTCCAAAGTCCTAACAAATACATTCAAATTTACAAAACCAATTAAATTTACAAATTTGTACTACATTGTTCTAAGGAAAGAACTTATTATTGATTTGCTTAGAAAATTCTAAATCGGGCTTATTAAGGTCATGTATTCTATGCAAATAAAAGATTATTTCATAATTTTCTTTCCGACGTTTCGTTGGAGATTCCCAACATCATCAGGGATATTTTATTAGACATATAATCTTCCGTCAATATTTCTGCATTTCGAATATTTAACACACATTCTGTTTTACATAAACACAACATAAAACATAAATTTAATTAAACAAAACAATTGCAAAAATATAAATAAAAATAAAAAATATCACAGTATAATTAAATTGTATTAAATTAAGTATCACAGAAGCAGAACTAAACTAAAAAATTTATTATTCTTTAAAAAAATCCATAAAAATCCTGCAATCGATAAAACCTCCCTTTTGTTAAATAAGTAATAATACAAGTATTTTAGCTATATTCTGATTGTGTTTACCAAATAATTTGAGCAGAAAATAATTATCCTTTCCAATATCCTGTTATTTAATTTAAATAAATATATGCAAAAGTTTATGTAAAATAGCATAAAATTTGTTAAATAGTTTGCAGAAAATCGTAAGTTTTTCGAGGAAACTCATTTCTGTTGTTGATACAATTTTTTTTTTTATAAAAAAAAAGGATAAATGAAGGGAGGGAGGGCTTCTTTACTTTATTGTAAAAATAAAACTTCATTTCACCAAAAAACAAACAAACTCAATGGTTCGTTTATATAAATAGTTTTACTTAATTATGAAAATGAAAAATTTCATTTTTAAGAGAGAAGGTAAAATAGTAGAGTCGGTCTAGCTGACCAGTTAATACCCTACACAAAGACACATTTTCCAGATTTTCCATATTTGTGACCCATGTTAAGATTTATATAAAAGTTCCTTATGACGAATATTATTTATGTATCAACTTCTAAATATGCTCGTTTTAAAGCGATTTTGGGTGTTTATGGGACTAATGGACTACCAGTACAATATTTTGCCGTGACATATATATTTTAGATTCTTATTCCCGAAATTCTTTTAACCCTTTGGAACCGAGATAAATCGATTGTGCGGGTGGGTTTCGGGCTCAATATTTTAGCTTCTTCAACGTCAATACATCGACTGCGATGGTTCTTGTTTATGTTTTTTCTTAAATTATTTCAATGTTTGCTTAAACGTTACTTGAATTATTGCGAAATTCTTGCGTCACATTTCACTTTTGCCAAAATGAGCCGCATATATTAAGTTGTGTTTTAAATTAGAAAATTGAAAATTAGAAAAGTGGGCATGTTTTAACTAAAAAAATTATAAATTTTAATGTTTCAAACCAAATGAAGTCATTTGATGCAATAAAAACGCGTTTTAGCTAAACAATTTAACGAGATGCATAAATTGTGCGTGTCCTGAAAATCCTTGAAGGATATAAAAATAGTAGAGCCTTAACATTGATTTTATTTTCATACGATAAAGAGATAATTTATTCCAAAAATTATGAAAAAATTCCCAGTCGTTTTGCATCAGGTCTGAAAGGGATAAGACACATAAGGCCATTACAATGATATCGACAGCAATTCTGCGTCCAGTCGTCCTGACTTCTTTCTCTGTTTTCTCCATATGTGCGCTTTGTCGTTGGAGGTTCCCGTCTAAAGCAGTTCTGGTGATATCGCCGTGACATAGAAACTATTATAAAAGTTGCCATTGCCAAATTTTATATCAATACAAATATGTTTAAGAAAGTTATGACACTTAAAAATATTTTGGTATTATTGCGGCTTTGGTCAAATAAAACAGAACAACATATTAAGTGACTAGACCAGACCAACAGCAGGGATTATTTCCTGTCTAAGTCCACTTTAATAGATTGCTGGTATTCTCAATTTACACTTAAGAGATTTTTTGATATAAACAACATTTTTATACCCTTCACCAAAACTAGTGGTGAATGAGGGTGTACTAAGTTTGTCATTCCGTGTGAATCTTTTTGATTATTCATCTCAGACCGCATAAAAAATATATGTATGTTGTGGCTCCTTGAGTAATTCTAAGTCGATTCAGCCATGTCCGTCTGTCTGTCCGGCTGTGTGTCTGTTGAAAACAAGCTCAAATTCAAAAACTCAAAGGAAACGAACAAACTTGGTGTCAAATTGCTTGTAGCAGTTTGGGATTAAAATCTAGCAAATTTTAAATCAAAATGTAGAACCACCACCCTAAAAAATTGATAATTTTGTTACAAAAACTAATAATAATGGAATAACGCACGGAATGATATGAGATTTTGCACATTCGTTTTATTCGACTAGAAATCACACAGTTAAATTTCGTGAAGATCGATCCATAATTTCCTATTGGCCCCCTACTCTCGGAAATTAATTAAGTACGCCTAAAACCGTAGCTGATATCGATATTGCGGTACAATTTGTTCCATCTTTGCTTTTAATGGCCAGAAAAATGTCATTCAATTTTGTGATATACGGATCATAATTTACCTTAGATCGCATATTTAGTAGCCTTCTGAAATTGACGGTAAACGCTAAAACTAATTTCACCGCTGTATTTAAATTTATGTTTTTTAATACCAGAAATCACTCTTCAGAATTTTGGGATGATTGGTTCACAACTCCAATATAAATCCGCCTCCTGAAAATCATTTAAGTTCGGCTTAAACTGTTAAGAATCATTATATTTTACTCAAGCTAGTTAAAATTGCTAGAAAAAAAGCATTAAACTTTCTAATTGTCGGTCAATAATTTAATAAAGGCCTAAACCGCAACCAATTTTATTGCTGACGTCTGTTTTATAAAGATAAATTAAAAATAAATAGATATAGATCCCACTACTGAAATATTCGAACTGTCGTTGGAGGGTATCAAAGATTCGTTACAGCCGATTATAGCACTCTAACTTGTTTGAAGTTAAGTTGTTGATATGAGTAAACGTTTAATTCATCTGATTAAATTTAAAATTAAAACTAATTTCAAAGTTTTTCTTGGGATTCAAAAATTTAATTAACAAGGTTTCGTTTAAATGTGCTACATTCCCATTTCATACTATTGATAAACTGAAATTTATTGTTGGAGGGATAAGCTATTCCTATGCGCATTTCACTGGTTGCTTAGGCCAGATCGTCAGGAAACTTCATCCAAAGATTTTAGAAAAACTAAAGATATTACACATATAAAACAGTTAAGCGAATAAGAACTATAAGCCACAGTTTTACTTGTAACAATATCAAAGCTTAAACAAAAACAACAACAATAAACAGTGAGTTTATCTTTTCTTACAGTCCCGGCTACAATTGGTTGATTTTTTGTCAACTCTAAATGTAGTTGTAAGTGGGAAAAGAAAAAACAAAAATAAAAACAAATTACTTTATTTTATTTTGCCAGTTCAGTTTTATTTACACTGCCACATGCATATTAGTTATCAAAGTTTTTCTTGGGATTCAAAAATTTAATTAACAAGGTTTCGTTTAAATGTGCTACATTCCCATTTCATACTATTGATAAACTGAAATTTATTGTTGGAGGGATAAGCTATTCCTATGCGCATTTCACTGGTTGCTTAGGCCAGATCGTCAGGAAACTTCATCCAAAGATTTTAGAAAAACTAAAGATATTACACATATAAAACAGTTAAGCGAATAAGAACTATAAGCCACAGTTTTACTTGTAACAATATCAAAGCTTAAACAAAAACAACAACAATAAACAGTGAGTTTATCTTTTCTTACAGTCCCGGCTACAATTGGTTGATTTTTTGTCAACTCTAAATGTAGTTGTAAGTGGGAAAAGAAAAAACAAAAATAAAAACAAATTACTTTATTTTATTTTGCCAGTTCAGTTTTATTTACACTGCCACATGCATATTAGTTATCAAAGTTTTTCTTGGGATTCAAAAATTTAATTAACAAGGTTTCGTTTAAATGTGCTACATTCCCATTTCATACTATTGATAAACTGAAATTTATTGTTGGAGGGATAAGCTATTCCTATGCGCATTTCACTGGTTGCTTAGGCCAGATCGTCAGGAAACTTCATCCAAAGATTTTAGAAAAACTAAAGATATTACACATATAAAACAGTTAAGCGAATAAGAACTATAAGCCACAGTTTTACTTGTAACAATATCAAAGCTTAAACAAAAACAACAACAATAAACAGTGAGTTTATCTTTTCTTACAGTCCCGGCTACAATTGGTTGATTTTTTGTCAACTCTAAATGTAGTTGTAAGTGGGAAAAGAAAAAACAAAAATAAAAACAAATTACTTTATTTTATTTTGCCAGTTCAGTTTTATTTACACTGCCACATGCATATTAGTTATCAAAGTTTTTCTTGGGATTCAAAAATTTAATTAACAAGGTTTCGTTTAAATGTGCTACATTCCCATTTCATACTATTGATAAACTGAAATTTATTGTTGGAGGGATAAGCTATTCCTATGCGCATTTCACTGGTTGCTTAGGCCAGATCGTCAGGAAACTTCATCCAAAGATTTTAGAAAAACTAAAGATATTACACATATAAAACAGTTAAGCGAATAAGAACTATAAGCCACAGTTTTACTTGTAACAATATCAAAGCTTAAACAAAATTTTATTTTTTTGATTACTGGTTAAATTTAAAACTCAAACTTAAAATTTAAAACAAAAACAAAAAGTCTATGGAATATAAAGATTTTAACCGTCGCCTTACCAAAGATGTTTACCAGCACCATTGTTGCCAAAACTTGGTGGCCAAAAATGGCTAAATTTACTAGAAACAATGGCTAAAAATTGGCTTAAAAATGGCTAAAAACTTTTTTAATAAAAACACATTAAAATTCAATAATAAAACAAAAATAATTCATTAAAAATTTGTTACAATGAAATTGTAAATTGAGATCGATTTATTTTTTAAAAAACTTTTTTGCTATCTTATCACGACTTATCCCGACGTTTTGTCAAAGTGCCCCAGAAATATTTTAGCATTTAAAAAATTATATCATCGATAAATTCGATGTCGTTTTTGTACATCTCATAGGAGTAACTAATGCCTATTAGTTTTAAATATTTTGAAGGTAAATCATAATCATAAAAACATCAATTCAAGTTTTTGAGTCTAAATCTACAATAAAAAAATGCTAAAAATATTATCCTTATTGATAAACCCGAATTTACGGTTGCTAAAAAAAAACCTATTTCTTAAATTACTTTTAACGATGTTGTCTCGGCAAAATACCCTCTCTACTTCAGCAATAGACCATTGAAGTGAGAGCAACTTTATAGTAAATTCCGAAATTTCTTAAAAAAAATTTTGCTGCAGCCTGCATCTCTATATTGAAATACTTGCGACCAGAGACAAACAGTGTTGTTTTTTCTAAATAGTTTATATAGTTTCCTATATGAAGGCTTTCAAGGTCATTAATTTAATGTAAATAAAAGATTATTTATTTCATTCTCAATAAAATCCGACGTTTCGTTGGTATTCTTTCCAACTTCTTCAGTTTTTATTAAAATCTGGCAACATTGTAAAAATACAAAGTAAAAAGTAGTCAATAATAACAATAATTATAATCTTAATTTTTGACAAATTGACTTACAATAATCTTTTTCGTAAGTTTACATCATTTCACAACACAAAACTTAAAGTATTAAAATAGATGTATGTAAATATAAAAATTATCACAGAAAATTTGTCCTTTTTTGATCACAGTTGTTATTATTACTAAAGTATTGCAATGGTGTAGTTTGCATTTGTATTGTCTTTGTCTTCTTTTGTGTTTATTGCACTTGTCGATTTTTGTTGTATTCTTAAGCTCTCCAACGTGTATCTTTTATTTTCCCTTTTCTCTTTATCTAAAATTCTCACTTTTCAAAGTTTGGCTTGTGTCCGTTTTCAATGCAGTGTTGTGCAAGTGCAGTTGATTGTTTTCCTCTTTTTATATCAGCTTTATGTTCGTCTATTCTCACGCCTAAATTTCTCTTTGTTGTACCAATGTAGATTTTTCCACACTCCTCATTATCACCGCCGTCACATTCAATTTGATAAACAACATCACTTTGATCCCTACACTCAATCTTTGTTTTTGTTTGTGTAAATAAATTATGTATTGTCTTGTTTGATTTATGCGCGAATATTATTTGTTGGTCCTTTATTATCTCTCTCAGTTTGTTGTTCTTAGTTAATCTTGGAATAAGCGATAGACTATAGTATTTGGCGTTGCCAGATGTGTCATTTCTGTTTTTTCCCCTGATGAAATATTATTTTTGACTATAGTCAGTAATGAATTGATCAACCCCTTTGGAAAGTTGTTTTTCATTAAAATATCCTTTATTCTTGTCATACTCTTTAATTGAAATTTTACGTTGCTTATTTTTATAACTTTGTCAATTAGATTCATTGCTGTTTTTATCTTCTGTTTCATGGGTTCTGTTGAGTGGAAATTCATCAAGCGTCCAGAAGCAATTGGTTTCATATACCAATCTGTTATTATTTTGCCATTTTGTCGCAATATCTTCATATCCAGATATGGTATTGCATTGTCCTTCTCCCTCTCTAGAGTAAATTTCAGTTTGCTATGATATGAGTTAAATGTTTTCAATATTATGTCTTCGTCTTTATATTTTATTATGGCAAACAAATCATCCACATACTTTGGGATTAGTCTTATTCGTATATTGTTCATTTGTAGTTCTTCGATACATTGTTCCATTAAGTGGTCCAATATAATGTCGGCTACAGTCGGTGATAATGGGTTGCCCATTGGCATCTCGTATGTCTGTTGGTATAATTTGCCATCATGCATAAAATAATTATTATCATTTAAGCAGAATTTAAGTATTTATAGAAATTGTGTCCTTGGTATTTTAGTGTGATTTTGTAGCACATTCCATTTTGTCATGATATTACTTATCGCTAGGTGTATAGGTATGTTTGTAAATAACGATATCACGTCCAATGATACAAGAATCTCATCTTCGTCCAATGTAAGTATATCCAGTTTTGTCTTTAGTTCTAACGAGTTTTTTATGTTAAATTTGTCGAGTATAATGTTTTTTAATATATTCCCAATATATTTTGATAACCCATAGCAGGGTACTCCTACCGATGATGATATTGGACGAAGTGGGTTACTAGGTTTATGGATTTTCGGAAGTCCATACAGTCGGGGCGCCGTTGCGGCATTTGATGTCAATATTTTCTTATCATATCCACTTATATATTCTTTTTTATATAAGTCTTTAATAATTTTGTTGTTTGTCCTTTGTAATTTTTGGGTTGGATCAATCAATTTTTTGTTGATCCATTTTATAAGTTAAGGATTGGAATACTGTTCCTTATTTGATACATGTTTCATCATCTTTTATATCGATTTTCAACATTCGTAAACTAAATTTTGTGATTTAAATAAAATGCGTTTTAATTGCTAAAAATGTTTATTTTACTTTTAACAAGTTTATAAATTGTAATAAGTACTTAAAAATAACTATTTTCCAAAAAAAAGGCAAACAAATTTTTATGGCTAAACAAGTTAAAAAATGGCTAATGGCTAAACTAATTTTTTTTATGGACGACGAATATTTCGCCCGAAATTAGGCAGTTGTATATCATTTCTTTAGATCGATGTTGATCAAAATAACAGCAAATCATTAGAAATTTCTTTGTGTATAAAAATAAAAATAAATTTTTTACAATTTTTACTGTTTTGGAGTTATTCAGAAGTTATTGGAGATCCATTTTTTTCATGCGAAAATAGTACTATTTTTTATTTTCAAAAATTAAGAAAAAATAATAGAAAGCCAGGTATATTGCGAATAAATCAAGCCATATATCATGGATATCGGTGGATAATTGTTAATTCTATATTATTAATTCTATGGGCGGTTCTGCTAAAACCTTTCATCATAACTTAAGAACTATTTGTTTCATTTGGATAAAATAGACAGCAGCTGATTTGGAAAAAAATTTCTTTAAGTCGTCTTAGCAATACTTTCTTATATTATTAACAGCTTCCGATAGATTAAGAATTTAGTGGCGGTAAAATTTTTTTTTAAAGGATCATAATCATATTTTTGTTTTTTTAATAAGAAAATAATTTTTTTTAATTTTTGTATTGAAGAATAGATAGAGGACAGGTCTTAAGATTATGCTACCGAAAGCAACAAAAATAATTATTACATATAAAAGGTCTTCAAACATTTGAATTTGGCAAGGTTAATTGTATACTGTAGAAGAGAAAGTTCCAAGTTAGAGTCATTAGTTTTTTCGAATCGCTTTAAATTCTCGTCGAAGTGTCGTGAAATGTTAAGAACACACTTAACTAAAAAGTTGCTAATTTAATTTATAATTGCCATATCTGATCTTATATCCTTTCTTGATTATTATATGAAATTAATTTAATTGTTAAATATAAAAAAAGTTCGCAATATTTTCCAAATTTGATATTTTATTTTCTCTTTAAGCAACCACTTTAATTTCTCCATCTCTCCTTTCAATTAATCCCTATTCTACGAACAGAATTTTATCAAATATTTAACTTGCCATCTAAGCCAGCATTCGAAGAAAAACCCACGTTGCAAAAGGTAAAAGCGATTAAAGTGTATTTTGTCAGCACTTTCTCCAAAGTCTAATGACACTTCACTTCGTTCGTTAGTCAGACACACACTATCGATTTGTCAAAACAACAACAGCAACAGTAACAACAAAAACAACAACAACAACAACCATGGCAACCGTGAGTGAAAACATAATTAACACGAAAACACTGTAACTGATAACTGAAGGTAACATCAAAATGTTGAGGGGTTTGTTGATAAGCCACCACCTCCAGCAAGTACAACAAGTGTTGAAGCCAAAAAGGGGTTGGAATTTTATGAAATTTATGAACTACAAAGTACAACAGATTTAACAAGACCCTTTTACAACTCTTTCACATGGTTTTTATTTGACATTCACAAAACACGATGGGGAACATTCCGATAGATTAATGAAGAAAGCACATGCAATTAGTAAATATTAAAAATTTAACAAAATAA
Organism: Pollenia griseotomentosa; assembly: GCA_963931875.1. NCBI lineage: Eukaryota > Metazoa > Arthropoda > Insecta > Diptera > Polleniidae > Pollenia > Pollenia griseotomentosa. The sequence goes on from OZ007560.1 coordinate 223,764,755, forward strand.
AATTGTAAGTAGTAAGCTTGAGAAGTCAGTTTAAAATATAAGGACTACTATTTATTAGGGTATTCATTTAAACGACCTTTTGCTTTAATCGGTTAATCGCTCGATTAATTAACCGAAGTTTTGGTTTAATCGGTCAATAATCGGTTAATTTTGTTTTTGATCGGTTAACCGATTAATAAAGTTTTTTTCATAAATTAAGTAATTTCAATATATAGAAATGCATTAATTATTTATTATTTGGAGTTTATTAGTAAAAAAAACAATAACATACCAAACATTAAAATTTTTGAACTAAAACGAGCAAACAAAAAAACAATTCATAAATATGTAATATGCATTTTTCAATTAAAACATAATTGGTGGATTCACAAGGTGTGCTATCAAGTCATATCGTCATAATGTCCTTAACAATATTTTACAATTGCTTAAAATAAATATGGTTGTGTTTCAAACAAAATAAAAATTTTAACGCTGTGCTCACTGATTCGTCATAACTGCACAGTAGAAATATAAATTATAAGCGGTAGCCCACAACAGTCATATCGTCGGCTTAATATGCAAACCTGCTAACTTCCTTCAAACACATTTTACAGAAGAGACAAAAAACTTTTTATTTTTTCTATTTGCAGCTTGAAAAATAAAAAGAAAATTAAAAGTACAATAAGTTTTACACACTTCAAGACTTAAATAGAAGAAAAACTACATGCTGGTCGACGAGGCGTTTCTTTCTCTACCACACGGCATCAAAATCTCAATTTACATAAAGTGAATTTATCCGGTTTGCATATTAATCCTACATATATATTTCTAGTTATTATTTACAACTTTATGACTACCTTGTGAATCCCCCAAATATGTATTTATAAAAAAATAGACTGAGATAATTTTATTATTTATTTCAATAGTTAAAGGAGATCTTATATAAAAAAATCGTTTAAAAAAGTAATTTGGTTTAAATGTTTAGGAGTTAAGCGATTCTTTTGTTTTGTTTTGACACAACTTGACTTAGAAAAAATTCTTTCACTTATCGTAGATGAATATCTAATTTCTCAGTCCTTTTTAATGATTTCTCTAAACATATAAAATATTCCATTATGCCCTTAGAGTCCTGTTTGAATTTTTAACACTTCTAATTGTCTCGGTTAATTTTGTTAAAAGAATGTTATGAGAAGAACCAAACGTTTAACCCATTTTTCGCCACATTCCTGTTGATTGAACATTGAAATCGGTCGGCGGAAAATGGGTTAAAATGAAGATCACTGAACACCTTTGCTTGTAAGAAAAAAAAAATTTTCTTATCTTATCTTAATGGAATTATACTTGAAAAAGTGGACAGCATAAATGATCTGGGCTTTTTGTTGGATCATAGGCTAAATTTCCGTAATCATAGCGCTTTAACTGTTAATAAGGCTAACGGTGTTCTTGGTTTTATGAAACGGTGGTCTAGAGAATTTTCTGACCCCTATGTCACGAAACAACTTTATACATCTTTGGTTCGGCCAATTCTTGAATATGGATCAATTGTATGGGATCCTTACTATTCCATTTATATAAATAGTATTGAATCCGTACAAAAGCAATTTTTGATTTTTTGTTTACGTGGTCTTGGTTGGAATTCGTATGTTTTGCCATCGTATGTAAATAGACTTGCTCTTATTAAGCTGCCAACCTTAAAAAGCCGCCGTGTTATGCTGAGTATATCTTTTCTACTTGGATTAATTCATGGTGAAGTTGATTCTACGTTCCTGCTTGGTAAAATTAACTTTTGGGTTCCAAATAGGCCTACTCGTAACTTTCAACTCATCAGTCCTAACTACTACAGATCTGATTATGCTAATAATGACTCCTTTCGTCGCATTTGTGAAAATTTTAATAAATTGTATCATATTATAGATCTTTCTGAAAGCAATGATATTTTAAAAAGAAAACTAATTTTGTATTTAAATAGTTAATGTATTCACACCTGTATTATATTCTTTGGTCTGTAAGGATTTATAATCTATAGACCAAATAAAATAAATAAAAAAAAAAAAAAAAAAAAAAAAAAAAAAAAACACATACCTTTTGTATATGAGACGAAACAAATAATTAAAAATACAAAAAAATATGTTATAATACTACAAAAAATTAAAAATCTTATTACATCGGTTAATCGACTGAAATTAACCGGTTTAATCGTTAATCGAAAAAAACCAATTTGAAATTAACTGATCAGTTAATCGGAAAGTAATTAATCGGTTAACCGATTGACGGTTAACCGAATGAATACCCTACTATTTATATATAATATGACATCGATTGACATTTTTTTTTAATTATTGCGCATGTTCTAGAAATCGAAATGAGGTAGAATTGAAATCAAACGAGATTTTGATTTCAATTATGTATTTAAAAAATTCATAGTCTTTCCTGTTCCTTAGAATTTTTCTGTCAAAGCTAATTGAGGAGGTTCTTAAGAAAACTAGATTACTCTATTTTCGACAGAAATAATTTAAATTTTTTGTTTGATTGATAGATAACATTGAAATGAAAACTCTGCCATAATAGAATTGGGAAAAAAAACTCTATAATAACACCAGAAAAAAAAAAATATAAAACGCATGATTTCCCCAAAAGTTGATTATTCCAATTCAAAATTACATTTCTAAAATCCCATTTTGTCAAATAGTGCAAAAACACAACAAATGGAAAAGTCAAGTTTAAAAAGGAACTCCTCCAATGGTACCCAAAGTATTCAGTATATAAAAAGGAATATTTTTATGAACTTTCTTTAAAGGCTCATTTGCAAAAATTGTTCGATTTTTAATCCCTTTCATTTCGATTTATAGAATATGCTCTTATTTTATAATTTTGATCGATATCGAATGCCTTAATTTTGTGTCGCGCTTACTTACAATATATCAAAAATACAGCTTTACTTAAATATTGATTATATCAAAGCTAAATACGATCAGCAGTTGCAAAACTGCGGACCGATTGGTTAAATTATTGTCAACAGTTTATTTTTCTCAACTTCAATTTACAATACTTTTTAGACATACGCCAAAAAAATCAATATATTGTTTTGTCATTCCGGTTTTTCGAAGATCGAAGCAATCATCGATGATCCTGACAGATCAGGGCTGCACTTAGTCTATTAATTATTATTTTTTCTACCCTTCACTTGAGGTCATTCCGTTTTTGATTTTAACAAAATTGATTAAATTTAATATTCTGTATCCTTATAAGTAGCGCAGTTAAATTAACGATGTCCTTGTGCCCGAATGTATGTATGTTGAAACAGAAAGCTAACACCTGAACCGAACGAAGTCATGAGTTAAAGTATATTAACAAAACTAAAGCGAAATTCTCCGCCAAGTTTAACTCCACTCAGTGCTGTAACATACTTAATTGAAATTCATTTCTTTCCTAAGGTAACGGCAAAAAAAAGCTCAAGTCAATGGCTCCCGAAATTTATGGCAGTTCACTTACTCAACCTTAAAATATCTTCGAATTGTCTTTTTTGGCTTGGATCGATTCGGCTCTCTGAACCCTCCAAATATATTTCGGTAATAAAGATTTTGACACGAATGAGATCGGAAACAAATGGCCTTGCAAAACTACAAAGGATTTTCAGTATTGATCAAATGAATCAAATCGTTCTACTGCCTCAATTGGCACCCCAGGGGGTTATTTCAATGATATTTCACCTTTTAGCGGTACATCCTTCGAAGCAAATTAGGTGCAGCCAATACCTGAAATTCGGCTAAAATCCAAAATTTGCAGATCTCTTGAGATCGCGGCTAACTAGAGATCCTATCTGGTACCACGGGAGTCAGTAGCCCTCGGAGACATGCCATCCGTCTGAATATTGGATGAGGCGTCTGGCTTTTAGTAAGATTGTATTTGCGAAAGTTTCGCCTGTCAGCTGACAGGATACTTTTTAGTTTACATGGTAATTGTGGTAAAATACTCAAATCGTGGCAAGGAAGATCCTGAAAACTCCACTAAAGGCCTTATTTTCAACCAGTTGTGGAACAGAACAGAAGCTGCTGGCATTTTTTCAAAAGCAGTGGAGGTAAGATGGCACCAGGTAATAAACAAGGGGCCGGACTATACATTTAAATTGCTACATCGGTGTGATTGTACCCCTCACATACTCCGGAGCGGTTGCTAAATGCAAAGGTTGTCACCAATGTTGATAAGTTCCACCATGAGATTAGATCAAATGACAGCTTCTCATGTAAATCCTTTTCACAACTATTTCAACAAAATAAAAAAAAGTCTAGAACATTCAAAATATTTACACAAATTACATCTTTTAAATTACATAAAGACTAATTAGAAAGAATAGTCAGCCAAGTCACCATTGAAAAGTAGCTTTTTGGCAATTATGGACCTATTAGCAAGAAATTTTACTACGGCGCTCTTATTTCCACTTTAAAGAGTTATAAGTGTCAAATTCTATTGGAATTTTAAAATCTATGTATATGAAATTAATTTATTTTGTTTTTGTTGCGAGCGGACCAATATTGGACTTATATTTATACTAACACCTTAAAAAGGCAGTGCAATTAGTTTTCCAGATCCATACCAGTATTCAATTTTACTATGTGGTTAAAATTTCAATACAAAATGTTTGAGCTAAATTTTATTACAATACTAACATAATTAAAAGGTTTATAGACAGAAATTCTTTATTCCAGTAGGCGTTTTACAGAAAGCTCAATGAAATAAAAGAACGATTTTATTCTTAAAACTTCCTCTTTATGACAGTAAAAGCTCATGAAAAATAATTTATCAAATTATTACTAAAATTGCGACCGGTGCTTAGCGCACAAGGACAGACAGCCATCTGGCCGATTAGCCTTCCCCGCCAGTGGAAGTACAGCGTATGAAAAATAATTATATTTTCACATCATTTTCTTTTATCTTCCTTATTAATTTTTTAGATTAGCAAACATTTTTCTTACATTATTATTTTTTTGTTATTTATTGAAGGTCTCTACTTAAAAAATTAGTAATAAATATTTAAAGTACTTAACAATTTGTCTACCCCAAAAACAATGAAAAATTGTTAACAACATCATACAGATGTTGTTGATTATAGCAACAACTATTCCAACCAGTGTTCGAAAATTAACAGAACATTCGCACACCCAGGAACAAAATCTATTTTTTTCGTGCTTGTGAAGACGAAAACCACCCTTAATACCGTTCGTAATTATTTTCAGGAAAGGGCAGAACATTATATAGTGTTCTGTTCTTCGTTCAAAAAAAAAAAAACAGAATAATTGTAGTGATACTGTAGACAAACATTATATTTTAAAGTTCTATAATGTTTCTTGTTTTACATTGATAAAGAAATAAACAAACAAAATATGTTATCAACGACCGCAGCACGAACAGCTATGTATGTGTATTGTGTATATGTTTTGTTTGCTTAAAATTATTTTGCTGGTTTTTTGTTTTACTGCCTGTTTGTAGAACGCGAGCACAAAAGTGACTCGTTTAACTTGCATTTAAAACAAAAACAAATTTTGAAATTTTGTTTTTATTTTAAATGTAAGTTGAATGAATCACTTTTGCACTCGCGTTCTACAAACAGGCAGTTATTTTCGTATGTGTATTTTGTTTTTGGCAAAAATGTTTAGTTTTTTTTTTAACAGCCAAAAAAGCGCTACGCACAATAGAAATAAACGAACATTAATGAGCTGAACTGAACCCAATGAAGTTTGTGGTTTAAAAAAAACCGAACGTAATTAAATGTTTTCATCTTTTTGTTGAGTTGGATAAAAACAGTTTTATTTTTGTGTTCGAAAGATGACAAACACTACTAGCGCTTGTGTTTTTCACAAATCTATCGAACCGAACACGATGGAGCGATATTTAGTGTTTCTTTTCGAACACTGATTCCAAGATTTTTAAAATACTATACATAAATAAACATCAAATTTGATTTTCATTTAATTATTTTTATGAAGAAAGGAATTTTACAACATGAAATTAATTAAAATTTATTGATAATTTTTTTTCATTTTTGACTGCCGCGGGGCTCGAACCCAGGCTTTCGCGGACAGGTTACGGTAACATGTTTCAATTATAACCACTCAATCTCTTCAGAGGGCTCATTCGCCAAAATATGGTTAAAAAATTTGTTTTCCCCGAAAATCACGAAATTTAAGTCGCAGATACGGAAAAACTTTGGGAGGTATAGACATAATTTTTTCACACTTTTATTCTCTATTATATCTTGAATAAATCCTTATGAGATGATCAAAAAATTCGAAACTTTGTTTAACAAAATTTTTAAAAATTTGAAAATCGAGTTTTGAAACTGGCGTTAAAAAAATATTGTTTTTGGTCATATGTACCTTCTAATAGGTAAACGGTATCCTTGAAAGAAAAAAACTCATATGCAATTAAATGCGCGTATAATTTAAGTAATAATTAGCTTTTTTCAAATATTTTTCAAAATATGTTAATTTTATTCCTATATTTCCTCTTCAAGTGGCCTGAGACACGTTAATGGCCTGGGGAAATTTAAATAACTTTAAAATTTTATTCACCAAATTTTGTCTTTTATACATCATTAGAGCGATTTTTTCGTACATATTCGATTCTTTTACATTTAAATGCAAACATAATTATTTAATGGCAAAATGTTTACAAAAACTGGAAAAATTAATATTTTTCCCCTTTCAAATGCACCTTCAAACTTAAATGCAGATGAGCCACGCCTTCCCGATATGCGATCATGCTTATTTTTGCGAAACTTAGTTTTTTGTTGGAAAGAACATTTCTAGGGGAATTACGGCATAATTTCGCAAATATGAAAAATAAGGCGCACCCTAAACTAAAATAGCATTTATGTACTTGATTTACAATATTCCTATTTTTGTTTTTGTTCTAAAAATACTTATCACTATTTTGTCTGCCAACTGTCACGATTATCTTTCAACAAACATTATTGTTTTTATTATTTTAATCTCAAACAAGTTACTATATATATCAAGGCCAAATTAGTGCTATAATTATTTCATAAAAATAAAACAAAAATAATTTAGAATGACGGAAAAGTCACACATATTTCTGAACGCTGACATTAAAAGAAAAAACGAATGAACTGTTACTAACAGAGATGGGCCATATTAAATTTACTTACCCCCGTATTCATAAACGATTATTAAATTTACGTTTATTATATTAAAAATATTTTTATGAATACGGCAGTAAGTTTTTATCTTTCTAACAAAATTTTATTTCAGCAATATTCAAAGAGGAAAGTATTTTTATTTTGAAACATATTTTTAAATCAATGCAATTTGCTACTTAATATTTATTCTAATTCTACGCCATTTGGTTATTGATCGCAATAATAGCCCATTTACATTTGACCGAAATCCCGTAGATTTCATTTAAAATCTTCTTCAAGATCTAGATTTTGTTATCAGAACAAAAACAGTTGACTGAGACCTTTTTGTCAAATGCATACATGCACTCAAAATTGTATGTAGTTAAATTCGAACGAAAACAAATGTTTTTTACATTAATTGTCAAATTTTTCATTTATTAAACTGCATATTCCTTAAAATTTAATAGTTTTTGCTTTTAAAAAATATGTTTAAATGACAAAAATCAAACTTTTATGAATAAAGTTTTTCGGGCTGGCAGCACTGGTTGGAAATTGTATTCAATCTACATCTGTGAAAGTGAAAAGTGTTCAGTATACTCTGCCATTTCATCATGGGGAAACTCACAAACGAGCAACGACTGCAAATCGTTGAAATTTATTATCAAAATTCAGCTCGATGGAAATCCACTGTTTTATCAAAAAATTGTGTTCAGCGCTGTGGATGGAAGAAACGTTACCGTCAACGGCGCACGTCGATATCGTCAAAAATACGGTGCCTCATGTCACACAGCTCATGAAGCAATGGACATATTGAAGGATGAATTTGATGAGCAGTTTATCTCTCGAAATGGCCCTGTTAGTTGGCCGCCAAGATCATGTGATTTGACGCCTCTTTACTATTTCTTGTGGGGTTATGTGAAGTCGTTGGGCTATGTGGACAAGCCAAACACGAATGAAGCCTTAGAGTATAACATAACACGTGTTATTCATGGAATACAGGCCGAAATGCTCGAAAAAGTGGTGCAAAATTGGACCTTAAGAATGGACCAATTGAACCGGAGTCGCGGGCAACATTTACATGATGTTATTTTTAAAAGGTAAATGGCAAAGACCAATTTATCGATTCCAATAAAAAATTTTAATATATATATGCAAATTTTAGTGTTTTATTAGATTTTTAAAAAAACTACGCTGTAAAAATCACCCATTACATACAAAATAAATACGGAAAAATATTATTTTTTGGTATTTTGTGTTTCAGGTCAAAAACGCAGTTTATAAAATAATTAACGCACAATGTTTATATAAAACTTATTTATTTATTAAAGATTATATTATAACAAAAGGTTTAAAACTGAAAAACAAAAAGTAGTTATAATTTTCATAGAAAAATTATACATATAATATCAAAACCTATTCGATTAGAATAAAATTAGAACAGAACAGTTTATTTTGTGCAAAGTGGAAAACGAGTGTTCTCCGACATTTTGTTCGTAAAATAACTATATTTTTTATTAAATTTTAACAGTCCGGAAAACGAATTCAATAACCCACAATCAGTTACTGTAATAATTTTATAAGTGTACATATAAAAAATGGGCATTTAAAAATTTTCATTGTTTAAACTTTGATATTGTTGCAAATAAGATTTTTTGAGTGTTTGCAATTCTCATTCACTCTGCAGTTTTATTAGTTAACATCTTTGGCTTTTCTAAAATTTTGCTCGGAGAATGTTTCGTGATGATCGGGCCTAAGCACCCAGTGAAATTCGCATAGAAACCAGCTTATTCTCCAACAATAAATTTCAGTGTTTTTATCAAGACAAATCAATTCCTATTAATTAATTTGCAAAACTTTTATTTATAATTGACATCACTGATTTTATCAGTATTATTTATCTTTTCCATTTTCCCTAGAGGGAAGCGAACTGACACCGAAGTAGTCGCGTGATAGGTCTTTGGTGGTAGAGACCGCTTCTAGTTTTAACACTTTATATGAATAAGACCTATCACTTTTACATGGGGTTGTCATTGGAGGGGGTCAATTGACACCATTTGACCAGTCACAGGTCTATTCTCCATGAACGTACTTAGTGTCAGTTACTAAAATGTAGTATTATTTAAATACAATGTAGTATTATTTCAATAAAACAAGTCCTAGAATTAAATTCAAGAACCAAGTTTTAGAAAGTACCAAAAAATATGTCAAAGCAACGGTAAAGACTGTACTGAAATTCATTACTTTTTCTACTTTTTTTTTGTGCTTCATAAACCGGTTAAGGGATTGGTTCTTCTTACACTGGTGATGAGTCCTTTCTTTTTGTACTTGTTCTATTTTCACAAATCCCAGGACTAGTCTGTTGGACCAATTGACACAAATTTCCCGCAGGGCGCATTAATAAATAAATCCAGATTTTGGGGAGGTTTTTTTCAAAATCTAGTCTTTAAGTAGACGTTGTTTTGTATAGGAAACCTAGTCAAAAACAACTACCCAATAAAAATGTTAAACATTTTGCGAAGCACTAATGGTACATTTAAAAAAGTACGAATTAAGACATACACAGAGATGCAGTAAAATAGGTGAAGGAACTCTTAACAAGTTTTATAAAAATTAGTTTTATCAAAAAAATAACTGTAAAAAAACATTCAGTGTGTAAAGCTGATAGCTACGTTTACCAGTTTTTATATGCGTTGAATAAAACGCTTTTTGTATCAAAAATGTATAACTTCAAAGTGGGAACTCACCATATAAAATTCATGCCTTCCATAAGCGAGGTGGTGAGCGAAACTCTTACATCTCTCCCTTACAAACCTGCTTCGTTTGAAGCTCAATTTTTTATTGGTAGTAAGTACTCAGTTGTAGTGGAAGCGGGCTACTGTTATGACAAACAAAATAAAGTCTTGGTTGTACCAAGAAAGTAGTGTTTACCTCAGTTGTAAAAAATAGCAGTATGAACAATTACAACCACCTATCATGGGGTCTTTACCCGACAAGTTTTTGTCATACCAAACGCCAAAGTCTATATAAAAAAACTCTAAAATTTTTGTCAGCTTTTTTTTTAATATGAGATTTGATGTTTATTATAAGAAAAAATTGTTAGCTGACGACCCCATGTTTATAAGCAGTATTTGGTGCAAATACGTTTTAAGTACAACGTTTGCTTGTTGGTTAAAACAGAAAAATTTCTTTTAATTTAAAGATTTCGGTAAAGTGGTTGCCGGTACCAAAAAAAAAAAAACAGGCGACAAATTTTGGTTAAATTAAATATAAATATTAATTTCAATTTACTATTATTTTTAAAATGGCCCCAATGCAAAACTTTCCTGAAAAAATAGTTTTAAACTCTTCCATCTTTGGTATCGAAACTGTATCGAATCGGTCATGTAATTCACCTTAAAGCGTTTTGATACGATTGCGGCCAAATAAGTTTCGATGAAAGTGTACGTATGTGTAATAATATTTAAATATGGAAATATTACTCATGCTACAAATAATTTTTACTTTACTACAAATGTTTTTAATGGTTTTAGGAAAATCTGAAAAATATTTTTGAGTCCCCGACTAGAGTTTTTTCTTATAGGTATATGTTTTATTATGTTTTATTTCATAGATTCAGTAAAGGGTTCAAAAGCATATTTTTCTACCGTTGGCACAGTATATAAAGTATAAAGTATATAAAGTATATATGTATATTCTGGCTCCTTGAGTATTTCTCAGTCGATTTAGCCAAGACCGCCTGTCTGTCTTTCTGTCGAAAACACGCTTTCTTTCACACAAAAGAAATGAACAAACTTGGTGTCAAATTGCTTCTAGTTTGGGAGCAGTTTGGGATTGAAATCCAGCAAAATCGGCTTAGTAGGTTTGTTACAAAAACTAACATAAATGGTAGAAAAATGCACGGAATTATATAAGATTTTGCAAAAATTAGGTTTCTAAAATTTCGTGAAGATCGGTCCATAATTTACCCTAGTCCCCATATAAAACCCTACTTTCGGAAAACAGTTTAGTACGCCTAAAACCGTAATAAATAATGATATCGTAATAAAACTTGGAACGTCATTGAAATTCACTGTAAACGCTAAAACTAATTTCACCGCTGTATTGAAATTTATTGAAATTTATGTTTTTTAATACCAGTAGTACGATTCTCTATTCAATTTTAACATAATTTAAATTGTTAAAAATATTTAACAGCAAAGTTATCGTAAATTTTATTTAGTAAATTTTTTACCAATAACGTTTACTGCTATGTTCTATCTTAACGTCAGGTATTTAAGTTATCTTAACGGCAAAATATTTTTCATTTCTAATTTTTAAATTCGTAGTTATTAAAAAAAAAAAACAAACAAAAATTTCGGAAAATAAAAGCCACAATAACATTTTTAAAATTCACGTTATTTACATACATTTTGCAAAAATAATATTAAAAAAATGGTTTTTTGGGAACTTTTTTTGGAATCCTTAAAAATCATTAAAAATATTACATTTTAGATGCAGCTTATGGAAATCACTAATAGTGTTTTCTTTTCTACACAAAAAATAATTGGTAGACTTTCCAATCATGCCGCTGTGAGCAAATTTTTGAGAATTTCCCCTGATTTAGCTGTTTTTACCGATTTTTTGCCATTCTTTATAGTTTTAGTGACTTCAAATCAATTTTATGGTTTGTTCGAAATATTAAACAATTACGCGAATTTTCGCTATTTTTGCAAAAAATAAATTTATATATTCCGACAATTTGTTTTTTAAGCGATTAAGCGATTTCAAATAAATTTTCCGTTTTTTTTCCATGTTCGCAATATAAGCGATTTTTTCCTGCGGTTCCTAAGAGCTTTAACGATTATGAATAAAAAGCAGCTGTTTGCAAATTTTTGCGAATTTCCGCTAATTTAACAGTTTTTACCGAATTTTTATAGTTTTAGCGACTTTTAATCAATTTTATGGGCTTGTTTGAAATATTAAAAATTTTCGCTATTTTTGCAAATTTTCCGAATTTTTGCAATTTTGCTAAACTAGCAAAACCTAAATGGGGGTTTTTTTTAGTTTCGAAAGTACTTTAAGTCGTTCCACACGAGAAGTAGTTTGCACTCGGTGACAGTGTTCGTTTAACATACTAATTACTTAACAAAGATGCCACCTGATTGAAATTTTTAGCTATGCTGTTAAAATTGAGTTACTGAATTGCTGTATTTTTACCGTAAGCAATAAATTGTGCCAGTAAAATTAACGTTAACGTTAATCGCTAAAAGTTAGAGAATTCCACTACAGAAATCACTCTGCAGAATTTTGGGATGATTGGTTCACAACTTACTATGGCTCCAATATAAATTCCCTGACGTCTGTTTTTATAAAGATTATTTAATTATAAATAAATATCATATAGATATCACTCCTGAAATATTCGAACTGCCGGTGGAGGGTATCAAAGATTCGGCACAGCCGAATATAGCACTCTCACTTGTGTTTCTTTATTTTACGTCTTACTAATACGTTCGTTTCTAATCGAAAATACTAATATGACCATAATTCGGTTTTGCCAAATACATAATTCGAGCTTGTTTCATGACAAACTTGAATGAGATCAAACGCGTGTGTCTATTTGTTATATTTTTCGCATCATCGTCACATTAATGTTTGTTTTATATTCTTGTGATTTTTCCTTTTTCAATATTTTTATTCTTCTTTTATAAATATTTTCCATATAAATACGTAAGTATTTTAATTTATTTCTTTTTTTTTCTATCTACAGATCTTATTGTTTTTGTTCTATTCATTTATTTTTATTCAATATTCAATAAATTTGATTCAACTCTATCTCTCCTACCCACAGATGCCAATACACTCATAAATTCATACAATTCCCATACAATTTCTCATTCAAACATTCCGTTATTATTTTCATTTGTATTGAAATGGAAATGAGAGATAGACTATGTAAGTAACACAAACAGTGAGTAAAAGTAAGGGGTGAGAAAGTGGCTAAGAAAAAGAGAGGAAAAAGAGAGTGGTTGAGAGGTGGTATGGTAAATTTTTTTTTTTAATTTTTTGTTTTTGTGCTTGTTGCCATTTCCTTTTCCTCTACATCTGCGGTTTTCTTTCTTTTGTTTGATACTGTTTCGATTAAGCAATCATAGAGAATACAATTGCTATTGTCATTATTTTTTTTTTTTTTTTTTTTTTTGTTCAATATTCCCTCTCGATTTGCAATAAATTGTGTTTTAAAATGCGTATGTTTGTGTGTAATTATTTGTTTGCCATTTATTAAACACAAATTTTCCAAAACATATTCTTTTCTATACGTTTTTGTATTGTTTTTAGTTATGGCTTTTGCATGGCGAATAAAAATATATTTAAAGGAATGGAATTCTAAAAAAATTAAATATTTCTCAGACTCTAGAATTTTGATAGAGTCAAGATTTCATGGATGACAGAATGGCATAAATAAGTTTATGTTTTCTTCAAAGCAATTTTAAATAATCATGTCATTCAAAGTATTGACTAATGTTTGATTCAGCTTTTTCTTGTCATTTTTTAAATAAATGGACCTGCATCAAAAAAACAGCTTATCTTTGGAGGCCAGAAGCGAATTCAGCAACTTTTTAATATTTTTGACTGAAGTGCAGCATAATCCAGCTGGCAATAGTTATGCTATGTTCATACGACGATATAAACCACTCGTTTCGCTCTCTGAAACTAGATTGATAGACATGTTGTTCATACGATACATTCTTGTTTAATTTTGACATTTTTTTTTTTTTTTTTTTTGTGTTGCTACTGTGATTTTATTTAAAATAGATAAAAAAAAAATTAATTAAAAGTGAAAAATATATTATTTACTACTTTTTTAAATATTATTATTTTATAATTATCACATTTTATTATTAAACATGAATTTTCATTTTGTTTTTTTCTATTTTTTTGATTTTTTTTGAGAGCTAGTTCAGATAAACTAACGATAATTGTTATCAAAATTGGAGATGATTTTTCCTGTTTCGCAGCATGTTTTAAAATGAAACGAACTGTTTCGCTCTCAAAATGTTGTATGGCAAAACATGTTGTTTCAATTATGTTTGGGGCGCGAAACACGAATGGCAGAGCGAAACACGAATATTGCTGTCCGTGTGAACATGGTATTAGACAGAGTAAAGTCAGAACTGCAAAGGCTGTAAAGTAAAACTTTAAACTTTACTTCACAGAAAAAAATAATTTTCATATTTGAATACGAAAATTGCATATTTGGCAAACAAAAATTTTGAATTTTCTGCGATGACGATTTTTGCGGTATTGATAAAAAAGTTTGTAGGTATAGTTATTGAACTTTTAGTCAACAAGCAAGTTTATTGAGGCAATAAAAAAAGTTGTTGTCCAAAATATTTTTTTCTTTTTTTCAACAAAATGTTTAAGTGATTCGTTAAAATAAATTGTTGGAAACGTTGAATAAATCAAACAAAATGTTTATCAAATCTTTATTTATTAATGATGATGTGCTAAATTTCCAATTTTTATTTTTTGATAAATACACTCAAATTTATTAAGGCAGGATAAGCTAGTTTCTATGCGCATTTCGCTGGTTGCTTATGCCCGATCATCAGGAAACCTTTTTCCAAAGACTTTGGCAAAACTAAATATATGCATTATGAGCTACTAAAAATATACAAGAGTTGTTTAAATACTGTCTTTACTTTGATTCAAATATTTTTTTATTTAATATGAAGAAATATTTTATTCTTTTAATATTAAATATGTTTTATTGAAAGCTATTTTGCACAGTGTATATTTGATGTATTTTTTCATTGAACCAAACAAAAAGTTTGTTGACCTAAAATTTTATTTTTAACAAACTGTGTTGTTAGAAATTTTCTTAAGATATATTTTTCTGTGCTTTTTGATATCAGTAGTAGTGAGTATCCAGCTGGTATGTAGGAAAACATCTTGAGGATTTGCGCCTTCTTTTAAGTATAACATATTCAGGGGATATAGGTGCAGCTCATAGGCAGAGGCAAAATCTCTCTGTTGAACATGGCTGACAATAGGTTATTCTGGAAACAACAAAACCAATAGCTTCTAGGACTAAGGTTCTGGACTAATGTTGGCTCCTTTCGGAATCACGTGGTGGCTGTGGTTTATCCCTTAAGCCGCAGTAAGGAATATCTTGAAAAGTCTGCTTTAATTGTTGATTTTCCAATAATTTTGAGGACGTTCGGCTTACCGACGTATCTTCCTAAGAGCACTAGTAGTAAGTACCACAAATAGTACGACTGCGATCGTAGTCTCAAAGATTTCCGTGGTACCAGATGGGTTCTGGTTAGTTTTGTGAAAGCCCTACATTGGCACCTGCCAGCCTCCCCCAAATGCAAGAGGAACCAAGACACGCAGATCACAATTTGAAAAGATTATACAGTCGCCCTTGCTTAGGAGCTAAATTTATCTAATCCCGGTGATTTTGGAAATGTACTAGCAACAGCATCTGCTGAGTAGCAACAACATCTGGGTATGATTACCCCTCAGGCCGAACTCTTCCACAAGTCGTGAAAAATCGGCTCTTTAGTATGATTTTCACTTTTACACGGCTTTGGGTAGTAAACTTTAACCACCACTTGATCCCTGAAAGTATCTTTTTAGCGGAAAAGCGAAACTCTAGCAAAGACGTTCTTCCTGAACAGCAAGCTGCATACTAACGGAGGCCTTAACCAATAGGCAGTCCGGTGCTTATTTACCAGCGGCTACTGACGCCTAAATAGGTGTTCTCATCAGCCACGATCACAAGAGATCAGTCAATTTTGGATTTCTGCCGAATCCTAGGTATTTACACGGAGGCTGTAACAGCAAAGGGTGAAGTTGATTCGTACAGACCTCCGGAGGAATAGGTTTAGGTCACCCGCGACTTAAAGACATCTGTCAATTTTAAACTCTGCCGAATTTCAAGTATTGACTGCACCTGATTTCTCCGAAGGATGTAACGCCAAAAGGCGAAATATCCTTAAAATATCTTTCTATTCCTAATTGCAGTTGCTTATCAAGAAAAACTGCTTTATTTTAGAAGTGAATGTTAGATAGCTCTTAGCAGGATGTCGGTGTATGGTTCTGCCGGATCATACGCTTGAATAGCCATTTTTGTGTGTTGGTGGCGATCACACATGGCTTCTTTGGTAGAAAAATTTTGTCTACTAAGTGTTTTGAGCATCATGTGTTTAGGCTGTAATGGCATGTACCCTCACAAATCTCAAAGCAGACTGTTCTGAATCGGTTAAAAAAAATTAAAGTCGGAAAAAAATCTTTACATTTATCCCTAGAAATTTAATACGAATTTGTTTT
Organism: Pollenia griseotomentosa; assembly: GCA_963931875.1. Taxonomy (NCBI): domain Eukaryota; kingdom Metazoa; phylum Arthropoda; class Insecta; order Diptera; family Polleniidae; genus Pollenia; species Pollenia griseotomentosa. Next base: position 223,781,184 of record OZ007560.1, read on the forward strand.
ATACGCAAATTGAAAAGTCAAGCACGTATTATATATGAAACTTTTGTAAATAGAACAGAAAAAAAGTAGCTAAGAAAGTTTCTTGCGTAAAATACAGAATGGATTACCACCATTAGTCTACAAAAATTAGAATTAAAGAGATTTGACGATTTTCCCAATGTATCTAAAACAAATTCCATACATCCAGTTTGGATACTACAGTGTCAAATCCTTGTTTCTATGGATGAAAAATAAAACCCATTAAGCGCACATCCCTTAATTACCAGAAACTTTTTTACAATGCTTGAAAATTTTCGTTATCGGCATTCATTACCAAATCCAATATTGCCTCTATTGTATGCAAATGTAAAGTTCATGAAGCTCTGTAATGCGTCAAATTGTTGTTTGGCACTTGTTTTTATAAGCGACCTATAAAAATCTTCTCACGAAATTTACCATAAAGAACTAACTCTTTTACAACCCGGCTTTTTTGTCTATACAAATTCTCCTTGTTGCAAGTGTCTAATCAACAGTTTGTTTTCCATTACAAAATATCGTTATACATACATAAAATTCAAAGCTAAATAAATATTCATAAAACTTACATAGAATTCTACTTTTTACAGTTTCCTCTCAATTTTTTTTTTTTTTGTCATTTAAGTTTACATAGGAAATTAAAAATATCAGAACAAAAAATGGTTCTTGTTGTTCTTTTAAGTCCATTCCTTTCTTGCCATATTCACAGTTTAGATATTTCCTTTTCGTGACTTACGGAAATTCAAGTGTCAATCTCAAGTATGAACTTCATATAAGTTTACAAGGATTAAAGAATTGAAACTATTGAAATCTTTTTATTTCACTTTAGAGAAGTGGAGGTTGTTGTGTTTGTTGTTAGTGCAAGGCCGGTGGGAGCAGACGTATTAAAAGAATATATATATATATTTGTTTCTATAGCAAGCTTATTAGTTTTAATAAAAAAACTAAATCTAGGTGATTTTGGCATATTAAAAAAAATAGGAAAATACTTAGAAAAATGAAAAGTTTGCAAAAATAATATTGTGTAATGTATTTTTTAAATTACTATTACTACCTATCAAAAATTGTAAAAAAAACAGGTTTTTACTATGAAACTGCAAAATAAGTGCTTACAGACCTGGTGATGGGATGCATGACTTATGTATGGGGAATTCCCGGTTTGGGGACTTCTTTCTACTAACCTAACCAAACATGCGATTTGCTTTCTTGTTTTTTATTAAAGTATTTTTTAGTTTATAAAAAACCATAATACCCGCGAACGCTTCGAAAGCAGTTAAAAATAAGCTTTTTGTATAATTTTGTTAATAAGTATTCAGTGGACCAAAATAGCTTTTTTATTGGAGCGCTCGATTCTGTGCTTTTTCTCTAAAGTCCATAATATATTTAATAATTTTACGTTATAAATAGTTTTGATAGAGCTCTTTTTTGTATAATGTTGGTTTGATTCCTTCCAAATCTTAAGAGCCTTCTATTTAGTTCCAAAAAAGGTTGGCGTAAAAAATTCCATTCTATTACTACTTAAAAAGTGGTTTCTATTTGTTGACAAGAATATGCTTAGATCTTCTTACAAACTGATGCCGGTTCATTGAGTTTACTAAAATGTTAAGTCATTTTGTCTATGTTACAAAAATCAGCACCGGTATTGCATACTTTCCGTTAATCAAATAAACTAATGTGTTTAACCTGATTTCAAAGAGAATTAAAACAGTAACGACTTCCATTTTTTCATAACAAATTGCATTTGCTTAAATTGAAGTGAATATAAACGAAAATACCCAATTCAATAGCTTTTAAAAGGTACAATATGAGTTGGTTATAAGTTCTATGTGTAACTTCCTATTTTTTTATTTTTTATTTATATATCTTATTGGTACACTGATAGAAAAATGCATCCTTATTGATGATGCCCTAACAACAGAATTGTGACATCAATGTTACTACAAATGGCATCAATAATGCAAAAAGTAACATCAATCCAATGACTAACGACTTCGTACAATTTTGTCATTTTTTTACGTGTCATCTATTTTATGACTATATCTCTATATCTCGATGCCACATTTTGTATATTATTAACATTATTTTTATAATAACAATGTATTATAAGAAGCAAAAATTCCTATATTCTAAATACATGAAGTTTTTAAAGAAGAATGATTACGAAAACCACATGAGGCATGGTGCTGGTGTCTTATTATTGAGAGTTCTGCTGTAAACAAAGGTCGTAATTTAACAAACGTGAAACAAACATATGCAACGGGTAATTAAATAATAATATTCTCTCACTTTGACTTAAGTCAATTCCAATGACCTTGACTTAATTACAAATTGTCATTTAATTGATGCTAATGTGTCCTTTCTCCGATGTAACTGCGTCATCGCATTGCGGACATCTTCGTCATGTTCGTGATGCCGATGTGTCATCCCATTGATGACATAATTTCATTTTGACCCTGATGACACTTTGGCCAAGTTATGTTAAGATTGACATCACAATGATGACAAGTGTCATAATGTCAAAAACGAAGACACTTGTCATAGTACTGATGTCGACATACATCAGCGTTATGACGCCTTTTCTATCAGTGTATTATATAAATAAAAAAGTATTGTTTTTTTCCCACACATAAATCCAGTATACTCTTGTATGCAACAGAGGAAAGAGATTAAAATTTCATTAACAAAACGCCTCTTCTGTCTGTAGCAGAGGTGAACAAACTATAGTACACAAACCATTTTGGCAATAAAAAATAGACAATAAACTATTTTGTTTAAATTTGGTAAAAGCTTATTAATGAAATATTTAAGAATATTTAAGAATATTTAAGAATTAATTAATTAAGAATTAAATAAAAAAAATTTTAATAACAAGTAAGAAGGAGCAAGAAGGATTAAGAAGGATGGATCCTCGGTGTGTGAAGCAAATAAACAGTCATCTAATAAATTTCAAATACCTCCAGAATGTTGCATCTTCCTTCGTTGTATACAAAAAAAAATGTTAATTTGTCCGACACATCTTTTAGCTGTCACGAACGTGTTACACCATTTACCAAAAAATTGTAATTTATAGTATTTTTTTAGGAGTTGTCTTGAAATGTTGTCTTTGGATGAAAAGTTTATATGGGAAATATGGTCAATTGATCTTTACAAAAGATAGAAAGAAATTTTTTTCTAATCATAAAAAAAAAACTAAACTAGACGAAACATTGTTATACATTATAAAATAGTAGTGCAATTTGGTAGCATATGCATTTAATTGCATTACAAAATCATTCGCATGGTTTTACTAGGCATATCACAGTGTTTTACCAAACTCACAATATTTTTTTAATATGATTTTAGTCATTTAAAACTAAATAAGACCAAATTGGTTCACAATATTACAGCCTGGCCCACGATGTCGACTACTGTCGCTTGCTTTCATTTTCAGCGACAACACGGTTAGTCGATCGACAATGCAAGCGAGGCATAACGTAATATCAGGTGATTTTTTAGCTATTATATTTTTGGCAATATTGGTTTAAACAGCTAACGCACGTTTCGTGTTTTGTTTCACTGTCAAACATCTTCAGTTTGGTCTATAATTTAACCATGAATCGTCTTACAAACGAACAACGCTTGCAAATTATTGAATTTTTTTATCAAAAATTATCAAAAAATTTATCGAAAAATTGTGTTCAGCGACGAACTCATTAAGCAAAATTGCCGATTTTGGAGTGAAGATCAGCCAGAAGCATTGCAAGAGCTACCAATGCATCCAGAAAAAGTCACAGTTTGGTGCGGTTTATGGGATGGTGGCATCATTGGACCGTACTTCTACAAAGATGATGCGAATCGTAACGTAACTGTGAATGGTGAGCGCTACCGTGAGATGATATCCAACTTTTTTTGCCCAAAATGCAAGAGCTTGACTTGCATGACATGTGGTTTCAACAAGACGGTGCCACATGCCACACAGCACGCTTAACAATGGACTTATTGAAAGGCGAGTTCGGTGAACATTTTATTTCACGTTCGGGACCGGTCAATTGGCCGCCTAGATCGTGCGATTTAACGCCTTTAAACTATTTTTTGTGGGGCTATGTTAAAGCTCATGTCTATACACACATGCCCGCTTCAATTGACGCATTGGAAGACAACATTGAAGCATTTATTCATGAGATACCAGCCGAAATGTTGGAAAGAGTATGCCAAAATTGGACTAAGCGGATGGACCATTTGAGGCGCAGTCACGGGCAACATTTGCATGAAATAATCTTCAAACATTAAATTATATGGACCGTACTATCGATTCAAATAAAGATTTCATGCATTTTTCTGAATTTTATGTGTTTTTTTTAAAGCTTTCCTATAGCTCTTAAAAAATCACCCCTTAGTTTTGATACAAATTTGCGCCCCATTATGAAATTTTATGCGATCATAAATTTCTAAATAAGTCACCGGCATTGTGGTTGTCGACAGAGGCAAATTGGGGAATACAAAAAAGAAAAATAAAAGATTTTTTGTTTCTCCCTTGCCTCGATTTATAAAGCCTTTCATACCCGGCATGTTTTTTACATCTCGTCAGCTTATTATTGGGTTGGTGCATATGCCAAAAAGTCGGAGTGGAGAAAAACGACAAAGAAGGTTTACATGAAGATTTCTCGAAATGTATATGATAGAATTTATTTATATATTTTCCTCTGCTTCTGGCATATGTTTTGAAAAAAATTTAAATTTTTGTCAACTTTCATGAATGAATTTAGAAGTTAATAGTATTTTATTGAAAGTGAAAAATATCATTTTGTGCCGCATACGCCACTTTTCTTAAAATATTTTTAAAAATAAGCTTTTTGTGCTGCATACTATTTTAAGGCCCTTATTGTGTAAAACGCAACGCAATGCCAAAGAATTACATTAAAAGCGAAAACTATTGAAATTCCTTTGGCATTTTAAAATTTCAAACGCCACAAGCTATGAGGCATGGTACATGCATTTCTGTAGAAAGCAACAACAAAATAACAAAATATTTATGACTTTGTTTTTGCTTTCAATGAAATTCTTTGGCGTTGCGTTGCAATTTACATAATTAGGTCCTAAAAATCTAATAATAAGTCTACATTGATGATTTTTTTTTTTTCTTTTATTTGGTTTTATTTAACAAAAACAGTTCCATTTTTATATTTTTAATAAATTTTAACTATTTATAAACACGTGTTTATTATTTTATAAAACTATTTTAAATTTTTTTTTTTTTTTCTTGTTATTTTATTTCGCTTTTGCTCATGGTCCAATTATTAGGGCTATGCAGAAATACAACAATTAAAAAACAACATGCACTTTGTTTTTGTATAACATGATGAAGTTTTGAAAAAAAAAAAAAAAAAAAAAAAATTGCTACAACAACGATTGCACTAAAAAAAAAAATAACTCTACAAAAATCAGCAGTCAGCTTTTGCTTAAACTACATTTGTTCTAACGGCAATGACGCAAGGCAAGAGTTACGCCAAAAGTGGCGTGTAGAGCAAAGCAATACTTAAAAAACTTTAAAATATTTGATATGGAGCAAAATTAATGCTTAATATCTCAGAACCATAAAAAATTTCTAGAAACAGGTTTTGGATTTAGAAAGAGGGTATTAAAGAAATATATTCCTCACACCTAACTCATTTTTTTAAAAATGTTCGGTAGGTCAAACCAATAATGAGCTGACGATCTGATTTGTCAACTTTTTCATTAACGGCACGCTTAAAACTGGATTTTTATTAGAAATGTTGAATTGTAGGAACATGCAAAGGCATGCGGGATATAAAACCCGTTATACATCTTTTCCTAAAAAAAATTCAAGGTTTAACCTTAACAAACAATTTTATAACAGAAATTCCTTATAAGATTCTAAAAAATTCTTTATGTAGAAATTCTCTCCTAACTCTTTTTTTTCAAAGTGCCTTAGTTTTCCCATACCGTAAAAGCTTAAACATATCGGCCTTTATATGCCTGACAGTTTTTATTAAGCACTTTCTGATACACCAATTCAACTCATTGTTCGTATTAAATAGCAACAATACAACAATAAAGAATCAAAATAATACAAGAGTACTGACTGATCCTTATTGAATATGCTTTTTTTTCTTTTTCTCTTTTTTGCGATAAATTAAAAACTAACAAAAAATAGAATGAAAAAAAAATATTAAAAACAACCAATAAAAAAATTTTAATAAACCTTAAAAATGCAGGTTAAAATTATAAGTATGAGTGGGTTAATATCAAAAAGTGTAAATTGCACAACTTTACTCTGTATATGGGTTGATAAGTGAACTACAAAAGAGGTTTTTAAAAAGGGACTGGTTTTTTCTGGAAATCAAAGCAAAAATTATTTAGATAATTTATAAATATTTATACCCTACACCACCATAAACGGTTTGTGTTGGTGCTTGCAACCTATAGACTATACACCTATAGACTTTTGTAAATCGATTGAGCGAAAGTAATTTGAAGAAATTTGTGAGATAAGCTTTTGGTCCAATTACATATTCTTAAAAATGAACTCCCTAAATAGAAAGTTTATGACAAAGCTACAGATCACCATGATAAAGCAACAGGTCACCAACATGAATGTGCATAAACAAGCTTAAGCTACCATATCAAACATTAACGAAAAGCCTTTCAAATGCATTTAAAAAACAAAATAAAAAAAATCAATAAGGAAAATCACGATGGGTAGTGCAAAGTGTGAAACGATGCAAATGCGTGCAAAAATACACACATTTGCACAACACAACAACAAAATGTACGTATTGGCAATTTGCTCTATCTTACTTCCTTTCCACTAAAAAAAAAACCATGAGCAAAATTAGTAGTGCATATTTGCTCAGTTGCAAACAAATGTAAACAATAACATTTGATATATTAAGCGCCATAATTTTTTTTTTCGTTGGTTTTAATATAAAATAGAGAATTAAATTTAAATAATTTCAAAAGTTTGTTTGTGTATAATTGTAAACATATTTTTTACAATGCTGCCAGAAGTTTTTTGTGTTGCCAGAATACATTTTTTGAAAAAAATAGCACATTTGCACAAAAAAATTTTTTTTCTTTTTTCATTTATTTATTTGCAATCTATTTAAAAACAATTAAATAATGGGCAAATTTCATAAAGATTTAAAATTACAGAAGTGTTAAGTTCCATTGAACTTAACCAGTATTTAATATTACGCATCTAGCTACTTAAGTTGTTCTATTTCAATGATTAGAATAAGGTTGCAATTAATAATAACCAGGAATATAATGATAATAGATCAATATTGCATATAAAATGACTTTACAAATTTTGATTAGGGTAGAAAAGGAAGATCTAATATATGTCGCCTTTTTAACCGTCTAACTTCGTTAGTATCGTCAAGGAGAGTTATGGCAAGGATATTTTCATGGTAACTGAGTCGGTTCATATAATTGCTGCTATATCTTTTAAATTCTTCTTTGACTTTGGGAATGTCAAGGTCGCTATGAATGTTGTTATTTCTGACGAACCAAGGTGCTTTTGTTATGAGTCTTAAAGTTTTAGACTGATATTTTTGGATAATGTCAATATTAGAGTATGACGCAGTTCCCCATAACTGAATGCCATACGTCCAGATAGGCTTCAGAACCGTTTTATATATTATTAATTTGTTATTTAAACTCAATTCTGAGTTTGGACCTAATAGCCAATACATCTTTTTTGTTTTTATATCAAGCTGTTTTCTTTTCAGCTGCAAATGCTTTTTCCAATTTAAACGTCCATCAATATTTAGACCTAGATATTTTACATGATTTGATTTGGGAATCAGGGCGCCGTCTAGATAAACTGGAGGGCAATCACCTTGTTTAAGTGTATAAGTAACATGCGTTGACTTATTAGCATTGACTTTTATGTTCCATTTTTTTAGCCATTTGTTTATTAAGTCTAGCTGTGATTGAACAAGTGATGAAGCTTCAGATGCCGATTCATTAGTTGCAATTATTGCAGTGTCATCAGCATATGTGGCTGTCATGACATCACTTCTTGTTGGTAAGTCTGCAGTGTAAATAGTAAAGAGGATTGGACCTAGTACACTTCCTTGTGGAACACCTGATTTTACTGAGCCGATTTCTGAGTTTTCATCGTTGACATTGACATAAAAACTACGATCATTCAAATAAGATTTGAGTAAAACGTAAAATGGAGCTGGAAGTATCTGTTTTAATTTGTATAACAGACCATTATGCCAGACTCTGTCAAAAGCTTGCTTGACGTCAAGAAATACTGCTGAGCTGTATTGTTGTTTCTCTAATGCATCTCTTATGACTCTTACAACTCTGTGACACTGTTCGGGGGTGATTGATGATCGGGTAAAATTTGCAGTGATTCAAGAATAGGAGAGAGTCGTTTTTTAATTAGTCTTTCAAATATTTTAGAAATTATTGGCAACAGGCTAATAGGCCTATAAGATTTAGCAGAATGTACTGGCTTATTCGGTTTTAAAATCATTATTATTTTTGCGTGCTTCCATTGTGTGGGAAAGTACGAAAGTCTTAATACAGCATTGAATAAATTTGTCATGTATACCAGAGCTTTCTCTAAGGACTTAGAATCTATAAGGTCATACCCAGGGGATTTGTTCGTATTAAGCTTTTTAACTTCAGCCAGTATCTCTTTAAGCCTGCACTGCAAATTTACAAATTTGCACAAAATAACTTTGATAATATATTTGCATGTGCCCGTGAAAAAAACTGAACTGGCAAATTGGTTTTTTTTTCTTACGAAAACAATAAAATGAAGAAATTTGTTTTTTTTTCTTTTTAGCCACTAACAACTATAATTCGAGTCAGAAAAAAGCAAAGATAAGAAGAGATAAACCCACTGTTTATTGTTGGTGTTTTGTTAAAGCTTTGATATTGGTTCAAGTAAGACTTTGAGTGTTTATAATTCTAATTCGCTTTAAAGTTTTATTTGTATAATATCATTAGCTTTTCTAATGTCTTTAAAAAAAGGTTTCCTGATGATCTTTAAACAACATTTAAAAATCAGATGAAAACTTTACAATTTTTAAAGATTTGGCAATTCGTAAACGTCAAATTGAGTGTGGTTGCCACTTTATTAAAATAATGTTATTTTTCAAAAAAACCACTAAAATGTACATCTATTTTTAAAAAAATTAATAATAATGGCTCTTTATTTTAGAAACTCACAGCACAGATAGATACATATATTATAAACAATTGATTAACAGGTTGTTTCACTTTTTTTGACGCCTCAAATGTCTACAAATTTAAACATTCTCTTTATTAAAAGACTGCTCACTTCAGAATCAGTGCAATTTTCCATTTTTTCTTTTTTCCAGTTAAAACAAAATTTGAACTGAATACCCTTATTATTGGTTGTAGATTATTGGTAAATATTTTTATGAGAACGACGTTGGTCAGGCCATCGACGGCGATCACCATAAATTAATGATTATTAACTTCGTTTGGTCTGAATAAGATGAAATGGGTATCAACGGCATGTGGTTTTAATAAAACTTGACACAGAATCCATCCCACATTGGACATACTGCACGAGCGGTTTGAGGGCATAATCATCTTACGTGAAGGTGATTTAAATTTGCCACCTACTTTTTTTCTTCTAGAGAATTCCTTAGTAGCAGGTCTAAATTATTAACAAGCCACAAACCAGAGCGGCGCTTTTAGCCATCATAATCCATGCCATCAGTCAAAGTGAACCTGATTTATCCTCCAGGATCATGAAATTGGATAATTCGAATGGGCGGCACCCACCGAATTCAAAGCCGACATTTGCTCGATAGGACTTTTAAACGAATAAAAACTTTCGATTATGACCCACACATACGTTGTTTTATATAAGCTCAAGGGGGTTCCCAATAGAAGCCACAGGACACAATATATAAAGGAACTCAATCTCAATTTATCGCTCATTGCTCTAGATTAATGTAGCGTTTTCCAGACGGAAATAATTGCGATCAAGAAAGCTCAGATTATCTTCTCTGTCAATGAGAACTGTGAATTAATACTTAATGCCATGGGTTCCTACTTTCTGAGGACGAGAATAGCACTTGACTGTCACTCATCTCCAAACGAGGTGGTTAGGCAGTTTGACGTCAGGCTCATATGGGTCGCAGAGCACAGGGCTTTACTGGAAACATTAGGGGGCATAAGCTTGCTAGACTTGGCACTACCTTACGGGTGACACAGAATTTTAAAGGCGTTGTGGTACCTCCTCTCTTCAACAAAGTCGAACCTCGGCGATTAACTATTGATATTGCTAACAATAAGAAGGGCCACGAACACTGGTTGCAAGATTAACTACAGTAGGCAACGGATATAAGAAATTAAAAAAATGCCACTAAAATTCTTTTTATTGGAGTTTTTTCTCGTAGTCTGGGTTTACACTATGAAAGTTTTCTTTCAGAAAATCTGAGTTTATGTGTGAGAGAAGAGAGAATAAAGGCATGTTCTCTTACCCTCTCACCAACATACTCATATTTTCTGAAAGAAAACTGTCATAGTGTGATCCCAGACTTAAACAATTATTTTTCATAAGAAACTTATTTCTTAAAAAAAGTTTATACTACACTTTAAGAAAAAAAAACTTGTAGTTTAAAACGTGCTTTCAAATTAACACAGTTAATTAGATATTTTTTGTAAGCAAGTATGTAGGTACTTGGTTGGATATTTTGCTTAAGCAAATACAATATTAATAATTTCTTATAAAAAATATTTTATGCATGGCAAAATATTTTTTGTCTCGGTTTTAATCTTATAAAATGTTTCTTATAGAATATACTTTTATATTGACAAATATGGAAAAAGACACGGTTCTTTTGAAATACTTTCTAAAAAGGTGCTTTTTCTTATATGAGATGTTCTTATATCCGTTATCGACTGCACCAGGCTATTGTCGGCCCGCATGACTGACGGGCTTACCATGTGTCTATTTTCGATAACTTACAAAAACGTATTACAGTTCAAAAAAATTCTTAAATTTTAGTTGAACATTTTTCAGCTGGAGCTTGTTTTAGCTGGTCAAAATTTCTTTATAGGTAATTTGGGCTTAAGTTTAAAAATTATGGAATAAACAAAAACAGAATATGTTCAAGGTCTTTCTTTAATCTTTTTTTTTTTTTTTTTGGTTGGTAGGTTTTTTTTGCGTTAAGACCTTTTACAATTTTGTAATGCAAAAGCATATTGTCCATTATCTCTAAATATTTGAGAGTTTTTCTGATATTTACTAATCAGCTTAATTTCAAGAGTCTGTGTTAGTTGCTCTATCATTGTGTGTTGTGTATGTGTTTATGTAAGGATCTGTCTATATATTTTGTGTAAGAAAATGCTAATGTGTGTGTGTGCGTTATACAAACAACTTAAGGATTCCCTAATGCTTTAATAAAACCACATAAAAAGTAAAACTAAAATTTAACAAGAAAATAATATACAAAATAGATTCTTGTTTTTATCCTTCGCACTAAAATCAACTCGTGTTTTAAACGAAAAACAACAACAACAAAAGTAATATTTAAATAAAAACAACAACAGCCAAAACAAAAATTTAATAACAAACTTTAACTGTAAATTTCATTACTCGGAACAAACATGAAACAATGTTTGTTTGTCTTTCCGTTCGTCCATTACATTTTTGTTCGGTGTCTCTGTGGGGGTGTGTGTGTGTGTGTTTGTCTAATTTTATGTTTTGGTGTATGTATGTGTTGAATTATGCTAATGTAGTGGCAAAAACACATACATTATACGCAGGTGCAATTATTATTGTGTGTACACAATGTAGGAAAAAAAAGTTGAAGATAAAATTTCTTTAGGAATAGAAAACTGAAAAAACACTGGGGAAGAAAAAAGAGTTTTAACAAAATGTTTTAGAAAAAATTTTAAATTTTTTAATCAAATTCTTTCTTTATTTTCACTTTTTTTTAATATTTTTCTTTCAGCTTGTTTGTTTTACAATATGAAACGTTTTATTAAATTTTTTACTCAAGAGGAAGAATATTTTTTCTTAAATTTTCTTCTTTAATTTTTCTTTTGAATTTCTTAAATTTTCTATATTTTCTTTTTTTTTATATAAAAATTAAATTTTCATACTTTTCTTTTATTAAAAAAATAAAAGTCTTTAATATTTTTCTTTAAATTTCATAATTGTTTCATGTTTTTTAGGGGTTTTGGTTTTCTTTAGCACTTTGAAACAAATTTATTTCATTTTCACTTGAATTTTAATTTTTTTTCCTTTAAAGCACCATAATTTAAATCTATTAAAATTTCTAAAATTTTCTTTGATTTCTTTTTAAAACACAAAACTTTTTATTTTTTTTTTTAATTTTTGTTTAAATTTTTGGAGATTTTATTTATTTGTAAATTTTGCTTTTCTTCCGACGTTTTTCTTAAGCCAGCAAAATGTTATAATTTTATGTTTGAAATTCGCATTTACTTTAACAACCTCTTTATTTCGTTTTGTGGTGTCTGCTGCTGCTGGAAATTATTACTTTGTTCTACAACTACTACTGACACTACTACCAATACAACCAATACAACAACTACCACCACAACTACACAGTTGACTTGAATTGTTCGGCAGTTTTGGCCACTTGAGCAAAAGTTAATAATGTAAACACAGTCAGTTATATGTACACAGAAATGGGGGGATAAAAACTCTTCTACTGGGCAAAATAGAAGAACATGAAAACAAAAAGACAAAAATTTAGCAACAGGGATTTTGTTGATGCTCATTTCCAGTAAAAAGCTTTTATTATGAAAGAACTGGGATATTGGAAAATTTTTGGCAGTTAAATAATCAAAGATTTAATTTTATTAAACATTTTAATAAATATATTTTTTTATAAAAGTTAGAAAATGTATTATTTTTTTATTTTTACAAGATTTTTAAACAATCACCATATGTTACAGCTTTTGCCTCTTAAAAAGCTTTTTGCTTTCTCCCTCTCTCTTTCTATCTCTCTATAAATTTTTTTACTTAAGAGTTGCCAATAGTTTTGAAATTTGCATAAAATAACTAAACTATAATCTCTTTATTCCAACCACCAAAAGGATGAGGGGAACATTGAATTGCTATACCCTTTTCCACCACGAGTGTAACAACAAATAATATTCATTTAAGGGCCAATAAGGCATAAATATTTTAGGTCATTTAGTGGTTCTAAGACGATAAAATTAGTTTCATCTGTCAAAAAAAAAGCGCCCGCCTCACCAACACTTTGATTTAGGCGCTACGAACTAAGTCCCTAAGTCCCGAAAGCAAACATGAACTTAGTCCTTAAAATAACAAAATTTATTTATTATGAATTAAACCCCCAAATATGAAAATTAAAGACATTCCCAAAGACATGAAATAACCCCCAAAACAAAAACGAACTAAAATCCCATAAATGGAAACTTATTTCACAATGTTATAAGTCCACAATCCTGAATTGAGAAGCTTTAGTAAGCGAAACCAGTATTTGTTACGCCATAGAAATGGAAATCAGTGCGCCCGGCCGAATCCCGGCTATGTAGAGAAGCTTTAGTTAGAAAAGCTGGTGTTTGTTATACCACCGAATAGGAAATCCTTGCGCCATGCAAAAAAGCTTTAGTTACCGATTCGGAATTTAGGTTTCGGGCACATGACCCCAGAACTTAATTTAAAATGTTAAATGCAATTATGACAAGTAAGAGTGCTATATTCGGCTATCACCATGGTGCAAAAAGAACAGAAAGTTATATTTATACTGTTCTTCATATACAAATTAATCTATTTTGTGCCACGCCCACTTCTTAAAACCCGCCCACATTTTGTCAAATTTATAATCAAGATTTATTCCCCTTATTTGGAAACTTTGGCTATATCCGTTCCTATAATGCTTTTGTACAGGAGGTGCCACGCCCACTTATATTCCCCCATATATTTAAAGAAGTTATTTATTAATAACCCAGCTATATTGCTAAATTTTAAAAAAATTTCTCTTACCGTTCTTCAAATATAATTAAAAATATTTGGTTCCACGTCTTCTTCTCCATTCCGCCCACATTTTATTGAATGTTGTGTATTGATAACCGAAAAATTTGCATTTTTTTACGAAACTTTGGCTCTTTTCTTTATCCAGATATACATACATTTAGACTATCTTCGTATGGAAAGTGCCCCGCCCACTTCACCAAACCCTGAACTTCTACACTCAAAAGAAAAATCAATCCATCCGTACTCAAATCAATCCGAAGCGGTATCAAAAGTACGGTGAGTACGGATTTTCTTGAATCAAGTACAGAAATATTGATTCAAGAAGGGATTAACAATCGCGAAATACTTAGCTTATCTATATTCAATCCCGAATTCGTACTTGAAATAAACCAAAAGTGAAATTAGAAGGAGAATTTTATTATGACTGATTTACTTAGCCGTTTTACACCTTACAGAATTTCAATTATAAAACACCAGCATCATTCCCGATATGGTTTTTACTTGAAAAACATTAAACTGAAAAAATAAACTAAATGAGAAGCAAGAGTTCCCAATTTTACTTTTTAAACATGAAAATAATGTGTTTTCGTCTTGTTCTGTTGTTTTTGTTGTTTCTACACATAACAAGAAAATCGTTTTTTAACTACTTGTGTGGTGTTGTTGTAGTGTTTGCAACAAACTTTGATATGTTCTATGAGATTAAAACGCTCAGTTCCTAATTTTACTCTCAGAGTGGCACTACCAACGAGAAGTTTAATCTTTTTTCTTACTTGGTTTAATATTTTTTTTTTTAGAAATTCCGGGATTGATTTTCGAAAGTAATCCTATTTAGGATTGTTTTAAGTACGTTTTAGTGTTATTCGTATTTATATTTTTGAGTGCGACTCGTACTTAAAGTAAGTATATATAACTTAATTTATCCCGACTGTATAAAGAATTTGTAAGGCACTCTAGACGCAGTCGCTCATCGAAGTTAATTGTGTCCAAAACTGCTTAAAGTTCTGGACGGGAACTTAAGCAGAGTATTTAATCAAGTGCCACGGCTTCCAGAATTACCCTGGTCCTTCGTTCCCAGCCTAGTGTATGGTGAAGCCGTTTGGAAACGTACGTAGTGACTGAAGGTCATAACCAAATCGCGGGGAGAGCGAAACAACGATGTATTATTCGTGCCTAATTGCTAATACAGAAGGCAAGTGGGCACTGGTTTATCCGTGGTATTTATACAGAATGGGGTTGGGCCTTAAAGGCAGGTTCCCTCCTTAATCTGCTTCACATCTTTAGAGCTGAAACATCAATTGTGATATGGGAACTTGGCGTTTTAAGTTCGCTTTTAAACAAAGGAAACATTTTGGTTTAATCAATATAGTTACCAGATTTCTGAACATTTCGATAATAAAATGTAAATTCATATTCAAATAAAGGTTACGTAATTTGCAGTTTTCAAACAAATAATTTTATTTTATTGCCATTTTTAAAAAATTGAGCTTCTAACGAAGCACGTTCGTAAGGAAAAAATGCGAGAGTTTTGCTTACCATCTCGCTTACATAAGGCATGCATTTTGTATGGTGAGTTCCCACTTTGAAGCAATACATTTTGGATACAAAAAGCGCTTTATTCAACGCAAATAAAAACTGGTGAACGTAGCATCAGCTTTACACACTGAATGTTTTTTACGGTAATATTTTTGTATTCTCCCTTACAAACTTGCTTCGCAGTAAAGGAATTTTGTACAGGGATTGGTTGTTATCAACTTAACTATAATAATTGAGATAAAACAAATTTTCTTTAACATACTTTTATTAAAAATTAAAATGGCAGCTCTGAAAAACTCTTATACTTTCCGCGAAATCTCTTTACATGCGCTTTAAAATTCCCTACAAAATTTACAGTATTCGCAGTATTCGTTCTCTCTCTCTCTCTGTGTGTTCCTTCCATTCTATCTTACAACTCTCATCACAAGCCCACTCATTATTCATTACATGTGAGTACTAAGGAACTTTGGCTGCCTTTTAATAGCAACAGTTTTCTTCGTTTACCTTCTGTGTCTGATGTTTCGTTGGATCCATTAAAAAAGTGTTTATATTTTGGTGTTTTAGGCCCCCTTTCGCTTCTCTTCAGTAATTATGCTCCATTACAGCTTTTTTGCTCAAAACAAGCAATTTTCCTTAGTTTCGTTTCGATTTTTTGCATTCGACAAGTGGTAAATTGCATGTGGCACTTGGCTTTTTGTTGCCTCTTTGTGTAGTTTTTCTGTTAGTATTTTTCAGTTTAGTTTTCTATTTTTTTGTTAGGCTTTTGTTGTGTGTGTGTGTGTGTCTGTCCTTCGGTTTGTCTGTTTGTTTGTTTATTTATCTAAAGGTCTTTAATTTTTTTTTTTTATTATTATTCATTGTGTGTAAATGTACGTACTTTCAGCTCTGGGGTCTATATGAATTTTGTTGTGTTTGTTGGGAATGTGAAGCGTTTTTTAATGGTGTGTGAACAAATGTTGCAGTGTGGCAAAATGTTTTTCAATAATTGATTGAAATTCTGGCTAAACATTTAATTTAAAGGGAAATTTTCACGGAGAAATAATTATTTAAGTAGAATTTCAAAAGAAAATTATTTTACGCCTTTCAGATGTTTTAAATAATAGATTTGAAAAGATACTTTATTTAAATAAAATTTAAATAAAACGTGGTAAAAAAACAGTTTAAAATATCGCTTTTATGTTAAACAAAAATTATTTTAAAAGAATAATGTTTTTAATCGGGTAAAAAGAACGCTTGTCATACAGATGTGTTCAATATTTTCGTGGGTAGCTTACTACCGGCGATGCTTCCTTTACTACTATTAACATCGCCAATAGAAGACCCCAAGCACACAGGTAAAAAGGGTTGTACATGGTTGTATGGGCCGTGCACTTACACTTCTTTAGCAACTATCTAAAGTTCATTTTTTAAGGAACAGCACAAAAATTAGAAACTAGTCAGGCATTTTAAGGACGTATTTACTACAGTTTAGTTTCAGGATTCCGCCACCCAGCAGGGTATTTAAAAATAATTAGTCCTAGGTGCATCTTATCTCAATGGGACTACAGGATCATCTCTTGGTACCAAAAATTATTCTGATCCTCCCCGATCTGATTTTTGATCTACCAATTAAAAACGTCAGGCAAACTTTGGGTATTAACACCACATATCGCTTTCAAGAGTTAACACCACATATCGCTTTCAAGAGTTAAGAGCAATAGCAAACAAATTTCAGAATGTTATAAAAAAAGCGCTTATCTCCACAACAGAGAAAAAAATCGACAAGCCCTAAAAAGGCAAAACTAAAGGAAACCCCAAAAAATCTATAAATTGGCAATATTGGAGCAATATTATTTATAATAAAAAGAAGTAAATAACCTTAATTTAAAATAGGAATACAAATAAAAAAATCGTTATAATCTGAAATTTGCTAATATTGAAACAAAATCCATTATAATTTAAGACTTATAAATCGTTAAGAAAAAAACTCATAACAATCAAAATTAAATAAATCGACAAATCATAAAATTAAAATAAAAGAGATTGTGTGGTAACAATCGAAACGTAAGCGCAACCTGTCCATTAAAACCTGGGTTCGATTCACAGCTCAGTCAAGAATGAAAAATTATCAATAAACTAGCTGGCCGCCCCGGCTTCGCTCGGTAGCTGATTACTAATAATCGATGGAGCCGTTTTCGGATTTTAGGTAAATCAAAAAAAGTAGGCGTAAAAGTGGGCGGGGCAAAATTTTCTTTTCGTAAAAACCTAAGTTGGACCATGGCGATCATTAGAAAGAAAAAATTCGTCGTAATCGGTCTAGCCCTTCTAATTATGCGCTTAATAGAAAAAGTGGGCCTAAAAGTAGGCGTGGTAAATTTTTTTTTCAATGAAAACTTAAAATGGATAAATACGACCATTTGAAAGAAAAATTTGTCAAATCGATGGAGCCGTTTTCTTATTTTAGGTAATTCGAAAAAAGTGGGCGTAAAAGTGGGAGGGGCGGTTGGACCATAGCGATCATTTTAAAGAAAAAATCGTCCAAAGCGGTCAAGCCGTTCTCAAGTTATGCGATCAGCAGCAGACAACATTTCATTATACCCACACCATAATAGTGGAGAGGGTATTATGCATTTGTGCTGATGTGTGTAACGCCTTAAAATAGTGGTCCTTGACCCACCTTAAAGTATACCGATCTACTCAGCATCACTTTCTGAGTCGAACTTACGATGTCCGTCCGGCTGGCTGGCATGCTGGCTGGCTGTCCATGTAACCTTGTGCGCAAAGTACAGGTTGCAACTTTGGAGATAACTTGATAAAATTTGGGTCATAGGTTCTTATTGGCACAAGGACCAAGCAAAAATGGGCCAAATCGTAGGACCACAAGGGGTGATAAGGGCAATTTTTGTCTCTCAAACTGATTTTAATGAAATTTAAAACATAGGTAGATCTATATCTATATGGGCACATAAGCTATACAGTTTTTCAAAACTAGGACCACAAGGGGATGTAGGGGGCAATTTCTGCCTCTCACAAACTTTCAAACCGATTTTAATGAAGTTTTTAAACATAGAGAAATCCATATTTATATGGACACATAAGCATGATGTGTTTTTAAGTACTGTGGTGCTGGGTATCATATGGTCGGGCTTGACCGACTATACTTTCTTACTTGTTTTTATTATATAGATTTTAATTCACGTCATGTTGTAAAATTACTTTCTTCATAAAAATAATTTAATGAAAATTAAATCCAATGAACTTTAGCCTGATTAAAATATCAAAATTTGGATTAAAAACCATAAAAAGTTCAATAAATTAACCACAAAACTAATTATTGTCAACAGCTAAGGCACAAGCTCTATTTTTACATTTGTTCTTCAAGTTGTACTGAAAATGGTCAGCAAGAAAAAGAAAGACAAAAACATGAAAAATGTTCTTTGGACTTCGAGAAGAATTTCTGTCAGAAAGTACGAAAAAACAGTAGTAAGGAAGAACATGTAAATCAGTTAATATAGATAACACTGTGCATGAAATTGACACTTTTTTTCGTGACAAGCCGGGCACATGGCGTTTTAATATAATTCGGGGACGCTGAATCCAGTGGTGCCCGCGGTTTTTTCAGATTGGCTCTGGTTTTCGAGATATACCGTTATTTCGAAAATGGAGGAGGTTGCTCAACATATATTCGCGTAACTCAAAAATGGTTTAGTTTATTGAAATTACTAAAAAAACCGAAACTCCGCAATAAAATTTCATTTCAGAAAAGTAAAACTTTTTTTCTAATATGAGTAGTCGTTATTGAAACATAATTTTTTTTTGAAAAAAAAATTAATTTTTTTAACTCCGCAATAAAATTTCATTTCAGAAAAGTAAAACTTTTTTTCTAATATGAGTAGTCGTTATTGAAACATAATTTTTTTTTGAAAAAAAAATTAATTTTTTTATCAAAATTTCGAAATTTTTGTTTTTTAAAAATTCATAAAAAATTAAAAAATGCAGCTAGGCTTCTAATTTTCTGCAGACTTATAAAAAACGAAGCTACAAACAAAATAAGCCATAAATTATTAAAATCTGTTTGCAACTTTTGATTTTATTCACAAAAGTCGACAAATTTTTCATTAATTTAAGAATTTCCCTTAGGGAGCTCCCATACAAATATTGCGTTTTATGAAATTCTTAAATTAATTAAAATTAAAACCAGAGCCAATCTGAAAAAACCGCGGGCACCACTGGATTCAGCGTCCCCGAATTATGTTAAAACGCCATGTGCCCGGCTTGTCAGTTTTTTCAACTAGCATAGTGTAATCATTCTAAAACCAATTTTGATCAACCAAAGGTAAAAATAACATTTGATTAAAAGATTTTTTTTGACTATTGACTGCAAGCTGTCGTCAATGGCGGTGAGTGTTAAACGGCAAAACTTTCTAAAGAGATTGTGTGGTTACAATCGAAACGTTAGAGCAACCTGAGAGGAAAAACTGATGTTTGACTGTTGGCTGGCGGGCACCGCAGTGGTGCAGTGGTTAGAACTCAAAGATTTTCTGAAGATAGAATGTGGTGATTCTTGAAACATGTAAAAATCAACCCGGGTTCAAATTAGATTTGATGAACTCGAGCCTAATTAAAGAATATAAAAAAATTAAAAATTAACAGTTCAACTAAAAATCAAAATTGTTCTTAAAAAAAGTATTAAAAAATTCCAACAAAATACCAAATCACAAAATATCAGAAAAAAAAAAATCATTTTACTCATCTTATTTTAAAAAACGATAAATTAAAAAGTCTTAAAATAAAAAAAAAATCGTTCTTATCAATAACTCAAGATCATGTCAAGAATAAATATTACACCAAGAGAAAACAAGTAAAAAAGCACAGACCCACAAGATCGAACAGATGATACCCTGATACACCACTGAGAGGGGATCTGCGCTCAATTATAGATCAGCTGTAAAATAGTTTTAAAACCGACAGCACAAAAGTAGAGAGGGTATTACGCATTTGTGCTGATGTGTCTAACACTTAAAAATATTGGTACTAGACCCAGCTTTTAGTATACCGATCGACTTAGGATCACTATCTGAGCCAATCTAACGATGTCCGTCCGTCGGTCCGGCTGGCTAGCTGGTTGTCTGTCTATGTAAAATTTATGCGCAACGTACAGGTCACAATTTTAAAGATAATTTAATGAAATTGGACAAAAGCTTTGCACTCGATGGCTTAAAAAATGTTGCTCAATGTTATGAAACAATTTCACAATTTTTTCTATATGATTAACAGCCAACTTTTAGGTTTGATATTATATCACAATAATATTAAAATCGTTTTAAATACAAAGTTCTGTTCTTCAATAAACACTTAAATGTAACTTAATGTACCACGTTGGTTCATTTAAATTCAACTTAAGTTTCCATTGTAATAACCTAGCAAGGTGATCTCAATAACACAGCAAAAAAACAACAACAGACAAAACTGCAACAGTCAGCTGTTTTTTGAGACCACCGCACACTGTGACTTTTGTTACTTTTAGGATGCCAAAAGTCGTAACAGTCAAATAAAAGTAGATATGGCAATGAAATTTAGCAATAATAATGATGATATCGATATAGCATTGGACACAAGAAATGGGCGTGGTCCGCCCACTTTTTTGGCCACCCCCCATATAAGGTGTATTTTAAAATACCATAATTTCTAATTTAATACCACTTATTATGGCGGTAAGAAATAAAAATAATTTTAATTTCACTTAATTTTTAGATACACACAAATGCCTTCAATTAGTAGTTGTTTTGAGATGATTAATATATATTTTTAAAAAAAAAATTAAAATTTCATATTAAAAAAAAGCAATCTGTAAATAAAAATAATTACTCCGAGTCAATATCGTTTCCATATTCCGTTACGGATAATAAGCCAATAACTTCTTTTGGTAATGTCCGTCGCTTTGTCTTAGTCGCTTTCCGCAAGCTGCATATAAAGGGGTCTGACGATATGAGTAATATGTGCAACAAATCCAAATTACTTTCAACTCTAGATGTTTTTCGGATAAAGAGTTCTCGATAATTTCTTGCATTGTTTTTTTGCGAAAAAATCAAAATATCGCAGAAAGGAACAAAAAAGAAGCAAAAACTTATTGTGGAATCTGAAACTAGATATATAAACCTTCAATCTTCTTAACAGAATTCTACAGAATCATGCAAGTTTTTCTCTATCGAAAAACAAACATTTTAGGAAATCACTCATTTTTTAGTGATTGAATATTTTCATTGATTAAAAGTTAAAATAATGAAATAAAGCTTCAGAAACTTACCAGTCTTTATAGAAAAGGTTCCAACCTAATAAATGCAAAAGGACTTTTGTAAAAATATTTTGCCAAACAAAAGTAATGCCACCGCAAAGTAAAACAAAAAATGAAAACTATAAACGGATTTACTACACTTGTCACAGTGATACAAGTTTGATAACTGTTATCATGTTAACTGTTGTTTTTTGTTTTGTTTTGAGTACAAATTCGTAATAGTTGTACATTTTAATATTACATAGCACAAAATTATTAAAATCGGAGAATCTTTTTTTTTCTTCTTTTGGCATCCTAAAAGTAACAAAAGTCACACTGTGCACCGGGTAAATAAATACACTTTTTATTAGTATTATGGTTATTTAATTGAATTTTCATAAATTAAACCAGCTAAAGTTCATAAAATTCAATTTTCATTAAATTATTTTTATGAAGAAAGGAATTTTACAACATGAAATGAATTAAAATTTATTGATAATTTTCATTCTTGACTGACCACGTTCACGGACAGGTTGATTTGACATGTTTCGATAGCAACCATACTGTTTCGATCAGAAATCTTTGCCGTTTAACATTGACAACGGCTGACAGTCATAAGCTAAACATCAATCTTAAAACCAAATGGTTGGTTGATCGAAATTTGCTTTGAAAGATTATCTATTTTAATTGATTATCAAGTTCTTCATTACCTCTATTTTAAATGAAAATTAAATTAAATGATTTTTAGCCTGATTAAAATATGAAATTTTTGATCAAAATACCCTTTTTTATGATATATTTTTGTATTCAGTAGTGCTACCATACTTTTATCTTAATTAAATAAGACTTTTCAAATCAAACTCCATCTGTATTAAAATACAACTAAAGTTTATATGAAAATTAAAATAATACAGATTTAAATACTATGCAAATAGAACATAAGAGTTTTTGTTAAAGTTATTTTTTTTTAAAGGGGGTCTTAATGGGACATATGGTTTCTTTTGACCTACTGTCAGGACAAAAAAATGACAAAATATATCTGTGGCGTTTTAACAAAACATCTAAGTCGATATAAGATAGCAAAAAAGTTTTTAAAAAAATCTCGATGAAAAAATCATTTTTGTTAAAAAATAATATAAGCCGAAATTAAAGAAAAATATCGTTTATAATAAAAAATTTTAAAAACGTAAACAAAAATGTTTTTTGAATAAAAATTCGTATAATTAACAATATTTTTTTTAAGCTTTTGAAATTTGACTGAAGATGTTTTGTCAAAATGCCATAGATATGTAGATCGATCTGATAACATGATTTAAATAGATATTGGATGTTATTTTGCTAAACTCGAGGTGATTACTGTTTATTGAAGCTTGTCATTTTACTATATTAGAGGAAAAAAATCAATATCAACAACTTTTTGAAGAATATATGAAATATATTTAAATCCCACATTCAAAAATACCGGTTAAATATGTAAAAGCTATCATTGTAAAGCTTTTTCCTTGTGACTACAACCCACTTTACAATGAAACTAAAGGAAAAAAGAAATGTTTTGAAAAGCTTTATTTAACACTAACAAAAACATATAAGAGAATAAGCCATAAAAGCTTTAACTTTATAAGAGAAAGAAAGAGATAAAACAAATTATTAACTAAAATCAACGAACAATCAAAAACCCCTTGAATAACAAAAAAATGTGAAAATTTTATATTTATTAAAATTAAAAAAAAAATTAACCAAACTTATAAAAAATATGTATGGAGTACTCAAATGGCCTTGTAGAAAACACACATATACAGATATCAGAAATTCCCTGACAAAGAAAATTTAACATGTCCATTACTCTCTTAAAGTTATCAATTTACACAAGATTTAAGATTTGCATTTGTTTATGTGTATAAGTGTGTTTTACCTAACTATGTACATATGTAACAGAGAATCAAAATGAAAATGGATGTAAAATTTACAGTGTAAATAAAACAAAGTAAACAAAAACAAAAACAAATCAATTGGAATAAAAAATCATGTCGACAATGGGTCAATTCATTTTTAAGTGCTCACAAACATTTAGAGCAATAAAATAGCACTAAAACAATAACAAAAAACATTAAAGAAAAAGCTATAAAATAAAAATTTAAGAAAAAAAAACCAAAACATGCGTAACAAATGGAAAATTGCGTTGAATCAGTATTGAAAATTGAAAACAAAGTAAAATAGTAATCAAAAAAATTACAAAGTTGTATGAATACCAGTGTGACCATATTAGCTTTTTTCGAGCTAAATTTAGCTTTATTTTTTTGGATTTAGCTTGATATATTTCATTTAGCTTTAAGCTTTTTTTTAAGCTTTTTTAAAAAATGAATTTGGCTTTTTCTAGCCTTTTTTTCTATTTGTATTCCAATGATTTTATGATATGTACATAGTAAAAAAAGAAAGTTCAATAAAATAAAGATATATTGGTAACTAGTCTCAAACAGCTAAAATCTGGCATCACAGAAACAATAAGTCAGCAAGTAATTCTTTAAAGTTAAACAAGGTGGTAGTAGGAGATTTGCAGTTATTTTTTCACTATTGTTTTTGACAGCTTGATGATCTACACACATATATGAAAACAATGCGATGTTTCAATATCTGCTATAATCTGTTTTGAAATGTACTTTTGTACACATTTTGTTTTCTTCTTTTATTGTATCTGATTTCGAAAAGACAAATAATAGATTCTGAAACAGAAAAAGATATAAGATGTACTTGCCAAAATTTTATTAAACAATTAATATATCAATTACGCCAACGTTTGCCAAACAATATTTCATCACTGCAACAAACAAACTTCTTTTCTTTAGAAAATAGTCTCAAGAAAATAAAATGTACTTTGTATGAGAATTTTAAAGAAGAAATGACAATTTTAAAACTAGATGTAATTTCTGATTTAGAATTACAGTGGCAAAAATTAAATTGTTACGAGTGGCCTAATCAAAATTCAACAATAGAATTTTGGATCAATGTTTTTGAGTATAAGAATGCATTAAATGAAAACCCCTTTAGGGAATTATCTATTTTTGTGATGAAATTTTTAGTTTTGCCTTTCAGTAACGCTGAAGTTGAGCGCGTATTCAGCGGAATGAATCTCATAAAAACGAAAATTAGAAACAGATTTACTTTAAATACAGTAAATTCACTTCTCTATATAAGATGTGGCTTAAAAAGAATAAATAAATGTTGTCATAATTTTAAAATAACAAATGATCTCATAAAAAATTTTGATAAATCTATTTATACAAATAATAGTGATTTTTTGTCGAACTCTTTGGAGGAAGACGAATATTCATTTGAGGAAATATTTAACATGTAGTCAAATATTTATCAAGTTTATTCGTTTGCTTGTTAAAAAGTATTTTTTGGAATTAAAAATTTTAAATCTAGTAAATATACTCATAATTTGTGCAAACGAAGAATCCAAATCTTATAGGATTCCAAATTTGTTCTATACTATACTTTATATTAACCGATGCCTTTGAATTTATTCCTTTTTGTATATTAGCTTTAAGAGCTTTTTTATATATGTTCACCATTGTACAAAGATACATACAAACGTTCATGTGATATCACTTTTTATATGTTAATTTTATATTTTTTGTTTTTACTTTATTTTTATATATATCAACCAAAGTAGTTTTGAATTGCTATCAATTTTATTTTAGTCTTAAGACTTTTCTTAACTTTATTTTCTTTGTGGTTAACTTATGCTGGCATAAGAATTACAAAAAATTATTTTATAATCATTATTATTATACGAGCATACATACATGAATATGTGTTTGAATTTAATGCTCATCAAGATATTTTTGTTCCATAACTATACATAGTTTGATTTGGTTACTGATTAAAAACATATTTTACTTAAATTTTGACTAAAAAAAAGGTTTTTACATAATATGTGTTATTTATAATACGAATAATGAATTAATATTATTAAAAAGCAATATAAAAATTTAGCTTTATTTTTTGGCTTTTATTTATTTATTTTTAGCCTTTTTTAGCTCTATTTTTAACCTGATTTAGCTCTATATTTTTTTAAAATCTGGTCACACTGATGAATACAGAAAAATTAAAAAACAACTGATGGACAAAAGTACTGGTACAATTGTGTGTTTTTGTTAGAGAATGCGTATGTATGTGTGATTAGGTTAATTGTACAACGTACATATGTACTTATGTTGCCTGTTCCAATTGCTTTTAATATTGCACATACAAACATGAATATTTCTACCTAGAAATCAGCAACAACGAGAAATTTATGGGATTTAAACTACCAAAACCACGGGGCAAAAACACTAATTTTTTTTTTTTTTTTTGTATAGCAGAGATGATTTAGTGGGTACTCTTTTGAAGTACTTTTTGTTTACATTCCAACATTACATATACGATTTATGCAATACAATTTGCAATGCACTAAAATATTTGCCCTAGATCCAATGTTAGCATACCGATTGTCTTTGTTTAAATCGGTGTCTATTTTACTATACCATACAAGGACTTCTTTTAAAAATCACTTTTACCGCCATAAGCCTTACTTCGCTCAGCATAACGTTGATGCCATATTGCTAAATTTTAAACGCTCTTTACATTTCCCATTTTTTACCGTAGTGACCAATTATAAAAAAGTTCAATACAATACATACAGCCCATATATTGATCTAGAATGGTTCTTTGGCTCTCCTGAAAAATTTGATTTTAAGACATAAAAACCACAGAACTACCCTCTTGACGCCCTTTAACACAAATAACTCTTATGGTAAAACTTAATTTTACTACAAAATATTCAGTTGATAAGTCCATTATCCCTCATAAGCCCCATCTTTCAAAGTCCACTGGCGGAAATCGCTTTTAATTTGGACATCAAATAACAGAAAGTCACAAATAAATCTGGGTACTTTTTATTCTTATTACCACTTTTAAAAAAATAAGATCGATTTACTTTGCTTTTATTAGCAAACCGAATGATGTCCATCTATCCAAATATTCTCGGGAAATTGGGACATTAGCTGGTATTTGCTGCAAAGTCGAAAGTCATAAGAAGCGATCGCCCATATGCAAATGTCTTCCCCATATGGGACTTTAACTCATATATTATGGATTCTAAAAATGTGTAGTCTTTCATGTAAATTCGGATAAAGTCTGCTCAGGTTTGGTTAGGTTGAAATGGCTGTCAGTAATCTAATGCCACACTTCTGACCGTTTTTTTAATGTATAAACAAATTGCCTCTTACTAAATCTCGACTTAAATTTATTGGACTGTTAAGGCAGTAAGCGGAAAAACATTATTTTCAGTTGGCAATTGCTCTCAAAATAGATGTAAAAGGGTGGAGTCAGCTACGGTTAAATAAGAGCGGGTCAGATTTGCGACAAAATAAAATCAAATGAGACATTGAGAAAACCAAATATGTTTAATCTGCAATTTTTCTTTAAGGAAAAAGATAATTGACTTCTGAGCAAACGGTCATTAAACCTAACGATCCATTTTGATATCATGGAATTTCATTAAACAAAACTCCAACCGTAGGGCCTAACGAGATTCAAAATACACTCTAGTCCAATGAGAGAGATATCGTATAATTCGTTAAAAGTGGCGGATTCAAATTAGGCCAGTTGCTTTCTGACCAGAGAGAGGGTAAATTTGTAAATGCAGTTGTTGCGCATTAGTAAAGTTTTATGTTCGTAAATGCATTAGTTGTAAGAAACTTGGCATTACTCTAATACTTAAAAAGTTTTTTTATGCAGTGATGCTGCAGCTTTGCAGCAAATGTTGCCAATTATTGCATCAGTTAATTTTCTGACGCAATAACTTTTAACATAAAAGAAATCGTTTTATTTTTCTTTTCTGATACTTTTTCTTGTAATTTTTAAGAAAACTATTACTTTTTGGTTCAATATTTTCAATAAAATTTGCCATAGCGATTGTTGATAAAATATTTTTATTATCTTATGTTCGCTTACAAAATTTTTAAAATTTATCTCGTGTTCAAAAGTTCAATTTTTACACAGCTGTTCTGCAGTAAAAAAGCATCAGCATCACAAGCTCAACTGGTGATCACGCATCAGCAACTTAATTTTGCATCACTGCAGCAGTGATGCACAGTTTTGATGCATTTACGAACGTACCCAGAGTGTCCTGTGATTACAGATAACGGTGTAAGGATATTTCTCCTTCAGTAGCTCGTTTCTGTATTTCTCGCATCGTAAAATTTCTTACATGAAGTGTGAAACAAAAAATTCCATCGTTTCTCGATTTATGAGATAAAAGTGTTTCTGTATTTGAATGCGAAAACAGACACAACAAATTCTGTTTATACTGGAATATTTCCAGTAATTAAGTGTCAAATAAAAGCGAAACGTCAACAAAAGAAATAAATATAATAAAAACAAGGCTGCCAGATTTGACGAGTTATCGTCATCTTGACGATTTTTTGTTCCGATATTAACAAAGTGACGTTTTGATGATTTTTTCTAAAAAAGTGACAAAAGCAAAAACAAAATCAAAAATATTTTAAAATTTTGTTGTTACTTTCTTGATGATTTTTTGTTCCGATATTAACAAAGTGACGTTTTTATGATTTTTTCTAAAAAAGTGACGAAAGCAAAAACAAAAACAAAATCAAAAATATTTTATAATTTTGTTGTTCCTTCTATAGACATTCATCTTGAATTTTTAAATTTCAAACACTTCTATTTTGTGGCGTTGAAAATTGAAAAAAAAAAATATAATATGAATGTCTGTAGAAAGCAACAACAAATTTATAAAATATTTTTGATTTTATTTTTGCTTTTAATGAAATTGTTGGCGTTGCGTTTTACACTATAAGCCCCTTAGTCTTCGAAATAAGATAATTGTAAATATTTTTATATGTTTGTTTATTAGAAAAAAAATATATCTTTAGAAACAAGGCTGCTTAAATTTTTATATTTATCCCTATTGTGAAAATTGTCCTCGAAATTGTTTGTTTCTTCCCTAAAAAAAGTATCGGCAAAAGCAAAATTTCGAGGGAAAGTAATGGACCGACTTGGCTTATTTTGAACATTTAATACTTCTTATATACATATACAAAATATGATTGATATTTGATATTCTTATCTTATATGTACACTTTTGTGCCAAAACCATTATTCCGGCAAGAAAGAAATTTGTTTGTCTCCCAGTAAAAACTTTTTCAAAATGGATAGCTTCTTTCACTCGTTATTAAGTAGCTTTCTTCCATAAGAACTTCGATAACTACTTTTTTCTGGATGTATTAAGATATAAAAAAATGACTTACTTTTGAATTTGTTCTTTTTGGCACAACCCTTGTAAAATTCATTAGTTTTTCAGTAGAATTGTATGTAGTGCTTTTATGTGTTTCTGATTACTTAACATATTATTTTGTAGGCGAAGATTTTACTGGGTCTTTAACCCGTTTATTTATGAACCGATTTTTTTAATTTTAACTACAAGGTATTCTACTAAGTCTATTTCAGGTAAAAAAGAAAAAGATTATAGGAATAGGTAAATTAAAGATTTATATCTCAATTATTAAATAATAATTATTAAATACCCATGAACTTTAACTATGTTTTTGTTTGATTATTTTTTAATAAAAGTCGAAACAAATTTGTTTAAAATTGATTTTAAATTGCACGATTTTTAAAACAAAAAAGACGATTTTTTTTATTTTTTCTCAGGAAATTGACGATTTTGACACAAATTTATCTGGCAGCACTGATTAAAACCAAAACAAGAAAAGGCTAACCAAAATTTAAACTAACAAAATATAACAATTGTTTTTTGATTATTTTCATCATATATATTATGCATTTATCATTTATATTCCTTCTATTTTTTTATTTATTAAAAAAAAATAGTATATAAACATATTTTAAATTCAAAATATCTACATTTTGTTTTTCTCGCCACCAATTTCAAATGTGACTTATTTTGACAGTTCTTGAAAAAAACTTTTCGCAAAATATTGTTATAGAAACACTTTTTCTCGCATCCTTCCAATAATTGCTGGAAAATTATTTAAATGACAGATAATTCTCGCAAAAAAAAAGATACAGAAACACTTGTCTGAGAAAAACCATTTTTTGTTTCATTTTTCACTGTTTCTGTCCCGATTCACTGGTTTCAGTCGGAAAATTTTACGATGCGAGAAATACAGAAACGGGCTACAGGTATTACATACCCCGGGGAAATTAGATGCAGCCAATACCTGGAGTTCGGCAGTTATTTAAGACTGACAGATCTTTTAAGAAACTGGCTGACCAGAGATCCTTATCTGGTACCACGTGAGTCGACAGCCGCTGGTACTTCGGCACCAGACTGGCTTACTTGTGCTAACTTTTTGTAAAAGTATGTTTTTCGTATGTAAAGATTGCTTTGCTTGAAGGGTCGGGTCGAAGGACCTGGATTTTGTGAATTAATGAAAAGTCGTGATGCGAGAATGAGGAAGAGGGGAGTATGTTGGATTCGGTGTGTGGGTGAAACCTCGGAAGCCGGTGATAATGATTAGATTGAATACTTTTCTACAATGTGTTTTTTGCAGGAAGATGCTCCTAAATAGAAATTACTTTTCTAATTGGAATATGCTTTTGCTAATCACGTCGTTTTCCACTTGTGTAAAGTTTGAATCGTGAAGTTGGATCATCCCTAGGTGCTGTTGCTATCCGACAGATGCTGCCAGCTTTTTCTAAAGCATAAGAGATTATAAAGCTCCAACTTCCAATCAAGAGCCGAGTGTATAGTTCTGCCAAATTTTACACGCAAATTGCTACCTGTGTGCCGGTTGCTTTCACTCTCAGGAGCGGTTTGTTATAGCATTATTTGTCAGCCAACGGTTAGTATCTTAGTATTTTAGTTATCGACAGTAGAAGCATGGTATGCTTGTCCTCCAAAATTTTCTAAAAGTCTTACAATTAGTGTTCGCGGCCCTTTTATAGCGGTTAAGATAGTCAATAGCCGAATTTTGTGTTTGCGGGAGAGAAGAGGTACACTAACGCCTTTCAAATTCAGTGAGACCGGTAAGGCAGTGTTGAGTCCACCAAGCTTATCCGCCCTAATTTTCTCCAGTATATATCTGTACCCTGGTACCTATATAATCCTGATGTCAAACTGCTAAGCCACCTTGTTAAGTGATCAAGGGGAGTCAAGTGCTGTTCTCATTTTAAGGGGGGGGGGGGGGAGGGGGGGGGAGTCCAATGTCTTAAAGGCAGTAGGGCTATCGCTCATAACTTCCGCAGTAGTATACATTAGTTTTTTTTTCAATCTACAATCTTTCAGTTTGTAAAACTTAATCTTGGCCAAGTGCTTAATATCGAGAAAAGATCGAGAGACACTCTTTATATTTTAATGCCCCCAAGAGGTGCTATAATATTCGTTGATGCTTGTCCTAAGTCTGTTAATATGTTCACCTAACTTGCCGACTTCGAATGTCTCATATAATCATTTCATGATATTCCGTAAGATGCATACAACGCATTTTAAGGAATTTATGAGCTTTTATAAAGGGTGCCCTAAAATGAACGCAAGATTGGAATTTTTTTTGTGTTTTTTTTTTTTGCCAATACTTAACTGCACAAATGGCGACAAATTCAAATCTTGCGTCAATTTTTGAAGGACGTTAAATCATTTGGGGGATTCACAAGGTGTCATAAAGTCATATGTCTTAAAAAAATAACATGAAAAAATAAGACTGTTGTGAACAACCCCTCATAATAAGTGTGCTATTTTGCATTTAAATCAGCTGATTTAGGCAAACGTCAGAGTCCTTAGCCGATCTTATTTGACGCAGCAAGTGTTTTGTTGCAAAAATTGGTAGCCGTAGATTAAATTCGGATGTAAGCCGGAAAAAAATATACCATCAACGGCGACGGCTACAAAAACTAATGCGGCTCGGCTCAGCCGCTCAGCGCAGGTCTCTTCTGATTAATTACGACAGCACAATAAACATAGCAAGCAAATTTCTTTTAATTTAAGACACTTTTTGTTAACAAAGCAACAACAATATTTTTAAACCATAGTAAAATGTTAGAACATTATGACAACATAACATGATAGCACACCTTGTGAATACCCCAATTGTATTTGTGTGATTAAATACTAAATTTAAAAAAAAAAATGGTGCTTTAAAATGGTCCGCTTCCCAAAACTACTTTTGTTAATTATCACTTTGGTACATTTTAAAACAAATACGTATTATTATTGTACGAGTATTATTTTTTGTACTTTTATAATATTATTCTCTTCACATTCCTTTTTTATAACGAACATGTATTTGTTGCTGTTGTTTGAAATGTAATAAAAGAGAGTAAAAAACCTGTTGCTGGTTGCTGTTTGTCGCAAGACATAAGTGCGTAGTAGTCGCGATACATACATCATTATAATCGCCTGCTGTTGGTGTTCTACTGATCTCGTACCAATTAGGTACTTTTTTTTAAATAAAATTGAGATGGTTACCGAAAGACACATAGTGACTGTTTTTTTTTAAATTTTTTATAAATAATAAATTTTTCACCAGTTGTATTTTCATATAGCAAGCTTCGAAGAATATTCCATGTTTGTTACTTTAATGATTTATTTTTATTCTTAAATGTGTAGGTTACCTTCCCTTTGCTTTAATGAGAAATTGTTGCGTTACTTATTGATTTTGTTTAAAAATTAAAATATTTTGTACACTGTACACATGTTTTATTTTTGTTTTTCAATAAATTTTGTGTATGTGTAGTATTTGATTTTGTTGTTGTAATATTTTTATTTACAACAACATAGCAACGATATCAACAATATTTAGTTTTAAGAAATACAACAACTTACCGCATACATTTGCTGACGTTGTTCCGAAAGCAATTTCTCACTGGAACCTTTAAGCAATTGCGCCAACAACTCAGGCGTGGGCAGGATATTTGTGGTCGTCGTTGAAGTTGCATTACTCGTTTGCCCAGACACTGTTCCAGCAGCAGCAGCAGCAGCACTAACAGATTTATGGTGGCCTGTTGCTGTGTTATTGCTGTGATTATTTTTACTTGACTTGTTGGAATTGGTAACGTCTAGACTGCGTTTTTGTTGATGCACATGTTGCAAGTGTGCGACTGTTGGCTTTTCAGTGCAACTCATTGATTGACTGCGTTTGCTATGGCTCTTAGAGACGGGCGCCTCAGAGGAAGCACGTTTTTGTTCATGCTGCACCAACGCAGAGTTCTTAGCGCTGGATTTCGTTAGTTTTGAATTTGGTATCGACGATGAGGCCACCGTTGTTGCCACTGCAACCGGTGTTGTGGTTGTTGTCAACAATTCATCCCTGCCAATTGTAGTAGTATCCAAAGTACTTTGACATTTTTTCTCCAACGTTTTGACTTTAATTAACGCAATATCGTCGTCATCGTAGTGTTCGTTGTTAGCGGCGCCATTTCTGCTGCCGCTACTTCTGATATTTTCGATTTGCGAAGGTGTTGAGGCGGCACGCGTATGTTGTGGTAATGGCAAATATGTGTTATTTGTTGTTTTACGCACACGCATCGAATTGGAATAGTGGGGCAAATTACTACGACCACCTGCGTCATCAATAATAGAACGCTGGCGCCTCGGTTGTATGGAACTGTAAAAAAAATATAAATAATATTTGACCAAAACAAATTATTTACTCAAAAATTGTGCGAGCACATTCAAATAATAAGTGTTAATAGACACATACATTCATATGTAATAAAATCTAGAGTATCTAAAATGTAGTAAATAAACACAATTGTAGCACGTTTCCGCTTCTGTCGATGTCAACGCGTCAAGTTAATTTGGATTATTATTATTATATTACAGCAAAATATTGGTCGAATTCTGAACTATAAAATATTTTTACAATTTTATCTAAGAGTTTTATACAAGATATCTATTCTACGCAAACTCTAAGAAGAGCTTTTCGAAGCAAAACTCTTTGGCGAGTTTTCTAAGAAAGAAATCTGAAATTTTAATTAGAAAAATGTATGTATCTATTACTAGGTAGCTCATCACGGAATTTTCTTTGAGATAACTCTTTTTAATATTATGTTTTTCATAGAATTTTTTGAAAACTTTTCGGATAGCCCTTTTAAAAAAACATTTCGCTAAGTTTTTTCAAATTTCGACGAGTTTTATTTATAGAAAACATTTAAACGAGTTTTTATCGAAAATATGTTGACGTAATTTTTAAAAAACGCATTTTAAAGAATTCTATTTACAAAAAAAAAATCGACGAATTTTTCCAAAAAATATTTCGACGAGTTTTTCACAGAAGACATTTTGACGAGTTTTATGCAAGTTTCCAATAAAAACACATTTTGACAAATTGTTTTATAGACAACATTTTGACAAGTTTGTAACTTGGGTGCCCCGGTAGGCTTGATAGCGGGCCTAATAGTGTGAAGGTTGCGGGTTCGATTTCCGCCAGAGAAACTGGTCTGCTCCATTATAACTATCAGAAGCTCTGAAGTTACTATTGTTTGGTTAATTTAGTAAGAATATAACTTTTATTTGTCCCTCTTAAATAATAAATACATATTTTATCGCTTATTTGCACACCGGTTATAAGCATTTCACGCTTATATGCATACGAACTTGTGCAGTTTAAGTTTGCTATTAAATGTAGCCGAAATTTTTTCGTGCATAAGCGTTTGCTAAGATGCATATCCCGCATTTGTGCATCACAATATAAAACAATTAACCTAAGATACATTAAATATTCTCGTATAAGCATTCTTTCAAACTTGAGTAAATACAAATAAAAACACACAAAAATTATTTCATTAAAACTAAATTTGCTAAATTTTGATCTAACTTTGTATGCGTTCAGGCACTTCCGATACTTATTTTTTCATTACTTTTCATACATGCGTAGAATATGCATATAAGCGAGTTTGTATATATGAATTTCTCGTTTAAAACCACTAAAAATTTGCAAATTATGAAATACTTATAAGCGATCAATACTGTAAATAAGATTTTAATTAAAAACAGTTTGACAAGCTTTAAAAAAACAAAGCTTCGACGAGTTTTCCTAAACACTTTTCGTCGAATGTTCTATAGAAATTTTAGAACTTAGAATTATAGAATAGGATCTATTTCGACAAGTTTCTTATGAGAAACATTTTGACAATTTTTTATAAAAAACATTTCGACGAATTTTCTTAGGACCCATTTTGATAAGATTTCTATAAGAAACACTTCGAAAAGTTTCCTATAAAAAACATTTCGACGACTTTTATAGAAAACATTTCGACGAAAAACATTTTGACGAATTTTGATGAATTTTCTTAGGAACCATTCGACAAGATTTCTATGAGAAACATTTCGAAGAATTTTCTATAAACAACATTTTGACGACTTTTAGAGAAAACTTTTCGACGAGTTTTCTATAAAAAACAATTCGAAAAGTTTTTTAAATAACCATTTCGACATGTTTTCTAATAAAAACATTTCGACCAGATTTTTCTAAAATAATATAACGGCGAACTATCTGCTGAAAAAAATTTATACAAGTAGTTAATAAAAACCATATCGACGAGTTTTTGTGGAAAAAAATTCGACAAAACGTTTTTTTTAAAAACACTTTGACAAAATTTTCATAGAAATTGTTTTGACAAATTTTGCATTAAAACATTTTAACAAACCCCAACTCGACAAGTTTTTAAGAAAAACATTTCGACAAGTTTAAAAAAAAAAAACATTTCGACAAAATTTTTAATAGAAAATTCCCTTTGTTAACAGATGTAATTAAAATATTAGCTTTAAGAGAAATATTTTCGAATTTTTCACTTGAATTTTAAATTATAAGCTTCTACTTACACATCGGATTCTCTGAGATCCTCCAAAATCTCTTCGAAATGCATTCTATTCGGTTTCTTCATTTCCGCCTCCAACATCTGGCCATAAGGTCCCCTCAAAGGACGCTTGGAATAACGCTTAAAATCATTATCACTTAAAGCAGGACTTGTACGATCGCGTGACGGAGGCGGTGTACGATCACTTTCGTTATCCGAAATCGAGTCAGTGCGTAAATAGGGATAACTTTTGTTATTAAGTGGTAAACTTATGTGAGAGGTGCTTAACGAAACGGGTGGTGAGGCCAGGGGTATGTCATCTTTTTCTTCGGAACTTTGTAAACTAAAACTTGTCATTATGGGATGTTTAGTAGTCCACACCGGAGAGAGTTGGCAATCCGCTTCAGGGGTGTTTAGATCGAAGGAATACAATGAAGCTGGGGTGCGATTATCGTCTGTCAAAGGGCTGTTAATGTACATGATATTATCCTCGGGTGTATCTGGCTTTATGGCATTCAAATTGGCTATGGTTATATCTAAGGCCAGAGTTTTAGGTACTGAAGCGGGCATTTCCTCCTCAGCATGGTCATGCCAGTTTTCTATGTAAATGCCTTTGCGTCTCTTGGACATGTCTGCCTTGCGTCTTTCATCGGCACTGTGGCGTGTGGGTATATTTTCTAAAGACGATCTTTTTTCGCTTATCAACTCCATGTCATCTTGGCTATATAGTTTCTTAGCATCTTGACTATCCATTGAGGTTTGTCTTCTTTCTACACTAACTTCTGTATTTGATTCCTTATTTTCTTTGCTGTCCTGTTGCTTCCGCAATATGGCAGTATCTTCTAGTTCATCGGAGGAACGTGACACGGAAATGGTTGGAAGTATTTCTGCTTGGATTGTGGTTTCTGAATTTTCTACTTGACAAGCATCTAGGGATACTAAAGGTTGTATGGTTTCAGGTAGCACATCAAATTTC
This sequence comes from Pollenia griseotomentosa, assembly GCA_963931875.1. Taxonomy (NCBI): domain Eukaryota; kingdom Metazoa; phylum Arthropoda; class Insecta; order Diptera; family Polleniidae; genus Pollenia; species Pollenia griseotomentosa. The sequence continues at coordinate 223,817,754 of OZ007560.1, forward strand.
TCCGGTGTGGCTTCAACCCATTCTTGAGGAGGATTCTCAAGACCCCATTCCTGAGCAGCACACTCGAAAACCGGCACAGGTATAAGACAAGTAGTGGCAGTTTGTAAAAAGTTATCAGGGGGAGATTCTAAAGGCATTTGTTCTTCCATTAACGTAGCCAAATTCGGTTCAAAAATATCATTAAGAGAATTAATTATAGACTTAACTTCCTCCTCTGGGGTTTCTTTCAAACTATTTGACTTTGCTTCTTGCAAATCTTTCGATTCCACTGTTACTGGAACTTGTGATTCATCAATAATATAATCATTTTCCGATTGTATAGTATCGGTTAGAGATTCCATTTTCGCATGAGCCGCCACCATGGTGGCCACACAGGCCGCTTCCACTTTGTCAGGTACCTCTTGTATGGTATCGGCCATAAAAACCTCTTCTTCGGGTATTAAATCCGGAGACTCCATAACATCCTCCAATGCCTTGTCCTGACCAAAACACAAATTAATACTGACTTCTGATTTCTCTTTTAAAGGTATATAAATCCAATCGGGCTTAGATTTATTAAAAGTTTGACTTTCATCCAGTTTTTCGTTTGATTCTTCAGCCGTTTCCTCTAACCGTTTACGTGGCCATGTCAAACTATCCACAACACTGTTGAATATGGAGGTCGGAGGACTGGTAGATTCTAAAGTTTTATCCCGTTTTAAACGTTCCCTTAAAGCACTTAAAGCGGATTTCTTATATTTACCCGCCGCGTAGTCAATAGCCGAAAACGAGGCCGAACGAAACGGTATGCTCTTCTGACAATAGGAGCCAATTATCGTGCGCGATTCAGGCTTGTCCAGTTTCGTTGCAATTTGTGTACTACTAAGCGAATCATTAAATTCCGAATTACCATCAATCTCATCACCAGAAGCACTAGCTGCAACATTACGCTCTCTCGGAGAACCTGTCGGCAGAGGCGGTGGTGGCGGAGGTGATTTAGATTTCTCACGTAATTGTTGTTGTATTAACAATTCCAAATTGGAGAGGCTGGTGTTTTTGTTTGTGGTGGGAGAGGAGATCGGTGATGCTGTTGGTGTCATTGATGCTGTGAGCTGATTGGCCTCATCTATATTGTTTACTTTTAATTGTGAGCAACCCTTTGGCTCCGCGCTCTCTTCGAGAATTTCTGTCAAATATTTCGATGATTTTGAGATGCTGTTGTTGGCATGTTCATCATGATCCATGGGCAGTATATCATCACTATGAGTCGACATGAATGATAGCAGAGGATCGTTGGCTGCAGAAGCTTCCGCTACCGATAATCCGCTTACTGCTGTTGTTGTTGCTGCTAATGGCGATGTTGCTGGCAATAATGAAGACGTTGGTGGTGTGTCCTCTACATTATCATTAGCATCCGGTGTTTCTGAACTTTGTGAAGGTGACTGCATGGCTGATCGTGGTTTACGTGGTGGTGGCACCGGTGGCGGAGTGGGTGAAGAACGATTTCCTCCCACCCTTAACAGTTCGGTTAATTCGCGTAGTTTTTCTGTCTTTTCAGAAGATTTGCGATTTCTGTTTGAACCAGCGGCTGCTGCAGAATCACTGGCTGTGGCGTTTGTATTGTTTGAAGATTTTCGACCAAATGCCAAACGTTGAAAACGATCCAAGGTATTACGTCGTTTTTCCATAGTGATCTAAAAGAAAGAAAATGAAAATAAATAAAATTTAGTAAAAGAAAAATAAATATGTAAATAAAACACAAAAATTATAACCAAAGATTTTTAAGAAAAAAAAAATGTACAATTGAATGTGTTGATTTTATCAATAAATATTTCAATTAAATATATTTTTTATTGAGAGCCAATTTCTGCTTAAGCTCTCAATACCTCTCTTATTTGTTCGCCCTACTCTCGGTACTGTAAAAACACTTAATGTTATGATTTCTTTTTGCTATACTGTTTTTTTTTTTGTAATTTTCCGTTTAGTTTTTTTGTATCTTAATTTTCTTGCTTTTCTTTCTTAACTGCAAAATCAAAACAAAATATTAAAACGAAAATTAAAAGCAACAATTGGTTTAGTAAAAGATATCGCAATCTTTAAAAAGCAAAATAAAGTAAACAAATTATAATAAACGTAATACAAACATTATTGGTGTATTTTTTTTTTTTTTTTTTTTTTTTTTGTGGCAAATACTTATTTATAGAGTTTTGTACGTAAGATATATAATGTGGCATGATGTGGCGTACGTAACTAGAAATAAATTGTACTGCATTGCACACTCATCGTTATTTCGTTTATTTTGCATTGTTTTTCATTCAGCTGTTTTCTCTTCTATTTTCGTTAATGGATCACAAGCGTTAGAGAAGATATTTTTAATTTTCTTTTGCATTTAAATGCGTTATTATGGACACAAGTTGTTTAAATACTATATACATATGTTTTCTGTTTTGTGACAGTAGGTCAGAGGGTCTAAAAAGTGTTCAAAAATATGGAAAATTGTATCAAAAATCAAGGGATACATTTTTTTAAAAATTGCAATATTATCGAATTGGCTTCTAGTTTCTTCTGCAACGCGTATAACCCATGTGCCAAGCAAGTACGTTGTTACAGTTTTGGATAAAATATTTCAAGACCATTGGAAGCCTTAACCATGTAAATGAAAATCTTGTATTAAATGAAAAACTCCAAAAGAATTTATTTATTGATTTTCCAATTTTATTGTGCATTTAAAAATTTTTTTATGAACTTTTTATTATAATATGGATTTAAAAAAAAAAATCACCCAAAAATGTCAAAATATGCATTTAAAACCTAAGTATTTCAAAATATGCATTTTCACCAAAATATGCAAAAACAAATGGATGCCATTTTAACGAAAATTTAATTATTCGTTAAGATAGTGGGTCGACATTGTTCTTAGACTATCGACAAAAAACATACATGTGCATGGAAATCGCATCCCTACTTATAATGTAAAAAAATGCAAAACAATTAAGAGTGTTATATTCGGCTATGCCGAATCCTATATATCCTTCACCAGGGTGCGATAAGAACTGGAATTTGTAAATCTTTAGATATAAAACCATTTTATGCCACGCCCACTTATACACTCCCGTTCACATTTTGTCGGATGTTGTGTATAACCAAGATGCTTGTACCTAATTTGGAACCTTTGGCTCTTGCCGTTCTCCAGATATACAAAAATCTATTATGTCTTTGTAGGAGAAGTGCTACGCCCACTTTTCCAATTCCGCCCACTTTTCCAATCCCGCCCATTTTAGAGAGGTTTTGTATTGGTAACCAAGATAATTCTACCTAGTTTGGAAAGTTTGGCTCTTGCCAGATATAGAGAAAAAAGAAAGAAAAAACAACAACAACAAGGTATTTATGGGTAAAATTTGAGACAGTCGTGGTTTTTGGCTTATATCTCAAACTTTAACGAAGTGTATGTAAAATATCTGTATTACAACCTAGTACCCATCATTTCTGGGGTCTTCGGAAAAAAACATTTCAAAACACAACCAGACAAATGGACATCGTTAAATCAACTTCGCTACTCATAAGGACCCAGTATACCCAATAAAAAATGGAGCTTCCAACGAAGCAGGTTTGTAAGGAAAAAAAATAAAAGTTTCGCTTACCATTGCGCTTACGGAAGACATGAATTTTATATGGCGAGTTTCCACTTTGAAGCAATACATTTTTGACACACAAAGCGCATCATTCAGCGCATATAAAAATTGTTGGATGTAACGATCAGCTTTTCACACTGAATGTTTATTACAGTTATTTTTTAGTACTCTCCCTTACAAACCTGCTTCGTAGTAAGGGAATGCCGCTTACACTACTTTTCAGGAGAGACAAAATACTTTTTTTTTACCAAATATTTGAAACTTTTTGCTATATATTCTATTATAATCCAATAATTAGGAAAAATTCCGATATTCGGCCAAACAAAAAAATTGCAAAATTGTCAGGCGGTATTTTCTGATTACTTTTCCGATTAAAACAAAAATTGGAGAAAATCGAGTTACGTGGTTGCGGAAGAAAACCATCGATATAGGGTTAAAAAATACAAACGGAATGACAAACTTTTATATACCCTTTTACCTGCAGGGTACAATTATTGATTTTACCTGTTTCCCCTTTTTTACCCCAAAAACATGACCGACCTTTTGTCGTTAAATGTACCTATATTGGAAATTCACTAACAATACTCTTTTGCTGGAACCAAACTACAATTTATCGGTATCAAATTAAAAAAAGTACCATAAAGCTTAATTTGTTTCAAAAGAATTAAAATATACAGGGTTTGAAAGTCTGCAGTCGAAACCAAAAAACTGTCAAACAAAAGACGAAAATTTGTGCAACTTTTTCTTTTTTGCTTTTGGTTTGACTGCGACTGTTTACATTTAAAGTATCAGAAGTAAAAGCAATAAGTTTTTTTTTTGCCAATAACAAATGAAGAAGTGGAAGAAGTTTTTCTACTTTGACTGCAGTTTTTAAGCGTTGGAAATACACTTTGAATTTTGTTAGATATGAAATTCGTAATAAGACATGGAAAGCATTGAAAAAGCTACCGAATTGCCCGATAAACGGATGAATTTAAAAAATTACTCCGATTATTTTTGTATAAGAACAATTTTTTCTACATTTATAAGATAAGATTTAGCGTTAAAAGTTTGAAAAACTTCTTTTTAGTTTTATCATTTATTCAAAAAAAACCTACTCTTGACATTTTCTAGAATAGACTAACTTGGTTCATTTTTAAAACCAAACATATTAGTTATTTTCAAATAAAAAAAGGACAATTTTTTTGTAAAACTATAGTATTTTGAATCTTTTATATTACAAAAATTGAGTAACAAGTACATATATTTGATTTCTCTACTTCGGAAACAGCAGCCGCCCTTAACTGTATCCATAGACACTGGCTTGGTAAGTGTCCTTCGTTGATTTGGTGGTGATTGTGGTTTATGCCCAAATTTTAGAAAAATATCATAAAAATTATGGGGTAAAGGTTGGTTGTTTTGCCCATAACTTAGGGTAGTGATCGGCCAGATGGCGAATTTCAATATATAAAGTTGCTATTCAGAAGACACTGTTTCACAGTGAAGTTTTGGATACGTTGTCGTTAGTCGCTGCATCAGTTGTAACCGGTGTTAAGAGTGCCATAAGATTAAGCCATAATGGCAGGTACCCGCAATAAACTGGTCTACATTTTATGTTTTACTCTCTTCAAAGTGCAGTGTAAAGCAAATAAATCGACAATTTTTTATTAGTAGATCACATCGGGAACACTTAATGGTAATCTAGTAAACAGCCACCCCTGTATAAAGATCACGTAACAGATTTTTAATAGAGTTAAATTCTCACTGATGATTTGACAATTCTAAGAAAAGTTTGAAACATGATCTGCTCATTATGTGTTAAAGTTGATAAGTTTTGCAAATTCTGGTAAACGACGTAGCACTTAATGTATTTTGAGAAAAAATATTGGTCGTTATCGAAACGCATAATTTACTTAATATGGCAGCACAAAACTTAAAATCATTCGGTCTTTTATCGTTATTGTTTTGCGGCAACTTTATTATGATTGTATCAGTCCCTTTTCATAATAATCATAATCACACTGTGATTGCCCACAATCATGAACATTTCAACCAATTATATGTTTTAAATCAAACACTACCACTGTGCTCCTTTAATAATATTTTAGGAACAATATTTAATATTTGTACAAGCAACCATACAATTGTTTGTGGTCGTAGGTAATCACAAAATGATTGTGATCGCTTTATAGGGAAGAGATATTATGATTGCCATGTAGTAAACACAATTTGGACGAAAGTTGTTCTTTTAAAAGAGTTTAGTTATCGCTGACCATACGAAAACATATTTTTTTAAGTTTGTACCCATGAGAGTCGTCCGCATGATCGAGAATATTATTGACGAAGAACAGATCCAAGACTTAGTTCTATTTTTAAGCCTTTAAGATCAGATTATTTTTATATGCAAGTCAATCTATCAATCATTTAAAAATATCGATAGAAATTATAAAAAAGTTCTTATTGAATAAATGTTATCTCTTCATTATCAAATGGTGCTTTGCTGCTTTATTTTAGGGAGTGCGTGAAAGAAACACTAAAATTGTTTAATTTTTTTTTTTTTTTTTTTTTTTTTTTGAGTCATAAAATCGTTGAAGGTTTATTTTAATAAAATTTTTTAAATATATTAAAAAAAAAACTTATGTATTAAGATTTGGTTTAAAAAGTAGTTTTTTCAAATAAATTCTCTGAAATAGGTCCATAGAAGAGAATACAAATATTATACCATTAAAAATTTTAGTATGTATGATCAATAACAAAACTTAGTAGAGTTATTTATACATTATTTTTTTTATTGAACTTAAAGTCAAATATCGCACCTGTCTTTTTAAAGGGGGTTAACGCAAAATTAATAAGTTTAAGTAGAGGTAAAAAATTAAAGTCCTATATCACAAAGAGAAATACAACTGTATTTTTTCCGAGAAAATAATAAAAGGTTAATTTGACCGCTGTACTTCTTTTTATTTTAAAAAATAAATATTAACATGAAAATTTAATTATTAGGAATAATTTTATTTTCAAAAAAGAAAAAAATGAAAATTTGATCAAAATTTAATAAATTGTGAAATGATCCCTTTTAGAGAAAAGCGTGAACCAATGATAGTGCATTGGATAGAGGTTTAGACTAGAGGTCTGCAATAATAAATAGAAAGCAATTTCAACACACTCATTTGTTTTTTAACTGCAATAAGTCGAGCACACAATCATAACGAAACAAATGAAAGAATAGCCAAACACAAAACAAATAAAAACTCATTCAATTCAGTCAACTCAAGTCAAATGAGTTAAATATTCAACTATAATTTGAATAAAAAATATCTGTAGCTACACATTATGTATGTATGTGTAAGCGTAACTCTTATAAATAAAAGAACCCAACAAACCAAAACGATTTAGAAAGAACTTGTAGCAAGCTTACTAACAAAAGCCTTAAGCTTAGAAAAGTGTAGTGATTACTATTATAAAAGGCTTATTAACAATTGTTTAATAATGAAAACTGAACCCTTGCGATAATGTTACTAGTCTATAATATAATGTAAGCTAAGAATTCTAACTATAGAATAAGCTTAGAGAAAAATACTTTTTCTAATCATGTTAATTAACAATGAACACTGAACTACAGTAGTGATTTTATTTATTAGAATTAGTTGTTCTATTATTTTACATAATATATTTAGTAATATTTTTAGTAATTATTTTTGTTTTGTTTACCCACATATTTCTTGCGGGACTCTTGTCTGTTTTTGGCAAACTGAAAGAAAGATTTCGTGCTTTTTACAAATTCGTCCTCCCCTACTCCAATAGAAATTGCAGAATCTGTAAAAATTAAAAAGTAAATGAATATGTTAATGCATACAATATATGAAATACTTTACTTCTTATAGCTCTAGCTACACTCAGGTTACGCGCACTATTGTTTTCAGCGGTTCCCTTCCAGCATAAATGCTCTGCAAGCTCAGCTGTCAATAATTTGCGCCAACAGTTTTTGATATAATTTGGGTTTTTTGCTACCGTAAGCAGCTCAAAATCTTCATCATTTGAAGAACCAATCTCAATAGAGCTGGCTGCAAATTCACTTGCATTTCTTCTCTTTCTTTTATTAGTATTTAAAAGTAATTCAACAACTTCTTTCGATTCTTTACGAACACTCTGTTTAAATTTATATGGCATATTAACAAATGTTTTTTTAATTATATATTATTTAATTACTTTTTTTTAAATTGGGCACTGTTTAAAACACTTTAAATCACTTCACTCTTTAAGCAAAACACAAAGACTGAAAACTTTAACTTATTATACAAAATGTATGCACGCATCAAATAACGGGACATCATTCTCAAAAACACTTACAAAACTATAGCGAGAATAAGTCATTTGCAATCATATTGGTTGTCACGATGTAGGAAATCTCTTATGATAAACTTATTGTACAACTTATTTAAATTTTGCTCTGTTTTGGTCTGTTGGGAAGCCACAAGCTTACACACATATTATGTCAATGTATTCCAATAAATGTATGCACCAGTGTTACCGTTAGGATACGAAAGATACATTTTTCGTATCTTTTGACTACTTCAGGTAGCATGTATAATCCTGACATTTTTCGTATCTTTTGAATCTGTACGCAAAATTTACACAAACAAAACATTCGAAAATTGTTAGCCAACTCAAACTTATTAAGACTGATCATCGTAGTCGACTCAATACTAACACAATAGCAGCAAAGGCACATTGACTAAAAGGTGAGGTCAACTATACAACAACACTGCTTCTGTGGTCGGATTGTCAAAAATATTGCTAGTAAAAAAAGGTTAGTTTACATAAAAAATTAGTTTGCATACACACTTTGACAAGTCGTCCACCGAAAAAACACCATATGTTGACTTGACCCCACCTTCTAGTGAATTCGCCTTGATAGCAGCTTTAATAATGGTGAAAGGAAACATTAAGGGGTTGCAACATACGAACCACCTAAATCGATGATTACTAGTAGTGCGAAGTTGTACTGAGGAAATATGAACATATATTTTTTTATTTTCAGGAAATTTATATGAACGTTGATATAATCGCCTTAATATAAATGCCTTAACTCTTATATTAATTTTTACAAAAATGAATTTGTTTAAATAACATTCAAAGATAATTAAATATAATTAATTTTGAAGTTTGCTTACTGTATTTTTAAAAATTACATATGTACCTAATATTTATGACCTAAATAAATATAAAAATGAATTTATCGAAATCATTTTCTTTATAATATTCATTTAAATATGAAATAAAAATGTTATGTTAATAAATATTAAACGTTAAAAATGGATTTTCAAATTTTTTTCAAAACGTATCTTTTTGGGAAAAAGTGTATCTTTTTGGAAACTTAAATGTATCTTTCTCGAAATTTCACTGGCAACACTGGTGTGCACATTCAATAATTCAAAAATTATTCGAATGTTTCTTGTAAACTTGCTCTCTCTAACGGGTCATTCCAATGTTTTATTATTTATGAATGGCTCTCAAACTCATTTACAGTAAACAAGTTTTTATTTCAGTTATTCACTTTTGTTTTTGTATACGGTTTACTCTCTTCTTGTCTTTTTGAATGTTTTTTATTTGAATAAATGTGTGAGTTATTCAAAGCAGACCTCTAGTTTAGACACAAATTTTCAACAAGATTGGTCAAAAAAGTTTCTGAGTTAGAAGGGGTCAAAATTTGACATTTTGGGCAAACAGGTGTTCTTTCTCATCTATGTAACTTATGACCTATTAATGTTAGAAAAATTTGTCACAAATAAATTAGACAGCTTTTTCTTCAATCTTCCGAAAAAAAATTTGTTTGTTTTTTTGAAAAAAGTTTTTCAATTTTTTTTTTAAATTTAAAACTTTTTTTTTTTTTTTTTTTCTTTTTAAATAGGTAAGTTTCATCCAAAGCGGAAGACTTCGATTTCAAAACTGGTGTCACTTGACATGAAATCCCCCATATACATAGATTAATTTATACGTAGAAGAAATTGGACGTTTGTGTATGGAACAGGAATTGTGGAGTTTTCCAACAACTTTTTTGGTAGGTTTTTTTATAATTTCTTTTCAAAGTCACATAGCATAAGCTCCTATTATCCTCTAGTGTTATGATGGTGTAGGGCCACGGTTACCAAATATAAGTTTGGGACAGATTTTTGTTTTGGGTTCCGCTAAGAAGAAAAAATTTTTTTTTCATTTTTAAACCAGGAAAAAAAGAATTTCCAATTCGTTAAATTTCTCATCAAAAAAAAAAAAAAAAAAACAATCATTATCAGAAAGTAGTCATTATATTTACATATATTGGCGAATTTTAAAACTCGCAGACAAATTAAGTATCTTAAGGGATGCTTGAAGCAAAAATCAGAGAGAACCTCTACTGTAAAATATGGCAACTTTTGAATAAAACCTAATTTGAATAAACGTCTGCATTCCATTTATCTCTTCAGAACCACTGTGCACAATTTCAATAATATAAATAAATCGCCTTTTTTACAAGCAAAACAAAACAAATACGAAAAAAATTGCTTGTTTTCATTTGAGCTCTTGTTGTAAAATTCTGCTCTCCCATAAAATGAATTGATGAAATGCATATTCATACATTCATTTAACAACAAAATCTAACAAGCAATTTACGAAAATAAAGTAAAAACAACAACAACAAGAAAAACATGTAAAGTGTGTATGTATTAATTATATATAGATTTATAACAGTAAAATATGAATACGTACTGTATATATAGATAAAAACAAAAATGTATATACATATGTATGTCTGCTTATTTATGAACACACATTATATACTATTTATATACTTAGGACATGTGTATCTGTACATTTCATACATATAAAAACACACGCGTTTAGCAAAAAAAAAAAACACAAACAAAAATTTTGTGTTTATTTTTTTTTCTGAATTTTCTTAGACTGAAAAACTGTTTAGCATAAAAAAAAGCAGACGGACAAACCGACCGACACGCGGATAGTGAAGTATAAACATACTTTTTTATAAGAAAATTATGTACGTCTTCATTAATATTATGTGCGTTTGTTTGTATGTAGAAACTGTTTGTATATGTATATTTATGTTAATTTTAATGGGAATATAGACAAGATAAATTTTATGGATTTCCTTCCTACAAACAGTGGAGGAAAAACTTAAAATTAGAAGAAAATTTACGTTTGATTTAAATTGTCATTTGTTTCTAATTAAAGTGAAATATGCTGAATAAAAAAGCGCCATGTAGAAATGGATTGTTAAGGTAAGGTAAGGTAAAAAAGGCCTTAACTCACAATTATTACACTTAAAATAAATATTTGTAATCAATTCTGAATTCATTTCGAACAATATTTAAAAAAGTTGGTAGAGGAATAATATTTTTTATTGAAAGGCACAATCAATATTCTTTACTCCCATGGCGGCATCGGGTATACAAATTGGTTTTTATTGGGGTCAGTTTTTTAAGATGTTTTTTTTTTAAATTAATTTTTGTATAAAAATACTTTTTTTGCATTAATTTTTTAATTTAGCAATTAATTTTCTAATATAATTGCTAGGACTCTTTGACAGACAAAGGAAATATCTTTCACATTGATCTGTCCGATAACTAGAGGTTCGCGGTCGGTTTAATTCGAAACCGAAACCGCGGTTTTTTAAGCCCTAAAACCGAAACCGAAACCGACAAAAATAAGTCGGTTCTGCTTTTAAATTTTCCCCGGTTTTTGCAGCTATTTTTTATATTAGAAACCCTTGTTAAAAGGGTTTGCCAAAATAAAATGGTATTTCATAAAAAATTAAAACTCGTTATAACGGAAAACCACAGAATTTTGGGAATTTCTATGAAAAAGTCAGTTCCAAATGCCGAACAACACAACAAAAATGTTATGGACGACTTTATAAAAAGAGACACATTAGAAATAATTGTATCAGAGCTTGCATCTGTTGATGGTTTTCCGATAAGAGGAATTACACAATCCAAATTTATACGGGAGTCAATTTCAGCTAAAGGAATGACTTTTCAAAATGCGAAACAAATGTGATGAATCTAATTATTAAAGATTTTCAGCATAAAAGAGATAACATAAAAAAGCAGCTTAAAGCCAAAAAACTTAAGGGTGAAAGATTTAGTTTGACTATGAATGAATGGACAAGCACTAGAGGCAGAGGATATATGAATGTCAATAGAAATACATGATTCCAATTGAAATTTTACAATTTGGGGTTCATTCGTACACACGAACCAAACTGCAAAAATTTGGAATTTCTTTAGATTCAGATAATGTCGCGTGTACATCTGATGGAGCTGCATTGAATGTTAAATTCGGTACAGAAAATCCAACCGAGCTTCAATTATGTTTAGTACATGGAATTCATTTTGCAGTTATGGATGTCGTATTTGAGAAATGTGATGATTTAGAAAACTTAACAGAAACTTATAGTGATGAAAATATACACATATATCGAAGCTGTAAGCAGAGTTGTAAAATATTTCAAAAATTCATCAGTACGCAACAATGTTCTTCAAATCAATGTTAAAGAAATTCATCATCGTGAGTAGTGTTTGCTATTAGATTCGCCAACTAGATGGAATTCCATCGTTGTAATGCTTGAGAGAGTAGTTCTTATAAAAGAGTGTATACAAAAGTTTAGAGGAATTGTCGGCTTTATATATACAAAATTAGAAAACTTAAATTCAGATATAAGCCAAAACCTGTTGACGGCTATTAAAAAAAGAATTCTTCAACGTCAAAATAAAGATCTTCTTGATTTGGGCAAATATATTTTAAATCAAACTATTTATCCATCTAAGGAAGTTTTTAAATTATCAGCAAATTTATTGAAGCGTCTGTATCCAATTGATGATGAAACGTCCGATTCCGAAGAAGATGTGGTGAAAGTTGTTTTTTTGCAGGATGAATTAAATTCAGCTATTAAAGAGGCATTAACACATCCTTAACCCAAAGGAGACTTTTATATGCTTCGCCAAGAATTTAGTTTGTATAAGAATACCAAAAATAAAACTTAAAGCATTTCACTACTTCACAAGGCAATATTAACGATTAGACCATCTTTATAAAATAAGCAATGCGTTTGTATTTTTATTTATTATTTTACTTTTAATAAAAAATGTAACTGAATTCAATTTTTAATAAACTTTTAAATGAGTTAGTTTTTGTAATGTTTTAGTCCCGTAGCATTTTTTTTTTAAATTCCAAAAAACCGAAAAAAAACCGAAACCGCGGTTTTTAGAATTTTGAAAAACCGAAACCGCGGTTTTCAAATTTGTCAGTTTTTACGAACCTCTACCGATAACACTATGATAGTTGAAAAAACAGATAAGCCGGGCACATGGCGTTTCACATTTTCGAGATATACCGTTATTTCGAAAATGGAGGAGGTTGCACAACATAAATTCGCGTAACTCAAAAATTTTTGAAAAACGACTGCTCATATTAGAAAAAATTTTTACTTTCTAAATAGAAATTTTATTGCGGAATTTCGTTTTTTTTAGTAATTTCAATTAACTAAACCGTTTTTGAGTTACGCGAATATATGTTGTGCAACCTCCTCCATTTTCAAAATAACGGTATATCTTGAAAACCAGAGTCAATCTAAAAAAACGACGAGTGCCACTGGATTCAGCGTACCCGAATCCAGGTGCCCAGCTTGTCTCAAAAAAAGAAGTCAATTTCTTGCACAGTGTAATTGATAGGTTAGGTTAAGTGGGCAGCCGACACGAGGATGGCTGACTTGGGTCCTTACAGCGGTAATTTTGTGATACCCTGGTACAGTGACCAGAGTTTACAAAATTATTCTCCAGACAAAACTGCAAACTCAAACCATTTCGATTCCCTGCAGTAGAGAACAATCGACTTTGGTCCTACATTAGCTATAGCATCCAAGCACGGCAATTCCGATCTCCCGAAATGCCTCATCCTTATGACCCCGAGACCAGGGCATTGACAGAGCCAGTAAAACATCGTTTCCTCCTCTGCAACATCATGACAACTTCTACAGTAGTCATTTTAAACAAGGTCAATCATCATCGCATTGTCCTCTATCAACCATTGACGCGTAGTGACTTAACGATATGACGCCGTTCTCAGCAACTGGGTCTCTGCCTGCCCTCTACTTAAAAATATGGAGAAAAGATCTTGGCCTACAGCCATATAAGATTCAACTGGTGCAAGAATTAACGCCAGCGGAACATCAATTGCGTCGTGTGTTCGGTAAATGTGTGTTCGGTAAATCCGAAACCGGTTTCAATATTACAATGAGTTACGAACGCTTTAAGCAAGTGACTAGAGATTTTTTATTCCTCCAGTCATTGCAAAGCATTTGGAGAATAAACTGTTGCAACAAGACAGCGTAACGTGCCATACAGCGCATAAAACCATAACTTTTTGGGCCAAACTTCTGATGACCAAATGATCCCAAGAAATGAAAGTGTGAATTGGCCACCACGTTCGTGCGACTTCACACATTTGAAAAACTTGTCATGGGGTACGTCAAAATCTTAATAATATTTTGATAAGCCAGTGATCGTAAAGAAGCCACAAACAGATGAACTATCAAGAAATAAGAGCGGGTATGCTCGACGGGTATGCTCGACAGGTATGGACCGCTAGGATGGCGTTCAAAAGACGCAGTCGCGGTGACCTTATGCCAAAATTAATTTTAAACATAAAATTCCATGAAATAAACACCAAAACTTTGGTTATTCCATTAAATTTGTTGTGTTTTATTTTAATGAAAAAACTTCTTCAAGATCAAATTTAATATTAAACATTTTGTTAAAAGTTAATCAATAGCAGTATAAAAAAAACATTAAAAGCAAAACTTGATAAGGATTAGTTAATATTTTAAAATATCTGCTTTAAAAAGATCACACAAAAATATTTCAATTGGGACAAAAAGCGTAAAATATGCTTTAAAAAATCAAAGACATTTTGCTTCTTTTTACTTGGTAAAAATGTTCTTTGGGCCCTTATTCCCATGCTGCATTTAAATAAAGAAAAAATATAAACTCGTTTGCTTTCTTCAAATGTAGAACAAACGTGTAAATGATTTAATTTTTTTTTTTTTTTTTTGCCAAAAATTCAAAAATTAAAAAAATAATTTTTAAATTCTACAAACAGGACACATAAATATTTAATGAAAAACAAAATTCTTTAAGAAAAATAAAAAATTTAAAATAAATGTTTTCAAATAAAGTTGCTGCAAAACTAATTTAAGTTTCTCCCAAACCTTATGCTCAATTAAATTAAAAAAAAAACTCTTCAAGCATTGGTCAATTTAAAAGTGTAATGGGTGGCGTATGATTTATGTATATGCAATTAAAATTATGTATACGTACGGGTAATTAGCAAAAGTATTTAGCAATTTACGATAATTTAATGAACGCACGAATATAATTAATAGAAAATTTATATAAATAAAGAAATTTTAAGTTAACTTATGAAATAATCTTAAATTGTAAGATAATTTCCGAATATAAGGTCTGTTTCTTTAATTTTCTGGTAAAGTTTGGCAAAATGTGAAAGGGTCTTCGGTTCTATGTTTTTGGCAAAGGTCTTTGCGCAACGAATACGGTCCTTTGTTTTTCCACACCTCTGTTTTACTACTGTTCTGGCACAGAAACTTTTATCCTCTGTTTCTGACACATGAACTTCGTTTCTCTCTTTCAAAGGATGATTCAACCATAATGCACGATGTTATTTGGGAGTCACGCCTTTACGTCAAGTTTATTGCCAAATTGAATTTTACATTTCTTTGTTTTAGTGTTTGAAAAATTTAACCGAGTAACCGTTAACCGATTAATTACTACCCGATTAACTGATCGGTTGATTTAAAATTGGCTTTTTTCGATTAACGATTAAACCGGTTAATTCCAGTCGATTAACCGATGTAACAAAATTTTGAATTTTTTGTAGTATTAAACAATATTTTTAGTGTTTTTAATTATGGGTAAGTTCCAAAACGTCAGTTGCAAAGCAACTCGCTTTTTTAAATGCATTCTACAATGCAACCATGTAGAATTGTACAATGTTATCTGTACCAAAGTTCACCCAAAAATTTGTTTTTAGAATAATTTTTTCATACAATATATTTTCTTCTAGAAATACATTCCTAAAATACAGTACAACAACAGAAATTAAGGAATTCGGAAATAAACTTTTATGCAGAATATTCGGCGCTGAGCTTGAACTCAGGATGAGTTAGATGATGTCTTGAAAACAAAAAAAAACTCTCGATAATAACACAACAACAGAATTAACCAAAACAATAAGAAGTTTTAAGCATAAAAAAAAAAATTAAAACAGGACTCTAATAGCATAATGGAAGATTAAAATGATTAAAGAAAAATGACTGAGAAATTAGATAATCTGTATTATGGGTTGCTTTCGATTTCTCCAACATCTTCAATAAGTGAAAGAATTTTTTCCAAGTCAAGTTTATAAAAACTAAAGCAAAGAATCGCTTAAATCCTAAACATTTAAAACAATTTATTTTTCTAAGACATTATTTTATAAGATCTCCTTAAACTATTGAAATGATTAATACAATTATCTCACAGTTTATTTTTTAATAAATACATTATATGTGTTAATTTAAAAATATCTATTACATAATTATTAATTATTTTTTTGTTTGCTCGTTTTAGTTCAATAATTTTTATGTTATTGTGTTTTTTTTTAATAATAAACTCCAAATAATAAATAATTTTTATATTTAAGTTTTTATCGACCTTTTCCTTATTTTATTATTGATTTGCTTAGAAAATTCTAAATCGGGCTTATTAAGGTCATGTATTCTATGCAAATAAAAGATTATTTCATAATTTTCTTTCCGACGTTTCGTTGGAGATTCCCAACATCATCAGGGATATTTTATTAGATCTGGCAACATCAAAATAAATACACAATTGAAAAATAATAGTTTAGTAAAAACAACGATAACTTAGTTCTACAGGAATAATATTACTCACATATAATCTTCCGTCAATATTTCTGCATTTTGAATATTTAACACACATTCTGTTTTATATAAACACAACATAAAACATAAATTTAATTAAACAAAACAATTGCAAAAATATAAATAAAAATAAAAAATATCAAAGTAAAATTAAATTGCATTAAACTAAGTATCACAGAAGCAGAACTAAACTAAAATATTGCGATTGTATAAATTGCATTCGTGTTGTTTTTGTCGTCTTTTGTATTTAAGGCATTCGTAGCTTTTTCCTGAATTCTCAAACTTTCCAGTGTATATCGTTTATTTGTTCTATTTTCCTTGTCTAATATTTTAACGTTTGTGAGATCGGGTAAATGTTTTTCTTCAACACAGTGTATAAATTTTTAATTTTTATTTATTAAAATTACTTAATTAAGAAAAAACCTTATATATCGGTCTACCGATCAATATCAAAACTAACCGATTAAACAAAAAACTCGATAAATTAATCGAGCAATTAACCGATTAAAGCAAAAGCCCGATTTAATGAATACCCTAAGACGTACACAATTGAGCAGCGCGTTAAGATTGTTGAAGCCTTTTACTAAAATGGGCGTTCAAATCGAAATGCATTTCGTGCACTTGGTGATTTTTTTTGGTCTGCATAATCAATCAAATGTGCGAGAGAATTGTGGGAAAATTTCAGCAAACCAGGTCTATAAGAAACACCTGTGCATGCTAGATCAGTTCGTTCTGGCTGGCGGCCTCATCGGACCGTACTTCTTCGAAAATGAGGTCGGCCAAGCAGTTACCGTGTTCGATATCGCGAGATGATCACAGACTTCTTGTGGCCAGAAATTGAGGATACGGACCTTGGCGATATGTGGTTCCAACAGGATGGTGCCACTTGCCACACGAAACAATGGCTTTTTTGCGCGAGAAATTTAATGGCCGTGTTATTTAACGTAGTGACGATGTTAATTGGCCACCGCGATCATGTGATTTTACACCGATGGACTTCTTTCTTTGAAGATATTTAAAAGAAATAGTTAACGTCAATAAGCCAAGAACAATTGAGGCGCTAAAGGATTAGATAATTCAGCACATTAACGACATTGAAACTCAATTATGCCTCAGAGACATTGAAAATGTGGACCATCGGATAGAGGTATGCCCCCGAAAGCTCGAGCATTTGGCCGATATTTTATTTTACACATAAAAGTCATATTTCCTTCTATCTTAAAAAAAAATATTAAGATAATTTTCTGAAAACTTTTTGTTTTATTTACAATTAACATCGTTTTGTTTGGCTTCCCTTTATTGCAGGGACTTCGGTCCTCTGCTATAGCAAACACACACTCCTGTCTTGGAACAGGCAATTCGGTCCTTTGTTTTTGCACTGGAATTTCGCTTCTCTGTTTTTGGCACAGGGAGCATCCGTGCTCGTTTTTTTGCATGAAAAATTCAGTCATGTGTTTGTGATACATAGGCGAAGTTCTCTGTTTTAGCGCAGGGACTTTAGGCCTCAGGGGCTAAGGAATCTGAAGTTAGTTTTCTTTAGTTAAAACGAAAGTTATTCTTTATTAAACATACGTTTTAGAATGAAAACGAACCTACAGATCACGAATATTCGCTTGTCCCATCATATTCTATGAAACCCCAATTGAATCACCTGAAATCCCTGTGGCTGCTATATTGTCTTTTATTTAAATGTTCATATATTGAGTCCTATTAATAAAATAAATCAAATATCACAACCCTAACTTCAGGCTTTTGGATCCGTAAGTGGACACAGGACATAACTTAACTACCCTTGTCTCCGCAAAATCTATTTAAGAAGCTTATTGTTTGATAAATTACTCGATCTACCCAAAGGAAACGTTTAGGCTGTTTTGTGCAGGAAGATAAAGAAAATTCGTTTACACAATTTTCGATTGCGGAAACGCTTTTCGATAACATTGAGTGCCTGAACAAACCTATTGTTTCTCCTTAATAAGAACTTTTCTCTTTTAAGCAACAAAAAAAAAGCCAAAACTAGAAACTTATTAACACATAAAATAAAAATTTATTTTCGTTTTGATACACAATAAAATTAAAAATGTTTTAACTAATTTGTGACTATTAAATATTTTTTACGTAAATGAACAAACAAAATAAATAAAATTATTAAAACAAATTCGTTCGTTGTTCCAAAGGTTTAAATGTCTGTGTGTGTGTGTCTGTTTAAAATTTTAATTTTATGTGTGCGTGTGTACGTGTGTGTTTTAAAAACTTAAATCTACAAAATAATTTTTGCAGATGCTGCCACAAAAATGAAACCAATAATTTTTATTTTGGCATAGAAGAAAAAATTTCTGATGTTTAACTGAAAATGTTGTTTCGTTTTGTGGATTTTTTTATTTTTTTGCAAATAAAAAAAAAAAAATAACAGAAATCAAACAAAATGATTTTTTATTTAAAAAATTTAATTAAATTCAGTGCTATTTAGTTAATCCAGGGGGCTTTAATTATGAGTCAACTAAATAAAATTTTGTTAAATTGTAAAATAAACAGTTTTCTGAAAATAGTTTGGCGAGAGGTCAGTGCAGAATTTTCAGTGACGTTACGTAGAGATAAAAAAAATGTTGTAAAAAATTATTTGACAATCAAAAATTTGCCAAAAAATTTATGAAATCCAAAATAAAATATTAAAATTTTAAAAACAAACAACAAATTGGATTTGTGAATTTTTTTTTTTTTTTTTTTTTTCTTCTTATTAAAAATTTTTATATTTGACTCAAAAAGCTCATTGAAGAAATGTTTGAAATAGCTAAGGGAATCTTTATATAATTTCTTCAAATATTCAAACTATAAAAAGATATCAATGTTATATATTTTTTAAAACTATAAAAATAATACTACAAAGGGTCATCCATTTAGATATTTTTTTTATTTATTTTTATTTCCACAGATCAAGCGTGACTAATGTCATACTGTCATCTTATTTAACCCACACCACAATATTAGAGAGGGTATTATGCTTTCGTACTATGATTTCTTTCTAGCACTTTTTGGATACCAGTGCCTTTATTTAAATTACTCACACTGTTTCCATTTTCATTTTGTTTGCCTTTGTTTTTATAACCCTGTTCAGTTTATTAATCTTGTATGCAAATTGTTAGCATATTTTTCCTTAAAATGCATATTTTTTTATTGTTTGTACTCGATTTTATTAGCGATCATTAAAAACAGCAGATTAATTTATTAAAAAAAAAAAAAGGAAAAAAATTAACAAAACAAATGAAAGCAGAAGTTGAGAAAAAAAAACACAGCAACGATAAGAAAAAATATTAATTTATTACTGACTTTCATGTTCTTGCAAAAGAAAAACACCACACACAATAAGAAAAAACCATATCAATTTTTATCGATTTTAACAAATTTATGCGTTCATTTCACTCGCATGTAAGAAAAACAAAATACACTACAATTGACCTGAGTAACACCCAATTTTCACAATGATTTAAAAGACATGTCTTTATTGTAGAACTTTTTAAAATAAAAAAAAACCAAATTAAGGGCAAAGAGGAATGTCAAAAAAGAACAATACGATTTATGTCTTTTTTTCTACCCTCCTGACTTCTCTCGCTAAAAACTAAAAAAGACATGATTTGAAAATAGGGGAAAAAATCATTATGAAAATTGGGTGTAAGACAGGAAGGAACTAATAGATAGGGTGTTCAATTAATCGGGTTTTATTTTTGTTCGATTAAACGATTAATCGATATTTGGCATTGTTAAATTATTTGATTAAACGAATAAAATTTTAAAATTAATCGATTAATCGAATAATTCTTAATCGACCAATTTTATAAATAACGAGATTTTTTTCGATAGTTATAAAAAAAATAGTACTTGTGTAAATAAACATTCTTTTTTAAATAATACTTGTCAATGTATCGATGCTTCAAATGTCCAAATTGATGCTTCACTTTCGGCCAGATTTTAAAAGAGTCAATATAACTTTGGATTTTGTGAAACTTTTCAATGACATTTCATCCTCTGCTATTAGGGATATCGATCGAATAGTATTCGACCGGTTTTAACCGGTTAATTTGGTTGTGCTTAAGTCGAATAGTTTAAAATGTCTGTTTTTCGAATATCAAATAAACCGGTTATTTTGGTATAACTAACCGGTTATTTTTAAAAAGTTATAATTCATATATATTTTGCTTTCATTTTTTTAATTATACCCGTAATTTAAGTATTCATCTAATCGTAATATTCGGCCTTATTTTTTAATACATCTGGCAACTTTACACTTTTCATAGAGAATGTCATAACAAAAGTAAAGAACATAATGAACGGTTAAAACTTGTAAAAACGTGAGTGGCTATAAAAAAACAAATATTTTAATATCACAAAATAGTATTCAATTTAAAAGGTAAATGACAATTTTTTTAAGAATATTCTAAATATTAAATATATTTTTATAAACATACACACATAGATGTCCTCTGAAGTGTGGAGATATTTCAAGCGGGAAGAAGACAAAGCAAAGTGCCTAAAATGCCCTAAAATGTTGAGTTGCAAAGGCTCATCAACGTCAGGACTTATAAACCATCTAAAATTAGTCCATAAAATTGAAATAAATGTGAACCAAGAAAAACAAGACTCAGATCCCAGCAGTTCAAAGCCGTCGGCAAATAATACCTTACTGAAATACGCAGGTAAAAATGAATCATTAGGTGAAATATTAGCTCGTTGTGTTGCCGAGGACGGAATGTCCGTTAGGGCACTAAAAAAATCTAAAGATGTTTTAGCATATCTCCATTCTAAAAACTACAACATGCCGGCGGAATCAACTATATGGGAAAAAATTCATCAGTTTTATTTAAAAACACACCAAGACCTAAAAAATAAAATTGAAGAAATCAAAAATAGTGAAGGAAGGTTTTCAATTGTGGTCGACGAATGGACAGACATTTCATATAAAAAATATGTAAATGTTACTATTCGTTTCTTTAGTGCTAAAACAAAAAAATTTTAAATTTACAATCTTGGACTTGAAGAAATCAAAGTAAAAGCCACCGCAAATAATGTAGAAGAACTTATTAAAAATAAGTTAGACGAATTTTCTATAAATATTAAAAGTGACATTGTGGCATCTACCCATGATGGTGCTGCGGTGATGCAAAAATACGGTCGCAACATAGATGCAGAATCTCAACTGTGTATAAACCACGCAATTCATCTTTGTGTTGTGGACACAATTTACAAAAAACCAAATAGTAGTGTAATCGAGAATTCCAGTTCTGATGAATCGGAATTTAATGAGCAAGATTCGGAAGATGAAGTTTGTTATTTAATTGATGAGAATACTTGTTTGAATGAAAATATAGCGGATACAATATGCCGCGTAAGAAAATGTGTAAAAATGTTCAACAAATCAAGTGAAAAACAAAAGAAACTTCAGATTTATGTTAAAGAACAAGAGAAAAAGGAACTTAAACTAGTACACGATGTAAAACACAGATGGAACTCAATGTTAAAAATGATTTCGCAATTTTTAAGAATTTATAAATGTGTTAATCATGCTCTTTTAGAACTAGGACTGACTCCGTTTAGTGAAAATGATATAAAAACTTTAACTGTTGTGCACAATACTTTAAAGCCGTTAGAAGTTTCCATAAATGAATTGTCAAAAAACTCTGCTACTTTAGTTGAAGCTGAAGGAAGTTTTAAATTTTTGTTTTCAAAACTTTCAAATATTCAAAATCCTCTTTCAATCGATTTACTGGAATCTTTAAAATCTCGCGTTAACCAGCGGCGAAACAAAATCCTTAACACTTTAATAGTATATTTAAGCACTGGATACTTTCCTGTTAGCAATTCTTTTCTTAAGTATTCTAACAAAACTGATACAAAAGAATTTGCATTACAATTGTATAACCGATTATTTAGTGGTATGGATGGGACTTTATCAGATTCAAATGAAGACATAGAAAGCGACGATTATGAGCAAGATTTAGAAAATGAGCTGAACAATACTATTAAATTAATGCACACACCAAAATGCCCTACAAAAACCAAACATAAAGAACAAATTTTTGAAGATTTTTTTTATTTAGATAAGTGTCATAAGAGATCTGAGAGGCTAGAAAGATTGCTTAATGCTTTGTATTCTATAAGTCCAACAAGTACCCTAAGTGAAAGGTAATTTTCAATGTCAAGTTTTATAAAAACAAAAGAAAAAAATAGATTTACCTCAAAACACTTGAATTGCATCTTGTTTTTAAAAGATTATTTTAAAAGAAGCCACTAAGAAAATAATTTTTTTAAAGTTTTTACCTGACTAATATGATCTCATTATTTTATGTTAATATGTTAAGTTTTTTATTATTGAACAAATAAACTTTTTATTTCAATTACTAATGTTATTATTGTGTTATTTATGTATTCGAATTAAAGCCGGTTAACCGGTTATTTTAAAAATGGCTATTCGAAAACCGGTTTTTTTAAAATAGCAACTATTCGCACTATTCGAAAACCGGTTATTGAAAAAAGTCGAATAATCGATCACCCTATCTGCTATGCTTCTGTAAAAAATAATTTCCTTTAGAGTATCGATTTAAGTATCTTGTTTAAAATATTTATTCATTAGACCACTTGTAGCGCCCTTTGGCTTTGTTGGGGGAGCAACTTTTTTAAGTTCTATGTTATAGTCACTGTGTAAGTAGTAGAGTTGTAAGCCGATTAAGAATAATTCAATTAATCGATCAAACAAAAACAAACTTTTATTCTAATAATTTTAAAATGGCGATTTTCGAAATAAATCGATTAAATTATGTCGATTAATCGAACAATTTTTTTTTATTAAAAAATAAATTAATAATAAAAGACTTATTAGAAATAAAAGCTAAGAATTTGATTTATTCTCATACGTCTTAAACAATTTTATACAAAACGTAGGAAAGGTAAAAAATATTGTAGCTATAGTCTTGATTGTAAGTATTCTCAATGTTAAGTAAGCAAAAACCGTGTTGAGTGTTCATAGGATTTCAAAAATGTATTTTATGTTCTTATTAAACAAATCTTTGACACACGATTGTAACAGATATTTTCTTTTTAAATCAAACTTTAAACGATTTTCAAGAAATGGGATCTTTCACTCTCGGGTGAAAAACTTGGAATGAATTATTTAAGGAAGAATAAAAACATTAAGAAGAAATCGTGGCCGGTTGAACACGTGAGGGGTACATTCATTGCGAACGATTCTGTATTATACTCAGTTTGAGGTATGTTTAGAGGATTCGATGTGATTAATGAAGTGATTTAGTTGTTATCATGTAAATTTGAAGTGATTACCAAATCACTTCAATATATCATCTCAATTTTATTTTGATTAGAGCTTTATCACGTTCAATTTGCTTGAACGCGTTTAAGAACCCAAGTGTAAACATAGTATAAGTGTCATAATATTACCATTGGAAACCATGTAGTAGAAGATAATCCAACGACATCAAAAAATGCCGAACTTTTTCGAATGTAAAAATTCATAAACAGAGACAGCGGTTGGTCTATAGAAAAAATTGTACGCAGAAGTTTGGCTGAAGATGGAAGGTCTGCAAACGCCTTTCGTATCGGATTATTTAAGAATTAAGGATTTTACGATTCCTTTAAGTAATACAACGATATGGTGTTATGATGAAAAGTTGTACGCATTAAAAAAAGAAGAAGTCATAGTTGAGAAAGAAGAAAATGGAAGATGGAATGGAAATTTTTTTTTAAATAATTTTTTTGTTCGTTATTCTCATCGATTAATCGAATAATTTCTCAGATTAAATCGTTTGATCGAACAAACAAAAACAATTATTTGAATTATTCGAACAAAGCTGAAAGACGAATAATTGACAACTCTAGTAAGTAGTAAATTAGTGAAGCTGTTAAAGAACATTTTTGGACACCTGTTACATTTAGCATGATGAGATTTATCCTTCGTACAGTATTTTTAAGCCAAACTCTTTCTAAAGAGAGAAACGCATGAACTTTTTTGTCAAAAAATACGGGCGTGTTCTAGAAATTGAAATGAAGAGGATTTTAAAATCGAGCAAATTTCAAAAACGACCCTGTAATGAAAGGTCATAAAAATATTCCATTTTATCTACTTTATTCATAAAGTATCTATTATTTTTTGCAAGAACAACACTTGAACCATGAAAAACAAAGGTTATTTTGTAAATAATTGAATTTAAATTATCGTTCGATTTATATTTCACTTCATTTCGATTTCAAGAACATACCCGATAATTTAATTTAACAAAAATATAAGCTAAATTACTCACTAAACATAACCGTTTTTTTAATTCCAACTTTAAAAAAATTATGCATTTAACAGAAATACTATATGTTATTATTAATCGATTAATCGGTATAAATTCTTCGATTAATCCTTTAATCGAAAAAAGCAATTTTAAATTATTCGAACAATTATTCGTCTAAAACTGTTGGATTAATCGAACAAGAATTTATCCACTGAACACCCTACTAATAGATCAATATTTTGCTTTTCATAGTCCCAGTCTAAAATCTTCTTAAACTTCTACAAAAAAAAAAAAATTAGCTTTTTATATGAAATTTAAATTTCTTTCCCATATTTTTTTATCTAAAAACATTTTGTAATATTGTTAATAATTAATTCTTGACCCTGAAATTATTACTGACTCAATCTCTCAAGTTTTTTATACTGATTTTAATGTTACAGGAAAAAATCTGGAAAAACTTTTCATCGATTAGAGAAACGAATTTTAAATTTTCAATAGAAGATTTCAATCAACAAGTAAAACAATTTCCTCTTTGTAATGCAAACATTAACGTTTAATAGCAAATCTTATTTAATAATTTACTTTATGAGTAAAATTTATGAAATTATCTTTCACTGCCTCCATAAGAAATAATTTTCTTTGAAAATTTTCCAACATTTTTATCTCAATTGTTTATTATTGTTACGTTTTTCTATTAATTTTTATTTTCATAAACTACTTGATTTTAATTTAGTTAATCTTTAAGCGTAATCAAATTTGTGTGTGTGTGTGTGTGTTTTAAACTGCTGTATGTAGAAAAGAAACTTATGTTAAGTTGAACATTTGATTTGTAACGCGGTAACTGAAAAACATTCCATAAGCAACTTTGGTGTGTATAAAAAAACCTTGTTTTAAAGCCAAATTTCACTGTAGGAATTCCTACAAATTATTCGAAAATTGGACTGAATAAAGACTTACGATTCAAGGCCAAAGTGAACAGAATAAACTATATGCTTAATTACAAAATTTTCCAGGAAAATGTCGAAGGAATAAGGCCCGTTTTCACGACTTACCTATAAAGTTCGAAATAGTTAATGGTACCTTTAGCACTAGTGAGGAATAAAGTTACCTTCAACTATTTTTCGTTTTCACAACTTCTGTATAAAATAAAAATAACATTTTGAAAATGTGGCAATACTAAAGAAAATACCGATTATTTTAAATTATTATTAAAGGGAACTTGTGATAATTAAAAACTCATTATCTGTTCGATAACTTCCTACATTTAGCTATCGTTAAGTCGTGAAAACGGGCCTAAGACTATTAAAGTATGAAAGCTTTATAAATAAATCACAATACTCTCGCGCTTTTCGCTCATAATAAAAAAAAATGTTAATTCAATAAGTCGGTCTCACAGACCATATGCGTGAGTATGTGAGGGTTAAGAGCCATGCATGTAGGAAAACTATAAACACAAACTTCTGCTGAGCAAACTAATTTTGCTTGGCTTTTCTCCAATTTTATTATTTTTTTCCTTTATTTATTCCACTTGGGAACATAGGGCTTCTACAAGTAAATTCCAACTTATTCTATCATTACATACATCTTTTATTTCATTAAACGATTTGTTCTGCATATTGAGTTCTTGTATGACTGTTCTACGCCAGGTGTTCTTTGGGCGGCCAGAGCGTCTGCTACCTTGAGGATTCCATTCCAATGCCGTTCTTGTGATACTGCCAACTGGTCGTCGCAATGTGTGACCTATCCATTTCCACTTTCGTCTTGCAATTTGGCGAATAATGGGAACTTCGTTTGTCAATCGCCAGAGATCGATGTTGGTGATTACGTTTGGCCAAAAGATACGGCATATTATGCGCAAACATTTGTTTACAAAAACTTACAGTCTTCTCGCTATAGTACTCGTCATAAGCCATGTCTCGCTTCCATATAGCAGTGTGGATTTCACACAGGCATTGAATATACGAATTTTTGTATTTTTTGAGATTTGGAGGGATCGCCATGTTTTATTTAGCCGACCAAAAGCTGCTCTTGCTTTGTTTAACCTGAGTGAGACGTCTTCCTCCACTCCTCCATCTACCGACATCATGCATCCTAGATAACAAAACGATTTCACATATTTTATACGTTGGTTTTGTACTACAATATGGTTGTCAGTTGCGTTATTTATACGCATTGCATGTGTTTTGGCAATATTAACTTCCAGCCCAACTCTATTTGCTAACGCGACCAAATCATTTACTTTGCTCTGCATATCATTAAACTTATGCCATATAAGACAAATATCGTCGGCAAAGTCCAAGTCTTCTAGGTGTTTTTGGAAATCCCAGACAATGCCTCTTTTTTTCCTGCATAATTGTGACATAACCTCATCCAAAACAACGGCGAACAGTAATGGTGAAAGGGGTCAACCTTGTTTAACTCCAGCGTTTGTCATAAAGGATTCGCTGATCATACCATTGTGACGAACTTGCAGTGTGGTATTGTTGTACATAGCTTTAATCAAATTTATTAATTTTGTTGGTACACCTTTTGCTTTAAGTGCATCCCATATAGCACTACGTTTTATCGAGTCAAATGCTTTCCTAAAGTCTATAAATACCAAATAAAGCGGTGTGCGCCACTCGACCGATTGTTCTATTATTACCCGGAGGGTATTGGTTTGATCTACACAGTTGCGATGTGGTCGGAAGCCTGCTTGTTCATCGCGTAATGATTTTTCGATTATTTGTAATCGGTTATTTATTATAATAGCAATTACCTTATATACAGTGTTGAGCAGAGTAATACCTCGCCAATTATCACATTCAGTCAAGTCATTTTTCTTTGGAAGCTTTACTATTTCTTCAATTTTTTCTCCAATTAGTCTGAGATAAATTAAATATTGTCTATTTGATAGGCATAGGCAGAGTCGGAATTCCGAAATTTGGGATTTAAAAATTCTCATTTTGACGTTTCGTGCTATTGAAATAAGGAATTTTGTTGCTATCCCATTATTTTAGGAATCGCTCACAATATTAAGGTTACAAGAGAAATGTGACAGAAATTTGACTATACGAAGAACCACGATTGTGACAGAAAGTTGCCTAGGAAGAACCAAGATTGTAAAAAAAATTAAAAAAAGCGTGCGTTTGCAAAAAGAATCAAAAATTGTAAAAGTCCCGACTACGATCACTTATGACCCACGAATATAAGAGAAGTTTTAGTGTTTAAAGACTCGCGTTTGTGAGAGAAGTTTAAGTGTTTAAAGACTCGCGATTATGAAAGAAATTCCACTAATTAAAGACTCAAGATTATAAGGAATATTTTAATATTTAAAGACCCCCCAATTATGGGAGAAATTTGACTATTAAAAAAAGACAATTGTGAGAGAAATTTTAGTATTCAAAGATCCACGTTTATAAAACAAATTTTACTCCTTAAAGACCCATGACAATTTTACTATTTAAAGACCCACGAATAAAGGAGAAATTTGAGTATTAAAGATCCAGACTTGCGAGGAAATTTCGATGAAATAATGACCTTGAATGTGGAGAAATATTTGACAAAGTCATAAAATTGAAAAACAAAATTTACCATGTAAGCCTCCACGATTGTAAGAAAAATTTTGCTTTATAAACCCCCACGATACAACTGGCTAATCTGTTTTAAGAGAATGTTTAGCTTCACTTTTTTGTTTAATATACCTGAAATTTCCTAACAGATGTGCAATTTTGTGTAATTATTTACTTGAAAAAAAATATATACTTTTATAAACTGGTAAATACTGTTAAACAAAAAAAGAAAATATTTAAATATTTGTTGAATAGAGTTTTTTAAGTCTATAATTTATTTGATTTTGTTTTCAGTGGTTTCAAAAAATTCAACAGTATATTGTTATTTTTTCAATGCTGAAAGGGAAGTGATAAATATCCGCTGGTTTTTTTCTTATTTTATTAGAAAAGAGCAGAAAAACAATACTTTTAAACAAACTTAACACTAGAAACAATGAGAACTACGATCATCGTTTTAACCGCCCCCTCTAAACAAAATGTTAAAATAGCAGAAGCTTGTTTAGTTTTTGATTTAAATAAAATAGAATTTCTTTGGAATACAAATAAAACAAACGAATCGTTCAGATGGGCCAAAAATGGGACGATGGCACTTCTAGCGTTAAATAATATTAAAACAAAATGTATTTGGTTTTCCACAGTTTTATCGTTGATTTGAGAAAAAAAAATTTAAATTTAAATGAAATTTCCAAAAACAGCAGAAAAAATAAATAAATCTAAAACAGCAATATAAATATATCATTAAATTTAAAAATTATGCATTTAAACAAAAAAAAATATAAGCAACCACAACAACAACTAAAATCTGTTTTAATTATTTTTGGATGAGCAAAGTTCAACAAATTGTGTTACAATAAATATTTGTTTTTAATGAAATTGTTGTTGCTTTTTTTTCTTTTTTTTTTTTTTTGTTTTCTGTTGCTGTTTGCTAAAATTGTAAAAATGATTTACGTTTTGCACTTAAAGTGCATGAAAATTTTTGTGCAGGAATATTTTCAGTAGATCACAATAAATTCTCCATTTTCATTTGTTTTTTTTATTACAAGATGACTTTGGCTAGATTTTAGTAATTTGAAATGAAAAAGTTATTTAAAAAAGAAACCTAATTTATGGTTTCAATTATTGTATTCAGTTAGAGCAGAAACCTTATAAGTTTTTAAATCTCTAAACATTTGCAAAAAATCGCGAAAATATCATCAGGGAAGAAGCAAGCGCTTCTTTATAAAAAAGTCACTAAATCAAATGAAGTCTTTGAAAAAAAATAGCTTAATTTAAATGATAGAGCAAAAATACTTAAAATATTACTAAATTAATCGCCAAAGCAAAAAATTAAAAACAATTTCTTAAATCGTAAAAACTAGATAATTCTAGAAAAATCGCCAAAATTAAGAAAATGATCTTAAATTAAGCAGTTAAACTTAGCAGTTATTTGTATACCCTTCACCACAGGTGGTGAAAAGGGTATATATAAGCTTATCATTCCGTTTGTAATTTCTATAATATTGATGTTAGACCCCATAAAGTATATATATTCTGGGTCCTTATGAGGAGCGAAGTTGATTTAACGATCTCCGTCTGTCGGTTGAAATGGATTTTCCGAAGACCCCATATATGATAGGGGCCAGGTTAATATACATTTATGTCACATATGGTCCGGAATTGTTTGCTATTGAAATTCAGCAAGATCGGTCCACAAATGGCTGAGATATGAGTAAAAAACCACGACTGCCTCAAATTTTTTCCTTTAAAGGTCCAATTAGACGTGACATTAACATACCAACACTGTATTACCAAAACGACATAAACATACCATACAAACCAATTAAATTTTGGTTTATACAGTCATACAGTGTTGGTTATGTGTTTTTTTTTTTTTTTTTTTTTTGTTGTTTTTTTTATACCCTTCACTACAAGTGATTTGACGCATCCACATACACATTAATGCATGTATATGATATGCCGCTAAAATAAAGAAACAAACTCATAGACTCAATATATTTTAGTTTAACGCTTCTTCAGTAAAAGTATTCGTAGCCGAGTTGTTAATTTCTCTCCTGAGACTGATGATATTGCCAGTTCGAATCTTAAAAATAATTTTTTTTTAATTTTTTTTATATAATTTTATGTTCTAAAAAACGATTTTAAGATTATAAAACGAATTTCAAACATCTACTTTGGCAAAAGAGGAAACTCAGGTACATATATAAATTTTTTTGTTTTTTTTATATTCTTCGGCATGGCGAAATGAAAAGTTGGCGTGGCTCAATTAATATTTATTTATACCTATCTAAAGAACGTTATTTATGTATATAACTTTTTGTTCTTATCTCATCATGGTGAAGGGTATATAAGATTCGGCATAGCCGAATATAGCACTCTTACTTGTTAATTTATTTTCTCAAATTTATTAAAAAGAACTGCAAAAGTTTATATTTTTTTATATTTCGCACAAATCTTAATACGGCAGATTGTTATCGTTTAAATTACCTTAAATGCATATGTATTAGTTTGTGGTACAAAACTAGAAAAAAACGCCAAAATTGAATAAAGATTTTCAAATCTTAATAATTCGGCTTCATTAAAAATCAAAAAATAATAGTCTTCTTAAAAGAAATACATATTAAAAATCAAAAAGCAATAAAAAAAAATCGCCTAAATAAGAAAATATGGCTACTTTTACACAATTTACTTTTTGAAAACCCCAAATACGCAAAAAAAGTACTTATATCTAGAATTAGGAGCAAACGCCATAATTTCACTCAAAATCGCTAAAATAAGAAAAGTATAAACACTTAAATTTGAGAACAATCAAAAGCGAAAAATAAGTTTTACAAACAAAATTGTTAAAACAAGAAAAAAAACATTTAATACCATTTAACATTCATCTTCATTTTTAAGATTTATATTGAAATTGGCCTAATGTCGAAAAGAAATAAAACCAATCCTATATTAATTTAAAAGCTCGAGGCTACACTCGAGTTGATTGAAAGGATTGAAAAATAATGTCGAATAAAGATAATAATATTTTAAACTAATAACTTTAACACTTTCACTAAAATTCTTAAAATAAAAGGCTTAAAAAAGTCGTTTTAATCGGAAAGAGTTTTAAAATTGCAATAAACAACTTTACTAAATAAAAAGTGCTTAATTAAATAAACTAACGAAACAAAAGATATAAAAAAATCTTACAAACCTTTTAAAACCAGATCAAAGTCCGCCAACAAGCTTTTGAAATCAATAAAATAAAATCTATGAAAATAAAAAGTGTTTTAAAATTAAAAATGTTTAGTCGAAAAAACGCGAAAGCTAAAAAAAATGTTTAGTCGAAAAAACGCGAAAGCTAACAGCTAACGAATCAAAAAACATAAAAAGGAGAAAATCTCGCAAAATCTTTGAATCGAAATAAAAACTTAGCGCATTAGGATAGAAAGTATTATTCCAGAAGCAAAACGCCAAAACTAACGGGAAATTGTAGGAGTTAAAAGAAAAAACTGACTTTATTCAAATTAATCGCCATATTAAATAAAATAATGCTAAAATCAACAATTTAGAACAACGAACTTAATTCGTCAAAAAAGCTCAAAAAAATCTGAAAAACACCAAAAGCTTAAAGCACTTACTAACTTACTAAAGTTTGTACAAAATTACTAAATAAAACAATACGCTCAAAATTTTTCTTTTAATCGAAAAAGACGGCTTTTCCAGTAAAAATTTGAATAACATATAAAATGTTTAAAAAAAAAACAGAATTTGCAAAAAAAATCGCCAAATCAGGAACAATAATCTTTATCCGAAAAAAACTAATTATAATCAGCAAAATACTAGAACACGAAATCTTTTTTCTTTGTTGATTTTGTCCAATAATTGTTTCATTAATTTTTCATAGGATTCGACTTTCATGAGTTTATTGCTGCTTTTCATGCGCTTAACTTCAGGCGATTCTTGGCATGATACTAGTAACTCTGTTCAGAATTATTTTATTTTTAGTTTTCAACTTAAAAAAAACGGGACAGAAATGAATGTTTTTAACGGCTGCCAGCAAAATCAACCTAGATATTTTATAATAAAGTTGAAGTTAAAAAATCGTCCATAACAATGTTTGAAAAATCGCCAAACGAAAAATGGCCAAAAAAAATTAAAATAAATTTTATCCAATAATGGTGAAAAAGTCACAAAAACATTTAACCCGTTTATACACTTGTTGTATCTGTACAACCAACACATTTTAAAGTAAATTTCTAACGGTAAACTTTTGAAAAACATTATATTTCAAAAAAAAATTGTAATCCCCTACTTCAGTTTTGCTTTCCACTTTCACATAAGTCAATGCCTTTTGTGTTTTACAGTTAACTTTTGAAATGTAAGTCTGACCCAAAATCGTCAGGTGCATAAAAGGGTTAATAATTCTTATATAGAAGTTTTAAACATACAGACTTATTTGGGTTGGGGTCATATGCCGAGAACTTAAAATTCTGAGTTCAACATCCCGAATTCGAATTTCCCGAATGGCTAACAAAAGATTATCTGCATTACCCGGCACTTCTTTTGTTAGCGAAGCCGGTGTTTGTTATGCCAAAGAAGAGAAAATCCTTAAGCACTATGAAAAGTAGTTTAAGTTAGAGGTTCGGAATTTTCGAATTCGTTATTTTTTTCGGAATTTCTAAAATATATCAATTACTAAAAATAAAAGTTGTTTTAGTAGAACGGACAACAGTTATTTGTTTTTCTAATTCACTGAAAAATTCGTCAAAATATGACAACGAAAAATCGCTCAAAAGTTTTTTTCAACTATAGAAAAAGTGAATATTACCCAAAAATTACGAAAAATCGCAAAAAAAAAAATGTTTATATTTCTTATGCAAAATCTCCCAATTTTGTATGGAAAAATTTGGGGCGATTTTTCACACATTACTTTGGGTCCTTTTCGGGCAACCGTTTTAAGCATACAGTTTACAACAGTTATTTTTTTTCAAATTCACTGAAGAATTCGTCAAAATATGGCAACGAAAAATCGCTCAAAAGTTTTTCTCAACTATAGAAAAAGTGAATATTACCCAAAAATTACGAAAAATCGCCAAAAAAAAAAAAAAAAAAAAAAGTTTATATTTCTTATGCAAAATCTCCCAATTTTGTATGTAAAAATTTTTGGCGATTTTTCACACATTACTTTGGGTCCTTTTCGGGCAACCGTTTTAAACATACAGTTTAAAAGTCTACTGTACAGTTTTATAAATTGAGGCAAATATCAAAATTGTTTTGATTTTTACGCAGTTCACTGTGTAAATACATTACGCAAACACGCTGTTCAGTGCCAGACTTGAGCAGTGATCTCGTTTAATGTATGGCCGGCATAAGCCTCATCTTTAGAGATACGGCTCGTTTCTGGATGAACAGTGAGCACTATAAGAAGGTTTTAAGCAACGTCACGAGCGTGTTGGTGATGTAAACTGACTACCGAGATCGTGCATTAGACAATTATTCGCAGGCCTATGCGAATAAGCCACAATAAGCCCGTGTCACCAGTCAAGTCTAGCATGTTTTATATGCCAGATTCATGGCGAATCAATCACAACGGACCATATTGGTCTCAGGGTGAGGGTGTGAAGCTGACTTCGCACCAGCCTTTCTTCCTAACCTCATGGTAAATCAGAATTCGCACGATGTTACATTCCATACATAATGGCATTGATTAGTTTTTCAAACGAATTAAAAATTTCGATGATATCTTTCTTGCACATATTTTGTTTTATTTATATCAACAAATTAAAAAAATCCTACCTTAAATTTATAGAACAGAGAAAGAGCACAAAAAATTAAAAATTTTTATATTTAAAATCACTAAAATAAATATTAAAAACCAATGAAAATAAAAATCAAACCAAAGTAATTACAATATATGTACAAAGATCTCTAGTTCAATTTTAATGTATAAAATCGAATTATAAATATTAGACGTTCTTAAGAGAATCTTTTTTTTTTTTTAATATCACTCACCTCTTTTTCGAACTCCTCTCGTACATTAGCACTACCCAATGAACTAGATTGCGTAGGAATGTAACCAAAAGATTGTATGGCCGGTAAACGTTTCACAAGTAAAGGTCCTTTAAATATATTGCCGTTACCGTTGTACTGTTGCCCTGCACCTGCACTACCATAAAGCAGCGACAAAGGCGAGGAAGATGTAGAATTATCGTGTTCAAAATGAAATATCGTAGTCTGATCGCTACAGTTCGATTGCACTTCATCTAAACATTTGTGTGATGATGATGCATGAGATTCAATAGTTTCGGTACTCAACCAGACCGGACTGGAGAGACGTTCGTGATGTAAAACAATGGGTGATGAATAAGATTTCTTTTGCGGTAGTAAAGAGCGCAATGCTGATGATGTGGGTGAGTTTAAATTATGAGAATAAGATTGAGTTGGTGATGTTTCATTATTATTACTATTATTTTCACTTTTTTCGGATTTATATTTTTTTTCGTCACTTGCACTTATCTTGGTATAAATCTCTTCGATCTCTTCTTCGGTTTCTTCGTTTATTTCTTTTGTTATTGTATGTTTGGGAGAGTATTGAAATTTACGCGTTAAAGTGGGAGTTAATTTTAGATTAAGAGAAGAAACTTGACATTTCTGTGTAGTTTCACTGTCAAGCGAAGCCCGTCTATAATTTGTGATCGGTAGTTGGGTTATAAATGCAGATTTTAAACGTCCATGATTATCGTAGCGTAGTGTTCTCTTAGGAACTTGCAATTCACTTGAGTGATTTAAATTTTTATGGTTCAAATGACCGTTTGAATAACTTAAGCCGTTTCTATTAGTTTGTGGTGAATAGTTCACGATTTCCGCGTTATTATCATAATTATTATTATTGTTGTTATTGGAAAATAGATTTATTTCTATATTGTTACTTGTTTGTAGAGATTTTTGTTCTTGATTTTTATTACGATAAGAAGGAAAGCAATTTAATAATTCACATCTTTCGGGTGTTATGGATCTTTCTTGAGATCGGTTTAGGGGAATTTCACGCGGCAGAGATTTTTGTATTAACGAAGTTTGTTTCTCAAACTTTTGCAATTTGCGATAAAATTTTTGAGGATCATACGAAGAAGACTCCTCAATGGGATCTGTTAAGGGTTTAGGGGGTACGGGTGGTCCCGGCTTTTGACAACGCAAAGAATTTCTTATATACACTTGGCGGGCAAAGGAACACGTTTCAAAGTTACTACCGTAATTACGAGGCAAAGACGAAGAGTGAGTACAATCGTTAAGGCTGAGATCTATATTAATCGGTTCGTTATGCACGGGTATTTGAACGGGTTTGGTAATATTACCATTGTTTTTGTAGTTATTATTTGAATTAATATTGTTGTTGCTATTGCTGTTGGTATAAGGTATAAACTGATCACTATTGGATTTATCAATTGTATAACAACAATTTGTAGGCGTTGGTACACTAGAGACGCGTGACGTTTTATTATAATCCAAATCAGTATAATAACGATCGCGGTTTAGCGCCTCTTGTTGCCGCTGATGTTGTACATATTCGGTTTTATTTTTAAAATTATTCGTTTCGTATTTTATTGCTTTTTGTGTTGTTGTTCTAGTATTTTCTTTAAAATCGTTGTCGTCACAATTTTCCTCAATGTTACTCACACATTCCGCAAACCGTTTTAATTGATTTTCATTTTCACTCGAAGACAAAGGCGACTGAGACGACGAAAAGTGTTTATTGTTCACTATGCCAATATCTTCATCCGTAACAAAACGATACGACGACAATTCAGAGACTGTTTCGGAATCTGAACGTTGATAATGATCTGAGCCAAGTGAGGTGGATTTCGAATGTTTGATATTTTGGCCATTGTTATTATTGTTGTTTATGGCACGATGGCCATTCGTTTGTCTTTGTTGATTGCTCGTGCTCTCACAGCAATGCTCACAACCTAGAAATCCACCACCTCCACCATTAACATTACCATGTGGTAAGTTTTTTATTTTATGTTTTGATTTCGATTTAGTTGTGTTGTGTTCCTCATTTTCATTTTCGCATGAGCAGGTTTGTAGAAAACATCCCTGGGTTTTGGACATTTTATTAACGTTGTTATTGTTATTAATATTGATTGTATGGCATACTGTTGCATTGTTGTTATGTGTATGACTTGAAAATTGTTCGGAATTTGCATTACTGATGGAGGTGGTCGAGCTATTGTCGAGTGGTTGCTGATACGATGTTGCTGGTGTTTCTTCAAGACGTGCAGAACGATGTTTCAACAACATGGATCTGGTTGAAGTGTTGAATTTATTAATAGCTGGTGGTGGTAATGATGACAATGATGTGGTGGGTGTTGGTGGTGTAGTTGCAGCGAAAACTGCTGACGATGGTGGTGAAGTTGAATTTAAATTCGTTGCTATTTTGAGAGTATGTGTATGGTATTCTTGCTTTTTTCGAAATTGTTCATATGTTGAAGGCATGTGTATGGTGGCTACAGTTTGTTGTTCATTTAATTTTTTATAGCTGGATCTAACAGGTCTTCGTGTTTGACTTAGATTTGGTGTAGCCGGCAAAGAAGTTGATTTTTTCGTTGAGTGTGCTGCTATTTCTGTCAAACTAATGTCAATTTTATTTTTAGCTTTACACAAATTTATTTAGAATTCGAAACACACGTTAAAAACGCATCACAGACGACACAGCAGACATGAAATAAAATGAAATTTTATGTATCATCGTCATCATCATCATCATCATGAGTAGCGGCAATAGCAGCAACAACAGATCCCACAGAGACATTAAAATGCACAAAAAATTTACAAAAATAGCGTCATAATCACCAGCAGCAGTAACAAAATTGTTGGAAATTATGTTCATTTATGAAAAGAAACAAAAATAAGGAAAAAAGAGGAAAATTAAATTTAAAAAAATTTGTTTTGAAAATGTTTTAAAAATAAATTTTTGCTAAGCTTAAGAAATAAATTCTTCAAATTATACTTTTTTTACCAAAACAAATATAGAAGAGTTTTCTTCATAACCAATCGGCAGAGTGTGTGCGTGTGTCATTTTTCAAATGCAGCACTAACAACAATGTTTAATAGAATAGAGAGAACCAAAAATACAACCGTAAAGAGTTTAAATTTATATTTAAATTATGACCCATATTTTATAAGACATTTTCCTATTAAACTGTTTTAGTGTTTTAGATGGTGATACCGAAAACATTTATGCATTTTCTAAATCTATTGTTTATTTACTATAATGCCCTCGCCTATTTAATTGATTTAATTGAAATGGTTTTTAAAATTAAATTTTTTGTAATAAAATTTTTAAAATTTTTTATTTTTTTTTTTTTTTTTTTGAAAAAAGTTTTAGTCATTTCCTGGAGGGTTGAGAATGACAAGTATTTGTTTCCATTTAGGCACTTTTCTCAGATTTACATTAACTATACAATTTAAACCAGTTTATTGAAAGAAAGATTATTCGGTCAAGCACGACCATATGATACCCTTCACCACAGAACAAAATTATGTTATGAATTAAGATTAAAGTAAAAGTTCTTTGTGCCGAATATGATTTAGTAAGCTTCATCTATATGAGAATGGTTTGCCTTTAAGTGATTTTAAAGAGGGGATTTACATAGGATATATGTCCGATTCAGGACCTATCAACGCAATATTTTGACACGATATGATATCTATCGTCGAAGCTACTTGCGCCAATTTTTTGTAAATACTAATACTAATTAGGAAATTATGGCATTAAAAGCTATTTTCGGAGGCAGTATTTTTGTGGGCGCTATATGTACCCATTATAATAAAATTTGGTAAGATAAATAAGATTGCAATAACATAAGTTTGGACCAAATTTAATTGAAAAACTAACATATGGCTTATAATCACAAAGACTATTCTGGAAAGAAGCTTGTATGGGAGCTTAGTAAAAGTATGGACCGATTGCCGACATTTTCAGTAGGCTTCGCCGTTGAGGCAATTAAAACCAACAAAATTGTATTAGATCTCGATGTAATACATTTGTAATGGCCATATGAATAAATTTGGAACGACGGAAATAAATATATTAATAAAATACACCAGCTGTAATTTTTAGAATAGAACTGCCGAGAAGCAGTGTATTTGACTTTTTTGTAGAATTTTTTGCAAATCATCACTCAAACGTTTACAAATCGTGGTAGTTAATTTCTAAAATTTCCGCTAGGCTTGCCAAACTTATTGAGAATTTTGTCGAGTTAACGATGCACAAAATCGACCACCTGAGCCATGATTGAAAAAAAACAAGATTGCGCACTCAGCCGTACAAAAAAAGTTCCTACTGCGCATCTACGTCATCATAGACTAAAAATGAGTGTTTGTTGTAAAAAACGCTCATACACAAAGTCTATTTCTTCGCCACACAGAAAAAAATTTTTGCGCCAGTAACAGATTTAATCAAAAATAAAATCAGTTTTAATTAAATATTTAATCAGGTGAATTAAATATTTAATTATAACTGATTTTATTTTTGATTAATTCTTTTACTGGCGCAAAAAATTTTTTCTGTGCACACACAAAAATACGGGACCTTCGCATTGCGCAATCTTGTTTTTTGATTCATGCACCTGAGCAGGTAATTCGCAATACTATGCATCGATTCATGACCACATTTACTCTTATGGATAATATTCATCCAAATCGAGCCAGTACGTGGCGTGCAGAAGAAGCTATTGCCGCTGTAGACGTAAATGTAACAGACGAGGCGAACATATCGTTCCGACACCGCTTAGAGCAAGTCAGTCTCTGCCCGTCTACTACATGGAAAATTTAGAGAAAATATCTTGGCCTACATCCATTTAAGGTCGAATAAAAGCCAGCGGACGGACCATCAATTTCGTAGTGTGTTCGGTGAATGGGATGGGATTCAACTGGAAGTTGAAGCAGATTTGTATCGTCAAATCATCTTCAGCAATAAAGCTCATTTCTGGTTTAGCGGGTATTAGGCACAACATCCCATACAGAGTGTGAACCAATACTTTGTTGAATCAAACGTTATCTCAAAAATGGACCATTGGCTACCTATGCTGGTAAAAAAGCTACGATTGATCATTTAGTAGCCAACATTCGACGCACTACTGACGTAACAAGTCCGGATTTACTCAAAGTGGTGCAAGTTTGGACCGACAAAATGGCGTTCATAAGCCGCAGTTGCGGAGGCCATATTCCAGAAATTAATTTTAAGCTAAATATCAGTGTTCGAAAATAAACAGTACATTATTTAGCCAGGAACGATATCAATTTTTTTGGTGATTGTGTAGACGAGCACAACCCTTAATAACGTTCGCAACTATTTTCAAGAAAGATCAGAACATTATACATTGTTCTGTTCTTCGTTAAAAAAAACAGAACAATTGTAGTGATACTGTAGACAAACAATATATTTAGATGTTCTATAATGTTTCTTTTTTACCAAAAAGTAATTTAAATTTTTGGGAATACAAAATTTTAATTTCAAAAGATTTTGTTATTCGTGCTTAATTCCCAGTTTTTATTATTGATAAAAACACTTGAAATTTATTGTTGATGGGATAAGCTATTCCTATGCGCATTTCACTGGTTGCTTAGGCCAGATCATCAGGAAACTTTATCCATAAAGATTTTAGAAAAACTAAAGATATTAAACCAAATAAAACTGTTAAGCGTATAAGACTTATAGCAACAGTTCTACTTGTAATAATATCAAAGTTTAAACAAAACACATCAACAATACATTTTTACATTGAAAATAAAATAAACAAACAAATAATTTTAGCAACGACCGCAGCACGAACAGCTTGTGTGTGTATTGTGTTTATGTTTTCTTTGTGTAAAATTATTTTGCAGGCTTTTTGTTTTTTTTTCATATGCACATTTAGTTTTTGTAAAAAATGTTTGGTTTTTTTACCAGCCAAAAGGGACGAACATTAATGAGCCGAACCGAACACAATCAAGTTTGTGGATTTTAAAAAAACCTAACGGAATTAAGTGTTCGTATCTTTTGTTGAGTTAGATACAAACAGTATTATTTTTGTGTTTGAAAGATGAAAAACAGGGAAACGTTATTTTTTACTGATTTTCTACACAAACACTATAAGTGTTTTTGTTTTCCACAAATCTACCGAACCGAACACTAAGAAGCGATATTAAGGGTTTATTTTCGAACACTGCTAAATATGCCATGGAATTCGTAAACTAATAAATTATTCCATTAAATGGTTTGCCTTTTATTCTTAAAAAAAAGTTAAATGCCTCTAAAAAACATCTCTTATATGCATAGTAAGTATTTAAAGTTTACCCCTGTCGTACAAAAAATCCGTATTTCATAAGGACGTTTGTATGGCGAGCAAGTCAAATAAGAGATCGATTCGGTTCATTTTTAATAAAATACAAAACATCCATACAAGGAGTATTAGGATTAAATTCCAGGGATCTTAAGCAACGGTCACACTTGACAAATATTTGACGGGGAAAACGTGACCAACAGGAAAACTAAAATATTATTTCCTTTAATTACAATGTTTATTTTGACTCCAATACCACATCTAACATAAAACAGCATGTCCCTATGCTAAGCAGTATAATTAGTTTTATTTTGAGATACTAAAACAATGTTAAATCTCACTAACTGTTAAAAAAAATAGTGGTTATGCTTATTTGGTCAAATATTTAATAAGTGTGACCGTAGCTTAACTCATCTCATGTGTTGTCTCTCGAATCAAAACATTTATTTCGAGAGGTGAGATCAAGGTAAAATTATGTTATTTGTCTTGAATCTATATAAGAAGTACTTAGATCAAATTTCATCTTATTCCAAGTGTCTCCTGACCATTCAAAAACAAATTTATTCGAAAGAAATTTGCATGGGGGCTAAACACCGTGGGCAATTTAGGGGCTAGA
The DNA here is from genome assembly GCA_963931875.1 of Pollenia griseotomentosa. Classification (NCBI taxonomy): domain Eukaryota; kingdom Metazoa; phylum Arthropoda; class Insecta; order Diptera; family Polleniidae; genus Pollenia; species Pollenia griseotomentosa. The sequence goes on from OZ007560.1 coordinate 223,859,086, forward strand.
TTTAGCCGTAAATTATCAAAGTTATTTTTTGGGAATACAAAATTTACTATTAATAAGATTTCCTTATGACGTGCTAAATTCCCAATTTTTCATAATTGATAAATACACTGAAATTTATTGTTGAGGGAAAATAAATTGTTGAGCACAAAAGGGCCCACATAATTTGTATGTATGTACAAAATATCCAAATTGCTGAGCTACTCGACAAATATAAATAAGGGTTTTTTCACATATCTATCTAGATTTAACTAGATTAAAGGAATTGTTCAAAGGTTCCATAGAAAATCACCTGCTAACAATAAATTTTAGTACAACAACAGTGCGAATGCTTTTAAGCAATGTAATATTGTAATATTGACCAATACATCAATATTGCATATGCTTGATTCCAGGACCTTTTTTATTCGTTTAAAATACTTAATATGCATTTGCATAAAATTCCGTTCCCCCTACTTCTCCGGCTTAGCCGCTACCATGCTAAAACTCCAAATTTCGAAAGGACATTTCTATTAGCACTAGGGTGAAATAATAAGCCGATTTATGCATTTTTTATTATCAAATAAAAGCATGCTATACATTGAAATATTTTATTAGAATAAGTGAGAATAGAGGTCAATGTTAACAGTGTTGCCAAAAGACTTCTATTGTTTTAATTAATAATAATTAGTATTGTGGTTATTTTGTTGAACTATTTATGGTTTTTAATCCAAATTTTTAATATTTTTTAATTAGGCTTAAGTTCATTAAATTTAATTTTCATTAAATTATTTTTATGAAGAAAGGTGTTTTACAACATGAAAATTAATTAAAATTGTTATTGATAATCTTTCATTCTTGACCGTGGCCGGGATTCGAACCGCGGCCGGCAGGTTACCATGACATGTTTCGATCGCAACCACTCGATCTTCTCAAATGGATTTGCGTTTTACACTCGCAGCCATCGACGGCTGCTGACGTCAATAGTCAAACATCAATCCTTAAACCAAATTGTATTTTAACCTTTGGTAGATCGAAGTTTGCTTTTTTGAATGATTAGCTATTTTAATTGATTTTACATGTTCTTCCTTACTTCTGTTTTTTTTTCGTACTTTTGTCAAGAATTTTTCTTGAAGTCCAAAGTACATTTTTTGTTTTTTCATTTTTGTCTTTCTTTTTCTTGTTGACCTTTTTCAGCACAACTTGAAGGACAAATGAATACATAGAGCTCGTGCCTTAGCTTTTAACAATAATTAGTATTGTGGTTATTTTGTTGAACTATTTATGGTTTTTAATCCAAATTTTTAATATTTTTTAATTAGGCTTAAGTTCATTAAATTTAATTTTCATTAAATTATTTTTATGAAGAAAGGTGTTTTACAACATGAAAATTAATTAAAATTGTTATTGATAATCTTTCATTCTTGACCGTGGCCGGGATTCGAACCGCGGCCGGCAGGTTACCATGACATGTTTCGATCGCAACCACTCGATCTTCTCAAATGGATTTGCCGTTTTACACTCGCAGCCATCGACGGCTGCTGACGTCAATAGTCAAACATCAATCCTTAAACCAAATTGTATTTTAACCTTTGGTAGATCGAAGTTTGCTTTTTTGAATGATTATCTATTTTAATTGATTTTACATGTTCTTCCTTTTAATTAATAAGTAGAAAATTGTTTAAGAATCTGTTTAAAAGAAAATAAAATATTTTCGGAGTCCTTGACAGATTTGATACTTTTATCAAAAAAAAAAAATATTGAAATATAAGATAATGGCAAAATTTAAGGAAAGCAACAAGCGATAACACAACCTTGCCATCTGAAAGCTCAAGCAAAACTTTCTAGTTTTATTTAATATTTGAGCACATATGCACAAGTTGGCTTAAGCAACTGCGCAAATACACACTTATTAATAAAAAAAGTGATTTCCAACCAACAGACGGACAAGCGGAGGGACTTATTAAGTTAAATCAAATTTTCTACTTATAGGGATAAAAAAAATGTATATTGGCGATGTTAGAGAATAGTGAAGGGTAAAACATAAATATGCTACATTTAAAACGTAGCACTAAAATTGCACACAATAAATTAAAAGTTGCATTTGAATACCTTTTTTTTTCTCAACTCACCTGATGCATGCGAACTTTGTCGTATAATCTGTTTTCTTTTCAAATGCCAACACGAAGCTGAACGTGTTCGTTGGGTACAGCAGCATAGATTTAAACCATTCGCTGAACTTAAACTGCAAGAATCATTGTGACACAATTCGGTGACATAATCAATAAGTGCATCATCGTTGGTGCGCAAGCCATTATTGCGGCGTTCGAATAAAGGAATATAAGTGACATTAATGGAATTTGATCTGAAATTTAAAAGAATTTAAATTAAAAATTAGTTTTAAAAATTTTAAAATTGTACTAAAATAAAATTTAAGCATTTATTATTTGCAATGTTTTAATAAAAATTAGGTGTTTTCATTTCAAAGGAATCCACTGTGCTGTACTTGTTGCTTGTTAAGTTGGCAGTGTAAATTGAACAGCCTTAAAGTATGCTGTGATCTTATTGCCTAGTTTTTATCTTAAAGTATTTAGTAAATAAAAATTGCTGAACAGAAAGAGAAAAACAAGAATATTAGTGGGGAAGACAGACAGGGCTGGTAACAAATTTTCCCATTTCAATGCACACACTCACACTTTACATGCTTCCATGTATGTGTATTTATATCAGGATTAGTGTGTTTTAAGTAAACAAACATGTTATTTAACAAGATTAATTATTCATGCATTTTATTTTTAATTTCTTTGTTTAAATTAGTTTTGTTGAATACAAAAACACAAACATTAAACAGTTAATAGTTGTTGTTGCTGTTGGCATTTTAAGCAAATTTTCACCTGTTCCACTTGTGTACGGGCAATTTGCTCGTCGTATTGTCATAATTTGAGCGATTAGACATCGTGGCGATTTCTTCATTTCGTTTTGTAGCATTCGCTTCAGGCATAATAATCGTTTAGGGGAGTAACAGAGGAGCACTGTAGTCACTAAAAAAACTAAAATTAAACGATTTTTTTTAATTTTATTTAATAAACATTGAAACAATTTGTTTTTAATGATGTGCAAAATTGTTCCTGTGATTTACAAATGAAATTTTTTTTTGTTAATATAAAATGGAAATTTTTTGTTAAAAACAAATAAATACATAAATTTATCTTGAAAATTTTGTGTTAATAGAAATTTTTGTTTAAAGAGATTGCCATATTCTCCTATTTCTGTAATTCGTTTTGATTTTTAAATAAATTTGAAAATCTGTTCTAATTCTGACGTCATTTCGATTTTCAGAACATCCCCGAATATATTTTTTGCGAAATTATGGAAATATACGAAAACACAAAATTCTAACCGCCTTATTTAGAAAAGCTCATAAAGCTCTTATAAATAAGGCCGTTACCGGTTTAGCTACTTATATTTGTTTATTCCGCTAAAACTTTTTATATTCTTTTTTTATGAGTATAAGTCCAACTTTTGCAGCCAGAGATATTCAAGATCAAGAAGCTGTGTTGTTTCGATAATTATCAGGAATATCTATACCAATAGCCGTAACACCGTAACTACTCCAAATTCTACATTTCTGATAGCAACCCTGCCTTTTATTGTCAGGCACCATTATACCCTCCCCTTCTACTCTAGTGTATGGTATAAACCGGCGCAAAAAGAAAAAGCTCATTTCAACAACTCACACTTTTTATCGAATAATTTTCATAATTTATTTAATTAAATATATTTTCACTTTAACTTTCATCTGTTTAAAGTTAATAATTTGTTTATGGACTTTTTCGTTAAGCACTTAAATATTCATTTATTTTTTTCTTCCTACTATTTTTAAATGTGAACTAATAATTCATATGGAAAATGTGTTAATTCTAACACTTCTCAGCAAACAAACAAACAAACGAATACTAACAAAATCTTTCGAACCTCAGCAAACAACAACTCAATTGTGCAACAATAACAACATCATTATCGTCATTTTAAAATTAAGAAATTTTGTTCTCATTTAACTGGCACCATCAGTGTTGCCAGGTGAGAATATTTATCATGAAATTAAAGATTGCAAGATTTATTTGGTAACTGTTTTTAAGGAGCAAGGGGGATTAATCTTTTTCTTATTTTTTTCATCTCGAAATAAATTTGGACAATATTTTAACAAGATTATTAAATTTCTAATCAATTCACAAGTCAAATAAATAAATTTTCTGAAATTTCATGATAAAAAAATGGGTGAACATTTGTTAAAACTTTAATCCCTATTAAAAAAAGTCGCTTTTCTACAAGTTATCAATGAAATAATTCTTTTCGTCAATATTAAAGATTTGCGTATATGAATTATGAACTTTACTACGTAACATTATAATCACACTTTAAATTTACACATTTTTTAGTTCACAATTTTTAAAAGATTCCAAACAACTTGTTGGCTTAACCTGATAAAAAGTGACTAATTAAAACCAATAAACGGCTTCATAAAAACAAAACCTGATAAAGCTTAGAAAATTTGATTTTCCATGATAAAAGAAGATGTTATACAACCAACTGGACAACAATCTGTGATCGCACTGTTATATCTCCAGGAAATAACAATTGTTCAATTCACAATCGTCGTATTCATCGTATAATCGTCTAAATATGTATACAATATTGTATATTTGTGTTGCTAATTTTCATACAAAGGTCTTGTTTAATTAAACGATTGACTTTTCTGTGTTTGTGCGGACTTATTACGGTTTTAGGCGTACTAAACTGTTTTCCGGGAGTAGGGATTATATGGGGCCAAATTATGGACCAATCTTCACGAAATTTCACAGTGCAATTTCGAGTCTTATTAAACTGTGACGTGCCAAAATTGGTTATGATAGCAATATTTATTACGGGCTTAGGCGTACTATAATGTTTTCCGGGAGTAGTGCTTATGGACGGATCTTCATGAAATTTTACAGCGTGATTTCCAGTCGAACAAAACGAATTTTTGCAAAATCTTATATCATTCCGTGCATTGTTCCACCATTCTGTTAGATTTTGTAAAAAAATTATGATTTTCGCTCTGATCCTACTGAACCGATTTTGCTGGATTTCAATCCCAAACTGCTTAGGATAACTACAAGCAATTTGACACCAAGTTTTTTAATTTATTTTGAGTTTTTCGAAAGTGAGCTTGTTTTGAACAGACAGACAGACGGACATGGCTAAATCGACTTAGAATTACTCAAGGAGCCAGAATATATATAGTACTTTTTTGAGTCTGAGATGAATAATAAAAAAGTTTTACACGGAATGACAAACGTAAGTATGGTGTTTTCTTTTCTACAAAAAATGTCACATTTCATTTAAAAAAATGCAATTTGGTGTTCGTTTCTTAAAAATGCTTTGCTCTCTAAAAGGTCAGCGTTTTTATTCTAAAAATATTCACCCTTAAATGTCATAAGGCCTTGCACTTTACGCCCCATATAAATCGAGAGTGTTGACAATGCCCTGTAAAAAGATGGCTTCTGCTTATACATAGGGTTACCAGACGAAGTTGGGAAACAATCGCCTCTAATCAGGACAGTAAAAATTTAAAGTTTTAATAGTATTTTTTTTATTATTATTTTATAGTAAAAACAAAAGAAAGCATTACATTGTTAATGGTAGGTTGTCAGTGATATAAAATTTAAATGGATTCGGTGTTATAAAATTGTTTTTGAAAAAAAAACGTCAAATCAAGAAATCGTAAGAACTTGGTGTTAATAAATTGGCAATCTGGCAAAGGTATTTTCTTGTTTACATATTTTATAAAAAAACAAACTAAAGAAATTGGAATTTAAATTACTTTTCGTTCATTTTTCATTATCCCAGATTGCATCAACATCAAAACGCTTTGATATTTTGAGGTTGCATTGAAATAGATTGCATGTAGATTGCACTGTGTGTATCCAGCATTATATATAAATGTATGTCCGCCTGGCTGTCTGCAAGTCCGTCTGTCTAACTGTATATATGTCCATCTATACTTGTTGCTAAATAGGTTCAGTAGGAAACGATTTATGAGCGAAAATGTACACAGAAAAAATTATTTTTCCAATTCAAACAAAAAATTTGTAGAATCAAACAATTTTTTGTCTGAAATCGGTCCTATAAACAAATTTGCATATTCAAACAATTTATTTGCATTTTGTTTACTGAAAAAAAACACTGATTTTTTCAAACAAATAATTTAACTGAATCAAACAAAAAGTTTACTGAAATTCATATACTAAATTTTAAAATAAAAAAAAAAAAAAAAAAGTTTTTGCACAAGCAATGACGCGCACACAAGTAAGCACTGTATGAGAAGGTGACGGCAAAGCAGAGCCGCCGACTGGCTTTGAGACACATTTTTTTTGTTGGAATAATTTTTGAACGAAGTCTTATTTATACACACAACACAATGTTTTTCTTTTATCACTCTCTGTTGCTGTATCCTGTCCTTTGCTAAAGAAGAAATGTAACCAAAAACGGCAGCAGACCGACTCGATATGTTTTTCGTCATCATTCTATTTTTGTATTTGATGTATTTAACCAAACAGTTTTAAAAAATTGAATACGGGATTTTGTTTCTTATAATGTCGTTTCTGCTATTGTTTTTCTTATAGTTGCACTTTTTTAAAGCGTCCAAAAATAGACTGTGTGTGTTTTTTGTTGTTGTTCTTATATTTCACATAAAGAAGTGTTGCTTACGATCAAATAAAAAAATGCAAAAAGACGACAACATTAAATAGCGTTAAATATTTCATACGAAATTATGAAAACTTGACACCAATAACGCGTTTATTATATTTTTGAAGAGTTGTCCACATTTTTGTTGGTTAAATAAATATCAAACAAAAATATTGATTGAATCAGTAAAAAAATTTATAGAAATTAAAAAAATTTTCAAACAAGCGTTTGTTTGAAAATAATTCGGCAATAATTTTTTCTGTGTAGAACAACAACCAAGAAACAAAATTGATATTTCTGTTAAAAAAAAACTAAAATAAATTTTGGTGGCAGAATCCACCGTTTGCTTTTTTAATATATGACTAGAAATCATACAACGGAAATTTGTAAACATCGGACCATTGGCAAAAAAAACAAGCGTTCTTTTGAAAAATACTTTAATAAGCAGAAAACCGCAATCAGGTATTATACTGTGAGGTCGGTTAGAGGCCCTTATAATTCAGTGGGAGAGAAGGATGACAAAAGAGTTCGGTTTACTTAAAAATTGGTTCATAGTTTAAAGATTTTATATAAAGCCTATTTCTGAGATACTCTTACTCTCGGTGGAGGGTATCAGAGATTCGGCACAGCCGAATGTAGCGCTTTTACTTGTTTCTATACTACTCAACTCTCATTTGTTTACCTTTCTCTCTGATGCTTGTACTTGCATGTTTTTTGTTTATCGCCTTTTCAAATGTAAACAAATTTTTACTGTTGCTGCAACCATAGTTACCAGAAAAAAATTGCTTAAAAATCGTCACATTTTGAGGAAAAAACCGTCAATTGGACTTTCTTAAATCGTCTTTGTAAAACAACATTTTGGAAATTTTTCGTTATTCTTCGTCTCTGTTAGTTTCTGTTTGTATTAAAATTAAAATAAAAATTTAAGCATGTATAAAAATATTTTCTTTTATTAAAACAAAAATCGAACACTTTAGCACTTATTTTCGCTTTCATTAACTACACGCAGTGAAAAAACACTTGTCTATGTGGTAACCTCCAACAGAACTGTTTTAAGTGAAAAAGTATAAACATTTTATGATTAATTTAATCATATTGATGTCATCGGCAATAATATTATCGCCATCAAGAGGCCACAACCATATTATAATTGCCTCTAATCATTTTATCGGTAAATATGATCATTGGCTGGTTTGGTTTTGATATACCAATAGCACTTTCCTATTTTCCTAGAGCGACATTCTAAGGTTGAAAAGCAATCATGCAATCACATCACATGTGGACCATATTCAAAAATGTTCTTTTTATGGGTGTATAAATAGTAACGACCCTGATACTACAAGAATTAAAGGACTAAATATATACATACAAATATCTAAATATGTAGTTCAAACGGCTTTTAGTTTTATTTAAAGGTTTTCTGCCAATAGAAATGAATCCAAAATAGAAAAATATTTGGATTATTGGTGGTAGAAGTCACTTCCAGCAGATGACTTTGTCATGAACTGGATTAACACAACATAAAAAGAATTAATGAAAATTGGATCTATAACCAGAATCTGAACCTTAAACTCTTATACCTAAAACGGCACCAACGACCAAATGAACGACAAAGAAAAATATTCGTTGCGCTAAAATTAAGTGTATTTTGTATTACTACTGGGTATAAAAATTACTGCCAATCAAAAAAACAAGGAAAGTATTCAAAAAATATTTTTAAATTTCATTAGAAACTTTTGTAAAGTATAAAGAAATCGTCAAATTCAGTTTACAAATCGTTAAAACCCCATTTTTTTAATCCACATAGTTGTGGAGGGTATGGAAATCGCCAAAATGAAAAAATCGACAAATCTGGCAACCGTTGCAACGCGTTGTTGCTGCTGCTCTAATCATTGTATTTATATCAGTGTGTGTGTGTTTGTGTGAATTTTCCTAATGGCAAAATGTGCTTTATTTTTATAACACACTGTATCATAATTAAAAGTGTGTGGTTTGTTTTGTTGATTTTATTTATTTCTTGCACTTTCAATTGAAATGTTTACTTGTTTATGGAGGAATTGAAACTTTTTATTTTTATTTTTTTTTTTTTTTTCTTTACATTTTTATAAATCAAGTGCAGTAAAGAAATTATAAAAATGTTGTTTTAAAGGTTTTCTTTCTATGCAAGACTTTTGAAAATAAAATAAATAAAAAATTATTTTACAAAATCTTAATACAATGGCGTAAAATTATAATATGTATTGAGTTTGTAGCTAAGGATATACCATTTATAATTATTTGTTTGTGGAACACTCTACTAAAGTAAGGGACAGAGAATGACAACAAGTACCCATAAGAATAATATACAGAGGTATTTACCCACGCTTTTCGTTATTGTGTATGCACATATTTATAACGCAAAAAGTATGGTTATTACTTATACTTATGCACGGCAATATCTTCACGCAACCATATTTAGTAAACAAAAATACATGAATGTTATGCAGATATTATTCAATAACCATGAATGTGTTTTGGGTATCTGCCATACATTTAAAATATCCATGTTAAAAAAAATACCTTCAGTATTTTTGGCACTTCTGTGTAAAAATGAAAAAATTTTATTTTAGCAAAATTGTGCTTTGATCACTTGGCAGGTATGGGACTATGTAAATATTTTTTATGATACATAAAATAAATTTGTCATCAGCATTGCCTATGTAAAACTACACATAAGCTCTATATTTTTATAAAAAATAGGACCACGAGGGGTGGAAAGGGGCAATTTCTGCTCTCCGAAGCTATCTAACAGATTTTATTGAAATTTAAAACATTGATAGATCCATATAGATATGGACACATAAGCTTTGTATTTTTAGAAAATAGGACTAGGAGGGAAGCTCGGGGGTATTTTCTGCCTCTGCAAAACCATCCAACAGATTTTAATTAAATTTAAAACATAGAAAGGGGACACATAAGCTATATAGTTTTTTTAAAAATAGAACTAGGAGGGAGATATGGGGTATTTTCTGCCTCCCCAAAACTTTCTTAAAAATTTTAATGAAATTAGAAATATAGATACACAGTAGCTATGTATTTTTTTTTTTTTCAAACTAAACCACGAGGAGCAAATTACATGTACGTTTTGGATCGAATATTAAAAAAATTTTGTTAAACAGCAATTTTGACACACATGCAGAATAACATGTGACCTAAAAAGTTGACAAGTCAGATGTAAAAAACATGTCGCAAACGCTATAAAAACCAATGTAAATAAATGTATTGAGTGGTTGTTTCACTCTTTCTTATTAGCACAACATACAAATCCATACTTACAAGCATACATAAAAAGCCATGTATGCCTTCTCGTGCCACTTATCTATGCTTTGCGGGTGTGACAGCGACAAGTGCATGTGTATGGTAACTGCGTTTATATTTTAACAACTACAGTGTGTAAAATAAATTATGGTAAAATTAAAAAAAAAAAATAATTTTATTGGCTTTACGAAACTGTCATAAAAGCTTACATACATGTAGAAGATTTTATTTGAGTTTTCTTTGATACAATTCTTGCTTTAATTTGCAAAACATTATAGCAGTTCACACTGAATTAAATTATTTTTTTAATTGATTTACCTAAAATGATGAAATTTTTAATACATATTGTTTTGAAAAAATTTTTAAAGTCAAAGTTTTAAATCAGTTTAAAAAATTAAGTATGAAAATTTAATATGTTTTAAATTTATTTCCAGACAAAACCATTTATTGTGATTAAATGTTAATAAAAATATTTGCGCTTAGTTTTTTGTGTTTGCTGTACTTTAAAATTCTCTGATCAGTACAGTTGCAAAATTTTTTTGACATCAATGTTGTAGATTCTATAGAAATTGTTGCATGCCCATGTTATATTCACACTTGTTTGTTTTACCGTTAAACATTAAGCAAAAACACAATTACACAAGCATGCGTATATCGTTAGCTAAAACGCAAAAAGTCGTAACTAACAAAAAATTAAAAATCAGCTTTTTGATTGATTTTTATGAATGCCATTAAAATACATGTCTGGACACTTCTTCGATCAAAAGTGACGCTTTTATTAACAAAAAACAAAGGGAAGTAACTACAAGTGTGTTTATTTTCTTAATGCAAAACCGCGTAATTACACATTTTTTTCTAACAAACTATGATGAAATGGGACTATTTGGTAGTTTGCTCAATTTAATTACTTTATTTTATTTTTAATTACCAGAGGTAAATGAATAAAATATACATTACAGTACACGCTCGTAAATTCGAACCTCTTTGTTTTTAGGGCGATTCGAATTTCCGAATTTCTGGACGGTATTTTTATAAAAAAATGTAGGTAAATTTGACCATAAAGATATAAAAAACTTCGTTTCTTGTTAATTTTAGTTTATTTAACATAAAAACTTTAAAAAAAACTTAACGAAATATAACAAAAAATAGCAATTCAGTTCATTTAAGTATTTATAATACAAACACAAAAAAACTGACTTTTAAACTCTAACAACAACAATAAGATCTGTAAATCATCTATTAAAATGGGATTCCCCTTTTTACTTTGTATTTGGTTAGACTAAATTGTCAAAATCTGAATATTTACAATAAAAACGAAAAAAACCGCTCGGAAATTCGAATTTTGGATTCTAATTCTAGAGCGCCAAATGTAATGAAATTACTGATTCGAATTTCTGGAAATTCGAATTTCTGAAGGTTCAAATTTCTGAGCGTCTACTGTATTATATTATCACTGACAACGTTATTCGCGGCTGTGCTTCAATTATTATTTAATTTCAGTCAATTAATTAATATTTTTAATAAATTGACAATATAAAATATGTTCATATGTATATAGAAAAAAAAAATATCAGTTTTAAATGTTTACAACTTTTAGGAATCAATATACTTATATAATTTCGGTGACAGGCGTAAAATTAACAAATTTTTTGCTTGATTCTACGAATTTGGCGTGCATTTAAAAAAATATGCAGAACAATTGTTTTGGCTCTACGATATTTTTATTTTTGCATTTAAAAACCTTTACGCATCCGCATAATTTCTTTGCACTTCTGCACTTGTCGCTGTCACACGCACATAGTATAGGCGGGCGACACGAGATGGAATATATTGTTTTTTATGTATGCATGTTAGTATTGATTTGTATGTTGTGCTAATAAGAAAGAGTGAAACAACCACTCAATACATTTATTTACATTGGTTTTTATAGCGTTGGCGACATGTTTTTTACATCTGACTTGTCAACTTTTTAGGTCACATGTTATTCTGCATGTTCGATAATATTCGATTTTTAAAATTGCATTTGCCATCTCTGCTCTCTCTCGCGCTCTGTATATTTACGTTATACTTACGGTAATACACATACTTATATGGGTATTGCAGATAGCTAACAGAAATTTTATTTATATCTGCATGTACATTCAAAAAGAAGAATGAATATGCAAATACACATTGGCAGCGTATACCTATACATATTCAACTTTAGCTTGTTATAGGTATTGGCATGTGTGTGTATGGTTTTGATCTTTACTCATGCATGTCCATACATGTTTTTTCACTAATATTGAAAGAGTACTTAAAATGATACTTTTGTCATTCTCTGGTAAGGGATATTAAACTTCACAACCTCAAGTGAGAAAAAAATGTCTGCACTTATAATTTCGGTATATGAAAACCGATTAAGAACATCATCTTGAAATTAAAGTCAAATTTCTTTTATGTAAATATGTATTAAGAATTAATTAAAGTTTTATTATAAGAATTCTTTTTACAGAAAGTTCTCGACTGTTTACAAGAATGTATTAAACGTATATAAAAAAAAATTAAATAAAAATGTAGTGTCAATTAAATAAAAATAAAAAAGAGTTGCCAAATCACTATATTCATATGCTATACATATTTGGGAATATAGTGAAACAAATGTTAAGTTATACCATTTTGGAATTGACAAATAAAGTTGAATTAAAATTAACGTATTTCCAACAAATCAGACAAGACCGTTAAAAAATAAAGAAAACAGTAAAAAAGCCTAGTCGAACCAATTCTGACCCTACATCACACGTAATTGCGATTTTTATTCGTGCATTCTCGCGTTTTAGTAAAAGTTTGTTGTAGCCCGAACAACACTACGCAAGAAGGTAAAAACTTGTTGTTTGTTGTGTGTAAAAACAACAACAACACTACAAGAAGAAATATACATTATTTTCTTATTAAAAAAGTCAAATAAAAAGCAAAAATTCCCAAATTTTATTTGTTAAAATAATTTACTCAAATACATCAAATTCTCAAAGTAGAAAAATTGCGAAAACCTTATCGAGCATGGTTTCTTATAATTGAGAGTTATTCTGCGAACAAAGGGTAGAATACAACAAACATGTGTAACGGGTAAGTAAATATTATTATTCGCTCTCCCTCTCTCTGGCCCAATGGCGTTAGTGTTTAGGTTACAATCAAACTCACTTTTGGATTATTTGAATTACGGCTTCTGGATTAAAAGAACTTAGAAATCTTTTTATTTGTATCTCACTTTAACTTAAGTCAATTCTGTTTTCGGATTATTTTAAGTACAATGCACTTGAATAATACGTACTTGAATCAAGAATTCAGTTCTTGATTTACCGTACTATTGACACCGCTTCAACTTGAACTAACTACGAATGGATTGATTTTTATTTTCAATGCAGAAACGGTAGTCTTAACCACGTTTTTAAACACAGATTGTCAATCTCTTAGACGTAAAATTCTAGAATTTCTAAATTTTGTGCAATTTAAGCTCTAATTTGACAAAAAATTTATAGAAATTCGCCAGCAAAAACTGATGCTTCCTCGGAAGCAGTAATGTAAGGGAGAATTCGCAGTGAAGCGCTTACTCTTCTATGAAATATTACATGATTTTTGTTTGGAATTTCTCGCGTAGCAGCTCTGCTGTAGAGATCTAAGGAACGCTTATTTAACGCTTTGAAACCAACATGATTTACGTGTATAAAAGTAAGTGAAAAAATTAAGCATTGAAAAAATTGTTATTTTAGCGCTTAAAAATTTTTTTATAAATCTAAAATATTTTTGGAATAAAATAAAGTTAAATTTTTTTATTTTTTATCAAAAGAATATATTATTTCACTGCATCTTAAAAAACTTATAAACAGCGATTCTTTTCTAGTATTTAGCACTGCATTTAAGTATTGTAGGATTGTATGCCTTACCTTACAGCAGTAGAGTAAGGCAGTAACTTTAAGAAGCAAAAAAGGTAGCGGTTTGTATGCAGTATATGTTTTTTTTTTTTTTTTGCTTCCAAATCTTAAAAATTTTTGCTGGGTCTCTTCTTAATGAAAAATCAAAGCGGTCTACGATTTTAATGATTATCATTTAAGGACTCCTTGTTTCTTATATTAAAAATATTCTTTTTAAATTTTTATATACAAAAAAAAATAATTTATTTAAAACTAAATCAATTTTATTGACTTCCATCGAACTATACGAACAAAATGATTAAATTGATTACAACCCACTTATTGAGAACTTATCCACGATAAGGTATCCAAAATTCTACTCAACTTTCTTTTTATATTTGAAATGTAAATGAACTTAATTTTTTTCTAGCGTTTTCTAAATGACCTTTAAATATTCTTGTTATTCTTCTATTCTATTATTGAACAATTTATTTTCAGTTTTCTTGTTATTCTAAAACAGAATTCTTGTAAATTTCTGTTTTATTGACACAGTTGTATTGTGTTAAACTACTTTATGGTGTAAACAAACTTAAACTTACATTTGCACTTACACTTGTATTTACCAACTTGCACTCACAAAAGACAGACAGACAGTTAGAAGGCACCCACTCAGTACATGTTGAATTTTCTCAATTAATAATTTTGTTGATTTTTAGTTTTCGTAACAATAAACATAAATTTACATCGTAATAACAACTTTTGTTTACGATCTCTATCATTTTGTCTTTCAATTTTTGATTTTTAGAAAACTTGTATAGATTTTATTGAAACTATTTACGCAAATAGCAACAAATTGCAAAAAGGCAATTGCGTAAGATTTCGGAATAGTGCAGCTATTTTAAAGTTCTGCTAGTTTTTAAAAATTTAGATGATTTTAGCGTAGTATTTTCATTAATAAACAGAAAAACAAGGAGTAAACAAATTATTTTTTTTTTTTGTACTTTTTTAATTTCCGGAAAAGCAGGAACAAAATTTTGAATATTTTGGAATTTTTGAAATTCCTGCTCTAAAATAACATTTCAACGGTTTAAAATATTTTAAAGGATTTTGGGAATTTAAAAATGTTTAGGGTGTTCCGGTAGATTATTAAAAGATGAGCTAGTTTATCAGTGCGAGAGTTTCGAGTTATATTTCCGCTAGAGACTCTGGTTTGGCTGTAGGAAATATCGCCCAAAGAAAAATGGCCCAAAAACAAAAATGAAAAATCGCCCAAAAAAATTGCATGTAAAATTGGGCCTGATTTCATATGAAAAATGGCCCAAAATTTTTGGGCTATTTTTCGTTATTGTTGGGTGATTTTTCGTTTTTGAAATTGGGTGATTTTTCATTATGAAAAATCGCCCAAAAATTGTTATATGAAAAATAGCCCATTTTTTTTGGGCCATTTTTCATTTTTAAAATTCTTCCAAAATGTTACATACTATTTGTCCAAATCATTCATTATCATTATAAAAATAACGGGACATATTGTAAAAAAGTTATATTCTGTTTTGAGTAATTGATTATAACTTTGCAGTGATTAATAAATATTAATTAATCACTTTCGAAGAGTGCACAATTGGAAAAAAGTGACAATGGAAAAATTACAATATGAATTTGTTTGTGGCAAAAAAATTCAAACAATGAAGTCAACCACGAAAACAATACTTTCAAATGCATTGTATGCTTTATCAATTCCCCCAACACAGCATTATTGCCATGCAGACATTTGAAATGCTGCAATGAATGTGTGATTAAACTGCAGGCACAAAGTTTGGCGGAGGGCTTAAATGATTATTACTGTCCATACTGCCGAACAGCTGTTGAAGGCACAATGCAAATTTTTACATAAAACTTATATTTGTATATAACTCAATTTATATGAATAATAAACACTTTTTTGCAAATTGAGTAATTTTAAATTTTTTTTTTTTTTTGGGAAAAAATTCGTTTCTGCTTTTTGGGTCATTTTTCATTTTCTTTTTGGGCCCTTTTTCGTTTTTTTTTGGGCAAAATTTCGTATTTACCTTTTTGGGTCATTTTTCATGTTTGGTTGGGCGATTCTTCGTTTGGGCGATTTTTCATTTTTTTTTTTGGGCCATTTTTCATTGGGCGATATTTCCTACAGCCCTCTGGTTTGCTTCACTTCAACGGGCTGCAGAGACACATTATTATTGCTCGGTAAATTAAGTAAGAATATAATTTTTAACACTTATTTGTAATGAATAAAAAAAATAATAAAAAAGAATAGATGTGGAAACAGATTAACATAAGAACCGCCATTTGGCCTGATTTCATGGTGGATCCTAACACTGGGGGACAAACTATGCGTTTACCAAACGCCCAGAAATATACATATCTAGGATAGCAACTGCACACACAGATGAACCGTCTACACCATAGAGGGCTATCTTGTAATTTAGTAACAATCGCTCAGCGATTTTGGTTTTCTAATAAAACCACCACGTTTTACCAAAAGCAAATTCTCTTGCACCATTCTGTAAAAAACACATTCTAGAGAGAATTCATTCTGTTCTTCAACCAGGCTCTCAAATCATTTTCCACTCTAAATCCAAGTCTCACCAATCACCACTCCATCCTCGGTCCCTTAACCTTTCGCTCTTTACAAAATCCAGGTCCTCGTGATATTCGGGTTGCATTAACTTATGTCTACTGAGCAGTGTTGCCAATTAAGCGATTTATTGGCCAGACTTCACCCCATTTCTCACCTTGTTTAAATCACAAGTTTAACAAATGTTGAAATCGGTTTGAACGATGATGATTAAACATCTTTCAAAATAAAGGAACAGTATTCCAATACTCAATTTATAAATTAATTATAATTGATGATTTAAGTTTCTAAATGCTAAAAAATTTAATATAATTTTATTTTTATGTAACAATTTTATTGTAAACATGTTTAATGAATTATTTTTGTTTTGTTGTTAAATTTTAATGTGTTTCTATTTAAAAAAGTTTTTAGTCATTTTTTTAGCCACTTTTTCCAAAAATTTTGGCATTTTTGGTTACCAAGTTTTGGCAGCACTGCTACTGAGTATTCACCACTCTCATGACTGGTACCTCAACTTCACCATTTTATCCTCAATCTTTCAACCTTTTGCTCAATATGGTCTTTGCCATATTGGGGCGCACGAAAATTCACGACCTTTCATTTAATTATCACCACTCCACACCACTTCAGTCCTTTCTTATTCTCGACTATTCATTCGCTTACTAGCTACTAAGTCTTCGCCATCCTCATGGCCAATTTGACTAACACAAAGGATGTATATATCACAGAATTTATCTCCTTCCTTCCAACACAAAAGCAATCTTTTCGTAATTCCTTTATAAAGAGAGTATGCCCTTAAAGGCCTCAGCCAATAGTCAGACTAGAGCTGAAGCATCAGAGTCTTCTGACTGCCATGATATCAGATTGGATCTCTGGTCAGCCATCACCTCAAAAAATTGTCTGGTATTGACTGCACATGTTCTCCCCGGAGTATACAAGGCTAAGAATTCTTTTAATGAATCACTACACTCCCCAGGGGGAAGTCAGAAAGCAAAGTCGGTCAAGCATGAACCTAAACCATACTATAGAAAAATTTTGAAAAATTTACAGATTTAATCATGGACCTGGCAGAATTTAATAACGTTATGAGGTTAAGATTTATATAGGTTAAATCTTTGTACTGAATATAATCTAGGAAGATAAATAAATTTAAGGTAATTTTAGGGACAGGGCATGGCGAAATAAACAGGTGGCAGCACTACGCCAGATGACGATTTTTTGCTTTTGCATTGTTTGTCTAGGTTTATGTCAAAGTTTTGTTTATGTTTACAAAAATTCGACGTTTTGTGCTGTGATTATTGTATTTTATTAAAGTTTTTGATAATTTTCATTAAAATAAATAAGATAGATATTGATCATAATTAAATAAAAATTGGCTAAAAATTTATTTGTTTCATCACGTTCATCGGCACGCTTTGATTTTTGTTTAATGTATTTTTTGACGTAAACGGTGATGTAATTTCCATTTTTGTTGTAATGTTGTATTTGTTGCCGTAACGATGCCACCTGCTTATTCCACCATGGGACAGGGTTTATATGGGAGCTTTGGTCTATTCTGGACCCATAATTTTTGTTAAATTATACTCAAAACAATACAACTCTTACATGAATCTTAGGCTCATAACATCAATTTGTTTTTCCGGGCCCATGATTGCCCTTTCTTACTTCTTTTGAATACACATAAATATATAAATTTTCATATTATTCGAATGTGTATTCTAAGTCAAATTAAAATCCTCAAAAGCTTTTTTTTATACTTTAGTAGTCTTATTCCTTCAATATTTTCCAAGAATAATAAGACTACTAAAGTATAAAAAAAAGCTTTTGAGGATTGTAATTTACTTAGAATACACATTCGAATAATATGAAAATTTATATAATAAATGTTACTCACCATGCGGAATTAATTCCCAGATTCTATTTCTTAAACATAAATATATTTCATTTTGTCAAAAAAAAAAAATTCTGTAATAAATTGTTTTAAGTATTTAAACTCAAGTGTCGGTTGAATATCGTATAAGTACATTTTGGCTGAATATCGGCCATGTTCTGGAAATCAAAATCACGTGAAATTAAAATCGATGAAGATTTTCAATTAAAGTGATTTAGATGATTTAGATTTTTAGAAGATGCCCGTAGATACTTTAAATAAAAAAGTTTTCCCTCTTTTCTTTTTGTACTACAAAAAATTCCCGGAAATCCTGCATTAACTTCTCGGAAAGTTCCAGAACAGATATTCCGTCAAAAGAAAACAAACTACATCTTTAACCGTGTGCTACTGTATTTTGTTTCTTTTATAAAAAAACTTTTTATCTAACTCTTTTTGTTACAATAAATTCTTTGATGAATGTATGTGTTTTGTCTGAACGTTTTTTTTTTTTTAAATAAATATTTAAGTTGCTGAATTTTTAAAATTCCTTAGCCATAAAAATAGTTTGCATTAATAAAACAATAAAACTAAATAACAATTAAATAAATAGTAACAAAGTTTTAGTAATTTGTCAAAATAAAACACAGAGAAACTATAATCGGGTCAGACTCGACAGACGCTATGAAGAAATTTTGTTGGAGGAAAAAGTGAGAAATATGATACAAAATTGCTGTGAATGCCAGCATCTGTAAGAAATTACATATCAGCAGTACAGCGACTTAATAGGATTAGGTTTTGCATTCAAGTGTATGGACAAGAATTAACATTTTGAAGAGAAAAGTTTACAAGTAATGAAGCGATTTGTGCAAAACGTTATTCCAATTAACACAAATCTATGACAATAAATATTATCTTTGGCTGTAGGCCTTGTCAAAA
This sequence comes from Pollenia griseotomentosa, assembly GCA_963931875.1. NCBI lineage: Eukaryota > Metazoa > Arthropoda > Insecta > Diptera > Polleniidae > Pollenia > Pollenia griseotomentosa. The sequence continues at coordinate 223,878,395 of OZ007560.1, forward strand.
CCAAAAACTGTCGAACAAAACACGAACATTTGTGTACAACTTTTCGGTTTCAATTGGAAATCTGGTTAAAACAATGGAACATTTGTGAGGTCGGAAATTATATACATACATATATAAATTTATAACTTTTTTTTTTTTTTTGTTTTGTTTTAAATATATAGAAGGTTTTGAAAATTAATCAATTTGAATTTTCTATGTAAATTTTCATTATCAAAGAAAATTTTCAAACATAATGACAATTTTTTTTAAATATCAAAAACAAATATAAAATTTTCTTTATTGAATAATTAAAATATTAATACGAAACAATAATAAAATAAATTGGAGGATAATTAGAATTTGATTTACGCGAAAGAAATTCAAAGATCAGGTAAATATTCTATTGTTCTTGGGCTTTGTGCTATACGTTAAGTTTTTGTTTTATATGTAAATGTTTTTTAGAATCGGAAGATTGACAAACATTTGATTAAAAGGAAAGATCTCATATATATATGAAAAGAAAGAGCCTTTTGTATTTGCCAAGTTATATCAAAAGGACAACGAACTATAAGAGTAGCCTTCGTGGGGGATTTTCGCAACAGAGCCGAGGGAACTACGGTTTTATTACCTTAAGATTTCCTACGGAGCTGGACTTGGCAAATTTCCGTTTAATACTGATCGTAGCATTGCATTAAGTAGTTGCAGATTTCCATTTGATAACTGATCGTTGCATTGCATAAAATAGTTCCTTTTCTTTCCATCAATAACAATCGTAAAAAAAGAATAGTGGTTATTTAAATTGGCAATAGTTTAAATGGTATCAAGCTATTATTAACGTTAAATATTGTGATTTTGATTTTTAAATTCAAATTTGTTTTTTTGTTTGTTTGTTTTTGTTTAAAATTTATATTCAGAAATTTAAAAGTGTTTTACTCGCTTACCTCACAAACAATTATACAAACCTTTATAAATTTTCAAATTTAAAGTGAAGTAACAAAATAACTTCAAAAGATTTTGTTATTCGTGCTTAATTCCCAGTTTTTATTATTGATAAAAACACTTGAAATTTATTGTTGATGGGATAAGCTATTCCTATGCGCATTTCACTGGTTGCTTAGGCCAGATCATCAGGAAACTTCATCCATAAAGATTTTGGAAAAACTAAAGATATTAAAGCAAATAAAACTGTTAAGCGTATAAGACTTATAGCAACAGTTCTACTTGTAACAATATCAAAGTCTAAACAAAACACATCAACAATAAACAGTGGGTTTATCTCATCTTACATTCCCCACTACAATTAGTTGAAATTCTCTCAACATTAACTGTAGTTGTAAGTAGGTTAAGAAAAACAAAATAAAAACAAACAACAACTTACAAAAGATGTTGTCAATTAAGTGTTTCTTTAGGCGTTGCACTTGCCTGATTTATTATCAAAAAGTAATTTCAATTTTTGGGAATACAAAATGTTAATTTCAAAAGATTTTGTTATTCGTGCTTAATTCCCAGTTTTTATAACTTAAAAGGGAGACTCGTAAATCAGGCCTGAAAACAAAATGATTACACTACAAATAATGACCAAAATTGAAGTTTTGTTTTATTATTATGTTTAAATTTGGTTATTATTTTAAACACTTTAGCAATATAAAATCTTAATACTTTTATCCATTATCTTAGTAATTTTTTTTTATTTTGTTTATATCTCACAATTTTAATTTATTTTATTAACAACGGAAAATTTAAATTTAGTTTTAGTTTATATATGTATGTATATGTATTGTTTTTTTATTGATTCGAAAATGTTTGTCAAATAAATCTTTCTTTAGAAAATATGATAAATTAGATAATCTTATAATTTATTCAATGAAACTTTAAGGCGATTTAGGTACATAAGAGAAATTAGGGCTACTGGGGAATCTCTATAGAGAGTATTTTGGATGTTTGAATTTGAAAGCCTTCATCAAACGCGTCAATTGTTGTCTACAACTTTTTCATCTGATAACCGATTTTATTAGCTCTTTCTAATTTACCTGTGCAGTGTATATTTTGCGGTGGAAATTACATCTGGTGAAGACATGCGGCCAACATGTCCACTTTTATCAAAATAGTGAACTATAATACACACAAACAATAGTATTTTAAGCGCAAAGTTTAATAAATAAAAAAAATGTAATTCTTTTATTTTAATTTTATCTAATTTTGCTACCGAAAATAATAAGAAAAGAAAAACATATAAAGTACATTCATAAATAAAAGCACGTAAAAGTACTTTATTCGGCTATGCCGAATCTTATATACCCTTCATCATAGTAACGCAAAGTCAACTGTTTCCCACCTTAAAAATATAGGAATTATTGTGTCAAAATCCTTATTCCGACAGCATTTATTTGAACGCTAGGTGAAAAAAAGGTTTAAGGGTAAAATCAAGAGATTTATGGGTTAAATCTCAACCAATTGTGAACGGATCTTGTTAAATTTCAATAGCACACGTTTGAAAAAATGTGATGAGTTAATATAAAAAAAAAACGCACAGCGAAGTTTTGATAAAAAAAAATAATGATAAGAATCTTAAGAAACAGATAAAAATCTACATTTAACTCATTTAAAACAGTTTTTTTTTTTTTTTCAATAATAAGCAAAAAAATTAAAGAGAGAAATTAAAAAAAAAAATATTAAAACTTCATGTCATCCTCTCCCCTCATTATTTAAGTCGTTAACGATTTCGACGTCAATTTTAAATTGTTGTCATATCAAGTCGAGGACAACATCACTTCGACGTTAATATGTATTATAAGAATGTTGTATTGTTCGCTTTAGATTGTGTATAAAATTCATTTTTATATCTTTCATACTTTCTCCGATTGAATGGAGAGAATATGCAGTTATTTGGTGCAAGAATATCAAACATTTTAAACACGTTTAATTTGAAATGTACGTGGCAGCAAATGAGCGACGATATGCCCAGCGTTACCAGAAGGAAGATTTTATCTTATTTTTAAGGATTTTTTGACCAAAATAAGATTTTTTTTTTCTCAAATGAAGATTTTTTTTAGAAATAAAGATTTTAAACTTCAAGTTTGTACAACACACATGATTTTTGTTAACGTTTTTTAAACAATCAATTTTAAAAACAATGGGGTCTTGAATCAGCTTGTGGTCTTTTGGTTTTACATTTTTGTACGCATTATCTGGGATACACAAATATTCATCATTATTTCTGGGCAGACAAAATAATAAAAAGCATCTTAGATTAGCGGTTAATTTTGGAAATATTGATGAAAAATAATTATTTGTGAAGAGAAAAAACATATGTTTATAAAGTTTCATATATTAAAGAACAAAAAAGCTGATGTATTTAGTACCAGAAGGTAAAGGTAATGGAACTTAAGAACCTTTTTGTTTAAAAATTCCACATTATATACATTAGAGTGGGTCAATTTGTATTCATTAAAAAAAATTCACCAAACGGTTGTCAAAATCGTAATCTACGACGAATTCAAAGAAGGTTTGCCAAAGAAACCATGGGTCCTAAATCAAAATCGACCTTCCCGTTTTTAAAGAGAATCTTTTCTTTTCGGTTATACTAAATTACGAAGAGGTAATGTTTGTTTTCAGGAGATAATCTTCGTAACCGCTAAACCGATCTTTATGAAACTTTTACAGTATATTATTGATGGTCTGGGAGGTGCTATATGATATATATTTTTTGACATTTTAAGTGGGCGGGGCACCTCCCATACAAATACATTATAGATTTATGTTTATCTGTTGAACGACAAGATCTAAAGTTTCCAACTTTGGTACGAATATCTAGGTTATCAGTACACAACATCTTGCCGGGATTGGGAATATTTTTCAATCAAATTTTAGCATATTTTAAAAAAATATAAAATTCGAAAAGAAAATTTTGTTGTTAAAAACGGGAAGCTCGATTTTGATTTAAGATCCATGGTTTCTTGGGCAAACCTTCTTACAATTTGTCGTAGATTACGATTTTGACAACCGCTTGGTCGAGAAAAAAAATTGACCCACTCTAATATACATACGGGGGATTTCATGTCAAGTGACCGAATTTTTAAATCGATGTCTCCCGATTTGCACCAAGATTAGTCCTATTTTCAACAAGATCGGTCAAAAAGTTTCTGATTTAGAGGGGGTCAAAGTTTGACATGTTGGACATACAGGTGTTCTTTCTCATCCATGTAACTTATTACCTATTGGTGTTAGCAAAATTTGTCCCAAGTACCTATTTGATCAATCTTTTGAAAAAATTTCTTTTTGTTTTTTAAAAAATTGTTTAATTTTTTTTTTTTTTTAAATTAAAAACTTTTTTTATCGATTTAAAAATTGGGTCACTTGACATGAAATCCCCCATTTAAATAATTGCTTAAGAATATTTTTTAAAAGGTGTACCAACATTATTTTTATAACTTTTCCATTAGGAATATATTTAGGAAAATCCATGTATATTCAATAAGCTTTTTTTAAATGCAATTTCTCAAAATGCCTTCGATATAACAACGGATATTAAATTTAGAACCCTTAGGATTCCATATGATGTATGAGCTTCATAGCTCCCAAACTAAAATCTTTTTTAAATATCTCTAATTTTAGCATTTAATTACTTTCAATAAAACTTCTTCATTTAGAAGGACTTTTTGACGACCTTATTTATTAGAAATGGATTTCAAATGTATTTTTAGAAAAAATTTTACGGAAAATATAAGTAAAAACACAATTTCAATCCTACAATCTAATTTTGTATAAATACCGCAATTATGTATTTGTGTATGTATGTATTACAATTTAAATAGTTTCCATAATAAGAACTATGTTCTTCAACAATTAATAATTTTTACTTTTTTGCCTACACAAAAAATTTTAAGATTTTTTTCTTCAAAATAAGATTTTATTATTTTTGCCATATGAAGATTTTCTTTCCAAGTCTTCTGGCAACAAATGTTAAAGCTCTGTAATGTGATGGAGAAATTCTGAGTACAGTTTCGGATTCAGCGCATCTCTTAAGTATACTCTGGTCTATGGGTTAAAAATTTGTTGGCCCGGCTTATTGTCGACTATCGTTTTGCATTTCGTATACAAGCTTCGATTTTTTAGAATACATTTTACTTAAACTTATGATAATTCAACAGTATTTAGAACAAAAAAAAATCTTTTATGTATATCCATCTCTTAAAATGTCTTTTTGACTATTTTTAAAACTAGCCAATCGAAAAAAACATACAATTGATTTATCTGGCTGAACATTAAAATTAAATAAATCCTTTATAATTTATCATATTCTTTTTTTCTTTTACTCCGCAACAGAATTTGTCACGCTTGCAATTAAGCCCTTTTACGTTATTCGTTTTTCATATTATGTGTTGTTGTTTTCTTATTTTACTAAAGTGTTAAGAAAATAAAGCTTAAGAAAACAAATTACATACAAACTTAGGTCCGTATATTAACGAAGAAAACTATTATTAAACCTTTTAAATGATTTCATGCAATCATACGACTTTGTAAATCCCTTAAAAACTTAAGTCAATGAAAAAAAAATGTAAAAAAAACTACTCCCAGCACAACAAGTTGAAAAAAAGTCTTGGAAAAAAATGCCAACCAAAAAAATTAATAATGACTAAAAACTTAAAAGGTGCCAACAACTAACAGACACTTTAGATACAATTCGAAAAAAAAGAAGAACAACAACGTCATATCAACAAACAACAAATAAAACACATCAACACTCCACCACCACCGCCACATTGTTGTGATCATCATCACCAGCTTTAGCAGCACCACACCACCATCATCATCGCCATCTCAGCATCTCATGATCATTTTATGGTACAATGAACAAATAGACAGATAGTCAAAACTTTTTGTTGTTTTTTTTCTATTTGTTGCTGTTGTTGTTTTAGTTTTTTATGCCATTCATTTATCCTTCAGTCAAAAGTTTCAATTTCAATTTACGGTTTTAGTTTCAATTTCATTTTTTTCTGTTCAGTGCAACAGTTTCATTGTCTGCTGGTTTTTTTTTTTTGTAGATGATGCACAAATCTTTGAAAGAACTAAACTGATGATATGAAATATTTATGACTGGAGAAGTGATGCTGTAAATCATGGAATAGCCAAACTTAGGTACACAGGTGTAGACAAACAGGTGGTTAAAAGATACAGTTTTCTATAGTTTTAATAGCCGTTTTGTACAGATCGATCATACTATGTAAGTTTTCTGTCAGAAAGTTTGAGTTTATTGGCGAGAGGAGTAAGAGAAAATGTTCTCTTTCCCTCTCACCAACAAACTCAGTCTTGCTGAAAGAAAACTTTCATAGTGTGAACTAAGACTTGAAATTCTCCAGTATATTCTTAAGTCTAGAAAGACATTTCTATAGTCTCGACTATACACAATTCTATATAATCTCCACTATAGACCATTCTATATAATCTCGACTATAGACAATTCTAAAGTCTCGACTATAGACAATTCTAAAGTCTCGACTATAGAGAATTCTAGAGTTTCGACTATAGAGAATTATATAGTCTGGACTTTAGACAATTCTATAGTCTGGACTTTAGACAATTCTATAGTCTCGACTATAGAGAATTCTATAGTCTCGACTATAGACAATTCTATAGTCTCGACTATAAACAATTCTGTAGTCTCGACTATAGAGAATTCTATAATCTCGACTATAGACAATTCTATAGTCTCGACTATAAAGAATTCTATAGTTTCGACTATGGAGATTTATAAAGACTGGACTATAGAAAATTCTACAGTCTGGACTATAGACAATTCTTTATTCTGGACTATAGACAATTCTATAGTCTTGACTATAGACAATTCTATAGTCAGGACTATATGCAATTTCTCGTCTATAGACAATTCTATAGTCTCGACTATAGACAATTCTATAGTCTCGACTATAGACAATTCTGTAGTCTCGACTTTAGAGAATTCTAGAGCTTCGACTATAGAGAATTATATAATCTGGACTATACACAATTCTTTAGTCTCGACTATAGTCTCGACTATAGACAATTATATAGTCTCGACTATAGACAATTCTATAGTCTCGACTATATACAATTCTACAGTCTCGACTATAGAGAATTCTATAGTCTTGACTAAAGACAATTCTATAGTCTCGACTATAGAGAATTCTATAGTCTGGACTATAGAGAATTCTATAGTCTCGACTATAGACAATTCTAAAGCCTCGACTGTAGACAATTCTATAGTCTCGACTATAGACAATTCTATACACAGAAAAATTTTCTAACATTTTTCATCAATTAAAGCATTAATCAAAAATAAAACAAGTTTTAATCAAAAATTAAATCAGGTGAATTAATCGATTAATCAACTGAATTAAATGTTTAATCAAGTGAATTAGACGTTTAATTCATATTATTAATTTGTTAACTAGTGGAAATTTAATTAATTTTTTAATGAATATTACAAACTTTTTAATTGAAATTAATTTTTAGTTTTTTAATTCTATTGTTTCTACAATTCTATAGTTCCTGGACTTTAGATGGGTCAAAGTCTCCCGACTTCAGATGATTCTATAGTCAAATGACTTTAGATCATTTTTTAGTCCCTTGACCGAAGACTATTTTTAAGTCTCGACTAAAGCCTATTTTGTAGGCTCATCTGTAGTCTTTAAGCTTAATTACATACTATTCTGCACTCTCGCCCATATGGTATTGTATGGTTTAAACTGAGATCTATGTTTTCGTGTATCTTTTATCTTGACTTTTATTTAAACCAACTAAATAACTTTTTTTTATTAAATCTCCTGTTTGTCCTTCCCTGAATTCTCAAACCTTTTAAATATTTTAATGGTCATCATAAGCAACTAGAAAAATTCTATAGATTTTTTTTTAATTTTATTTAAGGAAAGAAGGTGTTACTCTGGAGCGCTAAAAATGCCAAAAGATTAATCATAAATAGTAATTTACAACAAAATTCTCAAGAAGATAAAATATTGTATGTATGTATGTATGTTGACATATTTTTACATATTTATTTCTATATTCAAACATGCAAATACTATAAATAAGAAAACGGACTGAGAACTTTAATTTTTATTATTTAAAAATGAATTTTTCTTTTAACGCTTTTTTGTATCGCTGTCAGTTGTCAGTCAACACGCTGTTGCAGGGAAAAAATTAAACAAAAAACTTTAATAGCAACGAGAGATGGAGCATGAAAATGCCATGAAATGAACAGATTTAAAAATTTTTTTTTTTCTTAATTCTATTTGCAGCCAGAAAAATCAACATAATTTGAATATTTCAGCAAAAATATGGGCGTTTTTTCGCTATAGTTAGTAAGAAATATAAGAAACTGGCGAATGTATCAGAAACAGAAAATACTAACAGCAAAAAAAATAAAAACAAAAACGCCTATTCTATTAGTTGGTTCGTACTCGTATTTTGAACTGAACTCTTCAGTGTAAAAATGGGAAAATGTGTATTCATTTTGACTGGTGCATGTGCTTAATTTTAATTGTTACCCATTGTGTTTTGAATGCAACTGACTTGCGAGGCATTAATTTTTAGTTAATCCAACTTAAGAGTTTTTTCTTTTTTTTTTTCATTATTTTTGTAGTCATACTGATGAAGTCGAAAATAAGTGGTTGATGGTTTTCTATTTGAGCATCATGTAAATGACGTTTAAATGTTTGCTTCAAGCCCATTTTGCTTTTCTTTGTTTAGAATTTAATGATGCTTGTTGTTGCAGAAATCTAAAATTAAATTGAATTAATGATGGTTTTGGTTTTCAATTAAGTTAACATAAGTTTATAGATGTTAATTATAGTATAAACATTCCTGTTAAAAACTTGAAGAGATTACGGGGGTTTCAAGGTCCAAAGTAATAACTGCTAATTTAATTGGAAAACACCAAAATAAAAAACGCATTCACTTTGGCTAAGCTTAATGCGTTGGTTAACTAATGTGAACTTTAACTTTTTTTGCATAATGGGGTTAGTTTACAGATTGTTTATAGTCTGGACTATAGAATTTAATATTGTATTGTCTTAAGTCTCGACTATAGTCTTGATTATACAGATATGTCACAGAGTAAAACTCCGTTCGAAAACGGAATTCATTCCATATTTTGGTCATTGAGAAAATGACGTAAAAATTTTTAGGAATGAAACCATTTTTGTTTTCATGAACGGAATGGGAGTTTTCTGTATCCGAAACGTCAAAAAACTATTAAAATACACTTTCTATCAATAAACAAATATGTTTTCTTCGATTTCGAACGGAATCATTCTAAACGGAATTGTACTCTGTGGCAAGGCTGATAATCTGGTATACAATAGTTTTACCAATATCCGCGACTAAGTCTTCTTTATTGGCTCGAAAAGGTCTTGCCTATAGGATATGCCCTTCTAAAGGCTCCAATAAAGTCTTGTCTATACGCTGGCTTATAGTATTGGCTCATGGAAACCTTGCCTTAATGCTCAACAATATTCTTGCCTTTAGGCTTCACTATACACTCGATTATAGTCTTGTCTATAAAATTCGTAGTCTTACCTTTAGAATTGTCTATAGTCTATAGTCGATCTTATAGATATCACACTCTACTATAGTGTTGAGTATATACATATCTTATCTATTGACTTGCCTGTAGTATTTGGGGCCAACTATAGTCTGATATTAAAGCTTAGCTTTAGTTTTGTCTTTAAGCTCGACTAAGTCTTATATATTGGCTTGCCTGAAGTCTTTTCATAAGGGTCAACTATAGTTTTGCCTTTGCGCTTTACTATAGTTTTGTCTAAAAGCTATAATATAAATAGTTTTGCCTGCAGTCTTGTCTTTAGGGCCGACTATAGTCTTGTCATTATGCTTGTCTTTACTGTTGTCTATAAGCTTGAATATAGTATTATCTATTGTCTTGCCTGTAGTCTGAAAGGGCGACTGTAATCTTGTCTATATGCTTGACTTAAGTCTTGTCTATAATCTCGACTATAGTGTTATCTATTGTCTTGCTTATTTTCTTACCTTTATGGTAGACTACAGTCTGGTATATACGCTTGACTATAGTCTTGTCTACAAACTCGACTATAGTCCTATCTATTGGCTCGCTTGTAGTCTTACCTGAATAGTCGACTATAGCCTTGTGTTTATGCTTGACTTAAGTCTTATCTATGAGCTCGACTATAGGGTAAAAACATATGAAATCAACCAATGAGTTGACCGCACCGATTTCGAATTGGATGAAATTTGGTACGAAGGGAAAGTTAAACATAGTAATAGCGTTTGCCAACTTTCAGTGTCTTAGCTCTCCTACTTTCAGAATTATGGCCATTCCAAGTTGGAAGAAATCAATAAAAATGCACTCAGATGCCTTAACACAATTGTTAATATCTCGAAAAGTATTCATTGTACGTTAATAATAAAGGGCTCATTTTACAGACAAAAACATGCGCCATTCCAAAAATTTTTTTTTTTAATTTTCGATAAAGGATAAAAAAGGATAAAAAAAGGACTAAAATTTCCAAAGGATATATCTCGAAAATCAATATTTTTAAAAATTTCAAAAAAATATATGTTAATTCTTATTATGTTTTGTACAAGTCTGCCAAATTTCAATGTGTCTTTATTACAACATGAGTTATTAAGAAAAAAGCAGGCGAAGGTTTATGTATTTCATGAAATGTACCAAAATACAAAAAGGTGACAAATTACAAAAAGAAGGACAAATCAAATGTAACGGAACTTTTTCGACTTTTCTTTGCTTAAACTCTTTTCCTCCATTGCTAAACCTTTAATAAAAAGTACAACATAATGTATTAGCATTATTAAACACTTTATTACAGCATATTTATTTATTTCTGAAGGATTTCTATTAAAAAATCTGCATCTGCCGAGTAACGCTTGACTTTAATTTTTTTTTTATCTACAGGTTCAATAGAATGCAGCTTTTGAGTTCCAGGAATAGTACGCAAATCTTTTAAACGAATTTGAAGGAACCGTGATTCTTCTTCGTGGTCTTTTAGAGTTTAAAACTTGAAATTACAGTTCAAAAGATTTTGCAGGCACCATTCATATAGTTGTTTTGGAGTAGTTATTTGACCTTGTAATGGACGCTGTAAACTAGCTCGACGTGCCTCTCTCTTTACGGTACCTCCAAGACCGTCACTTGGGCCTTTTCCATGGCTTGTTGCAAAAAAATGCCACTCAGCATTACATCCAAAATCTTCCATATGATAACATAAATTGATAAAGTTCTTTTTATTTTTAAACTGGGCAGCACTACCGTCTGAAAAATACGTGATTTTCTTCGGGGTTGTTTTATACTTTTTTCTCAAAAATACATTCAGGTGGCGATGGAACAGGTAGCTGTTCACCTGATAGAATCGTGTACTAGACAATCAGATATTATTATGAAGTTTGTATGTTGTGTTTTTCCATCTGATTTAAAATAAATAGCAATTGGGTATAAAGTGGCCTGAGAGTTGTTCCAGTGAAATCCCTGGACTGCATCCTGAATAGTAAAAGAAGCATTTTCTGAAAAATCGCAAACTGCTATATACTCATTTTCTTCCAAATTTTATTTTCTTTCGCTCAGATATGCTGCCTGCTGTTTTGCAATGAATGAATGAGGTAAAAGAATTTGAAGCTTTTCACACAGGGAATCCACAAAAACGTCGGCTTGGCCAATCATCGTCTCCAAATTATCCCTATCTACACTAACCCATTGCTTATATGTTATTTCATCTATATCATTTTGCTCTAGTAATTGATTTAGTTTTGCTTTTAAATTTTCAATTCCTGGACACTTGTTACATTTACGTAGGTGACACTTTGAAGAAGATGGAATGCATGTCATTTGTTTCAAACAATCTTTGTAACATTCAAGCTGATTATTCGGAACACCAGCAGTTAATTTTTTTAAATTTATAGCATCAATCATCAGCTTCACATTTTGATGCTTTGTCCAAACACACACGTTATGAGATCCACTCGCATTTGCTAGAATTATATTCCTCGGACGAAGTTGGCAAAACTTGGAAATACCTATTTTTATTCCATCATGTCGTTCCTTGAATAAGGCGTACATTTCTCTTAAGTTTTCAAGCAAAAGTCTTTTATTTTTCCTGACTTTTGTACCATTTTCAAAAACAGACACGAAATCTTTCTGTCCGGGCATACACCTGCTGACGTCATCGGATTCATAAAATGATTTTACTAAACTGCTTGTCACTGGTGAAATTTGACTTCCCAGTTTTGCATTAGGCGTACTCATCACACCCTTTGTTTCAACCAAATGCTTAACTTTTCGCGCGATATAGTTTGTAACCAGGAATTCTTCCTCAATTTTATGTATTGTCCAGCTTTTTGGTAAAATTGTTAGCAGTTGGATTTTCTCACTATTTTTTGTTAATGTTTTAAACTTTTCTTTTAATTGTTCTATTATTTCGGATTGTGGGCACATATGCGAAGTTGATTGTGCTGAACCGTGGAAAATTTTGTCTTGAATCGAATCACTTATTTTCCTGAATTTTGGATCTCTGTACCGTTTTTCATGTAACTTCTTCTTCTTTATCGGAGATTGTTCCAGATACGGTAATGATTGGTTTAATTTTGAAATAGCAACTTCTTCCGTGTCTGACGCAATGTCATCTTCTTCCGTGCCTGACGCAATGTCATCGAAAGTATCTACATTTTCGTTTATGTCTTAACCTTCTTCCAAATTAGATTTCTTCACATGCGAAAATTTTATTCTACATGTCCCACAAATTTTATTTGAGATCGTAATGTTTTTATCCTTAGTATACTGTAGCATCCATTCTTGGACTTGTCTTAAGCTTTTATTGCACCCAGTGTGACCGGATTTTTTAAAAGGATTACAGCAAAATGTTGAATAGAATGGCATATTTTTTATTTAAATACCACAACCGAATGAATTGTGCACGACTTTTTTGTATTGACAATAATTATAATTTATTTAAATATTTAGTTTCTTTTTTTTCCTTTTCAAACGATCAAGTCACTTTAACACTATAACACTTTGACGTTTAGCACTTATGAAATCTAGTATTCAACTGAAGTTTGACTTCGAGTCTCTGAACTATTTATACTGTTTTTTTGGTACAAAAAAATAGATTGCAGGTAAAAAAATAAACGCCTTGCTTTTTTAGAATTGGAAAATTTGCGTGAACTACGGGTCATAAAATGTTTTTTAAATAGGGACTGAATTTGCTACTGCCAATAAGCCGGCCACAGGTCATAAAATATTTGTACATTTTTTGTGTGAACAGGCAATAAATATTTCGCCTAGGTAATAAAGTAGAAAAAGTTCCGTTACATTTGATTTGTCCTTCTTTTTGTAATTTGTCACCTTTTTGTATTCTGGTACATTTCATGAAATACATAAACCTTCGCCTGCTTTTTTCTTAAAAACTCATGTTGTAATAAAGACTCCACATTGAAATTTGGCAGACTTGTACAAAACATAATAAGAATTAACATATATTTTTTTGAAATTTTTAAAAATATTGATTTTCGAGATATATCCTTTGGAAATGTTAGTCCTTTTTTATCCTTTTTTATCCTTTATCGAAAATTAAAAAAAAAATTTTTTGGAATGGCGCATGTTTTTGTCTGTAAAATGCGCCCTTTATTATTAACGTACAATGAATACTTTTCGAGATATTAAAAATTGTGTTAAGGCATCTGAGTGCATTTTTATTGATTTTTGCCAACTTGGAATGACCATAATTCTGAAAGTTGGAAGGCTATATGTCTGAAAGTTGGCAAATATTATTGTGCCGATCCATAGATCATGTGTACAAAATCTTATCAAATTTGGAGGTGCTGAGGTCAGAAATGTTAAATTTTTCGGTTGATTTCATATGTTTTTACCCTATAGTCTTATCTATTGGCTTGATTGTAGTCTTTAGGGTGGACTATTGTCTTATCCTAATGCTTGATTATAATCTTGTATATCAGCTCAACTATAGTGTTATATATATTCTTGCCAGTAGTCTTGTTTTTAGCATCGACTTCAGTTTTGCCTTAAAAATAGAATATAGTCTTGTTGAATTACTTGCCTATTGTCTTGCAATTATGCTTGACTTAAGTCTAGTCTAAGAGCTGGATTATAACCTAATCTATTATTGCCTGTAGTCTTAAGGGTCGACTCTAGTCTTGTCTTTATGGTTGACTAAGGTCCTGTCTATAAGCTCAACTAAATTCTTTTCCATTGGCTTGACTGAATTTTTATCTTGAGTATCGACTATAGCGTTGTCTTCACTTGACTAAAGTCTTGTCTAAAGTCTCGACTAGAGTCTTATCTATTGGCTTGCCTCTAGTCTTGTCTTTAGGGTCGACTATATTATTTATGCTTTATTATAATCTTGTATATAAACTTGACTATAGCCTTATCTATTGGCCTGCCTGTAGTCTTGTTTAAAGGTTCGGCGATATTTTTTCTATAGGCTCGACACCAGTCTCATCGACAAGCTTAACCATGGACTTGTCCATCAGCTCGACTTTAGTATTACCTAAAGCCTAGTTTAAGGTCTTGACTCTAGCCTGGACTATACGTTCAACACGTAAAGATATTTTAAGGACAACACGTAATGATATTTTAACTTATGAGTAACGATATGACTTCCTCATTTTTTGTATTTTTTTAGTTAAAAATAACAACAAAAAAAACTCGAGTTTCATCTATTGTAAACTTAAATTTCCACCTGTTTTTAAAATATTTTTAAAGTTTGCTACATAGTATCTCATTGTGCAACCAACTCCCACGGAAGTTTAAAAATTAAAATATCAAATTTTATCTACAAAACAAAAAACAATGCAATTTTGTCTCCCTTGAATTAATTTTCAACTTAAAAACGGTTTTTTTTTATTTTTTTTGTTTCTTAAATAAAACATTTTTATATTTCCTAAAATAAAAAGAGAAATAAAAATTAAGATATATTTATAACAACACAAAAGATTTGCAAATTAGCGAAAAATAAAGAAAAAATATATAAATATATTTTTACAATAAATCCACAAGTCGTTTATAACACAATCAGTGCATGACTTTGTCATGTTTATGAAATGAAATTTCTAAAAAAAAAAGTTTTTAAAGGGTGTTTGATTAAGATACAAGACCGTTTATTACATTGATTATTAGTTTTTGCCAGAAATATATTTAAGATTGTAAAGATCAAAATTTACACTAAAACTTCTACAACTTGGCATAATGAAAAGCAAATATATTCAAAACATTACACCTCTTAAGAACACCACTCTTTAAAGCGAAGAAAATCTAATTCCACAAATGAGCACTTTTTTACCTGCTGCTTCTGATTATCGTCATCTTCCTCATCGCTTAGACACAATATCTTCTAAACTTCGTTTTGTTTTTCGACGGCTACTTATAAGTAGTTTTACCCAAAATGTTTCCTCACAACCGTATCAAAAACAAAAATTGAACGCAGCTGCATGAACATCTTAACTTACAAAGGCAACATGACAAAATCTTTGTTTGTATATGCAACAACACACGATAATAAATTTTATATATCTACAAGTATGTTTAAAGTGCAACTTTATTGTTTTCATGTACCAAAATTTGTATTGTAATAAAATGTTGTAGAAAAAATGAAGTCTACAATGCACGTATTTTTCTATTTATAAACTACACCCTTCACTGGTGTTGCATTGAATAGTTTCCATATCAAAGCAGGCCCACAAAGTCTTTAGAGTCAAACATATAAAAACATATATTTTGTTACCCGAACAGGTGCAATAAAGAGGACAAAAGTCGGTGGGAGCTTTTTCTTCGTATACCAAAAAGCTGGACTTTTAATTTATTATACAATTTTAGCAAAATTATGGTTTCTGAGGTCCTTCGGGATCGTAAAAGGTCAGAATTTCAATACCAAACAAGCCCATCTAGACAAAATTATTTATTTTAAATTAAGTTACTCTAGCCAATTCCTAGAGAGCGCTGTTACGCAAACCCCGAATTTGCTGGTAGAAAATTAACCAATTCTTCCCTTTTTTCTTTTAACACCAAATATACTTCAAATAAGTTTTAAGCAGTCACCACAATTAATTAGTCTTTCGTCGATATTGTGACTACAATAAAGTCGAGACTATAAGCAAGTATATAGACGCAGCAACCGAACTTATATTTAAAAACATTTTTAAGAGAGAGGAGAGGTGGAGTTAAGTTAAATACCAAAAGTCTAGTTCATGGACTGACCTAAAATGTTTATACCCACACCACAGACGTGAAAAGGGTATAAAGGATTTGTACTGTTGTTTACAACATCTTAAAATATTGTTTCTAGACCCATCTTTTAGTATACCGATCGATGTAGAAGCCCTTTTTGAGTCGATCTAATGATGTCCGTCCGTCCTGTCGGCTGGCTGGCTGGCAGGAAATGTAAACCTTTTTCACAAAGTACAGGTCGCAATTTTAAAGATAGTTTGATGAAATGCATAAAAACATGGGTTTTAATTGGCACAGGGACCAGCCTATTGAAAATGGTGAGGATCGGTCCATAATTTCCCATAGACCCAGTGGCAACACAACTAAATATAGTTAAAATAAGCTAAATTGTTAGTAAAAAATTACTAAAAAAATAAAATTTTTTTGTAAAAATCGTAATAAAAATAAACATAAAAACCCCTTTAAAAAACGAAAAACTCAAATCATCGTTAAATTTGAACCTAATTATGATTATTTATTTCATTCATTTTTTCAATTTGTTTATTAAGTGTATAATGATGTTTCGTTTTTTTCCTGTGACGTTTTACGTTCTACTTTTATAAATAATCCCATTAAAATAACTTTCCAGCCTTTGACGAACTTCATTAGCACTCCTTCTGTTTTACTGGTTCATAGTAGATACTTATTTTATGTATTTAATTCAATAATTAAAATAAAATGAATGAGAATTTTAAGCATACCAAGGAGGTATGTATTTGGAAAACATTCAACTATTGCAGGGAGCAAAACGACCGTAAATGATGAAACAGAATTGAGTCTTCAACTTCAAGCAAAAATTCTAAAGCCCACAATTATTTTTCTGTGTTTACACAATGTATGAAATTGAATGAAAGTATGGTAGCATTGTTAAGAGAATAAGTGTCTATATGTGAGAGTATTAGAAAAAACGTCCTCAAAATAAAATTGTTTTTATATCTCGACTGCATTCTCTGGCATAATTTTATGTCAAACTGTATGAAAAACATCGTTCAGCCCCAGTTCTGTTTCATCATTAATATTGTTATTTTAAACACATTATTTTAAGTTTAAAAGTAAACATACCATGTTTGAAAATATTATAATTTCAAACATATTATTGTTATTACATATTAACCATAACATGTTTGGAGACAACCATTATATGTTTATAGCTTTTGGATGGATGAAATTAAACATAATATGGTTGCCAGTGACAATAAAATTGTTAAAGTAGTCATAATATGTTTAAGTGTATGGACGTAGCTTTATTTGATTAAAAAATTATATTGTTTAATTCAACCATATTAAAAGTTTCAAGGGAGGTGAACACTTTATTGTTAAAAAGAAACTTAATATTAAAAACCGTGAAATAAGTTATAAGTTAACAGTTTGTTTGTTGCCATTGCGGAAACAATAACATGTTTTCTTTAACCATAATTCAACCATGTTTTTTCTCTTCGTGCATAAACTATCTCATTATGTTGGTCTTAAGATTAAATTTGGTGCAAACTTATTTTATTGCATTCACAATCATCTCACAAATTTTATTGGAATCGGTTCATATATGACCCTAGCCCCCATACAAATACAACTCCCGGAAAAATTTTTTAATGCCATAACTTTCTTAAAAATGTTGCTATTGACATAAAATTTGGCGATAGCATAAGGTAGCAGCTATATCATGACAAAATATTTTGTCGGTAGGTCCAAATTAACCATAGGTCCCATATAAACCCCCTTCCTTAAATCATTTAAAGGCAAACATTTCTCATAAAGATAAAGTTATGAAAATAATATTCAGCACAAAAAACTTTTACATAAATCTCAACCTAACAAAATTTTTTTCTGGCAGTTCCATGATTGCCCATGGGTCAAATAGGGTACACTCTCGAAATTATGTTTTTAAATACTGTGGTGTAGGGTGTTATACGGCCTGACTTATTTTTTTTATCGAAATTCTAATTCCGTGGCAGTATAATCTGATGACAAATCAGGGGACTAATTCTGGCAGTCGTGATCGAGTACTTTCTCGATTCGAAAGCAATTTTATTTCTAATTCTTTCAGTGGATACTGAACGAATCGAAATAATTTTGTCAGTTTTGTAAAACTCAAATTAATGCTTTACAACACTGAAAAAATATTTCCGATTCGTTTAGTATTGACTGAAATAATTAGATATTAAATTGCGTTCTAATCGAGAAAGTACTCGATCACGACTGCCAGAATCAGGCCTCAGGCTTTTATAAAATTGGTCCTGAATTTTTCCATAAAAGTACTTTCCAAGTTGCAACTTGTAACATAATTTTGGGCATGAGCTTTTTTGTCTAGCCTTAATAAAATTTATCTATTGGAATTTAAATACAGTTTTCAAAAATCTTGTCTAAATAATCGTATTTTCACAAAATGAGTTAGAACAAGTAAAAGTGCTGTGCCGAATCTGATGTTACATACCCCTCCCCATTTCTTCCAATTCTTTCCTAGCTCATGTCGTATCTTGTCAAAAATTTCAATCAAAGTTTTGGTAAAAAGAAATTATGATTACAGAAAAATT
Source organism: Pollenia griseotomentosa (assembly GCA_963931875.1). NCBI lineage: Eukaryota > Metazoa > Arthropoda > Insecta > Diptera > Polleniidae > Pollenia > Pollenia griseotomentosa. The sequence goes on from OZ007560.1 coordinate 223,897,148, forward strand.
AAAACTAATGTCGAAAGTGAGTGTTTTTTGATATTTATTGAAATATTCGGGAATTTTTCTATTAGTAAGATTATATCGGCAGAATTAAAGTGGGTTGAAAATTTTAAAATAGACTTATAAATTGAAATTTCACTTGGCCCTTAAAAAAACGTTTTCAATTGATAATTATAAACAGCGTTTTAAAAACTGCAGTCAAAGTTACAAAAACTGCCATTTCTTCCACTTATTTTTTTGTCATTGGCCAAAAAAAAAACTGTTGCTTTTACTTCTGATTCATTAAATGTAAACAGTCGCTGTCAAACCCACTCAAAAAGCGAAAATTTTTGTTTTTTGCTCGGCAGTTTTTGGTTTCGACTGCAGTTTTTTTAACCCTGGTTATAAACATGACTTTTTCCCTGGGTCAATAAAATGTCTTCCAAAAATATTAAACTTTAGCTGTTAATACTTACAAATTTTTTTAAGTAACTTAAGTGTGCCAAATTCAGAGTTTTATAATTTATGGCGAGTAAAACGTAACGAAGCTGACCGCTTGTCCCGCGGTTTATAATAATTTTATATCATATATTGCTTAAGGCAGGTATTCCGAACATTTTAAGCAATATTTAAAAGAGCAGTCGCGAGTATTTTGCTTAATTCTCAGTAGTAAGAGTCGTCAAAAACTACAAGCAGGAAGACGAACAATATTCTGAGAGCAAACACAGAAAAAAATTTGTGCGCCAGTAAAAGAATTAATCAAAAATTAAATCAGTTTTAATTAAATATTTAATCAGGTGAATTACACTTTTAATCAAGTGTATTAAATGTTTAATTGACAATATATCAATTAAACGTTTACAATATTTCAATTAAACGTTTAATTCACTTGATTAAAAGTTTAATTCACCTGATTAAATATTTAATTAAAACTGATTTTATTTTTGATTAATTCTTTTACTGGCGCAAAAATTTTTTTCTGTGAAGATAAAGAAATTGAGAGTCATGATTTCTTAAATTCGTGTTTTTTTAATATAAATTATGGTTTAGAACTAGAAAGCCAAATTTAGCAAAGAAAATTGGTTTAAAATAAAAGTTTCTTTTATGTGGGAAAAAAAAAGTAATGGACTTAATAGTGTTTTAAAATGTTCGCACCTGAGCGTGTGTGACGTTTTCCGTGAGATCGCGTGAGGTGAAAAATTTTTTTTTTTCAAAATCTACAGAAATTGTTTATCGTTGGCACGATTAAAATCGCAGTTTACAATAGAGCAGTTTGCTATTTTGTTTTGGTCTAATCGGTCTCTTATTTTATCCAAACTCCATGTAAATATTCCCCTGAACAAGGACTTTAAAATATAACGACCACACATTACGATAACATTTGTCCTTAATACTTTCTGTATACAATATGATTTGTTTGGTAACCTAAATGAAAAAAATCGGAACAATATTTAACACGATAAAAAGGCTTTTTTATTAAAAAAACTGGCAAAAATTTATTATTGATAGTAATATATTCGAATACAAATGTATTAACTCTTAATGTAAAGCAAAACAAGCCCATCCAATCTACTTTATCCAAACGGCCGTTTGTCTAGGACCCAGTGTATACTAAAAAGAACTTGCAACTTTATTTGTTAATAAGACTTACTATATGATATTGCTGACATGATTATATTTTTTACTAAAAAAAAAAAATCGCAAATATACAAGAAAATTTTAAGCTTATAACTTAAAGGACAATTGCTTATTTTAGTAGATGAAAATTTTTTAGATATACCCCCCCCCCCCCCCCTCAATTTTTTTTACTCGTAATTACCATGAAATAAAAACTCTTTTGTATGCTGCAAAAAAGTTTAACAATAGATAATTATTATTTTAAGGATTAATATGTTTTTTGTTTATAATTTTTCTTGTAAAATAATGCTTTTAATTGATGTTAAGACACAATGTGTGCCAGAGTAGAGTGGATTGGGGTCTGTAAATGTTCACTACGTTAGTAAAACTGATGGGTTTTAAAAATCTTCGCTAATTTCTAATCAAAATTTTTATCTCTATTTAAGATAAGAGTCTTCCAGTTTTCTGCCAGCTTTTTTATAAAAAAAAATTAGGATTAATAAATTCTAATGTATTTAGATTTTAGTTACATTAACTAATGGAACTGATGAAATCACTAACGAGTAATAATAAAAAAAAAGTTGACAATATACTCGTGTTTTTTAGCCAATCAAACTGTAAAACATTATACTCTCGCAAATCATCTACATATACTTGATATACAAATGTCCGATAAAGACTCCAAAATGATCCAACCAATGTGCTCCAAAACGTTTTCATAAGAAAAGCAATTTTGTCAAGATGGCTTTAGGCCATAAATATAAGTATATATAAATTTTTTTCAAAACTAGGACCACAAGGGTAGTTTGGGAGCAATTTCTGCCTCTCCGAAGCCATTCAATATATTTTAATGAAATTTAAAACATAGATAGATCTACAAGAAGGGGAAACGTAGTAGCACACGCCGGATATCCGCTATTCATAAATAAACTCGCGCTGCCAAGTAATAAATAAAGAATTTTTTTTGATTAAAACTTAATTGTTGTATTATTTTTTACAATTTCAATTTTTAGTGGCGAATAAAGCGAAATTGATTTCACAAGCCCCAAAACTCTTATTTTTTAAGTAGCGGTAATTTTAGTCGACTTGATTCATTGTAGCTCTCAGTTCGTTAATGGCAAAGTTCAAAGAGTTCCAAAAAAGTGTTTTTTACTTATTTAAAAGTATTTAAAAAAAAAATCAGAAGTCTTAGGTAATGAATTCAACTATTTACATATAAAGACCTCGAGCCTGATTATTTACTTAATTTATTTAAAATTTAAAAGGTCGAAACCAAAACATATTTAGTGAGAACAAATAATATTTTTTAAACGCAGCAAATTCTGGTTGAAATTTATAATTTTTGGTGCTAAAAATTTTCTATATAGAAAGTTATTATGAAAGCAACTTTCGGCTCGGTGGTAACATTTCTATGTGAACAAGGTAAAATAATGGAACAGCTTGGTCTATTTTTGATTACTAGGCTAACTTTTCGTCGGCTTAATATGCAAACCTGCTAGAAATATACTTTTTAAGAAAATTCAGATTTTGATACCGTGTGGTAGAGAAAGATACACCACGTCGACCAGCATGTAGTTTTTCTTCAATTTGAGTCTTGAAGTGTGTAAAAGCATATATGAATAAATAAATATGTTATATAAAAAGTTTTTTGTCTCTCCTGTAAAATGTGATGAAAGGGAGTTAGCAGGTTAGCATATTAAGCCGACGAAAAAAATTAAAAATTGTCTCTAATCACCAAAATCATAGAATCAATCAAGCAATTTGTTGATTTTGCACCTATTGCCAAAATGGTTAAATAGATAACTAAAAATTTTAAATTGTTAATATTTTGTTTTAATAAATGTTATTGTTTATTTTAACCCTTTAACCACTAACACCGTCTACAGACGGTCATCACAAAATTCTAGTTTTTATAAATTCTGTGATTCCTCCAATAAAACAGTCAAAGGCTTTCTTATAAAGAATTAAATTATTTAGCCAGCAGTGTTAATTTGAACATCGTCACTGTGTTAGTTGCAGAGATATATTAATTATCAATTAGATTTTGGTGAGAACTGCCAAAAAAATTCGGTGCAATATTAGTGAAAATAAAAATTTAAAAAAAATATATTTCCAGCAACTAAATCAAATTGGGATTTTTCTGGTAAGTATTATATATATTTATATTGATATTTTTTAATTAGTTTGATTTATGAACAATAAATCTCGTTTATATTTAGTTGTAAAGCCTAGTACTCAGTTCAAATTTGTGTAAAATGTTGATCAATGTTACCTAACATGCGAGTTTGTATAATTTGTCGTTTTTATTCCTGCAAAGTACGCGACATTGTTTTGCGTATGTAAATGTATTTTACTAAAAATATTTTTTTTATTAAAAAATTTAATAAAAAAAGAAAATAAATATGGATAAGAAACTGTTACCAGTTGTGTTATTTAAATTTTTTATTTCGTATGTAATAATCAGTTCATACTTTTTCACTTTTGCTTAAAATTCCAGTTTACAGTACAGTACAGTTTACATTATTTCGCAGTTATAAAAAAATGTTGCCAGAAACATTTCGGAACTTTTTCACAAAATGAAGAGAGTACAACTCTATCAACATTTTTTCATACATATTCCGCACAAGTTTTTTTCATATGCGTTTTGACAGCATTTCATGTGAATTGTTCAACAGAGTACCAGGCTTAAGGCGAAAATAGTTTTTTGTAACGGCTCAATGCCGAAAACAAAGAAAACTCTGATAGCAACCGAAAAGGAAAAGAACTAACTATGTACGAGTTTCGCTTACAAATTCCTAAGGAACTGTGTATTTCTATTGGCAATCGAAATATCGGTCGTCCTTCTTCTGGCGAAGAGCCAGCTTTAAGCAGCTCTGTTGGAAAGAGCGCAATTCATCCTCCTGTGATCTTGAGATATGATAAAATAAACCATTTTCCTGAATGGGGTTCAAAAAAGTCATGTAAACATTCCAAAAAGTCAGATACACATACACTCACAATATTCTGTACGTAAAATTAACTGAAATTGTAATATAAAATAAATGAAAGTTCAATTAAAAACCGGTCTACCTATTTTTCATTTATTTTTAACAAAAAGGTCATTTAATTTTTACTGTCAAAAATTCAAAACAATATTTCGTAAAATCAAATAAATATTCATTTATTTTGTAAAATTTTACTGTCAAAAATTCAACACCATATTCAGTAAAAACGATTAAATATTCAGTTATTTATTAAAATTTTACTGTCAAAAAATTGATCCCATATTCAGTAAAAACAATTAAATATTCAGTTATTTTATTAAATTTTCGTTTACTCCACAAAAGAGCCGAATTTCTAAAAAATACCAGACAGACACCTGTCCGCTTGTTTTTCTTATAAGCGAGAGAGGGAGAATATTTTTATTTACTTACCCAGTAACACACGTTTGTTTTACTTTTGTTGTACTGACCACGTTGTTTACAGAAGAACTCTCAATTATAAGACACCAGCAGCTTGACTGGTAATTAACTAAATTATTTTAACAAATAGAAAATGGGAATTGCTTACACAAAACAAGCAATTCATTTTTTATAAATAAGTAAAAATTAATTTTTGGTAGTAAAATTATATAAAATAACTGAATATTTAATTGTTTTTACTGAATATGGTGTTGAATTTTTGACAGTAAAATTTTATAAAATAACTGCATATTTATTTGTTTTTACGGAATATGTAGTTAATTTTTTGTCAATTAATTTATATAAGATAACTGAATATTGATTTGTTTTTACGGAATTCGCGGTTGAATTTTTGACAGTAAAAATTAAATGAACTTTTCGTTGCTTTAAATTACATTTTTAATTACTTTAACATAAAGAAGAATTTAACTCAATCAACGGACAATATTAACTGCAACTGAAAATCCGTATTAATATGCACTTAGTTTTTTGAATAACTGTTAGAATCAGTTAAAAATAAATTTGCTTGGTATTTTAAATGTTTATTTATTCAAAAATGACTGAACGGAATATTTCTTAAATAAACTACAGTCCGTTACTGTAATAATATTGTGAGTGTACGTTTTGTACAAAATGCAAGATTTATTTATGTTTTTCAAAAGCAATAAACTGCATTACAAAATACCATATTGATGCGTAATTAATTTTATGTAAGTTTTAAGTCTTTTTTCGGATTTTTTTAAATAAAAATAGTTTTAAATAGTACTGCATTTCAAATTTGTTTTCTTTTAACCACTAAGACCGTCTACAGACGGTCTTACGTTTTTCTCACCTTCTGCGTTTAAAAAGATTTTTTTAAGCAAACGGACTTCAAATTCGTGTTTTTCAACCTAAATGCACCCTTAAATCAAAATTATTGGAAACAAATAATTCGTATTTGATTTTCAGTGGTTAAAGGGTTAATTAAAAAAATAATAAAAAAAAACTTTGACGTTTCAAACAATGTGTTAATTGATTTAATAAAATATAGCTCAGGTTTTGTCAATTGCCAACAATAATTCTACAAGTTTAAATTATCTTACTTTAAACGAAAAAATCAATTAGGATTTGTATTTTTTTTTAAATATTTTAATTAAAAATTTATTTCAATCAACTAAAATGTTAATTATTATTATTACCACCTAATTATTACCACCGCTATCATAGAAAAACCTCCTCTTCGGGAAAACATTTGTATGCAGCCTACCTTAAATAATGGGCCGATTTGACTTATTTTCAACAACAAAAAATATAAAAAATAAATAAAGTCATTTGTTTAAATTTGTCGATTTGGCTTCAAAATTAAGCATTTCAACATTTATTTGGGGAAAGATTTTCCTAAAGAGGAATTTGGGAATTTAGGCAAAATATAGAAATTAAAAAAAAAAAACAATAAAAAATATTTCAGATTTGGCTGCGATTATCATGTTATTTTAAGGATTTAAAGAAAATAAAGTTTAATTATGATTACTTCATTATTACTTATCTAATAATATTATTTTGTTATCAATAGAAAACGTGCGACGAAATGAAGTTTGGAGTGTGAAAGTGGGCGTGGCAACAAAAAGATTTATTTATATCTAAGAAACGGGAGTAGAAAAATTGTCCAAATTTGGTACACATAGCTGGGTTATCAATAAACAACCTCTTTACAAAATTAGCATAAATGGAGAAGTGGGAATGGCACCTCTTGTACAAAAACATTATAGATTTCTGTTTATTTGGAGAACGGCAAAAGCTAAATTTTTCAAATTAGGTGCAAGCCTCTTGGTTATTAATAAAGAGTATTCGACAAAATGTGGGCGAGATTATAAAAGTGGGCGTGGTATAAAATAGATTTATTTTTATCTAAAGAACGACATTTATATAACTTTCTGTTCTTTTAGCACTCTTACTATTTTTTTAAATTCTGTTTGATAATGTGTGTTAGTGGGTGAGTGGTCTAAGACTCTGCATTACGTTAGGTTAAGGGTATAAAAGATTCGGAACAGCCGAATATATCACTTCTACATGTTAAGTTTCCTTAAGTTTTCGTACTCTTCGGCTAATTGCTTAATAATATTGGGATAGTTGTGAGCAACATTTTGAAATGATGTGATTTGTCCCTGATTTAAAAACTTCGTTAATCTTTTTTACCACTAACATTATAGTTTATAAATTAATTAAATTTTTTTAATTTGTTACACAACTTAAGATTTTAATTTTGAGGTGAGGATTTTGGGGACTACAATCAAATTAGCATCGTAATTTTTAACCCTAAAAAACTTTATCGTGCCATTACCGATATCTAGCTACCGAATTTAGCCAAATGTTTTAAAGTTTGTAGCATAAATTCTTGCAATGGATCATTTTATAATGTAAAGCCCACTTAAATGGGCGTATTGTTTCTATGTAGTTAATAGTGTGTTCATAAAACATAAATACTCAGGAGTTGCCTAAGTTTACATAAGACTGATACATTTGAAATTTTGCTATTTTTCATTTTCGCTATTTGTTACATTTCATTATTTTAAAGTTCTGTCCTAATGGTTAATGCTGCATTGTGTTTAGTGTCATGTTAAACGATCATGTTTGCTACTGTTAAAGTGAAAAAGTCAACAAAAATTAATAGAAAAAACGTAACTAAACTTTGTTGAACTTGCAAAACAACAACAAAATTACAGCTTGTATATGAACCTACAACAAGCTGAATGCAACAAGTTGAATGTTGTTACAGGTTTGAAAATTAGAAAAGAAAAAATTAACTACAAATTATTTGATGAGTTTAGATACATAAAATTAAAAAATTTTTTTTTGTTTCGTGGATAATTCAGGAAGACAAGATGTGGGATAGTATTTTTTCAAGTTGATGCAATAAATTACTCAAGGAGAGCTGCGAGCATTGGGAAACGAGTAGAGTAGAAACTTTCTTTAAAATAAAATTTTAAATTCTCTCCTAAAATTCCGTACGTACGTGAAGCTACAAGAACTAAGTCAACACATTTCTTACAAAAGCAATCATAGAGTTAGACGTTTTTCTCTCTTTCTATTCTAGTCTATATCTTTTAAGGCTGAACTATAACTGAGAAAAATTAGAAAAGATTGAAGATTTTGTCACAAATAGGGTGACTCTTTATAAACTTTTTTAAACAAAAATTATTTAGTTTTTTAAACAAAACTTATTTAATTTTTTAAAAAAAAATTATTTGATTCTTAAAACAAAATTTAATCCTATAAATTATTGTTTTATCTTCAAAAATTTCCACATTAAAAAATTTGTTTTATTTATTTTATTTTATCTAAAAACCGAAAAAAACGAATACGATTTGGTTTAACTTGAGATCTTTACAAGTACGAGTGTCTGAAACAACCCACACCTACTTCTGAACAAGTAGATTCGTCCGTCCGCTTGTCTGTTTATTTGTTCGCAAGTACCGGTATGACCGACAGCTGGTGGAAAATAGTCAAACTTGTGAATTACACTTCATACCTCATTTGTTAAAAAAAAAAACAGAAAACAAACTTTTGGGCTAAAATACTTAAACCAGTAAACAAATTTGCTGTATTTGTTTTGGTTTGGTTAAGATGGTTTTATCTAACTGTGTTTTATTCCCCCATTTGTTTTTTGTTTTGTCTTCAAAAACTACTACCTTTTTATACCTGAACAATTTATGGAGTCATATTATTTACAACAAACAGTGCAGAGCAAAAACTGGGGGGACCTTGCGAGGGATAGATCAACAAAATACAATAACAGCGATCCAGAGCTTTAGGCAAAGCAGGAACACAAAAATTAATAAAATTTAGGACAGAGACTTGATAGATTTTAATAAAATACATGAATAACGCATTATTTACATTGGGGATGGCAAAAGTTGTTAAAAAATTGTACAACTTATTTTCAAAATTGTTCTTATTTTACAAATTTTTCCAAAAATAATAAATTGATTAAACATTTCGACGACTTTATATCTAATATATGTATTCCTCAACTTCTTTTACCCGTCAGTCTCATGTACTAGAAAACTCAGCACGAACGATGGACAAAACTAAAATTAAATTTTTTTCCCTGTATTTCACAATAATATTTGGGAAAAGTCTGGACTACGATTCCACTTTTAAAAGGACTCATTGAAACTTTTCCATTGAATTCATGTAAATAGAAATTGCAAAATTAATTAATTTCCAATCGACGTAGTTTACAATTTATTACACAAAAACCGTTAAAAATAAGAAATTTTAATTGAATATGTACTTGTTTTATTATCTACTGTAGCTGTATACATATATACTGTCAGCGTCAAAATAAAGTGTACAACTGGTTTTCCAATATAAAAAGTGTTATTTTAGTAAAAAAGAATTCAAATTTTTAGAAGTTTTTTATCATTTACAAAACTTTGGACAATGTTATTACAAATTAAAATTAAAAATTGAAAATACTTCAAAAACAACAAAACCAGTACAATAAAAAACAAATTTACTCCGTTTTTAAGGCGTCAAAATAAAGTGTACAGTTTTAAAATACTAAGAAAAGTGAAGTGGCTAATACTTTGTTTGATTTTTTTTTGCTTTTAGGACGGCTTCTAGTTTCTTTGGCATCGATTCCAACCATTTTAAAGATAGCGCAGTAGACAATTTTGGCTACTCTTCCTGCAGAATTTTCTTCAGAGAGTGCTTGCTGCTTATGTTTTTTTTTTATTTGTCTGTCCAAATGTTCTCAAATGTTTAGTTGAGTTGATATCGAGCGACTATTGGGCTGATCCATCTGTTTTATAACATATTACAAAAGCCAACACTATCAAGCTTCACTATAGATACTGTATTTTTTCCGTTGATTTTCTTATTTCCACCTTTTATCACGTTTTTTTTTTTGTCAAACTTGCTTTCAATTTTTGGAGCAACGTATTTTTCACAGATGACAGCAAGCTTGAAGTCTGATCAAATTTGACAAAGTAGATATATTACTTTTTTTACAACTAACAAAACTTTTTACATTGGAAAACTAGCTGTACACTTTATTTTGACGCTCACAGTATATGTATATTTGTATGTTAATTTTTAAATTTAACTCTCGTCAGTCAACCCACCCACCACAGCATGTGGTGTTTTAGCAAAAAACAAAAACATAATAATAAAAAAATTATCTCTTTAAACTTCACATGAAATCAAATATCACAGTTCAAGTGCAGTTTCGTTGTTAAAACCAAAAAAAAAAAACACTAAAAATAAAAACTAAAAAAACAAAATAAAATAGAAATAAAATAAAAAACTAAATAATTAAAATAAAATTTTAAATAGAAATCATTAAAATAAACCCAACAACTAAAATGTTAAATAATTCATTTATTGATATTTCATTTCATTATAATCAACAAACAGACATACACGAATCGAAGAACATCTTACAAAAACACTCAAGAGTGCTTGATTCGATTTTTCCGAATCTTATATAACCTTTTCTTTTAAAATCAGAAAATACAATTTTAGGCCAAAATGATTTGTAAGTCATATTTGAAGCTACGAAATAAGATTTAGATAACAACTTTTAGGGTTTTTCGCTCAAATATCACTCACAAGCACTATATATATTAAATCGATTGCAAATTTTTAATACATGATCTCTTTAAACATCGATTAATTCGAAAAAGTCGGTATTTCTTAAGATTATTTGTATGGAGGCTATGGTAAATAAAAAGGACCTATTTGGCCCATTGTAATTAACAAATAGTCAATATATAGCAGACGCCTGTACAATTCCATTTTAACACACATTCAAATCATTGAAAATTTTTCAAACTCTATACTTTAGTGTAGCTGTCCCAAACAAATACTGAAGATAAATGTAGACGAACAATTTTCGTAAGTGTGTAACCGAATAGACGCAAAACACAAATGTTTCACTATAGTGAAAGTGAGGGTATAAAAAATGCCCTCAAAAATTAACAATGGAATGCAAAATACACGCTATAGTGAGAGCGAGAACAGAAAATACAGACATTCCATTTTTTTTTTTTTTTTTTGTTTTACTAATTATTGTTTATTTTGTTTATTTACATATTGAAATATAATTTCCAGAAATTTACATAAGGCCAGACATGCTTGAAAAATTGGCCCAAAATTTGACGTCCAAAATGCAGTTCGTCAAAAACAGCCGCAGTGATAATATGCGCGAAATCATTTCCAAATGTACATATCAGGGATGCCAATCGGGATTGATTTATGAAAATACCGGTATTCGGGATTTCCAGTTTGGCATCCCTAGTACATATTGATCTTTTTTTATAATATACAAATTTGTGTTATTTTGGCATTTTCAAGTTCTATCGGGCTTAAGAATCCACCCTTTACCTGAGGTTTTTAGAAAGTCAATTTCAACACATACGTATAGACGGTCATCGTTTAATAAATTTCAGTACTTAAGTATTTTTACGAAATGCTTCCCTGATCTAATAACACTGGTCTACAAATTTGGAAAAAAAAAATTGACTGCAGAAACGAAGCATGTTTTTTAACTTATCTGGGTGCGCTGAATTCGAAACTGGCATCAAAATTGGGCTATCACGTCTTGTTAATTTTTTATCGCATGCTGGCAATACTGTAAAATGTCAATACTGACACTACCATATTCATTCTAATGGCCATTTTCTCAATGTATCGACAAACTGTCTGTTACCTAATGTCAACATAAATTTATTATAGCGATAAACTGTCCGTTAACGATTTTGGGTTTCTCAATATACCGACAAAAAACATTGGTTTGAGTTGGCAACACCACTCAAAATACATGTAAAAGATTGGGAGTCAGCTGATTGAATTTATCTGTACGTCAAATAAAAGGAAAATAAATAATTGGCAGATGAGTGCCGGTTAGCATTGCGACAAAATAGAAGCAAATGAGACATTGAGAAAACCAAATTTCTTTAATGTGAAGTTTTTCGTTGGGAAAAAAGATAATCGCCTATTGAGAAAATGGCCATAAATCTTCATAATAGTAGAGTTTAAGCATGACAGGAAGATCGTGTGTTACTGATTCAAGTAATTTTCGTTTTGTGTGTGGGGAATATTTGGTTGGGAAAAAAGAATATGCAATATCAGAATCATTAAAATATGCATATTTACATTATTTTGGTTTTGCAGTCAGAAACTTGGACTAATTGTGGACACCGATAACGTTTAGCATATGTGAACTTCTCCGAGAAAAAGGACCTAGTGTGTCAAAAAACGGGTTTGGACTTAAGAGTGGATTCTGGTAGCTTAAAGGGTGTAGAATAAGATGAAATGGGTTAGATTTCTGAAACAAATTTATTAACCCCATAAAAACGTACAAAACGAACTTGGGAAAATCGATAAAAATGAGAAAAACATTAAAATTATGAAACTTTAAATGCGTTTTTCTCAAATCCTTATTTTCAAACATTAGGTCCCTTTTCTCGTAGAAGATCACATATTCTTCATTCGCATTTAGTTTTTTTTTTAACAAGGGGAGCGTGTTTAACAAGATTTAATGAAAATTTAAACAATTTATCGAGGATTTTGAGGCAAAAGCATGCTGGGACACTATTGCTGGACTCTAATACGTTAAACCGAACCAACAAAATACAAAGGACGTTCAAATAACGCCATGCACTTTGGAAAATTCATTGATTTTTTAATAAACTAGTGATTTTTTAAGTAAGAAACGAAAAAAAAACATATTTTTATATCTCGAAAACTGACGTGATAGAGAAAAACCAATAACAGATTCGAACTCAGCCCAGCAATATACCCTAGGATATTTGGTTGATCCAGTCCAAAACATTGTTGGCTAGTGTAATTGTTTGAACATTTTCAAAATACAATAACAACTTTTAATGACAGGGTTGTATTTCAGTTAACATACGTAAGACTTGTGTGATAGTGTAAAGTACCCTTAGTAAGCATCCAAAACATATTTATATATACATATGTATGTATATGGAATCAATATTTTCGAAAATACAAACTGAATGACAAACTTATATTTGTATACCCTTTTCCATCTGTGGTGAAGGGTATTACAAATCACTGACATTTAAGGAATATTTTTACATTCAATAGTGAAAAAGGAAAAAAAAATAGTAAATAAACTAAATTTTCATCTAAATAAGCAAGTGTCTGATTGGAATTAGAAAAAATTTACAGAATAAGATTTTTCAAACCGCACTCTGAAACACCTTAACGTTTTCATATCGATTTCATACAAATTAACAGCAACAAGCAGCGTAATACGAGTTGCAAGCTTAAAAACAAACAAAAATACACGTTTTTAAATTAGACGAAACGAAAGGAAAAACAGCATTTTGTTAACTCATTTTCAATTCTTTCTCAGGTTCATTTATGGTTTTCAATAATAATGTTCATCGATTTTTAATATAGATTATGTCTGGTAGCTGGTAATGTAGTGCCAATTAGTTAAGACATGAGTTTCAAAATAATGAAGAGCTATTGAGTTTATTTTGTTTACCCACACCACACTGGTGGTGAAGGTATTATGCGTTTCTGCTGATGTGTGTAACACTAAGGGCTAAAAAATCAGAGCAAGTTAAACTCTCTTTTTGGTTTAAAATATGTTTAAACCAACAAATCTTTAAATCACTAAACATCTAAACCATCTTTAAGCGCATAAAATTAGGCGTTTAAACTAACAATACAGACCATATAAATTTCATAAGCTTTATCGTAGTGCTGCCACATGTTATTTTTTCAACAACATATAACACATGGGACACTGATTTATAGTTGTTGAGATTAAACTACAGATAAATTCAAGTTTAGTTCAACTAAACCAGCGTGATTTATTAGCCATAAAGGCCATATCTGTCAGATAAATGGGTTTTAGTTATTACAAGTTAACATTAACCTTAAAAGTGACTTGTAAGCTAACAGCCGGTTTATCCTCTTGGTAAATTTACAAGCAAACTTTAAGATTTAAAGCTGTCATATTTTCTGTTGAAGATTTGGTAACTTCCATGACAGTTCTATGTGTAATTAAATTATTCTAATTATAAACTCAATTAAAAACAAAAAATAAAACAATTTACCATAAAAACAAAAATAAGTTACAAAAAATGGACTTCTGCTTTCAATTAAAGAAATAAGCGCTGCTAACACATTATTTTAAACAACCACAGTAGAAGGGTAATCTATGGTAGTAATGGCCATATAAATTATTGATCCTAGATCGATCGTTTAGTATACCGATAGACTCAGAAGGACTTTCTTAGTCGATCATTAACCATATGCATTTGTTTTTAAACCTGCTTTAAGCCTTTTGTCTGATAGAGAACCAAAAAAAAAAAAAACTTAGAATTAATTGGTAGAATACACAGAAAGAAAAAACTCGTGCTCTAATTTTTTCCACTTACTTTTAATGAAAGTCTTACTTAAAAACTTAGTACGCAAAACACTAAGAATTACTTAAACCAATCTAAAAATGGGATAAATTCATAAAGCAATCCTGGAATTTCTTTAAATAAGTATAAAATTCTTAAATCAAAAAAAAAAAAATTTGAACCAATTACAAATTTCTCAAATTAAGTAAGAAAATACTTATTTTGCCTTCGTTGGTCGTGCCACTTGGAGAGTTAAGTTACAAATTAAGCGCATTATTCTCAGATAACTTATAAGTCGAAATAATGACGTTTGGTGTAGAAACAACAACAGCACTACAAAAGTAGTTAAAAACGATTTACTTTATTGTTGTAGAAATAACAACAACACTACAAAAAGAACAACGTACATTATTTTCATGCTTAACTACAAAACATTCCCGATATCTATTTGAAAATATTATTTATTTAAATATACAGTAATTCACGCATAAATGCGAATATGAAAAATACCTAAAACCAATCGCATTCAAACGGGATGCAATTAAAGGAAAAGTATGTACCCAAATTACAGGGATCAAGGAAACTGTTTCATTTTAGAATCATTTAAGCGTGAAAGTCACTTAAGCGTGATGCACTTATCCGTGAAGTACTGTATCAAATTGCTGATGGAGCTACTCAATAATACTCAGGAGCGGATACAGAGAGTTTTTAGCTTCGTATACGAAGGTTAAGGTCGATCGATCGTATACGAAGGTTAAGGTCGATCGATGCCTTCCGAGAAGGCTTCTTCCTCTTTTGTTGCGTTACTCTGGCAATATAAGTACAAACTTTTTCTTTTGCAAAGTACATCATCTTTGAATGTAAATAATTTAGATTTTTACAAAGATGATGTACTTGGCAAAAGAAAAAATTTGAAACCCATATTGCCCTATTTAAATCGAAGGGTTGCCACCCCATTGTATTTCTGTCAAAACGCGAACTAGCACGAATTTCAAAAATAACTGAGACTTGTATTTAATTGAATCGACCAAAGATTAAAATATGTTAATACGTCCTTGAACAAATTGTATAAACAGTTGGACGCGTCTTAAAAACCCCTTTCCTATTGTATGTGTTGGTAAGGAAACAGATTCTCAAATTAACAAAACATGCAAAAATATACCCTTTTTCAAAATGGTCCAGCTCACGAGAGGTCAAAGCTGGAGCCGAAATATTTTAAATGTCATCTTAAAAAGTCCAAGTTCATTATTAAGGAGGGTACATAGAGCACTTTTTTGGTGAGTCGCTCTAATGTACATGTGTACATAAGACTTCGTACAGAGCTTCCGACCAGTCTAAGAAGTTTAAATACTTCCTTAGGAAAAAATTCAATATATTTACTGATAAATTAAGAACTTGTCATTGCAAATTTTAACCAAATGTATCGTGCATGTTCTAGAAATCGAAATGAAGTGGTTTGAAAATCGAGCCAATTTTAAAAGTGACCCTTAACTGAAAGTTCATAAAAATATTCCATTGTATCTATATCAATTAGCTTTACAAGAACATTTCTTAAAACCAAGAAAAACTACGGTGTTTTTGTAAATAATTAAACCCAAAATCTCATTCGACTTCAAATTCACTTCATTTTGATTTCTAGAACATGCCCATTAGGGTGGCCCAAAATACAAAAGTATCGAATATTCGCGCTCCACAACGCTGATCCTATTCGAATAGTGCTTAAAAATGTTTAGTCCAAATTTGAGCACAATCGGTCAATATTTAGAGGTTGCGATAGTTTAATGATTTTTCGGGGTTAGATAGAAATATAACATACTCTGATTTTTTATGGTGATATTGTTTATTTAAAAATTAAAATATTTAAAAAAACAAATTAATAAAACTGTAACACATATTTAGTTATTTTTTTAAATTATCGATAGCCATTTTTGCAATATTAGCTTTAGAAACCCCGTGAAATTTTTTTCTATGGTGATCAACTATTCTAAGCAAATATTGTTTTTGCTCTTCATTTTGCGTATTTGAACTGTTCAATTGGGTCACCAAAGCAACACCTCATTCTGCACAGTGATTTACAACTTTTAAAGGGCTACCCCCGTATTTATAAAAAAATTTAAAGTGAATAAAGGTTTACAAAACAAATTTTCTATGAAAATCTTCCTTAATAATCGTTTGTTAAATTTAATAAACGTTTATAAATACGGAGCCTAGCATTTTTTTCATCGAAATAAAAACTCTGTAGGACCCTTTGAAAGAAATGACTGTGCCTTCTCTTGTCCATCATCGCATAGTAAGTTAAAAATACTTTTCCGTTCAGTCTCTTTAAGGCTTAACTTTTGCTGGTAGCTGGAGATTTTTCACCGTTGTTTTCTTAATTTTATATCTAACTCTGAAATCGATAAAGGTAAGCCCGATTAAATATTCAGAAAAATACCATAGATGTCGACGAAATGCTTTAACAGCAGCATCAACAATTTTTTCATTGGGATAGTTTTCGAGTTGTTTATCATTAAGAGAAGCATTTATTGCTAAAGGAGCTTCATTCCAGTATCGGCCATATATAAGACTTATAAACAAACTTATTTCGGTAACTGCTTTCTTTTCCTCGTCTGTAAGATAAAATTGATTTTGAGACATACATATTTTTATGCAATAGATCGCCTTCGTAATACACAATACATAAACAACAGAAAAAAATAAGAATTGATTTCATTTAAAAAATTTGTGATATTAATTAAAAAATTAATTAAATTTGCACCAGTAAACAAATTAATAGTATCAATTAAAACAGTTAATAGTATTAATTAAACGTTTAATTCACTTGATTAAAAGTTTAATTCACTTGATTAAATTTTTAATTAAAACTGATTATGTTTTTGATTAATGCTTTAGTTGGTGAAAAATTTTGGAGAATTTTTTCTGTGATACAATAATGATAAGCCAGTAGTAAATGCATGTAATATAAAATGTGAAACATATAAATAAGTCGCCATTCATCGCGACCTCTAAATATTGTCCCATTGAGCCTATTTTTGGTATACACATATATTTAAGTAAAAGAAACAAAATCAAGCTTGTGGAGAAAGTATTGGACTATACTTTTACTTTCCCATACAAGCGTGGGCCAGTCTAATGCCCATGTATGTTTAATATTTTAACAATCAATTACATTAATTTAATATTACAACTTTTTTTTTCTATACCCTTTAAAGCCGTTGACAATTTTCTATTATAATTTTTTTTATTTTTTTTTTTTTTTTTTTGCACTATTTTTCTCTAATGGTGCTACAATTTTCACTTGAGGTTATAAATTGAGTATAAGAATTTATGGAATTTTATTTCGTTGAGGTTTCCAACTTTCGAATGTCAATAACAAAATTCTCACATTTAAATCTTAAAATAACCGCAATATTATGAAATAGGAAATTGTGAAGCAAATAATTAAAAAAAAAAATTGCTAACAAATATCAAATAATGCCCACATTTATTGTCAGATTTTTATACGAATGAACTAGAATAAAGTGAAATTAATATATTAATTATATAAATTTGTTAAACAAAAATTACAAAAAAAATATTTATTTGTGGTATGAAAATTTATGACAGCTTTGGTGATTTCTGAGATAATGTTTTAAGTTTAATGGAAAAAGGGGCTAACGGCGTGTTTACAATTAAGATAGAAGGTTTTAATACATATTTGAGAAAAAGTAAAAGTGAAATCAAAAGATGAATTTCAACATAACTTCGGACACAATTTTAACGGGTCACCTGAATTTTGAAATTAGACGCCTCCATTGGTTGTTAGGCCCTACGTCTCAATTAAATCTAAAAACCAAATAAAAATATATAAAACTTTTCTTAAGCCGTTATTAAAAGAATTCTTTCTTCCGCACAACTACATGTATTTGTTCTTTTGACATCATGAAATTGGCAGTAAGTTTTGTTTTTAGAAATTTCTACTATTCCAGCTAACTGCACACCTTCTTGTTTTTACAACATTAAACCTAAACAAGAAGTACATGTTCTGCTATAAAAGTAAATGTTGTTTCGAAAGTTGGTAAAAATTAAAAAAAAAACTATTTTCCATCCCTGTACCATCCCTGTTTCCATCCCTGTACTCACAGATTAACAGTAATTTTTACGCTCATTTCTACCAAGGCGAATTAACTACAGGTGGTGTCGAAACGGCATCTTAGTTTGACAGTTCGAGCTTATTTGTTTTGATTTGTTAGTGTTTTGCTAATAATGGTTGACATTTCGAGCTAATGGCACTAACAATGCAATGCAAAAATCCCTATGTTGTTTCTGTTCTTTTTGGATTGTTGTAGTTCCGACACCACCTGTAGTTGAATTCGCCTTGATTTCTACGATATCGTTTTGTTTTCAAGCTTGTATTAAAAAAACTACTACTGCCCTAGGGGAAAGGAAACTAATACCAAACTAGTCACGTGACAGTTCTAAAGTGCTAGGGATCGGTTCTAGTTCAAACACTTTATATGAAGGGGACTTGTCACTTTAACATGGCGATATCCTAGGAAGAGATAAATTTTGGGTAAAAAAATAGCTTGTCGCAGATATTGTCCCGAGCGAACCATGCTAGTACAATAGATCCCCTTCATATAAAGTAAAAGAACCTGGTAGAATCTGCCACTATCCATACAAAATCCAGTTACATGACTAGTTGTTTGTCAATTACCTTCTGGAGTAACTCCTCTTTAAACACATTATAACCACAAATCGTTCCTTTTTGTTATAAAACTTTGTTCACTGGTCACGGGACAAATTTCCCGGAGGGAGGCTGGTTGATGTCGCATTTTTAAAAAATCTAATAAGCTGATAATTTAGTTATTTTCCCAGCTTTAAAGCAGGAAAATACTAATGAGATCAGGTTTCTAGTGGTTTATGTTTTTTCCGGTTCATCTAAAAATTTGCTTGTGTACCAAAAAATTCAACGGCATATTAGTCAGTCCATCTGATCATTGAAAATCATCCAACTGACTGAACATCTGAACCCATATTTTTGTCTATTTATTTTGTTATCTCTAACTTCGTTACCAACTAAAATCACTGCCACCCAATTCTTATTAGCAAACTTCATTCCTAAAAGCTCTGAATTAATGTAATAAATAATTAAAGTTGAAAGTCGCCAAAAAAATCGGTAAGAAAATAAAAACAAGGACACTTGTTGATTTTAAACTGATATTTCATTTAAATTTTTTATCAACCACTACAACATAAAATATTTCAATTTAAAAATCCATCCAACAACCAATAATTGAAAAGTGGTTGTTTAAGCTGTTGAATTATTGCTGGCAACAAAGTAGCCAAAAAAATTTAATAAATTTCTAATTAATATGATAATTATAATGAAATATGAATATTATATTTACATATATAAAATCTTTTTGTAAAAAAAGTTAACAAATAATGAAAACAATTACAAAAATAAATGCGAAATCGAATCAATAACACACCAGGTGGCAACACTTCCCTATAGATAAAACTAAAATAAGTGAAAAAAAGTAAAAAAAAAAAATGTTTTAAACGACAACCCGACATATAACTGTTGGCCAGACAAGTTTAATCGGCCAGAAAATTTTGCCAAAAAAATCCATAATAAGCAACAAGAAAACGTAAATTAAGCCAAACATTTAAAAAAAAAATCGTACTACTGTAAGGCCACAACAAACACAAAACAAAAACAACATGAACAAAAAAAGTCATCAATCGCAATTAATAATATTTATCGTTTCAATATGATTTTTATGTTTTTTCTTGCATTTTATAGAAAACAGACACAGAAAAAAAGATTAATTTTGCATAAACAACGACTGGTTATAAGCTGAAGGTGACTTATAGAATTCTCTACATAAAAGTTGCTTAAAGAGAGTATTTTAAAAACATGATATTTGCCGTAATAATTGGTAATCATCGACACTTTTTAATTTTTCTATGGGTCGATATTAAAGACCACGGCTAAGAAATACTTCAAGAAATGCAGAAAATATCATGTATAATTATCACAACACACACCGAGAGATTCTCTGGATATTAACAAAACTTACCGCCTTTGAAGCTGTGGCAGTAAAAGCGGCAGTATGCCTTAAAGTTAAGAGAAAATAATTACCAACATCGCAAAGCCACGTGAAAATACAGTCGGTAACTCCCGGCTGCAAACCAGAGCAATAGCCACTGGTCGCATTACACCTCGGTTTAGGGGATGGATAAAATTCCGTTGCCAAGGCCTTAAAGTTCACTGCCTTTACCTATGGCATCACGAGATGCCAGCGATGCCAAGCAACCACAGTCCAGACTTGAGCCACTACCTCGCTTCAAGATCGTTCTCCATGATGGTGATGTTAATATAAAGGTGAAATATGACCATAATATATTTAAAGTTAACTAAACTTTAGCCGAAATGATTAAAAAAATGTTTGAAATTTACCATAATTTGGTCAAAATAAACAATATTTGGTTCAAAATTAGCCATAAAACGGTCAAAATTTACTATGTATATGTACGTGGAGTAACATCACATTAAAAAATTTTACCATTTTGCGAATCACTAATGACACATTTAAAAAAATAAGCACGTAATTATGCGCTAGCAATAAGTTATACAGAGATGCAGTAAAGTAAGTGTACGAACTCTTAACAAATTTTATAAAAAAAATTAAATTTTAAGTGCCACGGCATTCCCTTACTACTAAGCAGGTTTGTAAGGGAGAATACTGAAAAAAACATTCAGTGTGTAAGGCTGATGCCACGTTCACCAGTTTTTATATACGCTGAATACAGCGCTTTTTGTGTCAAAAATGTATTGCTTCAAAGTGGGAACTCACCATATAAAATTCATGCCTTGAGACACAATAGACGAACTGCAAACAATAATTACAGCAATTTTTACAGTGCATGGTTTAGACAATTTTTGAATAAAATTTCCGCCTATGATGGGTTTCCACACACAAGATCCCTAGGAGTTGCTTTGTTTTTACACGGCATTAGGAACATGATACATTCTGATCTGCTGCAGTCAGGGTTTTTTTAAAGTTTCTTAAGTTCAATTCGAGTGTATTTGAAGCGCAAAATTAAAAATAAAGAAGCCTTAAAATCAGAGGGGATAGAAATTAGTCATTCCGAATCCCCTCGGGGTTGTACGGATTATCTTAAGAATATTTTACCTTTTGGGATTCGGCGAAACTCCAAAATAAACAGATCATAGGAGATTTTTACGATCTCTTGGTTTCGTGGCTGACCAGAGATCATATCTGGTACTACAGGAGTCAGTAGCCCCACTGGCATGCCACCGGATCGACAATTGGTTGAGGCCTCCTTTAGTATTCTTTTTGCTGGAAATATTTTCTGTCTTCCAGGAAGATTTTTTTGCGGAAGCTTTGCTTTTCCGTTGAATAGGTTCTATCGGGGATCATGTAGTGGTTTAAGTTTACTACACAAAGTCGCAGGGATATCCTCTAAATCCCTCCAAAGGGCTGATTTATTACTACTTGTGTTAGAGTTTGACCAGCTAGCATTTTTTCCAAAAGCAGTGGAGGTTAGATAGCTCGAAGTCCTAAACAAGGGACTAGTTCTGCCGGACTATGTACTAAAATTGCTACCTGGGAGTGTTGGTTGGGCTCACACTCAAGAGGCGATTGGTAAAAGCATTGTGCTCGTATGTCCCTCAGTGTTACAGATCTACAATAGAGTGGGCCCAAGTGCAGGTGTCCATGATAATCTTTTCCAATTCTTAAACAAGCGATTATTTTCTATTATAAAAAAACTGTAAACTTGGTTTACACCCCGAAAAACAGGGTAACCCAAATTAATTCTAACACAAAATAGTCCATGAATAAGCTCTTTATGTCAAGAAAAACTGCTTCGGATTTTATGAGGATCGACCTTTTACTGATAATAAGTCCCATATGAGGCTATACTTTCGACAATCACAAACTCTTATTAAAATTTTTAAACTTTTTTTAATATGTTGCAAATAGAATTTCCTTTAATTGTAGCTTAGTTTTTTCACAAATTTCTTTATGTTACAAATGCCCTTATAAATCAAATGTACCAACAACCTTA
Source organism: Pollenia griseotomentosa (assembly GCA_963931875.1). Classification (NCBI taxonomy): domain Eukaryota; kingdom Metazoa; phylum Arthropoda; class Insecta; order Diptera; family Polleniidae; genus Pollenia; species Pollenia griseotomentosa. The sequence goes on from OZ007560.1 coordinate 223,919,625, forward strand.
AGTACTGACCATAAAACCCCTGTAAAAAAAGCTAATAAATATAAATGGCATTAATTTTACTTTCATTCAGATAAAGAAGTTGAATTGAAATGAAAATGAAAACATTCTTTTCCAGCGAAAGAAAAAAGTAAAAAAAAAACAAATTTAAAACAGAGAAACCTCATCATATAAACGAAAACATACTTAACGAATAAACATTATTATGCCATAATCATAAAGAAAAGTATTGAAAGATAAAAATTTGCATCTGGTTGTATGTCGGGCAAACTGACCGCCCGTCTGTCTGTCTGTGTGTCTCTGTACCCACTTCGCCCAAGAAATATGAATGAAATGACGTCAATCGATTTAGAGAGAGGGAAAAACACTATAAATAAATGATCGTAACAGAAATATTGAAACAAGGATCCCATATTTCTTTTATTGGCAAACAAAAAAAGATTAAGCACTAAAATAAGCGGGTCAAACATGTATAACCTTTTTAGAGAAGAGAAGAAGACCCATTTAAATGATAAACATTAAATATGGCAGCAGCCATCATCTGCAACTTGGTCATTATAATTATCGTATACAACAGAGAAAAAAAAATCAGAAAATGGAAAAAAAGAAACAAGACCTTCATGAAATGACCAATGAAAGAAGAAACATTTCCAATAAATGACCAGATATTATTTGGCCAACGTAAAAGTGCTCACCGAAATATAAAAAAAAACATTTCTACGGGTCTGTGTTTTTTTTTAACATGTATTTATTTCAATTCAAATTGATATGACGGTTTTTCCATCTTCTTTTTTCTTCCTCTTTTTGTGTGTTTTTTGTATTCATATGAGTATTAATGATTTTGATATCAATTTTATTGGAAAAAAGTCATGAAAAAACATTTAAAGATTAAGCAAAATTCAAAAAAAAAAAAAAATAACATGCTTTTAATTTTTATAATGAAAGTAAAAGCCATCATTATAAATCAAAAAATTTCTTTAAAACTCTTTTCGTTTGTTGTTAAAATTGATTAAAGTCATTTAAAGCCCGCAGTTTTAGGACTGTTTTTCAAAGGACTGTCCTAAATCACTTTAAGTTTTATTGTTTCTTTATTGGGCCACATTAATTTATGGCAATTATTTCAAAAGCATTTTTTCTGGAAAGTAGAGACGGCAAAAATTGATAGCAGTTGTTGACTTGACTTAAGCTTCTTTAGGTGTATAATTTAAGTGTTAAATTAATTATAAGCAAAATAAGTTTCATTGTTTACATACGAGGCCTTAGAGGGAAGATGAAATCTTTAATCACATTTGTTATGTCATTATCATTTATGCTTTCTTCAAGATGCATAAATATTCAAATATTAAGGATATAAATTATTAAGGATATAAAATTTGTCAAAAGCTCTCTCAGCATAACTTGTCCTTTTAAGGACTGCTTTTAAATATTTCAGACAAAAATAGCAAAGTCCAAATTTTAATTTCAAGCTTGGGTTAGGTTAAGTTCAATGGGCAGCCGACACGAGGAGGGTTCACTTGGGTCCTTATAGCGGTCCCTTTGTGATACCCTAAAGCTACGGTCAGACTTATCAAATATTTGACGAAAAAAACGGGACCAACAACCGGACTAAAAAATCATTTCGCTTAATATCAATATTTATTTTGATTAAAATACCACATCTTACAAAAAACTGTTTTTAGCTATGTCTAGTAGTAAAATTATTTTATTTTGTAATATTAAGACCATTTTTAATGTCACTAACTATTAACAAAAGTAGGGGTTACGCTTATTTGATCAAATATTTAATAAGTGTGACCGTAGCTTTAGCCAGTCACAAGAGTCAGCCAGTATTTACCAGATTATTCCTCAGAAGTTACTGCAGCCTCGAAGCAGAACACAGAGATCTATTTCAGTCCTATACTAGACATATCGCCCAGGCAAGGCAATTCCGGTCTCCCAAAATGTCTAAACCTTATATCCCCGATGCCGTGACAATGACAGAGAAAGTGAAACACCGTCTCCTACTCATCACGATAACTACAGTAGTCATTATTATCAAGATCCATTCTCCCCGCATGAGTCCCTATTACCCAGTGAATAGTTATGACTAGGGTATTCAGTTAATCGGGCTTTTGCTTTAATCGGTTAAAACCTAGGTTTTGTTTTAATCGGTTAATTTTGATTTTGATTAATAAGGTAATTTCAATAAATAAAAATGCATAATTTTTATTATTTGGAGTTTATTAGTAAAAAAACAAGAATAACAATTCATGAATTAAAACGAGCAAACCAAAATCTGGAAATCGAAAACGCAAGAATTTTACACGTCGTTTTTTAATAAGATTTCTTAAATAAAAGAATTTTATGACAAATATTTCTCTATTAAACCGAATTGTATAACAACAATTATAAAAAAAACACTTAAAGTGTATTAAACACCTTTTAAGTTCTTGCGATTTCGATTTCCAGAACACCCCTGAATATTTATTTATTTAAAAATAAACTGTGGATCATTTAATTAGTTATTTCAATAGTTTGAAGAGATCTTCGAAAATAATTTTTTTTGGAAAAAATTTTGGTTTAAATGTTTAGGATTAAAGCGTTAATTTTCTTTAGTTTTGACAAAATTTGACTTGGAAAAAAATCTTTCAATTATCGTGGATGTTGGAGGAATCGAAAGCAGCCCATAATAAGGAATATCTAATTTCTCAGTCCTTTTTCTGGATTTATCTAAACATAAAATATCTGCCATTTTAATTTGCTCCCTGTTTAAATTTTTAAAAATTCGTAACACTGTTATTTCGGTTAATTCTGTTTAAAGATTGTTTGTGTTACTATTGAAAGTTTATTCTGTTTTTTTTACTGTATTTTAAGAATGTAATGCTAGAAGGACATTTATTGTATAAAAAATATTTCCTAAAGCCCTTATGACACTACATTTTTTATTCATTAATTGATATAGAATTGATAGAAAGAAACAGTAAATGTTAGAAAGAGCTAACTATACATAATGTAAATAAAGATTTTTGTTTTTTTTCTCTTGTTATGGTTTTGTTTCAGGGATGGCGTTAAGAATTTTTAAAATTGTACCAACAACCTTTAAAACTTTTACTTTTTTACCCTAATTGTACTAAAAGATTTTTTTTAGATAAAATTAATTTTATTTATGTTCATAAAAAACACCAAAAATAGGTATTATAAATCTTAGTTTAAAAAGTATCAACAAAAAAGTACAATTGAAACAACTTAGCCATCCCTGTTTTGTTTATTTTATTAAATGTTGCCAACTTTTTGTTTATGAGAAACCTAAAAACAGAAAGCAGTAAATCGCTGAATTTGCCCATAAACCGCTGATTCAGCAACACTTTTAATATTTCAAGCTGGAAATGTCAATTTTAAGTTAAACAATTTTACATTTTTTTTGACATAACTTCATTTTTTATCGATAACTTTAGTAAAATTTTTGACAGTTTGCCATTTATCTTAATACAGCTTAACTCTTTGCACTTGATAAATTTTTGTATTACATTATATTTGTACTGCTCACCAAAACTTGAACAATGCATTAAAAATGTAGTGTCATAAGGGCTTAAGCACGTACCCTTTGTATATGAGACGAAACAATTAATTAAAACACAAAAAATATGTTATAATACTACAAAATATTAAAAATTATGTAACATCGGTTAATCGATTAATTTACTTTAATTAACCGGTTTAATCGTTAATCGAAAATAGACAATTTTAAATTAACCGATCAGTTAATCGGGTAGTAATTAGTTGGTTAATCGATTAACGGTTAACCGAATGCATACCCTAGCTATGACCGATATCACTGTCCATATCTGGTCCCAAACGAGACCAAGTAGCACGCAAGTTCTCTTCGCATCGTAGCCAGGCCATAGAGTCCTGGCCATCAAGCAGGTATGTTCCCCTGCCATCACTCCTGAGCCCTTCTATACGACTCACATCCGATGAGAGTCTTGCAGCGAGAGATTTTAATGCCTTTAACGTATTGCTCACTTAGTTTAAAGCAAAGTTGCAATAGTAAAGGACTTTTTATACGTGGTACAAAATCCTAACTTCAACTATCGGCAAGTTGTGATAATGGCCCTTTATAATGTTACAGTACCCCAGTCTGATTTTGTTACATACCATGGTATACATTTGGATTGACGGCTGATTTGGTGTCGACATATAGAAGTCAAGAGACTTCACTCGAAGTAAACAGCCTCTATAGTCTACAGATTTAACTATAAAGACTATAAAGTCATACTGTATAAAAGCGTTATAAAAATAATATGGACATTAGGGGTATAACCAAATTTTGGCTCTAGCACTACGAGATAGCGAATATTGTGTTATTTACGAAAACAATTTGTTTGGGTCGTTTGAAAATAAAAACCTCACCCACAAAAGCGATTTTCTAAAATCCCTAAAGAAAAAAATTTAATAAAAAATATTAAATATTTTGTTAATAAATGAAAAAAAGTTCAAAAGTTTCTTAATTATAAAAGGAGATGAATTTCAAATTTAATGTGCGTGTTGTTTTGCTAAAGTTTTTAACTAAATGTAAAAGTACAAATAAAAATAAAAAAAAATTATTTTCCAACTTTACCGCGTGGTGTGGGTGAAATTTTTTGAAAACCGCGAAAAATTAATATCATTTTTTTTAATAGTTTTCAATGAACTATTCGACTATGCTAGAGCCATTTCGATATTTGCAACAAATGGGAATAAGTTATACCCCTAATGGACATATGGAATGTTATTTGGGGTAATGGCTTTCAATTCCAGTATCAAGCACAATCGAAAATTTTTAGCACCATTTTTAACATTATATTATTGTTGAAGCCACAACCATACTATGGTTGCCTCCAAACATGTTATGTTAACATGTGAAAATAGTTTGCTTTAAAATTAACAGTAGTATTTTTCTTTCTTTTTTTCTTTTCCAAGAGCAACATGTTATGGCTGAAACCCAACCATGCTATTATAAGTGATAAACATATTTCAGTTATTATTAACCATAACATGTTCGGAGGCAACCATAATATGGTTGTGGCTTCTTAATGGAGGACTAATTTCACCATAATATGGTTGTTGACAATAATATGGTTAAATTTAACATAATTTGTTTAAAATTTTCTTTAAAAGAAGAAAGAAAGAAAACTACTTGGGCAATGAACAGGTATTTTAATTAGTGAGATCTAAATCTATCAAGATAGCCGGAATTCATAATCAGGACTAGAAGAAATGGTGTCTTTAAATACGGTGATTAATTCATCCATACATGTTTGTGGATGAGACTCTTACTTTGGAAGATAAGAGTTTTCCGCCGACTAAATTGGCCTTATTTTCCAGTGTGACACGCAGAAAAAACATTTTTCAATGCGGTCACCGCCAACAGAACTATTTTTAACAAAGATTTTTTAACATATTATGGTAAATTTAAACATATTATTGTCACCGGCAAAATAAATTCTCTATCAAGAAGCTAAATCCATATTATGGTTTTCTCTTAACATGGTTTGGTTCAGTGTTGCCAGTGAATTTTTCGAAAAAATACCAACACATGTTAAAAAAATCTGATTTTTCCCTACACAGAAAAAATTATTTTTCCAATTCAAACAAAAAATTTGTAGAATTAAAACATTTTTTGTCTGAAATCGGTCCTACAAACAAATTTGCATATTCAAACAATTTATTTGCATTTCGTTTATTGAAAAAAACACTGATTTTTTCAAACAAATAATTTAACTGAATCAAACAAATAGTTTACTGAAAATCATATAAATAAATTTCAAACAAATAATTTTGCTGAATCAAACAAAAAAGTTTTTGCACAAGCAATGACGCGCACACAAGCAAGCACTGTAGAAGTAGATGAAGGCAGAGCAGAGCGGCGCCGGCTGGCTTTGAGACATTTTTGAACCAAGTCTTGTTTGTACACACAATGTTTTTCTTCTTCACTCACTGTTGCTGTATCCTTTCCTTGGCAGCATACCGACTCGACATGTTTTTCGTCATCATTATATTTCTTGTATTTGATGTAGGTATTTAACTAAACAATTAAAAAATTGAATACGGGATTTTGTTTTTCATTCTTTTTTACCAACTTTGAAACCAACAAAAAATTTATTTTGTTTCTTCTAATGTTGTTGTTGTTTAAAAAGATTGAAACGATTGTTTACCTATTATTGTTTTTGTTGTTTTTTACTACAAACCTCGCCACGCTATTTTATCATCTTTCTTATAGTTGTATTTTTTCAAAGCGTCCAAAAATAGACTGTATGTGTTTTTTGTTGTTGTTCTTATATTTCACAAAAAGAAGTGTTGCTTACGGTCAAATAAAAAAAATGCAAAAAAACGACAACATTAAAGAGCGTTAAATATTTCATACAAAATTATGAAAACTAGAAGCCAATAACGCGTATATTATATTTTTGAATAGTTGTCAACATTTCTGTTGGCTAAAATAAAAATCAAACAAAAATATTAATTGAATCAGTAAAAAAATTTTGTAGAAATTAAAAAAAAATTCAAACAAGCGTTTGTTTGAAAATAATTCAGCAATAATTTTTTCTGTGTACACGTTCAAAAAATTTCCCCTACAAGAATCCCTACGCATTATTGTTAAAAAAAATTAAATAGAAGGAAAAACATTTGTTATAAAAAAAAATTTATTCGAATATGTATATTCAAGCTTGGACAAAAAATAAGTACAAAACTAAAAAAATAATACATATTTTTAATTAAATTCAATTAAATCTTTCAACATTGAATGATATTCTAGAGAAAACATATACAGTACTTTTCGCTTATAGTCCATTTAGCGATAAAGTCCAAAATATATGCTTTTACAGCCTTCTCTAAGTCAAATTCATTTAAAATATTAACGATATAGTCCATTAGCAATATAATCACATTTGACATATATGCCACCTATGTGTGGTTATTTAAAGCTTACTTATATGCAAATTATTTAGGATATTGTCACATACTTTTAGATAAAATTAGCTTTTTAAGCCACAAATCAATAATATGCACTAAAAATCATACGGTAGAATACAACCGTGTTGTTTATTTTGACATTTTTGTTTTTTTAACGATATTAAATCAATAGTGCTTTAAAAAACTTGTCAAACTAAAAAATAAGTAAACGAGTGAATTTATCTGTAAAACAGAAAATTTGTTTGTTATAAACATGATTATAACATAATTCTTTAAGACAAGTGTTTTACCCCATTTGCGCAAAGAATATTTTGCAGATTATGTTTTTAATGCGGACGAAAGCGGAGATGTTTTAAAAACAAAAACATACCAGTCGAATAGTTATCCAATAAAAACAGCTGGATGGCGAGTTTAATATGGAATCAAATACTTTCTACATAGACAAAGAACAGTTAAGGAGAACAAGAAATAATTTTACTTATTGATAACGCCTCTTGTCATAAGGTTACCACATCACTGTCAAATATAGAAGTCAAATTTTTACCACCAAATACCACTGCACTAATACAGCTGTGGACCAAGGCATCATACATGCTTTTAAATATCAATATCGGCAGATTATAGTAAAAAAGCAATTATGCAGTATAGAAAAGAGAGGGAGAATGTGCCAGATTATCTGAAATCGGTTACAATATTGGTTTGATTAAATTTTGTAAAACGGGCATGGTGGTTGGAAAAATCTGAGACAATTGCAAACTGTTTCAAAACAGTATGTAAATTTATTTTTCAACTTAATATTTTTTACAGGCTGGCTTCCATACCAATACTGATGTCAATGAAAAGGATGAAGACAAAGATTTTATTGCCGAAGTTGTTTCTTATCCATCTGAATATTTGCATTGCGATGATGATCTTGGGTGTTTTGGAAATATGCGGTTTACGATGATGATGATTCTGAAAATGAGGACGAAATGTTTATTGTTGAAAAGAACCCACAACAAAGGATATTTTAAACTTCGCAGATGTCTTAAGAACGTATTGTATGGAAAATGAATTGGAGTGCAATTTTTTGTTTGACAAAATAGAAGAAAAGGCTATAAAAAATTCGTTGAATGACTGCAGAAACGAAGCATGTGTTTTAACTTAAAATTGGTCTATTACTTTTTGGTCATTTTTTATCGCATGCTGGCAATACAGTCAAAAAAAACACAATTTCAAATTTATTTATTTGACAGAAGCTCACATCCATTCTAAATCTTCATAATAGTACCGTTTATGCATGTCAGGGAGATCGTGTGTTACTAATTCAAGTTATTCATGTTTTGTGTGTGGTGAATATTTGCTTGAAAAAAAAAAGATATCAAAATCATTAAAATATGCATATTTACATTATTTTGGTTTTGCAGCCAGAAACTTGGACAAACCGTAGACACGAAAAAAAACTAGATGCAGTGAGCGCGAGCAAGGGGAGCGTGCTTAAAAAGATTAAATGAAAATTGAAAGAATTTATTAAGGATTTTGAGACAAAGCATGCTGGGAGACTATTGCTGGACTCTAACGCCATTCACTTTTGAAAATTCATTGATTTTTAAATAAACTAGTGATTTTTTTATGTAAGAAACGAATAAAAACATTTTTTTGTATCACGAAAATCTGACGTGATAGAGAAAACCCAATAACAGATTCGAATTCAGCCTACCAAATTAATCCTTGTTGGGTAGTGTAATTTTTTGATCTTAAATTAACTATAACATGTTCCTCTTTTCCAAGAGCAACGTTACTTGTTTGAAAAACAATCATGCTATTATAAGTGTTAACATATTTTGTAAAATTATCAACCAGAACATGTTCAACTATGGAACCCATATAAACACCTTTTGGAAAAAATTGACATGTAATATTAATATCTACCCGTTGTAAATATATCCTGTTATTTTGTTTACTTTTTGGTAATGAAACAGTTGTTGGCTTAGAAATTATTTTTCATATGCTTCAAATATTTAGATTTTTAGTTAATACCCTTTTTATGATCAAGTGCGATATAATTTTTTATACTTTTTATTTTCCCACTGCTGTAATGACAATGAATTGACTAATAAATTTACATTAATTGAGAGAGACTCACTAAAGTGCCAATTAAATCTAACCTTCCTCTGAAAAAGTTTACTACAAATGAGCCCAACAAAATGGGACAACTAACAGTAATTGACAATAAATCTGTGCCACTCCCTTTCTCTCAAACTCCTAACTCTGTGTCTAATAACTGCATATCAATTTTCATATTAATTACAGTCATGTTAATTATCCAACCGCCAACTTGCAATAAAAGTCAAATTCAAAGCAAGAAAAGACAAAAAAGAAGAAATCACGAAACGCTTACCAACTAATAACCATTTAATTATGATGGCAAACTTTTTCTTTTTCCTATTCCCAATTCGTGAAAACCTTTTGAGTTGGACCGGAGAGCAAAAAAGAAAAACCAACAACTTGTAAACTGAACAGACATAAAGGCGGACAAACAAACTGTTAAAATACTTGAACTAAAAAAAGTTTCGTACTAAAAGTTAAAAAAAAACAAATTTAAATCAAAGAAAATTACAAAGTAAATATCAGTTTTGGCCAACCAAAAGATGATCTTTCTTTTATTTAGTCTTCTTAGCCACTCTCTTCTTTCTGTAGTCGGATCAATGCTGTCAAGAAATGGAAAGAAAAAATCTCTTGCATAAAAAATTTTGCAGTAAATCTTTTCAAGGTAGACATTTAGATTAGACGACGTCCTAAAACTGTCGTCATTTGATATTTTTCCAACATTATTTTTTTGGTTTTTTCAGTTGAATTTTTTTTTTTTTTTTCTTTTAGTTTTAAAAAGTTTATTCTTTATTTTTAAATATAAATTTTGTTGTATTTGTTTATTACTTTAATGATACGATATGTCGCGTCGTCGGTAGCTTCCAAAAGAATGAGCTGGATACAAAAATAACAGGAAAATTGTAAACTGTGGTGTAGGATGACAAACTACGGAGGACCTAATTACAAAATTTTTTGAATGATTAAAAAATTTACTTGGCATGAGATAATGGCAAACATACAGAACTAAAAGGGAATTAAAACCTAGCTAGTACCCAAAGTAAAACCTGAACTATAACTGAATCAGAACTTCACTGGAACTGAACTAGAACTGAACTAGAACTGAACTAAAAATAAACTATAACTGAACTAGAACTGAACTAGAACGGAACTAGAACTGAACTAGATCTAAACTAGAATTCAACTAGAACCGAACTAGAACTGAACTAGAACTCAAATATAACTGAACTATAACTTAAATCGTATTAAACTAGAACTAAACTAGGACTGAACTAGAACTGAATTAGAACTGAACTAGAACTGAACTACAACTGAACTAGAACTGAACTACAACTGAACTAGAACTGAACTTGAACTTGAGCTAGAACTAGAAATAGAACTAGAACTAAAAATAGAAATAGAACTAAAACTGAGCTAGCACTAGAACGGAACTAGAACTGAACTAGAACTGAACTAGAATTGAACTAGAGCCGAACTAGAACTGAAATATAACTGAACTCGTATTGAACTAAAACTAAACTAGAACTGAACTAGAACTGAATTAGAACTGAACTAGAGCTAGAACTAGAACTAGAACTAGAAATATAACTAGAAATAGAACTAAAACTGGAACTAGAACTAGAACTGCACAAGAAATTAACTAGAACTGAATAAGAACTAAACTTGAACTGAGCTAGAGCTGAACTAGAACTAATTCAGACCCAACTTAAAACTGAGCCACAAATAAACTAAAACTAAGGTGAAATTTAAATCGAAAGGAACAGTCTCAGCCAATGAATACACAGAAAAAATTCTGGCCAATTTTTTTTCAATTAAACCATTAATCAAAAATAAAATCAGTTTTAATTAAAAATTTAATCGAGTGAATCAAACGTTTACTTATATCAACAACATTAATGCAGAAAATGTTGTAAATATCAAAAAAATTTTAAATGATACTATTAATTTGTTTAATGGATAAAATTTAATTAATATTTAATTTTTTTCTCTTTTCTAAACTTTCAAATCACACTTTCCTTAATGTATATAAAGAAAATGTAATATGTATATAAAAAAACTTAAATAAAAAATAATAAATAAAAAAAATGCATTTAAGTGCCTTTTACACCACTTTTGATCTCTTTAACCACTGTCTTTTTGGTAATATTTAAAAATGTAAAAAAATGGTGTTGCCACCTTCTAAAAACATTTGTCAGTTTTTTTCCTTAAGGTTACTACTGCCGCTGTAGTTGTTTCTGTTACCAGTCATTGTCATTTCAGCTCGGTTCAGGTTGAAAAGGTTAAAGAAACCAAACAACAGCTCCAATTCTATAAAAAAAATAAAACAAAAAACCTCCAAAAAGAAATAAATAACGTAAAAGAGTAGGAGATGAAGAAGGAGCTACAACTCGAGTGGCGTATTAAATGAAACTTAGCGCACCAGAACATGATAGTTTAGAGGAGTTTTTACTATTTTTTAGATGACAACTACAGACAGAAAGACAGGCCAGCAAAATTAAAAGGAAGAAAAAAACAACAAGAAAAAAAAGAATACAGTTTTGTTGTTGGCACATCTTAACATTGTCAACCAGCAATGGACAATTTAAAGGCAAAAAACAAAACAACAGCAATATTAACAGCAGCAACAACAACAGAAATGAACTATAAGTTAACTGATCCTTTTGTTTTGTCATGTTGCAGTTGATATGTTTGTGTTGTTGCTGCTGCTGCTATTTAAACTGTGTTCGTTTAATTTGTTGCCTGCCACTTGGTAAAAATAACAGATATATGATGATGGTGAGTTTTTTTTTCTTCTTCCATCATCATCGTCATCATTGTTGCAAAGATACCTTAACAACAGCAATAATAACAGTTTTAACATGGACGACAACGAGAGAAAAAGTTACTGTCGTCCAAACTTAAGTTGTTTGAATTCCCTTAAAGATCCAAATGGGAGTCAGTCATGATAGTTTTAGTCGTTACATTTACAAATATTAATGATTGGATCAATTGCAAGTCATAAGAGTTTGGGTTCACTAAAAGCAATACAATTATGAAATCGTTTAAGGAATTAAACGAAGTTTTTCGCATTAGATGATGATGATGAGGATTTAAATCGATTAAGGCTGATTTAAAGTAGTGGAATAAAAGTCAGAGTGATATAACAATATTATATAATAAAAAAATTGGGTAGATTTATAGGATACTATTCGAGCATTTCTAGCACATGACAGCTTTTGTTGGTAGCCGGAGCTATATTCGCTGCAAATGCTACTTGGTCGAACTACGCCTTAAAAACTTGGAAACCTCTCAGCCGCCGCACAGTGGGAAATTTTACGAGAAGGCGGTAAAAATTCCATAACTTTTGACTGGATCGGTATTTTTTTCTCGATAGGTGCGATGTTAGGCTTTAATTTGCGCTATAAAACGTAAAATTCGACTGATGGGACCAAAAGTTATTGGGAGTTCAAAATGCATTTTCATTTTTTTGTTGAGTTTCGGTGTAAAAGTTGAATATTTCAAATATGATTTTTTTATAATTTATCATTATTTCTCTTGTATTTTACAACTGATACTTATTTTTTATTGTCGAACTTAGATCCTGTCAGAAAATGCCAATATTTGGCCCCTATAAATTTTTTAGTCCCAATATTCACAGGGGCCAAAGGTTGGCGTTTTTGGGAAAGACGAGTTGTTATAAGGATAAAACTGAAAAGGAATATTTTGAAAAATGCCCAAATAGCATTCTTGGCTATCGATAACATTTAAGGTAATTCAACTTTTATTTTTGGTTTGAGATGTATGTGTATTTTATTTTATTGGTTCGCTTTCGCTGTTCTGTATACTGATTTTTTGTCCGTTTTAAATCCAAAAATAGTGCAAATGCTTCTTCTGGAGTAAATTTCATTTCTTCAGTTGGTGTAGGCATACTTTTTTAAAATCCTCTTTGTGCGTTTAGGGCTCGCTTCCACTATTTTTTCAATTATTGCAATTTTTGTTTTCTTATTTTGCGTTGGTTGAATTTGATGCAGAAATGAATCCTTTATCATACTATGAGAAATTTCTTTATTGATATTTGCTAGCTTGCGTCTTCGTGATCTTTCACTGCAATTGTCAATTTGTTTTGCGGGCCGACCCACTTTTCCAGTTTCCTTAGCAGTTATTGACAGCTTCTTAAAAATCAGATCATTTGTTAGCCATTTTTCGTTGCGCAAGTAAAACGTTTTCTTGTTTCTAGAACATTTAAGGTACCGTTTTCTTAATGTTAATGAAAAATTTTTATCTTATGAATCTTATGAAAGAATGGATTATTCATTATGTGTAACACAAAATCTTTTTCATCTTTCTGTTGAAAATATATATCTGCGAGAACTTTATAACTGAACTTAGCCATTGTTTAAACAATAATGAAGGTAAAATTATGAATGCATGCACTTTTATACTCTTGATAGAAGATCTTTTAAATGATCTTTTGTTACTACTTCTTTAAAACATAAAAACCCTTTTTTAAATACAAATTTAATCTTTTATTAGCATTTCTTTGAAACATAAAAACCCCTGTTTTCACACTTTTTAAAAGGATAACATACCGGCAATAAATTAACAGGTAACATGTAGGTAATTTTCACATAAAATATAACTGCGTGCTAGTTTTTTGACCATTTACCTGTTCTTCCATTTTTTTAAATTAATTTGCAATTTTCAGGTAATTAAACTATGTAGTTTATGTTGCGGCTATTTACTTATGTTTAACCTTTTAACTTACTCAGAAATCGAACGTGGTAGTCTATTTAATAAGTTCATAACAATAGCAATACCTTTACCTTCTCCAAATTAATTGATAACCTGACGTGCTAGATAATTTATGTGGCCTGAACTGCTTTATTTGTCGAAAATTCTTTAAGATTCACCTTCTTTAATTTCAGTAATTTTTCCTTGCAGGACTTATTTTTTGCACCGAATATCTTACCTTGGGTCACAGAAATTGCTGTAGTTCGCAAGGCCGTATCCAGATGTGCGTACAATGGGGTATAGAAATGTAGGTTAGATGTTATATGTAGGTTGGACTACAAGAGAGTATAGGTTTTTTTTTGACGCATTTTGACGCTCAGGACTTATGCTCTGTAAAGTAGGAAATTTCCGGGAAATTTTGACATTAAAAAAAAAAAAATTAAATAGTTCTAGAGGTCGCAGAGTTTAATGCTTTAAACCACGTATAGCTAATAAAATAAACTAATACACAAAACTTATTCTGTCCAAAAATTTTAAAAAAACAAAAAAGTTATGAGCATTTCAACTTCAAAAATTGACTCAGAAATTCAAAACTATAACCAAATTGAGAAAGTCCATTTCGGACCACCCTGTTCTCAATGAAATAGTTGAAATAGGGTTTTAATTTTTTGGCTCCCGAGGTTCACTAGTATTTACTTTCACATGAATAAAAAAATTTTAAAATCGGAGAACAAAAAAAAAATAATTTTGGCCGCCTTCTCAAAATATGAACCAGTGTGCGCCGATTTGGGTTAAGGCTATAACTAAGTACCATAAGTGAAGGGTCTTCACAAATTACAAGTCCATCACCCTGTGGGTTCTAGGCTAAGTTTTAACACCAAGCTTTAAATTAGATAATGTTTGCTTGCTGAGTTAAGTAAAGGGGAAAGAGGAAAAACATTTTAAAGAATTTTTTTATGTTGGGGAGATGTTAATTTATCTAATTTTTTCATAACTCGATGACATTCTTTTTCTGTAGAGCTTTAAATTAGCTTCGAAATACTTTAAATTTTAATTGTTTATCAGACTAATTAGTACATAGTTTTCACCATCTTTTTTTTATTATATATAGTACATAAAGCGAGCCATGTCTTAAAAATGGAACAAATTGAACCATTATTCCATTTAGCTCTTCTTAAAATTTTACAAAAAATCGTTAAAATAAAAACACTTAAACATTACATTACGCAAACATTTCTTTGTACAAAAATTTCAATATTTGTATACCCTCCACCAAAATAAGTTGTGAAGAGGGTATACTAAGTTTGTCATTCCGTGTGAAACTTTTTTATTATTGATCTCAGACCCCTTAAAGTATATATATTTGAGTAATTCTAAGTCGATTAAGCCATGTCCGTCTGTCCATCTGTCCGTCTGTTGAAAATACGCTCACTTTCGAAAACCACAAAAGAAATAAACAGACTTGGTGTCAAATTGCTTGTAGTTATCCTAAGCAGTTTGGGATTGAAATCCAGCAAAATCGGTTCAGTAGGATCAGAGCTATGAATCAAAATGTGGAACCACCACTTTAAAAAATTGATAATTTTGTACAAAAACTAACAAAAAAAGTGGAACAATGCACGGAATGATATAAGATTTTTGCAAAAGTTCGTTTTATTCGACTGGAAATCACACTGTAAAATTTCGTGAAGATCGGTCAATACTTTACCTAGGCCCCATATAAACCCTACTTCCGGAAAAGAGTTTAGTAGGCCTAAAACCGTAATTAATAATGCTATCATAACAAAAGATGGCACGTAACAGTTTTATGGGACTAGAAATGATACTGTAAAATATCGTGAAGATCGGTTTATAATTTACCCTAGGCCCCATATAAACCCTACTCCCGGAAAACGGTTTAGTACGCCCAAAACCGTAATAAATAATGCTATCAGAATAAAATTGAATACTTCACAGTTTTAAAGGACAAGAAATAGCACTAAGAAATTTCGTGAAGATCGGTCTATAATTTAGCCTAGGCCCCATATAAACCCTACTTCCGAAAAACAGTTTAGTAAGCCTAGAACCGTAATTTATAATGGTATCAGAATAAAAGTGAATACTTCACAGTTTTATAGGACTAGAAAAAGCACTAAAAAATTTCGTGATTATCGGTCCATAATTTACTATAGGCCCCATATAAAGCCCACTCTGGTAAATTAATTAAATACGCCTAAAATCGTAGCAGTTATATTTATTGTGGTAAAATTTCTTCCAACTTAGTTTCATATGGCCAGAAAAAATGTCATGCAATTTTGTGATATACGGTCCATAATTTACCTTAGATCCCATATTTAGCAGCCTTCTGATATTCACTGTAAACGCTCAAACTAATTTCACCACTGTATTGAAATTTATGTTTTTTAATACCAGAAATCACTCTGCGGAATTTTGGGATGATTGGTTCATAACTTACCATGGCTCCAATATAAATACGCCTCCTGAAAATCATTTAAGTTCGGCTTAAACTGTTACGAATCAAGCAATTTTACTCGAGATTGTCGGTCAATAATTTAGTATAGGCCTAAACCGCAACCAATTTTAATGCTGATGTCTGTTTTTATAAAGATAAATTAATATCACTTCTGAAATATTCGAACTGTGGGTGGAGGGAATCAAAGATTCGGCACAGCCAAATATAGCACTCTAACTTGTTTTTTTACTGTCATCATTATTTCCTACCAAGATTTTTTTCGAATAAAAAAAATATAACTTTGTATATAAAATTTTTTTACCCCACATTTAACAAGATGGCAGAATTTAAAAATGACTCTACTTCAACTAGAGCACAATGACGTGTTACATTGTGTTTGTTACTTAAATAGATCCTCAAAGTCTTTCAACAAGTGCTGGAGTTTTAGAGATTCTTTTTTCCCACTTTGATTAAATAGGTTGCATGTTGAAAATGTTTTTTTTTTAGTTCGTCTTCTATTTTTCTTTTTTTTTTTAACTGATGTAAAGACGAAGATTTTTTTTCCTTGTTCCTCAAGTGATCATTGTAATTTTTTTTCTTCATCTTAAATGTTTTAGTTATTAGAAATGTTGCAGCAAAGGTTGAAGGTGTATTACAACAATTACAAAAACAACAAACACTTAAACACAATATCTTGTCGCTTTTTGTCCATCTTTAGAAAAAAAAGCAACAAACCAACTAACCATCACTTAACTCTAGACCACTGCCAAGGAGTACAAGAAGTACTCGAAGTTTATTTCTTAGGTTTTTTTTATATAAAAAATATTTATTTTTATAAAATGTTAGAGTCGAGTTTGCTTAGAAATCCTTTACTTATTTCTAAGATGAATTTTTGAGGAGAAGATGATGAAGAAGAAGAAGAAGGCCTTAAAAGCATTGTCTACTAAACTGGCGATGATGATGATGGTAATGATGACGATGGAACAACTACAAAAAAAAAATCGTCTGTTATCAGTTGCTGATCTTGTGTCATGTTCGTTTTTCATTTATTTCTCTGTTGAGATTTTTTTTATTGCAGATCATTTTGAGCATTATTTTTTTTTTCTTTTTTTTTTGCTATTTTTACTCCTTGAGAGTGTTGTAAGAGTTTTGGATTTTAGTTTATAGATAACTAGGTTGGTTTTTTAGGTTGTTGCAACTTTTTTTGTTGCTGGTGAATTGTTTCGATCAATATGGATTTATTGAGCTTGAGAGGGAATGAAAGCCTAATTTGCGCAAAATTTTAAACCTTGGGCAGGCTTCAAAATGATTCTAGATTTTATTAATCTTAAGAAATTAATGGTAACGAAATTATATTTATTTCAAATTATAAAACTCTTCTCTCTACACCATAAAAAATGCATCTTCATATTAATGATGCCTTAACATCAGAATTGTGACATCAATTTTATAACAAGTACAAGCAATGAGGCAAAAAGTGACATCAATTAAATGACAAACGTCATCATCAAATTTTGTCATATTTTATGCATCATCATGACTAGAGTAACATCAATTCAGTGCCACATTTAGTGCTTTTTCCTTTTTAAAACGTAAAGTAAGAAGCAATAATTTCCATATTTTAATTGTTTAAATTATTTCGTTAAATACATCAATATTTCAAAGTAGAATGATTAAGATTTCTTGTGTTAACAAAGGACGGAATACAACAAAAGGGCAGCAAACATGTGTAACGGGTAAGTAAATAAAAATATCCTCTCAGTTTGACTTAAGTCAATCCCAATGACTTAATTTAAAGACAGTGTGTCATTTAATTGAGCCCAATGAGTCCTTTCTCCGATATTACTTGATCATTGCACTGATGATATTTTGGTCAATTCGTTATTCCTGTAATGCCAATGTGTCATCCCATTGATGACATAATTTCACCTGATGACAATTTGGCCATGTGAAAAGTGTCATGGGGTCAAAAACGAAAACAGAATAGTACTGATACATTTCAGCGCTTTGACGCCTTTTCTATCAGTGTATAGAGTAAAGAATTTAGTTGTTTTGGAGACTCTTTGTTTGCCCTACACAGAGGACAGAATCTAATCGCTTTTGTGACTCAATTTGTCCTTAATAGGGAGGACATACAGACGACAGAATTAATGTGCTGTTTCCAGGTGACAAGCAATTGATTGTGTAGAAAAATGTATATGAAAATCACTAAATTTTTTTAGTGCTTTTCATATAAATTTTACCACATAATCAATAGCTTGTCACTTGGAAACAACACATAAGACAGTTAATTCTTTACAGACGACAGAACCTATACTCACAATATTATTACAGTAAATAAATAAACATTTCAAGTTCCAAGCAAATTAATTTTTAACTGATTCTAACATTTATTCAAAAAACTAAGTGCACATTAATACGGATTTTCAGTTACACTTAATATTGTCCGTTGATTAAGTTAAATTCTTCTTTATGTAAAACTAAATGAAAATGTAATTTAAAGTAACGAAAAGTTCATTTAATTTTTACTGTCAGAAATTCAACCCCATGTTCCGTAAAAACAAAGGAATGTTCAGTAATTTTATATAAATTAACTATCAAAAAATTTACTACGTTTTCCGAAAAAAACAAAGAAATATTCAGTTGCGGAACATGGGGTTGATTTTTTGACAGTAAAAAATAAATGAACTTTTCGTTAAAAATAAATGAAAAATCAGTAGACCGGTTTTTAGCTGAATTTGCATTTATTTTATATTAAAATTTTAGTAAATTTTACGTACAGAATATTGTGAGTGTAGTGGCTTGAGCTAATATACTTGTCCTCTATATAAAGGGCAGAAGCATGTTGCCTTAGAGGCTCAGTTTTTTTTTTTTATATAGAAGGCATAATCTAGTCGCTTTACTGAATCTTTATATACCCTTTACAAAGGGCAACATATATTTTCTTTAGCGATTCTATTTGTTCTCTATACATAGAACAGATTGTAGTTACTTTTGCGACTCTAATTTGTCCTCTATACAGAGAACAGAATCTTTATTTATTTTTCCTCTTTAAAGAGGACATATTCTACACTCAAAAAAAAATCAATCCATCCGTACTCAAACCAAGCCGTAGCGGTATTAAGGATTTTCTTGTATCAAGTACAGAAAGATTGATTCAAGTACGGATTTTCAATTGCGATATGCTTAACTTATCCATATTCAATCTCGATTTCGTACTAAAAATAATCCAAAAATGAGATTGATTAAAGTAAAACTAAGATTAAATCAATCTTAAAATGCGCTTGATTCAAGTATTTTAAAGTTGATTCAATCCCGAATTCATACTTGAAATAAACCAAAACTGAAATTAGAAGGAGAAATTTATTCTAATTGATTTATTTACCCGTTTCACACCTTACAGAATTTTAATTATAAAACACCAGCATCATTTCCCATATAGTTTTTGCTTTAAAAACTTAATGTTCATATAAAACTGAATATATAAACTAAATGAGGAGCAATAGTTCTCGATTTTACTTTTTAAACATGAAAATAATTTGTTTTCGTCTTGTTCTGTTGTTTTTGTTGTTTCTACACTCAACAAGCAAATCGTTTCTTAACTACTTGTGTGTTGTTGTTGTAGTGTCTGCAACAAACTTTGATAAGTTAAATGACATTAAAACGCTCACTTTGTAATTTTACTCTCAGAGTGGCACTACCAACAAAAAGTTAAATCTTTTTTTTTTACTTGATTTAAGAATCTTGTACTTATTTTAAGAAATTCCGGGATTGATTTTCGAAAGTATTCCCATTTAGGATTGTTTTAAGTACGTTTTAGTGTTATTCGTACTTGAGTTTTTGAGTACGACCCGTACTTAAAGTAAGAATAAAAGACTTAATTTATCCCGAGTGTTTTTCTTTCTGTAAAGTCGCTTAAGAGTCTTTGTTTCTTATATAGAGGTTAAATTTATTTCTTAAATGTAAAGTTTCGTCAAATAATTTTTAATTTCTTCTAAATGGCAAATGGAGAGAAACTGGTTTCTTTAGTGATTTTAATTTTTTTTTTTATAGAGAACAGAATTTAGTCGCTTATTTTATTTGTCGTTTATATAAAGAACAGAATTGAGTTTTTAGCGATTTTATTTGTCTCCTTTATAAGAGAAATTATCAAGTCGGTTTAGTACTCAATTTATTCTCTATAAAAAAAAAGGACGGCCTCAAGTCACTTTAGTGACAAAATTAACGTCTTCTAAGCGACTTTGTGCCTTTAACAGTGGTCAAACTTATTAAGCAGATTTTCGCGAGATACATATCATAAAAATACCAAAATTTGGGCGAATTCACCTTAAATTGTAAAATTTGGAAAAATTTTCTTAAAAAAGTAAATTTTTGCCAAATTTCGTCTTTATAACGAAATTTTCGTTAAAATTTCTTGAATTTTAAAGAACTATAAAATTATTTGCTTTAAAAAAAGACAGCAGGAACCCTTCTCCCATTTTGCCATTGAAGTTGTTTTAGGTGTTTTTTGCCACATTTTTATTTTTTTTTTTTCAAACATTACAACAACTAACACACTCCAAAAAACGATGAACTAACGAACGAATGGTTACAAATGAAACGAAATAGAAAAAAATAACGATAACAATTTGGTACGACAGTACTGATACCTTCTATTACATAATAAACACAATTTGCTTTATTTCTGTTTTTTTTTTTTTTTTTTTTTTTTTTTGCTTTTTCAGATTTTGTTCAAATGATAAGTTAATTTATGAAACTAATGTTGACTTTAAAATAAAAATAATTAATGAAATAATTTGTCAATTTATTTCGCAGTTTAGCTTTAATTTTAGTTTTCTTAGCTTTCCAAATCCCTGTATTTGTTTTTTTTTTTTAAACTTAAAGAAAAATTGCATTTAAACGTCATTTAGCAACATTTTTCATTTGAGTAGATTTTTCTTGCTGCGGTTGTACAGCGCATATCGACGAAAAAATATCTAAGCAGTTTTAAAACGTTTAAAAGTCATTTAATAAATTGAAAATTTCATTAAATAAGAAATGATGGTATGGCCGGACGAACATTCGTTTAAATGGAGGGACAAAAAACCAAATCAGTTTTAAGCCAAATATTTTGACCTTAATAAACGTTTTGTTTAAATAGTGATGTTGGATAAATCGCAAAGAGAGAAGAAATTATGGTACTAAAAAGTTAATCAGAAGCACAGTGGCTTCGGTTACAGCAAAAACCGTTTACAATTTACCGACTTTTTTTTTTTTTAGAGGATTTAAAAAATTGGGTTGGCATGCTGCTTTCAACAATCCATTAATACATTTATTTAATCATCCACTGGCTAGACCGCTGAGTTTTATATTGACCATTTTATGTGATGACTTATCAGCTTTAACTGTAGCTAAAGCAGTTAATAACCCAAATAACCGAACAATAACGACAATTTTCATCATCAAC
Source organism: Pollenia griseotomentosa (assembly GCA_963931875.1). NCBI lineage: Eukaryota > Metazoa > Arthropoda > Insecta > Diptera > Polleniidae > Pollenia > Pollenia griseotomentosa. The sequence goes on from OZ007560.1 coordinate 223,941,251, forward strand.
TTTCGAAACAAAAACGGTTTTTTAATTTTATTTTTCAGATTTAGTTTTGATTTTTTGTTATTTTCATTTACGAAACAAACTCATTGACTCGATTACTTTAAGAGTTAAACGATTCGTTTCGTTATTGTTACTTTCACGACCTTTTTGGGTGAGGTGACCCCAACAATAGCAACTACAACAATTTTTTTTTAATAATAACAACAACATTAACAGCCTTTAACTTAAGCGACAGCAGCGGCAGCAGCATTAACAACAGCAATTTCAAAAGACTTTACATTAAACAAGCAATAACTTTTAAGCGTTTACACCATTTCCTAAAAATATTTTTTTAAAGAAACCATAAGAAACACTGGAGCGATTTAACTGAAGAATTTCGGCTGCCTTTAAATAAGAATGCGAATCATACTAATGTGGATACCAGGGCATGCGAACTGCCGGGGTAAGCAGAAAGTCCAGTAAGTAATTTTGAAGATATTTTTATGAAATTTATTTCATAAGTTGTAATTATCACAAGAACCAAGCCTATTGAAAATGGTGTCAATCGGTCCATAACTTGTCACAGAACCAATACAAGTTTTTTTCCTGAATAAAATTTGTTGGCAAATTTTATTGTAATCGGTCCCGAAAATAACTCTTATGGCTAAAAAAATTAGTGAGTGTTTAAACGTAGGTTTAGTAGAACTTAACTTAAATTTATATGTATTTTAAACTCAACAACTATAAATCAGTGTCCCATGTATTATATGTAGTAAAAAAAAAACATGTGGCAGCACTACTATAAATCTTGTCAAATTCATATGGTCTGTGTTGGCAGCTTAAACGCACAATTTTATGCTTTTTAAGATGATTTATATGTTTACTGATGTTAAGATTTGTTGGTTTAATCACATTTTAAGCCAAACAGAGAGTTTAACTTGTTTTGATTTATAAGCCCTAAGGGCATATAAACCATCTCTAACTTGGTGGCCACACGATCAAGTTTTGCCTTTCAATTCCTTTCAATTTGCAATACACTCTCACTTTTTTACTAACACACTCACACTTTTAAATTGACCACGAGATTGCTTTCAATTTCACCTCTCCATTTGTTTGGCAATTTTACTACATGTTAGTCTTTATAAATTGTTTTTTTTATGACATCTTGAAAGTAAATTGCTTACAAATTGAGTGCAGCCTACGTCACAGCTTTCAATTTTTGTAAATTTTGACAAGCAGTATATGTAAAAGACTATCAAGAACAACTTGATCGTGTGGCCGCAGGGTAAACGCATAAAATTTGGCGTTCAAACTATCAATACAGACCATATGAATTTGACACAATTATCTCAGTGCTGCCACATGCTATTTTTTAAGCTACATATAATAAATGGGACACTGTTTTACAGCTGCTGAGTTTAAACTACATATAAATTTAAGTTTAGTTCAACTAAACCAGCGTTTAAACATTTAATTATTAATAAGCCATTCATGCTATAACTTTCTTTACTATGTTGGCATAGATATAAAATTTGGTGTACGATAACGATTTTAATAGCTACTTATTCAAGGCAAAATATTGTGTTGGTAGGTCTATAGTGGACCATAGGTCCCATATAAACCACCTCTCTTTAATCGCTTTAAGACGAACAAATCACATTTGGATGTAAATATCTAGATAATATTAGGCACAAAAAACTTTTATATAAATCTTAAACTGATAACATAATTTTGTTTTGCCTGGTCCATGATTGCACATGAGTAAATTTGTCTCCAAATTCTATGGTGTATCACATGATCGGGCTTGATCGACTATACTCTCTTGCTTGGTTTTTATTGGCAATGGTGTGAATCATAGTCGTTAATATGTTCCATCTTCCGTTCAATTTGTCTGTCCTACTGTCTGTTAATTTCGCTTGTTAAAACAAAACAAAAAAAAAAAAAAACAATTTATATATTTTGTAAATAATAAAAAAAGATGAATTGTTTTGATGATAAAAAAAATTTGATTAAAAAAATAAACGAAACCAAAAAAACATTCAATTAGTTCATTATTAAATTTGGTCTTGTAATGAACCCAGAAAAAAGTTTCTATACTCGAAAAAAAAATTAGAAACAATAAAGCGGATCTCAAGTTAAGCCATTTTAAAGGATTTTTATTTTATAGCAGACCTTGTCGCTTTATTTTTTTTAAGCAGTTTTATGTCTTTTCACAAATCATTAACGAAAATATCACTAAAAAAATGAATTTTCTTTCAGTTTTTTTATTGCCGGTTTTTTTTTATACTATCACGATTATTTGTTGATTGAAAATTTACGATAATAAAACCGAAAACTTTCGTTGTTTTTAATCATTAATGACATTTGACATGTTTTTAACATGATCATAAATGTTCAAGTCACAAAGCAGCGACACATTTCACTGACATTTCAGCAGCAAGCAAGCGAGTGCATGAATGAAGGAATGAGTGAACAAGCAATTATATTCGTTTAGATAGCTGGTCAAAGTTGGAAGGTTGTTATTGCTTTTATTATTTTACTTATTTTGCTTAGTTGTGATTATTACAAAGCAATATAATAATAATAATAAGTAAAATAGGAAATAAGTTTAGGAGAAATTGAATTGACGGGTTTTATTGAAAGTTAGACTTTCATTCAATTTCAATTTAAAAAAAAGTAACAGGTAGATTATAATGAGATTTGGATTTTAAATTCCCTTTTGTACCTAAAAGAGTTTCCACCTTTAAATAAGTAAAATGAATGTGCTAATTTTAAAGAATATTATTTAGCAGGCAAAGAAAAAATAACTTTCCTATGAAGTATTTAAATATATTTTTTATATAACTTGCAAATTACACTATTGGAACATGTTAGATACTTTTGGAAAGACCTTGTGCAGGATGTTGGCATACTTAAGTAGATTGCATGTTCTTGATGGGAGTAACATTTAACCATATTATGGTTAACGGTGACAATTATATGGTTAAATTAACCATAATAGTAGCTAATGAACTCTTGGAATATCTATTTAAATTCATTATCTGCACGCTCATTTAGATTTCTTCCCAGACAATCTGGGCCAATATACTTTGCATAAAAAAATTGTTACTTTGACGATTTCTATCTTAAAACAGAAGTGCATCATACGTGTTACATGTGATTTGTCATCATTGTTAAGTGCAAACCTTAATTTAAAAAAGTGTTGCATATTTTACGTTTGGAAAAGAACATTAGCTTCGCTATAAAACACTAAAGTACAATTAAAAGTTTAAGCTCTTTTTTACCGCTGATTTCTATATAGAAAACAATACGAGAGACGAACTAAAAAAATATTTATTTATTTGGAAATAATAACAGAACCAGCTGTTAATCTACTGCTGCACAGATGTCCCTTAAAACTAAATAAGTGTTGAACATGTAGCATTAATATATAATCCTAAAATCAGTTCCTTATTTTAAGAACTTTGTAAAAATACAAAGTAAATAGTTTTATTAAAGAACAAAGTTTTTAAATTTGCGCAAAATTAAAATTGAGATTGAAAGAAAACTTGTTTTAAAAAAGTACCAAAAGTACCTATATTTGCCCCTTTAAATTAAGATTTTTAATAGTTTAGGCATAAAATAAATTAAACGTTTAAAATTTTACAGGCTAAACGAACTGCTTTAAAAAGTACCGGAAATTCCCTATTTTATCTACTTTTACGCCCTGGAAGACCAACCTTCAAAATATACTTTTTTATGACATATAAACCAAAACTGTTTATTTAGGATTACAAAAATTTTTCAAACCTATAACCCTAGTGGTAGGTTAGGCCAAAAATAAAAAAATAAGTAATTAGTATTGTGGTTATTTTGTTGAACTGTTCGTGGTTTTTTATGCAAATTTGGTATTTTAACTAGGCTAAAGTTCATCAAATTTAATTCGCATTAAATTATTTTTGTGAAGAAAGGCATTTTAGAACATGAAAATATATTAAAATTTATTGATAAAATTTTCATTCTTGACTGCCGCGGGAATCGAACCCAGGCTTTCACAGACAGGGTACCCTTATAAATAAACTTTTAAATTTTTACAGCTTAAATGGAGTTGATCAAAATGTAGATTAAGTTCCCCTTTTTATCCGCTTTTTGCATTAAAAATCCGATTTTCGATATTTACTTTTTCGTACAAAAAAAATTTTTGGTTTAAAGATGAAGTAGTTGCTTCAAAAATTCGGTTCCAGTTTTGCCACTTGCTTGCCATTTTATGGGCTAGTGCGATGTAAGATATATTCTGGTACCTGGACCATATTTATCGAAAAGAGAAATAGAACCAAGAGTACCAACTTTTTCCGGTTTTAAGCTTTTTAAAGTAAAAAAGGAAAGTAAAGGAAATAAACGGAAAAAAAAGTACTAAAGGTAAAAGAGTACCAAAAGCACCAACTTTTTCTCATTTAAGTGTACAAACAGAACTGCGCCGAGACACATTTTCCATACAATTTGACAAAAATAATTTTTCTTAAAAAACTGTCGTGAAATAGAATCGATTTTATTTTGAAAATGTTACTTTCTTATGCTCTCCAAATAGACGCATTCTCTTAACAATGCTACCATACTTTCATTCAATTTCATACATTTTGTAAACAAAGTCTGGGTTCACACTATGAAAGATTTCTTTCAGAAAGTCTGAGTGAGAGAGGAAGAGCACATGCTATGATTCTCTCCCCTCTCACCAATAAACAAAGACTTGCTGAAAGAAAACTCTCACAGTGTGAACCCAGACAAAGAAAACTAAGAACAAAGGAAAATGAGACAAATGATAAAGAGGTTAAAGTCACTGCTGACGATTTAATTATGGGTTTTAGGATTTTTGCCTGTGGTTAAATACTCAATTCTGTTTGAACACTAAGGCCCCCATAAAAGTACACTGTATGTTAATGTAGGCATTATGATGCCAAATTTGTCGAAAAGATAAAACGTGTCAATATTAACCCGTTTTTACCCCTTAAAAATACCCTATATACTATTCTGGGCGATTTATTAGTCGTCTACCGAATTTCGTCCAAATCCATTTAATGGGTTTCACGTGATTGCACCATAAACAACAAAACTCACAAACAATCAAACTTTCGCATTTATAATATCAATTAGGTACTTTTATTAACATTCAAAATGAAATCTTATTTTTAAGTATATTTCCAAAAAAACCAATTTGACTTTTTCCCTCAACTCTTATGACTATAAAACATATTTTTAAAAAGCATTTAATCCCCCTATTCATAAAAATTTTTCAACGTCTAATTTAAAAATCTTAAAATCTCTTTTAATACTTCATTACTTGATATTTGGCGGATTAAATGTTAGAAGAAAAAAATACATAAAATACTAAATTAGTAACATTTTTACAAGAAAATTTGACTTTAATCTCACAATTTAAATGTAAAAATGATCTTTAATACTGCGACACCAAATAAACTTTAAAAATTGTATGCGAAAGGAACACATACCAGTGTTTGTCCTAATCTAGAAATGCACACGGGTCCGGTAGGAAATCCACAGAAGAAATGTTCTACTTAAATTACAAAAAAAAAAAACTATAAAGCAAACTGAAAGATTCTTTGAGGGTTTTAAAGCCAAGATTTCATTAATTTAAATCAGCAATTGCATTAACCGAGAGTACACTATGTGAAATGCTGCAGAGATCAATACATTTTTTTACTTTGGCTTGTGTATAAGCCACAAATACCAAAAATAGCACAACTCTTTTTCCAGACACAATATTTCTAAAAGAAAAATATCTAACAAAACTAGAAATTTTAATTAAAAATTTAATTGATATTGCTACATTTTAAGTAAAGTTTCTATATAATCCCGTAGTGCGTATATAAGTCTCATTTCTATTAACACGTAATTTTCAGTCTCTTCAAAATGCATGAATCGTGTACCATATATATATATATATATATATATATATATATATATATATGTGTGTGTGTTCTTCTAACTCGCACTAGAGAATAGGGCGTGTACCAGTTTGATAAATTTCTAAGTTAAAATTTTATAATGATCGGTTTATACTTTGTAATAAATCACAAATATCTTTATAAAGTGTAATCTCCCTAAATGGACACCTTGCTTAAGCAGGGTTTCATAAGAAAAGCATAAAGTTCTTTTGGGGAAAAATCCCATTTGTACGTATATATTTTAAAGGTCCGTTTAGCATCCGGGCATGAGAGATTCCACTGTATTAATAAATATTTGATAAAATTGACTGCGACATTCATACCGCCTTCAATTTCTTCTTTCTTAAAACAAGGGCAGCCCAAAAAACCTTATCCCTCAACTAGGAATTCAAACTTTAAAGTTAGAAACGTCGAAGTCTTGGGACACAGTGGTATCTGAGGGCAGATGAAATCACTTATCTTACACTGCATTGGAAAAGTGCGTGCCTTTAATCTCTTGTAAATTTCAAACAGCAGCACAGAAAAAATTATCGGTAGTTTTTTATCAATTAAAAAAATTGTTTAAAAATATTTCAATTTAATTAATGCGATAATTATTTATTATTTATTATTTTTTTAATTGATTATTTATTATTTTTTTAATAATTATTTATTATATAGTAATTATTTATTATAATTATTTATTATTTATTATTTTTTTAATTGAAAAAAAATTAAAAATATAATTTTGATTTTATTAACATTTTAGTTGTTTTGAAATAAATTTTAATTAAATAACAAAAATCTTAATTGATTTTTTTAGTTTAAAATAAAGTAATTTTAACTTGTAGAATTGTTGTTGGGAATTGTCATATTTATATTTATATATTTAATTAAATCAATTAACACATTGCTTGAAACGGCAAAGTTTTTTGGTCAGTTTTTAACATGAAATTAAAAATATCATTTATTGAAAAAAATATTCAAAATTTTTAATTTTTAGCAATCTTTACAATCATTTTGGCAATAGGTGCGCCAAATCAACAAATTGTTTGCTTGATTCTATGAATTTGGTGATTAGAGAAAATTTTGAATTTTTTCTGTGAGGATATAAAGATAATTAGAATTTCAAGCCGATCCCTGTTTGGTCACTCTATTTTATCGATGAGTCGAATATGTAATTTGTTCAAGATTAAAGTGAGTACCTGATTTGGTCGACCTTCCCACACAGTGGTCCTAACACCGGTTAGAAACAATGTCATGTTAGAAAAACTAGCACTAATACCAGGGTAGGTATTTCCTCGCAAAGAATTCTTTTTTTTTATCTTTCCCTCTTCGTTTCGCGAAAAGAAGAGATTTGTTGTTTTTGTTTCGTTTCTATAAACGAAGGCGAGAAACTGCTGTGTTTTCTTTCGTTGATATTTGTGCTGAAATAAAAAACCATTCGTTTGGTTGAAAAAGAAGGAAACGAAATGGAGAGAAGAAGCAAACAAAATTGTTTCTTCTTTCTAAATCGAAGGAAAAAAATAGAGGGAAAAAAAAGAAGGAAAAAACTTTGTTCATTGAAATTTGTTTTAATGAATGTCTATGTAATAAAATAAATAATATTTAAATATTTTTTCTTATTTCTGTATTTACTAAGCCAAGTCTTTGCTTTTAATTTTACTTCATAACAATATAATTTCAATAAAAAACAGAAAAAGAATTCTTTATTTTTTCCTTCCTTCCATTCGATATTTCGATTTCATTTTTCTTTTCTAATTTTATTCTCCTTCAGTTTGTTTCCTTCTATATCATTCCTCTTCGTTCTGCTAAACGAAGAGAAGCATTTGTGTTTGCTTCGGCAAACACAAAAGAAGGAAACAACAACAATATTTTCTTCTTTCTCGCGATAATGATAATCGAAAAGTTTTGTACAAAAAAACCTTCGCGAGAAAGAAAGAAAAAAGAAATTCATTTACCTACTCTGACTAATACTTTCTTGCCTCTACTGTTTCTGTTAAATTTTCCAAAGGGAAATTTTACTTTAGGTTACGGTCTAAAATCAACCCCCAACATTTGTAAAACGCTGCACTTTCGGAGAAAATATATGCAGCCAATACATATAAATTTTATGTGGCCAAAATTTTTTATAGATCTAAATATTCAAAGCTTAACAGAGTTCCTTTCTTGTATCAGAAGATAAGGTACCCCTCAGAATTATAAACGTCCTGGAATTTATATTAGCGAGAGCTCTTTAATAACCATGTAATTGCCGTGGATTTAATCGTAATGCCGGCCAAGAGATATTCTTAACATGTCGATATCTGTGTAAGTGCATGGAATAACATCTAAGTAAATGCCCCGCACGGATTTCACCTCAGCTGAAACGCTCAAGGAATATAAGAATAGCCTTTTACTTATTATTGTCTGAACAAACTATTGGCAGATTAAGATTAAGATTAATGGAATTTTTACTACTCTAGCCCCTGAAATTTTATATTTACTGAATCACAATTTGGTCTTGCAAGAATAGAAACCTTTAAAATTTAGGCTTTAATTCTTGCACCTGTCGAATCTTATAAGAATGTAGGCCAAGATATTTTCTCAAAACTTTCCAAGTAGTGGACCGGCAGAAACCCAGTTGCTGAGAACAGCGTGGGATCGACAAATCCGAGTTCTCTGTCACACTCACTCTACAGCGGCGATGGCTTCTCCTGTACATACTTAATTATTTTTTCACAAAATTTCACAAAAGTTTAATTGAAATCAATTTTGACTTTTTGCTGAGTATGCGCGGTAATGGTTTGATTTGGATAAATATTATTAGAAAGCAGGCGTTGCTTTAAAATATCTAGCTTAAAAACTTTCTTTTGAGTTCAAAAAATAAAAAATTTTTTATATTGACAAATTTCCTATTGGACTCAGTAAATGAAAATCTTATTTTATACAATCCTTTTAAAAATTCATAAAGAAAATAAAACTAAATTTGTGATAAGATCTTTTTCTTTTTTTGCAAACTTTTTAAGTACCAAGTAGTTGAATAAAACTAGGATTTATTTTTTGTCCATATTATTTTTTTTTTTTTTTTGCCATATTTACAACATTTTTGAACTAGAAATGGGAAAAAATCTCACATGCAAATGCTAAAAACCCAGGGGAATAAAAAAAAACAAAACTAAATTCAAATTGTAAGTAAGTAACTTCATAACATCGTAACATACTCAAAGTACAATCGAAGCAAACAAAACATTTACTACTCGTAGTTACTACCAGTCAGTTCATCCATCTAAACTTTTTTTTTTTTTGAAAAAGCATTACACAAGTTTGTGCTTGAGTATGGAAACTTCTTCTTCCTCAATCCATAATCTTTTTAATATTTTTATGTAGTTTTTTTTTATTAATATTTTTGCATAGAAGAAGCCAAATACTCATACACAAACTAGAGTCTGAAAGTATGTATGCAAGTTGAGTGTTTGTTGCATGAATATGCCATCTAACAACATGCAACATTACATGCCTATAATTTGTTTTTACACAGCAGGACGTTTTCACTCTATAAGCCATCAGAAAAGAGGTCTTAAATGGTCACATTACTGCCATTTCCAACAGTGTTCGAATGGCATTTTTTAAACCCAACATATATTTTTGTTTTTTGTCAGTTTTTTCTTCTTTCTTTCATTTGTAGTGGAAGAGAAAAAAGTGAATTTTGTTTAAATGTTTGTTGAATGTTGGGTTTGTTGGCAGTTCATTTTTATTGAATACTTTTTTTTGTTCAATATACAAAATGTTTGTCTATTTAGTAATATTCAAACAATTTGAATATTGTTAGTATTCAAACTCTCCTCTACACCTCACACACAATAAATTTAATGTGTATTACTTCTGTTAATCCATTTATTTATAGTGTCTAATGGTCCATACAGACAAGACAGCCAGTCCTTTTCTCATTTTAATGTGTTTTTTTTTTTTTTTTTTTTTTGCGATTTCATTTCTTTTGTAAATATTTAAATAAATAAAAATGCTCGTTAACAGCTTTTTCCATAAATAACACTCACACACTTTTTATATGTTTGTCAAAAAAAAAAATTTAATTTTTTTTCTTTTGCCTTCATTTAAGGAAATGGTGTATAATTTACATTGTTTACATGTCAATTATTGCGAAATTTTACGTTTTTATGTCCCACTGCGTGGTTTGGCTTATTTCGATTTAAATCAAAGGCAAAAAGAAATATTTTCAAAAATGTATTTAAAAATTTTCCTTAAAGCTACCGAGTAAGAAAAGTGTATTACATGAGACCCTTTATCACTTAGTATATAGATGAATATTTGTGTAAGAAACAGTGTTGCCACTTAAGAAATGAAGAAAAGCGTCAAGTATATTGTAAGGACGGGTTAAAAGGGTAAAAGCACCATAAGAAAAAATTAAAAGCTTAACAAAAACTTTTAAAATCTGTTGTTGTGTTTGCCAAAAAGGTTAAAATTGGCGCAAAACGATTTAAATATAACAAAAGGATATTAAAATTTAAAAACAAAAGATTTATTTTATTACCAATAAATTTAATTTAGCAGTAAACAAAAACAAAAAATTAATTACTAAATTATAATTCTATTTCTTCGACCTTTTTTATTAAATATTATTCTTAATAAATTATTCAAGCTTAAGGTCACTTTTTTAAAAAATTAATTAAAATATTTAAATTTTTATTTTCAATATTTCGATTTCCGTTGGAAATCTTCTTCAGGAAATTTTTATAATAAAATTAAATTTGACAATAAATGGAAAAATAAAACATGAAAAATAAATTTAAAAATTTCAATTAACAAAATTATCATAAGAAATTTAAAATTCCATTTTACAAACTTTGAACAAAAAGACAAACAAAGAATAATAGTTTTCCTAACAAATTGATTTGCAAATTGGTAAGACAATACAATATAAAGAGATCTCTATTGATGAGATTTCGGAACCACGTATTTATAAGTCATTAACTTATGTACCTAGGTTTTCGGAAAGATTAGAAAACTCGAATATATATGATAAAGGGAAATACAGAATGGCACATAAGGTGAATAATAATGTTGGGAGATTATTCACAAAAACTAAGGATAGATTAAAAAAGTCAGATATGTCTAATTTAGTTTATAAGATTCATTGTGGTGGCAATAATAATGAACAATGTAGAAAAATATATGTAGGAACAACTGGGACAAAACTTAAAATTAGATTAGCAGGACAAAAACATGACCAAAAATATAGGAATTATAATTCATCCCATGGAACGGCGTTATCAACCCATTGTAGGGATTTTAATCATTATCCTGATTTTGAAAACACATCAATTTTGAATACGAAAAGTTTGATGAAACGTAGATATATGTTAGAAATGTTGCAGATAAATAATGTTCCATTTGAGAAAAGAATTAATTTGAAAAAAGATACTGAGGGATTAGCTCAGATTTAGAGACATTTATTGAATAAAAATAAATAGGTTGATGGAAGGGATAATCTTTGATTGTTTGTTAAATAAATTTCAGATGGCATAGCTCAGTTGGTGAACTTTTATTAAAAGAAAATAACTTTTGACGGAAAGGGACATTAAAATAGGTTTTAGGCTTTGAATATATTTAAAATTTTGTTATTCCTTTTTGTTTGTTTGTTTGTCTTTTTGTTCAAAGTTTGTAAAATGGAATTTTAAATTTCTTATGATAATTTTGTTAATTGAAATTTTTAAATTTATTTTTCCATGTTTAATTTTTCCATTTATTGTCAAATTTAATTTTATTATAAAAATTTCCTGAAGAAGATTTCCAACGGAAATCGAAATATTGAAAATAAAAATTAAAATATTTTAATTAATTTTTTAAAAAAGTGACCTTAAGCTTGAATAATTTATTAAGAATAATAAAAATTAATTACCAAAAAAAAAAAAAACAAAATTAAGATAACTTTTTATAGAAAACCCACTTCATTTTCAAATATGTATATCTGTTTCATAATCGTCATCATAAGGCCACAACACTAATTAAGTGAAATACTCAGACCATTTATAAGTCTTTTTTGGCAAACTGTGTTTAGTTATATCGCCAGAGTAGCACACGATTTGTTTATTGCCTCTTCCACAAGTCCTCAGTCGATCTAGACCTTCGTATAGGATGGCGAGTACAAACATTCAGTCGAAAGTAATATCGATAGTATCGATAGTGAAATCTGAAATATCGATAAATATCGATAGTATCCCAGCAGTCATTGGTAAGGTCAATGCTGCTGCAGCAAGAACTGTAACTCGGTACAGATATACGCGCCACCCCACTAGCCAATGCGTGGTGGAACGTAGTCGCACGAAAAGCAAACAAAATTAAATTGTTGCCTCCATTGTGAACATGGCTTTAAAGTCAAGTATATATATTTTTTTTTTAGAAACAGAATATACCGTTAAGGTTACTATCAAATGAATTTAAGTTTTCAGCTCTTAGCAAGGCGAATTCAAATATTAGGTGCCTTCAATACTACAACAATTACAACAATAAAAAACAAAAGAAGCTCAGCTGTTCTTTCAACATCACCTATAGAGAGAGTCCGGCTTGGTTTTTAAGGGCTAAATAAACGACACAAATAGTTTGACATTAACATCAAGATGTTTGTGTGTATGTAGACAATTTTTAATATTAACACAAACTTGCTACATATTTTTTCATATGTTTGTGTAACCGTTTGTGTGGTTTATTTGGCAAAAAGTACGAAAAAACAGAAGTAAGGAAGAACATGTAAATCACTTAAAATAGATAATCATTCAAGAAGCAAATTTCGATCTACCAAAGGTAAAATACAATTTGGTTAAAAGATTTATGTTTGACTATTGACTACCAGCCGTTGTCAATGGCGGTGAGTGTTAAACGGCAAAGCCCTCTGAAGAGATTGAGTGGCTACAATCGAAACATGTAAGGGTAACCTGTCCGTGAAATCCTGGGTTCGGTTCCCAGCTTAGTTTAGAACGAAAAATTATCCATAAATTTTAATTAATTTCATGTTGTAAAATTTCTCTCCTCATAAAAAAAATCTAATAAAAATTTACGGCCTGTTCGTCGATTTCGAACGTTAACGTTCGCATAGAAAATTATATTACAAAAAAAAAACAAAATTCGAAATTGGTGGGCTGAAAATCTGTAGTTGGTTTTTCTCTATCACGTCAAGTTTTCGAGATACAAAAACATTTTTTATTCGTTTCTTCATAAAAAATCACTAGTTTATTTGTTTATTATTATTTGAACGTCATTTGTATTTTGCTGGTTCAGATTCACGTATTTGAGTCCAGCAATAGTCTCCCAGCATGCTTTTGTCTCAAAATCCTTGATAAATACTTTCAGTTATCATTCAATCTTGGTGAGCACGCACCCCTTGTTCTTCGCTCTAAATGCGAAGAAAGAAAATGAAAAACATTGTCGGTGTCCACAATAGCAGGGGTGTTCTGGAAATCGAAAACGCAATACGCAATTTTAAATGTCGTTTTTTAATAAGATATCTTTAATAAAAGAATTTTATGACAAATCTTCTTCTATATAATAAAAATTAAATGTTGTGTGTTGCTTATCGCATAACTTGAGAACGGCTTGACCGATTTGGACGATTTTTTTCTTTAGAATGATTGCCATGGTCCAACTTAGGTTTATACGGAAAGAAAATTTTGCCCCGCCCACTTTTACGCCTACTTTTTTCGATTTACCTAAAATCAGAAAACAGCTCCATCGATTTCACTAATTTTTCTTTCAAATGTTCGTATTAATCCATTTTAAGTTTTCATCGAAAGAAAACTTTACCACGCCTACTTTTACGCCCACTTTTTCTTTTTATTTTACCGATTTGGACGATTTTTTCTTTAAAGTAGTCTCCATGGTCAAACTTAGGTTTTTACGGAAAGAAAATGTTGCCCCGCCAACTTTTAGGCCCACTTTTTTCGATTTACCTAAAATCAGAAAACGGCTCCATCGATTTGACTAATTTTTTTTTTCAAATGTTCGTATTAATCCATTTTAAGTTTTCATCGAAAGAAAAATTTACCACGCCTACTTTTATGCCCACTTTTATATTTATTTGACCGATTTGGACGATTTTTTCTTTAAAATGATCGCAATGGTTTAACTTCGGTTTTTACGGAAAGAAAATATTGCCCCGCCCACTTTTTTCAATTTACCTAAAATCAGAAAACGGCTCCATCGATCATTAGTAATCAGCTACCGAGCAAAGCCGGAGTGGCCAGCTAGTACTACATAAATATTTCTCTATTAAACAGAATTTTATAACAAAAATTATAAAAATTAAATTAAAAGTGTATTTAAACAACTTCCAAATTCTTGCGTTTTGCGTTTTCGATTTCCAGAACACCCCTGTGTGTCCAAGTTTCTGACTGAAAGACCAAAATAATGTAAATATGGATATTTTAATGATTCTGATATTGCATGTCCTTTTTTCAACAAAATATTCAACACACACACAACAAAAATAGCTTGAATCAGTAACACACGATCACCCTGACATACTTAAACGCTACTATTATGAAGATTTAGAATATATTTAGATTTCCCGCTAATAGTTAAGTCAAAAAAAATCGATAGATTGGACCAAAAAAATAGCTAAATTGGCAACATTGATTATACTCATACAAAAGTATTGGTTCTAGATCAGAACCCAGCGGGAAAAAGAAGGAGTAGGAAGGACTTCTAGAAGACCTCTGTACCCCTTTTTTTGGATGTACAAGGCCTTCTTGCTCCATTCCATACTCATATCTTTTTTACACACGTTGTCATTGCGGAGAAGGCCTTCCGCTCTCGCTTCTTCAGCAGGTACATAAGAAGGATAACGGGACCAAAAAAAAATTGATTTTGCTTTTGTTTGTGCAAAAAAACAATACAAAAAATGTTACTCTTTTCTACTCCCTTCTCATAGAAGCGAGTGTGGAAGGTGTATCTTATCTTTTATACGAAAGAGCCGAGGCCTTCTATGAGGCCTTCTTTATTAGTTAGATAAGAATAGTAATTGAATCAAAAAATCTTATAAGCAGGCCTTTAAAAAGGCCTGAAGTAAGAAGGTCTTCTGAGTTTTCCCGCTGGGAAGTCGGCTAACACATACATTGAAATATTTTTTTAGTATAGGTAAGAATAGAGACCCAGCAAACCAAAACGATTAAGAAAGAACTTGTAAATTGGAAGAATATTCTGTTAGAAAAGAAATAAAATCTTCTAGATCAACAGTTCCCAAATGGGGGTCTGCTAACATTTTGGGGTCCACGGTAGATTTGGTTTTCTTTTTTTAAATAAAAAAAACATCATATTAACATGGATGAACGGGCTTCGTTAGATCGATTAAAAAGTGATTCTAAGTCGATCGGCAGCAACACCACTATGGTGCTGTAAGCCTAAATAGTAATTCAAAGAGAGTTAAGAGCTTTCATTAAACATTATAAGTTTGTTAAATATATTTGTTCATCCATTTTTAAAAAAAAAATAAACTCTTCCTAATGCCACATTTCAAACACGCTTGATTTAGTATATCACTAAAATCAATCTTAATTCGCCACAATTCCCATACATGATTTTTCTCCACCGCAACGAAAGAAAGAAAAATAGTAAATTTCTTAGAAAATCGTTACATTTCTTATTTTCTTTGCGGTCTTATCATCCTAATCTTCTAACTATTTAAACATAATATGACTTCAAAAGAAATGCAAATGTAATAAATTCTGAAAAACTACAAAACAAACTGCAGCAACAAAAAAAATCAAAATTTTATCTCAAGTGAGAAAAACGAAAAAATGTTGTTCTATTTAGATTATCTGGCAGAAGGCAGACGAAAAAAATGCAAAAAATAAAACGAATAAACATATTCTGCCGTTTAAATGAAAAATTGTTTTCAAATAAAAACGAACGATTTTCGTTTTAAGCCCAAAATCTCAATTGCATTTGAATAAAAGAGTCAGTCAGTCAGTCCGTCTGATGGTCGTTGTTAAATGTAAACGGTGGTTATTTATTTTCCAATCATTTTGGCCACATAATTTTCTAATCGTTTGTCACATTTCAACAACATTTATGTTGAAATAAATTTGCCATTTAAAATAAAATAACAGTCAAATGAACACATTCGTTTTAACCAAAAAAAATATATATAAATGGACAAACAATTTACAAATATTCACTTAAATACTTGAGGATAGAGTTAAGAATTTTAAGACGGGCAGAGGGATAACTTTGGGACTGGTGTGTAGACAGAAAGACCGCGCCATTTAAAAGAAGAAGTAAAAAGAAATCATTTAATGTCAATAATAAAGATAAAACTATAAAAATATTTATATTACGGCCATTAGAAAACTATTTTAAGCATAAAGTCACATTGCGATAATGACTTTATGCTGGCATTTGGCGGTTTTAATGAAAGGGGAATCGATTAGTTGGTACTTTTATTTTAATTAAGACAACAGCTTCATTTACAAACACACAAAAGAATCATAAAAATTTCATGCCATTCAATAGAAGCAACAAAAAAAAAACCAAAAATAAAATTTTAAAAATACATTTAAAAAAATCGGAAAATGCTCTAACTACAAAACTCGCAAAATTACCTGCCAGGCCCACAAAGTCGACAAAAACATTTCTTTCGCATATTTATATAGAAAACAATAATAAAAAACTAAAATTTGTTTTTGTTTTCAATATAAATATACGAAAGAAATGTTCGTGGGTAGGCAGTATAATTTAGAAATTAAAAAACAAGAGCCGAAAAACACAAGATTAAAAAAATTTCAAAAATAAAAAGTCTAAAAAACGGCAAAAGTAAAAAACTGAGGAAAATTGTTAAATTGCATTAATCTTTACAAACACAAAATCCAAGTTTAGAAAAAAGCAACAAAAGAAATAAATCGTCAATAGCAAAAAACTAAAAAACGAAGGACAAAATAGAAAACGGGAAGAAAACCCTAGAAACCAAGAAAACAACGAAATTCTTAAAAGAAAACAATTGCCGCCAAAACTTAATAACAATCTAAAAAACGCCAAAATTTGAAAATTTTTTAAGCATTAAGAAAAAAATCTAAGTCTAAATTTACACGTTTCATCTTTTGATGCTCAACTTCCTTTCAATTCCCTTTTGAAGATGCCAATATATTCACACGTAGCAATCGGTTTCAACTTTTTTCAGTTCAAAACAACAACAATTTTATTAACAGCGAATCAAAGAGAAAAAGAAAAGAAAAAAATTACATGCAGCCATCCTTGTGCATATGCCAACGAATAAAAATACAAAGCGTACTGACCGAGTACAGGCATCTCCGTACCAACCCCCTTTCTTCTTTCTTCCCTCACCTAAAAACATAAGAGTTGAGCATCAAAAGATGAAACGTGTGAAAGCAGACTAAGATCGCTTAAATCACAACAGAATACATAATTGTAAAAAAAAACAACAAAAACAAAAAAAACGCCTAAACTATAAACAAAACATCATAGTAAATATTAAAAAAAAATTGTAAAATATTAAAACTTAAAATTTAAAATAAGAAGCAAATTCAAAATAAAAAGCAAATTCAGAAGAAGAAAAAAACGCAAAAATTTACAAAAAAACGCCACAATAAAAATATGAAAAAAATAACTTTTCAAAAGAAGAAAAATAATTAAATCAGAAAAACTTGCAAAATTTTAAATATAAAAAAGCTTCAATATTATAATAAAGTAAAAAACGCTGAAATTGCTAAAATCACTTAAAACTCACTCCTAATTCAAAGTAAAAAAAACTGACAAAATAATAGACAAGTCACCAAAAGTGAAAAAATCACTACAACGGTAAAAATAGTCAACACTTAACCAAAATTTAATTGTCGAAACAAGAAAATTTAAGCTACCTGCCTGTTTTTAGAACACGAAGGCAAAATTCCATCGTTTAACTAACATTTAAAACAAAAACAAATTTTGCAATTTTGTTTTGGTTTTAAATGTTTAACGAATTAGTTTTGCGCTGCTGTTCTTAAAACAGGCTGTAAATAAAATAAAATCGTAAAAACAAAATTCGACAAAACGATCGAAACCCGACAAATTAAGATAAAAACTCGTAAATAAGAAAAAAATGAGTTAAAAACCAATGAAAGTATAAATTAAATTAAAAAAAAAATTTTACAATTTATATAAAATTATGAAAGGAAAAGGTGATTGAATAAGTTAAGACTACATATTTAACAAATTTCAAATGGCGAAATTTTAGACAAAAGTCGAAAAAATATATTTAAATAGAAATCCTCTTAATTTAATTTATAAAATATGTTTTAATAAACCTTTAAAATCGATAGAAATGTCAAACTAGAGAAAATCGCCAAAACAAATAATTACAAAAATCATAAGCTTCAGAACACATAACACAGTGCAACAAAATTCGGGTCATCGCCGCCGGGTTTTCGAAAAATTCAAAAATTTACAGTCCAGGAATTTCGAAAATCCATTTATTGCACGATTTTTTGGTCTTAGAAGACCCCTAGTGAAATTTAATGCAGAAAATTTTTGTCGAACATTTTAACCCTCTAAAGTGCCGTTTTAGTATAGTTTTGTGTGGAAGTTAAAAAATGACCCCTTAAAATGAGTGTTAGAGGGTTAATATATTCAAAGAAAAGAATCGCCATACAATTCTACTGAAGACATAGTCATTTAGCTCAGAAGTACATTTAGTATATTTTTTGACTTGTACCAAACGCCTTTTCAAGAAATTAAAAAATTTCAATGCCCGAAATTTCGAAAACCCGTTTTTAATACATTACACGAACTTTTGGTCTTAAAAGACCCCTAGTGAAGTTTGATGCAGAAAATATACGCAGAACATTGTAACCCTTAAGAGTGCCGTTTTAGAATAATTTTGTGTAAGAGTTGGGAAAAAGGACAAAAATTACCCATTGAAATGAGAGTTAGAGGGTTAATAAATTCTAAGAAGACATCTGAAATAATTTTTTGGCTCAGAAGTACATTTAGTATATTTTTGATATTTGGCCAATTTGTTGTTAAATTGATTTGTTTTTTATTTAAGCTAATAGGGCCTAAGGTTAATAAATGTAAATAAAAAGCAATTTTTTATTACAGTTTTCCCGACGTTTCGTCGATTTTTTGTCGACTTTTTCAAGGGAGCGTCTATTTAAAATTTTAAAAAATATATAAATTAACAAAAATACAAATAAATTACATTAAAAAGTTAAACTTACAATATGAGCTTTTCACATTAAGTTAAATTTCTTCTTTTACATGTAACATTAAACATAAAACATAAATTTAAAGTTAAACACATATTACAACCAAGTATCACTGTAACGATTTAGAAATTGCAACTTTATAATTTGCGCTAATATTGTTAGTGTCTTCTTTGATATTCATCGTTTTCTTTATGTTTTCTTGTATCCTTAGACTTTCAATTGTAAATCTCTTCTTGTCCCCCCTTACTTTATCTAGTATTCTCACCCCCTCAAAATCAATTTTATGTTGTGTATTAAAGATGTGTGTTGATAATGCTGTCGTTTCTTTTTTCCTTTGTATATCCATCATATGTTCTCCCATTCTAGTTTCAAGGGATCGTTTTGTTGTTCCAATGTATATGAGTTCGCAACTTTGTTCGTTATTCCCTTTACATTGTAATTCGTACACAATGTTGTTTTGTTGTTGTTTGTCTATTGGAGTTTTTATTGCAGAGAATATAGTGCTGAGTGTTTTATTGGGTTTATAAGCAAAGCTTATATTATTTGTTTCTATTGACGTTCGTATGTTTTTATTATCAGTGAGGCCAGGGATGTATTTTACACTGTAAAAATATTTTTGTTCTTTATCTATGTTAGTGGGGTTATTATCATTTTTGTTCTTTATTTGCGTAATTGTGTCTTCTATTAGTGTTGATATAAGTTTATTTGGGAAACTATTGCTTTTAAGGATATTGAAAATTATATTTTTGTTTTTAGTGTGAAAAAGTTCATCGCTTATGTGTAAAATCCTGGAGATGAAATTTTTAGCAGTGTTAATTATTTGATTTTTCGGTTGGGTTGCGTGGAAATTCATTATCCTTCCTGATGAGGTCTCCTTAGCGAACCAGTCAAAAATTATGGAATTTTTCTTTCGAATTAGTTTGGTGTCCAGGTACGCTATTTCCTGATTTTTCTCCCTTTCAATGGTAAATTGAATCTTAGGATGATACTTGTTAAATGTGGACAAAATTTCTTCTTGGTCGTCTGATTTGATGATCGCTAAGATATCATCTACATATTTAACTATGTATTTGATAAAAATGTTCTTATTTTTCAATTCTTCTATCGCACTGTCAAGAAGGTTGTCAAGTATTATGTCTGCGATTGTAGGGGATAGTGGGTTGCCCATGGGCATGCCAAAAATTTGGTTATATATTTTATCTTTGTATATAAAATAATTATTATCATTGAGACAAAATTGGAGAATTTTAAGAAATTGAGAGCTTGACATTTTTGTGTGATTTTTTATTACGTTCCATTTTCTCATTATTGTTCTTATTGCCGTTCTAACTGGAATGTTAGTAAATAATGAGATGACATCAAATGATATAATTGTTTCCGATCTATCAATTTTTATGTTGGTGAGTTGTTTTTTAACTTCTATTGAGTTTTTTATGTTATACGTTTCAGAGATTAAATGTTTTAAAATTGTTCCAATGTATTTAGACATGTGGTAGCACGGTACCTGGACTGATGACACAATAGGTCGAAGGGGGGTATCAGGTTTGTGAATTTTTGGCAGCCCGTAAATTCTGGGTGCCGTAGCGGCGGAACAAAAAAGTTGGCGTTTTTGCCAAGAGTCTATATGGTTGTTTTTAAATAAATCTGAAACAATGTGGTTGTTTTCTTTCTGTAGTTTCAATGTAGGGTCTACTCTTATGGTTTTATATGTGTTTTTGTCTTCTAGTAGTACTTCCATCTTCTTTTCGTATTCGTTTTTGTACATCAGCACGGTTTTGTTTCCCTTATCGGCTTGTACAACAATAACGTCGATGTGTTCGCGTAAAAATTTTTTCGTTTTTTCAAAAATTGTAAGAATGAATTTGTCCTTTTCTGTGTTTTTAATGTTTCTTTTAAAAGTTGTTACCTTGTTTGCTACTTTAGTTCTAGCGATGTCTTTCTCTTTATCTATGTTACTGTCCATTGCCTGGATACATTCCTCTATATCTGCAATGACATGTAATGGTGAAAAACTAAACTTGTCTACCGGAAGTGAGAATTTTTTCCCCAGTGACAAAATCCACTTGCACTCTATTGGAATATTATATTCAGTTTTATTTTCAAACCAGTTATCATTAAAAACAAGTCCATGTAACCTAAACTGATTTTCTTTCAGTGTATTTATTTTGTTGATTTGTTTCTCTTTAATATTTTTTGTAATTTGTTTTGTCCTGTCTTTTTGTTTGTTAAAAAAAGTTGTGTGGTCAGCTGTTGATATCATATTTTTAATACCAGCATTAAGATGAAAAAGTTTACGTTTGATTAAAGTGATATTTGTGTTGGTTTGTGAAATTTCTAGATTTAAAATTTTCTTATGGAAGTTATTTTCTATTTTTCTTAATTTATTTTTAATTGTGGTGCATTTAAAAAGATGTGTCACCTGTTTTGTAGAATTTCTTGTGTGTTTTGGTATTATGCCATAACTTCTACACGATAAAATAAATTTCAGCCGTTCTTGTTGTTGTGCTAGTTTTCTAACTTCGTTACAATACTCCTTTAACGTTCCGCATGTCTCACTGTTGTACTTCAATGCTATGTGTTTAAAATAACCCTTCATTTTTATGTTGTTGTTATTGTACCTGTTGTTTATAATTTGTTAATAATTTAAATAAAGTTGTTTCGGCAAGCTTTCCGACGTTGTTGTTATTTTAGTATATTTTTTTAACTTATACCAATCGCGTTTTCAAAAAATTGAAAAACGTTAGTGGCCCATATTTCGGGAACCCGAGCTAACTTTTCAAACCCCTTTGGCAGATTTGCTCTACTAGTAGTCTACTTTCATTTCGCGTTGCAAGTGTTGGTTTTTTTTTTTTTTTTTGTTGCACAGTGTAATTATAAAATCTAAACCAAATTAAATTGTTTACAAAAGATATTTCCAGATCAGTAAAAATCGGCAAAACACTAAACAAACTTCAAAATCACGACGTTGCAAATAATGATCAAATATTTTCAAATAAGAAAAAAAATAAATTAAATATAAAATTTATTTTAATGCTTTTAATCAGGCTAAAGTTCATCAAATTTAATTTTCATTAAATTATTTTTATGAAGAAAGGAATTTCACAACATAAAATTAATTAAAATTTATTGATAATTTTTCATTCTTGACTGAACTGGGAATCGAACCCAGATGTTCACGGACAGTAGCCCGTTTCTGTATATCACACATCGTAAAACTCTTCGCATGAAACGCGTGAATTGCAACAAAAATAGTGTGAAATGAAACAAAAAATGGTTTTTCTCACACAAGTGTTTCTGTATCTTTTTTTTGCGAGAATTATCTGTCATTTAAATAATTTTCCAGCAATTATTGGAAGGATGCGAGAAAAAGTGTTTCTATAACAATATTTTGCGAAAAGTTTCTTTCAAGAACTGTCAAAATAAGCCACATTTGAAATTGGTGGCGAGAAAAACAAAATGAAGATATTTTGAATTTAAAATATGTTTATATACTATTTTTTTAAATAAATAAAAAAATAGAAGGAATATAAATGAAAAATGCATAATTTATATGATGAAAATAAACAAAAAACAATTGTTATATTTTGATAGTTTAAATTTTTGTTAGTCTTTTCTTGTTTTGGTTTTATTCAGTGCTGCCAGATAAATTTGTATCAAAATCGTCAATTTCCTGAGAAAACAATAAAAAAGATCGTCTTTTTTGTTTTAAAAATCGTGCAATTTAAAATCAATTTTAAACAAATTTGTTTCGACTTTTATTAAAAAATAATCAAACAAAAACATAGTTAAAGTTCATGGGTATTTAATAATTATTATTTAATAATTGAGATATAAATCTTTAATTTACCTATTCCTATAATCTTTTTCTTTTTTACCTGAAATAGACTTAGTAGAATACCTTGTAGTTAAAATTAAAAAAATCGGTTCATAAATAAACGGGTTAAAGACCCAGTAAAATCGTCGCCTACAAAATAATATGTTAAGTAATCAGAAACACATAAAAGCACTACATACAATTCTACTAAAAAACTAATGAATTTTACAAGTGTTGTGCCAAAAAGAACAAATTCAAAAGTAAGTCATTTTTTTATCTTAATACATCCAGAAAAAAGTAGTTATCGAAGTTCTTATGGAAGAAAGCTACTTAATAACGAGTGAAAGAAGCTATCCATTTTCAAAAATTTCTTTCTTGCCGGAATAATGGTTTTGGCACAAAAGTGTACATATAAGATAAGAATATCAAATATCAATCATATTTTGTATATGTATATAAGAAGTATTAAATGTTCAAAATAAGCCAAATAAGTTTCGAGGGAAAGTAATGGACCACTTTTTCTCGAAATTTTGCTTTTGCCGATGCATTTTTTAGGGAAGAAACAAACAATTTCGAGGACAATTTTCACAATAGGGATAAATATAAAAATTTAAGCAGCCTTGTTTCTAAAGATATCTTTTTTTCTAATAAACAAACATATAAAAATATTTACAATTATCTTATTTCGAACACTAATGCCCGTGATTTTTACAAATAGATATCTAGTGGTGTTCATACCTAACAGTTATCTTTACCTATCCGGTATCACTATTGTGGTAGCTTCAACGTTAATTTTGCCTACGTGAATTAACTACCGAAAATCGATGGGGTAAAATACATTACACTTTAACCCGTAGGTTAGAAATACGTTTTAAAATTATGAAAACCATAGATACCTATACACAGCTAGATACATGTTTGTAGAAATTACGGCCATAAGGGGCTTATAGTGTAAAACGCAACACCAACAATTTCATTAAAAGCAAAAATAAAATCAAAAATATTATATAAATTTGTTGTTGCTTTCTACAGACATTCATATTATTTTTTTTTTTCAATTTTCAACGCCACAAAATAGAAGTGTTTGAAATTTAAAAATTCAAGTGAATTTCTATAGGAAGTAACAACAAAATTATAAAATATTTTTGATTTTGTTTTTGCTTTCGTCACTTTTTTAGAAAAAATCATCAAAACGTCACTTTGTTAATATCGGAACAAAAAATCGTCAAGATGACGATAACTCGTCAAATCTGGCAGCCCTGTTTTTAATATATTTATT
Source organism: Pollenia griseotomentosa (assembly GCA_963931875.1). Classification (NCBI taxonomy): domain Eukaryota; kingdom Metazoa; phylum Arthropoda; class Insecta; order Diptera; family Polleniidae; genus Pollenia; species Pollenia griseotomentosa. Next base: position 223,965,431 of record OZ007560.1, read on the forward strand.
TCTTTTGTTGACGTTTCGCTTTTATTTGACACTTAATTACTGGAAATATTCCAGTATAAACAGAATTTGTTGTGTCTGTTTTCGCATTCAAATACAGAAACACTTTTATCTCATAAATCGAGAAACGATGGAATTTTTTGTTTCACACTTCATGTAAGAAATTTTACGTTGCGAGAAATACAGAAACAAGCTACAGGTTGCCCTAAAGATTTCCCGTTCAGTCAAGAATGAAAACATCAAAATAGCACACAAAAAACTCTAAATTTTAATAAACTAGACAAAACTTAAGACAAAGAAAAAAATCGCGAAACTCTAGAAAAATATGACGAATTCCCTTTTTAATCTTCAAGAGACCTTCAAGGACTTTTTGTTTAGTCACCCAGATTCAAAGCCCCTGTTACAAATAACACCATCCTCAACTGAACCCAAAAAATCAGTACACAAACTGTTAAAAAAAAATGGGTTATAGTAAAATATTTCTAACTTAATTTTTTTTTCTTTTGAATTTTTATTATTATTATAGAATCTAATCGAAATATTTATCTTTATTGCAAGCATGTCATGTTTAATTGCCAACTTTTGCATTTCTGGCATCATACGGAAAGAAAATAAAATTTGTTCAAATAAAAACCAACAAAAAAACGAACAGTTAAAGATTTAAATCGAAATTGTGCTGTTATGTCTGTCCATGGAGTATGTAGTTTATTTATTTGTTTTCCCATTATGAGTCTTTTAAAGTTTCCACTAGAAACAACAAAAACAAAAAAAAAGCAAGGAAGCTTTGTATGATGATTTGAATTATGGTTAGATTTAAAAGCCAAGGCTGTCTGACAGCCAATGGACTAAACAACCAAACGACCATTCTGTAACTGTTGCCGAGATTGTTACCAATAGACAGAAGGACAGACAACAGTTTAACAGTTCACATTTTTAGTTGTTGTTACTGCTGCTGTCGTTGTTGTCATTTTTATTTTTTACTGCTGTTGCTGTTTTCCAAAGATGTCATATTAAACTTAAATGAAATTGTAGTTAAAGATACGTTTATTACGGGAAATATTTTGTTTTCGTAAATTTAACATGGGAGACAAGAATTTACTTTAGATTTCGGTTTAGAATCTTATAGAATTTGTAAAGTGGATAGTCTAGCGTTAAGACTACTCAAATGTTTAGTCCAGGCGATTGTCTTACCCCTTGCCCAATTCTTCTAAAGAATATTATACGGACATTGTTTCAGGAACATCGACACAACTTTTATTCGCAGCACAGAGCAAATTAGGATGAAAGCATAGCAATAAAATTTTGTGTTGATCAAATAAGCAGTTTAAGGACTAGCGTTGAGCAATCAGTGGATTGGAGTTCACCATTGTGCCTCATATTTTTAGACATTGAGAAGGCCTTTGACACACTCAACCATAATGCTTGATGGAGCTCGCTGATATGTAAGGCTGTCCCCGAAAAACTAACACAGCTTATGAAAGCCCTATACAAGGTTGCCACTTGCCGTGTGTTACATCAAAAACAGCTGAGCAACAGCAGTACGGTGAAAACCGGAGCTAGGCAAGGCTGCGTCTTATCATCTCTACTGCTTAACTGCGTCCTCGATGCTGTGATCCACAATGAAACGAGACATCATAAGATAGGTAGTAAGTAAGGCTTTCAAGGACGGTTGGAGGACATAGGCTATGCCAATGACATATGTCCACTTACCACTCATTTTCAGAGCTGCTGTCGAAAATTTCCAACATCAGTGAGATCATAAAGTTGGTTGGTTTAAAAATAAATAAAGCCAAAACAAAATCGTATGAATAGTACACTAATACAGATCGCCGTTTCTCCTTATGCGATCAAGATATTGAGGATGTGAAGTCCTTCTGCTTCCTAAGTAGCACAATTGATACAACTGGTGGCGCAGCAGCAGATTTATCCAGTCGCATAAATAAGTCATGAGTGCATTTGCCAAATTAAATTCTGTTTGGAAATCGTCTTATATTTCGAAACAATCCAAAATCGAACTAATTAATTCTAACATAAAATCCATTCGGTTGTCGCATGTAAGACCTGGAATATGGCACCACGTGATATTCAATGTCTTTAAGTGTTTTTCATCAAATGCCTCCGTAAGATCTTAAAATATCCAACAACCAGATTTGGATAGGAGCAAACCAGTAGCCTATTAAGACAGAAATAAGTAAGCGGAAATGGAACTGGATAGGTCATACCATTCGTAAGCCTGACAATGACATAGCTAATAAATGCCTAGATTAGAGCCCACAGGAAAGCAGACAAATGGGGAGACCAGCTCGTACCTAGGCGCGGTAATTAACAACAGAACTTTAGAGATTGCAGATGAAGTAGATCGAAGTCAAGCCGACGATTAAGATTATACGATACACCTTGTAATGGCCCTATGCGCCCCCGATATATATTCCATCTATATGTCATAGATGGAATCAAAGCTATAGCCATCCTGGCTGGCGTAGCAAAACATGTGTATAAACACAACGTGGGAAGAAAGGTTTCAGAATCAGTGGGAAGAAGGCCTGAAAGCAAGATGTATCTTTAGACTAAAAAAGCGTGGCCAAATAGAAAACACGGAAATGTAAATTACTACCTCTTGCCGTTTTTATCTGAACACTGTGGCTAAAAATGCTATCTGCACATGCACCGGCTAAATGATTCTGTTATATGCCCAAACTTTCAAAAGTATTATGGAAAAGCCGGTTTTAACGACGTTTGAGGAAGAACAAAACAAAAAGTAGCACAACATCTGTCCACTCAAAATATTATTACTACATATTTTATTAACTAGTACATACCCATGTTTTGTAACTTTAATGAGAACTTCTCGGATCGAAAAAAAGTGAAACAAAATATTCCATCGTTTTTCGAAAAGTGAGACAAAATTGTGTCTGTAACTCATATCGAAAACTATCAAAAGAGTTTACGTCGTTACGTTATTAATGTCAAAGCTAGGGATGCGATTTCCATGCAAATGCATGTTATTTGTCGACAGTCTAAGAACGATGTCGACCAATTATCTTTCCGAATCATTAAACTTGCGCTAAAATGGCATCGATTTGTTTTTGCATATTGTTGCATATTTTGGTGAAAATGCATATTTAGGTTTTAAATGCATATATTTGCATATTTTTGCATATTTTTGCATATTTTGACATTTTTGAGTATTTTTTTATTTCCATATTATAAAAAAAGTGCTTAAAAAATTTGTATATATAAAAAAAATTTTAATATCAATAAATAAATTCTTTTGGAGCTTTGCTTAAAATACAAGCTTTAAAAGATTTTGACAAAAGATTCTTCTCCGAATGGGCTTAAGATATTTTATCCAAAACTTTTATAAATTACTTGCTTGGCACATGGGTTATACCGCGTTGCTGAGGAAATTAGAAGTCAATTCGATAATATTGTAATTTTTAATGAAACGTACTCCTTGATTGCCCTTCCGCCGCAGGAAGTTGTAACAAGATGGTGGCCTGGATAGGTGCTTCAGAATTCTATTCAAAAACTTTAAGTAATTTAAGAATGTTGGAAGAGCTTTTTGGTACCGTTGATTATGTAATTAAAAAAGTAAAAGAAATATTAAATTTAAATACAGACACAGTTTAGTGAGAAAAACAGTTGTTTGTTTCAACCCTAAAGGAAACCTGGGGGCAAGTGTCCCCAAGTCACCAGTTTTGTCGACTATTTTGGTGACATTGTCAATGAAGTGTCTACACTACACTACATTGGCAGCTATATTTGGCTTTAATACGAAAAAGATTTTATAAATAGCATCCTAGCAGTACAATAAAAGATGAAGAAATAATAAAAAAAAGATTGTTATAATTTCGTATTCGTTCAAAAAGTGTAGACAACCTTTACTAAAATATACTACTGATTCTCTGGTTCCAATGTCTACATATGTTCCCAATGGAACTTCCTAGTCAGTAGTACCAACGTCAGTAGTAGATTTCCAATGACACGCACATGTTAAATGTCAATAGTAAATAACATTGTCTGGGGTATAAAAAGTCACTAGTACTGGTGACTGTGTCAATAGTGAATAATTACAGATTCACTAGTGACAATTCCTGCAGGGAATATATGACATTTTTGTTTCATTGCACACATATCAATCGAAAAGTTTCTCGACGCGAGAGTTACAGAACATAGGCATAGTAATTAGTATTGGTAAGCAATGAGTAACACGATAAAAACTATTCATACGAAACCGCAGCGAATTAATTTTTCAGGTGGCGTATGTCAAAAGTTGCTTGTGTTTTTGACATATCGAACGAAAGCAACAAAAAACCCAATAAAAAAATTCTTGTTTTGCGAAGTACTAATAGTAAATTTAAAAAAGTAATATAACATTTAAGCGCTTTCTCTGTCAAAAATGTATTGTCTTCATGTCTTCGGTTATCGATATGGTAGGCGAAACTTTTACGTTTCTCCCTTACAAACCTGCTGCGATGGAAGCTCCATTTTTAATTGGGAAAATACAATGTTGTGTTTTTGGTGTTGTCCTTATTGTAGTATCGCCAACACCGTTTACATGAATTCGCCTTGAACGAAACATAAAAGGAAAGAGGCAAAAGCAAAAAATCAGCTGATAAATTATGACAGAGGCTGATTAGGACTATTTACAAAGAAAGTGTTTCAGTCAGTAAGAATTCGACATATCCCGAATGGCACATGTTTCGAGAGTGTTAAATATTTGGGATCCATGGCCAATCATGAACCCTGCAAAAAAAAATTATGTTATAAGGCTAAAATTCATATAAGAGTTTTTTGTGCCGAATCTAATCTATATATCAACATTAATATCAAATTTGTTCGCCTTTAAGAGATTTTAGAGAAGGGGTTTTTATGGTAAATTTTGGATCTACCAATACAAAATTGTGCCATGACATTGTAGCTATTATGAAAGTCATCGTCGCTAAATTTTGTATCAATACCAACATTTTTAAAGAATAGTCTCTATGACAATTGAAACCTATGTTCAAATTTCGTCAAACTATCTTTAAAATTGCGAGCTGTAATTTACGCAAAAGGTTACATGGGCGGGCAACCAGCCGGACGGATAGACACGTGACGCACATTAGCATACACGCTTAATACCCTCTCCACTATTCTGCCCTCCTAAGAAAGAAATTCAAAACTTAATTTTAGTAGTTTTGAGCTGGGTGGGAAAAAATTCTACTCGCGAGCACAATTCGAGTCATTTGCCTGTTTTAAAATTTGTGCTCGCAAGTTTTATTGTTGAACTCGCCAGCTCCCAAGTTTTTTTTTCAGCTCGCCAGCAAAAATTTTAAAACGAGAAAATTTAAAATGAGGGTGTGACTTTCTTTCTTACGAGGGCAGTATTGTGGGTATAAAAAAAAGACTAGGCGATTGTCTCGTCTAAATAGACTAGTCCCTGGACTATAGACAAGTCCATAGTCCAGTCTCTAGTCTACAGCAAAGTCCATAGTCTAGCTTCTAGTCTACTGTCTAGTTCATAGCACAAAAATTCACATACAATTAAAATTTCTATTTTGTTTTTCAAAGCTCTTTTCGGTAGTAAAAATCCAATAAATAACCACAATTTTTCACATTTCAAAGAAATTTTCCATATCATTTTGACTAATGATGTCAATTAATATTTTCCATAAATATATGTACAATCGGAAAAAAGACTAACATAAAAGCAACATCATGAACATAAAAAAGAAATTTTTTTGTTTTTATAATTATGACCAAAAAAAAAACTCAGGGAAAAATGATAAAAAGTAATAAAAATTGAACATTGACCAACTTACCTTTTTACAGCAACAACTGCAGCAGCATCATCGTTCGACTTAAAGAAGCTGAAGTAAAATTATACGAAAACCAAATTCAACAACTGCTAAACAGCGCAAAAACAACACATTTGCTTATTTTCACAAACTAAAAGAAAAAAAAACACAATAAAACATTAAAATTTCAATAATTGCCAATACACTTGAAAAATGATTTTAAAAAAAATAAAATATTGAAAAAAGTATGTACAACAAAATATAAATGGGTGGTAGGTTATGGTTAAGATAACAAACACTTACACATACAAACATACATAATTTCATAATACATATTAAAACTTTTTGCTAAAAAATATTATTTATATGAAAAAATTAAACAAAAAAAAATAACAAAAAACTCTGTTTACAAAAGAAAACTATTTTTTCGATTTGTTTGAAAATTGTGAAAATTTCCTTTTAAATGAACAAAATGCGAAACATGAAAGTTTTCAAATCAAAGAAATAAGAAAAAAAAATATGAAAAATGTTTTTCATTAAAATAGATTTTCACACACAGTTTAGCATAAAGTGAATAAATAGACCCACAACAGCAGCAGCCGCCACCAAAACTACTAACAAGCATGTCAGCATACGAGGATGGTGTGAGAAGCTTAAGACATAAATATTAATTTATTTCTAGCCAAACCAGTAGTTGACTCTTTAATAGCCGTTTTCTCAATGTATCGACAAACTGCCTGTTACCAAGTCTCGACAAAAAATTTGAAAAACTGATAAACTGTTCGTTAAAAATTTTGGTTTTCTCAATATACAAACAAAAATATTATTTTAAGTTGGCAGTACCTCTCAAAATAGATGTAATATTTGGGATAAAGGCACAGCTAAGCTACTTTTGTTTCTTAGTGCCAGTTCACACACTTCAAGTTTGACTCGTCAAGTCTTTAGTTTTTAGGAGAGAGGGGAAAAGAAATGGCATTTAGAAGAATCAAATTTGTGGTGGTAGTAGAAATAGCATTTTCTTTTCCCTTCTCTCCTAAAAGTTCAAGACTTGACGAGTCAAACTTGACGTGTGTGAACTTACTTAGAGAGAGGAATGTCAAAAGTTGTTTGTGTTCTTGACACATCGACCAGCGAAAGCAATAAATAAAAAACAATGTTTTTTAGTCGCAAAATATTTCATAGTGGCGTGCAAATTTGTATGAAGACTTTTACGTTATCGATAGTAGTCAAACTCTGCTAAATAACTTGTAAGCAATTGCATAAGTCATTTTTCTTTCAAAATTATCGTAAAAATTAATTACTAATAACTTTTATAGGTTTTTTACACTTGCTCACATCTTACATCTTTCAGCTTATCGCAAAGATGGTAACATCTTCCCATAAGAATTGTACAGGGCTAAAAATCAACATATTTCATCATCTTTAAAAGATGTTCCTATCTAATGTTGTTTCATTCAATATCTTTCGATTATTTTAGTGTCATCACTAGAAAAAACAATATCATTTATTTAGTTTTTATTCGCTCTTACACGTGAAAAGAAAATTTTTTTATGATGAAAGATGTTACAAATATAAACATGTTTTTTCCATTTTCAACCTCTTCCACGCATTCCTCTAAGATGTGCACAAGTGTAAATAGGCAATTATGCAAGGCAATACTTTATATGGCAGCAAGGTAAAATATAATAGATTTTCAACACGACTTTGCATCTTTAGCCGAAGTTTTTCTGTTTAGCCTGTCTCAAAAAAATTGCTTCTAGTTCTCCTAAATCTAATTTCAAATTGAAATTAAGCACAATCGGTTCAGTAAGAGTTATGGACAATCCTTAAAGATTGATATACCTATTCTGTTTACACAATTTGTTTAATATATCCTAACGATGTATTATTTACCCAGAAAGAAAATTCGGTTCCGCCCTCTTATTTTGATGCTACATAACAAAAACCTTGATTTCATGCTCAAATTAATAGAGTTGTGCCTTTCCGGAACGAACTGGTTCCAATGAACGATTCCCTACAAGGTTGTTTACATTAAGAATGTTGTCGCTGCGCTATGTCCCCTGGGACTACGTGAGTTGACGGCAAGTGTAGCGAAGCTTGCGGGATAGTAAAAGTCGAATAAAATGAGAATTGAAGCGATAATTTTGACACTTCTCTTTTGCATATTTCTTTCTCTCGTATTTTTGTTTTGGCTATGTATGAGCAGTGTTGACAGAAAGTTTAGTTAGGTCTGCAATTTCTTTAATAATTTCTTTCTAGGTAAAATCGGACATTTTGTTTTTAAAAAATTATAACTATTGCTTTATTAATTGTTGTTACTACCCTGCGGGAAATTGGTGTCAATTGGTCCAACGGACTGGTCCTGCACTAACAATATTCTGTACGTAAAATTAACTGAAATTGTAATATAAAATAAATGAAAGTTCAATTAAAAACCGGACTACCTATTTTTCATTTATTTTTAACAAAAAGTTCATTTAATTTTTACTGTCAAAAATTCAACACCATGTTCCGTAAAATCAAATAAATATTCAGTTATTTTGTAAAATTTTACTGTCAAAAACTCAACACCATATTCAGTAAAAACGATTAAATATTCAGTTATTTATTAAAATTTTACTGTCAAAAAATTGACCCCATATTCAGTAAAAACAATTAAATATTCAGTTATTTTATTAAATTTTCGTTTACTCCACAAAAGAGCCGAATTTCTAAAAAAATGCCAGACAGACACCTGTCCGCTTGTTTTTCTTATAAGCGAGAGAGGGAGAATATTTTTATTTACTTACCCAGTTACACACGCAGCGTTACCGTTGGTGCCACTAAAGTGGCAATTTGCCACTTTTTCGACTGCTTGGATACTATTTGGCCACTTTTACAAAATGCACCCAAATGTGGTACTTTTTGCGATTCTTGCCACTTTTTTGATACTTTTTACGCTAGGAAAATATACTTTTTTTCTTTCTGTTTTATTATAACCCCCAGCTTTAATATATGTATATGTAAGCAAGTTTATATGAATTTTTTTCTTGTCATGCGTGGTTAGCTGAAAATTGGTTTAATAAACTTTCTATTAACCTATTTTATTTATATGAATAAGGGCATAAAGATATCTCACATATCGATGGGTTTCTTCCGCAACCTCGTAACTCAAAAATTACTTTTTTTTTACCAAATATTTGAAACTTTTAGGAAAAATTCCTATAAATATTTAAAAGAATATATAGCAAAAAGTTTTAAATAGTTGGTAAAAAAAGTATTTGGTCTCTCCTCAGAAGCCATGAAGCAGAAACCGAACTGTTGTGTACTGAAAACTTGTCTAAAATTTGTGTAATTGACATTAAAAGTAAAATCTAAGTTTTTACCAAAAATTGTGCAATGAATTGATAATAAGAATTGGTATAAAAAACAAATAGCTCAATATATTGAAGTATTTAGACCCAATATTTATAATGTCTAATAAAGATTTAAACTATTTCGAATTAATTTCAGAGCTTAAAGATATTATAACTGATCCAGATGCATTTATACATCAATTTAAATTTCTAGAGAGTTAAGTAAATGACACGAATTATGAACACATATTTAAAATTTCGAATGCTGAAGATTTTTGGCGTGAAATAGGAACATTGAAAAATAAATTTGATGAATATACCTATATATATACATTGTCACATAGTAGTGCTTCTGCTTGGCGTGTTTTTACTAAGTTAGCTTTAATAAAATAAAGTTACAAATAGGCTAAAGACATTTTAGGAAAGTATGAAAGTCGTTTTAAGAACAATCAATTGTAAAATTTGTATGAAACTGGCCATTAATAAATATGTAGCACAGGACGACATTGAAAAGTTTGTTTAGCCATTCCAACTGATTCTTATGTTTTTGGAATGTTTAAGACGAATATGAACACAGTTTTCTCCCATCACGTCACATTTATCAGATACACCAATTATTGTAATTTCGGAAGATGTTTTGTACCACAATTAATAAAAAAATCCAGTTTTATAGTTTTGTTCTATAAACCTGATTACAAAAATTTGAAGCAAAAATAGACGAAATTGGATAAAAACTAATTATGCTATGGCAAAGAAATTACAACACTTGCACTTAAATTTAGTAGCATGTACGCATGCCGTGCATTTATTTGTATTAAAGTGAGGAACTGATTATATATAAAGTATTTATGTGATATTTTCGTTTTTTTGTTATAGGATTTCTTGTTTTCATCCGATTATAGCTTAGCTGCCAAGCCCACGGAATCGACAAGAACATATCTTTCGCATATTTACATATATTGAAAACAATAATAAAAACGAAAATTTGTTTTTGTTTTCAAAACATCGTGGGCTTGGGCAAACAACTTTTGTAATTAGGTTGACTGTAGAATAAAATTATAAAACTATGGATTTTGTTATTAATTGTGGTACAAAACATCATCCGAAATTACAACAATTGGTGTATCTGATAAATGTGACGTGAAGGGAGAAAACTGTGCTCATATTCGGCCATAGCATTCCAAAAAACATAAGAGTCTGGTGGAATGGGCAAATAAATGTCTAAAAAGTTTTAAAATGTCTACCTGTGCAATATAGAGTCTTAAATAAATCAAAGAAAATGTATTCAGAAGGAATATTACAAGAAATATATTACTAAATGTATATATAAAACACATTTCATAAACATCTTCTATTTGCTGCAACAGTGTCATAATCCAAAAAACATGTTTGGCAGAAAACAAGTTTAACGTTTTTGAATTACCAAAACATTAAAGTAAATATTTTATAAAAATAACTTCTCGAGAGAAATATTTACAAAATATTTATTTAAGTTTTTATGCCATTTAAAACTATAATAAATAGAAAAAAAACGTAAAAAATACATAATGTGGGTACTTATTTTAATTTTAAAAGATGTGCCCCTTTTTTTTAAAAAAATCCACTTTTTGGTGCCACTTTTTTTGTAGATATCCCCTTTTTTTGGTACTTTTTGAAAATATCCGACGGTAACACTGTACACACGTTTGTTTTATTTTTGTTGTACTGACCACGTTGTTTACAAGACACCAGCAGCATGACCGATATGGCTTCGCAATTATTTTACTTTTAAAATTTGGTGTATTTAACTAAATTATTTTAACAAATAGAAAATGGGAATTGCTTACACAAAACAAGCAATTCATTTTTTATAGATACATAATTAAAAATTAATTTTTGGTAGTAAAATTATATAAAATAACTGAATATTTAATTGTTTTAACTGAATATGGTGTTGAATTTTTGACAGTAAAATTTTATAAAATAACTGCATATTTATTTGTTTTTACGGAATATGTAGTTAATTTTTTGACAATTAATTTATATAAGATAACTGAATATTGATTTGTTTTTACGGAATTCGCGGTTGAATTTTTGACCGTAAAAATTAAATGAACTTTTCGTTGCTTTAAATTACATTTTTATTTACTTTAACATAAAGAAGAATTTAACTTAATCAACGGACAATATTAACTGCAACTGAAAATCCGTATTAATATGCACTTAGTTTTTTGAATAACTGTTAGAATCAGTTAAAAATAAATTTGCTTGGAATTTTAAATGTTTATTTATTTAAAAATGACTGAACGGAATATTTCTTAAATAAACTACAGTCCGTTACTGTAATAATATTGTGAGTGTGGGATTTGTGAAAATAGAACAAGTACAAAAAGAAAGGACTCATGACCAGTGAAAGAAGAACCAATCCCTTAACTGGTTTATGAAGAACAAAAAGGTAGAAAAAGTAATGAACATGTTTGCAACATGTTGCTCAACACAAATTTGCGATAAAAAAATGTCAAAACTAGGTACCTTCACTTTATCGGGAATAAAACACGAATTTATCCATGGATTTTAATGAAATAAAATGTATTTTACTTCTAATGCATGCATCTTTAAGCTTAAGTACTAAAACTGGTAAGTATTTGTTGATTTCAATTTTTTATGAATTTTTTTAAATTAAAAATTTTATAAAAAAAACAAAAAAAGAATTTTTTTTGCCACTTCGGCCTTAAAAACTCCAAAAGTAATGGCTAAATTAAATTATAATATTAGAAAAACTTAAATCAGGCGTAATTTAAAATGTTTTGAGGAATTGGATAACAAAATCGGGTACGTCGTTCCAAAGTAACGATAAGATGTATAGAGCAGCCTCTTCAAAAATCTCAAATTTCAGAAAAAAAATTTTTTAAAAAAAACCTTACCATAGAATTTTAAAAAATTGTGTTTTTTGCAGTTAGGTGACTATAGCTGTTATTCAAGCCCTTTTTTGCTGTTGACCTGTGTAATAGACCGATTCTCACCATTATCTCACAATAGGACTGGTCCTTAGAAGCTATGTTCCAAATTTCATCAAATTATCTCAAAAATTGCGACCTGTGTTTTGCGCACAAGGTTTACATGGACAGCCAGCCGGACAAAGATCGTTAGATCGATTCAAAAAGTGATTTCAAGTCGATCTGAGATTGCTCTAGCACCAATATTACTCTCCCCACTATTGTGGTATGGGTATACAAATCAAAAATAACTATTAAATTGATCTAATGATCCACTCTCTACTATAACCCACTCTCGGAAAACACTTTAATAGGCCTAATACCTAAACAAATAATAATAATATTGTTATGAAATTTGTTTTATAAGACTAGAAATCACATCAACAAATTTTGTGGTACTAGGCCCATGTAAAGCCCATTGATCAAATACACTCTCGAGCAGTGTTCGAAAATAAACACTAAATAACGCTCCTTATTGTTAATTTCGAAAGAATTGTGAAAAACACAAACGCTAATAGTTTTTGAGTAAAAGATCACTAAAAAAATAACGTTTCCCTGTTGTCATCTTTCGAACAATTGCAATCATTTTCGAACAAAAGCTGAGAACATTAAATTCCGTTCGGTTTTTTTTTTTGTAACCACAAACTTAATTCAGTTCAGTTCAGCTCATTAATGTTCGTCTTTTTTGGCTGGTAAAAATAACCAAACAATTTTTACAAAAACAAAATACGCATACAAAAAAAACAAAAAGCCAGCAAAATAATTTTACACAAACAAAACATATACACACACAAGCTGTCCGTGCTGCAGTCGTTGCTAAAATTTTTTGTTTTTTCACTTCATTTTCATTGTAAAAAAAGAAACATTATAGAACATCAAAATATAATTCTGTTTTTTAACGAAGAACAGAACACTATATAATGTTCGGTTCTTTCTTGAAAATAGTTACGAACGGTATTAAGGGTTGTGTTCGTCTATACAAACACTAAAAAAATAGATATCGTTCCTTGGTGTGTGAGCCGAACGCTAAATAAAGTTCTGTTTATTTTCGAACTCTGCTCTCGAAATACACTTTAATACGTCTTAAACAGTTACAAATAATAAACTGCCGTGAAATTTTGTTTTATATGACGAAAAAATGGAGGTATCAAATTTCATAAAAATTGGTTTAAACTTTATCAAATATCTCCGAAAAATTCTAACTGTGGGCAGAGGCCATCTTAGATTCGGCAAAGCCGAATATAGATTTCTTACCTATTTTTTTTATTTTTCTATTAATAAACTAACACCACTGTTGCCCTAAATATTAATTTTTTTAAGACTTCTTATCAACCAACAAACTCCGCTATTATCATGTTAAAAACCAACTTTCTTCAAGCATTTAAATAAAATTATATGAATGATGAGATAATTATAATATGCTCCTAACAAAATTGATTAATTGAAATGAAACACAAATCAGAAACAAAACTATTTAGAAAAAATGTTAAAAATTAAAAAAAAAACAATCTTCTTGTTAAAAAAAAAAAAAATAAATAAAATGCCTTTGGCCCGCCCCTTCAACACAGTTTTGTGCACTCTGGCCGGCAGCAAAATCTCACACACACGCCAAAACTCAATTTTTATTTCCGAAATTATTTATAAGTAGTTTTCATTCAAATCCATACATAAAATCAAAACAAATGCCAATTAATCATTATGCCACACTCTTTTTCTTTAGTAAATGAATATTAAAAAAAAAAACACGAAAAAACTTGTTGGTGTTGTTGTTTTAGTTGCATGTAGTGTGGCATTGTTTGTTGTTTCCCAGACATTGAAGGCACAAGTTCCATGTGTTGCATGAAAAGACACTTGGAACACATACACCGACTGGCTGACTGACATTTGTGGGTTTTTAGTTGTTTGTGGCTGCTCCATCTACTTGATGACTTTGAAGTGGACGGGTAGTGCCTGCCTGCCAGATTGTTGGTTGGTTGTTATTTTAAAATGTTGTTTCTTTTTCATTTTTCAATATTTTTTTGTTGTTGTTTTTGTCTCATTTATTTTAATTTTTAAAACTATTTTTTTTTTTTTTTGTTTCGTTTTTAAATTAATTTATTTGTTTATATCTTGTTTTTGGTAAGTTAAGTAGCAAAACGCATTTTAAGCTCAATAAATTGACTCTTCATTTTGTTTTTTTTTTTTTTATTTGTTAAACAAAACCGTTTCCAGGGCTTGCAAAACCTTTTAAATTTTATCGGGTGAAATTTAAAATAACAAATAATAACGTGTGATTGAATAAAAACAACCCTTCCCCTTTAACAACTTAAAAAAAAATTTATGTATGTCTGGAAATTTATTAAAATATCAATGTCATAAAATTATGTTAATAATATGTAGATTAATAACACTAGTCGGCATTAAAATCGGCCCTGAGAGCGAATATGAACGTCCTTCGTTTTTCCTAATTACCCACTATTATCGGGGGAGCCTCCAGAGACCTGCGCCGATCGGCTGAAAGCCGGCTGAGCCGAGCCGCCGAAAATTTTGAATAGCCGCCGCCGCCGAAAAATTTTCGGCTTATGTCGGCTTAAAATCAGCCGCCGTTTTGATTTTTTTTTAATTTAATTTTATATATATATTTAAATTATCAATGTAATTTTTTTTAATTTTTAACTCTTGAATTCATAATGCCCACACACAGAACTAAATAATGGTATACACATAGTAGATTCGATAATGCTTTTTTAGTATTGTGTGTATATTACACATTTTTTTTAAACAAATTTAGTGTGGAAGGCTTTATTAATGTTTATACATACATATACATATAAAAAATAAACTCTGAATTCAAGTAAAAAATGTATTTTTGTTTTTTTTTTTAAATTAAAATACCCTTAAAGTGTAATTTTTTTATTTAAGGTTTTAAGTTATTTAAACATACATATCGTACTTGTTGAACAATGGTGTATTAACTTAAACTTTTAATTTTTTCACTTTTTGGAAAAAATTGATATCTACCCGCTGAAAAAATATTGTGCCATTTTTCTACTTTTTGGCAATGAAACGGTTGATTTAAAAATTCTTTTTCATATGCCTTTAATATTAAATTAAAAAGTGTTTTGGTTCTACAGAAAAATTTGAGTCAGTACAAGTATTGTTAAACAAGTATGATATGTACATATTTGTATACATATGTATATAAATATGAAAAAAATCTTTGATATTGTTTTGAATACAACAAAGTGTAAGCCGGCTGACAGCCGATTTTGAGCCGCCGCCGATAATTTTCATACGAGCCGCCGCCGCCGATAAAATCTGTCGGCGCAGGTCTCTGGGAGCCTCCCATTAGTTTTATACATATTTGATGATTTATTGCCGTACGTTTAATTTATAGGAGTAAAAATAATAACTTTAGGCGTTTAATTTGTCCAAAACTTATTGTCTTTCTTCAACGAATATCTTGTTATCGTAAAGTAAACATCTCGGTGTTTTGGGAGAGGATTGTTGGAGTTTTTACCCGGTTTTTTCAAAGCGAATTGCTGTACAGGCTGTAAATTTTAATTAAGTCCGAGGCATTGTTTTTGAAGATTAAAATTACCATGGACTTAATCGATATCATCATTATTGTAGTAGCTCAGACATTTCAAGAGATTTATGGCACTTGTATTAAATTTAGGTAGTACGGATTATTTGGCAGCAATGGTTTTCTATGTACCTTCCAACTCGTGCCGTTACAATAATGGAACCAAAAGTAATTTTTGGTAGATCTATTGTACTTGACTAAACTATAATTCCGTTTTGTCCAATTTTATTTAGAAAATAAAATTTTTATGAGATTTTATGACACTTAGGTCGAATTTTAGGTTTCAGTTTTTTTAGCATAATTTTATTCCATATTATGAGTTGCAGTCTACAAGAAATTTTTGCTGGCTATCGAACATCGACAACCGAATGTAAAATTTGTACTATGAATTGAAAGAAACATAATGAAATAAACAGGTGACATTGCTTCACCAGATTACGATTTTTTTTCTCTGACCCCTTTCAGACTCGGCAAGTTACTTGCCGACAACAGCAAAGTCTGTACAAATTTTTTTTCTTAACCCCGACCTTAGCGCTAACGACTAAAAACCAAGAGTTGCGCAAGAGACTTGCCGTGTGTGAAAGGGGTATCTTGCTTTGTTTGTACAATCTTATGTCAAAGTAAGGCTTATGTTTACAAAAACTCCACGTTTTGTGTTGAGAATGGTGTATTTTATTAAAGTTTTTGATAATTAAATAAAAAATAATTCGGATATTCAACATAATTAAATAAAAATTTCCTAAAAATCTATTGAATTCACACTTTGATTTTTGTTTAAAATAATTTTTGACGAAGGCTGAGACACATTTAAATTTTTTTTTAATGTTGTATTTGTAGCCGTAGCGATGCCACCTGAATTATTTCACCATGGACAGTACTGTCGAAGTTTCGTTGTGCCTCGAATTTTTAACGAAAATTATTTTGCTTTCGATTCTTAATTAATTTTGTTAATTTTATGCAGAGCACAAAATTATTGCCAATTTTTATATATTTTTGGGACTAACTAACGAAGTGGTTTTCTTTTCCAATATGTTATAAGTATTCCTCAACCTTTGTCTGCTTCTGATTAGTTCCAGTAAACATTAATTTTAATCAGGCGAATCATGAAACCATAATTCCGTTGTGATCATGTCTAATTTTTAATTCATTTTTAAAATTTTTAAACAAAAATTGTTTATTTAGAGCCACCTGATCGAAATGTACTATTATGAATTAAACAAATCAGTAAAATTCACAAAAGTAATTTTTTTATCGAATGTGCGCCATTATAGCAAACGAAAATTCGTTCTATTAGCTATTTCGACTTTAGTCAAAACTCGAATTAAGTTTGAAATAGGCACCTGCAAGAAGTGGTTTTTAGATTCGGGCGTATATGTACATGGTTCATTATGGAGCTTTCAACCCAAAATAATGTGTGGAGATCTTAGCTTACATATATATATATATATATAAGTTAGTTTAAATGTTAACAAAATCTTTGACGAGTTTATGAGATTTGAAGTGATTTTTAACATTGGGCCTTTGAATAGAAACTATGGCCCAACACTACCACAAAATATTTTTTATAAATTTTTTGATGTATTTGGACCGAACTTCTAACGATCAAAGTTTTAGTAGTTTTTAGAAAAAAATTATTTTTTAGTTAATTCAGAGGTTTTGGCTTATTTTTTTAAACTCTGAATTCAGAATTGAAGTATTTTCCATATTTGTTTATCTTAATTAACGTTTTTTTACGTTTTTACTTTCTTATCTCTTGTCATAACGGCAAATGTCATATTTTATTTATTTTATTTCAAATTGGCAAATTTTTTTACAATTTTTAAATTTTCGATTTTTTTTTCTTTATAAATATTTTTTTTTAAATTTATGGTGTTACAAATTTTTTTCTATTTATATTATTTCAGACTGCCAGCAAAATTATCCAAAGAAAAATCGCGCAAAGTAATATATAGAAAAGCACGCAAACGAAAAATGGACCAAAAAATAATAATGGTAATAATATCCAAAAATGGTGAATATATTCCTAAAAGATAATAAAAAATCAACCAATTTGCAGATTTCGGTTTAATAGTTCTTACAAAGAAGTTTTAAGTCCCCATACTTATTTGGGTCGGGTTCATATGCCCGAAACTTAAAATCCCGAGCCCAAAGTCCCAAATTTCCAAATCAACACTAACTAACAGAAGCTTTTCTTCAAGGATTTTGTCCTCTATTGTATAAGAAATATCGGCTGCGCTTACTAAAGCTACTTTGCATAGCCGGCTTTCGGAATTTTCGGGGTGTCTCGAAAATCTCTAGTGGATTTTCCCCCTCCAAATGTAAAAATTTAGCCTAAAAAACTTTAAAACTCTACTTAATTTCTAAGTAGATTTTTTGTATTATTACTTGCCTATTTTAAGAAAAAAAGTTTGTTTTTACTTCCCTCTATTTACCAACGCTGTCTTTAATTTTTAAATTAGCTAAAATGTTTAAAATTTGTCTATTGCTTTCTTACACATTTTTTTTTTTTTTTTTTTTTTTTTTTTTTTGCCACAAACAAGAAAAAAACACACGCTGTTTAATTTTCAACAACTAATTTTAACGAGATTATTTAAAGTTAAAATTTATGGGTTTTTGGACAGTTAGAAAAGAAACAAAAACATTAAACGAAAGAAAAATCATTATTGTAGTTTATTATCAATTTGAAAATTGCATTTCTTTAATTTCCGCTCAATTTTTAACACTTTCACAATGACAGCAAGCAGCAACAATAGCAACAACAGCAGCCGAAGCAATAATACAAAAACATTAACTAGGCAACAACAACAAAATGAAATAATAACAAATCCTCCAACAACAATATTTAACAACGACAACATTACAGATAAGAAAACTAATGTGCAACATATGCAACAACATACTCATAAAGGTAGACAGACAGACAGACAGACATACAGATAGACACACACACTCCAGTTTGTTACAGCAAACTGTAAGCAATATATGTTGCAACAGACGCATAAACAACACAATAAACACTATTACTGTGGCTGCTACCAAATGAGTTTTTTTTTATTTTTTTTTTATTTTTGTTAAATACACTCGTATAGTCCACCTCATCGCCATTGTGGTCATCGTTCCCGGTTCCATGTATAGAAATACTTAAAAATGACTTTGTACACAATTTATTTTTGTTTTTGGCGATTTTTTTCTTTTTCGTTTTTTTTTATTGAAATAGAAGGAGAGAAGTTAATTTAATGGGAAATGTGCGAATTGCATGTTAGTTTTTCTTTATGTCTAAACTAAAATTGTGAGTTTAATGTTGATTGTAGAGTACCCTACTTTAAGTTCTTCTGCTAACATAATTTTGTAAAAAATAGACCTTTAAATAATCTAATGCTGAGAAGGAAAATTTCCACTTTTCCCAATAAATTTAACCAAAAACTTTAGTTTTTTCGATAAGAATTTAGTCACAAGATCTGGTTTTGGTCTTGGCCGGACCAAGTTTTTTCATATTAAGTTTGTTTTCATTACAGAATATGAAACTGTGTAAGGTTGTGAGGTTTTAACTTCAAGATTTAAAACAGTTTTAGATCAAAATTATAGTCGAATTTTTATGAACGCTATTTAATGGGTTGATTTCAAAAGGGCTTAAAGGCAAATTTTTTTTTTATTTTGCTTCCCAGGTATAATTATAACACTCAGCGCGAACACAGAAAAAAATAAAAAATTGATTTTAATTAAAAAATTTGTGATATAAGTTACAAAATTAATTAAATTTGCACCAGTAAACAAATTAATAGTAATAAACAAATATTGTTTAATATTTTTAATTAACAAGATCTTGTTTGTCGTGTTTAGTTGCTAATTTTTATTCTTGATAAAAACACTGAAATTTATTGTTGTTGGGATAAGCTATTCCTATGCGCATTTCACTGGTTGCTTAGGCCAGGTCATCAGGAAACTTCGTCCAAAGATTTTAGAAAAACTAAAGATATTAAACAAATAAAACTGTTAAGCGAATAAGAATTTTAAGCAACAGTTTTACTTGTAACAATATCAAAGCTTTAACAAAAACAACAACAATAAACAGTGAGCTTATCTTTTCTTACATTCCCCAATACAATTGGTTGGAACAACATTTTTTGCAGTAATGTTGTTGATATGAGTAAAAGTTTAATTTAACTTTAAATTAAAACTGATTTAAAAATGTTCGCTAAAAATTGTTTTGTTGGAGTTGACGATATTGAAAAATGTTTTTTCTCTGGGTGTACTATTGAAAATTCGTAGGTTGTTTCTAAGTCACCATATAACAACCTTAATTACTTTCTTTCTCATTTTTATTTTTTTTTTTTTTACATTCAGAAATGTCAATAGAATTGTTCAACCAGTTTAAATCATTTGAAATTTATCAAATGTGACAAAATAAATTTATGCACTTGCGGCTACAGGAAGCTAGTCGACAAACATTATCGAAATATTAAGTTTGGTAGCTCATTATCTGGTCTTCTTGAATTTAGTAGGAAGGTCTATAAATATTTCTAAAGCTTGAAATAATTTAAATAAAAAATACTTTTAATTTGTTAAGACAGTTAAGAGATTAAGCTGTGAATGAGGATATACACATATATTTTAAGAAAGAGTTATTTGTGACGTAAAAAAGAAATGTGTAAGTGAACTCTATTCGTGAGTATTGATATCAGTGTTCGAAGATAAACACTAAATTTGGCTCCTTAGTGTTCGGTTCGGTAGATTTGTGGATAACACAAACGCTAATAGTGTTTGTGTAGCAAATCATTAAAAAAAATAACGTTTCCCTATTTGTCATCTTTCGAACACAAACATAACACTGTTTTTATCTAACTAAACAAAAGATGAGAACATTTAATTCCGTTCGGTTTTTCTTTTAAAACCACAAACTTTATTGTGTTCGGTTCAGCTCATTAGTGTTCGCCCCTTTTGGCTGGTAAAAAAAAATTTTAACAAAACAAAATACATGTCCGAAAAAAACAAAAAGCCAGCAAAATAATTTTACACACACAAGCTTTTCGTGCTGCGGTCGTTGCTAAAATTTTTTGTTTGTTCATTTATTTTTCAATGTAAAAAAAGAAACCTTATAGAACATTAAAATATAATGTTTGTCTACAGTATCACTACAATTGTTCTGTTTTTGAAACGAAGAACAGAATACTTAATAATGTTCGGCTCTTTCTTGAAAATAGTGAAGAACGGTATTAAGGGTTGTGTTCGTCTACCCGAACACTAAAAAAAATAGGTGTGTATGCCGAACGCTAAATAATGTTCTGTTTATTTTTGAACACTGCACCCAGAAAAAAACTTGTTTTAAGGAAAATTTTAAACATATTATGTTTAATTTAACCATATTATTGTCACCGACAACCATATTATGGTTAAATTAGTCATACATCACTCAGATTGTTGTGGCAATAATATGGTTAAATTCAACATAATATGTTTAAAATGTTCTTTAAAAATAGTTTTGTTGGAGGTAACCATATTTAGACATGTTTTTTCCCTGCGTGTGTATAAAACTATGACAGATAAAAACTTTTGTGCAGTAGCATTATTCCTAAAGGTTAAAGGCGTACCAAAATGTTTTTTTTTTTTTTTTGAGAGTAGGTTTTTATGGGGCCCATGGTAAACTATGCACCGATTTCTAGTCATATAGAGAGAATTTTTGCAAAATCTTATATCAATATGTGGATTCCGCCAATATTTATGATGGTTTTTGTAACAAAATTATCAATTTTTTAGGGTGTTTGTTCCACATTTGGATTTATATCTCTTATCCTACTGAACCGATTTTGCAGGACTTCAATCCCAAACTGCTTAGGATAACTAGAAGCAATATGACACCAATATTGTCTCTTTGTTGTTTGAAAGTGTGCGTGATTTCATCAGAGATGCGGACAGACAGACGAATTTGGCTAATCGACACAAGGACCCAGAATAAACGTATATACTTAATGGGGTCTTAGATAAATACTAAAAAAGCTTCACACGGAATCACAACCTTAAGCCTGTAGTACACGGAATGTAAAAAGCCACATTCGTATATGGTTCTGACGTAATTTTGTCGTCATTACACATCACGAACTTGCTATTGTGGCTTTGTAGTGACGTCAAAATAACGTCAGAACCACATGCCTGTTGTGGCTTTTTACATTCCGTGTACTGAAGGCTTTAGAATACCCTCATTCCACCAGTATCCTAAATAGATGCCAAATAACACAAACTGCTTATTTTTTTCTGATAAAGAACATGTTATTCTGTGAATAAATTATTATTTATAGTTAAGATCTATTTAGTAAAAATTTCCCGGAAATTTCAAGGACTGAAAGAATAATTTTATACTTTTCCTGAAATGCAAAAAGTCCGGTAAATAAGGAGTCCTACATTAGGCATAGTGCTTTAAAGGCATACAATTTTTCTGCTTTTTCTCTTACCTAAGTCAAACTAAGAAGTTTATGAAATTACAGCTATACTTATGCCCATCACTGTCATTTATGTTTGAGGTATACGAAACTCTTAGCGCATGTAATTTGGTCTACTGTAATATGGTCACTTGTATTCGATATCATTTCTTACATATTTTTTGTTTTGTATGTAAGATTTTTTTTTTTTTTGTATATAAATTTTTCCTTTTAATCTTTAGAGCTGTTTAAAAGTGTAATATTTATTTTCCTACCTTTTTCAAATAAGAAACAAAAACGTATCTGAACAACAAAACTCATTGTTTCGTTAAGGGGTTTAGATTTCAGCTCTTTTTTTTTAAGCAAAATGAAAAAAATAACAGCATTTCAAAATCTTAAGTTTTGATTCACTTTTTTTTTTGTGGCACAAGGCGTTTACTTTTTTTTTTTGAGCAGAGTTTACTTGTTGTGCCGTTGTTGTTGCAAAGAGGTCGTGAAGATCATTTAATACGCGCCTCTTACTTGCGATTCACTTAAAACTACATCAAATTGAACAATAACAACATAAGTTGTTGTTGTTTTTATTGTTTTGTTGCTATTGTTGTTGCCACATTGGTTTGTGCCACATCTTAACGTAATACTTAACATGCACCACACTTTCATAGTAAGTAAATGTCTGGATATGAGAAGAAAATCTACGACAATGTATTTTTTGTTGTTGTCCGGCACTCATGCATATTTGTTGCGTTGTTTCCATTCATACACACATGTTGCACACAATCTGTGGCTGCAGCATATAGATTTTATTTTCCAAAAATTAGGTTCATTAGAGAGGCTTGTCATTGGGAAAATTAAGAGCAACTGCAGTTAACAAGAAAGTAAGATAAAAAGGATAACAATTGGTGGCAGGCAACTGTATTATGTTGACAAAGTTATTGTGTGTCTAACTGTCTGTCTGTCGGTCTGTCCATTTATGGGGGGCGATATAAAGAGAATAAGACGTTAGTTAGTTGATAAAACCTTTTTTTTTAACAGTAACGACCAGTTTGGCGAAATTTGTGGAAAAATGTACGCTTTTAACCTGATTGTATGATGGGAATAAAAATTCTTAATTAAGTTTTTAAAGGAAATTAAAAAAATTGACTACCTATTACCATTATAAGAAATTTTAAAAACAAGATAAAATCTTAAATTTGAATGTGCCGAATTTCACTAAGCATCGGAATTATAGTGATAAAGAATAGAGAGCGCATTTTACGAAACTGGCACTTGTATTATAATTTAGGATTTAATAAAACACCAACATAATAAGATGGCTTATAGGGACCAAGGCTGTTTTCCGAGATGACATTTGAATGGGGGTTCTGTAAAGGCAGTCATTTAGACAGATTGATTGATATTCAAAAAGGTCTGATCAAATTTTCAAGCATAACAAACTTCAGAACAAAACGTATAATAAAGGATGTTTTTAAAGCCCGATAAAATTTAACATCTAGTTTTTAGGTTTGACATTATATCACAATTATATTTAAAATCGTTTTAAATACAAAATTCTGTTCTTCACTGAGCACTTAATTGTAACTTAATTCACCAAGCTGGTACACTTAAATTCAACTTAAGTTTCCATTGTAATAATTTAGCAATGTGGCCTCAATTTCACAGCAATACAACAACAACAGGCAAAGCAATAACATACACAGAAAAAATTAAAAATTTTCTCTAATCACCAATTTTATACCAAATTCATAGAATCAAGCAACCCATTTGTTGATTTTGCACCTATTACCAAAATTATTATATTGATTACTACAAATTGTAAAAAATTTTTATTTTGAATATTTTTTTTCAATAAATGATATTTTTAATTTTAATTAAAAAAATGATCAAAAAACTTTGCCTATTTCAAACAATGTATTGATTTATTTTGATAATTTCCAACAACAATTGCACAAGTTTAAATTATTTTATTTTAAACGAAATAATTTTTTGTTATTTGATTATTATTTTAATTCAGAATGTATTTCAAAACAACTAAAATGTTAATTAAATCAAAATTATATTTTTAATTTTCATTCAACAAAAAAAAATAATTAATTCAATTATTACATTAATTAAGTTTAAATACTTTTTAAATAATTTTTTTAATTGATAAAAAATTACTAATAATTTTTTCTGTGTACAGCTGTTTCATGAGACCACCTTGTAAATAAATAAACTTTTTTAATATATTTTTTTGTATTAAGTAGTGCTACCATACTTTTATCTTAATTAAATAGGACTTTTGAAATAAAACTCAAAAAATCAATCTGTATTTAAATACGATTTAAGTTTATATGAAAATTAACTTAATGTAGATTAAAATAATATCCTGAAAATTTTGCATAAGAAGGGGTTAGCTATCGAACGAAATGTCATACTGCTGTTACTTTTTGACCTTTACGATCAGTATACTCTGGCAAGTAATGATGTCCAATTTTTTTCGGAAATCAGTTATCGGTTGTCGTAACTTATAGCGTGTTCAGCGATGAGCCTAATTTTTGGCTTAACGGGTTTGTAAATAAACAAAATTGCAGTACATCTCCATTACATTCATAAAAAGGCGCCGTTTGGTAGAATTTACACGATGGTGGCATCATCGGACCTTATTAGATCAAAAATGAAGTCCGCATACCGGACCATGATCAATGATTTTTTTATTAAAAATATTGAT
Source organism: Pollenia griseotomentosa (assembly GCA_963931875.1). Classification (NCBI taxonomy): domain Eukaryota; kingdom Metazoa; phylum Arthropoda; class Insecta; order Diptera; family Polleniidae; genus Pollenia; species Pollenia griseotomentosa. The sequence goes on from OZ007560.1 coordinate 223,990,206, forward strand.
AACATTGATACGGACGTAGTTTAAACATGATGGCGCTACAAGAACTTAAAATTAATAAATTTATAAACTAATGAACTAATAAGCGATATTAACCACGGTTGAAGCGATTTTCAACATTCAATTTTGTGGAAATGCCAATTAGCACTGACTTTCAATAGTAAAATTGTTTACAAAAATAGAAAAATTTTATAATAAAAGTGAAACACCGACTTTTATATCTATGATGATTATATATAGCGAATTATATGCAAACACAAGAATAAAGTAAATAAGAAAAAAATACTTGCACAGAAAGAAAAACACTCGGGATAAATCAAGTTTTTTATGATTTTTATGATACAAATACGAATAACACTAAAACGTACTTAAAATAATCCAAAAAAGGACTACTTTTGGAAATCAATCCCGGAATTTCTTATAATAACTACAAAATACTTGAATCAAGTGAAAAAAAGATTAAACTTTTCGTTGGTAGTGCCACTCTGACAATAAAAATACAAAGTGAGCGTTTTAGTGTCATTCAGCGTTGCCATATTTCGGGATTTCCCTTTTGTTTGCAATTTTTTTGAGATGCCAAAAAGTTTTTAATTTATTTAAAGTTTTTTATAAATACATAAAGTTTTTGCAGTTTTTTATAAATACATAACTTAAAATTTGCAGTTTTTTGGATAAAAATACAACAAAAATCGACAAGTGCAATAAACACAAAAGAAGACAAAGACAATACAAATGCAAACTACACCATTGCAATACTTTAGTAATAATAACAACTGTGATCAAAAAAGGACAAATTTTCTGTGGTAATTTTTATATTTACATCATTGATGCCCAAGGTAGTAGTATTGGTGAGAGTGACGAAATAACACTGGAAGAAATCAATTTGCTATTCATTTTATTTAGTCGTCAACGAGATTGCGACGAAAGCACATGTGTGGCGGGTGTTGTCATTTTTTTCTGTTTCTTTGTTTAACAAAAGGGAAATGTAAAATTAATGAATGTACATATTTTAGTAATACTCTTGGTGAATGTATTTATTTTAGTAATACTCTTGATGAATGTATTGATAGGTATATATATATATTTATAATACATACATATATAATTTATATATGCGGACATCTGGATAGTATGATATATTTCGAAATAAAAAGATTCTTCGAAGTGTTTATAAATTTTCCCTCAATTAATCATTGTTCAATTTGCAATTAAAAAGTAATATGTAAAATCTTCTAAGTTGATACTCTTATTGCAGTTACGCAATAAAAGTACATTTCTCAAACTAGAAGAATTCAGCTTATTGCGTTTTTTTGAGCAAATATAATTCAAATCTGAAAATATTTGTTCGCAAAGATACGTTGAGGGAAATAAAGATAAACACTTTAATGAAATCTTCTTTATTTCAGGATATATTGTACCATCCAGATTTTTCCAGAATTCTATATTATTAAAATTATCCGGGAAATCTAATTCACTTCGAAGTATAATAAGTGCTGTTTGGATTGGAAATTCGTACTTTAATATATCGCATTTAAAAGGGTTTTGAAAAATATCCAGTAAATGCTGAATATTTTCAAAATCCTTAAACCTGTCATTAAAATTATTAAAAAGCGTTTCTAATATTTCCAAAAGTTCAAACTTTTTCAAGATTTCTCCTTGTCGTAAATAACAGAAGTTTTCGGAAAGTCCGAAAAGTCTTTAGAATCAATTTGAGCTGCAAGTAAAAATAGCCGAGTTTTAAAATCTGAAAGAATTTTAAACATATCAGAAATATTATTTTCTTTTCCCTGCAGCTTCAAATTCAACTCATTCAAAATGTTACAAATGTCTGTTAATAACGCCATGTCTAAAATAAATTGATAATCTTTTAAATATTCTTTTTCGGTTATTTCAATATTTTCAGCTTCTAAAAATTCAAAAACTTCATTTCTAAGCTCAAACAATCTATTAATACTGTTACCTCGGCTTAACCAACGTACCTCAGTAAACATTAATAATCTTCCCCCTGCAAATAATTCATGTCTTTGTGAACATCTTCAAAATGTTTTTTAAATTATATTTCTTAGTTTTTTTAAATGTCTTATGACAAATAAGACATTACATGTCATCAAAAGCATTTTGTAACATAAAATAATTTTCGACTGACATCATTAATAAATCGCAATAATTTCAATTTTTGTGTTAACTCACAGCAGTCTCGATGACGATTAAAATGTAAAATAAGACACAGAAGTTCTGCAAGTGTAGTTTGTCTCTCCCACTCAACATGCTGATTTCCTATTGGTTGATTGACGATCAAACACAAGAGCGTAAGTATACGTGTGAGTTTAATTTGCTGATATCAGCCATGGTGGAATAAGCAGGTGGCATCGTTACGGCAACAAATACAACATTACAACAAAAATGGAAACTACATAACCGGTTACGTCAAAAAATACATTAAACAAAAATCAAAGCCTGCCGCTGAACGTGATGAAATAAATAAATTTTTAGCCAATTTTTATTTAATTATGGTCAATATCTTATCAAAATTATCAAAAACTTTAATAAAAAACAAAAATCACAGCACAAAACGTGGACTTTTTGTAAACATAAACAAAACTTTGACATAAACCTAGACAAACAATGCAAGAGCAAAAAATCGTCATCTGGCGTAGTGCTGCCACCTGTTTATTTCACCATGATATCAGCCACTACTGGGCATCTTTGATTTACATACATATATTTTAATATTTTAAGTTTTGTGTTGTGCTGTCCACCTTTACAAAAAAACTGTGATATAATTTATAAATGATGTAAACTGACGAAAAAGATTTTTGTAAGTTAATTTGTCAAAAATTAAGATTATAATTATTGTTATTATTGACTACTTTTTACTTTGTATTTTTACAATGTTGCCAGATTTTAATAAAAACTCAATCCCTGAAGAAGTTGGAAAGAATACCAACGAAACGTCGGATTTTATTGAGAATGAAATAAATAATCTTTTATTTACATTAAATTAATGACCTTGAAAGCCTGCATATAGGAAACTATATAAACTATTTAGAGTAATCAAAAAAGGTCGATCAACACTATGATGTTTTTAGACAATTTTATATTTTCTCACTCCTTTATTAGTACAACAGTGTTTTTATACATTGAAAGTTTGTAATTAACTTTGTAGTGCGGAAGACATTAAAAGCATGGATAAATATTTAACAAAAAATGGTAAGAATATAAAATTTTTATGCGTATTTTTGAATAAAATTTTTTATATTGTTTTAGTCCCCATAAAAGAAAGATCTCCTAAATGAATTTTATTTAATGTATTGTTATTATGTGTTATGTTTTTTTTTTAATATGTATGTATGGTATTGTAAACTATTTTATATCTTTAAATAAAATGAATTTTGGTATTTTCTTTTAAATATTTGGCACTTTAAAAAAAAAAAAGTTTTTTCTTGCGAAAACAAGTTTTTTTTTCTGAGATAATAAGATTTTTTTTAAAAATTATGGTAACGCTGGTGTCATTTAGCTTATCAAAATTTGTTGTAGACACTACAAAAACACCACACAAGTAGTTAAAAAACTATTTGCTCGTTGAGTTTCAAAACAACAAACACAACAGAGCAAGACGAAAACAAATTATTTTCATGTTTAAAAAGTTAAAATCTTGCTTCTCATTCAGTTTTTATTTTCAGTTATATATGTACATGAACAAAACCCATATCGGGAATGATGCTGGTGTTTTATAACTGAAATTCTGTAAGGTGTAAAATGGGTAAGTAAATCATAAATTCTCCTTCTAATTTCACTTTTGGTTTATTTCAACTACGAATTCGGTATTAAATTAACTTTATTATACTTGAAATTAATCAATCTCATTTTTGGGTTATTTCAAGTAAGAATTCGGGATTGGATATGGATTAGTTAAGTATTTTGCGATTGAACATCCGTATTGAATCAATCTTTCTGTACTTGATTCAAGAAAATCCGTACTAACCGTACTATTAATACCGCTTCGGATTGATTTGGGTACGGATGGTTTGTTTTTGCTTGTGGGTGTGCTTGCCAGTGTGACCCTTTAAGCATTTTCACTGCTAAATTTAGCATTATTTATTGTTTTCAGCATTTTTGTAATATTTTTTTAGCATTATTTAACATTTTTTAATCTTATAAATTTTATATATTGCTATTTCACACCAAACTAAATTTAAAAAAAGAAATGGGAGATTTTACTACAAAAGAAATAACGGTTTTGGAACAGCAATGGCAAAGGCTGAATGCAAACGAATGGATGAACCACAGTTCAATTACACTATGGAACATTTTTGAGATTTTTGTCTGGGGGGTGAGAAATTCCAAGTCAGGGTGATGGTACTAGGTCAGTATAGTAAAACACTCAAAGGGTTTGGCGTTGGTATGTGTCAGTTTTTTTTTATGACATTTTAAATTTTTTCCTTATCTTGATGTTTTTTTGTTTATCATAACTCGAGAACCACTTGTCCGATTTTGCTAAATCAAACTCAAAAAAATTTAGAATTACAATTTCTTTAATCCGTTCATATAACGTTTTTCTTTATAATCAACAGTTTTGCCGGTAAAAATAAATTTGTGGAGAAAAAAAATATTTTTTTGCCTAAAAATTAAAATTTATTTTAATAAATATTGCCTATTTTTAGGCAAAAAAATATTTTTTTTTCTCCACAAATTTATTTTTACCGGGAAAACTGTTGATTATAAAGAAAAACGTTATATGAACGGATTAAAGAAATTGTAATTCTAAATTTTTTTGAGTTTGATTTAGCAAAATCGGACAAGTGGTTCTCGAGTTATGTTAAACAAAAAAACATCAAGATAAGGAAAAAATTTAAAATGTCATAAAAAAAAACTGACACATACGAACGCCAAACCCTTTCAGGGTTTTACTATACTGACCTAGTACCATCACCCTGACTTGGAATTTCTCACCCCCCAGATTGGCTGTTGTACTGTGTTATTGAATTCTGGATAGGTGTTTATGAGTACAGAAACGCTTTAAAAGAAAATGCTTTCAACGAGTTAGCTTCTTTTGTTAAAAAGTTTTTGGTTTTGCCATTTAGTAACGCGGAAGTTGAAAGAATTTTTAGCGGTATTAACCTTATAAAAACCAAGATTAGAAAAAGGATAATATTGAACTCATTGATTTACGTTAGATGTGGACTAAAAAGGCTAAATAAGTGTTGCAGTGATTTTATCATTACTGTTGATCTTATAAAAATGTGTGATGAAAACAGATCATATTCTTATGGTATTTTGACTAAGACTTTGGCAGTTAAGGAATGTTATTCATATAAAGGCCCAAATACATTGGTCAAATTCCCATCCAGCATTGTGGTAGTATTAGTGAAAATGAGTTTGTATGTGTGACACCGACGATGCTGGATGGAAAATCAAAAAATTTAGATATTTAGCATGCTTGACGAATGATTTTGATGAATGCATTGGCGTTACTCTTCAAGCACCCACACACTTTAAACGTGATTTCAAACCGAACAGTCGCTAAAAATGTCGGATGAAAAAAAAATTATGGAATTATGAAAAACTTTTTAATTAATAATTTTCTTCTTCTTTTCTTCAATTTTTGTTTTTATTTATTAAAAAGCAACAACTAAACACAATTAAACACTTTTTATCTATATTTTAATATTTGGTTGCTCCTGCTGTTGTCACTTCAAAATAAAATGCAAAATGAATGCTTGACAGCTGATCCAGCAAATGTATGTTCTAATGTCAAGCACACGTACACGAGCTTGATGTCAAGCCTTTGACCAGTGTATTTGGGCCTTAATAATGTGTAATTAAATTTATTGAAAATGCTGTTGAATAGCCTTTTTTGTTTTTAATGACAATTTTTGTCATTAATACGATTTCCGTATGACGTGCTAAATTCCCAATTTTTCATTTTTGATAAATACACTTAAATTTATTGTTGAGGGAAAGCTAGTTTCTATGCGCATTTCACTGGTTGCTTAGGCCAGCTCATCAGGAAACCTTTTCCTAAGATTTTAGAAAAGCTAAAAATATTATACGAATAAAACCCTAAAGCGAATAAGATTTTTGTTTTTACCTATATTTTGTATTTATTTATAGCTACCTAAAACGCAAAAAGCCCTATCTAACACTTTGAAAATTTTACTGAAGAAGCAAAAAACTATTTAAAATGATACAATTATTAATCGCCTAAAACGGTTTATAATTTATTTTTCTTCTATTTTTCTTGTAAAACCTACCAGTTTTTTTGACAGTTGACAATGTTGCATATTTTGCAAACTCTAGGTTAGGGCTTTAAGCGTTTATCATGTAATATTTTGTAGATAGGGAATTTTGTTTTTTTTTTTGTTAAAAAATCGCTAACTTTTGTCAAACTATTCCAAAATTTTTTGTGAACATTTAAGTTGATGCAATACATAAAAATCAATGAAAAAGTCGATTTTTAATTTTTGGTAATTTTTATACATATTTCATGTACACAGAAAAAAATATCTCAAGAAAATTTTAAACAACACAGTTTGTTAAAAATAAAATTTTAGGTCAACAAACTTGTTGTTTGATTCAAAGAATATATTTATTTACACTTTGCAAAATAGCACTCAATAAAACATATTTAATAATGAAATAATAAAATATTTATTAATATTCAATAAAAAAAATATTTAAATCAAAGTAAAGACAGTATTTGAACAACTCTTGTCCATTTTTAAATAGCTCATAATTCTCATTTGTTTTACAGTTTTATTTGAATAATATATTAAGTTTTGCCAAAGTCTTTGGAAAAGGTGTCCTGATGATCTGGCCTAAACAACCAGTGAAATGCGCATAGGAACTTACTTATCCCCTCATAATAAATTTTAGTGTTTTTATAAAAATATAAAAATTTAAAATTTATGACATCATCATTAATAAATAAAAAAATAAAGATTCGAATAACATTTTGTTTGATTTATTTAACATTTTCAACAATTTATTTTAACAAATCAAGTTAACATTTAGTTGAAAAAAATTATTTTCAACTTTTTTTATTGACTCAATAAACTTGGTTGTTGACTAAAAATTTAACAATTATACATACAAACTTTTTTATCAATACCGCAAAAATCGTCATCGCAGAAAATTCAAAATGTTTTTAATCAAATATGGGATTTTCGTATTCAAATATGAAAATTATTTTTTTCTGTGTACCATACATTTTCATATTAATTCGGATGTGTATTCCAAGTCAAATTACAATTTATAAAGCTTCTATACTTTTATAGTCTTATTCCTTCAATGTTTTTAGGAATATTTTGTATGCACCATCAGAATTATCTTATGTACCTATGCATTTGTATAAGACTGAAAGAAATATTTGCATATTTTATGCAAATACATGAAGTTACATTTATGTAAATATGTATTTAATTTACTTTGTTTATGTTCCTGAATTGTTTTTGTTAAATAAATCTATGTATGTATGTATATAAATTTTTTATATCAACTTCGTTATATTTTTTAAAGAAATAAAATATTTTCAGGTAAATTAATATATAATTCATTCATTATAATGATACAATTATTAAAGAAAATTTAGCATTTTTTAGCATTTTCCAATTTTTTTTAGCACTTTTTAGCATTGTTTTAAGCCTCATTTAGCATCCAATTTTTTCTTAGTTGTGGTCACACTGGTGCTGGCATACAAAAGTACTTAACGCAGCTGCAAAAAAGGGTTATATCTTACCTTCAAATATAACTGAAACAAATTTACCATTTATTTGTGCAACATATTTAAAAAGGAAAACGACAACTTCTCACATTATTGCATTCATGGAATATTTTTCTCAGAAAAGAAAACACCACAAATATTTTAATATAAATTCATATAGACAAAATATGGCACTAGTGTAAACTCAAACATGAGATTTTTTTTTTTGGTTCTAAAAGAAATTCAAACATTAGAATAGATCGGAAAAATGTCCACTTAAAATTTCTCTAAATTTTAGTATTCAGACAGAGTTTAATTTGGCCACACTGCTGAATAATCGAAAAATTATTAAGTTAGTCATAAAATCACTTTATTAATATAGAGCTCTGATTTTAACCACAATCACCGCTATATCTGGTGGTCTAGGGTATCACATGATGCGCATGTGCCCAACACAAACATAGGTTAATACGTCTTGAAATTTAATAAAAATAATACAAAAAATTTAATTTTAATAAAAACAAGTAAGAGTACTATATTTGGCTATGCCGAATCTTATATAGCCTTCACCCTGGCTCGATAATAACAGAAAGTTATATAAATACCGATCTTTAGATATAAATAAATCAACTTTGTCTAACTCCGCCCACATTTTGTCAGACGTTGTGTTTTAATAACCAAGATGCTTGTACCTAATTTGGAATCTTTGGCCCTTGTCGTTTTCCAGACACATAGAAATCTATAATGGGTTGGTATGGGAGGTGCTACGCCCAATCCTCCAGTCCCGCCCATATTTTCAAAGAAGTTGTGTATTAATAACCCAGCCATGTGAACCAAATTTGGACAATCTTTCTCTTATCGTTCTTAAGATATTAAAAAAAAAATTATTTTGTGCCACATTTGGCTTGATGTTGTGTATTGACAACCGAGATGTTTGTTCTTTATTTGGAAACTTTCTGCAGGTACACAGAGAAAAAACCACAACAACGGATTTGTGGGTAAAACTAGAGGCAGTCCTCGGTTTTGCTCATACCGCAGTCATTTATGAACCGATCTTCCTGAATGAGCATATCTGATATAAATATATTTTTATCAACCAAGTCCCCATTATATCTGGGGTCTTCGGAAAACCCATTTCAACAGATAGACGGACAAACGGTCAACCAACTGGATTTGAACTTTTCCTATCCTAAGGATCCAGAATTTATATAATTTATTGGAGGGTGGGATAAAAATTGTGGAAGTTACAAACGAAATGACATACCTATAAAAATTTGTTATTCGAACGGTGCCACGGTATGCTAGTTGGTAGTGCGAGGGTTGCAGGTTAGATTCCCACCAGAGGCTTTGGTCTGTTTCATTACAACGGACTGAAGTTCTAAGTTGCCAAGTCACTCTTCGATGCGTAGCCATTCAAATAAGGTATAAATAATTTCAATTAAACCAGCACTTGACTCTGTATGGCGGCTGAAATGTGATGTGATGGGAGAAAACTAAGTTCATATTCCGCTTCAGCATGCCAAAAAACATATGAATCAGTTGAAATAGTTAAAAAAAACTTTAAAAAGTGTTAAAATGTCTACCTGTGTAATTTTTTGTATTACATATGGAACGATTAACATGTTAGAACCAGTGTTCGAAAATAAACAAAACATTATTTAGAGTTCTGTTTACACACCCAGGAACGATATCTATTTTTTTAGTTTTTGTGTTGACGAACACAAATCATAATACCGTTCGTAACTATTTTCAAGAAAGAGCCGAACATAACATAGTGTTCCGTTCTTCGTTAAAAAAAAATCATAATAATTGTAGTGGTACTGTAGACAAACATTATAAACATGTGTGTATTGTGTTTATGTTTTGTTTGTGTAAAATTATTTTGCTGGCTTTTTGTTTTTTTTTTTTTTTTGTATGTGTATTTTGTTTTTGTAAAAAATGTTGGTTCTTTTACCAGCCAAAACGGACGAACATTGATGAGCTGAACCGAACACAATGAAGTTTCTGTTCTCATCTTTTGTTGAGTTGGATAAAAACAGTATTATTTTTGTGTTCGAAAGATGGCAAAGATGGAAACGTTATTTTTTTAATGATTTACTACACAAACACTTTAAGCGTTTGTGTTTTCTGCAAATTTACCGAACCGAACACTAAGGAGCGATATTTAGTGCTCATTTTTGAACACTGGTTAGAAAATTCCTTAATAACTAGTGGTAGAGAGTTCCGTACTCAAGACAAAAAGCCACATTTCTACTTTTCTACAAAAAAAATGGCTTTATTTCGAGTGCCGCTTAATAAACATTAGTAGTTTTCCCTCTTTGAAGTAAACTTTGTAAGTCTTGTTTATATAGTTAAAGTACTAATATTCACAACACTGGAACAACGAAATGGCGGTTTTCACCCTTCTCTGTTTTATTTAATACGATTTTATACTACAAAGCGAGAGTCTGTTTTTCGTTTGTAATGTAAATGAATTAAGAAAGAGAGAGATAGACTTTCGTTAACTCCTTACTGGAAAAAGAAGAAGTACGGATGTCTTCTAGAAGACCTCTGTACTCCTTTTTTTGGATGGAGAAGGCCTGCTAGCTCCATTCCATACTCATATCTTTTTTACGGGGTAGGCCTTCCGCTCTCGCTTCTTTCGCAGATACATAAGAATCAATTTTTTTTTTTCAGGTGGCCTTGAAAGCACAGCTGTGCTACTTTTTTCGTTCTTAGAGAGAGCATTGTAAAAACTCGCTTGCGCTTTAGACGTTTCGACCAACGATAGCAACAAATAAAATACAATGTTGTGTTTTTGGTGTTGTACTTGTTGTAGTATTGATACCACCGTTTACATGAATTTGCCCTGATAAACTTCGCCTACAAAATAATGTGTTAAGTAATCAGAAAAACTTTAAAGGACTACTTACAATTGTACTGAAAGAACCAATGAATTTTACAAGAGATGTCCCAAAATGAACGCATTAAAAAGTAAGTCATTATTTTTTTAGCTCCTAAATAATGAGTGGGACAAGCTATTCGTTTTGAAAAAGTAAGCGAAGTTTTTACTGGGTTCCTTCTCATTGAAGGGAATGTGGAAGGTGTATCTCATCTTTTATACGAAAGAGCCGAGGCCTTCTGTAAGGCATTATTTAGCAGTTACATAAGAATAGTAATTAAATTAAAAAAATTGTTAGGCAGGCCTTTAAAAATATCTACAAGGGTACTTTACTACCAAGATTAAAAAAGGCTAGTGTATCAAACTATAATTTACTAAGCTGTGGTTAAAAAAAGCTGTAGAAAACACGTGTGTAAAATTTACCAGAATAAAACAGCTAATCGTTTGTTCAATACTGTCGAAAACCACAAGAAAAAACCAGAAGATTCATTAGTTTACAATACATAAGAAAAGAACACTAACGCTTTGTACTATAAACTTTGCAGAAAAAGAGTGAACACCACTAATATATACAAAATTCTCTTTATATTTCTTAATTTATTTCGGTTATTTTTCAAAACGCAAAAATTACATTTAAATCAAAAGTGTGCAATAACAATGATTGATGTCTCCGAAATTGAAATAAAATAACGGCATTTAATTTCATTTTTGCAACAACAACAACAACATCAACAACAAATAACAGCAACATCAACGATCCAATCACCATCATCAACAAGAGCAACAGCAGCAATAACAACATAAAACAAGTCGTTAACAATTCTTTATTAAGAAGTGGATTGTGTGCCTCCGAAAACAAAAAGTTCTTTTCAAACAATTTGCATGTTGGCACCTTCATTTTTTTGCTGTTCCTTAATTCTTCATTATATTTCATTTTTGCGATTACGAAAGTATTTAAAAAAGCATCTAAAGATATTTCAAACATAAAAATCGTCTTGGGTCTTCATCTGATTATTTCACTTGAGTTCAGGCAGAAAATGAAACAAAGAAGGGAGAAAGAAAAGTTAGCTCTTTTAGTTTGCGCCAAAAATAAAACAATCTAAATTTTTTATTATTACGTGTTTGTTGTTTCTTCATTTATTAAATAAAAAAAAAAACATTCAACAATCAGGCAAGAAATACTCGTACATTCTGGAAAAATGGCCTCCATTAAAGGAATTGATTCTCTGGTTAAAAAATTTATAATAGAGTTAATTTTTAGTTCAGTCTTAAGCTTCGTACTGACGATGATCAGATGTTACAATGTTGTAATTTTTCTGACAATGGTACCATTGTCAGATGCATTATTTTAACACATCTGCCAAATAAACAATACAATGTTCACACAGTTGCAAGACATTTTTAGTCAATTTTAATGACAAGATTGTAAGATCTGACCACCGTTTGTACGAAGCTTTAGTTTTAGCAATATTTTGATCTACCAAAGGTTAAAATACCATTTGGCTTAAAGATTGATGTTTGACTATTGACTGCCAGCCATCGTCAATGGCGGTGAGTGTTAAACGGCAAACGCCTCTGAAGAGATTGAGTGGTGTCAATCGAAACGTAAGGGTAACCTGTCCGTGAAAACCTGGGTTCGGTTCCCAGCGCAGTCAAGAATGAAAAATTATGAAAAAAAAATTAATATATTTCAATTTGTAAAATTCCTTTCTTCATAAAAATAATTATGTAAATGAAAATTAAATGCGATGAACTTTAGCCCGATTAAGATATCAAAAAAAAATTGGAGTAAAGATCTAGTTCAGTACAAGTTTTTTTCCTATTCAAGTCAAGCATTGTTCTAAGTTCAGTTTGAGGTCAATTCTAGGTCAGTTCAGTTTAAGGTAATTTCAGTTCTAGTCCACTTCTAGTTCAGTCCAGGGGTCAAATTGCAGTATTCGATATCGATCTCAATTCCCATTCGAATTGTATTCAAAATTCAATCGATATCGAGTGCGTTAATTTGGCCCCAGTTCTAGTTAAGTTCAAGTGCAGTTCTAGTTCAATGATAGTATTTTTTAAATAAATTTAAAAGATCGAAACAAAAGTATTTTTTATTTTAGCCCAATTGAATATTTATTCATTTTACTCTTTTCTTTCCCTGACGCCGCTACTTCAAGCACTCAATCACACGAATATAAAATAATGCTGTTGTTTGTTACAACAACAACAACAACAACTTGAACTTTTTTTAAAAACCCCAAAAGGCAGATGAGTTAAAGAAATATTTTAACTGCAATACTCTCATACAACTCTGTACCGTACAATGGGTGACTGAAATGTGTGCCCTGGGCAGTTGTTATTGTATTTCTCATATTCCTTTAAATTTATTTCAGAAAACTTACTTAAACGCTTGACTAAACTAAATGACTGACTAAATGTCCAATTTTGTGACTGTCCATTTGTCTTTAAGGCATCTTAATATACAAGAACCAACGAAAAATGTGAACAGAACGCAGCAAAGACAAAATTAACAAATCAAATCTAAAGATAATGCTTTATTTTTATTTTCCTGCTACATATGCCTAATAACAGATGAGCTTAAAAAAATAGTAACAGCGATGTTGAAAACATGCGTTAAGTGCTTTTAGGGTGTATCGGTTGGGGAGTCATGCAGTTTAAAATACCGATTAATGCTATGCTTGCAAACATTCTATATATTTTGTCACAACTTTCTAAATATATACATATTAACATGCATTCATTTGCTTAGCAAAGACACTTCATTTACGAAATCAAATAAAAGAATAACAAAAAAAAAACCAAATTCATAAAAATAAAGAAAAGAGACCCTATAGTTTGGTTACGTTTTCTTAACGTATTTGTTCGAAAAGTTGTTGTTTTTGTTGCATTTGATGTTGACGACAAGGAAACGTACATTTATTTAAAACATTCAAACAGTATGTAGTCACATTTACAATAAGTAAAACACAATCATTAAAACACTCATTCTATATTGCACAGTGGGTTGGCACAAAACTTCAACCTGAACGGGAGTAGAATTTAACTTTAGTTAAACCAACGCCATATAAGACTTGCTACAGAGGTGCACGTAGAATGGAAAGTTTCTTGCTGTCATTCACTTAGGAGTGACCAGAAATTATTCCTCTGCCTGACTGTCCATGCCACTCACTATGTACTTCCAAATATATCAAATAGTACCCGGACAATGGTTTTCAAGCTTTTTTACATTTATTTTTTAGTACTCCCCTTACAAACCTGCATCCCTGCATGTCTTTTTGCGTAGCGCAGAATTGTGCCCTTATTTTTTTTTATTGTACCATTAGTGCTTTGCAAAATGATAAAAAAATTTTATTAGGTAGTTTTAAACTATTATAAAAATGCATAAAAATTAACTAGTTGGGCTCCTATGACAACCCAATGTTAAATACGATAGTTTGAAATATAACAAGTAAGAGTGCTATATTCGGCTGTGCCGAATCTTATATACCCTTCACCATTGTGCGAGCAGAATACAGAGCAACTAAATAATTTTTACATATACATACATATTTACAATACTTAAAACTTCATTATAAATGAAATTTAAAAAGCTAAAACTGGTAAAAATTTTTTTAAAATCGTTTTTAGAACATAAAAATATTAAAAAAAAATTTCTTTTTAAAAAACCAAGATTCGAACCAGGGAACTCACAGTTTCTAACTTAACACACCCCCTAGACAACTGAACCATGAAGGAACGCTGTTTAAATATCATTAAAATGAAATATGGACCGTTTACTGTTTACAACTCAACACAGTTTTTTGTTTGTTTTCTTTTTGTAAAGGCACTGTTGTCATACCGTAGATTTATCTCTTTTGACGAGTTTTTAAGTAGCAAAAAAAACACAAAAATTCATAGTTTCTATTTGTTAAAATTATTTCGTTAAATATATTAAATAATAAAGAAGGGTGATAACGAAAATCATATTGGGCATTATGCTAGTACATATATGTAAACAAATACGAAGGTGGGGAAAAAGAGACGACTACCGGATTGGAACTTCGCTTTTCATAAGGACCCAGAATATATATGTATACTTTATAGGGTGTAGGACCTTCGGTGAAGCGTATAAAAAACAAACTTAATTATAAAAAAAAAGAGTAATTTTTGGGATTTCAGTATTTTGGTCATAACTCTGCTATTTCTTAATCGATTTGACAGATTTATATACCGACCTGTTATTTTGGTTATAAAACTTGGACTCGGGAAGATCTATGGTTCCCGAAAATGGGTATTTTTTCAAAAAAAAATTAATATTTTGGTCATAACTTTTTCGTATCTGAACCGATTTTCCCGAGTTTTTCAGAAAATATTTTCTATTGAAAATTTGCGATCTTTTAATATATAAGGCGTAACCATAGGTCATATTACAGTCAAAAAATTCTTCTCCAATCCCGCCCACATTTTGTGGGATGGTGTGTATTTATAACCTAAATGTTTGTACCTAATTTGAAAACTTTGGCTCTTGCTGTTCTCCAGATTTACAGAAAAAAGTAATAAAAATACAACGACCACAAGGGATTTTTTGCAAAAATTAGAGGCAGTCGTGGTTTTTTGGTCATATCTCAGCCATTGTTGGACCGATCCGGCTGAATTTAAATAGCAATAAATGGTGGACTATATGTGACATAAATCTAAAACAACCTAGCCGCTATCATGTCTGGAGTCTCCGGAAAACACATATCAGACGTAAGACGGACAGACGGACGGACGGACGGATATCGTAAAATCAACTTCTCTCTTCATAAGGACCCAGAATATATATACTTTATAGGGTCTAAGATCAATATTGTAGAAATTACAAGCAGAATGACAAACTTATATATACCCTTTTCCACCTGTGGTGAAGGGTATAAAAAAGAATCAAAAGTGCTACTAGTTTAAAGTAAAAACCAACCAGTAGATTTCTAGCTTAATACTAGTTACTTTGTCTGCAGGAGGAACATATATGTATATAAGAGGAACATATATGTATGTATATAAATAAGAATTAACATTTGCACACATTTGTCCTTAACCTCACCATTGTGCACACATATTTGTACTCGTTTAGATTTATTTTCTATATAATTTTTGGATAGATGGATGGCTGGCTGAGAATTCAAGTGGATACTCGAGTGTCTAGCGAAGAAGTACTTGGTTGTTCTTTAGTATGTCGAAATGTTTAGTTTGATATTTAGCAAAAAAAAAATAAATAAATAGAGTTGAGATGCGTTGCGTTGAGTTAGAACTATAAAAATAACATGCCAAAATCTATTTGGACTCTATAGCTCATGCAAATCATCTATACAGGCCTGCATTTGTACGATACACACAAATGTATATCAGTATCTGTGTGTCTGGCAACCCGTATCTACTAGATGTGTCTGTCTGTAAGGTGGTGAATGATGAATTAAATGTTTGCTGCCGATGTTGTTTAGTTCGAATTTCAATAATAATTGTTTCCATTCATTTAAACATCGATAGTTTTTATATTTAATGGGAAGTTAAATGAAATTCTAAAATTCTTTTCCATTTCGCATTTATGCGATGAGTATATTGAAGAGTGTTTGTGTGTAAATTATTTAAAGAACATGTTCTAACATTAACTGGTCAATGGGCAGACATGACTTTTAATTTGTGCATGTGTATAGTTTTTTTAACGAAATAAAATGATGATGAATACGATTTGATTGATTAAATGGTAAAAATAATTGAATCGATGGACTTGATAAACATGCCATCCCATCTGTCGAACTTCGTTTATTGGAGAAATCGTTGAAAGACTCGAAAATAAATGAATGTCCTAAAAAGTAGTAAAACTACATTTGAATCGTAAAATAGAATATTTTCTTTTCTTTAATTAGAAATTGATTGGTTGCGATGACAAATTTGAATTGCACTAATTGGTTAACCTTCGTAAAAGGTCAAGTGGTATTGAGACGCAGGGAACGAGGTAGGAGAAGAAAACATTTGTCTGTCTACTTAAATATTTTAGCCTCTTATTTATGTGGTCTATAAAGTGGAGGCTAAAGTGTAGCCTATAGTCGAGAGTATTTAGACTATAGACAATATTGTCAAGACCATACAGTATGTAGTAGGGTTGGTCAATTTGTACAGGTGAGAAAAAACGTGACAAGCGTGTAGCAAAATCGAAATCTACATAAAATTCTAAGAAAATTATCCACAGAATGTATAGGTCTAAAATGAAAACCTAGCTCCCGCCGAGAGGTTTGATTATGAAAATTAAAAAACTAGCAACTTCTGGTATGTCACTACAAAACACATATATAGTTGTTCTTTTTGGACGCATGTCTCACGACGAGCAATTGCAAAAAATCGTGACGGCGTTAAGCTAGGACTTTACAAAGTCGAACCCAAACACACCGGAATGGATTGTAGAAAGGACTTACGTTCTGTTGTTTGAATTATTAAATAAAACATTAATTAAAAAAAATTGTGTTCTTTCTGATTGTTCAGTAACAGTACAACCTAATTTTTTAGGTCAATTTTCGAAGTAAAGGTGTCTACAATAAGGCTTGGAAAGATGAAGCAGAATCAGGCCCAGCATAATTGAAAAATTAGTTATTTTTTGCATAGCACAGTTTTTTGCTCTGTAAGTCTATTTTTTGAAACCTAACTGAGATCTGCATCTTAAGTACTTTTTGAGATAGCAGCATTAATGTCAAAACACTGTTGTCAAATTTAAACGATTTTCCTAAATTTCCAAGATGAGGGAACGAGTTTTAAGAGTGGTTGATGAGAAAAAGATGACTTTGGAAGAAGTAAGCCAGATGTTAAAAATTGATAGAAAAAAAATTTTATGTCTCTTGGCGGGAGCTAGGTTTTTATTTTAGACCCATAGTTTCTTAGTCAAGTTTTCTTAGAATTTATTGTAGATTACGTTTTTGCTATACGCCTATTTACAAAAAAAAATTGACCAACATACTATATAGTCTTTAATTTTTTTTTTTTATGTGGTGAGAAATATTAAAATTTCTGCCGCATTGCACAGGAGTATATAACAAAGGATCCCATAAATTTGAGCATCAAGAGTTCACCAAGGATGACCACTATCGCCTTTTCTTTTCAACATGGTCATTGACGACGTCATGGTGGATGTGACATCAAGAGCAAGAGACATAATGTGGCGATTAAATGGCCGTTCAGAAGATCCGGATAACGCGGACGACACATGTTTTGCTATCGGACAAATTTGATGGCATGCAGTCGAAATTGAGCGAAATGGAATCCGAAGCAGCACTATGTATCAAATATAAATTACTTCACACGACAGCAACAGCAGATTGAAAACACCCAGTCTTTTTGCGCTTGTTGATGAAAAAGTCTGAAATTTCCGCAATTTCAGAATTTCATCAATTGCTTAGTTTCCTTTTCACTGAAAGCCATTTGTTAAGCATTAGCCGGTAACAAGGTTTTAAGAGCGTTTGTAATATGGGCTTCTTGGTTTTGAAATCCATTCGACGTTCGGCATGAGTTAAATTTTTTGTCTTGTGCCGATCCTGCTGAATATAGATACTGTTGTCCTTAGGACTTTCGACTTTTTACTCTAATTATTTTTCATCGTATTTATTAAATATGTATTAAAATTTAACCCAAGTCTAAGTTTCCTTACTTCAAAAAAATCTGGCAGCCGGCAAATAAAAATTCTAAAATCAAGCAACATATTTAAATCATTCGATCGTTGATCCTACAATGTTGCAAAAGTTTTTAGCATGTTGCGTGCGTAGATTTCTTTAAATGTTTATTTATAACTACAGAGATCACTTAAGATGAGTTTCTATCAAAAACGCTATAAACTAGACAATGACTTAAGAAAATAATGCACCTCTGTAAGAGAAAAATGTACAATAAAAGAAAATGGTCTGAAAAAAACCAGCTTTACTTAATTCCTTTGTAATTTTTTTTGTTTTTTCGTTACGTTTTTAGTCAATGAAAATTTATAGCACACATCAATAGACGATGATTTAACAGAAAATAGTACAACAACTAAAACTACGGAAAATCCCACAAATATCCTCTGCCACAATGAAAGCAAACAAAACAGACAACCTAACAAATAAAAAAAACAAAAACGCCCAATTAAATAAATAAACAAATACATTCGATTACACATTAAACATTCAACATACAACTTGCAACAACAGCATACAAACCATAAAATAAGATACAGCAACAAAAAAGAAGGAATGAATGCATTAAGAGTGCAAGTACTTGTAACGTACTGCGGAAACAACAATTACAATGAGACAGAAATACGAATTTTTAAGTTGCCACGTGTTCCAAATGTGCTGCTTAAGGCCGTTATACACTATCCCACAAAGTCTTAAGTATTTTACGAAAAAGGTCCCCTGTCATGATAAGTTCTTATTGTTTCTTGAAAATGTTCAAACAACAATTAGATCAGGGAAGCATTTTCGTAAAATACTTACACAGAAAAAATTCTCCAAAATTGTTCACCAATTAAGGCATTAATCAAAAATATAATCAGTTTTAATTAAAAATTTAATCAAGTGAATTAAACGTTTAATCAAGTGAATTAAACGTTTAATTAATACTAATAACTGGTTTAAATTATACTATTAATTTGTTTACTGGTGCAAATTTAATTAATTTTTAAATTAATATCACTAATTTTTTAATTGAAATCAATTTTTATTTTTTCTGTATAAGACTTTGTTGGATAGTGTATAATGGCCTTTAATAATAATTTAGTTTTGGTAAACTATAGGTAAACACTGTTAACTTGACGGCAGTTCAAAATATTGATACAAATCTTTAGACTAGATTAAGTCGAGAATGACAATAGTAAAGGCTTAAATGTAAATTTTATGCTTTCCTATAACACAGTGAAACAAAATTCGGGTCATCGCCGCCAGTCTCAATACTTGCACGCGAAATGAAACTAGACTATTGGTAGAGAAAATCTGCCAAAGGATTTTGAAAAGTAAGCTCGGGTTCTTGAAATATCGGCCCCTAAAGTTTTTGAATTTTTTTTAAAGGCGTTTGGTATAAGTCAAAAAATATATACTAAATGTACTTCTGAGCTAAAATACTATTTCAGGTGTCTGCAGTAGAATTGTATGGCGATTCTTTTCTAAGAATATATTAACCCTCTAACACACATTTTAAGGGGCCATTTTTGTCCGTTTTTTAACTTTCCCACAAAAGTATACTAAAACGGCACTTTAGAAGATTAAAATTTTCCACGAATATTTTCTGCATCAAATTTTACTAGGGGTCTTCTAAGGCCAAGAAATCGTGCAATGTAAGTAAAACGGATTTTCGAAATTCCGGGCCTTGAAATTTTTGAATTTTTCGAAAACCCGTCCTTTTTACGAAATTCCACTGATTCTTCCAAATATTCCAAATACTATCATGAATGAGGATTTTGTGAAGACTAGATGACATGAAATACCATTAATACAATAATTGTATGTTTAGCTTTGCTGTGTCTATTGAATACGTCCGAAATGCGTTCGGGTTTATAACAAACCCACATTCCACAGAACTTAAAAATACTACAACTTTCTTTATTAAGACCAGTTATTGCTAAAGCAGCAAAAGTCAGTTCTTCTGTCGACCAACTCTTCAATAAAGGCGCAACTTTTCCGCTTTCCTCCCTGACATTTACCTACACATTTTTTAAAAGGGAAGCCACAATTGGATGTCGAATGTCGATCCAGAGGTCCTTCATTGTGAGAAGTTAAAGAAAACTCAGGTGAAATAACAAAAGTTCCATCTTTCCTGTATTTGTTTGCAGTAGCAGAAGCCATGTTTTATTGGCTTGCGCACTCTTTTTCATCAGAAAGCATAAAAACGAACGAGAAGATTGGTTTTTTTATACACAGTGCGACATGGTCAATGGACGACACCATTACACTAAGTTTTCTCAAACAGGGCGTCGTGGCCTTAAAGGAAGAGTATTAAAAAAACAAATGCGTTTGTGGATCTGCCAGTCAAAAAACCATGAAGCGTCTGATCCACATTGTTCGGGTATCTGGTCTGCTTGTGACCTCAGGCATGGCGCCAGTACCCGCAACGCTACGTCTCTAATTTGTTAAGATTGGGACCAGTAAAATCTAAATTATGGTATACTGAATATCATTTAAGAATAATTTAAAGATATTTCTCTAAAAGAATATTGTGGCTCGACACCAACAGAGGAACTGTTTCGTGCATTCTAACATCAGGCGTTCCGCAAGGTTTGGTCCAAGAGACGCCTTAGTGGAACATAATGTTCAAAGGCGTATTTAACCTGCAAATCCAAGAATCAACTATCGTAGAAATTGCAGATGACGTGGGAGTTATAGTGACAGCAAGAGACTTTAATAAAGTTACGATGTGGTCGAATGAATCGATCGGTACAATCAGGGATTGGATAAAGTCTAGGAAACTGCACTTGCCAGATTATAAGACATCCATTGTTTTTATAGGCGAAAAAGCAAAAGAGAAACAATATCAAGGTAAGTGCATCAAAAAAGAGCTGATCGGAAGCCTTAAAGTATTTAGGTAAAATGGTTGACCAAACGCATTCTTTGCATTCTGCTTTCGAAGTAACTAAAAGAGTGTTGAACGCGTTGTCGAGGATAATGTCAAATGCAAATGCATCACTTCAAGCTAGCCGTGTTTAAATAACGGACACTACAGGAGCTACTCGCATCGCTTTAGACGATATAGCTCACCAAGATGCCCGCAATGCAGGAGAAGAAGGAACCATGGATCGTATAACATTTACATGCCCACGATTTAAAATTAAAGTCGAGATAATATAGTGTAGGTCATCTTCAAATCGGATTTTGAAGCAACAAATTATTTCATAACAGTGGTAAAGCAAGCACTCCCTAAAGTTAGGTTAATATCGTTAAGGCAGAGTAAAGGCATTAAACGGAACTATAATTTTTGAAAGAACTGCTAAAGCAAATCTCCCCTGCAAAGGAGTACCTAATGGCAGATCCGCGGCGAATTAGGTAAAGGATGTGGTTAAACAAGTATGCTCTAAGGTAAATCGTACATGCTTTAACGGACTGAATACATCTTTTGAAGATTCCTCACCCCAAGCACAAAAGAAATGAAATAGAATAGACTTTAGGCTAGACTTTACATTGGGTTGCAGTCGATAACATTGTTTGGAATAAAGATTAGACTTAAGTCGACACTATAGAATTAAATTTGCAATTAACTATAATTAATGCTGTAGACAAGACTATGAATTATTTTCTATCCATTTAAAATATGGTGAACATTTTTACAATTCTCCTAATTAGCCAACTTTTATTTATATAGTTGGGGGATTCACAAGGTGTCATAAAGTCATAAGTCTTAAAATAATAACATGAAAAAATACGACTGTTGTGAACAACCCCTCATAATTTAGTGTGCTATTTTAAATTTGAATCAGCTGATTTTAATCAAATATAAAAAATAAATATTTACCTAATATCAAAATATTTTTTAATTCTAATCCATGACTTAAAAAATTAAATTAGATCTTATCTGGCTATTTTCCATTTTTTAGACGCAAATCACAAATAAATTTTATTTTGTTTGCTTACCAAACATCAGAGTCCTAAGCCGATATAATTTGACGCCGCAAGTGTTTTGTTGCAAAAATTGCTAGCCGCAGGTTGAATTCGGATATTAGCCGGATAAAACTATACCATCAAGGCGACGGCTTCAAAAACTAATGCGGCTCAGCCGCTCAGCGCAGGTCTCTTCTGATTAATTACGACAGCACAATAAACATAGCAAGCAAAGTTCTATTAATTTATGACACTTTTTGTTAACAAAGCAACAACAATATTTTTAAACCATTGTAAAATGTTAGAACATTATGACAATTTAACACACCTTGTGAATACCCCAAGTGTTTGAAAATTCTAAATGGCAACCATAGGGATAATGGCCCTTACTTTCGGAACGACTGTGGTTTATACTGTGGACAAGACAATTCGTTACCTTTTATGTTCTATCCAAGATAAATATAGTGAAAATAATTGTAATTATCATATCATTCAATCGTATATTTGAAAATACATCTGGCATCTCTAATATGTACTCTCAAATTTACAACAATTGTAAATTTGACTAAAACTTTATACAACTGCAAGCAACTGAGCAAGCGGTGTTCATTTAGGTGTTATATACGATCGCACAAACAACACGAACACAACACTAGATGCTCGAGGCATATGGTTTCAGGCTACACAGACTCAAACACAACTCGAACCTTCTTTACCCTCTTTCTCAGCGAGCATTTGATTTTTTGTGACTGTTTTATTTGTGGTTGTTGTTACTATATTTGTTTATTGTTGTCGTAGTTTTGATTTTTTAATTTGGTTGTTTTTAGGAAAATCAATGAGTTTCTTTAGAGAATGTTTGTTTGGAAAATATATAGAGCCTGAGTATTCAGAGTATTGTCTCGTGTCTGGTCTGTTTTTCATGATGACGATGTTGATGGTGATAATACAATGTCTTTGTTGTTGCTGTTCCTATTTTATGTTTGTTATATAAAACATACCACTACAAGTCTGAGCTAAGAAAGACAAAAACTATAAAAAAAAATCTTAAAAAATTAAAAAACCAACAATTTACAATTTAGCACACGCGCTCAATGTTCACGTTGTTGTTCTCGTTTGTGTTCTTCTTCTACTTTTTCTGTTGCATGTTCTGGTTGTTTATGACACTGGACTACAAAGTGAGATTTTAGTGTTGTAGAATTTAGTTTGAAAATTGATTGAAAAATGTGTAATTGGTTTGTTGCAATTGGAAACATTTTTTTACATATTTTTAAGACAATTTCATATTCAAAAATCATGAAATAAAGAACGAATATTAAAAGCTCAACTAGTATCTTTTAAACCTAGTCTTAAACTCTCTCTTTTTATAATCAATTCGTTTAATGCAGAATGAATGATTACTTTTATAAGTTTATATATGATAAGGAAAATGGTTATATTTAGTTCGTAATGAACGAGTTGTCGTTTTCCCAATTGAAATTTCGGTCTTCAATTAGAGTTGCGAAATTATTTGTTCTTACTCAGTTTAAGTTTGTTTTAAGCTCTAATTCAGCCCTTGTTCAGTTTTTATTAATTTCATTTTTTATGCACTCCACCAATAGTGGTGAATGACGGGTATACTTAGGCCCGTTTTCACGACTTACCTATAAAGTAAACGGTACCTTTAGCACTAGTGAGGAATAAAGTTACCTTCAACTATTTTTCGTTTTCACAACTTCTGTATAAAATAAACTTAACATTTTTGAAAATGTGGCAATACTAAAGAAAATACCGATTATTTTTGCCAAAATAAAAATACGAACTGGCAACTACGTTCTTTTTTTACATTTGCAAGATATACATACGTATAATTGGAGTTGCCATATATAAAAAATATGTGAATATAATATGGCAATCTCAAATCTAAACCTTACGACAAAAGTTAAAGGTAGAACGTTCCTCTCTTTAGCTTATCCTTCACTTTTAGATTAAAGGGAACTTGTGATAATTAAAAGCTCATTATCTGTTCGATAACTTCCTACATTTAGCTATCGTTAAGTCGTGAAAACGGGCCTTAGTATTTCATTAAATGCGAAACTTTTGTTAACTAATCTTTTTTTACTTTATTGGGTCAAAAATAAATTGTACAGCCGGTTTTCCAATAAAAGAAGTGTTATTTTAGTAAAACCGAATTTACATTTTTGTTGTTCCTAATTCCCAATTTTCATTCCTGATAAATTAGTGTTGGAGCATAAGCTAGTTGCTATACTCATTTTACTGGTTAATTACGGCAGATCATCAGGAAACCTTTTCGCAAAAGCTTTAGAAAAGCTGAAGATAATATGCAAATAAAACTGCAGAGTGAATGAGAATTACAAACACTTGAGTCTTTTATTACATTCCCCACTGGGAATTAAGCACAACAACAAAATCTTATTAATGAAGAATTATGAATTCCCAAAAATAACTATGATAACAATTTAAAATTTTAGAAGTTTGTTGTCCTTTACAAACTTTGGATAATGTTATTACAGTACATTTCGCTTATAGTCACATCCTTTAGTTGCAGACATAACGTGGACTATATGGCTAATGTGACTATAAGGCTAATTCACATATGTATATGCCACTATGAAGCATTTAACCGAATTCGAATATAATCAAGTTATGTGAATATAGAAAATAAAAAATTTATATAAATTACACCGACATCAGGCTTATGGTGTCGCAACAGACTTGCATGCAGTATAAAAAATAGTTAAAATAATCACAAGATATTTCATAACTGATACCGAAACCAAAAAATAATTTCTTCCGAGTAAAGAGTTGACGACAAAAATAAAACGATTAACAGCCTGTTTTTGTAAAACATAAGTCTTCTCACTTGAAGTTTTCGTATTAATACGTTTATGTTCAAAATTTGGTTTTTAAAAAACATTTAAAAGCTTTCGTCTATTCATGGTTGACATAAATAGAGCTTTTTTCTTTCGTGAATCAATATTATTGCCAATGCATTAATATTCGTACATTTCTATTATTTTTTCATATAAAGGCTTTGTGTTTGTGGATAACCCTGGCTTTTGTTTACAAAAATTAAAATTAAATTTCAAAAACAAAATATTTTATAAAAAGTGTTAGTAAATTAGTAAAAAGAAAAGTGTTGAATGAAAATGTTAACAATAATAGCAATAAATAAAAGAAATACATAAAGAAGATCTTTTGCTGCACATCAACATATAGATATGTAGAAGATATTTGCGAAGATATAATTTTTTTGTAACATTCGCAAGTACGGTGGTATTTTACAGTACACTGTATGTACAGTCACACAGATAATAGTACGTACGCCTTAACAATTCTTTAACTTTCCAAAAATTAGAGATATTTAATAAATAAATCAAACATTTTTTAATGAAAGCAAAAATTTATTTCATTATTTAAATTTTAGACTATGGATTTGTCCGCATACTTAGGTGCGAAGTCGAGTCGCTTTTATCTGTTTATATCCCCAATTTGTTTTTTCTTGGTACACGGCTATGTAATCCGCTTTTTCAGAACACTTCGCACTGTTTCTAAATTAACATTAATATTGTGGTAATTTTCCAAAGTGTTTCGAATTTGCACG
Organism: Pollenia griseotomentosa; assembly: GCA_963931875.1. NCBI lineage: Eukaryota > Metazoa > Arthropoda > Insecta > Diptera > Polleniidae > Pollenia > Pollenia griseotomentosa. The sequence continues at coordinate 224,015,951 of OZ007560.1, forward strand.
GCTGTTATTTTGGTATTTTCACTAACAACACTTTTTATAAATTGCTCAACTCGTAAGGAATTTCTGGGTGGACGTCCAGTTTTTGGCTTGCTAACTAGGAATTAAGACTCAGACAAATGCTTTATTACAGTCTGCACTGTAGACTTCACACGTCCAACAATATTAAAATTTGAACTCAAGAAATTCCCATCGTTCCTTTTTTTTAAATATATGCACGCATTTCATTACAAATATCCTTTGTTTTCTTACCTATTTTAACAAAACAGTAATATTTTTTTCTAAAATTACTGCAGTCTTTAAGAATTTGCTTGCAAATTTAGCTTGTGCCACTTTCCGTATATTATTTTTCCTTTAAATCTTCTTAATTTAAAAAGGACAGTTTTCTATTTGGCATCGTACGTATAATTATCTGTGCTGTCAGATAAACTTGCAAATGCAAGAAAAAATATCGATCAGAAATCCAGAGTTATTCTTAAGCTCCAATTTTAGAGGGAGCACGTACTATGCCATGAACAACGGTACGCGACATGATGTGATCGGTCTTTAAATGGCAGCGCTTTATTTAAAACACTAAATGGGCTGCATATGAAGGCGTGTCTTTAAAAATTTAACGGTTTAAGAACCACTTTCTTTGGATGGATTGTGGTTTCGAAAACTAAAAAAAACTAATTAAATATTGCTACACAGAAAAAAATAAAAATTGATTTCAATTAAAAAATTTGTGATATTAATTAAAAAATTAATTAAATTTGCACCAGTAAACAAATTAATAGTATCAATTAAACCAGTTTATAGTATTGATTAAACGTTTAATTCACTTGATTAAACGTTTAATTCACTTGATTAAATTTTTAATTAAAACTGTTTATATTTTTAATTAATGCTTTAATTGGTGAAACATTTTGGAAATTTTTTTCTGTGTAATGTGACTATAACGAAATTAATTTGCTTTACTTTTCCCTTTGATGACTGTTGATAGATGGCATATATGGCAAATGTGCTTATATCGCTAAGTGGACTATAAAGTTAATACTTTATATTGAATTGACTTATAGCGTCAAAATAAACATGAATGAACTATATCGCTAATGTGACTATAAGCGGTAGTGACTATAAATGAAAAGTACTGTACAATATAAAAGTAAAAAATTTTAAATACTACCAAAACAACAAAAATAGTTCCCTAAAAAGTATTTACTCCGTTATAAACGCGTCAAAAAAGGTGTATAGTTTTAAAATACTTAGAAAAGTTTAGTGGCTAATACTTTCTTTGATTTATTTTTGCTTTAAGGACCGCTCTTAGTCTATTGGGCATAGATTGAACCAATTTCAAAGTTAGATCAGTAGACAAAAATTTATAATATAAGTCCCATATAAAGCCAACTCTCTGGAATCACTTTAGTACGCCTAACACCGTAACGAATGAAGCTCTTGTAATAAAATTTGGTCTGACACGGTTTTATAAGAATAAAAATCGCGCTGTTGTATTTCGTGAAGATTGATCCATAACTTTTCATATTCCACATATAAAGCCCACTCTCGTGAAACACTTCAATCAGATCAAAATCTGCTTACCAACCGATTTCTTTACTTCCACGTCACTATTCAAAACTCTAAAGTTTGTGAGACAGTGTTCGAGGCTGTGTGTCTATGTTTAGGAGTATTTATTTTATGCCAATAGATTTGTTGAGTAAGATTCCTTGTAGTCACTTACTTTTCATTCCCAAAAACTAAACATGTGGATAATAAAGACAGACATTTATACTCCTATAAGTCACTATAAGCTTCTGTTGTTGTTTTCTTCTTCTTTTTAGTTTTTTTTTTGCGGCTGCTGCTGCTGATGCGTAGAGACTGGATTCTGCAATTCAATGAAGCTTTTTTTTTTTTTGTTTGCTGAAATAGACAGACCGAAAACCAAACAGAACTACTAAGGCCAGCGTACAAAAATGTTAAATATTGTAAGAAAATGCAGCCGTAGAAATGGAAGTGGAAGAAGATGTTGGCCCCAAATAAACAGGAGTAAAGAAAACGAAAATGCATTTAATGACCCTTTTTAACGTTCGCAAACATTTCATGTTTATTTCCTTAAGTGGTTCTTTAATTTTGTAAGACTTAATACTTTTTTCTTCAGCAACAACATGACCATCTTTCTTAAGATTGAGATTTTTACGTCATATTGTTTAAAAATGGAGAAGGAATTTAGTTTTGAGGTGGATTTGTGAAATGGTTAAATCATGAGAATATTTAAAAAAAAAATTCTAAGCAATAAAAATTGAAAATATTAAATGGTTTTTAATTGTAGGCAAAGTTAGTTTCGAAATAATATATTTATTTTTTTTTTCTGTTTTAAAAAAAATGTGTGAAAAATGTTGTTTGTCTAGAACTTCTAAGACGATATGCATTTTTAGCAACTTGTTATATTTTGACAGCATAGTTATTGCACATTTAGCTTAAGAAGCATATAAGAGCATATTTATGCTATTAAGTGCTTGTTGACCTTAATATTATGGGATTGACGACACTAAATAATTTTTTTCACTCAAGTATAAGAATTATTATTAAGTAAAATGTGTGTTTACAGAAGACGTCTTATTCGCTAAATAATTTGCCACAATTCGTATGTCAAAAGAATGTCATGGCAGTTAAAAACAATGTCTGTTTTAGATAAATCCACGTAAATCCAATTCAATTGATTTCTTGCCGTACAGAGAGTTCAGAACTTTGGACTGCTACGAAAAATCGGCAATAATAGCGCCACTGTGAAGGAGTCGGTTTAAGCTGCACCGTGCAAAAGAACTTAAACTTAGAGCAACTTAGAGATTTTCACATCGAAACTTTGAACTGTACGGCTTCAAACACTTACTTACCCAATGCCAGATCCAATGATAATTTCAACTATATTGAATTTTTTATTGGGGCTACTCTCTATTGCGATGCGAATTAAATTTCAATACGAAAGCTAAATACGATAATAGGCCAATTTGGCTCAAAATTTTTGGAAAATGAAGCAACACTGGCAATAAAAATCAAAGATGGCGCAGATTGACAGTAAGAAAATGTCAAAATATTTTTAAAAAAAATTTATAAAATTTTTATGGTGATGATTTGCGAAAAGAAAAAAACAATATGCGAAAGACAAAAGCGCATACGTAATTTAGAGTACCAATCACTAAATTTTCACCAATTTTTCTTTCGCATCGCAATAAAGATTAGACCCCCAGATTAACAAATTTAGGGCGTAGATACAGTTGCATTTTGATAACTTCTGTACGTCAGAGGAACACAAAAAGATCACGACCGCTATCCATTTGCGGGACGATCTGGATTACCTTGTACTCGAGGAATTTCGTCTTGATATTTGGACATATACCCATCTTAGATTTCAGTAACCCAAGAACCCAAGCTTAGATCGATTTCGACAAATTCAGACAAAACAGCCATTGAAAATTTTAACTCTTAGATAACAGCCATCCTAAAGCTTAAAGTCATCGTGATAACGGTGGTAAGATATACCTCTAAGCTTACTGAACAATTAGAGCTACTTGTATATACTAAAGCGTGACCAACCATAATGCACGTTAAGTTTTTTCCCCAACTTCATTTGACATTTCCTTGTTTCAGTGTTTGCAAATTCAGCCATGACCACTTCAAGCGTCGTTAATACATCAAATGGTTTAACATACATAAGTGAATGGTTCCTTTAAAAAGAAAATCATCTTCAGCGACGAGGCACACTTTCACCGCAGTGGATTCGTTAACAAGCAGAATTGTCGCATTTGATCAAATGAGAAAACACGAGTGATTGTTGAAAAGCCGATGCATCTACAAAAAGTGACTGTTGGTGCGGCTTATGGGCTGGCGGCGTCATCGGGCCGTACTTTTTCGGAAATGAGGTCGGCCAAACAGTTACCGTTAATGGTGCTCGCTATCGCAGGAAGAAAACGGACTTATTGTGGCTAGAAATTGAGGATATGGTCCCGGACGATATGTGGTTCCAATCGGATAGTGCCACTTGCCACACAACCAACGTAACAATGGCTATTTTTCGCGATAAATTCAATGGCCGTGTTATCTCCCGTTCTTTGTTTGGCGATATTTAAAAGAAAAAGTGTACGTCAATAAGCCTAGAACAATTCAAGAGTTAAAGGATGATATTATTCGGTACATTAACGACATGCAATATCAATTATGTTTCAGATTCATTGAAAATATGGAACATTAGATAGAGGCATGCCACCCACCGAAGCCGTTTGTTATTTCACACATTATTTTCATAGAGATAATTCTCTGAAAACTTTTTATTTTATTTACAATTAACAGTTGTAAGGTCGTACAATTATGTTTCTTGTTGTTAGAAAGATTTTAAGAGGAACATCTTCTTGAAGATTGATGGCGAAATATCCCAGCATTTTAAATTATTGGGTATTTAATTTTTGTTGAATGGCCAAAGTAGAAAAAGCGGCACACATCATCTTAAGGCACATTTGTTGATGAATTTATTAATGTTGCTGAAGATTTACTAACCTTGCAATAGTGAAGTGAATGTGATAGATATTTTCCGTTAGTCCAATCGAGAATTTCGATAAGCAGAGAAACAAATCGATATTTGCTATTACATGTTATTATAATCCCTAAATTGTCTTTTCTTTCTTCCAAAATCTCAATCAAGCCAACTACATATTGCCAAAAAATATTTATTCATTCCCGTAGCACGTTAATTTTCCACACACCACCTTACAATAATGATGTTTTATAATGATGAAGATAATAACGATGTAGTGATGCGATGTTGTTTCTTCATGCTGCATTTGCTGGCGGATTAAAGTGATCGCTGTTGAGCGACAACAGCAACAACAACAAAAACCAAATAAAACAAAAATTAAAGTAAAATCAAAAGAATAAAAATAAAATAAAAGCACAAGAATTTAAGTTTAAAACAAACATTGAACGAAAGTTGGCAACAACGACAATAACTAAAAAGAAAAAGATTATTTGCGCTCGCCTAACGGCCGTTAAATGAACGCAAAATGTGTGCGATTAAATCCATGTAACAACCCAGCGGGAAAACTCAGAAGACCTTCTTACTTCAGGCCTTTTTAAAGGCCTGCTCAAAAGATTTTTTGATTCAATTACTATTCTTATCTAACTGCTCAAGAAGGCCTCATAGAAGGCCTCGACTCTTTCGTATAAAAGATAAGATACACCTTCCACACTCGCTTCTATGAGAAGGGAGTAGAAAAGGAGTAACATTTTTTGTATTGTTTTTTGCACAAGCAAAAGCAAAATCAATTTTTTTTGGTCCCGTTACCCTTCTTATGTACCTGCTGAAGAAGCGAGAGCGGAAGGCCTTCTCCGCAATGACAACGTGTGTAAAAAAGATATGAGTATGGAATGGAGCAAGAAGGCCTTGTACATCCAAAAGAAGGGGTACAGAGGCCTTCTAGAAGGCCTTCCTACTCCTTCTTTTCCCCGCTGGGAATGTGAGAGCGCACATGTATTGTAAATATGTGTGAGTGTATGTATGTGAATTTTATGAACGGATGGGATGCTTGCACAAATAGCCAGAAATTTATTTTTAGAATTTTATTTTTAATAATATGGGACACTCACTGCAATATGTCACATTAAAAGACTTAAAGAAAGGTAAATCTCTGTTTAGATAAAAAAAAAACTACATAAAACGCAAAAAATTTTCATATAACAGAATTTTACGTTTTTAAATAAGAAACGCAAATTAAAAATCGCCAGTTTCACCACAAAGGAAAGCTGATAAATATTAGCAAAAAAAGTAAGTAACTCTAATTTACACAAAATCCACGACTTTACCACACATTTGGAGGGAAACCATAAAAATACTTAAATAAATTTAATTATACATTAAAAATCGCAAAAAATAAAAATTGTCAATTTTTTATAAAACTTAAAAAGTTGGTCATTTATACAAATCAAAAAATATCGCAAATATATATGTTTATAAAGAAACTCAACAAATATGAAAAATCGCTAATTAATTTATCAAAAACTGAATTAATCAAAATTTTAACAAGAGAGTTTTTCTGTTTATTGAACAAAATATAAATTTCTGAAATAAAAATCAACTAAATGAATAAAAAAAAATTTATACTTTAGAGAAAAAGCGCTGAAAACATGAAATTCAAACAAATTAATCAAATGAAACAAAAAATTATCAAAGTTATTTACGGGAATACAAAATTTATCATTAATACGATTTCTGTATGACGTGCTAAATTCCCAATTTTCCATATTTGATAAATACACTGAAATTTATTGTTGAGGGAAAGCTAGCTTTAAACTGAATAAAAAAAACACGAACGAAATATTTACAAAAAATGCTTAAATTTTGTTCATTGCAGGGAAAACGCTAATAATAGGAAAAAACCTTAAAAGAAATTATCAACAATTGCTTAAATCAAAAATATTCAGAACTAAACAAAAATCGCCAAAACAAATATATATATATACTTAAAGAACATGCCGATTTTTTGAAATAAAACTAAAATTAATTAGTATTGTGGTTATTTTGTTGAACTATTTATGGTTTTTAATCCAAATTTTTAATAATTTTAATTAGGCTTAAGTTCATTAAATTTAATTTTCATTAAATTATTTTTATGAAGAAAGGAATTCCACAACATGAAAACCAATTAAAATTGTTATTGATAATCTTTCATTCTTGACCGTGGCCGGGATTCGAACCGCGGCCGGCAGGTTACCATGACATGTTTCGATCGCAACCACTCGATCTCCTCAGATGGATTTGCCGTTTTACACTCGCAGCCATCGACGACTGCTGGCGTCAATAGTCAAACATCAATCCTTAAACCAAATGGTATTTTAACCTTTGGTAGATCGAAGTTTGCTTTTTTGAATGATTATCCATTTTAATTGATTTTACATGTTCTTCCTTACTTCTGTTTTTTCGTACTTTTGTTAAGAATTTTTCTTGAAGTCCAAAGTACATTTTTTGTTTTTTCATTTTTTTGTCTTTCTTTTTCTTGTTGACCTTTTTCAGCACAACTTGAAGGACAAATGAATACATAGAGCTCGTGCCTTAGCTTTAACAATAATTAGTATTGTGGTTATTTTGTTGAACTATTTATGGTTTTTAATCCAAATTTTTTTTTTTTTTTTTTTTTTTTTTTTATTTTAATTAATTTTCATGTTGTAAAATTCCTTTCTTCATAAAAAATAATTTAATGAAAATTAAATTTAATGAACTTAAGCCTAATTAAAATTATTAAAACTAAAATTTTCGTTTGTAAAAATAGAGCAAAACCAAAAAAACAATTTTTGAAAAAAATTCTCCAAACTATATTATTCAATAAACTTTATAATAATTTAAATTAAACAACAACAAATTTTATAAAAATGAAACAAAATAAAAAGTTTTAGGCCCTAATTATCTAAAACGCAACGCCAAAGAACTACATTGAAAGCAAATAAAATCATAAATATTTTGTAGTTTTGCTGTTGCTTTCATAAAAGAAACAACTAATACGGTGAAAACAAAAAAAAAAAATTTCGACTAATCGCCATAAATTATTCGAACTATTCGTTAATCGAAAATAAGCAATTTTAAATTATTCGAACAGCCAATATTAATCGATTAATCGAACAAGGGTTAGGTGTTTGGATGCCCTAGTCAATACATATTATAAAATCGCTTATTTGACAAAAACCGTGCGGAAACGTAAAATCACAAAAACTTACGTGGATGTTCTAAAATTAGAGTAAGAAGTATGTAAATATCACAAAAACAAATTAATCTGACTTACATAAGAAATCGTCAAATTTATAAAAATCACAGAAAAAAACACTCCTTAAAATCCGACAAAATTACAAAAAACAAAAACTTTTTAAAAAAATCGCTAAAATAAAAAATGAGAAACGCCTAAAATGTATTATTTGAAATCCCTTATTTTTTTTAAAATATAACGCTGAATTAAAAAAAAATCGCCGAAAAAACAAAAATTTAACCGAACCAAAAGAAACACAAATTTCACTACAAAATTTTTTAATCGCAGAAAAAAAGGAAATGTTTAAAACGAATTCTGTAATAGAAACAAAAAAGTCTAAAACAGAAAACTAAAATGTTCTCAAAAAAAAAAAATTGGGAACGAAAAGCAAATGTCACAGAAAACCGTTGAGTTAAATTTAATTGTTGCTCCTAAAAGCTATTAAATTTAAGAACAAAATTACACTAAATCGGCCATTTTTTCATAAAAAAATTTTTGAGATCTAAAAACTTTCTTAACCCATTTAAGCCCAAACAAAAACTACCGGACAAAAAATAAAATATTGTTTATTTTATTATTTAATTCATTACATATAAACAAAAATTTTTTTTTTATTTTTTTTTTTTTTTTTTGAATTAAAGAGGTGTACCCAAATTGGCACTACGGTCACTTTAAAAAAAAAAAAATTAAAAAAAAAAATTTTTTTTGATGTTATAGAAATTTCTGAAATTTTAGTTTATCAATAAGGTAAACATATATTGAATAATGTCAAAAACTTTGTCATAAGCCGGAAATAATGAAGTGTTCCCAAATTGGCACAGCGGGCGTAAATGGGTTAAGCACTGTCATCATACACGAAAATGGGCAAATGTGATATTTTTCTTAATCAAGTGCTAAAATTAAAATATTTGCTAGTTTTACATAACTTTAGTTTCCTACTAACTTTAACTCTCTTTCAACTTTTTATTTAAAGTAGTTTTTATGGAGCCACCCATACATATTCTGTTTAATGTAAAATTGTGTGAATAATTTTTTTGCTGTCGTTTATTTTTTTAATTTCATTTACATGTTAAAGTACACTTAAAAAAACACTTCTTATTTTTGTGAGGATTATTATTCTTTTGACTTTTTTTTATCTAAAAATATTCCGCTTAGAGGAATCGAATTTTTTTTAAGAAATAGATTTTTCTTATTAAAAAAAAAAATAAATGCAACTTTTGCAAAGTTGTTTTAAAACATATTTGTTGTTGTTGTATTGGACTTATTTGCATATGAATGCAACAAAACAAAAAACAATTTATTTATATTTATTTTTATTTAAACACACATTCTTTTGGCGTTTGGAGTGGAGTGTGAATACAAGTGATCGCACGTTGTGCACAAGAGGAAAAGTATACATCCCATCCACACACTCCTCTTACGGTTGGGGTATCTTGTACAGAAAACATGAAAAAAACCAAATACGGGGTACAATCCAACAACAAAAAGAACAAATAGATAGACAGAATGATACTTATGCTAAAATTTTGTATGATGTACGAGTATATTTTGGTCAATTTAAGTTGTGTTGTGAATCAAATTTGGGGGAAATACAACATGTTGTATTTATTTACAATGAGATTTGGCTAAATGGCAAAATGTGTGTGCAACAGAACGTATGAGTGTGTGTATTTGTGCAAGTGTCATGTCAATATGAGTGGGTATGTGTTAAAAGAAAGAGATAGAGGAAGAAAAAAGCACTTAAATTGCCTTTTTGCAAATGAATGGCATACATTTTATTTTAGCCATATCCAATATATTCGTTTACTATACTTTAAGCAAAGATTTGAAAGAATTTAAACATTTAAAAAAAGGTAAATTTGTCTGAAAATAAATTAAAGTTTTCTGAAGAAACATATATGGAATTTCATGTCGGTAGACATCGATTTAAAAATTGGGTCACTTGACATGAAATCCCCCATATGTTTCTATGATGAAAATGTACCATTAATACAAAAAATATATTTTTATGTAAAAGTCTCTTGTTTTGCTTAAAGAAAATGTTTATGTAAAATTGTACCTTTAACGTGAAAAAAATGTTTTTATGGTAAAGGTGCTTTAATATGTAATACTTATGTTAAAAAGTAATTTTTATGTAAAAGGTTATTTTTGGTAAAAAAGAGGAAAATCCCTACATGTAGGTATTTTTGATACTAAAATAGAAGCGTACACTGAAAGAATTTTCTTCAGAATACCAATGAATTTTGACATTAATCCCATGAAAAATTGCATTAAAAAGGAACCTATGCAGCGCTTCGTTGGATCAATGAAAACTGTTTCATTAAAATGTATTTAATGAAACATTACATTAGATCTATGAATGTTATTCATTGGATGAATACTTTCAAAAAAGTAAAAAAAAATTTTTTTTTTATCAAAGTTGTTGTTCTTTTTTAACTTTTTTTTTTTAACCAGAGTCGCTGGAGGGAACCTCGGCGCTGATTGATTTTTTTGAATTTTTTTTTTTATCAAAGTTGTTCTTATTCAACTTTTTTTTTTAACCAGAGTCGCTGGCGGGAATCGATCCCGAACCTCGGCGCTGATAGAGTTTTTTTTTATTTTTTTTTTTTTTGAATTTTTTTTTTTTTTCTGCTCTTATTCAACTTTTTTTTTTAACCAGAGTCGCTGGCGGAATTCGATCCCGCAACCTCGGCGCTGATAGACTAGTTCACTACCAGCTAGCCTACAGGGGCAGTGTAGTTTTTGAATAAAAAAAACTATGTTTTTTGCCATTACTCAATTAAGAGCGTAAATATGAGATTAAATTGTCATAACATAACAACAATAACAACGTTTATTTTTTTTGCTAACGCATAATAAAAAAAGACCACATAAAGAGAAAACAAGCTTTTTCGTATACATCATTTGGTTGACAGCAGTTTAAAATAAGGGCAGAGCTGCCGTTTTTGGTTATTTCTAACCAAAATTGGTTATATTTTTTTTCAATGTGGAGATGTGAATATTTTTTTCATTTTGGTTACTTATTTCTAAAACAATAATAATTACGTACGAATGTGTTTTTCTTGGTACAATTATTTACGAGCTCGAATAATTTGTACTGTGTACTACGATTTTTTCATTATTTGTTACCAATGAACGGAAGTTTTTAATAATCCTTTTCAAAACAGCAACCAAATAATTTTTTTAGGATTTTTGCTAAGAAAATATTGCCATTTGTGATTTTTATATTAAAAACGCCATGATCTAAAATCGTAAACAAATAAAGTTTTAATCAATGGAGATTTTTAATAATTTTTTTTAAATGAGCGTAGTTTTTCTTGATTTTAAGAGAAGTAAAAATAATTAGTACTTAAAGTAGGAAGTGCATAAAATCATCCGGAATCGATTTTAGAAAATTACAGAAAAATTACACAAAAGTCGTTTTAGTGTTCTTAAAAACTTGAAGATAAGTTTAAGGTTCTGAATTTAGGTTATTTTCAGAAGTATATTTATATACATATTTGAAAATACACTTGGAATTTTAAAGATTTTTTTAAAATTATATTGATTTATGGAATTTTATTTAATGGCTGTAAGTTTAAAGAAATTTGAAATTTTACTGTTTATAACTTGTCGGTATGTATATTTATTTAATGTTTTTTAAGATAATTATTTGGTAAAAAAATCTTTTGAATGTCAGTCATATACTTATTCCCCATTGAATGTACGTTACGAAAGGCGAAAGCCAGTTATATTTTACAATGATTTACAAAATATTTGATATATTAGAACAATTTTGAAACATTTTTTTATAATAAGAATTATAAATTTTAAATAAAATTTACACAAAAGAGAAAAAAGTTTTTATAATATTTTAGATATATGTAAATTAGAAAATATTTACATAAAATGCATATCGCCAATCGTTTTAAATTTCGCGAAAATAATCGTCATATCGCCAAACGTAATTGTCATAATGAAAATTTTAATTTATGAAGGCATGCTTTTTCGAAATATTTTTATACTTTTAATTATTAAGACTATAGAGTTATTTGAATGTTAAAAATAATTTTTTTTATTTCAATTATTGAAATATGTTGTTTTTATAAAAAAATTTTTGATTTCATAAATTTAATGGCATATTAAATTAGATGTATGAAATAATTTAATCTTACATTTTTTAACTAACAATTAAACATATTTTTAAGGAAACTATAATTTTGTATTAATTTATGGATATAGTTATGTTTGTATATTGTTTTTTATGTTCTCAATTAAAATTGTTTGTTTAACTTGGACAAACTTTAGTTTTCATTTATCCAATGAAAATTTTTAACATAATTTTAACGAAAATACTTTATTATAACTACAAAATTCCATTTGGACAATGAAAATTTTCATTTAACCAATGAAATTTTTTTATGAAAACGATTCATTAAATATATGAAGCATTTTTCTTTCAGTATAGGGAAAATCGGACAGATTTTTTATAATCTTAAATATGTAGGGATTTTTCGTCATACCGCATTATTTATGAAATAAATGCAGAAAAACCGTATTTAAAGTAATTTTTTCTTGTCCAAAATGTTTGAAAAAATTATTTTCCCTTAAATCGCTTAAAAATATATTTCGAGAGTTATTTGAGGTCTAAAAAATGGCGACACTAATTTGAATGTATATTTTTTTCTAAGATATCTTAAAAAACAAAGTGGTGGGGCTTCTAAACAATTGTTTGCTGAAAAAGGCATCAATGCCTTAGTGACAAATAAAGAATTTATCGTAAAAAAAAAAATATATTTCCTGCATAACTTAGGGTTAGCGAAGAAACTAGCAAATAGTGGTTATCAATTGCTAGCGCCATTGGTGTATAGAGTGAAAATGCCAACAATTTCGCTAGTAACTAATGGCAATATTTCTTTCCACATACCACTGGGATTTTATTCTATGTTAAAAGATTTAATTGAATTCAGTCAAAGCTTTAGTAATGTTTTTTCTGGTATTTTAATGACAATAATGCGTAGGGATTTTTTTAGGGGAAATTTATTCAGCGTGTAGGGAAAAATCGGATTTTTTTTAACATGTGTAGGTATTTTTTCGAAAAATCCACTGGCAACATTGAACTGAACTGTCTGTTTGTTCAAAAAATTTACCCCATTATTGTGCCATGCAGTCTCTTAACCATATAACCTGGTTTTCGTCTGTAGTGCCAAAAGACAATTCGACTCGATTCGTTGTGGCTACTTCAAAGTTTCTTTCTTACATGCACCGCAATGGCCATCCAATCTTGGGTAAGTATGTATGTTCCATTGTTTTCAGTTTTTCTGAAATAAAACATTATCCATCACTTTGGTCTATAACACCGTTCTAAAATACTCCGATAAGGAATCTGTTAGTCGATCTTTAGGACCGTGCTTTTTGCACAAGTCTCAAAGTAACGGTCTTGCCTTTTTTCAGTTTCAAAAATAAAACACACATTAAGCTATGATTTCGATTAAAGTTTATTTACATTAAAATACTGAGTCCTTGTCATAACGCACGAACTACAATGTCTTTCAAATGACCGCCTCTAGATTGGTTGCAGCTGTCGATCCTTATGTGGTAGTATTCGGCCGGTACTACGATAACTTGACGAATGTTGGTTTTTGTTAGTTTATTATTCGCGTAGACACGGTCTTTGACGTAGTCCCACAAAAAAAGTCAACCGTCTTTAAAAAGCATGATCCTGGTGGCCAATTGACATCGCCAAAACGTAAAATTATGCGCTGTTGAAACTTCTAATGAATAAAAACCAAAACCGGTCGTGTTGTGTGGCTTGTGGTAACGTCTTGTTGAAATCATATATTCTCCAGTTCATAATCTTCATTTGTAGGCCAAAAAAGTTGGTTATCATTCGGCCATAGCGCTCTGAATTGACGGTAACGGTTCTGCTAGCCTCATTTGAATAAACACAAACCAATGACACCTCCGAACTATAATACACAACAAACAATCAATTTTATTGAATACAAACTTGTTCCACAATCACTTCTGGTTTCTTCGAGCCCCTTATGCGTCAATTTTGCTTTTTGAAGTAACCACCGTAGTGAGAAATGAGAAATCAGCATTGGAAGCCTGTTTCTCTAGCACCCAATCAGCATAACAAAATAGACAAATTCGGATTTTTCGCCACACTTTCACTAACAGAAGCGATATTTTTGGAAATGCGCACATTGCGATGATGCACAGACTTGACCAACACTGTAACGCTTCCTGTCTCTTCAAATTTTTTTATAATCTTTTCAATTCCTTCCACAGAAGATCGATTATGAAGACTATAATCACCCCGTTATGCTCGAAAAGTGGCCACATTCGAACCACAACTTTTTTTTAGTAAGTTTTAACTATGCTTACGCGTTCTTCGGTTGTTAAACGATCAATATTCGTGAATGACAAACCTTTTAATAAATGAATGACACTTCAGATGACAGATACATATTTAACAGCTGAGAGTTTTGCCGGACCAGCGGCTTTGGAACCACTAAATGGCTAACACTGTATTTCAGTTTAAACTTTATTCAGTCGTAAATTGTATAGAATCAGACAAGATTTAATCAATATTTCGTCCATCCTTAGTAAAAGCACAAGCTGCTAATATTGTTTAGCTTTAGAGATTCCTGGTTCATGATGGCATTCGTGACCCTTCCACACAATTTTCGTAATAGCTGCAGTTTTTTTTTTTTTTCTTCATTGATACGCCTACAAAAACGTTGGCCCTTACCTTAAATTTTCTTAAGGGTTTCAAAATGACTTTTTTAATTAACGATTTATAAAATATTTGTTATTTAAGATTAATTTAAAAAGAATTGACTCTTTTAAAAACCACTTTAAACTAAAAATGATCATCATCTTCATCACACACATACGTAATAATGATGATCGCGTTGACGATGATCGTCATCATCTTTATATCGAATATAGGTCGAAATGATATAAGAATTAAAATATTTAAGAAAAAATAAATAAATAAACATTTTTTTAAGCCAAAACATAACGGTTTGGAGGAGCAACAATTTTATTTTACAGTTTTTTTTTTTAAGCTAAATGTTAAATTTTATTTTTGGTTTTTTTGCGAAAACAATGCCAATTGTATACGAAATTTAGGTAAAACACAAACAAACCAACGCCAAAAACTCCAAAATGTAAAGCATTTCCTTTTAGACCAGTACTGATATACACATTCTCATTCATTATCAAATACAGTTAACAATAAAAATCACGATTTTTTATTTTATTTCAAAAAAAAAAAATTAAAAAATATCAAAACGTAACAAAAAAAAAAAAAGATTAAACAACCCACAGTGATTCCCTTCAAATAAAATGTAATAAACAAAAAAAAAAAAAAACAGCAACAAAAAGGTACCAAAAAAAAAGTAAATAAAAAACAACAACAAAAAATATTGTATAATAAAGGTTGATTTTTTAAATTCGCTGTAGTTCCTCATCTCTGGCGCAGGTGAAAAAGATAAAAGATAACAAGCACTTGATGTTCGTACATACTCGTATACAAATTATGTTACTTTTTTCTCCAAGTTTTCATCTTTAAGTGCCGATCTTTTGTTCTTCTGCCCTGCTGCTACTAATTGAATAAATCAAAAACCGAATCAACTAAATTCAAGACCTTAATTTGTTTCTGCCGAAAATAACGAAAAAATAAAACACTCATCTAATTATAGGTTTAGTTACAATTGGAAAAAAAGAAAAGATATCGAATTGTTCTCAGTGCCTCCAAAGTAGGGTTTTCCCCTTAAACTTCTGACAATTCGGGGCAAGCGCCAAACAAGTTAGAATTTTTCGGGATTTCAGGAGTTGTCGCTTTAAAAAAAAAAAATAACGAAAAATTTTAAAGATTTTCAAATATTTGGTATTTATTCCTAAGATTTTTAATCTGGCACAAATATGCAAAAAATTTGAGATTAATATAAAAAAATGGGTCAAATTTGTATTGAAAGTGTAACGATATCGCATTATACAGGTATATTAAGAATAAAAAGGTAGAAAAAGTAATGAAAGTCTGTACAGTCTTCACCGGTGACACATTTTTTTGGGATTTTCTAAAATTTGGTTCTTAAATTTAGTTCTCTGACTTGTTTTATTGAAATAATAATACGTTATTGCAACTAACACTAAACAAGTTCATTGAGAATAGATGTGTGACTCTACCGTTATGGTCTTTACCATTAACGACCTATCACGGGAGTACATTGGTGTTGTTTCGCTTCCCTCTAGGGAAAACAATTGAACAACGAATAAAAATATTTGTATTTTATTTTTTAAGCCAACAATTACACAACACCAGCAATAAGCCATTTGATTGGAAATTTTCGCCAACATAGGTCTGTAAGAACGTTTCCTGGTACCGGAAGAGCACGTACCGTGAACACTGCTCAAAATATTATCAAAATATTCCTCAACATCAATAACAAGACGCTCGACATCGCTTTGACTATCACACGGCAATCGCTGCAGAGAATTTCGAGTACTTTAAACTTGTTCCCATATAAAGTGCCACTTGCGAAAGAATTAAAGACGACAGACTACCAGCAACGGCTTGAATATGGCATTTGTTTACTCGAAAAAGCAGAGGAAAATCCCGCGATGAAGCCCATTTCCTGTTAAATTGCTTTGTCAGCAAGCAAAACTGCGAGATTTTGCTACGGAGAATCCAGGCACAGTATACTTTTTGGTGTTGTGTGTATCGTCCAGAAGAATAATTGATTCATATTTTTTTGAAAATAACATTGGTGTTTCAATCTCCGTCAGCGGTGACGCATAACGCACGATGTTGAAAAATTTTGTTAGGCCAGCTGTGGAAAATCATCCAAACTTTGGGTTTCAACAAGATGGAGCCACAACACGTACTGCAGGTGCTTCAATGGCTTTGGAAAGGGACATATTCGGCAAACGCATTATTTTGCAACGTTTACCGGATAAAACAGCTCCTGACAATTTTCTTTGGGGATATTTGAAAGGAAGAGTGTATGTTAACAAGCCAAGCCTAATGCGCCAAATAAAAACCAACATTTAAAATTAAATCTCCCGCAATTTTGGGAAAAGTTATGGAAAATATGTTATAAAGGGCACGTATGTGCAAAGCAGAAAATTGACATCACTTACAGGATATCAGTTTTCAAAGCTAATTAAAAAAGATAACAATAATCGAATTAAGAAAAAAGTTTATAACCATTTAAACTAACGTGGCTAAATATATGGCTTATTCTGAGCCACCTTGTACAAAGCGTGATTTTCAATTTGGTTTGCAAGCCGAAAGTAAGTCAAAATAAAATTTACTTTTTTGATCAAATTAACAAAACTGCATACAGTATGATTTTGTTTCGGATAGGTAGAAATGGCAGCCAATACTTAACTTACAGTTAGATCCATTGGCCCATTGAGATACCATTGAATTTTACTAAACAGAACTACCAACGTAGAACTAACTTAAACTTCTGACGAAGTTCAAAAAGAACTTGTGGACAATGCAAGAGATATCTTACAACTCATCGAAAGTGGTGGCTCCCATTTCGGTGAGTCGCCTTTTCGCCAATACAAGGAAGATGTTCCACGTTATTTTTCTCATTTTCGTCAACGCAGCTTCGGAAGTAATAATAGTGTCCGGCTTCAAGGTGATGCGCATGCCCACCTCAATGTCCCGTGATTACATAACCCAAATGTGAAACATCATTTCCGTTCATTGATAGACGAGACGTGGTTCTCTTATCATCCAAACGGGGCCACAATTGCCTGGTAGTACTATAATCAGTTTTCGCGGACTATCAATCTATTTATCCTGATCCAAAATCAAAAGGGCTTAAATTCGTGTTTTCAAAATGTAATGCATTTTTTTATAAAAAAAACCTATTAATTCTCTTTTTGCTATTTATGAATATAAATTTTCCTGGAAGCGACATAAAGTATTGTTTCTTAAATTTAACTTTCACAAAATTCCCACAAATCGCGCATTAACTTCTCGGGAAACCGTCAATTGAAAACAATTATCAAAGGTTTTCGTGGGAGTCAAAAAATTTAATTAATAAGATTTAGTTTTAATGTGCTAAATTCCCAATTCTTACTATTGATAAACTGAAATTTATTGTTGGTGGGATAAGCCATTCCTATGCGCATTTCGCTGGTTAGCCAGATCATCAGGAAACTTTATCCAAAGATTTTAGAAAAGCTAAAGATATTATTCAAATAAAACGGTTAAGCGAATAGGAATTATAAACACTCAACAAACAGTGAGTTTATCTTTTCTTACAATCCCGACAATTGAGTTTCCCGGGAAATCCCGGAACGGAAATTCTCAGAAAAAAACTCTAATGCAAAGAGAAGAAAAGGAAAAACAATTATGCCATTTTACCTTTATACGAATATTCTTTATCTTTAATTTAACTGAAAACGTAATCTTATGACTTTAATTGTTGTGGAACAGTAAGTTGGATCAGGAGTCGAGATTTTAAACAAAAAAAATACTATGGAGATGTTCGTTCAATTTGGGAACACCTTTTGCGGCAGTATCTCGGCAATGATCACCACTATCTTCAAAGCAGGCAAAAATTTCTAATGAGTTTGCATAAGCCAGTAATTTTACGTAAATCTGAGAAAAAAGTTTAGGACTTACATTTGTTATCCCGAAACGTTTTGCAAACGAGCAGAAAGACTTTAAAAAAATAGGTAAAAATCATTAATTAATTAACAACGATATTCGAAATGATTAGTTCGGAATTCGGATTCGATCTTAAAATATAACCGTAACAAAAGAAATGTTTTTATTGGGGAGTGAGTGGCTCAACTTCTATTTTTCTTGCATTGATCCACTCTAATATACAAATGTATGTACATTAGGGAGATCATTAGCGATAGAGAGGTGCTAAATAGTGTCGTTAATCTTAACGTAAAATTGTATTAGTTTATAAAAAGTATTTCTTCCTCTGGATCGCGAAAGCAGTTTATAGGTTAACCTTTTAGAATCCGGCCATAAGAGATTTTACTGTATATCAATGATCAACAGCTTTTGATATTTAGGAAGCATCATCGACAGAAAGGGAGGATCTAGCGCTGACATTGCTTGCCGTAATCAAAAACGCCAAGTCCACATATTGAAGACTGAGCCTTGTCTGGAATTCAGCAAATATTTCAAGACAGGAACGATCGCAATTTTCAACAAGAATTTAAGTATCTAACAGAGGTCTATGGATATGGACAGGATCCTACGACGCAAGTGGAACTAACGTGGACATACGTTGCTGGAAGCCGAAGAATATAAAGGCCCACGGGCAGACAACTTGATAAAGAAAGTACACGGATGATGAAAACCTGGAGTGAAGTAAAGATATTAGTCCTGAATAAATCCGAAAATCTGTTATTTAAGATGGTCCTATGCTTGGAATTGGAACCACGGGAAGCAAATATAAAATAAAATAAATAGTAACTGCCCAGAACCAATCCCTTATCTGGTTTATGAAGAATAAAAAGGTAGAAAAAGTAATGAATTACAGTAGAGTCTTCACCGGTGCTGTGACACATTTTTTGGTACTTTCTAAAATTTTGTTCATGAATTAAATTCTAGGACTTGTTTTATTGAAATAATACTACATTGTATTGAAATAACAGTACATTTCAGTAACTGACACTAAGCACGTTCATTGAGAATAGATCTGTGACTGGTCAAATGGTGTCAATTGACCCCCTGCAATGACAACCCCATGTAAAAGTGATAGGTCTTATTCATACAAAGTGTTAGAACTAGAACCGGTCTCTACCACCAAAGACCTATCACGGGACTACTTCGGTGTCAGTTCGCTTCCCTCTAGGGTGGATATAATGGCACATTATCGATACTGCAGCTTTACACAAGCCGTAGAAAAATGATTTGGTAAACCCATGCAAAGGATCATTTGTATTATGAACATCAAGACACCTGTTTTAACACGCTGCCCATTCATTTTTGGGAAAATTGGCAGGGCAGTTGGATACCGTGAAAAAAGATCTATCGTTAAGTTCAAATAAGTTTTCACGAACTTACCAGATCTTTCTGTTGAAAATATAGTGCAACCAAAAGAATTTGTATAAAATAGTAAAAGTCGTTTCAACGGGTATAATAACAACCTATTTCGCATACAAATCACCAGGTTAACTGTCTCATACTGAAAGAAATCCCCTTCTTTGTGTTTCAGTGCCTTGGCAAATCTTACCACGCCTGAAATGTATACTTATGTATCGCCAACTAAATAACCCTAATTGTGACGAAGAAACTAAGCCGATAATTAAAGAAACTTATTACTTGTAATGCTAACAGATTCCCAGTAACGTATTCGTTAATAGCTGTCCTTAGAGATTTAAAGAGTATGAGCCAGTTCGAAAAAGCATCACTGCGCTCCATCTGATGCGCATCTGTGATTAGTTTGCGATGCTCATGCAAATTAGCTAACGCCAATGCTTGTTTGTAACGCAGTTTGGTTACATATTTGACGAATGCGCTACACATCACCTGAAAAGTAGTGATGCATTTCCAAGCACGCCCTAAATCAGCAACATCAAATAAATTCCGTATTTTTCAAATACAAAATATAAATTTTATATTTTTATCTTATTATGATCTTTTTAATTTGGAAGAATTTATAATTAAATCTGTAAGAGAAGAAGATATTTGACGTTTCACTGAAGAGGAAAAAAATGGATAAATTGATTTGCTATACCTTCCCAGTCAAACACTAGCAGTAGGAAGAGCGGCAAAGCTGTGAGTGAAGAGTCATATACTTGTGTAATAAATTAATTGATTTAATAAAATCACGATCAATCAATTTTTAATAATTAAATTATTTGATAAATTCTATCCATGTTTTATAAATTTCTTTATATCGTCAGCTCATTATTGGTTTGACCTAACGAAAAATTTAAAAAAAATTATTAAGGTATGGGGTATATATATTTTGAATACCCTCTTTCTGAATCCAAAACCTGTTTCAAGAAAATTTTATGGTTTCTGAGATATTAAGCATTAAATTTGCTCTATATCAACTATTTTAAAGTTAATTAAGTATTGCTTTGCTCTACGCGCCACTGTTTAGGGAATGATGCAAATTCCTCATGCAAAAACTTACAAAATCAATTTCACTCTTGCTTTGCTTCATTGCCGTAAGAAAAAATTAGTCAAAGCAACAACTCAATACACAACGGTAAGAATACGTATGCAGCACAAAAAGCTACTTTTTACAAATAAATTTAGAAAACTGGCGTCACAAAACAATAATTTTCACTTTAAATAAAATACTATTCACTTCAACGTACGTAAATGAACGTTCACAAAAATAACCATTTTTCTTCAAAACATATGCCAGAAGCAGTGGTGGAAAAACAAAAAAATTCTATTGGGTATATTTTCAGAAAACTTTATGTAACCCTTCATTGTCGTTTTCCTCCACTACACTCAAAAGAAAAATCAATCCATCCGCACTCAAATCAATCCGAAGCGGTATTAATAGTACGGTGAGTACGAATTTTCTTGAATCAAGTACAGAAAGATTGATTCAAGTACGGATTTTCAATCGCAAGATATTTGAATTACACCTTACAGAGTAATGAAACACAAACATCATGCCCGTTATGGTTTTTACTTTAGAAATCTTATGTACTTATTTAACCAAAAATATAATTATAGTGACAAGCAAGAGTTCAAATTTACTTTTAAACCCATTGTGGGGCACATGAGTCTGGCCAGACCTTTTTTCAATGTGTATAGAAATTCAAAACATGTGTAAGCCGGAGGGTTAAACACAACGTAAGGTTTAATCTTTTTTTTACTTGATTTAAGAATTTTATACTTATTTTAAGAAATTCCGGGATTGATTTTCGAAAGTTATCCAATTTAGGATTGTTTTGAGTACGTTTTAGTGTCGTCATTCGTACTTGAATTTATGAGTACGACTCGTGCTTAAAGTAATCATAATTAACTTGATTTATCCCGGGAGTTTTTCTTTCTGTGTACGA
Organism: Pollenia griseotomentosa; assembly: GCA_963931875.1. Taxonomy (NCBI): domain Eukaryota; kingdom Metazoa; phylum Arthropoda; class Insecta; order Diptera; family Polleniidae; genus Pollenia; species Pollenia griseotomentosa. Next base: position 224,037,712 of record OZ007560.1, read on the forward strand.
CCAAGCAAACGAACATTAATGTGCTGAGCCGAACACTACGAAGTTTGTGTTTAAAAAAAAAACAGAACGCAATTAAATGTTCTCATCTTTTAGTTGAGTTGGATAAGAACAGTATTATTTTTGTGTTCGAAAATTTCAAACAGAGAAAAATTATTTTTGTAATGATTTACTACACAAACACTAATAGTGTTTGCAGAAATGTACCGAACCGAACACTAAGCAACGATATTTAATGTTTATTTTCGAACACTGGTTAAAATGATTATTATAGTTGCAATATGCCAGTCCAATTCAAAACCATTAAAATCCAAATCTTCCCTCAAATATCAATCATTGATTTACGTACGCATAATAAATTATTTTAGTTTGCAATTTCGCTCAAGTGCCAAAAATCATACCAAAAACAAAAACTCTCTTTGGCTTTATTACAGTCATACAAATAAGTAGTCGTACGTTTGCATTTGATTTTTTATATTGCGGATGTTAAATATGATGTGTTTGCTGCTACTGTTGTATTAATAATATTGCCGATGCTACTGCTGCTGCTGCCTGTTGCTGATGATGTTGTTATATTTAGTTTGTTGCTGCAGCCTGTTGTCATTATTGCATTGAAAGCAATTGCAACCGAATTTGTAGCCAAACAAAAAGTGTAGTAAAAGTAAAATGAAACATTACTAACACGTTTATTTGACTCAACGAAAATGATGATCTTTTTTTTATTATTCTCTGTAGCGATGTAATAAATTCAGCAGAAAAAAAAAACTTTTTGAACCAAAAATAAGCCTACGCACAATTGTGCGAAGTAAAAAGTGAAAAAAATTAAAGCAAAAACTACAGATCAATGCAACATTGTAATAGATAAATTACACTGAGAAAATATTACAGAATTTTGAAAGTAATAAAAATAATTATGTAGCTTTTATAAACAGGCAGGTGTTATTTGAAATTAGTAATGACATGTATCGTTAAACGAGGGTATTGGCTAATGTGTTGGTTGAAAAGGGGTTTGCGAAGATCCCCAGATAATTTTGGTACTAAGTTGTTACAAACATAAAGTCTGAAGAAATTTTTCTTTAAAATGTATTCAGGTCAGTCTTTAAATAGCAAGCATAACTTTAAATAAAGACGCCGGTCTTAACAAAATTATATTTACTATTTTTTCTGCCGCAATTGCGCTTACACTGTATATGAACTGCTATATTCGCTATTGTGTTCTGATTAACATATAAACATTTGTTGGTCTTTCAAATGAGATAACTTCAACTTAAACATTAAAGTGCTCCAAAAAAAAAGTACTTATGATTTCAAATATTTGTATTCTAGTGTAAAACTCTGAAAATATCGACATCAACATACATCGAATGATTTTGAATGAGATTTTGCAAAGTTTAAAAACTTTGGGGTAATTTTGACCCTAAGTGCATTAAAAATGAAAAAACAAAAAAAAAATGTACTTTGGACTTCAAGAAAAATTCTTGACAAAAGTACGAAAAAACAGAAGTAAGGAAAAACATGTAAAAATCAATTAAAATGGATAATCATTCAAAAAAAAAGCAAACTTCGAGCTACCAAAGGTTAAAATACAATTTGGTTTAAGGATTGATGTTTGACTATTGACGTCAGCAGTCGTCGATGGCTGCGAGTGTAAAACGGCAAATCCATCTGAGGAGATCGAGTGGTTGCGATCGAAACATGTCATGGTAACCTGCCGGCCGCGGTTCGAATCCCGGCCACGGTCAAAAAAAAATGAAAGATTATCAATAACAATTTTAATTAATTTTTCATGTTGTAAAATTCCTTTCTTCATAGAAATAATTTAATGAAAATTAAATTTAATGAACTTAAGCCTAATTAAAAATATTCAAAATATTCTGAAAAAGTTTTATTTACACCAAAAGCGGGCTTTCAGCTGCTGACCAAACTTTTAAACCAACCAAATTTTTGGGAATTTCTTTTGTTTAATTAATAATTGTTTTTTTTTCTTAAATTAAATTTTTTCTTAACCCGCTTACAACTATAATTTACGTTGGGAGAATGTTTAAGCTTTGATATCGTTAAAAATAAAATTTGAGTGTTTGTAATTCTCATTCGCTCTACATTTTTATTTGCATATCTAAAATCTTTAGCTTTTCTAAAGTTTTTGGGAAAAGATTTCCAAATGATCTGACCTAAGCAACCAAGCACAACAAACAAAATTTTAATATTTTTCAATATCAAAAACAAATTTAACCAATTATCACAATTATTTGTTTGAAAATTTCAAAATTTTTTTTTACAAAATAAATTGTTTGAATATGGACATTTCCAGCGGAAAGTCTCCAGCAAGCAAATCAACTTTTATTTTGGGCCCATGTTGTTCAAATGTTATCCCTTTTGTTACTTAATGTAGACCTAATTGCGCTTCACAGTATTTTTCGTTTAGCTGCATTTCACTTAATTGCATTTTTTGCCTATCTGCACAAAATACAAATAATTATGTATGATGGCTAAATATTGTTAGAAAAAAGCTTGTACGTGCATTTTACTTAAGTGCATATTTTGGATAACAGCATTCGATTTTTGGTCAACAATGTTTATTTTTAATACAAAATATTGTTTTTAAGTGCCTCATAAAATATTTTTTTTAAGTGCCTCATTGAAACAAAAAAACATTACTGTATCAAACGCTATTTTTTGGAAAAAAAATTTAGTTTGCTGATATGGTAACACAAATCGCTGAATTGAAAATTCATTTAATCTAGCAGCTATGATTGTGTGTGCACATATAAACATTCAAAACATACATGTTCTGCTAAAAGCAGAACCACTAGTGGTGAATGAGGGTAAACTAAGTTTGTCATTCCGTGTGAACATCTAAGGCCCTATAAAGTATATATATTCTGGCTCCTTGAGTACTTCTAAGGCCCGTTTTCACAACTTACTGATAGCTAAACGTAGGATTTTATCGGCCGTACAAAAAGTGCTCCATTATTACAACTTTACTTTAACCTACCAGGTCGGATGAACCTTAATTTACTTTATCGCTCACTTAAAGCAAAGCTTTTAATCAATTAAGATTATTTGTTATTTAAATGATATTTAAATTAAAAGTTTATTTCAAAACAACTAAAATGTTAATTAAATCAAAATTATATTTCTAATTTTCTTTCAACAAAAAAAATAATTGATTCAATTATCACATTAATCAAATTGAAATACTTTTTTAATCACTTTTTTAATTGATAAAAAAACTACTGATAATTTTTTCTGTGTAATCAGTTTGGGATTGAAATCCAGAAAAATCGGTTCACTAGGATTAGAGCTGTGAATCAAAATCTGAAACCACCACCCTAAAAATATGATAATTTTGTTAGAAAAACTAACATAAATGGTTGAATAATGCATTGAATAACATAAGATTTTGCACAAATTTTATATGACTTGAAATTTTACTTTTAAATTTTGAGAAGATCGGTCCATAATTTACAATAGGCCCCATATAAAATTTGTAGCAGATATAGATATTGAGGTAAAATTTGTTTGCACTTAGCTTAATATGGCCAGAAAAAATTTCAAGCAATTTTGTGATATACAGTCCATAATTTACCCTTGATCCCATACTAAGTAGCCCTCTGAAATTCACTGTAAGCTTGAAAACTAATTTCACTGCTGTATTGAAATTTATTCTAATTTATGTTTTTTATCACCAGAAATCACACTACAGAATTTTGGGATAATTGGTTTATAATTTACCATGGTCCAATACAAATTCCCCTCCTGATAATCATTTTAATTCGGTTAAAACTGTTACGAGTCAGGATATTTTACTCAAGCTAGTTCAAATTTCTAAAACAAAAAGCATAAAACTTTATTCTTGCCGGTCAATAATTTAATATAGGTCTAAACCGCGACCAATGTTATTGCTGACGCCGTTTTTTTAATTAAATTAATTTTTTTTTTAATTAATAATATCTAGATATATTAATAATATTTAACTTAAACTTGTTTTTAAATGAATTGTTTTATTTAAAACTGTATTAAAAAAATTTGTTGAAAATAATAATTTCATGCCTAAAACTATTTTTGTAATAAAAAAAAATTTACATAGGGGCACATTTATACAGGTAAGTGAAATCCCTTAGCAGCATTATTTATGCTCATATGTGAGTTAAATTAATTTTGTAAGATCTCTATAAAAAATATCAGAAAATATCAATTGAAAAACAAAAAAGTATCAAAAAGTCTGCTTTTATAGATTCTCATCCACTCAAAGTACCAGATGTAGAACGAGAAAATATCAAAAACATCCCCTTAGGTCCATTATTACAACCTAATGATAAAGTTGCTGATAGTTAACGTGAACAATAGCTATCTTGAACGATAAAGTGACCAATAAGTTTTTTCCATTATTACAACTTTCCGATAAAATAAAAAATGTAATTTATATACTGTGGCAACATTGCAGTATATACCGACTACTTTTGGTTGTTTAAAATACGTAATGGCAACGACTTAGTTTTGTTTTATTTATTAATTAAAAACAAAAGTAAATTGTTGTGCTTTATTTTTGGTTTTAATGGTAAATTGTTTTGTTTTTTGTGTTAAATTGTGTTTTTTGAAAAAGTTGTGTAATTTAAGACTATCATTGAAGTTACCATATCTTCAGCAGAAAATATGGCATCTTCAAGTTCTTAAAGTTCACTTGTAAAGTTACCATGAGGACAAACCTGGTGTTAGCTTATCAGTCACTTTTCAGGTTAATGTTAACTTGTAATAACCAAAAACTATTTATCTTGCAGATAACATCCTAAAAATAACTATTTGTAAGTTGTAATAATGGCCCTTAATGTTCTTATGCACTCAGGATAAAGCCTGTTTAATTGTATCTTTATAGGTCGAATATTAAGAAAAATTAAAAAAGTTCCAGATGAAAAACAAAGAAGTACAAACATTTTGTATCCTTTAGGTTCTAATTCACTCAGAACCCTGCACCTATAATATTATGTTTCTAAGTTCAATTTTACAAAAAATTCAAAAATTATCACATGCAGCACTTGTTTCCTCCCATTGATGTACGGTTGAAAAACAAAGGAAGAAAGCGTTTTTAACTGGTTTGCCTATCCCGATTTATATAGTCGAAATATTCGAAAGCCGGTTTCTGAAAAATGTCGAATGGTCAATTATTCGACCCTATTTTTTTATTATTTGAAAGAAAAACTTTGTGTAATTGGAAAAAAAAAATTTTATTTATGTGTTCTGCATATGTGTGAAAATTTTGAACAGATTTTAATATAAGTAAAATATATATTGTGCACTTTTGTAAGTAACTACCTTTAAAATGGTATATTTTTTGCTCTAGTCTTTGGATAAACAGAAGAGGAAGGTGTCCTTAACTGTTTGCATTTGCCGATTTTTATATACATAGATTATTTTAAAAACTGTATTATTTTAGAAATAAATTAAAGTTTTCAACACTCATGCTAATGGAAAATATGTCTTATGATCAGTATTAAATATTAAACGGTTTTTAATCGTTGTCGGTATTAATATCGGTATAGGTTGCCAACCTTGAAAATGTTATTTCTAAATTTTTTAAATATGTATTGAAAAATGTATATATGTAAAAAATATACGTATGTAAATATTTTTAAGAATAGATTTTCAACATGGCTTTTTGTTAGGGAGGACCGACATGACTTTAACTTTTTTTGCTCTAACCTATTTTCTACTGCCTTCTTCTACAAATTCAAAGTCATAATGAAATGCACTCTTTCCAACCCTGGTGAGATATCGAAATCTTAGCTTTTTGTCCTACTACTGGCTCGATGTGGAACCACATGACGAGTGGTGTGGTCTTGTCAAAACGGAGTCCTTTTAACTGCAATTGACTTTTTGCGCGAAGTTAACTACCGCAATAATCAACGTCATGAAATACAGTCTTAGTCAAATGAAAAAAAAAACTTTAAATGAGATAGAAAGTATTCTTTCTGTTAAACCTTTTTTAAACTTTCTACACTTTAATTCTCCTTTTTTCTTTTTGAACTTGAAACTTCAAAAATTAATTTAATTCGAAAGAAAAGATTCCAAATTGACTTACCCTGTTTAATTTGTATGTCAAGATGAGCTGTAACTTCAAAATTGTTTAACACTTTAAGAAAAATTATCGCTTAATTTGTGTAAATTGCAAATATTTCAAATATTTGCTATTTTCTGATATTTTTTTTTTTTGCTTTCCTCTTGAAATTCTCTAAATGGCAAATTAAAATTTTTTTGTTATCATTATTTTAATATACACATTTTTATCATTCACTCACTTACTTTAATAACTTATTTAACAAAAATTTAATTTGTTTTATATCTCAAAAGAAAAAAATTAAATAAACACAAACTTATACACTTACACACAGACACAATCAGGCGGAAAAATATTTTATTTGTTTTATTTTTAACTGATGTTCGCGTTTTTTATTTTTTTTTTTTTTTTTTTTTTTGTTAAAAAAATAAAATTTGTTGCTTTTGTTGTTTGTGTTTATTTTATTTAAATTTTTTCTACTCCATTTAATTCTTGTTTAATTTATTTAAAAAAGTACGTAACTTTTTTTTATTTATTTATCTATTCTATATCGTAATTTGTTTAAATCTTAAAACATTCTTCAAACTAAATGTTTAACTCGATAAAAAAAAATAACTTCGATATAAAAACATATTTTTTTAAAAATTCGTTTCGTGTTAAAAATTTAGAAAACAAACAAAATTTTATAAATACAAGAAACAATTATTTCAACTGCGAGTAAAAACAACACAACCGCACGCTTCGCAACGTTGTTGTTTAATAAATGATCAACTACCTGAGCTCTGTGTAGTCTATCGAAAATAAACGTCATTATGATGTTGATAATAATGATATTGGGGTTTGGATGTTTGTTGTTATTTTTTTTTAAGTCATAATGAAGTTGGTGCACATGAATTAGCGCCACAATTTAAGAGTAAAATAACAACAACAGATCCCCCATTTGCACACACATAAACAACCCCAAACATCAGTGATGCATTTTGAGTTTTTTTGTTTGTTGTGGGCAAAATTGACGATTTAAAAGGGGCAAAATACCTTTGATAAGGCCAAGATTCTTTTTAATATATTTGATTATTTGGTTTGTATTTAAATAAACTCAATAAAAAAAATAGTACAAGTGTTTTATTAAATTAAGAACAAAAACAAAAATTTTCCTTGCTTAAAAATATTTTGGTCTATTTTTGTTTCATTTCAATGCTACACAACTTATGTTTCGGAAATAAGTACATACTGTTATTCAAAAGCAATACGAAATTTTTTTGTTCAATTTAAAGTTATACTTGATATCAAGAATGTTAACTGTTTTTTGTATTTACTTAATATACTTAGGCCCGTTTTCACGACTTACCTATAAAGTTCGAAATAGTTAACGGTACCTTTGGCACTAGTGAGGAATAAAGTTACCTTCAACTATTTTTCGTTTTCACAACTTCTGTATAAAATAAACTTTACATTTTTTAAAAAGTGGCAATACTAAAGAAAATACCGATTATTTTTTATATTTACAAAATAGACGTATAATTGGAGTTGCCATATATAAAAAATATGTGAATATAATATTGAAATCTCAAATCTAAACCTCACGACAAAAGTTAAAGGTAGAACGTTCCTCTCTTTAGCTTATCCTTCACTTTTAGATTAAAGGGAACTTGTGATAATTAAAAACTAATTGTCTGTTCCTACATTTAGCAACCGTTAAAAAGGTAGGATTTTATCGGCCGTATAAAAAGTGTTCCATTATTACAACTTTACTTTAACCTACCAGGTAGGATGAACCGTAATTTACTTTATCCCTTACTTTAGGTTAAAGTAAAGTTTTAATAATGGAACACTTTTTATAAGGCCGGTTAAAGTCTACTTTTAGCTATCGGTAAGTTGTGAAAACGGGCCTTAAAGGACTTTTTATTTGAAACAGATTTACAAATAAAAGTAAGGAGTTTTTTCTTTCATTGGCCAAATAAACTATACACACTATTTGACAATGTGGCATCACCATCCCCCACATACGTTATGATACAACCTTCTACTACTTTTGTTTAAAGGGTCCGCCAAATAACTTCTTTTTTTTTTTGAAAATGCTATAAAAAAAAACTACTGAATATTTTCTTAAATTTCTTTTTTTATTTGAAAGTACAATCCTTCCGGTTAATAACGGAAAATAATTTCATTCAAATGACTACCTCGGCTGGCCATGCAGTAGCCTACACGATCGGTCCAATTTTTAAGCACATCATCGATTGTGTTTAGCTGTATTTCACCAATGGCTTCACGAATATTGCCCTTTAAAGCGTCAATTGTCTCTGGCTTGTCGGCGTAACACTTATCTTTGACGGCACCCCACAAATAATAGTCCAACGGTGTCGAATCGCAGCTCCGAGGTGGCCAAACGACATCAGCTCTGCGGCTGATAATGCGATCTTCAAAAACAGGGCGCAAAACATCGAGTGTAGCTTCGGCTGTGTGGCACGTAGCGCCGTCCTGTTGAAACCAAATGTTGCCAATACCCTCCTCTTCAATTTTTGTGAACAAAAATTCGTTCAACATGGCCCGATAACGATCGCCGTCGACTGTAACGGCCACTCCTTGCTAATTTTCGAAGAAAATTGGCCCAATTATGCCTCTGGACCAAAATCCGCACCAAACAGTGACTCTTTTTGGGTGCATCGACTTTTCAATGTATGCGTGCGGTTTTCTGTGCCCCAAATGCGACAATTTTGCTTGTTTACATACCCGCTAATCTGAAAAGATGATTTTTTTGGCAAAATCGGCATCTTCTGCAAGTCGATCGCAGGCCCACTTAGCGAAGCGAAAACGCATTGGATGGTCAGTTGGCTTCAGCTCCTGAACCAATTGGACTTTGTATGGCGTCATACCAAGGTCTTTATGCAAAATTCGTCTCAATTCAATTGTTGAGAACGACGGTGTATTGTTGTTGATGGCGCTTCACGCACACTTTCTGCCACAGCAGCAATATTCACGGGTGTACGCACTGTTTTTGGCTATTCACGCTTTGGTTTATCGATGAAGATGCCAGTTTCTTTCACTTTTTTCACAAGAAAACGAACATACGGAGCTGACGGTGCTTCTCTTCTTCCAAAATCCGTACGCAATTTTCGCACACATTCTGCAACATTACCATGATTTTCAAAGTAATGTCGCAATATTTCCCAGCGTAGTTCAAGCGTATACACAACCATATTCGTTCAGCGAAAGGATAAAACTAATTATCTGTCGAATCAGACATGAGCTAAGTGTTACCATTCACGAAATAAGCACTAGTTGAAAAAAAAAACGTTAGATGGCGGACCCGTTATAAGAAATTACTATTTTAAAATAAACGATTTTTTATATTCACAAGTTTGTCGTAACTGTCCCAAATGTGTTAATCGTTGCACATGTTGTGTTGAGCCATACTCTTTGGAAGACATGACCATCAAAACAATAGTATTCACATTTTTCCAACAGTGGATATCACGATTTGGTGCTCCGCAAAGAATTACCACGGAACAGGGCAGGCAGTTCGAGTTGAACCTGTTCCGAGATCTAAACCGTCTCTTGGGGATAACCCATCTTAGAATAACTTCTTATGGTTTGATCGAGCTATACCATAGAGTTATTAAATCTGCAATTAAGTGCTATCAACCTGAAAAATGGATGAAAGTGCTGCCACTCATATTACACGGATTACGAATATTCTACAAAGAGGACATTAAAGCTTGTCCAGCAGAACTGTATTCATTCGCACCTTATGAAGAAACGGGCCTTTAATCAAGCGCTATGATAAATTTTATTCAATTAATCTGAATGGCAAACATGTTAACGTAAGCATCGACTGTTTGAAAGCAGCATATACATGTGGAGAGACACTACAACCAGACACAACTACAACCTGTGAAGAAGCAACCACAATCAATCAAAGAAATGCAGCCTACACGACAGCCTCTGGAAGAAGAGTTCCTTTCCGTGCTCCTTGGGAAGGGAAGTAATGTGGCATCACCGTCTCACATACTTTATGATACAACCAAGCCGAATTGACTAGAAGGTGAGGTCAGCTCTACAACTCTACACTGCTTCTGTGGTCGGTTTGCCAAAATATTGCTAGTAAAAAAAGGTTTGTTTACAAAAAAAACTAGCTTGTATACAAACTTTGACAAGTCGCCCACCGAGAAAAAACACCATATGATGGCTTGACCCAACCTTCTAGTGAGTTCGCCTTGGATACAACTTTCTAGTACTTTTGTTAACATAAGAATTTTATGACTATTTTAAATTAACGATATTTCCCATGACCTAAAAGTGCAACCCTGAATTGTTTGTTTGGTTTTTTGTAAATTAAGTTAGTTCTTTCAATACCATGTTTACACGGACAGCAATATTCATGTTTCGCTCTCCCATTCCTGTTTCGCACCCCAAACATGATCGAAACAACATGTTTTGCCATACAAACTTTTGAGAGCGAAACAGGTCGTTTCATATTGAAACATGCTGCGAAACAGGAAAAATGTACTATCATCTCCAATTTTAATAACAATTATCGTTAGTTTATCTAAACTAGCTCTCAAAAAAAAATCAAAAAAAACAAAATTATAATTGATGTTAAATAAAATAAAGTGATAATTATTAAATATTAATATTAATAAAAGTATTAAATAATATATTTTTAATTTTTACATACATTTTATTGTGTTTAAAAAAAAAAATCACACAAACAACACAAAAAAAAAATGTCAAAATGAAACAAGAATGAATCGTATGAACAGCATGTTTGGCAATCTAGTTTCAGAGAGCGAAACGAGTGGTTTATATTGTCGTATGTGCATAGCATAAAACCATGCAAACTCTATAACTCCAGCAAAATGCTTGTGTTTATATAAATTCGTACAAACATGCTTCGCCCACAGCTTGTGTTATGTACACATTTTTCGTATCTTTCCTATCAAACAGCTTGAGTGGTTTATATGACTGTTTGCAAACAAAAGAATATTGTAAATAAAAGTTGCGTTCAAAACAGTGAGAAAATTACATTGAAAATGTTCTGAACTGTTTCAACTACATTTTAAGATGAACTTTAATCTGAAAAGGGCCAAAATACATGAGAAAGTACCATCAAACATTTAAAAGTACCACAAATGTTCAAATTGTACCATATTTTGCATCACTGCCATACATGTAAAATATATCTTAAGAGAGAGCTTCCTTGTATTTTCGCCCAAAGAGCCTTTAATAAATATAAACAAAAACGACAAGAGTTCGTTCATTCAATATGTTTAAAAAGAGAATGAGTTTGTTTTTAAATAAAACTAATTGATAGATACAAAAAAAATCGATATTTTTTTAATATTTTCAATATGGAAAATATTTTTGAAAATAATTAGAAACGTGAAATGTAAAAACATATTAATATATAAAATTGTGTTTTAAATTATTTTTAATAAAATTCAATCAAAATTTGTTACAAAATAATGGAAAGTCTTAAAATATTAATTCTGAAATACTCTGAAAAAAGTACACATTGATCAAAAAGTAAACACTTAAGTGAGAACAAATTATGCAGAACTTTTGAAATACAAAAAAAAGAAACATTTTTTGAATAATTTTTTATAATGAAAGTAGGAGGAAAATTGTAAGAATCATCTCTACCATGAAATTTAATTAAATATTCTAGCTATAGATAGAAAATCTCTGCATATAAATCAATACGAGCCAAGAATTAAGTTAATTAATTAAATTAACTATAGTGATCCTTAGACTTGGTATAACTCCATGATTCATCTCAAATCCCGGAAAAATGAAATGTGCTTCTGATTAGGCACATATACCTTTAACTAAAGTGTAAAGATACAAAAATAGCGTTAGAGATAGTCAGAACAAATGGAGCGCATGGCTTTTAATTTAAGTAAATATCAAAAAGTCGAATAGAAATGAAATAGTAAACAAGTAAGAAAGTATAGTCGGCCAAACCCGACCATATGATACCCTACACCATAGTACTTAAAAAAAACAATTTTTCGAGAGGGATCTATCTATTTTTTTAATTTCATTAAAATCGGTTTGATAGTTTCTGAGAGGCAGAAATTGCCCCTAGGTCTCTCGTGGTCCTATTTTTACAAAAATGCATAGCTTATGTGTTCATATCAATAGGGATCGATTTATGTTTTAAATTTCATTAAAATTGATTTGATAGTAGACACAAAGACCCTATTTCGGAAAGCAGTTTGTATGAGGGCTATATGAAATTATGGACCGATTGGCCCATTTTCAATAGGCTGGGCCCTTGTGCCAATTAGAACCTATGTACCAAACTTCATTAAATTATCTTCAAAATTGCGAACTGTACTTTGCGCACAAGATTACATGGACTGCCAGCCAGCCGGACGGACATCGTTAGAATCGGTGTGGTTATAAAAAGTTGGGTAACAAAAGTGTTGCCTGATTTTCGACATTATTCTTTCGAACATTTTCGTTTCGTTTTCGAATTACGATAAATATTTTATTTTCTATTGCAGTTTTCTACACTAATAGAAAACTCCAATAGATTTTTTGCACGAATCGCTCATTTTGTCCGGAAAACTATTTACTTTCAGAAAATATAGAGTTTATACTGTGCAAAAGCCTGTGGTCCATGGGATAAATAAGCAACGATTTTTACTGACCATTTTGGATCAACCCTCGGGAACAGACCGAACGATTTCAAGCACGATTCGCTCATTTTGTTCAAAAAAGTGTATTTTTTAATTTTTGTTAACTATTTTTTGTATTTTTCCCCCCTTTTCCCCTTTTAAATTCCTAAATTCGACTTTAACTGTTTGTTCTTATTCTGCAAATCCCCATAGTTTGGGTATTTTAGTTCCCCGGTTCTTAAATTCCCAAATTTTCGTCGAGGCTATATTGGCTCGCGTATATCCATATGTACCCGCTGTAAAAATATCGTGCTATTTTGTTGGTTAAAAAAAAGCTTTTTCTTAAGCCTTTAATATGTATTAAATTAAAAATTGTTTTATTTCTGCCGAAATTTTTTAAGATTTCCAGTTAATTCCCTCTTATGGATCAAGTGCGATATGTATGTAAGTGAGTAAAATAAACAAAACTTTGTTTAATATTTCTTATTTCCTGCTAAGAAAAAATATTACCCAGTTTCCTTTTGTCAAAATACATAAGTTTAAGTAAACAGAAATTGCAATATTGCAGTTCCAAGTTTAATCTCTTAAAATATATGATGCAAATAATTTTTCTCTTTCTAAGCAAAAACCTAAAGAGAAATTGTTTTAACATAAATGTAACGAAGTTCTTTTAAGAGCCCATAGATTTAAAATATTGTTGAAAAATAAAAGTGGACCATAAATTTTAAATGCCGGCAGAAGAAATACAAAAAAATGTAAACTGCATAAATATTTCTAAATGAAAACAAGTGAAAAGGCCATACCGAATTTCTGATACCCCCACCACCAAATTTGTTAGTTCAAACAAAAATTAAACAAAAATTCAGATAAAGTTAATATTTTTATATTTCTAAACAGCCTAAAATATTTCTCTTTCTTTAAAAGGGTTTCTGAATTTCCGGTTTGTGAGAAACTACAAACATTATTTTTGACAGCTGATCAAGAGGCTCGAGCACACATGACAAACCCATACACGCTTTGATTTGGACAACAACCAACTCAGTTGACATTTAAATTTAATCGTGTATGGGCTGCTTAACTCTTATCAACAACTTATACTGTGTAAAGGGTCCTAATTAAATTTACCATTTTTGTTAAGTGTGTAAAAAGTACTTTATAAACTTATATTATTTTTCTTGAGTGAGTGTTTAAAAAAATTAATTTAAAAATAGAATCTAAAACCGTTGACAACACATAAAAGTTTTGATTGTTTAAAGAAAATTTTAAAGCAAATATGTATGTCTTCCCCAAAAATAAGTTAATATGAAAGACAATATAATAAAGTTTGGGAAAAAGAATGCTGGGCTATTGGTAAGTAGTTATGATGCATCGAAGTACATATTAAATAAATGTATTTTTATTGTTGATTTTAAGGATGGCTAAGACCGATTGAACACCCTCCAAATTCTTATAAATTAACTCATTCGTCTTTAAAAACAGCATATTGTTCCGCTTGTAATTCCTTACTTGAATCGCATAAAAAGGATTTAAAACAAAAAAACAAGCCGAAACCAGTCACTACGAACAAAATAAAATCCTTTTTTTCTTACTAAAAGCTTTAATTTGGGGATTTTGGGGATTTCTTATTAAAATTTTTCTTACTATTTTAAAAAAAAAAATTTAAATTTGGTCAGAAAAAAAAACAAAACAAAAATATTAACTTTTTAAGGTTTTGTTTTTTAATTTGGGGATTTTTGGGGATATTTTTTTCATTTTTTGGGGAAAAGGAAAAAAGTACCTGGCAGCCCTGCTTGGGATTGAAATCTAGGAAAATCGCTTCAGTAGGAAGAGAGTAAATGCGTAACAACCACTCTAAGCAATTTATCATTTTGTTACAAAAACTAGCGTAAGTATTGGCAATGGAAGAAGAATGCACGTATGTATTGATATATGTTTTTGCACTAATCCGTGACGATCGGTCCATAATAAAAGATAATGCTATTATGTATAATAATTTTGGTCTGTTACAGTTTTTTATGACTAGAAATCACACTGTCAACTTACTTACCATAGGCCCCATATAAAGCCTACTCTCGGAATAAACTTTAGTATGCATAAATCCGTTACGAATAACGCTATTATCATAAAATTGGGTCAGCCATAGTTTTATAAGACTATAAAACATTTTTTCTGTGCAGCAAACGACCAACTTTTTGCTTTCAGTTGTAAAATAAAAAGTTCCAATATAAAAAGCCCGTATTTTACCCATCATTATTGGGGAGTTACGCACATCATACAGCGCCTATTAGAAATGCGATGTAAAAGATCTAAGTAACAATTTATGAAAGTTTAGTCCGTTCAATCAGATTGGTTGACGATCAAATTAACGAAAAATAGATCATGAAAAACTCAAAATGCAAAGTTTAAGGTTTAAAGTATAAAGTATAAAGTTCGTTCACATGCCAAAAAAAAAATTAAAAACAGAAAAAGAACACAAGATAAAACCGCAAACTGTCTGTAGGTTATTTGTTGCAAGTTTGGCATTTTTATTAAAATAAATGTTGTTGTTTAGCGTAATTTAAGTAGGTACGTAGTATGTATGTATGTAAGTAAAACAGGTAAAAAGAAAACAGCAGCAACTGCAAAAATTTTAAAATCAATTAATTTGTTACCGCCAAAAAATTCAAATTGTTGAAAAATATTAAAAAATTATTATGAGTAATTATTTTGGGGCGCCATTACGTCGAATGACAGTGCGGGTGTGAATTTAAAGTGCAATCTATGTACTAGGGAGGTGGATTATTCGCCTTTTTTTCAATAGCCGGTTTTCAAAAATTTTAAAAAACACGGTTAACCGGTTTTACTTGAATAAATAAAAACAAAAAAAATCAAATTAGTTTTTTAAATAAAAATCTAAATAATGTTTTGTTATCAAATGTTAGTTTATAGTCTATTTTAGTGAACTTAAATTGGTAAAATGTCAATAAAGAAAAATGAATAATATATGTATATGTAAATAAATAAAAATAAGGAAAACGTACATGAATTACACATTATTAATATTACATTATTATTAATAAATTTTGTGCACCAAAATAACCGGTTTATTCTAAAAATTTACCTTTATAAATACATAACTGGCTTGAGCAAAACTAAAAACCCCAGTTAAAACCGGTCGAATAATAACCCTTCGATCTCCCTTCATCTAACATACGACTATGAAACATTGTTGTTCAATTCGACCAAGAACGTGCTGACGTCCCCTGAAATTAGGCTTGCCATTTCTATTTTGAGAAAAAGAGGACGCCAGCATAAAAAATGTAGGACATTTGTTCGAAAAAAAGAGGACACTTTCTAAACAACCTAATATTAATAAAATTAACGACGGCATAAAAATTAACAACCAAAATTTGTTTGTACACAAAAACGTAATTTGGGTAATTCCATCTCAAGTCGACCAAGAGTGCGACTCGACCGACCCCTTTCGATTTGAATGCAATTTGGCGAGAGGGTTTATTTAATCCCATAAAGAACATATATCAACGAAAAACAATTTTTTAATTTTTTTCAAAAGTTATGTCATATTCAAATTGTCATAACTTCGCCGAATAAGCCGAATGTGTTGAGTTTATTCTTTTAATATCTCGAAAACTACTTTACATACGAAGATGATTTTTGTCAGTTTAAAGAGAATACTTGAGGCTTCAAAAAATATATTGAAAAAAATGTCTATGCAAAATATCAAATTTTAAAAATGGACTAAGTCAAAACCCTATTTTTTGCTGAATTTTTTTTATATAATACTTCAAACTGTTTTTTAAAAATCCTAAAACTTTGAAGGATGTGCTTTTTTTAAGATATGATTTTTTTTTTCTTTCCAAAAATAATCTTAAAATAAAATTTTAATATAATCATTTGAGCAATAAGTATTTATTTGAACAAAAGTAACGACATTGATAAGGTTGCTTTTGCTTATTTGTTGCATTTTTTTGGAAGCTCCATTTTGGGCACATTCAAAGAAAAGTACTCTTTTTGTCACGTTACGTCCCCAAAAATTAAATCATACCTATCTTAAAAAAAAACCCGAACACCTAAATCTTTTTTTTTAATGAATTTTGTGGACTGTGATTTAATGTTTAAGTGCACAAACAAATTTTCAATGAAGGTGTAAAAAACCGGACAACCCCGGACACTTGATGAAAAAGAAGTAGGACTGCCCCGGATACCCAAAAAAAGAGGACGGTGTCCGGGGAAAAGAGGACGGCTGGCAACCCTACCTGAAATAGAACTAAACATCGAAAAATATGTTAGTCTGAGTTCATACGGCTCTTTTCTTATTGAAAAGATTCTTCCTTTTTCTTCTTTGAACATGAATTGGCGTTCAAATTATTCATGTCATGTTTACGCCATGTTTTTTATTTTGTATAGTCGTGCGTTTGCATGTGTGCTTTTTTGATATTGAAAACAATAACAAAATTAAACAACGAATGAAAAAGCAAAACGTAAAGACAGTACTGGCATTTGTGTACTCGTTTCTTTTCCCCACGCCCCTCTCGCTTATAAAGTAGCAATCTTTTCAATAAGAAAAGAGCCGTATGAACACAGACTTACATACATCCTTGTGATATGTACAAGCCAAAATTATTATAGGAACACAACTGGGACGAACGACGAATTTCGCCCTACACGTCGTATGAAACACAATAACGACGAATAACAAACAGCTTTACTAATTGAGAAAGTTGTTTGCTGTTTGTGCAAAGAGAGAGAAATGGTGTGACCATATAAAAAAAAATTTACTTCAAAAACACAAACATTAACAAGAACACAATTAAAAACTATTCTTATAGTTATCTACTTTTTATATTTATTTTAAATACGATAAGATACATTAAAAAAAACAATTATTAAAGTAAAAAAGAATCTTTCTATACTAAAATACTTGAAAACTAAAATCAAACATGGTCACCTGGTACTGATTTGTTTGTCGGTCGCCGGCGTATGAAATAGAAATAAATCTATCGCAAAATCGCCGTGTATGACGAATTTCGACCGACTCGATGATTGTGTGTAATTTCATATACACAAATATGTTTTATTTTTGGCGACGAATATTCGCGGCCAAAAATTCCTCGTTCGTCGCAATTGTGTTCCTAGCATTAAAAGTGTAAACAGTACTTCACGGATAAGTGCATCACGTTTAAGTGAGTTTCACGCTAAAATAATTCTAAAATTAAGCATTAGCCTTGATCCATTTTATGTGTACAAATGTTTCTCTTAATTGGATCCCGCTTGACTGCGTTACACTCATAAATGGGTATTTTGTAAAAAAAAAATATCAAACAAAATTTCACGGTTAATAGCACGAACAAATTTCTTGATTTTTTTATGTTTTGTTTGTAAATCTTAAAGAATTTTATTTTTCTTTGTGTTTTTAAATAATTAGGCAATTCACAAACTGTTCTATTGCGTCATATTGGTTGTATTTGCTATTATTTAATTCCAAAGTATTGAACGTGACAGTCGTACGCATCAAAAATGCAATAACATTTTAAACAACAAATATTTCTACGTTCTTTTAACCCTTAAATTATAGCACTTAGAAAGCACTATTATCTATGCTAAAGTTAGGGGGGGGGCGCGATAATAGGTCAAAGATAATGGCAAAAGAAGTAGCGGTTCGAACGTGAAAAAAATAGAAGTAGTTTTTGTGGCCGTGTATAAAAAGGCGTAATTCAACGAAACCTGTCGCAATTTTTTAGTCAAACTACTTTCAGAATTTTACGTAGCAATGTAACATTTAAATGTCTTTGGTTTGATTCCAAAATCTTCTGTATTTTTCTTTGTTTAAGCCAAAATCTGTTTCGATACGTGACATTTCGAACGTGACATTTTTTCCATAATAACTTAACTAAATAATGATTAAAAAAAATAAAAATTTACCGTTAATCGGAATAACATATTATTCTTCGAACTCATCCTTTTATTACAGACCATGTAAGAAAATTTTTTGGAATAATTTTCATCAAATATCACCTCTTTTAAGGAAGATAATATTAAAGAAAACATGCAATAAAACATTCTCACAAAAAAGAAATTACGTTTGCACAACTTTGCAGTCTGATTGTTAATCTAAGTGAACAGATTTATGGGTAAATTTATAAAATTAGTAAAATCTAAATATTTCTCTATAACAATATCGTAAAATAATAAGCTTTTAATAACTTTTAAATTTTCGGTCACGGTGGACCTTTTGACGGAAATGCCCATATTTAAATGTATTCTGACCAGCGCAAGGATATCACTTTTGCATTATTCTTAAGTTTTTCCCATATATTTTGTAAAAATTTTCATATAATGTAGGTTGGTAGCTGTTTTTACCAAAAGAATATTTTTTGAATCAATTTGTCCTCTGTTTTTCAGCTCACGCTGCTACAGGAACAATATCGGGTGAAGCTATTCTCAAATAAACGGTAACTAAACAAATTTGGATGTTATATTTTTAATAGTGATTTATTTAAAAATGCCAAAAGAAACTAAAAAAGACTTTAATGATCGTATGGTCTTTAATTACCACTATAGTGTATACATAAAACACCTGATTTACTAGGCATTAATGATATTAAGTCAAAATTTGCGATTATTGACTTATTACGTAGTTGCAGCAAATGCGGTAAAAGCATTTAGACTACATTTTCAATAATTACATTGTGAACGCAATTAAGAGAGAATTCTGTTTAATGCGTTAGTAACGCAATTAACCAAGATTTGTTAACATCACTGGTTGGGCCTTTATAATTAATCAAGGGCTCAGAATATTTATACTTTATGGTCTGAGATTTAAGAATAAAAATTGATTTACAGACATACATACTTTATGTTTTAATACTTACATACTTCTAAACTTTGTAGGAGTTGATTTTATTTAAGCTCGCAAGTAAATTGATTGAAATTAAATTTAATTAATCTTTTATATTATTTATGAATTGAAATGTTTATAACTTCTTTTTATTTATTTTGTTGCATAGTTTTTCTCTACTTTTTTTATTTACTTTTTATATCATGCTACTTTTTTACTACATATTTAGCTTATACACCTTTGCAACCACACACACAAATTTTTTGCTCTAATTTTTTCATAGATTCCGCCAAGGCGAATTAAATATTCGCCTTGGATTCCATCAACAAAAAGAAAACACATTACACACACTTAAAGACGATTAAGCTCCGCTATTTTGCTTATGGAAATTACCCAATATTGATAACATTTTTGTAAACAAATTTTTCTCATTTGTATACCCTTTTTTTACTAAATTTTATTTATGTTTATTAAATCAACACTAGTTCTTGACAATTGTACAAAATTTTTTTTGTTTTCATTTCACTTAATACTAACTCATAATCCGGCTACCACTAAATCAGATTAACGACTAAAGTTATGTTGGTTCTAATTTTTCTTTTTTTCTTTTATTTATTACCCCGCCGAAATGTATTACATACTAAAAAAATTTAAAGTGAAGTTGATGGCGAAAGAAAACTGACAAAATAAAATGGTTGTGAAGATAAATACGTATTTAACTAGCAGAGACATATACGACAATTTCTTAACTGCAGACTGTTTGCAGTTAACGTTGCATTTAACAGTACTACTGCAATAGAAAAAAATGTTAAATACGTATTTAATTAGCAGAGACAAACACCATCATTTCTTAACAGTAGACTGTTGGCAGTTAACATTGTATTTAACAGTGCTACTGCAATAGAAAAAAAGTGTGTTTTGGATAACAGGGAAATGAAACCGGTTCCAATTTTTGACTGTGACTTTTTCTTTTTTAGAAAAAGTTAAATTTGTTTTTCTTTAAAAAGTAACTCCTTTTTTTGAAAATATGGGTAAATTTACTATAAGACTCTGTCTTGGTAATAAGCTTGTATGGGGATATCTGAAATTATGGACCGATTCTCACCATTTGCAATACATGGACATCCAGCCAGTCAGCTGATCGATTTATAAATTCTAAGTTCAAAGGTTAAGTAAAAGGTAGGTCCAGAACCAATAGTTTTGTGTGTTACACACATCAGCATAAACGCACAATACCCTGTGCACTTGTAGTACTGTAATAAAAGATCCTAATAGAATTTTGAAAAGTACGCTTAAACGTTAGTATCTCTGCAGTACATACAACTTTGTTAATGAACTTTTGATCACATGTAACATATAATAATGAAACACTGTTGTTCAATGCGGCCAAGGACGAGCTGGCGTCTCTGGTTCAACAATTAAACTTGTATATTGTAGCATACAATCTCAAAATAATACTAACTGAAAATCGAAACGAAAATATATGTATTGTGATGTTTGGGCTGCGATCTATTTTAATTGATTAATGAATCGCGCGCGAAAGCTACATGTTCATTATTTTTCGCGTCAGTATAACCATTATTACTGTGTTGTTGCCACGAGTAAACCGAAAACATACTGTTTAACTAGTTTGTTGAGGCCAAGGCGAATTCAACTACTAGTTGACACAAAAATGTTTTAATTTATTTTTGTTTTGTTTATCCCTTCCTACTAACGTATCAAGAATTTATATCACGAAGTTAGCTAAACGTTCAATATTTATTAATTGATCCGCTATTCAGATCGTAGCGAAATGGATAGAGATCCATAAATACAGCATGTTACACGTTCATTAAATATCGCAATACTAGATCGCCGTCAATGTGTATTGAACGTGTAGCAGTGCCCTTTAGATTTCATACAGCTTTAAATTTTATTTTCTTCTTAGAAATCGGCAAGTATGATAACAAGAAAACTTTCCTCAAAGGATTTTAATAAGATATATGGGCATTTCTCCAATGTCGAATGCGACATTCGTACGCCTTAAAAGTGAAAAAAACATATAACAAAACATTAATGTTATTTTTACAAAAGGCGAAACTTATAGCTCTTGATTAGCACTATAATTTGTGCTTAGGTTGATTTTGAGCAATTGTTCGTTTTCAAGAAAATTAAAAAAACCCAAGGCATTTGCATGCGACAAAAACAGAAGTTGTTCTTACGGCGAACAGTTTAAACACTGATTTCAGCGAAACCTGATAAAATATTTTAATGCGACTAATTTTAAAATATTATGCATTGATGTATCTCAATAATGGTTTTTATTTAATTCAAAAATATTGTGTAGTTTATTTTTTATTTAATTTTAATCACTGTCGCACGCTACATGTTGCATGCGACATTTTGTTCCAACATACTTTTATGTTTATGTTTTTACTTTTTATGTAATTAGACATGATCTTACGCATTCTACATTATTTTAAATTCATTCAATATATTCATTTTCTCAACAAAAGTTATAAAATTATAAAGAAAAATACAAATCCAAATTTTTAATATTTTTAATTAGGCTCAAGTTCATCAAATTTAATTTTCATTAAATTATTTTAATGAAGAAAGGAATTTTACAACATGAAAATTAATAAAAATTGTTATTGATAATCTTTCATTTTTGACCGTGGCCGGGGCTCGTACCGCGGCCGGCAGGTTACCATGACATGTTTCGATCGCAACCACTCGATCTCCTCAGATGGATTTGCCGTTTTACACTCGCAGCCATCGACGACTGCTGAAGTCAATATCAATACAATAACAATTTTAATTAATTTTCATGTTGTAAAATTCCTTTCTTCATAAAAATAATTTAATGAAAATTAAATTTGATGAACTTAAGCCTAATTAAAAATATTAAAAATTTTGATTAAAAACCATAAATAGTTCAACAAAACAACCACAATACTAATTATTGAAAAATACAAATATAGAACAAAAACTATCTTAACTGAAAATAGTATTGCTAGTCTCAAATAAAGTTTTTTTTTTAATGGAATAAGCTGTCCTTGATGCTTGTAGTTGTTGGCAATCGCAAATAAAGATATTTTAGGAAAAAAACTTTTTTGAATTTATGCATTTTACTCTTACGATGTCGCACGCTACAAAATAAAAATAAGTACCAAGAAAAAAGCACTGATTATTTTCCAGCAAAATTTTTTTAATTAAATTTGTAATAAAAATATCTGTTTGTTACTAATATTTGAAACGCATTGCCCAAATACCCTCGACGCACTGATAAGAAATGTTCTTTTTCAATGTCGCACGCTACATCGAAATATACGGTAAAGCAAAGAAAAAATTTGCCGTAACTGGTAAGCGCATCCTTCCGTCTACATTTTTTCTTTATTGTTTGAATATAAACTGAGATTTAAAAAGCAATTGTCAATGCATAATGTTTCTCATTAAGATCATTTAGCAAAACAAAACGTGCAATAGAAATGTTCAAAACAGAACTTTTGCACTTGTTCGACTTTGCATTTGAATATTTTAAAGTGTGTTATAAATAAATGTAAAATTTGTTTAAATCATTGAGAGTTGATAGATTCCCTATAAAAATATGTTAAAACAACATACTTTTATAGACTTTGAATTATTTGGCTGCGGTTGACATTTCTGTGGAAATGCCCATATGCATATTACATGGCATATAAAAATCTCTAGTCACTTTTTCTTTCTCACCAAAAACAGACTTTCCAATTTAATTTTTAAAATTACTAAACTTTTTGAAAAAAGCAAAAAATAGCTTATAGAATTTTTAAAATAAATAAAAACCCGTATCAAAATGTTTTTTGTAATATCCTGGGCATTGCCGGGACCAATAATATGTACTTATATAAAAGAAAGTCGTGCTAGTTACACTTAATAGTTAGTTACCACTTATAACTGAAGAGCAGCTATACCGACTTAAATGACCTCTAATTTGTTGAAAAATAAGTGGGCGTAGCACAAAACAGATTTCTTTTTATCTGCAGAACGGTTGGATTAAAATTGTGTATATTTATTACAAATACCTTAGTTATTAAAGCAAACATCTGACATAAAATGGGCGGGTTTTAAAGAGTGTGCATGACACAAAATAGATTTCTTTATATTTGGAGAGTGGTAAGATCAAAACACAACATCTATGAAATATTGGGAGCGAATGCATAAGTGGACAAAACAAATTTAGTTTATCTGGAAAACGGTATGGGAAAAGTTGTACAAATTTTGTTCAAAAAGCTTGGGTACGCATACACAATATTCAACTCCCACTAGGCGACTAAATAGACTTTTGTATACTTGGAGAACGACAACATTCAGTTTCAGCATCGGTATCAATACACGACATTTATCAAAGAGAAGACCGGTTTCGATGAGTGGGCGTGGCACCCAATATACGAAAACAAGATGAATTCTAAAAAAGAAAAAATACAAAATCCTAAATCCCAATCCATATAATGAAGCATTTGCTGCCAAACATTTAAGTTTGTCGGTGAAAGGGAAAAGACGAATGGAAAAGTGTAATTTCTTTCATGTACAAGCAGTTTTTGTAAGTTTGTTAATGAAAGAAAGAGAGAAGGCATTGAAAATGACTCACTGCTGTAAAACAAAATTTTTATTCTATGGACACGAATGCAGTTTCCAAAGAGAATTGAAGAGAGTTTTTGCAGCAAATGTTTCATAATATGGATGAGGACTAAATAAAGTTTCGACATGCTTTTATTGTTATAAACAACTATATATTTATATATAACTATATATATATATAAACAATTTTGTGATTAAGTTTAAACTAATTTTAGTTTTGAATTTGAAGTCTATAGCCATATTAAATAAGAGCCAAACTCATAGGACTCTTTTACTCGGGAAGAAACAATTTTAGCAATATGTTTTGAAAATAATAATTGTACATATGGGATTTGTTTGGTGCAAAATGTGCAAATGTTTTTTGACTGCGTGCTTGTAAAACAAATTGTAGTTTCCATTGCGAACGCCAAAAAAAGTTTCTAATTTCCTTTGATATAAAATTTGTGTATTTTTTATTATTTATTTTATTGAAATAATTTTAATAAAAAACATATTTTTTGTTAATAGTCCCAATTCACATTATACGATTTTTGTCGTTGCGATTATTGTCGTTTCCTCTTTGAAGTCGGTCTCATATTTACATTGTACGGTTTTTGTCGTAACAACCTTAATACATTTTTCGTCAAATTACAGAAAATTTAGAGAACGAATGAATGAATAAAACGAATCGTAGAGTACACTCGCTTCTGTACCCCTTATAATTCCTCTCACCCCTCTTGCCTTTAAAGTAAGAATCGCAACGACAAAAATCGTATAATGTGAATGGGCACATAGTATGGAACACTTATTGATGTTTATTAAATAGGGGCACTCAAAAATTAATTTATTTGTATAAAATGGACGGAATGTTTAGAAATATGTATATATGATTTTCTTTGTGCTTAGCTAAAACCTTTATAAATCTTAATATAAAAATACTAAGTTACTATTAATATTTACACTAAAAATGTGTAAACAAAAAGTAACACCATTAAAAAAAGGCATACAAAATAATTATTGATTTACTAAAAAAATGTGAACAACTGTTTAATTGTTTTTCGATGATTAAGGCATTAATAGTTCTATATTGGGATTTTGTATCTCTAAAAAGATTTGGTATTGAGAATAAACACATAACCAACAATAAAACTGAAAATGAGAAAAAACATTTGAAATTCTTTTTACAATCAATCTAAATCAATACTTACATTATAGGCCATCCAGCAGAAGTTTAACAAAGCAGAAAAGGTTTGATCCAGCTGTTTTTAACAAAATACACTTTAGTTTTAAGTTTTATAAAAGATTAAATTAATAAAACTTACGTATATATAGTAGCCACCTATAAGCCATAAGCCGAAAACCAACTGAAATAAGATGGCAATAATTACCAAAATCAACCAGGGCAATAGCCAACCTCGTACACTACATAATTCAAATTAGAAATTTTAAGATTTTTATAGGTGCATAAAAATTAAACATTTTTGCTGTCTTACCTTATTCTTATGCCGAAATAAACCAAATAAGAGGCAATTATAATTAATATAAAATAAAATACAAAGAACCCACCCACAATTGGCATGGAACTGCGAATGTCCGTTTCGAATAAGGGAGAATATAATTGGGCAGATTCACCACCAGCCAACATATAACAAATCTAAAAGTTTAAAAACAAAATATTTAATATGTACATACATGTACATAAAAACATAAGTAAACTAATACTTACTATTGTTATGAGTACCACTGAAAGGGCTGCCGAATAAACTGCCACCGCATAGCTGCCCGTCCTAACATTGTTCGACCAAATAATGGGAGACCAACAAGAGCTTAAAACGACCATAATTCTTAAAATATACAAAATAAATTTCTTTTAAAAATTCATTCAATTACTTCACTAGTTTTCTTTTTAATATCTGTCCCATCGATGTCTCAATCAAACAAAAACACACACATTGTTAATTTAATTTATACAAGATTGTCATAAAGTATTTTTTGGAACACGCCCTGGTTTTGGAAATTTTAAGCTTGCTTTTTATTGAACACTATAAACATTTCTTGCTATTTCTTACCTTTAGTTTATTATTTATTTTGGAATATCTTTAAATAAATAATAATTTTATTAATAAGTTCTTTAAATATTTTATAAATTTTTTTGTATCTTTAAGATTTTGTTGGTTTGTTAAATGTAAACAAATTAATTGAAACTGTACAAAGCCTCTCTTCTTTTCTCTGATTTGAGTTGTGAGCAGGGGTGCCAAGCTTCCCAATTTTACGTCATTTTGACGATTTTTTAGACCGAACTAAGTCCCCTTTTACAATGTGAAAATTGAAAGACAGACAGACGAAGTTTAAAGGCAAGGGGTTGAAGAGGTACAGTGTGTAGTACATGACTATGTATCTGTACTAGACATTTTTCGTGTTTCTTTTCCACTGTTCGCAATTTTCATGTTGTTGCTTCATATAATTTTTCTCACACCAATGTAATTTTAGTATCAATGCCTGTTGTATAATCATCTCTGTCAACAGCGAAAAATGTAAATGTTTTGGAAACCCGTAAAATCAATTAAATTAACAAACAATTAACCTTTTTTTAAATTAATGTTTGTTTATTTTTGTAAATAACCTAACAAATTTTATTTAGGTCGACTTAAGCACTTTTTTTCTTTTTTGCCACAGATAAAATTTTTTATATAAAATACTTTTGTGTGTAAAAAATCAATTGATTTTTTGTGCAAAGATTTCTTGACATCTTTTTTAATTTGAACGGTTTCATTTCAAAAATTTTACGATTTTTAGAAAAATGGCTTGGCAGCCCTGGTGGAATGAAAAAGAAAATTATTTGTAAACCATAGCTGCCAGCTAAAATTGGTTAAAAATCGTAATATTTTACGAAATAAATCGTCAAATAGACTTACCTAAGTCGCCGCAAAAACTCGTATAAAAACATTTGCTTTTATAAAGTATTAAAAATTTATAGTCATTTTTAGTTTTCGTTTGTAATAAAAAAATTCTAAAATAAAAATTTCGCTTTAATTTACTACACACAAAAAAAATCATAGCTATAATTACCCAAAAATATGTTATAAAATTAACTAAGCGCAAACGTAGCATGGCAGTATCAAAGTTTCTTAGGTAAAATAACTATTAGGTGATTTCCATGTTCGAAAAAGTATCTAAAATTGTTGTTAAAATTAAATAAAAGTTTTAAAAAACTACCAATGATAGAAAAGTTAATTTTTATTTTTTAAAATTCATTAAATAACCTTTGTACAATTACGTAGACTTTTAAGTAAATTATCTAATTTTAATTTACTATTACTGTCCTTTATGTTTCTTGCTTTATTTATCGGCAGATTAATTGTTGAATTTATAAACTTTACATATTTTTTATTTAACATAAATATAAATTATTAAATAATTAAATAAACTTAAAAATTATTAAATAATTTATTTAAAATTGTATTTAAATAACTTCTATTTATCTTCTTTTGCCTTGAAACGGTCTCTTTTAAAATGTGGCTTGCTATCTCAGAAAAGTTCCAATATTGAATACCAACATTAATGGTAAACATTGTTAAGTTAGGCCCAGAACAGACGGTAAAACGCAACTGCAACGAAACCCTTTAGAAATCATTGTTTTGAAACTAGTTTCATTCGTTTTCCACACACCCTGCAACATAAATTGTACCAAAATGTAATGAAATTATCACAATCATTTCAATTTACTTTGAGAACAGATGAAACGCAAACACGAGTTTCCTGCACGCCGGTTTCATTGCAACTGATTTCCAATGCATTTCAAACCGGTCTCAAAATGGTCGATTCATGTGTGGTCCCTCAAAGGAGTCTATGGCATAAACTCAAAAGAAACTCGAAAATAACTAGAAGCTGCAGTTTCGTTGCAGTTGCGTTTCACCGTCTGTTCTGGGCCTTAAGGATGTAGATCGTCGATACACCCACATTGTATTTAACAAGTGTGCTGGTTTTTAGAACAGTTACAGATCTGCGTCACTAATGAGGTCTTCGTGTACGCGGTCAACACTACAAGACTACCACCATCGTCCTGGTCGAAATGTTGGTGTATCACTCTACCACATTTTGACCTTTTTTAAGAGACCGGTTTCAAGCCGAACAAAGATAAATAGATAATCCAAAAACAAGATGGGGTTTTTTATTATATCAATAAGATTTCTCTATGTCGTGCAAAATTCTCAATTTTTATTTTTGATAAATACTAGAGTTGTGTCGTTCCAGAACGACCTAGTTCCATTGAACCCCTTGATTCCCTTAAAGGAACGGTGCGGATTTTTTCAATAGTTCCTTTTTTATCGTTCCTCGTTCTGCAATTGCAATCCGTTGGATCATCATTCTGTGGAAAGCAACAATAAAATTATGAAATATGTTTGAGTGCTTTCAATGTAATTTTTGTTGGTGCGTTGCGTTGCGTTTTCACAATCAGGGCCTTAATTTTATAGCGACATTTAATATCGTCTAGTGCATCATAATCAATCAAAAGCTCGATTTAGAATTTTTTGTTGTTATGCCCTTTTGCATTTTAGGAGACGATATATTAATAACATATTTTTTATACTAGTGGTTATACTAATGATCAAAATTCGACCATACATTTTTATGTATATATGAAGAAAACATAGTTCATCTAAGTATTAGTAAATTAACATGTTTCGAGCATTTATTTTTTCCGTCTTAGTGGATCGATTTGGCAAGGTACAACCCTCCGATTCACATTTTATCTTGTACGTGAGTTAATTTAATTTTTTAAGTTCAATATAAAAAAAAACAGAAAATATCAATTGAAAAACAAAAAAGTATCAAAAAGTATCCTTTATATATTGGCATCCACTCAGGACATTGCATGTTTAATTTTATGTTTATAGTCAATATTAAGGAAAATTAATCAAAGTACCAGAGGTAGAACGAAAAAGTATCAAAAAGCTCCCCTTAACATGTTCTTATTCACCCCGGATCATGCATGTGTATTTTAATCTTTGTAGGTGGAATATTAACAAAAATTTTAAAAAGGACCAGATAAAAAACAAAAGGTACCAACGGTTCTCATTAACCTCAGTAACCTGCACATATAATATTATGTTTTTATGTTATAGAAAATTTAAAAATTATCACATGAAGCACGGAAAAGTAAAAGAAAAAAATTTAATTTCCCGTATTTCCCCTTTTTAATACGTTTTTCTCCCAATAGAGGTTCAGTTGACAAACAAAGGAAGAAAGCGTTCTTAACTGTTTTGCCTGTGCCGATTTATACATAAAATTTATGAAGTGGAAATATTCGAAAATCGGTTTCTGAAAAATGTCTAATAATCGTCCACCCTATTTTTTTATTGTTTGATAATTTATGTGTTCTGAATATGTGTTAGTAGCAAATTTGAACGCTTATAACTCTGAAACTATTGAACAGATTTAAATAAAATATATATTGTGCACTTCTGTTAGTGAATACCTTTCAAATGGTGTATATTTTGTTCAAATATTCTTAACTATTTTGCTTTTGCCGATTTATATATAGATTCTATCAAAAAATTCAAAATTTAGCCGAATATATAAATAATCACCCACGCGATTATTGGAAAAACTAGTTTTTTATGCAAAGGTAGAACAATACGATTACAAAAATTCCACATAATACAGGGAATATAGACGTTTGACTTCGGACAAATTATTGGAAAGATACATTTTTTCACAAAGCTTGCTTTTGTGGTTTTAAACGCCTAAAAATTATCTTTGATCTATGCGCCACTAAAAAAGTTACGCAGGGGTAAGGTCAAGAAAAGCGGGTTTAGCTGATATTTCCTATACAAAGATCGGACTAAAATTAAGATTTCGGGGTCGGTTTTAACTTTTGTAAATGCTGGTTCACACACATCAAGTTTGAGTCGTCCAGTCTTGAGTTTTTCCCTTCTCTCCTAAAAGCTCAAGACTTGACGAGTCAAACTTGACGTGTGTGAACCGGAACTAACACCCGAGGTGCCTCTTTTTGAGAACGGCTGTTCCTATATTTTTATAGACCACAAATCGAAAAATCAAACACGAATTTAAATTCCTAATTGTCATCTGAAGTTTTATTCCAGTCATACAAAAATAATTACATATGTACGAATATGTTTTTCTAGGCGATTTCTGAAGCATCACATTCGATAATTATGAAGTGTTTTTTCGATAGATGTACCCGTTAGCGAGATTTTTCAAAAACCCGTTTATCTTTACTTTTAACCATGCGCAACTTTTTTAGCAGCGCATGGATCGATGCGGAATTTCGGGATGTTATTTAGAACAAAAAAAAGAAAGCTTTGTGCAAAAATTCAGATTCCGCTTAATTATTGCAGTTTTAAATTTTGTGTCTTTATTTCCTGAACTAATAATGTATATAAGACCCCTTTCAGACCCGGCAAGTTAGTTGCGCAAGTTACTTGCCGACAACAACAAAGTCTAAAAATTTTTTTTTTCTTTATCCCGACCTAACCGTTAACGTCTACAAACCAAGAGTTGCGCAAGAGAATTGCGCAAATAACTTGCCAAGTGTGAAAAGGGTCTTACAGTCATATTTACAGGCCATTTTTCTTTTATTGCTTGCCCTGTACACAAAAGTAAATAAGAAACACAAGAAGCTGCCAGCATGAAATTTTATGCTTCTTTGTCTCTTTTATTCCTATTTTTTTTCAATTCTCTTTTCTGGTATTTTCTGGATGAAAATTAATTTTGTATATTGGATTGGTCGGCAATTTTATATTTTTGTGCAGTTTTTATCATCCGTGTGTTTTCCATTGCCTGAGATTTCTTTATTAAACAAGTGTGTTACATAAATAAGTAATAATAATGTTAAAACACAAGATTTCTAAATGGATTTTATAAAAAAATTCTAATATGAAAAAAATTGATATTGGATAAAATCCTATAAAAATTTTAGCAAATTTTAATGTTTTTGCAGTGTTTGTATAGCTTACCTTTTCCATCAATAAGAAATTTTGCAAAAGCTTATTATTGTGTTTCTATATTGTATGCCCCTTGTAAGAAAGAGAGAATAAAGTAGTGTGTAAATGAATGTGTTTTGATTTTTTTTAAATTAGTGTTGCCAGAAATAAAATTGTTACAATAAGACCTAAAAATTTTATTATTAATAGTTTAATAATGCTTTTCAAAAACTTTTAATGGTTTTAATTAAGTCTTGAAACCCCCATTCTATATATATTTCTAGTTTGTCATATTTAGTTAGTTTAATAAAAGTTTTTTTTTTGTGGCCACACTGTTGGAAAATATTTTGCTGTGTGCGTGTGCTTTTTTTCAATACATGTAAAAACTTTCGTTGAATTTTAGTTAAATTTTGTTCGTGCAGTGTTGAAGACGTGAAAAGGAAAACGCCAAATAGAAACTTTGGAAGTGTGTTAAGAAGAGAAATCAAAAGGCAAAAAGACTGAAAATTATTATTATTTTTGTAGGAATTCGTAAAAAACATTTCTAAGCAGGAAAAAGTGAAAGAGATAAAACAAAAATTTATTGCGTTTTGTGTTATTAACAAATAAAAGAACATTTTTAACAGTAGCAAAAAAACCACACTTTTTTGGTTAACCAACACAAAGTTTTTTTTTTAGAAAATGTCGACACCCGCACGCAGACGTCTTATGAGAGATTTTAAAAGGTATGTATAATAAATCATTATAACATAAGAAAACAGTTTTGCAAACTAAAACGCAAATAGTCTTTTATAATTATAATGTGATTTCTAATTGTTGATATATTTCTTAAGTTTGTGCATTTTATTGTTCATAAAATTTTTTTTAGGATAAATTACGTGTGAGTTTTTTCATTTTGTGCTGTAATTTCTTTGCTCCCCTCCTCAGAACAGCGTGATTGACAGAAAAATTTAATTGGTATTGTATCAGGGTTGCCATTAAAGTCTTCTATCCGACCAAAATTGTCTACAAAATACCAGAATGTACTAATAAAGTGACCTCAAAAGCGCAGCTGTTTGCAGTGATTTTCTTCTTGTGTGACGTTTGGTGTCTTTTT
The DNA here is from genome assembly GCA_963931875.1 of Pollenia griseotomentosa. Classification (NCBI taxonomy): domain Eukaryota; kingdom Metazoa; phylum Arthropoda; class Insecta; order Diptera; family Polleniidae; genus Pollenia; species Pollenia griseotomentosa. Next base: position 224,069,843 of record OZ007560.1, read on the forward strand.
TGTTTATTTACTTTTTTAATAAGACATTTTGACATTTGCCGTCTCAATTCTAGCAACAAAATCCCTGTTGTTTTTTCTATTGTTTCATTGTTGTAGTACTGAAGATTCGTACAGACGGTGGTTAGATCTTAAGGCCCAAATACATTGGTCAAATTCCCATCCAGCATTGTGGTAGTATTAGTGAAAATGAGTTTGTATGTGTGACACCGACGATGCTTGATGGAAAATCAAAAAATTTAGATATTAAGCATGCTTGACGAGTGATTTTGATGAATGTATTGGCGTTACTCTTCATGCACCCACACACTTTAAACGTGATTTCATACCGAAAAGTCGCTAAAAATGTCGGATGAAAAAAAATGCTTTGGAGGAAAAACAATGATGGAATTATGGAAAACTTTTTAATTAATAATTTTCTTCTTCTTTTCTTCAATTTTTGTTTTATTTTAATATTTGGTTGCTCCTGCTGTTGTCACTTAAAAATAAAATGCAAAATGAATGCTTGACAGCTGATCCAGCAAATGTATGTTCTAATGTCAAGCACACGTACACATGCTTGATGTCAAGCTTTTGACCAGTGTAATTGGGCCTTTAAAATGTTGTCAATAATATTGACTAAAAATGTCTTCCAACTGTGTGAACATTGTACGCTATTTTCATTTGGCAGATGTGTTAAATTAATGCATCTGACAATGGCACCATTGTCAGAAAAATGACAACATTGTAAGATTTGACCATCTTCTGTATGAATAAAGAAAGCCATCTTGTATAAGAAACATCTTATATATTATGGGGTGCTACAGAACAGGAGGGGCATGTTTGTAAATGCATCACTGCGCTGGAAATGAAATTTGAAATGTCTTAAACTATTTTGCTAAAACATGCCGTACCAATAAGTGTCAATTACATAGTAGATAAATGCCTTCTGATGTAAAAGACGATAAGCAAACTTGCATAAATTTAACGCAAAGTAAACGGCAACTAAATACCTTTCTTCATTGGCTTTATCAATAAAACTATGCCCCTTTTTTTTCTAAAAAGAGGAGAGGAATGTCAAAAGTTTCTTGTGTTTTTGACATATCGACCAACGAAAGCAACAAATAAAATATAATGTTGTGTTTTTGGTGTTGTTACTTGTTGTAGTATCGACACCACCGTTTACATGAATTCGCCTTGGGATTCGCCTTGATTTTTAATTGCCTGTTTTGCGACCAGTGTTTAAAATTTTTAAAATAAAATTTTTTCTCAAACCGACCAAAATTAGATTAACTGCAGCTTTTCAAATAAAAATCAAAGTCTTCGTTTAAAAATTTATACTATTTGTTTTCAATATAATTTTATAAACGAAAATTTCAATTTTAATATTAAAAACGGGCAGTTAGCCTACTATATCATGGTCCGGACTTGCAATATTTGTTGCAGCATTTTTTTAAAATACTGCTTTAAAATTGCATTCGTGTCCAGATTATGAAATGGAAGTTTGCAATTTTTGTATTTTTAACTTGTATATATTGGTAGCCCATTTCCTATGTGCGAAAGAAATCTTTCTTTCAAACAATTATTTAAAACAAAAACAAATTCTAAAAAGTTTAAAAGTGCGACAATTACAAAACAAAATAGAATTGCAAAGTACATGAAACTGAATACCTCTCCCCAATCTTCTCACCCAACTCACCAATAAACTCGAGTTGTTGCAAACAAAAATTGCAAGTCTGGACGATGCATATCCGACCTAGAAAATACCCGACCAATATGGTCGGAAAAGATGAAGAATGGCAACCCTTAAATGTATATAGTTGTTGTTGTATTGAAGATCTCCCTCTCTTGTGTGTTTACTGTTGTTTTTATTGAATTTCTTCCAATATTTTGTTTTTGGTTTCATTTTTCTTTATTTGTTTTACTCTTATTTTGTTTTTGAACTTTTTTTTTATCAAATTAAGCCAGCTATTAGCCAATTCTTCTTCTTGTTTTTTATGTAAAAACTAAATTTTTCCCGAACTTTTAGTTATTTTTTTAAATATTTATTTTAGCAATTGCCATTTTTGCTTTTGCAAAAAGACTCCGATTTGTCTCTTGTTTTTAATTTTTATTATCGTGTATTGTTGACTCATCCCTGTTTTCTTAATTTTTTTTAGTGGCTTTTAATTTATAGGTAGGTAGGTTTTTTATGATTTTACTTTTGCTTTTTCCTTATTCCCTTGTTTTTTGTAATTGCATTTATTTGATGTTTTATTTTCAAGGATGTTTCTTCTGTTGCCTAGAAAAATGTCAAGGATATTTTTGTTAATTGTATTATATTTTTGTAACATTTTTTGTTTTATAAACAAATAATAAACAATTGAAGGTCAAATGTCGTATACCTATCTATTGACAATTTACTTGATTTGTAACATGTTTTTATACATATTTAGCTTGTACCTAAATTAAAAATTAATTAAATTTTTGTTCATAGGCATGGTAATTATAATTATTATATAATATATATAATAAATAATTACTTATTATACTATGGTTGATAGGTACCTACCTATGTACCTAAAGTTATCCTAATTTAATAAACAAAAAACAAATATTTCTGTCATTTAAGAGAGGACAAAGTTATTCACACATTCTTATTTATTTATTTATATAGGTACCTAGGTATGTAATATTAAGCTTTTCATGCCAAAAAATCAATATTACAAGTACCTAGTAGGTATTACAAGTATGCAGTAGGTATTGTCCAAGGCGAATTCAACTACAGGTGGTGTCGAAACGGCATCTGATTTTGACAGTTCGAGCTTATTTGTTTTGATTTGTTAGTGTTTTGCTAAAAATGGTTGACGTTTCGAGCTAATGGCACTAACAATGCAATGTTAAAACCCCTATGTTGTTTCTGTTGTTTTTGGATTGTTGTAGTTCCGACACCACCTGTAGTTGAATTCGCCTTGGTATTGTCGTTACGAGCGCCTCCTGTTTCTTAATATTTTATTGAACCTGTAATTTGACAAAATTGTTTAATTATTTTATACCTACTTACTGCAAATTAGAGCAAGATTTTAAGAAAGGGTTTATCCTATAAAAATAATGTACCGAAATGTTTTGTAGTTTTCTACATCCATCGGCTGTGTTCTAGAATCCGAATTAACTCAAAAGTGGATTACTTCAGCCTTTTTGGTGTTCTGCATTTCACATCCACATGTTTTTATACGTTTTCAATTAGAGAAATAAGGGACTGATGAAAGGAAAACGAGTCGAATTTTATTCAAATACCTACCTATGTGATAACATTTTTAACAAAAACAAAATTTTTGTTTTTATGTACATAAGTATGTGTGTACGTAGTTTAATATGTTCTTTATTGAATTTACGGCCATTTTTACCAAGTTTTTGGACAAAAAAGCAACAATAGCAGCAGAATGTTGCCGGAAACATGTTCGTCTGTGTGACCGCGAATGAAAAACAAAAGAGAATTTCAGATGTTTTTCTTCCAAATATTCGCTCGTCTCAAGGTTCATTTACACAAGGTAGATTCATTTGGGATTGTAGACATGCTGCTCTATAAAAATACCCGACTTGTCAAAATTGTCACCATATAAAACAAAAACAGTTTAACGCACACATGTACAAATTTTGGCTCATACATACGAATTTGACAATTGGGGTTTATGTCTGTCCGTTAACGAGGCTTCCTTGTGTAAATATACCTTGGCTCGTCTAAATTTGGACTAAATGTCAACAACAGGGTTCCCATTTTTTTTATTTATTTTTTATTTGTTATACCTAATTGTGTAATATAAAAGCCCTTTGTGGCCAAAGTACATATTACAATTTAAATTAATATGATTAATTATATACCTATAATCCTATAATCGGTTAATCGCTCGATTAATTAACCTATGTTTTCGTATAATCGGTTAATTTTGTTATTGATCGGTTAACCGATCAATACAATTTAATTATAAATTAAGTAATTTCAATAACTGTACTGCACTAGTCCGAAAGGGCGTGGGTCGTTGTAACGCAGTTTACTTTCACAGCTGAGGTATGACTCAGTCTGTCCAGGGTCAATTCGAAGGTCTGCTTCCTTTGAAATGAAACACGGGATGTTTTCGTGTATGTTCGCTTACAATAATTTTAACAAAGCTTTATTTACGAAATCTTAATCTACGCTAAATACTTAGAACTATGACGGCCTTCGGCTGATTCGCTGCGGCTGTAGACGGGAACGGGTGCTGATTCCGTGCACGTACGGCTGGTGACGTTAGGAACGGCTGGATGATGTTGGCATTAGGCACGTACGGTGGCGTTCCGTGGGAATCTGAGGATTCGATCTGGCAGAGAAGATGAAAATAAACGGGTTTCGGTTATAGGTTGTTAGTATCTACAACTACGATCGAAAGTATGCCGAGTACGGAGTATTCGGTGCTCCCCGTAGTTGGCTGTACCCACGATTAACTACTGCGACTATGTGGGCCGAGCGCTTTGAACACGGGAGGATTTCGCAACCTAGGTTGTTCGGCTAACTATGGCCCCCTGATAAGTCGACGGCTGACGGTTTTCTGGACATGGTGTGACTAACTACGGTGGTAAATACTTCGAACCCTACGATAATGTTGAGGCCATGGCTTTCTGCTAACTACGGTCTTAAATACTAAAAACGACTTAAAAATACTTAGGACACCAAGAGACTTAGGAGGTCTTGGCGTTCGGCTAACCACGGTCTTAAGTACTAGAAACGTCCTAAAAATACTCCGGGCGTTCGGTTAGATACGGTTCTGGTTAATCAGGTTCTGTTAAATACGGTTCCCTTTAATCAAGTTCGGTTAACTGTAACGTGACGTTACAATAAAAATGCAAAACTTATTTATTATTTGGAGTTTTTTTTTTTTCGTAATAAAAACAATAACAGAAACAAAACAATTCTTGAACTAAAACGAGCAAACAAAGAAGTAATTCAAAAAAACAAATGTAAAACATATTTTTTAAATTATACATATAGTATGTATTAAAAAATAAACTCTGAGATCATTTTATTAATCATTTCAATAGTTTAAGGAGATATTATAAAATAATCTTATAGAAAAATAAATTGGTTTAAATGTTTAGGACTCAAGCGATTCTTCTCTTTAGTTTTGATAAAACTTGACTTAGAAAAACTTCTTTTACATATCGAAGATGTTGCAGAAATCGAAAGCAACCCAATTGCAGATTATATAATTTCTCTATCCTATTCCTGGATTTCTCTGATTTTGTACTGTATTTTTTTATTTTATTTATTTATTTATTCCATTCTTTCAATACAAAGAAAGCCTATAAGGCCAATTATACATGTATTTCTGTTAACATCTATCCATGATTTACAAATACAATTTTATATAAATATTTATCTATATAGGTACAATATGTAATTTCTAATTTAATTTAATGGCTCCCCAACCACATAAGTATTACAAAATGGAAATTTAAATAATAAAGTTTTATATTTTCCCTTATGCCAGAAATATATCATTCATAGGTAAATATTTCCACTATAAAATCTTAAAAGCTCCTTTTTAAAAGTGTTATATGAGTACGTAAACCGTCTAAAAGTTATAGGCAAATTATTCCAGATTCGGCATATCCTGATTTGAAAAGAGCGTTCAAAAACGGAAAGATGTATTAGTGGTATTTCTAGTTGCATATTACGAGTTGAGTGCAAGAAAGTGAATTCATCCACTACCTGAATAGGCACTCCAAATTTCATAATCTTGTAGAACTGAAGTAATAGGCGTAAATGTAAAAAGTTATGAAAAGAACAAACTAATAATTGCGGGACTAGTTCAGTGGTTGTATTGTCGTCTCTAACAGAAATATTATATATATATGTCACAATCCGTCTGAAAATCTAATCTAAATTTCTAGATAGAGCGCGTAGGATGCTTCTAGATGGATCAAATCTATGACCAACCCCACTTTATTATTTATTGCGGAATTTCGGTTTTTTTTTAGTAATTTCAATAAACTAAACCGTTTTTGAGTTACGCGAATATATGCAGTGCAACCTCCTCCATTTTCGAAATTACGGTATATCTTGAAAACAAGAGCTATCCTAAAAAAACGGTTAGCACCACTGGATTGAACGTGCCCCAATTAGGTTAAAATGCCAGCTGTCCGGCTTTTTAAAGAACAGTTTCTGGTATTATATAAAAAAAAAATCAGCCAAATAAAAAAATAGGTTTTTGACTTCGTCTGTTTTTAAAATTTAATATTTTGCAAATATTAAATTTTTCAAAAAAAAATTTTTTTTTCAATATATGGTTTGAAGCCCCAAGTATTCTTTTTAAAATGACATTAAAATCATTTTCGTATGTAAAGTAGTTTTCGAGATATTGAAGAAATAAGCTCAACATATTCGGCTAATTCGGCGAAATTATGATATTGAATATGACATAACTTTCGAAAAAAAATTTCTTAATTTTTTTCAGTTCATATATGTTCCTTATAAGATAAAAGGAATCTTCTCACCAAATTTCATTAAAATCGGAAGGGGTCGTGTCCCACTCTTGGTCGTTTTGACATGGAATTACCTATAAGTCAATAATATACTATATAAAAATCCCCTTTTTGGGGATAAATCCCCAAAGCTCAGAACGCTGGTCAACAAAGAAAATACTCTTGTACTAACAGTGTTAGCAGCCCTTAATTATCGATTTATCATTCTTATCTTAATTTATTAAAAAAGTAACTTTTAACTATACATGCCATAAAATATCAGCTGATAAGAAAGAAATTCAAAATCAATCATTTCAAAACCAAAAGTTTAGCAAACGTCTTAATGTCTTAAAAACCATAAAAACTTGTTTATGATCAACATTTCTTGTTTAAATTTCTTCTATTCTAACAACTAAACCAAAATAAATTTTATAAGTTATTTCATATAATTTAATTAATAATTTCATTTATTAGTTTATTATTTAATAGAGCTTTCTACTATTTTAACGAAGAAGAGTACACACGCAAAATATTAAAGCTCAATATAATGAAGTTTTTAAAAAATATATGTTATTTTACTTGAAACTAAAATTCTTGTAAAAAAGAACTGAACAATGGCTGAAAGCAGTAAATGCAAGTCAGCAATTAGAAGTGGCACTAGATGCAATGGTATATGCGATAAAGTTTATCAATATACGAAAAAGTGTGCCGGGATAGATCAATACTCGGCAAAAATTATTGTTTGGGATAATTTTGTACGCTTATGTGCGATGATTGCATTCAGTATATACAAAATGTAGACCTTGTTTTAAGAGATATACAGGTTAGTGGTTATTAAAACAAATTTACATTAATTGAATGTAAACATGAATGAATTGAATTGAATGTAAATCATGGGGCTTTTACTGAAACAAAACGAAGGTGAAATAAAAAAGTGAAATTTTTGGAAGCGACAGAAAGAAGATATGATGAAAGATTTACCTAAACTCTATATAAACGACTTTCGGACGAGAACATATTCAGCCTTAATCCGGTTGTCGTTGTCGTAAACATTCAAGTCGTTTTTTTGTAAGAGATTAAAGTAACACACAACCAGTGCTCTTTAATCTCTTACAAAAGACGACGATTACGACAACGACAACCGAAATAAGGCTAATTGTTTGAATTATTCAGTGTTTCCAACTCTTTGCCACCAAAAAAGTCTAACTTTTAAGGAAAAAAGTTAGAGTGCTATATTCGGCTGTGCCGAATCTTTGATACCCTCCACCGACAGTTCGAATGTTTAAGGAGTAATATCTGTATGATGTCTTTTTATTATTATTATCTTAAACTGTGACGATTTGTTATTAATTATGGTTTTAGGAGACTAAACTGTTTTCCGGGAGTAGGGCATATATGGGGCCTAGGGTAAATTATGTACCGATCTTCACGATTTTACAGTGTCATTTCTAGTCGAATAAAACGGACTTGTGCAAAATCTTATGTCATTCCGTGCATTTTTGCATCATTTATGTTAGTTTTTGTAACAAAATTATCAAGTTTTTTAAGGTGGTGGTTCCACATTTTGATTCATAGCTCTGGTCCTACTGAACCGATTTTGCTGAAATTCAATCCCAAACTGCTTAGGATAACTAGAACTAGAACTAGAAGCAATTTGACACCTAGTTTGTTTATTTCTTTTGAGTTTTTCGTTTTCAACAGACGGACAGACGCTCAGACGGCCAGACAGACGGACATGGCTAAATCGACTTATAATTACTCAAGCAGCCAGAATATATATACGTTATGGGGTCTGAGATGAATAATAAAAAAGTTTCACACGGAATGACAAACTTAGTATACCCTCTTCACAACTAATTGTGGTGGAGGGTATAAAAATAGCTAAATGCTGGTTTACAATATTTTATTAGAAAATCGAATCAATTTTAATAAAAAACTTAAAAAATTATTTGTTTGCAATGAAATTGTACATAAAAGATTATTTTATTTGTTTTAATACATTTTTGGTTGCAATAAAATTTACATAAGAAAAATGTTTGAATAACGAAAAACACATAAGTGTGTATGTATATAAATACTTCTTATATTATTTTTATTGATTTTTCTTTAATTTTACATGGATATGTATCCTACATTACATGTATAATTGGCCTTATAGGCTTTCTTGGTACATATTGATTAAATAAAGAAATAAAAAACTGAAATTATGGATAAAATTGATTTTATTTATCGTTTTTAAATTTTTGTTAAGATAATTGGTACTCATATTGTGAAGTATAAAAAAGAAACATTTTTATGAACATTCTTTACAGGCTCGTTTTCAAAATTAATGTAATTTTACATTCACTTCATTATGATTTATAGAACATACCCGTATAAATACTTTTACAATTTCATTATAGAATAGAAAATAAAATAAAATAATAAAACAGAAAAAGGAAAAATATTTGCCATAATTTGTCTAATATTAAGTGTATTCAGTTCAGAAAATACAACTTTTTAGTACTACAAACCCAAGAAAAAGGTATTTCACTAAAATTTGCAACATTGCAATTTTTAAACTTACCATTATTTTCATATATCGTCCCCTCAATAAAACAATAGTGTATACGCATGTTCACTATTAATTTTTTATTGCATAATAAGAATCTACATAACTGATTTTAAATGTGGTCAAAATTTGGTGAAATTCTACTTCCACAAAGTGGGTCAAAAGATCAATTGAAATATTAGCGTATAATTGCGTGTTTGAAATTTTTCATTAATAATTGTGTAAGTGCAGGTATGGTTTTTTAATTAGTTGTTACTCTGAATATAATTTCAAAGAAATATAGTGTATAAAAAGCATACACTATTTTTATTATTCACTATTTTTATTATTTCATAACAAAATAAAATTGAAAAATGACGTATATTGATATACACAAATTTTTAACAATAAAATATTTGGGGTCAATCCGTATGACACTTATACACTATTTTATATATCATACAAAATTTCTTTGTGTGTTTTACGTAAACAATAGCTTAAAATCTGTTAACATTGTTTATGCCAACTCTTTGATAGTTTGTAGCTTGCTAAGAGTAGACATAGACGGGAAATTGTACTTTTGCTAGTGGGTTATTGTAAAAACATTTTAAAAATAATGGATCTATCAAGTCATGGTGAAACGATAATAAGTGTGACACTGAGGGCAAAATAAATTTATCTATAGATTGAAACAAATGTGGCAAGGGCTACCTTCCCTCAAGAATTCTTTAATGATTATGGTTCGAGATTAAGCAAATTAAAGTGGAGAAAGTTAATTCTAGTTTGCTGCTCTACAAAGAGAATTGGTACTCCGATTGGCACACAATTGACAAGGAAGAAATTAAGTACCAAAAATGTCATTCCCAAAGAATTTCATTATTTTTATCTTAATCTTCAATACAAGGGAAATAAAAATTGCTTGGATGAGCCTGATGTGGAGGGGGATATTTCCGTAGATGAATATTGCCTTTTATTCATGTTTTTTTTTTAAATTAATTAAAACTGTGTAAAAATTGTATTGCAAAACAAATAACAAAGTGTCATTGAAATACCAAAAATGACTAAATTATGAATAAAATGGATTGTTAAGCACGAACACTTTGTTTTACTGCATGAACATTCGTCCGACAATTTAAAAATATTTCGTGATAAATGGTGTAAAAGATTCCAATAAAAAAGTGTATACCATACAAAATAAAATAGTGTATATTGGTTTTCATACATATTATAAAACAAATAAAATAGCCTGAAGCTACGGTCACACTTATTAAATATTTGATCAAATAAGCGTAACCCCTACTTTTGTTAATAGTTAGTGACATTTAAAATTGTCTTAACCCTCTAACAGATAAGGATGCCTCAAGGCAGCTATCCGTTTTTTTCCTATTGTGATACTACTGAAAATTTTTTTCAATGAACCGTTGTTACTTTCGATCACTTACTATTCAATTTACCGTTAAATTTTTGGTTGAATGCAATAGCACAAGTTTTGTGTGTTTTATTCACATTTCATTGCAGGAAATCAGTGTCAATAGAAAAAAAAATATTTAAAAAAATATATAATTTTTGTGAAGTAAAAAAACAGACTTCAAATTAAAAGAATACAATATATAATTTTTGATAAGCAGTTTATATATAATTGTTCAAATTAAACCAAAAATTTTCATCAAAATAATAATGTTGTTTTTTCTAAATGAAAAAATATTATAGCAGCCTCAGGGCACTCTTGCCCGTTTATGGCAATTATTGTGTCCTAAATAATTTTTACAGTTATATAAATAAATTTTTTGTATTGTGGGATTTACTTTAAAAAAATAAAAATCCAGATATATTTACCAGAAAAAAGAAATTAAATCTTTCTGAATTGACTGATAGCATGTTCGGAAAGACGATCGGATTGCCATCCTTTGTTAGAAATCAAAAATCCACAGACAACGACATCTGGAATCGGTAGAAAAGCCAAACATCCAACCGAAGACGACCGATTTAGGGTTAAAACCTTTTTACAATCTGGCCAGGTAAAGAAAATGGCAAAAGAAAATTCAAAAAATCTCAAACACAATGTAAATGCCAGAAGTGTGATGTACATTTAGGTTATTCAGATACTAAAAACTGTTTTTTACATATCTTTAACAATAATAGTATAAATTTTTCCTTTTTTCCTAAAAAATAATAATTTTTTAAATAAAACTCATTTGATTCATAAAACTCTACCTGTACATAATTTTTATCGTAAACAGTCAAGGATGCCCTGAGGCACCCTTTCGTTTTTTCCACCTCACGACTGAAATAAAAAAGTTTTTCAACTTCAGCCTTTAATTTATTTGTTTTTGGAAAAATATTATTTAAAAAAAAAATTTACAATAGGTTCCCATTAAAATTTAGCTCTTGCCTGTTAGAGGGTTAATATTACAAAATAAACTAATAAACTAAAAACTGTTTTTTGTAAGATGTGGTATTTTAATCAAAATAAATATTGGTATTAAGCGAAATGATTTTTTAGTTTGGTTGTTGGTCCCGTTTTTTTCGTCAAATATTTAAAAAGTCTGACCGTAGCTTACGTGACATCATAGTACTTCTAATCCCATTTATTTGCAATTAAAGCACTTCAAAATTAATGAAATATCATCGAATAGTAGCCTGATTATACCACCCCATATTTGAATGACCACAACTTAAAAACATCGATTATTTTCTGAAATATAACTGTTTTCCCAGATGTCTAATAACACAAAAATTTTAAACTTCATTATCTCGAAATGGCAAAAAATTTATACACTATTGTTTTATTAAGAGGACGATATAATCTATTTAAATTTACGACGTATTAGTATGATAACACAAGGGAACAAAATTAGACTTTTTTGGTTGATTGCAAGTTTGATGCAATTTTTTAATAATTGAGGTCGCTGATTCTAATTCTAATCTCCGTTTTTCTCCATCAGCTCGCATTTTTAAGTTACAGGTACTAATCGTATTTTCGACTTTTTAAAAATTAAAAGTTCAATAAAAAAAAAATATTGTACTCTTCATGAAGCACTTTTCCAAAAACAATTTTTTTTTTAAGATGTAATTGTTAGCTTTAAAAAACATTGTTAGCTTTGAAATTTTTGGAAATCACCAAAAAAAGTTCTGAGTAATGGGTTTTTACGTAAAAAAAATTACAAATTTTATATATTAAAAAATCCAAAACGGGAAAAAGTTAACGTCTTATTACTTTTACGTAAAAAGTTAGCTTCCAACGAAGCAGGTTTGTAAGGGAAAAACATAAGAGTTTCGATTACCATTGCGCTCACGGAAGACATGAATTTTTTATGGCGAGTTGAATAAAGCAATGACACAGAAAGCGCTTTATTCAGCGCATATAAAAATGGTTAAATGTAACAATCAGCTTTATACAGAATTTTTCTTGTTACCGTTATTGTTTAATATGCTCCCTTACAAACCTGCTTCGTAGTAAGGAAATGTCGTAACTATTCAAGTGTTTTTTTTTCAATTCTTTAAGAATTCGTTCATTTACTTTACTGCATCTCTGTATGTCTTATTGCGAAGCGCATAAATGTGCACTTATATTTGAAAATTTACTATTTAGTGCTTCGCAAAACAAGAAAATTTTTTGTTGGGAGAACATAAAAATCGATGAACACGTTTCGCTTTTATTCACAATTAAATAAGGTGCATACCTCATTTTTAAGTGAATGATAAAACGTCCATAAATAGAACAGCAACAAACACACACATATTAAAAAATGTTATTTTTGTATGGATATTGCGATTTTTATCAATTCAGTTTTCTCAGTAAATTGTGAAAAAAATCAAAAGTTGTGCACCGATTACAATGAAATAAAGCTCATTTGATTCGAAATATGTTTAAATAAATGTTTTTAAACCAAAACGGTGATTTTTGTCGCATTTTTATTTTCTTAGCAATTTTTAAAGAACATAGAAGCTAGCTTTCCCTCAAAAATACATTTCAGTGTATTTATCAAAAATAAAAAAATTGGGAATTTAGCACGTCATACATGAATCTTATTATTGATAAATTTTGTATTCCCAAAAATAACTTTGATAATTTTTTTTTTAAATTGTTCTTTTTTCCAAAACTTCAACGATATCTCTGAAACAACTCGGTAAATCAAAAAGCAATGTAAGCACTGCTTAAAGATAATATCGTTGAGGAGTTTAAAATTTTTTTTGTTGCGGAAGTGCCTTAATTTTGGACACAACGGTATAGTCGAGCTGATAGAAAAAAACTAAGTTCAAATTTGGATTCAGTGTTCCAAATTACCTTAAAAGCAACATTTAGTTCTTAATCAACAAAAACCTTGTTCCCTTATGCAATAAATCAAACTATTTTTATACTTTCTTTAATCATCTTGAAAAACATAAATATTTGACATTGGATTGACAGGTTGATTACTTTTATTTTTTTCTATTCTTCCTTTTTTGCATTAAAAAATTCTGAACTCAAGAAATACCCTTATTTTAATAGTAAACACGCAATTTCATTTAATAAGCCAATAGTGAAAATGTAGTTTATTTTGATAATATAATAGATACTTAAAAAACACTGTACAACATCTTAAATTACATACATATACTTATGTATTTCGTAAATGATGTTTATCAAAAAAGGTCATCAGTTCACTGGAGAGCAGACAAAATTACTACATAAAATTCAATTCATAATTTGTTTAAATCACGGATGAAAATCGTGGTACAATTTTTTTTTGGTAAATTTTGGACCTTATTGTTACCGTGGTACTACTAAGCTTAACTTGGAACAATTTAAAAATCCCAACGTTTCGCTATGTAGCAACAATAATTTTGTTTTACTTAATATTTTGTCAACATTTTTTATTTTTCGAATTTATTCTATGAGTTACATTTCAGTTATGTATTTTATAAAGCTTTTTTGTAATAGTTCTATTCCTCAAATTTTTAGGAATGACTTTTTATACACTACCAGACTATTATATTGTATTTTCTTGTTACATTTTACCTTAGCTATCCTTTGGATAGCAATGAAGTATATATGTAGTATGTATGAGTATGCTCATATCTTAATTATCACAGATGAAAAATGATTTATTTGAAAGTCGTACCAGAAATTTTATCTATTCCACATTCATCGGCCAGAATAACAGAAAATTTATTATCTAAAATTATATTATAAATATTAACATATATATTCACCCTTATCATGAATAAAATTTTCACATGTAAATTTCTGAACGTTTGAACAGTTGGTATCATGAATAAAATGTGTTGTGGAAATTTCCGAATTCCGAACAAATTACTTATGAATTTGATTTTTTTCCAAAAATTCACACGAGCGTAAATAGCTCACATGTAAAATATTTTTACAACTTTTGAAGAAAATAATTCACAAAGAATTGTTTGTCGGAAAAGGAAGAAAATGTAAGTTTATTTTTCAAATAAAAAAAAAACGTTTCAAATGCACAAATTTAATTATGTAATTTCATTTAGCGATCTCAAATTAGTTTTAGGGTATGTTTCAAATTTTTCGCGAATTTCAGCCATGTTCACAATAGAAGCGATTTGTTCCTTTAATTTTTCCGATTCTTTACAGCTTTAAAGATTTATAACGTAATCATGCCGCTGTTTGCAAATTTTTGCGAATTTCCGCTAATTTAACAATATTTACCGAATTTTTGACATTCCTTGTAGTTTTAGGAATTGTAAATCACTTAAATTTGTTGTTTAAAATTTTAGAAAATTTCGCGAATTTGCGCTATTTTTGCAAATTTTTTTGTTATTTTCCGACACTTTGTTTAGGGTTTGTTTACATGTTTTTTTTTTCTTAATTTTTCGCGAATTTTAGCCAAGTTCGCGATAGAAGCAATTTTTTTCTGTGATTCTTTACAGCTCTAACGATTTTCAATAAATATTTGACTTTGCTATCATGCCGATCTTAGCAAATAAGCGATATTTAACTCAATATTGAATTTAATTCCATAAATCTCCAAAAACACCGAATATAAAGGCACAGGTTTTTAAATCGGGTATGTTATGTTATTCACAGGGAATTCATGATACAAAATTAAAATCCATGCGAATAAAAAATTTTATTCGAAAATTTTCACATGTATAATTCATGATAAGGGTGATTATAAATATATTTTCACCAAAGTACAAGCATCTTCGTTATCAAAACACAACTCCCGCATTTTAGATTTCTTCTAATCCGACCAATCTGGCACAATCATCTTGGTAATCAATTGGAGAAGTGGGCGTGTCACAAAATAGATTTTTTTTATATCTAAAGACCGTTATTTATTTAACTTTCCTTTTCTTATCGCACCATGGTGAAGGGTAAACAAGGTGCGGCATAGCAATTTTACTAATTTTTATTATGTTACTGATCACTGGAACTGCAATGACTATTGTATGCAAGTTTATTTATGTATGTAGTAAAATTTATTGAACTTGTGAATTGTGCAAATTTTTGTTAAGTTTTGTTCTTCATAAACATTTAAAAAAAATAGTACCGTCATAGTCTAAAAAGTACATTTTGTTTTCATAGTTGGTGCAAAATCATAAAAGCTTTTTTCCATCCCTGGTTAAAATGTTAGGGATTTCGAGAAAGTTCGTTTTAGTACAAATTTAAATAAGATTTTCTAAATAAAATGCTAAATTAAAATTTCAACAAATTGTAAGATAATTAGTTTAGAATAAAAGAGATTAAATATTAAAAATAATTTAAATACAATAAATATTTACTAAACGAATTTTCTACTTATATTTTACTTAGTTTGTTTAATTTTATAATCATTTTTTTCATTCGTGAGTAGTAGTCTTGTAAAATAATTTTAAAGCGTTTAAAAATCATATATGTACAAGTTTATTTCTTTAAATTTTTTCCATACTTGAAAAATATAAATTTTTAAGCTCGTCACCATAAATGCAAACGGACATAACTACACAAAAATTTTAAACTGAGTTTTTGTTTGATTTTTTTCTTTCTTTTTATTAAGGGGCTCATTGTGTAAAACGCAACGTAACGCCAAAAATTACATTAAAAGCAATAACGATGTCAAACATATTTCATAATTTTGTTGTTGCTTTCTATAGAAATTCATATTGAATTTGTAAATTTCAAACGCTGTATTTGACAATTTTAAAACGCGTTGAAAATTTAAAATGCTTTAAAAAGTTTAAAACTCAATATGAATTTCTGTAGAAAACAACAATAAAATTATGAAAAATGTTTGCCTTTGTTGTTACTTTCAATGTAATTTTTGGCGTTGCGTTTTAAACAATTAGGGCCTAAACGTTTAAATTAACCCTGCAATAAAAAAATGGCGACTTTATTCAAGAAATTCAAATTCCAAGAACACCTTGTTGTTATTGATTTTTTAAAGTTTTTTGCTTCTCCTGCAAAAAAGAAATATAGTTACTTACTTCTGTTTGCATTTAAGGTGACGATATGTAATATTATGGGGGTATTCACTTCACAAGTTCACTTCACAGACAATTAGTTGTGCGGAAATAATTGTCTTTGTGGTTGTTGTTATATTTTTGCACTTTGGCTTTTTTGCAAGGGTGCAACTTGTGACATGAATACCCTTTATAATTTAAATACGTTTCATTTAAGTTTTTGTACAAATGGTTGCACACGAGAGAAAGCAACAATTAAAATAACAATTATTAAATTTCAGTATGTCATTGTAATTATTAGTTCTAATATTTCAGTTATAGCAGATGTGGCAAATTAAAGAATTAATTTTTTTTAAATTTGTCATTGTTTTATACTTAAAAGAGTTTATTAAAGCCCACCATACACAACATGTTTTAACATCTGACTTTTAAACTTACATGTTCTTCTACGTTTTTTTTTTTTTTTTTTTTTTTTTTTTTTTTTTTTTTTTGCAAACTTTGGTGTTTTCGGTTTAAAAATTGCGTGCTGCTTATAAAATTTATATTATACCAATTTAAAAAAAATTACGATCAATATTTTTGTGCGACAAATATCTCGCTTTGAAATTTTATGTTAAAAATACAAATGCTCAAGACAAATTATGGTTTTGAACCCGTACAAGACATTATAATAGCTTCCAAAACAAACCAAAAAAATATACCGCTAATCGAACTATATATTTGGTCTTTCCTCACGGATCATGTTTATTGTTGTTGTATCATTAGTTTTGAAGCATAATTGCAATGTTACCATTACCTGAATTTAATCGTCAGAATAGAGAAAACAGTTGATTGCAATTTCTTAAAATTAATTAAATATATAGTCAGTTCAAACTTTTATTTTTACTCCTTACAAATTGTAATAAGCTAAAAGTACCTCTGCATAGTAAAGTTTGCGGGTTTTTTATCTGACTACCATATTTAAAAAAAAGTTTCAAATGTTTTAATTTTTGTAGTCATAGTTAACATTCTCATGGAAATGCCATATGTAAGACTTGTAGATATTATTTCTATTGCTGTTGTAATTTTCGTGGCATAATCTTCTTGTTATCTGCAATAGGCCGTGGACGGTAACTGGAATCCACGAAATTGATGTCGTCTCTAAAAGTATGGTGGAAGATGAAATATATGGGCCGCAATCCAGTCGATTCTGGTCATATATAGTATAGTATAGTATTTATATAGGATAGTAGGTGAGTTGCAAAACTCGTTTGTACAAAATTCAAAAAACGGGATGACAATTGATTCTAACAGTCCTTTTGGCGATTTATGAGAAGAAATATACAAATTGTATTAATGCTTGTCCTCTTCCATGTTTTTCCAAGGACATGCATTGATACAAACAGTATGATTCCTCTCATAAAGCGCTAAAAGAACTGTGAAGATCATGTATGCTCGTGTGCTTTAAAATTTTGCTTAACTTCTTCGTTAACATTATAATGTTCAAACATTACACTTCAACAGTCACATAACTCACAAAATGAAATTTTATCCTTCCCCGTCAGAGTGCAAGAGAGCAAATCAAAAATTTTAAACGCGTTTATCTCGGAATTGATTTTTTTGAGTTATGTCACTATTGAAGAAAATAAGCGATATGTACATATGTATTCTATCTACTTAAGTGTAAAAATCTTGTTCTGCCAAGAGCTTCGGCAGGTGCTTTAAATTTATTAAGCAACAAAAACTATTTTTAAAATAAAAATGTATGACTTAAGGTGTATTAAGTGAAGACATAACAAAAATAATTGTGGCGATGGAAACAGATTCATTCTACTTAGCATTAGATTCAATGGATTTGGGCTACGATTTCGCAAAAGATATAAAATCGATAGATTCAGTGTTGTCATTTAAAGTGAAGAATATATGTTTTTTATATCTAAAAAGTTTATTGCAACAAATGTTAAAAAAGAGTTTCCCACCAATTCTAAAATATTTTTAATTCTATTTTCCCAAATAGATGGTGTAATCCGTTAGAACAGCACAATTTCAGCTTAATTACAAAAATAATTCGACCGGTTATAAATATCAATCTTTCAATAGACATTTATTAATCACAATGTTAAACTAAAAGATTAATATGACGTACAAAAATTTAATACTTTGAGATCATTTTTGACTGAAGTTTATTCAAGATGCCACTGGATCACGGCCATTTAAAGATTTAGCCAGGTTGGTATTAACATTGCCTTCTGTACCAACAAATAATTCTTGAGTTAAATGAACTTTTTTGGCACTGAGACAAATTAAAACAAAAAAAAAAAAAAAGAAATAAAATTCAATACGAAATGCTAGAATCATTATTACGAATAAATAATAATTTTAAAGGTAATTCAACTTGTTGCGGCACGTTTGAACCATCCCCAGATATGATAAAGCTGTTTAATTCAGGAAATATGTAAAATTTAGCAGGATGATAACCTTGATTGTGAACTTTGACTTTGATTGTCGGCTTACTATGAAAACCTGATAAATCCACTTTCACTTGAAGTGTGTTTAACCAACTATGTATATTTTTGGTTTTTCTCTCAAGCTGCACATATGAAATATAAAAAGTTTTTTGTCTCTTCCGTAAAATTTACTGAACGGGAGTAAGCAGGTTTGCATATTAAGCCGACGATATGTCAAATAAAACAAAATGTACAAATGAAATACAATACAAATAAAATATGATAAAATTAAGGAGTATTTAGTGGGGATTTTTTGGGATAAAAAAATAACCTTTTGGGGGATAAACATTTGCAATTCGGGGATAACATTTATTTATAGAAGAAGGCGCATACATTGTTGCTTCAAATGGCGTTCTCTGCAATCGTTGCTTTATCTGCTTAAAAGCCAATACAATACAGAATATTCGATCATTTGTCTTAATAGGCCAACAAACTTGTATCTAATTTTTTCGGTATTTTGACAGAAATTTTTTATGACACATTTCGGTGGATCTTTTAAAAGAATAGTTTTTTTTCTGACTTTTGTTAGTTTATTAAAAAAAGTTTGACTAATTTCTTACTAATAATGACAAACAGTCTTAACAGTATAAACCAAAAATTTTTCTGCTCTTTTCATTATAGATTTTTAAATTCGCTTCGAAATCACGTTTTTATTTTGGTAAACGTTTTAAGGCTTATATTTCTTTTGTTGTAGAAATTTCCTTAGTTAATAAAGTAACCGAAAATTCTACATCATTTAGTTTGCAGCTGAACTTTTTCCTGTACAAATCTTGAAATATTCAATATTTAGTTTTAATTTTTTTTATTTATTAACTGAAAACTTCAAATTAATATTTTATCCCCCTTATGTTCCAAAAAAATATTTTAATGCATATTTAAGCAAAAAATTTACATTACAAATTTTTTAACGCAAGGCAAATGGATTTACAAAATAACCTTCTTTACATATTTAGAATTCAAAAAGGGTGCAAAATTTTTTATTTTTCTAAACATTTTGAGGCATTTCAGCAAGTTCCCCTCAACATGCCGCCGGTCTTGTTTCCGTAATCTATTGACTTGTAGTCTTCATTTCTATGACAGATGTGTTTGCTGTATTTTTATTTTAGCGTTTATTTTTTTTAACAAGTTCAACGTTTTAATGAATTGAATAAGAAATCTAATAAATAAAATATACTTAAAAACACAAACAAACAAAAATAAATGTCTGGCTTTAAGCCAACATGCAATAGTTTTGATCACACAAGCTCAAATACTAAAAAAAACTAATCATAATACAGACTTGCCCGAAACCAACTACCAACTACAATGGCACCTGATGCAATCATTTTGAAATTGATGGTTCATTTAATTTATTATTTGATTTTTCATTATTATTCTTCATTCAACTTTAGACATTAAGTTTTCTAACGTTATATGGAACTATAAAAATGAGAATTGTATGAAAAGAAAAAAATGTTCCTGAATAAATTTAGGCCTTCACTAATAAATAATAAAAGCTTTAAAAGAAATGTTTTACTATTTTTATTAAGTTTCGGAAATGACGCATTTTTCTTTTTTTTTTAATTTTCTATTACTATGAAATTAATTTTGTTGTTGTGAATCATTTTATATATTTATTTTTGTAAATTGCGTATGTTTTTAAGAAAAACAATTCCTTTATTTATTTACTTAAAAATTAAAATTCAAAAAATATTTTGTGTAGGTGCAAAAACAAGTCGTGTGGCATTTTAAAAATAATATATACAATATTATTTTTAATTGCAATTGTTTTTTTTTTTAATGTATTTTTATTATTTACAATATTCTTTTGTCGGAAATCTTTTTTATTTTCTTTTGTACAGAACAAAGAAATTTCGTCATTAGTGAAAAATGTTTAACATATACAAAAATTTGAAATTAAAAAAATGCATATGTGCATATGTGACGATTTGTAAAAATTATAATAATATGTATATTAGATTATGTTATGTTATTCTAATTTTATATTTTTATTCGCTTAAATGATAAGATAATTTCATCATATTAAATGCTACTGGTTAAAAATATATTATTTGTTATTACCTGAAATTGATTTAAATCATGTATAGATGTTACATATTGCACACTAATGGTGTTTTCTTTTCTACAAAAAATGTGACATTTAATTTAAAAAAATGCAATCTGGTGTCTTTTTCCTAAAAATTTTGCTCCCGAAAAGGATGAGTTTTTTAGAATAAAACAAGCCACCCTTTTCGGGAGCAAAATTTTTAAGAAACAGACACCAAATTGCATTTTTTTTAAATAAAATGTCACATTTTTTTGTAGAAAAGAAAACACCATAAATCATTATCTGGCACAACTCAAAATGCGTCAAAGTCGTTGTTTTTTCATAAACCAGTTCACAATTCAAATCAATAGCGACCTCGAAAATTTCGTTTGCTTCACTGTCTTTTTTGACATTTGTAGAACTCAATTTAAATAAAAAATTGCAACCATGTTTTTGAAGCCAGTTTTCTGTAGATACATACTTGTTTATAGATAGGTAAAGTAGGTATTACAGTGAAAAAAAAAAATTATTACCTTTAAATCTCAAAAATAAGAATTCCATAATAACTTCACAAGCTTTTTCCATTCGTGGGAACGTATAAAAATGTTCACCCCTTCTGGGAAAATTCTTGTAAAGAATAATGTGAAAAACAGTAATAAGAAATTTTTTTACTATTCTTGACAATCAATTTTCGTTTAATGCACTTAAAAGTGCTTTATCATTAAAATCAGTCTAAGAAAATTCGTTCACCGTTTATTTTGTTTTTAATATTCTTCTTATTGTCTTGATCTTTGAATCGCGCAGATGAAAGGAGAGAAGCAGGGGGAAATATGCCTATTATGCAGATAGGATACTAATAATGGTTTATTAAGAAAACTTTGGTAGAAAGAGCTTTTCAACATGAAATAACAGTTCGAACAATTTGTACTGTGTTTTACAATGAGAGTATTAATCTGCATTAATAGGTTTGACATTTTTGCGATAGGGCTGGGGAAATATTCCCACTAAAAACACAAAGGATTTTTTTAATGTATAATAGAAAAACAATTAAAGGTGAAACTTTTAAGCTGTTTGAATATCAATATAGAATCAACATCTAAGTTTGCCTTGTTGAAAGCAAGGGAAGTTACCTTCTACAAGAACCTAAAAATTGTTATCGTTTATTTCGAAAACTATAAAAGCTGGAGGTTTTAAACAGGGTTTAAAAAACTTCAGGCGAAAAAAAAACGAAAATTTGGGTACAACTTTAAATGACAGCGACTGTTTACATTTAATAAATTGGAAGTAAAAGCAAATGAAAAAGTGGAGGAAATAACAGTTTTTCCACTTTGACTGCAGTTTTTTAAACTCTGGTTTTAAACACTGTCAGCAATTGGGACAGGTGAGATGTCCTAAAGTGAAAAATACATAAAATATTTTACTTAAGTTATTGCTTAAGCTAATGCTAGTAGGTTAATATGTATTCATAACTTTGGAGTTTCTTTTTTCAATATTTCTATTTAATTTTTAATATGTATGTATGCCTAAATAAAAATCATTTCTATTTTGTAATCTATCGCACTGGTTCCTCTTAAGAGAGTCAACTCAAAATTTATAAATTTTCAGTAAAGACAAAAAACTGTTTTCTTTTTATATGTAGTCTTATACTACAAAGGGGTAGACAATTGTATTTTTTTTTTTTTTTGCAAAATACTAGAGAAATTGATCTTAGATTTTTACAGTGCGTAGATATGCCCACTGTTCATTGATTTCTTGCAAAAAGTGAAAATTTAACATTTTTGAGTTGACTCTCTTTAGAGGAACAAGTGCGATATGTATATTGTAAACTATCCTATCCATAGTCTTAAAACAATGCATTTAATGACTTTTTTTACTGTATCAATTAATTTTTTACCACTTACACTTGCATAAATAAAATTAAGTACTTGACTATTGACTTTTAGTCATTTATTAGTTGTTTATTTACACATAATTTAAACAATTAAAATAAACAAAGCAAAAACAAAAAAATAATTTTAAATTGTTGTTGACTTTTAAAAGAAAATATTTACATACATACATATGTATGTATTTTAATTACAAACCAAACTCTGAATGATAGATAGACAAACAGACACCAAAAAAACACGCACATACATACCAATATCTATACAATTGTTGTGCAACTAATGAATGCTTTAAAAAAAATTAATTTTTACAACACAAAGATCTTTTAGAATTAAAAAAAATTATTTTATGGACTAGAATAACCTGACCTAACCTAAGAACAAAGAAAAGTTTTTTGAAGTCTTGTGGAAGAAAATTACGTTTCTTATGAATTTTTCTTAAACTTTTATTGCCAAATTTTATTTCCTCATCCCGTTTTGAAACAAAAAAACGTTTTTATAATATTGTCCTTAGTACGTGGAAGATGTTTAATTACACTGGATTACATATGTACTGAATTTTCTGGCGTGCTTACAAAAGGATCCTATAACTAGTCCTTAATTGTTGCACATTTTTATACCCTTCACCGAAGGTAAAAGGGTATATATAAGCAGTGTTGCCAAAACTTGGTGACCAAAAATGGCTAAATTTACGGAAAAAAATGGCTAAAAAATAACTAAAAATGGGCTAAAAATGGGCTAAAAAATGGCTAAAAGCTTTTTCAAATAAAACACATTAAAATTCAATAACAAAACAGAAATAATTCATTTAAAGTTGTTTACGATGAAATTGTAAGTTAAGATCAACTTGATAAATAAGAATAAACGTAAATTAATATTTTGATAGATATTTAAAAAATTAAATCATCGATAAATTCGTTGTTGTTCATCTCATAGGAATTAAATAATTTAAACGTAAATCATAATCACGACAATATTTACCCTACCTTTTGAGTCCAGATCTACAATAAAATACAAGTAAGAAAGTATAGTCGGTCAACCCCAACTATAAGTAGGGTATCATATTCAAATTAGAACCTTTGTACCAAATTTTATCAAATAATCTCCAAAATTGCGACCTGTACTTTTTGCACAAGGTTTACATGGACAGCCAGCCGGACAAATATCGTTAATTCGACTCAGAAAGTGATTCTGAGTCAATCGGTATACGAAAAGGTGGGCTTAGGAACAATATTTTAAGGTGTTGCAAATTGTGGTGTTGCTATAAATATTTTATTGTTATGGTAAAAATATTTACCTAATTGATAAAATCGAATTAACGATTGCTAAATGCTAAACTTTTAACAATATTTACTTGGCTAAATACCCTCTCTACTTAAGCGTTAGACCATGGAAATGAGAGCAACTTTATAGTCAATTCTGAAATTTCTAAAAAATTTTTGTTGCCGCCTGCATCTCTTTATTGAAATCCTTGCAACCAGAAAGAAACACCGACGTTTGTGTTGATCTATTTTATAAATTTAATATTGGAATAGTTTTCCTTTTTTTTGAAAGATTTTTCATAATCATAGTTTATAGCGATTTTCAACATTGTAAAAGTTGTGATTTAATTTAAAGGCGTTTTAATTGTTAAAAATGTTTATTTACTTTTATAAATTTTTATAATAAAATAAAAATTATTCTTTTAAAAGAAAAACGGCAAAAAATAATTTTATGGCTAAACAAGTTGAAAAATGGCTAAAAAAAATGGCTAATGGCTAAACTCATTTTTTAATGGCTAAACAGGGTGAAAAATTGCTAAATCTAGCCACTAAATGGCTAAATTGGCAACACTGTATATAAGTTTGTCATTCCGTTTGTAATTTCTACAACATCGATCTTAGACCCTATAAAGTATATACATATATTCTGGGTCCTTATGAAAAGCGAAGTTGATTTAACGATGTCTGTTTGTCCGTTGAAATGGGTTTTCCAAAGACTCCAGATATGATGTGTACTAGGTTGTTACATGTACATATATGTCAGGTTCTGGTTCTTTCGAGCTAAAAAATATTTTTAACTAAATTTAATTTTTTGTGTTATTTTTACAATTTTAAAATCTATCGGTCTTAAAAAACACGCTTTACAAAAAATGGAGTTTTCTTTGACATGACAACTTGTTAATATGCAAGTATACTTAAGGCTGAACCAACTCTAACAGAAGTCAAAACGTTTTTGTCTTTTAAGTCAAAGACACTTGTTTGATGCTAACCCGCACCAAAAAAAAAAAAAAACGTATTAAGTTTTTGTCTTAAAAGACAACCGGTAATCAAACAGCAATGCAAAAATGTTTTGTATCTTTTTTTTATGTGCAATTATGTGCAACGAGGCTCGTTTCAGTGTTTTTTGGCTTACTCTGTGTTGGCATGTTATGGCAAACCACATGCATTTTCTGCAACCAACATTGTTTTATCGCAGTTAGTCAAAAAGACAGTTTTGCGGTTGATTTGTTTAATGTTGGTTGTCTAATAAGAACTAATGTTCTTTTGTCGTTTTAGTCAGAAAAATGTTTTATCTTTTGTTGGTGTGGGATCAGCCTAAATTAACAATAAATCCTCAAACATAACAAATATCCTCAAAATAAAAATTCAAATAAATAACAGCTTGCTCATATTTGTAGGAACTAAGTTATTTTATTATGAATCACTGAGGAATTTGACTTGCTTGACTTACTTATGCTTAAATAAATTATTGGATTGACAGCTCACTGACACAAGTGAATACTCACTTATGTAAAGTTACCTACTTATTAAATTTTCACATTATGTTTTTTCTTTTTTTAGACTTCAAGAAGATCCACCAACTGGTGTTTCTGGAGCGCCAACAGATAACAATATAATGATATGGAATGCTGTGATTTTCGGTCCACACGATACACCATTCGAGGATGGCACCTTTAAATTAACAATAGAATTCACTGAAGAATATCCAAATAAACCGCCAACGGTGAGATTTGTATCAAAAGTATTTCATCCCAATGTTTATGCAGATGGTGGCATCTGCTTGGATATTTTGCAAAATAGATGGAGTCCCACATACGATGTATCAGCTATATTAACATCTATACAGGTATAAGATAGAATTTATAATGATTTTCTAGTACGTAAGTACTAGCATTTTATTCCCGGGAACATATACAATATGTTTTCTCATTCCCGTCGTAACCTACATAAACCTTTTTCGAAAAGATTATTAAAAAAAAGGATCTTTTTGGTAAATGGTGCTAAATCGAAACAAAGAAACAAAGAGATTTATGCCAGTTAAAGCAATTCTGGGCAATAAGTCCTATATGGAAGCTATGGCGAAATATATATTTATCTGAAAGTTACTTGCGCTAAATTTGTATCGCTACTAACAAATGTAAAAAATTTAGCATACAAACGAAAACTGGTTACCGAATGCATATTTTTTGTTTTTGTCACACGAAGCTTAAAAGCTTGGTCCATAATTTGTATTTATATTGAAAATAATTAGTATTGTGGTTAATTTATTGAACTGTTTATGGGTTTTAATCCAAATTTGGATATTTTAATCAGGCTAAAGTTCATTGAATTTAATTTTCATTAAATTGTTTTTATAAAGAAAGGAATTTTACAACATGAAATTAATTAAAATATTTATGCAGAATTTGGCGTAGATAATAGCATCTTGATATCTTTTCTAAACTAAACATATTTCAAAGAACCAAAGTCCTATTCCATATTGTTATATGCAAAGGGTGTCCAAAATCGAAGTATTATTTTTATTTTAATAAAAGAAGAGATATTTTTTGTTTAGATATTAAAAATATTTTCATTTTAGTAAGGGTATTCATTTCAGTTTTTTTATTGGTTGGAAAAATGGAAAAGTGGAAAAATGTAATTTTTGTTACAACAAACACAAGGAAAAACTTTTCCACCGAAAGTTGCAATTTAAACAAGCTTTAACCAAGTGTAAAAAAATCAGATTGGAAAATTACAACTTTACACTTTTAAAGAATTGGCAATTCATAAACGTCAAAGTGAGTGTGGTTGGCACTCTATTAAAAATGTTGTTATTTTTCACAAAAAGTACTAAAATTTACATCTCTTTTTCATAATCAACTACGATTCATAAAAACTCCGTTTTAATTAAATCAAATTTTATTTTTTTTTCAAAACGTCGTTTTTCAAAACAAAATTAAAAATGAATTCTATAAAAAAAAATAATATTAAAAATCAACGTAAAAATGATGTGACAATTAAATACTCAATTAATTCACTTTCAACAGCGTTTATTTGGCATCATGAAAAATATCAATTATTTCCAAGAATTATATTACAGATTTTTTTTTTACAGTTAAAACTTTTGTACGTTTTACTTTTAACTAAAAAAAATACCGTTCACGTCAATAAGAGTGTAATTTTCCTTTTTTCCATTTTTCCAACCAAAAAAAATTTGAAATGAATACCCTTAGTTTTTTACAAATATGTAGGCTCCTGTTAAAAATAAAAAATTTGGATCTTTTGATTTTTTATATATGCGAACGATGACAAATGGAAGTTTGTATATCTTCCTCAAAACTTCTGCCCACAGCTGCTACATTATCGGTGAAACGACCACTAAGTTGATAAATTATGCTTCTGTTATCATGAACGGACGATTTGTTGGAGCATTTTCTCTACCGAATTTTTTTCTAAATTTCCTTATTACATCTTGAAAACTTTTGCCATTTTCAAAAAATGCTTTAATAATAAAAACACATTGTTTCTTCGTGCAACGTAACATATTAACTAACCGGAATTTATTAAGAATCTGAAAATAAAAATTTAGAATAAAAATCCCAGGTAGAAAAAATGGCAGCAAAATTACTTTTATTGGATCCACAGACGAAGTGGATATGATTTTCATTTGCATGACATACTAATAGCTGGCTCTAGTCTATTATTTCTATCTTATTAGGATGCCAATATGGTATTATGACGCACATTCGATAAAAACACGATTGTAAATTTTACTTTATTGGTTTATTCACAGTAGAAGATTTCAGCTGCCTAATTAAATAAACAATTTTTGTTTTCAAATTTTAAAAATAAAATTAAATTTAAATAATTATCACGACGAACCTTTGGTTATGATTAAGATAAACATTTACTGAAACAGGAAAAAAACCAGAAAAAGTTGAGAGATTCTTTCAAGATATTGGAAAAGAACACTACTTCGGAAGTAAATTCTAAGTATATTAAATTGGCAACAATTTTGTGTGTTCGGGGAAGGTATTGTACCAACTTAGCCTTAAAAATCAAGAAATTTAGCTCCTGCGAGATTTCACCCCACAGTTTTACAGCTTGAATTAAAAAAAAAATTAAGAAAGTGGTATTTGGTCCACCAAAACAAAATATAACATACTTACATTTTCAACCAGTTTTTTTATTTGTTTTCGTTAAAATATTCGATGCACAACGAAATTTTCGACAGTAGTGTCAACTCATAACACAAATTTTGCATTCGATTGTCGATGTTCGATAGCCAGCGTAAGCCTTTTGTCTAATGCAACCCATAACTAGCTAGGTGTGTACCCCTGGTTGTGTAATGATTGATTAAAGATATAAATATAAGTATTTTCCCGCGGAAACTCTACAAATTTTGATTTTAATTGAAATATTTTTGCATGTATAAAATTTGTCTCTTAACATTTTCTTGTTTTAATATGATTTCAGTCATTATTGAGTGATCCAAATCCAAATTCTCCAGCTAATTCAACAGCTGCCCAACTTTACAAGGAAAATCGCCGTGAATACGAGAAACGAGTGAAAGCTTGTGTCGAACAAAGTTTCATCGACTAGCCATCCGCCGCAGCCGTTAAAGCCTTTAATTTAATGAAAATTAATCTTAAACAACATGTACGTACACCTGGAGTTCATCATACTACTCAATTCACATCAGCAACAAACACAACAAAAACCACAAGATATATAACAGCAGCCATTTCCGTTTTATAAAAATAAACAAACACACTTTGTATAAGAAATTGTAACAAGCAACTGGGGAAAAAGGAAAGTTTTAACTCAAGTAAAAAAAACATAATTTATTTCAAATGAAATGTAGCAAAGAAAACTCAAAAATATCAATCAATAGGAAATGGTTTAACTTTAAAAAAAAATCAGCTTTTTACTTATAGTTTTCCTTACTTTTAAAAAATCCTCCAGCTCCTCCTAGAAGTCCTCGTCCTTAATTAGCAATATTTAAATATGTGTGCAGCTGCAAAGTAAAGCAGCATTCAAATAAATAAATAAAAAATTAAAGATAAAAACAAAATAAAACAAAAATATATTAAAGAAATCTAAAATATGAATTAAAAACTCATTGTTTTAATTAAAAGTAAAAAAGAGAATAAAAAAATTAATTAATTAAATATCATGATTTCCAAAAAACAAACACAACCTCTATACACACACTCTTATAAATCTACATTAAACAAAATACATTTAAAAATAAATTTAAAATTTAATTAAAAAAAAAAACAAACATAAAAATATTAATGTTTAAATATATTGAAAAATATATTTAACAAAAAAAACAAATAATAAACATTAAAAAAATATATAAAAATTTATGTGGTCATTATTTTTTTTATCACTTTACTTTTTCAACTCCTTGAAAATATTTAAAATATTGTAGTGTTTCGAACATTCTCAATTCTTTGAAAGAAATCCCTTTAAAATTTACATCATCTTTATAGTTCTCTTTCTTTTTATCCTGCTTAAGATTTAATTAAAGACAATTCCCTTTTCACCTTAGTACTGATTATTGTTTTCCTTTTTTTTTTCTTTTACTAATATTTTATTTTTTCTAAAATTAAATTATTTCTCTACTTAAAACTTAGAATTATGTTTTAAATTTATAATTACTATTATTATAAATGTAATTACAAAAAATAAAAACAAGA
The DNA here is from genome assembly GCA_963931875.1 of Pollenia griseotomentosa. Lineage (NCBI taxonomy): Eukaryota > Metazoa > Arthropoda > Insecta > Diptera > Polleniidae > Pollenia > Pollenia griseotomentosa. Next base: position 224,099,571 of record OZ007560.1, read on the forward strand.
GCAAAGCATTATTAAATTATATGGCAGAAAAAAAAACAAAAAAAAAAAAAAAAATAAAAAAGATAAGAAATCAATAAACTTTAAATTTAAATAAAAATATAATTGCACTCATCTTTTTATTTAAAAATGAATCTTTGCTAAGATTGGAATACGTGTTGGTTCTAACTTTGATGTTAAACATCTACTTTCGTATATGAAAATTAAAACACTAGAGCTTCAATAGCAAAAAAGACGGATGAAAATCTGTGATCACTTTTATTATTACATTAAATTCGGAATTCTAAACAAACATTCGATCTTTTTTTAATTAGAATTTAAAATTACACTCTGTGAAAGCTAGACATGCATTTAACAGTCAAACAAAAGTTAATGAAAATTTAAAAAGGACATATTTCTGTGATCACTTGAAATTTTTACTAAAATAGGATTTTTTTATACTAAAATGTAAAAAAAATTAAATGGCTGTAGTTACTTAAATAACGCTTTAATATCCAAAAGGAAGAATTTTATGGAAACTTGCATTTTCCATTAAAAACTTTTTCATATCAAAATGAAAGAAAAAAAATTTTTTTAATGTTTGTAGATTCTTAAATAACGCTCAAATCAAAAAGGACGTAAAAGAGCCAAAAAAATAAGATTTGAAGGTGAGTTGTATAACAGGAGCAGCGTTGCCGTTTTGGTTACTTTTAACCAAAACTGGTTACTTTTTTTCTCAATGTGTACTTGTGTACTTTTTTTTCCATTTTGGTTACTTTTTTCAACACAAAAATAACCAATTTTTTGTTTTGGAGTAAGAACCGCTTTTTTGACCTTTTAAAATTGTGTGTGGTATTTGTGCATCTTAAACCAATACTTTTTTCATCTAGTTCAAGGCCTATGCAATAGGTCTGCTTACAGGCATTTTGTTTGTGTAAAATTCCTCACCGTTGTCAAAATCTTACTACTCCATAGAGGAAACAAAAGGGAAAATGTGTTTTGTGTGCATGTATGTGTGGCAAAAAAAAAAAAATATACATGTATAAGGAAAAAGTAAACAACTTTTGACATCGTTGAGGAATAAACAAATCAAACATCTGGCTTCTTAACATAGCGTCTTCAACTGACAATTTTTTGTCATACCAAACGTCAAAGTCTATATAAAAAAAACTCGAAAATTTTTGTCAGCGTTTTTTTAATATGAAGTTTGACGTTTGGTATGACAAAAAATTGTCAGGTAAAGACGCTATGTAAAGGCGCATATAGACGACATGTTTTTGTCATCTGACATGTCAAATTTTCAAGTCACATGTAATTGTGCATGTCTGTCAAAATCGCTGTTTTTCATAAGCTTTATAATATTCGGTCACAAACGTATGTACATGTAATTTGCTTCTTACATTGTCTCTGTTTTTTTCGCATTGTTATTGCAGAAACCAAAGTAGTGCTCGGTTTCAAAATAACTTGCTGCCGCCATGAAAAGTTTTATTTGCGCCGTAAAATAGTTCAGCCATCTTAACATTTTTCTTTTAATTCAAAGATACCAATTTAGGATTTTATAATAAAACGGTTTTTATATATATATTCACATAAATTCTATTCAATGGTAAGATGATCAAACATATCTCGGTATTGTAAAAAATTAACTTCAGCCGGCTAATGATTCCGTCAATAGTGGACGCCGCTGCCGGTTTCTTGCCGGCATAGCTTTCTGATGTCAGATGTTTTGTCAGAAGAAACTAGGGCACGCTCTAATTGAAATTTTGTCAGATGACTTTGCGTCTGACTTTTACAGAAGCAAAGTTAAAAAGGTAACACACGACATGTATGTGTTTTGCAGTGGAAAATTTGACTTGTCAGATGACCCAAAAATGTGTTGTGCGGTCGCCTTAAGCAGACCTATTGGATAGGCCTTGATCTAGTTAAAAATAATTTTTTTAGAAGCTAAAGCTTTAACAGACTATCAAGTGTAAATGGCCATTATCTGCTACTCTTCATGCTTCATATGGCTGACTGAAACACTTTTCTAGATAAACGATAAGGTCAAACAAAGGCCCTTCCGATCAGATCCCGTTTAATATGAGTATATTCCACTGGGCAAAAATCATCTATACATTAAAGATCTACCGCAAAATTTAGCTCAATTTTGCACTTTGATAATATAACAACAACACAGTAAGAGCTCTTCACATAAAAAGAATGAAAGCTATAGCTCATTAAGTTTTTAAAAATGACGAAAATAAGTTTAAACTTTGTATAGGAAGTGCCACTTCAACTAAAAATTTCGAAAAATTGTACATACATATATCCTATTGTTCTTTCCCGAAATCGGTCCAGCGGCTAATGAGCCTACAAGATACAAACAAACACAATTTCTTCTTTAGACATATTTTTAAACAGAAGTGCGTACAAAATAGTACTTTTGATACAAAATAAATAATTTTGGTTACTTTTTTTTGCTTTTGGTTACTTACCTGCCTACCTACCTACCTACCTACTTTTCCTTACTTTATTTTGGTTACAAAATTTTTTTGGTCGTGGCAACGCTGAACAGGAGTGCAGAAATATAATAAAGGGCCAAATACACTTGTCAAATGCTTGTCCAGCCGGCGAATTCAACGTGTACGTGTGCTGGACGTAGTATTCGCCGTCATATCTAAATTTTTTGATTTTTCATCAAGCGTTGTCGGTGTCACACATACAAACACATTTTCACTAATACTACCACAATGCTTGATGAGTATTTTGATCAATGTATTCGGGCCTTAATAAGAAACATGCAAAAGTGTACTAATGTTTTATGGAGCAGAGTATTGGTGTCTATTTCAGCAAACAATTGTTTTTGTTTTTTACGCGAAGAATGCACATGTGCGTGTTTGTGCACATTTTTAAGTGGTAAACAGGGTTGCCGAACTTGGTATTTTCGTTTGGTAGGATGGTAGGCTAATCCTAATTTTGGTCGGTTTGAGAAAATTTACTTTTTCATTTTATAAATTGACTTGTTAAATGTGATAGGACATAGTCTGTTGAAGCAACTGACTATATCGCAAAGCAGGCAATAGAAAATGGAATATCTATTAAAAAAAAACAGAAGATTTTCTTGATTGTTGGTGAAACTTCGGATGTGCCAATAAAGAAATGAAAATAAACAATTTGTTACAACAAACAAATTATTGAATTGCAAACAGACGGCGTTAACGCCATGGAGGGTAAAGTAACTGGACTAAAAAACTTAGCAATGAATTTGTTTAACTTACATTAAGTGCGCTCTCTCCACCTTTGTTCAAGTTACGCATGTAAAATGCTGGGGGAAAATATATAGCTTCTTTGTTGTAATATTAACAGTTTTTTTCCCATAGCCCTTAAAGAATTACTAAATTACAGGAATAATGTTCGGTACCACCTCATAAGATATAAGCTGCTTCTTATACAAAACGCCTATCTTTGGAGGTTGTTATTGCAAGAATTATTGAACAGTGGGATGCTTTAGTACTATATTTTGTATCCTGTTTTTACGAAGTCAATGGTATAAGAGCTGTATAACTCTCCGAAAATATGTCTTAAAAAGTCAAATGCCATTTTTTATTTATGTCATATACAAGTATATTGCGATTCTGACTTGAAATCGAATTATAGGTGTTCTCTAAATCGCAATCGCAAGAAGTTAGCCATCTTCAAAAACCATTAAAGATCGGATGCAAAACGCATGAGTTTTCGAACACCATGAAATAAATCTAGCGTCTTACGACTTCAAATCGTGCGATTGTTAGAAAATGGCCGACATGCTAATTATAATTAATAATCTTAATAAAGAATATCAACTAGAAGTATATCGTTTGTCATATTTATAATCATGGTTAAAGTCCAATTTTTTTACACATTTAAATTAATTTTATAAAAAAGGCGACACTAACATATGTAAGTCGATTTCGATAAAAAAAAATAATCATATTGATGTCTTAAATATTTTTATTGACACAGAAGCTAAAAGAGAAATATGTACTTAAATTTAAAATTGGGCTTCTATATAAAATAAAATCTACAGGGGTGTGCGGGAAATCGAAAACGTAAAACGCAAAAATCTTAACAGTCGTTTTTTACTTAGATTTCTGTAATAATATACAAATATTTGTCTATTAAACAGAATTTTATGATTTAGTGTATTAAAAAGAACTCCAAAATTCTTGCGTTTTAAGAAATTAAAATATTACAAATAAATACTCAATAAAAATTGTGCTTTACATCAAAAAAATACATTCATATACATATGTAAATTTTTAAATATTTGAAAAAATGTTTCAAAGGATTTTGGTAGGTTTTATAGACAATTTTGGTTGGATAAAAACTTTTAAACGGCAACCCTGGTGGTAAATTGAACGTCGAAAATTGTTGTTGTGCTATGTTTTATTCGTTTTTATTTGAAGAAAACAAAATATTTTAACACTCATAAAATTATTACAGTAATTGATTGTGGGTTATAAAATTCTTTTTTTGTACTATTAAAATTGAATATATATATAGTTAGTTTTCAAATAACTTTGTTTTTAACATTTATGTTTGTTATTCAAAAAACAAATTAGCAAAAAAATAAAATTTTTCCGTACGTATAATGTTATGTAGTTTGATTTTTTGTCGTTTAAAATATATATAATTTAAAAGCAACAACTATTAAATTTTACGGAATATGCTGTTAAATAAATAAAAATTTTAAAATTAATGTAAAATTCATTTATTTTAAAGTAAAAATTTATTTTAAATTAAATGTTAAAATTCATATTGAATTAAATGTAAAAATTTATTTTAAATTAAATTCATTTTCAGTTCTTTAAAATGAATTTTCTTTTTGAATATAGCAACATAATATTTTGATTGTATGAATATTATATTTTGGGATGAATGATCTTGTTTCTTTTTTATAAACATTTTTTTTTTTTAATATATTTTAGGTAAATCCTTTTTTTTATCTAGTTTTTTTTTGTATGCACTTGCATGGACATTGGTTTATTAAGCAATACTTATGGCGCCAACAGTAACGCTGTAAAATAATTGTATACAACATTTGAGACAATTGATATGCATATATACGCCTACCTAAGTACATATGTGAAGATCCTTTTTATGGGAATTTTTAACTTGTGCCTTGTATATTTGCAGAAAGAAACAAAAAACATTTTTATGACTGCTCTTGTTTTTTATAATAAAAAATTTTTTCAGTTACAGAATTGTTCATACATTTAAGGTTATTTTTTTCTTAACTATTTTTATGAGCAATATTTATGGCACCAAACTCTTTCAGATGAAATATCATTTATAAAAAACTCAAAAGCAACAAATTCGCAGAAAATTAAGGAATTTTCGCGCCCTCAAAACAATTATTTGTGCACATTTGTAAGTGGTAAATCAACAGTCGAAAATTATTATTGTGCTTTGCGTTATTCGAGTTTATTTGAAAAAAAAAAATTTATGACTCCTCTTGTTCTTTATAATTTAAAATTTTTTCAGTTAAAGAATTGTTGCTATTTTTTATATTCATACATACCTTTTAGGTAAATCTTTTTTATTTAATTTTTTTGTATGCACTTGCGTGGAGAATGGTATATTAAACAATAATTATGGCACCAACCTCTTTCGCGGAAAATTTAGGAATTTTCAGTTTACTTCAATCATTATGCATTTTAGTGATTATTTGACATTTGATTGAAAAGAAAGTAAGATGCCGCGCCATAAAAATAATTTTTTGCACGATTATTTTAGTTTAATCGATGAAAGTGACGTATTTTGTGATAATGGAAGTTGTGAAAAAAAAAATTAAATAATCATTCCGGAAATCTAGAAATACATATAAAACGGTTCCACCCTACTTTATACTCTGATTATGTTGCAATAAAATGTGCAAATAAAAATAAAGTCAATGATTTAATAACCAAAACAGTTCCAACCTATTTCAATCAAACTAACATTGAATTGGCGATTGTAGAATTATTTACAAGGAATGGACGCCTACTCCGTATGGCGAAAGATCATGCTTTCAAAATATGAGTTCAACCGGCTTTTGATTCTTTGGGAATAAATGTTAATGAGCATAACGTAGCTGAAAGAATAAATTGTTATCATACTTATAAAACGTTAATATTGTTTTATTTTGGCTTGACATTTCTAAATTTTTAAGTTTAAAGATATTCGCAGAATAGTTATCGTAAAATAACTATATTTTTATTAAATTAAAAACAAACTAAATAGTCCACAATCAATTATCGTAATAATTTTATGAGTGTAAAAATAACTTTTTTTTCTGCAAATAAACTCGAATAACGTATAGCACAACAACAATTTTCGACGATTCATTTACCACTTACAAATGTGCACAAACAATTACCTAGCGGGAAAAGTCAGAACAGCTTCTTATTCAGGCCTTATTAAAGGCCTGATTTGACCTTTTTGATTCAATAACCATTCTGATCAAGACGAATTTACTAGAAGGTGGGGTCGAGTCAACATATGGTTATTTTTTTCCGTGGTGTAGTTGTCCAAGTTTGTATATAAACTACAGTTTTTTATGTAAAGAAATCTTTTTTTACTGGCAATATTTTTGACAATCGGACCACAGAAGCAGTGTTGTTGTAGTGCTGACTTCACTCTCTAGTGAATTCGCCTTGATTCTGATCTAACTGCTAAATAAATTCTCTTAGAACGCTTCGGATCTTCCGTAGGTATAAAAGATAAGAACAAAATTCCACATTCCCTTCTATGAGAAGGGAGAAGAGAAGGACTAAGATATTTAGTTTTTTGCGCGTTATACAATTAAAATTACATAAAAAACAACAAAACAGAATACAGAACGGTTGTTTTTAATTTTGAGTTGAGTTTAATACGTTAAAAAGAAGAGTTGTATTACCTAAAAACAACTGCTAAAAAGTATTAAAAAAAGTTTAAATAATATAAAATAAATGCACAATCAAAACTTAATTCTTTTCTGATTTTTAGTGTAAAAACCATTTTTACCTTAAAACCTTCTATTAATTATGTATAAAATATAAAGGGAAATCACGATAGGTAGTGCAAAGTGTGCAAACGATAAAAATGCGTTCAAAAATACACACATTTGCACAACACAACAACAAAATGTACGTATTTGCAATTTGCTCTATTTTACTTCGTTTGCACTAAAAAAACAATGAGCAAAATTAGTAGTGCATATTTGCTCAGTTGCAAACTAATGTAAACAATAACATTTGACATATTAAGCGCCATATTGGTTTAAAGAAAACTTATAAATTAAACATTTTCGTGGGTTTTAAATAATTTAAAAAGAAATAATTTATTTTAATATGTTTGTGTATAATTGTAAATAAAAGCAGATTTTTAAAGTGCCGCCAGAAGTTTTTGTGTTGCCATAGTAAATTTTTAGAAAAATAGCATATTTGCATAAAAAATAAAAGTGATATGCTCACGATCAATTATAATATGCACTGAAAATTCACAAATTGCAAATTTGCACAATGACCATCGTGATAACAATTATAATAAATATCCAATAAAAGTGCACAATTATATATCTATTACAAAAGGGTTTGGCTCCTTTTCCGTAAATTTGGCTCGTTTTTTTTTTAAATTTTGGCACAAAGTGAAAATTTTCATATCCCATGAATGGCTTTTAGAGCCAATAACTTGAAGCTCTTTTAAAACAAATTTCTAAAAGACTATTTAAGATTACCTTTATTTTAAGGCCTTTTGAAACCCATTCTCATCTCATGAAAGCCTTCTAAAAGTCATTAATTTAAATGAATTAAAGAATTTCTGGCGAATGAAGCCAGAGTGGAAGGCCTACCCCGCAATGACAACGTGTGTAAAAAAGCTAAGAGTATGCAATGAAGCGAGCAGGCCTTGTACATCCAAAATAAAGTACTGAGGCCTTCTAGAAGGCTCCTGTATGCCCTATTTTTGCCGCTGGGTATACATACATATTTACATATACGCATACTCTTAACACTTTACAACTGATCTACTTACAATGTTCTTTTCTCTACTGCATAAAGCATTTTTGCATGTTTCTTATATTTCTGCACTCCTGTTATACAATTCGCCTTAAATCATATTTTTTGGCTCTTTTTTGTTTTTTAAAAAAATACGTTTTACACACACACACACACGCACGTTTTTTTTTTAATTTGTAGTTAAGTGTTAAAAAGTGTTAAAACAATCATGACTTGGATTATCCAGTTTTTTTGGGTCTTGCCCAGCTCAAATACAATTTGTCCAGTTAAAAAAATTTTAACCCAAATTTTTAATATTTGCAATTAGGGTTAGTTATTTATTTATTAAGTTCATCAAATTTAATTTTAATTAAATTATTTCTATGAAGAAAGGAATTTTACAACATGAAAATTAGTTAAAATTGTTATTGATAATTTAATTAATTTTCATGTTGTAAAATTCCTTTCTTCATAGAAATAATTTAATGAAAATTAAATTTGATGAACTTAAATTAAAAAAAAAAAAAAATGTTTCTTATTTATAGGTACTCAGTACAAACAACCTACGAAATAAATCTATATACATATGTAGGTAAATTGATTTCGTTTGTGTTTTTTATACCAACTAGCAAGGTTTTTCGTGAAAGTACTTAAAGTATGTATTATCAAAGTAATTTTTGGGAATACAAATTTTTTAATTAATAAGAATTTGGCTGTCGTACTTAAAGTATTTTAAAAAATCCAAACTCAAAAGAGAGGAATAGAATGTCCTTCCGTAATTTTAATAAGATTAAGCTTTGTTTACAATGGGAGAAACTATTTCGTTTTTTCTTCTACCCAAGGTATATTTATAGCAGGTAGTCTCGGAAAGCCAGCTGTTTATTTTTTATTTGATTGTTTTGTGGTACGAACTGTCACATGTTGTATAGTAAACATGTAAACCAGTTTTTTGTCTCTATCTTTTGTCTTTTTTGTCTCTTATCCAACCCCTTTGCCTTTTGACAGTTCGTACCACATAACAACAATAAAAAGCCCTGTTGTTTGTTTTATTGTGCAATTGTTGTAATCTCGCGGCTACCTGCTATAAATATACCTTGCTTCTACCTTACAGCATTGTTCACAATAAGAGAAACAATTTCGATTTTTCTTCTATCTTTTTTCTTCCCAAAGTATTAAATATATATTCTTTCCATTTTTAGAACAAAAATGTAACTAACAAGGTATCATTTGGGAGTGTAGACATGCTGCTCTATAAAAATAACCGAGTTGTCAAAATTGTCTTCATATAAAACAAAAACAATTTAACTCACACATGTACAAATTTTGGCTCATATACACGAAATTTGACATTTGGGTTCCAACTAGTGGTAAACAGCTGACAAACATATGGGCCAACGAGTCTACTTTGTGTACATATACCTTGGTAACTAAATTTTTTTTTTTAAATGGAATTAAAGTTGAGTCTACTTTAACTTCAGCAACAATTTGTACTTTAAAAAACTAAAAAATATTGAAATTGAAAATTAACAGTTCAACTAAAATCACAATTGTTTTTTGTTACTCTCATAAAAACATTAAAGTACAGCTATGTCCGTTTGCATTTAAGATGACGATATGTATGTAATAAAAATTAAAAGTAAGTTTTTTTGTTTTACAATAAATGCAAATTTATTTAATTAAATTTTTATTTTTTGTTAATTTGTTTTAGTTTTCAGAGACAATCTACCTACAGTACATACTTACATACATACAAAAAAATAATAATAATACTTAATTCAATAAAGACTTGACAGATGTTAAAAAAGTGGTTTAAGAATTTATTTTTGTATATACTTTAAGAACAATAAAAAATTGATTGATTACATTTATTTTCGTTTAAGGCATCTTTTGTTACATTATGGTTATTTAATTTTTTATTTTTATAAAATAAAAGTATACATAATACTAATGTTTAAATATTTATATTAAAAAATATATGGTTTTATATAATTTTATTTTATGACAAGTTTAACTTAATGTAGAAGACAACATACAAAAACAGTTTTAAATTTCTAAACATCGATTTTTTTCTACCACTTGTAAAACAAGAAAAAGTAAATTTAAAAAAGGACTAAAATTAAAAATATTTGATACTTTTCTATATACAAAAACAAACATAAAAAATTATTTTTTTTAAGAATTTTTAAAATTTAGTTTAAACCCAGTTTAACTAAACCTGTCACAAGTAAAAAGTTTTTTTTTTGTTTTAAATTTATAAAAAATATTAAATATACTCTTTTTTTAATTAGTTTAAAGTAATATTTTAAAAAAATACTTTAAGGCACTTAAAGTTTGACCAATTAAGATTTTTTTTACAAAAATTCAAGACATAACCTCAAATTGCACAGTTGAGTTTTAAAACCAGTTTAAATTGGTTGTTTTTCAGAGATAATTTAAATTAAAAATTTTTTTAAATGTATAAAAATCAATTATTAGCATTTGCATGAATATTTTTGAAATCTTGAGTCTGGGTGGTGCTGCGTAAAACTTCCAACCATCTGAAATTTAAAAAATAAGAAAAAAAATCATTGTTTTTCTTAAAATTCCTTTAAGTCAATAGTTTAACAAACCTTTGATAAGTGTGTATGCTTTCAGCTCTAAAGAAATAGACATGATTTTTAAACGACAGTTTAAATACAAATTCTTTTTGTACAGCATCTTGTGTACCCGGCGGTCCCACTGTATAGCCCAACAACGGCAGGCTAGCCAAAGCGAATTCGTCCTGGTACGATTTATAGAAATACAAACAGAATGAGGTAAATACGACCCATAATTTTTGCCAGCCACTACTATTCTTGAATTTACGCAGTAAGTAACCAGACAACTGGTTTTCGGCGGAGATGAGATGATCTCCCAAGCCGACGGTGGCGCCACGATGCCAGCAAACGTGTAGAGCGGTATTGCTTCGCGAGGGTGGCGTTTTGTTTTGTGTATTTTGTTGCTGTTGCTGGAGTAGTTGTTGTGCCGTCAGGGTTGTATTGTTGCCGTTCGTCAGGCCCAATAGATCGAGACCCTCTTCGGAGGAGGCTAGAGGGGAATTAAGTAGTTTGTGTGTTAGACGATTATTCGTAAAAATATAAAAATATTAAAAAAAATCTGAAAAACTTTATATTCTAAAAACGCGCAAATTATTAATAAATTTTAAGGCGGAGGTTATTTTATAAGTCCCTATCTGATATTGTATCGCTTGTACATCTTAACCGATTTCGTATCGTCTAATACAATAAATTAAAAAAATTTTCATAATCAGGTATGTGATGGAAAACAATTTTTAAAAAAATACGATATGAAAACGATAATGTCGTTTTCAGTATCTTTAAAATATGATTTTCAATAAATTTCCTCTGTTTTCTTGTATATATTCTTTTAAATTCTTTATTATATATATTAATTGAACTGTATTTTGAGCAAAAAATTAAGACTTTACTTCAGAAATGGATTTAAAACTCGGTCGAAATTCATCACACCTGCTAAAAACGATCATTTTGAAAACGATCGTTTTTCATCACATACCTGATTAATTCGAATTTGTATTCTAAGTCAAATTACAATTTCAAAAGCTTTTATACTTTAATAGTCTTATTCCTTCAATATTTTCCAGGAATATATTCTTTGCACTATCAGATTTTTCGTTTGTATATTTCTGTTACGAGGCTTTCTTTAGCTATCCTTTGGCTAGCAATGAAGTAAATTGTACAGAAAATTTATACAACTATTAGATACCAGCAGAATGTAATGCATTTTTTGGCCCTCTACGGCCTTCGTCAGCATTCTTTGTATCTTATAACTGGATAGTGCCTATTATAAATATTATGTATTTAACTTAATTGTTTTAACAAATAGAATTTGGGAATTTATTTCTCATGGTGAGTAACATTTAATGAGAAATAAATTTCCAGATTATGTTTGTTAAATTAAAAAAATTTAAAATTTTTGATTTCGGAATGTCATTTGTAAGAGGGTTAGATACATAATGGACAAATTTTGCCCCTTCTTAGTTTAGAAAGTATTTCTAGATCAAATATGTTGCGCAACCTCCTTTATTTTCGATACAACGGTTTATCTCGAAAACAAGAGCTAACCTAAAAAAAAAAACGGTTAGCACCACTGGATTCAAAGTACACGAATTAGGTTGAAACGCTAGGTGCCCCGTTTGTCTAAAAAAAAGTGTCAAATTCCAGCACATTGTTATATCGAACATCGAAATTTTGCACCAATTTTTTGAATTGATATTTATAAAAGTTTGAAGTGAATGAAAATTATACGGACTATAGTGATTTAATAAAGCGAAAACTTGAAAAAAGATCTATCGAAAAAATTTCGTTTAGCTTTTGAATTCTGTGAAGGGGAGCATTCGGTTGGATCTTTAAAAAAAGTTATGGCTAAATTTCAATCAATCTTTACAAAATGTGGGTTTAGGGCTTGTTTTTTTATATATTTTTTATATTAAAGGAAATATATGATTCTAAACATGTACATATTATGTATGTAAAAGTACATATTCTAAATGACCTTTAGAAATTCATAATGATGCTTTATATTTACGCACATGTAAAACAATATACGTGGACTAAGACCAATTTTTTTAAATAAAAATCCGACGTTTTAAATAAGAAAAAATCTAGAAAAGCAGTAGTTTTTGTATTATTCTTACTTCGTACTAAATCTTCCTTTTCTTGGCAGCCAAATGAAAAACATATTTTTAATAAAATAATTTCAGTAAATAAATGAAACTAAACGCAAATTTAATACTCACTGCAATTTTTCAAATTCAACGTCAACTGGGTATGAGGTTTATTTTTTATATCCGCTGCCGCCTTTGACAATTCGGCCAGCCAAAGTGTCTTCTCGGCGGTGGTACACGCACTAACGGTAATTGCACATTGCCCGCCAAATATCGAAAATGAATTATGTTCACCATTTTCGGTTAGTAAAGATCTAACGGGAACATGGCCCAATATACGAAACGATTGATCAATGGGCGACTTAGAACCATACAGTAAAAGATCGGAGAAAAGGAAGAACATGCGTTGTTGCAGGCCGCGCTTGGAGTGTTTTAAAAGACAGCCTTGTCGAATTAGTTTACGTTGACTTTGCACCAATTTATCGAAGCCATTAATGTCACGTTGCAATTCGCACAGTTGAATAAAATTCATGGAATCGGGCAGTTGGCTGCGTATTTGTTTGGCAGAGCGGGAGAGTAAATGGTAGACAGCCTGGCAGTCGGCATAATCCAAATGTTCTTCGGTATAGAATTCACAAAGCCCTAAAATAAGCAAAAAAAAAAAAAATAAAAAAATTATAACCTAAAAAAAAGTTCTTTTTGGTCTTAAAATTTTCAACTTACTCTCCAATATCAATTGATAGTGTAACATGCGATTTAAAGGTTTCAGCAGTAATTCTCCAATGGGCAGATAACAAATCTTTTGTTGTTCAAAATCTTTATAGATTTGCTGGAATCGATTGTCTGTTTCGAACATTTCATTGAGACATTGCAAAATTTCACCATGAGCCTGAACATATTCATCGTATATAGGCAAAGCTGCCATATTTTTTAACATAACATCTCCTATGCGATGGGTATCATGGGTACCACGCCCTTCCCACAATACCATGCGATGTTCCAAATCTCTTAGGAATATATTATGATGTTGTCCCATTGATTCCAACATTTCGAAAAGAGGCTGTAAGTTTTCTACGTCTTCTGGAGTCAGTTCTTCGCGGAAATGATTGTTAAGAATTTCTAAATCTTTTTTATAGGTACGTTCACTCATTAACAGTTCCTTGGCCAAAAAGTAAGATTTCTCAGTGGGCCATTTCTAGATTAAAGAAAAGAGATAGAGATTGTTAAATAAAACGTGAGTACCTGCCGTGTTGACCTAACACCACGGTGCTCAAGAACTCTTAATGAGCACAATGTGTCCACCGGCGCCCCATGTATGTGAGTGCACCACACATACATAAGTGACAATTTAAGGCAGAAATCAGCGCACTTGTTTCTATCTAAGGAGCTGAAGCTATCTAACATCCACTGCTGAAATAAAACAGCTTTTGCCAAGTAGCAAAAACACCAAGGAAGATGCACCGACATGCCGAACTTCCCCACAATGGGTAAAAAATTATCTCTTAGAACTGACACTACGTAATTTCCTCACCAATAACCAGTCCAGGACCGAAGTTCAAGGAGCTACTGGTTCTCGTGGTACCAAATAAGGATAAAAATGGACCCTACCGTCTCAAGGTATTGGCTGCACTATTTCCCCCCGAGGACTTATTTAACACCGAGAGGTAAAAAATCCCCTAAATGTACCCAGGTAGGATCAAAAGCAGAGGTATCGCTTAAAGTAATTTAAAAAAAAAATCTTACCCTTTTCTTAGCTTCAACATCATTCTCATTGCTAGTGCTAGCTCCTGCTCCCACACTGGGTCCATTATTATTTATCATTGCTGGTCCAGAGGTTAGTTCTTGCCTTTTTGCATGCTGTATTTCGGCCTGTATAACGTCATAAGTTCCCGCCTCTGAACGTGATAGCGATGACGATTTATCTGATCCTATGGTTAAGTCTCTTCTATCCAATGACATGTTGCCATTTATGCCATGATAAACTTCTAGAGGGGAAATAGATAAGGTCAATTTTATTAAATATTGCATATTTTACGTTTGTGATGGATATAATAAAATTTTGCCTTTGTTAAGGCGTAGCACATGTAACATGTTTTGTTAGATTTTTCGAACATGATAAATGCGAAAATCAATTTTTGCCGTATTCACATCGTTGTATCGATTGTATGTTGTATTAAAATAGTACATAGTTCACTATTGGTTTTTTGTACAACATGTAACCGATACAACGATACAAGGGGTTTTGTGAATAAGGCAAATTTACTATCTTAATTTCCTTTTAACTTATAAGGGTACAAGTCGTGGTCTTACGCTGCTAACTGAAGTTTCGTTAGAGCAGTTTTGCCATTTAGCGGCTAAATTTAGCCATTTTTTAAAATCTTTTTTAGCGATAAAAGAATGACTTTAGCCATTATCCACTTTAAATCCGGTTTTATTTTTGCAAAATTTTCTTTCAGTTTGTAAAAGTTTTTGGCGAAAAAACAAAATTTTATTTTTTCAATTTATATCCACAAATGGAAACATTTTAATTTTTAACTGCCTGTTCATCTATTTCCGAACGAAGGCTTCGTTCGCTTCACTTTCATTTAAAACAAAAATAACTTATAAAATATGGTTTTTGTTTTATGTGTAAGATAAGCGAATGAAATCTTCGTTCGAAATAACTGAACAGGAGTAAGTATTTTAAAATTTTACAGTTATAGGCGGCATTAATACGATGCTTTTTAAGACATGTTTTTTTTTATTTGTAGACGAATTCGGGAGAGAAGAAAGATGGGCAGAAAAAAGATATGATTTCTGTTCTTCGTGTTTTTATTTCAAATTTTTTTTACTGTCATTTAAAATTTGCTATTATGGTTTGCAATCCATATTTTAATATTTTTAATCAGGCTAAAGTTCATCAAATTAACTTTTCATAAAATTATTTTTATGAAAAAAGCAATTTTACAACATGAAATAAATAAAAATTTATTGATAATTTTTATCTGGCTAAATTTCAATAGCAAAATATAAATGTGCATATCTGACATTCGTGGCCTTTTGTTCCTTATAGGAACCACAGGACATAATAATAATAATAATATCTGACATAAATATTTTCCCACCAAGTGCCCATAATATCTGGGGTCTTCGGAAACGCCATTTCAACACACGGAAGGACAGACTGTCAACCAGATTTGAACATCTCTTCTGATAACGATCCATAACTTAAAAGGGTCCATTATACATATTGTGAAAGTTACAAACGGAATGACAAACTTATATAAACCCTTTTACCTTCGGTGAAGGGTATAAAATGTTTAAGTACCATGAAAACTTTAAGTACTCGCTTAAAGTGCATAAAATTCTATATCCCTACCCAAAAAATTCATGTCAAATAGGTAACGGTGCTTATGTAGTGACGCGTTGAAATTAAACATTTTGAGAGAAAACTGACAACACAGTCAGAGAAAAGTTAAAAACGTAATAAAATTCTATTTACCTTAAGAAAGTTTGAAAAAGTCATGAATCCAACCATGCACCCGTCAAGTTCAGGTATCGGGCTTAATTTAAAAATATAATTCTTACGCTCTTATGCACTAACTTTCTTATGGCCAATTTCACGAATTTATTTTAATATGTGTCAATTTATGTTTAACCCATTAGAAGTCTCTGTACTTAAATGAGTACAGCTGGAATTTTACAAGTTTCTAAGCAACAACAAAGAATTTTTAATCAATGTACCATTATTTCTGTTCACAACAATAATACCAACAGCAGCTAAAAAAGAATTTGTGTTTCTTTTTAATTTTTCTGTACAAAAGAATAAGTCTGATTTGTATTACAAAAGCAGTGTGAAGGTATGAACACTATTTTAATAATATTGAAAACAATATTGAATTTTTTTTTGGTAATTTTGAATTATTATAATGAAAATCGTATCAAAATAACTCACAGACAAAAAAAATTACTTACATAAAAAAACAATAAACTTAGAGCAGTATAAATTTAACTGTACTCGTTTGAGTACACTGACAACATGCATAGATAAAAAAAAATGTTTTTTTTTGTAGATTTTAACTATGAGTGGATAACATTTTACATCCAAAAAGTGATTCAAAAGCCTTCAAGAAGATGTTGATAGCATATCATGTGGTGAAGAGGTGTTTAGGAAAATATAACGGTTTCAAGCCTATCAAAAGACAAACCTGGTACTATTAAAGTTTTCGTAAATGTTGAAATTATTGACAACGACGTCAGTGACGATAGTGATAATGAACAGTTGGCACCAAAGAAAACTCGGCAAGACTTTGCAAATCAAATAATTCATATTTAGCGCAAATACTTTCCATCGCAGAGCTCAACCCCTCAGCAGAACTCGCAAATTTGTAAAAGATGAAATAGTGTATGTGAAGAAATATTTAAAAAATCTTTGATCCCAATGTCTTTGATCTTATAGCCTTCAATTGTTGAATTGTTCGAATGAAATGCTTAGCGGTGGCCAAAATATTCCTAAGGACGAGTCAATACTTAAATATTCTGGATATTATCCCGCTAAGCAATTCATTCGAGGAAAGCCCGTTCGATTCGGCTTCAAAAACTGGGTTGCGGCTATTGCTATAAGCTTTTGCTGCCAGTTAGATTTGTACTCCGGAAAATCGCATTTGGAATCTTCTTATCCGTTTGCTTCATGTGTTGTTAAGCATTTGTTGGTGTTTTTTATAGCTTTTTACTATATACAATCTTTATGTTGATCTTTGATATTTAGAGTAACGTCTGGGTCAATGTTTGCAGATGAATCTCAAGTTGGGGCTGGACACTATCTTAATAAACTACAAAACCATTTGCGGTACAGTTTTTGATATTTAAGAGTTTGTTGGCAGAATAAGAAGTGCTTAATAACACTTTGCACTAAAAACAATTTTCTGAAAATTTTCATACGTAAGAAGTCAGTGTACTCAGTTGAGAACACCCCAAAAACTCAGTTAAAAAATTTTTTTTTTCATTTTTTCAATTTTATGTTTTTGTTAATACTTATTTTAATCAATAAATAAAGTTGAAATTTAAAAATTATGGCCAGTTTTGTTTTGACCTCTAATGGGTTAAAATGAAAAACTATAATTATCTATATACATATGAATTGATTGGTGAAATTGGCCTTTAGAACGTCAAAAATAATCTATTTTAAGGAAATTCGATTGAAAGTCAGGCAGGCAATTTAGTGAAAGCGTGTGTGAACAAAAAAAAACATGTTAATTAATTAAAAAAAATTACTTTTAGTGGAGGTTCCCACCTCCCCCCTCTTATACCACCAAGATTTTGTTTGAACTTTAATTTTTTTCTAAAGGCCAAATTTTAGACATATGTATGTCATGTCAACATAAAATTTAGTGAGCCTCACTATCGTAGTTGTGGAGATATGAATTGATTCGTGAAAAAAACTTTTGGGCCCACTAACAATAAATAAAACATCATTGTAATATTTTTTTAATGATTAATTTTTATTTAGTTTTATATTTCATTTTCAAAGATGTGGTTTTGTTGTTGTTGTTATTTTTGTAGTTGTTATTAAAGTTTAATAAAGGGAATTTGATTAAATTGTTTAATTTTTTGTTTGGTTTCCTTTTAGATTTGTTAATTGCGTAATACTTTTTTTTTGTTAAATGATTTAGTTATTAATAACTATTTGGTTTTTTTTTATACGTTTGGCATTATTTTTTTATAGTTTTGAACAGTGTTTTACTTTCATAGTTTTTAGATTATCGAATTATTAAAAAAAAAATTCAAGTCAAACAAGTTTTGCTCGGCACAAAAAAAAACCCCGTTTAAAGATAATCGCTTAAATTAATCAGTTTTTTATTGCAATTTAATTTTAACAGCTAAATTAAATACAGAGTAAAAAATGGATTGTTTATGTTTCACGACATTAAACCATTTTCTAATAAATACTTAAAAATTTAATTATAAATTATTGACACAATTATTTAATTTTTTTTTTATTATTTTTTGCAAAATTTTGATTTTTTTTAACACAAATTATTAAAAGGATTTTATTATTTGTTGTTAATAATTTTTCATAAGATTTAATAAGAATTCTGAGTTTTTTATTTTTTATTTCTCTCAAAAATTTTAAAATCCTGTTAATATTTCAAGCTTAACGGTTATTTTTTTTTTTATTTTGTTATTCCAACTAATCATAAAAAGCTGTTAAATTATTATTAGTTATTTTTTTTTCTTTTAAATTTTTAAATAATTTTTTTTTATATTTTTTTGTTTGACACTTGGGCTTTCTTTAACAGAAAAAAGGTACAAGTTTTTTTTTTATCAATTTTTTAAATTGTTAATTCATTTTAAATTATTTTCTTTCAAACTTAATTTGCCACTTGTTCTTTTCTTAATTTATTTGTTATAACATTAATATAAGGTAAATTTTTTATTTGTTTTTATTCTTACTTTTGAAATTGTATATAATCTAAAATTTGGCACTAAATCCTAACTAGTTACAATACTCAATAAATTTAAGAAAATAGGTATTTTGTGTTGGAAGGATTCAAAAAAATTATAATTTTGAGAAAATAACTTCAATTAAATTGTTTCAGAAAAGATATCGCAAGTAAGTCAAGCCCGATCATGTAATACCCAGCACCACTTAAGAGTATAAATTTGGTAGAGTTGTGTTGTGATTATACAAAAGACACACGTAACAAATTTTGTTTTGACACTAAAAACGATTTTTTTACATACGCATATAAAAGAAATGAATCCTATATGATCTATAGATCTACCCTTACACATTTTTGAAGAATTAATTAAGTTTACGTATAAATAAATAATAGAGTCAATACGTAGAGAAAAGACACTTTTCCATATGGTCAGGGCTAACAATAGTTTTTAGTACTCTAAAATTTAAGTACGGATAACACTTAACAGTACTTAAAACAATCCAAAATGGGATAACTTTGGAAAACCAATATGCGTGTATACGCTTGTGCTTATAAAAGTTTGTTGTAGACACAACAACACCACAAGAAGAAAGTTAAAGATCATGTTTATGTTTAAAAAGTAAAGTAAGAATCAATAATTCCCATATTCTATTTTTCAAAACTATTTAGTTAAACACATAAAATTTTTAAAGTAGAATGATTACGGAAACCATATTGGGCGTGCTGCTGGTGTCTTATAATTGAGAATACAACAAAAGTGATATACATGTGTAACGAGTAAAGGCGCATATAGACGACATGTTTTTGTCATCTGACATGTCAAATTTTCAAGTCACATGTAATTGTGCATGTCTGTCAAAATCGCTGTTTTACATAAGCTTTATAATATTCGGTCACAAACGTACATGTAATTTGCTTCTGACATTGTCTCTGTTTTTTTTCGCATTGTTATTGCAGAAACCAAAGTAGTGCTCGGTTTCAAAATAACTTGCTGCCGCCATGAAAAGTTTTATTTTCGCCGTAAAATAGTTCAGCCATCTTAACATTTTTTTCTTTTAATTCAAAGATACCATAAAACGGTTTTTATATATATATTCACATAAATTCTATTCAATGGTAAGATGATCAAACATATCTCGGTATTGTAAAAAATTAACTTCAGCCGGCTAAGGCCGAGGCCACGCAATGAGCGGCTAAGCGTCAAGCGTCTGAGCGATGAGCGTCAAAGCGTCAAGTTTGAGCTGCAAGTGGCTTATTACTGAGCGTCATTTCTGAGCGGTTAGTTGTTAAATTGCTATTGTAAAGAGTGGATTGTTTAATGTTATTACGCGAAAATCGTATTCATATGAATTTAATGCGTTTATTAAGAAAAAAAAACAATTTGCGGCCTGTTCGTCGATTTCGAGCGAAGACTTCGTTCGCTTAACTTACATTTAAAACAAAAACAAATTATAATATATATATTAATCGAAATCGACGAACAGGCCTTGGTGTTCATCATTAATCATATATATACAAATCTACCCAAATGTGAAATCCATTGATTTGCTGTTGCAAGCAGTTAACACTAGATTGACAAAATAAAAAAACAAATTTTCGGTTATATTTTTATTTTTAAAATTTGGTAATCTGTCTTGCCATAATAGCGGTCGGCTTTGTACAGATGAAATTGTAAGCTCCACATTCATTTTTGCCATATTTATTCTTTGACGCTCAGAAAACAACTAAAAATTAGAACAAGTTTTATTCCTGAGCGACGCCGCTTAGCCGCTCAAAAATTTCGCTCGCTTGCCGCTCATTTCGTGGCCACTTCAATAGTATTTCATATGTTTTAATTTTTTGACGCTCATCGCTCAGACGCTTGACGCTTAGCCGCTCATTGCGTGGCCTCGGCCTAATGATTCCGTCAATAGTGGACGCCGCTGCCGGTTTCTTGCCGGCATAGCTTTCTGATGTCAGATGGTTTGTCAGAAGAAAATAGAGCACGCTCTAATTGAAATTTTGTCAGATGACTTTGCGTCTGACTTTTACAGAAGCAAAGTTAAAAAGGTAACACACGACATGTATGTGTTTTGCAGTGGAAAATTTGACATGTCAGATGACAAAAACTTGTCGTGTACGGTCGCCTTAAGCAAAATAATAATATTTCTCTCTGGTTCTGAGTGGTAGGTGTTTAGGTTAGAATCAATCTAAACTCACCACAATATCAATCAATCTACCTTCACTACAATAGTGGTGAGGGTATTATGCATTTGTGCTGATGGTTGTAACACCTTTAAATATGCGTCCTATGCCCACCATAAAGTGTACCGATGGACTCAGAATCCTTTTCTGAGTCGATCTAACGATGTCCGTCCGTCCGTCCGTTCAGCTGGCAGGCAGGTTGGCTGTCCTAGTAAACCTTGTGCACAATGTACAGGTCGCAATTTTAAAGATAATTTGATTTCACATAGTCTCCATACAAGCTATAGAGGATTTGTGCCCATAAACGATCTTATTATTAAAATTAAATTATTATTTTTGGCACAAAGAACTTTTAGGGCCATTACTACAACCTAATGATGAAGTTCCTGATAGTTAACATGGAAAATAGTGACCATCAAGTTTTTTAGTTTTTTATGGTAAATTGCTTTTTTTTTTTTGTTAAATTGTGTTTTTTTTTGGCAAAAATTGGAATAAATAAATTTGGCATAAAACTTTCATTGAAGTTACTATATCTTCAGCAGAAAATATGGCAGCTTCAAATTCTTATAGTTCACTTGTAAAGTTACCATGAGGATAAACCTGCTGTTAGCTTATCAGTCCCTTGTTATAACGAAAAACCATTTATCTGTCAGATAGCATCCTAAAAATAACTTTTTGTAAGTTGTAATAATGGCCCTAACCAGATTCATATCATAACATAATTTTGTTCTGGAGGGTTTATTATGGCTCATGGGTCGCAAATGGGATATACTTTCAAAAATTTGTTTTTAAATACTGTGGTGTAGGGTATCATATGGTCAGACTTGATGGACTGAACTTTCTTACTTGTTGTTTTTTTTTTTTTTTTGGTAATACGTTACAAAAAAGCTAAGGTTTTATCCGTATTATTCCAAAAATGTTTTTTCTTCGTGTCAGTCTGGAACATAGACCCATATAAACAAGTTAGTAGATTAGCGGAGTTCAGTTCTTGGTGCAAATAGTCTTATGAAAAAGCAAATGCAAAATATCGTAGCTCTTTCGTTAAATCCAAAAATAAAATACACATAGTTTCCGTTAGATTGCGTAGCTGTAAAGGCTACAAGGTAATCTGTCCAGTAAGCTGACCAGTAAGCTATTGCTGAAACATTTACACTAAATACCTTTTTGAAAATATAAATATTTTCCTTCTATAGAAATACTGAGTATTATTTTAAATGGAATATATATTAAATGTATAATACTTTTTGTTTTTTTTTTTATAATTATATTTGTATAAAGAGTTTTTTATATTCAAAAATCAAACTCTAAATGCAGTTATTATATTAATTTTAAAAATTTTCAATTCAGTTTTAAACTTTAACTTAATTAAGAAAATAAAATAATTTGATTTTGTTTAAGAATGTAAAAAGGGTTTTGATTGTGAAGAAAATTTAACTTAAATAGAATTAGATTTGATTTGGTTTTTTTTGTGATTTGATTATAAGGAAAAACTTAACTAACTTAATTTTTTACGTTCTACATTAAAATATATTTTCCAAATAGTTTTAGGTAATGTTAAAGGTCTGTTTATACATTTTACCGGGAAAAAAACTTGTAAATAATAAATTATAGAAGGTTCTCTGTTTGAAATCGAAAACATAATAATAGTTATAAATTTAAGTAAAGGGGGTCCCAATACTTTGATAGTTGATAGCAGTCATATTATTGAAGCTACATCTACATCAAGAAACTATTGTAATTCTAATTTGATAATGAGCGATGAAGCCTATTGAATGGCTACGTCAACAAATATAACTGCAGGATTTGGGCTACGCAGAATCTAATAGCTCTTCATCAGCGACAATTACACCAACTTTAGTGTACTCTGGCATCCAAATAGATAATTGGCACATTATTGGTGTTTCAATCTCTGTCAACGTTGGTGCATATCGGACGATAGTGAAAAACTGTGTTACGCCAGCTGTGGAAAATCACCCAACCTTGAAGCTTCAACAAGAATGGCTTTAAAAAAGAAAATATTCGGCGGATGCATTATTTCGCACACATGCGATTTTAACTGGACTCAACGTGCACCGGATTAAACCTTTCCTTACCAGGGCTGTCAGATATGGCGATTTCTCGCCAAATGTGGCGATTTTGAAACGTGTTTGGCGGTGGGATTTTCCATTTGGCGACTGGCGAGTTTTTTTTGGCGATTTTTTTATATAACTAGCGATTTAGTGGGCTATTTTTATCATTTATATTATTTCAGCAACTTTTTTCACATGATGTTTATTTTGTTATCATTTTAAGTGAATTTTATATTTAGTCACTATTTAATTCTAAAAGAAGCTCTGTTTCTTTATTTTTGGGTAAAGTTCGTGAAAATGATAGCAAGCATAAATTTCGCTCATATAGGGACAAAATTACACAAAAGGACGGGAACAGAAAAAACACAATTTTAAGTACAAAATAAAAATTCAGGTGTTTTGACAGTCTTTACAACACCAAAAAAACTTTTTATTTAAGTACATTGTTTAAGTTCATTGTTTTATTCTAGAATTTGGATCATACACTTTTTTCTTTGCCTTTTCTGTTCTGTTTATGTTTTACAGCTGTTTGACAATTTGCACGAAGAAAAAGTCTGGGTTCTTTCGTGCAAGAAGAAGAAGATTTTTTTTCTCTCAAACCTGCTCTCATTTACACAAATTTTAAGTACGGGAACGCTTTTCGTGCAAATTGGTATCCCGAGGGATCCCAAAGTAGAGTAAAGAAACAGAGCTAGTATGTATGCAGGTCAAAACACCAGTAATGAAATCGATGAGGCTGAAGTGTACGATCTTAAAGACTTGTGCACTTAATTTTAGTTTTTTTTTAACTGAATTTTACGTTAATTTAAAAAAAAAAAAAAAAAAATAACAGAAACTAAACAAAATTTACTTGCGGCAACTGTTTTGTATTTTTCTTGGTTTTTAGCGATTTTTGAATGAAATATTAAACTAGCTTTTTTTTGTAGCAAAATTGAATTAAAAACAAATACGAAAACTGAACAAAATTGACGTTTGGCGATTTTTGGCGTTTTCTGACATCCGGTTTGGCGATGGAGCTCAAAAAAATCTGACAACCCTGTTCCTTACAGTTATCTTTGGGGATATTTGAAAGAACAAAGAACCATTCCCCAATTTAAAACCAGCATTTGAAATAAAATTATGGCCATTCTACACGAAATTTTGCAAAAAGTTATGGAAGATTTCTTAAAAAGAAATTGTATGTGCGAAGCAGAAAATAGCCATCATATACAGTAGACCTTACCTCAAAAAAAAAGTTTCCTCGTAAACCCTCTAAATTTTTTTTGCCGAAAGTAGAGATCATCTTTTTAAATTTTTCGTTATATTGTAGGCATTTACAGTCCGATCTTAAAGTGTGATATATTATTGTTTTTGGCTTGAGAAGACCAATGTTTTGCCCATTAGGACCATTGACCTCAAGTATCTCGTTCCAGTATATATCTAGCAGGTCTCTGTTGGCAACTTTCTAAAAATTTTGTATGTATTATAAACGCAATTTTTCTTTAATTTTGATTAATTTTATTATTTGATACAATTTTTTTTCACCAAGTTTTTTTACTATTTTACCTCGACTTAAGATGTTTTGTCAAAATGCCACAGTTTTATATTAGAGAGTTTTCGGCACACTTTTTTTCCTTGTTAGGTGGTACGTTCTAATGTACAGGATAACATTTTTTTAAGCTTATCAAAATCTTGTTTTGCCATTTTTATTTTTGCTATTATTGGTTAAAAATCAAGCCATTATTATGAACATTTGGCAACACTGGAATAAAACATAACAAGTATATAAACAGACCAGGGGCCTGATTCTGGCAGACGTGATCGAGTAGTTTCTCGATTCGAAAGCAATTTAATATCTAATTATTTCAGTCAGTACTGAACGAATCGGAATTATTTTTTCAGTGTTGTAAAGCATTAATTTGAGTTTCACAATACTAAAAAAAATAATTTTGATTCGTTCAGTAACGACTGAAATAAAATTGCTTTCGAATCGAGAAAGTACTCGATCACGACTGCCAGAATTAGGCCCCAGGAATGATAGAATACAAGATTGCGTCATGTGCATAATCTCCCGTTATACGACGTAGTTTGTCCGTGGCAAGGGTATCCTATTCTAAAAGTACCTAAGACTCGCGAATTTTTTTATACAAAATGTTTGTGCTTCAAAAAAGTTGGCAACGCCACAATTCAACAACAACTATTTTGAACTTGCAAGCTTATATTTATTAACCAATAGGAATACAATTCGCATGACATTTGTCCGTATTTGTCCGACACGATCAAAAGGTTTGATCTTCGGTTTTAACATGGCGTAAACTTTATTTTTACCATTCTTATAAACAGACCTACCCTAAGTGAATAAAAGATTTACAGTTTGTATTAATTAACAAATTAAAGTCCAAGACATTAGATTTAGTACGATTAAAGAATATTTTTTATTGACATCAGAAAGTACAATATATTCTAGATCTTTATGGCCTACTGTTATCGCGAAAGGCCACAAGAAAAACCAACTGTAATGATTGAGGGTATTTTTTTAAGACCAATAGAACTTAAAATTGCAAGCATTAACATGTGAAAATGACCTTGAGCATTTAGGCCACTTTTTCGAACATTGCTAGCCGGCCATATGTCACTATTAACACGAACCATGTTGGACTGCAAGGTATCATCAGCATAAATCAGTAACTTCTTCACGTAGCCCCAAAGGAGATTATCAAGATGTGCCAAATCTCACGGCATTGGAAGCCAATTGACAAGTCCATTTCTCGAAGTAAACTAACCGCCAAATTTTGATATCAATAAGTCGATGTCTGCGGTCGCCGTATGGCAACTGTTAAAACGACATCTCTCCCGGATCAATGCTATCCATATTATTTGCTTCGGCAACGATCTTCAATAACCGTAACGCAAGTTTCGGTAAGATGTTGCCACCAGCGTATAATTGGTTCAATTATTTTCTATACATCAATTATATTTTATATACCTAATTTTGCATTATTGTAACCTTTTTCGATCACGTATGCGACGATTTTTCCTTTGGCTCATTATGTTCCTACCATTCCAAAATTTTATACATAATTTTAGCACGTTGCCGACATTATTGTGAAATTTTTTTTTTATTTTTAATAGTGTTATGACCAAGGCCTATCCAATAGGTCTGCTTACTTCTACAACAATGCAACAACACAAAAAACAACAGGCATTTTGTTTGTGTAAAATTCCTCGCCGTTGTCAAAATCTTACTACTTCATAGGCGAAACAAAAGGAAAAATGTGTTTTGCGTGCATGTATGTGTGGCAAAAAACAAAAACGTAAACAACAATATACATGTATAAGGAAAATGTAAACAACTTTTGACATCGTTGAGGAATAAGCCAAATAAAAATCTGGTTTCTTGCGTAGACCTATTGGATAGACCTTGGTTATGACCATGGGAAGGAACTTCATGCAATTTCATGTTTGTTGTCGTTACTTTTAGACCCACCTAAACTTAATATCTTTGCGAATCACAAAATTTCCTGTAAAATGGTAGCAATTTGTAAGTGCATATTTTTGCATATTGTGCTTTAAATGCATGTTTTTGTATATTTTGTAATAAAAGCATATTTTTCGACATATCGTCGGTTGATTATTTAATTGTCATATGTCGTATGTAATATGTATCCACATACGACAATTAAATAATCAACCGACGATATCTAGTAGTATTTAAAACGAATTACTTTTTTCATTATTTTTATGGTCAATATAGTACAGTTGGAAAAGTTGGATTCATTGATATCATTATTAAAAGGAAAATATCCTAACTTCAATCTTCAACCACAACTGATTGGTGGCAGCTGAGTATTATACTAAGAATTTTGAAGAATTAAAAGATGTTGTAAACATTTTAACGAAAATGGTGATGTCACTATAAAAAAATAGACTATATTTTAAATTAACACAATATAAAGGCTCAATTAGTATTTGTAAACTCAAACTATGGATTTCTAGTCGAGACAATAACCAAACAGCAGCGGTTTAAATCAATGACAACCAGGGTTAAACTCGTTGCTGAAGCCGTCATTAGAATGAGAGAAGTAGAAGGTCAAATCGGCAAAAAATTAAAACCAAACTTGATGCAGTTTCAAAAAAGAATATTGGATTTGAAAAAATTGGTGCATACTATGTATTTTAAATTAACCTTTCGAAATTCTAAAAAGAAATTGACCTATTACATTAGCTGATGTCGAACGGACATTTTCAATGCTTAAAACTGTTTTAAAACCAAATTTTAATATTTGATAACTGTTATACTTTAACAAATTATTCAAGCTTAAGGTCACTTTTTTATAAAATTAATTAAAATATTTTTATTTTCGATATTTCGATTTCCGTTGGAAATCTTCTTCAGGAAATTTTTTATAATAAAATAAAATTTTAAAGTTGTGTTTGACAATAAATGGAAAAATAAATTTTAAAATTTCAATTAACAAAATTATCAAAATAAATTTTAAATTCATTCTACAAACTTTTAACAAAAAGACAAACAAACAAGAAGAAAAAAAATTTTAAATATAAATATAACATTCAACATTTTATTTTATTTTTCAAATTTATTCTAACTCATAGAATAAATTCGAAAAATAAAAAAAAAATGTTGAATATAATATAAAGTAACCTACGAAAGGAGATAATTCCCAGTTTCTATTTTATAAATATAACTTTAAAAAAAACTTACTTATTTATATAAATTAATTTTAAACTGCATTTTGCACTTTTTAAGACTGAATCAAATGTATTATGGTTAAATAACTCAATTTTAAGTGCATATTTTTTATTTTATTTTTGCATATTTGCGATTTTTGCTGTATGTTTTATGCGCATAATCTGCGATTTTAAGTGCATGAATTTCCTTGCCCAGGTTATGACTTATAATGGACTGAATTTTATATAAATTTCTGAACGAACAAGATAAACTCCCTGTTTATTGTTGTTGTTTTTGTTTAAGCTTTGATATGGTTACAAGTAAGACTGTTGCTTATAATTCTTATTCGCTTAACAGTTTTATTTGTTTAATATGTTTAGTTTTTTTTTTTAATCTTTGGATGAAGTTTCCTTGCGATCTGGCCTAAGCAACCAGTGAAATGCGCATAGGAATAGCTTATCCCTTCAACAATTAATTTCAGTGTTTTTATCAAGAATAAAAATTGGGAATTAAGCACGACTAACAAAATCTTGTAAATTGAAAACTTTGCATTCCCAAAAATTACTTTGATAAATTTCTGAACTTTAACAAGATTTATAATAAAAAAGACGCTTTGGCCCAATCAGCCATTCGTATTAAATAAGCCCTGATTACCAAAACCGTAACAAGAACATAAATTGCGACCCTATACTTCTTGTTAGAGTAATATAGCGATTTTTATTATTTAAAATATACTTTGGTTTTTGTAAAACAATTTGTTAATTAACTTCAAAATTATGACCTGTACTTTAATGACTAAGTTTGGTTAATTAGTTGTTAATAATGACCGTAATCAAGCCAATACTAAGGACAAATAATAAATCCAATTCTCAAAGTATTCAGCGGCTATTTTTAGAACCAGGTATACAAAGTATCCTGGAAATGGTTCGAATAGGAATAACAAACTGTAAATCTTTCATTTGGTTTAAGGAAAAACTTAATATTTATTTAAGTAGATTACGTTGTAATAAATTTGCATGACCATATTAACTTAAGTTTATAAATATTTTTGATTAATGATTACCAACTTCAAATTTAAGTTCAAAAAAAAAAGCACTTTTTTAACAGTGTTGCAAAATTTGTATTTGAAATATTGATACCGTTTAAGCATTGAGCAACACTGTGAGAAAGAAAATTACTGCTTTTAATAAAGAATAAGTATGTGTTTGGAAAAATATGTATTGAATACTATAAACAAAATATTTAACCCTTAAATGCCTGAAGTTTCAAATTTGATACCGGACTTTAAATCGAATTGTGAACTTGCAATCATTAAATTTGTATTATTATCAAAATAAAAAAATATTAATAGTATCAAAATTGATACTTGCTTAATTTTTGCAATTAAATATTTAAGAAATGAATTTTATTGTTTTTCCCTTTATCTGGTGAATAAAATAAACACATTGCAATTTTTTTAAATTTAATTTGGAAAATCAGGCATTTAAGAGTTAAATTTCCAAAAACTGTATTTCACTCAATGTTTTGATTTTTAATAATATTTTAACTTAATTTAAATTTTTCGTATTTTTAATAACAAATACAAGTTATTATTAATTTTTTTCTTTTCGAAAACGCAATTAATTTTCTTTGGTTTTCTTTTTTGCTAAAGTTACTGTAAATTTTTTGGAGATTTTCATTAAATTTAAATTGTTTCTGTTTTATTTGTCCGAGTTGTTAAAAATGAACTTAAACTCAAATTCATTTTTTTAAAGTTTAAGTTTTTTTTTTGTCTAAATAACTAGATAGTTTTTTAAAATACTTTTTAGTAATTTTCTTCTTCTTAGATTTTTTTATTTTCTTATTATTCGATGAATAAACAGTGCACGTTATAAGTTTTGTTTTTGTTAATTATTTGTTGTTATTTTTTTAAAATAAATAGTTCAACCTAAAACAATTTCTTTAGTTTTGTTTTTGTTTTAAACTTTAAACCTACACAGACAACTTTCTACTTTAAAATTGGTTGTGTATTTTTTTAAATGATTTTTTTAAATATATATTTTCTTTGAGTGTATGCTTTATTCATTCTTAAGGGGTGTTGCATTTAAAATATTTAAAAATGTTTTCTTTTTAATTGTGTACATTTGTTTCATTGTGTTGGTTTTTTGTTTTCTTTTTTATTTTTATTCTTTATTTTAACAATAAATTTTTTTAATTTTAAAACTCCGTTTTTTCCATTAAAGTAACGTTTGGAAAAAATAGATTCTGTTACTGGAAATAAAATCAGTCTCAATAAATTAAACTTGTCGAAGGGATTTTGGGATTAAAAAATTTAGAAATTTGGTTTCACGGTATTTTTTAAGAAATTTTTAAAGGAATATTTAGGACAAAACAGCGTACTAAATTATTTAAACTACAGTGGAAGAAATTTTAGGGGTATATTTTTGTTGGACGATTCTTAAGCTTGGATTGAAGGTTTAATTAAGGCTCTTAGTTCTTTACAATGTATAAAGAGAGCTTAGGCATTAAGTGAGCTGCAGCTGGCTTAAACTTCAAGTTTTTCGTTGACAGAACAATTCTTTTACCTTTAAGCAAAAAACCAAGGATTAAAGAGTCTTGTTTTTATATCAATTTTTTAAATTTCAAGTTAAATTACCCGCTTTTCTTTTTTTTTTTAACTTTCAGACAAAACTTATCGTCCCTACCAACACATCCAAATATGTGTTTAA
The DNA here is from genome assembly GCA_963931875.1 of Pollenia griseotomentosa. Lineage (NCBI taxonomy): Eukaryota > Metazoa > Arthropoda > Insecta > Diptera > Polleniidae > Pollenia > Pollenia griseotomentosa. The sequence continues at coordinate 224,130,235 of OZ007560.1, forward strand.
AGTGAAATTATTGATTTTCTTCTATGTAGTTTTCGTTGTTAACTTAACTTTTAAGATTTAACAAAAAATCATTTCTTGGCACACCTCTCTAAGATAAAACTGACTTCGGGGGCTATATAGTTATAGATATATTCTAGTCAAAAAACTTGTGAATCTATGTATATCGAATCTATTATTAACTTTTGATTAGTAAAATTGGTTAACTTTATGGTTGGTTATAGACCTAAAAATATTATATTTCTCTAACATCTCTCTAATTATTGATCACTAAGATCATCAGAATCATGAAATTTTGGTGGTGGATCCACGCGTATGTCAAGCCCACAAGCAAAACGCTCATATTCAATGGGTTCGGTTTCGTAATCGGAAAGAAAGTCGGGATAAGGTAATTCTAAATCGCCTGCGTTCGATTGAAAAACTTGTTGTTTACTATAACCTGCAGCTCCACCGCTGCCTACGGCTGCTGATCTAGCAGCACCATTACGCTTAATGGTACCGGTGGTATGATAAAAACTACTACTATCTTCACTACTATTGGCCATGTCATCAGAGAGACCAGCTTTAGATTCTACTTCACTCTCTTCGGGATTGCAAAAGGATCTACCATGGTATTGAGATGAGGATTGATGGGTGCCAATAATGGAATCTTCACGTTTCAATTGGCGTTTTTTGGTGCGTGCTGGTTTGACAGGTTGCCCCGTAGATGGGGGCATGGGATGATTCGCTGGTTGTGGTTTGTTTACAGACATTGTGCGCATTTGTTGTTGTTGCATCGATTGATACATGGGATTGGTAATATGACCCAAACGATCATAGCGTGGAAAGCCCATTTCATCTACATTATCAGTCATGTCTAAACTTTCAAATGCTGAAGATGTAGATGAAAAGGCCACACCCGAGTATTGAGGATAATCATCATATTCATCCGTCTCTTGTTCGTGCTCCTCCAGTTCCTCATCGAACTCGTAGTATTCATGTCGGTAGGAAGGGTCAGAACCTCCAGAATCCATTTCTGGCATATATCCTTCCGAACATTCTGAACTTTCCTGCTCCACCAAAGTACGATCGGAGGAACGTATACGTTTGGCGGTAATTTGACGCTTTTTGCGATAACCCCTTGTACGTAGTTTTGGATCTTGAGCACGTACATCCAAGGAGCTGTCGGTGTCATTACCACTAGGAGGACTCTTAACCATGGGTGTTCGTGTTATAGAACTTTTACGGGGAGGTTTTTGTATCAACTGATTGGGTGGTGATTCTGAGCTTAAGCTACTCGAGTAGTAGGGTGAACATTTAACTAATTTTTCAGCTCTATTTGGCAGCATTGGTGACGAATTTTCGGTACTCGTTGTATTTTCACTGTTAACAGTGGTTGTCGTTGTAGTTGCCGACGAGGCACCACTGGTACCTCCACCCACCGAAGACGATTCCTCGTCTATGCGAGCCGGCATTGATTCCAATGATGATTGTTGTGATTGTGAGAGCATGTGTTCATGGAATGAATTCGATTGTCTTAATTTATTCGTTTTATATTCACGTATTTGAGATTTTGACAATGTTTTGTCATCATAACTATGATGTTTAGCTAAAGGTTTTTCTCCGGGAGGACCTACTGTTTGGGGTAAACTGCTAGGCGATGTTATGGGTGGTACTGCTGGGATAGGTGGGGGTTGTTTGGGATTTACTTCTGGCTGCTTAGCGTTTGCCTCCTCTTCTGCAGCTTTTGCCGCAGCAGCCTCTGCTACACCAGGGGTTTTCATGTGTTTAAGTAACGCTTGCATTAGGGGTTGGGTAACTTTCATTTTGGGTTTAACCGGGGGTTGGGGAGCTTTGGGTTTTGTGGGAGGTTGTGGGGCTTTACCTTTTGGTGTTTTTGTTTGACTTTGACCTGTTGTTTGGGGTTGAGATTGATGCAGTGGCACGAATTCTTGACTTTGATAACGCTCCGTTAGTTTTTCACTAGGAGCATATAAACGTTCCACAAATGATTCACTTTCAGAACATATTTCTTGGCTTTGATACAGTTTGGACATCATTTCTAGAGATCTACGTTTGCGGGCTGCATTTGTTTCGGCCATATCGTCCTTTCCCGTTATTCTTACCGGTATTCCTGGTCTAGGTGGCGATGTTCTCTGCATTAAATCTTCCACACTAGTCCTTTGATTGCCATTACTGCCGCTTCTGCGATGGACTTGGGGTATAGAGCCTCGTTTTTCTTCTGATGGAGATTTCTTACTACCTAATTTGGGTTGTTTTAAAGGTTGATAATCTATAAAACTACCTCTACGATTACCTCTTGGATCGGAACCCTGTTGGTTTTCTCCTGCTACACCTACTAACGTGCGACTGCTTGAAGTGGACCACTCTGTTATAGTGTGAGCCATTTCGGTTAATGTCAGCGTGGTGTCGTCGCTTTTGGTTGCTGATGTGGTTTCTGACATTTTATCGGTTTCAGAATTTGATAAAATATCATAACGTAAACCATCCGATGAACCATTATCTCCCGAAAACTTGTTCGAAAAACTATTACTTTGTTCATTTAGACTTTCAGCAGATTTGTTTATAGAGCTCATGCTTGACTTGGTATGGTTAGATTTCTCCGATTTGGCGCAGGAATGTGTAGATACTGCTGATAAACTATCTGATCCAGAAAGATTGGCATATTGTCTTACCGTATTCGTTCCAGTAGACCATTCTGATATACTCAGTCCAATAGAAGTGTCTTCAGAATGAGAACTATGAGTGCATTTTTTTTGTTGTAAGCCCATGCGTACCGTACCATCCAAATCTGTACCAATAGAACTAGTTTCTTCTTCTGAATGGCTCGAATGGCTACATTTTTTACAGCTTCCTGTGCTCAATCGAGGTTCATAATTACGCCTCACTGTAGTTTGATCCTCCATATAAGTACCTCCCGAAGCTGAAAGTATGTCATCAATGGACGTATCCGAATTGTTGGAACCGCGAGATAATTTTCGTATATACTCATTAGTTCTAGTTTCATCCGGCGATAGTTGCACTCTTATAGTTCCCGGCATAAATACATCATCACTTGAAAATAATTCATCTTCTGAGAGAGGACTTCTTGGAGCTGGAGATCTTGTAGGTTGTGACATTATTACCGATTCTGGACTTGAATCTTTACGTAAAGGACTGATCTGTTGGGACTTGGGGGATGATGAGCAGGTGACGTTAAAAGAACTAGATAAGCAAGATGCAGCGCTTAAAGTGGAACTTAAGCAAGTGGGTGTATCGTGTTGTAAGTCATCGCTGTTAAAATCTTTATCTTCGAATGCCGCTGACATTAAGTAAGCAGTATCCTCATAGGGCAAAACTTTAGCAACGTCGGGTGGTGTAATGGGGAAGTCTTCGCAGGATAGTTTATCTTCTTCCTCATCTGTCCTCTCGGTAGTGGTGAAGGAATCGATCATTATTTGATCAGCGTTTTGGGCTTCTGAAGCGTAAAATGTTTCTATGTCTTCCACGACAACAGGGGTTTCAATAGCGCTTGATGGTGGAGAAGGCCAGTCTTGGGAATCTTGTGACTGGAATGACATGCTGGCTTTCCAACAGAATGTCTTAGGTACGGGTTTATCTAAATCGGGCATTTGGTACAATGAATCCTCTGGTTTCACGGGCACATGATCAAATGGTATTTCAGGTAAGGGCCAGTCTTCAGAGTCTTGACTGCCAGCATTAGATAAACACATTAATGTGTGACGATCTTCACCTTCCCCATCCACCTGAGTTACTGAGAACCTTCCCGTTATAACGGTTGGTGATTTAGGTTCGTTAAAACTTCCAATACTGGACAATCGATCTCCGGTAGCGGAATCACAAGGTATTTCGGGCATTTCCGCAGAAGTACGACGATCTGCATCAGATATATAGGCGAGATTTGTATTGCTCCTAGAGTCTGAACTCAAACTGGGCTGATGGTCGGTGGAAGCTACCGACTCATCACGCATACTAACCGAATGTGTTGAAGCTTTGCTAACATCATCTTCCATGCTTGACTTTTCAGAAGCCGTACTGCGTTCTGAGATCCTAGAGAGTGTTCTACCCAAAGTAAAGCCAGAACTATAACCAATAATATCAGTGGGATTTACACCTATACCATTTAGGGTGCTTGTCATAGCCGGATAGCCAAATGTGGTAGGAAAATCATTAAGTTCATCTTGGAAGCTTGTATCGCTTTCCTTTTGATCATCCGGTGATACTTCCTTTAATTCGCTGTCCGAGGAATCACGGAGAGGATTATTAGCATCATATCGTTCATAGCCATCGGTCTCCACGTGATGCCAGGGATCATCAGTACTCGAACTATTGCTGCTCTCTATTGTAAAAGGTTTCCATGTTGATTGTTGTTCTTTGATTTGAAGTTCTCCACGCCGCTGGGCCGCTCCCATAGATCCAGAACTGCTTTCAGTTTCAAAAGAACCTCGGGATTCTACACTAAAGGATCCCTTTGAATCAAAGCTTGATTTGGATTCCTGGGAGCTGCTTCCTGACTTTGCGGTCTTTTCACCTTCTGTCTTACTAACGGCTATTTTACGTACTGGTTTTTCTATTTTGGGTGGTTTTTTAGAACTTCCTGAACTTGATTCTGTATCTTCTGGGCGCTGTAAAATTTTCGCTATTTTCTCTTCAATGGGGTCTAAGTAAGATTCTGTGCTATTTCCCAAGTCGATGGGGCTTTGTTTTTCGAGTGTGGGAGTTGAGGGTTTGCGTACAGTAATTTTGTTTTCCGCCACTGTCTCATTGGTAGGAGTAACATCTCTTGACGAAGAAGGGCTAGAGGGAGATTGCACTTTGGCATCCACAGGTACGGCTTGAGAGCCTACTTCCAATTTAAGCATTTTTTGTTTAAGTTCCAAACATTTTTTAGCCTCTAGGTCACCAAAATCTTGGGAAATTCCCAAAGGTCTAGCTATAGAACAACTTACACTTGATTCTTCCTCAACAGAACTTTTCTCTTTACCACCACTTACAGACAAACTCCAGTCGCCTTTTTCTCCTCTAGCCGGACTTACATCTTTTTCACCACTTGTCCAGGAATCAGAACTTTTGGACTTATCACTTTGCTTTTCTAGTTTTCGTTTATTTTCTGTTCTTTCTGCTTGTTTTTCAAAAGTTTCTATAACGGATTTTTCAATCATGGGACTGGTATTAGGTGGTGTAACTAGTATATTAAGATCAGAAGTAGGTGTTGCACAATTTGAATACTCCAATGGTATGGCATCTTCTAAAGTAGCCTGCGTTTCTAAGACATTTCGATCGGGTTCTAGAGTTCGCGGTTCATTTTCGGATGTATCGGATCCTACAAATTCGTCACATTCAACGGTCATCCAAGAGCCTGTTTCATCGCTACGGCTGCGATCTAAGCTCAAACGGTTTGTATCTAAGCGTGACACCTTGAGATGTCTTGAACTATCATCTTCTTCTATTGAAGCTTCTTCACATTCTATGGTGGGCACCCGATGGGGATAGCCTCCTTCAACGGGTGGCACTGGGGATTTGCTTGCTGGCGAATGGGAATCATCCACAGATACAAACGAATCCAAACTATCCGCTGTTGAAGGTTTGCGGCTGTATGCACCATCACTATCTCTAGTATCCTCAGAGGGCAAAGATCGTTTAAGTATCTCTAAAGATCTTCTTTCTGATATAACGGCCTGCATATCTATATCTTCGTGGACATTATATTGATGAGCAAACATGCGTCTATCTCCAATGGCACTGCGTACAGCTGGTTTTTCTTCTGTTTTTTTGGTTTCTGTGTGAGTTTGTTTCTTGTCATCCAAACTTCGTGCTTTCACATCTGTGCACAAGTAATGATGTTCTGGTTGAGTTTGAGTTTTCTCCAAACTACTTGACTTACCATCAATCTTTTTGTGATGCACTACAGAACCCTCTATTTTCTGTTTTATTTCTTGGCTCTTGGCTATTTTCTTCGGTGATTTGATGACCATATCTTCGGGTACGTCTGATTTTTCGGATTCTTCAAAAGATTTGTTGCGATCCTCAAAACTTCGACTGGCTTTTTCCAGTTTATCCGGACTACGTCCCTCATCAAAACTGCGACTGAATTTAACCAGAGAATTGTCAAGTTTTCGTGGGGATTTAGCAATCAAGACGTGATCTTCGGCTTTGCTTTTGAATTCGGTATCTATAATTATCTTGTCTCCTTCGGTTTTTACAAGGATCTTGTCTTCTGGAGCTGGAAACGGTGGTAATGTGTCCTTGACAGGACTTAACATGGTAATAGTTTGTTTCATTGCTGATTCGTACAACTTTTGTTGTCTTTCCTTACGTTTCGCTATGTCAGCTTCTGTTTCTTCCTGACTCTTACTTTTATCTTTACTCAAACGACGAGTTTCTATAGAACGATGTCTTTCTTTTGGACTTGTTTTCTTTACCTTTCCACCATCTTTCTTTATATCATCTGCACTCGTTCTGCGAGACTCAGGGCGAGATCTTGACACTCCGGTTTTCAATTTAATGCTTCCCTCTCCCAAAGCTAATTTAAGCTTACCTTTTCCAGTGCTTTCAATACTACTGGCTCTTGATACTCCGGGCGAAGTTTTCCTTGAACTGTTAGCAGAGCTGTAAGGAGACCAGTCGGTAAATCTGTATTTGGGAATATTCAAAATCAAATGATCACCACTTATTAATTTCATTTTAGATTTCTTTTTATCTTTGATCTTAACACCCTGTAAAGCAATTTTCTCTATGTATTTTAAATTATTGAGTAGCTTCATTTCTTCATCGTCTATGAGCACAGTATTGAGTATGGAATCAGTACCTACTGAAGCGTAAGTTGTTTGAGTAGGTATAGAGCCTGCACAGGAGTGAATACTATCAGCTGTATCATCATCTTGCTGTGGTTTAACAGCTTGCAATGATTTCTCTTCTAATATTTCGGCTTCTTCTTCGAAACCTACTGTATCATCTTTAGAAGAGAAAGCATTCATAGGTGGTAGTCTATGAAGTGATATTACTGGAGTATCTAAGCTCTTTGTGCGCCTTTCTGTGGTGGGGGATTCAAGGGTGGCTTTCTGCCTCTGTAATGAAACCGAACCTTCAGACAAATTCAAACGAGCATGAGCAAACAAAACGGGGGCGTGCCCTTTTGACCTCATTACTATTGAAGAATCAATTATTTCTTCTATTAATTTAACCCTTGATTTGGGTATCTCAGTTCTTGGCGAGGTTTTCTTTTTAAGTGTATAATCAATGTCTAATTCAGTTATCTTTTCCTCATGACAAGTTTCATAGATGTCGTCGTTGCTGCGGAAAAATTCATTATGTTCTAATATCGGTGATGGTATATTTTCGTTTCGTTGATAGTCATTGGTGCACTCATCCATTCGATTGCGTATGGGCATATGGGGTTCATCCTCTGAAGATGGGATAGAAATCGAGCGTTCTGAAATTCTTCTCAGTTCAGTCGCATTAGCATACTGTGGATCAAGTTTTTGTGTATGATAACGACTCTCTAACTCGGCCAAACGTCGACATTGCGGCGGAGATCCCTCAATTTCAGTCGAACTCATAGTTTGCCCTCTGCCCCAGGCCGCAGATATTAAACGGCTTTGCTCTATTCTCAGTATCGGTTCTATTTCCTTACGCGATTGAGGCGGGGAAAACTCCAAGCGATCTGGTATAGCTTCAGCTGAACCAAATACATCATCGGAGTCTAAGCTCTCATCATCAGATGAAAATGATGTGATGCGTGTTTTACCCTTTTTGGGTTTTCCTGATACCTTTGTTTTTGGTATTACTCTGGCCTTGTGTGATTTACGAGCGTTGGCCTGCAATTCTTGCCTTAAACTTTGTATTAGTTCCATTTGTTTTTGTTCTAATTTATTCTTTTGCTGCTGTAAACTTTCTGTTCGAGAACTAGTGGCTGAATCAGATTCAATTTGACTGAGTTTCTTATTGAGCTTTTCTAGCAATGAAGGTTCAATTTGTTTAGTTATATCCCTTTTAGAAGGCGAGGATAGTTGAATGATGGGTATGGTTTTATCCACTTCCAAGGTTATTGGATCCACCTTAGAGAGATCTATATTTTGGGTAAATAAAAATTCTTTGGTTTCTGCCGGTAGAAGACTGTCTAGGATATCGGGTAAAAAGTCGGCTTCTTGGGATTGTAATCCCTTGCTAACATCCACTTTGGGAGGCTTTGGTGATTTCGGGGATTTGGGAGACTTAGGTGATTTTGGTGATTTAGGAGATTTGGGTTTCGTGTGTTTCTTTTCACTCGGTAAGGGAGCAGTTCCATTCATAACATGTCTCTTGTGCAACACATATGGTATGTCTTCTTTGAGTACCTTTGTAAAACGTCTTTCGTATTCTCGGAAGAACGATTTGGGCATTTCAAAGCCCATTTTTGGTATATCCTGTGTTTTGACGGGAGAATCGTAACATTTTGGCATTTCGAAGTTACCATGAGCCTTGCACAAGGGAGGAGCGCTGGGTATTTGTTTGTAAATATAGTCCTCATCACTAGAATCGGCTGGTGTCAGGTCGATAGATTTTTGGTGCATTAATACATGCCTTCTTGAATTACTACCCAAACGATTACGATTTGCCAATGAGTTAGGATCACTTTTAGTCCTCTCCACGGTGGCATGGCTGTAATTCAAAGGCACCATTATGGGATTATACTCCTCAAAATGGGTCTTTGCAATTAATTCTTCTTTACGTGTAATAATTTGATTTTTGGCTCTAGCTTGTTGTTTCTCGAACTCGGACACTAGTTCGGGCGTTAAGGGATACTCGGGACTTTGTTTAGTTCTCTCTTCTTTACCGGGCGACTCCCATTGTTTACCATAATTTTGTAAACATTCTATACGATCACGATCGAAACTAAATATATTCTCACTGTCTGACCTACGCCTGAAGGAGGAAATCTTACACGACTGCGAATCGGATTTTTTAAAGGGTGCAGTTTGGTCAATAGAATCATTAGTTTGTATTTCTTTTTCTTCTTTTTTCTTAGGAGTATTTGCAGAATCTGGTGATTTTGAGTTAAACGATTTTGAATTTCTTTCGATTTCAACATTTTGTAAACTAATCGAATGTACCTTAGATGTTTTTGCTGATTTATTGCTTGGAAAAGTAGAGTAAATATCACGACTATCGTAAAATGAACTATTAGCCGATGAACCATGGGTATCAGAGAGCAGACAATCATGTGACTTTACCTTAGGTCTGCCACATAAACTATCTGTTTCCACTCCCTCAACGGCATCGTAATAATCACTTTTTGATTCCTGGCTAGACTGTAAGAACTTTTCGTATTTCTCCTTCTTACTCAAATGTTTATACTTCTTGCCCGTGGTAGTAGGCATTTCATAATTTTTACCTAAATAGTCACCCACCAACGACTCCTTAGAATCTTGGCTCGAGGCGACGGAAGTCTTACTTTTAGTGGTTTCCCTAGATTTTTTACTATCTGTATGATAAAGACTATCACGCGATTTCTTGCTTGAATCTGAACTTCTCGATATTTTAGTTTCATAAATCTCAGACCTACTTTCATTGCTAGAGGTGCGTGATAGAGTACCTTTAATTTTCTTATAGAAATTACCATCTGACTTTACACTTAACTTTTCGCGAGGCAAATATCTGGGATCTTCCGAATCCCAAATTTCATTCATTAATTCTACCGCTGATTTACACTTGACATCCATAGCAGATCTATATTTTTGTTGTTCGATGTCTGATTCATCGTCAGTGGGTATATAATTACCCGAGTCTAAGGAACAAGAACGCATATGATCCTCTGACCGGCGCCGACCACTAAAGAAATCAATATCATATTTCTCCAATAGCTCATAGCTATCTTGTGATATATCATCTTGAGAACCACAGTAGTCAACATGATGACCATAGCCCCGTCTATGATGCGCCTGATGTTCTTGGGTATTGTAAGTACTACCCGGGTAGCTTGAGGAGTAGACTTTTGAATGGGTTAATGGCGATACATCTTGAGTTGCATCAATAGAATGATTTTTGGTAAAATATAAAGAATGGCGAGAGTCATCATAACGGGTAACTGGAGAATCAATGCGATTAAATAAGAAGAAATCTTTATCAAAAGCCGTCATTGGTTTGGATTTTTCCCGATCATAATGAGAAAAATCATAAAGGTCTTTGCATGATGAGCTTTTTAACCAAGATTCCTTCTCGACTTGGTCGTATATATTCTCCTCTCCTTCCTCATCGTCATCATCGTCGTCAACTTCAACGTCAACCTCGTCTTCAACATCGTCCTCATCCTCCTCGTCTTCCTGTTCGGTGCCGTTCTTATTATACGAAGCAGTGGAATATAAATTGGAAGAAGACATTTGATATTCTAACTTTTCGGAAGAAGTCTTAAAACGATCTAAAGGAGAGCCTGAAGAACTGCGATCATCTACTAATACCTGTGATTTGGGAATAACTTGAGCTTGGTACAACCTATAGCCTGTTATCTGCTGATTGATATTTGAGCTTTTGGGCAAGTGACCTATAGAATGATGGGTTAAGTAATGACTGTCATAAGAATCAACGGAATCTACTCCCGATAATTCGGAGTTTCTAGGCAAAGAATGAGTATGTCTGGGCATATTAACACCAGATGCAGAACTTTGCGAGTCCATGGAAGGCGTTAAATAGTTCTCAGAGTAGGCTAATTTAACCCGATCCACGTTTGTAGTTGTAGCATACTTTTTAGTATTGAAGCCAGTGCCAAAATAGGAGGAAGAAGAGTCCGAGGGATGATTTAAATCGTTATGATATTGATAGTTTAAACTCGAAAATGTTTGTGGTTCCTGCGGTTCAGTTAAAGTAGTCGAACTTAAGGGCATACGAATATCCGCTGCCATACCCAATTGTTTGGAACGTGTATATTGCAAAATGGACTCATCAATGAACTCATCAGAAAAGTGCTTCTCACGGGATTTGGATTTGGTTTTACGATTAACCGTTGCATAAATATCATTGCGATCGTTCAAGTTAAGAGTCTCACTATTATTGATTTTATTCTCCATTTTGGGTGTATTGAAATCAGGATATTTGTAATGACCAATGTCATTGATGTCGGTGTAGATTATGTTGTCTGTTTCGGTTTCTGTGGAGGTTGCATTATTATTTAACATGTTGTGTTTAGACATCGAATAATTGGTACTGCTATAATGAAGGGGGGTGACAGCTTGAGATGGGGACTCCGGTAACCGATGCGGCGGAGGAGGGACAATTATTGTTGCTACCGCCGATTGCATACTCTCCCGATTGGTTGTAGATTGTGTCAAGTCCGAATCCACTTCCTCCTCGGGCAAATCCGATTCCACTAATTCCGGCTGCATTTGAACCTGAACCTGTAAAGACTCTTCCATCTCCTCCTCCTCCTCCTCCTCCACTTCCTCCTCCCCCTCCTCCTGTTCCAATTCCATAGAGCTGCTGAGATCCGCTGAGAGAGCCACCGTATTGGTGGTGGCCTGCATAGTGCGCCGACTGTAATGATTGCTGCTGATGTTGTTGACATTGTTGAGTTGCGGCGACACAGGGACATACGCCTGCGATGCCACTGAGACTCGACGAGGGGTGCTGCTGCTGTATAAGTGGGACAAGTGGCTCAGACCTATTGACGTTCCAAGGCAAGGCATGTTTAGGATTTTGTTAATTAAACAATAAAAAAATAGAAAAGTTAAATGAAATATTTAACATTTTTTGGATTGTTGGGCAGTTTTTCATGCTTTTATAGATGATCGATTTAGGAGTACAAACCATAAACATTAAACTTATAAAATGAAATTTTTGTAACACTTTGGAACTCAAAATATGCATGCTAAATTATTGTTTTCTTTTTTTTTAACAAAACACTTTTAAAAACTTATAATTCACTAAAGTTTGGTAACACAAAATTAAACTTGTTAACGAAAAATCTTAAAAAAAAACCGATAAAGTTTTAAACGTTGTATGTGTTTGATAATTTTTAAATAAACCGATTTTAAAATATTAAACAAACTCAACAAAATTATACAAATAACCAGAAACTAAATGAAGAAACTGCAAATTATATTTAAATATTTATATTTTTTAAGAAATAAAGAAACATTTGAAAAAAATTCAAGGTTTAAAATAATTCTAAACACTAACAGTTGTTCGAATACTTTTCGGAGCGGGGTTTCGGTTCAAAATTTGTTTAAACTTATAAGATGTTTTTCAAACTATATATTTAGTCTTTGGGTCTTTGTAATACTTCAACTACAACTGAAAGAAGCAATTACTAATTGAAATCCCATAGAAACTCTGTATTCAATATACTTTTAAAGGAGTAAATTGAAATCTTTTCTTGGGCTACAGAAGATTATATAAAAAAGAGCTCTTTGATCTGATACGTGAATTAAGAACTTCCAAAATTTCGACCAGTTATCTCATAAATCTTATTGTGGATTTTGTAGTTGAAATAAACGTAAGTTTATGAGCTTTAGTTCCTTTAATCCCCGATAACTAATAAAACCGTAACTTTGTCATATCAAATTTCAAAATAAATAAAAATTGTATAGTCCCTAACTTGGGGTACATGTTTAATTGTGTGTCCACATTCTTTTAAAAGAAAAAATTATTTAATCCATTTCAAAATAAATGTTTGTAGCTAATGTTCAAAAATAGTAAAACGTGTTAAGATTTAATTCCTTTTTTACCTCCGCAACGTTTGAATATAAGCCAAAAAAATTTGACCAACATTTTTGTGCAAAGATTTTAAAAACTAAAAAAAAATATATTTAATTATAACTGTACAATTTGTTAGATCTTTGAGAACTAAACAAAATTTAAATATATCCTTGGTTTTCTAAAAAATCGCTTTTCCAGCAAAATCAAACACCCCCCTCCAAGAAAGGTATTCAAACATAAACTAAGTTTCGAACAAACGAAATTAAAACTATAAAAATAAAACTTACCGATACTGTGATCGTTTTGATGCGCACGACTCGGATCTTGAGCGCGTTGTTGTTGCTGTTGGGGTGTTAGATGATGAGTGTTGGTGCTGTTGCTGTGTTGTGGTGAAGTCCATGATTGTGGACCCTGAGGGGAAACAGAGCGATTCGCATTCATTTGATGGTCCGCCACACCCGCTGCCGAGTGGTGTGATTGTTCCGCCGAGTCCGGCGATGCCGAGGCATAATTCTTCGTCTGATAAATCTCCACCTGGGCTGCTGTGACCTTTTAAATAGAAATTGTTATAAAATAAAGTTAATGGTTAAAAAAAAAGAATTTAACAGAAAACTTACTTGAGAATGCTTGCGGTCGGTAAGATTGCCTTGTTGGCGATCCAAGGTATCCGCTCCCCTCTTCGTCAGAGAAGGCGTCATCGAGTCGCTGCATTGATTCCGATAATCCCAGGCTGCTAAATTTTGGAAAAAAAAGTTTTAGCAAAATTAGTCGAAATATTTATTTAAGTTTTAAAATATAAATTATTTTATTTCTTTTTCATACTGATCAGTGAAAAAATTAAGAATTAAAAAAAAAAAAATTGTAAAAAAGAAATGAAATAAAAGAAAAAAAAAATTATAAATACAAACCGGTATCGATTGGGAGTAAGGGATTGGCTGAAATGCTGGAGTTCACATATGTATGCGATTGACTTCGGCTACTTGCATTCAATGGCCCTTGCCGGAATGATTGTGACCTGCAGCAAGAAAAGAAAAGACAAGAGGATAGATACCACTTTTTTCTTAAACAATTTTTACTTTTTTTTTTATTTAAAACTTTTTCGTTATTTAGTTTTATTTTTTTATTTATTTAATTTTAGGAAAATTGCTTTTAATTTTAAATTAAAGAGACTTATTTTTTGTAAGTTTTTAAATCGTGATTTTATGTGGTTTTAGTATGATTTTTTTTTTTTAAATTTGGTTAGGTTTTATAAAACAATTGATAAAAAAAAGGATAAATCAGTAAAAAAAATTTTGAAAATTGAAAAAATAATAAATTATTATTATCAAAAATAAATTTAAAAAATATTGTACATATGGGACCGATATTGGGATAAGATATATATGTATAAAGCTTCTAAATTACTTAAGCAATCGCAAGAATTGGACTTCAAGACCTGAGAGGGAAATTTGTTTGCAAATACCCTTTAGTTCAATATGTATTCTTAACGGCCTATGGCCCAAAACATTGTGAATTGTTAAATTGTATTGCATTTTTCTTCGAAACATAATAAAATACTCGACAACTATAATGAGCGCATCAAGCGTTGTCTAACAACAAATTCCCATGCTTATACAAAATGTATAGCGCGGCATCAACGGTTTGTAATCAGAAAATCCGATTTTTACAGCGCGTTTAAAGTAGTAGCATTTCAGCTTTTTTTCAATCTAGCGCTTTTTCTCCATTTGTGTTCTAGTGTCAATAAAATTTTGTTGACAGATTATAGCAAACACTTTAGACCATACAACTCATTCTTAATTTGGCTTTGGATAATAATGTTTCTGTTAATATTGAAGCAAAATGCATAATTTTTTTCTTGTCATTTTAAGGTTTTTAAAATTGATTTTTGTACTTTGATAAAATAAACACGTGGTTTTTAAAACGTGTTAATATTTATGCCGCTATAACGGTTCACAACTCAACTTAGTTGTGATTTTTTTTTGTGTAGACTCCCCTCCCGATGTGTAGGTACCATAATAAGGGATTTTTGGAAATTAAAATCCAAAGGTGTTACAAATCGGTAAACTCGGCAACCTTTTACCTCGTGGTCTAAAGGCGCATATAGACGACATGTTTTTGTCATCTGACATGTCAAATTTTTAAGTCACATGTAATTGTGCATGTCTGTCAAAATCGCTGTTTTACATAAGCTTTATAATATTCGGTCACAAACGTACAAGTAATTTGCTTCTGACATTGTCTCTGTTTTTTTCGCATTGTTATTGCAGAAACCAAAGTAGTGCTCGGTTTCAAAATAACTTGCTGCCGCCATGAGAAGTTTTATTTGCGCCGTAAAATAGTTCAGCCATCTTAACATTTTTTTCTTTTAATTCAAAGATACCAATTTAGGATTTTATAATAAAACGGTTTTTATATATATATTCACATAAATTCTATTCAATGGTAAGATGATCAAACATATCTCGGTACTGTAAAAAATTAACTTCAGCCGGCTAATGATTCCGTCAATAGTGGACGCCGCTGCCGGTTTCTTGCCGGCATAGCTTTCTGATGTCAGATGGTTTGTCAGAAGAAAATATAGCACGCTCTAATTGAAATTTTGTCAGATGACTTTGCGTCTGACTTTTACAGAAGCAAAGTTAAAAAGGTAACACACGACATGTATGTGTTTTGCAGTGGAAAATTTGACATGTCAGATGACAAAAACATGTCGTGTACGGTCGCCTTAACAGAGGTAGACGCAAAATTCAAAAATATCTTTATTAAAAAGTGGACAGGTTTTTTTTTAATATGTACATTTAGAGGACTAAAAAGCGGAAAATATATTTTGGTAGTTTTTTGCTAAACCATATATCTTCTAAAGTAATAAAGATAGAAAAAAATTTAAATTTTTTTCTCCTCTCTTTTGGCAGCCCTCAAGCACATTTTTGTACTTTTCGGTTATTCGAATATATAAATCTTTTTGGTACTTTTTCTATGTAGCTATTTATGATTTGAATACAACAATGAAACTCCAAATAAATCAATCAAATGTTTTAATTAAGTAATAATAATAAATATGTATAGTGATGCAGTCGCAGATACAGGAAAGGGATATTTAAATATTCATCCACACTTCCAAAACAATAAACTTTACCCCATTTCCATGGAGTTTCTAAAAGAAATTTTGCAAAATAGTACGTTTAAGTTAAAGTTATATCTTTAACAGCTGTTTTTTTTTAAATATTGTGTTATACTTTTGGGTCGTCAATGCTTACTTGGCCAAACCCGGTGCATTAGGGATATAACTTTTTAACAATTTTTTAAAATATCAAAATTCGCATAGCACAGTCGGATAGAGCATAAAAAACTATAAGGGAACGTATATTTATTTTTTCGCTAAGGTCAAAATAGTTCACATCCCAACCGCGATGAAGTTTGGAAAATTTTTAATTGTATTTTTGGTTAAAAAAAAATTTAAATTTGTTTATTTAAAACAAAAAATAGCTCAAGTATGAAATTTCATTAATATTTAGAGATCTTAAGAGATTTTTCCGAAAACCAAAACGCATCTTTAAACTTTTTTAACGAAAAAAAAATTAAAAATAAATAAAAAAACACCGTAAAAAATTGTGAATATTCAATATTGCATTGGTTTAGTGCTTGAACCTTTTTGAGAAAAATTACAAAAGATTATAATTTTCGTGGTTACTAGGACATGGTTGAGACCTCATGGTACTATGCCAAATAATTGGTTATGCCCCTAATGTGAATGTCCATTTGCGAGGGATCGAATATGGTTTTCTGAATTGGAATACCAAATTTTACCTATTTACGTCAAGAAATAAAAAATTTGTGGATTTTTGGCCGGAATTGATTACCAAGTGACATCTAAGACCGATTTTCAGTTAGCTTTATCGTTTTGTAAACTAAAGATCCATTTCACCAAATTTTCTTACAAAATATTTAATTTGTATTTTTCTCAGTAGTTTATATGTCTGAACAACGGACATCATTAAATCTACTAAGGGAAAGCGATTCTTAGTCGCTCGGCCTACTAAAATTATGATGTACAGCCAATAGTTTTATGCGTTACAATCTCCAGAATTAAATTGTTTAAAGTACAAATAAAATTTTGAAAAGAGCGCATCTCCCAATCTGTTTAAAGTTCTAAAGTTCTTATTTAAATTTTACAGACATACATTTAAAGCATTAAACCCCAGTTTCACCAAGTTCAGTTATAATTAACTATCAGTTATAGCTGTCAAAACATATTGTTAACTGGAAGTTAAAGTAATAGTTAGTTTAAACTGAACTTGGTGAAATTGGGGGTAAAACATAATTTCAAAATAAACATTTTTAATTTATTATCTTAGTTAAGGTTATATTCCGATGTACTACCTTCCATACTTGCATTTTCAATTTAGGAAATTGACCCATACACCACACATTTCTACATACAACACTTTACAATTTATAATATAAATTTATTTATTATACATACTCATAACTACAGAAAAGATAAAAAAAAAACCAAAATTCTACACCTGATTGAAAAATGAATAATGAATGTGCTCAAGTAAAAAAGAATACACACAGAGAAAAAAAGGGTAATTTTTTAACCTAATGGTTTTAAAAATTTGAAAAAAAAACACAGAAAATTTGTAAAAGTGAATGAAATATTTTTGGGGCGTTCTTAATAATGTTTTTTCATACAAATCTTGCCCGCGGCTACGCTATAGGAGGTCCATCCGTGAGCTCAAGTTTTGGAATACTTTTTCCAGCTGTAATGTTGTATTCTAGGGCCGGAATTGTGGCTGGCCTATCCCCACAAAAAATAGTATAGCGGGGTCAAATCGCCATACCTTTTAAGTCCGCGAACCTAAATAAAGGTGATTGTACCTCATGATTTTTCAAATCTAGAGCATTTTTTTGAGGCAAAAGGATTGTGTAAGAAACTTTAACATTTATGAACCGACTAAAATAAATCAGATAAATATATGTAACACCAGATTCAGACAATGATTTTTCTATGATTTTTTAGACATGATTTTTCTGTTTTCTGTGTCTTTTATGTTATGTTGCTTCATTTGACTTCAATGAGGCAACATCTCTTTACAATACAAAACACGGAGCGCATTTAAATTGTTTGTTTTTTACAAATAAGCAAGTAAAGAAGAATTACCGATAACGGGAATAAAATGAAACCCTAAAATCATGGGGAAAAATCATCGTTTGAATCTGTTGTGTTTTTGGAAGAAACTTTTAAAAGGAATAAAAAAAGACATGATTTTTAAATCAATGTCTGAATCTAATGTAAGAGGTATATATATAAATCTTTTTTTAATAGTAAGTCAGAGATTACACGCGTAAACTTTTGCTGTTCGATTTCTTTCAATTCCATTTTAAAGTTGCCGTACCCCTGTTTCAACCTTTTTTGTTTATATGTATACACAAAAAGAAACACACTCGGGATAAACTAAGTTTTTTATACTTACTGAAAGTACGAGTCGTACTCAAAAATTCAAGTACGAATAACACTAAAACGTACTTAAAACAATCCTAAATGGGATTACTTTTGAAAATCAAACCCGGAATTTTTTTAAATAACTACAAAATTCTTAAACCAATTAAAAAAAAGATTAAACTTTTTTTAAACGATTTTTGGATTTTGTCTTATAAAAGAGTTATGATTGTCGAATTATTCAAACGAAATTTTGTGAAGTTTTTCATGTTTAAAAAAATCATGAACCTATTTCAATAGACTGGGTCCTAAGACCGTAAGAAGCCTTTGTATCGAATTTAATTTTATCTCAAAAGTTGTGACAGTTCCTTTCTTTGTCTAAAGTTTTATATGGGCCCACAAACGGGCGAGAACATGCTCTTGTCAACTTTAAAACTGATTGTAGGTTGATTGGAATAGTCAAAAACTACCTAGAAGTACCTTGCTTAAAGTGTTTATAATAGTTAAAATTCCACTTAAAAACCATACATGTTGCCTGTAATTATCTTTAATTAAACTTTTTCTTTAGGTGTATTTGGTATATTAAGAAGGGCAACAACAACTATAGGTAAAAGGTCATACATATACATTCATACACACATTTATACAAGAAAACAAACTGTTAATAATTAACTCTATACATGTAAAGAAACTAAGAGAAAAACAAGTGTTTTAAGAGAAACATTAAAACGAAGGAAAACATAGCACAAACACACTTATAGGATATAACACACACATACTAGAAAGCAGCTAGACACATACATTTAAATGAATGTGTGTATACAAATGTAAACTATGAAATATTAATGTTCTCTTGGAAAGAATTACAAGTGTCATCTAAAAGGACTAAATATGCAAGAGAAAATAAAGAAAAAAATACACGGAACACTAATTAATGAATTAATAAAAATTCAGTCATGGGATAATAATGGACTAACATTTGCTACGAGTAGATTTTAATAAAAAAGGCAATAATAACAAAAAAAAAAAAAAAGGGAAAATGTCCTGACATGAATGAAACATCTAGATGTGCATGATCATGAAAAGAATGACAAATGTTTTTAATAAAAAAATTATTCATAATCCAAAAGAAAATTCAAACAATTTAAAGCTCAATTAAATAAAAACAATACAAGTAAACAGTTTAATTATGCCAATTAATTTATTAATATATTAAATACAAAATAAAAATTTCTTTGGAGGTACTGGGTTTTTGTAGGAAAAGAATATTTTAGACAAAATAACACATACACTGAGAGAAAACAGAAAAAAAATAAATTAAGAAAAAAAACACAAAAATAAAATATAATAATTTTGGTTTTTCAAAGAAATAATTTGTGTTTTATTTTTTAACTTTGTAACCAATTAGTTGTTTAATATTTTGAATATTTTATATAATGTTTTGTCTTCTTTTTAGAAATCCTCTTCTCTTTTCTAAAATTGCTTTGCTTTTTTATTTTTATTTTATTTTTGTTTTTTTATATGAGTTTTAACTTATTTTTTGTGAACTTTTTTCTTGCACTTTAAAATAAATTAATAATGTATATGAATTTTTCTTTTTATTTTTTGTAACTGGAAATTTAAGAATAAAATTTTGAATAAAAAATATGTACAAATATTTTGAATTTTTGCAGCCAGGTTTGTATTTTTTTTAAGGGGTTTGTTTTAAATAAGAAACAAAAAAAGTTTTTTAGACAAATTTTGTATTTTAAAATCAAGTTTGAATTAAAAACGATTTAACGAAATTAAAAGTATTGATGATTTTGATGCAGGTGATACACGTAAAAATGAATAATTAAAAAAGTTTTTTTTTAAATTGTTTTTTTTATAAAAAAAAAAACTAAAAACAAAATTTTAAAAATTAAAAGCAATTTTCAATTAAAGCCTTTTAATGAGTTTTTTTTGTGTTAATTTTATTATTATTATTGTTATTGATAGTTTTTCTCACCAATTTTTTACAGAGGCCCTTAATTAAGTTCGATTATAAAAAAAAAACTAGTAAAAGTATTTTTCCAACCCTGGCTCAAATCAGTCATGTAATTTTCTAAATTTGAACCAAGTGTGCTTGAGATATAAAATTCTGTTTGTCAAGCCCGACCACATGATACCCTACACCACACACAGTACAATTTTTTCGAGTGTACTCTTTTTGGGACCCAATGGGCAATCATCACCTGCCTTAAAAAAATTATGTTATGAGGTTAAGATTCGTGTAGAAGTTCTTTGTGCCGAATATTTAGATATTTTCATATATATGAGATTTCAGAATAGGGGTTTATATGGGACCTATGGTTAATTTTGGACCTAACGGGACAACATTTTCTCATGACTTATTGTCGTAAAAGTTATTACTGCCAATTAAAAGCTAATATTCTAAGAAAAAACGACAGTTATTAAATTTTTCACCTTTGAGTTGAATTTTTCGTCTTTGAGTTGAATTTTTATTTGAACTTTTCTAATTCTTGAAAATACTCCAGAGCTCGTGTGAAATTTAATTTACATTAACTCTTACCTTCATCTTACCTTCAGGTTACCACTATCTTATGGAATAAACTCGATTTAAAAAGCAAGATTTTAACTTTACTGCTAACTAAATTTTGGGCGAAAAATATTTTAGACGAATTACTTCTCTGCGATCACTCATTCTAGTCTAGTTGATATATACATATAAATGAAGGAGGTTGGGTGTAAGATCTTTACCGGATTTTTGCCCTAGATTGGGTAAAGATTGGCCTTTTTATTTTGTAGTAAAAATAAGAAAAATTTTGTAAAACAAACATCCTTCTTAAGGCTCCTTTTAATGCAACTAACCACAGTTTTGTTCACACAAGAGGCTTTTTTGCTACAAACTTTACGTTATATGTACTTCACTAATTGTCCTTTCAGAGAGCTTTGAGAGCCCCCAGGGATTTAATACCCAGCCAGGTGTAACGTGGTTGCTTTATGGAGATTCTATACATTTCAGAGTAGAGGGTGATTTTTTCCTAGGACTATGTTCGGTTCTTTGGATGCTGCCGCTATTAAAAAAGTACCTAAACATTTTATTAGCTTTGGATCGTAAGCTGAAATTATATCTACCTGAGTGTTGTTGTCCGTACACGGAAGCGAAAAACACCCAACACTTGCAATTCAATTTTACGTATTGTAGAATTATATCGCCAATGTGTATGTGATATTCGAAGATGGCACAATATATTGGCAACAATCAAAAGACTTTTGATTTTTATTGCACAACGAAAAGAAAGTGAAGTGTGTTGGCAACATTGTACAAAGCTGTGTATGTTATTCCTATAGGTTATGTTCACCTTTTTATTGAATGAATGAAATCATGGTGCGACTTATTGCATAATATAGGACAAAATGGAAATAATACGGCGAATATCATATACAACAATATTGCAAGTGTATGGGCCGCTTAAAGTAAAAATTAAATGAATTAATATCTATTCATATTATTTTTACTTTGATATTTTAATCATTTATGGCCATTTTTTGACTTCCCATTGTATTAATTTTTTTTTATTTAAATTTAAGTTGTATTTAAATACAACTTCAGTTTTAAAGTGCTTCTTGATCATTTTTATTTATTAAACACAAAAGTATAGTAGCACCATGGTGGAATAAGCAGGTGGCATCGTTACGGCAAAATATACAACATTAAAACAAAAATGGAAATTATATCACCGTTTACGTCAAAAAATACTTTAAACAAAAATCAAAGCGTGCCGCTGAATGTGATAAAATAAATGAATTTTACGCCAATTTTTATTTAATTATGGTCATTATATTATTTATTTTAATTTAAAATTATCAAAAACTTTAATAAAATACAATGATCACAGCACAAAACGTTCACTTTTTGTAAACATAAACAAAACTTTGACATAAGACTAGATAAACAATGCAAGAGCAAAAAATCGTCATCTGGCGTAATGCTGCCACCTTTATTATTTCACTATGAGTAGCACTACTAAGGTCCAAAAAAAGAACAAGTAAAGCATTAAGCAGCTGTTTTGCGAAAATAAAAAAAACTTGCTAAGTGTATTCATTTACAAGGTGGCCTCAAAGAAACAGCTGATTGTGTTTTGCTTTACCTGTTGTTATTGTATTGTTGTGATGTCAAGTAAAAATACCATGACAACTTTAATATCTTTAAAATAAGCAACGCAGGCTATTTAAGGTATCAATTAATAAAATTCTGGAAAATTCAATTATGTATTTAAATAAAACTCAAATATCAATAATATTTAAATACGGAGGTAAAAACTGGCCCCTTATAACTTATTATTTGATTATCATTTTTAAATCTTGTTTTGTGGTCACACCTTTTTTTGACTCATTAAAAGACTTTATGATGTAATTTTTTACCATCTTTACGAAAAACAAAATAAAATAAAAAATATATTTTAAAAGTGTTAAATAAGAATTCATTAACTTACCTTTGGAAATTTTGTCTTTTTACATAGTTTTCCCGAACAAAATCAATAATTTGTTTTTGGGTACGGCCACTATAACTATAAAATACAAATTAATAAAAAAAAAACGATAATGAAACCCTTTTAAAATAAATAAGTTATGGATTTAATTAAAAACACTTACCGAAATGAACTGCCTCTTGACATGACTCGTGTCTTGCGGCGCGGTGTATTTTGAACGACTGTACATCGGAAGAAACCGTGATTTTCTACACACTTTTTCCAAAAGTTTTTACACTGATTACGACCAGGGAATAAAAATTCTACAGTATTATTATAATAGCCCTAGAAAAAATAAAGCTATTAGAGTACTATGTATAAAAAATCTTCTTGGTTTACACTGGACAAGTTTTGCCCATTCCTTAGTCACACTATGAAAGTTTTGTCTCAAATAGTCTGAGTTAATTGGTGAGAGGGGAAAAGATTATGCTACTTTTCTCTCCTCTCTCTCCAACAAACTCAGACATCATGAAGAAAAAACTTTCATAAAGTGAACCCGGACTTAAGGAAAAATTTGCCTAATATAAATTGGATTTAAGTAAATATATTTTAAACTTACATAACCTTCAGGATGTAATTTAACTAGAAATCGTTTACGTTTAAATGATATTTTACGTATTTTTGCCCAAGAGAATGTATTGATGCGCGTTAGATTTTGGAAGACTGCAATACCCATATGGGCAACGGCTAAATTTAATGGCATACCATCATGATCCATGGCCGGATGCATTTTCATGCCATATAATTCACAACGTCTTGCGGTTTCTAAGAGGTTTAAATCGGCTTCAGCTGGTGACTGACCACTGTTTTAGGGGAAAAAGAGACAACAACGTCGTTTTGAAAATTTCTGATAAGTTTATTTCTCTAATACACTTACACATGCTTTTTATGATTCTCCATAATTTTCCTTTGCATTGGCGCATCCTGATTTGGTACGAAACGATAAGACGACAAATACGTATGATCGGGATAATCTTCGGCCACATAATCACCGCATGAGGCCTGCACTATATAGCTGGCCATTATGGCGGCAGTATTTTCATTGCATTGCAAACTGCCGGTGGCTAAATCGCGTTTAACTTGTAAGCAAAATAAATATCTAAAATTAAAGAAAAAGATTCCTTTTAAATTAAAAATTTTAATTGAAGAGATGGCTTTTTACCAACCTTGTGTACTCCTCCTCTAATTGCGATGGATCTGGCGTATAGAATTTAATACAAAAACGTAACATTGGATCTACTAGGGACAGACCAACTTGACGGTTTAAGGATTTCTCTAAATCTAACCAATATTTAGTTTGTGTTGCTTTCTCTTGGTATTCCAAGCCAAAGTAATCGGCTTCCAAGAGATTTAGCTGTCGGCAGACTTGGTCGAATAGAACTCTTCCTAAAGCTTTGGCCTGAAAAGAGAGGAAAATAAAGCGGATTTATAAGCATAAGATCTGCCGTTTGTATGAGAGTTTTTATTGCAGTTATGAAAGTTTAGAAAGCATTTGTTTTGTCTATTTAGTCTAAAATGGATTTTTTCGCAAATATTTTGCGTTTATATTCTGGATTCCCTTGGAATTAAAAAAATATTTAGAGGAAACGATCTAAGATAATAAAATTAGGCATATATATTTTAAATTAAATTATTCTATAAAAAAAACTTCTCATTATTTTAGTAAAGAGTCCTTTAAAAATTAATGGTGGTCCATGATTTTACTAGACCGCCATTAAATTAAAAGAAAATCTTAATAAATCAAAGAAAACGTTTTTATAATTAAGGGGCTACCGCGTATTTCGATTCGAAAAATAAAATTTTTCAAAAGCCATTTCCGATTCGAAAGCTTTACCGTA
The DNA here is from genome assembly GCA_963931875.1 of Pollenia griseotomentosa. Taxonomy (NCBI): domain Eukaryota; kingdom Metazoa; phylum Arthropoda; class Insecta; order Diptera; family Polleniidae; genus Pollenia; species Pollenia griseotomentosa. The sequence continues at coordinate 224,154,696 of OZ007560.1, forward strand.
CTGCGTAACTCGCTCGAAACGATGACAGAGTTGTATTTATAAACAAATGGGAAATTTGATTAACAGTTGGTAGCACTGCTATTAAAATACCAAAATGGACAAAAATATCCCGAAACGAAAAATAATTAAATCCTAAGTAAGTCTGTGTTCACACTATGAAAGTTTTCTTTCAGAAAGTGTGAGTTTATGGGTGAGAGAGCAGAGAAAAAAGCGTGTTCTCTTCCCCTCTCACCAATAAACCGGACTTTCTAAAAGAAAACTTTCATAGTGTGATCCTAGACTAACCCAGCGGGAAAACTCAGAAGACCTTCTTACTTCAGGCCTTTTTAAAGGCCTGCTTAAAAGATTTTTTGATTCAATTACTATTCTTATCTAACTGCTAAAGAAGGCCTCATAGAAGGCCTCGGCTCTTTCGTATAAAAGATAAGATACATCTTCCACACTCGCTTCTATGAGAAGGGAGTAACATTTTTTGTATTGTTTTTTTGCACAAGCAAAAGCAAAATCAATTTTTTTTGGTCCCGTTACCCTTCTTATGTACCTGCTGAAGAAGCGAGAGCGGAAGGCCTTCTCCGCAATGACAACGTGTGTAAAAAAGATATGAGTATGGAATGGAGCAAGAAGGCCTTGTACATCCAAAAGAAGTGGTACAGAGGCCTTCTAGAAGGCCTTCCTACTCCTTCTTTTTCCCGCTGGGAATGTGTGAAAAATATTTTAATTGTGTTTTTTAATAAAAACGGATTGTATTTTCCGGTGGTTTGAAGTCAACCAGCCCCGGTAAGCTAGCTGGTAGTTAGCTAGTCTATCAGCCCCGGGGTTGCGGGTTCGATTCCCGCCAGAGACTCTGGTTTTTTTCCTGCAGACAACCGTAGAGCTTCGCGGGATTAGCTTGAGAATTAAAAAAAAAAATAATGCTTTTTATTTGTACATGGAATTTTTTTTAATATTTTTCTAAAATTTAAGACCACAAATATTAGAACATTTTTAATAATAACCTTAGTAACAAAATAGCTTTCGAACAATTTCCTAACGCTTTTTGCATAACTAACGCTTGTTTTCGTAATACAGAGTTGGATTTTCGAAAGTGATTTTTATGGTTCGTAATAGAGGGTTGGCGCTTCGAAAGTGACTTTTTGTTTTCGTTAAGCAACTTCCGTTTATTCGAAACAAATAGTAAAAAAATCGTTTTACACAGTACAAATTGATCGAAATCGTAAATACGCGATAACCCCCCGGTTATGTGACGAAAATCGATCGATTTCGATCACATACCTGAATAATCCAAATGCCTTGGTGCTGAGATAAGGACCATTAGCCTTTGTTCGAATCGTTATTTGACCCAAAAAGCTCACCAAATTTTGAGGTATTAAGGATGTAATGCATTTTTGACAATGACTTGAGAACTATCATCGATCTAAAGGCTGCAATTCTATTTATTAACATTAACAAACTATTATTTTCAAAATAAATTTAAGCACTTTACAAATGTTGCTCTGGTGCAAGGGCTGATCCAGCTCTTAGTTCAGGGGGTTCTCTTAAAGGAAATTTAGTCGGGAAAGCTTCCAAACCCAATTTAAAATTAGAATACGAGTGCTCGACTAGCCCCTATGATTCAGCGCTTGCTCTGACGTGAGTGTCTTTATGAGGAATTGCCAAATCAAACTAACCTCAAACAACCACAGACTGTCAAATCAGCTGTCACAGAAGCCAGTGCTGGCAATTTTAAATTCTTTCTTCCAATTCTTTAATTTTAATTTAAAATTTTTTACTTGCTTTGTAGAGGTGGATGGTGTAAAGTTATTTATATATTTCACCCAGAGACCAATGCAGTCCCCTGTGATGTCTTAAGAAATCGGTCTATTGTAATATAGATATATGTAGATCAAAATTTCGATGGTTTTACCCTAATTGGACACTGTTACTGTATTTTCGTATCTTAAAATAAATAACTGTTTTAGAATTTTATCGAAAAAAAAACATCTGCTATGCATTCTTTAACATTCTCAAACGATAAGAAGGCCGATTTGCTGACGTCAGTCCATTTCTCTGTTTCATAAATAAATGCGTAAACATTAGAAACAATTTTTATTGTCTTAATAAATTTGTGCTAAATTTCAAATTAACTTGTATGCAATTTTTAATATTTTTTATTAATTTCGGTATTTTATTCATTTATTTTTAGCTATTTAATAATTAATATCATCAATCAATTGTAGTTTTATGCTTGAATAATTACTTTGACAATTCATAATTGTATAATTGCAGATTTAAATATTCCATTCTGTTATTTGACAGTTGATGCTTTTATTTATTTTAATAAATCAATCTTGATAAATAATTTAAATTTTTTTTATAGTTTAATGCAATTGAACATTTGTTGACAACAATTAAACTAAATTTTTATTTTCATTTGTATATTATTTAGTGAAATTCACATTTTATTTTTTTTATTGCAAATTGGGTCATTTAATCATGTACCTAGTTCGCCCGTCCATCTGACAGTTATTTAATCTTTCGGTCATTTCGTCAGTTGCAGTCATGTTGTGAAGTTCGGTTCTGTTTGAGTTGACATTAGTTCTCAATCGAAAAGTTTTATTTTATAATAAGTGGTCATGCTAATAGAGATTTGTATCAAATTACATCATGTTGTGTCATGTTGCAAGTTGAAATAAATGGAACTGATACGTCGAGTACGTACTACGTAGTTGTTGTTGTTATTTATTATCATGTTTGATTACAAAAATGTAGAGCAATGATTTGAAAATTTAAAATGTTTAAAAAATAAATTTTAATTTTTTAGAATTTTTGTAAAAGAAAATTACAATGTATCAAAAAAGGTGAAGGGTTAATAACAGTCTTTGGAACAGATTTAAGTCTGTACCAAAAAAGCAACACGGATCTGAAATGTTTTTAAATCAGACAGTATTTGTGTATTAGACCTTTAAAGGAAGACATTTAAGTTAAAGCTTTTTTAGAAATAAAGAACATTTTTACCAGCCATTTACTGACTAGATTTAGCCTTTTTATCTCGCTTAGCCATGAAAAAAATCAATATAGCCATTTTTATTGATTATACTGGACGATACGAAGATTGTGCTATTTGAACCCGTTAGACCAAGGCCACGCAATGAGCGGCAAAGCGGCGAGCGGTGACCGACACAAAATTATAAAATATGAAATATGTACTACTAAAGTGGCCACGCAATGAGCGGCATGTCAGCGGCTAAGCGGCACCACTCAGGAATAACACTTGTTCTTATTTTTAGTTGTTTTCTGAGCGGCAAAGAATAAACATTGCAGAAGTGAATGTGGAGCTTATAACTTCATTTGTACAAAGCCAGCCGCTGTTATGGCAGGACAGATACCAAATTTTCTGTTAACTTTTACCCAAATCTGCTGTTATCTTTTTGCAAGAAAAACAAAGGATTTCACAGACATACGGCAGTATTGACAAAATCTGTCTGGAAATTGGCTTAATTTATAGGATAAGCACCAAATCTTCTTTTTTTTTTAACGTAATAACATTAAATCTCTCTTGATAATGGCATTTTAACAACTAACCGCTCAGAAATGACGCTAAGTAATAAACCACATTCCGCTCAAACTCGCCGCTCTGTAGCTCACCGCTTTGCCTCTCGCCGCTTTAACGCTCATTGCGTGGCTTCGGCCTTAGATTTTTTCTTGTGGATTTTTTTCAAGACTTAGACTGATTTAGGCAACTTATGGGTGCAACTTTAGGGTGGCGCTCCTGCTTGGACGGGGAGCGAAAGTTGTAAGGCAATTGAATGAGAGCGGCATTTAGTGGAGTGAATATGTAATAGTTGTGAATCTAATTAAGTGCCGATGGGCCGTGTTTAAATGGTACAGTTGAAGTTATATATTTGGTGAAGTGACGAAAAGTGGAAGTGCCGGTGGTTAAGAGTTAGGTTGTGGGGTGATGTTTTTGGTGTTCACGTGGCGGCTGTGGTTTAAAGCCAAAAAAGGAGTTCTTAAACGAATCATCCCTAGGTGCTGTTGCTATTCAGCAGATGCTGCTGGCTGTTCCTAAAGCAGCGGTGGTTAGATAGCTCAAGCTCCTAAACAAGGGTCGGAAGTATAATTCTGCCTGATTATACACTCAAATTGCTTCCTCTGTGTCCTGGTTTCTCTCACTCTCTGGGCCTTTTGGTAAACGTATAGCTTGTCACCCAAGTCGATAGGATCTACCATAAAGTATTCCGTAAGAAAGGAATAAATGTATATCTTTTTCACGTCTTACAACCGTAAGCTCAAATAACTTTAACTATGTAAAATTTATTTTAAGAATTGTAGTATATATTCCAATAATTTTCTATACATTCTTAAATAAGTTTATTCCTCTGTTTTAATAAGCGTATGAATAAAAAATGCACATTTAAATATGTACACACTGCTTTATGGAAAATAGTTCCAACTAGTGACCTTTAACATCGAGGTCTCTTTGACTATAAATAGTTGTAGAATGAAATATGACCATAACGTTAAATCCATAAGTTTTTTCCTTCTTAATTTATTAGTATCCATCCATAAATGGAATTCGCACTTCTACACCAACACACGCAAAGATATTGGTCCCCAAAATACTGCCCAGTGGAACCAGCTTATATGCAAAATGGTGGCACATATTAGCAGTAGCAGCAGCAAGACAAATATTTGTTTAAATACGTGGTGATGGCAAGTACACATACAATTTTTACAATATCGAAAAAAGGGGAGTAAATTTGTACATAATTTATAAGGCAAATAAATTATGCAAAAACTAATAAAAAAAGCACTCAAAGACAAACACGCTATATTGGGAACTATGCTTAGTGTGAGTATCTATGAGGTATTACGAGTATATTTTACTAAAATTAGAAATTCCTGCACTCGTATGCGGTTCGTTGTAATTGTCAGAGATGGGTTGTATAAGTTTTTTTTTTTAACTTATTGCTACTGATATTCTAGTGGCACTAGTATACGTTTTTGTATTACACATATTTGAAGCCGCAAAAGAAAAAAAAAATACGCAAAACTTACAACAGTATCTATTGACATTTTCGAATTATTTATGTTGTGTTTATACATGAACAAATATCACTTTTATAACTGTTGATACGAGGTCAAGCTGAGCAGTTAAAAAGTTTTAAATACTTTAGGTCGTTTAAGTTTACTTGAAAGTTATTCAGACCTATCATGAAAAAATTATGAACGGATTATCACAAAATTACATGGTGTCATTTATAACGATATAAGGCTAAATTGGACCAAATTTTCCAACAATTTATATATTTGTTACGGGTTTAGTCGTATTTATTAAATTTGGTGAAGTGATTTCTAGTTGTATGAAACTATGACAGACCAAATATTTCTGCAATAGCATCGTTCGTTACGGTTTTAGGGGTGCTGCACTGTAACATATGTTGGGCATATGGTAAATTACACTGTGCAAAAAACAAAAAACCATCCTCAATACTTGCAACGCGAAATTAACCTAGACTATTGGTAGAGAAAATCTGCCAAAGGGTTAGCTCGGGTTCCTGAAATAATGGCCCCTAAAGTTTTTGAATTTTTTGAAAAGGCGTTTGGTATGTCAAAAAAAATATACTTAATGTACTTCTGAGCTGAAATTCTATTTCAGATGTCTTCAGTAGAATCGTATAGTGATTCTTTGCTTCGAATATATTCACCATCTAACACTCATTTTAAGAGGTCATTTTTGTCCTTTTTTTGAACTTCCACACAAAAGTATACTAAAACGGCACTTTAGAGGGTTAAAATGTTCCACGAATATTTTCTGCATCAAATTTTACTTGGGATCTTCTAAGACCAAAAGTTCTTTGCTTCGAATATATTCACCATCTAACACTCATTTTAAGAGGTCATTTTTGTCCTTTTTTTGAACTTCCACACAAAAGTATACTAAAACGGCACTTTAGAGGGTTAAAATGTTCCACGAATATTTTCTGCATCAAATTTTACTTGGGATCTTCTAAGACCAAAAGTTCGTGCAATATATGTAAAACGGATTTTCGAAATTCCGGGCCTTGAAATTTTTTAAGTTTTCGAAAATCCATTTTGCATACATTGCACGAACTTTTGGTCTTAGAAGACCCTAGTAAAATTTGATGCAGAAACTATTCGTGGAACATTTTAACCCTCTAAAGTGCTCTTTTAGCATACTTTTGTGGGGAAATTAAAAAAAGGACAGAAATGGCCCCTTAAAATGAGAGTTAGAGGGTTAATATATTCTAAGCAAAGAATCGCTATACGATTCTACTGAAGACATCTGAAATAAAATTTCAGCTCAGAAGTACATTAAGTAGATTTTTTTTGACTTAAACCAAACGCCTTTTCAAAAAATTTAGGGGCCGATATTTCGGGAACCCGAGCTTTCAATACTATTCAAAACCCTTTGGCAGATTTGCTCTACCAATAGTCTAGTTTCATTTCGCGTTGCAAGTATTGAGGCTATGTTATGGACCAATCTTAAAAAAAATTTACGGAGTGGTTTCTAATCGTGTGAAACTATGACAGACCAAATTTTACTACAATAACATGATTCTTTACGGTTTTAGGCCAACTAAACTGTTTTCTGAGTGTAGGCTTTATATGGGGCCGATGGTATATTTTGGACCGATCTTTGGCGGAGTAGTTTCTTATGCTATGAAACTATGACACATCAAATATTACTGCAATAGATCCATTCGTAAGTGTTTTAGGCGTAATAAAGTGTTTTCAGAAAGTAGGCTTTATATGGGTCCTATAGTAAATTATGAACCGATCTTCACAAAATTTAATTGTATGATTTTCAGTCATATAAAACGAATTTGTGGGAAATTAAAAGAGAATCGTTGGATGTTGTGCCACATTTAGTTTGGGTTCGTTCACCAATAGTCGTGGTGGAGGGTAAACCAAGTAAAACGTGAATATTGGCACAAATATGGCTATGCAAATTTACTTTTTTTTATATTCTTTATCAATATTGTTATAATTCTTAACGGATTGTATTGAAGATTCGGTATAGCCGAAGATAACATACTAACTGGTAATTTTTTCCATTAAGGAAACTTTTGAGTTTGTCCTCTTACAAATACAGTATAAATTTTATACATTTTTTTTTATCTTTTTCTCTTTGTCTTTACACAAGAACTTAAAATGCATTATTAACAAGTCACTATTGGAAGAAATAACTAAATTGTAAATAATCGTCAAACGAGCGACTAACTTCAGTCTGTCCGTTTGTCCATCCATAGTTTTATTTGCTGCTGCATTATTTCATTTTTATTCAGTTTTTTTTATTTACAAAAATTTTATTTTCTATTTTTATCTATTACAAATTTTGAACACGTACATTTTTACTACCATCTCCAAAGTAAATTGCATGTGATCGGTGGTAAGTTGGGTTCCAAATAGCAGGTATATATCGAACAACAACAACAACCACAAATAAACAAGTCAACAGTTTTACTTTGTAAGTGTTTTTTTTTTGCCATAAAGGGATTTAACGATTTTTCAAGAAAAGGAAATATTGGTAAATACTTAAAAAGTAGTCAAGTCTTAAGTAATTTGCAAAAAAAAAACGAAAATTTTAAAGATTTAAAATAAATAAATATTTAATAGTCTTTGAAAAATTGGTTACCAAAAATTTTAGATAAAAATGTATGTCTACCTGGAGAGTCCGACCATAAACAAATTTAAAAAGACACAAAAAATATTGCAAAGATAGTTTTAAGAATTTTATTACAAAAATATATGACGTATTTAAATAACGTCAATCAATATTTTAGTAATTAAAAAACGCCGACACAGCCATACTTTAAAAATAATAACGCTGCAAATATCGTATTTCTAGACAATTTTGAGTGGTCAAAATTGTATAATAACCTTTCTTTGTGCGACTTTTGTATGGGGACACTAGATGAAATAATGGACCAGTTTAGCATATTTATTTGACGTACGCCTTGAATACTTTTACATTAGAGTGGCAATTAACCCGCTAATTCGTAAGCCTCTCCCTTTCATTCGTGGACATAATTAAATGCCAAAGTTTATGTTTCTAGGCTTTGAAAGAAAGTACCAAAATGTTTCAACTTATAGGTTCTTATTCACTTAAGCAACGGTCAAACTTAATAAATATTTTATCAAATAAGCGTAAACGCTACTTTTGTTAATAGTTATTGAGATTTAACATGGTCTAATATCACAAAATAAGCCAATTATACTACTAGACATGGCAAAAAATAGTTTTTTGCTTGATGGTCCCGTTTTTTTCGTCCAAGTGTTAACGTAGCTTTAGGATCCTGCACCTATAATGCTATGTTTCTAAGTTCAATATTATATTATATATTCAAAAAGTACCACATGTTAACCGGAAAAGTAAAAGAAAGAAATTATATTTCCCGTATTTCCCCCTTTTGATATTTTTTCCCACCGCATTGAAGTATCAAAAATTTCAATATTGTAGCGGAAGCCCATGTTTTAATACGTTTATGTCAATGAATTGAAAAAAATGTTTCGTAAAAAAAAATTACCAAAAATAGGTACGATTTTCACCACTTAATGTTCGAATTTTGAAAAAGTACCATATTTGTATGCCCTTCACCGAAGGTAAGGGTATATATAACTTTGTCATTCCGTTTGTAAGTTCCACAATATTGATCCCCTATAAAGTATATACATATATTGTGGTTGGTTTTCAAGAGAAGTTCAAATCCGGTTGTCCGTCTGTCCGTGTGAATGTTCAAATGGGTTTTCCGAAGACCCCAGAAATGATGCCACTAGGTTGTCATATACTTATGTCACATATACTCCTTTTAAGTTTGTTATTGAAATTCTGCCAGATCGGTCCAAAAATTACGGAGATATTAGCAAAACGACAAGAGCCAAAGTTTCCAATTAAGATCCAATCATTTTGGTTACCAATACACAACCTCTCTAACAAAATGGGCGGGATTGGAAAAGTGGGCGTGGTACTTCCCGAACATAAAACATCAAAAATGTTATTAAAACATAAATTTAAGATCGGAAATCTTTAGTAGAACATTTTTTCTTCTTTTTTAAAATATACACAGTTTCGGGAACCATACTTCTCCCCAAGTCCAAGTTTTATCACCAAAGTAAATGGTAAATTTCTTCTTAATGACGTCGGTATATAAATCTGTCAAATCGGTTAAGAAATGGCTGAGTTCTGACCAAATACTGAACTTCGATCAAAACTAAAATTATATATATTTAGTCCTTTAAAATTCCCAGTTGGAACATAGGGCCATAAAACTAAAATTGCTTGGTGGCCAGAGTTGGGCATACAAGGTAACGGAACTGATCGTCTTTAACTTGGTAAAGTCCAGAACCAATCCTTGTTTTGTAACCAACTAAGAAGACTCACTACCTCCGACCCTCAGGGGCAGGTGGACACCGGGCAATGGTTTTGTAACATCTGTTATGAAACTAGCAAATGTGAGCAACGTTGAATGTCGGACTGGAGACTAAAAGTTGGCAGCCCCAACACCAGCCTAGGATGCTGTTGGCCAATCACCTACTCATCTGAAATCCAATGATTACTGAAACCAAAACTAAAATTGCTCTTTATTAATTAAATTTTTATTATACATATTTAATAGCACGCAAACATGTGCAAATATTTAAATAAAATTTATCGATTAATATTATATAAATATACATACTTAGATATATATAAACTTCTGTTCTTTCCCAACCATGGTGAAGGGTATATAAGATAAGATTCGGCATAGCACTCTTAAGCTTCGTACAGGAAAAGATCAAGATATTTTTAGCCCATTTTAATGACATCATTGTAAGATCTGACCACCGTCTGTTCGAAGCTTTACTTGATAGTTGTATTTTAAGATAAGTTACGAATCTGACATAATCTTTATTTCTATGCTAATTGGCTAAAATGATAGATAGGGTGACAAAAAAGTTGCGAAATACAGGTTTAACCGGTTTACTCCCCAAAAGGGCCGATTTTAAAGCAATTTTTTTTGTATCTCTTTTAATTTAGGAGATATGAGATTAGCAAATTTACACGTTTTTACCCTTTTTACCCCCTAAACATTATATTTATATTTCCAAAAATGCAGTCTTTAGTAGATCGATTTGTCGTAAGACCAACCTCCGGTATAAATTTAAACTTCTTAGCTTCAGGCGTTTAGGCTGTGCGATAATGAATCAACCAGAAATGTTACAATTTAATATACTTTTTTACTAGATAGATAGCGAACTTCGATTATTAAAAAAATAAAAGATAACACTGAAAACCTTTTAACTCAAAACATTATTTACAACACATGTTTAAATTTTACATTTTCAAAAAGGTAAAAAACAACAAAAAAATATTTGTAAAATGTAACAAGTTCGTTTGTAACACTTTACAAGTATATTAAAAAATATATGTATGTATGACGTATGCAAAAATGCCAACATTTCCATACTTTGCCAAAAAAAAGTGCTGCTAACTCAAGAGGAAATTTATCTCACTTATAACAAACCTTTGAAACGAATGTATGCATCACTAAGGAATACAAAAATATATTATTGGCACACTGTTTAAAAAACAACAACGAAAATTCACAAATTGAACAAAAACTGTTGGGACTTAGAAAGACAACAAAAATAGGAAATAAAATTTAAATACTAAACAAACCGATTCGGGTAAATATGTAAATCCCAAAATGTAAAATAAACATTTTTTTAAATGAACCGTCAGTAAATAAATAATAAATATTTTGCTTACATACATGCATACATACATATGTATATCAGTTCAAAAAAATGTTATTGGAATTTCTAACATGACAACTACACAAGGAACACAATTGGGTCGTTCGTCGTTCAGAGGGATTTTGGTGGAAAAAAAGCAATTTTCGACTACATATCACTATTTAAAAGGCAAATGATGCAGTTCTATGGAGAACGGCTACATTTTTTCATGCAACTCCGTAGCTTATGCGTGTAAGATATTTTCACTACAAACCATTTTAATGCCGGTATCAAATACGAAGACTTTTGCTTGAATAGGAACACTTTTATGCGAAAAAAATTTTTTCGATTGATTGGGAGGTGGACGGTGCACAGTGGGAAATTTTACGAGAAGGCGGTCAAAATTCCATAACTTTTGACTGGATCGGTATTTTTTTATGCGATTTTTTTTGCTCGATAGGTGCGATGTTAGGCTTTAATTTGCGCTATAAAACGTAAAATTCGACTGATAGGAGCAAAAGTTATGGGGAGTTCAAAATGCATTTTCATTTTTTTGTTGAATTTCGGTGTAAAAGTTGAATATTTCAAATATGATTTTTTTATAATTTATGATTATTTCTCTTGTATTTTACAACTGATACTTATTTTTTATTGTATAACTTAGATCCTGTCAGAAAATGCCAATATTTGGCCCCTGTAAATTTTTTAGTCCCAATATTCACAGGGGCCAAAGGTTGGCGTTTTTAGGAAAGACGAGTTGTTATAAGGATAAAACTGAAAAGGAATATTTTAAAAAATTCCCAAATAGCATTATTGGCTATCGATAACATTTTAGGTAATTCAACTTTTATTTTTGGTTAGAGATGTATGTGTATTTTATTTTTATACATTAATACAAATATATACTTAAAACCAAAACAAATTATAATCTATAAACAATTTTAAATTAAACAATATTAGTAAAAATTTCTTCTAAATAGCTTTGGGTTTCATTTTCCAGAAGTTGGTTAGCTTCTTCGATTGAGGTTGATTTCCATTTTTGTCGAATATGGATCTGATGTGCACAACAAAATAGTAATAAGATCTTCATTAGTACAACATCTGGACATTTTTCTTGTGTTATGCTCGCGGAAGAATCTGTAGTCGTTGTTCCTTTTTTCTTGCGCTTCTTCAGATAAATCTTCAATTGGAAGCATATTGTGTTGAACTATTTGTTCCCCATGATATAAAATTTTATGAACTGTGGTTGGCATATGTCTCCAAGAGTATTTTTTGTTATAAAGAAATGCTCTTTCATTTGCATACTGGCCAAATTTTTTTGCATTTATCTTTCTGCTACATGATATAACTTGTAAAATGATCTGGAATCGTCTTATTAATTCAAAATGTACTCCTGTGATAGATGCTGCAGTTTCTGGATCGGAAAAGAATCTCCTTGCAGTGTTTCCATCATTTGAATTTCCTTCTCCTTGTTTTGGCTGATCAATTATAAGGCCTAGGTGAAGGTATTTTTCTTGAATTTGTTTTTTTGTTTGTTTCCTTTTTTCCACATTTTCTTTGTTTTTTCTCACTGTTTCGCCTAACGGGCCAAATTCCAAATCATAACCCAATTTAAGAATATGCTCCATAAAACGAATTCTGGTATGAAGAGGGGACATTCCAAATTCGTATGCTTCATTGAAACTATTGTCTTGTGATGGGGGTTGGCTTAATTGACTTGATGTCTTTTGGCATATGGTACAGCTTGACGAAGACTTTGTTTCGGTTAATGCTTGAGCAACTTTTCCATCGATCATTGTAAGGAACATTTGAAAATTAATTTCAATGCATTGGTCATCAAATTTAAATATTGCCGGTTGAAGTTCTTTAATTTGATCTTTTATTTTTCGAACTTCTTCAGTTATGACATCTTTAGTTTCCTTTTTGTAAACAAACTTTATTGGTCTGCAATACTTTGTTGAAGAGGGAATTTCATTTTTCCATACATCCATTTCTGTAACTCTACTGGTTGACGGCTCTAAGCCAATATAAGTTTTTCTTAAACGTAATGGAACTAAAGATACCATGAATAAGTTGGCATCAGATGAGTTTTCTGAATTACATTGCTTGTATTGTTTCTGACCAGAGCTTCCATCACATCCCCATTTAGAAAATAAAGTGATGCTGCAATTTTTAAGTTTTTTTAAACAGTCAGCATCAAGTGTATTTAATAATCGTTCTGCAGTGTGTTCGAGAAGAGCCTGCAATTTTACTTCTGCTGAACTTGAAGTTACACTAATAGCCGTTTGTGAAGGTAAGCACTCTTTTTTGACAGAAACTAAATCTCGATATGCTGGAAAGATTTCACAGTTTTTTTCATTGGTTCGCTTTCGCAGTTCTGTATACTGATTTTTTGTCAGTTTTAAATCCAAAAATAGTGCAAATGCTTCTTCTGGAGTAAATTTCATTTCTTCAGTTGGTGTAGGCATACTTTTTAAAATCCTCTTTGTGCGTTTAGGGCTCGCTTCCACTATTTTTTCAATTATTGCAATTTTTGTTTTCTTATTTTGCGTTGGTTGAATTTGATGCAGAAATGAATCCTTTATCATACTATGAGAAATTTCTTCATTGATATTTGCTAGCTTGCGTCTTCGTGATCTTTCACTGCAATTGTCAATTTGTTTTGCGGGCCGACCCACTTTTCCAGTTTCCTTAGCGGTTATTGACAGCTTCTTAAAAATCAGATCATTTGTTAGCCATTTTTCGTTGTGTAAATAAAACTTTTTCTTGTTTCTAGAACATTTCAGGTACCGTTTTCTTAATGTTAATGAAAAATTTTTAATTTTTATCTTATGAATTTTGATTTCTTGTTCGTTGCATAATTTAAAAAATGGATTATTCATTATGTGTAACACAAAATCTTTTTCATCTTTCTGTTGAAAATATATATCTGCGAGAACTTTATAACTGAACTTAGCCATTGTTTAAACAATAATGAAGGTAAAATTATGAATGCATGCACTTTTATACTCTTGATAGAAGTTTTTTTAAATGATCTTTTGTTACTACTTCTTTAAAACATAAAAACCCTTTTTTAAATACAAATTTAATCTTTTATTAGCATTTCTTTGAAACATAAAAAACCCCTGTTTCACACTTTTTAAAAGGATAACATACCGGCAATAAATTAACAGGTAACATGTAGGTAATTTTCACGTAAAATATAACTGCGTGCTAGTTTTTTGACCATTTACCTGTTCTTCCATTTTTTTTAAATTAATTTGCAATTTTCAGGTAATTAAACTATGTAGTTTATGTTGTGGCTATTTACTTATGTTTAACCTTTTAACTTACTCAGAAATCTAACGTGGTAGTCTATTTATGTCGCCTATTCGTTTTGCAGCATCCGTTCACCCACAATAAGTTCATAACAATGGCAATACCTTTACCTTCTCCAAATTAATTGATAACCTGACGTGCTAGATAATTTATGTGGCCTGAACTGCTTTATTTGTCGAAAATTCTTTAAGATTCACCTTCTTTAATTTCAGTAATTTTTCCTTGCAGGACTTATTTTTTGAACCGAATATCTTACCTTGGGTCACAGAAATTGCTGTAGTTCGCAAGGTCGTATCCAGACGTGCGTACAATGGGGTATAGAAATGTAGGTTAGATTCTGGACTACAAGAGAGTATAGGTTTTTTTTTGACGCATTTTGACGCTCAGGACTTATGCTCTATAAAGTAGGAAATTTCCGGGAAATTTTGACATAAAAAAAAAAAAAAAATTAAAAAGTTCTAGAGGTCGCAGAGTTTAATGCTTTAAACCACGTATAGCTAATAAAATAAACTAATACACAAAACTTATTCTGTCAAAAAATCTTAAAAAACAAAAAAGTTATGAGCATTTCAACTTCAAAAATTGACTCAGAAATTCAAAACTATAACCAAATATTGAGAAAGTCCATTTCGGACCACCCTGTTCTCAATGAAATAGTTGAAATAGGGTTTTAATTTTTTGGCTCCCGAGGTTCACTAGTATTTACTTTCACATGAATAAAAAAATTTTAAAATCGGAGAACAAAAAAAAAAATAATTTTGGCCGCCTTCTCAAAATATGAACCAGTGTGCGGTGGTTGTTGGCGATTTTATTTTCTTAACTAAAGCCCTTATGACTCTACATTTTTTATTCATTGAATTGATATAGAAATGATAGAATAAAACAGCAAATGTTAGAAAGAGAAAACTATAAAAAATGTAAACAAAGTTTTTTTCTTTTATTATGGTTTTGTTTATTTTAAGAAATGTTGTCAACTTTTTGTTTATGAGAAACACAAAACAAAACAAAACAAACAAAAAGCGGTTAATCGATGAATTTGCCCATAAACCGCTGATTCAGCAACACTTTTAATATTTTAAGCTTGAAATGTCAATTTTAAGTTGAACAATTTTACATTTTTTTTTTTTGACATAACTTTATTTTTTATCGATAACTTCAGTAATACAGCTTAACTCTTTGCACTTGGTAAATTTTTCTATTACATATATTTGTACTGTTCACCAAAACTTGAACAATGCATTAAAAATTTAGTGTCATAAGGGCTTTAGTCAACATAATGCTCGGTGTCAACTTTCAATGATCTTATATTTTTTGCACAACAATGTATGGAGCAATCCCTCTGTGCGGCAGTAAGTCCTACGTTTTTACGATGTGCGGTCCATTTGTGTTCCTAGCATTACCCTTCGTTAAATGCGGATGTTTTGCCTACTTTTTACACTACCCTACTTTTCACACAAAAAAATCTGAAGAACTTTCGGGATTAAATGAACAATATTTTACATTCTTAAGAATGAGAAAAGTCCAACAAATTTTTATTATCTAAAATGTAATTTTCTACTAAAAAAATCTTCATTAAATGCAGACATTTTTCGGTAAACTAACCACGAGAAGTTTTTTTAGTTTTGTAAAAATATCTAAAACATTTTATTATTTTGAATCATATTTAAACTCATCGCAGTGTAAAAAACACCCACAAACTGTAAACTAAAACCAAATCTAAACAAACTGCAGAGAAAACGGAACAAACCGTATAAATTATTTGAAGTTTCAACAATAAACCAGATGTTTCGGCAATAAATGAAAATAGAATAATAGAACTGAATAATTTACACAAAACTGATTGTTTACATTTCACGAGTAATTATTTGTTGAATGAGCTCGAAAAAAAAACAAATTCTAGTTCTTTTTCTATGCTTTTGTATATAAACATTCTTTTTTTTCCTTTTATCATCGATTAACAGAATAAAAAAAGTACTACATAAACAAAAATGTGTTTTAAACACGCGAGTTTTGAAATCTATGACAAGTTGTTTTAACAACACGTTTACTGCACAATGGCTCGAGAATAGCACATAAAGAGAAACAATAATATGAATGATTTTTCTCAAGAGCTTTTCAAAGGAAAAACCAAATGTGGCCTAAACTCTTGCTAAAGGCGAAAAAATACTCAAAAACGCACTTGTAGCCGTACGATTTCAATTGAAAAATAACGCTACAAATAAAAACATTTCTTGTTTGAAATAAGAAAATAGCATTAAGCAAAAAATAGTTTTCAAACTTTTCTAAAGCCACTTGTAACTAGAAAAGAAATTGAAAATTACAACGAAAAAGATATTAAAAGGAAAAGTTTTTGACTTCTTGTTATTCTGAGTTATAGTTCTGACTTTGTATTTGAGGTTTCTAAAAAGAAGTAATATTATTTCTTTATTTAATTTTAAGATAAATTAAAATTTAATATGCACTATAATTTATCACAATTTCGCAACATTTATTTTTAAATGAAAATTTTACGTGATAAAAAGAATTTTCTTTTTTTTCCTTTTTAGTCTGTCGTTAAAAATTACAAAAAAGACGCAGTTAAACTGTATTGCAGAAAAGACCCTGGAGAAATGAATTATAAAATAAAAGCATAAATACCAGCAATAGTAGCAAATGGTGAAAGAATGCGAAGGTAGGCTCGGAAGGTTTAAAAAATTCAACAAAATATTAACTGCCGTATTCATAAAAAATTAAAATGGATTTGAAATGTATTAAGAAAAATTTGTATGAAATTGTTGCCCTAAAACACATTCCAAACTGGTTTTGTTTTTTAAGAATACGGCAGTAAAAGTTTTAAAAATATGAAGTAAGATATGGCATTTAGAACTGACAGGATGGGAAAAAGAGAAAACGTTTGCTATATAAATTACAACTAATAAAAGCTTCTTTATTTAACTGCCTGTTTTTAGAAAACGTAAACAAGTGAGTGAGTGAGAACTTATATTGAAAACAACAATAAAAAACAAAAATTTGTTTTTGTTTTCAATATAATTTCTCACTCACTCACTTGTTTACGTTTTCTAAAAACAGGCAGTAAATATCTTTTAAAATGAAAAAATTAAATTCATATTTGGGCTATTTACAAGGTGTGCTATCAAGTCATATCGTCATAATGTCCTAAATAATATTTTACAATTGTTCTAAAAAAAAAATATTGTTGTGTTTGAAACAAAATAAAAATTTTAAGGCTGTGTTCATTATTACGTCGGAACTGTACATTAGAAATCTAAATTATAAGCGCTTGCCCACAGCAGTCATATATATTTCTTGTAATTATTTTAGGACATATGACTTTACAACTTTATGACTACCTTGTAAATAGCCCAATTATGTAAGAAAGATGGTCCTAAAAATTGTATATCCCAAAAACATTTATAAAGGTTTTCGCAAAAAAGCACTGTTATAAAAAGTCTTTCTTAAAAAGCTTTTGCAAAAAGAGCTTTTTCGTAAAAAAGATTCTTTGAAAATTATATTGCTTTAAAAAGCATTTTTGTCATTTGCAAAAAAGTTTTATACTTGTTGCCAAAAAACGTTTGCCATAAAAAGGGGTTCTCACATAAAAAGCTTTTACGAAAAAGCTTTCAATAACAAACTATTTATAAATAAAATCTAACAAGTAAATTTATCTTAAATAAAAAAAAATTCCTAACAAACTATTATTTAAAAAAGGCTTTTCAGAAAAGCTTTTCTGAACAAAAAAATTATTTTTTATATGAAGCTCTGACATAAGAATTTTTTTTCATTATCTCACAATAATGGTTTTCTTTTATTACAAGCTAGTTTTTCTTTTAATCTTCTGTACAAAAAAAAACTTTTTGGAAGTTTTTTCAGGAACTTGTGGTACAAAAGTTTCTTAAAGCTTTATATGAAATCTGTTTAACACGAGCAATTTTTCTTAGAAGATACTTATTTTACATTAAAATAAATTGATTACAGTAAAAATCTTTTCTTTTTTACTAAAAAGTTTTTATTAAAATCTTTTGTAGAAAAAAGCTTTTCGTTATGTTTTACAATAGAGCTTTTTTCAAAAAGAGCTGTCAAAAATAATAGCAAAAGCCCATATAGCAGAACAGCTTTGCAAAAAGTGTTTCCAACAAAGCTTTTTTATTTAAACTTCTTACATAAGCACCGGTTCCTCTAAACTGGGTCACCTCAAAACGTAACAATTTTTATAAAGAAATTATTTTTAAAAGCCTTTTTTAACAGTATGACTTCTTTTATAAAACAAACTTTTTTTGCAAAAGAAGCTTTTTAAAAGGAAACTTTTTCACAGCCCGTAAGTTTCCTATAAAATCCTTTTAAAACCTCTTACGCATCGTTGACATTTAGAAAAACTATGCACTCGCAAATACGAGTACATTGTCACTTGTAGCTTTTGCTTTATGCTGCAGTATTTGCCACCTTGGTTTTCTTCCCTACATATTGTTCTTGTTCGTTTCCTCTTCACTACTTGAGGTGATTGATGTTGTTGTTGCATTGTTTGGTATAGTTTTGTTACCATTTAACTCCTTTGGGGAATTCAAACTAATACAACAACAGCAGCAAGAAATATGCGAGGGTAGTAGAGATGCAGTAAACAAACTAAAAAAAATCTTTGGAAGTGTGCAGCTCTACAAACACGACAACAAAATGTATTGTATTAATGTTTAAACAATTTTCTGTTGTTGTCGTTACAGCTGCCACTTGTGAGAAGTGAGATTTTTTATAGTCATTGTTTTCTATTGGCAATAGCAGAGGCAACATCAACAACGACAGTATGAACAGGAGTGGTTGGAGCTGTAGTTTTAAGGCAAAATATCTTATCCTTTTTTATCTTTTTACCAAAATACTAAAATGCCCGCATTTATATTTTTTTTAAATCTTTTGTATTTCGAATTAAATGTAACTGTTTTCAATTTCGACGGTAATCAAAAAAGTTATTTTGTCATTTAAGATATGAAAGTTGCATTTTTTGTTCTTTTGGAAAATGTTAAATTTCCTTGCGCTTTTAGAAAGACCTTTCAGTCACTCCTCATTCAAATATATTTTTGCAAATGCACAGTGGTTTAAAACACATTTTAGTGTAGTGCTAGAAATATAAGACTAGTTCTCGAAGACTGTAGATCGTATGGTGGTTTCGTACCGTTAGGTATTTTTGAAAAGCAGCACAAAAGGTCGTTTTATAAAAGAAAAGTCGAAGGAAAAAGTCGTTTGAGAAGATAAAAGTCGCGTATATTTTTTAACGTTTTTTATTAATAAAAAGCATAGCAAGACAAAAAAAAAACAATTGAAGCAAAACAGCCAGTTGCATTTTTTCATTTTCAGAAGCCTTTTTATAGTTATTATTAATTGCTTTCCATGTCGCTGAAAATGATTGTTAGCTGTTTACAAACACTGCTTTGACTACATGTCTTGTATGTATAAGCCATTTATACTTCAGTTCCCAGTCTTACGAAAATATTAGGTTTCTTGGAAGGACCTGCATTCATTGAATGGGCGGCTAAAAATAATTTTCCACAGGTGGAAAAGGGTATATATAAGTTTGTCATTCCGTTTGTTATTTCTATAATATTGATGTTAGACCCTATAAAGTATATATTCTGGGTCCTTATGAGGAGAGAAGTTGATTTAACGATGTCCGTCTGTCCGTCCGTCTGTCCGTTTTCCGTTTGATATGTGTTTTCCGGAGACTCCAGACATGATAGCGGCTAGGTTGTTTTACATTTATGTCACATATAGTCCACTATATCTTGCTAATGAAATTCAGCAAGAACGGTCCACAAATGGCTGAGATATGACTGCCTCTAATTTTTTTCAAAAATCCCTTTTTGTTGTTGTATTTTTATTACTTTTTTCTGTATATCTGTATATCGGCAAGACCCAAAGTTTAAAAATTAGGTACAAATATTTAGGTTATAAATACACAATCCCACAAAATGTGGGCGGGATTGGAGAAGTGAGCGTGGTACCTCCCATACAAAAAATATCAAAAATTGTATAAAAACCTGAATTTTTGGACTGTTATATGACCTATAGTTACGTCTTATATATCAAAAGAGCATAGTTATGACCAAAATATTGAAATCCCAAAAATTACTCTTTTTTGTAATTAAGTTTGTTTTTTATACCCTTCACCGAAGGTCCTACACCCTATAAAGTATATATATTCGGTTGTCGTCTCTTCAAACCCCCCCCCCCCCCCCCCACCCCCCTTCGCATTTCTTTAATTATACTAGCATAATGCCCAATATGATTTTCGTTATCACCCTTCTTTATTATTTTATCTATTTAACGAAATAATTTTAACAAATAAAAACTAGGAATTTTTGTGTTTTTTGCTACTTAAAAACTCATACATTGTACAAACTATTTTTTTTTTGGTGAATATAGGCCCCCATTACGGTTCACAACTCAAATAAGTTGATTTGTAATTTTTGTATTATGGTTTACAACTTTGCTGTATTCCGGTGAACAAAAACATCAAAAATAATTACAACTCAGCACAGTTGAAATTCCGTCTAAACAGATTTGCGTGGTTTTGTATTGCATCAATAGATTAACGAAAGTCAATTAAGACTACCTAGCCTTACGTAAAATGTATGCTTCCAAGTTTTTTGCACCTACTGCTTGTCAAATTTCTCAAAAATTTTAAACTCAATTGGAAAGAGAATTTGCAAGGAAATTCGCATCATTTTAAAAGTATGAATGTATTAGTAAAAAAGTGTAAGTGGGTTGAAACTTGAAACAACACAGCAGGAAAATTCAGAAGACCTACTTCAGTTAAAATTTTTTTAATTCAATTACTATTCTTATATAACTGCTAAAGAATGCCTCATAAAAGGCCTCGTGTATCTGTGTATTTCATCTTTTAAACGAAAGAGTTTAAAAGATAAGATACACATTCCACATTTGCTTCTATTAGAAAGGAGAAGAGAAGGAGTAACATTTTTGGAATTGTTTTTTTTTTTTTTTTTGGGAACTGCTGAAGAAGCAATGACAACGTGTGTCAAAAAGACACGAGCATGGAATAGAGCGAGCAGGCCTTGTACATCCAAAAGAAAGGGTACAGAGGCATTATTTTTCTTGCTGGGAATATTTGAAGCAAAACTAGATCGTGTGACCCCCAAGTTAGATGTCTAATGTTAATTTTGATTAATATTTTTCCACTATTTCCCCGATTCCACCATTTGTGAGAAAATGTTTAAAAAGAATTTTACAAATGCAAATAAGTTGTAAATATATATTTACATATTTTAAAAAAAAATGTATACATTGTTATAGATAAATCAACTATTTAATATTGTCATTAAATGAAAAATTCGTCTTATTTTGCTATTTTCTCCATCAGAGTTCAGTTTTGCATACTCAAAGCAAAGTCATGGAGTTTTTAGAACTTCTATATTTAACTTCTTCAAAGTTTTACGCCACTGTGGTTTAAACGTGAATAAAGTTCTCTCATATGTTCAAGTTTTTTAGTTTTCATATTTTTGTGTGTCTGTGTGTTTCTATGAATCCACTTTTTATTGTCGCATTGTTATCACTGCAAAAAAGCTAATTGGATTATAAACTATTTCAATCCCTTTAAAGCAGTAGGATTCCACTTTGCTAACAAACAAACAGACAGAAAAAGCAATCCACACTCTCTCCTTCTCTCTTATCCAGGAAGGATGCAACTTTTTTCATCATTCATGATTTATATTTAGTTTTATTTCTTTCTTTGTGGTTCACCATCGCTCAGCAGCATTGTGGCAGCAACACTCTAAACCAATTTAAAATTAAGGAAAAGCTTTCTTAGACAAAAGCTAACAATTATCACCAACTTAATTGTTGGTTTGAGATGTAACTCAGTTACAAATGAATAAATGAACGAACGAATGAATGTGAGTTAAGTTTGATGGTTGGGGTTTGGTTGGATTTGTAAACAACATGCGGGTTATGTGCAGTTCTTTTTAAACAAGACTACGACTTGTTTGTTAAGCTTCATTAGATAATACAATTTTTTTCACTTGTGTCCTTATCTTATGTTGCAAAAAAACAATTTGTTTTTTCGTCATTGCTGCAGCATTTCCCAGGGGGTTAAAGATGTCAAAGGATTAAATAATTAAATTGTAAAATTTTTGTAAAAAACTTCAAGCGTTTGGGAGATTAAGTTAACAACTGTAATCTCTAAAAGCAGCTGATATAATTTCAGAAATTTATTAAGGGAAACGTTAATATTGGAAAATGTGAGAAAGTTGTGAAAGCAATAGGGGCCCGAATAAGACCTACCAATGTTAAACACGTATACTTTATGCATTTTGTAATATAAGTAATTGTTTTTTTATTTTCTTTCTGCAGGTTTTTATTGAATTCTTGGAAATTTATAAATAATGCATGCAGTACACAACAACGCGTTAAAAATATCGAATTTTGCTATTCTTTTTAAGGATCAATTGTTTTGACGCAACGAAAATATCGTCAATATTTTAATTTAAGATCAGCTCCCGGTTCCTTTCGGATTAGGAATTTAGTCGGCCGTTTTGAGGAACAGGGTTTAGTGGTCAACCATACTAGAAAAGGTTCTTATCGAAACATTCACACTAAAGGCAACGTGGAAGCTGTTCGACGGAGTGTTGAAAATCTGTCTCAACTAGTCGTCGTTATGGCCAATTGGGCATTTCCACAGCAACACTGCAAAGAATTTTAAAGTTGGATCTTAACTTGCATCTACACAAAATTCAATTTCTGCAAGTACTACTACCGCTATACAACCAACAACGACTAGTGTTTAACATTGATAGGTCTTATTCGGGTCACCCTGTATATTTATAGGTGCTCTTAAAACTTTAGTGTAAACTTTTCAATTTATGTGAAAATGTTTCAGAGCTTACCGTAAATTTTATGGATTACATTTTTTTTGAGTGAACTTCTGTAGATACAATCATTTAATTCGCCATTTGACAGTTCTTGGCACAATATTTCCACGGAACATACCTTAAAAAGGGCTGCGGTAGTTTTGAAAATTTTGTGTCTTAGGCCTAATTTTAACAAATTTAATGACAAGTACAAAGCTGTTGATTTTTTAATTAAGTATAATTTCTTAGTCATATTTAAGATAGCTTTTTATGACATTCGGAGTTTGACAAGCTTGTTTATTAAGAATTTCTTATACTCAAATAAATATTTTTTAAAATTTTTAAAAGTTACTGCAGTTTTTTTTAACAACCACTCCCTTTTCTGGAAGCAACAAATTCTTCATTTCCTACTAAAATTTCCTTCTGACAGCCAGTTAACGATCTCTAAGCAGTGAAAAATATGTTTTACTTCAATTTCCCGAAAGACACACACAATACCAAATAAAAATTGTAAAAAACAATTTTTAAAATTGTATCTGTTTGCCAATAAATCACAAACTAAAAAGTCTTTCTGTTTTTTTTTTTTTTTTTTTTTTTGTTTATTAATTATCTGGAAAGTTGCAAAACAAACCTAAAAGGACCATGTAGTTGCTAAAATTTTTAAGTAAATACAAAAAAAGGCCTACAAAACATTTATTTTATTTATGACCATAAAAAAGACAACAAAACCAGCTAAAGAAAATTAAGAAGGAATGCTCTGGAATTATTCAGGCAGCCAGCAAGTAAAAACTCTGCTACGAACAGAACGGATGTTCTAAATAGGAAATAAACTAAAATCTCTGGCAGACAGAGGGTGAGTGAGTGTTTTACCAAAATGCTGGTTTTCTATAGAGAAAATAAAAGAAACAAATCCTTAGAATAGTTTTTAAAGTATGAAAGACTTAAAAAAAAGAGTCATTCAATAATGCAGGCAACAAACAACCAACCAGAATTGAATTGAATATATGAAATGACTCTGGCTGCTTACAAAATATTTCACTTTGGCAGCCAGCCAAAAACTCTGATCACATTAAAGTAAATGGAACTAACAAAATGAAATGAATTTCTTTTATTCTTCTTCTCGTTCTTTGTACTTTCCGTAATTTTTGGGTGTAACATACAAGTTGGAAGATAGTTTGTGTATTTGAATAAGATGTACTGTTTTTAAATTGGAAAACCATTTAAATGGTTTTACAGTGGGTATAAAAAGTAATGCTTAATAGAAAGGATTTTTACTTGATTGTTGTGTATCAATTTGCAAAAACATTGTTTAATGCTTAATAATGTTTGTTCTTTAATTTCGAAATATGAACTTGTTTAGCTTAAGGTATTTTTGCTGGAGCGGAAGACAAATTGCTCTTTTCCGCCCTCAGCTGTGACAGCTGTGTTTTTGTGGCAGCAATCTTTGGTGTGCGACCTTAAAGTCTCTATAAATATCATTGAATGGATCCTGCAACCACCTGTGTTTGCTCACCGTAGGACCTTTTGGCATGCCACGAGGGAGACCCCCAGTTGAAATTGGGATGACACCTCCACTGATACCTTATTAGAAACAGCTTTGTTAGCAAAACGTTATGAGGTGCCCTTACTTTTGTAGTCAGCTTTCCGAATGCACTTGCAATTAGTCCGTTATAGTGTTAAGTGTATAGTCCTTTGAACACAACGTTTCCTTAATTTTTTATCCTTTCCAAAGTATAAGACTTGTCCAGGTCATCAAAATAGTTATTTATTTGTGAAATGATTTTATCGTTAAAGTCAAATCTCTTTTTGCTCTTTACTATTTCTTCAGGTTCGGAAACAAGAAATTGTCACTAGGTGATAAGTCCTGAGAATAGGGCAGATGAGAGAGATCAATTCGTAGCCTATTTCATGGATTTTTGCCAAGGAAACTGTACATGTGTGCAGGGTTGTTAGGCTTTTTTCTTCAAAAATCGTCAAAAGTTTTAACAAAATTCGTCCAAATCGTCACGTACATTTAACAAAATCGTCAACAAATCGTCAAATATTTAAATTTACAAATTAGAAACAATTTATTGCATTGATTGGTTCAAAAATATAAATTTTTAGCAAGAAATTCTATTTATGGTAAAGAAAGTGATACTTTTATTCTTTTAATTTCAGCAAGTGAGCTGAAATATAAATATACATTTATCATTTAAAAAGAAATACATAAGAAAAAATATAATTTATTTATTTCATTTGTCCATATTCACAAAAACATTAAATAAAAAATAAAATCTCATTTGCTATTAACTCGAGCTATCTTTAAACTATTAATTTTTAGCGCTTTTACTATTGCAAATTGTTTTTACTGTTGAAGGTGCTAAACCAAGGGTTCTGTCTATATCAAAAGTCTTTTTACTCGACTTAAAACGTTTTATTACGTCCAATTTTAGTTCCAAACAAAGGCATTTTCTACTCTTTGCACTCATTTTTCTACACAACTTCTTATTGAGAACCAATTTCTTGCTTCCTAACACGCAGTTATCTTGACTCGAATAACTTACCTAACAGAATTAAATGGCAATTCGCCTTTTTACACGCAAATAGAAAAATTGTTCACATCTGATTATGACTTCCGCGAAAAAATGCAATCGTGTAGCGATGCAAATCGAAATCATAAAAACGCAAAGCGGATTTAAACAATTTTTAAAAAGCGGACCAAATAGGAACGACGCAATTCGGGGATCTAGTGTATATTTTTGGCAGTATCGGTGGCATTCATAGAATTCGAATTACTAATGCTTCTAATGAAAGCCACCTGGTTTGTGATGGGGAAGAATTTTTTTTTGTTTAATTTCCAATAATTTTTATATTTCGAAAAATTGATTTTTACGTTTTGGAATGTTCCCAATATAATTGTAAATATTTCTTGTGATTTATTGATGCCAGAAAATCGTCATAGCACTATTACTTTTGGTAAAAAAATCGCCAATCGTCATTTTACTGTATTTTCTCGAAAAAATCGTCACTTCTAACAACCCTGCATGTATGCACCCTTGCATTGTCCTAGTGCAAAAGAAAATTTTTCTTGGCCAAATGCAGTTGTTCTTTATCAAATCCTTTTTTAATTGACCCAATAAGTTGACATAGACTGTTTTAGTCTTTAAAAGGGCGACAATGTGGATTACACCGCGTGCATCCCAAAAAAAGGTCGGCATGACTTTGACCTCCTTTGGCGCCGATTAACCTCGAGAAACCCACTGTTTTAATTGCTGTTTGTGACTCTGGTGTGTTGTAGTGGATCCAAGTTTCATTCACGGTTAAGAAACGGCACAAAACCTCGTTTATATTGCGGTTAAACAACGCCAAGTTTGTCACACGATTGCGTTTGTGTTCGATTGAAAGCTTGTGCGGCGGAAAGTTTTCATGTACACAACTAATCATTTAAAACGAAACCATTGAGCGAATTTAAATGCCTATGGCTTCCATAATCTCTCGCACTTTTAATCTCCGATATGCCAACATCATTTCGTGAATGTTGTCTATTGTTTTGGGTGTAAAGACCTCAAGTGGGCGTCGCGGTCTTAAGTGCTTGAGTAAACCACTTTTTTACCATTGAAATTGATGATACAGAGTTACTGAGCTTAACCTTGGTCTAATGATGGGTTTTTCCGCAAAAAATATGCTTAATGAGAACACGAAACTCGCCTTTTACCATTTTTGTTCTCAAATCACGCGGTAGTCTTCTAACAACGGCTGTCAAACACAAAATAAATGACGCAGCTTATTAACATTTTGACAGTAGTCAACTGCAAGATGCCTGTTGAAAGGTGCAATGTTGGCCTTTCATTAAAGAGTTGGGGAATTTGAAATGTCACGGGCTTACCTTTCTTTTCTACCTAAAAACCTGTGATTTTTTAGAAAATAAAAGAACAATATTATACGTTTCCAAAAAGGGAAAAAGTACGGGAAATAAGAAAACTTTTTAAGTTTCTAGTTTTTAAACTTCTATGTAAAACTAAATGCTTTTAAGTAACTTTTTGTGTCACCAAATACATTTTCACTTCTTTGTTTCTTAAAAAAGGAGCAACCAAAAAAAAAAACGCAATATAAACAGGAACACAAAGAATAGATGAACAAATCCAACAGATTCAATTTGAAACTGCAAAAACAAACAAAAAGATTACCGCAGACATAAAAGAGACAAACAGCAACTAAAAATTAAAACAAAATGAAAAAAGAGCAGGGCGAAGAAAGTGTAAATATAAAAAAAATTAATGCTGGCCAAAAAGTAAAGCGAATAAAAAAAAAATTGGCAACATCTATCCTCGTACTTAAGAGTAAACAAACCAACTTATTATTAAAAAGTCTGCACCTTAAAAAGGAACATTGAACGTAAAAATATAAATGGTACTACTCGCACGTTTCACAAAAAAAAGACATAAAAATTTGTGAAAAAATTACATATTTTTAAGGTCTTTGACCGTTTAGGTCGCGCCAAGGTATTACGAATGTATGAAAATCATTTCATTCAACACTTCACATACTCAAGCACAAGCACAGGCCCATTTATTCATACAACATATCGGTTGTTGGGTACTTGTACTCGAACTTTATGACAAACCGGCAGCCACACAAACATCGGCAGCAGAAGCAGGCAGCCAATGTAAATGTTGTAACAACTACAACTGAAACAGCAATAGCAACTTTGTTTTTTTTTTTTTTTTTTCTTTTTTTGGTACTTAAATATTGCGTTTGCTACAGAAAAAGAGGAAAAAGTGCCTAAAACCACATCATACTCCAAACAACTTTAACCGCAAAATATTAAATATTATGAAAATGGGGTAAAAAAAGTAAAACATAAGTAAAATCGGCTCAGACATTTAATATTAATACAAGTGTGGATAGTTTTTTTTATGGTTACTTGTGTGTTTTATAAATACACTTAAAGAAATTTTAAGAGAAGAGAAATAGTATTTAAAATATATTTAACTGCAAATAGGTACTTTTTAAAAATTTACTAACAAAGTACTTAATAAGGTACTTAAGAAGAACTTTTGAAAAATAAAGTACAAAAGTACTATACATTCTTATTGGAAACGTTCTGAGAAGTGACTTAGTACTTAAAGTTAGTTTTAAAAAGTACTAAAGTACTTTTTAGAATATGCACACCAGTGTTGCCGTTAGGATACGAAAGATACATTTTTCGTATCTTTTGACTACTTCAGGTATCATGTATAATCCTGACATTTTTCGTATCTTTTGAATCTGTACGCAAAATTTACACAAACAAAACATTCGAAAATTGTTAGCCAACTCAAACTTATTAAGACTGATCATCGTAGTCGACTCAATACTAACACAATAGCAGCTAAGGCACATTGACTAAAAGGTGAGGTCAACTACACAAAAACACTGCTTCTGTGGTCGGATTGTCAAAAATATTGCTAGTAAAAAAGGTAAGTTTACATAAAAAATTAGTTTGCAAACACACTTTGACAAGTCGACCACCGAAAAAAGCACCATATGTTGACTTGACCCCACCTTCTAGTGAATTCGCCTTGATAGCAGCCTTAATAATGGTGAAAGAAAACATTTAGGGTTTGCAACGTACGATCCACCTGAATCGATGATTACTAGTAGTGCAAAGTTGTTCTGAGGAAATATGAACATCTTTTTTATTTTCAGGAAATTTATATGAACGTTGATATAATCGCCTTAGTATAAACGCCTTAACTCGTATATTAATTTTTACAAAAATGAATTTGTTTTGATAACATTCAAAGTCAATTACATAAAATTAATTTTAAAGTTTGCTTACTGTATTTTTAAAAATTACATATGTATGAACCTAATATTCATGACTTAAATAAATATAAAAATGAATTTATACGAAATCATTTTCTTAACAATATGCATTCAAATATGAAATAAAAATGTTATGTTAATAAATATTAAACTTTAAAAATGGATTTTAAAATTTTTTTCAAAACGTATCTTTTTGGGAAAAAGTGTATCTTTTTGGAAACTAAAATGTATCTTTCTCGAAATTTCACTGGCAACACTGATGCACACTTTAAAAAATAAATCCATAATATGTTCTCATTTTTTTTTAAGTTTTTTTGTATACAAAAAGACACTGCGAAACTTTAATAAGGTACTAAATAATTAAATACATTAGAATCGCGAAAAAGTTAACCAAAATGTCCAAAGGGTTGTTAACTTTTTCGAACTATGTATTAACTTTTTATGCGGGTTTGCATTTTTAAAGTATACAATAATAAACACGGATCTTTCGGAAATAATACACTTAACTTATTCCAATGGCTCAGTTTTTATCATAACAAAAAATAAACTTGGATTTTAGCATGTATTCGCCTCAGCCTCGAGAATTTCTAATTTTTGAGATCCATAATCCAACGCTAATAGTTTTTCTTATATATCTTAATTAATTTTGTACAAACTGTCTACTTTCTGTTCATTTCCAAAGTTTTTTTTTTGTTAAAACGTTCAGAAAAGTTAACTTTTTAGAGCGATGCAGAAACTCTTAAATTCGGTTAACATAGTCGCGAGATTAACTTTTCCTAGGGTTATCTTTTTCGGGATTATGCTGTATATTCTAAAAGTACTAAATGCTTTTCAACATAGTTTTAAAATACTAAATCGCTTTCGAACAAGAACTAAATAGATATACTTTTAAAATAACTTTCTAAATAGTACTAAAAAGAGTACTTATTCTTAAACAAGTTCTAAAATAATCATGGCTATTCTAAAATACGCGTCGAAGAAGTGAACATTTACATGAAAACCAAAAACAAAACAAAAAGAAATTGACAAAAATTGTCTTTGTTTATCATACAAAATTTACAGTTTTTAAAAGAGATAGAAACGCGTTATAACTTTCGCGTTAATTTGAGTTTAGAAGTGTATAGATAACAAAAACAATTTTCGTAAATTTTGTTTTTATTTTCATGTAAGTGGGACGCGTATTTTATAATAGCCACGAAATTAACAGATAAATATAAATAAAACTTACATAGTGCAATACTTTTTCAAAAAGTACTAAAATAGTATCACAAATTTTTTATTTTTTTTTTTTATAATTAATTTTAAGATTTATTTGATTTATTTATTTAGTGATATAAAATTAATAAAAATTTAAAAAACAAGAAAAATTTTGTCATAATCATAAAAGTATCAAAAACATCATAAATTTTTTATAATTTGTTTTAAGATTTTTTTAGTGAAAACAAATTTTTTTTTTAAATGATTTTAGTACTTTTTTGGCAAATATAAAAATTATAAAAAATAACAGCGTAAAGGTAGTAAAATAAAAGTTTGCAAGCCCTACAGTATTTCTCATCAAGTAACAAAATGGTATCTTTTTGTACTCTATTTAGTCTAAAAAACGACCCCCATTATGTCCATTTGTCGTCTTCTTTCAGTGTTACAACCATTTCTGCCGCAAATTCTCGAAGTAAATATTGTCACATATTACATTTTTTTTTTAAACTCGAATAGTGCTACAAAATATTTTTACTACTTAAATGTTTGCTATTTGCCGCTTTTTGAACTTTCATTTTTTTAAAGTTGCCGTTGTTGTTGTTGCCTCTCAATACTTTATGTCACAACGAATGTTTGGCTACAAAAAGGCAGCCAGCGCTTGCACATATTTTATGCCTTGTTTAACTTAAGTACACTACTTTGTGGCTCTCCTACTACTATTTCCCACCTACTCCATCAACACACAATAGCAGTAATACCACAACTCATTCACACACTTATACGCTACACGTTAAATGGAAATGAAACCTTTTTTGAAACTTTAAAGACGACTTGTAATCTACTCTAGAAATAGACGATGCGTATACATACATACATACAATAGATTTTTTCGTGCCATTAACAGCATTAAATTGTTGAAATAAGGATTTAATAAAAAAGAAACAAAGTTTTTTTCACAAAAGAAAGAAAAAACCAAACTTTTTTAATAAAAAGTTTTTTAACTAATCAAAAAAAAAAGTGGCAGTTGCTTAATTTGTAAAATCAAAAACTTGTGAAAAAGTAACAAACAAAAGCGCAAATTTAGGTGGTTGCTTTTGAAAGGAGTCCTTGGAATTGTGTAGGGGAAGTGCAGTATTCAAAAGAGGACTTATTCATAATAAAAAAAGATTAACTTCTTCACACGCTTGGGACAAGTGAGTCTCAAACTTACAGATAGATCTCGAAAAAAAGAACAAAAAAAACGTTTAATTAAATTCTTCATCTAGTCTACTTATTGATATGATAACTAAATACCGTTATACGATTCCTTGTGAAAATTCAAATATAATCTAATGTAGTCATTGATCAATTTATATCTATAAAAATGCTTATATCACAATTAGTTTCACACAAATGACAGCTCTGACGACATTTATACGATGACTTTTAAAACATGATTTTTTTTAAATTTGATTCAATTTCTTTTACATGATGACTTTTGAGACATGTCGTTTTTTATATTTGTTTAAAAAAAAGAATCAAAATAAAATAAACAGCCTTGTACTGAAAACCTAAATCGATTAAAATTAGAATCGAAGGAAATTTTCCGTTAAATTTCTTTAAAAATAGCCGTAGTTTTTTATGATTTTTAGCGTTATTCTAATAAATATAAGTGATACTCAAAGTATGATGTATATGAACGAAATATTTTTTTTAAACCTTTAAAACAGAATCGTTTTGAAATTTGTTTCATTTCAATTTCACTCGAACTCGATTTCCAGAACATTGCTAATAATAGCAAAATTTGAAGAGGCAGTAAAAGCAAATTATAAAAAAACACGAAGAACAGAAATAGTGTATTTTTTCTATCCCTCTTTCTTCTCTACCGAATTTGTCTACAAATAAAAATATGTCTTAAAAATCATCGTATATTTACTGCATTTAATGTTGTCTTCCAGAGCTGGAATTGTGGCTGGCCTGTTCCTGAACACGAAAGACTTCACGTATCCCCACAAAATTAGTCTAGTGCGGTCAAATCGCATGATATTAGCGGCCAATGGATAATGATCGATTATGAGGATCATAAAAAGGACTTAATTTCTTACACAGCACGAATTTTAAAAATAAAATTCAATGATTTGCAAGCGTTGTTTGTTTGTAAGTTTATGTCTATGGTGCAATAGCAAACCTTACTGAGCATTTTGGCATAACCATATGTCATAAATCTTTTTTCTTACTCTGAAAAACCAAATATGCAGTTAAAAAATTCCCCTTTACTTTTTCCTATTAAAATCAGTAACCAAATAATACCTTAAGACTCGCATGTAAATTATCTCGGTATACATTTAGACCGGCGTTTAACGTAGAAATGTGGCTGACACACCCAGAAACAATATCTAGGTTTTTAGTGTTTGTGTATTAATACACAACCCTTAATACCGTTCATAACTATTTTCAAAAACGAAACGAACATTGTATACTATTCTGTTAATCGTTATAAAACAGAACAATCTAGTGGTTCTGTAGACATACATTATATTTTTATGTTCTATAGTGTTTTTTTTACATTGACAAAATAATGAGTGACTGTTGCTTGGCAATTTACACGACAACAGCACGAAAAGCTTGTGTGTGTATTGCGTACATGTTTTGTTTGTGTAAAATTTTTTGCTGACTTTTTGGTTTTTATGCATGTATTTTGAATGCTGTTTTCTTTACCAGTCTAAAGGACGCTAAGCACAACTGAAACGAATGAACATTAATGTGCTGAACCGAACACAGGGAAGTTTGTGGTCTTGAAAAACAAAACGCAATAAAATGTTCGCATCTTTAATTTGAGTTGGATAAGTACAGAATTATTTATATATTAGCGTTGTTTGTTTTCCACATATCTACCGCACAGAACACTAAAGAACAGTGTATAAAGTTTATTTTCGAACACTGAATTAATTTTTCGTTCGCCACTGACAGGACATAAAATAAACGATTTCAATAAGATTTGATAAATTACTGTTAATTCTAATTCTACCTAAAAAATTCAATAAATAAATTCATATAAAAATAGATATTAGTAATTTTTATCTAAATCTTGCGATTTAAAGGCTATATTGGCAACACTGATAAAACCATAACATTTTTTTTTTAATTTTCCTTCTATAGTAATCAAATCAAAAATGTCTTGTAATAAAAAAACTAAAATAGAAATTGGCAAATATCTTAAATATTTACATACTTATGTATTTAAAAAAGGAATATAAAAAAAAACTCACCTGTACTTGAAATATTGTCACGGTATCATCCAGCATTTGAATGCGCACGGTTATCTTTTTACCACCACGATGACGAGGCGTTGAAGGGGTACCATCCACCCCTGACGGCGTACTCAACGAATGTTTCATATTGGAGCCAATCATATGAAAATCATCAGCTTCTCTTACAGCCATTTCGGGAATAACACCACCGCCCCCACTGCTGGCACCACCACCGCCGCCACCCACTTTCCTTTCCATCATAGACATTTTGTACAACAATGTGTTGAATTGAACGTGTATTTGAAACACGTGAAAAGTAAATCTCAAATTAAAGAAAAAAGGAAAAAAAAAGAATGAAAAACCTAAAGAGCTTTAAGCTGCTTTAGAAATATTTTCGATGAAATCAAATTGTTTTCGATGCAACTTATTGAGATCCGTTTCCGTTTCAAAAGAAATAATTTAAATGGAAGAGAAGGTGTGTGTGTGTGAGTGAGTGAAATGGAAAATATTTATTGCACCATTAACACACCAACAAAAAGACGACGAAATTTCAGATGGCACAATAAAAATAAAGCAAATTAATGGTTTTTTATTGCAGTTTCACATTTGAAAATTGGAAACGTTACGGAGATACAATTCGAAGTTTGAAATTATTTACACCCGGCAGAAGTCTGTTGTGAGTAATTTGGATGTTTTTGGTTTTCCAAGGGAATGTTTTTTAGTTGCTTTAAAATGCTTTAGTAAAAGAAGAAGAGCGTGGGCGTTTTGTAATAAAAATTTACAAAAATTGGAAAAATGTTACTTAAATAATATTTTTTTTAGGAAAACGAATTGCAGCAGAGTTGTTTTTATCTCTATTTGTTTCCTGATTTATACAAATTAGTTGGATTTTGTAGTTCGAAGGAATTTTAAAATTTGAATTCGTTCTCGTAGTAGTTTTTAGATGATTTGCTTTAAATTTTCGTTTATATTTCTATCCTAATATTTGTAGTAGTTATTTGTTTTGTATTATTCTTTTTTTGTGTTGTTTCGAAAAATTTCTTCGTAGTCTTTTTTTGTTTTGTTTATTTTTGTTGCAGCTTCGTTTGGTCAGTTGTTGTAAAAGTTGTTTGCTTAATTTTCGTAGAGTGTTTGGCCTTCTTTATCTTAATTATTTGTCTTGAACTCCACATCGTTGATAATGATGTCGTTTAATGACGCACTGGAGGAGGTTGCCAAGAAAATGTTGTGCTACGTTCTGAAATAAAGAGATAAAGAAACAAATTAAGATTAGAACAAGATTTTTTCAGAAAGGGGTGTAAATTGGTACTTTAAGAAAAACAAATTATTTTTTTAAGTACTATATTCAAAAAATAAGTAAAGTGGAAACAGCTACACACTTTTTATTTATAATTAAAAGAGAATATTTTCGTAACTTTTTTTGAAAAATATTTTTTTTTGAACCAAATTACTTTTTAAGGTACTTAATTTAAAAAAAAAATTAAAAGTTTAAAAGTTTCATATTAAAAAATTAGACTTGTTTCATTAAGTGCTGTTTATCTTAAAATTAAAATAAAACCAAGTATTTGTGAGATTTCATCGATATTTTTTATTCGTTTAAAAGACCCACCGATGGATGGAATAAAACAAAGTGCAAAAATTTCAACTTTTTATAACATTGGCTCATAAATCAGGCTGAACTTGATCAATGACATGGTTTTTGTTGGATTTGAGAGCCGCTAAGGTTTGTGGCTTATTCGCATAGATCTACGTTTTAAGAAAACTCGCACCAGAAGAAGTCTTACGGGGTCAAATCTTACGATCTAAGTGGCCCGTTTACTTCACGTGAGAAGACCATGCCCTCAAATCAATTCTGTCGAATGTGGAATGAGCTGTGAGGTACATAGCGCCATCTTGTTGAAACCATATGTCATACAATTCAGACCAAATAAAGTTAGTAATCTTCGAGATATAGCGTTCGCTGTTAACGTGATGAACTGGCCAACGTCATTCTCAAATAAGTTTGGGCCGACAGCCCAAAATCTACACCAAACGTTTTCGCAATATATTGAGCGCTCTCTTGTGGATTAGTATCGTACGAAATTCAACAATTTTATTTGTGCCCGTACCGAATCATTGGCAAATAATTTATTTACGTGACAGCTCTTACTTCGCCAAAAAAAGTTACAGACAAAGTTTTGTTAAATAAGCAGTTGTTTTTTTTTCAATTTATGGCATTTTTGTTTCAGTTCACAGATTCCAATCGAAAAGTTTCTCAATGCGGCAGTTACAGAAGATGGGCGCAGAACAAGGTTTACAAATCGTGGAAATTTATTTCATAATCATATCGCATAATCGTCTATCTGAGTATACAATACGCAAAACTATTGACCGATTAAGAACACATTTTTTGGATGGACAGAAGACTTGAATTTATCGATCCAACGCCGTTCTCAGCAACTAGGTCTCTGTCCGTCCCCTACTTTGTAATGTTTGAGGAAAGAAATTGACCAACATCTTATAAAATACAACTGGTGCAAGAATTAAAGCCAGCATACAATCAATTGCATTGTGTTATCGGTGAATGAGCTGAGAATCGACTGAAAGTTGAACCAGGTTTTTATCGTCAAATCTTTTTCAGCAGAGGCTCATTTCTGGCTAAATGGGTATGTAAACAAGCAGAATTGTCGTTTTTGAAGAGATCACAATCCTCTTGAGACTCCACTACATCGCGAAAAAAAAATCACTGTTTGGTGCAGTTTACATGCCGAAGGCCTCACCAGCCCATTATCTTTAAATCCGAAACCAATTCCAACATTCCCGTGAATTGCGAACGCTACAGGCATATTTTTCATGACTTTTTTAATCCCCAAGTCATCTAAATCATTTAGAGGAGAAAGGTTCCAACAAGACGGCGAATGATTCCATGCAGCGCACGAAAGCTTCACTTTGTTTATCCTAACGTGACCTAGTTGTGACCGAATTAACTCCAGCAATGAAATTGTGAATTAACCACCTCATTTGTATGATTTGACATCTTTGGACTGCTTTATATGTAGATAAACCAGCAACGATTGATAATTTCGAAGCCAACTTTCGACGCCCTATTGACGACATACCCCAGAATTAAGACCGCGTGTGCAAAATTGGACCGCCAAGATGGCTTTCGAAAGGTGCAGTCGAGTAGGACATACCCCAGAAATAATTTTTAAGCAATAAATGCCATTTGCGAGATAATAAAGCCAAAACTTTGGTCATTCCATTGAATTTGTTGTGTTTGGTTTTTTGAATTTTATTTACATTGAAGAAATTTCGGCCCTATTAGCTTGACAAAAAAATAACATTCAAAAAAATATATATTAAAACACACCTTATTATAATTTTAAATTAAATACACACTTTTTTTAAACAGTACTTTTTGTTTTCAAATTAATTTCAAAATTGTGTTTAGTTAAAAACAAATAATAAAGGAGTCCTAAAAGTGCATTCACAAAGCAAAATATTTGACAACTACTTCAAAAAATGTATCAAATTAATATAAAAATTTGACGGAATACTGTTATTAAATTAATACTGTGATCTGAAGTAAGAGTTTTGATCCCTAGATAATTAAACTCCAAAGATTCATCACTTCAGACTCCAAGATAGGGTCTTAATCCTAGACATAGAAGGGTTGATTACGAATGCATTGGTATTAGGGATCTCCTTAATCCATAGTTATTTGGATATGAATTGTGAATAGATAAAAATTTTAAAAAAAAACCAATTGTAAAATTTTTAATACCACAGCCTGGTTGCCGTATGCAGGCGCCACCTTAAATTGAGACGGTTCAACATGTTATATAGGTGCTTAACTTCCAAGGAATAAGCAACTTATTGCGCACAAGCTTCATCTTATTGCCAGCCAGAGATGGTTTGATGAAACTACCTGTGGGGAAAGCAGGAAAATCTGGCCCATCACAGATGAAAAAAAGAACTCAACTGTCCGGACATCACCTCAGAAACCTAAATGCGGTTATAACTAGCCACTGGCCCATTGGGAGGCACACCCAAAGGCTAGGGCTCCCTTACAATGACTTATGTAGAAGTTTCGGCGACATGGAGCAGGAAGAATCAACGGAACATATTCTCTGTCATTATGCGACATTCGAAGATTTAAGACTTGAACTGTTTGGTCGAAGAACCCTTGGGGACAAAACCTGTCTCTCTGATATTGATTTTAACAGGACCCACTCCTTTATTGCATCAACCGGGTGGCTGAGTGAGAACATAAGCAGCCAGGTAACATATGACCCTTAGGAGAAGGTGTAACATGGTAACACAACGGAAACTGATTAATGGAGCCACCTTAGCTGTGCTTGATTACTGCTGTCAATGAAACCTAACCCAATACCACAGCCTTGGCAATATGCACTTTTTTGAGATTATGTCTTAACAATTATAGAATTGCCTTGGTGCCTTGTTTATATTAATCACAATTAATATGATCTTTATGGCTAATAAATCATTGATGGTTTATACGCTGGTTTAGTTGAACTAAACTTGAATTGATATGTAGTTTAAACTCAACTACTATAAATCAGTGCCCCATGAATTATATGTTGTTAAAAAAATAACATGTGGCAGCACTACGATAAATCCTATCAAATTCATATGGTCTGTATTGGTAGTTTAAACGCCCAATTTTATGCGTTTAAAGATGGTTTATATGTTTAGTAATTTATAGATTTGTTGGTTTAAACACATTTTAAACCAAAAATAGAGTTTAACTTGCTCTGATTTTTTAGCCCTTAGTAAGTTTGGCGAGAAAACCAAATAAATTAATTGTAAAACAAATTTGAATTTTTGAGATTTTATATTAGGAACTGCAACATTATTTAAATAGTTATTTTTCACCATCTAATTTTTTTCCCCATAAATACCACTGTGCTTTATATAACAAAATTAAAAAACTTAAAAAAAAAAAAAATATTTTTTTTTTTTAAATACATTTGTTTAAACAGTTCTTTATTAGAAGCTCACAAAATGATGATTAATATTCTGCGGACATAATGAAATCATAAATAAAATAATTTATAAATGCAAAATAAAAAAAGTTGAAACGATTGAATTCATACAATGAAGATGATGAAGTTAATGACGATGATAATGACTTAATGTTTAAATAAAATCTCCATGAAACCATTCAAAAATTTTTTTATAAAAATTAAATGTTGCAATAAATTTAAGCAAATGTGAAATGCAGGCAAAACTCAAATAAACTTCTTTAACAAAAAAAAAATCTAATTTTAATTTAAAGTTGCTGCAGCTGTTGTTTATTTTAGCGCAACACGAACAGCAGCCAAAATATTATAAAATATTCTGGATAAAACTATGTATTTTTCTTCAAGGAAAACATTTTACAAAAAATAAAGAAAAAGAAAAAAACTTAGATTCATATTAGAATTTGTATTCGTATTCAATTGGAATAATGAAATTACAATCAAAATAATGATCGTGGTGATTATGACGATTATGGCTTTCACTTTAATGTTGTGTGTGTGCTGTTGTAAGTTCAAAATGTTTATTCTAGAATGTCTAAATTTTTAAGTAAATTTATATTTAATTTTAAATTATTTCAAACGTATAAACGATTCAGCAGCCGCAGCAGCCAACTTAACGTCACAACATGTACAAAACTTGATTCCCCAGAAGATACGGAGTGCCTCAACTATTGGAAATTCTATTTGGCAATGCCAACTTTTGTTGTTCTTTTTTTTTTTTTTTTCTTTACCCACATAAATGGTGTGGAAATGTTTTATTCTTTAACAATATATTCTTATTATTCAATTTAAAAGTATATGTACTCATTTTATTTTATTCTTCCATTTAACTACATTTAAGATTTACTTAAGTTGTGTTTTGTTTGGTTTCTCAGCTCCTTTAAATGAATGTAACCAGAATTCCTACAAATCCATTTACAATTTTGGACTGTTGTGCTGATTATGGGAATTTATTTAGTTGTTGTAAGAAGGAGTAAGAAATTTTTTAAAGGCAAAGTTGACTTACAAGTACATACTTTTTCTAAAATTCGAACCAAAGTTTTCTTCTCTGATATCAATTTTAAAAGCAAATGTGTTCAAGCTTAGCGCAAATCCAAGAGGGGAGGGGGAGGGTGTCTGGGGAGTAATAACAGCCTTACCTTTCTTGGGTTAGTCAAGCACTGTTATTCTAATTGGGCAGTCTTGATTTATTTTTTACTTTGGGACCTGGGACCCCCCCACCCATGACCTGAAGGCTGGATCCGCCCTTTGTTCAAGCTTGTCCTGAGTACCTATCAAGCGACTTTTAATCTACTTGAAAATACCGTCTTTTTCTGATATACATACATAGCTTTAACATCTGGATATTGGCAGAAAAACTAACGTGGGGCCAGGAAAGAAAACAGTTTGTAACACATTTTTATGCACTTAATAAAAATAAAGACATAAATATTGAAAAATTGAAAATGGAGTCTGGAACTTCAGTTATGTTTTCTAGATATTAACCCATTAGCTGACTACGAGCCTTTTCGAAAATGCATCACTGCGCTGCATCTGTGTTTAGTTTGCGGTGCTCATGTAAATCAGCTAATGCTGATTTTTTTTTGCTACGCAATTTGGTTATATTTTTGAATACAATATGCATAAGCCATTTTTGTGATTCGTGTTTTAGATTTGTTTGCGCATTATCTGCTTTTTAATGTATTTTCAAACACTTGACATTTGCAGTGATGCTTTAAAAACGCGATGTGCATTAGATGCAGTGCAGTGATGTATTTTCAAACAGGGCCTTCATTTTAATATCGGTACCAAATGGAATTTTTAACAGTAATCCAGAGGTCCGATAAAAAAAGAAAACAAGAAATAAGACAGCAACATTTATTATGAATATACATATACATATATGTTAAAAAAAAGCTTTTTGGAATATATCTATGGTAGATAAAAGCTGTTTTAACATTCATTTAAGTAATTCCCTAAAAACTTTTTGAGATAAAATCAATATTTTCACCTAATGTAATTTGCCATATCTGAAAATGAGCTTATTTCTAACAAAAACTTGTTAGTGCACCCACTTCATATGAGGGCTTTTCCGACGTCTTTTTTTCTTAATTCCCTTTTAAAGCAACTTCCAAAAATTATTTGATTTTCATGAATTGATTTATTGAATTTGCGTTCAAATTGATTATCCGGTCCTGTCCGCTACAGATTATCAAGACCTCACTGTATTTTAAACCTGACTCTTCAGAGTAAGAAAAAGATTGAAACGTGACAAGAAGAAAATAAATTAATTTAAGTATGAAAAAAAGACATAAAAAACTCAAACCTAGTTTTTCTGTGTACTCCAAAAATAGATGTCGTTAAAGTACCCTTATGAATTGGCTGTTAGACCTATACCATGTTCACACGGACAGCGCCCCAAACATGACTGAACCAACATGTTTTGCCATACAAAATTTTTGGAACAAAACAGGTCGTTTCATTTTGAAACATGCTGCGAAACAGGAAAAATGTACTATCATCTCCAATTTTGATAACAATTATCGTAAGTTTATCTGAACTAGCTCTCAATAAAAATCAAAACAAAGACAAAAACAAAACAAAAATGGATGTTTAATTACATAAAGTGATAATTATGCAATAATAATATTAATAAAAGTATTAAATAATATATTTTAATTACTTTTTTTTTTATCAATTTTAAATAACTAACAACACACAAAAAATGTCAAAATGAAACAAGAATGAATCGTATGAACAGCATGTTTGACAATCTAGCTTCATAGAGCGAAACGAGTGTTTAAGTTAAATTGAAATTAAAAAAGGCAATACGTTTTAACTTACTCTGGGTTCACACTATTAAAGTTTTCTTTCAGAAGGCCTGAGTTTATAGGTGAGAGAGGAGAAAATAAAAGCATGTTATCTTCCCCTCTCACCAATAAACTCAAACTTTCTGAAAGAAAACTTTTATAGTGTGATCCCAGACTTATAAAATTTTTCTTATAAATACTAAAACCTGTAAAAAGCTTTCTTTGAGGAAGCTTTCTCCTTAAAAGCTTTCAACTTAAGCCATATTTTTGTGTAGCTGAAGACTGACTGCATATATAACATAAAATTGTAATGGTAATTAAGTAATAAAATGTTTACAAAAAAATTAATAAAACCTTGGTAAAGCTTTTAAGAAAATCTTTAAAAAAAAAATATCGTTAAACAGTTTACTCGTTAATATATTTCGACCGAAAAAAACAGGTTTATAAAAGCTTTATGAAACGGATTTTCTATAAAAATTTGTTTAATAAACCCTTTATAAACCTGTTTTATTTTTTATAAATAATGCGGTTAAAATTTAAAGAAAATTTTGTTCGAAGTTTTAAAGCTTTTTTGAGACCTCTTTAAAACTAGAAGTTTTATTAAATAAAAAATTAAGTTCGTCTTAAAATTAAACTAGAATTTTTTTACTTAAAGTTTTATGAAGTTTTTTGTTAGGGATTAGAAAATTTGAGATTCTGATGTGGTACCGAATCTCTACCAAAAGAAGAATAAAACTACTAAGCTTTTCTATGCATATTTACTGGAAAAAGTTTAAAATGCTCCCAGGTGGACAATGAAAAGTGTCCTAAAAATTTAAATGTATCCCCAGAAACTAATGGGTCATTCTCTTAATGCTTATCGTCAAGGCCAAAAGACATATTCCGAAGCCTATCTGAAGCATCTGTTCTGATTAGAGAGAGTGCCTTGAAAAGTCCATTAAATCGTCCACTTTAGACCACTAAGTCAGTACTGTCTGTCTTCTGCGTTAACCTAACAAGTCCGAATAAATGTATTACCCACTACTCTCTTAATTGTCCACTCCGAATTTCTGCTTTTGGCAACCCCCAGGTTGACTACATTATTTCCGTTTTAATTTATAGTGTTCTTTACTAGACCATGATTTTTTTTAGATGATTTTACATGCGTTATTGAGAATTTTGTAAACGGCATCCGTATTTTGTTTATTCTCATAATACAAATTTATTGTTATTTCTGATATCTCAAAAATATCTAGAAGCAGCTTAAACTAAAACTCTTAATTACTACATAATGTCAAACCTCCCAACCAACGTACAGTATTCCACATTCTACATTTTAGGACTTTCAGCAGCAAACAGCGAAACATTTCTTGGCAAATTCCAGAAGAAAATTTTCAAGAAAATAACAAAAATAGTTTCATTGTGCTCGTTGTCCGTTGAAATTCTAAAGTTAAACGAAGCTGCAATAAAATAAAATAATAAATCCAACATGTTTCTAATGTTTGTAGTTGTACTTGCTGGTACTTCTTTATTTGGTGTGTAAGTTGTGATGATTATGATGATGGTGATGATGATGATGCACTTCTTACTTTTATGATGTTACATGAGAGATGAGATTAATGATGATAAGTTAAAGCTTGAAATAAGTTGACAATTTTTACTTAAGTTGTTCTAGAATCTTTTTGGATTTTCTGTGTTTTTATGTCTTTGCTGGAAATAAAACTATGCCGTGTCAATCATGGAATGCGCTAGTTTCAGCGCATACCAAATACGAGTATTATGGCAACAAATGGTTATGGAGTTGGTATTATAAAGGGCGTTTGTTGAATTGTCCAATTTATTGGGTAGAGCTAAAGATTAAATAGCATTTATAGACTTAATACAAATCGTTGTTAATTTGTGACTCTAAATGATTCTTAACGCAATCAATTTGGAATCGATTTTACATCAGATTTAAATTGAAAAAAGCTGATTTGTCAATAGAAATTGGCGCTATCTTTTTCCAATGACTTGATTTTAAATCTATTGTAAGTATTTCGACCCACGACCGGTGCTGCCAAATCCTAACGATGAAAATATTTTCCTAAATATAAATGCCTTTAAAATTTGTTGATTTTTAAATTTTTTGTGCATGTTCCCAAAAGGGATCGCTAATGAGTTAATTTTCCTTTTTTTAAAAACCTTCAACATTTTTTTGTGTAATTTAGGGTACTGAATTTTATTTTAAAATTATTTTTTAAGATTAATTCTGGCCTCAAGTGTGGACATAAAATCTTAGAAATTAAAATAACCTAGTTTAATATTCTGAGAACAAGCAAAACAACTTCTGGCATTTCTCTTTACTTATATCACTAGTACTCTATAAATTCAAACTTCAATATTTTAATCTTTCAATTCCAAATATTTTCTACTATATCTTAAGTTATTAATCGTTTTTTGTTTAAACTAATTCTCTCTTTCACTGACTATCAATCTTTCAAATTTTTTTTGCAAGGTACATCTTAAATTGCTACATTAAAATCAATCATAACGAAAAACTAATTTGAAAATTACTTCGTCAAAAATTTATTTTAATATAAATAAATTATAATAAATAGCAAAAGCAATAAAAACCATTGAGTCACAGCAAATAACAACATTATAGCCAGAGCTCAAAAATCCCCTTTTCCCTAAGAAAAAAATAAATAAAAAAAAAACACCAGAACTTAAAGGCTGTTAAGAGCTAAAGCATCAAAATTTTTAGATATTTATGTATTTATACGTTCGTTCATCCATGCATCCATCCATCCATCATAATAATATTTCATTAGTGTTAAAAACCGAATAAGTTCAAAAAGTACAAAAAAAAAAAAAAAAAACAACAACAGAGATGGAAAAGTTGATAGGCATGTACTTTATTTTTGTAATATCTAAATTATTTATTAAGGGCCATTATAACAACTTGACGATAGTTAAAGGTAGGATTTTGTCCCGCGTAGAAATAGTTTTTCACTATTAAAACATTGCCTTAAACCGTGGTGAAATA
The DNA here is from genome assembly GCA_963931875.1 of Pollenia griseotomentosa. NCBI lineage: Eukaryota > Metazoa > Arthropoda > Insecta > Diptera > Polleniidae > Pollenia > Pollenia griseotomentosa. The sequence continues at coordinate 224,198,616 of OZ007560.1, forward strand.
ATACAGGTGGCAGCACTACACCAGATGACGATTTTTTGCTCTTGCATTGTGTGTTCAAGCTTATGTCAAAGTGTTGTGCTGTTTATGTTTACAAAGAGTCCTCGTTTTGTGCTGTGATTATTGTATTTTATTAAAGTTTTTGATAATTTTAAATTAAAATAAATAAGATACTACCCATAATTAAATAAAAATTATCTAAAAATGTATTTGTTCAGCGGCACGCTTTGATTTTTGCTTCAAATCTTTTTTGACGTAAGCTGGGACCTAATTTCTATTTTTGATGTAATGTTGCATTTGTTGCCGCAACGATGCCACCTGCTTATTATACCTTTAACATAAAGTGAGCAAATTGTTAAAGGGAAGTTCATCCTACCGGGAAGGTTAAAGTTAAGTTGAAATAATCATGTAATAGTTCTTTGTACCGAATATTATTTAGATATCTTCATCTATATAAGATTCGTTGGCCTTTAAGTGATTTTAAGATGGGAGTTTGTATGGGGCCTATGGCTTATTTTGGACCTACCAGCATAAAACTTTGTCTTGACATATAAGCTATTGTAAAAGTTATTGTCGCAAATTTTTGTGTCAATGCCAACATATATAAGGAAGTTATGGCATTAAAAGTTATTTTCGAGAGTTGTATTTGTATGGGAGCTATGCTCTTATATAGACCGATTTCAATTAAATTTAGTAAGATGATAAAAATTACCTTTAAATAAGTTTGGACCAAATTTAATCAAAATACCAACATAATAAATTGGATTATGGGCACAAAGACTCTATTCTGGCAAGAAGCTTGTATGTGGGCTATGTGAAATCATTAATCGATTCTCAACATTTTCAATACTCTTGGTCCTTGTGACAATTAGAACTTATGTACCGAATTCCATTAAACTATCTTTAAAATTGCGCCCTGTACTTTGGGCACAAAATTTACATGGACAGCCAGCCAGTCGGTCAAACAGACGGACTGACATCATTTAATCGATTCAAAAAGTGATTATAAGTCAATCGGTATACTAAAAGGTCATTCTAGGATTAATATTTTAAGGTGTTGCGAACATCAACATAAACGCATAATACCTGCTCCACTATTTTGGTGCAAGTATAATAATTTTTTAAAATCGAAAAAAAATTTGTATTTTCCATCCCTGAAAGACGACAACCTTCCAAAAAAAAAAAAAAATGGAAATAAAAATTAAAAAAAACACCATGAATAAAGAATATATGGCAAAAAGTGAAGGTCGTGTCAACATGAACACCGAATAAGAAAATGTTGACGCTGATGATGATGGTTGGGTTTGGGCATGTTTAGTTGGTGGTGGGCTTGGTTGCTAAATATAGACCCTTAAATTTCTATACAATAAACATTAACAGACAAAAACCGTCGAAAGGGTAAAAAGACAATACCATTTCTGCTGAGATCTTAAATATTTTTTTGTTAAGAAAAAGGAAAATTATCTACAAACACGTTTTTTACATAAAAATTTGTTTGTCTTCCTTTTCATTAAAAATTAAATGAATAAAAGAAATAATAGAAGTAAAAGAAATAATGCGTCTTAAAAATAAAATGTCTATGGTTTTGTTGTAATAATTTTACTTTTGTCGTGTGGAATTTCTCAAAGTACTTATCGCAACTAGCAGAACCCTATTTGGAGATTGCTAGCTTAACAGCCGTTCGGATTTTATAGCCTCATGAAGATTTTGGCAAAAACTAGGTTTTTTCGAAAAACATGCAATTTTTCTCGGAAGCGAATTGGAATTTTGTTTTCCCATCTTCGGCACAATTGCAGTTAATAATCCGAGAAATTGTAAATTATATTAAAAGAAATATTTTGTTTCTGCAGATTACGTTAAAGAATTTCCCACGGTTTGGCAGTTACGGGTCAAAAATATTGAACATTTTTCGAAAGTTTAGCGGGAAATTTGTGTAAATTGTTCTTAAAGCACTTATTCCGTGACCAGTGTACACAATACTATAATAAAAAGGAACGAATTGTGATAAGTGAAATCAAGACATAACACTTTACTGGTGATGACGTGTTTAAATCGTTAGTACTCCAAAGGAAAGGTAATTGACACAAAACTAGTCATGTGACTCGATATTGTGCGGGTAGTGGCTGATTCTATATATTTCTTTATATAAAGGCGATCTATCATATTAACATTGTTCACTCGGGACAAAATCTGCTACAGGCATTATTTTAACCGAAATTAAATGGGTCCTTTCAGGCTGTTATTTCAGTGACCTGTAACAAAGTGTCAAAATTAACCTCCCTCTAGGACAAGTTTGGTGTTAGTTGCCTTTGCCCTAGGGTAGCTGCATTTTTGTGTGATTAGTTTGCTCTACTTTTTTTTCTCAGTTTATAGCTACATTTATCGCGAAGACACAAAAAAACAAAATTCCAATTAGTTTATTGCCACAATGTTCTTGAGGCAATAAAGTCCGAATGACAGCTAAACTTGCAAAATACAAATAGGGTGTTGTACGAGAAAGAGTTTGCTCTCGATGACTTAAATAATGTTGCACAGTGTAATCTAACTCCCTATTATGTTTTAAAATTCTTAAAAAAAGCGTAGAATAAAGATAAAAAAATAATGTTAAAGGATGTTTTTTTTTTGCTTTAATAGCATGTCAAGATATTAAAAATTTTTTTAAGAAGGGGTGTCAAAAGAAGATGAAAATAAAACCAACATAAATATTATCTGACAAAGAAATGGTTTTTGGTTGTTACAAATTAAGATTGACCTAAAAAGTGACTGATAACCTAAGAGCAGGTTTATCCTCATAGTATCTTTACAAGTGAACTTTAAGAATTTGAAGCTGCCATATTTTCTGCTAAAAATATGGTAACTTCAATTAAGTTTTATGTCAAATTTATTCAATCAAACTTTTTCAAAAAAACCCAATTTAACACAAAAAACCAAGCAATTTACCATAAAACACAAATATAAAGCAGAACAAATTGACTTTTGCTTTAAATGTAAGAAATAAACAAAATTATGTCGTTGCCACTACGTATTTCCAACAACCAAAATAAGTCGTTAACTACGGCAATGTTGCCACAGTATATAATTTACATTTTTCGTTTTATCGGACAGTAGTAATATTGGAGAAAATTTAATGGTCACTTTATCGTTTCCGATAGCTTTTGTTCACGTTAACTATCAGTAACTTTATTATTAGGTTGTTATATGGGCCTTAAGGAGATTTTAATTATTTCACGTGACTTGTGAAAACAAGGGATTTCGACATTAATAATGTATTTTATTTTTGTAAGAAATGTTTGGTTTTCTTATCACCCAAAAGGGCGCTAAGCACAACTGAAACGAACGAACAGTAGTATACTGATCTAAACAAAACGAAATTGGTGGTTTTTCAAAAATAAAAACAAAACGTAATAAAATGTTCTCATCTTTTTGTTGAGTTGGATAAGTACAGTATTATTTTTGTGTTCGAAGATAATAAACAGAGAAACGTTTTTTTTTATGATTTACTACATAAATATTATTGTTACCGAACATTAAAGAACAGTATATAAGGTTTATTTTCGAACACTGGTTGCACCTTAGTGGTCCCAAAAACTGTGATTAGAATATCAACATATTAAGCCCAAACGGCGAAAATAACGTAAGCGACATCATTTTGAATTTTCGTTTTTTTTAATAAATGACTTTATTGGCATCACTTGCATCATCTTCTAAAATGTCATGGTCACATAAGGTACCGTTACGACTTTATAGCAAGAACAATTTTATCGCAAGCGACAATTTTCATAACAAAATGTATATGAAATAAATAAAAAAACTCTATCCTGTAAAATTTGATTACGTCAATTTCGCGGTTAGGGCTAGATATATTTAGGATACAAACGTAAAAATACAGAATAGAAACAGCAAATGTTTAGGAAGATTTGTTCACATTTCGGTTCATTACTCTTATGCTACTCTTCTGAACATATTGTTCCGGATTTCAAGGCCAAAACTTCTTAGGAGAACTTGAATAAATTTAAAACCAAAATTATAATTTTCTGTTAAGTCGTTCGAAATAGTATTTAAACAGACGGACAGACTGACGAACACAGCTTAGTCGACTTAGAATTACTCGGGGACCCATACCATATTTACTAGATGTATCTTAGTTATATATTTTTATTACACAATGAATAACAAACTTAATTTACCACTTCTTGGTGCATTCTAAAATTAATTAATTTATTAAGAAAGTACATAAAATCGGTAAAATATTACCGATATTGTTTTCTTCTTAAAAAAGATATCGTTGTAACAAAAATGTTTTTCAATCCTATGTTAATAAAATTGGAAATTTAAAGGCCGAACATAGATAATAACATTTAAAAATGTTTTTCTACATAGCTATTTAAAAAAAAAAAATGATATTATAGAATGTTAAAGAATTTTTTGTTTGTTTTAATAACACCTCATGATAGGCATATTCTGTTTAATATTAAACCAACAATTTACCTTTCAAAGAAGTTTATGCACCCACATATTTATGCAAATTTTAAAGGCAGTTTTAAGTACAAAATTGTGTAAAAGAAAACTAAATTAGATTATAAATAACTTAAAGTTCATTTTTTATAAGTGTTGCCAGAATAATAGAAGAACAAAAATTCAAAGAAACCCTAAAAATATTTCGGAAAATAATTAAAACTGCTTTGCTTTTTCCCAATTTCAAAGATTGTAAATTTTGGCCGGAGAATTTGTCGGTTTTTTAATAGACATGATTTAAATTTTTATTAATTTAGTGTTGCATTTTTAAATTAAAGTAAACACCACCCACATGGTAACCCTTATTTCTTTTATAAAATTCTACAACAATAACAACAAAAAACCATAACAGAGACTACAAAATATCTGCACTGAACTACATAATTATTATTATTAAAACAATATAAATAATTCTAACATTCTAAGATAAAATTTTGTGGCAACGTCATCGTGATTAAGCATGTGAAGGAGACTAGACTCGAGTGTGGAAGAAGTATTTATTCATTAACGGAATAATCTTAATGATGAGTATTTTTTTTGTCTGAGTTTCTTATAGATATCTTTTTTCTTTACGTTCTTAATAAATTAAAATTTCCTTTTTGTTTATGGTCTATAGAAATTTTATTTATAAAGTCAACAACAAACATAAACTCTTTATAAAAATATTTCTTTCTCTGTAGTCGTTCACAAAATTAAGATAATTCATAAAATTTTTATTGTTTTCCATACAATGTATATGTATCGTGTGCTTTTTTTTATATGTAATCTTAGTATTATAAACAAATTAAAAAAATGTTATTAATTCTTTTTAGAAGGGTTTGTTTTTTAAATAAGCCCTGTAGAACTGAAAGTTTTATTATCTGACCGAAATTTAATCGTCGTAAGGTTGTCAGATCTGGCATCTCTACTTTTATTTGTATCCTACGCAGAGGCCGAATTTAAAAATTTCAACCATACAAATATGGCGATGTAATAAGATTCTTAAATTTGGCCCTGCAGCGCGTAGGATGCTCCTAGATGGGTCAACTGTATGGCCAAGCCCACTATTTTCAATTTCATCATTTGCATCTTACATACCTACCCGCTATCGCCATTTCTTAAGGGGCACCCATACAAAACGTACAGACTAAAATATATTGAAGAAAAAGTTCCGTAACTGCTCAGAGGTCGCCCCTAGGGGTATTACATTTATGACCGACCTCAATTAGTTTTTTGCCCTTAACAATTTTACAAAACAAATTTGCCGTTTATCTCCACCCAATTAGGGGTACTCCAAAACAAATATGGCATTTAATAAAATTCTTAAGTTTAATTAAAATTGTTCATCTTTTGTAAATAACATCAAATGCTGTAAACAAATTGTAATCATTTATGGCTTGCACCGCCTCTGATAAAATGCCAGTCTTCTGACTGTTCGGTAGGCATTATAGAAATACTTCCTTAGCAAAACTTTAATGATTTTTTACGAGCTTTAATTTTCTAAATTTGATTAAAAAATATTTCTGCTGGAATTATCGAAATAATTCCTTAGCCAAAGTTTAATAGCATCTTGCGAGCTTTAATTTCTGACATTAGGGCAGTAAATTAGGGTGGTAGACCCAAACTTCTTTTAAATTAAGCCCAATATGAAGAATTCCGCTAATGAAAAGCGTTATAGAGTCATGATAGAAAACTGTACTTCTAGAATACTCTTCATTAAACCAGCTAAATAACTACGATATCCGAAATTAAACGCTTTCGTTCAGTTATCTTTCGATTGAAGTCGATTTTTAATTTCAAATTATGTAATCTCAGTTTAATAATTCAATTTTAAATAAAAAAAAATACGTTGCTACTTTTGCATACCGGGGTATGTATAAAAAATATATATGTTAATTTTTTCTACATTTTCTTCCCAAGTAATCTAAAAAGTAGATTATTTTTTTACAATTTCTTCCAAGAAAGCAGGTTTTTTACCTATATGGCTTCTAAAGCTATTTGCTTTTGATCTACCTCCAGAACTGTATGGCACACTGCGCTTAACTAACAGGAATGTGTATGTATGTACATATAGAAATTCTTCAAAGAAATTTCAATTGAAATTCAGAAAAGAATACAAAAATTTTTTAGAATTTTAAGGTGAGAGTTATTGAAAGCATGTGTTTTTCCTTTTGTTTTAATGTAGTTAAATGTTTTTGTAAACAGTTTGAAATGTATGCCCATACCAGGGTTTCTCCTTTCCAGGACTTTTTCCTTTATCGGGCATTTTTGTTTGTTTTAATAATAATAATAATAATAATAACCAGGATTTTTTTTTTAATAATAATATGACAAAGTATTTAGGAAGTAATCAATTATTGAAAATCAATAATCATTTTATGAAATGAATGTTTTTGATCCAAAAATACTAAATCATTTATATTATTTAGAATATGTTTTATACATATTCCTCTAAAGCGGGGTACACAATATCGATGACAGTCAAAAATTTCGGTTGCAGTTAACTGACGATAATTAGCTTTTATATCGAGCAAGCGAAAAGTTGAGCAAAATTTTAACTTGACCAGCTTGACTTTTATATCAAAATGCTTGACATCGTTGTCAATTCTTCTCATCGCATTACCAAATATTTAAGACAAGAAATCGTAATAGAAATAAGAGCATTTCAGCTTGCTCGGCCACACAAATTTGATCATTTTTTACATTCAAGCTGCCATTGAGAAGAAATTTCGCAAGTTTCCCGTCTGAAAATTATCGGGAGTTCAAAAAATAGAAACCCATAAAAAACTTAATTTAAATAACCCAGCGAAATGTTAAAAACAAAGTCATTAATATAAATATAAAAAATTTGCATAAAATAAAAAATTTAATTATAATAAAAACATTTCTAAAATTATTATTTGATTGAAATAGTTAATTTAAAAGAAAAATCAGCTAAATTTTTCATATATTTGACTTAGTCTGGGTTCACACCTATGAAAGTTTTCTTTCAGAAAGTCTGAGTTTATTGGCGAGAGAGGACAGAATAAAAGCATATTCTCTTCCTATCTCATCAATAAACTCAGGGTTTCTGCAAGAAAACTTTCATGGTGTGAACTTAGACTTATAAGTGCAACTACAAAGAAACTTAAAATTTCTTTTAACATGTTCCCAAATTCTTCGCTGGGTATTTTTTAATTGGATTATTTCAGCACAAGAAAAAGATTCTATATTAAAAAGTCATTAAGACTGCAGCTTTTAGGAAATAATTTTTTTTATAAAATAAAAAGTAATTAAGAAAAATATTTAAATTAACATTAAAAAATTAATTTTTAAATTCGTTCAATAAAAAACAAATTTTTTATAGCATGAATGTTTGCATGTATTATAAATTTAAGTTAATAAAAAATTTAAAAAAAATAAAGTTTTAAAAATATTTGTATGTTAAAGTTTATAAACCAATAATTGGAACATTAAATTAAGGTCGATTCACCCATGTTGCCCAAACAAAATTTTTGTCCGGATATCATTTTCTATATGTATTTTTTGACGAACAACTCTTAGCTTGAATTGGTTTATTTTTATATTTTGTCCGGACAGATTTAACTGAGTGTCGAATACGTAAAAGTTTTTCATACAAAGTTTGTGTTACTTAATTTTGATTGACTATCTGTTTTTACACAATTTTTAAAATATGTAGTTTGGCACCAAAAAAAAACGAAGTAAAATATAGTTCGGCGGTTAAATTCTACCGTCACCTTGAAAAAGTAATAGATTTTATAATTTTTAAAGTTCTTTTTTATACCCTTCACCGAAGGTAAAAGGGTATAAATAACTTTGTCATTTCGTTTGTTATTTCTACAATATTGATGTTAAACCCTAAAAAGTATATATACTCTGGTTTCTTATGAGATAGGAACTTCAAATCAGGTTGTCCTGTTGAAATGGGTTTTTTTATTTCTTTTTTCTGTATATCTGGAGAACGGCAAGAGCAAAAGTTTCCAAATTAGGTACAAACATTAAGATTATCAATACACAAAATCTCATAAAATTTGGGCGGGATTGTAGAAGTGGGTGTGGTACATCCCGTAGAGAAAACATCAAAAATTTTATAAAAACTTGAATTTTAGGGCTGTCATATTATCTATGGATACACCTTATATATCAAAAGATCGGAAATTTTTTGTGGAACATATTGGTTTAGATACAAAAAGTTATGACCAAAATATAATTTTTTTTAAATACCAATTTTTGGCAAGCACAGATCTTCCCGCGTTCTAGTTTTATAACCCAAGTGAATATTAAATTTTTTCTAAAACACCTCGATATATAAATCTGTCAAATCGGTTGAGCAATGTGTAATTCTGTGTCTAAAGGATTAACACAGAATGTTAAACAATCTTCGATTAAAATTGCAGAACTGCAGGGCACTAAAGATGCGGGATGATCTTTAATGGAAGATTGTAATTATGATCACTCATATGAGTGATTATAATTGTAGGATTTGGGCCGAAAGAAATACAAAAAAGAGAATTTATTATTTCTTTCCTAAGTTGCGCTTATTGCTAGTAAATATGACTATATCTTGATACCTTGGGATTGTTAGGGTGTTGGGTTCCAGCGTGGACAAACTGAATCGGAAAGCGGGTAATTAGATTAGGGTGTGCAGTCTTCCTTGATCATTAAAAAGTTCGATTTACGGTGTTTAAATTTTAATTTTAAGGTAGTTTAAGTTTTATTCTTTAAGTAAGGTTACTTTTTTTTATAGTAGTATAAATTAGGTTAAGAAATTTATAACAATTTAGATTTAGGTAGATAAGCTTAGATATGAACTGCTCGCTCCTGTTGCTAAGTGATAATTGAAAAAGACATAACTTTATTTTCCGCCATTAACCTGATAAAAAAAATTCATTTGCATATTGCAACCTACGGATAATTACAACTACTCCAAAGGCTTTTAAACTGTAATATAATGTTGTACTAATAAGGGTTTACAATTCATTTCAAATTCAAATATTAATACGTTAAATCTTACAATTTAAATTCTTTAACTCCAATAGTTTTACTTTAAATAAATTCAAATTTAGATACATAAGCTTAGATTCATAAGTTTTTAATTCACTTGACCAATATTCATTCTACAGATTAATATTTACAAAAATTAAAATTTCATGTTTCAAATTTTTAAACCATTTTTTTTATAAAAACAATCAATTTATATTGTCTAAACGTAAGTTTAGACACAATGAGCAAGCTATGAGCATAAGACTCCAACAATTTATATTGCATAATAAAATTGTCTTCCTGTTATTAAGTACTAGCTGTTTGGTCCCGGCGCTGCTAGGGATTTTCTAAATAAAAATAAAAAAGGAAATACCGGAGAATTTTGTTAAAAACTTTACCCCATCGCTATCTACCATCAATAAAAAAAAATTGAAATATCACGACAACAGCGCCACCTATCGGAAGCATCACATCGTCAAATGCAGAGTTTACGATTTAATTCATACTGAGTAATTTTCAATGGCGCCACCTATTTTAGATTTTTTTTCATCGAAATCGGTCCAGCCGTTCTTTAGTTATAAACGTAGTAACTAACGCCACTTTCTTTTATATATATAAGATAGAAAATAAGTATGTGGCACATGTGTGCGTTGGTTTTATTTATTTTTACATATACTGAAAAATAAATTGGGCAGTACCTTTTTTTATGTTGCGCAGCTTATTGAATAGTGTGGAGCAAAACGACAGTAATTAAAGCAATAAAGCACTTAATAATTAATAGGGGTCTGTGGTTTCAACCCAAACCGCGGGGAAAAGCTGGCTTATGAGTGGTTTTTTCATAGTTAATGGACATCCGCCAGTAGGCCTTTGTATAATGTTGTGACTTAAGAAAGGCTGTAAGCACACTAAGCCCACAGACAGATTTTATAAGGATCTAAGCTAAAAAAATGACTTCAAAATTTCATACACAAAGTTCTAGTGGCCGTCGTTGTAAGTATTAATAGTTTTTTTAATCTATGGTGCTCCGTTTTTAGTATTTAAGGCTTTTGTCTGCCATTAAAGATATTTAAGGATAGATTTCTTTCCATATTATAATTTTCATCAGGGTTAAATACAGAAACGAGTAACATTTGCAAATTCGTTGGGATCTTTTGATTTACTATGTAATGCTGCTCTGAAATTTAAAAATTCTTATGAGAGATTCAAATTTTGTAAATTTTGTTACGCAATTGCCTTTTTCAAAATAAGTAAAATCGGGGATGTACAAGTTATAACGATCAAACTTTTTTTGATTCAATCTAACAGATACTAAGAAGTACTATGGATCTCCCCTAATTAATTTAATACTCTTAAAAAGCTTTCATTTTTTACATTTATACAAAGAATACAAAGTTTTATTTTTTTTGAATCTCCTTACTGATTTATTCAGGGCCTGGGATAAATATAAGATCGATATAGAATTTTTTTGGATGAAGTAATTTGTGTACTCAAAAAAGCTTTTATAGCCTATTTCTAAAATCAAATACTTTTTTGATTGATTCTCACAAGGTACTCTCTTGAGAATCTTATCGTTTTAATAACTAGATGGATCCTCGTACTATTTCTAACAACTAGCTGCATTCTCGATTCATTACCGGAAAACCAAAATCAATTTGGTATGCGATTGATTTCAAAACGATCGTTTTTAAGAGGTATAATAAATTTCGAGCGATTTTTAAATCCGTTTCTATATGTTTAAAATATAGTTTAATTAACCATAAGCAATAAAAAACGTATAAGAATATAAATACGAAATAAGAAGAACATTCAGAAAAAGTCATCAAATTGGCCTACTTATATCGTCCTTGTAAGATCACACGGATATAATTTATTAATTGGACAATTTTTAAAGATACAGAAAACGATATTTTCGGTTTAAAACCGTTTCGATTTGAAAATTGATTGCCAACTCATACGAAAAGTACCTTATTTTTCAGTAAAATGAGATTAAAACATGCTCTTTGTAAACATTTTTTTTTAAATTATTTACATCTCTTTAAAGCACTTTTTTAGAAACTTGTTGTGTCGGGATTTTCAATCCCTTTTTAAATACGAAACAGAAATAAAATATTAACTGAAATCTTCTGCTTAGTTCACTCCATAAAATACAGTTTGAATCATACGAACTCTAAATAGATAAATATATTTCAAATCAGAATATTTTTACCAATAAACAACAATTAAAACAAAAGAAGACATGTACGAGTAAATACTTGTACTCGTTTCTTGATATAAATATTTGAAAAATTAGAATTTAAATACACTTTATTCAAATACTAAAGCAGTCTAAAATTTATTTATGTAATCTATTTTCGATTTATAAACCACATAAAAATTATCATACATACGTATTTAATCTTAAAAGAAATACAAATGAAAACTAGAACACATCATTACAATTCAATAGAATTTTTGAAAATGATTATGACGATGACAATGGGGATGATGATGGTTTGTTGTAATACTTTCTGTGCAGCAATTGACATACATTGTGCTTGAAAAATCTATCTAAATGTATTTGAATGAAAAATTTTGATTTATGTAATGAGAATGTAAATCAAAGAAATCAAATATGTGGAATGATTTGTTAATGGCATGTCATGAAATATTGAATATTTATTAGAAGACAAATTTTAAAGGAAGTAAAAGTTTTGGAAGGAAAAAGAAAACCCTTCAGGAATAAATCTAGCGAGATCAAATCTTATTATCTCGGTGTCCTGTTCACATCACATCCACGTGAACTGACTGGCCATGCCCTCAAATCGCTCGTGCAGATCATCCAATGAGGCATGGATTGTCTGGCGCGTAGCGACGTCCTATGTCCTCGGTGTCCTTATTATCTAAGACAAGCCAAGAGAAATTGGTAATCATCGACATTTAGCGATCGCCGTTGATGGTGATAGCCAGGCCAACTTAGTCTATAAAGCAATTTGGACCTATGACGCAGACAGCCCAAAATCCACAACAAGCAGCGACTTTTTCGAGAAGCAGTGGCAACTAGACTATTACCTATTAAAAAAAATAAAAAATTTAAAGCACGAACCTTAAAATTTTGTTTCTAGCAAAAAAAAAAATATTCTGTAAAAATTCAAAATGGATATTTTAATTTTAACACGTGCCGCATTGATATATAAAACGCTTATTTTGGAAAACAAGGAACAGTCTAAGGGTCACTCTTGGATCCTCGGTGGATTGTGGAAAATTTAACGTACCCATTAATCCAGAAATGAGCCTAATGGCTGACGATGACTTTCCGATAAAAATTAAGGTTTTGTTTTAATTCACATGTTGTTGAACGCTTTATCCGTCCACAGTGTGATTTGCCAAAACAGACTGAATAAATGACAAACAATTCGATTGATGAAACTTAGGCAATATGGGTGCTATCAACTGTCAAAGTTCGAAAGTCCCTATTAGAAGACCCTTTGCAAAAGTAAAGCCTAAAAAGTTATTGTAATATACGATTTTTTTTTTTAATAACATTTTCTATTTTCCCTAAAAATCATTTAATACCTTAACACCTCTTCCTTTACTTCAATATTCCAAAATTCACCCAAAAATCTTTTTAAATTTGTAGCATATTTAATGCCCCAAAAAAATTTAATTTTTCGTTAATATATTTTTAATGATTTATGCCTGATTGATATCCATTTACAAAACAGAAATTTTTCCTCAATATAAATTCTCCCATACTTAATTACACATCAGCTATATTTTGTATTCATTTCGTTATTTAATGCATTACACTTCTTGCTTGCATCTAAAGCGCCATTCATTTTAACATATTCCTTCCCAAAGATGCCATCAATAATTGAGGCAAAAAAAAATCAATTAAGAGAGAAAAATGTGTGAAAAATGTAGGTGCAGCAGTCACCAGTATCATGCTGCTTAAAGATAATTACCGGTAGGTCTAAATGAAAGTTATAAACTGGAGCAATGGGATTTTAATTAGTTTTTAATTTTGTCTTTGTTTTCGTGCCGTCATATAAATTTGAAAATTTTAATGAAATTTATGGAAAGAAAATTATTGACAGCATTGTATTAGTTCAGTATACATTAAACCGGTACACTAAGGTGGTCACCGCTAGAATGAATGATGATATGTCAAATAAGGTTTCTAAAATAAAAAAAATATTTTTTTGCCATTTCAATAAAATTTGGTAAGATACTAAAGATTGTCATAAGATAAGTTTAAACAAAATTTAATCTAAATACCAACATGATATGGGGTTTATGGGCAAAATGACTCTGTTCCAGAAAGAAACTTGTGTGGGGGTTACGTGAAATTATGATCCGATTCTCACTATTTTCAATACCCTTGGTCCTTGTGAGAATTAGAACGTATGTACCAAAGTTCATTAAATTATATCCAAAATTGAGACCTGTACTTTGCGCACAACTTTGGTAAACATGGACAGCCAACCAGCGGGACGGATGAACATCGTTAGATCGCTAAAAAGGTATTTGAAAATACTAAAATGTGGGTCTAGAACCAATATTTTAAGGTGTTACAAACATCGCCATAATCGCATAATACCTTCTCCACTATTGTGGTGTGGGTAAAATAAAATGCAAAATAACTATATCGTCATATGATTTCAAAAAAGCCCTTAGTTATAAAAAAATCAAAATCAACTTTTTGATCGATTATGATGCACCGCATTAAAATACATACATGCGTTTTGAAAAGTTTTCATTCGAACAATTAAAAACAATGTTCTTAAAAACAAAATTCTAAAAGGCCTTAATGCTAGCGCCTTCCGAAAAATAATAAATAACAAACACAAACAAAGAAAGTTTTATATTTTTTATCTTTGTTAATCAACAGTAAGTATTCCTTTGTTGTGTTTAAATAAGAGGTCATCCATCTGTTTTTGTTTTCAGGAAAATTTGAAAAAATGTAGGTAGTTTTTTCAATGTAGAGAGTTTTTGGCTTCTCCTATAAAATTTTTTCAATGTAACTTCGGTTCTTTTTGCAATTATATGACGATATGTAGTTTATAATTCTTTTTTTTTGAAGTAACTTACAGAATTATACGACTGATTTCTGTAAATTATTTAAATTATACTACCACACTACAAAACAACAAAAAAAAAAAAAAAAGACAGAAAAAATCATAAAGTAATTTACAAATTATATTGTCATCATCATCACTATTGTCATCAGCTTCATTATTATGAGTCTTGTATTTAATCAGATACAATGAACTATATTTATTGCATCCCTCGTTACTCATACGTAAATCTTGCGGACACGTAAACGTTGCGGTCGACTTCATTGGTTGAAATTTACTCAAAATACGTAAACATGTGATAGTGGTGTTGATATGTATTAAAACTAAAACAGAAAATTTGCCAAAATTTAAAACGATATTCGCTCTGTGAACAAACATAAAATCTATCAACAACTGAAACGTAAAAAACGAAGAAAATTTTTTATTATATCAGATACCTGCGCAACGTCACGTTTTGACGTGTTGAGTGAAACGAAACAGCTGATCCGCTATGTAAACATTTACGTAAGAGTAACAAGGGCTTTAATGGAACAAACAAAAAATGTTTCATACTTTGTATCAGACTTTTTTAATACAAAAATCGGGTTTTCAGCTAATTAAAATGAAGTTAAAAAATGTATTTTTGCGTACAAAAAAAAAATATTTTTCCTTATTATTGTTTTTAAAAATTGCCATTATGATTGTCGTAAACGACATAAATACGTCTAACTATCTATGTATCTTTCATTGTCGTGAATTTGAAATGATATCAACAAAAATTTCAAACGACTACGACTTCAATCACGACAACGACTCTTGAATAACACAGTGCAATATGAAAAAATATAACCATATACGGAAACCACTACGTGATAAAAGACCAAAAAAAAGACCCGTATCTCCCAGGTTTGCCCAAAGTCATGCACTTTTTTTATGGAACCCCAAAGATGTATGGCCTCGGTGTCATTTTTGCAAGAAAGTGATAATTTTCTCAGACACATATCCGTCTCAGACGCAAACCGTTCGGAGTTTTGATTTACTCTCTAAAGCAAAGTTATATATAGCTCTTGTTATAAGGAATATAAAACTTCATCTTCAAGATCAATATCGCAAAAAGCTTTAAAAAATGTAAACCTTTTTTCCCCCTGTTCAGTCCATAGGTGGCAAACCGTTCAAAGTTCAAGGAAACAATCAACTACAAAAATGTACCTAAGATCCCAGTAAACAACTTTCTAGAATATATGAACTTCCAAGGAATGATTCTTAGCACCGTTTAGGTAAGGCTTAGGTAGCCGCAAAAGTGAAAAATTTCCCGAAAATTTCACTATGTGTAAATTTTTAAGTCATTTATTGATCGTTCTGTTTCCTTCGACTCCGCTAGCAATGGGTATTAACATGAAAGAAAGCTATGAAACATTGTCATCAACATTTTGCAAGGGATCATTGATAAGGGCGGATTTGCAAAATTCTCTTGTTTTCTTTGTAATTAGGATTCGCGCTCGCCTCTGTACCAATTCCAATGTAATTCGTGGAGTCCAAGAGGAAGTGTCTTCATTTAACAGGCGTACTTAATGGCCCTGACATTATAAAGCTATTCAAGTGCAACTTAAATTTATCGCTCAATGAAAATCATTCAATGGCATGGATTTACCTTAAGCGTGTATGCACCAGACTCTTAGGAGGGAATCGAAATGCGGAACCGAAAGCAAGAAAATTGGTGAAAGAAATGCTGTATTATTTTGAGAAAATCGGCACATCGATGACATTAAAGCTGCATTTTCTTCATTTGACGATTTTATAAAACAACGCCCTTCCGTATCCGATGAGCAAGGAGAACGGTTTCACCAAACTACAATGGTACAAGGTACAAAGGCAAAAAACTCGACGCATTGCTTGCAGAGGTAATATCAATTTTATTGATGCATTGTTTTGCATTCCTTTTTTAATTTTTTTTTTTGATTTTCTAATTGATTTCAGGTATGTTGGAGGAGTCAGAAGATCACCCCGTATGATGTTAATGAAGTATTTGAAGAAGAAAAAGCTGATGATGGAGGGCAGTCTGGAAGCAACGTGCCTGTGGACACCATAAGTTCGGAATCAGAGTCAGATTCAGACGATTCGGACGACGATTTGGATCCGCAACTTAAGAGAGTGCGATTTGCAAGTCCAGGGCCATCAACATAATACGAATATTTTTTTATTATTTTTGTAATAGATAGCATCCCAATAAAAAATAGAGCTTCCAACGAAGCAGGTTTGTAAAGGAGAAACATAAAAGCTTCGCTTACCATTGCGCTTACGGAAGACATGAATTTTATATGGCGAGTTCCCACTTTGAAGCAATACATTTTTAAAACATAAAGCGCATTATTCAGCGCATATAAAAATTGTTGGATGTAACGATCAGCTTTACGCAGTGATTGTTTTGTACAGCTATTTAGTATTCTCCCTTACAAACCTGCTTCGTAGTAAGGGAATGCCGTGAAACTTGAAATGTTAATTTTTTATATAAAAGTTGTTGAGAGTTCTTTCACTTACTTTACTGCATTTCTGTATGTCTTATTGTGTAGCGCATAATAATAAGTTTATTTTTTTAAATGTAAAATTAGTGCTAGGCAAAATGATAAAAAAATTTATTATGCTATTACCAAAAACATCAAAATTCCACAATAAAGTTGGCAGTTATCGGGCTTTTTCTTTAATATATTTCTAGTCTGAGTTGAACATTTTGTGTGGGAGCCCCCTTAAGGAATGGGATAGCGGGTAGGTATGTTAGAAATTAATTATGGAGATGAAAAATAAAGGACATCCTAGGCGCTGCAGGGCCAAATTTAAGAATATAATTAAACCGCCATAGTAATTTCAATAAACTATTTTTATATTAAATATTTTACCATTTCTCTCCATTTATTTCTATTCTTTTATTTGACTTGATATAGTATTTTTTTTTAATAATATTCTTTTTCTCAGTAACCTTGTTTCAAGTTCTCGTAATTTTTTAATATTGATTCGGTTTATTCGGCCAAGATACAACAAACACTCAAGTGATACTTGTCTAAAAATTGTTTTGAAGAGAAAGAAGAAAGAGATAGTGATAGTGATAGAAAAAAAGCAAATACAAATAGCTGAACTAGTTCAAATTGGCTAATAATGAAATAAAAGAAAAAGCAAACGAATTCATCTAAAATCATCTAAAGAAACGTCATAAACGGGTCATGATTTAAATCATAGTTTAAAAAAATAAGTTCTATAGGTCAAAGACGATGCTGAAGTACTTTAGCTAAACAGAAAAGCAGGCAATATTAAGATTTTAAAGTAAAAGCCTTAATGTATGCTTTGTAAATACTTTATATGTTTAAAGGCGTAGATTACATGCATCACTTAATGATGAACATTAAAAACAAGTTTAATAAACGTTGCTCATCCAACAAACATTAAAACAACCGGATTTAATAAAAACTTTAAAATCACTTAGAAGTCAAGCAATAACTTTCAAGTTCAATGATATTTTCTTAAATAATGTATACACAAACAACCAAACCAATTAAACTAATTTCGAATCATCTTCTCATCGTTTTACTTTCACGTTAAAGCTAAATTAATTTATGTTAATTATTTGATAAAATAAAAAATATAAAAACGTTAGCATCATATTATATTATTGCTTCTTATTTTTCTTTTTTTTTTTGTTAACAACGGAAGCACATCTTGATGGTTTAATTATAATATATTATTGTATATTTCAAACTGAATAAAAATTCACAAGAAAAAAATGTTAAGTTGTTACTTGGCCAACAAACCTGTGCCAATATGAAAAAGTAGCTTATGTCGAATATTGTAGCTTTGAGATATCGATAGTTTTGTTGAAGTTTTATTCGAGGAGTTTTTAGCTTTAAGTGTGTATATATTTTAAAAATATCAAAAATTTTACTTGTAATAACTTAATTTTGTTTTATATAGACTTAAGATACTCTTTTAAATGACCCCTGAAAAATTAAGAATTCAAAACCGGTACAATAAATGTTTAAGTATCTTTGCAATGACCATTATTTTCCACAAAGAATTAAATTTATTATCTCAAATAAACAAATTTTAATTAAATTACGATTTCTAATCAAATCAAATAAGAATGGCTGAGTTCCAAAACATCATAATACTTTGCAGTCAAAGTCAAAAATGTATCATCAAGTTTAACGAAGCACAGTTTGCTCATTGTGTAAGAATCGATAACTACTTTGTTGTGCTTCGGGACACATACCATTAGGGGAGTTCAGTGTTTACTGCAAATGGTGTTGCGAAAATGCAAAATATTGTAGCTTTTGTTTTCAATTCAACGACAAAATACACAGAATTGCAATTGCTGCTTTATTGCTTTTGCGCAATGCTCTATAAAACTGCATACGGATCTAGCTCTAACCAGTCCTAACATACAGGGGCCAGATTCTGGCAGTCGTGATCGAGTACTTTCTCGATTCGAAAGCAATTTATTATCTACACACAAAAAAAAAATATTGTGATGCCAAATAATTTGAGCATTTGACGATTATGCTGTTGGGGTAAACAAAAACTTGTTGTCGTAAATGAAAACCTTTTGTCGCAAGAAAATTTTCAACAAAATTTTTTTTACCGCAACAACATGAAAGTATTTGAAGTTTTTCAACAGCAAAATTATTTGTTGCAAATGAAATATCTTTTGTCGTTAAAGGTTTTCCTCTGAAATAAAAGCACATTGAAAATTGCTGTTGACGTAAATGATTTGCATTTGCAGGAAATAACAATTCTTGTTGCCATAAAATATTTATTTTTTAAATCAAATAGTATTACTGTTGTCGTAAAAAAAATTGTATTTGAACAATGAATTTACACTTTGGGACAAAAGAAACAGACTTGTTGCCACAAATGCCAAATCTTGTTGGGCACAATCCGAATGTAAATTCTATTTGAATCAAAATCAATTTCTTTTGGCACTACAGTCTTTTTTTTTGTGTGTAATTATTTAAGTCAATACTGAATGAATCGGAATTATTTTTTCGTTATTGTAAAGCATTCATTTGAGTTTCACAATACTGAAAAAATAATTTCGATTCGTTCAGTATAGACTAAAATAAAATTGCTTTCGAATCGAGAAAGAACTCGATCACGAGTGATAGAATTAGGCCCCAGGTGTGAAAGATGCGCCGTGACACTAGCAGATGAGGAGAAGCTACGAACCTCTGAGAGAAAAATTTTAAGAAAGATTAAGGGGCCTAAAGGGAATGAAGACAGCAGTTACATAAGGAGAAGCAATTTGGAGATCGACAGTGGAAGGCAAAGACGTTGTGAAGTTTGTGAAAGCCCATAAATTAAGCTAAGCAGGCCGTATATAACAAGAGCAAAAAAAAACACAGATAACCATCGCTGACTGGAGGCAAGTAGCGTAAGAGAATGGAATGGAATGGAATGGAAGGCCTATATCCGGGCTGTAACACCAAAAGACAGCTGGAGTAGAACTGAACTAGAAATAAACCTAAATTAAGGCTTAACTTAACTAAAACTGAACTAGAAATTACAAACGAAAATTCTGATAGTGCATAGAAAATACTCCTGGAAAATATTGAAGGAATAAGACTATTAAAGTTTAAAAGCTTTTAAAATTGTAATTTGACTTAGAATACACATTCGAATAAATATGAAAATTTATAGAAGTAATATAAATAAAAACGGTAATGTAAATAAATAAATAAATAAAGAAAAGTTAACTTAAATGAAGTAGAACAAAAAAAACCCTTTTGCCTTTTTAAAATCCTAATCTCTTTTAAATTCAGTAGTTTACTGTCGTTATTTAAAATTTAACTTACGGCTAGTGTTTTCTTAATACTGTCGAAATGTTATTATTCGTCTAATTTAACTACCAATAAAGTTTCCCAACAACTTTAAATTGAATTTAATAGTTATTCTTGTTCCTCTATTTTTTTTTTTTTAAATCATTAAATGAAAGACCAGCCTTTTAAAAAAGAACAATTTGTTTGAGTGTTTTTAATAACAATTGCTAGTTGACACAAATGTTGTGTTTTCTTGTCTGCCTAAATACATTGACTTTACGCCCCAACCACACAGCAGATCAGTGTAATTTAGTTCAGTGTCTGAAACAGGGTGGGAAGGTAACGGGTCTCTTGTCAATGTCTAATAGAACGTAACGCAATGCTTCAATGAACTCGTTGGATTTTCGTTTTGGAACCATTCATCAACATCATATACTTATGTACGTATTTCATACACATCATCGTTGTCTTCATCATCGAAATCAACAACAACAACAACGCTGTCTTCTTGTTTGGTCGTTTCGACAAGTTGTCAACATAAAAACAAACGTCAGTTTATCATTAGAACAGGGAGTGTCCAGTGACACCACCTCCAAGTCAATACTAAAGGAAAAACCAAAGAGGGCACTTAAAAAACAGTCAAGATATAAAAAGATAGATATTTAAAGTTAACCGTGCAAGATTAAGCTCAAGAGATGGCATCTTAATCGAGTATTTTTTTCAAACCTATAACACGAAATTTAATTGATTTGATTTAATGCGGCAGTTTTGTTTATATTGACTTAATGAAAATATGAAAAAAAAAATTAACAAGAGTTTGTTGTAAATATGAGCCATGAGTTAAGATTTAATGGAAAAGTTCGTTTGATGTAGTTTAAGTTTAGTTGAGTTCTAGCTAGCTCAGTTCTTGTTGGTTATTGTTGGGCTTGTTTGCTTTAAAGTTTGTCATTTCTGATACAAGTTTCAGTCTAAGCGACATAACCCTGCAACAATATTCTTATTGCCTTTTTTTAAGTTTTTAACCTGTAATTAAAATAGAAAGATAATGGTGCTTAGATTAAATAAGGAGAAAAACACAATCCAAAATATGATTGTGATATTTAAAATTCTTTGAGCAAATTTTTTGGGTTTGAGATAAGCGATTAAATTAACTTAAGTCTCAGTACATATTTACTTTTTGAGTTGTAATTTTAACTTTATTTTGTTAGTTTAAGTGGCCACTAGTGGTGGTTTAAACCTAAACTTAAACTGTCAACATAAACATGTTTAACATAAACAGACGTTGCAAAAATATAAACAAAAAATCATTTAAAAAAATGATATATTAATTAACTTTAATTTCAAACCCAAAAAGTTGCTCTTATTGTTTCGTATAACCTATAAAATCGCCGGTTTGACAAGTTTTTAGTTTTGGACTTCGAGAAGTTGGAGTATTGAGATCTCAATTCAGTTTTCGTTTCTTGCGAGTTCGAGAAAATTAAACTTTTTTGAAAATAGTCATTCCGCTAAAAATTTTCAAATTTGTTTGAATTAATTAATGATTAAAACACCAAAATAACAAGTTTTCAAGTAATATTTATATAGATAAAACATATTTCTATTATATTGTGTAAAAAATGTATAACCGACATGCCAAACTAAATATTAAAAAATTTTAACCCTTTAATCACTCTTGTGTGAAAAACCACACAAAATGAATTATTATTAAACGATAAACCAGAAGATTGTTTAGGTACACTAAAATATCAATTAAGTACTGAAAACACATTTTGTTATTAAAAAATACTTTTGAGTAATGAAATATTTCAGAAATAACGTAAGTTACCCTCGTGTGCGGTTTTCCACACATATGCAGTTTCCATTTTATTTGCACTAGAGACAAAATTTTTTGCCGGCAAGTGTGAATATTTTTGATATTGTTGCGAATTGCATGCAATGTATGTTTTAAAAAGTGAGTGCTTATTTAAGCTTTGTATGGTTTGTTGTAGACCACCAACGGTATACATATATACATCATTACGGTTACGTTAATCATGACTTTGATTACAAACGGACTATGGCGCCACAGGAAAGTAGACAGACATTGCATATGTGTGAAAAACCATACACGAGAGTAACTAGCGGAAGTATTTTTGAGGGTGATTTGAGGGTTAATAGTCTTGTACTAACAACTTTAATAAACAAATTTTAAGATCCCCAAAAAAAATTCCTTTCCATAATATTGCATTTTCACTGGAACTTAATGTATCTGTTAAATTTCATAAGATTCGGTTAAGTAGAAGTACATGAAAAGGAAGGATTCCTTTAAAAGGGCCCACCTTTCTAATGAGAATATTTCTCCGGAGCTTACCTTGTTCACCAAGTTTCATAAGATTCGCGTAAGTAGAAGTATTTAAAAAGGATGTTTCCTTTTAATAGGCGTGGCACTGCCCATTTTCTAAATCATAATATTGCATTTATAGCGGAACTTAGTGTGTGCGAAAAGTTTCATAAGATTCGGTTAAGTAGATGTAGTTTAAAAGAAATATTTACTTTGAATGCGCGTGGCACTGCCCACTATTCTAGTCATTATATTGAACTGTCACAAATATCACATGTTTCTAGAAAGTTTCCTAAGAATCAACAAAAAACTTCGCCCTTAATTAGTTTTGGTCAAAGAAATTTTTTTTTTTTTGGAAAATATTAATTGAAAATGTTATATTTTAGAAAATTGTTGTTTTTTGCCATCGCCATAGTTACGAATTCATGCAGGTGACCGCCGCATCAGAGAGAGTAATGCTAACTGTCCATTCTTTTTGTATAGAATTTGACATTAAGAATAGCAAACAATAAGAATATCTTATCAAGCGAATATTTTTACACTTTTTTTTCATATTTTCTTTGTGGTTTTAGTTAGATGTTTTTAATGGATTAGTAAAGTTTTACTAGGCAATTGAGTATTTTTCTTTGAATTCGCCGAAGAGGCCACCTTACATGAATTCGCCTTTACGTTTTTCACTTGCGCGAGCTACTGTCCTACAGCTATTTAGGCATTTCAAAAATTTCCTTACCAACACGCAACATAAATTTACAAATCAATTTTCCCTTAACTCTAGAAATGGATTTTTGAATTCTCAAAAAGCGAAGTAAAAATCTACAGTCATATTTCTATTATTAAAAATATCTATGTCAGATAGCAGACAGGTGACTCTACGAATGAAACAAAGGTGTGGTCTTCTTTACAAAAAATAATAATAATAATAAATCTACGTGTGTCATGTTTGCAGATATATTTCGTCTGTCAACTTACCAATGTAAGTATTCTTGTCTTTTGAAGATTTCGGTGCATGACAAATAAATTTGAATCAAAGAATAAAGAAATTGTACATACTTATAGACATCATAATAAAAATTTTATTGTCGTCATTAAATGCCTTCAAAGTAGTGTAATGACATTTAAAAATGTGACCTAATTTTTGTGTTATGACTTTTAAAGAACCATGAAAAAAGCAAAGTACATAGTTTTCTTTGAAAAGAGTCAAAACAAAGAAACTAATTAAAGAAGTTTAAAAAGAAAAGATTTTTGGTGACAAAAAACATTTGTTACGTATTAAAATAACTTGAATACAGCAAATTAACTTGCAATAAACAAAATTAGAACTTAAAGAGAGCTAAAATTAAGCTAAACTTAAGACTAAATTTTGGCAGTCGTGATCGAATACTTTTTCGATTTGAAAGCAATTTCATTTCTTATTATTTCGGTCGATACTGAATGAAGCGAAATTATTTTTCAGTGTTTTTTGAGTTTTCACAACACTGAAAAAATAACTTCCATTCGTTCAGCATCGAGTGAAAGAATAAGCAATAAAATTCCTTTCGAATCGAAAAAGTATTCATTCACGACTGCCAGAATTAGCACCCAGAATTGAACTAGAACTGAATTAAAATTGGGTAAAATAAATTAATGATCCCTATGTAAAAAAAAAATTTACTTGCAAACTTGGTAAGACCCATTCTTGAATACAGTTCAGTTATTGGGAATCCACAATACAACTTGTATGTTAATAAAATTAAATCTATTCAAAAACAATTTTTGCTATTTTTTCTTGGAAAAGTTTAATGAAATCCTAGTTTCAACCTTTCGCCGTATCGTAGACGTTAAGTCTTTTTAAGACTTCACAACACAGAATAGCCCAAAAATTTTTGTCCAACATTTTATTTTTCTTGAACCTACTTCAAGGTAGAATTAATTGCACATATCTTTTTAGTAAAATACTCGTCAATGTCCCAAACAGGCAGCTTGTGTTCGTACGAACGATTATATTAAAAATTTCATAAGTCAAACTTTATTAATTGTGATCCATTCCGACATCAATAAATTTTATGATTACATTGAATTCAAGCATACCGTGGATAACTCTAAAGTGGGGTTCACGCTATTGAATTTGAATGACAGTCAAAACTTTCATCAGTCAACAATAAACCACAAAAAAATTTTAGTTTAAAGCCTAGTGAAATGCTGTCAAAACGCATATGAAAAAAACTTGTGCGGAATATCTATGTAATAATGTTGATAGAGTTGTACTCTGTTCATTTTGTGAAATAGTTCCGAAATGTTTCTGGCAACATTTTTTTACAACTGCGAAATAATGTAAGCTGCACTTATTTCACGTGGAATTTTAAGCAGAAGCAAAAAAATATGAACTGATTATTTAATAAGAAATAAAAAATTAATATAACACAACCGGTAACAGTTTTTTATCCATATTGACTTTCTTTTTTATTAAAAAAAATAAATTTTAGTAAAATACATGTGGGATTTGTTTACATACGCAAAACAATGTCTCATACTTTACAGGAATTAAAACGTCAAATTGTACAAACTCGCAAGATAGGTAACATTGTTACATGTCAAAACTTTTGTGTGAAATAATAAATGTTGCTAATCATTTTTCACAAATTTGAACAGAGTACTAGGCTTAAGGGAAAATAACGAAAATTTGCGTGAAAGTTTAAGCAAAACTGTCACTCATAAAAGAAACCTGTTGACATATCTCAATGCAAATGCTTATAGGTACACATAGTTTTTTATATAAATACTTTTTTATATATATAATATAAGCAACCAAGTCGAATTCATAACAGGTAGTCTTAAAAGCCCTGCTTATAAACTTATTTTTAGCTTTACGGCGCAAACCCAGTCAGCATTATTTTAAATTATTGATCATATTCGACACTTTTTTGACTCCTCTGCGCGATTTAAATAATCATATATGCGCTCGTTTTTGAGTCGAAAATGACTGTTCATTCGGGAGAAAATGGTGCCCCACCCGCAGCTCTTCTGATAGAGTCTTTTTTGACTAGCGTTTCTGATCAAGAACTAAACGAAAGCAGAATTAGAACTGAACTAGAATCGAAAAAAAATTAAGCAATAAGTGATCAAGAATTGAACAAGAGCTGAATTAGAACTGAGCTATACCTGAAATAGAACGAAAGAAAAGCTCAAATGGAACTTAACTAGAACCAAGGCGAATTCATAGCAGGTATCTCGATACTACAACAAGTACAACTCGTACAAAAACCACAAGCAATTTGTTTTTGTAAAATCAATGTACAAAGTCAAAAACAGAAACAAAACAAAACAGAAACAAAGATAATAAACAAAACTTTGAGATCCAACAATGATAAAGCTAAAAAAAGTTTTTAGCAGGGCTTTTAAGATTACGATTACCTGTAATGAGTTCGCCTTGACTAGAACTAAAGTAAAACTATGCTTAAGCTGAAATAAAGCTAAACAAAAATCGAATTATGACTTAACCTAACCTATAAAAATTCAATTATTTCAGCATCATCTTTTTTGTTCTTTATATTCTTCTTCATACCACTCGTATAATTGTTTAATCATTCTCAAAAAGCAAAATCATTACCATCGTCATACTCACTTCACAAATTCATTTAAAGCAAACAAAAGATTTATTACCTAGAAAGAAAGAAAGAAAAAACGTGTAAAAGAGAAATTAGTTTACCATATAAAACTTTTTATTTTTCAAGGAAAATCAATTTATTGTTTTCAAAAGGAAGAACAATGTGCATTCAAAAAAAGTTTCAACAAATTTTTTTAATAGAAAAATTATAGACAATAGTTTATCAGGCCGTTAAAATTGATTAACAAATAAAGTTAGACAAAAACAAGAACGTTATAAGCAAAAAAATAAAATGATTTCAAAAACGTCAAGATTTTCTTAACACTTTTAAACGAAAGACATGTCTTTAGAAAAATTAAGATACAAAGATACAGATAATGGACAAACCTAGATAAAACAACTGAGATAAATAAATACATTTTGACCTACATACATCTAAAAATATGTTCACAATCTTAAAACACTTTTTTTTAAGTTTAACAAACGCCTCCAATAAGTTAAACTTGTAAGGCCCTGCCTCTCCATTCGTATTGTATGGATACAGTAGTGGCCATAAAAAGCCAACAATAGCTAGTTAAGTAATAATAACACAGTATGTGGGTGTTGATTATTATAAATCACAAATTTAAAATGGAAACCGCGAATAAAGTTCAAAAGAAAAAATACAATTAATGGAAGATATCGTCTTGCATCTTAAAATTTTAAGAGAATACTTGTTAAAGAAACTGTGACAATAATAGTGCATGCCGTGACATGTATATCATAAAATTAATTATAATAGAAAATTATAAAAAAACAATGTATAAAACATGTTTTTAAAATTCATAAAAAGTCACGTAAAACTAAGCTTTTTCAATTTAATGCAGATGAAATTAGAGATGGATATTAGGGTTTCTGAATTCCCGCATGTTTTTCATTTCCAGGGAATTTATACAATATTTTCTTTAATTCCCAGATATTTTTGGCAAGGAATACCAAAAAAATTATGTACATACATATGTACACTAGGGTGCATCAAAGAAAAACATTAGGGTGCAGGTATAAAAAATAGCTCTCTCACAAGACCAGCTCCTCCATATTTTGATTCTAAGCGGCGCTCTACGATTGAATTCAAATAATAAAATATTGTTTTTGTTTTACATGTTAGTTAAGCGAACGAAGTCTTCGCTCGAAATCGATGAACAGGCCATTATGTTTACGTCATTTCGTTTAATGTATCGGGGTTTTCAACACGAACTTTGTTTTCTAAAACAAAAAAATTAGATGAAGATGATTCAAATTTTTATTGTATTACGAAAAGAAAAGTTCGGCAATTATGAATGAAAAATTATGTCTGGCAAATGTCCACCACGAGCACGCTGACAGATGTCGATTCTTTCATCAAAGTTTTTAATCACTTTTTTGCCAAATTGTGGGTCTATTTTGTTAAACACATGTTCTAGCTGGCCACTTAACAGCTGATGTTCGTAAAATTATGCGATCGAGAAATTTGGTTTGCAATAAATTGATCGTTTCATTGGCTGTGTGACATGTGGCACCGTCCTGTTGGTGTTGGCACATTTTGTATCGAGCCAGTTGACCCAAATTTAAGACCCAAATTCTTAATAGCGGTCTCAGAAGAACGATTATTTTGTCCGAAAATTTAACGAATTTTGCGAAATGGAACTTGAACAGAACCACCATTTTCATCGTGGATTTTAATTTTTTTAATGCGATTTTAACTACTTCGAATACGTAAAAAAAACTAAATGTCAAAACTATCATGTTGTTGGTGTTGACACAATAAAAAAACAAAGTTATTGTTGAAAAACCCGATATAATTTAAAATTAAAGACAGATATAAAACCTACAAAAATTCATATAAGTTATTAAAGACACAAACCATGTGTTAAAGGTATTCCACCTGCAGTGACCGCATTTTTAAGCCAGGTTGGGTTACGTAAAAATTGCAGTCGATACTCATCCGACTCACTTCGACCCAATTATCTATTGTGATACCATTGAATTTTATTAGGAGAACTCCCACCGTAAAAACAAAGCGAACTTATAACGAAGTTCAAAATGCATTCCTGTTCGAAAATATCGTACGATCCACCGAAAGAGGCGGATCCCATTTGGGCCAGTCGGCTTCTCGCAAATACAGGTCAGGGACAGAGTAGGCGTTGCACGTTTTTCCTCTAATTTGAAAGGAAACATTTAAAGGATATTTCATCTATTCATATTAAATCCTCTGGGGAAATCAGGAGCAGTCAATAGCTGGAATTCGGCGTAATTATTGACAGATATCTTGAGATCTCAGAGATCCCATCTGGTACCACGGGAGTCAGTAACCTCTAGTGAAACGGCACCGGTCTAAATATTGATTAACGACCCTACGGGGGTCACTTGGGGGCGTAGACCTAAAGTCGCAGGAAGTGAGATCTTAAAAGCATGCTTAAAGGGCTGATTTTTCAATACTTGTGGGAAAGTTCAGTCTGCGGCCGGAATTGCTCGCTATTTCTAATTAGCTTCAGCTCCTAAACAAAAGGCGATAATATAGTTCTGCCGAGGTTTAAGGCCCAAAACCACTGATCAAAATATTATTAGTATTAGGGAAAATGTGTTTGTATGTGTCGATACTGGATGGAAAATCAAAACATTTAGATATGACAGCGAATTTTACTTGCAGTACTCGTACACGAGTGAATTCGTCTGCTAGACAAGCATTTGACAAGTGTATTTGACCTTTTACACTCAAATTCCCACCTGTGTGGGTTGGTGGCACTCACGCAAAGGGGCGGTTGGTAAGCGCATTGCTTGTCACCCAGATGTTAAAACCACCATGGGTTTCCATATAAATCTGTTCTACTCATTGATTTTGGTCCTCGATAGTAGAGACATGGCATCGATGCGATGCCACAATTGCCTGCTAATTCTTCAATCAGTTTTTTTAATTTTTCATATCTTTAAGTTATACACGCAATAAATCTAAGACTTACTTGAGGATTTCGAGTCAGAAAAGAGAAAAAATCTTAAACTCAGAATTTTTTTCTTTATGTGTAAATTGATAAGTCCCAGTACAAAATTTAAAGGTTTCCGGAAGAAGCCACAGAGAAGCGAAAACGATTGAAGTGAATGTTTAATTTACAAAATAAAAATAATTTAATAACTTCGCATTATTCCTTATAATTAAGCAGGTTCCCAGTAAAAAATGTGCTCCAAAAGGAGCAGGTTTTATGTATGAATTCATACCTCAAATCGCTTCAAACCTGCTGATCGGATGTCTGATTTTTGTATGGGGTGTTCCCGGTTTGGAGGACTATTTTCTGCTGACAATAAGTGCTTCTTTTAACATGCAAACAAAGCACTCCTAAAGTGCTTTTTTGGGCCGAACTTTATTATCATATTCATTAATGTTTTGCTTTTACTTGATTTAATGCCTTTTTTCAATCATTTTCGTAAACCATAACATATTTTTATTTTTTTCGGTTTAAAACCTTCTTCGTTGTCAGCACTAAAATAGCAGCTATTTTGTATATTTTATTCTTTATCTTTTACTGTTGTACAGGACCTCTCTTATTGAAGCGCTCGATTATGCGCTTCTTCTCTTAAGTGCTTCAAAAAACCCAAATTTTTTTACTGGGTTGTAAGTGAATAATTGAAATCATTATTTTAAAGAAAAATTCACGAACAAAGTTTTTAGTGCTTCTGTAAATCCCTTGCATGGAAGCGGGTTGTATTGCAATGATTTTAAAATGTGTTAACGATTATTCCCGAGCGTAGAAATTACATTTTTTATTACGTAATCAGTCATCAAATTGTTTTTAAGCAGAGAGGAAAAAATGAGTGCTTCCAAGGGTAAATTCAACATATAAAAATCATGCTTCTTGTAAGCAGGTTTGTATGGGGTTGTGCTTCTCAACCTTAAAAACTGCTTACCAGTAAGCTTCATTTTTTACTTGGATATTATATGGTCAGGATTGCCCAACTTTATCTTTTGTCCTGGGTTTTATTTAAATTTTGACTTATTAAATGTTTTTATGAAAATACATTCATAAACATGGTGGAAGCAATTATTTGTTAAAGTGCATTTTAATAAAAACTGGTAATTGTCACAATTTCAATAGTCACCAACAATTTGCATACAATTTCTGTTAGTAATTTTTTACAAAGTTACCCATTTTTTTTTTATCACAAATCATATTAACATTTTAATAAAAAAACTTCAATTTACAAAACCAACCCATTTAATTTTTTTTCGAAACATCCCACCCACAATATAAATTTTAGTTCAAAAAGTGAAACTTTAACTTGAATTAAAAATAAAAAAAAAAATTTAAATTGTATTTTTAACTCTTTATATAAAACAAAATATTTATTTCATAAAATACTAACGTAACTATGCTTTAGATAGATAGATTTACTATTTCTCATATACAATTTTGTTAAACAATTTCAACAGATAAATGAAAACGGAAAGCGTGCCACGGAAACCCACACAGTTATTGGCGCCAATTATTAACGGTGGGAAGTGTGTGCTTTACAGCGATCTCACCCAAAACATAAAAATTAAAACAAAATTAAACCATGAAAAAAATAGAAATAGAACTTAATAGGAAATCCAAACAAAATTGTTATTATAAATTTTTATTTATTTTTAATTAACTATCAAATTTTTCAAATAAAGTTTTTTTGTAGTTTCTCTTTTTTAAAGCGAAACAGTCAAAAAAAGTTGAACTTAAAAAAATAAATGAAATTAAACAAAATGGTTTTGTTTAATAGAAATTCCAACTAAAATTTTTTTTTATTTTTTGTGTTAAACTTATTTCAACACAGAAAAAATTACAAGTAAACTGTTTTGATATAAAACACACCAAAAATCTGAAGGACTCTTTTTTTGTGTCAACAAAGTTTTTGGAAAACTTTTTTTTTTTTTTTTTGAACAATTTGTTCGTGAATAACATGACAACTTTTGTTTAAACTTTGCCATTTTTTTTTACTAAAATAAAATTGCATATTTAAATTGTTAGACAAGACACAAGGGGCTTAATCTAGTTTGACTTTACCCTTCAACAAAAAAGCGCCGAATAAAGCCTTCACATATAATGAAGTACGCATGATGAACCTCCTACACAAGCAATCGAACGACCTATTCCAGACAAAACAAATAAGAAAGTATAATCGGTCAAACCTGGCCATATGATACCCTACATCACAGTATTTAGAAACAAACTTTCGAGAGTGTACCTTTATTTGGCACCAATGGGCAATCATGGAGCCGCCAAAACAAAATTATGTTTTGAAGTTAAGATTCAATAAAAGTTTTTTGTGACGAATATTATTTAGATATTTTCATATACATATATGAGATTTGTTTGCCTTTAAGTGACTTTAGACGGGATGTTATATAGGACCTATGGTTAATTTTGGACCTACAATCACAAAATTTTGTCATGTCATACTGGCATGTTCTGACAATCGCAAGACGCTTAACATTTGCGATTCTAAGCTGAAATCGCATAAAAGGTATTCTGTATATCGCAAGAAGCTTGGCGACTTCGGATTGCAAAAGTGTGCTCAAAGGATCTAGAATATATTTAAGAAACTATGTAAAGGATTATTCCGGAAAGAAGGTTGTATGGAGGATATGTAAAATTATGGACCAATTTCCACCATTTTCAATAGGCTTGCTCTTTGTGACAATTACACTCCATTTACAAGACATATACAAGACTCCATATACAATTTCATCAAATTATCTCCAATATTGCGACCTGTACTTTGCGCACAAGGCTTACATGGACAGCTAGTCAGCCAGCTGTACGGACGGAAACCGTTGTATCGAATAAGAAAGTGATTCTGGATCGATCGGTGCACTTAAATGTTCTAGGATCAATATTCAAAGTTGGTCAAAACATCAGTACGAATACATAGTACCCTTCCCATTATTGTGGTTGGGGGTATAAAAATTAGTTTTTATTTGTACTTTACCAGAAGAATGCAAAAAGTTGGATTAGGTAAACGAATGGTAAATGGTGAACTGTAGTGTGAAACAGTTATGCGAAACATACCCTGCGGGAAATTTGTGTCAATTGGTCCAACACACTGGTCCTGGGATTTGTGAAAATAGAACAAGTACAAAAATAAAAGACTCATGACCAGCGAAGATGAACTAATCCCTTAACTGGTTCATGAAGAACAAAAAGGTAGAAAAAGTAATGAATCACAGTCTTCACCGGTGCTGTGACACATTTTTTTGGTATTTCTTAAATTTGGTTCTTGAATTAAATTCTAGGATTTGTTTTATTGAAATAATACTACATTGTATTGAAATAATACTACATTTTAGTAATTGACACTTAGCACGTTCATTGAGAATAAATCTGTGACTGGTCAAATGGTGTCAATTGACCTTTTCCAATGACAACCCCATGTAAAAGTGATAGGTCTTATTCATATAAAGTGTACGAACTAGAACCGGTATCTACCACCAGAGACCTATCACGGGACTACTATTTGGATTTACATAAGAATAGCAGGAGCCGAATTTTACCTAATTAGTTTGTTATACTTACTTTAAGTACGAGTCGTACTCAAAAATTTAACTGCGAATAACACTAAAACGTACTTTAAACAATCATAAATTGGACTACTTTCGAAAATCAATCCCCTAATAAAATAACTACAAAATTCTTAAGCCAAGTAAAAACCAGATAAAACTTTTCGTTGGTAGTGCCACTCTGAGAGTAAATTTACAAAGTGAGCATTTTAATCTCATTTAACTACAACTTGTTGTGTGCGTAGAAACAACAAAAACAACAGAACAAGACGAAAACACATTATTTTTATGCTTAAAAAGTAAAATTGAGAACTCTTACTTCTCATTTAGTTTATATTTTCAGTTATATATCGTTGCCTAAAACGCAAAACGCCCTATCTAACATTTTGAAAATTTTACAGGAGAAGCAAATTACTATTAAAAATGTTAATCGATAAATTGCCTTAAGCAGTTTATAATTTATTTTACTTCTATTTTTCTTGTTAAACCTACCAGTTGTTTTGACAATTGACAATGTTGCATATTATGGAAACTGTTAGTAAGATCTTTTAGCGCGTAGCATATAATCTTTTGTAGATAGGGCCGTTTGTTTTTTGTTAATAAAATTGCAAATTTTGGATAAAAGTTTCCAAAATTTATTGTGGACATAAGTGTTGATGCAATTCATCAGATTTAATGAAAAAGACGATTTTTAATTTTTTGTTAGTTAGGGCCTTTTGCGTTTTAGGTAACGATATGTACATTAAGTTTTTAAAGTAAACATCATATCAGGAATGATGCTGCTGTTTCATATAATTAAAATTCTGTAAGGTGTAAAAGGGGTAAGTAAGTCGATCATAATAAAATTCTCCTTCTTTCACTTTTAGTTTTTTTCAAGTACGAATTTGCATTTTAAGATTAATTCGATCTTAGTTTTACTTAAATCAATCTCATTTTCTGATTATTTTAAGTACGAATTCGGGGTTTATGAACAAGTTAAGTATTTTGCGATTGAAAATCCGTACTTGAATCAATCTTTCTGTCATTGATTCAAGAAAATCCGTACTCACCGTACTTTTAATACCGCTTTGGATTGATTTGAGTACGGATGGGTTGGATTTTTCTTTCGAGTGTAAGATATTTAAAATTGAAAGAGACTAAAAGGATTTTCGGGAACGTATTCAATATGGGAGATATGGTTATTTATAGACTTCAAAACTTCTTATGAAGAATATGAGAAATTTATGTTAAAATAATTGATGTCGAATTGTGTCCAAATAGTACCACTGTTAATAAAACTATAAGGGCTCTTTATCAGATGTTTTTGTTATGCAAACAAAATCTCGCCAATGTCAAAAAAGGTACATGTAAACGCCCTAGATTTTGAGATTTAGTTGTAGTGTAAACGGCCTAAGAATTGGAACCTGTGCAGCGAACGATCAACTCAATTGTACCGACAGTTAAAACGTTTATTATTAAAAATTAACGATTTTTAATTTCAAAACAAATTCAAATAACTTGAATAATAAAATTTTAATAAAAAATGTGCCACTCGTAGCATAATTCTTTCCTAATATCGGTATGTGTTCTCCTACATCTCTCTCGTCCCTCTCTTTAAAGTTTTCTATCTTTATTCATATTTTTGGCAGATGTAAGTAAACACGTTACGAATTATAATTAAAAAAAATAAATGTTTACAAATAGTCCATTAAATGAACGGTAAACTGATCATATAGTTTATAAATTATTTAATAATAAACAATTATGAACTATTTTATGACATTTGCATGAGCAACTGAATAGTTAATGAAACTCCCACTTTCTAAATTTCTGGAACGTGTTTAATTTTTATTACAGCCAAAATAGTTGGATGGGCGCAGGAGTTATTTCGTTGGCATGAATGTAAAAATTCTTTTAAAGAAAAAAAAAATACTTTTAGGCCTTAAAACATTCTTTAAGTCAGCATTCTCTCGTCTTGTCATTCGTTTGGAAGTAAGTTTAGTTCTTGATGTTGTTTTTTTTTTGTGTTTTTTTTTTGCTAACTGGTATAAAAAGAAATTGTTAAACACATGTTTAAACTTAAATATAGATTCGTATACAAGTCTTTTTTTTTGTTTTTTTTTTCATTTGAGTTTCTTTATGTTTCTATTTTTGTTTTCAACTTAATGCTAATTTATGAATAATTATATTCATAAACTTATTGAGTTAGGAAAAAATGTTGTTTTTTTTTTGTTTAAAATTTTTAAAAAGAAACAAACATACATAAGTATATCTGAGTTTCTAAACGTGACTTGATAGTCAGTCTGACAGTTTTATTTTTAAAGCTTAGAGTCAATAGTTTTTATGTTTACGCCAGCCCGCAAGTGCCGCATAACGTATGTGACTAAACAAAAATGAGCAGAGAAGAACAAAATAATATAGTTCGGCTAAAGTAAATTTAAAAGACCCTACGCCTACTTATCACGCAAGATTGAAGGCTAAAAATGTGCTTTTTACAGCATATTTTGCGTAAAATATTTTAACCGAAATATTAATTTTTATAGGAAATTTTTCAAAAAAGACGGGGAATAAAGACATTTAACTTGGGAATAGTTAAGGGAAAGTTGAGTTTTTGCACGAAGCTTTATTTTGTGTCTAAAAAAATCCTCATCGATCCAAGTGCCGATAAAATAGTTACACGGGGTTAAAGGTCAAGTGATACAGTTTTTATAAAAATCACGCTAACTGCAATAGTTATCGAAAAAATACTAATTAGCAAATACGTAGCTTAGAAAATTGCCTACAAAAAATATATATGAAAGTTTTTCCATAGGATTAACGGTTTTTGATAAAATTTTTAAAATATTTCTGGATTTTCTAAACGGTTTTTAGATGGCAATTAAGGACTTGTATTCGAGTTTAACTGCCTGTCCCACGATTTCGAGCGAAAAGTTTCCCAACAATGCGTCTTAGGCGCTGAGGCCAAATAAAATTAATTGTAATTGTAATGAAATGTTAATAAAGTACATATGTGTATAGATATATAAAAAAAGTTTGTTCGCCTATTGAATATTTTGTTTTCAAATATGCGGGTAGTTCCATGTCAAATCGACCAAGAGTGGGACCCGACCCCTTTCGATTTTAATGAAATTTGGTGAGAAGATTCCTTTTATCCTACAAGAAATATATATATAAAAGAAAAAAAATTTAAAATTCAAAATGTCATAGTTTTGCCGTATAAGCCGAATGTGTTGAGCTTATTTCTTCAATATCTCGAAAATTACTTTACATACGAAGATTTTTATGTCATCTTAAAGAGAATACTTAGGGCTATAAGCAATATAATGAGAACAATTTTTTTTTTGAAAAATGCAAATATTAAATTTTAAAAACGGACTAAGTCAAAAACCATTTTTTTTATTTGGCTGTTCTTTAAAAATAACGAAACTTTGAAGGAGGTGTTTTTTTTTTAAAGATATGTTTTTTTTCTTTCTTAATATACTGTATGTAGTCCCAAGTATTTTCTTTAACATTAAAAAAAGTCATCTTCGTATGTAATGTAGTTTTCGAGATATTGAAGAAATAAACTCAACACTCGGCTAATTCGGCGAAATTGTGAGATTTTGAATATGACTTAACTTTTGAAAAAAAAAAATTTAAATATATGTTCCTTGTAGGATAAAAGAAACCTTCTCACCAAATTTCATTAAAATCGAAAACGGTCGGGTCCCAATCTTGCTCGATTTGATATGGAATTACCCTAGCCCTATTTTGTTGTTGGGTCATATTTTTCAAAAAATTTTAGTGCACTTATTCAAGTATTAGGATCATATTTAATGCGCACAAAACACTTTTTTTAGATCATATTTTTGGTTTCCCTGCTTATTATAAACATGTAGACTTGTTTGCATTACTTGCTGGGTTGTTGTCAAATTGTACTGAGGCAAATAAATAAACGAATGAAATTTAGGTGACATTTTGTTTTGGAAGTTTAATTTTTAAGGCAATTACCCGAATTGGGTATTTAAACGTTCATTTTTGATTGAAAAATTAAGAAGAAAAAAATGGGAATTTTAAACTCAAGGTAAATGAGCTTGAAAGGCATTCAAGCGTGGGGTAATTAAGCGGGTTATACTGTAAAGCAAATGAAACATTTTGGATTCTTTAGTTTAATAGTTAAATTCTAAAGTGTCGAAAAAGCCACTTTTTGAATTAATTACAGAGTGATAATCTAGAAATTTTTCATAGTTAAAAACTGTAAGGATCCAAATTATGTCCCAGAAGATGCATCAAAGCCACTTTTAGCCAACACGAATAGATCTAATGACTTAAGAATTATGACTTCAATATAACAGCTATAAAATCTATATGAAACGGATTTGAAGGTCACAATTCGTACTATTCTAAAGAAGATGGCACAGATTAAACAAAACTATGTCGCTACTGAATGGCGTAACTGTTGGGTCCTTTTGAGAGATACCCCTGAATCCATTTAAAAAAAAAATTGGAAAAAATAATAAATAAATGTTTATAAATTTGTAATTTAAGATATGGCTGTTCATCTGGAATTGAGAAAGCGAACCCTTTCTATCACAAGTCTTCTTTCGCGTATTTTTATGTGATCAATGACTAGGAATAATAATAAACATAATAATGCGACCTCAGATAAAATTAAAAATTTGTTAAGTTGTGTAATTTTTAAAGGAAATTTTCTTAAAATGTGTTATTTATAGCAAGGCGAATTCATTCAGGTGACTGCATCAGACCGCATGAGAGAGCGAATTATGCTGGCTGCCAAATTTTTTTATGAACTTTGACATTTAGAATACCTATACCTACATACAAAAAAAGGGACAGCTAGCATAACTCTCTCTCATGATGCGGTCACATGTATAAGTTTGCCTTGATTTATGGGTAATTTTTCTAAAAGAAATGCCTACGTAATTGAAAATATAATAACAAATTAAAAAACAATTCTTCTCAGTTTGTCTGTCATTTTTGAAAAAAGAATGACAACGATTAAAATGAATTGTCGTTTGTAAAAGGGGGTGGGTGATGTTGGTGGAGGCCAAGAATTATGCGTAGCCAAACGAAAAAGGGGTGTGGTGTAGTGTAGGTATTGATCTGGTTGTGGCATTTATTTGTTTCATTTATTTATGTTTCCAGTTTATTTACACTTGTAAATGTTTGTATGGAGATGAAAAACATTGTCATTAAGTAGTTTTCCAATTGTGGCCTGTAAAGTACAAAACTATAGACATTGTTGTTTTGCTATTTTAGTTCTTTTTTTTTATACTAATGAAAGAACCCCCTCTCCGCCAACAACAACAATTATAACCAAAACAATCGTCATCCGACTAACAGCCAGCAAAGTAATCAAGCGACCAAACGGTCATTGAACGTATTCAAAGTGTATCTTTGAATCTACGAAGTATGTATGTTTCATTTAATGTGTGTGTTTGTTTGTGTGTGTAAATAACCCTCATTTTATGCTAGATTTTAGACAAATATCTGTGCAATAAAACCCAGTGGGAAAACTCAGAAGACCTTCTTAATTCAGGACTTTTTAAAGGCCTGCTTAAAAGATTTTTTGATTCAATTACTATTCTTATCTAACTGCTAAATAAGGCCTCGGCTCTTTCGTATAAAAGATAAGATACACCTTCCACACTCGCTTCTATGAGAAGGGACTAGAAAAGGAGTAACATTTTTTGTATTGTTTTTTTGCACAAGCAAAAGCAAAATCAATTTTTTTTGGTCCCGTTACCCTTCTTATGTACCTGCTGAAGAAGCGAGAGCGGAAGGCCTTCTCCGCAATGACAACATGTGTAAAAAAGATATGAGTATGGAATGGAGCACGAAGGCCTTGTACATCCAAAAGAAGGGGTACAGAGGCCTTCTAGAAGGCCTTCCTACTCCTTATTTTTCCCGCTGGGAATAAATAAATTACACTTAAACAAATAGAAACACAAATAATATGTATAAATTTGTATTTATATGTATGAAAACAGTGGCTGCTAAATAAATTAGGAAATATTGAGAAACTTACAAAATTATTAATTGTATGTTAATTCTAGAATATAGTTTTGTGCTAAAAGAACCAACAATTTTTTAGAAAGTTTTAAGCTATTTTAGATTTTGAAAAGACTTTACGTAAATTTTTATTGGCCACTGTATGCCACAAATTGTAAATGTTTCTATATGCAGTGTTGAAATTATTCATACTGGCATAATTATTTACATTTTTATAAATTAGGATCAAAATGTTATCGCTTTAAGTTAAACAATGTAATTTTAATGTTCTTCAATGCAAATATTGTAAAAACTTTATAAAAATTTGCAAACATTCGCAATGGCTTAAGATTAACAAATTCTTAATCCCAAATTGGTTATAGCTGAGACTCCAATTGTAAATATTCCTGCATACTAA
The DNA here is from genome assembly GCA_963931875.1 of Pollenia griseotomentosa. NCBI lineage: Eukaryota > Metazoa > Arthropoda > Insecta > Diptera > Polleniidae > Pollenia > Pollenia griseotomentosa. The sequence continues at coordinate 224,237,753 of OZ007560.1, forward strand.
GTGTACTAGGGACAAAGAAAAAACAATCGTTGAAACCATCAACAAAATTTTCTTCAAAATTCAAAAGGCACATATATAAAAAATTGCTTAACGTTGGAAGCAAGTTTTATAAGAACGGTTTAAGGTGGTTTCACAATTTAATACACTTCTTAAGTATTTTGACAAAAATGCTTTCCTGATCTAATAATTGTTTAAACTTTTTAAAAATTTTCTAATTCTTAAGAAATTCTTAACCTTAAGAAAAAAAATTTGGTCAAAATATTTGTAGTTGTGGGCGCAACATGAAGTTTAAAACGTTTGAACTGTCGCCGCTAAATTCAAGAATACGATTTAGGGATCACACACACTTTTTTCGATAATATTGCAGCCCATTATCGAAATTAGTTTTCTTCTGATCAAATTTACAAAAAATTACATTGTTTTCTAAAATTACATAAAAATTTGTTTTTAACAGCAAGTCACGCCCACAATTACCAATTTCTTACCAAATTTAAATCTTTCTTAGTTTTAATATATTTATTATTGAATGGCATTAAAATTTTGACAATAATCAGCGACAGTAAAAAATTGGACTTTTTGTCATAGTAATTAATTTCTGAGCGACTGTGCGCGTCGGCGTAAAGTTCGCATAACGCATGGTTAATCGATTCGGATGGCGCAACTAAGGCTGTAAATCTAACGGAGAATTTTTCTCTAAAACATTGTCAACAATGAAGCGTCTAATCATTTCATTGTCCATGTTTCAGTATCATACAGTATGACGAGTAGAATGAGCGATTAGTTATCTAAAACTGATAGAAATAAAGCTACGCCATCCCAAAAACATAGTTAATATCTTTTGCGCTTGTCGGACTAATGACGTCACGCGAACTGCATTCCTATTGGCTAAGAATTTCAAACTGACAAGCTCATGGAAGTTGTTGCTTATTTTCTGGATTGCCAGCTTTTAAAAACTACATACATTGTTATAAAAAATTAGCCAGTCTTAGGCCGAGGCCACGCAATGAGCGGCTAAGCGTCAAGCGGCTGAGTGATGAGCGTCAAAAAATTAAAACATATGAAATACTATTGAAGTGGCCACGAAATGAGCGGCATGCGAGCGAAATTTTTGAGCGGCTAAGCGGCGTCGCTCAGGAATAAAACTTGTTCTAATTTTTAGTTGTATTCTGAGCGTCAAAGAATAAACATGGCAAAAGTGAATGTGGAGCTTACAATTTCATCTGTACAAAGCCGACCGCTATTATGGCAAGACAGATTACCAAATTTTAAAAATAAAAATATAACCGAAAATTTATTTTTTTGTTTTGTCAATCTAGTGTTAACTGCTTGCAACAGCAAATCAATGGATTTCACATTTGGGTAGATTTGTATATATATGGTTAATGATGAACACCAAGGCCTGTTCGTCGATTTCGATTAATATATATATATATATATATATTTTATAATTTGTTTTTGTTTTAAATGTAAGTTAAGCGAACGAAGTCTTCGCTCAAAATCAACGAACAGGCCGCAAATTGTTTTTTTTTTTCTTAATAAACGCATTAAATTCATATGAATACGATTTTCGCGTAATAACATTAAACAATCCACTCTTTACAATAGCATTTTAACAACTAACCGCTCAGAAATGACGCTCAGTAATAAGCCACTTGCCGCTCAAACTTGACGCTTTGAAGCTTATCGCTCAGACGCTTAACGCCTAGCCGCTCATTGCGTGGCCTCGGCCTTAGCGACTTTTAGACTTAACAACTCTTGCCACGGAAAAACCACGTCATTTAATGGGAAAACATGCGCAAGGCGTAATCTTGTATTCTAGAATTATTGGAATGATCGTCGCCCGTCGAGAGAGGGCTTTACTTCTCAATTGCCTACTAAGCCCAAAGTACCCTAAATTCAGAAAATTTTTTATTAAAACACAGTTTTATCTGATTTCGGATAAACCATAGTAAATTAAGTACCAGGTATGTTCAAGTTAATTTATTTGATGTTTGACGCTTGTTTTAATTTGTTTCCTTATTTTCTTTTGTTTGACGTAATATGGGTTTAAAAATTGAGAACAAAAATTCTAATGACTATACCTTGTACTTATTCTACCATGGGATAAACTACTAAAATTTTACCCAAAAAAAATCACTTAAGTGTAATCAAAATCTTAAATATCACAAAAAAATCTAACTGCCTGTTTTCAACTAAAATAAAAATTTTCTTTTAAAAACTTATATTGAAAACAAGCTTGAGTTTTCTTATTATTTCGCAAATTCGCAAATTTTTATTTTATTTTGAAAAACAGGCAGTTATCCTTTTTAAAAAAAAAACTTTTTATATGATTATTTACTAAGATCACAATAAATAATTATAAGCCCTATAAATTATTACTTTAATGAAAACAAAATAGACCTGCATATAATAATCTCCAATTCAAATTTATGATAAATACTATTATATTTTATAAACTTAATATCTTTATCTACTTAGGCGTTAACTAAACCGACCTTTTCTCTTCATATTTCAATCTACCACTTAAAATATATTTTTAAGATGTCTAAAAACCTCACAAAAATATAATAAACTGACATTTACTAGCACGACTTGAAAGCATTCAACTTGTTACAAAACACGAACATGTTTATGCCACATCCACCACAGTATACCAGATACATACAACTCGCACTTGTAATTGACAGCTTTACAGAGTTTCCACTTAATAATGAAGGTGCGAATCCAAATCTCATTCACTCAGTCACTCACTCTATTATTTTAGTGTTATTTTTTTAAACGGCCAGTGCCAAAAAGCATAGAAAATCGACTGCAGCATCATCATGAATGCCGACATAAAAGAATTGAAATTTGAAAATTCACACATGTGTAAAAAGGCGGTACGAAAATGATTTTCTTTTTTCACTATGAAACTTTTTTTTAATTTTTCAATAGCATTTTATCTCATAAATTGTTCATGCATCATTGAAGATGGCACGAATTTAATAAGAAAACAGTGAAAAATTTATAAAATTGTGCAGATGTTGGTTGGGAGGTTGAAAATATTCAAGTATTTGAATTAAAATAGACATTGGAAATTGAAATGGGAAATTAGAATGAATCAATTTATTAAAACATAAGTAAGAAGATGTTTAGGTAAGGTTAGGTTATAAGGGTCGCAATTGCGAGTACACTCGGAGGCCCTTGTGCCCTTTGTGATACCCAAAAAAGTATGCAAAATAAACACCTAATAAAAAATCCTCCGCCCAAGTCATGAAATGATTGCATACCGAGGTGTCTCAGTCGTAGTAGGACATTCAACAAAAAGGTTCGTCTAAACAACTCCACAGAAACTGCTAGAGCTTCACTTAACAGGCTTACTGCAAGTTAAATGTTTTTGTGAGTAAAATGGTAAAAGGTCGCAACAAAAATAAAAAAAGTCTCACAAAAAGTCTCAGGCCGCTAAAACAAGGATCATATTGCGACTTTAGTCGTCCGAACGGTAACCCTGCACTTTAAATGCGAGAAACTTATTTAATAAGAAAACCAACGCTGCAGAAATGGTCAACTCAGTACTTTTTTTACATTACCCTTATGACATACAAAAAACAAGGACCATGCATAAACAATGGCTTGTCAAGGGAAATAATTAAAGTCTAATTTAGTATTTCTAATTGATGGTAATATGTACTAAATTTGTAAAACTTTGACAACTGTATTAGAGATTAATTAATAGGATATTACATCTACGTGTTAAAGTTCCAATTCACACTCATGATAAAACCCTAAAATTTTTTTTTGTGGAATAAGCAAGTTCCTATGCGCATTTCACTGGTTGCTTAGGCCAGGTCATCAGGAAACCTTTTACTAAACATTTTAGAAAAGCTAAAGATATTATTCAAATAAAAATATAAAGGGAATGAGAATTACGACCACTCAAGTCTTACTTGCAGCGATATCAAATAAACAGGGCAATCAATAAACTTTGAAAACAGGATCGTTTTCAAAATTTGTTTAATTTCAATTTCACTCGAATTTGATTTCCAGAACATGCAAAAAAAATTTAAATTTCTTTACGTACTAGTTTTTTTTTAAACTGCGAGAACTGGGGCCTGATTCTGGCAGTCGTGATCGAGTAATTTCTCGATTCGAAAGCAATTTAAAATCTAATTATTTCAGTCAATACTGAACGAATTGGAATTATTTTTTCAGTGTTGTAAAGCATTAATTTGAGTTTCACAATACTGAAAAAATAATTTTGATTCGTTCAGTATCGACTGAGATAAAATTGCTTTCGAATCGAGAAATTACTCGATCACGACTGCCAGAATTAGGCCCCTGATTTTAATTTTCTTGTGAAAAACAAATTTTATTTCAGTCGATACTGAACGAATCGGAATTATTTTTCAGTGTTGTGAAAACTCAAATAAATGCTTTACAACAATAATTTCGTATATAGACATAAAGAATTGGAAATAAGATTGCTTTCGAGTCGAAAAAGTATTTGATGACAAATGCCAAAATTTGCCACCAGTCTCCATAATAGAAAATATTTATATAAAAGTCATGGTCTGCAAACAAAAGGGTAATACTTTTCTAGACTTATTCTTTGAAACGTTTGGCTAAATGAAGACTGATACTTTAAAATTCTGTTACTTTTTCCACCTAGAGGAAGTACTTTTAAGGAGAGATTCAGTACCATTTTCAAAACCTTGATTTAACACACAATGCTAAGAACTCAACTGCAATTACGAAAAAAAAAATTCGAGCAGTGATTTGTACGAAAAATTGTGCCATTTCGTCGCATTACTTGTACCAGCCACTCTTCAGCTTACTTCACAGCTATCGCTTTAATTCTGTTTTCAGTCTCAGTCTGAGACAAAATAAACTGACTTTTGTTGGCCAAAAATAAAGACAAAAATAAATAATTTAATAAAATATTTTCACAAGTCTTGTTGTTTTATTTATTAACAACCTTTTTTAAGTTAATTATACCCTCAAAAAAACTGCAGGGGATTTCAAAATGCTTATATTTCTGTTTATTTTTCTATTTTTAACTTATTTTTAAAGATAAGATAAAAAATAAATATGTATGGCAAAATAAATAATTATTTGTTTAAAATTCAATTAGAAAACAAAGATAATTTACAGTAATCTAAGAAAACTTAAGACACATTTGTTCGAAGGGAATAAACACAAAATATAATCAAAATGTGAAATGGTCTGGAATTGTAAAGAAAATCGCAAATTGAAAAGGTAATAAAATTAATAGGCAATAAATTGTATATGTGTGAAGTTAAATTTTAAAATGTATAACCCTAGAAAACTTATGGTATTTTAAATATAAAACATTTACAGATGGACTAGACTAATAAACCAATGATTAAATAAACTTATTAAGTGAATGGGATATTTCACAAATAAACTGCGCTTTATTTTTATGCACAATGGGTTTATATTTAAAACTTCATAATCTAAATTCATTAGATGCCATTAGAGTAGAAATTTTACTTTCATACTGCCTGTTTTTCAAAATAAAATGAAGACCCGTTTTCACAACTTAACGATAGCTAATGGTATTTAATACGGCCGATAAAATGTATTAAAAGTGTTCCATTATTTACTACTTTACTTTAACCTACCAGGTAAAATTAACCTTAATTTACTTTATCCCCACTTAAAGTTAAAGTAAAGTTTTTTTAATAGAACACTTTTTATAAGGCCGGTTAAAGTCTACTTTTAGCTATCGGGAAGTTGTAAAAACGGGCCTATGTATAATAAGTACAAGATTGGTTCATTAGGGTTAGTTGTCATTATTTACCCATGTAATTTCATTTCAAAACTTGAACTGTTTTAAAATTAAAAAAACTTATTACTATTCTAAGATAGAATTTCTCTACAAATCCATATTATGTGTAAAAATCTAGAAGTTTTCTTCTTTCAACAAATCCCTACGTCCAAACAATATTTCTTATGATATCATCAGCGTCATGGGTATGTTTAGACATTTTAACGATTTCTTTCTCTTGTTTGTATTTGAACTATATATGTATGTATGTATTTATGTGTTTTTATATACTATTTTATTTAAGTATGAACTTATGTAATATATTCTGTATAGTTTTGTGCTATTTTTTTTAACTTTGTTTTTTATTTTATAGATATTTTTGGAAAACAATAAAACCTTTTTTATCGTATTTATTTACGTTTTGTTAGCAGTTGTTAACAAAGCGTTAAATTAAATATTGTTAAAACCAAACACACCCATACACTTACTAACAATAACTAAAATAGATAGAGTTGCAAATGTAATGCAGATAGCAGTGGTGGATAAAATAGCAGCTGCTAAAAAAATTTTAGCAAGTTATTTAAAGTCTTGCATATTTCTTATTTGATTTTAAAATATTGTCTCATTGAATACATTTTTATTTACATATATTTATATATATATCCTGGGCGAAAAATTTTGGGACTCTGCAGAGATTTCTGTGATCAAAATTTACATGTTGACAGACATTATTTTCAAAGTCTTAAAATCTATATATGGGGGATTTCATGTCAAGTGACCCAATTTTGAAATCGATGTCTTCCGATTTGGATGAAATTTGCACCAAGGTTAGTCCTATTGGATAGTAGTTTAGACACAAATTTTCAACAAGATCGGTCTAAAAGTTTCTGAGTTAGTGGGGGTAAAATTTTGACATTTTGGCCATACAGGTGTTCTTTCTTATCCATGTAACTTATTACCTATTGGTGTTAGCAAAATTTGTCCCAAGTAGCTTCGATAGCTATTTGATCCATCTTTTGAAAAAAAATTTTTTTGTTTTTTTAAAAAATTTTTTTTATTTTTTTTTTTTAAATTTAAAACTTTTTTTTATTTTTTTTTTTAGCGGGTATGTTTTTTTTTTTTTTTTTTTTGTTTAAAAGAAAGCTTATGTCTTTTCCTTTAAGGTAGTTTTGGTCCCTTTTTGGGATGCGAGCGGCTTATGTATAAAAAAAAATAATTTCTAACTCTAGACAAGGGTTTTTCAATTTTTAGCATATGCAGTGTTCTTTCTCATCCATTTAACTTATTACCTATTAGTGTTAGCAGAATTTGTCCCAAGTAGCTTCGATAGCTATTTGATCAATATTCTGAAAATTTTTTTTTTGTTTTTTTAAAACTTTTTTTTTTTAATTTAAAATTTTTTTTTTAAATGTAAAATTTTTTTTTTTATATTTTTTTTTATCCGGAATGTTTTTTTTTTTTTTTTTTTTTGTTCAAAAGAAAGCTTTTGTCTTACCCTTTAAGGTAGTTTTGGTCGCTTTTTGGGATGCGAGTGGCTTATGTATAAAAAAAATTATTTCTAACTCTAGACGAGGGTTTTTAAATTTTTAGCATATGCACTATTTTAAATTTTTTCCTATTTGTGTTTAAGTGTTTCTAAAGCCTTGAAAATAAAACGTTTGCAAAGAAACTAGACAAATTAACCTTTCCGACGGTATGTTACAAACCCAATTACTATTTTCTACCTTCGATACTATAATGCCCACAATATGGTAATCCCAGGAATAATATCACTTTTTTCTGTAGAAATGTTGACAAATAATTCTTTTTTTAATTTTTCCTACATAAATTTTATTAAATTATTTATCTTTATCTTTTTATTATTATTATTAGAAATTATTATTATTATAATTATATATTAATTTAATTATTATTACAAATTAATAAAAAGAATTTAATTTGTCAACATTTCTACAGAAAAAAAGTGATTTTATTCCTGGGATTAACATATTGTGGGCATTATAGTATCGAAGGTATAAAATAATAATTGGGTTTGTAACACACCGTCGGAAAGGTTAATTTGTCTAGTTTCTTTGCAAACGTTTTATTTTTAAGGCTTTAGAAACACTTAAACACAAATAGGAAAAAATTCAAAATAGTGCATATGCTAAAAATTTAAAAACCCTCGTCTAGAGTTAGAAATAATTTTTTTTATACATAAGCCACTCGCATCCCAAAAAGCGACCAAAACTACCTTAAAGGAAAAGACATAAGCTTTCTTTTGAACAAAAAAAAAAAAAAAAAAAAACATTCCGGATAAAAAAAAATATAAAAAAAAAAATTTTACATTTAAAAAAAATTTAAAATTAAAAAAAAAAAGTTTTAAAAAAACAAAAAAAAAATTTTTCAGAATATTGATCAAATAGCTATCGAAGCTACTTGGGACAAATTCTGCTAACACTAATAGGTAATAAGTTAAATGGATGAGAAAGAACACTGCATATGCTAAAAATTGAAAAACCCTTGTCTAGAGTTAGAAATTATTTTTTTTTATACATAAGCCGCTCGCATCCCAAAAAGGGACCAAAACTACCTTAAAGGAAAAGACATAAGCTTTCTTTTGAACAAAAAAAAAAAAAAAAAAAACATACCCGCTAAAAAAAAAAATAAAAAAAAGTTTTAAATTTAAAAAAAAAAATAAAAAAAATTTTTTAAAAAAACAAAAAAAATTTTTTTCAAAAGATGGATCAAATAGCTATCGAAGCTACTTGGGACAAATTTTGCTAACACCAATAGGTAATAAGTTACATGGATAAGAAAGAACACCTGTATGGCCAAAATGTCAAAATTTGACCCCCACTAACTCAGAAACTTTTAGACCGATCTTGTTGAAAATTTGTGTCTAAACTACTATCCAATAGGACTAACCTTGGTGCAAATTTCATCCAAATCGGAAGACATCGATTTCAAAATTGGGTCACTTGACATGAAATCCCCCATATGTATTAATTTATTGTTTTCTAATTCAAGTTTTAAAGGAGTTTTGTTTGTGCCTTGTTCGCACGGTGCTTTGGATTACTTCGCTCTCCGTTTTAATTACTTATTTGAATTACCATGTTCGCACGGCATATTCCTAATCGGTTTTGACAGTTTTTCTTGTTCTTCTTTTTATTAATTTTGTTTATTGCTAAATTTAATTGTTTTTTTGCGTTAACTTGTATTAATAATTAAAAGAAAAAGTAAGTAAAAAATATTATTTCAAAGAAATACATACATTTATTTATTTTCCCAGTAAATAGAATATTTTGTTTGTTTTTTAGTGCTTTGACAGCTAGTGATGGAAAAAACCGATAAAAATTAGAGATCACATTGATTTTAAAGTAATCAACAGGGTAATAAAAATTGAATTACGTAAAAATGAGATAATCCGCTCTCAAAATTTTGTATGACGAATTATGTAATTTGGATCATAATTAGGCTGTGAATTACGAATGAGAGCGCGAATTACGAAAAAACGCTGTCGTGCGAAGTTCGCACTGCGAACATGGTATTATGCTATATTATTACCAAGGCCCGTATTTTTATGCAAATTTATATTTGTTGTCGTCAATCTGAGATTACCATTTACTAAATATCTTTGCAAATCAAGAAATTTGCACTAAAATGACATCGATTTGTTAATGCATATTTTACTTTGAATGTATATTTTTGCATATCTTGCTGATATTGCATATTTTTCTTTCATATTTTAAAATAAATTTTGTTTTAATTGTTTTATTTTGCCATGCAACCTATTGCAGAAGAGATAAGAGAAAACTTCGATGATATTTTTTTTATTAATTTCTTATAAGAAAGAAATATTTTGTAAAGCACCGTCGCGTGCAGCCGCCTATAAAGAGAAGTATCCCGATTAAGGTCTTCCTCCACAGCCTAAAACAACCAGGTGGGGATCGTGGTTTAAAGCAATTATGTATGATGCTGAAAACTTTTACCAATTCAAAGATGTGGTGAAAGGATTCTACAATGGTGATACAGTATTAATAAATTAAGGTTAATTGATATTGCCATAAATAAGGTGTGTGCTGTGGACAGTAACTTTAGTAAACAAATTCGTATCAAACTTGATAAAGTTTAAACAAAAATAAAGGGTTAAAACAATAAAAAAAAAGTTCTAGTATATTTAATTTAAATTTTTACGAAAACAGCGTAGTGAAAATTAATATACCACAAAGGGACTATCAGCATTTGATCGTGCATCTTTTCTTTTAAAAAACAAGCAGTAAACTTTAATTTTGAAAATAATAAAAAAAAATTATTTGTTAATTCAATATATATTAAACAAGTGACTTAATTTACATGATTGTTTTACATTTGGTTTTTCTTTATATTTTTGTGTTTTACTTAATTTTAACTTCTTCTTTTGTGGGTACTGTACTTTACTTACGTTTATGATGCTGAATTTTAACGTTTTTTTTTTATGTTATTGTTATTTTTCTGTTTTTGTATCGCTAATAAATTTTTTTTAAATTTTTAGCGCATATACATATTTCTTTTTTTAGTGCATTTTTTATGCGCATAAAACGCTATTTTAACTGCATAAAGGTCCGGGCCTTAATTATAACTATCCTTCATTTTCAATCAGCCCCAATAAATTCTTTCATGCCAGTGGTGTTGACTCATCATATCCCTAGCCCATCGAAATCGTATGAGTTATTGTTTTCACCATCGAGCTTGAAGTGCCCGAAAACTGTTTTTCACCTGAGATGCTTTACTTTATCAGACTGTTAAATTATTTTATCAAAGTGATCACCTAATCCGCAAGTAAAAAATTGTCACATCTGACCATCATAAGCCTTTCATATGATAACCAGATGCCAGACTCATAGAGAGTCAATAAGCTAAATTGGCTTTATTAGAAATAATGGCTTTATTAGAAATAATGAAAAGGGAATTCATTTGTGTTTGTTAGGGTGTTCAATTAATCGGGTTTTATTTTTGTTCCATTAAATAATTAATCAATATTTGGCATTTTTAACTTATTCGATTAAGCGAATAAAATTTTAAAATTAATCGATTATTCGAATAATTCTAAATCCAGAAATCTAATAAATTACTAGATTTTTTTCGATATTTTTAGAAAAAAATAAGTATTTGAGTAAATAAACATTCTTTTCTTCACGAACATTCCATCCTCTGCTATGCTTCTGCAAATAATTTCCTCTAGAGAATCGATCAAAGTATCTTGTTTCAAATATTTATTTAATGGAGCTCTTGTAGCCCCCTCTGATTTTGATGGAGGAGCACATTCTTCAAGTACTATGTTATAAGTATTTGAGTAAATAAACATTCTTTTCTTCACGAACACTCCATCCTCTGCTATGCTCCTGCAAATAATTTCCTCTAGAGAATCGATCAAAGTATCTTGTTTCAAATATTTATTTAATGGAGCTCTTGTAGCCCCCTCTGATTTTGATGGAGGAGCATCTTCTTCAAGTACAATGTTATAGTCACTGCACAGAAAAAAATATCTTAAGAAAACTTTTAACAACACAGTTTGTTAAAAATTAAAATTAAAGTCAACAAATATTTTTTTTTTTTTTTTTGATTCAAAATAGCATGCAATAAAACATATTAAATATTGAAATAATTAAATATTTCTTCATATTCAAAAAAAAAAAAATATATTTAAATCAAAGTAAAGACAATATTTTACAACTCTTGTCATTTTTAAATATTTATTTTTTTTTTGATATCGTTGTCATAAAACTATCGATTCTATCGATAGTATCGAATTCTTTGTAGAATTCCTAAATTTAATTTTTAAGTAATTACCGTACTTTTCCTCGTAGCAATTTAAAAAAATACAATTTTCCAAATTTAGAACAAAGTTTAATCATTCTGAGATTTTCAGCAATTTTTTTTTATCACAAGCTATAGAGTTTTCAAATATGTATTAAATATACACCCAGTATCCAAAAATTCGGGTTAATATCATTTTTATAACAATATTCGGATCTTCACTAAAAAAGTTGTATTTCTCAATTGATTTTCGATTGCATATGAAGTTGAATTTTCAAAATTTGAAGAATAGTTCACTGGATGGTATGATAAAAAAAAAAATTAATTTGTATTAAAAGTAAGTCACTTTTTCAAAATAAAATAAAAGTTGTCGTTTGGGAAAATATGTACATATATTGAAACAACAATAAATCAACTCAACTTTGTTTTTGCTTTCAATAAAAATTTCTAAACGAAAATTTTTATTTTAGTTTTAAAAACGGATATTAACTTAATATAGAAAACTTTAATAAAGGTAAAATTACTTTAGTATACTTTTTTATATAAACTCGTATTTGGCGATTTTTCGAGAATCTTTATTACCTTAAATCTAAATATATTAAATGTTGGCGATTTTCGATAAACTATTTGGCGATTCAGGTGAAAAAAAACCTGAGAACCCTAAAACATATGTAAAATTTTTTGCTTTGACGTTAGGATAAGAATGGTTATGCAAATATGGTTGGTCCTTAAGCCGACTAAATAACTGCCGCAGCTGGCTAAGCTGGGCGGCAACGACAGCTGGTTTGTTCTTGCCAGATAGAAACAAAAAATTATTGATAATTTTTTTAAAAAAGATTTTAACCATAGTATCGCTATCGAAAATAAACTATCGATAGTTCGGTGGAAAGAGAGCTGTCGATACTATCGATAGTACTATCGATTGTTTGCCAGCTCTAGCCCTAAGCAAACAGTGAAATGCAATAAATGTTAGTGTATTTGTCAAAGAACTAAAATTGGGAATTTAGAAAATCATAATTAATTAATAAATAAATTAAGATTCGATAAACATTTTGTTTAATTTATTTATCGAACAAGAATTAATCGACTGAACACCCTAGTTTTTATATGGAGGCAATAATGTAGAAAAATGAAGCAAGCGAAACAATTAACGCATTTTGACAAAGTTTGCTATTTTGCTAAACACCACTGCCCTCATAACGAACTAAAAATAAAGATGTTAGTTATAGTTATAATAACGACAACAACAAATAGAATTATGTCTTCTACTTAGTAATACAAGGTTAATACAAAATCTAAATAAGAAATTTTTAGCATGACATGACCGATCAGTTAAAAACGGCCGAAATTGTAAATAAAATCACAACTGATCTTTACTTAATACAAAATTTTAAATACATAAATATATTCTATTACAGATGTCTCAAAAAAAACCAGATTTAAAACTGGTAACTAGTAAAAAGGAGTATCGTGGTTCTTATTATAAAAAGGTATTATAAAAGTACCATCTCTGATGAGTATGTTTAAATAACTCTTGTATTATTTGGAAAGATAAGTAAGTGATTGGGGTTTTTGATATGAGTTTATTTTTATACAACAACAGCAAAAATAGATTCAATAGTTTTTTTTCAATATGTTGTTTCTGAGGCGATGACGTTCTTGTCTAAATAAAAATAAATGTTTTGCCAATGTTGATTTTCCTATTTTGTTATCTTTAGAATTCTTCTAGTTTTCCTTTTTTCATATTATTATGTACATATAATTTTTCTCAATATTTAAATAAGAAATTGTTTATCGTTCTGTTTGATCTAGGTTTCTATGATATACTCGTTTTTCTGCCTGTTTTTTTTTTCTTTAAAGGGCAGGCAGTAGTATTAAGATCCCAACTATAAAATAAAGTACACAGAGCCACAGAAGAAGTTTGTGCTAAAATCGAGCCAGTTCCAAATCACACATGTGTGGGAAATGTGTAACAAATAAGTGCATTCTTCTTTTTTTATTTATGTACAGAGTACATACATACATATGTGCATACATACGTACTTATGTACACAAGTTATATTGTATGGGAATTTCTTTATTTTCTTTAATTAATTTTAACAAACCACAGTTAATCGCCTTAAACGTCAAATGACATCAAGACTAAGGGAACAGTTGTATTTAATGTGTTAATTAAAAGAGAAAAGTGTGTTTGGAACTTTCCCAGCGGGAAAACTCAGGAGACCTTCTTACTTCAGGCCTTTTCAAAGGCCTGCTTAAAAATTTTTTCAATTCAATTACTATTCTTATCTAACTGCTTACGAGTGTCTCATAGAAGGCCTCGGATCTTTCGTATTAAAGATCAGATACACATTCCACATTCGCTTCTATGAGAGAGGAGAAGAGAAGGAGTAACAATCGAAAGCAAAATAATTATTTTTTGATTCTTTTACCATTCTTATGTAACTACGAAAGAAGGGAGAGCGAAAGACCTACCCCGCAATGACAACGTGTGTAAAAAAGATATGAGTATAAAATAGAGCGAGCAGGCCTTGTATATCCAAAAGAAGGAGTACAGAGGCCTTCTGGAGGGCATACTGGGTTATTGTGGCTATGTGGCGTATTTTAGGAGACATATCTTAAGCAAATTTTTGTGTTTTTTGAAACCAAATAAATTATTATATGAGTATTCTATCTCACATTTTAAAATGTTTTAATTGATTTCAAAATGTTTGTATTTTTGGTTTTAAAAAACTTATATGTTATATACATACCACTAAAATATATAAATCCAAAGAGGTTGGAAGCTCTGATCATAGAAGATTGACGAGAACGTAAGGAGAGAGAAAAAACTTAACTCAGCTGTCAAAAAAACCGAACTCAATGATTGTGTTAGTAAGACCCCTTTCATACTCGGCAAGTTAGTTGCGCAAGTTACTTGCCAAGTACAACAAAGTCTGTACTAAATTTTTTTTCCTTACCCCGACCTTACCGCTGACGTCTATAAGCCAAGAGTTGCGCAAGTAACTTGCCGAGTGTAAAAGGGGTCTTAAGGCCCAACTATAATATACATAGTCTTGCTTAACCTACTGTCAAAAATTAACAAAAAGCATTTGTTTCCGTACGGAATGTGCGATCAGTTTCGCACTTTGCTTAAGCAAATGACAGTTTCGTAAAACTTAACAAAAAGTTTCTTAAAGTTCAATATGGTTTGCCTTATATGATTTACATGTATTCGCACATTTGCTTAAGCAAACTTAAGTACATTATGGTTGGGCCTTAAGAAATTTGCTTACTTTCTTGTTGCATTTTTACACGTACGAAATTTTTTGAGCGAGCATTTCTTTGTTGTTTTGAGAGAGTCTAGAGATTCTACTTAATATCTAATGGACATGATCCTAATAACCACTGGAAGCAGGGTTGTTAGGCTTTTTTCTTCAAAAATCGTCATAAGTGTTAACAAAATTCGTCAAAATCGTCAGGTACATTTAACAAAATCGTCAAATATTTCAATTTACAAATTAGAGACAATTTATTGCATTGATTGGTTCAAAAATATAAATTTTTAACAAGAAATTCTATTTATGGTAAAGAAAGTGATATTGTTTAGTTTTATTCTATTTATTTCAGCAATTGGGCTGAAATATACTTATTTATCATTTGAAAAGAAATATTTACATAAGAAAAAATATATTTTCATAAAAACATAACAAACATTTATTTATTTCATTTATCCATATTCAGAAAAACATTAAATAAAAAATAAAATCGAATTTGCTATTAGCTCGAGCAATCTTTAAACGATTAATTTTTAGCGCTTTCACTATTGCAAATTGTTTTTACTGTTGAAGGTGCTAAACCAAGTCTATATCAAAAGTCTTTTTACTCTTTTTAGTTCCAAACAAAGGCATTTTCTTCTCTTTGCACTAATTTTTCTACACAACTTCTTATTAAGAACCAATTTCTTATTTCTTAATAAGCAACTACACTCAGAATAACTTACCTAACAGAATTAAATGGGAATTCGCCTTTTTACACGCAAATAGAAAAATTCTTCACATGTGATTATGACTTCAGCGAAAAAATGCAATCGTGTAGCGACGCAAATCGAAATCATAAAAACGCAAAGCGGATTTAACCAATTTTTAAAAAGCGGACCAAATAGGACTGATCCAAATCGGGGCTCTAATGTATATTTTCGATGGCATTCATATAATTGAAGAATTCGAATTACTAATGCTTCTAATGAGAGCCACCTGGTTTGTGATGGGGGAAGAATTTTTTTTTTTTGTTTAATTTCCAAAAATTTTGGTATTTCGAAAAATTGATTTTTACGTTATGGACTACTGTTCCCAATATAATTGTAAATATTTCTTGTAAGTGTTTTTTATTAATGCCAGAAAATCGTCATAATTACTATTACTTTTAGTAAAAAAATCGTCAATTGTTATTTTACTGTATTTTCTCAAAAAAAATCATAAAAATGACGAAAAATCGTCACATCTAACAACCCTGACTGAAAGTCACCTGCAAACTTTTTCTTAAAACAGCAAACTTTCTCGCGAAGTGGAGTATGTTGTGCTGCTTTTGGATTTCACTCTTGAGTTAACTGTTTTTAATTTTCATAGGTTTAGGTTAAGGTTTATATGCGGAAAAACTGTATCACGCTAATTTTGCATACATTTCTTGAATTTTCGGTGTAAAATACAGCTTGCAAATGTGAAAAAAGCATTTTCCAGTACTAAAATATTCTGTAAAACTATAAATTATATTATAAGGAATAATTTTTTAAAGATTGCTAAACACATTTAGCGCCATGTGCGGCACTGGTGCACACGACCTAAGTACTCGTTCGGGCCGCGTGTTCTCATATCCACACGCAACCTTAGTATCCTTAAACGTAAATGTGTCATAGTGCACACGATTTACATTAAATTTATATACATGGAATGAATCTGTGGCCCCAGGAGAACGTGGATTTGTGCTTGGCCCGAGCGTTTTGCATACCCATAATGCGTCATGGGCAGGGTTATTTGGTTCAGTGAGAACAGGTGGATAGATTTTTTAATAGTATTTTTTATCATTTCTATATTGAAATAAACAATTTTTTACCATACCAAAACAATGTTGACTCTTCATCACAACTGCTAGAAGGAATGTAATTCCTGTCTCTATCAACATCATCATCATCTTCTGTGTCACTAAAATCTGAGAGATCAGAGAGATAAGCATTCAAAGTTTAATTTATCTCTTTATCACTAAGTTTTTTCGTTGACATCTTTTATTTCTTTTTCAAATTAGCTAAATTAATAAGTCTGAAACAGTAAAGAAAGAAAAAAATGTTAAATGTGCACCGGTGATCACGCGGCTCCAGGAAGTAATCACCGGTGTACACACGGAAAATTGCTGAAAAACCATGGCAAAACTGAAAGTATTCACTTTCTTTTTTCAAATATAATATAAGTAAACCAAATAATAATGTTTTCAGGAAAAAAAAAAATTGGCTCGAATGAGTGAATTGCGATTTTGGGGCTTGGCGCGAGATGTGTTAACTGAATTTTCCACAGTTTGGCAGCTATGGGCCAAAAATAATGAAAAAGATATAAAAATTAAATTTTTCTCAATTTCAGCAATTTTGAGGCATTTTCCTGGTCTATAGCTGCAGATATGCCGAAGCCAGGCAAACAAAATTCTAATTGGTTTTCAAGATAAAGCTTTGAACAAATTGCATGATCTTCGGAAAAATCAAGTTTTAGCCAACATATAAATGAGGACATAAAATCCAAACAGCAGCTAGCTACACTAGCATTACCAAAATCAGGTTTCGTTAGTTTCGATAAGTATTTCGAGAAATTCCACACGATTAGGAGTATTCATTTTATGTGTTGCACTGTGTTTAAATATAAAAAACAGAGTTTAGAATTTTAAAGGTGCTAAACCGCGCAATTTGGAAGCTTTTAAATAAATTTAGCTGACGAAGTGAAATTAAATATATGTTCACGCAAAGAAAACGCATTTTTCTATGTGTCACCTAAAACGAAACTATTTTCGACGTAATTTTTCAAACGTAAAAGGGCTACTTCAAACATATTATTGTCAGCGGCAACCATATTTTGGTTTAATTAGTCCTCCATCATGCGTTTTTTCGCGTATTTTTAAGTCTTTTGGAAATATTTGCATGCATGTTTTAAACATTTTTGCGCATATTTTAACTTGCCCTGGTAATAAGTAATTAGTTTCCGTTCCCCTTTTGAACCCACATTTTGTATTTCTCAATATGTACCAACGTGTTTAACACATTAAAGCATATGTATGTATATGTTTTTGCTCATATGAACAAAAAAAAAATTCTTCCAATTTTATTAAGTTTATCATAAACTTGCAGAATGTTTGTCTTCTTTGCAAGCAATTTAACGATATTATATGACACAATTTATGGGCTTAGTACATTTTGCTTTTAGTCTCTAAAGGTTTTTAATATTTATTTAGTAAAAGTTTATGTGTATGTACATAAATATACAAGGCATATATATTATGCATATTTATACAGTATTTACAAGCTCCCACATCATATTTATTTCTGTGCCTGTGTGTAATTTTTATTATCAATATTTTATCGCTTTTTATCATTTACGGCAAATGGTGTATGACATCCAATACTTGTTCGAACTAGCGTCAAAGACACGAAACAACGAACGCAACTGAATTGATAACAAGTGTTTAATTATAAAATGTTTTTATACAAAAAAAATAAACGAAATATTGAATAAAAAAAATTTACAAGGCTGTACTATCAGAAGCAGATAAAAGTCAATGATAAAGAATTAATGGAAAAAACATTTTGATTTTAAATCAATAATTGTAAATGAAATAAAAGTGAAATAAATTCAAAATAAGATGAGCATTTAATCAACTTTCAGTTAAGCGATATAGAAATGGTAGAGTAAAAAGAAATGGCGGCTTAAAATAGTACCCTTTTTAATAAAGGCTATTATTGTAGATCGAGGGCTGTTTATGGAATTCAGAAAAGATTGTAAGCAAACTTTCTGTAAAAAACCAAGTAAGAGTCCTATATTCGGCTATGTCGAATATGGTGCAACACTAACGCGCACTATCAACCAGCATTAGAGTTTTTATTTTCCCGGCCTTTTTCATTTCCCGGGATTTATTTCTGCTCAATACAAATCGATGCAAAACATTATTTAATTTAATTTATTTGAACAAATAATATTTCCTGAGATCAATTAAAAAAGTTTTTTTTTCTGTGGCAAAAAGTTTAAAAGTACACATGGGCAAAACTTCAATTAATTTGTAGGATTTTTGAGGAAGTTTAAGCATATCTTTATCTTTTATATATATATATATCTTTTTTTCAATGCCCAATAACATTTGAAATAATAAAAACTTCCGATCTATGATCTATGAGGATTGTTTAGGAATAAAAACTTTAAAAACTATAACCGCAGAGAACTGATGATTATCTGCTTGTTCATCTATTTCCGAACAAAGACTTCGTTCACTTTACTTACATTTAAAACAAAAACAAATTATAAAATATTGTTTTTGTTTTACATGCAAGTTAAGCGAACGAATTTTTCTTTCGAAATCGTTGAACAGGCCATTATTCAATTCGAAGTAAATTTCCAAAAGCTACATTTAAAGTTTTAAATCATTCTCCTATAAAACTAACTAAATAGGCACTTATTGCCACAAAATTAATTCAAAGCCAACAGCCAACCAAAAAAGTTAAATTATTTAAACAAGTTATTGAGAAATATTTATTTTTTTTTTTAGTTAAGAATAAGCATTTACAAAATCGTTTGAAAGCCTATTTCTAATTTTTATCATGAAGATTTCAATGAGAACAAAACGTTTCCTTTCTACGAATGTTTGCCTATATAGTCAAAGGAACATTATATAATCTCTAGACACTTGCAGTTTTTTTAGCACCATTTTTAAAAAAATTATTTTCTTCCAATCGAATAAGTGTTTTCTTTATTAATAATGTTTGTCATCATCTCTTACAGATCCTTATCCGAAAAATCTTTAAAATCATTGAATTTTTTGAAGCAAGTGGGAACAACTTTTTTTCGTTTTTATAAAATAAATCTGGGTCTTTAAACAAATTAAAAATTTTGTACATTTTTACTCTTTTTCTTTCGGAATTTCAGAGCATTAAACATTGCCTTACTTATCGGATATGAAATGAAAACTCTTTGGCGTTTGCAAAAATCTTAAGTCAGAAACTGTAGTTTTTCCTAATGTTCAGTTGAAAAAGATTTATCTGGTGATTAGAAGCAGTTGTGCTAGACTAAAGTGATTTAAACCAAACAACAGAGAGAATAAAATTGAATTAAAGCAAATCAAAAACTCAAATCCGTTTTTTTGGCTTAAGACCTTTTTGCCTAACGGCTAATATCTATTTCATGACACAACTTATTTCCAATTATATCAGCAGTAAAATTTCCGGGAATTTTTTCCCGAAAAATGTGCGAGATCCCGGGATTGTTGTCCCGGTAAAACCTGTATGAAAAACACTAACCAGCATTAAAATGAAATTGTTTGAGTACATTTTTACGTTTAAAACACATTCTCTATTTAAGCGGAAAATCATGTATGTATGTATGCATTATGTTATGTGTAAATAAATGCAAAAATATAAGTAGGCCATTCCGTTTGTAAATTCTAAAATATTGACCTTATAGATCCTATAAGTATACATAAATATTCTGGGTCCTTATGAGTAGGGAAGTTGATTTACCCATGGTGGAGGGTATATAAGATTCCGCATAGCCGATCTCACAATGATCACAGACTTGGGATTCTCAAAAAAGAGTCCATCGAAAGGCAATATACGATTAACATTTTAATAGCATTTATTTTAAGAACTATAGAGCTTCCATAGCAAATAAATACCCAAGATATATCTAACCGTTTAAAGTCATGAACTTAAAGAATTAACCATTTAGAAAACTGGAAAAGTGCGACGCACAACTTTCTGTATAACATCAAAAAGACTGGTAGGTTAATATCTGGCTTCAAGGAAAGTAATAATCCAGGAAAGCAAAACTATAGAAATCCTTATCTGTTTTTCTTATGAAACCTTTTCAAAATATAAATTACTTAGAGCTCCAAAAAAAAAATCATCCATTGAGGAGACTAGGATCCCATCTTAAGTAAATACATATATGATTACTTTTTCAATGACAATTTTTTAACATGCCACTTTTTTAAATGATTTTTTTTTTAACTTTCAAGAACTAATACCTTTTTACCACTGCCTTTAACTTGCAAAGCTGTAGTAAGTGCAGCAACAAAATATGTAAAATATATTATAAAAAAATATTCACTGGAATTAGTTGCTGTTTGTCCACCACATGAGTACTTACTTACATGTCGTCTTACGTATCGTACACTTGGTTCATGAACAAACACTCAATGACTCGTTAAAAGTCCCTCAAGATCAATTTTTCATATTTTACTAAACATTTACAATACTACTCGTAATAATAATAAAAGCACTTAAGTTTTATAACAATGAAAAATGTGCAATACAACAAAATAAATGGCTTAAAATTCATAACATAGTATATAATGTTAAAAAAACTTAAAAACAATCTAATAATACTAAATAAAAAACGAAAAAAGAACAAAATTTTTAACATGAAAATCAATTGGTCCATTGTGTAGTGCTACTCGGCTTTTTACTGCATACGGGCGAGTACTTTTCAATATTTTTAAAGCATGTTTAGAATCAAAATCCATGTATAATATAAAAGTTCAAAAGGTTAAAAACCGCATTTGTTAGTTGGTTTTGATTTTTTGTATTTTATAAAGAAATTAAGTCAATACTTGGCAACAGATTTGATATAGAAAAAAAACTACAATAATTGTTTTTTTCTTGCAGAGGAATAGCCACATTTGAGACTACTAAATCAGTGTGTTTGCAATCAAAGACCGCAAGCGATTTTCAAAATAAACCTTAGTTTTTTGCCTATTTACTTTTAAGCTTATAAACTTTAGATAGAGGTAATTCAGAGTATTAGAATGTAGTTTAGGCTTGAAAGTAATTGTAGTACATAATAATAATATATATAAATACCGTTCTTTATATATAAAAATATCTATTTTGCGCTACGCACACTTTTTTAATCCCACCCACATTTAGTCGAATGTTGTGTACTGATAATCAACATGCTTGTACCTAATTTGGAAACTTTGGCTCTTGCCGTTCTCCAGATATACAGAAATCTATAATGTCTTTGTATGGGAGGTGACACGCCCTTTACACTGCATTAATGTAGTACACATTTTGTCGGATGTTATGTATTGGTAACCAAGATACTTGTACCTAATTTGGAAACTTTGGCTTTTCTCTAGATATACAGAAAAGAAAAAAACAGCAACGAATTTGTAGGTAAATTTAAAGGCAGTCGTGGTTTTTTGTGGAAATCTCAGCAATTTGTGGGCCGATCTGGCTGAATTTAAATAGCAAACTTTTCAGCGCTAAATGTGATTTAAATATAAAACAACCTAGTCCCCGTCATATCTGGGGTTTTCTAAAACCCCATTTCAACGGACATCGTTAAATCAACTTCGCTAAACTAAGGACCCAGAATATATACACATACTTTATTGGGTTTAACATTAATATTGTAGAAATTACAAACGGAATGACAAACTTATAAAGTCCCTTTTCACCTGTGGTAAAGGGTAAAAGAAACAGTTGATCAACGGACTTCAAACGGGCAATGTACTTCTCGTACGTAATACAAAATTAGACACTTAGGGCTAAAAAATCAGAGCAAGTTAAACTATCTTTTTGGTTGAAAATGTGTTTAAACCAACAAATCTATAAATCGCCAAACATATAAAACATCTTTAACGCATAAAATTGGGCGTTTAAACTACCAATATAGACCATATGAATTTAATAAGATTTATTGAAGTGCTGTCACATGTTATTTTTCAACAACATATAATACATGGGACACTGATTTATAGTTGTTAAGTTTAAGCTACATATAAATTCAAGTTTAGTTCAACTAAACCAGGGTTTAAAACATCAGTGATTTATTAGCCATTAGAGAAATAAAGCACTAGTAACTTTTATGCGAATAAAATTCGACCGCAAAACACATTTTTAAATGATAATAATGAAGCTCCTGTACATTATAATCGGCTAAAAGTTTTAAATATTTTAAAAAGATCACAAATACAATTTAGGCATATGGGTACCATAAGACGATAGTAGGCCTCTAGTGATAGTTTTCATTTTTTTCGAAATTCCTTCATGAACATCGATTTTCTTAATCTACTCTTAAAACCGAGAACTTTTGGTGTGTAACACTTAAATATTGATGAACGGGAAGTGGTCTCTCAAATCGTTTTTTCGTTTTTTTAGGCTTCATTTCATAATTTCAACTAAAACTGCAGTTTTTCTCAACAGAATGTTTCTGTTATTTACATCAAAATCTTTTTTAGAATTTCCTGCTAGTCTGCATTTACAGAATATAAAAATTTTGCATCGTTCAATTTGTATAATTATAAGAAAAGGTAGGCAAAAATTAAAAAAAAATAAATTATAAGTTCGTATTGGAAAATCTGAATTTGTAATGCTATGAATAAAATACCATCGAACCAAATTGGCAACGTTGCTAAACGTTAAGAAACATTTAGGAAGTTTAATAAGCTTTCTAATGCATGTTATAAGGCTCAAATCCATTAAGAACTGCTTGAGTTAGAGGCAATGTACTAAAGCAAGATTTTTTAATTTTTTTGGAAAAAATGCATTTTGCCTAAAAAACGAAAAAACAATTTGAGAGGCCACTTCCCGTTCATTAATATTTTAGTGTTAAGGCTGGTACTCTGCTCAACATTTCTCGTGAAATGCTGTCAAAATGCATATGAAAAAAACTTGTGCGGAATGTCTATGAAATAATGTTGATAGAGTTGTTCTCTGTTCATTTTGTAAAAAAAATCCAAAATGTTTCTAGCAACATTGTTTTACAACTGCGAAATAATGTAAGCTGCACTTATTACACGTGGAATTTTAAGCCAAAGAAAAAAGTATGAACTTAAAATTAAAAAAGAAATAAAAAACTAAAACAACACAACCGGTAACAGTTTTTTTTTTGTCATATTTACTTTTTTTTTATTTAAATTTTTACTTTAAAAATAATTTAAGTAAAATGCATGTGGGGTTTGTTTACATACACGAAACAATATCGCATACTTTGAAGGAATAAAAAAGTCAAATTGTACAAACTCGCAAGATAGGAAACATTGATAAATGTCAAAATTTTCGTCTGGAATAATCAATGTTTCACAGAAAAAAATAAAAATTGATTTCAATTAAAAATTTTGTGATATTAATTAAAAAATTAATTAAATTTGCACCAGTAAACAAATTAATAGTATCAATTAAATCAGTTAGTAGTATTAATTAAACGTTTAATTCACTTGATTAAACGTTTAATTCACTTATTTAAATTTTTAATTAAAACTGATTTTATTTTTGATTAATGCTTTAATTGGTGAAAAATTTTGGAGAATTTTGTCTGTGTTCCCAACATTTTTTACAAATTTGAACAGAGTACTAGGCTTTATACACTAAAAGTTCTTGGTTTTTAGAGTAGATTAAGAAAATCGATGTCCATTAGGGAATTTCGATAAAAGTATAAGAACTGAGACGGTCTAATGTAAGTATGTCATTTTTTCGTGTCAATATGTCGTTACGTTATTTACTCTAGAGTAAGATATGAAGCGACGTAAGTTGTTACGTCGAAACCTATTTAACTCAGCATATTTCTTTTCACCCACATTTTATTTGAAAATTTTTAAATGTGTAGTGCAAAAACCCTCACCTACTGCGTTCTAAGAAATCTGGTTACATTAGATAATGATACTCATTGTAAAAAAGACTGAGTTCCTCCTTAACTCAGTTTTAATTATTTATTGATTTAGCCGATGTCTTCATGTAAACATATGATGCTTCTTAAAAAATTTTTGACACTCAAAAATTAGAAAGCTGTAAAAAGTCTGGTGGCTGTAATAAAATTTCTCATATACCTAAAACATAAAGGTCTTTCCATTGAGGCGTCGATATCATTGTTATGAATTAGGTTTTTCGTATGGATATTGAGTACACACATTGCTCTTTTTGGAATGATAGAAATCGTTGGCAAATTGTTCCAGTTTTTTTTTATATAAAAGTTATTTACTAGAACCCCTTTAGGAAAATGTCCTTACATCAAAAAAATGAGTTTTTCTTAGATCCAGTTAACAAAATAAATCACTATTTAAAGCATTTTTTTATATGACAATTGTAGTTTTTTTTAACACCAAATGAAGAGTCTTATTTAAATATACTTTTAAATAAAAAGGCTTTTAAGAATTTGTATTTCTTTTCATACTTTTGTTGAAAAGCTAAACTTTTTCTTTTTATCTTTTGATATGAGAGATTTTTTGTTTCAAAATAGAACTGCAAACATATTAAGTTAAATTCTTTAATAAAATTTGGGTTAAAATAAACACGGAAATACATTTTAAAACGACCACACACTTAAATACTTTTACGTTTTCTTTTAAAGAAATAAATCGGTTAAAAAAGCAACGAATAAAAACTTTCATTTACAAACTGAAAAAAGTTAGAGGTGCAGAACCATTAGCAGAAAATGGTACATGATACATGGAATGGAAAAAGACATCCATCCACTATAAAAACTACAACAAACAAATAAAATATCAACAATAACAACAATGAAAGGGAATCATTATTTAACATACGTACATTGTAGTACTTTCGTATACATAATTCAATGACCTGAATTTCGAAATCGTAGTTTTCTGTTTGCTTTTTTCTTTTTTTGGTGTGTATGTGCATAGAATTGTAAAAATAAAATAGAATAAAACTAGTGATAAGACAACAAAACACTCGGTTTTAGAGATTAAAAAATGAATAGTGAAAAATAAGTGAGCAAAATATGTGTAACGAATAAATGAAAAGATTTTTTTTTTTCAAATTGATTAAACTGCATTTAGAAAATAAGAAAATTGGACAGGTTGTTGTGCTGGAATCAAAGGATATATTTTGAAAATTTGTTTCTTAACAATAATTTTAATTGGTGTTCAGTTTCACGAAAGGACCTAAGTTATTCGTTAAAAATTAACCTTTCCAGAATCTACTCCAAATGTCTACAAAGATACTTTCGTTATGCTAAAGTGTTTAACCTTAATTAAAAGCTTTTTTATATGTATATCTCAGAGTAAAACAAAAACATAATCGGAAAACGAATATTCGTTTAGTCAAAAACATAAAAAAAACAATTTTTAAACAAGTTTAATTATTATGTATGAAGACGAGTAATCGGAAAACCGAAAAATCGATTAGTCGAATAAATCAAGAAATGGAATATCTTTAGTAATTTATTTAATATGCAAATTAAAGAAGAACTAAAAACGAATATTCTGTTATTCGAATAAATAAATATGCATTTTCATGAGAATGCCAACCGCGGCTTAAAAAACCCTTCGTAATTTTTTTTAAAATATGTATGTTAGTAGAAAAAATGAGTAAGTGTGTTATTTTCAGCTATGTCGAATCTTATATACCCTTCACCATGGTGCGATAAGAACAGAAATTTATATAAAAACCGTTCTATAAATATAAATAAAACTTTTTTGTGCCACGCCCACCTCTCCAATACCGAACACATTTTGTCGGATGTTGTATATTGATAACCAAAATCTTCAAATTAATACAATTAAAATGTTTTAACTATTTAAAAGCAGCGTTTAAAAAACTGCAGTCTAAGTAGAAAAGCTGCCATTTCTTCTACTTCTTCATTTGCCATTGGCCAAAAAAAACTGTTACTTTTACTTCTGATTGTAAATGTCAACAGTCATTGTCAAACCAACTCAAAAAGCGAAAAATTGAACACAAATTATGGTTTTTTGTTCGACAGATTTTGGTATTGACTGCAGTTTTTAAAACCCTGTTTAAAGGTCGTCATGTTGGATATTTTTTAGTACTACAAACGCAACTGAATGTATCATCTTATTATGTTGGTACATATGTATTTAGATTAAAATACTACTCCCGAAAATAGCTTTTAATGCCATAACTATGTCAACTATTTCAAAATAAGCCATAGTTCCCAAATAAACCGCCTTCCTTAAATCAGTTGGAGACAAACAAATCTTATATAGATAGAGATATGCATCTTTCGGCATAAATAACTTTTATATGATTCTTAACCTCAAACATAATTTTGTTCTGGCGGGTCCATGATTGGCCATCCCGAATAAGCAATTTTTTTAAATACCCTTCACCCTACGGGCTTGACTGACTAAACTTTCTTACTTTTTTGTTTTAATTTTTTGTATATATATATGTATATATTTACAAACATATGTTTCATATCATATAAAAACTACAAGAGATAAATCTGTCACGTACGGTATGTCACGAACGATATTAAGATTTGTTATTATAAAACTATCAAAAAAAAAAAAATACAAAATTTTAAATTATGGATTATTTATGAAAAATATTTGGTTTAATGTATGAAAAAAGCCCTTCCACAATTCGAATATTTTTACATTCACCTCAAAATCAATTCCGTTCTATGTCACGTATGATATGCACTTGTTTTGCTTGAGATTTTGGACAACAAGGTCCCAAATGTGATTTTTTTTTCAAATTTAGTACCTTCTAAGTTAAACATTATGATAAAAATATTTTTCAGTTACAACTATTTTTGCGAAATCTCCACTTCTCTGAAGGCGTACAAATGTCACGTACGATGACATGGAAATATCCATATGTTTAATTAAATACATAAATATCATTGATAAATTAGTTTGTATGCAAGGTTGGAACCGTTACCGTTATATATGCGTTAAATACCGCTTAATACCCTTTTAGATTTAATATCGGTACTGATACCGATACTGAAATTCGTTTAGGTTGCCAATAAAACATTTTTTTCCATAACAGAGGTGTTAGTTTGTTTCTACTCTGCAAAATTTAATTTTTTTTAAAAGACTTTAAAGATTAAACAATTTTTTAAAATATTTTAGAGAAATCTGATAATTGCTATCATGTAAAAATGTGTCATCAAAGTCGTTTTGACCCCTTCATGTTTTTTTTTAATTAACTTGTATAGTTTGGTTAGTTAAATTGAAAAACCGATATGTATAGATTTGTCATTATAAATAGTATAATGGCGATTAAGATAACGATTCCGAAATTCATTTCGGTTGCCAATCTTGTTTTTATGCAAACTAAAACTGAAAAATTTAAAAACCAAACAATCGATTAATCAAATAAATAAAAAGATCTAGTTGCAAAATGTGTAAATATTTTTAATTTAAAAGCAATATACTAAACATTTATGACTAAAATGTTGTATTTGTAAACATTCTATCGATTATTCGTTGAACTAGCTAAAATTTTGTTTTATTGATGTGGAAACTTGAATAGTACATATTGCACTTGATCGTAAAGACGGTATTACTCAATAATTACAAATTTTTTTAAAAGCAAAACAATTTTAAATATAATATTAAAGTCATATGTAAAATTATTTTTGAACCAACCGTTTCATTATTAAGGAGTAGACAAAACAGCACGATATTTTTAAAAGCGGGTAGATATGAATATTACGTGTAGATTTTTTCCAACAAGTGAAAAAATAAAAATTTTGATTTAATACCTTCTTTATATTCAAGTGCGACATAATTATTAATACCAAAAACTTTAAATTGTACAGCTCTTTTTTTAAAAAACTATAGGTAAAAATCTGGTTTTGTATAAAACTTAACACTAATAATTATTATCGAATAAATAAAGAACAAAATAAATCTTTTTTTGCCATAAAAAAAGAACCGTCGAGTAGTTTACCGATTGAGTCTGAAAGTATGTAGTTTTAAAGATAACTTTTAAAATACGTGTTAATTGTCATAAATACAAAGCCTTTAGAAAATGTTGAGAATCGGTCCATAATTTCTTATAACTCCAATAACAAGTTCTTTCCGTAATACAATCTTTGTTCCCATAAATAATAATCGTTTCATCGTTTTTCGTGTAAATTTTTTAGGCGATTGTATGTCATTCGATTAATCGAACTTTTCAATAAAAAATCATAGTTTTGTATTAAGTTTAAATTTACTTGCCGTAAACTTATATGTACCCTGCAAATAATATTGGACTACTTGATCAAATGGACTACTCCCTGGACTGGGCAAATGTAATGCAAGCATGGACCATGTCATTGTTAAAAAGTGTTTGTAGTGAGACGACATGTCTTCGTTTTTCAACGACATGTTTTCGTTTTTAAACGAAGTTAAAACTAATCCTCTTGTGTATAAAATGGAGTAGTTTCAAGACTACTGCTTTGTAATCCAAAGCTGGGTTATATGGTCCTGCCCTAGGACTTCTTAATGTTAAATAGACCATGTTTTTTCCATACGTTTGGGTTACTTTTGGACTAGTCCTAGTCCCTTATGAGCTACACTTTACACGCGTGTTTGGACTAGTACTATTATTTGCAGAGAAGTACATATAACAGTTTTAGAAGAATACTCGATTATTCGAATGAGAATATGCCAAAACTTTAAAAAAAGTCTGCTAAATCGTAAAATGAAGAAAATATGCTTAAATTAAAGCATACAATTTTTAATATTTTAAATTTTTTAAAGATATGTTAAATTTGTAAAAAAAAATTCTAAAAATCTGCTGAATTTTAAAAAAAATATTAAGCTAAATAAAAAGGAATTTTAATATATACCTATTTCATTAAAAATTTTATTTAAATAAAAGTATTATAGGTATTAATAATTCGAAAAATGATGAAGAAGTACCTATTTGAATATGAAATTGTTTGAAAATATGTTTGTATAGTAAGTCTTTTTGAAACAAAATATGCTAAAAAATTCTGCTTTTCCAAAGAATAAAACTATGCTTTTGGACAAGCAAATATGCTAAAAAGCACTTAGCATATTTAAAAAAAATGCAATTTCCCAAAAATATGCTAATATGAGAACACTGTTTTATACATATTTAAAAATAAAATATTTTAAACCAAAAGTGTGTGTGATTTATATTAAAAGTAGTTACACTTACCATTTGAAAACAACAAATACTCGTTTCAACATAGAATGCACCTGATGTGGACGATTGAAGACAATTTGTTAACTTCTGTTTATTTTTCAACTCTCTCGTTTCAGGAAGAATAATGACAACAAAGTACGAAACAAATGAGAGTGTTTATTTAAGGGAGAGAGCGTGGGTGGGGGTGTTTAAATTATTATTATTGTTGTTGACGTAGTACTATTTTGATTGTTTTCTAAACAAAATTTAACATGAATGAAATTCATATACATATCTACATATGTATGTGTATGTGTTTATTTCTTTTACTTTTATTTTATTTATTTATTGTTGTTTTTATTTTACTCAATTCTATCGTTATTAGGTACCACTTTCTTAAATGTAACGCTATGTATCCTAACTAAAACTAAAATGTCCTTGTACAACTAACACAATAAGCAAAAGCATCAACCACTTCAGCCAAATAATAACTATACGAAAACATTTACGCACTCACTCACTTCCATCCATACATACATATATACAAATACACACATGGACATTAATTTCTTGGAAAAAAAAACAAACTCAATAAATTTGTTGTTGTAGAGAACTTGACCAGAGCATTTAATTCCGCTTTGGGAAAGGGTGTAAAAGAGAAGGAAACAAGAAAATTATCAATGTAATGAAGAAGAAGCAACAGAAAACACTGACATTTATTAGGGATGGTTTTTTCTGCTTTCTTTGAGGTTAATTTCGTTTTTGTTTTCCTATTTCCTTTCAATGATTTAACACTTGTTTGTCTTATAAAGGAATTTTGTTTAAAACTATTGTTTTATTTCCCTGGTTTTTTTTATCAAGTAAAGGAATTTGTAAATAGATTAATGGAAAACAGATAGAGAAACAAACAAACAAACTAACAAACCAAAATGTAATAAACATTTGTTTTGGAAAAAGCTAAAATTAAATTTTAAAATTAATTATAGCTTGAGCACCCTGTGTCATTAAATAAAGATTAGAATAATAAATTAACTTTTTTAACATCAAATAAACAAAATTGACGTTAGATAGGTATTAATAAAATTTTGTTAATGTAAAACACTTTTTTAACTGAATTTTTTACTTGTAATAATTAATTTTTTGTTAAATTTTTTTTTATTCTGAAACACTTGACTTTCTTGTTATTAAAGTTGTACTTCAATGTACATACATGTTGTTGTTCATTTTATATTTTTTTAATCAAGGGTGTTGTAAAGAAATTTTTCACGTATACACAACAGCGGGTCTTCTTTAGCACACTAAAGGCCGCTTTAGCCGACCGTAAATGTAATTAAATGCAATGTAACGTACCGTAACGTACTGTTAGCTCGTTTGTGCACTTATAGAACATGTAAGAACGTGTCAGCTGTTTTTCAAAAACATTAACAAAAAAGAGAAAAGTGATGAGAACTAAAAGTGTTGAAATGGTGACCGCTTTGAAGAAAAAGTACCAAGTGATTTAAATAGTATTAAAACGGTATTTCTTGTATGTTTATATAAATAAATAAATATTTGATATTAATATTACAGATTTACAATAAACAAATATGTATTATGTATAGCATATTCGTACACATGTTCTTACATTATTTTCAAAATGTGCATACACAAAACAAGGTTTTGATCCCATTAAAAACCAGACTTTTTATTGTTTGGGGATATGTATGCATTTGTTTATTTTATACATCCAAACATATTGTAGCGTGTCATTGTGTTCGACTATGCTTACACACATAATTTCGGTGACATTACATACACACAAACCAGGCGCATGTTTTAATGTAACATGAATAAAGCACTTGTGTGTCGTGTGTTGTGAATATATCAATACAATACAATTTTATTGGTAACAGTACGATCAACACACATTCGTCCCATATCAATACGATCAACACTCTTTCTGTTGGACGATTGACTATGACATTGTATGAAATTCCCCAGCAAACCGTTACACCTTCCACAGTAAAAGAAAATGCTTGATCAGCATTTATTTAGTATAAAATTAAGAACAATTACTATGTAAAAAGCAATTATTGTATCAAACTAAAACTGTGCGTACTAGCCGCACATGAAATAAATAAACATTTAAAATAAAACAAAAAAGACTTTAATAACTTTAATTACATGAAAATATGTATGGATTGTAACTTATTTTGTCAAAAGTCCACAGATATTATTACTAAAAAAATGTACCAAAGAAAAAGAGTGATTTTACCCGCATTCCATTTAAAATACAATCAGCCCATCACTATCTACAACTGTCACGTAATCTCGTAATGAAATTCTATTTTCTACAGGTTGGCACGTTACGGTAAAGTGACATTACAGTCAGTTAAGCAGTTGCATTGCTTTCCATATAACAGAAACGATCAGCTGTTTACATTACATTTACATTTCTACATTTACGGTCGGCTAACGGGGCCTTAACACATACACACACATACTCGTAGAACACAAAATTTTTTTCTTCTTTATTTTATTACAATTTATTCTACCAATGCTATTTTTTACATTTTTTCTTATTTGATTTTTGCACAGTGTAAATTACTGCTAGAATTAAATTATGTTTTCTTAATTTAAATCGTTAAAATCATAAAATTTCTTGGCAAAATTTTCTTTGTTTTATAGAAAATATCTTAAATTTGATTTATTTACCAAAATTTTTTAGATAATTAGCATTTTAAAGAAGAATATTTGCACTGATTTTATAATATTTTTACTTTTTTTCTTCTTTTTTGTCTTCTATTTTTACGCAGCGCTTAGTTTATTGTTAAACACACCCGTTCGCGACACTACTACAAAATGACTACTCACTAAAAGTAAAATTTACTTGAAAGTAAAGTTATTGTGTTAAAAATGTATCTGTCAAGTGAAGGGTTAAGACAGAGTTGTTGGGAGGTTTTTAAAATACAACTCTATAACAGATGTTGCTTAAATTGTTTAAAAGGCCACACAACCTCTCTTCTTAATTAAAAATAAATATTAAAAATTACAAATTTGGTTGAAATAAATCAATTTTGATATAGAGCTATCTTAAAAAACTCTATTTTATAAAAATAAGCAATAATACCTTATGCTTACCAATAACTGACATATAGATGGCACTAAAGCTAACAGTGTTGTATTTAAACAATATATTGATTATAAATGTGTTATACATATTAGGTTTTATACACTTAATACTTGCTGTTTAACTATTTAATAACTGTTTGATTCTAATGGAACAGTTAATTTTAAATATCAGTAAATCGTTGAAGTTTAAAATTAGTAGACATGAAATCCTTGAATTGTTTTTAAAAATGAATGCATACATGAAAAAAAATAAAAAAATAATCATTTGCTAATCGTAAAAATCATATGGCTTTATTTTTAATTATCTCTATGCCCTTTTTTTGGTCCAATTGTCAATAAATTGTTGTTATATTCAATATTGAATATTCAATTTATAAATACCTAGTCTCAAAGTATGCAATATTTGCAAAAATGTTATGACAAGTTTCGTAACTTTAACCATATACTGTTCCGAAAATTTCCGAGAAATATTTTTTCTTTCATTTTCTTGAAAGAACAGCTTGGGAGAAAATGGGGGCTACATCATCAAGAATCAATTAATTTTCAGAGGCTTATGGATCAAGGCATAGGGGCATTTCCGTCAAAACGTCCACCGTGACCGAAAATTTAAAAGTTAATAAAAGCTGATTATTTTACGATATTGTTATAGAGAAATATTTAGATTTTTCTAATTTTATAAATTTACCCATAAATTTGTTCACAAGGATGAACAATCAGACTGCAAAGTTCTGCAAAAGTAATTTCTTATTTGTGAGAATGTTTTATTGTATGTTTTCTTTAATATATCTTCCTTAAAAGAGGTGATATTTGATGATAATTATTCCAAAAAAATTTTCTTTCATGGTCTTTAATAAAAGGAAGAGTTCAAAGAGAAATATGTTATTCGGATTAACGGCAAATTTTTTATTTTTTTTTTTAATCATTATTCAGTTAAATTATAATAGAAAATATGTCACGTTCGAAATGTCACGTATCGAACCAGATTTGGGCTTAAACAAAAAAAAAAAATACAGAAGATTTTTGAATCAAACGCCTTTTTATACATGGCATTTTATACATGGCCACACAAACTACTTCTATTTGTTTCACGTTCGAACCGCTACTTCTTTTGCCATTATCTTTGACCTAGAATCGTGCCCCTCATAAACTTTAGCATAGATAACAGCGCTTTCTTAGTGCTATAATTTAAGGGTTAAAAGAACGTAAAAATATTTGTTTTTTTAAATGTTATTGCATTTTTGATGCGTACGACTGTCACTTTGGAACTACCCATATATTCTTAACAGCTTATAATATCCCCATGATTTTATTTCAGCATTATGGATTAAGAATGTAATATAATCCTTATTTCGATGTTTATTGGCTAAAAAAAAATGGGGTGACAAAAAATATCCAAAATACAGGTTTTACCCATTTACTCCTTAAAATGGCCGTATTTAAAAAAAGTATCAGATACCTGTCCGCTCATATTTTTTATAAACAAGATTAAGTATTAAATTAAAAAAATTACTAGTTTAATTAAAAAAGCACCAGTAAGAGAACGAAAAAGTACAAAAAAAAATCCCTCCACCAGATTCTCATTCACTCAGGACCTTGCATATTTAATTTAATGTTTCTAGGTCCAATATTAACGCAAATTCAAAAAGTACCAGTTGAACAAAAAAGTACCAAAAAAATTCTCATCCGCTCAGGACATTGCATGTTTAGTTTAATGTTTCTAGGTCCAATAATAACGAAAACTAGAAAAGTACCAGTAAAAGAACGAAAAAGTACCAAAAAATTCCTCTAAGAGATTCTCAATCACTCAGGACCGTGCATGTTTAATTAAATGTTTCTAGGTCCAATATTATCGAAAATTAAAAAAAGTACCAGTTAAACAATGAAAAGGTACCGGAAGATCCCTCTTACAGATTCTCATTCATTTAGTACCTTGCATGTTTATCTATTGCTTCTAGGTCCAATACTAACGAAAATTCTAAAAGTAACAGTTAAAGAACAAAAAAGTACAAAAAAGCTCCACTTAAAGATTCTCATTCACTCAGGACCATGCATGTTGAATTGTATGTTTCTAGATCTAATATTAACGATAACTAAAATAAAAAAGTACCAGTTGTAGCTCCAAAAATCAAAAGAGTGTAATTTTATTTCTCGTATTTCCCCATTTTGTCACCATTTTCCCCATTGAAGTTTTAAATATATTAATATTGTAGTGGGAGCTCAGAAAAAGGTTTTGTAAAAAATTAAAATTTTTAAAACTTAAACGTTCGAATTTCGAAAAAGTACCAACTTTGTATTTATATTTTTTTAGATTTCGACGGTGATATAATCTTTATTTTTTTGTTTATTGGTTAAAAAGAAAGATGGGATGCCAAAAAAGGACCAAAATACAGATTTTACCCGTTTATTTCCGTAAAAGGGCCGAATTTTAAAAAATTACTAGACACCTGTCTGCTTATTTTTCTAACAACCACAATACGTATTACATTATATTGGTACCTCTTTTAGTTTTGGAGATATAAGGTTGCAGAATTTACCTTTTACCCTGTTTAGTGGATCGATTTTGGGAGAGACCAAATCTGGTCGAAAATTCAAGTTTTTAGCTTTGGGCGATGATAAATCAGTCAGTAACGTTACAATTTTATATATGTATATAGATTTTAGGATTGAACATTTTACGGTAAAATTGGGTAATTTTATGATTAATAACGACCCTGGTATAAAAATATGGACCATTTTATTGTAAAAGTGACCATATTATAGTCAAAAGTGACCATATAGTAGTAAATGTTTAATATGGATTACATTATGGTAAATATTGATTAAATCATGGTAAATATTGTACACGTTATGATAATTTAATTTCGGTCATATTTAACTATAATATGTTTACATCTAATAATATGATTTAATAAGACTACAGTATGATTATAGGAGACAATAACAATAGTTATGTATAAGTATTACAACAAAGACACGGTCACCTACAAGCATGTAATTATTAGAATCTTACAATAGTATCAGTTGCTTTCTTTTCTACGTGTATATGTGTGACAGATCCCTTAAACGTCATTACTTCTTGACTACCGACAAGTAGCACATTTATGTATGAAAAAAGTTACAGTGTCATTTATTATATTGTTATCTTTCTGCAATTTTCTAAGAGGATTGATCAGTTTTAATTCATCAGTCTAACTGAACACATAACCAATTAGGCTTATCATTAAACCAAACAAGTAAATAAAAAATACGATGGATACAAAAAGTAAACTTGTGCATAAATTAAGACAGCCCTCACCACCCTGCAACATTTCAAAAAACCGGAGACCTTTCGAGGCCTCACCAGTTTCTAAGGAAATAAAATCTATGGGAATCGCATTTAGAAAATGTTTATTCGAAAAATTTAAACTTAAATCTAAAACAAAAAGTATTCAAAACGACAGTTGTATCATCCATGAAGAAATTATAAAAAAAATCAACAACAACAATACAATTAAGCAATCGATCGCTGTTGATCGTATAAATACTAAAGAAAATAATTGGGAGGGAGTTCAAAATAATTTAGTTTTTAATATACATCAAAACAAAGAGGAAATATATTCGCAGGAAGAGTACGATTACAGAAATGATATTCTAAATATTTGGGAATATATTGTGATAAATTAAAAATACAAATATTATTTTAATGTTATATGTATGTATAATGTACTAACAATTTATTAATTTAATTTTATCTTTAGCCACAAATTTTTAATAAAAAAAATAAAACCCATTTTTGCTTTTCAGTAGATAATTTATTATAGAGTAATCTGACCAAAGGAAATGCCGGTTGTCCAAGATAAGATTTTTCAATTTCTTTAAAAAAAATTTTTGGTTTAAGTCTTGGGTTTTTCAACATCTCTGAGTACATACATATATCTAGTACTTGCATATGTGCGTATGCATATGAAAGTCAACTCGAGATATAAATTTTTTCTTTCTAGATACTTTTTTTTATTTTTCTTTCTTCACTATTGGAATTTCACAACAATAAATTTTGGCGGGAAGAATGGTGTTGGCAGATTTAATATTTGTAGTCAGGGCTACCAGATTTTTTTATTGTGATGGTGAATAAATAAAAATATAAAATAAAGCCATGGCTCCCACATCTATTTTATACCTTATCCCCAATTTGCGATTTCTTATCCCCAAATATACCTAAAAATAAAAATATATTATGTCAAAGGATGTTTAATAAATCAATTTGTGTAATATTATTTAAACAAATGTTATTTGTATGTACCTTGGGTTCTACATATCTACGTACACATGTAAAGAATGTAACAAGGGTAACGTTAAAGAAGCAAAAAAATAACTACGCGTCAATGTTTATCATTTCAAAAACTTCAAAACCAAAATCTTCTAATTCATTTTGTTTAACATGTTATTTGTTTAAAAAGTGCATTTTAAAAAACGAATAAATTTTCCCAGCAAACTGTATTATTTTTAAAGTGTGTATTTATTCTAAGAAGAGCTTCTAATAACTCATTCTGCCGTTGTGAATTTTGCTTTTGGTTGTATGCATTATAGAAAAGAGTCGTTCAAGTTGTTGTTACAAAAAGGCACATTCAAAACAATTTCAAGCACGCTCTTGAAAAGGTTTCAAATCACCAAAAAAAATACTTTAATTTGTACACATATCTTGTGCAAATCGGTCTTGCCATTGCACAAATGGCATTTATAATAATATATTATCCCTAAAAATCCCCAGCGAAAGGTTCTATTCCCCCAAAAATCCCCTGGAGATTTTCACGAAAATTTTATCCCCAATTACAAAAAATCCCCTATTTGGGGAGAAACCCCCAAAACTTTTGTATCAGTAAAAAAATTTTGTATGATAAAACTTTGTAACAGAATCAGTGGCAGAAGTTAGTACCTGAAGTTTCATGGAAAAAGGTAGACGCAAAAAAACATGGTAAAATAAAACTATTTTAACCATTAATTGTTGTTTTTAACATTACTATTGTCAAGATAAATAAAATTGTGCTTATATTTAATGTTTATCAACCTTAAAAATTCAAATATGGTTTGCTTGAACAACATTGTGTTTAAAGTATATTAAATTTTAGATATAATATGCTTAAAGGCAACAAAATAATGGTTGTTTTGTTCTCTGCAGTTATTAACTGTTTTTCAACGACTTGATTGGTTTTTTAAAATTCTCGATTACTTTTTTTAAATTTTTGATTTAAATAAGCATAGCATGGTTATAGTTGATCATATTATTATATCATTTTATTTTTAATTTTTACCATATTATGATTATGATTAATCGCTTATTTTTCATTATATTATGGTTAAATTTGCCTATTATTTTTCTGCGTGTATACAAACTAAAAGATAACCTGGAGAAAGATAGTTTTCCAATGTTTCCTAAAGTTATAAATATTATTTTGTCATTGAGGCATTATTGTAGATATGAATATGTGTGCCAGATATTTTTTTATGATGTTTTGTTGTCGAACTATGGGGAGCTAATCTGTTGCCGTTTTTGAAAAAACTGTTTCGAACAAATAAAAAAAAAAAAAATCATTTAATCTTATAAAAAAAAATTCATCTGCCAAACCGAAAATGACCAATTTTATTTAAAATTTTTCTAACTTCAGCCTATTTTGTTTTTACCAAAATAAGCCTAGAGAACGGTATCTCCATAACTTTAAGAGTTATGCAAATTTCTTCACACACGTAACGCACTTCAAAACCGGAAGTGAATCAAAGCTAATACCAATTTTTCTAACTTAGGCACAATTTCTTATTTTTTTAAATCCGAAATTAGCCTAGAGTATGCTCATAATACTGTAACTATTTTAAAGTGTGAGATGCATTAATTTAAAAGACATGTAAAAACTGTCAATGGTTGTCGTACTGCAAAACCTGAAGTGACCATTTCAGCAAAACATTTTTAACTTACACCCAAAGTTTTTAGTTTTTTTTACCAAATTAGTCTGCGGTATATAGTAAAAGTTTTTAAATGGGATATGCATAAATTTAGAAGATTTGCAATTTTTTTTTGTATGCAAAATTCTATTTAAAAAAAATGTTACAAAACGGAACAAAATTGACGTTTGACGACTTCTGACATCCGGTTTGGTGATGGAGCTCAAAAAAAATCTGACAACCCTGGTTGGTGTTGATGTTTTAATGGTTTCGTGTTGTTTTTTTTTACTTAAAATTTCATATTTTATAAACATTGTATGTATTTTAAAGTGAATCATTTATAGTAAATTTTTTAATAATTCAATAATTTACCACAAAAATTAAAAAATCATTGCATATGTCAGCCACCAAAGTACCACCTTTAACATATAAAGTTGTAGCAGAATGCTCTGTATCAAAAGCAAGAGCGGGCTTAATGACACTGCGCCACAGTGAAGTTAATACACCGGTTTTTATGCCTGTTGGTACGCAAGGGACCATGAAAGGCATATTACCGGATCAATTGATTGATTTAAATTGTCAAATTTTACTGGGTAATACATATCATTTGGGAATGCGACCGGGTATAGAGACACTAAAGAAAGCCGGTGGTCTGCATAAGTTCATGGGCTGGCCAAGGGCTATTCTTACTGATTCTGGTGGTTTTCAAATGGTGTCCCTCTTGCAACTGGCCAAAATAGATGAGAATGGTGTTAATTTTAGATCCCCCTTTGACAATAGCGAGTGTATGCTGACACCGGAACATTCAATAGAAATTCAAAATGCTATCGGTGCCGATATCATGATGCAATTAGACGATGTAGTTAAGACCACTACAACTGGACCAAGAGTAGAGGAGGCTATGCACCGTACCATTAGATGGGTAGATAGATGTATAACAGCCAATGGTAGAGATGATGATCAAAGTTTATTTCCTATTGTACAAGGTGGTCTAGATAAGGAGTTGAGAAAGCAATGTGTTGAGGGTCTAATGGAGCGTCAAGTTCGTGGTTATGCTGTCGGTGGTTTAAGTGGCGGAGAAAGTAAAGATGAATTTTGGCGCACAGTTCATACATGTACCGATTTACTGCCTAATGATAAGCCTCGCTATTTGATGGGTGTCGGTTTTGCGGCTGACTTAGTGGTATGTGTTGCCTTGGGTATCGATATGTTTGATTGTGTTTTTCCCACAAGGACAGCACGTTTTGGCAGTGCTTTAGTTATGCAGGGTCAGTTGAATTTAAAACAAAAGAAGTACGCTTTAGACATGCGTCCCATCGATGAGGATTGTATTTGTAGTACTTGTAAATTATATACCCGATCGTATTTACATCATATTGTAACATTTGAAGGTGTTTCATGCAGTCTTTTAAGTATCCATAATATAGCATTTCAGTTACGTTTAATGCGCACAATGCGTGAAGCTATAGAAAGAGATGAATTTCCAAAGTTTGTATGTGATTTCATGGCGATGCACTTTGCAAATGAACCTGTTCCGAAATGGATAAGAGAGGCCTTATCTGCAGTTAAGATAGAACTGCCAGAAGACAATGTAAGTAAAGAAGTAACAAATGATGAAACTGTAGAGGCAAAACGGGTTGCTTAAATGTCATTGTGGATAAATAATAGCGAAGAAAAAAAGTTAAATAATATGTAGTAAAAAAGTAAAATTAAAAATCGTCTTTTTGATTGATGATGATGCACCGTATCAAAATACATGTTTCTGGAAAATTGTACACTCCTACAATTAAAATTAACGTTCTTATCAAAAAGTACAAGCACAAAATTTCCTAAAACAAAAATGTTACTTGCTCCTTTTAAAAAAATAAATAAACACAAAATAAAAGAGTATGAAATGTATTTTGCTTATAAGTAGTAAATGTTCCTTTGTTGTGTGTTTTATTAAGAGATCATTGTTTTGTTTTTTTTTTCTATTAAAACACCGTTTTCTAGCCTGCAAGTAGTGATGTTTTATTTTGACAATTTTTATTGTGAATCTCTATTGGGTTTAGAAGTTATATACAAAATATTCTTGCAACAAGTGCTATGTGTTAAGTCATACATGGGTGTTTCTACGTTAAGAGGTACTATCTACGGCTACATTAAAAAGTCATATATAATTAAAAAATTTGTGGAAATATCAAACGTGTTTAATAACAAATAAAGCAAACTTTTTTGACAATAAATTGCAATACCTAAATTACCTTAGTTTAGTCATAACTTCGTGTTTACCTAGAAAAAAGTATCTACCCTGGCCTGTCCCTTTACTATTCTGTAACAAAATCTTTGAAATTTAACACATTACTAATTCATTAAACAACTAATCGTTATTTATTGCATAAAGTAGTATAAATAACAATAAAAGTCGTTTAAATAAACTTTCAAATTACTTTCATATTCTATTAAAAAAAATTACATAGTTTTTGTCCCTCGTATTTTAAGTCTCCTCCCCTGCACATTTTTCGACCGTTTAAAAATGCCGCTAAAATGAGTTGACGCTGCAAATTTAAATTGCAGAACATTTGTTTCGAAGTGAATTTAACAATAAAAATGGAGGGAGCTATTAGCGTAGTATTATTGGGCCGATAATTCGACCACACCACTCGGATCGTTCGCACGTGTCAGTGATGGATGTATCTCCCCTGGTGAGTTTTATTCGCTTGTTATTTGTGGCTTAAGTTTGTTTGTAATATTTATTTATTTTAATTTCAGTATAATTTACTGTGCTAGTTTGTTTTTTCGTTACGATTCATATTTTTCTGATTGTGCTAGTTTTTTTAATGAAAAAATCTCTCCCCTGCCGTATTTCCCCTGCTTCATCTGATGCCAGGGTAGAGATTTTGCGCCCAGGGTAGATAAGGAAGTGCGATATTACTTATTTCTTAGTATTTCATGTATATTATTTTACGTTAAGCCAACACATATCCACTATATACGTTATAAGTGTTTTAACGCTTTAAAAATGTATGTATGCCTTCTTAAATATAAAAAATTATAAAAAATCGTGCTAACCAACTTTTTACTATCATCAATCGTTATATTTTTTATACCCTCCACCACAATTAGTTGTGAAGAGGGTATACTAAGTTTGTCATTCCGTGTGAAACTTTTTTATTATTCATCTCAGACCCCATAAAGTATATATATTCTGGCTGCTTGAGTAATTCTAAGTCGATTTAGCCATGTCCGTCTGTCTGTCCGTCTGTTGAAAACACGCTCACTTGCGAAAAACTCAAAAGAAATAAACAAACTAGGTGCAAAATTGCTTGTAGTTATCCTAAGCAGTTTGGGATTGAATTTCAGCAAAATCGGTTCAGTAGGACCAGAGCTATGAATCAAAATGTGGAACCACCACCTTAAAAACTTGATAATTTTGTTACAAAAACTAACATAAATGATGCAAAAATGCACGGAATGACATAAGATTTTGCACAAGTCCGTTTTATTCGACTAGAAATTACACTGTAAAATTTCGCGAAGGTCGGTCCATAATTTACCCTAAGCCCCATATAAACACTACTCCCGGAAAAAAGTTTAGTACGCCTAAAACCGTAAAAAATAATGGAATCATAACAAATTTTGGCTCGTCACAATTTTATAGGACTATAAATGATACTGTGAAAGTTCGTGAAGATCGGTACATAATTTACCCTAGGCCCCATATATGCCCTACTCCCGGAAAACAGTTTAGTCTCCTAAAACCATAATTAATAACAAATCGTCACAGTTTAAGATAATAATAATAAAAAGACATCATACAGATATTACTCCTTAAACATTCGAACTGTCGGTGGAGGGTATCAAAGATTCGGCACAGCCGAATATAGCACTCTAACTTGTTAATGTTTGTTTTTATAAGTAAAAGTTCTTATTTAAGTTTAAAGTTTTTATTGAAGCATAGATGCTCTATATGTTTTTGTTACCATATATTTCAAAATATATGCAATTAAATAATTTACTTCTTTTCGACTACGTTTATGTAAGCAGATACTAAGTATTTTGGTTTTCTGTGTTACATAAAAGAAGACTGTATGGAAACTTTAGTCTAATTTTGAATAAAAAAAGTTGTTTCTTAAGAAAATAACGTTTGTTTTCAATTTATATTTTCCCTGTAAAGTAAGGTATCCTGTCCTGGCCTTCATGTCTTTACCCTGTGTAGCGTATCTCCCCTGGTCACTTAAAATACCGGTAAAAGTAGATTACTTGACTGGCCATTATTAAACATGCATTCAAACAACCTGATTAAATACGATTATATTGAAAAAAGTTATTATTTTAAATATTTTTATCACGCCGCCATTCCTAATATCAGATAACCTCTTTACGTAGAATGACCCACATAGTAACTTTTTTCTTGAAAATCACGCAGATAGGTAGGTATAACAGATATTTAGTTGTGTTGAGTTGTAGGGGTACATTCGTAAATGCATCACTGCGCTGCATCAGTGATTTCAAATGGTTATATATGGGTATTTCCACAGAAAAGTTTACTTTTTGTCACGTTACGACACCAAGTCTTGTATTTAAGAACCATGTTGTTCAAATTTTTCCTCTCTTTCACTAAATGTAAAGCTAGTTGCGCTTTACACCAAAATGCAAAAAAGTAAATAATATTTTCATTATTCTTTGAGAAACAATTAAAAATGGTTGGTGCCGTAACGTGACAAAAAGGAAACTTTTCTGTGGAAATACCGTGAAATATCAGTGAACTAAATGTGGACCAAAAATTGTCAAATACTCCACAAAAATAATAGTCACACAATAAAAAAAATTATATAAATTTTAATAAAATTCCAAGCTGTAAAATTCCTTCCTTAGTGAAAATAATTTAATGAAAATTAAATTTGATGAACTCGAGCCTAATTAAAGAATATCAAAAAATTAACAGTTCAAGAAATTTGTGTTCTTTTGTAAACGTAAAATATGAAACACTTCTTAAAATTAGGGGTACATTTAAAAATGTTGCCAAGTCACATGACACACTTATGCAAAACTTTTTTTTAAAAAAGAAAACGCCATAATTCTTTTTATAAATACATATGTATCTAATACATATATAAAAACAAATAAAATAATTGTTTGTTTTTTTACCATATTTATACGCTGGCGAACGGCTCATCCGATTGCGATTAAACTTTTCGACCTTATTGCTTACACTTCCAGATGTTTATAGTCATAAAACTTAAGTGATAGGACCGGATACCACCTATACAATTTTTTTAATTATGTATATTAGGGTGGTCGTTAACTGTATGGAGCAAATTTCAATTCGTTGAGTATTAATAAAAAACGACACCAAAAAAGTTTTAGGACAATCGGCGAAGGCTAAAAAAATCCTTAAGTCCGATTTTTATGCCTCATAACTTGGAAAATATTAATTTTACATAAACATCGTTTACAAAGAAGATGTTATTAGTGAAGTTTCCAACAACTTTTGTCTGACCAAGTTTTCTCTAAATCTCATATTTAACGAAAAGTAACCAAAAAAAGAGCAAACAGCAGCATTAATGCGAATTTTTTCTTAAGAACCACTTTTTCTTACACACGTCAATTTAACTTCAATATTTGCGTTTGTGTGTGGTTGCCTGCAAAAAAAAGTCAAACGCATATCATTTGTTTCTACCATACCTACCCGCTATCTCCATTCTTTAAGGGGGCTCCCATACAAAAATGTCAATACATACTAAAAATATATTGAAGAAAAAGGCCCATAACTGCCAAGGAATGGCCCCTAGGGATATAAAATGTATGACGGACCTTCATTAGTTTTTTGTGCTTAACATTTTCTTAAAAACTACTTGCCATATATCTACAAATATGGCGGTTTAATGAAAATCGTAAATTTGGCCCCTGCAGCGTCTAGGATGCCCTTAGATGAGTCAAATGTATGACCGATACCACTTTATTTTTTATCCCCATCATTTGTTTTTAACA
The DNA here is from genome assembly GCA_963931875.1 of Pollenia griseotomentosa. Taxonomy (NCBI): domain Eukaryota; kingdom Metazoa; phylum Arthropoda; class Insecta; order Diptera; family Polleniidae; genus Pollenia; species Pollenia griseotomentosa. The sequence continues at coordinate 224,282,368 of OZ007560.1, forward strand.
TACCCTAACCGCTTTCTCTAATCCTAGGAATATATTGAAGAAAAAGCCAAATAACTGCCAAGAATAAAATATAAGACCATCCTCCATTAGTTTTTTGTTTTTAACATTTTCCAAAAACAAACTTGCCCTTTATCCCCACTTTTTAGGGAGGCTCCCATACAAATATTGCATTTTATGAAATTCTTAAATTTCATGGAAATTTTTTGTCTTTTGTGAATAAAATTAAAAGTTGTGAACAGATTTTAATCACTTTTTTTTATATGTCTAAAAAAAATTAAAAGCACAGCTGCATTTTCCAATTTTGTATGATTTTTTAAAGAACAAAAATTTTGAAATTTTGCTAAAAAATTACTAATTTTTTGTTAAAAAATTAAGTTTCTAAAATGACTGCGCATATAAGAAAAACCTTTAGGCTTTTTTAAAGGTAATTTTATTGCGGAATTTCGGTTTTTTTAGTTTATTCAATAAACTAAACCGTTTTTGAGTAAAGCGAATATATGTTGTGCAACCTCCTCCATTTTCGAAATAACGATACATCTCCAAAACAAAAGCTAACCTAAAAAAACGGATACCACCACTGGATTTTGCGTACCCGAATTAGGTTAAATCACCAGGTGCCCGGCTGGTATGTTTTTTTTTTTTTTAATAAATAATAAAAATGGGTTTCAACAAAATTAAAGATATGTACGTGATTCATAGAAACTGCGTTTCTTTAATATATTAAAAATTTTATTTTTATAGTGGCCTATTCTATGTTTTTCAGTTTATTTTTTTTAATTAGAGATTAAGGAAAAACTTCTTAAGAATTATTCTACAAAATTAATATTTTATAAGTTATGAAACATAAATGTCAGATTTCATGTAAAATATAAGTTTCACTAACTTTGGTGGGCGTGAGGGACGGCTTAGCCTTCGCCGAACGTCCTAAGATATGTTTTGCGTTATTTTTTTTATCAATACCCACCAAATTGGCGGGTGAGACCTAAAGAAATCCAACTTTTGATTTTAACGGTCACCCTAATGTATATACTTTAACTTATAATTGTTTATTTTATTTTACAACAGAGGGGTAAACGAAGCACACCGGGTGTAGCTAGTTACGAATACATTTTTTATTCTCCAATAATAATACAAACATAGAACATAACTTAAACGTGCATATTTATTAAAATGTTACAAAATATAATTTATTTCTTAGTTTTTGTAGAAGCTTTAGGTTTGCTAGTGGTAGTTTTTTTACTACCAGCAGCTTTTGATGTGGAAGCCTTCGATGTAGTTGTGGAAGTTTTCTTTTTCGCCTAAATTAGTAAAATTACTTTGAAAATGTTAAACTTTGCTACAAAACCAAAAACCTACCTTTATTAAAGCATCATTTTCTAAATCATCATCCTTTTCATCTTCAGATTCTACAATTGTAGATCCTTCCTCACCTTCCTCAATTCCTAATTGTTCCAAATCATCAGAAGCTTCAGCTCTCTTCTTTTTTACGCCTGCTGTTGCTGAATAGGTATAAGCCATTACTTCTTTGTTATAGGCTCTTGTAAGGGCGGCCTTAACTTTACCGTCTACCTTATCCATAAGACTTTTTTTACCCGGCCATGATGTTAATTCAATTAAACTGTCTATATCTTCTCTTAAGAGATGATACTCTTTTATTGTTGCTAAAGATTCTTCTATACCATCTACACCTTTGTCCACCAATGGTTTTATAATTTTATTAAGTATAAATGGGGCATAATCTAAACGTATTGATAGACGAGAACCTGATGTTCTTAAACGAGTATGATTATGTATCTCTTGAGCCAAACGAGAACGCTTTGTGGAACGAGAATTCTTTCCTAGCCAGCCAGGAAAATTTATTTGTCCGGTTATATGACCACTCATATATTCACCGGGCATAACCGAACTAAAAATAGCTTGGGTGGGTAAAAGTGCCCAAGCAGAACTGGAGCGTATTTTTTTGTCAACCAAATCACCCAAACTTAATGCATCTGCTGTAAGAGCTACTTTGCCAGAGACTTCAGATCTGTAAAAATATATATTAATTTTATTTTATTTTTGAAGTTGACTATTTTTAATAAAATATTAACTTACTTTGGCCCTGAAGGACTAACAATTAAATAATTTTGCTGTACAAACAAGGGAGCCAAACTGTAATCGTGAAAAAATAAATCACATTTATCATTAAATGACATTGTTTTATGTTCATCGGCAGAAAATACTTTGCGTACCACCTCCCAGGGGCCCTTAATTTAGAAATTATAATATTAAATTCCATATTTCATAATAGATAAATATTGTTCTCACCATTTTTAAATCTTTTTCTGCAGTTTTTTCTCCATACTTATTGGATTCTTTGTCGGAAGCCAAATTCAGTTCCTTACCCGCACTAAGCAAAGAAATATGATTAATCGTTTGCCTCAAATCATTATTAGTGGCCGCTATGATTTCATCTATTTTACCCGAATCTAATTTTACATTTTCCTTGGCACAAATACTTAATATTCTGCCCTTGATTTGCTTTAGCTGCGGTCGATTGAACCGCAAATCATAACAATAGTTTACCAGTGATCGCATTTTCTGATGATTACGATCATTACACATGCATATAATGGGCACTGAAGATTCCTTAATGAGACCAATTAATTCTTGAATGCCACCGCGATCTTCATTGCCAGCCATACCATCTACCTCATCCATTATGAGAACATGCTTTTTGGTAACAGCCTGGCTGTTGCCATGGAAATAGCCATACAAAGATTTATTGGAAAGCAATTCGGAGACCTCCTCTTTAAGCAAACGTTTACTGCGTGTATCTGAGGCATTAAATTCTACAGCATCAAAACCCAATTCCTTGCAAACCAAAGTAGCAGTTGTAGTTTTGCCTTTTACAAGAAAACGTTGTTAAAAAAAACCTTAAATTCATAACATACTTAATCTCACCTATGCCTGGCGGACCAGAAAGTAAGGCGGCTTTAAAATAACCACCATCATCATTTTTGGCCCAAGGATTAGGTTTTTGTAATTTCTTTTTGCCATCATGATTTATGTACCATTTTGAGAGCCAATTTGTAAGCCTAGCAAAAATAATTGATTATGTAAATGATTTTTTTAATCTTTAAAATAAACTTACTTCACTACATTACTCGCTGCTCCCTGTTGACCTATAATATCTTTTACAGATGTAGGTTTATATTTATCCACCCAGGCCATCATATCTTCTGTAACAGGTGGTGGTCTAGGAAATTCTTGTTTTACTTCTATCTCTTTCTTGATTTTGACTTCTTTTTTTATCTCTGGCTTTATTTCTTGTATCTCTTTTTTGACCTTATGGACATTAAGATTATTATTTAACTCATCCAATTTTGTTTGGTTTTTGTTCGGAGATTCGAGTTTTTCTTTTTTAACTTCTTTCTTCTCCTTGTTTTCTGGTTTCTTTTGTTTGGGACTCGTTGTGGGCTTTTCGCCATCATCCTTATTGTTCTTATCTGCCTTTTTCATGCCTGATTTTTCCCTTATTAAGTCCAACAAACCATCTTCACTAATAATTTTTACACCAAGCTCTTCAGCCTGTGCAAGTTTTTTTAGTCCAGCTTCTTCGCCAACTACTAGATAATTTAAACGCTTTCCAACAACAGTCATAGTTTTTCCACCGTATTCTTTAATTATAGAGGCGGCCTCATTACGTTCCAAAGATTCGAGTACACCAGTGATCAGAAAAGATAAACCTGCCAAACAGTTTGGTTTGCCCTAAAAAATTTCAAGTTTTAAAAATCTAAGGGTTTTCAAGAAAATACCTAATTGTATTTTTTTAAATACCTTAGGGACTTCTTTGCTTCCAGGATTTATTACAGCTGAACGATTTTTATATTTTTGATATAGGATGGCAGCCATGCGTTTCCGTTCGTGGCGTTCTTCATCGGATAAAACACCTTTAAATCAAATGAAAATTATTAAATTTAAAATTTATAGATTTTGTTTAATCTTAGAATCATTTTAGATAAAAAACTAAAAATTATTTTAAAAATTTAAAACTGCAACTTAAAAATTCTAAATATGTAATTTAAACTTACTTGATTCCAAATCTTCTTTTTCTTTCGGTTTTTTCTTTTTTGGTTTATCTTCATCATTATCGTTATTAGGCGAATGTTTTTTTATCCTATCCATTTTATTCTTCTCTTCAGCTGTTATCTTTTCTGCAGCATGTTGCTTTTTATCTTCCTGTGTTTGTTTACTTTTATGGCTATGGCTACCTTCATTAGCTCTTTTTGGTTTATTTTCTGCAACTTCTAAAATACTCTCCTCCAAATCAATTTCCATAAGGCTCCCATCAATGTCATCATCTTCGAATTCAAGTAACGCTTTCTCTTTAGGTTTAGATGGTTTTTTAGCCTCCACACGTTTAGTTTCGCCCCCAAATAAAGACATGGGATTCACATGTTTGACTGTTTCCTTTTTTGGTGATTGCGTTTTTAGCTTATTTAATTTTGGTTTCTTGCTGGATGGAGGAGAGGTAGTAGTTTCGATTTCTACTCTGGATTTTTTTGCATCTCTAGATTTGAGGTTTTGTGGTGATTCCGCTACAATATCATCTTCATCGCTTGATATAACAAGAGCCTTGCGTTTTTTCGGTGCTGGTTTAATTTCTTTAGACTTCAGATTGTTTGAACCATTGGTAGAGGCAGATGCCTTTTGGAAAAATGAAGCTATGGTCTAAAAATGACGAGGTAGATAAGTTAACAAGAAATGTTAGGTGTTTAAGTGAAACTTACCGGCTGCATTCTTTGAAAATAATTTGATTTCAAAATAATAAAAGGGTATAGTTAAATAATTGAGGCGTCTCACACAAAATCAATAAAATTTCTCCGCGCAAAGACGCGAAAACTTCTTCTTAATTAAACAATCACACAGAACTGAATTGAGCAATGACAGTTCTATAAGTTGCCATATTTTTCACAAACTGCCAGTTTTAATTTCAATGAAAATTGATTCGTGTCTTTGCTATGTTATTCATTGCCAACTAGATTATGTAGCTAATACAGTGTATCGGTAGTGCCGTCCAACATTTGGCAAAACAGTTTTTGTCGTGTTTCTAAGAAATTCACCGCACTCTGGTGAGCTTCAAAACGGAACCGATTGCCCTGTAATTTCGAAACGAAGAACAATCAATTCGTATGGTAGATATATAACTACCCAGCGGGAAAATGTAATCAATAGGAATCGTGAAAGTAATACATATCTTGTATAATATTTGATTCCAGAATTTATTATTCTTTACATAGAACATATCCTTGGATCAGCGTTCCCAGAAGATTTGGAAGGAAAATCTTCATTTGGCGAAAAAAAAAATCTTATTTTGAAGAGAAAAATCTTAAAATTTTTTATAACAAGGGCAAAAAGTAAAAATGAATAATTTTTTATAAGAACATACTTCTTTTTGTTTTTAATTATAGTATTTTCCACAAAATTTTTTCTAAAAATAAATTTTTAATCCATTTTATTTCTAATAAATAATATCGTCCATCTAAATAAAGAAGTTTCATCGAAAGTAATTAAATGTTAAAATTATAGATATGTATGTATATAAATATTGGGCAAGGAGATTTTAGCTTGGGAGCTAGAAGCACATACATCATCAGTCCAATTATGAACAAAATTTCCCCGGGAGTTTTCTCCCTTCTCCCATTTTTCCTATGTAGCTTCTATTGTAAAAATGGGAAAAGGGATAAAACTCCCGGGGAAATTGTATCCATAATTGGGCTGCATATGAAATCTTAAGGGTTCTCAATTTAATATTATATTTTTTGATATCGTTGTTATATCGAAGGCATTTTGAGAAAATTGCATTGAAAATATATGGATTTTCCTAAATATATAATGTACATACAGGTTAGTATATACTTTGTTTAAAAATTATCATAAAAATGGAATGTGGAATTTTCAAACTTAAACCTTGTTAGGATTACCGGATTTTTACCTCTTCATGAACTTTTTTGTTCTTTGATATATGAAACTTTATAAACATACGTTTTTTCTTTTCACAAATGATAATTTTTCATCAATATTCTCAAAATTAAGATGCTTTTTTAATATTTTGTATGCCCAGAAATAATGCTGCAGTTTTGTGATTGCTAGACATCAACAAAGACAAGCTGATGGAAAACCTCATTGTTTTAAAAATTGATTGTTAAAAAAACTTTAAAAAAATTATGTATGTTATAACTTAAAGTTAAAAATATTGATTTCTAAAAATAAAAAATCTTCATTTGAGAATTTGGTTTGAATTTACATGTTTCAAGAATCAACACATTCTTTCATCAGAATTCTTTGAGTTCTAACCTCTGCACCACTGCCTAACTAAAAATATTGAAATTGAAAATTAACAGTTCAACTAAATCACAATTGTTCATAAGATAATATCTTCATTCTGGCAACGCTGCCTAGGATTGTAATAAGTTTTTTTAATGTATCCTTCGAATGAATTAAAGAATTTATTCTTGATAATAAAAATTAGTAGGCGACATAAAAACAGCAAGAAATTATGGATTTTTATTAAGAAAATATTAGAAAAACAAAAACAATAACTGGACAATTTGAAAAAGCACTTAACTATAAGAAAAAATAAAATTTTACTTCAATAAAGAAAAATTTTAAAAAGCAAGGAAACGTAACACTTAAGGCTAGTTTACACGGTAATACAATGCGTTACGACTTTGTAGAATCAAAATAATATTAAATCCTCTCCGTGTTTAAAGGAAAAAAATAAAAGTCTGTTGTGAGTATATTTTATATTTACACGGATGGGTTAAGTAAAATTAAAAATAGTAACAAAAAAGCAGATGGTTGCAGTTTTACAATTTTTACAATAACCACATGAAAATTTCCTGAGTTGATTTTAGTTGTTTTTGTAATTGTATAAAAATCCTATCACCTTCAATATACTCTGTTAAAACACACCTCTGGTGTGATGAAAATACATAAGTTTCTGAAATGGTTTAGAAAAAACCAAGGCCCATTGAAAAGGTCTGCGCAAGAAGCCTGATGTTCATTGTTTATGTTCTTTTTAGTTGTCAACATGTGCATGTATACGTTTGTGGTATGCCACACATACACGTTTTTTCCTTTTGCTTTGTATATGTGGTAGTAAATTTTTGACAACTTAAAAGAATCGTTTTTTGTTTTTGTACAAGTAAGCAGACCTAATAGATGGGCCTTGGAAAAAACCATTTACCGACCGCTTGTCAGATTTTGTATTCGTATTCTCTCTTACTCAATACATTTTGCTTTTACATGATATGATTTTTCTCATTATACATCATGTCGTAGTACAATGTATTACTTTGTAAACTAGCCTTAAAAATTCAGTGTTATACCACTACAAGTGGCAGCGAAAAGCCTGCTGACTTTGACAGTTCGAACCAATTTGTTTTGGTTTCATAATATCTTATTTATAAATAGTTGACATTTCGAGCTGTAAACATCTGTTGTTTCTTAGCTTTTGTTTTGTTGTAGTATTGCTGCCAACGTTTATATAAATTCAAATTGGTATATATTAAATTGAATCAAATAAACCTTCTCGATTCCAATTTGTTTTATTATTTATGTAATCAATTCCTCATTTTCCCTCTGGGTAGTATGCCGACTCGAAGGAACCATGGTGAAATAAACAGGTGGCAGCACTACGCCAGATGACGATTTTTTGCTCTTGCATTGTTTGTCTAGGTTTATGTCAAAGTTTTGTTTATGTTTACAAAAAGTCCACGATTTGTGCTGTGATTTTTGTTTTTTATTAAATATTTTGATAATTTTGATAAGATATTGACCATAATTAAATAAAAATTGGCTAAAAATTTATTTATTTCATCACGTTCAGCGGCAGGCTTTGATTTTTGTTTAATGTATTTTTTGACGTAACCGGTTATGTAATTTTCATTTTTGTTGTAATGTTGTATTTGTTGCCGTAACGATGCCACCTGCTTATTCCACCATGGAAGGAACCAAGGCGAATTCATTTTTCAGGTGGCGTTAAAGCAGGGCTGCCAGATACCAAAAGTCAAATAACGGGACAATAGACAAAATTTACCTGGATTTGGAAAAAATAACTGGACAATTTGAAACATAACACATAACTATAAGAAAATATAAAATTTGACTTCAGATTTTATTTTGCAATAAAGAAAAATTTTAAACAGCAAGGAAACGTAACACCTAAGGCTAGTTTACACGGTAATACAATGCATTACGACTTTGTAGAATCAAAATAATATTAAATCAAAATAATATTATATACAAAATTTTATTTTTTATATTGGAGGTCTAATACGTGTAACCTGTTCAGTCTTCTGACCTCATCTGTTTCATCTAACAAGGAAATTGCTAATATGATACAATGATTACTAAGTCGATTAATGTATCGAGTGCTTAATTTATTTATTTCATTCAAAACAAAATGTATCTGAAGATCTCTATGAATTTGTTTGTTGGTCGTAAACCATCGAGCATCTACTATTCGTCTAAAAGTTTTTGATTGATATCTTTGCAATATCTCCACGTTTGAGTGACTGGCCGTTCCCCACAACTCAATACCATAGGTCCACACCGGTTTCAAAATAGCTTTGTATAACTTGACTTTGTTTTCAAGGCAAAGTTGAGTCTTTGGTCCTAGTAACCAATTCATTTTTTTGGTCTTGATATTTAGATGTTCCTTTTTAGTTTTAATATGGTCTTTCCATGTAAGCCGTTTGTCAAGATACATTCCTAGATATTTGACACATCTTGTGTTAGGTACTTGTAAACCATTTAAATACAATGGGGGATACACATCTCTTCGCAAAGTAAATGTGACATGATTTGACTTTTCTGTATTTGCTTCAATTTTCTATTTCTGGAACCATTGTTGTAAAACATTTAATTCCCGTTGAACTATGAATAACGCTTCAACTGGTGATTTGTTTGTTGATTTTATAGCAGTATCAACTGCGTATGTTGTTAGAGTAATATTATCAGTTGTTGGCATATCTGAAGTATAAATAGTATATAATATTGGTCCTAAAACACTGCCCTGTGGTACGGCTGAGTATATTTGATGTGTTTGATGAGTTATAAACTTTTGACACGTGAGTTATGAACCTATCAAAGAGTCGGCAAACAAGTTGTATATTATGCCCATTCGTCTTTCCCTTTTTAGCAAAAAATAAAATGATTTAAATCAATCCAACTCTAAAATAAAATTCAAAATTATCACTTGAATTCGCTGTAATTTTTGTTTGATGCAAATATGTTTTTCGCAAAATTTTGCTTGTTTTGACTTTGGAAATTCTTCCAATATATTGATACATACCTATGTATATCAAAAAAAAAAAAAAAAAAAAAAAACCACAAAATTCGCAAAAACATTTTTTTACGAGTCAAACTACAATGTTATATTGTTTTGTATACGTTCAATAAGGTTGAGGAAAATGTTCAATAGACATAAAAAATAACGAAAAATTGTATGTATTCAAAAGAGTTGAATTAATTTAAATTGAACAATTGAAGCACAGCCGCGAATAACGTTCTAAAAGCCACTTTTTGCAAAACTGTTTTTTTCCAGATAACCGTTAACCCTACTATCTTACACAGTTTAAGCATCAAATTAACCAAAATGTTGCACCTTAACGCCTCCAAAATGGCAAACAAAGAGTCAGCCAGTGGAAGAACGTTCTAAGTTACATAATAACAAAATGATGAAGCCGAAATGGTTTTGCAGTGTGGAATAATGTTTTAAAAGCCTTTTGCATAAAAGTTTTTATTATCATTATTTTTAATAATAAAAAAAAATTTAAAATAAATAATTCTGCCTGTAAAAAACATTTTCTTTGTTCTCTTGAAAAATCATTATTTTGTAACTAAAAATATTATAACCGGCTGTGCTTCAAATATTTGCTTTTAATGAAATTATTGGCGTTGCGTTGCATTGCATTTTACAGAATTAGGCACAAAATAATATCGTCACTTTTTTAAAAAAAACATCATCAAATCGGCACTTTGCTAATTTCGTAACAAAAAATCGTCAAATCTAGCAGCCCTGTTTTTGTTATATTTATTTATTTCTTTCGTTGATGTTTCCAGATTAAACAGAATCTGTGTTGTTTCAAACTTCATCTGAGAAACTTAACGATGCGAGAAATACAGAAACGAGCTACTGAGTTACTACGCATCAAGACGAATTAACTACAGATGGTGTCGAAACGGCATCTGATTTTGACAGTTCGAGGTTATTTGTTTTTATTTGTTTGTGTTTTGCTAAGAATGGTTGACATTTCAAGCACTAACAAGGCAATGCAAAAAAACCTACGTTGTTTCTGTTGTTTTTGGATTGTTGTAGTTTCGACAGACACCACCTGTAGTTGAATTCGCCTTGCTACGCATTTATAAAAGCTCTTGCACAAAGTTATCCAAAAGCGTTCCATATAACAATTTTTGTGCAATTAAGAGAGTAATTGAGAGAGTAACTTTTTCATTTCCTGTACAAATTTGCACGAACTTTTTCTTTTGGAAAAAGTTTAGTTTTTATTTAAAAATATCTTAAAAAGTAAAATGTAAGGTTTTTGTGAAAAAATTAAAGTGGTAAAAACATTGTTGAATACATATTTCCCTTAATCTTTAAAATAAAAAAAATAAAATATAAAAAATTACAAACTTTTAAGCATCTTAAATCACTTAAATAGATTTGAAAAGTAAGCAGCATTAGTATTTGAAGAAGTGCAAAAATGTTTTTTTGCGTTCCAGCAATTTTAGGTAGTTTCTGCAAATTTAGAGAGTAGTTTTCATTTTCTCTCATTAGCCTGAACTTGCCCGAGATCTTGTGGAACACACCTAATATTAAGTAAAAATTTGCGATTTTTGACTTATGACGACGTTGCCATATATTTTTTATATTGCGCAACTCATTGAATATTGCTGAAATGTTTTTTATAAGCTGGTTAAGATTTAAATTTATTTCCGCTGGTAAAAAGTAGAAAAGAAAACAAATAAATAAAAAATTTTTGTATGTACCTACAAACATAATTTTAATTAAAAAAGGTTTCTATTGTTATCTATAGTTTTTGGTTTTTAAGTTAGCCGCTTAGTGTTTACAGACACAATGTCTAGCAAGAATGATAAAATAAAGATTACGACATGCGCATGATTTCCCGTTATGTGACGTAGAAGGGCCATTCAAAGGGTTACCAAGAATATTTCATGTGTTAGATTTAAAATATCTTGCGAAAAAATGTATGTATTTTGTGATAGTTGGTAACCTTGTAATTGTTGAAAAAAGAAAAACGAACAAAAAAAAAACAACAACAAATATAAACATGAAGTGTGCAGTGGGCAAATGTAAGCAAAGCAGCAGTAAAAAAACAAGTGAGAAAAAAATTAAATTTTGGATATTTTTAATGGAACTAATATATTTTTTGCCATAGATGTATCGTTTTACAAATTTCCCAAAGATGCAGGACAAAGAAAGCTTTGGGTTATGTTTCGCAATCGATGCAAACCCATAGATGTTAAAAATGATAGAATTTGTGCCTTACATTTCAAAGAGGAGGATTTTGAAAGAAATTTGATATTTGAAATGGGTAAGTCAACATATATTTAATTGTTGCAGTTCACTGCTTCATAATTATGAATAGGATTTAGCAATCGGCGTGCACCAAAGTTGAAACCGGGAGCAGTTCCGACCATTGACAGCAGTATTGAAAATGAAATTCCAACTCAATTTGTAATTCAAAATTAAATTGTTTTGTCTTTTATTGTTACATAGATAATTTTTATTAAATGGAATAAATATAAATAAAAAATATAAATAAAAAGAAAAATTAATTTTTAACAACAAAATAATTTGAAGAGAAAAATTATAATTTGTCCCACTGTTGTGTTTACTCATAAACATTACAGTTCGACAGCTGCAAATTATTAGCCAATAGAAACACAGAATGTGTGACGTCACAGGGCCAACATGCGCAGAACATTTTAAAATTTTAAGCTTGTTGGCGTAATCTTTATTTTATCATTCTTGATGTCTAGTAAGTACATAAATATTATATTTAATTTTATGGTTTCACTTGATTCGAAATCTTCTGAACACACACGTTGCTTTATTTTTGATTGTGTCAGTTTCTTTTCACCAGTTTCCTCATGTGTTGTTGTAATCGAAAAATCAACGTTACCACAGTATGGCGCAAAATTTCGTATTATTTCCACTTGAAATTACAGCGAAATAAGAAAAAAATATTTTTGTATGTGTCGATGATGACGCTGATGGAAATGAAAAAAATTTCAACGCTTTTTAATGCGTACAAATTGGTAGAACAATAGCGGAAGGGTTTTGTTTTCATTTTTTAATCAATCATTTAATCACTTTTTTGTATTTTGGTCTTTCTTAAAAAAAAATACTTTTTTATCTTTACTGTTGCTTGTGTAAAAGAATGTGAGTCAAGTTTTTGTTGAATGATTTTTTGATTTGAAACAATTTGGTCTTGCATATGTATAAATGTATATGTTGTATCAGCAGAATGTATAGAAAATTCGTACTAAAAAAAACCAGCAATATGTTGATTTGGTTAATGATGGTACATATAGACGATGATGGTGTCGGCATAAGGCGCGAAATTAAGCAAATTAACGTTTAAAGAAAATAATGAATGTAATGTGGTGAAGTTTTTAATTAATGAATTTTTAGTGTTTTTTTAAACTAAAAGAAAAAACCTTTTTTTGTAGAGAAAACGTCTTCTTATTGATGCTTTGAGACTAGAACTTGGATCTTAAAAATTTGTTTTTATTTATATCATTATTTATAATATCACTTAAAGAACCATTAACTTTATATTTGCACTAGTAATGTAAAGTTATTTTACGAATTACATATCGCTTATTTGTTGCAATATATTTATGCATTTTGTTGTCGTCGTGTTTTAAATCAAGATTTACAAGACCTACAGGATGTTGAATGTCTACAACAGCAAACCGTGAATACCGCTAATATCTTCATAAGAATTAAGTGGGGAATAGCATAGTCGCTGTCGTTCAACGTTACGAATAGCGCTGCAAGCTGTCAAAAGTTAAAATCGGCAGTTCCAATGAAGTGTCAACAGAATACGTAGTTGTAGTAGTCCTTGCAGTTAAAGTTAAAACGCAAACTTTTGAACTTTGTGGCTCTACAGAGCATTCGTCAGCTTCAGCTTCAGCTGCTACTACAACTACTTTATTCTGTTCCAGGCCTGATTTACTATGCATTAGTTATATAAAGAGAAAATTTGCGATTTTTGACTTATGACGTTGTTGCAGAAAATGGGCGATATATTCTAAAGTATTTCTTTTAAATTGTGATCTTTCCTATTTGCATTTATAGTAAAAAACCGGTATTATTTTAACTCGTTCCGTTCTGGTCAATATTTTAAGTCTAGGACCAAGGCACACCAGGATACCCTTCAAGGCGAATTACGTTTCCAGGTGGCTTTTTCTTACTTATAGAAAGAAATTTTAAACGTGGCTGTAGAAAAGACTTACAAGGATACTTGTCCTAGGGCCTACTTCACAAGTTGTAAAAAATCAACACTTTAGTGTGATTTTCAGGATAACCCTTCCCGCGACTTTGGATAGTAAACCACAAGACAATCTTAATGAAGTATAGAAAACTATTTCCGCAAGAAGCAGCCTCAACCAATAGTCAGTTCGATGATGTGCCCCCGGGGGCTACTGACTACCGTAATACCAGATAGGATTTCTTTTCAGCCGCGCTCGCAAGAAAACGTTAAGATCTAGGATCTGTCAATTAAGGAATTCCAGGTTTTAAATGCACCTGATTTCGCCGGTGGATGTAGCACCAAAATGAAATGAATGAAAGAACATTAAGATGATCCATACCAACCCCGCGGGGTTAGAAGTGGCTAGTGTTTTTGACGTTTTGACTTACTTGTTGCAGTATTCGCCTTGGTACCTTGTCTAGAACATATAAGACGAATAAACTCTGATTCTATTAGTAGGAAATATATTTTTTTTTTGTTGTAACTTTATACATACTTTATTATTTTTAGATTATTTTTTTTCCCTCTCTCCCTCCCTCTCGCTTTTTCCGTTCTAGTTTTTTCACCAATAAGTTTGATTTTTATAATCAAATTTATGTCACTGTCATTTTCAAATTTAATGTGTTAATATTGTCTTGTAATTTAACCTGATTACAAACTTTAAACTTATAATTGATGGACATTTGATGTTTAAACAAATTGATTTTTTTAACCTTTAATTTAAAAGTTATTTGTATTTTTTTATTAAATCTTTATTTAAACTCTTTTTCACGCGTTGAAACTAAATTTTTTTCAATTAAATTACATCCATCATTATTAAAATCAACTTTGTCATTTCATTAAAATATATATACACATCATTTTGTTACCCACGTTCTCAATTTAAGCTGACACGTTAAATCACGTTATTCATTCTTAGGACCTTTTTATTCTATTAGCAATTTATTTGTATTTTTTGAGAACCCTACAATAGGCAGACGTAGAGTAGAGTAAAGATAGAGTAGAGTAGAGTAGAGATGTAAAAATGTATTTTCCATATAACGTTTTTATTTTGGTGCTTTATTAAGGCAGGGATTTACACAATGGCATGATTTATTTACACAAAAATCTGGCAGAATTCTGTCTGTCATAAGAAAATGTCTGCAAAATCTGTTGCCAATTGTACACTACTATAAAATAAATATGCAAAACATATGACTCAGAAACTTTACGAAAAATGCAACTCTGATTGCACAGAATCTATCATTTTATGAATGTGGTTAAAAAATAATACTTGTCAAAAAATCTGACAACAATTTTAGGTCACACTCTTATAAGCATACACTTTTTAGTAAAAGTTTAAAAGTCCTTTTACCCAAATTTAAGCATAGGAAAAATTATCTGGCAGGAAAATTTTTTTGTCTAATCCTGTGCTTTCACATTTTGTTTGAAGAATTTCTAAAATATGTTATATCTAATAGTATCAATACGATTCGTACATGACAAGCATTTGTGTAAAAGTTGTAATTTATTTAGGATATTCACCAGGTCCCCTTTACTAAACAAACCTTATGCATGAGCCTGAACGCACACTTGTTGGTTGTATTTTATGTTGTTTAACCTTATTACAAGGATTATTTCACTTTTTCACATTTTTTATACAGACATACATACATATCAAATCATCAAGTAATACTGAAAGTTGTGATTTATTAAGTTGTTGTTTTTCGAAAAATTAAGGGTGGTAGATGGATGAGAATGGAAAGTATAAAATATTGTTGAAGAAAAAAGGGTGTAATTTTTACTTTTTTTTGGGGCTCACGGGATTTCAAAAAAATGGTTTGTTGTGTGAAACTGCTAGATAATATAAAATGGGTAAGCGCTTGTAAGCGGCAAGTGTTTAACTTTAAAATCTATCCCAAGGGAAACACATGAAATTTATTTGTATATATTGTTAAATGTTGGTTAAGGGGCTGTGTCGTTTTGTTTAAAGATGAAAAACTAAATTTTAGTATTTGCATTGATCATTTTGCACATTATTATTGCCATAGACGAATTATTTCTCTAAATTTTTAATGAGGTATCCCTTGAAAAACTTAAGAATAAAGTAGTAGCTGTAGTAGTGAAAATGCACTAAATTGAAATTGCCGAAGCAATTTAGTAAATTGGAAATGTCAAAATTGGCCTCTCATATTTTGTTTCTCGCCGATAAACTCGGGTCGCAGGTTTTCTGTGGCAGGGCACGGTATACACTACCTTAGATTGTGTATAAAATTGACCACTAACATCGGATACATAAATATATATCAGAAACTTAGAAGATAACAATGTAGCAATGATGCATCAAAATACACCTAATACAAGGCGAATTAAACTTCAGGTGGTGTCGATACTACAACAATCCAAGAACAGCAGAAACAACATAGTGTTTTTTACATTGCATTGTTAGTGTTTACGGTTTGAAATGTCAACCATTACTAACAACAACTTTGGAGTCATTCATAATAACGGCACAAAAATTAACATTTTTCGCTTCAAATTTTAAATTCAGAATTTAAGGCTGTATTGCATTATCCATCTCTGTTATTTACATAAATTTTTGTGCTTTTCGCTCCACCTTGATTTAGTTATTGTTTACATTTTCCATTTGTTGGTTGTTTAGTGATCTGTTGCCAAATAGTTTAATATTTAAGGTGAAAACATTTAATAAAATTAATAAAGTTTTATATAATAATGCAATTAAGACAACTCTTAAAGTTGTTATATAAAAATATTCACAAAAAGTTTAATGTGTATTTATTTATTAGAATTATAAAAAAGTGATTCAGAATGGGAAAAAACTACTAATGTGTGGCTCGTTTTTGTTTGCTTTGAAGTCAAAAGAGAATAAGAAAGTGTTTTTGTTGTTTATTTGTAAATAAAATATGAAAAAGTTAGTTTTTAAAAATGAGAAAATTTAAAACTTAGAAAATCTTTAATAATACAGTAGACGCTCACAAATTAGAGCTTTCAGTAATTCGAACGTCCAGAAATTAGAATCAGTGTTTGCAATACATTAAACGCTCTAAAATTCGAATTTATAGTTCTAATTTCAGAGCGTTTTTTTTTTTTTTTGTTATTTGAACACAAGAAATCCGCAATTTATTTTTATTCTGTTTGAACATGTAAAACTAAAAAGGGGAATTACCAAATTTTAGATGTGTTTCCTTATTTGTTGTTTTTTTGTCGCATTTATATATATTTGTGGCTAGTTTATTTGTGAAATTCGAAACATGTGTACATATTTTGAAAGTCTCTATTAAAAAGTGAAAGTGTATCATTCGAAATGTCAAATAAACGTAAAAAAACACTATCATTGGAAACGAAGGTCAAAATATTAGAAAAGCTTGACAAAGGGTTTGAAGGGAATATTAATGTTACGACATCTTCTATCAGCTATATCAAATCACATAGAACAGCAATATTAAATGCTGTTTTCAACACATATCAGGAAGCAAGCAATAAATCTTTGCACAGCGCTGAATACCCAAATATGGTAAGTCGTCTGTATGAGTGGTTTAAAGAGAAAGCTAAAAAAATATTTAGAGAGGAATATCCCTATAAAGATGAAAATGCATTCCGTGGAAGCAATGGATAGTTTTCCAAATATAAGAAACGACACGGTATTTTTAATTTTAAAAAATACATTTAATGTCAATCAAATAAAATTGAATTGAAAAAAATTTAAGTAATTTTTATTTTTTATTCGAAATAAAAACGTCCAGAAATTAGAATAATTCAGAAATTAGAATTGCCTCAAAAACAAAGCGGTTCTAATTTGCGAGCGTCTACTGTACTAAATAAAGGTAAATCAAAATTGGATTTTCTGCCAAAATTTTCAAGTCAACATGAGATATGTACATATGTAGGTAAGTATTAAAACAAAAATTGTATTTTTTTATGAAGTTCTTAAAGCAAGTTTTAGACGACATGTATTTATTCAGCAGTGTGCTTGTCGTATGCAAAATGCATACATGTGTAAAAGTAAAAAGAAGGGGGTTCTGTTAATGTCAGCTCGAATTGGCAGTGTAAAAATATTCAATTAGGGCGAGTTCTATTTTGAATTGACAAACCATCTGACATCAGTTGTTTTGCAGGTATTTTGTTTTTGTCCGAGAAAATACATACCTACATAAAAATTTAGGCTTAAATCTAGTTTAGCGAAAAAAAGTACCTAAGGTCAGAGAAAATTTAAAAACCAGAACAAAATATAATGTGAAAAAAGTGTCGCATACGCATAGTTTCTAAGTTAATGATCTCTTACACTGCCTTTACACATGAAAGTTAATTCTTAAAAGTTGTAAGTACGTATTATCAACACAAATTTAAAAAAAAAATAATAGAATTTCATAAAAATGTACATAAAAGTGTAGTTTCGTTTTTAAAATTTAGTCAAAGAGAAAACTTCTAGCATGGCCCAATTATTAGGTATGCGCGCAACTACAACAATCCAACAGTAGAAAAAACAACACGCATTTTGTTTCTGTAAAAAATGGTAAAGATGTCAACAACAAAAGCATTTGTTTGTGTAAAAAATGGTAGTAATGTCAAAAACAATTGCTACAAAAACAATTTCCCAGACTATTACTCACGCCGAAGTTCAGGCATACGTTCAAATTAATATTTATTTTTATATATTGTCATGATATTTATACATTTTTAATAATATAATTGTGTTCCTTATATTTTGTGAAAAAATACATTAAAATTCTTAATTAAAACTCCCAAGACAAGTTTCTTTTCTAACTGCTATATAATAACACAATCCTAAAAAGTGTGAGTGTATTGCGACTTTCAAGAAATTATTTTCATTTGTAAATGCTAGGTAAATTTTCATATATATGTATGTACACTTGAGTACTCCATGATTGTATGGACGAAATAATACAGGTGGCAGCACAACGCCAGATCACAATTTTTTGCCTTTGCATTGTTTGTCCAATCTATTGTCAAAGTTTTGTTTATGTTAACAAAAGTCCACGTTTTGTGCTGTGATTAGTATATTTTATTAAATTTTTTTTGATAATTTTAAAATAAAATAAATAAGATATTGACCATCATCAAATAAAAATTGGCTAACAATTTATTTATTTCATCAAGTTCAGCGGCACGCTTTGATTTTTGTTTAAAATACTTTTTGACGTAAGCTGGGACCTAATTTACATTGTTGTGATTCCACCTGATTATTTCACCATGGGTTCTACTTAAGTCGTAGTTTGCCACTTTTCCGACTGCTATGCATACCTCATCCACAATTTACGATTTTTCATTCTCAAAAATCCCAAAAATAGATGTTTTCTCATCCCCAAAAAACCCCACATATCCAAAAAAATAACATAATATTATGTCAAAGAAAAAATATGCATACATTTATTTATTTAATTAATTTTATTAATTAGATTGTATATAAAATTGCCCACTAACATCGGATACATAAATATATATCAGAAACTTAGAAGATAACAATGTAGCAATGATGCATCAAAATACACCTAATACAAGGCGAATTAAACTTCAGGTGGTGTCGATACTACAACAATCCAAGAACAGCAGAAACAACATAGTGTTTTTTACATTGCATTGTTAGTGTTTACGGTTTGAAATGTCAACCATTACTAACAACAACTTTGGAGTCATTCATAATAACGGCACAAAAATTAACATTTTTCGCTTCAAATTTTAAATTCAGAATTTAAGGCTGTATTGCATTATCCATCTCTGTTATTTACATAAATTTTTGTGCTTTTCGCTCCACCTTGATTTAGTTATTGTTTACATTTTCCATTTGTTGGTTGTTTAGTGATCTGTTGCCAAATAGTTTAATATTTAAGGTGAAAACATTTAATAAAATTAATAAAGTTTTATATAATAATGCAATTAAGACAACTCTTAAAGTTGTTATATAAAAATATTCACAAAAAGTTTAATGTGTATTTATTTATTAGAATTATAAAAAAGTGATTCAGAATGGGAAAAAACTACCAATGTGTGGCTCGTTTTTGTTTGCTTTGGCGTCAAAAGAGAATAAGAAAGTGTTTTTGTTGTTTATTTGTAAATAAAATATGAAAAAGTTAGATTTTAAAAATGAGAAAATTTCACTGGCGTAGCTAGACCATATTTCTGGGGGGGGGGGGCTATAGACCCTCGAAAAAAAAATGTTTACTTTTCGTTTTTTATTTAAATAAAAATCAGGTTAAAAAAAATTACACATATTCAGTTCAATAAAACAAATCTTAAAATTATTTTAGTCTTTTAACAGTAAAATATAAAATTCAGGCATTAAAAAACTAAAAAATAAAATATAACAAAACAAAAACTATAACAAAAATTAATCATATTTAGCATCACTCGAAGATAAGTTTTCTATTTTTTTTGCAAAATAGGTATATTTAGAATATCTTCTGCACAAATATGAGTTTTGACTAGTTCGTTTTCAATATTTAAAATGGCCATGTTTGAAAATCTATCCTGATTCATTGTTGAACGAAGCCATGTTTTAATTCTTCTCATAGCCGAAAAACTTCTTTCACATCCAGCTGAGCTAATAGGTAGGCTCATTGCCACTTGTAGGAGTTTGAATAAACAAAACGATTTGCAAAGTAGTGTGCATTTTAACTAATACGTATATAACAATTCTTAAGTGCACAGACAAAAACAATATTTTTAATAAAGACATTTAATAGAACCTAAAGAAAATTGTAATTGAATTTAAAAAAAATGTATTGATACAAAAAAAAGAAAAAATTCTGGGGGGGGGCTAAACTGTTTCTGGGGGGGGCTTAGCCCACCCCAGACCGGTCTATCTACGCCAATGGAAAATTTAAAACTTAGAAAATCTTTAATAATACTAAATAAAGGTAAATCAAAATTGGATTTTCTGCCAAAATTTTCAAGTCAACATGAGATATGTACATATGTAGGTAAGTATTAAAACAAAAATTGTATTTTTTTATGAAGTTCTTAAAGCAAGTTTTAGACGACATGTATTTATTCAGCAGTGTGCTTGTCGTATGCAAAATGCATACATGTGTAAAAGTAAAAAGAAGGGGGTTCTGTTAATGTCAGCTCGAATTGGCAGTGTAAAAATATTCAATTAGGGCGAGTTCTATTTTGAATTGACAAACCATCTGACATCAGTTGTTTTGCAGGTATTTTGTTTTTGTCCGAGAAAATACATACCTACATAAAAATTTAGGCTTAAATCTAGTTTAGCGAAAAAAAGTACCTAAGGTCAGAGAAAATTTAAAAACCAGAACAAAATATAATGTGAAAAAAGTGTCGCATACGCATAGTTTCTAAGTTAATGATCTCTTACACTGCCTTTACACATGAAAGTAAATTCTTAAAAGTTGTAAGTACGTATTATCAACACAAATTTAAAAAAAAAATAATAGAATTTCATAAAAATGTACATAAAAGTGTAGTTTCGTTTTTAAAATTTAGTCAAAGAGAAAACTTCTAGCATGGCCCAATTATTAGGTATGCGCGCAACTACAACAATCCAACAGTAGAAAAAACAACACGCATTTTGTTTCTGTAAAAAATGGTAAAGATGTCAACAACAAAAGCATTTGTTTGTGTAAAAAATGGTAGTAATGTCAAAAACAATTGCTACAAAAACAATTTCCCAGACTATTACTCACGCCGAAGTTCAGGCATACGTTCAAATTAATATTTATTTTTATATATTGTCATGATATTTATACATTTTTAATAATATAATTGTGTTCCTTATATTTTGTGAAAAAATACATTAAAATTCTTAATTAAAACTCCCAAGACAAGTTTCTTTTCTAACTGCTATATAATAACACAATCCTAAAAAGTGTGAGTGTATTGCGACTTTCAAGAAATTATTTTCATTTGTAAATGCTAGGTAAATTTTCATATATATGTATGTACACTTGAGTACTCCATGATTGTATGGACGAAATAATACAGGTGGCAGCACAACGCCAGATCACAATTTTTTGCCTTTGCATTGTTTGTCCAATCTATTGTCAAAGTTTTGTTTATGTTAACAAAAGTCCACGTTTTGTGCTGTGATTAGTATATTTTATTAAATTTTTTTTGATAATTTTAAAATAAAATAAATAAGATATTGACCATCATCAAATAAAAATTGGCTAACAATTTATTTATTTCATCAAGTTCAGCGGCACGCTTTGATTTTTGTTTAAAATACTTTTTGACGTAAGCTGGGACCTAATTTACATTGTTGTGATTCCACCTGATTATTTCACCATGGGTTCTACTTAAGTCGTAGTTTGCCACTTTTCCGACTGCTATGCATACCTCATCCACAATTTACGATTTTTCATTCTCAAAAATCCCAAAAATAGATGTTTTCTCATCCCCAAAAAACCCCACATATCCAAAAAAATAACATAATATTATGTCAAAGAAAAAATATGCATACATTTATTTATTTAATTAATTTTATTAATTAGATTGTATATAAAATTGCCCACTAACATCGGATACATAAATATATATCAGAAACTTAGAAGATAACAATGTAGCAATGATGCATCAAAATACACCTAATACAAGGCGAATTAAACTTCAGGTGGTGTCGATACTACAACAATCCAAGAACAGCAGAAACAACATAGTGTTTTTTACATTGCATTGTTAGTGTTTACGGTTTGAAATGTCAACCATTACTAACAACAACTTTGGAGTCATTCATAATAACGGCACAAAAATTAACATTTTTCGCTTCAAATTTTAAATTCAGAATTTAAGGCTGTATTGCATTATCCATCTCTGTTATTTACATAAATTTTTGTGCTTTTCGCTCCACCTTGATTTAGTTATTGTTTACATTTTCCATTTGTTGGTTGTTTAGTGATCTGTTGCCAAATAGTTTAATATTTAAGGTGAAAACATTTAATAAAATTAATAAAGTTTTATATAATAATGCAATTAAGACAACTCTTAAAGTTGTTATATAAAAATATTCACAAAAAGTTTAATGTGTATTTATTTATTAGAATTATAAAAAAGTGATTCAGAATGGGAAAAAACTACTAATGTGTGGCTCGTTTTTGTTTGCTTTGAAGTCAAAAGAGAATAAGAAAGTGTTTTTGTTGTTTATTTGTAAATAAAATATGAAAAAGTTAGTTTTTAAAAATGAGAAAATTTAAAACTTAGAAAATCTTTAATAATACTAAATAAAGGTAAATCAAAATTGGATTTTCTGCCAAAATTTGCAAGTCAAGATGAGATATTTACATATGTAGGTAAGTATTAAAGCAAAAATTGTATTTTTTATGAAGTTGTTAAAGCAAGTTTTAGACGACATGTATTATTTATTCAGCAGTGTGCTTGTCGTATGCAAAATGCATACATGTGTAAAAGTAAAAAGAAGGGGGTTCTGTTAATGTCAGCTCGAATTGGCAGTGTAAAAATATTCAATTAGGGCGTGTTCTATTTTGAATTGACAAACCATCTGACTTTAGCTGCTTTGCAGGTATTTTGTTTTTGTCCGAGCAAATACATACATATAAATTTAGACTTAAATCTAGTTTAGCGAAAAAAAGAACCTAAGGTGATAGAAAATTTAAAAACCAGAACAAAATATAATCAGAAAAAAGTGTCGCATACGCATAGTTTCCGAGTTATTGATCTCTTACACTGCCTTTACACATGAAAGTTATTTCTTAAAAGTTCTAAGTACGTATTATCAACACAAATTAAAAAAAAATAATAGAATTTCATAAAAATGTACATAAAAGTGTAATTTCGTTTTTTAAATTTAGTCAAAGAGAAAACTTCTAGCATGGCCCAATTATTAGGTATGCGCGCAACTACAACAATCCAACAGTAGAAAAAACAACACGCATTTTGTTTCTGTAAAAAATGGTAAAGATGTCAACAACAAAAGCATTTGTTTGTGTAAAAAATGGTAGTAATGTCAAAAACAATTGCTACAAAAACAATTTCCCAGATTATTACTCACGCCGAAGTTCAGGCATTCGTTCAAATTAATATTTATTTTTATATATTGTCATGATATTTATAAATTTTTAATAATATAATTGTGTTCCTTATATTTTGTGAAAAAATACATTAAAATTCTTAATTAAAACTCCCAAAACAAGTTTCTTTTCTAACTGAGCTACCTAAATAAGAGCGGCAAGCGTCAGTTTTATGTCAAAACTTTTCATTTTCACACAGTTTATACGAAACAAACCTTTAGAACGCGAATTTAACACCACCCGGCTGGAAAATCTTATTTGATAGATCGCTTGGTCGTTTTATTTTATTGAAAATGTATTGGCAACAGAATTTGCATGTCTAAAAAAACGCTTGCCGCTCTTGTTTAGGTAGCTCAGTAACTGCTATATAATAACACAATCCTAAAAAGTGTGAGTGTATTGCGACTTTCAAGAAATTATTTTCATTTGTAAATGCTAGGTAAATTTTCATATATACATATGTACACTAGAGTGCTCCATGATTGTATGGACGAAATAATACAGTAGCCCGTTTCTGTATTTCTCGCATCGTAAAATTTTCCGACTGAAACCAGTGAATCGGGACAGAAACAGTGAAAAATGAAACAAAAAATGGTTTTTCTCACACAAGTGTTTCTGTATCTTTTTTTTGCGAGAATTATCTGTCATTTAAATAATTTTCCAGCAATTATTGGAAGGATGCGAGAAAAAGTGTTTCTATAACAATATTTTGCGAAAAGTTTCTTTCAAGAACTGTCAAAATAAGTCACATTTGAAATTGGTGGCGAGAAAAACAAAATGTAGATATTTTGGATCTAAAATATGTTTATATACTATTTTTTTTTAATAAATAAAAAAATAGAAGGAATATAAATGATAAATGCATAATTTATATGATGAAAATAAACAAAAAACAATTGTTATATTTTGTTAGTTTAAATTTTTGTTAGCCTTTTCTTGTTTTGGTTTTAATCAGTGCTGCCAGATAAATTTGTGTCAAAATCGTCAATTTCCTGAGAAAAAAATAAAAAGATCGTCTTTTTTGTTTTAAAAATCGTGCAATTTAAAATCAATTTTAAACAAATTTGTTTCGACTTTTATTAAAAAATAATCAAACAAAAACATAGTTAAAGTTCATGGGTATTTAATAATTATTATTTAATAATTGAGATATAAATCTTTAATTTACCTATTCCTATAATCTTTTTCTTTTTTATCTGAAATAGACTTAGTAGAATACCTTGTAGTTAAAATTAAAAAAATCGGTTCATAAATAAACGGGTTAAAGACCCAGTAAAATCTTCGCCTACAAAATAATACGTTAAGTAATCAGAAACACATAAAAGCACTACATGCAATTCTACTGAAAAACGAATGAATTTTACAAGGGTTGTGCCAAAAAGAACAAATTCAAAAGTAAGTCATTTTTTATATCTTAATACATCCAGAAAAAAGTAGTTATCGAAGTTCTTATAGAAGAAAGCTACTTAATAACGAGTGAAAGAAGCTATCCATTTTGAAAAAGTTTTTACTGGGAGACAAACAAATTTCTTTCTTGCCGGAATAATGGTTTTGGCACAAAAGTGTACATATAAGATAAGAATATCAAATATCAATCATATTTTGTATATGTATATAAGAAGTATTAAATGTTCAAAATAAGCCAAGTCGGTCCATTACTTTCCCTCGAAATTTTGCTTTTGCCGATACATTTTTTAGGGAAGAAACAAACAATTTCGAGGACAATTTTCACAATAGGGATAAATATAAAAATTTAAGCAGCCTTGTTTCTAAAGATATCTTTTTTTCTAATAAAGAAACATATAAAAATATTTACAATTATCTTATTTCGAAGACTAATGCCCGTAATTTCTACAAATAGATATCTAGTGGTGTTCATACCTAACAGTTATCTTTACCTATCCGGTATCACTATTGTGGTAACTTCAACGTTCATTTTGCCTACGTGCATTAACAACCGAAAATCGATGGGGTAAAATACATTACACTTTAACCCGTAGGTTAGAAATACGTTTTAAAATTATGAAAACCATAGATACCTATACACAGCTAGATACCTATTTGTAGAAATTACGGGCATAAGGGGCTTATAGTGTAAAATTTAAAAATTCAAGATGAATTTCTATAGAAAGTAACAACAATATTATAAAATATTTTTGATTTTGTTTTTGCTTTCGTAACTTTTTTAGAAAAATTATCAAAACGTCACTTTGCTAATATCGGAACAAAAAATCGTCAAGATGACGATAACTCGTCAAATCTGGCAGCCCTGTTTTTATTATATTTATTTCTTTTGTTGACGTTTCGCTTTTATTTGACACTTAATTACTGGAAGTATTCCAGTATAAACAGAATTTGTTGTGTCTGTTTTCGCATTCAAATACAGAAACACTTTTATCTCATAAATCGAGAAACGATGGAATTTTTTGTTTCACACTTCATGTAAGAAATTTTACGATGCGAGAAATACAGAAACGAGCTACAGGTGGCAGCACAACGCCAGATCACAATTTTTTGCCTTTGCATTGTTTGTCCAATATATTGTCAAAGTTTTATTTATGTTAACAAGAGTTGACGTTTTGTGCTGTGATTAGTGTATTTTATTAAAATTTTTTGATAATTTTAAAATAAAATAAATAAGATATTGACCATCATCAAATAAAAATTGGCTAACAATTTATTTATTTCATCAAGTTCAGCGGCACGCTTTGATTTTTGTTTAAAATATTTTTTGACGTAAGCTGGGACATAATTTACACTTTTATTGTTATGTTGTTTTTGTTGCCGTTGTGATTCCACCTGATTATTTCACCATGGGTGCTACTTAAGTCGTAGTTTGCCACTTTTCCGACTGCTTTGCATACCTCATCCACAATTTACGATTTTTCATCCTCAAAAATCCCAAAAATAGATGTTTTCTTATCCCCAAAAATCCCCACTTGCCAAAAAAATAACATAATATTATGTCAAAGAAAAAATATGCATACATTTATTTATTTAATTAATTTAATTTGTGTAATATTATTAAAACTAATTTTATTTGTACTTTGAGTTATACACACACTGGTATATAAAAAGAGTTACTTAAAAAAGGCACAAGAAACATAA
Source organism: Pollenia griseotomentosa (assembly GCA_963931875.1). NCBI lineage: Eukaryota > Metazoa > Arthropoda > Insecta > Diptera > Polleniidae > Pollenia > Pollenia griseotomentosa. The sequence continues at coordinate 224,309,027 of OZ007560.1, forward strand.
TTATGCATCATTTCAAGAACTTCAGATAAAATCTTCTGGTTCATCAGCCAATGTAATTTTGTTTAACATATTGTTTATGTTAAGAAGAAAATTTGTCACAGCAAACTAATGGTGTTTTCTTTTTTTTACAAAATAATATTTCATTATAATTGTGTAATATATTTATCAGGTTACACGCACCCTTACATTAATGGAACAAAATAAAAGCTACGTTTTGCACCCAATACTAATGCGTTTTAAATGCTGAATGCAAAGTTTGCATTAATAAGCGATTTTCACCACGGTTGTAGCGATTTTCAACAAAAAAATTTTCTTTCAATTTAAAAAAGCGTTAACAACACTCATTTTCAATAATTAAAGTCAACTATTGTTAAAAATGTGGCTCCAAAAAAATAGTTATTAAATAAAAGTTAAACAAACGAAAAACAAAAAGTTTTTATATCCATTACAATATAACCAAACATCACAATACAACACAAATTGTACGCAAACACAAGAAAAAAATTAATAAAAAAAATAATTTCTTGCATAAAAAAGTACTTTACGCAGATGCAAAAAAAGGTATAAACTCACACTCAACTGGGGGTATGAAATGGAACAAATTTGGCATTTTTTTCCAACATATTTATAATGGAAAACGACAACTTCTCACATTTTTGCACATATTTTTAGAATAGAACAAAAACCCGCACGAATGGTAGCATACATGGAACATTATTGTCAGAAAAGAAAACACCATAAATTATTTTGTATTAATTGTAAGAAGAGCTTTTAATAACTCATACTGCATATGTTGCGAATTTTGCTTTTGATTCTATTTATTATAGGAATAACACGTTCAACACAAGCGTTTCATGTTGGTGCAGAAAGCAAATTTAAAACTATTTCAGCAAGCTCTTGAAAAGGTTTCGAACCACCAGCAGCTTAGTATGACAAAAAACTTCGAACCAAATAAGACTTTAATTTGTACCCACGTCTTGACCAAATCGGTCTTGCCGTTGCACACATGAAAAATACATAATAAAATATTATCCCAAAAAATCCCCAGCGAGAAAGTGCTTTTTCTCTAAAAAAATCCCCTGGGCATTTTCACTTATCCCCAATTAAAAAAAATCCCCTATTTGGGAATAAATCCCCAAAACTGTGAACGCTGCTGCTGGGATACTATTTTCTACTTTTGCACCCAAATGTGATACTTTTTGTAATTCTTGCCACTTTTTTGATACTTTTTACTATATGAAGAGATACTTTTTTGAACTTTCTGTTTTAATAAAACAACGAGCTTTAATGTAAGTTATACTGTTTAAATATATATGTAAGCAAGCTTATATGAGTTCATTTTACTTGTCATGCGTGGTTAGCTTATATATACATATCTTGGGGATAATAAATTTACACGCTTGCTTTAAGGCTCAGTTACAGTGCAGCCACACGATCAAGATTTTCTTGATAGTCTTTTACATATACTATTTGTCAAAATTAACAAAATTGAAAGTTGTGACGTAGGCTGCATTCAATTTTTGAGCAATTTACATTCAAGATGTCATCAAGAAAACAATTTATAAAGGCAAACGAAAAATTTGCTCACTAACCTTGAAATCAGCTGTTTTCTTGAACGTAAATTGAAGCACTCTCTGGAAAGAGAATTTTAAAGGCAAGTTCGTTTCAATTTTTAAAAGTATGAGTGTATTGGTAGAAAAGTGTGAGAGTATTAAAACTTGATAGGCAAAACTTGATCGTGTAACCCTCAAGTTAGGCGAACGTTGCTGTACCCGTAATGTACCGCACCGTACTGTAAGCACGTTAGTGCACTTATAGAACGTTTAAAAACGTGTCATATCGACCCCTTTGCGCGAAATTATCGTATGTTACAAAAACCAAATTTTACAGGACAGCCATTTTTCTACTTTTCTCTGCATTCGCTTGCAATATCAAAATGAAAATATACACTAAATTTTTGGAGCAATGAATTGGAATTCGCCTACAATATTTTGTCAGGTGACGTCTCTTTGAATGTAGAACAAGATTGCATCAAAAACTCAATTTCCAAAAAATTGGCATATACGATAATTTCGCGCAAAGGGGTCGATATGTATGTTTTTCCCATACATAAACAAAAAGCAATAGTATACATAAAACAATACACACAGTGATGGGAATCAAAAATGTTTAAATGGTGACCGGTATGCAGAAAAAGTACCAAATGATTTAAATGGTATCAAAACAGTATTTTGTGTATGTATAAAACGTTTATAACTTAATATTTATGATATAGATTTACAACAAACAAATTTGTATTTCTGCATATATACTTTTTTTCAGCAAACATATAGTAAATGTGCATACACCAAACAAGGTTTTGATACCATTTAAAGCCTTTTATATATTTCACATTTCCATTAAATGTGCATATGCATTTGTTTATTTTATACATCTTAACATATGTATATATGTATGTATATTTGGAAATATGTTGTATTGTAAGTTGTTTTGTCGCAATTCAATAGCTATACTGAAAAAAGTACCAAAAAAAAGAGCAAAAAATACCCGCATTCAATGTAACATACAAGCCGCCCATCACTGTTTTACAAATGTCACGTAACAACGGTATGAAATTCTATTTTATACAGAATGGTACGTTGCAACTAGGGTACATTACATTTCGGTAAGCTTTTGTATTGGTTTGCATATAACAAAAAGCGAACAGCTGATTGATACAGTACAGATACGGTACAGCAACGTTCGCATAACTGAGCCTTTAGTCTGCTTTTAGAGTCTAAAATTTAGACACATAAATTATTCTTGAAGCAAATCTGAGCTTATAGAAAAGCGAGTACCGAAAATTTACTACAACTCTGTTTTGGTATATGACTTGCTTCAAGAAAGATTGATGTGTAAAAAGCCAACATACTTTTGTCTTTATGGGCACTGCAACACCTTTAATATGTATTGACCGCGACCCAGTATCGCGGTGTTTGTTGAACGTGTAGTATGAAGAAATCGAAAAATTTTATTTTTATAGTACTTTCCTGAAATTTCTAAATTTCATGATGTAATGTATTAGCATAACCGCTTTATTTCGGGTGAAATATAAGTCAAGCCCACAAAAATGAATAATACACAAAATAAGCATATTTTCCACCGATTTTCTAGATATAAGCCTTTTATTCGTAATATACCAGGCTTTTTGATAAATAATAAAAATGTTAAATTTGTGTAGTACTAATTTTGCAAAAAGTGAATCGCCACTAATTTCTGAATAACTCAGAAACAGTTGAAAAAAATTTGGATTCAGCACGCTTAACTCAGTTAAAATCACATAACACAGTTCTTGCTCCCGACTTTTTTAGTTTTCTGTTATGTTTTTATACTATTTATGTTATTCGAAATTTGAATTACATTGAACAAAATACGTACATAATTGTGTGTACTTATTTTGATTAAAAAAAACCCTGTCTGGTGTCACTATTTTTGTAGATATGTATCCCCTTTTAATGGTACTTTTTTAAAATATCCAACGGTTAGATGTTTGTTTTTAAATAAATTTTTATTTTTTACACTTTTATTGGAATAAACAAAACAAAAATTTACCTAGTGCAGTTCCTTGACATTTTGATTCGAAATTTTGTTAAAACTGTAATGGGTGCTAAAGATTGAAATAAATTTTGTTTATCCAGAAAGATCTTATTAAAGCCCTTAAATGATACCAATATTGGCCATATTCGTTCAGAAATGTAGTGGAAAATCGCATATATATGAGAACTTAAGATGTCCATTACTCGAAAACAATACGTTTCTTCTTTTTTTTTAAATTTTTAGCACCATAGGTACTTTTTTATGGGGAGCTAGCTTCTTCGGTAAACTAGATTTGTTTCAAATTTATATATTTATTCAATAGTTTATTCAATAAACTAAACAGTTTTTGAGTTTCGCGAATATATATTGTGCAACCTCCTTCATTTTCGAAATAACGGTATATCTTGAAAACAAGAACAAACCTAAAAAAATGGTTAGCACCACTGGATTCAGCGTTCTCGCATTAGGTTAACCCGCTAGGTGCCACGCTTGGTAGTTTTTTCAACTAGCACAGTGTAATCAATCCATGACCTGTATAATTCAACAGGGTACTGATTTTTAAAATCTTTAAAAGATCTACAGTTTTAAGCTTCAGGCTAGTGTGACATATTGGCTATACCTATATCCTCACATAATGAAACGCTTCCTCAAAAATTAACCCTTTAAAATACTTTCTAGAAATATGTATAGCTTATTGCTTTTCAGTAAGTCGACTACGTTTTTTTAGGCAAAGAAAAAAATAAAAATTGATTTCAATTAAAAAATTTGTGATATTAATTAAAAAATTAATTAAATTTGCACCAGTAAACAAATTAATAGTATCAATTAAACCAGTTAATAGTATTAATTAAACGTTAAATTCACTTGGTTAAACGTTTAATTCTCTTGATTAAAATTTTAATTAAAACTGATTATATTTTTGATTAATGCTTTAATTGGTGAAAAATTTTGTAGAATTTTTTCTGTGTACTTGGAATTTGTATTTTTATAATGTGTACAGTTAAAGAATTTATAATGATTAGTTATTACTTATTATTCAATTAACGTTAACCGTCTAATTACCTTAAATTATACTTAATTGAAATATTATAACCAATATACAGTAAGACATACATATGTCTTAGATTATAAAACATTTCATGTCTGACATAAATGTGACACTTTGATTATAATCTCAAATTAATCATGATTTTAATTAACAAAATCCTCATATTATAACTAAAATAAACTTATAACATTCACTTATAAATATGTTAATAAAATAAAACGTTAAATAATGGGTTTCTATCAAAAATCCATAAATATGATAATATTTTAAACACACACAAACATACGAATGCAAAATAAACGAACCACATGGTGAGTTTACATAAAGAGGAAAAAGGAAGGGGAAGCAAAAAGGAAAGCTTGTAAATAATTTTACCCAAATACATAAACACACACAAAAGTGATTAAATGAATAATTTAACTTAAATATTTAATTTATTTTATACACATTATTTACATTATTAGTCGTCCAACATTTTGTCAAGTCATAGAGTCAGAAATGGCAACATTAGGTAGATGTATGTCTAGTTAGATGGATGGATGGATAGCTGGCTGGATAATCACCATAAATGATTGAAAATTACATTATTATGTTGGCATACAGGGTGTCCGTATTAAAAATAACAAACTACTGTGGGCTATTATACGCCATTTTACTACACTTATTTTAAGGAAATTAATAACAGTCATTGTATTCTAATTCCAAGAGTTGGGGTTTATTTCTAAGAAAAAAGGGGAGGTTTTTGTAGCAAGTGTATAAATCGTACAATTATTGTGCAATTTTCTATACTTTAGGGATTAAATATTGCTTCTAAGGGTATACAATATGTTTGACTAATCTCTAATGTAAACATTATCGTTAAAAATTTTAAGGTTTAACTTCTGTTATGTTTATTTAATTTTTGTGTTGAACATAAACACCCTCCGAAAGTTTTGATGATTTTTAACAAAATTTGTGGTAATGAATATTACCAAAGACATTTTTATGCTGATTGTTTTATGTTTTTTCTTCTTCTTCTGCGAAGTTGAGTTATTAATAATGTTATCAAGTGATTATAGCTAAATCAGGGGAAGTATTTCCAAGGAGCGTTATTGAAAGAGCTTGTCATTAAATCTAATATTGTCACAGAATATCTTAGCTGCCTGTTTGGGACATTGACGAGTATATTACTTAGGAGATATGTGGAATTAATACCTTGAAGCAGGTTTATAGAAAAATGTAATGGTGGAAAAAATACTTCGGCTTGTCAGTATTGGGAGGCTTATGAGGGCTACACGACTACGATACAGCGGAAGACTTTCCATACACCCAGAGAAAAAACATGTTTAAATATGGTCACTTCCAACAATACTATGTTTAAAGAAAATTTTAACCATATTATGTTTAATTTAACCATATTATTGTCAACGACAACTATATTATGGTAAAAATAGTACTCGATTAAGAAGCCACAACCATATTATGGTTGCCTCCGAACATATTATGGTTAATAATAACTAAAATATGTTAAACACTTATAATAGCATGGTTGGTTTTCAACCATAGTGTGTTGCTCTTGAAAAAGAGGAAAATTTCATTAATTTCAAAACAAATTATTGTCATATTTAACAATAAAATGCTTATAGGCAACCATAATATGGTTGTGGCTTCTTGATGGATAACTAATTTAACCATAATATGGTTATCGGTGACAAAAATACGGTTTAATTAAACATATTATGGTTAAAATTTTCTTTAAACATATTGTTGGAGGTGTAGGATCCCAATAGAGATGGACAATATTTCTGGACCTGTGAAATTTACTATGATTCTCAATCAACTTTTCGCCATGTTAATTTTACGTTGGTATTTTTTTCTGTGTGTACAAGTTGTTTTGTGGATCCCAAATAATTGAATGGTATTCAAGTATGGCTCCTACCAAGGTTTTAGGCAGATTTCTAATTACATAGGCATCATTTAATTCCTTTGTCTAACGTTTTATGAAACTTAAAACACCATTTCCTTGCAATTGTGTGAAAATAAAGCTTTTTTTGAATTAAAGTAAATGCCTAAATCCTTAATTGAATTAACGCAATATACGCAACCGGGCAAACTTTTATCAGAAGATTTATCGTGTTTCTTAAGTCTTTTATATTAATTATACATAAACAGATTTTCCTTTTTTCTATTTATGCAGAAAAAAATCGACTTTACCTTATTTAAATTTAACTCTCTTTTATTTATTTAATTTTGACTTTTAAACTTTTCCTTCTAGCCATCCATCCATTTATCCATTCATCCGTTTGTTTGCCTTTCGCTTATAAATACGAAAATTAAATATTTGTATGACACTTTTACCGCGCTGGCTAAATTGTGTATTTTATTTTTTTGTTTATCATGGGAAAATAAACATGTGGTTGCCGTTTTACAGTGCACCGTGTCGCATGATTATTTGATTTTTCGCATTTTACAACCCTTGTTGTATTGTTGCTTGATTTTTTACGGGGTCCCCCGAGATGCGTTTTCTCGCTTGTTTATTTTATTTGTTATTGTATAAACAATCTGGCTAATGATTCTTAAGTAGATTTTGTTTCCATTTGAACTGGCTGCTATAACGAATTGCGTAAATGTTATGAATGTCATTAGAAATATTGATGATGACGATGGTGTTGAGAGTGGCAGTGGAGGAAAAGCAAAAGTAAAAAGAATGCACGTGCTTGTGGGTCACCAGAAATCTTAATTGTGAGAAATTTTGCTTTTTATGGTTAATGAAATTTATACACTTATTTTAATGCAATTAAATATTGTTTGTTTTTAAAGAACTTCATATGTACAATAACATTAAATGCCAAAAACATCAACTTACTGATAAAGTTTTTTTTTTTTTGTTGCCAAACTTTTTTTTTAAAGGTTGGATATTAATAACTCCTTCTTCTTACTTTAAATATGGTTTCCATTTATTGTCTTTATAAACAATTTTTTAAAAAATTTTTCTTTAAAATTAAATTGACATTCTTGTTGGCCAACTAGCTGGTTAACTGGTTAACGAACTAAAAAAAACCATACTCGTAATAAGATATTTATTAAAGGAAAATCTTAAAAAAAAAATGGTTTATACCACTTTGCTGGGGGACTTTAGAGCTACTCAAGCTGTTTCTTTACTGGTCAGAACAGAAACAAAATGCAAGCAAGAAACACTTTAATTTCTCAAATGTCTACTAAATGACCAAAAAGGAAAATAATAAAAGAAAAAGAATTATCATCATAAAGGCAGTAGTAGTAAATAAACAATGGTTTCCATAAGACAATGAATGACTTTCATTGATTTTTTGGAAAACCAGATTCAGCATGTACAAAGTACATTGTATGGGTTGAATTATAAAGGTTGCCAGATTTTTTTAAAAAATGGGTTGGTTAAAAAAATAAATCTTTTGACTTCTTTTTTGACTTGGATAAGCAATTTACTTCATCGCAGAAAGTTTACCTAACTTTCTTTTTATAAAAGCGTAGTTTAGAAAGATTTACACATAAGTAGCAATAAATCACAACTCATGGTTTAGAGTTGAAGCTATTAGATCTCCGCTGCCATAAAAGAGAGATCCTCTACACACATAAGTCGGATCCACCTAGTGTGGTCTCAATGGGAAAAACAATAGGCCCTAAAAGACTTTCCACTAATAACCAATCCATCCATGACTTCTAAAGTCCCTGGGTAACAGTATCATATAAACCGTGATCTTTAAGAGATTTGCTGATTTTCCCTTAGCTAGCCAAACTCTTCTCAATGGGATTCATATTTTTAAAAACTCCTTACATACGGATTATGTCTAAGCCACCTGATTTATAAGTAGTCTCACTAGAAATAAATCTCTGGTAATCAGGATCCAATGAAAGTGATCGGTAATACTAGAAAAGAGATGTCTTACTTGATCCTTTTTCGCATTCTAACCATTTGTTTTACAATTTCGAACGTTTAAGTTCGCAAAGAATTTTCTTCGGAAAATATTTTCAAAACCGATTGTATGGCAACCTTCCTTAATGTTGCTTTGCAGTGCAACAATGTCACTTATGTATATGGAACCTATGGCTGATTTTGGACCTACCAGCATATTATTTTGTCACGAGACACAAGCTATCGTAAAAGTTATTGTCGCCAATGTCAATACGAACATTTATAAGAAAGTTATGGAATTAAAAACCTTTTCGGGAATAGTATTTGTATGCGAGCTATAGTCAAATACAATTCCAATAAAATTTGGAAAGATGATTTAGATTGCAATAAAATAAGTTTGATCTAAATTTAATCTAAAAAGCAACAGAATAAGATGGATTATTGGCACAAAAACTTTATTCTGGAAAGAAGCTTCTACGGGAATATGTAAAATTATGGACCGATTCTAATCATTTTCTGTAGGCTTGTTGCTTGTAAGAATTAGAATCCATGTACGAAATAATAACAAATAATCTCCAAAACTGTGACATTAACTTGGCGCACAAGGCTTACATTGACATGGCTGCCGGACGAGTAAACATTATAAGATCGATTCAAAAACTGATTCTGAGTTGATCGGTATACTAAACGGCGAGTCTCCACTGTTGTGGTGTCGATTTAAAAATGACAATGATTTGGTTTGCATTGTTGTTAAGTATAATTGCTAATTCGTAAATCGGCTCTGGGTGGGGAAGCATCTTGCGCGTCAGTGTGCAAACAGACTCGGTAGGCTAGCTGGTAGCGAGCTAGTCTATCAGCGCCGAGGTTGCGGGTTCCATTCCCGCCAGAGACTCTGGTTTCTTTCCTGCAGACAAGCATAGAGCTTCGCGGGATTAGCTGAGGAAATTAAAAAAAAAAAAAAAAAAAGAACTGCGTCGAGTAAACATTTTCCACACAATTTGACTTAACAATTTGTCGTAGAAAGCCGTCGTGAAATAAAATCTATTTTATTTTGAGAACGTTTTTTCGACTGCTCTCACATATGAGCTGCGTTCGTTTACCCCAAAATTTGCAAAACTTTGTACTGGATTTTACAGAATTAAGTTCGCGTACACATAAATTTGCAAAAGAGAGCATCTACTCAGAGAGTAAAGTGACAGTTGTCAGCAAAGAGCCTGCAAATTTTTACTGAACCAAATCCAGAAGAAAACAAAAGCATATGATTTAATATAGTAAACAAGCAAAAAGCATACAATTTGCAAACAAAAAGCATACAATTTGTAAAATGCAATGCATCAAGTCTAAAAAATACATATTTTACAACACTAAGCTTTTTAGCGGTCATATGTTTGAATTAACCTGCAAGTTTTTGCAATTTTTCCGTTCGTTTACTTTTTTGTGCAAGAGCCAGTTTTGAGAGTAAAATTTTCATAATGGCCAAAATTTATCCAACTACTGGATTTTACTGGAAAAGTAAACAAACGCACCTATAGACACTTATTCCCCCAACAATGCCACCATACTTTCTTTACATTTCATACATTTTGTAAATAGGAAATGAAAAACAAAAAATAAAAATTATAGCAATTAATTAAGAGAGAATTTGAAGTTACTGCCTACGGCTTTATTATGGGCTTTAGAATTTTTGCCTAAAATTGAAGACTTAGTGTTCCAACAGAACAGTAACTTCAAATTCTCTCTCATTTAATTGTTTGCATTTTTTATTTTCTTTTGCTAATTATTTTCTGTTTAGAAAATTTATGAAATATAATGAATGTATGGCAGTATTGTTAAGAGAATGAGTGTTAGAGCATACGAAAAACGTTCTCAAAATAAAATAGATTTTATTTTACGACGGCTTTCTACGACAAACTGTTATGTCAAATTATATGGAAAATGTGGTCTCGACGCAGTTCTGTTTCAACACGCAATTCTGTGTGTACCCTCATTTTTAAAATATTTTAAAGGCAATCAGGCCGTCTCTGTTTGTCTGCCTTCGCGCGTTTTACGTTTTGTTAGCATTGGTTAATGGTTTGGCGTCGCACTACTGCACCGTATTACAGTTACTAGGGTTCGGAATACCTCATCGATTTAAACCTAACGTTTTGTAATGGAGAACCAGCAAAAACTCATTGTAATAATTTTTACGATCCGACTTTGGTAGTTTCGCCTGCCTACATGAAGGTCTAAGTCGTCGAAAGTTAGTAAAGGAGGCTTATCAGGCGTAAGCCGTAATTCGTGATGGCTGAATGAATGTGGGTCTTTGTTGTTAAAGCCGTAATTCGTAATGTCTGTATGAATCTGTGGCTTTGTTGTTGAAAGGGCAACTTAAACCTAAATCAAGTATAATTGCTTGATTTGAACAATGATTTGAATTCTCAAGTTCTAAAAAACAATTAGATTTTTTCCCTCTAAGAAAATCTCTCGTCTTAGCAAGAAATCGTTCAAGATTTGACGTACTGCGAAGTTCATAGAAAATATCGGACACTGAATCAGAGCATGTTTTAGATTTAAGAATAATGGATGAGACGTTTCATGACGTGTATGATCTCTTGCTATGTTTTTTACCTTTGAGAAAATATAGAATATCTAATTGAGGGGAACCTTAAAACGCCAACCCAATATGGCAACTCCATATCCAAAGTACTTATTTAAATTCTTTAAGTCTGCTTAATAATGGTGTCGTCTGTTGACTATTATTTACTTGAGTAAATTACTACATGCATTCAAATACACATGCATACATACATCCAACGGCCCATACTTTTTAACCAAAATCACAAGACATTAAAAGATGTGTATGGATGTGCTGTTTCTTGGTTGGTTAACATGTCTCCACCTTCGTTTTCTAAGTATGAGTGTGTGAGCAAATGTGTCTGTATACCATGTGAAAGCAAAAAAGAAAAGACATTTAAATGAACATTGTCTTACTTGTTTGGACTTAAATTGCTAAAAAATTGTCTGGTTACATGTGTGCAAACAAATCTTCCTTCCTTCACAAACACCAAAGGCTTCAAATATTTATGCAAACCGACTCACACACAGATATTTTAGCTCACAGACCTTGGAGTTTAATTCATGCAGCAGCAGCGGCGACAGATATTTAAGTTTTTAACCCATATCCAGCAACTCTAATAATAGCAGCAATATGTGATACACTTGCAACATTACCATTCCGTATGTGAAGACACAAGAAGAAGTCGATGATGATGATGAAAAAAGTAAAAGAAAAACTGAAATTAGTTCTTCTTGGTTGTTTGGTATGGTGTGGTCAGAAAGTTGTCTTGAACTTGACAACCCGCTGTGCCAGGTTTATGGGAGAATGAACCTGTCTATACATTCTAAGCAAAAAATTAAACTAAACAAAAAATACACTTTTTATTTTTGAACTGAACGTTAAAGACAAGAAAAAAGAAGCAAAACTCATGATCATTGGTTATTATTTCCTAATGTCTTTTTATTTAGGGGGTGTAAGTATTTTGTTAGTTTTATTGTTTTAGGCTTTACTCCTTTTTTCATTTTATTCAGTTATTGGAAAATAAAAGAAAAATCAATTTTCATTTATAGTCCATTTTGATTTTCCATATATTAGTTTTTAGATGCCATTAACATACGGAATTATTCATGATGATTAGTTGCCAAAGTTAGCCTTCAAGTTTTCTTTGTGAAATTTTGGGAACCAAATGGCAGACTATTGGAATACAGTAGTCTAAAGGTTAATTTATGTAAACATGATGAAGGGTACAAATATGTTGATTTTTTATTTTGGTTTTTGGAATTTTTTTTACTCCTAATTTTTTTGATTAAAATTAAATTGTTTTATCGAGAAGTTAAATTGTTATAAATTGTTAATAAAAGCTTAGTTACTTGAAACTTAAAAGAGTTTATTGTGATTATACTTGAAAACTAGCCTTAAACCTTTTTATTATACATACTTTTTATTATAGAATGTGATATATTTTAGTTTAAGATTTCTCTAAAGCAGGGTTTTATAGCAATTTTATTTAAGGATAATCTCATCTTTCGTATAACAAACACCGGCTTCTCTCACTACAGCTTCTCGGTTTTATTTTTAAAGTGGGGACATTGTCTACAGAAAATTTGGTGTTGCGTTGCAGCACTGCGTTTAGGAAGTCAACTTATTTTTTATCTGCATTAAGGTCCAAACCTAAAAATTGTGCTACTTCTACGAAAATAGTCCACTGATTAAGTAAAAATATTTATAGTTTCTAAAAGTCAGTTGCAAAACAACTCTACGCATTTTAAAATGCAACCATGTAGAGTTTTATAATATTATCGTTCCCAAAATGCACCAAAAAAGTTGCCGAAGCGTACACAATAAGCAACTTCGCAAAGCTTAACTTGGTAACTCATTCTGACTTTGTTTTGATACGGTAGCAGTACCGCATTGCTGCAAGGTCTTTTGGTACTAAGTCTAGTTTTTAACACATCTTGCAACACATGGGCGATCGCCCTCATGGTGAAATATTACGACTTTATGTCATGTCTGATCACATATTTCAAGCGTTTTTCAACTGGTTGACTTGTCTTTTAATTTTTTTATGGTTTTTAATCCAAATTTTTAATATTTTTAATTAGGCTTAGGTTCATCAAATTTAATTTTCATTAAATTATTTTTATGAAGAAAGGAATTTTACAACATGAAAATTAATTTAAATTGTTATTGATAATTTTTCATTCTTGACTGTAGCCGGGCTCGAACCCTTTAAATTAAATTTAATGAACTTAAGCATAATTAAAAATATTAAAAATTTGGATTAAAAATCAGAAATAGTTCAACAAAATAACCACAATACTAATTATTGTTAAAGCTAAGGCACGAGCTCTATGTGTACATTTGTCCTTTAAGTTGTGCTGAAAAAGGTCAACCAGAAAAAGAAAAGACAAAATTGAAAAAAATGTACTTCAAGAAAAATTCTTGACAAAAGTACGAAAAAACAGAAGTAATGAAAAACATGTAAAATCAATTAAAATGGATAATCATTCAAAAAAGCAAATTTCGATCTACCAAAGGTTAAAATACACATTGTTTTAAGGATTAATGTTTGACTATTGACGTCGTCGATGGCTGCGAGTGTAAGACGGCAAATCCCTCTGAGGAGATCGAGTGGTGACATGTCAGGGTAACCTGCCGGCCAGGGTTCGAGCCCGGCTACAGTCAAGAATGAAAAATTATCAATAACAATTTTAATTAATTTTCATGTTGTAAAATTCCTTTCTTCATAAAAATAATTTAATAAAAATTTAATTTGATTATTGATCTTACATATAATGAAATCGGAGCTATATTTACCCAATGTAATCGAAGCATCTTAATAGAGAATTTAAATGAATTTATGGGCTTTTTGAAACCGAAGCTTAGGTAAATGGAATTAATGTTAGATTCATCTTGTTACTCAGTGGGTTTTCAAGTAAAAAAATTGAAATCTGGAGTACTAAGGACATAGATCACCTGGTATCAGAATAGAGATCGACCTAAACTATTCCGAAGTTGACCTATAAATAAAGTTTATTAAGGATAATAATGAAATATTTGTTCCGATTAACAACTATTTATGTCATCTCTGGGTAAACATTTATTTTGGAGGCTACTTCAAGTACTAGGGCGACTTTAATGATAAAGAAATGGTCGTGAAAGACAGACGTTCTAAAAATTTTTCAAATTTAGATGAAGCCTGAATATACTTTTTGCAACAAGGAGGTGCGAGGACAAAACTAAAAAACCAATCTTTTGACTTTTTACTGCTTTTAAATGTGGAAGTATTTTATAGAAAATTTTAAATATTTTTACTGTTTGTATTTCAAGATCTTAAGGATAAGGATACCAATAATTGCCCCAAAGAGATATCTTTAAACATTTTTATTTAACGATTTTCAAATGAATACTAACTATTTAATTACAAATTTTAATTTTATTTTTAATAATAGTCAATGCAACTATATAATTGTAGTAATAAAAGATTTTAATCATATTATTTTACATACTTTTTTTTGGCGCCAGTCATTAAATAGTAGCACTAGAGAATTCCAATCCAAAATATTAGAAATTTGCAATCGATATCGTATAATTATCCATCGAAAGCAATTTGTTAGTACCGCATAACAATTACCCACCCATGCACTCTAGTGCATTCCAATATGCCCGCGTGGCATGAATTAGAATGTGATCGTAAAAGAAGTTGTGTTCGTTAAATCGTTAATATTTTAGGCGCCATTTAATATTGTACGATCACACATCCACACACATGCTGTTTGGGGAATCTCCGATTAACTTTATACACATGTCAACATGATCGTTAAATACCGTCTAACATGCGTGGTACGTGTGGGGTGTGTGTTATATTTGTTAAGAGAGTTTGTTATTTTTTGTGAGTTTGTTTGTGAGAAAAGCATTTGCATAATTTTATGACACAAGTAACTTGTTGGTTAGAAAATTATCGTTTACAAAGAATGTTGATGGAAAATAGGAGTTTTTTTTTTTCAATATAGAAATAGCTGGAGATCGTATGGACAAGTAAAGTTAAATTTTTAAGAGTTTTATTGTCTCGATTTTTGTGGTATTTTATAAATCAGAACTCGATGAAGATCCGTGTTAAGCTCAGTGTTGCCAGAAGCAAGGATTCTAACATTTTAAGATTTTCGAGTAAGGAGTTTGGGCATTTTTGCAAAACGTTTTAAGGCCCTAATTGTGTAAAAAGCAACGCAACGCCAAAAATTACATTGAAACCACCCACAAAGTAAAAAATAGTTCATAATATTGTTTGT
The DNA here is from genome assembly GCA_963931875.1 of Pollenia griseotomentosa. Classification (NCBI taxonomy): domain Eukaryota; kingdom Metazoa; phylum Arthropoda; class Insecta; order Diptera; family Polleniidae; genus Pollenia; species Pollenia griseotomentosa. Next base: position 224,324,347 of record OZ007560.1, read on the forward strand.
TGTTTCAATGTAATTTTTGGCGTTTCGTTGCGTTATACACATTTAGGGTCTAACAATTCTGAAATACAAGAGCTATTTTAAACGTTTTAAATAAATTAAAAAAAATTGAGAATTTTGTATGACTTCATATTTAAATCGGGTACATGACTTAAACATTTGTTGGCAACACTATTTCACCAGTGCTTACATAATTATTTAGTATGACACAACCGACAGTATGCTCAAAACCTTGAGCTATTTTTGACATTTTAAATTATGCATAAGTTATAAAATTAAAAGTTAAGGACAAACTGGGGATTTAAAGTATAAGATCCAAGTTTAAATTATTTTACTGTTTATTCTCCAGGTATACAGATATTTATATTGTCCTTGTACGGGAGGTGCAACGCATACTTTTCTAGGCCAGCTTACGCTTTGGCAGATGCACATAGATTATTTATAATCAAAGTTATATATCCAAATTTGAATACTTGTATGGGAGGTTCAACGTCCACTCTCCAACACAGCTCACTTTTTGACAAATGTTGTATTTGCTAACCATGCTATTTAAACCAAAAATGTAACTGTTACCATTCTCCAGATATACATAAACTTATATTATCTTTGTATCGGAGATGATAACTTCTTGTTAGTTGTTTTGTATTGATAACCAAACTAACCAAACTATCTCAAATTTGAAAACGTTTGCTGTTTATATTCCCAAGATATAGAAATTTATATTGTCTTTCCAATTGATCCTTCTTTTTGACAGATGTTGTGTAGGGGCCAAAGGAACCAAAATATATAAGGGGTGGTCCAATTATAATGCGCAATGTTAATTGTGAGTCACACCTTAACGTCAAGTTTTTTTGTCTAACTTAATGTGACACTTCTTTGTTTCAGTATTTGACAAATTCAACCATGGGTGTTCAAATCAAAATACATTTCGTGCATTTCATGATTTTTTTGGTCAGCATCATCGACCAAATGTGTCCACAATCGGGAGAATTGCGCGCAAATTTCAGCAAATCGGATCTGAAGCAAATGTCAAAACACCTGTGCATGCTCGCCCAGCTCGTTCTGCTTAAAACATTGCTGTTGTTCGCGATGCTGCGACTCGTCGTCGTGCCCAATGATAACAAACTTCTTGTGACCAGGAAATGAGGATAAAGACCTGGACGATATGTGGTTTCAATAGGATGTTCCCACTTGCCACACAGCCAACGAAACAATGGCTCTTTTGCGCGTGTTATCTCATGTCGTAGCGATGTTAGTTGGCCGACAAGATCATGTGATTTAACACCGTTCGACTTCTTTATTTAAGAATATTTAAAAGAAAAAGTGTACGTCAATAAGCCAAGAACAATTCAAGAGCTAAAGGATAAGATAGTTCGGCACATTGACGACATTAAACCTCAATTATGTTTCAGAGTCATTGAAAATATGAGCCATTGGGTAGAGTTATGCCACCGAAAACGTGGCGATATTTTATTTCACACATTATCATAATAAAAAATATTCAGATAATTCTCTGAAACTTTTTGTTTTATTTACAATAAACATCGTGCGTTTTGGTTGGACCACCCATATATAGAAGATGTTTTTGATTTTGCTAAGAAGAGAAATAAGTCTAAGGGCCATTATTACAACCTAATGATAAAGTTGCTGATAGTTAACGTGAACAATAGCTATCTTGAACGATAAAGTGACCAATAAGTTTTTTCCATTATTACAACTGTCCGATGAAATAAAAAATGTAATTTATATACTTTGGCAACATTGCAGTATATACCGACTACTTTTGGTTGTTTAAAATAGGTGGTGGCAACGACTTAGTTTTGTTTTATTTATTAATTAAAAGCAAAAGTAAATTTTTGCGCTTTTTTTTTTGGTTTTAATGGTAAATTGTTTTGTTTTTTGTGTTAAATTGTGTTTTTTGAAAAAGTTGAGTAATTTAAGACTATCATTGAAGTTACCATATCTTCAGCAGAAAATATGGCATCTTCAAGTTCTTAAAGTTCACTTGTAAAGTTACCATGAGGACAAACCTGATGTTAGCTTATCTGTCACTTTTTAGGTTAATGTTAACTCGTAATAACCAAAAACTATTTATCTGTCAGATAGCATCCTAAAAATAACTATTTGTAAGTTGTAATAATGGCCCTAAGTAATCTATAAAAATTTAGATTGTGAAATTACATACATCTTTTCCAACTTCAGTAGATAAAATCGCTACTGTTCAACTTTTCAAAATTCGTTTTGATTAAATATTTAACGAAATATTCGATTTTCAAAATTGACTTTATAAGACGTTAAGTTAAGGTTTTACCGTCCTTGTTTTCCACCACACCATTGTACAATTACCCAACCTTAAAGTTTTCATAAACCTTTTTTATATGCAAATTTATAGTAATAAAAAAATATTTATATTATCCTACATTAATTCGATATTTAGTTAATTGCCCTTGTAAACATTTTGTGTTAATAACCCATTAAAATGAAACTAAATGTTTTTACATGTCATTGACTGTCGCTGATTACAAATCGAAAGTGTAGTAAAAATTTTTATAACTCAACAAATGATATTAAATGTTTAATGTTTAACGTTTAACGTTTAACTTTATTAAATTAATATTTTTGCAAATAATACAAGATATTTAAACAAAACGCCACACTAGATTGGCAAAATGCCATTTCAATATTAATAGACAAATTTCTGTTGCAGCATTTAATGTCATCGTTAAATTATAAAGTTATAATTACAACACTTGGCGACACATTAAAAAACTTTATGGGTATTGAGAAATCTATTAAACATTTTTGTAATAAATAAATTATTTGTTATTAATATTTAGGAAAAGTTAACTTTTAGATGCAGACAACTGTGCCCATGTTCTGTAACTGTCGCGTCGAGAAACTTTTCGATTGAAATGTGTGAAATAGAACAAAAATGCCATATATTGAAACAAACAGCTGGTTTTCTCACTAAACTGTGTCTGTAACTTTTTTTTGGCGAGTACAAGCTGTCACGCAAGGAAATTACTCGCCAATTTACAGAAAAAGTGTGTCTGTAACATTTTGGTGAGAAAAGTTTCCGCTTTGGACTGTCAAAAAAACTCACGAATAAAAATGGGGTGAGAAAAAAATTTTAACACTAAAAAACAACTAAAAATGCAAATTGCAAAGAATAATAATAATAAAATTATGTTCTTGGCCCTTTTTTTATTATTTAATTATTTTCTTTTACCATTTTTATAAAATATACGAATTTTTTCAAAGCTCGTTTGCAAACAACAAACATTAAAGTCGCACCTTACATTATTTGGCATGGCCGACGGTTGTATTTTCGCCGCCGTCGTTGAAAATTTTTCAATTTTAGTAAATTTTGGTCGCCGTTAACTATATGTGTGACTGGCGTCCTCAACGTCTGCAATGTCACATCGGCTTCGAGTCCAATGTTATGACATTTATAACGTAACGACGTAATCTCTTTTGATAGTTTTCGACATAAGTTACAGAGACACTTTTTTCTCACTTTTCGAGAAACGATGGAATATTTTGTTTCACATCTTTTCGATGCGAGAAGTTCTCACTAAATTTACAGAACATGGGTACTGGATAGCAATAGGAAGTTTTAAATTTTAACGCCACAATAATTCAAAATACATTTACTAATGCTGTAAATCACAAATACCTTTCAGGTCTTACAGCAATTCTGTCGGAAACAGATTCTTTTAATAAAGAAAATTTTGGATAACTTTTTTGTACTTGAATTGCTTAAAGGCGAACTGCAAGTTTTCAAAACATTAAAATTCTTGATTTAGAAATTTTAACGGCCACTAAGTAACTGGTCTTCATATGACTGGTTAAGTGGCTCATTGGTTTTGGGCACAATTCTTAACAGATATTTTAATGCATGAAGGCCCAGATAGATTATTTTGTTGTTTTAGGTATTCCACTCACCTCTATTTCATATGATGAACAGATTGATCTTATGCCTATAGAGGTTGATTCTTTTTTCACAAGAGCAGGAAATTTTAAGGCGCTTAGACATTCCTACTTGTTATTGAGTTTTACATTTTCCCAACACCTTTTTTTGATATTGTATTCACTATGTCTACCACAATTAATTTTAAGTAAATAGTAGTCATTTTGGAAAATGTATCAAGATTTTACCAATAAGCCACCCAAAAATTTCTAAAGAATGTCTACATTAAGACGGAATTGTAAATAATAGGAATTGTGTAAAAGGTTGGGAGACACCACTCCAGGATTATAAACAAATATTTAGACCAAGAACGATAGATCGTTTCAGTATGATGATCTTATCCACATTGACTTTAGTACTTGGTTAATTACACTGTGCTCGAAATTTACACTTTTTTTTAGACAAGCTGGGCACATGGCGTTTTAACATAATTCGGGTACGCTGTATTCAATGGTGCCCACCGTTTTTTTTAGGTTAGCTCTTGTTTTCGAGATATACCGTTATTTCGAAAATGGAGGATGTTGCACAACATATATTCGCGTAACTCAAAAACGGTTTAGTTTATTAAAATTACTAAAAAAACCGAAAACCGCTGCAGGCGCCAACTTTCAGAATTTTATTAAACCGCCATATATGTTTGGTTGAAATTCAGGCTGCTGCAGTGCCTACGATGCCCCTAGATGGGTCAAATGTATGACCAAACCTACTTTATTTTTCATCTCAATCATTTATTTCCAACAAACCTACCCGCTATCTCCATTCTTTTAGGGGGCTCCCATACAAAATGTTCAATGCAGACTAGAGATATGTTGAAGAAAAAGTCCCATAAATGCCCAGGAGTTGCCCCTAGTGGGATAAAATGTATGACCGACCTCATTTCGTTTTTTGTCTTAAACATTTTTTCAAGACATACTTTCCCCTTATCTCCACTTCTTAGGGGGGCTCCCATACAAATATTGCGTTTTATGAAATTCTTAAATTAATTAAAACAGATTTTAATCATTTATGGCTTGTTTAGTTTGCAGCTTCGTTTCCCTGCGGGAATTTTGTGTCAATTGGTCCAACGGACTGGTCCTGCGAGTTGTGAAAATAGAACATGTACAAAAAGAAAGAAGTCATGACCAGTGAAAGGAGAACCAATCATGTAACTGGTTTATGAAGAACAAAAATGTAGAAAAATTAATGAATTACAGTACAGTCTTCACCGGTAATGTGACACATTTTTTGGGACTTTCTAAAATTTGGTTCTTGAATTTAATTCTACGACTTGTGAAATTGAAATCATGCTACATTGTATTGAAATAATACTACATTATAGTAACTGTCACTAAACACGTCCATTGCGAATAGATGTGCGACTGGTCATATGGTGTCAATTGACCCCCTCCACTGACAACCCCATGTAAAAGTGATAGGTCTTATCCATAGAAAGTGTTAAAACTAGAACCAGTCTCTACCACCAAAGACCTATCACGGGACTACTTTGTTGTCAGTTCGCTTCCCCCTAGGGTTTTTATATGTCTGCAAAATATTAGAAGCCTAGCTGCATTTTCCAGTTTTTTATGAATTTTCAAAAAACAAAAATTTCGAAGTTTTGATAAAAAAAAAATCATTTTTTTCCCAAAAAAAAAAAGTTATGTTTCTAAAACGACTGCTCATATTAAAAAAAGTTTAACTTTTCTTTAAGGAAATTTTATTGCGGAATTTCGGTTTTTTTTTTAGTAATTTCAATAAATTAAACCGTTTTTGAGTTACGCGAATATATGTTGTGCAACCTCCTCCATTTTCGAAATAATGGCATATCTCGAAAACAAGACCTAAAAAAACGGTGGGCACCATTGGATTCAGCGTACCCGAATTATGCTAAAACGCCATATGCACGGCTTGTCTAATTTTGCAACTAGCACAGTGTTATTTTATTATTAAAAAGTTTGCACATACTAAATATAAAGATCATAAGCTTAGCCCTTGTTGAATAGCTGGAACTTCATAATCAAATCTTCATATGCAGCTTTATAAAAGAACAACAGCAAATAGAAAGGTCCGTCGGCAGCTCTAGTTTCAGGACTAAGTTCAACCCATCATCTTCAATGGGTATCACATCTCCGAAAGATTCCAATCTTTAAGCAGTGCAGAACTCTTAGGTCTAGAGCTTATAATTCCCATTCTACGAGATTTGTCTCTGGTAAGTCACGATCTTAAGGCTATCTGTTCCAAACATGTTTGAGGTTTTGGCTCCGTAAGAAAAAGTTGCAAGCTAAACCCGAATATGCTACATACACTCCGTTGGCCAAGAAGCATCAATGTGTTAAAGATACTAGAACTTTTTTTGATAAATTCAGAATCGGATCTTAAAGATAGTAAATTTTCCATAGAAAGATTTCTACAGCAATAAGCAATGATCGTTTAAGATTTTGCTTTGATTTAATTACCATAATTTAAACGGAATAAACTATAAAGAATAGAGTTCGGAATTATAAGATATAACTAGGTACAACGACCATCAGGCGATGGATCTTTGGTCAAAAATTCGGTTTTAGTGATCACTAGCTCATGTCCAGAGCCTGTTCATTGATATTGAACTAAGCTTTTGTTCGTTTAACTTATATTGAAAACCAAAAAAAAAAATTTAATATATAATTTTATTTTAAATGTAAGTAAAGCGAGCGAAATTTTCGTTTTTATTTTTTTTAATTTTTACCCACATCAGAAGAATACTGGGTCACAGTGAAATTGGTCCACCTGTAAGTACGAACTTTAAAATGGAAAAAATCTACTAAATGAAACGCTAAAGGAAAATAAAAAGGGTTGATTAGTTAATTTAGTTAATATTCAATATAAATATTTAAAAAAGTTATAAAATTCCATAACATTTTGCAAACAAATTTTTATTAAGCAAAGTAAAAGAAAATGTAGAGTAACTTCGGGTATTGTGGAACCCCTAATTTTGTTTTGGCAATCTTTAAAAAAGTATAAGCAAAATCTTCATCGGACTAGTTGAAATATGTTTCTAAATCGATTGCCTAACTATGTTCTTCAAAAAAAATTGTATGTTCTTAATACTTAAAAAAGTTATAAATAATAAACCTGAGGTACCTCAAAAACAGTGATATGAAAAATTGGAGGATGAAGCGGAACCCCCCTGGTGGGTAATATGGAATCCTACACTCACAATATTCTGTACGTAAAATTAACTGAAATTGTAATATAAAATAAATGAAAGTTCAATTAAAAACCGGTCTACCTATTTTTCATTTATTTTTAACAAAAAGTTCATTTAATTTTTACTGTCAAAAATTCAACACCATATTCCGTAAAATCAAATAAATATTCAGTTATTTTGTAAAATTTTACTGTCAAAAATTCAACACCATATTCAGTAAAAACGATTAAATATTCAGTTATTTATTAAAATTTTACTGTCAAAAAATTGACCCCATATTCAGTAAAAACAATTAAATATTCAGTTATTTTATTAAATTTTCGTTTACTCCACAAAAGAGCCGAATTTCTAAAAAATACCAGACAGACACCTGTCCGCTTGTTTTTGTTATAAGCGAGAGAGGGAGAATATTGTTATTTACTTACCCAGTTACACACGTTTGTTTTACTTTTGTTGTACTGACCACGTTGTTTACAGAAGAACTCTCAATTATAAGACACCAGCAGCATGACCGATATGGCTTCGCAATTATTTTACTTTTAAAATTTGATGTAATATTTAACTAAATTTTTTTTTAACAAATAGAAAATGGGAATTGCTTACACAAAACAAGCAATTCATTTTTTATAGATAAGTAAAAATTAATTTGTGGTAGTAAAATTATATAAAATAACTGAATATTTAATTGTTTTTACTGAATATGGTGTTGAATTTTTGACAGTAAAATTTTATAAAATAACTGCATATTTATTTGTTTTTACGGAATATGTAGTTAATTTTTTGACAATTAATTTATATAAGATAACTGAATATTGATTTGTTTTTACGGAATTCGCGGTTGAATTTTTGACAGTAAAAATTAAATGAACTTTTCGTTGCTTTAAATTACAATTTTATTTACTTTAACATAAAGAAGAATTTAACTCAATCAACGGACAATATTAACTGCAACTGAAAATCCGTATTAATATGCACTTAGTTTTTTGAATAACTGTTAGAATCAGTTAAAAATAAATTTGCTTGGAATTTTAAATGTTTATTTATTTAAAAATGACTGAACGGAATATTTCCTAAATAAACTACAGTCCGTTACTGTAATAATACTGTGAGTGTTTTACATATTACGGAAACAAAATAGTTACAACAAAACAAATTCAATTTAGCATATAATTTTTTTATTTTAATTCATTAAAAACATAAGATTCCTTCTTGGCATAACTTGTTGTTAACAAAAAAAATTATTTCTCAGCTATTGGTGGAATACCCGCCTTCAGTTATTCTACATTAGCCGATCGTCAATTTTTTTAAAACAAATCTTATTAATATTAATTTGGCAAATAAAGGGGGGTTCCACATTGCCCACCTATTTCACAATACCCGAAGTTAATCTGTCACGATTTAAATTCATAAAAAAATAACGCTTCAAATTAGGAATTTAGTAATTGACGATTAAATAAGTGGAAAAAGTCAGAGGAAAATTGCAAAACTTGTTAAGAAAGCCCGCACTACGATAGCAAATATCATAATGCGTTTTAAGCCAAAAACTAACAACAAAAAGCTATTTACAGAGCGCCAAGAAAGATGGATTGCCAACTTGATCAAGATTTAACCAAGGCTGAGTGCACCCAAACTACGGGATATTGTTAAACAACATTTTAATATAATCTGCTACACTAAAACCATCCGAAGAATTCTTTGAAAGAATACATTTAAAAGTAGGACTGCACGTAAGAAGCCGTTTGAAAGTGAAAAAAAAATAAAAAGATTAGACTGCAGTTTGCACACAGTTATGCTTGAAAAGACTTTCATGGATTGAAGTTAATATAATCTTTTCGGGTCAGACCAAAGAGTAACCGTCTGGAAAAACCCTACCAAGAAATTAAACCGAAACATTTGCGCCCGGCAGTCAAACATGATGGTTGACATGTGGTGGTCTGGGGTGCTTGTTCGGCTGCTAGTGTTGGGAATTTGCAGTTTATTGAAGGCAATATGAGCAAAATGCAGTATTTAAAAATATTAAAAAATAACCTCAAATAAAGTGTAGAAAAACTTGGAATTACCGATATTTTTCACCTGTATCAGGACAAGGATCCCAACACATACTTCTGATGTTGTGAAGGAATGGCTATTGTATTATTGTCCTCGAGTACTAAAAACTCCACCCCAATCACCAGAATGTAATATAAAAGTTGTGGCAAAAACTGAAATAAGAAAACATCAGATTTCAAACTAAAATAAGCTTAAAGGGGCTCTTTTGAATCTATTCTTAAAGAATCTATTCCAAAGCTCCTCAAATGTGCAGCAGATTTGTAAGGAAAAAATGTAAAAGTATCCATCCCTTACCTTCTCGCTTACGGAAGACATGTATTTTATATGGCGAGTTCGCCTCTAAAGCAGCTTTACATTGAATTTTTTTGTGGTTATAGTTATTCTTTAATATGTCGCTTATAAACCTGCTTCGTAGTAAGGAAATGTCGTGGCTCTTAAAATGTTATATTTATTTTAATTTGTTAGGAACTCGTTCACTGCATCTCTGTATGTCTTATTGCGCAGCGCAAAAATCTGCGCTAACTTTTTCAAATTTACTATTAGTGCTTCGCAAAACAAGAACATTTTCTATTGGTTAGTCAAACGTTTTTCGGATATTCGATTATCAGAAATCTTAAATTCATATTTTTTGCTAAGAAAGTGATTGCTGAATTATATGCAAATACAGCTTTTTTCAAAAATCGTTTTATATATGCAAACCTTTATGTTTTGAGTGAAAAGCTCGAAAAACTCGCCCTTAAATTCATATATAAAAGGGAATGGGGTCCCTTTTAACAGATTCCAAAAACAAAACTGTGATTTTAGAACTGATTGTTATCTAAAACAAGCAGTTAACTGCGAGAAAAGAATTCAAACATCGTATGTATTATCTTTCATTCTTTAAGAACTAAAAATTTAGTGAAAAAAATGTAACCATTAGCAATAATTAAACACGATAATAGCTAATGAGAATATTAAGTAGAATCTCGAAATACCGCTCGTACCAACAATTTGAATTTTTTACTAAATAAAAACAAATTATATTTTCCTTAAAAACACAAACTGGCGTCAGACTCCCAAATCACAAAAAATAAAAAAAAATATAAACAATTTTGTAAATGTCGTTGTGTGACTGATCGTAATGATAATGATAATTAACGACAATAAAATATCATGTAAAACATGATCTTTAACATCATTAACACACAATGACACACTCATTCTTCCCAGAGCCTTCTGTAACTGGAACTTGCCGGTTTCTCTTTCTCTGGGATTCAAGAATGAAAAACAAATTAAAACTTAATGCAATAAAAAAATGATACTGTTCGAACTTGCGCCACTTTTGAAGATTAAAATCAACCAAATTTTTAATGATTTTGATCGTTTCCAAATTGGAAAGAATCACAAAATACGATACAAATTGAAACACACAAAACATGACAGACAAATGAATAAATTTCCTTAAGAAGTGTGGTTAGGGTGAAAATAAAAATTCAAGAACTCAAAAGAAATAAAACCGACAGATGCCGAGGATGTTGAAGATAAGACCGCTAAAATGTAATCAAAGGAAGAGATTTTATTTGTTCTTTCGTATCGAATAGTAAAAATATTGTTGTTTTTGATGCATCTAGTTTGATTTTTTTTATTAAGTCTGTAAAGAATATACAAATTTGTAGTAAATACGATTTTTGGCGACACTACTTCTTGTTGGATTTTGTAGTTAAATGGGACTTTTAGGTCTTTTGGTTAATGTAGTGATCTTGTTGACCAAAGAATGAAGTTAATCTGGCGGTGTTGATGACCAATTTAGTATTTTTTTTTTTTTTTTGGTTAAAAATCTTTTTATTATTAGTTAAATAAAAAAGGTGAATTAAAATCTTCCACATCCTACGGTCTTTTATTTTCTCGTTGTTAAAAAATTATCGTACAAACAGAATATTAAACCTCATAAACTTTTGAAATATAAATGTAATGATCGCTTCTTATGACAAAGCACTTCTAAAAACTACAAAATACCTCTAAAATATTAACTATAACTAACTACAAACATGGCTTTATAGTTTTGCATCTTAAAAATTTAATCCATTATGGGTGGGAAGTGCGTCAAAATCCCTTTAAATATATATATATATATGTTCATTTATTATGACCTGTAGAGTCTAGTGGGGACAAAGGGTCACATCGAATCTATTCCAATCGGCTTGGGTTCATGATATTCGCCTTACTTCTCCCCAGCTTAGATCACTACGTCTGATTTCAATAGCTGACGTCGCCAGGGGCCAACGCCATTTGCGCTGTAGAATTTCGATATTGATTGGCCGCTGATTTATTGACACACGAATCAAATATGCTGATCTTGGTGTTTCTGGATATAATTAAAGATCACCATACTGACCGAAGGGTACCATATAATTGGTTGGCCTTTGAGATTTTGTACGCTACATCCTCGCTAGAATTACTTGACTTCCTTCTAGGTAGTAAAATGATGTGACTTCTTCTCGTTCGGCATTATTAATCCGAATTTGGGTAGTGTTAATAAAGGGCGGTGTCCAAATTTGAGGTATCATCGGTCAATCGAAATCGCTACAGGGAGATTATCCGAAGCTTTTTGTGGCGTAAAATTTATGATTTATACGCAGAGAATATGTGGTTTCAACAGGATTGTGCCACTTGCCACACAGCAAGAGAAACAATAGATCTTTTGAAAGAAAAGTTGAAAATTGCATTATTTCTCACTGGGCAGGAGTGAATTGGCCACTAAGATCGTGTGATTTTACACCTTTAGACTATTTTTTGTGTGGTTTTTTGAAATCGAAAGTGTACAGCATTAATCTTACAACAGTTCAAGAGCTTAAAAACAACATTATCGATCTGATATCAACCATTGACAACAGTTTTTTGAAAACGTGATTTGGAATTTTGATAAAAGATTGGTAGAATGACGAGCCAGTAGGGACAGGGGGTCACTTGACCAACATTATTTTTAATTTTTAACCGAAACCTATTTTTAATAAACTAAAATAAAATTTTTTTTAATATTTCTTTTGTTTTATTGACATCTTATGTAAAAAATACCTAAGCAGAACTTTTGTTTCTTTTGATTTTCTATGGATAAAGTATTGAACGAAAGCATTTCATTCATTAAAATATTATTAAATTTCAATATGCGCTACTTAAAAGGTTAAGAAAGCAAAAATTGTGCCATTCTCCCGATCCATATACATACATATGAATGAATGAATAAAAAAGAAAAAAAAAAAAAAAACTCTTCCACAGAAATCATAATAAAAAGGAATCGATTTCATAAAATATTCGACATTAATTGACGATCAAAAAATTTATGAAAAATGTTCCAGCTAACGAAGAATATTTTGTTGGGCACTTTGAGTGCGCGACTGAAAATATGTTCCCTGCATTGGACCGTATTCAGCTAATATAGATGGCTTGTGGTTGGTGTAAGCCTTAAGTTCTCATACGAGGCTTTGACAGAAATTTTGGTAAATATGTTTGGAGAAAAAAAAAAATTTTTAAAAATATAAACCTTGGAGCTCAGGGTTAAACAAAATTTTTTAAAAATCTAAGAAGACAATTCTTTGACAAAAATAGCAAAAAATCTTAAGTAAAAAAAAAACATTTTGAGTTTTTGATTGGGTTTTACTTAATTTTTTTCTATCTTTCGTTTGGTATCAATAACTTAAGTGTAGGACAACTGCTTCAAATCGTAATACATATTTTGCTTTTTAGATAATAAGTCAATTAAATAAGGCAATACAATTAACTTCAATTAAAGATTGCGAAAAACTACGATTTCTGACTTAAGACCTTTTTGCCTAACTTTAAAGAATAAGTATGTCTGCTAAAGTATATAAAATATTTTGTTAGAATGATTTTTACAAGGTGTCATTCAGTGCCGGCATCTTTTTGTGACTCTCGCACAGACGACTGACTACTAGTCTCATTTGAAAATTTTGAAAATGGGAAGTTTTCAAGTAATTTTTACGATCAACGTGTTGATGGTTTTAAAGCAGAGCTAGGATATCAACTCTTATGACTTTTTAATGTACTCACTTCTTGCCCAGAACTAGAGCTTCTAATTTTACTTAACCCTAGAAAGATAATCTGCGTAAATTTTACGCACGCACTTTAGAAATATTGCTATATCTTTTTATTAAGCTTGAATAAGTTGCTGTGCACTTCAGACATTTCATATATAAACATGTTTTAAATTTTGTATTTGTATTTTTAAAAATGTAAAAATAAAATTCATATAAGTTTTTTCTTAATTAATCAATTAATACAACCATATAGCAGGTTAAAATAATGCGTTATTTTTACGTATGATTATCTTTAACGTTTGTCATGATATGATTATCTTTTTAGGGTTAAAAAGGCAGGTGGAACTTTATCCCTAGGACTGGGACAAAAATCAACTCCTATATTAATATCTTAAAATCATCTTTTCCCCGATTTGATTACACTACGTAACAATTTTTTGACCAAATGCATTTGAAACGTAATCCTTATGTAAAATTTTCCGCTGAATCCGAATATGAAGTGAGAATTGTCAAAAGTAGAACAGTTTTTGAGATATTCCAAAATAACCGTTATTTGTGTTTTTAAAAAAGATGATGTGACTGATATACAAATATCCAAAAAATAAAATTTTAGCCTATTTCAATACGAACATTTCGTGCCCAATAGGATCCAGATCGGTGCAAAAATGACAAAGTTACAGAAGATTAATTGAATTAACCCACAACAAATAAATATACAAAGCTAAATTTTTAGTAACAATAAATATTAAAAATTGCTTGAAAGTTTTGAATTTCTATGTGGGTTAATTTACTAAATCTTCTGTAGCTTTGTCATTTTTGTACCAATCTATGTCTTGTTGGGCGCAAAATGTTCATATTAAAATAATCTAACGTCGCGTGCAATAAAACATTAGGATTTTTAAATGATTGGTTTAAAAAAAATAACTTTAAAAGAGCAAAATTGAACAAAATCATAAAATTTTCAATGAAGCTTGAACTTTTGTCCCCTGTAATTCTGTCATTTCTTGACCAATCTTCACAAGCAATCCATGGTTATTTTAGAAATTTTATAACCTTTTACTAAAAAAAAGAAATACATAATTCGTTTTAAATTTTTTAAGATATTTGCATTTCAGTCACATCATCTTTTTTAAAAACACAAATAACGGTTATTTTGGAATATCTGAAAAACTGTTCTACTTTTGACAATTCTGAGTTCATATTCGGATTCAGCGGGAAATTTTACATAAAGATTAGCTGTCAGATTCATTTGGTCACGACTTTGTTGAAATTTTGTCACGTAGTGTTATTAATAACAAGCCTAAAATGAATCTGCAATTGGTTTTTCTCTATCACGTCAGGTTTTCGAGTTACAAACAAAGTTTTTATTCGTAAAAAAAATCAATCACATGAAAAATTAAAATTCAATAAATTTTCAAAAGTGAATGGCGTTTTTTGAACGTCGTTTGTATTTCGTTGGTTCGGTTTCACGCATTAGAGTCCAGCAATAGTCTCCCAGCATGCTTTTGTCTCAAAATCCTTGATAAATTCTTTCAATTTTTATTAAATTTTGGTGAGCACGCTCCCCTTGTTCGCGCTCACTGAACCTAGTTTTTTTTTTTGGAAAAAATCTAAATGCGAATGAAAAATATGCAAAATATTGTCGGTGTCCACGGTTTGTCCAAGTTTCTGACTGCAAAACCAAAAAAATGTAAATATGCATATTTTAATGATTCTCGTATTGCTTATCCTCTTTTCCAACCAAATATTTACCAAACACAAAGCAAAAATAGCTTGAATCAGTAACACACGATCTCCCTGACATGCTTAAATGCTACTTTTATGAAGATTTAGAATGAATGTGGGCTTCTGTCAAATAAATAATTGTGAAATTGTAGTGTCAGTATTGACTGTTGCCAGCCCAATTTTGATGCAGATTCGAATTCAGCTCACCCCGATTTTTTAAAAAACATGCTACGTTTCTGCAGTCAATTTTTTCCAAATTTGTAGACCAGTGTAATTAGTCGCGAACAAATTGTTGTGCTATTGGGTAAAATTTAAAGTTCCCAAAAGTGCAAATTCATGTTAAAGATCCTTAACAAAAAATCACAAGTAAGTTTAAAGTTAAATCGAAGAAATTACTTCTTTACAACTACAACTATTTACAAAATTTTTCTGTTTTTACGAAAAACTTCCGTAGACTTGAATAATTAATTGTAAGTTGTAGAACAACCTACATTTCTTCTTTTTTACACCCCATTTTGCAGTATTTAGGTTAATTTTTGGTTCAGTGTAAGTTTGTATTTTATCTTAAATTAAAAAATTTTTTTAACATTTATTTTTAATTTTAACAAATCAATTTTGTCTTATGTCGGCACAAGCTACTCTTCACTATGACCACAGATATATTCTAGTCCTTATGAAAAGTGAAGTAGGCTAAACGATATCCGCCTGTGTACGTTGAAATGGGTTTTCCAAAGACCCCAGATTAGAGTGTTATATATTTATGTATATCACACATAGTCCGAAATATGTTGCTATTAAAATTGTGTCTGGTCGTTTTACAAATGGCTGAGATATGAGCAAAAAACCTTGTAACTCTTTTAATAAAATCTTTTTACTTACAGCTTCGTATAAATTTTAAACCGACCTTCGTACTAGTATTCCATATTAAAATAAGCAATCGTCCTCCTTCTCATATGTAAAAAAAAAATAAAAATAAGAGAAACAACATCGTCATCGTCATTGGATGAAAAATTTCACACGCATTATTAGTTTAATAGTTGTTGTTGTTGTTTGTGTAGTTGCAACTTTAGCAAAGATTCCTTTTGCAACAAAAAAAAAAAAAAAAAAAAAACAGAAAAGATATTTGACTCAAAGGATACTTTTTTAAAATATTTAATAAAAAATTACAAACAAAATATAAAAAAAGTCTTTCGTGTGTCAATGCAACATGTTTCCATTCGTACTCTATTGTACTGGCGTTACAATAAAAAAAAAACAACAACTACAACAATAAAATTTTTTAATATATTCCAAAAAATGAAAACAAAGATACACTTGATGTGAAGATGTGTGCTGCATGCAACATGATGTAGTTTAAAAAAAAGGTGTCCCCTTTGTTTGTAGCCTTTAGGGTCTCTCTTTTATTTTCAACTAGTATTTGTTGGTCAACTGAATAAAGATCCACGTGTAGTTGTATATTTTCGTATCTTCAGTGGATTGTTTTTTTTTTTTTTAGAGTCCCCCAAAAATGAAAATAAAAACACATAACAAAGTTTTTTTGTTTTTTTTTTTTTTTTTTGTAAACTTGTGTTGTTGTTGCCTCTGCAGTACCAAGGAAGACATCGTCCAGACACCCGTTGTCAAGTTTTTTAAGATTAATTGAACAATCAATTTTAAATTTTATAGGTTCTCATTTTTTAACCTTTTTTTAACCATATGCATTATGAAGGCGAGAAGAGTCTTCTGGCGAGTCTGTTTCTTTATTTGTGTTTTTTTTACTCGTTTTTTTTGGGATTAATAATATTTAAGTTTTTCCCTGTGTCTTTTTATATGGAGATTTTACAGCCTGAACGGAGCTTGAAATAAATTCGTAAGTATAACTGATTTGTAAACGTTTTGTTTTGCGATAAATTTTTTTTTTACTTTTCTTTCACTCGTCGCATTGTTAAGATTTCACCGACTCCTTTTTTACTTTTGAATTTTTTGGTCGTTTTATGTTTTTTATTGATTTTAATATTTTTTTTCATTGTTAAAATATTAAAATACAAGAAAGACTGTGTTCTATAGTTGTGAAATAATAATTTTTAAGTCGTACAGTTGGAAGTGAATATTTGTATTTCTTAATGAGTATAAAGACTTCAAAGAATGTTTTGTCATGGGTTAAGGATTTTTGAATTGTCAGAGGAATTATTTTGAAAAACGAAAAAATCGTTAGATATGAGAAGTTTTTTGCAAAGTTAATAAATTAAAATATTAATTCAATTTTGAAAGATAAACCTAGTTTTTGATTAAAAATTGTTTGTTCTTTTTCCCATTTCCGCAGTATTGTCAAATTATTTATTTATTTAATAAGAGTTACACATACAATTATATATTATATTCTAACTTAATTCACCGAGCAATAGTAACGTAGACCTTCAGCCTGTTGCAGTGAAACAGACCAGAGTCTCTGGCAGAAATCGAACCCGCAACTCCCGCACTGATAGACTAGCTCACTACCAACTAGCCAACCGCGGCACCCTATTGTCAAATTATTGTTTGCATTACATTTAATAAAATGTAAGATATAAAGGGTACTCCATTTTACACGTTTCTTAACCTCTTTTTGTAAATATATTAGGTAATGACAAACCTGCGTTCTGAATTGCGAGTCCTTCACCAATATGGCCCATAGTTGATCTATAGGCATAATTTAATATGTAAATTTATTCTCCTAAACTAATTAAATAAATAAAAACACTCCCGCGTTTTTAAGAACAATTTAATAATTTTTCATTTCACCCTGTCATCTGGTTAAATATGGAAGGACCTTTCATATTGTTATCCCATATTTTGCTTAAGCAACCAAATTGTTTACAAATATTATTCTTGGAATTCATTAATTAACCTTAATTTGTCTAAAAGTTTTTTTTTTTGGAAAGGTGTAAGCCTTTTATATTTTTATTAATACATAAAATGAATCGTTATTAACCCTAAATTTCCTAAACAAATTATTTAAATATTTAAAATTAAATTAATAACATTTTAAAGAATATTTGTAACTACAACATGATATGGAACCCTAATTATGTTATTTATCACTACAATTATTGGACTATAAATAACTTGACGCTTTTACATGATTTGATAAAGGTAATGTTAATTATAGGAAGGCAGAATGAGAAGTTATTTAAAAGAAAGATTTAAAAAACCACCGTACAACAATTTCAAACTTTTTCCATACTTACGGGGCTCTGACAACGGATTCTGGTAGAGGAAACGAACAACAAATGTACGTGTGTCAGCGTTTTGAAAGATCACATCGGAATTTTGATTTTAGAGGCTGTTAAAGTTTTGGCCTGTTCTTGCAATATATCGGTGTATAAAACTATATTTTCTTTACATCTAAGGTGAAGGGTATGTTCAGCAACTTTGTAGAAAATGCTATGGCAAATACTTTTTGTGGAACATATTAACCCTCTAACTCCTCCTCATAACGGCATTTTTTGGCTTTATTCCAACAAATCGTTAAAAACACCCTGAAAAGGGGTTAATACTACCCTTAATGGGCAATTTTGAATTTGACTGGCTTATGGTATTTGTGCTGGACACACACACCCTACACCTCAGATATAACTTTTTCGATCTTTTCTTTAATAGAAGTAGCCCTACAGATGCAATGCATTGTGCTGGAACTAGAACGAAAGAGGGAGTCGCATTTATGGACAAAAGACTTAAATGTACTTATGATCAAGGTGACAGAAAAGATCTCTGATGGTAGATTACTCCACAAGCGAACGATATGGCTTAAAAACCAATTCTCTTTGTAATGTATTGTGCGATTTATATGAAAAAAGAGTTTTACGCAATAATGATCAAGCTGTAGGTACAAGATCCCTGATTTCGTTAGAAAAAAATTAATTATAAAAACGGTAGAACAGGCTAACGCACCTTTCAATGCTCCAGTGTTTTAGTATAGTCAAAAAGCCCAACTATCACCGATGAGATTTTTCGCCCTCCGTCCTAAATATAAAAGTTGTATTCTCTTTTCGGTCGACCGACCGAACGTTCGGGTTCGGTTACGGAGTTCGGCAAAAATGATGTTAGGCCAAAGTTCGGTGTTCGGCGAAATTTTTACCGAACTTTACCGAACACCGAACATTTTATGAAATTACATATTTGTTATAATTTCAAATTATAATTTGGCATCATTGTTTATGAAAATAATTCGAAAACAATACAACTATTTTCCTCTATGATTATTAGTACGAAAAAATACAGCGATGACTAAATAAAATGCTAAAGTGTATAAAAATGTCTTTACAAGTGTAATTTTTAGAAGACGCTAAAAAATACAAGAAAAAAAACGGTTAAATTTTAATTTTCCAAAAAATTCTCTCGATTTATATTCTGCAAATGGTAAGTTAATCCATAGTTTTGGGTGAACCACAAACCAAACTTTATAGTATACATTGTTCCAGATAAAAATGTCGTCCAAACCAATTTGTAGGTTTTTTGAAAAAATTGGAGCAAGCGCTAAATGCAAATGTTGCGCCAAAGAAATGTCAATGGGGAGTTCATTGCCAAGCAAACAAACTACCGCCAATATTAAACGCCACTTAGAGAAAATACACCCCAACGAATTCACAAAATACAATGTAGAGGTTTGAGTACTAATATGTATACTTTATTAAACATGAACTTTTTTTTATTTTTTGTTTTTAGAAAAAAGTAATTACTAATTATTTTTTAACTATAAAATAGTTTTGACTAATATAAAGTGCAATTTATCTATTTATGTTGCATCTTTCCAAAAGTGTAAATGTAATATTTTCCCAAAATTTTATTTTGTTTTAAATAAATACATTATAAATAGTACAATTGTTCAGATTTATTAACAAAAAGTTCGGGTTCGGGTTTGGTCGAACTTGGCAAAATTTACCGAAGTTCGGGTTCGGGTTCGGTCTCAAAAAGTGCGTTCGGTCGGACACTAATAAGTAGTGTAAATATTTAGGAATCTGTGGGAGAACGCTTTCTTTGAGTCCTGTAAAATATAAATATATATTGTCCGTCTTTATAGATGAAACAGTATTTACTGTCCAACGCCCGTGCGTTAGTTAAAAGCAAAGGCCCGGTCTGTGATTGAGTGAATTATAGTGGCAGATATTCCTTGCTGTCATCTGCAAAGAAATGGATAGAATTATATGTTTGGCCTTGAACGGTGCCTTAATCTTAAATCAGTCTTGACTTAGAGTTGTCTAAGACTTGACTGAAAGTTAATTTTGATTTAAGTCTTGTCTTAGGATTAATAATTATATGCAAAGTCTTCTTTATATTTCGCTTAGACTTGAATTAACATTAACCTAGATTTGAATTTGTCTTTACTTAGATTTTGTTTTAATTTTACTTGGTTTTGCCCAAAACTTTACTTAGGCTTGACTTAGACTAGATCTAGACTTGAATAGAACTTGACATAAACCCGACTTAAGTTTAAGCTAAACTTATTTCATACTTGAATTACACTAAATTTAAGTTGACTTTGATTTACTTATGGCCAATTTCACCAATTCTATTTAAATATCAATTCATATTGAGTGCCCCGGTAGGCTAGCTGGTAGTGAGCTAGTCTATCAGCGCCGGGGTTGCGGGTTCGATTCCCCCCAGAGACTCTGGTTTCTTTCCTGCAGACAAGCGTAGAGCTTCGCGGGATTAGCTAAGGAAATTGAAAAAAAAGATATAGTTTTTTATATAATTTTATTTTTATTTTACACGCAAAACTAATTTTTAATATAAATTGATATTTAAATAAATTGGTGAAATTGGTCATAAGTCTTGCATTAAACTTCATTAATTATAAAAACCTTAATGGTTAAACAAATTGCACAAACGGCTTTACAAACAGTTTTGAATGTTACATTTACAATTATGTTTGTGTTGTTTACTTGCAAACGGAATCTGTGTGTTTGCCACGCCGTTTTTTGTAGTTTATTTTGTCCTTTAGTTTTTACTCAGAAGTGGCTTGATATGGGATAAGTAGTCTTGACTTGGGTAATTTTAGACTTAATTCAACTTGAATTTGACTTGACTAAGACTTGACTCAGTTTTGGATTTAACTTTTCTTAGAATTTAACTAGAATTGACTAAGACTCGACCAAAATTGGACTAAGCAGAAACTGAGCATGTTTTCAATAGATTTAGTCTGGCTTAGGTTGGATTTAGTTTTCCTTAAATTTGTCTTAAACTAAATTAAAAAATTACGCAGACATGAGGAAGTCTTAACTTTAACGGAACTTAACTTTGATGTTAAAAGCTCAATACATACAAAGCAAACTAAATAAAATCGGCAAGCAGCGTTGACGTAAACGCTTGCAGCCTTACCTCTAAATAGCGCGGCGTCAATGCAACTGGAAAATTCTATTTTAACAGCGCGTTTAATAGTAAAGTTGGAGATATTGTTAATAAGTAATGGCAATTAAGCTAGTTTTTGGTCAATCTAGCGGTTTTATCTCTATTTTTCATTTCTATTTTTTCGGTTTTATTAAACAGGAAAGTTAACAGTACTATTGCAGTCACTTTTTGGGTTTGAGATTAAAGTTAATTTAATTCTATAATTATCTTATCTGAGAATTAAGTTAATCTACTATCAATTGAAATTGATATTTTTGGGTGGTGGCTCAAACCATGTAGTGTTACCATACTGAGCACAAATAAATGGCAACATTTTTTTGCAAATGTCAACTTTTTATCAAAGCAATATGGATGTTTTCAAAGAAGAAGAAGAAAATGCGCGAAACAAAATTAATGTTTACAAGGTAGAAGTTTTTTGTGTTATAAGAAAAAATATATTAAAGAAATAATATAGAAAGAAAAAATTATATGAAAGTGCTTAGCAATATATCATTTTTTAAAAATTATTTTCGTTTCATATTTTTACAAACATGTGTATGTTGACAGTTTAAGTTTTGGTTTAAACCACCACCATTGGCCGCTTAAACTAGCAAAATAAAGTTAAAAAATACAACTCAAAAAGTAAATATGGAGATTAAAGTTAATTTACTCGCTATTCTCTGACCCCAAAAGTTGCTCTTAGTGACACAACGTTAACACTCTTTTTTAGGTATGGCACAGCAGCGTAAAAGCTAACCGAAGGAAAACGTTCCGCTTTGCGCTCCTGTTTAGGTACGGCTTTAAGACGCAAAAACCCAACGCTCTAATACTTGCAATACTTGTTCGTCTGTTTGACACTTGACTACAGATTTAGCCCGTATTTGTTCAATTTCTTTTCCTCCTGCCTTCGTATTTAAAAATTAATAAATAAAATTAAAAAAAAAAAATAAACAGCGATCTGTGTTTAGAATTTTAATTGGTCATATCAAAATACAAAGGAATGAAGAATGCTCGTGTACAATTAAAACGCCTAAACACAAAAAGATAATCTTATCAACTTGTATTTTAAATGGGCATTAATATTTGTTTGCCTCTTTTTTCGTTGTGGCCCTTTTCCACTCTCTTTTTCTATCTTTCACTACATTTTCTGGTTAAAAAAATAAACAGCGATCTGTGTTTAGAATTTTAATTGGTCATATCAAAATACAAAGGAATGAAGAATGCTCGTGTACAATTAAAACGCCTAAACACAAAAAGATAATCTTATCAACTTGTATTTTAAATGGGCATTAATATTTGTTTGCCTCTTTTTTCGTTGTGGCCCTTTTCCACTCTCTTTTTCTATCTTTCACTACATTTTCTGGTTAAAAAAATAAAT
The DNA here is from genome assembly GCA_963931875.1 of Pollenia griseotomentosa. Taxonomy (NCBI): domain Eukaryota; kingdom Metazoa; phylum Arthropoda; class Insecta; order Diptera; family Polleniidae; genus Pollenia; species Pollenia griseotomentosa. Next base: position 224,347,008 of record OZ007560.1, read on the forward strand.
ACAACTTTGGTGTTGCTGTTGCCAGTGGTGTGTGTTATAATACGGCCATATTTAAAATTACTAATTCAATATGTTGACTGAAGCAGAGAGAAATAAAAACAGAAAATTTCAGGCGCCTGTGAGCGTTAAAACAGCTGTTTATTGTTTGTTTATAATTCAGCTTTAGTTGTTGTTATTGGCTTTTCATGAATTTAACTTGTCAGAGTGACTTTTTGCTTGTTTATTTTATTTCTCTATAAAATCCATCCTATGCAAATTTTTTCCTTTCATTTCAATTTCTTATATTCATTATTGGACTTGAACTGTTATTTAATTAATGAAAGTAAATTAATTAAACAACTTTGTTTTCTCGTAATTACTTCATTAACCTTTTGTTGTTATTGTTTGCTTAATAGTTGCTATTTGATATTGTTTTTCACAGAGAAACGTTTTTCGAATACATAATGAGGAAGTTTAGACTTAAAATTAATTTGTATTCAAAGCGGAGAGCTAGAGATACTTGTACTAGATAGATATGTTATAGTACAGAGCAGACAATTGGCGTACAATGGTCGGTTGTAGGTGTCATAGTTTCTTTCTTTTAATTGATTTTAATTGTAGTGTCTTGGAGCGTTACAATTGGAACGTGGGAGTTGCTTTTACACTTTTAATTGAATTTAAAACAATTGATTTAAAGTTTGTTATTTTAAGCTTAAATTAAATAGATTTAAAAGTCAGGAAAACGTTGGGAAATTAGGAGAGAGTTTATAGAAAATCTGTACTTTATAAATGAATAACCCAATTAAATTGGAATTAATGCAAAAGAAAATATTAATTAATTGGCTAATGAACAGAAGTCAGGAAACGGTAAATGCTAGTTTTTTATATTGAAACGAACGTAGTTTCTAATAGAGACCTGTGGCAAAGAACAGGCGAAACACCAATCCGCATAGAAATTGCAAAAAAGGAAATGGAGCTGGGTTGAACAAATTTCGGAAAGACCTCATGATGATATATCGAACATGGCAATAGGAGATGTCAGTAGGAGAAGGCTACAAGAATCCGAAATAAGCAAAACAGGAAAAACCTGGTCTAAAATAAAACTAATGGCACAGGACAGATCCGGACGGAAGGATTTTATTACGGCCCTTTGTTCCATCTTGTAACCATTGAAATTTGCTAAATTGGAAATTATTGAAATTTTATTATGTAATAGCTGACCCACAGACGCTGTCCTGTCTAAACTAGAAAAAATGTTCGATTTTTAAAATCCGTTAAAAAGAGGAAAAAAAGTATTTTAAAATTAAAATTTTATTCATAGACATATGCAGGTTTGGGGTATATTTGATTTACATTTGATTTGAAAATACATATGTATGTATATTAGTGTGACCGCAAGTTATATGGACAATTTTTTTTTTCGTTTTTTCACTTGGGAAACCCCTTAGATTGATTCCAAATTAGAAAAAAACAATATATATAAAATTTTAGATCGCTTGCATAGTTATTAGGCGTGCCTTGAGCCCACAAAGTTTGCTAAAAATGCTATTTTTCTCACTATGGGTGGCTTTAAGTGTTCATAACTTCAGTAATATTTATTTTAGAGAAAAACCTTATTCACAAATATTCTAGGGCTATATCTTATGAACAATGTTGCTCTGTATTAGTTTTCTTTAACATTAATATTTAATCCAGAAAAAACCAAATTAAAAAATAACACCGAAATTTTCACATATCTTCGCATTCTTTGCCTGGTGATTACACTACGTGACAAATTTTCAACAAAGTCGTGACCAAATGAATCTGGCAACTAATCTTTATGTAAAACTTTCCCCTGAATCCGAATATGAAGACAGAATTGTCAAAAGTGGAACAGTTTTTGAGATATTCCAAAATAACCGTTATTTGTGTTTTTAAAAAAGATGATGTGACTGAAATGCAAATATCTTTAAAAATTTTGAACGGACTATGTATTTCTTTCTTTTTATTGAGAGGTTATAAAATAAGTAGAATAAGAATGGGTTACTAGAGAAGTTGGGTCAAGAAATGACAGAGTTATAGGGGACAAAATTCAAGCTTCATTGCAAATTTTATGATTCTGTTCAATTTTGATCTTTTCAAGTTTTTCTTTTTAATCTAGATTATTTTAGACATATGTAGATTGGTACAAAAATGACAAAGCTACAGAAGATTTAGTAAATTTACCCACATAGAAATTCAATAGCTTTAAGCTATTTTTAATATTTATTTTACTAAAAATTTAGTTTTGTATATGCATTTGTTGTGTTTTTCTTTGGTTTGATACAAATCGTAAAGTGGGTTAATTAAATTAATCTTCTGTAACCTTGTAATTTTTTTACCGATCTGGATCCTATTGGACACAAATGTTCGAATTGAATAGGCTAATGTCGTAAGTGATAAAACTTAAAAAAATTTTATTTTTTGGTTTAAAAAACAATAACTTGAAAAGAGCAAAATTGAACAAAATCATAAAATTTTAATGAAGTTTGAAGTTTTGTCCACTAGTTAGTAGTTAGTTAGTTAATTGTTCTTTATTTTGAATTCATTTTAAGTAATCAAAATTGAACATACGACTATGACATGACGTCGTCTGTCGGAAAAGGTTGTTATATATATTACAAATATTGTTTTATATTACATACAAATTAATAATTAAATTCAGTTATTAATATCTTCCTGTAGCCTATCGCATTTATAATATAGCGGGATACATATTTAAAATTGTCCTTACCATTAAGAATCAACTCATTTTCTGTTACGATAGTCTTTTTTTAAGTTTTGGAATCTTATTTGTCCTAATATAGGGCATTTTGGCAATAAAATGCAGAATGTTTTCGGTTTCGTTTAGATTACATAAGGAGCATATACGGGGTCTGTTTTGCTGAAACCTTGTACTATTCAACTCAATTAATCACATCTAGCTTTGAATATATAACCTAATTCTGTCATATTTGTGATTTCCAAATAGGATTGCGGCTCTATGTACTTTTGTCCACTATAACTCTGCCATTTAATGACTCATCTTCACAAACGACTCATGGTTATTTAAAAAATTTTATAACCTCTCAATAAAAAGAAAGAAATACATAGTCCGTTTAAAATTTTTGAAGATATTGCATTTCAGTCACATCATCTTTTTTAAAAACACAAATAACGGTTATTTTGGAATATCTCAAAAACTGTTCCACTTTTGACAATTCTGTCTTCATATTCGGATTCAGGGGAAATTTTACATAAAGATTAGTTGCCAGATTCACTTGGTCACGACTTTGTTGAAAATTTGTCACGTAGTGTAATCACCAGGCAAAGAATGCGAAGATATGTGAAAATTTCGGTGTTATTTTTTAATTTGGTTTTTTCTGGATTAAATATTAATGTTAAAGAAAACTAATACAGAGCAACATTGTTCATAAGATATAGCCCTAGAATATTTGTGAATAAGGTTTTTCTCTAAAATAAATATTACTGAAGTTATGAACACTTAAAGCCACCCATAGTGAGAAAAATAGCATTTTTAGCAAACTTTGTGGGCTCAAGGCACGCCTAATAACTATGCAAGCGATCTAAAATTTTATATATATTGTTTTTTTCTAATTTGGAATCAATCTAAGGGGTTTCTCAAGTGAAAATACGAAAAAAAAAAAAATAACGGTCACCCTAATGTATATATATGCTGTGAATCTTATAGTATTCTATTTACATTTTAGTTACATTCAGGTAACCAGTAAAAACCAGTAAAACTTATTCGATTGCTTTGCTAGGATATCATAATTTTGTTCATTGCAATGCTTTGTGATATACGACATTTTTTGTTTAGTTGTCTGGCGTATAAACAAATAATGCTAATGGACTTCCGACGCGGGAACAGGCGACATATATTTGACCATGCAAAAAGCATGGATTGCCATTGCATATGCGAGCCTTACTGGAAACTGCAAGCGTTTAAAATCGAATGCGATGTCGGTTATAATCATTGGGATCCGAGGTATGAAAAACATTTTCTCCTCTGTACTTTCCTTTAAGCATTGTTGCTTCGATGACGTTATTCATCAGTTTTTTTTTACCGTAAGTCGGGTGCCATTACAAAGACGTGATTGGTTAATGTTTCGTAACATTATTATTACCGATCCAACTTTTAGTTGGAGACTATGAGGCGTCAATCCGGGTAATTCCAGTGAGTTTAAAAATTCGATTGGATAGTTGACGACATCGTTTCGAGAAGTAACGGAATCTACCGATTTGTACGTCTTCAATTCGCCAGCGATTTTAATTTGAATCTTAAAATTCAATTCGTCGACATCAACGTTTTCCGCACCTTATATAGCATGTTCGCTCAACCAATCATGATTTCTGTAAATTTGTGTTATGTTTGGAAACACATTTCGGATGAGTTCGGACTTTGATTCGGTGAACTGGCAGAAATAGAAATATCCACCGGGATTTTGCCGTTTCCTATGTCCAGCAATTGTTTGGAAAATACGTCTCGAGTTTGATTGTTCTGCAGCTCGACCCGCATGTTCAGAGTCAATTTGAGCTTCCTAACGTGTTTCCACAAAGCAGACGACTTCAAACATGCATTAAATTCATCGGCGGGCGTTGATCGTGGTATCACTGGCAGGGTTTGCCAAAAATCACCTGCCAACAATTCATCGTACCTCCAAATCTGCTTTGATTGTTTCGTTAATCTTGCAATGTTTTGTCAAATGCCTCCAAGCTAACAGTTTGCTTTGCTGCAAAACCTTGGCCATCGCACTGTTCTTCGGCATGTTGCATTTTGGTTTTCCATTGGTTTGCATATTTAATAGCAACTAAAGTGCTGGATGAGCAGTTCGACCGCCTTCCAACAATGTAGATGCAATTCCTGGCGATGCGAGTGCAAGTACAATATCATTTTGCGAGGGTACCGTTGCCAAAATTAACGTGATTATAAATGTTTTCCCAGTTCCACCGGCTTCATCTTTCACAGCTTGCATGAGGGTGTCGTATGCATATTTTTGCTGTCAATTTAACAGTGGAACATTTGTTCGAACAGATTCCCTTAAGGCATCGCAAAATCGGTGCAACTGTTTTCCGATTTTAGATAAGTAGAAAAAAGTGGGCGTAAACGTAGGCGTGGCAAATTTTTCTTTCGATAAAAACTTAAAATGGATTAATTCTCTCAAAAGAAAAATCAATCCATTCGTACTCAAATCAATCCGAAGCGGTATTTATAGTACGGTGAGTACGGATTTTCTTGAATCTAGTACAGAAAGATTGATTCAAGTACAAATTTTCAATCACAAAATATTTAAATTATCCATATTCAATCCCGTTTCGTACTTGAAATAATCCGAAAATGAGATTGAGTAAAGTAAAACTAAGATTGAATCAATCTCAAAATACGCTTGATTAAAAATTATAAAATTGTTTTAATCCGCATTCGTACATAAAATAATCCGAAAATTAGATTGATTTATGTAAAACTAAGATTGAATCAATCTCAAAATGCGACTGATTCAAGTACATATTATAAAGTGGATTTTATCAAGAAATTAGAAATTAGAAAGAAAAAGATATAATGATTGATTTACTTACCCGTATTACAACTTACAGAATGATAAAACACCAATATCATGCCCGATATGGTTTTTATTTTTGAAATATTATATAAATATTTAACTAAAAATATAAACTAAATGAGAATCAAGAGTTCAAATTTACTTTTTAAACCTTAGTGGTGCACATGAGTCTCGCAAGATTTTTTTTCAATGTGTATAGAAAATTTAAACATGCGTAGGCCGGAGGGTTAAACACGACAAAAAGTTTAATCTTTTTTTTACTTGATTTAAGAATTTCATATTTATTTCAAGAAATTTCGGGATTGATTTTCGAAAGTAATCCCATTTAGGATTGTTTTAAGTACGTTTTAGTGTTATTCGTACTTAAATTTTTGAGTACGACTCGTACTTAAAGTAATCATTAAAAACTTGATTTATCCCGAGTGTTTTTCTTTCTGTGTACGAACATTTGAAAGAAAAATTAGTCAAATCGATGGAGCAGTTTTCTGATTTTAGGTAAATGTGGGCGGTGCAAACATTTTTTCCTTAAAAACCTAAATTGGACCATGGCGATCATTGGAAAGTCCAAGTCGGTCCAGCCGTTCTCAACTGATGCAATGACCAACGAACAACATTGATTTTTATTTATTTGGATAGAATAGTCAAAATAAAACCGATTAAATTTAAAATACTATTACATAAATATTAATGAAACATTTTTCAAATCGTAATGAAATTTTAAAAATGAGTAATTGAAAGAGGCGGCTCATGCTCTTTATTAACGTCGATGACACTGATTGTCAAATCAATTGCAGAAACCACCAAATCCGTACACAAGTTCAAAAATCCCCAGACATAAGTTACGCCTCTATAACAGGTCTTTTAATCGTACACAAGACTTCTACCAAAGTATTTAACAAAATTTCCAAATAAATCTTTTCAATGATAGACTTCACCAAGGAAGATTTCTAAATAAACAAATAAAAATCTATAAAAAATAGAAAACTCATAGACTTTTATGACAATGATTTTAACAAAACACGTGGCTAAACGACGTTTTTGCGCGGACGGTAACACACTTCATAAATTTCGCTCCTTTGCCCTTCATATTTTTTTTTTTTTTTTGTTAATCTTGCAAACGAAACAGAAATAGTTATTATTACAGTTATGATGAATAAAGCGGACAACGAAACAAAAAGAGAAAAAAAAAATACAAATAAAAAGAAGCCAAGTAGCCGGAAAAAGAAATAAAGTCAAAACGGTGTTTCCTTTGTGTATGTAGTGGGTGTCTAAAGTGAATTGTGTGTGCGTGCGTGTGTGTGAAAGTGGCAAGCTGTATTCCCATTTCTAACCGTTTGCCCAGTATTAATTTATTATTTACATTGTGATTATTACAAACCAGCGAACAAACCTAAAAAAGGAATAATCCCCAAACATGATACATTTATTTAGACACCCTTCATTTTTCACTTACTCGATTTTAAAAGGAATAAGCGAGAGCAAAAGCTGCTGCGGAAGATGATGTTGTTACCACTATTATTACTGCTGTTGCTGCTGCTGCTGGTGATGATGGTCTTGTTAAAGTTGCTGTCTTACGGAAGTTAAACCCATAATCATAATGAAGAGCTGCAACAAAAGGAATATAATGAATCTTTTAAAATGTTATTATACCCTTGTGACCTGTACATGTGGCATGTTAAAGTAGTTATAGCATTGTACAGGTTTTGATAGGTTTTCAAGTTAAAATAGTTTGGAAACGTTAAAACGAATATCTTATCAACTAGACCAATATTACGAATTTATTTAAAATTAACGAAAATAAAAGTTTCGAATAAAATTTTAACCGTGGTATGAATTTCGGCAAGTTTAAATACCTTATATTCTAAATAATTCCACAGGAATCATGCTCAAGGAAGTTGATCTTTAGACTATCAAATGATTTCTCGAATGTTCCTTATTGATAGTAGACCCATACTTATAACCAGTCTAGAGAAAATGTGCAGTAATTTTTGGCAATGTGAGTTAAAACTTGCATTAGTACGGTCCGGGATTTATGTCAGAATAGTATTCCAGATAAAAAGAACCTTGATCATTGTATAAGAGATCGCAAAAACAAGAATCCAACTTAATTTGTATGCTTGAAGAGTTATTTGTTTTTTTACAGTTAATCCAAAGGGAATTATAAATCCTTGTAAAATGCTTATCCTCCTATACCCAAGTTACTTATGCCTGCATTCATAAAAATATTTTAAGTTTAATAAAGGCTTACGAAACAAAGTTTCTATAAAAATTGTCCTTAATAAACGTTTGTTAAATTTAATAATCGTTTGTGAATACGGGGGCTAGGCTTTAGTGTAGGGTGACTTGAAATACTTAAAGAGGAACATAAAACACACAAATCTTTTTTTTCTCTAGAATTATTTTGTTTACAGTTTTAACGGAAGGATTCAAATATTGTCGAAAAAGTTTTCGTTCCCGGCACAATAAGAAAAACAACAACAACGCAGAAACAACCTAAACCGCAAACAATATGGGCAATGAAAAATTCCAAACATACATACATCATAACTTGGCCCATTATGAGAGGGTGGTGAGGATGAAACCCAAAATAAAAAATAAGCACAAAACAAAAACCAAGACGTAAAAGTAATAGAAGAATAATGGTTGTAACACTTGCCACAATTGTTTGCGAGCAAACATACAAATTCACAGGAAAAATATAAAATATTGTAGCTTCAAAAAACTTCCACCCTTAAATTGAAGTTAAAATATTTTTTTTTTTTGTTATTTTTTCATCTCGAATGGATTTGAAAAATATGAACTACGCACGCCGCAATCAAATCACATGTATGAATGAGTCAAGTCAAGGAGTGAAAAGGAAGTGGCAATGAAATCAGTACTACATAGAAAGTACTGTTCGAGTAGAGTAAAGAACTGCCAAGGTTATGATTTATTTAACTTTTTTAATTGACTTTTTCCTTTGCTACTGCCGCTGTTGGTTGGGTGTCTTTCAAAGTTATTTTGCAGTAGGCTGGATGGTTGGCAGCCAGGCTGAATAGCTGGCTGGTGTATATATGGGTGTGTGTGTGTGAGTGGGTCTGTGTGTGGCAGGATCTTTTAGCAAAACTTTGTGTTGTTTTGTTGTTGGTTTGTATAGACTGCGTGTGAAAGGATAATAGCAGGGCTTTAGCGCCTTTATTACGCATTCACTTGCCAAGTAGTTCTCTACTACCACTTCCTATTTCTAACTCTGCTTTTGTCTGTATTACTACAATTTTTGTTACTGTGTTTTTTTTTTTTTTGCAACGGCATAAGAGAAGAAGTTTGTGTATAAGTGTTTGGTTGTAGTTTTTGTTGGTTTTGTAAATATGAATGTATGTTTGTATCAATTTGGGTTATCCTTGCCACGTGATTTTCGTTTATTTATTTTTGTGTCTTAACTAAGATTTTTTTGTTGTATTGCAGACGTTTTAGTTAAATTTTCTTTTATGATTTATGTTTTCGAAATTGTTGGTTAAATTGAAAATTTAATCGATTTTTATTTCGCTTAAAATAGAAATAGTCTTTAAAAGATTAATAAAAGATTTAAAAAACATAAGCAAAAGTCAATTCTTATCTTGTTTGACTTTTTTAAGTATACTTTGGCAAATCACCATTTCAGCAGAACAACGTTTCCAAATCGTGGAAATTTATTTCTAAAATTCGCGCTCTGTTTGCAAAATGTATACAGCACTTTGTCAAGTCAGCGATGAGGCTCAATTATGGCTTGAATGGTATGCAAACAAGCAAAAGATTCCTGATTTTTTTTATTCCTCATGTCATTGCAAATCATTTGGAGGAGTAATGTTTCCAAAAAGATGGCGCAACTTGCCATACAGCTCGCGAAACCATCACTGTGTTGAGCCAAACGGTAGGTGACCGAATTATCTCAAGAAATAGACCTGTGAATTGGCCACCAGCAACGAAGGAACATATGCAAGAAATTTTTTTAACATTAAATGCCATGAAATTTATGACTTAATAAATTCAAAACTTTAGTCATTCGATTGAATTTGTTATGTTTTATTTTTTGGAAAAAGTTCTATGCCTCTAAAAAAACCATCTATATATTCCATAGTTTCGCCTTTTGGACTATTAAGTCCCATTAAGTCTCGTTTAGTCAAACTCAAAATCTCGTCTTTAGTCACGTCCCTAGTTTCGTCTATAATCTAGTCCATAGTTTTGTATATTGTCTCACCTCATCTATAATCTTGTCTAAAGAAGTTGGATAGTTTGTTCAATTGTAGCATATTCAAGCAAGGCTTTGGAGTCGAATTGAAGTTTTTGTTCCCACAAAAATTTGCGACTCCGACTTCAAATTTTTGGGCATAAAAAATTTTCTAATATTTTTCAAAATAAAAAAAATTTAAAATTTTGTAGTCTGAAAAAAAGGATAAAGGTACGTTCAGACTAATGAAATATTTGACGAAAATATTTGTTCTGATATTTGCTTCAAACTGTGTGAAACAAAAAAATATTTTGTTTAATGTTCAAACTAAGCTCAAATATTTGAAAATTTTTGTTTGTTAAAACAGTTGGCAAATAGTGTAAAATAAAATAAATTAATTCATGCTTGCCATGCCATAAAATTTATTAGAAGCGCCTAAAACTGTAAGGAATGGCAAAAATTGCTAAATTAGCGGAAATTAGCGGAAATTCGCAAAAATTTGCTAATAGCGGTATAATAGCAATCGTTAAAATTGTAAAGATTCACAGGGAAAAATCGCTTCTTCGCGAGCATGGCTAAAATTTGCGAAAAGTTGCAAACTTGGAAACAAACCCTAAAATTTATTTGAAATCGCTAAATCGGTTAAAAAACCAAATGTCGGGGAAAAACCAAAAAAAAAAAAAAATGTTGCAAAAAATATCGAAAATTCGCAAACAATTTTAATATTTCAAACAAGCCATAAAATTTATTAAAAGTACCTATAACTATAAGGAATGGCAAAAATTCGATTAAAAGTGCTAAATTTGCGAAAATTCGCAAAAATTTGCTAATAGCGGCATGATAGCAATGTCTAATAATTATTAAAAATCTTTAACGGCCAATTTCACCAAGTTCAGTTAGAACTAACTCTTAAGTAAAGTTCCAGTTACCAATATGTTTTGACAGCTATAACCGATAGTTAATTATAACCGAACTTGGTGAAAATGGCCGTAACACTGTAAAGAATCCGAAAACTTACAGGAAAAATTGCTTCTATCGGGAACATGGCTAAAATTATTTGTCGTTGTTTGCTCTTACAATTTTTTTGTAATATCAAATAAATTTTTGTTCAAAAATTACTAAAATATTTGATATTTTGTGTTCACACTATGTTCACGTTGGAAAAATATTTGTTTTATTTGCTCAAAATCAGCTTTTATTTTATTTGACACTCAAAAATATTTTGTGTTCAGACTACGTTAATGAAATATTTGATGTTTACTTTCAAATATTTCATCATTAAGTCTACAAATAACTATATTAAAGCTCAATTAAAAAAAAAAGAGTTTTCATTTAGCATCTAGGTTAAAGTAGGAGTCGGAGTTGGTGTCGTAGTCATACTTAAAAAAATTTCTACGGTTGGAATTGGAGTCGAAGTTAGAACTATTTTTTGAAGTTCCACAGACCTGTGCCCATGTTCTGTAACTCTTGTGTCGAGAAACTTTTCGATTGAAATGTGTGAAATAGAACAAAAATGCCGTATATTGAAACAAACAGCTGTTTTTCTCACTAAACTGTGTCTGTAACTTTTTTTGGCGAGTACAAGCTGTCACGCAAGGAAATTACTCGCCAATTTACAGAAAAAGTGTGTCTGTAACATTTTGGTGAGAAAAGTTCCCGCTTTGGACTGTCAAAAAAACTCACGAATAAAAATGGGGCGAGAAAAAAATTTTAACACTAAAAAACAACTAAAAATGCAAATTGCAAAGAATAATAATAATAAAATTATGTTCTTGGCCCTTTTTTTATTGTTTAATTATTTTTTTTTACCATTTTTATAAAATATACGAATTTTTTCAAAGCTCGTTTACAAACAACAAACATTAAAGTCGCACTTTACATTATTTGGCATGGCCGACGGTTGTATTTTCGCCGCCGTCGTTGAAAATTTTTCAATTTTAGTAAATTTTGGTCGCCGTTAACTATATGTGTGACTGGCGTCCTCAACGTCTGCAATGTCACATCGGCTTCGAGTGCAATGTTATGACTTTTATAACGTAACGACGTAATCTCTTTTGATAGTTTTCGACATAAGTTACAGACACACTTTTTTCTCACTTTTCGAGAAACGATGGAATATTTTGTTTCAAATCTTTTCGATGCGAGAAGTTCTCACTAAAGTTACAGAACATGGGTACTGGTTTCAAACTTTGAACATCATCGTGATATTTCATTAACATTTTCATTATTTATAAAATTGATTTAAACCCAAAACAAAAATCTGCCGATAGTTTTACCGATAACAACGTTTATGCTAGAAACACAACTGGGACGACGGAACAATTTTGTCGTATGAAGCACAATAACGACGAATAACTAACAACTGTTATAATTGAGAAAGTTGTTTGCTGTTTGAGCAATGAGAGAAAAATAGTGACCATATTAAAAAAAAAAAAATAATACTTACAAAAATATTAATTAAAACACAACTCAATCTATTTTTATAGTTAAGTATTTTGTTAACTTATTTTAAATGCTTAAAAAAACAACTTTAAAAGTAAAAAGTAACTTTACTTCCTTAAACATTAAAACCTATAATGGTCACCTGGTATTGATTTGCTCGAAATTCGCCGGCTTAAGAAATGGAAATAAATCTATTCCAGAGTTCGCCAAGTATGATGAATTTCGTCCGACAGCATCATTGGTGGTATTTACATACTCACAAATATATATGTTTTATTTTTGGCGACAAATAATCGCGGCAAAAATTCGTTGTAAGTCCCAGTTGTGTTCCTAGCATTAACAACCTACAACTTTAACAAATATCGAGTTGGTGTAAACATAACTTTTATCTTTCACTCTCGCTATTTATCTAACAAGTCTATCAATTTGTAAACCATAATTTTCACTTCTTTGCCAATGGAGGAATATTACATTTAACTTCAAGTCACAATACTTTTCCCCAGCAAATCCATTAACTTACAAAACCGAATAACCGAATTCTGTGTCGCCTTGGACACAACTTTTGGCACAAACCAAAATGAATAAATAAGTTGTAAATCAGAAAATAAATTTGTAGGTAAATTTAACATTCAGTTCATTAGATACTTGTAATTGAATTAAGTGAACAATAAAAGCGGCATAACAATTGTGTTGTGGCCACTTAACTAATTTCACAAAATTGTTAAACAAAAGTGTTGAAAACCCCAAAAGTGTTAGTTGAATGACAAAAATTATTGTTGTTTGCATAAAGAGCAAATAACGATGACTGTGCTACTGCCACTACTCCTTGAACAATTTGCTACTGCTATTTCGCCAGCTAGCACTGGCTTAAACATTTTGACTTCGTAGTGCACACAGGGCAACAAGACAAAAAAGAGAAAAAAAAAATAAATTACAAAAGAACAAAAAACTCCAAACAATTCAATTCATTTGTTAAACATGGAACAATGCAAGAAGAGCAAAAGCACATGGATCAAGTGTTATTGAAGCTGTTGGCCAGACTACAAACCACACAAAAATTATATTTATAGTTGTTACAACACTCTTCACTTAATATGACTCCTAAGAAATAAAATGTATGAAAAGAATAGAGTGAATAAAATGGAAAAAAAACTTAATTTTTACCACATTATAATCATTTAACTATTGTTGTCGTTACAGTTGTATTCGTACTTGTTCGAGTAGTTGTCGCACTGATTACACACTTATCAAACACAATTGCATCTACAATATGAATCTTAACAAACTAACAACAACAACATTAACGTTAGCATAACAACAATAGAAATTGTAGAATTGTAAATGAAAATGTGTTTCCAAAGCTATTCATGCTAATGACGATGGCAAGAAACGAACGAGCTTTAGACTTGAATTGGTTGGTTTGACAAATTTGAAATGTTTGATAGGTTTTGTGTTGGAGGAGATATCAGTGTGGGTGGATGTTGTTTTAATTAAACTTTCATTTTGTTTTCTAGACAGTAAGGTTACATATGTACATATATGCAGAGAAAATACGTTTCTCAATATGGTCGCCTACAACAAAACTATATATAAGGAACAATTTTAAACATATGTTGGTTAATTTAGCCATATAATAGTCACTGACATGGTTAAATTAGTCCTCCATCTCAAAGCCACAACCAAATTATGGTTGCCTCTAAACAACTTATCGTAAAATATGACAATAATTTGTTTTAAAATCAACAATAGTACTTTCCTCTTTTGTAAGAGCATTTTTTTGTGGCTTCTGGATGGAGCACTAATTTAACCATACTATGATTGGTTGTCACAATAATATGATTAAATGAAGTATGTATATGTTTAAAAATTTTCGTTATAACTAGTTTTGTTGAAGGTGACCCTATTGAAACATCTTTTTTCTCTGGGTGTACAGACTAAAGCTAGGTTAATCTTAGGTTAGATGAAACAAAATTTAATTCAAAATACAAACTTAACTATTGATCAGGCTATAGACCAGATCAAACAGAAGACTCAAGACGAGACTATAGACAAGAAAATAGACGAGAATTTAAACAGGATTATATAGTAGGTTTTAAATAAGGCTATTGGCGATATTAGAAGCGATACTATTAACGATAATTTAGACTATATACTAGACAGACTATATTTAGAAAGGACAACAAACGCGATTATAGACGAGACTATAGTCGTCGAGATTATAAATGAGATTATAGACGAGATTTTCGATAAGACTATAGACGAGATTATAAAAGAAGCTATAGACGAGACTATTGACGAGAACAAAGACGAGACTGTTGACGAGAAAAAATACGAGACTATTGACGAGAACAAAGACGAGACTGTTGACGAGAACAAAGACGAGACTTTAAATTAGTTTTAAGATAAGACAATGGACAAGATTATAGACGAGACTCTAACCGAAACTTACGATGCGACTATTGATTAAGACGAGAGTTTAGATTATACTGTAGACGATAGTATAGATCAGACGATAGAAGAGATTGTAAACGAGAATATAGACAGATTACAGACGTGATTGTTAACGAGATTATAGCAACTGCATGGTTGAAACTATAGACAAGACTATAGACAATATTATAAATAGGAGGATTATAAATGCGACTATGGATTATATTATAAACGAATCTATAAATGAGCCTATAGACAAGACTATATACGAGATTATTAAAGAGGTTCTAAACGAGAATACTGACAACACAACAGACGTGATTGTTCATGCGATTATAGAGCAGACAATGGGTGAGAGTATAGAAAAGACAATACAATATATTATAAATAAGACTATAGACGAGGATATAAATGAGACTTTATAGAAGATTACAAACAAGACTATAGACGGCTCTATAAATAAGACTGTATACTAGATTATAGAAGAGGCTGTAACCGACAAAACAAGACAACAAATCCTATTATAAACGCGATTATAGACGAGACTATAAATGATAAAAGAGATAAGACTATGGACAAGAAACTTACGATGAGACTATTGATTAAGGCGAACCTCTAGATAAGAGTACTGACGAGACTATAAACGAGACTATAGATTTGACTGTAGAAGAGACTTTAGGCAAAACTGTAGACAAAATTGTAAACGAGAAATTGGACAAGACTACAGACTCTAGATTAAAGACAGGAATAAAGAGAACACTATAGATGGTACTCTGGACCAGAGTCGGGCTAGGCTAGGCAAGAGATGATTACATGTAGAGTATTTTAAGTTATAGACTACATAATGTACTGTAAACTGCAGTTTAGACTGTATATAATTCTAAAAGTTAGATATTGAACATATGACTATTTACTGCCCTGCCCGTTATTCATAATATAGTAAGCATTTTCGCTCGGGATTTTATATTGAAACAACAATAAAAAAACTGTAATTTGTTTTTGCTTTCAATATAAATTTGTAAACGAAAATTTTTATTTTAGTTTGAAAAACAGGCAGTTAAACCTGCTGGCAAGACTCTAGGCAAGCATGTGTAGGCTGAGTTCCAAATCAACTCGCGTTTTTAAATGCATTCTTCCATGCAACGATGTAGAATTTTACAATGTTGTCTGCCCCAAAGTGCACCAAAGAAGTTATCGATCTTTATAGAAAATAAGCATCGTAAAACTAAAATATACAGTTTTGAATTTGACTGCAAAGTGTTTTGATGTTTTGGAACTCAGCCATACTGTAGATGATACTATGGACTCTAAAATATTATCTTGGTTATAATCGAAACATTACTTTGTGATAAGTTTTTAACTCTGTTACATTTACTACGATGTTATAATATAAAGCGTGAGTATACTTTTCGTATGTATTGTAAACTAATAAATCAGCTGATTTTTGTTTTGGTTTCCGTTAGCTTAAATGCAAAACGATTAGCCGTTTAATTCTGGTAAATTAAACACACCTGTTCACTATAGTTTTTTGTGGAATTTTTTAACCACAGCTTAGTAAACTATAATTTCATAAATTTTGTTATTGCGGTGTTGTAAATATAAGCTGCCTTATGCAAAAAAAGTTACTGCCAGGCCCACAATGTCGACAAGAACATTTCTTTCGCATATTTATATTGAAAACAAAAACAAATTTTATAAATATACGAAAGAAATGTTCTTGTCGACATCGTGGGCCAGGCAGTTAAAGTTCACACTGGTGCTCCAATACATTCACCCCTATTCTGCGTTTCGATTCGAATCGAAATTTTCTCCGTCTGGCAATTTTGGTATTCTGCGTTTCGATTCCGCTCAGTTTCTTTCGATTGTATGTATTCTGCATTAGGATCGGAGCTCCGTTTCTCTCAGTTGTTTTTTTGTTAACGGAGGTTTTTTATATTTTTGTTTTTTTAAGTAAAAAAGTGAAAAAATGTAAGTACAAAATTAAAAAATTCAAAAACGATTTAATTACAAATTATTATATAATTTTTTTGTACTGGAATATGAGTGTTTTGTTATGTATGTATGCAGGTCAAAAACAACAACACCGGAGCAATACGAAAAACTGGCAAAAACTGCAATAGACTCCATTTGTCCTTAAATTTTAAATAAAAATGCAACTCACTAAATTATTTCTTTACAAACAGTTTTTATTAACATTTTGTCTTTACATATTTAACCACAACACTTTTATTTTCTACTTTTTTATTTAATTTCAGCTTCACTAGATTATACACACTTATATATTTATGCAAAACTTATTTTTACCTTTTTCTTTTTTTATTTTATTTCAATATTTTTCTTTTATTAAATTTGTAAACAATTTACTTTATTATACACAGAAAATGATAACAGACTTGCTTATTCTGCTGTTTCATTTCCACATTCCACATTGATACAATTGATTTTGTAAACATTGTTATCTTCTTCTTATTCTTTCGATTCCGATTTTCTGCAGAATACCAATTTTCGATCGTAACGGAACTGAATGCGGAGACGTAATCGAAATGCATAATAGGGGTGATTAATACACTTTTGTTAGGCTCCGTAAGTTGTGAAAGCATGGGGGTAAGCCTATTAAAATTGTATGGGCTTAATGTATGGGCTAACTAATGTGAACTTTAACTTTTTTTGCATAAGACAGTAGAACTTAAACTATGTTAATAAGATTTAGAAGGTCTTCAAGGGTACTCCACTACCAAGAGTGAAACCTGCTAATGTATCGTGGTACATACCTTTTTTTTATAAATTTTTTAATAAATATCTACAGACATATAAATACATATATACATACGTATTTATGTAGTTGATATATTATTTTGTTTATACAAATTCATTTTTTTATTTTCGCATGATTTCAGCCTGTCAGAACCACAATTTCAATTGCTCGAAATGAAATTGTTACATTTTCTATTGTTGTTTCATAATATTTGTTTCGTTTTTTTTTTTATTTGCTTGTTCCACTTCTTGTTTCATATGCTTCTTTTTCTTTTATACTTCATTTTCGCATTTTATTGTATTTTGTCTTGCAACTGACATTTGTAAGTTGTTGTTATTATTTTGACTTTATTCTTTTGTAGTTTTCTTGATTAGAATTTTTCTTTATTGTGTTTCCTGATGAATAAATAACAATCTGCTTTTTTTCTTTTGAATAATTTTTTTTTATTCATAAGATTTTCTTTGGCAGATATGAAACTGATTTTATTTGATAATTTTATTTTTAACTAATTGGGTCATATACAAAATTAGTTGTCAAGACAGGGAGATTTTGGGTGAATAAGGAATTTTAATGAGATGGCTTACAAATGAGATGCAATGATAAAGAGGATAAGTATTGAATGATTACATAAATTTGGTTTTGTAAATGATTGTAGTTTTGTTAATTTCATTTTTAAATTCTTTTAAATGATTTTGTTAAAAATTTTATTAAATTGATTTAATGAACTTGAAAACCATAACAAAACATGAAACCTTAATTTATGAACTCTTTCTCAGACAAGAAAAATAAAGGAAACATCAATATTTATCAATTATTTTTTTTTTTACAATACACAAAATTTGAAAGAGAAATATTGAATCCCTTAATCATTTTATTGAAAAACTCAAGCAAAAAGAAGAAAAAAAAATGCAACTCTGTTGCTAATACACATCGTATTGTCATTCATTACAACTGTCAAAAATTGCAAACCTACCGCATGCGAACATTAATAATAAGAACAACATCAAAAAACTCATGTTTGTAGTTGTTTTTCTTTGTAGTTCTTCTTTTTGTTAATATTCCTTAAGCTGTCAAACTTCGGCAGGTTTCAATCAGTGAATCTGATGTAGTTTTTCATGCATCACTAGACAAAAGTGTTTTTTACACAAAAGAAATTAAAAAAAAAAATAAAGAACTTGAAAACAAAGAAAATCTTACAAAAGGAGTAGAACAGTGAGAGTAAATTCTAGCACAAGTGAATTTAATACAACTCTGTTGTTAAGATTGTTTCACGTGAAATTAAAAAAAAGAATAATCATTTACTAAAAAGAATTCAAAACAAAAGAAAATAAAAAATAAATAAAACTCCTAACTAAAGGAATAAAAAAATCAACTAATTGAAATTCATTTCCAACCGCTATTAAAGGGCGCTATCAAAAAATTCTTAAAATCGCTTAAAACCCGAATGAGTGTGTGTGATTTTTAAAATCAAATATATCATTATCATTTTCAAGTCATTTAATTTATTTTGTTTTTGTTTTTTCTACAACTTCCACTATTGAACTGATCTTCTTGTGGTCGTCGTCATCATCTTCATCATGATGACATTGTAAAGTTGTGGCATGATGTTGATGGTATATTTTATATTGTGTCATTGGCAAGAGTTTGTCAAGTCATATTGTTTTTTGTCACCATTCAATTGTTGACTTCTGTGATATATTGTTAAATATTGTTGTCGTTTGTGTTTCTGTTGACGACTACCGGCTTTTATTGCTTTATTCTATTTAACATTCCGCCAACAGAAATGATCAATATTTAATTGCTTCATCATATTGGTTGTTTGAGTTGTTGTCTGTTTGACGATCTGTTTGTTCGTGTGTTTTGTGGACAATAGTCATTTAATGCTCGTCACTTTAAGAGGGTGTTGTAAGAGATGGTGGATAATAACCAAATTTAGAATTGGATAACAATTTTAATATCTCGAATTTTAATAAAAGGTTTTCAAATCAAATTTGGGAAATAATTTATTTTAAATGATTTCGCACACTCAAAATTTATTTTGCTCGCAGTGAAAACATATATTTCCATTTTAATGGGAAAATGTCAAACATAGTATCGCATATATAACCATACAATTGTAGCCTGCATCACCATCTGGATCGGGAGTGTGTTGAAGCTCATCAGTGACAGTAGGGTATCCAGCTCTATCGACTCATTGGAGCATCGTCGAAATGTGGGTTGTGCGTCATTGTTCTCTCAATATTACAACGGTAAGTGTTAAGCTGAGATTGGCGAACTCATCCCTGAGACGCGGGTGCATTCCCGTAGTACTCGCCTTCTCAGCAAATAACATCCGTACGTTGTCGATTGTCCAATGTATTGCACAACGCATTACAGGGAAACTTTATTTCTCTGTCAAACTAGCCGTATATGAAGTCGGCTCCTAGCAGAAGTCTGCCCAGTACGATACAATTTGGAACTTTCCTTCTCCTCATAACCTATTTTTCTAATACCAACACAATCAGGATTTAAAAAAAATGCAGTCGAAACCAAAAACTGTCGAACAAAAAAACGGAAATTTGTGTAAAACTTTTCCCTTTTTAAGTTGGTTTGACAGCGATTGTTTACATTTAATGAATCAAAAGCCAATAACAAATGAAGAAACGCAAGAAATGGCAGTTTTTTTTTACTTTGACTGCAGTTTTTTAAACGCTCAACACAATGCATTGCATTGCTAGGGGAATCCCCTGAGATTTGGCTCAAAGTAAAAAGAAATTGCAGGGCCGATTGAATTCTCCCTTTTCTATGCATTCGCCTTTGTGGCCGTATTATATTTATCCCCCTTGCTCCTGAGACTGTATTTTATCCAAAGCGAAAATCTTTTACTTAAAAGAGAGATATCTTAAATAAATGTTTAATCTCCTTTACTGAACTTTAATCTTAAGTTCTAAATTTATGACAATCTCGCTGCAACGAAGGTCTTGGATAATACAAGGTTAAAAACTATTAACTGCCTGTTTATTGAGTTCGAAAGAAAATTTCATTCACTAATTTTAAATGCAAGTTAAGCGATCGAAGTCTTCGTTCGAAATCGATGAACAGGCCATAAATAACTGTTTTTGCTCTCTCTCTCTCTCTCTACTCCTGAGATTTTTACCTTAATTTAATTTGAGTTAAAAGGCATGATTTAATTAGATAGATTAACGAATATCTACGGAAAGGAAATGCTTTGAAAAGAAGACTGGTGAAACGGAGATTATTCTCACTTTTTTCTCAATATTTATTTATTGAATTTTCATATTTTTAATATGAACGAACAATAATTCATCAAATCTTATCCTAATACATTATATATGTCCAGCCAGTGCCAGACAAAATTTCATTATTACGGTTTATGTTCATACATATATACATATATGTATATATACATATATGTTTATCGCTCTTCTGATTGGGTGAGTGCTGCAGTGTCTCTTCTTCTTAAGCCAGTGTGGCCGCCATAAAGTATGAAAGGTGATAATGAATCTCATAATTGCACTTCTGTCAAAGCAAGTGAGAGACTTCAAGAGATACGGATAAGTGCATCAAAAAAAATTTTACGAACGGATTTTCAAGAACGGTTAAATTGTATGGGACAATTTGCAACTCATTAAAACTGCCGCGCCTTACAATGTCTAAATAAATTTATGTGCAATAAAAGAAAGATACAAATATATGTTTGTTAAAGTTTCTTTGTAAAACTTTTTGTTTCAAGAATGCTTTAGAGATAGATTAAGCTGGATTTGCTAATAACACAATGCCAATTGTGTTCTTTGAGAAACGGGGGGAAAAATACTCCATTCGATATCGATCGCAATTTCTATTTAAATTGTGTTGCAATTTCGATCGATATCGTTAGCACCAGCACTCAGGGGTTGACCCCTACTAATGCATTGCATTGTGTTGGCACTAGAAAAATAGGTTGTGGGAAGGAGGATAGAGGGAGTAGTGCTTGTGAACATTCGACTTGAACTTATTCATGTTGAAAGCGAGAAAGAAGACTTCAGCAGGAAGGTTTTTCCACATACGAACAGTCCGGCCTAAAAACACATTTTCCCTGTAATGCGTTGTACGATTCCCCTGCCAATCGACTATAAAAATCATGGGCTCTTGAGGAAAAACGTGAGTTACGAACAAAAGTACGGGTTTCGGAAACCAGATCCCTAATTTCATCAGAACACATCCCATTTAACTAACGATAAAACAGGCAATTGCTCCACAGGGAGTGAAGTGGACTGAAGAAGAAAACAGGTAAATATAACCCACATTGCGAGGGTGCTCAAGGGAGTCAATAGAATTGGATGCCCTTCTGTCAATAAACGTCCGTTTTCATACCCTACTAAAGCTGGAGGTTTCCGGGACAACGCATTGCTTTTTAAACCTTTTTGTGTTCTACGCTTCAGTGTGAACGCCGCTTTTGATATTTACAAAAGAAGAACTTCTTTCTCATTCTTTGCGTCAGGTCATTCTACGCTTTTGTGCCTGTAACTTACTACGCAAATATACGAAAAAGTGTACACTGTGTGATGCGGACCTTCATCATAACGGTGATGTTCTCTTTGGAACCGGCACGATATCAATTCAATTTGGTAATAGCACCTCCAGTTAAAACAACCTTTATAACTCCGATCATGCTCTCCTTCACGTCTTCTCTTATGATCGGCTAAAATCTCGTTACGCTTTTTTTCTCTCTAATTATTCTAAAAAAAAAAAAATTAAACAAAATCAAAAAGAAAAAAACGTTCGATTCAAACAAACATTCAAACATTATATTGTACGAGAGAATGGACATAATGTGACATATCATTTGGCGTTTTTGACATTCATTGCGTTTGTCGCATGTCTAAGCATTCGCTGTTTTGTCGTCATCATTGTTGGTTGTTCAATATTGTTGTTGTTGTGTGTTCAATTTTCTGCCAACTTCTTAAAACAAGTTGAAAATTGTTGTGTCTGTTTTGCGGTAAGAGCGGTAAGTTTAAATTTAAGATTTATGCTCTTCATTTTATAATAAATGTGTTTTCATTTCGATTTCAGTCAGTCATTCAGAGACTTGAAATTTTTTTTGTTTCCAACTTCCCTGTTTTTAGTTTTTTTTTTTGTGGTTGTTAAATGTTTTGATTTTTCGTACGACTTGTGAGAGATTGTGGCTTGTAAAATTGTTTAAAAATGCCGCTACTGTTTTTATTATATTCTGTGTGTGCGTTTAACTTCAAATTTTTTTTTGCGGCTGTTGTTGCAGTTGCACGAGGTTTAATGGTTTCTAATTGTGTTTTATATCCTTTTATTAATTAGTTGTTAATTAACACTTTTTATACGTGCACACACATTTGGAGACAAGTTTTTGTGATTCCCCTCGAGTACGCATGCTCACGTTGTTTGTTTGTGTATGTCATTAAAAGTGTGCCTTGATTGGAGATCAAAGTTTTTCGGCCGCTAGGCGAATAAGAGAATTAAGTTTTTAACGGCAGATAGAGTCTAAGGAATAAAGGAATAGTTTGGCTTGTCATTGTTTGATTTACACTCAATTAACTGTTATGAATTTTTGCAGTTTTAGGTTAATTAAAGATATTTATTGAAGTAACACATTTTGAAAATGTTTATTTTAATTTAATGAACAGGTCTTGTAAAAAAAATATTGCACAAGACTGTGTTCTGCAAATGCAGTTTTAAGTAATAGACAACTTAGTATTCAATATTCTTAATACATCTTTTCTGTTAGTTACGAATGATTTTGTCTTGTTTAAGGCTTTGGATTATTTTCATAATATTTGCATAGTGTTGATCTTAAAAGGCATTTCAAAGTCCAATTGCATCTTCGGAGAATTAGAATTAGTATAACACTCAAGATAACAGGGGTACCGCACGAGAGATCAATTTTTTGATTGGCTTTATAATATAATGAGCCAGTCTAATGCATTCTTAAATCTTTCAAGGTTGTAGCGAAAATTTTTTACATCTGAACCATTTCTCAACTTCCATTGGCAAAATAATTTTTGTTACATAACAAGAGCCAACAGGGACATAAGCCTGTTCCAAACTTTCTTGTAAGTTGCAAACAAAATCTATGTAGCTCCTATTCCGACAATTCTTGATCTCCCATCTATCGACTTTCAACATTATTCTAGAAGGATTTGGAGCTACTGGTTTCAGTGGTACCAGACAGAACTTTGGTAACCCGCCATACATTGGAAATCTTTCTTTTGTAGTCCCCATAGAAGTTCCAGATATTGATCACATATATATTCCCGAGGCTAAGAGGGAATGTTTTATGTCAAGGTAACCATAAAATTTGTCGGTCAAAACAGGTGGGCCAAAAAGGTCGTTTATTTGTGAGACTGGGGGCCTTCCTTGTTTTACTGAATTTGAACCCACAATTTATTTCAATATAATTTGAAACACTGTTTATGGTTTTTGATCCAAATTTAAAAATTTTTTTAAATAGTCTAAATTTAATTTCTATTAAATTATTTTTATTAAAAAAAGAAATTTTACAACATGAAATTAATTAAAATTTATTGACTATTTTTTATTCTTGTCTGAACTGGGAATCGAACCCAGGACTGGTTGGTTTGACATGTTTCGATTGTAACCACACAATCTCTTCAGAGGTGTTTGCCGTTTAACATTTAAAACAATGGATTTAAAAATAATAGATCCAAAAAGTTTCTGTGTACTAATTGTGTTTAATAATGTAGACAATAATTTTGCAAGAACATTTTGTATGAACCTTTTTCTGAAATAAAGCTCACACTAACAGCCATACCTAAATAAGAGCGGAAAGCGTTTTCTTGCTGTCAAAAATTCTCATGCCCATACAATTTGTATGAAGCATCCCTAAATAGCGCGGCGTCAACGCTTTAGAATTGGAAAATCCGATTTTGACAGCGCGTTTAATAGTGAAGTTGGCCGCTATTGCTAATAAATAGTGGCAATTTAGCTATTTTTTGTCAATCTAGGGGGTTTTTTCTCTTCTTTTTATTTCTATTATGTGGGTTATATTAAACAAGAGAGTTAACACTACTGTTTGTGACACAACAATTACGCTCTTGTTTAGGTATGGCATATCAGCGTACAAGCTAAGCGGAAGAAACCGTTCCGCCTTCCGCTCTTATTTAGGCACGGCTGTAAGAAGTCACATTAGAAATTAAAATGAGCATAACAAAAGAAAACAAAAAAACTTTAATAGTTATTAATGACGAAACCTTAAACTTTCGATAGATTCTGGAGGGTAATAAAAGATCTGAAATGTATAAAAGGAATATTCTAGATAACAGGTTCATAAAATTGTTGTCCATAATAATGATTGTTTGAGTTGCGATATATTCCGCTGTCCTGGCATATTCCGATGTCATGCTAAATCTGCAGTTTCTTCTTTTTTTTTAATTTTGGACTGTTGCTTATTTAGGAGTTTTCAACATTTTTGTTTGAGTTGGTCTCTTATACAACATCATTAAAATATCAAGTTATCCTGCGTTTAAAATACTGCATTCAAAGTAGAAAAAAGATATTTTTCCACTTCTTCATTTGTCATTGGCAAAAAAAAACTGTTGCTTTTACTTCTCATTCATTAAATGTAAACAGTCGCTGGAAAACCAACTCGAAAAACGAAAAGTTGTATACAAATTTTCCCTTTTTTTCGTATGACATTTTTGGTTTCGACTGCGGATTTTTTAACCCTGAAGTTAGCCATCTGAATAAACTGAACTGAATAATTGAAAAAATATATAATCCGTACGTCATTGGGCTCATCCTCCCTGAATCGGTCAATATGACATTTCAGACTTAAGATATTTTGATAAAAAACATATTTATCCTTATTGTGGATAAAATTTTCCTCGAAATTTCCCTGAAATTTCCTTTCCCTGAAAAATGTATGGTGAAAATCAAAATTCGTGGGAATAAACTGTTTACTTTTTATTCACAATAGCCGTTATTAAATTATTTGGATCAATTGGTCGACTTTTAACATATAAATCGCTCGTCGGATCGGCTAGCACGACATCGTACAACATTTGGCTAGAGTAAACGCTGATTTTAATAGTGAACTTTAAATGTCTTGATCGTTCTTCTCATATCCGCCTTACAATGTTTTTGTTTTTATGTCATAACAAAAAGTCGAAACGATAAATTGATCGCATTGCGTTAATTTTTATCTTCTCGGGCCATATAAAACTGGTCAGATTCTCGTCATTTGATTAAAAAATTTATTAAATTGACTGGATCGATTAATGATTTAAACAATGAACTTTTAACGTTTCGATAGCTTCAAAATGGTCCGCTCCAAAATTTTAAAGTTTAAAAGACTTTTTTGTAGAAGTGACAAAAATTTGAGACGGTTAATTTAACGTATTCGCGTTTTCAATGTTCTCTATGCTCGGCCCGTGCGATACGTTGTAGCGACTATAATTATAACGGTTGCAGTAATAAAATATTGATCAAGTAACATGATTTATTATTGCAACTATTAAAAATGTATAGTTCTAACTAATTTTTAATTCTCTTGATTATTAAAACGATGTTCCAACTGAAATATGATTCCTTCAATTCTTTTATTAGTTGTGATAACTAACTTAATTTAGTTCTAAAAATTAGTACAAATGGTTAGAATCACAACCGAATTTAATATAGGGCAATACTGAATATTGGTCATTGCAATCAATAATTTGCTTTCGTCAATAAATTTTGTAATATAAATGCTAATTCATTTATTGCAGCTAATTATTGATTGTCGGAATAGTTTCAATTCGAGTACAACAAATGAAAATATAATTATTCGGAATTCACAACCAAAAAATAGTTAAGAGCCCCAATTGCTTACTAAATTTTCTGTCAAAATATTTGATATATTAAAATAATTTTTTATTTTACATATATTTAAAAAAATATTTTTGCTGTAAAAAATGGAAAATGTGCACAAACTTAAGAAAAAGGGTAAGTTATTTCCGTATTCTTATAGGTATGCACATATACACGTACATATGTATGTATGTATGTATCTTTTTTTTATACCCTGCAAATTATATTAGACAACTTGATCCATTTTGATCCTGGGCTGGTCCAATGTAATGCAAGTATGGACCATGTCATTATTAATGAGAGTTTGCATTGAAACGACATGTCTTCGTTTTTTAACGACATGTTTTCGTTTTCGTTTTGGACATCGTACTGTTAAATAAGCCATTTTTTCCATTCATTTGACCGGTTAAAAAAATATATTAATAACGACAATCAAATCTCTTGTGATGAACACCAATTATGTGTTAATTCAGTTGCAGCTATCATATATTCGGGTACAAGCACAATTTTGTTTATAATAATCATACTAACAACTAACAATATCTGTTGTTATGACTGAGAGTGTACTAAAATTCAAATGTTGCTATCAAAAATATTATGCTAAGCAACGAAATTTTCAGTAATTGTAACCGAATTGTGTGATAGTACATGCAACCGACGAAATTCGATTGGCGCCAAATTCGGTTGTAATCACAAATCTGTTTTCTCTGTGTATCAAATTTGCTGGATTGACAGAAACATTACTGCAGATATTTTTAATGTTAAAATCAAATCCATATTCAGTCATAATGGGGTAAACGTAATTACCAAACTTGATAGCAAAAATGTTGACTTTCGAATGGACTTAATAAAATGATGCACAATTCTGCTGAATTTTAGCCCACATTTTGAAATTATAATATTATTACTAATATGCAAGTGGCAGTGCAATAAAACTTAACTGGGAAAATAAAAAGGTGTGCCCCGGTAGGCTAGCTGGTAGTGAGCTAGTCTATCAGCGCCGGAGTTGCGGGTTCGATTCCCGCCAGAGACACTGGTTTCTTTCCTGCAGACAAGCAAAAGCTTCGCGGGATTAGCTTAGGAAATTAAATTTAAAAAAATTAAGTAATTTGTTTTTTTTACTCACAACTACATTAGAGTTAAAAAGAAAACAATTAATTGTTGTCGAAATGTAAGAAGAGATACACTCACTGTTTATTGTTGCTGTTTTTGTTAAGCTTTAATATTGTTACAAGTAAAACTAGAGTGTTTTAATTCTTATTCGCTTAACAGTTTTATTTGTTTAGTTTTCCTAAAACAATTAATTTCGGCTTATCAATAGTATTACCTTAGAATTAAGACGAAACCTTGTTAATGAATTTTATTAGAATAATTAGATCACATGGTTCAAAATTTCAGTCAATGAGTTTTTATGAGACTGTAGCAAAAGTACACTCGAGTTCAAGTTTGGATGAGGTGGTAGATCACAGACTCTTCAATAGCCGCGATTAGCTCTTGAAAAAAGCCTTAAGTAGACCACAAAATAATTTTGAATACGTAGGCCTCAAAATAATTTTGAATACACAGGCGTATAAAAATGTTCATTTTAGCCGAAAGTTAAAAAAAAACGAAAATTAAACAATTTACAAAAATTCAACTTTAAATTGAAACAATAAAAGTTAAACACTTTTGAAAAAGGGGGCACAGAACGTCTTTTGATGGTGTCGTTTATAATGGATGTCTATCAAACATTTTGGATACTTCTTTCTTCAGTTCCTTGGACCCAACAGCAGAATGGAAGGAAGAAAGAAACAAATCATTCAATTTCAAAATAAACAAAAACAAACAAACAAAACAACACACAAATTATGATTTCGTGGTTAGCGCTTGTTAAATGCCTTGGAAACATTTTTGCGTTATTCATCTTCATTCCTTGTCAGTTGACGTATGGATGGATGTATGGTAACCGTGTTTTATTTGTGGAGGGTTCACATTTTTTTCTTGTGTGTTTTTATTTATTTTTTTTTTTTTTGAAATTTAACAAATTTTAATTTGATTTGTTTTATTTCATTTGTATTTGAACTGGTACTCGTTTGGCTTGGCTAATAAATTATCATTTGATATGTTTTATGATTTTTGTTTTGTTTGTTTTCATTATGTTTTGTAGATTTTTCTTAAGAATATTGAATAAAAGGATTTAAATAGTTGAAAAAGGTTATAATTTCTTATAAATTATGTTTGGAATAAGAGTTGCCAGGAGAAAATAATTATGGGAATTTTTGAAAAGATAATTAAATAACTTAAATGAGGCAATATAAGATAAAAAATGGATAACTGAGATAAGACTATCGTTTATTTTAACTTTGAAACTTTTTTACACCCTAAACATTTGGCGAGAGACCAACATCGAGTCTAAATTTAAATCTTTTTAGCTTTAGGATCTTAAGCTGTGCGACGATGAATCAGTCAGTCAGTAACGTAACAATTTTATATACATATATTTGTACTTAGATTTTTGGAGGCTGGTGATGCAATCTCTCAGATGTATTACAAAAAATAATTATTATTTCTTTTCTTAACAGGCCCGTTAACACAGTGTAACAATATTCGGGGGGTCGCCGCCAGCCTTAATACGTGCAACACGAAATGAAACTAGACTACTCGTTGAGCAAAACTGCCAACGGGTTTTGTAAAGTTTGCACGGGCTTCCGAAATTTTGGCCATTGAAGTTTTTGAATTGTGTGATTATTTGTTTGCTTCGGCTAAAGGTCTTGGATAATAAATTTTTTTAAAAGGCGTTTGGAATAAGTCAAAAAAAAAAACATTTTAAATGTACTTCTGAGATAAAAAATTATTGCATATGTCTTCAGTAGAATTGTATGGCGATTCTTTTTTTAGAATTAATTTACCCTCTAACTCTCATTTGCAACAATTGAGCCTGGGTTTTTTCTTTGCTGCACAGTGTAATATGTCTTACTTTAAAGATTTTATGTTGGAATTGATTAAAAGTATAAAGGGGACATTTTTGATTCCCAGGAACTTAGCAACCCTAAAAATAAAAGTAAAACTGAATGATTTCGTATCCTAAATGCTTCTAAAGTTAAAAAATATTACTGCTCTTGTTTATTTATTTACGTTAAAAAAAAAAAAATATATATGAACATTATTTGGTATTTTGCATGTGTCAAATTAACTTAAGCTTTGAATATATATTTTGAAACTATTCCAAGAAACTGTTAAGCATGGGAACAAACGTGATTTTCAATATAAATACTGAAAAAATTCACTACGTCATCAACATCCCTTTCATAATCATCGTCGTCATCAACATCATCATCATCATCAGGGTAATAATTTTATTTAGTTCTTAACTACATAATAATAATAATAGTATCAAATGGATGAGGGACAATATAAATGGAATTGAGTAGCTCAACTGTAATTGACATTTAAGGTTATGTAAGGAGTCAAAATAAAAACAATATCTAGAAAAATTATCTTGATGTCCATAGAATAATGAAATGTATAAAGAAAAAAAATCTAAACTGGGGTTGTTTAAGTTTTAATTATTTTTATATTTACCCGCATATTTTCAATATAATTTTGTATTTGAAGTTTCAGACTTCTTAA
The DNA here is from genome assembly GCA_963931875.1 of Pollenia griseotomentosa. Taxonomy (NCBI): domain Eukaryota; kingdom Metazoa; phylum Arthropoda; class Insecta; order Diptera; family Polleniidae; genus Pollenia; species Pollenia griseotomentosa. The sequence goes on from OZ007560.1 coordinate 224,376,802, forward strand.
GACTTTGCAAAACTTTACCGAATCCACCAGCACCCAACTAAATGACAGTAAAAGTTTAAGTAATTTTATTGTCATTAAATATTTTGTAATCATTTGTGATGTTGCCATGGTGTGTTCGTCCCTTTGTCTGTATTTGTATATTTGTGCACAATCGAGTGGCATATGACATCTAAAATTAGAGGGTCCATCACACACAACCACCAAAAAAAACCCAGTTAAAGCAGGAAAGAAAGGAAGTTTGAAAGGAAGGCAAAAAGGTTAACGCCCATTCACTTATCAAAAGTATGTCAAGAACAGATTTTCTATGTCATTACATTCATTCTCTAGTCTTCTAAATATGCTTTTAAATGTACGAGTATTTGAAATTCTACAAGACGACAAGAATGTTGTTGATAATGATGATTGTGATTGTAAAAAAGGTGGTTGTTATATAATAATGACGTTAAAAATATTATTTATTAGGTGGTGGTGGTTGGTTACTTTTTGCATACTCGTGCACATTCAAAATCTATTTCAATTGAATTTATCAAAGTTGCCAATATACTATTGCATGTGTCCCTTGGCAATAATAGCTACATTTCATTTATGTTTGGTGTATACAAACGAATATGTTTGTTATCGCATAAGTAATTTTTATTGAGTGTGGGAATTTAAATTTTATTAAAAAATCAGCTGTCAGTAAATATTTGAGTTTTGTGAAATATTAAGGAATTATTGTCTAAGGCCCGTTTTCACAACTTACCGATAGCTATAGGTAGGATTTTATGGGCCGTATAAAAAGTGTTCCATTATTACAAATTTACTTTAACCTTAAGTGAGCCATAAGTTTAAGGATGGCTCATTCTACCTGGTAGGTTAAATTGAAGTTGTAATAATAGAACTCTTTTTATACGACCGATAAAATCCTTCCTTTAGCTATCGGTAAGTTGTGAAAACGGACCTTAATCTTCGGGGAAAGGTGGGGAAAAGAACATCTTTCATAAATAATGTATTTTTTTATATTCTAATAAATCCTATACTATTTCGTTTGTAAATAATCCGTTTCATAAACCCTCTCTTAAGCTGTTTTATTTTTTATAAACTAGGCCGTAAAGCTGTAATTTTTTTAAAATACACCATAAAAAGAAACGTTTGACCCTTTGCGTTAGGGTGTACTTTACCTTGTTAGAATCCATTGATACCACCCAGGGGCAAAAAATGGATTTTCTGATTTGATGTGAACTTTACTAGGTTAGGTTAGGTTGGGCTGGGTCGAAAGGAGGAGGAGGGAGTATAAAGGATGCAACCTCATATCAATACGGTATATACCTAGGCCTCTACCTGGGCCTGTTGTGAGCTCCTTAAGAACATGGAGATCCAGGTTGATAGTGCCGCCACTAATTATAGGGGGGTTAACGTTTGGCGTTAAGAAACTCAGTTTCCCGTACGTAATTCCTTAAGGTTTTCCCGTCAACGATCTTCAGGTATACTAAGTCCAACGTGACATCGCTCCCGAGGTGTTTGGATCTTAATTCGGCAAAGAACTGACAGTGCTAGAGAAGGAGTTTGCGTCTCGCCCTTCTCACCACACGCTCTACACTCGTCAGAATCTGCCCGTCCAATTTGGTATAAATGTGCCCGTAGTCCTGCGTAACCTCGGACTTACTACCATTGAGGAGGCTTATTGTCCTCCACTCGTCTAGGTTACCCCACAAAATCTTAGTGGTCCTATCCACAGTCCCATTATTCCAAATGGCCGTGTAGGTTTCCCTAGCCCACGCCTTCAATTCCGTTTTCGTAGCCTCAAACAGCTTCGCATTCGTCAGGTTAACTGCTTAGAGCTCTCTTCCCCCGATTGCGAGTAAATTGGCCGTATCGTTACCGATTACCCCCGAGTGTCCCGGCATCCACACGATACGGACCCTACCGCCCGAGGAAAATTTGGTAATGGCCCTCCTACAGTCCAATAAGGTCTTATACTAAACCTTATTGACTCTCCCTAATTGTCCTTTGGCTATCGGTAAATATGTTGGCGACTAAACGCCCCATATTATGTAATAGCACGGACCGCCTGGAAGCTAGTGTTGTGATCAGGAAGACGGAAGAATATCTCGGTTTCTGGGTTTTCACCAAAGGTCTCCATGCCCGTTTTATTCCCCAGCTAAAAACCGTCCGTGTAGCAACAGATCCCCACAGGCGTTTGCCCTAAAGTTCCACTCGACCATGCTTCCCTATCAGGGATCATAATTACGCAGTTTCGGATAATTTCCGTCTCTGGTATTCGGTCGTGCATGTCCAACGAACGTGCGTATCCATTCAATTTATCTAATATACACTGATGACGTGCCCTGTAGTCGCCAATGTATAATTCGCCGAGAGATAAGAGCCGTTTGGCCGCGAGTGCCGCCTCGTACGTCACCTGCCTTTCGATCGGGGGTATATCCAGCAGTGTCTTCAAAGCCTTGATTGATGTAGTGCACTAAGAAACGGTGCTTTTTAGAGAACGAAGTTGTTGACTTTAAAAGTTCTTTCGTTATTAATGAATAACGACACTGCCCTTTTGATAACGAATTCGGAAAATAAATATTCACCCCTATTATATGTCTATGTCGATGTAAATTTTAAGCTGTTATCAAATCAAGTCGACGACTACATCCTTTTGACGTTAATTTTTCATATTTTTTGGATTTTTGTCCGTATAAAAATCTGCCCTGGTTATTACCAATCATTCAAATTTACCAAGTTTGTGGTTGATTCTTAACAAAATACATGATTAAAGAATTTTTTCGCCACGCTTATTTAAAGCAAGTTTTTGAAATATTTTTAATTTCAATGTGTTGTTTTATTTTTTTATTTTCTTCTAAATTACTATGAATTTTATTAAAAATTCTTAAAGAAAATAACAAATCATAAATTTAAAGGTTAGAAGCACACGTTTTAAACAAAGTTATCGCACAAAAATGATCACAAATAAAATCAAAGGAGCAAAAAATAAAAAAATAAATGACAAATAAAAAGTGTGTAGAATATTTTTTCTTAACACGGCAGACATACAGACAGACATTGAGAAACAGTGTGTGTTTGTTTTTATTTTTTGAAGTGGATAAAATATGACACAAAAAGTAATGGAGTAAAACGAATCGTTTAGACTTACATATGTAGGTCTGAGGGATCTACCCAGTTCATTGCGTAATAATTCCATTTTGGATTCCATTAAGGGCGCGAATAATGGGGTATTTTCAACATGTCTTAGAAAACTCCATTGCCAAATTCACTTCCAATACGTGTTAGCTTGAATTGCAAAGGACGTAGGCGTTTGATGAATATGGTGTTTGTATTAGAAATATTCCTTATCTAACCCATTGTGCTTAGCTGTTTGAAAAATTAGAAGCAGTATAAATATATGTATGGGCCACTATAAGCTTAAATAGGCATCCGCAACCAACGTGTTCTTCTTGGATCTGCTTAAAATAATTACAACTAATATAAATGCTCACATGATGGCGACAATCTGCAACAAATACTGACTACCGGCCCTATAGGAATTAAAAATGAAGGGGCGTCTCCGAAGGAGGTGCGTAGAGGGGCTTTATGGAGATGCTTGGAATATAGAAGCGGCTTACTGACGAACTATTGCTAAAGACAAAAATAAGTGGTGCTCAAAATTTAGCCAAAGAAGGCCCGACCCAGTCTGGTTAACCACTGATGATGAAACTTGCACTTTTCTTTGTTCGTGTAACCAACTCTATAACGAACTTTACTTACCTTTCAAATTTGTATGTTGTTCATAAAGAACAAAAAAAAAAAAAAAACAAATGCATTTAATATAAAGTAGAAAATAAATAAACAAAAAATATTTAACATTTGTTTGTTGCTACTCCTGTAGATAAAAAATGAACTGCTGCTTCTGATGATGACGATGAGGATACTGATCAGCATCCTCATCATCAGCCGCAGCATCTTGTGACCGATTTGACCAACTGCAAACAAACAAACAACCAACAACAACCACGAGTAAACGAACAAACACGGGAGACAAGAACAACAAATGGAGACCACATCTTGTGCGTGTTGTCATAATGAATGGTTGAACTAAAGTCATTTAATTTTTGTCGTACAAATATTGTTGTTGTAGTTGCTGATTATGTTTGTTGTTGTATTAAGTTTTTGTTGTTGTTGTTGTTGTTGTTTTTGCAGTATTTGTGCTTTTTATAGTTATAGTGGCGCCACAAAATATTAAATTACTCTAAGGCAATACGAATATCAAACTCCTCATCATAATCATCGTCTTACATTTGAACAAAAATACAATTTTTTTCTACTTTCAAACATTCCTCATACGTCCCTGTTTAGTGTTGTATCCTTGTGTGTTTTATTGTTGCAGAGATACTGCATCATCATCATCTACATCATCATGATTTGCACTGATTCTGATCATTTGAAGATTCATATATTTATTTTCGAAACATTTTTTGTCACTTTTATCTCTGTCTGAGATTGTGTTTGGAAGAGGGAGAATGAATTATATACATATATATTTTTTTGCTATTGAATTTTAAAGGATTTTTGTGTTATTTTTTTTTTTTAATGCAAAAAATTAATTAATATTTTGGGATATTTTGAAAATTAATTGCACTCTAAAGCGGGTTAGCCTCTATACAAAAAAAAAAGTTGTGCCAGTCAACCTAGAATGAAAGATACCTAAATGAAGTTTCTAAAACGGGGGAACAAATGTTACCACACCCCACCACACAACACTTTTTGCTTTTTATATATAGCACCGCCATTGAATCATGAGAAAATGTTTAAGATCCAGCTAATATGAAGAATTCTGGATCGTTTTAAATTTTTGTAATACCCTAGTTTGCTAACTATGAGAACCTATGATAACCCTTCCGATATATCTATAGACCCCTACTTAAAGCTTATTCTCGAATACAAGTCCTTTAGTGTCATCTAAAATGTTATTTCAATGGGGCAAACCATTAAACAAATTCAAAGTTGCTTCCATTTTTTTAAATCTCCCACAATTTTTGAAATAAATGTTAGTCTTACGAAAAAATTACAATGTTTTGTTAAGGCAAATTATTAAGCTAAACACCATAAAAATTAAAAATTGTCTCTAATCACCAAATTCATGGAATTTAGCAAACAATTTGTTTATTTTGCACCTATTACCAAAATGATTATATAGATTACTAAAAATTGTGAATATTTTTTTTAAACTTAATGCGTTAATTGAGCTCAGGTTTTAAAAATCCCCAAAACTACAAGTTTAACTTATTTTATTTTAAACGAAAAAATCAATTAAGATTTTTCTGTTATTTAATTAATATTATAACTAAATATTTCTTCCAAAACGACTTAAACGTTAATTAAACCAAAATTTTATTTTAAATTTTCGTTCAACAAAAAAATAATTGATTCAATTACCACAATAATTAAATTAAAATACATTTTAAACAATTTTTTTAATTGATAAAAAAACTACTGATAATTTTTTCTGTGAACATTTAATAAGTATATTTCGCAAAATATTACCGGTAGCGAGATGTTTATGAAAAACCGCTTTTATTGACCTTTGACTTCGCGTAAATATCTTAGCGGCAAACGATGGGATAAAAATAGAAAAAATTGAGGCAGACTTTTGAAATTTCGTGCAGTAGTTAAATTTACCTTAGTTAAGAAAATTCAAGTTTTGTAAAAATCGGATCAAGGACTCGCACATGTCGAAAAAGTAAAAAGATGGACGGATAGACATCGTTTCATCAACTATGTATTCATAAGGATGCATAATACAAGGTGAGGCAAAAGTAATCAGCCTATTGAAAAATGCTATACCTTTTGGAAATGGCGCCAAATGTCAATTCGTTTTGGAAATTTGTAAAGTAAACAAACGCAGAATACAAATCGACAATCCATTAATCGGTTTACTAAGCAAAAACGCAAAATAATTTCTTCCATTTTTTTTGCAAAATTGCTGGCCGTCCGACATCAACTGGACAAACACTGCGCCGTTTGGCCACTCGCCTTAAAGAAACTTTGACAACACGTGATCTTCCCAAGGCTCCGGAGCAGCCGTTCTGCTAAGAAAATCGCTGCTGTTGCCAAAGATGTCGAAGAGGAGCCCGGAACATCGACCAGACGACGTACCATGCAATTGGTCGTTAGCCGGCGGTCCCTACGCAGAATTTTGGTGAACGATTTGAAAATATTCCCTTACAAAGTGCAGACAGTGCACCAGCTGTTAGCTTTTGACCGCCAAACGCGTCTAACTAACGCTTAAGTCATCCTTAATTGCAACGAAGTTTTTGAAGTCGCGACCTTAAGTCAAGAAGCCTCAGACTCTTGAAGCCCCTAAGGAGAATATTCGCCAGGAATGCGAGAACCTGTAAAATAAAAAACGAACCTAATTACTGTATACCCTTCCCACCTGTAGTGAAGGGTATAAAATAGATCTGAGGTTGAAATAGGGCAAGAGGGCTGAAAGCTCCCACTCCCTATATCTTCTTAACTAATCAACCAGGTTTCTTAAAATTTAGCATGCAGATACTGTAACATCTGAAATAAAACAGGGAATAGGGCGTGAGGTAGGGCAATAAGGGTTACAGCTCTCCCTCCCTATATCTTCTTGACTAATCAAGCTATTTTCTTAAAATTTGGCAGGTAAATAGTGTGACATCGAGAAGGAACTGTAGCCCACAACTTTTATTTTTTAGGGCGTGAAATAGGGCAAGAGAGGTATAAGCTTCCCCAACCTATATATTCTTTACAAATCAACCAGTTTTCTTAAAATTTCCCATACAGACACTGTAAAATCTGAAAGGAAATAGGGAATAGGGTGTGAAATAGAGCAAGGGTAAATGCTCCCCATCCCTATATCTTCTAAACTACTCAACCGGTTTTTTTTAAATTTGTTAAAATTTTTTAACATCTGAAAGAAATAACTTATATGGCAAAACAACGTTTGCCAGGACAGCTAGTTTTATTATAAATTTATGATAAATTCTAATAAAAATATCTATTTTTTTATACTCCATTAAAGTTTGGAAAATTAAAAATTTTTCTTAAAAAAAGTGCAGTAAAAAATAAAAACAATAAAAAATTGTAAACATATTTTTTGTCTATTAAAAAATTTGTTTCATATGCCTTTACTGCAAAATTAAAAAAAAATTGTTTTGCTTCTACTGAAAATTTTTAAATTTTGAGTCAATACAGTATTGTAGAACAAGTGCGATATATTTTATCAAAATCCGTGATAAGTGATATTTGGATTTTGGGTATGGAACAAAGCACTGTGCGGCGCATGAATCGACGGGCATTTTCTTGGATATTGCTTAGTACCAAAAAAGGAAGCTTCATTCAAAAATTGAGCTTTGCCTTAATTATTCCAATGTTTGATATTTTTTTTGTCTTTATTCCCGGGGCTGTAAATGATTTGAATGTCCCTTTGGTAATGAGGGTAACATTTCTCAAATGTTACCCTCATTTTAAAAGTTTTTTTTTTTTTTTTTGTAAAATACCACATATTTAAATAAACTATTTTAAATAATAAAAAAAACTTTGAAAAACAACACAAATAGCAAGTCCATTACAAAGACAACTATTTTTTAGACCCACATCCGTTTCCGTTTTGTATAACAAACTTTCTATTGAATAGTATAGAATGCATCCTTATGATATAATAAAAGAAACGGTTACAAAAAAAAGCTTTTAACAATAAAAAAAATAGAAAAAAGGACCATAAAGAAATATTAAAGTAAATATTTTTTTTTATTTTTATATTCTAAAGAAAACAATCAAGGAAAAAATGCCTGCGACACTTCTTTTGCTGTTTAAATAATATTATTCCTAGAAAAAACCAACGTTCCTAATGGCTGCAGTAGAATTTTTTTACTTTTAACTTTCTTTTATTTTTTTTCTAAATTTTTCCAACTTCATACAACAAATAATGACAGCAATAATATCTTTTTCTTTGCTTTGCAACAAAGTTGAAAAAGACCAAGAAGAAAGAAAAAAACAACAAAATGTATGTTTTCTATGAAGCATCATCACTTCCTATTTCCTGTTCAAAATGGCAATTCAACATCTTTTTTGCTGACATTTACAGTGTACGACAAAAATATGACTGAGACGAGAACATTACGTTTCGTATTAACAATATGTTCTTTTTATGTTTTTAAGTTTTTCTCCTTTTAGTTTGTTTGTTTGTGTTTGTGCTCAAAAGGACCAAAAATCAGTTAGAGAAAAAACACGTTCCTGTGAAAAACAAGATGAAGATGGCAAAAGCGATACCATTTCGTAAATGATTTAATGACTTTGAAAATTTATGGTGCGTAAAGAAAAAGAAAAAAGTGTTAAAAAGAAATATTGGGGAAATTTGGAAAATTTAGTGCTTTAAAGTTATTGAAAGTTATTTAATTTATTTTTAAAAGACCAAGTGATATCCTGGTTTACATCTTCTGTTGTATTCATGTTTATTTTTGTCAAGGCTCTTATTTTTGTCGCGCTATTTAAGGATAATAGTCACTTTAAATATGGGATAACTCTAAGTCTTAAAAAAATTAGAACTTACATTGGCAGTGGGGGAGTTAGACCCGCAAGGCTTAGGACTAAGGGCGGCATAAATGCCGCTAACATTTAAAGGTAAAATAATGTAAGGGCGATTCATTAATTGATTTGGTTAAGTTGAATTATGTAAGTCGCCTTAAAGAGTTTTCGATTCTGACTACAGATTTAAGGAAATAAAATAATATTCTCAACTTTTTATCTTTTTATCATAATTGCTGGTCTGTTTGCCATGATGCATAACTGCTTTAGAAAAAGAGTGGCCTGCAATAGTTGATGTACACTCATAGAAAAATGAATCTTCATTTTGATGATGCCCTAACATCAGAATTGTGACATCAATCCAATGACAAACATCATCATAAAATTTTGTCAGATTTTATTCGTCATCTATGCTATGACTACAGTAACTTCAGTTCAATGCCACATTTAGGGTATTATAAACATTACTTTCATTTTTAAAAAGTTAAAAAGGAAGTAATAATTCCTATATTCTTTTTGTTTAAATTATTAAGTTAAACACATAAAGTTTTTAAAGTAGAATGATTACGAAAATCATATCTGGCATGCTGCTGGTGTCTCAAAATTGGAAGTTCTTCCGTGAACAAAAGAAGGAATACAACAAAAGTGAAACAAATATGTGTAACGGGTAAGTAAATAATAATATTCTCTCACTTTGACTTAAGATTCGTTATTTATGTGATGATCGATGTATCATTCCATTGATGATTTATTTTCAATGTTTGACCCTAATGACAAGTGATGTTAAGGCTTGTCATAGTACTGATGTCAAAATACATCATCGTTATGACGCCTTTTCTATCAGTGTATTTAACTTTATTGCAAACAAGGACGAGAAACCGATCTGAAGCTATTGGATTGCAATAAATCTAGTTATTGTTTGGAATATAATTTAAGAGTCATTCGATCCCATAAGGAGCATACCTCAAACAATTGATTGAACATATTCCTGTCTTGTGCTAACGATCTAACTTCACTCAAGCTTTTACCCTTTCCAGCTATGTCAACATCGGTTTTCCTTTTCCACGTATGAGCTGGACGTTCTCCTCTTCTGCTGCCCTGCGGGTTCCATTCTATTCCATTTCTTGTAATGTCGTTCCATGACCTTCTCAAAGTATGGCCAATTCACCTCCATTTACGCCTTAGTATTTCTGTAACTAAACCCTGTTTACTGGATTGCTCCCATAGCCTGTTATTATTTATTACTAGGGATGAGATTTTCATGCACTTAAAAATCGAAAATATGCGCATTAAATATGCACTACAAATTTTTAATAATTTTAATTAGGCTTAAGTTCATTAAATTTAATTTTCATTAAATTATTTTTATGAAGAAAGGAATTTTACAACATGAAAATTAATTAAAATTGTTATTGATAATCTTTCATTCTTGACCGTGGCCGGGGCTCGAACCCAGGCCGGCAGGTTACCATGACATGTTTCGATCGCAACCACTCGATCTCCTCAATTTTAATTAATTTTCATGTTGTAAAATTCCTTTCTTCATAAAAATAATTTAATGAAAATTAAATTTAATGAACTTAAGCCTAATTAAAATTATTAAAAATTTGGATTAAAAACCATAAATAGTTCAACAAAATAACCACAATACTAATTATTATGCACTAAAAATTTTAAAATATGCACTCAAAAAATAAAAAAATGCACTAAAAACTTAAAAAAACAAAAATGTATAAAATTCAGTCTATTCCCTAGATGGAAGCGAACTGACACCAAAGTAGTCCCGTGATAGGTCTTTGGTGGTAGAGACCGGTTCTTGTTCTAACACTTTATATGAATAAGACCTATCACTTTTACATGGGGTTGTCATTGGAGGGGGTCAATTGACACCATTTGACCAGTCACACATCTATTCTCAATGGACGTGTTTAGTGTCAGTTACTACAATGTTGTTTTATTTCAATAAAATGTAGTATTTTTTCAAAAAAACAAGTCCTAGAATTAAATTCAAGAACAAAATTTTAGAAAGTCCCTAAAAATGTGTCACACCACCGGTAAAGACTGTACTATAATTCATTACTTTTTCTACATTTTTGTTCTACATAAACTAGTCACATGATCGGCTCTCCTTGTTACTACTGGCTGCTGTGGAAGGGGAACCATTTCATTAAAAATTGCAATATAGCAAGCAAGTAACTTGTAACAGTTTTGGATATAATATTTAAAACCCGTTGGAAGGAAGCCTTAACCATGTAAGGTGCTGCATCGGTTTAAAATAGAAGGATCTTTTGTCGAAATCTTGAAAATCTTGTATTTAAATCAAAGCTCCAAAGAAATTTTTTTATTGATTTTAAGATTTTTTGTGGACGGTTTTTTTGTATTTTTAAAAATTTGTGTTAGAACTTTTTTTATTATATGGAAATTAAAAAAAGTCACTCAAAAATGTCAAAATATGAAAAATTTGCATTTAAAACATAAATATGCAAAAAAATGCATTTTTTCCAAAATATGCAAAATCAAATCGACAAAAACATGCATTTGCATGGAAATCGCAACCCTATTTTTTACCATTAATTTTGGTAATAAAAAAATTCAGGGATTTGAGAAATAAACAATTTTCTGAATTTGAGGAAGAGGACAAAGATCTATCTGAAGTTTAAGATTATTATCAAAACGATTCTCGTTGCAGAAAACAAGAAAACTTCTGTCAGAATTTCACAGCCAGATAAAGCACGGGTAAATGAAAGAACCTCATTATTTTTTACTTTCCCATTTTGGACTTTACCCGGAGCACCTGTAGTTATTCTTTAAATCTTGTTTTGTCATCTTCTGCTATATATAAGGCCAGTTGGCGATTATTTGCGCGATAGAGGGAATACATATATATTTTCAAAGATATTTCCTTGTTAATATCTAAAACTTTATAAAAACAAGTAAAGTTTTTTTCTTGTTTTTTAATTTTATTTAAAATTTATATTTTTTAAAATTATTTTGAAAAACACGTTTAAGCAAAAAGTACTAAAAGTTCGAAATTTTACTCTGTTTTACCCCTCAAATGTACTTACTTCATTTGCTTGCCACCTTCGTGCAAAAGGGCTTGTGATCCAAAACGAATAAACAAATGAAATTAAAGGAGCAAAACAAAGGCTTAAAGTTTGCGTGAAATTGTACCAAAAAAGTACCAAAAGTACGAAATTCTATCCAGTTTTTCCACTCAAATGTTCTTTATAGGTTTCAATTATATTTATCGAATTTTGGCCATCTTCGGTTCGAATTTCGAAAAAGTACCAAATTAGATACGTATTTTTTTAATAAGTTTCGAATGTGGGATTAACTTTGTTTCTATGTTTATTGGTTCAAAAGATAGATGGGGTGGCAAAAAATTACCAAGACTCAGATTTTACCGTTTACTCCCTAATAGGGCCGAATCTCAAAAAAGTACCAGACACGTGTCTAAGTGGATCGATGTGACCAATCGATAGTCCAAATTTCAAGTTTCTAGGGTCAGCGGTTTGGGCTGGGCGATGGTGAATGAGTCAGTCACTCACGCAACTCTTTTATGTATAGAGATTAAAATATTTACTTATACATATATAGGAATGGAGCAGGCCTAAGTCCGCCACTGTAAATTGGGTTTTCTTCAACAAATAAAAGAAAAGGAAATATAAAATTTTGTTAATGTCATCAATATAATTTCATAAAAATAAGTTTACAATTCTTTTATACCAATTCATATATGATCACTTTAAATGTAGGTGTCTTGTCTGAAACCAAAATATTGCAAAATTTCTTTCAAACATACGCTCTTCTCAACTGGTACTTGTGTGTTACCTACTCATTTTTTATTTTGTTACTTTTTTTATTACAATTTGGTTAAATGTCTTTCATTTTTATTAGTTCGTTTTTTTCCACAAACGGCATCCATCCCTGCAAATATTGATATCGTGCATATTGATCTTGTTTATTGATAAGACAATGGCATGAACCACTTCTCTGGAAATGATTTTTTTTATTGTTGGTTGGTTGGTTTCTGGTGTTCCTTTTTTTTCTTAGCACACACTAGTATGAGGAAACATTTTGTGGTAAATATGAAAAGAAATACTCCAAAATATTTGCTCTAAGAGCAACAAAGCAATATGCTAAATTTCAAAGTTGAATCAGCTGCAATGATTTGTTTTGCTGTATTGAAGTAACTACTTACAGTAAATACCCTACAGTGCACTGTAGTGGAAAATAAATGCGTTGATTCTATTGAGAACAATTTTCTCTAATACTTGGAAATCTAAAACAGACTTATATCTTGGTTAAGTATCATTAAAAAAATGTTAAGCTAAAAAGGTCAGCTGTTTGTTCTAAAATTAGTAAAAATTCATATTTGAGTCAAATTAAATATAAATTTACTTAAACTAGGAACAAAATGTAAGTTGGATGAAATTTCGACAATTTTACAAAATCAAATCCTTAAAATTTGTTGTTTTTAATAGATTTCTTTTTATTATTTTCATTAGGGCCAGTGAAAAAAATATATATATATTTGACATATTTAAGGAAAATTTTATATAAAATTAATAAATTTTATCAAACTATGAAAATATCATCAAATATACAAAATTCTATCGAATTACCAAATTTTCATAAAATTAACAAAATATTAGTGGTATTCACACCGAACTTTATAATTTGTTACTCGGTAGTTTGTTAATTTGTTAAAGTGAACTGTGAACGACCCCCTTTTTAAAACTTTGTAAGTCTGGTAACCTTCTTAGTAAAACAGCTGATTTATTGTTTTGACACAATTTATTATTCGAAAATTGCCAAAACAAAAATATTTTTTTAGAAATGTATCACAAATGAGTTTTTTATTATATTTATTTAGAAACTGCAACAGTTGATTGTGAGTTACCAACTCACAACTATTTTATCAGGGGTGCCGTGTCGTTAATTTGTTAAATGTTAATCCGGTAGCGCGTTAAATATACAAAAACAAAATGCGTGTACAAATTTAACGATTAACGACTAACAAACTAACAAGCTCGGTGTGAATACCACTATTATCAAATTGGTAAAATTTTATCAAATTGTTAAAATGTTATCAAATCGTTAAAATTTTATCAAATTGGCAAAATTTCAAAAAACTATTTGACAAATTTTTATTAAAACTTGATTTAATTAAAATATCTTCATAAAATTTACAACATTTTATCAAATTATTAAAATATTACCAAATTATGAAATTTTCATTAAATTAACAAGTTTTATCTTATTAACAAATTTTTATAAAATTAATAAAATTTTATTAAATTGACAAAACTTATTATTCTAACAAAAATTTTACCAACTTGTCAAACTTTCAATAAACTAAAGTAATTTAAAGATGTAATTTAATTTAATGAAATTGATAGAAAAATCTAACTTTTACAAAATAAATACAATTTTATCAAATTTTTTTAATATAACAAAATTTCATTAAATTAAATCCAAATTTGATCAAATTAACAAAATTTAATCCAATTTTCATAAAATTGATTAAACATTTTCAAATTTTTATAATTTGATCATATTAACATAATTTCCTTAAATTAACAAAGTTTTATCAAATTAACAAACTTTCATAAAATTAAAAAAAATTTTATCAAGTTACCAAAAATTGTTTCAAATGATCAAACTTTCAATAAACTAATAAAATTTCATTAAATAACAAAACGAACTGAAAAATTTCCTTTGATATTAAAATTCTAAGTAAACAACAAAATTTTTCAAAATTAAAAATATTTTATTAAATTTTTTCAATAAAAAAAAAAAAATTCATTAAATTTTATCAAAATTTTTTTTAAATAAAAAAAATTACATCAAATTAAAAAAATGTTCAAAAAATATTATTAAATTTTCAAAAATTTTAGCAAATCATCAACATTTCAATCAACTAACAAAACAAACTTAAACATTTAAAATTTTACAAAAAATTTAAATTTTGGCGTAAAAATAATAAATTGTTTAAAATGTTTACTATACGGGCATGTTCTGACAATCGCAAAACGTTTAACATTGGCGATTCTGACTTAAAATTGCAAATTAGGTGCTCTGTAAATCGCCATAGCAAGAAGTTTGGCGAGTTCAAATTGCATAAGAGAACTAGAATATTTGTAAAAACATTAAGGCAGATCGCAAGCTGAACGCACGAGTTTGAAAACACCATATAATAAATCTGGCGTTTTGCGATTTCAAATCGTGCGATTGTCAGAACATGGCCGATAATCTTATTTTTTGCAGCAATTAAACTCCCATTTTTAGCTCAAATATGTACTTACAATAAATATAAGGTGTCTTTTATATATACATAATCTAAACAAAATCTTCCATAGACCCTCTGTAGGGTACCTTACAGATGCTATTCCTATTAAACATTTATTTTAGCTCCATTATGTTTTTTTTTAATTTCAATTTTTTTCTCTGGCATAAAGGTAAATTGAACTTGGGGTTGTTGGTGGTGTTATTGCCCACCATATGCAGCTTTTGTTTGAAGGAATATAAATTCTGGATATTTTAATTTTTTTTTTATAATGTTGTTGGAGTTTTTGTTGTTAATATTTTTGACAAAGTGTTTTAGACCATGGCAAAAGCAACACATGTGTTTGTTGTTGCTGGAGTTTTGTTGGCTGGTGTTTTCTTTTAGCGCGATTTTAACATTCACACACGATTGCCAAAAGTTTGTTTCGATGTTGCCCCAATGGTGTGCTGCATGTGCCATGCTTTGCCCTCCTTTTTCACATTAAACATGAAGGTACGCCAAGCGAGTACATTTTTGTGTCCTTTTGTGCAGTTTTTTTTCTGTTAAGAAAAAATAAAAATATTGAAAAATAATAAGAAATCCAGAAACAAACATCTATTCGTAGATTTGTTGTATTGTTGCTATAAATTTGAAATTATAAAAAACAACAACAAATGTTTTTTTATGTTTTTTGGTGTTTTACTTCAGTTTGTTTTTTTTTTAGATCATTAGTGTGGTAAGATTTAATAATGGGTAACCAATAACGAGTAACTATTAAAGTTATTAGGTGTATAATTTAAATTTACGAAACTTTAGGTAAATTTTGAGGTCTATTGCGGGACATTGGAAAAAAAAAACTTTTATTTTGAAAAGTTTTTAATTGCTCTTACAGTGTGTAACCGAGAGCTTTTATGATGGAATATTACGGTTTTATATCTGTTTTTGCTTTAAACGAATAAATTGTGTTCGGTACACGAAACCTGTGATTTTCTGTCTCACAATCGATGGGATCCTTCTAGTCCCATCAAATGCATAGTATTAACTTGGCGCAACATATAATTGGATTTGGCTTTAATCCGGCAAAAACTAATGATGTTTGTAGCCCATGTAAAGAAATTTCTCAAGGTGTTTTTACATCAAAAGTAAGTGAAAAATAGTGACAAAAACTAAAAACCGACCAAAACGCACATTTTTATTTAGAAGCTGGATCATAAACCAGTTACATAAATTTAACTTGTGAAAAATTAAAGTTTAAATACCACAAATCGTCTCCCAATTACGACCTAAATTTTTCATAAGTTCTGAATCAAAGCGAATTCATACAAGGTGGTCTTATTTTGAAAACGGATACAACACTGTAAACTACTTTAACGTTGTGTCAAAATAAATCAACACTGCAGTAAACAAATTAGCTGTGCACTAACATACAAACATGTAAATATAAATGTCAACAAAAGTAACAGCATATAATTTTGACACAAGGTTAGTTTTCAGCTGTTGCTTACGTAGCAAGCCAAGACCACCTTGTATGAATTCGCCTTGTTCTGAATCAAACGATACACTTCAAGTATCACCATTTTTTCTCCGATGACCAGAAGCATGAGATGATTTCTGCTTAATTTCATTGAAGATATACTCAGCGCCGAAACTTTAAAACAACTATTTTTGTTGCTAAGGCAATGAGAATGAGAGAAAGAGCACTGAAAAAGCACCAGGCGAGGAACTGTCGGGCTTTCAATCTGCCAAAACTTTCCAGAGTGGAAGTTTGGGGAATATTCTTGGAAAGTCTTAATTTGAAATGATGGTCATGTCAATATCAACTGGTACTAATTTCTAGTTAATCGATGGAATCAAAATTATTTTTTTAATAAAAATGTATGGACCGGAGTGAATAATAAAGAATATTAGCGAAGTTTTAGGTAATGAGCACAACGTCAGAAAATTATTGTGGACTCTGGAATCTGGAAATGTAAACAAAATCTGGAGATTAAAGGAGGAGTTGTGGAGGCTCACAATAGAAAGAGAAAAACAGCAACTTGTATATTCTTTCAACGAAGCGAAATATATAGCGAAGTTTTGTTGAGGCCCACCTCCGGGTGCCAGAGGACTTAAGAGGAAGAATTTTGGACAAGTAGAATGTGATGTAGGGCAGGAAGGAACTGGAGGCGAGGCATCCATTAGATCCCTTCTGGTATAGTTCGTAAAATATTTTGTTAAGCAGAAGAAACAAACAACAATAAACATAAGTGGAACTTTTTCCACTAGATCTACGGATATGTTTCGAGTGGGAATAAACACATGCGGTGGCAATCTGCCTATTCCCTTAGGTTCCATAGTGTTCCAATACAATTTTAAACAGCAATGTTTCTGCCAAACAATTAGCAGCGGTACAAACTTCTTTTAGTTCACTTAAACTCAAAAGAAGGTAAATTTGAACCGCAAGTATAAAAAGATTTAAATATCGGATACCCAACTAACTGTATTCGCCAGCACTAGTCAACAACACTCCAAAACTATTTTCTTTAACTGTCTTTGCAGTTGTTGTTGCTTGTAAAGTTTTAAGTTTGAATTTTTGTTGCAAGGTCTTTTTAATTCTACGAATGAATATTCTTCGTGTGATTATTATCGATTTGAAATTGTTTTTATGCTGTTTTTTCCAGTTTTTTTATTTTATAAATTTTTTATTCGTTCATATATTTTTCACATTTAAAAATTTTTGTTTCTTGGTAGATTTCTTGGCAAATAAACTGAAACTTAAGAAAGAAAAAAAAGAAGAACAACCAAACATATTGTTCATATTGCAACATTATATTAAACATTTTTTTTTTGTTGTTTTTTATGTTGACTTTATTCATTCAAATATGGGTTTATGATTATGAATTTTTGGAAGAGACATTTCAAATCTTTTGTACGCTTTAATAGGATTAACAAACAGCAACAAAAAAAAGTGTTTTTTTTTTTTCTCAAAATGTTAGAATGTTTGTAGGATTTGTGTTTGAAAATGCTTTAATAATCGTAAAGAAGATAATATTTTGATATTAAAAAATATTTTTGTGGGCAAAGTGTCTTAAAATCTACTTCTTCTTCTATTTATTTAAAATGTAAGAATCCTTGATTTTTTCTAGGAATTTGAAAATTTTTTAATAATTTTTTCATAAGTGAGCTTAGGAATAATTTTTAATAAAGAAGTAAAAAGGTATTTTTTTAGTTAAAATTAAAAGGATTTATTTTTATGTTGTAGCGAAGGAAATTTTAGTTAGAATTGCAAAGTATATGGGAAAGTTTCATGCACTTCGTTTAAACCATTAAAGGCAAATTAGTTTGTTAAACGAACTTAGTATTTCTTCCAGTGTAAGATATGCTAAGAATGCCCAGTATTGATTTTTTGATTAAAACATGTTCAGAAATTATTTTTTTTTTTCTTTGTTTTTTACAATTTCATGTTATATTGTGCTAAAAAAAAACACACTTTACATATAAATAATCTAAACATCTATAAAAAAATTTATATTTTTTCTAAAACCAAAACAAAAATATTGTAAATTGTAAACATGTTACAAAACACTTCATTATTAAGAAGATCATTTATATGGTAATTATTTTTTATTTTGTTTTCTTCATTTTGGTTAAACAAAAATAAAACTAAGTAGGAAAAACAAAAACAATTTTAAAAGATATGCAACATACAGCAACAACATATAAAAACAAATTATGGGATAAAAATACACAATTTCAAAAATCTAGAGATAAAAAACCCATTACAAATGTTTAGATTACAATTACGCATCAGGGGATGCGATATAACTGAGAAGGTGCAACGAACAACAACATAAATAGCAAAAACAATTGTGATGCCAGCTACCTAATGTAAATGTATGGAAGAGAGTGAGGGAATAAAACATAGGAGATGCCACAGGAAAATACCAAAAAGTCTACTATGACACGAGCATATGGGAAGTGAGAGTAGGCGACTAAAAAATGCTCTATACATGTGTTACGAATTATCGTAGGTACCTGGCAAGGGTAAACTAACTTGTAGACACTAAGCCACCGGTGTCTCTTTTATTCCCCCGGGGGGACCAATAGCCCCTAGGCTATTTTAAACTTCTGGTGTTAAATCATGTGCAATCAACACCTGGGGCTCCGCAAAATTCCAAAATTGACAGATCCGAAGGATCGCAGCTGACCAAAGATCCTATCTGGTACCACGGGAGTTAGTATACCCTGGCTGGCACGGCACTACACGGACTGACTATTGTCTGAGGCGTCCAAAAGTATACTTCTTGAGGGAAATGCTTTTTGTCTCTCAGGAAGATTGTCGTCTCGGGGAGTTTAACTTTTCCGTTGAAAATATACTTTTAGGGATCACGTGGTGGTTGTGGTTTACTATCCAAAGGCGCATGAAGGGATATTCGCAAAACCCACTTAAGGGCTGAACTTTCTGCACTTGTAGGAGAGTTTGGCCTGAGAGACCGATCATGCTGAGGTGATTTTTCTACTCAACAAAGGCTGCTAGCATATTTCCAAAGCAGCGGAGGTTAGATATCTCCAGCTCTTAAACAAGGGGCTAGTGTATAATTTTGACGAACTGTGCTCCAAAATTGTTACTTGTGTGCGCAACTTTCTCTTACATTTGGGGCCGGTTGGTAAATGCATTGCTTTTCACCCAATGGATCCACTAGTAATGTAAATCTTTTCCACTTCTTTCGCTTTAAGTACATAATTTTCTCGATCATGTCCTTAACCACTTGTTTTGGAATTTGAGATATATGATTTCCAGAGCAGATACTGCAAGCTGGAAAAAATTAACCCATTATTCTGTAACTCTGAGAACTCTCTTTCGATGTGATATTGGCTGTTTCTATATCGTTTAAAGATGCAATGAATAGCTGCAGGTGCTTCCTCAAGACGTACAATCTCTTGGGAAAAGGTAACCTCTAAAGAGTAAATAGTACTAGTAAATCAATGAAACATTATACCATCGCTAATATGTGAGCTTTATAATATTAAACAGCCTTCTGTATAATGTATATCGAAATTTTTTTTTAACAAATTTCAAACATTCAGAAAAAATATTAGTTATTTTAATCCCATAACCAAATGGGTCTTAAAATTTGTGAAAGAGAAGAAAGAGGAAGAGAAAACAGAAATCATGTCTATTTTTCTACCCCTCTTTCTTCTCTACACCGCTTGCTCCCAAACAAAAAAATGACGTCCAAAATTGGACATCGTAAAATTCATCATGTAAATTGAGTGTAATATTGAAAAAGTTATGCGTATTTATTTAAACATAGTTTTCATACAACGCGAATTTTTTAATATTCGATATCTCCGTAACCATAAGCCAAAAAAATCTGAAAATGTGCTATTGAGAAGGAACATCAACACAGTAAAATAAAGTAAAATAAAGGAAATCAAAAAATATTTTTCTCCAAACTGTCCAGTTTGACTTGATTTGCCCCCTAAATATCATAATTTTCGGGCTTTCAAAAGATTTTTAAGCTAATTGTAGGCAACGCTAGTGCCGTTTTTACACCCATTACAACAACAAAAATTTCTAATGAAAAATAGTTTGCTATGTACACAAAGCGTAAAAATACCCTTCCTAAATTATCAACGGGTCGCAATAAAACGACAACGGTGCATTGCCAATCTTTTCAAGAACATCGGGTTTTAAATTTATAAAAAAGCGTTGTCAATTCGATAACAAAGAACTAAAAACTACTAGACTTTTTCAAATCAAGAACAAAATTTAAATTAAGAATAAAAAATCAAATAGATAATACGTTTATAAATCAATAGCAATTTGTTGTTAAATTGAGAAGAGCTTGTTATCATATCCAAAATAACACTTTGTTACCGTTGTCTTTATTTACTTGTTGAATAACAACAGTTAAGGTAACAACAAATTGAATAACAAATAGAATCTGGGAATTATATTAACCATTTTTTTTAATGTGCTTTTATTAGTCAAATTTTAATTTATAAAACTTTTTACAATAGTGTTATTCCCTCAATATTTTCAAATACGTTTTGCTTAAGCCAACCTTGGTTAACATTGAAGCCATAGATACATATGTGCTTATACTTAGGAATGGCTCCATATACTACCAGAATCTCGTGTATCTTCATGTTACATTCTACACAGAAAAAATTATTTTTCCAATTCAAACAAAAAATTTGTAGAATCAAACAATTTTTTGTCTGAAATCGGTCCTATAAACAAATTTGCATATTCAAACAATTTATTTGCATTTTGTTTACTGAAAAAAAACACTGATTTTTTCAAACAAATAATTTAACTGAATCAAACAAAAAGTTTACTGAAATTCATATACTAAATTTTAAAATCAAAAAAAAAAAAAAAAGTTTTTGCACAAGCAATGAATGACGCGCACACAAGTAAGCACTGTATGAGAAGGTGACGGCAAAGCAGAGCCGCCGACTGGCTTTGAGACACATTTTTTTTGTTGGAATAATTTTTGAACGAAGTCTTATTTATACACACAACACAATGTTTTTCTTTATCACTCTCTGTTGCTGTATCCTGTCCTTTGCTAAAGAAAAAATGTAACCAAAAACGGCAGCAGACCGACTCGATATGTTTTTCGTCATCATTCTATTTTTGTATTTGATGTATTTAACCAAACAGTTTTAAAAAATTGAATACGGGATTTTGTTTCTTATAATGTCGTTTCTGCTATTGTTTTTCTTATAGTTGCACTTTTTTAAAGCGTCCAAAAATAGACTGTGTGTGTTTTTTGTTGTTGTTCTTATATTTCACATAAAGAAGTGTTGCTTACGATCAAATAAAAAAATGCAAAAAGACGACAACATTAAAGAGCGTTAAATAGCTGTCCTCTGGTTAGAAATTACGTATTTACAGAACATTTAAAAATTGTCAGACACTAGCAGAGTGTAATGCATTTTCTGGCCGTAGGCAGGGTTGTCAGATGTGGCGATTTCTCGCCAAACGTGGCGATTTTCAAACTTGTTTGGCGACCTAATTTTTGATTTGGCGACATGGCGACTTTTTGGCGATTTGAAAAAAATAGTTGGCGATTTTGTTGGCTATTTTTGATGAGCTACGGATTTGTTTTAAAATTCGTTATACTCAATAAGAAGAAAAAATATTACTTTTATTCTAGTATTTTTATGTATGAAATTTGAGGCATTCATATGTATGGTCAGTTTTTGAAAGTATGTATGTTCAAATGGCTTATGAACAATCTTCGCGAAAATTGTTTTTCGTTTTTAAAAGTGCTCTTGAAAGAATCAATAAATATAATTCCTTAAAACATGAAAATATTTAAAGTCTATGAACATTTTTCCATTATATTTATGTGGCAATTTATTATCATAGATAAAAAACGTTGTTGTTAAAGATTTTTATGAATCCTAACGTACCTTTTGATGTTTACGAAACACACTCGAAAAAATTAGCGTTTGTTAATTGTAAAGAGGGTTTTAATGATGAAAATGTTATAGCTACATGGATACGGAAGGTACGTGCCATTTAAAGGAACTTGCTTTGGCTGTAGTTTATATGCTGGTACACAGAAAGAAAAACACTCGGGATAAATCCAGTTTTTTATGATTACTTTGTAAAATTTCTAAAGTAAAAACCATATCGGGCATGATGTTGAGGTTTTTTTTTATCATTCTGTAAGGTGTAATACGGAAAAGTAAATCAATAATAATAACTTTTTCTTTCTAATTTCCTTTTTGATTTTTTTCAAGCATGAATTCGGGATAAAATCAACTTTATAAAACTTAAATCAAGCGCATTTTGAGATTCATTCAATCTTAGTTTTACTTAAATCAATCTCACTTTTCGGATTATTTCAAGTACGAAATCGGGATTGAATATGGATAATTTAATAGTGTTTTCTTTTCTACAAAAAAATGTGACATTATATGTTAAAAAATGCAATTTGGTGTCTGTTTCTTAAAAATTTTGCTCCCGAAAAGGATGAGTTTTTTAAAATAAAACAAGCCCCCCTTTTCGGGAACAAAATTTTTAGGAAACAGACATCAAATTGCATTTTTTAAAAATAAAATGTCACATTTTTTTGTAGAAAAGAAAACACCATTAGTATCTTGCGATTCAAAATCCGTACTTGAATCAATCTTTCTGTACTTAATTCAAGAAAATCAGTACTCACCGTACTATTGATACCGCTTCGGATGGATTTACATACGGGTGGATAGATTTTTCTTTTGAGTGTAATTACACCAAGTATTGCCCGTGTTGAAGTTATGAACTCCACAAAAACTCGCCTTCGAAGTAGAATGCATTACGAACTTCTAGACGCGTTATTACGAGGTTTAAATTATATGAATACGAATAGTACACATGTTGCACTTCTTTTGCACCTCCATTGAATAAATGTAATTCTCTCACAATGTATTCAAAAAAAGAAGACAAATAGGGAGTCTTGCCAGTAAAGCGTTTTAGATAACTGCAACTTGTATACAAATGTATATCCAATATTTGTTTAATTCTAACTGCAAAAATTCTTTTTTTGTTGCTTAAAGTAGACTACTATAAACTATTTTATAGAAGACATTGTACATAACTCTTTTGTGTTCACTAACTATTTTTACTGTGTTCTAAATAAATATTAAACAAAACATATATTATGGCGACTTTTTTTAAATTTTTGGCGTATTTTAGCGATACTGAACAAATTTATTTTTTAGAATTTATAAAAAATATTTTTAATAATTCTAAAAATGTTGTTTATTGTCAACAACTGAAAAACAAAGTCTTTAACGATTTTTGACATATCATTTGTCAAAAAAAGTTCAAAATCAATCTGACAACTCTTGCCGTAGGTAGGCCTTCGTCAGTATTCTTTGTGTCACACTGGATAGTGAAACTTTATAAATTTCATGTATTTAACTCAATAATTTTAATAAATAGAATGTGGGAATTATTTCTTTTTCATAAAATTTTAACACTTGGAAGCTATAAATATATCTACAGCATTCCAACCGCTTTCTTTTTTGCTTCTTAAATATACTGCCTTACTTTACTGCTGTAAAATTTTTAATAATCTTCTATTATATATAAATAAGTCGGGTTTTCCTTCTTGACGCTTGAACTCCAGAACGCACGAACCGATTTCCACGGTTTTGCATTCGTTGGAAAGGTCTCGGGCTCCGTGAGGTTTATAGCATATAAAATTGTTCCCCGCCCACTTTTACGCCCACTTTTTCTATTAAGCACATAACTTGAGGACGGCTTGACCGATTTGGACGATTTTTTCTTTAAAGTGATCGCCATGGTCCAACTTAGGTTTATACGGAAATAAAATTGTTCCCCGCCCACTATTACGCCCACTTTTTTCGATTTATATAAAATCAGAAAACGGCTCCATCGATTTGACTAATTTTTCTTTCAAATGTTCGTATCAATGCATTTTAAGTTTCCATCGAAAGAAAAATTTACCACGCCTACTTTAACGCCCACTTTTTCTATTAAGCACATAACTTGAGGATGGCTTGACCGATTTGGACGATTTCTTCTTTAAAGTGATCGCCATGGTCCAACTTAGGTTTATACGGCAAGAAAATTTTGTCCCGCCCACTTTTGCGCCCACTTTGTACGATTTACCTAAAATCCGAAAACGGCTCCATAGATTTGTACTCGACTTTCTGTAAAAAGACTTATGCCGAATTTGATTGAGGCAACCATTATTAACGGAAAGTACGCAGGTGAAAATGTATGTATTCCTCGAATACCAATGATTCCGACTGATCTTCCGTTTGACTTCAAACGATTGCAATTTCCAGTTCGCAATGACAATTAACAAGTCGCAAGGCCAATCGCTTAGTGTTTGCGGGATAAATTTAGAAACTCATTGTTCTTCACATGGGCAGTTATACGTTGCGTGTTCACGAGTTGGGAAACCATCCGCTTTGTTTGTGTTAACGTCAGACCAAAAAACAAAAAATGTGGTTTACCAAAGAGCACTTCAATGAAACGGATAATTTGCGGACACGTATAACGCTTCGATTCAGTATTTACTTTGGATTCACTTTCATTTACTTAGACAAGTTCAACTAAATAACACTTAATTTTTGTAATCGAAATGAATTCATTAAATAAAATGAAATAAAATTTTTCCTTTTCAAATATAAAACAAAAAAAAATTTTTCTTCATCTTTTAATCACCAAACGAAATGTTACATAAAACGAAGCCATCTGGTGGCGAAACGGAGTTCGCCGGGTTTGCTAGTATTTCATAAAAGTGTAAGCGTTTCACTCTGAATTCTCCCTTCGAATCAGTTTTAACTGGGAATAATTAGTGTTTTTTAAAATTAATTGTTAAAATAAAAAAATATATATCACAGTTCTTTTTATAACGAATGGGTAATTTATTTTGTTGTCAACAAATTAAAGGCAAAATTATGTCAAAATGAAAACTTATGTTGTCAAAGTGATATAAATATGTTGTAAAAATCCGAACTAATGTGAACGAAATGACAAGGAGATGTTTTACAGATTTTCTATTGTCCGGTTTTTTTTTCTACCGGATTTTTTCGCAGTGTATTTGCTCGATTTTATTTTACAATTAGTAATTCTACGTTTGCTTTGCAGTGTTAAATTGATGCACTATACGAAAAATTGTTATAGGATATTAAGATTTTACACTTTTACATGGATCAAAACCTAAAAATAAATTAAATGCATTATGTGCCATTTCAGTTTTCCGGTTTTTAAGGGCTGAAATTTCGGATATAACATCGAATCGCTTAGGTTGCACAGTTTTATTCGGAAACTTAATATCTTAGTCATAATTGCACTTTCAAAACTATGCAATTTATATGTTTTACGAAAGTATTATAGAGACATTAAGCATTGCATTGTCTTCTAATGTAACAAATGTGGCACGTACTATTTTTACGTGGCATGAAACTCATTTAATTCGCCTAAAAGTGTACGATAAGTACGATAAGAATTAAGAAAATAGAATTTTTTTCTTGTTTTTTATTTAAATAAACATGTGGCATATTTAGTATGTGTTAAAAAATGTGTATGATTTTTTTCTGTGGTTGCAACCACAAATACCAACAAATCTCTTAAGAGCCCTAATATGCTACAAACAAAACAAAAAAAAAACAACTATTGGAATACAACAGAAGCCATGGAACTTTGAAGCCATAAGCACTTGACACTTGAAAGTCGATGAAATGCTCGTGCCAGGAGCTGCACTAACAACACCACAGCATTTGTAGCAGAAGCAACAACAATTGTTAAGAAACATAAACAACATCCCAACATATTTAATCATGATCATCTTTAGCAGCTAATTATGCATTATGTTATAAGACAACAACAACGAAAACAAACAAAGAAACACACTAAACAAATATTTAACAACTACATCATTGAACACAACTTATTTTGTTTGTGCAACATGATGATGTATTGTATTTCAATAGGAGTGTTTGTTTGTTTGTTTGTATTCGGTAGAGTGAAAAGCACTTGAAAAATTATTTATCACAAAAGAAAAAACTCTTATAATTTTCTACTCTGCATAATAATGCATCATTAAGTGATTTATATCCTTGTGGGTAATGCCAGACACACAGGCTCCTGTTGAAAGTTTCAAGAAGTTTTTGCTTTACTCTACTTAATTTTTTTTTAAATATTTTATGGAAATAAATTATAAATTTTGTGTGTGTAGTACAATAAATTTTTCTGGTTAACGGAAATTTTCGTTATAACGGCCTAGAGAGTGTGTGAATTTATTAGAACAGTGCATGTCAATAATAGCCAAACATTATTTAACAATTTTAGAAACTATTTAAGTTCTAAGCGAGGGCATTTTATCAGATAAAGCGAAATTTTTTGTAATCTTTCCTCTCACGAAATTCCAACAGTTTCCTTCGAAAGAATTAATCTAATTGATATACATTAGAGTAGTCAACCGATTAAGAATAATTCAATTAATCGATCAAACAAAACCAAACTCTTGTTCGAATAATTTTAAAACTACGATTTTCGATAATAGATAAATTACACGGCCAGGAAATGTCTCTTGCAATAAAGCCATATTTGCTCGAGTTGTGTGACATGTGGCACCGTCTTATTGAAACCACTTATTCTCCAAGTCGTATTCTTCAATAGCAGGCAAAAAAAAGTCGGTTATCATACGAGCAAAACTTTCACTTACAGCAGCAATATTTTCAGCGGAACGAGCGAAACGGTGATGCACTGGCCTTACAATATCTGTAACCGCTCCAGTCTCTTCAAATTTCTTCACAATTTTGGCAATTGCTTGCGTAGTTGGACGAGTATGTAAACCATAATCTCCTCTTAAAGCACGATATGTGGCTGTGCCAGAATCACCACTTTTGTAGTATGCTTGCAACACTTCGCGTGGTGGTCATTTAAATGATATAGTGTTTCACACATAATGTCAACGTTCAAACTTTATAATAAAAAAGAAATATCATGAACAAAAATATTTAATATGTGTTTTATTTACGTTTACTTTTGAAACCGCAAAATGGTTATCCATTATTATATTTTGAAAAAGATGTAGTGGAAGATAATCCAACGACATCAAGAAATGCCGGTCCAATGGAAAAATACATTAAGAGAGACAGCGGCTATTCTATAGAAGAAATTGTAGACAGAAGTTTGGCTCAAGATGGTAGGTCTGCCAATGCCTTTTGAAAATCCATAGTAATAACGGATTATTAAGGAATTAAGATTTTTACGATGCCTTTAAGTAATACAACGATATGGAGTTAAGATGAAATATTTTATGCATCAAAAAAAAAGAATTCATAGCGGATGGAATGAAAGATTTTCCATAGTAATTTTTTTGTAAAAATAAATTTTTTATTCGTTATTCTCATCGATTAATCGAATAATTTTTAAATTTAATCGAACGAACAAAAACAATTATTTGAATTATTCGAACAAAGTTAAAAGGCAAATAAATGACAACTCTAATATACACACACATATACAAAAAAAATTTTCACCAATTAAAGCATTAATCAAAATTAAAATCAGTTTTAATTAAAAATGTAATCAAATAAATTAACTTATAATTATAACTTTAATGGAGAATATGTGACATAAATATATAACAACCTTCCCCATCGATTCTGGGGTCTTCGGAAAACCAATTTAAACATACACACGGACAGACGGACATCGTTAAATCAATGTCGCTACTCATAAGGTCCCAGTATACGAATACTTTATAGGGTCTTATATCAATACTGAAGAAATTACAAACGGAATGAAAAACTTACCTACGGTGAAGGGTATTGTAAATGGGACTTTGTTTAAGATAACCCATTGCCTCAAGGTTTAGCTTTGGCTCTAAGAAAAAGTTAATTTAAGGTCCGTATATTTCAAGAGGTCTAGTAAAATATTTGCACCAATGTAATCGATTGGTTACAACTTACATATCGTCAGCTCATTGTTGGTTTGGCGCATTTGCCAAAAATTCGTAGTGTCGAAAAACTAAATAAGGGTTTACATAAAGTTTTCTGAACTGCAAACTAAGTTTTTAATTGTATTAAATTGAAAGTGAAAATTATTGTTTTGTTTAAAACGTAGCTTGTTGTGCTGCATACGTATACGTACTGCTTGCTGTGTATTGATTTGTTTACATTTTATTTTGCTTTTACTACTTTTTTCCTACGGCAGTGAAGCAAAGCAAGTGTGAAATTTATTTTGTACGTTTTTGTAATGGGTGATGTTTTAAGCTTAGTTTTTTTAAAAAACCCAAAAAAACTCTCAAATTTTTAAATAAATTAAATATTTAAATTTTTTATTGGAATCATTGTTGGTTTGGCGCATTTGCCAAAAATTCGTAGTGTCGAAAAACTAAATAAGGGTTTACATAAAGTTTTCTTAACTGCAAACTAAGTTTTTAATTGTATTAAATTGAAAGTGAAAATTATTGTTTTGTTTAAAACGTAGCTTTTTGTGCTGCATACGTATACGTACTGCTTGCTGTGTATTGATTTGTTTACATTTTATTTTGCTTTTACTACTATTTTCCTACGGCAGTGAAGCAAAGCACGTGTGCAATTTATTTTGTACGTTTTTGTAATGGGTGATGTTTTAAGCTTAGTTTTTTTAAAAAACCCAAAAAAAACTGTCAAATTTTTAAATAAATTAAATATTTTAATTTTTTATTGGAATCGATAAATTGGTCTTTTCCATTTACTTTTTAAAAATAACTTCATGTAAATGTTGCCCGCGGCTCCGGTTCAAATGGTCCATTCGTAAGGTTCAATTTTGCACCACTTTTTCGAGCATTTTGGCCTGTATTACATGAATAACACGTGTTATGTTATACTTAAAGGCTTCAATCGTGTTTGACTTGTCCACATAGACCAACGACTTCACATAACACCACAAGAAATAGTCAAGAGGCTTCAAATCACATGATCTTGGCGGCCAACTTATAGGGCCATTTCGAGAGATAAACTGCTCACCAAATTCATCCTTCAATATGCCCATTGTTTCACGAGCTGTGTGGCATGTGGCACCGTCTTGTTGAAACCACATATCAACCAAGTCCAACTCAGCCAATTGGGGCAAAAAAAAGTCGCGTATCATGGCACGTGGTTGAATAACACATGCCCAATACCTAAGAACGGCGACGAACTGACATTTCACTATCCTCATTAACACTGGTCGCTACGGCTACAATATTCTCTTCGGTACGCACTAGAGCTGGCAAACTATCAATAGTACTATCGATACTATCGATAGTTCTGTTTCCATTGGACTATCGATGGTTTTTCTTCGATAGCGTTACTATCGATGAAATTTGTTTTTAAGGAAATTGTCCCTAAATTTTTGTTTTATCATAGAATAACAAGTCTTTGCACGGCGAACCAAGCCGAACCCTATTTATTTTATTAAGAAAAATAAAAAAAATAATTTTATCCATTTTTTATAATTGGAATAAAAATATGTGACTGCTGCCAAGTTTCAGAGTTGCCACTTAAACAAAAAATTTACACTAAATTTAAAAAGCGCATTCTTTCTAAGACACCCTTTAGTTTACCCAAAAATATGGACTCCAAAAATTTGCCATTAAAAAATCCGTGATTTCGAAATAAATAATTTATTGGCGGCAACTAATATTTCCCGCGTTATGGACTTCAAAATTTTGGATATATTATTCATTATGCCTTATGCAAAAAAAATTAATGTGAATTAAAAATGTTCGTAAAACAAAAATTTTGCACGGAAAACCGGCTTTAACGAAACCTTCAAGGTCACATTATGCATGCGATCATGAAAAACTCCCACGAAAAAAATTAATTCATAGAAGAATAATAACGTCCTTATCGTCAAAAATTTTTCCCTCGTAATTTTTTCACCTTTTTCGCCTTCTTTTTGCTGGGGAACATAACATTTATGTAAGGAGTTTTTCTCATAAGTCGAATATTAAAGTTAACAAAATAAATTTTAAGGTCAAGATCCGTTAAAAAGGCACAAATTTATATATTCCTCAACAAAAGACGTAATGGCAGAATTTTAGATCCAATAAAATATATTTTACTTTAATATATTAATTTTTCATTAAAATATTATATCATCGTGTATATTTTTCACTGAGAACTGATAGCGCGAAAAATTGTTCACGGGAGTTTCATGATATCATTTTTCCTTTCGAGGGGAATACAAAATTAATGAGGACGACGATTATTTGTCCAATCGGGGAAATATTGGTATCACGTAATAGTTTAAAAAATTACCTTTTAAATTTGACAAGCTAAAAAAAAAAATTTGAAATATTATTATTAAGGAAAATTAATCCATGAAAACTCGAATTAAAAAATTTAATTTAACAATTCCACAAAGAATTCGATACTATCGATAGTTTATCAACAAACTATCGAAAATATCGATTGTTGCGACTTTCGATAGTTTGCCAGCTCTAGTACGCACTCTACGAACGCGAGTCGGTGGTTTAATGTCCACCAGAGTTAATTTGGTGCGAAATTTGGTGCTAATAGCACGAATTGTTGATTCACTAGGCCGATTTTGATGACCATAAAAAGTTCGTAACAAACGGTGGACATTTCTCACAGAGCACGAATTTTGATAATAAATTTCAACGATTTGCAGTCAATGCTCGTTTGTGAGTTTCTCCATGATGAAATGGCAGAGTATACTGAAAACTTTTCACTTTCACAGATGTAGCTTGGACACAATTACCAACCAGTGCTGCCAGCCCGAAAAACTTAGTTCATAAAAAAGCACCCTTTATAAAGAGTTTGCAGCAATCAGTAGCCTGTAGAGCAAACCAATACTTAAAAACGTTAAAATAGTTGATATGGAGCAAAATTAATGCTTAATATCTCAGAAATAGTCGGTAGGTCAAACCAATAATGAGCTGGCAATAGCAAATGTTATTTTATGCAATAAGATTCCCCTTACGAAAAAAAAATTGCATACAAATAACCAAACATCACAAAAAGGTACGGTCGAACAGGCATCTTTTGCCACTTTCAAGACTGCTGGGATATGCATGTTAATTTTCATACATATGAGAGTTAATGTTCCTACACCATGTGATACGTTACACATGAACCCATTCACCTTTAAATTTTGATTTCGTAGGAAATTTAAAATAAAAATAAAATCTCTTTCAAATCAATAGCATTTAAATCATATTTTCATAGTTATAAATTCCATCACTATTAAAGGTTTATTTTGAATACAAACTTATGTACATATGTATATACTTTATTTTGAATACAAACTTATGTACATATGTCTATACTTACATACAAATATACAGATACATATATATGTATATGTATGTACTTCTGTATATATTTTTTAGCTACATTTTTAAAGTTAAAACTCATAATTCATGCAATTCGTTGTTCAAGTATTGTAGCAAATATGTTGCCTGTTTATTATTGTTGTGGCTGCTGCTGCTGCTGCAGCTACAACCTGGATTGAAACTATTGCTGCCGCTTATTCCCTACGAAAACAACTGTCTAACTGAGGAATAGTTGGCTGGTTGTTTGTTTGCTTGCTTGCAACGCTGCATGTGTGAATACTCACTGTAGTACTACACAACACGAGTAGAGTGTGTCTGAATTAAAATAAATTTTGTGCAACATTTGGAGTTTAGATTCTCACACTTAGCAAGTGGATTTGCTGTTGTTGGCTTTTGTAATGATTTCTTCCTCTATCATATACTTTTTTTTTAATACAATAATACGACGGGAACTCATTCAGTTTCATAGCAAATCGAATAGCTTTTAGATTTCATTGTTGTTGTAGTGTTGTGTTGTTTTGATGTTGTTCTTCTTGTTTTTGTAAGTATTTGGTCAAGTCAATTCAATTGCAATTGCAATTCGTGTCTCATATATTTTAAATGCTACAAATTATAAAATAATTCGTTCAAATTTAAATGCAACGTTTTTGTTTAGTTCGGGTTTTTTTTTTTTGCTTTGTATTGTTTTGTTTTGCTGCCTGTCCAAAATTTGTATGAATTGACAAGCACTGTTGCTAGTTAAAATTGTAAAAATAAAATACCTATTAACTAATTTCTTAAAATGGTTTAGGCTTTTAATAAATCTCGCTAGATTCAATTACATTCTAGTTTAGTTCTATTTAAGGTCCAGTTCTTTTCTCATTTAAAAACTCAATTGCAATCCATTTCAAATAAAATATGTGCATGCAGGGAAAAAACATGTTTCAATATGGTCACCTTTAACAAAACTATTTTTAAAGAAAATTTTAAACATTTTTTTTTTTTAATTTAACCAAATTATAGTCACCGACAATTATATTATGGTTAAATAAGTCCTCCATCAAGAAGCCACAACCATATTATGGTTGCCTCTGAACATGTAGATCAACTTGTCGTGCTGAAAATTGTTAGTGGGCCGCAAATCAGCTGTTGAATGATAGCGATCGAAATCGTGGGGCAGGCCGTAAATTACACCCTGATTTTACACGTGTTTATTAAAATTAATCAAATTCGTTTTGACTTTTTTTCAATCTCTTACTTAAGCGACTTTTGACGTTTGCTTTTGGAGATATAGAGATAGAGGTTAAAATAATTTTTAGTTTTGCTACTTATCAAGTCTTTCAGAGAAAATTTAATCTCATGAGGAATTTGATCGGTGTCGCTTATAATTATTTGAATTTATCAATTCAGCTAGGAAACAGTGTATTTTTATTTATTTGTTTTTTCTATTTCATTATAGGTTATAAAAAGGTGAGTTGTGGTGTTTTAGCCATAAACATAAATTTTGCAATTA
Organism: Pollenia griseotomentosa; assembly: GCA_963931875.1. Taxonomy (NCBI): domain Eukaryota; kingdom Metazoa; phylum Arthropoda; class Insecta; order Diptera; family Polleniidae; genus Pollenia; species Pollenia griseotomentosa. Next base: position 224,409,881 of record OZ007560.1, read on the forward strand.
TAGTTCTTTTTATTTTAAAATAATTGATAGATTTTGAAGATTTTTATCTTAATTTAATAAATTTAAAATAACAAAGCAAATATGTACTATATATTGTTGAAAATTGTTTAAATAAAATTTATTGATATAAAAACAAATATTGAAGTTTAATAAAATTAAACATATTTTGATATTTTCGATATAAAACACAGTGGGGAGCAATGATTTAAAAAAAAATTAAATCTTGAATTTATTACAATTGAAAACATGTGAGAGGTTTTTATTTAAAAAAAATTAATAAATTCATATTTTTATTAATTTATTCGGAAAACTAATAAAGTTAAAATTTAGGAATAATTATACATAGGTACTAATAATGCAAATAAATTTTGAAATCAACACTTTTATATTTTGATTTCAATATATTAACAAATCGTTTACTTCTCCCTAAAAAATAATTTAAAAATTTTTTTTAAAATACTCTTAAAATACAAATTATTGATAAGGCACATAAATTTCAAATAAACTTAATTACAAATTACAAAAAAAAAAAAATTAACATAAAAAAAACTTTAATGGCAGCCAAAATGGGTGAAAAAACTCGAAACTAAACCCAAAAACAAATTAAAATCATTTTATTTTTTCGATCAAATCATGTTGTACGTGTGTTTGCTTGTTAAAGATGTTTTGATGTTGTGGCAACAACAAATTAATTTCTTTGGCTGTAATACACTTGCTAGTTAAATGTTTTTGTTTTGGTTTGTTTTTGTTGTGTGTTTATTGTTGTTATTGTGGCATCAGTTGGCAGTTACTAAAAAAACCAACAAGTGGCAATTAACTCAGCAGTCCCTCTGTAATCAAACCAACATAATCAGCAACTAAGAACTGCAACAATAAAACCAACAACAACTAAGGCGAGTGCAATAAGAAAACCAAAAACATCAACAACAAGAGCAATCCTGTTATATCTACACCTTAAAACAACAATCACACGTACAACATTTACCAGCAAATAAAGTTTTTCAAGGCAGAGTATTAAAGGAATTATATTACTGAAAAAAAAAAACTATTTCAAAAATTGGATCAACAGCTGATTTAATCCTTAAAGCAGTCATAACCACTCCATAGACTCGCGAGCCAGTCTATAATCGTATTTTTCACAGAGACACGGTCGGCAATTCACATGTATACAACAAAATTTCGTTTCAAAACTTCAGTCTATCATCAGTCTGCTCAAGCTTTGTGAAAGCAACACCATGCACGCTGGTTTGGTATTGTTTTTGTTTTTTTTTTCGTAAGCAACACAAAAGCACACAGGCAATAAAGTTTATACTTCTTGGGAACTGATGTTTTTTTTTTAATAAATATTTTACACTAGCTGGCCCGGTTACCCGGCGTTGCACGGGATCCAATAATTTTATTAAAAAAAAAAAAAAATATTGAAATAAAAAAAAAAAAATAATTGACAAAAAATTTATATAAAAAAAATTTTATGGGAGGTACCACGCCCCTTTGTGCAATCTTGACCTTATATAGCATACTTGTCCTTCTCGGTCGACAGTACATACTGTGAAAATTTCATGAAGTTCGGGTCAGTAGTTTAGACGCCTATACGGAACACAAATATATACATTCAAATTTATATATTAGATTGTTACACAGTGTACAATTCGGCAGCGACCGCAGCTTCTGCACACAAGCACATAATGGGCATGTTCGTAAATGCATCACTGTGCTGCATCAGAAAAGCAAACTTTTTTTAATGCCGATAAAAAAAATTATTAATATAATCTGTTTTATTGTGTATTATTTTTGTGTAGTATTTGACAATTTTTTGGTCCACATCTACTTCACTGATATTTATATAAACATTTGAAATCACTAATGCAGCGCAGTGATGCATTTACGAACATGCCCAATATCTTTGTGTACGTGCGTTCGGGGCTTGGTTAACACTGCCTTAAAGTAAAGCAAAGTGAACTTTTGCGAAACTAGAATTAATCCAAACCTGAACTAGAAGAAAAAACTAGAACTGGTTTAGAATTGAACGAAAATTCAACTAGAGCTGCACTATAGGATGTTTTTTTTAGCTGCATGAGAACTTAAAATAATAATTTCAGACATAAATATAGTTGGAATAAAATTTTCTTGTTATAATCTGATAGAAAATTTCAAGGAATTTGTTTTTAAATATGATTTCCGGCAGTCAGTCCAATAAAACATGTCGTCAACATGACATGAATCATTTGAACGCCAATTCATGTTCAGAGAAGAAAAGGAAAAATCATGTCAATAAGACATGAGCCGTATGAACTCAGACTAACTTAGTAATATTTTTCCCTTTAACATAAATCTCTGTTTACTCAGGGTTATAACACACACAGCCTTAATAAATTTATGTCTGTATTTTAACTTGATTTGGCCGTGGGTTCTTCTGCAATATTTTTACAAATTAATTTGGTTAATGTTCCCTCCAGTAAAACGCCCCTTTTAAAACGGAACCAACAGCTTACGCTTTTTAAGCTAAAGCAAAGAAAAAGCAAAGGAATTCCAACACCGCATAACACGAGCCAACAAATTCTTTTTCAACAAATTCTAAGTGTGATGACCGTGGCAACGTGTTAGTTTTGTTTCAACGGCAGACAAGCGGACTGCCCAAAATTCTTTTATAAGCACTTGAGGCATTTCATTCCATCTTCTTGTTCTGTTTTATTTGTGTTGGAAAATTTAAAATGGGTTGAGACAAAAAAAAAAAAAAAACAGAGAACTTAAGCAAAACAAATGTTTACAGCATAATTGGGTGCTAATGACACTAATGGCCTTTTTTCTGTTGCACTTCAGATACAGTTGCCCATAACGATGCTTCTGCTGCTGCTTGCACAACATAAATACTCACATATAATAGATACAGATACTGGGTAAATTACATAAATTAATTATACTCCTGTGTTGATAATCACACACAATGTGTGTGGTTTTCTTTTTAAGAGGATTCTTTGAAAATTTACCAGGGCTCCTTAGTGGCTGATATATTTAGAGTAATTAAAAATTGTATAATGTCTAAATTTTTAAAATTTAAAAAATTTTTTTTTCAAGTTTTAATATATTAATTTTTTTTTTGGTTAAGATTATTTAATCGAACAAATTTGTTTTGTGTTTTTAATTGAATGACTGAAAGAATTGTAATACATATTGAAATAGTTTTTGCTAATTTTTTACATTTTAGTTAATTGAAAGGCATTAATCAGAGCACACATATTGTAAAACCGAAGTTATAATTTCAAAAAAGCCCTGAAATACAAAAAATTCAAAATACATATTTCTTGAAAATTGTACACCCCGAGAATTAAAAATAACGTTCATATCAACAAAATTCTAAAAGGCCTTAACGCAAATATATATATATGAGGGATTTCATGTCAAGTGACCCAATTTTTAAATCGATGTCTTCCGATTTGGATGAAATGTGCACCAAAGTTAGTCCTATAGTAGTTCAGACACAAATTTTCAACAAGATCGGTTTTCTGAGTTAGAGGGGGTCAAAGTTTGACATTTTGGACATACAGGTGTTCTTTCTCATCCATGTTACTTATTACCTATTGGTGTTAGCAAAATTTGTCCCAAGTAGCTTCGATAGCTATTTGATCAATCTTTTTTTTTGTTGTTTTTTTTTTTTTTTTTTTTTCCTTTAAGGTAGTTTTGGTCGCTTAGTGGGATACGAGATGCGAGATGCGAGTGGCTTATGTTAGCAAAATTTGTCTCAAGTAGTATTTAGTTAAATATATCAATTAGTAGGTCGCAAGTGGTCAAGATTTGTATACCATTGGATGCTGCTTCATAAACTCTTTTCGATGAAACCAAATTTTATTTATGTCGTCTAGGAGCAAAGTTCAAAATAAATTGAAAAACTAAAAAAAGGCCTTTTTTGAAAATGGTCCAGCTCACGGATGGTCAACGCTAAAACCAAAATAATTTGGGAATCATCATAAAACATATCAAGCTTTATTTTCGTTTCCATACAAGGTGAGTCGGTCTAATATATATATTTATATGTTCCCGTCGTTTCTATAAGGGCCTCTCCAAATCGAGTCCGTATTTTCATGCTGAAGGTCGTCATCATTAAATCAGGGGCCTAATTCTCGCATTCGTGATCGAGTACTTTCTCGATTCGAAAGCAATTTTATTTTAGTCAATACTGAACGAATCAAAATTATTTTTTCAGTATTGTGAAACTCAAATGAATGCTTTACAAAAACGAAAAAATATTTCCAATTCGTTCAGTTTTGACTGAAATAATTAGATATTAAATTGCTTTAGAATCGAGAAAGTACTCGATCACGAATGCCAGAATCTGGCCCCAGATCGTTTTTGTTTTTCTTTTGTTTGGGTTTCTGTAATCGTTTTAGTTTACGATGAAGTAGCTGATTGGACTTCTTCACCCGATCCTGGTAGTGGGGCTGCCAGCATGCCAGCATGCCTCCAGGCCGACGTTCGACAGAGCCTCGTTAGCGTTAACAGTGTTCACCAAGCCCATTCTGGACAGTGGGTATTGGAAAGGATTGGCTATGTGTACAAATAATGCAAATGCCTTTCCGTAAATAATAAATAACGAAGACATAACAAAAATTTGTTTTTTTTATTGTTCATCAACAGTTTTCCTTTGTTGTATTTTAATAAGGGATTATCCATTTTGTAAAAAAAAATTTAAATATTTTAGATTTTTTTTAATGTATAGTTTTTTTGCTTTTCCTGTCAAATTTGATAACACTTAACTAATAATTGTCGCCCCACTCGCAACCACTATTTATTCCCACGCCACAATAGTGGAGAGTGTATTATGCGTTTGTGATGATGTTTGTAACTCCTTAAAATATTGAACATAGACTAAACTTTTACTATACCGCTCGACTTAAAATCACTTTTTGAATCGATCGAAAGATGTCCGTCCGTCCAGCTGGTAGGCTGGCTGTCCATACTAACTTTGTGCGCTAAGTACAGATGAAATTAAGTAAATGGTTTAGAATAGTCACTAGGACCAAGCTTATTGAAAATAATAAGAATTGGTCCATAATTTCACATATCCCCTATACAAGCTTCTTTCCGGAATAGATTCTTTAAGCCCATATAAAATCTTATTATGTTGGTATTTAAATTAAGTTTGGTCCAAACATATTGGATTGCAATTTAAATCATCTTTCAAAATTTTATTGAAATTGGTCCATATTTGACCATTGCTTCCTAAAGCTTAGTTTACCTTCTTTTCTTCTCAATGTTGGTATTAACAAAAAAAAATTGGCGATAAAAACTTAAACGATAGCTAATATGTCGTAGAAAAATGTTTTCCTGGTAGGTCCAAAATTAAATTTAGGTTCCATATAAACCCCCATCCTAAAATCTCATTTAGATGAATATATTTGAATAATATTTTGCACAAAGAGCCTTTAGATGAATCTGAACCTCATTACATAGTTTTGTTTAGGCGGGTCCATGATTGCTGATGGGTCTCAAATAGGGTGCACAAGAAAAAATTGTTTTTATATATGGTGTGGTGTATGGTATCATATGCTCGGGCTTGACCGACTAAAGGTTCTTACTTGTTTTGTACAAAATTTGTGTGATTAAACATGAAGCTGGCTAGATAAAATAATATTTAAGTAGCTGTGTATTATATATTCGATATATTTTAGAAAAAGAAGCTTAGTAAATTATAAAAATGAAAGTTCATGGTGCATCAATTTAGTGGTCACGCTTTTTTTTTTATATATTTGTTGAATTTTTAATAAATTTTTAATAATTTCAATTAGGCTTAAGTTCATTAAATTTAATTTTCATTAAATTATTTTTATGAAGAAAGGAATTGAATGTTTGAAAGGTGTGAACATAAATTCTGTGGCATTTTGACAAAACATCTTAAGTCAAATTTAAAAAATTTAAAAAAATGTTATTAATCGTACGAATTTTCTTTAAAAAAACATTTTTCTTCACGTTTTTAAAATTTTGTTTTATAAACGAAATTTTTCTTTAATTTTGGTTTATTTTATTATATAATAAAAATGATTTTATCACCAAGTTTTTTTAAAAACTTTTTTGCTATCTTATACTTTTTGAAATTTAAGATATTGTCTCTAATTTAGCTAAATATCAGTTTATTTATTTCTAGTTCAGGTTAGTTCCATTTTAGTTCAGTTCTAGATCACTTCCAGCTCTTAAGGTTAGTATTTAAAATGATGTCTACCCTTTGCCATGTTCAAGGCGCACAGTGCTTTGCCTTCATATAGTGAATCGGCAAAACTAGAGTTCATATTGCAGAACGAAAAATGTCAAAATATTTGACAGAAATCTCTGTAAGGATGTGCCTACACAGAAAAAAATTTTTGCGCCAGTAAAAGAATTAATCAAAAATAAAATCAGTTTTAATTAAATATTTAATCAGGTGAATTAAACTTTTAATCAAGTGAATTACACATTTAATTGAAATATTGTCAATTAAACATTTAATACACTTGATTAAAAGTTTAATTCACCTGATTAAATATTTAATTAAAACTGATTTTATTTTTGATTAATTCTTTTACTGGCTCAACAATTTTTTTCTGTGTACCTCATCCTTAATAAAAAGTTTTAATTTTTAGCCACAATAACATTTGATCAGAAAGTAGCAAAAATTAGTATATGTCTGCTAAATTCATATTCTAGCATTGTTTTAAATTTTGTTGTATTCAGTGCAAGGACATGCACGTCATAACGTGCTCTTTTCCCAACATTTCTTTAAGCTTTTCTCAGAAGTTTAGATCTCAGTGCCCTTTCTTCTTCTCGGATGATTCGTGGATTACTTTGATAGTAAGTCTAAAAGGGGAAAACCGGGAGCCCTTAATCGTGCAAACACTAGCCACTGTGTTAAAATAAAAAAACGCGATATTTTTAACATTACAAACAGTGTTCGAAAATAAACAGTACATTATTTAGCGTTCGGCTCACACACCCAAGAACGATATCTATCTATTTTTTTAGTGATTGTGTAGACGAGCACAACCCTTAATACCGTTCGTAACTATTTTCAAGAAAGAGCCGAACATTATATACTGTTCTGTTCTTTGTTAAAAAACAGAACAATTGTAGCGAAACTGTAGACAAACATTATATTTTAATGTTCTATAATGTTTCTTTTTTTATAGTGATAAAGAAATGAACAAAACATAAATATTAGCAACGACCGCAGCACGAACAGCTTGTGTGTATTGTGTGTGTAAAATTATGTTGCAGGCTTTTTGTTTTTTTTTTCAAATGTGTATTTTGTTTTTGTAAAAAATGTTTGGTTTTTTTTATTAGCCAAAAGCGACGAACATTAATGAGCCGAACCGACCAGAATAAAGTTTGTGTTAAAAAAAAAAACCGAACGGAGTTAAATGGTTAGTTAAATGGTTGAGTTGGATAAAAACAGTATTATTTTTGTGTTCGAGAGATGACTAACAGGGGAACTTGTTTTTGTTTTTTAATGATTTTCTACACAAACACTTTGTGTTTTCCACAAATCTACCGCTCCGAACACCAAAGAGCGATATTTAGTGTTTATTTTCGAACACTCATTACATAATTCAGTTCTGGTTCAATTCTAATTCAGTTTTAGCTCAGTTCTAGTTCAATTCAGTCCTTGTGCAATTCAAATCGTGTTTACTTCAAGTCTAGTTAAGATTTATTACAGTTTCTTTTATTTGCAGTTTACTTCTAATTAAGTTTATAGTATTGATTACGTTTAAAGTTCAGTTCTGTGTAAATGAGGTGATCGACATATTTTCCATTAATTCTTAATAATTTTTTTCATAAGTATTTTTGACAGTTTGGTATTCAATTTAGTTTATTTTAGAGGAAACTCAACCAAAATTTTTCTTCAACGCCTGCACAACCAGATTCTGTCAAAACTTTGGCAACAATTTGTTGATGAGAATAGAGATCTTGCTATTAATGTCATTTCTTAAAAAACCAATTAGTGTTTAAAAATTCCTTTTATAGAAAAAAACGAAAGCTATTTTTTATACTTTCCAATTTTTGAAACATGTTTTATAATTAAAACCAGTGAACCTTATCTAATCACGTTCCATGCAAGGTTTCCACGCCAATGATCTAACTCAACAAAATGTATGTTAAGAACTCATAATTCATACAACTGTCATTGAAAACTAATTTGTTGAATTTATACATATTTTTCTTTCTCACTTTTTGGTTTTATTTTTAGTTTGCATATTTTAGAATGAAAAGTTCATGATCGTGTGTTGATGGTTGTAGAGAAACATTTTCGAAAAATAAACACAAGACATCTTTTAAACAGCATCTCTCAAAATAAAAGAAAAAAATCTCAGATGATGAGGAAGAAAAAAGGCACATAGACAACAGACAGACAGACAAACAGCCGTTGCTTGGTGAAGTTAAAACAGACAGACAGTTTAACAAAACATAAAGAAAACGGACAGACAGACAGACAGCCATACAAAAATAAAAAAAATCCAGCTTTAGAGCAACAACAAAATAAAACAACTTCAACAACACTACAACCTGCTACACTTTGTACAATCAGTGTCATGGCAAATGGTTAACAGCAACAACAACAACGACAACAACTAAACTAACAGTTCAAAAACTGACAAATAAGGAAAAGGTAAGAACTCAAACACTATCCGACACACATATATAAAATAAACACATGCACTATGTTCTTTAACCATCATGCACCATGACTGCCACATTATCTGGTAGTACTCCCCTCTTCATGTAGCACTTTGTAGCTGGTATATGACGGTTCACATCCTTAAAACCCATACTCCAGTCTAACTATTCATCCAAAAAACAGATTTGCAGAAACAACAAGACAATGGAGTGTTAAGAATGGTGGTATAAAAATATGACAAGTTACCATGGAAATCATACAATAACAGCAACAATATCCCAAAGAATAAAAATGAAAATACGTTCCTTTTTTTCTTTTGCTTTTATTTGATCTGCACTTTCTTGGGATTGTGGGATTTGTTCAGGAAAATAAATAAAGTTCAAACATAAAAGAATACATCACCTTCGCTTGTACGAACAATTCAGAGTGACTCAATTACAGATCCTTCAAGGAATTAAAGCATTTGAAAATATTGTCAAGAATATTCTTTAAACTACCTCGTTACCCCAGTGCTTTTACTGTTAGAGAGCAGTGGCAAACAGAGAGAGACCCCTATTGCCAGACCGTTATTTATTAGTTAGAGCATAAATCAGTCGCAAATCCAACATCTGTATCGTCTTCCGTTTTTAGGTTTGAGTTAAAGAAATCAACTTGAAGTAGAACTATACTATAACTCGCAAGAACTTAACTAGGTTAAGTTCAATTGGCAACCGAAATCGAGCTCACGTGTCACTGTCTCCCAGACGTCCCATATTTCCTGGCTGCTTACATTATTTCTAAGCCAACCGGTTGATTCAATAAAGAAATTAATTCCAACCAAATCAGTATCAAAGAGACCTTAAGGGTTCTCTGACCAAAAAACTTTAGCCTTAGGACCCTGAATGCCGGATAATGACAGTGAAGATGTTTTGTTGACTGTTTGCTTCGTCATTGCAATTTCAGAAAGAAAATTGTAAGGGATACCGAGACTGGGCGTGTTTTCCAATAGACCAATGGCCAGTTTTAATCGCGATTAGGTTCCTGAGGTGAAGTTTGGAAAGCTTTGACGCTCTCTGAGTCCTTTTTCCAGCTATAATAGGCCAGATTTTTCTTGTTACAACATCTTTGACTAGCGAAGAACTGAACTAGAATTGAGCTGGAACTAGAACTGAACTAGAACTGAACTAGAACTGAACTAGAACTAAACTAGAACTGAACTAGAGGTGAATAAATTAGCATAAGCCCAGTCTTGAGGTTCCTTTAAGAGTAATTAACTCAACTCAACTCAATAAACTCGAATGCATTACTTAGAGCTCTGCCCAGCTTAGCGTTTGTTCCATATTATGATCCAGCATTTAAGTTAAAATACAATTTCACAACTGTCTGCACATGCAGATTATTTTTCCAAACAATACGTGGAGAATCCAAAACGAATATATATTTAAATTTAAGTTTTATTTTATTATTCGTAAAAAAAAATAAAAGAAAATAAAAAAATACAAAAAACGAATCCCATGAATTACGTTGTCTCTGGAAGAATTTGTTCCCCAAAAAAAGTGGTTGATTTCATTTTCAATGTATCATATCATGGATATGAGCTCGAATGGTGGTGGTCGTCATATATAAATATTTTTTTTTTTTGCTTCAGTTTAAAGTTAAACTTATAAGTTGTACAAATGATCATAATTCACAAATATTAAATGCACATACGTTGTGTACAAGATGCTATTTTTTCCAATAGTAGGGGTATTCGTAGAGGATAGAAGATAGTTAAGGTTGTTAAAATCTGATTGTGTTTTTAAAAGTTAATACACTGTTACTAACATGAGTTTATTTATACTAATAGTTTCTTTAAATTTTTCTAAAGATGGTTAAGGGTTGCCAAGTCTTATTTATATATATATTTTTTTAAAATAAAGTTAATCAAATTTAAAAAAGTAAAGTAAAAAGTAAAGTAAAATTAATTGTTATTTTTATAATACTCTCGTTAAAAATGTTAAATCTTCACGTGCTTTACAATAATGGTCGATGATTTTTCAATCTGTTTGAATTACATACTCTTCGCTTAAATATCGTAAGTCTATAATTAATGTTGCCGTTATTTTTAAAGCTAAACAAATTTCAGTTGGTGGATAATGTCTTGAGATTCAAAGCTAAAAATAAATTCTAAATATTTTTCGGAGGAGACTTGATTAAGTAATGGAATATATAGTGGTAACTTAGGGACCAAAAACATTGCATACACTTGGGACATCGTGTTCTATGCGGGTTTAAAAGACATTAGAGCTTTTGACCAATTCCAACCTCGGTTGCACCAGTATAACCCTTGTGTTTCCGTTAGATGTAACTTTGTCTGTAAGCAGTTGACGTCTTCTATATAATTCATTCTTATTCAAAACTGTCATGTCTGGGATTTCCCAAAGGTGCCCGTAGACGTTTCGAGGATTACCATTTCGTTAGCCTTTGTATGGATGGCTATTTAGCTATTAGCCACAGACAAACTTCAGGTATTGGTTGAACCTATTTGTACAAAAACGAGACATGTTTTTGGAAATTTTACATTTCGTACTTTGAGAACCCATTTTACGAAACCAGAAGGCTTGTTAATATCATTCTACAATCATTCAATCGAATATACAGCTTTTTTAATGGCAACTCTTTTACGTTAACAGATTTCTTAATAAAATTTGCATAAAGTTTATCCTCCAGCTTAGTTTTTTTTTTTGTGTAAATTTAAATAAAATTTAGTTCACATCTGAACAAATAAAGTAAAAACAGAGACATGATTACAAAATGGAAAGAATGCATGAATGAATTGTTGTATAATTTAGTTTTGGAATAAGTTTTTTACCTACACACACACTTTTTACACAAAAATCATTCCCAGATGTTAAACAAATAAGATCTCAAAGTTGTTGCTATAAAATCATATTAAAAGTTTTTCTTTTGAAGAAAAAAAAAGTAAAGAAAAAGAAAAGAAATGAAAAATTGCGACTTCAACACACACTTATCTGCATACGAGTTGCAGGAAGAAATATCGACTCAGACTCATACACAAGCATGCTGAGACTTTTACCAATACAATTTAAAATAATCCTGACAATATGGGCAACATTATAACCTCCAGGCTTTTGTTTTTTTTTTGTGTTGGAGGAGTATGGAGCATCATAAGTTGGCACAAACTTGATGTTTGACAAAATGTACCTACAACCAACAACAAATGTAGCAGCAAGTCGTACCAACTTGCACAACAATGCACAAGAAGTATTTGGATTTATTTTTTTTTCATCTTTTACTCAATTTCTTGAGAAAAATAAAGTTTTTGTTGCAGATTTTTTTTTAATTTTTATATACAAATCGTGCCAGACTTGTAGGAGTCTTAGCAAAACCATCAACATTATAAACTTTTGCTGCATAAAAAACTTGTTATGTTAAAGATAAAAAATTGTTTATAATTTGTTTATAATTGACTATAATTTCTACTCGTATTAATTAGTTGAAATAAACCACAAAAACCATTAGAAACTGTTGAATATTGTTAAAAATTAAACATTCAACAAAAAACCACCAGTATTTAAAAAGAGAATTACTGTTGCAACAAAAAATAAATGCCAACTAAAAATAAAAAAATTAAATCTAAACTTAACTTAATAACCATGAATTTATTTATTTAATTATTTATTTGTGGTTTTTGGTTGCATTTGCCATCGAGTCGTATTACGTGGATTATTAACGAGTGAAATTGGACAACAAATGAAAATGATTTTGTGGTATCTAACAGTGATGAAGAGTAGAAATTATAAAATGTACCAAAAAGTACTAAATTTTACATACTAGTTTTATGTCCGCACCACAATGATGTAGAGGGTTAGTATACCGATTGACTCAGAATCAGTTTTTAAATTGATCTAACGTTATCCGTCCTTCCGTCCACCTGGACAAATCCTATTGAAAATGGCGAAAATCGGTCCATAATTTCAAATAGCCCCCATGCATAAACCATCTTATAACGATGGTATTTGGATTCAATTATTGTCATTTAAATCATCTTACCAAATTTTTTTTTGATATCGGTTCATATTTGACCATAGCTTCCCTACAATTACTACTCCCGAAAGTAGCCTCTAATGCCATAACTTTCTTATGTGTTGGTGTTGACATAAAATTTGCCGACAATATTTTCTACGATAGCCACTATGTCATGACAAAATGTTGTGCTGGTAGATCCAAAATTAAACATAGGTCCCATATTAACCTCCTTCCCAAAATCACCTAATGACAAAAAACATCTCATAAAGACAAGGATATCTAAAGGTCACAATAGACGACATGTTTTTCATCAGAATCCACTTTTTATATCACATGTAATTGTGCATGTCTGTCAAAATTTTTGTTTTACAGAAGGCTTATGATATTCGCTCATAAATGTTCAAGTCATTTGCTTTTGGCATACGGGTGTATTCTAGAATCCGAATTCACTCGAAAGTGGATTACTTCAGCACTCGATCAATTACTTTGAATACTCAAAAACATGCGGACTTATGAACACCAATTTATGCATTATGCTGATTCAGAAAATTTTGCGTTTGCAGTACGAGTTCGCATTGCAGAAACGAAAGTAGTTTTCGTTTTCAAAACAGCGCGCTGTATATTGGTTCTGTGAAACATAAACTTCTGCCGGCTAATGATTACGTCAATAGTGGACCGCCGTTAATAATTTTCTTACGGCACAGATATTTGACAAATTTTTTTTTAATCCAAATTTTCATATTTTATTTTATAATAAAAATAGCTGATGTCAGATGGTTTCTTAGAAGAAAACAGAGCACGCTCTAATTGAAATTTTGTCAGCCGACTTCTGACTTTTACAAAAGCAATGTTATAAAGAAAACCATAAGAAATATATGTTATTTGCAGTGGGAAATTTTAAAAGGTCAGATGTTAAAAACATCGTCGTGTACGGGTACCATAAACAATATTAGGCACAAAGAACTTTTACAGATTAATGGCATAACATAATTTTGTTGTGGCGGATTCATTATTGTCAATAATCGAAAATTTGTATGATGATACATTTGTATGATGATACATGATACATGTAGAAACGTTCAAAGGCCTCTGTACAATTTTTTCTTTATTGGCTGTTAGGAAAAGAACAAGTGCTTTTTGTTGTTCTCTTAAAATGTGCTGTGTTGTTGCACTGTCACCTATTTTAAATAGTTATTACTGAGTTACAAGTTTTTATGATTTTATAAAATAACAAATTAAACGAAAGGAAAAGCCATTTGTAATTTTTCTTATATTTCAGTAGCCCTAATTTAAAGAAAGAACACATATACATATGACGACATATGTATGTAGTCGAACATTAAAATAACAATCCGAATCACGTTGAATGAAAGTTATTTCAAGTTGAAACAACGTGAATTTCATGTAGAATCATTTTGGTTTGAGTGCGATGTTACAATGTGAAGAAACTTCAGAGACAACATATGCATTTCTTTAAGAATAATTCAAAACACTTACCCCTGTAACACATGTTTCACTTATATTGTATTCTCCTTTGTTAACAGAAGCATCAGCAGAATGGCCCGATATAGTTGTCGTCATCATTCTACTTTGAAAACTTGATGTACTATTTAACTAAATAATTTTAATTAAAAGAATACGGGAATTGTCTTCTTTTTATAACATATTTTAAACATGAAAATAAAAAAATGTACATACTTAAGTATGTATGCATGTCAATTTAACAATATAAACTTTTGATTTTAATATAAAACAGGTTTTTATGGATTCAATATTGAATCCATATTTATTTATATTTTAATACTTTTTTTTTTATATTTTAACAGTGAATAATATTACATAAACGTGATTTAAGGTTATTTTATTTAAAATTAATATGAAATAATGATAAATTTAAATAAAGGGCATACTTTTGCAGAAATTTACTATGATTCTCAATTAACATTTGTCCATGTTAATTTTACATTGGTATTTTTTTCTGTGTGAAGTTCTAAAATTGTTCTCTAACCTGATAATGTATGGAGCCATTTCGGGAATCCCGTATTGTCAATGACTTAAACTAAAATCACGTGCAGGGGATCCTATAAGTTCTGGGAAAGGGGGGCTGTTTTTCTTTGAAACACACACTACTTTGTCTTTTCTCACCCTTGGCAACAAAAATTCGAAGTATGTTCACCCAAGCAAAATAGTAAAAAGCTTTAAAATTGCTTCCAAAAAAATTGTACTTTTTACCCCAATTTCCATCTCTAATCTCCATTATGATTTGTTTTTAGTTAAAACCAAGCTAAATGTGCCGTTTTATGGCAACATTTTGTCAATATTAATCTGCATTGACCATAAATTTATTTATGTGGCTTAAAACACAAAAATGTCTAAATTGTATTTAAGCATATTAAACTAAAATGGCAAATATAAATTAAAATTTATATGAAACTAACAAAGAGCGGATTTGAAGTTTAAAACATTAGGCCTTCTAAACTTAGAATGAAACTTTTAAAAATGCAAATTAATTTTGGGAAATATGGGACAACCATTATGATAACATTTTTTATTGATTCTATTAAATTATTTCGAACATTTTTTTAAATTTACTTTAATAAAAATTATGTATTTAAATTTAATAAAAGTGAATCTATTAAAAACACTGTGCTCGAATTTGACACTTTTTTTAAAGCTGGGAATGAATTCAATGGTGCAAGTAATTTGTCGAAGAGAGTGCTCGGATTCGTGATATTTAAAATTCGTTATTGAAAATTTCTGTACTTATGTTCCATAAAACATTATTTTTAATACTTTTGCACTGAAAGAAAAATGCTTCATATATTTAATGAATCGTTTTCATAAAAAAATTTTCATTGATTAACTGAAAATTTTTATTGTCTAAATGGAATTTCATAGTTATAATGAATATTTTCGTTAAAATCGCTTCATTGGATTTCGTAATTACGTTAAAAATTTTCATTGGATATATGAAAACTTAAGTTTGTCCAAGTTGAACAAAAAATTTTAATTGGAAACACAAAAAACAATATACAAACATAACTATATTCATAAATTAATACAAAATTATAGTTTCCATAAAAAAAATGTTTGATTGTTAATTAAAAAATGTAAGATTTAAATATTTCACACATTTAATGTAATATGCCCTTAAATTTATGAAATCAAAAATTTTTTTATAAAATCACCATGTTTCAATAATTAAAAAAAAAAATATTTTTAACATTCAAATATGTAACTCTATAGTATCAATAATTAAAAGTATAAAAGTATTTCGAAAAAGCATGCCTTCCTAAATTTAAATCTTCATTATGACAATGAAAAATGTCATTTTAGTAATGAAACAAAAACTTTCAATCCATAAATATGTATGTTTTTAGTTTTCTTTAATACGTACATACCTACCTACATATAGTATGTAATAAGTAATAAACAAACAAACACACCCTTATTTTAAACTGTTGTCAACCAAATGATGTATACGAAAAAGCTTGTTCTCTCTTGCGTTAGCAAAAAAAAAATCAACGTTGTTATTGTTGTTATAGAAAATTTAATCTCATATTTACGCTCTTAATTGAGTAATGGCAAAAACTTATTTTTTTTCATTCAAAAACTACACTGCCCCGGTAGGCTAGCTGGTAGTGAGCTAGTCTATCAGCGCCTAGGTTGCGGGATCGACTTTTTATAGAAAATTTAATCTCATATTTACGCTCTTAATTGAGTAATGGCAAAAACATATTTTTTTTTATTCAAAAACTACACTGCCCCAGTAGGCTAGCTGGTAGTGAGCTAGTCTATCAGCGCCTAAGTTGCGGGATCGATTCCCGCCAGAGACTCTGTTTCCTGCAGGCAAACGTTAAGCTCCGCGGTATAAGTTTAGGTAAGGGAATTATTAAAAAAAAAAATTTTAAAAAAATTAAAAAAAAATTTTAAAAAAAATTAAATAAAAAACAAAATTATTTTATTTTCCTTTTTTGAAAGTATTCATCCAATGAATAATATTCATAGATCTAATGTAATGTTTCATTAAATACATTTAAATGAAACAGGTTTCATTGATCTAACGAAGCGCTGCATAGGTTCCTTTTTAATGCAATTTTTCATGGGATTAATTTCAATTTCATTGGTATTGTGAAGAAAATTCTTTCAGTGTGGGATCATTATTCCATTTAAACTTATCAAACTCTGTTAAATATAATTTTTTTTATTATCTTTCCGCGAATTTGTTAAAGAATTTTTTTCTTAACTCTATTGAAACACTGTTTTAGACGCAAATTGTAACAAACTGGACACCCTATTGGTTAAGCTGAAACGAACACGTGGAATTCAAAGTAAGCGCCCGTATTCGCGATTAAAGATTTTAAAGAAGCTGTAATTTTTGTTTGTTTTGACTTTGCAATTTCGCAAAAGCATTTTTTCTGCAAATATTTAATAGGGCTTAAAAAAATATTTAATAGAGCTACATAAAAAAATTTCTTTCAAAAATCGCAAAGAAAAATTTCCTGTGAAAAAAAATAACGAAACATTTTATTAAAAATTAGGTGCATTAATTTAAATTGAAATATGATCCCAAAAGGATGAAACAATATCGTTTTAACATTTAACATTTAAATCGCGAATATCGCTAACTTTGACAAACGGCTATTACCATCAAATTCGTCGCACTCGAATTAGCTTTATCTGTAGGGTGACCAGCTTGTTAAAATTGTTGACTAGCATAGCGTTGTTTATTGATGCAGCCAAAGTTTATGTAAATTAAAAAAAGAATTATGAATTTATAATTTTCTCGTTAATGCTTAATAAAATTATTGCTTGTGTAATTTATTTTAACAGATATTACTGAAATCAATTAAATATACTAAAACTTAATTAAATTTAATATAATGAATAAATTTCAAAAAAATTTATTGATCCAGCGAAAGTTTGTGTAATTTTGTGTAAAAATGTTTTTAATCCATAATTTATTTGCAAATGATGTGTGAACACTTTTGAAACTTAAAAAAAATGTTTACCCATTCCACAATACTGATGCTTGTAACACATACAAACGTTGGTTATACACTAGAGTGTTCCAGAAAAATGAACTTGCAATTACTCTACGTTGTGTAAAATATAAGGATCCCAGTAGAAACTTCGCCTACAAAATCATGTGTTAAGTAATCAGAAAAACTTAAAAGCACTACTTACAATTCTACTGAAAGAACCGATGAATTTTACAAGGGATGTCCCAAAATGAACGCATTACAAAGCAAGTCATTATTTTTTTACCTACATACATCCCGAAATAAGTAGTTTTAGAAGTTGTTATAGAAGCAGTTGTAGAAAAAAGCTACTAAATAATGAGTGAGAGAAGCTATTCATTTTGAAAAAGTAAGCGAAGTTTTTACTGGGATATTAGGATAGCTTTGACTCGCGCCGCAATGCCTACAAGGAGAAAAAATTAATTTGTTTCGCCCATACAATCTTGGACCACTCTATTATACACCCACCTTCAGTCCAATTGGCTGGTAAACTTTATGCGCCAAATACAGGTCGCAATTTTGAATATAATTTGATCTCGTTAATACGTTTTAATTATCCTTAAGACGAAGCCTATTAAAAAATATACGAATTGGTTTATGAGTTCATATAGCGCCCATACAAAATTCTTTTCGGGATAACATATCTTATTATGTAGGTATTTAGCTTAAATTTGGTTCAAAAATATTGTATTGCAACATAAACCATCTCGCCAAATTCTAATCAAATCGTTTCATAGCTTAAAATGCCATAACTTCCTTATAAATATTGGCATTGATAAAAAAAATTGGCAACAAGAACTTTTATAATAGTTACCCATGGCAAAATTTTGTAATGAAGGTCCAAGAGTGACCATTTTTCCCATAGAAACTCCCTCTCTAATGTCGCTTTTAGAGGAAAAAATTTCACAAAGATGAAGATATCTAGATAAAAATCGGCACAAACAACACCTATGCCGTGCTTGAGGTACTTTTACACGATATGTATTAGCACTGTACTTGTCAAATTTTCCACTGCAAAACTCCACATGTCGTGTTAGTTCAAATTAGCAGTGTAAAATTTTTCAATTAGAGAGTGTTTTATTTTGACATCATCCGACATCAGCTGTTTTGTCAGTCATTTGTTTCTGTTGACAAATGGAACTTCAAGTCTATTTATTTACACATATTCTTAAAAAAACAATAGTTATTATTATCTAAAATAAAATTAAAAGTAAATATAATTTTAATTATATTTCTTATATAAATGTGGGAGTTTGTATGTTTGGATATTTGGATGTTTAGATGTTTGTTAATTTGTGGCTCAATCACGCGAAACCCGCTCAATGTATTTGGATGCAATTTGGTTACTTTTTAAGAGGGATATGGATTTAAATTGAAGCTATGGTACTTCTTCACTTTTTAAAAAAATTTGGTATGCAGATTGCATATATTCAGGATTCAAATATAGCGTACTTTTTAAGGGATAAAATAAGTACTTTTCAAGGGGTAAAAGCTGGATTGTATTGGTAGTTTTTCTCTTTTCGATAAATTTGACATACATGCACAAACGAGGAAAAGCTTGTTCTTATACCTACCTTTACTTTTTTTTACATACGAATTTTACATTTGACAAAGTCACTGCAAAATATATGTCGTGTAAAAGTACCATTAGTAAACAGGGAAAATCAGAGGAAACTAAAGTTTAAAGTTTGTTTGTTTTTTATTTTGTTATATTATATATGTTTATTATTATATTTGACAATTTTTAGAAATTGCCATTACTTAAAAATAGCAATTTTAATGATTTATTTTATAATTAATGAGTTGAAAATTGTAAAAGGAAATTATTAGCATCAAAATAAAAAAAGGCAGTAAAAGAAACTACTGCCTTTTTTCTTAGCACGACAGTATATAAAAAAAAAAATAAAGTTGTGACATAATTTAACAAATCTTGTCTGTAATACACTGATATAGGATATCATATGGTCAGTCTTGAACGATTAGGCCCCTTTCAGACTCGGCAAGTTAGTTGCGCAAGTTACTTGCCGACAAAAACAAAGTCTGTACAAATTTTTTTTTTCTTTACGCCGACCTTACCGCTAACGTCTGCGCAAGAGACTTGCACAAGTAACTTGCCGAGTGTGAAAGGGGTCTTACTTGATTAAATTTTGTTTAATATTAAAATGTTTAATTTCGTGATGGTTAAAAATTCTTTATAATAAATCGGGTTTTAAAGACAATTATTTAATTATTGCAACATTTTAATAGCAAAAAGAAAAAATAAATAAATAAGAGTCAGTTTGTCTAGCATTTTAAATATATTCTACTTCTATTATTTACAAAAACAGATTCATTTAAATTTAATTCCATAAACAAAAATTAAGTTAGTGTAATTAAATTAAATTTGTTTTAGAAACTGAACTGTAAAAATTTCTAAAAGTACATTCTTATCAATATCCTATACATACTTACAATAAATATACAACTCCCAGAAGAAAAATCTAAAAGATTGAGCAAAAATATACAATTTGTGCCACACAAACTTTCAACAATTTTGTTGGAAATCGTAAATCACTCAGCCAATGCAATCGAATTAACGCTACATTGCAATCAGCATGGATGCCATCATATTGAAAAGAAAATCGACTAAAAGAGTGAAAAAAAATTAACTTAAGACAAATATGGTTAAAATATACGATAAATAAATAAATACAAATTCATAGATATTCGTACTTACATGGACTTGTTGTATAAACAAACTTTTCTACACACACACACACACACACACACACACTTGAACATACTGTGTTTAAGATTCAAAAAAGGGGCAAAAATTATAGACAATTTTGTAATGAAATGATTTTGTAAAATAAACTGAAAAAATTTAATCGATTTGATATGATTTCATTATGAACATACTCGTAGAAAACATAGAAATAAATGGTTTATACTGACAGTAGTTTGAACAGGATTAACAATTTTAAAATTTTCTAAGAGTCAAGTCAAAAAAAGATCGTTCTAACTTTTCGTTTTGAATTATTTCCTATACACTCGATATATATATCCCGATATTTCTAAAGATACGATAGGTTAGGTTCTTTGGGCAGCCATAAAGTCCTTCAATAAACCCTTTTTGAAACCCAGCGCCAATGCCCATCCTATAGAGCACTTAAAATATTTAACCAATTAAAGCATTAATCAAAAATGAAATCAGATTTAATAAAAAATTTAATCAAGAGAATTAAACGTTAAATCAAGTGATTTAAACGTTTAATTGATACTATTAACTAGCTTACTGCTGCAAATTAATTTAATTTTTTAATTAATATCACAAATTTTTTTAATTGAAATCAATTTTTATTTTGTTCTGGGTTCAAAATTCAACCGATTTGTCTTCATAATTAATCTATCTCAGATAGATCATTCACAAAAACTAACAATGGTTTTCTCAGGTAACTCTTCCTAATTTCCCGAGTTTTAAGGACACGGAATCTCAATAGACAACCCGTATCCGTAAAGAGTTTGTTCTGCGTGCCTTGCACCGAAAACAAGTTCCGGGGTGCAGTAGTCCACATCGCCTCTTACCAAATGCGTGAACACACAGATAGCAATTTGAGTGTGTAATTTACAAAAATTATACACACACCCCTTGTTTAGGAGCCAGAGCTATCTAATCTCCAAAGCTTTTTTCATAATACCAGCAGCTTATGTCGAACAGCAACAGCACCTAGGGATTCCTCCACGAACTAAACATTAACGCAGTCCTTAATTGGACGTCACTCTACCCGCGACTTTGGGTCAAAAATGCTGCTCTTCGTTGAACCTTTTTGTGAGATTTTGCCTTGGAAAAGTCACTCTCCCATCGAACGGTGAACAACTTGCTAGAGACCAGCCTTCCATCAGAAAATCAAAGCTTCCGCAAAGACAATCATCCTGAACGGCAGGTAGCATTTCTCGCAAGAAGTATACTATCGGAAGCCTCACCAACAGCCAGACCGGTACTTGCACTAACCGGGGGCTACTGACCCCCGTGTTACAGTCAGTTAAGTACTGAGATACAACTCCGAACCCATTGAAGTCAATAGGACACCAAGGAGCTTTATCGTTTGAATGTTTGGTGCATACCAGGTATCATTCAGCTAAATTTAAAGTGTATGAGATTCTTGATTAATATTTATCAAGCCATTTTCAAACAGAGCACGTAACACCAAGAAGTATAAACGCCTCAAAGTGCTTAAACTGCGTCCCCTAAGTGGCGCAGCACATCCCCCGGGGGACCTCCGTCAGGGACAATCGAGTGAATGAGTATCCTGGCGTGGCCAAAATCATGAAACGACCAGCTGTGCACCGCGTCCAGCAATACCGCCGAGCAGAGGGTCATCTGCCTAGCAGTAATCTCCACCAGGATTGAGTTAACCAATGTAAATAGCGTCTTCACGCATTTATCCCGCATTTATTACTTATCTATATCTATCTATACTATAACATTTTTCTCTACAATGGGTCTGGCAGATACTCAATACTAGGCGCAATTCTCGAACTTGACTGTCTTCTTCACTTTCAACCAGACATTCTGTTTCCATGACAGCCTACTATTCAGAACCACGCCCAGATATTTGGCGCTCTCAGAGATCTAAAGATCAGCCCCATTCAACCTTGGAAGTTATTTTCAATTTGAAATCAAATCTTCGTGTTTGTTAAGGGTCTACTAGAGTTCTGCTGAAATAAACTTTTTAAGTTGAATTAAATATTTCAAATGAAGCTGAAAAGGTTTTATAGAACAAGTAAATCATTTCCTTAATCTCGAAACTCACAGTGTTCGAATACACAGTCTATCTCTTCCATTTGTTTGCTTGTGTGTGTGTTGTTGTGTTTATTTGTATGTTGCAACTTGCAACTAATTGTTTTGTGTATGTTTTTAGTTAAAACTTCACTTTAGATTTGTGGTTATTGATTTTAATTTTAAATTTAATTGAAATCATTTGGATTGGTTTTATTTTTTTTTTTTTAAATTTTTGTATATTAAACTAGATATGAAGCAGAATTATTACCAACTTGTTAAAATAAATCGTTGACTTGTCAAACCATTTAAAACACAATCTAAAACTCATGTTTGTACAAAAATGTAACAAATAAAAAAAAAAAGGAAAATTGCAAAAGGATTGAGGTAAATTTAGGGGATTAATTAAAGGGCCTTAAAATTAACTAAAATTAGTTTTAAATAATTACAACAGATTCAATAGTCTCTTAAACTTCGAAATGTAGTATAAAGTTTCTGGTTTGAATGTTTTTGCTATCGATGACTGAAAGGGACATATCACTTTTGGTATCTATTACCACATGTTACAACATACGTCTGGGAGTCAGACATTTTGTGATGACGAAAATATGGAGAAATACGTAAAACGCCTCCTCTCGCGACTGGTGAAATGGGATCCACCGCTTTTGATGGGCTGTATGATGTCTTCGGCATTGAACTTGTATGCATTTTGAACTTCTTTAGAAGTTCGAGTTGGTTCTACGATAGAAGCACTGTTTACAGAAACTCCACATTATCACAATAGACCATTGGCTCTACGTGTGCCAGATGAGTACTGACCGACATTTCTTCCGAACCTGACCCTAACATTCTGGTCTGGTTCGAATCGAACACTCTCGGTTTTTTCCAAACTATATAGTTACTGCTCCAGAAAATATTATTATTTCTTGTTTTTACAACAAAAAACTGATAGAAATCTTATTTAATCTTAAAACAATTTCATGCCAAAATGCTACTTGTTAACCAAAACATCATTATTGGCTTTAATCTTGGCTTAATTCTTTGGCCAAACTGTTGTTTCCTTTGGAAATTGATACCTTTATCTCGAAAATAAAATCAACGTGTGCCATCTTTTTTTTTTTGTTTTTACTGTGGTTTGCCATTCATATTTATCTGACAAAATAAATCTACAAAGTCTTTAAAGGAAATACAAACAACAACACCAGCAACATGAAAAATTAATAATAAAACATTACAATTGCGTGTTCGAAACTAAAACGATACATTTAATTGAGTACATTGCTGTTTAATTTTTCAGTTTTCTTTTCTTCGTTGCTTTGAACACAAAACGAACGAAAATATTTGATGCTTATCAAATTAACGAACAGATTTTGAGATTTTTTATGGATATACATAATTAAAGTAAAATGTTCATAGAACTAAAAAGCTGTTTTGAGTAAGATAAGATTTAAAAATGGATTACGCTAGAACTTGGAAATGCCCTACATTGGGATAATTTTTTTATTTAATTGAAATGTTTTTTAAACTTTATTTTTTAATTGTTAAAAAACTACTGATCATTTTTTCAAAAGACTTAAAAATAATAAACGTGCACCATACGAACAAAACGGGGAAAATACAACTTTATATTCGAAACTGAAGTTTTGAATAAGGGACATTTTAAAAATGGTGCACTTTGAACTAGTCAAGATTTGCCTTGCAGTTTTAATAAAATTTGTTCTTATCTGTGTTTATTTGGTTCGTTATCTACCGAATATGTGACCTTGTCCTGTTATCTCTTTTTTATAAATATATTTTTAGAACACTTTTAACCTTCCTCAATTACGAGTCCTAATGTCAGGTAATTTAGGATAACGGACTTAAAATTCGTATGTCTTTCTAAAGCACTCCCAGTTAAACTTCCCGAAGTAAGCTTATGTTGGCTTTATAAAGTTGCATCTAGCACATCACAAGAGGACGCAAGAAGCGATATGTTCACAAACGATATTTTAGAGGACTCATAAAAAAGGCAACCATTTTTTAGCTACATGCAGAAAATATGTCATTGCTGGAGTTGTAGTTCAAAGCGCTTAAATGGGGTAAACTTTTGTCTCTGCACTGTACAGCAAACGTGGATGTTCTCTGATACTTTTATTTCGAGCCGCTGCCCGTTAGGCGCTACCTTGTTTTCGAACGTGATTAAACACCGGAAAAAATTTTATAAAAAATTTTTAAAATCCCTTTTGCGTCGGATGTGGTACAAAGGAGTTGTAAATAGATCTTCTCCCCTTCAGATAACTAGCTTTTAAAAGAAAAGTTCAAAAATCGGATTATTTCTCGGGAGGAGGAGTGAATTGGCCACCAAGATTTTGCGATTTGAAACCTGTGGGGTTTTTTGAAATCAAAAGAGTATGGCAATAATCCCACAACAGTTCAAAGCTTGAAAACAACCTTATAGAGCAGATATCAACCATTGACGACAGTTTATTGAAAAACGTTATTGAGAATTTTGGAAAAAGATTGGGGGCCTGCCGAGCCGGTAGGGGGGTCACTTGACCGACATAATTTTTCATTTTTATTCGGAATCATTTTGTTATAAACTAAAATAAAAAGATGTTTAATATCTCAAAAAAACTCTTGTCTTTATTAAAATGACACCTTAATTTTTGGACACCCTTTAAATTTGAACAATTTTCCCAATATTCTATGTTTTAACAGAAGAAGATTCCATTCCAATTCTGAGGAGTGTTTGAGGTACCTAGTTTTTAAGGATCACCCAGTAACAAGCTCTGTTTTCAACTTCTTATATCGCTTGAATTGAGACAAACTCTAATATTAAGAATATGAAATTTCGTTCCACCTACTACTACTGTAGTATTTTAGCCTTTAAAGATTTTCATGACAAAAACGATTGTTAAACGGGTAATCAAAAGAATCTGTCACAAGCGCGGGCCAACTATCGCTCAAGGTTCTTACAGACCATGACGAATATAATCAGCCTTATTGTGGTTGTCGTGTACGTAAACGAATGTTTCGTTTTTTGTAGTACATTAGAGAACACAGGTTGTGTTGTACTCTAATCTATTACAAAACACGCCACAGTCGTATACGACAACGACACACACAATAAGACTGAATATTTGCAGACCAACCGTTTCAATGCACGTTCAGGGGTCACTATGAACTAAGTGGCTTATTCTTCGTAACTTGTACGAAGAGAATGCAGTGAAAAAATTATTTCTGCTTGTTCCCTCAGCAGACAGGAGTAGTCCTAAGGCCTAACCAGAATGTGCATTAACATACTTAAAATACTGTCAAAAAGAAAACAAAATGAGAGGCTTTTAAATGCTTTTAAAATAACAAAAAGGAAATAAAAAAACATTGATTCCGTACGGAATGAGCGATTAGTTTCGCACCTTGTTTAAGCAAATGACAGTTTTATAAAACTTAACATAAAGTTTCCTTAAGTTCAATATGGTTTCACACATATGATTTACATGTATTTACTCAGTTGCTTAAGTCACGTTATTCACATTCTGGTTGGGCCTCTAGTCGTTCGTTAAGTTAATTTAAGTCTGAGACGAAAATATGTCATTCGATATCAATCCAAACTTGCATTTAAAATGTATTTTTTTTGTCGATTGATATCGAATGCAGCAGTTTGGCGCCTGCTCATAGCGAAAATGCGAATATACTCTCATTAAAATTAAAAAAAAAAACGTTTAAGCTTTAAAATTATAAGACCGGAGAGCTTCAGCGAGCTTTTGTGGATGAATTTACCTGTACCCATGTTCTGTAACTATAGTGAGAACTTCTCGCATCGAAAAGATGTGAAACAAACTATTCCATCGTTTCTCGAAAAGTGAGAAAAACTATCCAAAGAGATTACGTCGTTACGTTATAAATGTCATAACATTGCACTCGAAACCGATGCGACATTGCAGACGTTCAGTTCAGAACGCCAGTCACACATATCGTTGACGGCGACCAAAATTTACTAAAATTGAAAACCGTCGGCTATGCCAAATAATGTGAAGTGCGATTTTAATGTTTCTTGTTTGCAAACGAGCTTTGAAAAACTTCGTTTATTTTATAAAAAATGGATAAAGCAAAATAATTAAACAATAAAAAAATGTGCCAAGAACAAAATGTTATTATTATTATTATTTTTTGCATTTTTAATTATTTTTTAGTGTTAAAATTTTTTCTCGCCCCATTTATATTTGTGAGTTTTTTTGACAGTTCAAAGCGCGGGAACTTTTCTCACAAAAATATTACAGATACACTTTTTCTGTTAATTGGCGAGTAATTTCCTTACGTGACAACTAGTACTCGCCAAAAAATGTTACAGACACAGTTTAGTGAGAAAAGCAGCTGTTTGTTTCAATATACGGCATTTTTGTTCCATTTCACACATTTCAATCAAAAAGTTTCTCGACGCGAGCGTTACAGAACATGGGCACTGGTTTAAAACAATTTCTAGAAGTCCTCGTTTAACTCAAAGCATAATCGCTTGAACTTTTCTATCGACTTACGTAGGGTGCACTAAACTTTCAATTCCAAAATCAACTACCCGTTCAACCCAAAGAACGTATAAACAGAGACACCGACAAAAATCAAAATAACAAAAAAAAAAAAAAAAAAACTTTAAAATTCAAATAACTTCTAAATAATAAATCATAATTTGCTGGTTATAAAACATTGATAAAGGAAGCAAATGAATAAAACAAAAAATACTTGAAAAAAATTTCATCTAAAATAAAGAAACAAAACAAAAAATAGAATATAAAAAACAAATCATAGATCGAAAAGAAGAAAAAAGTAGAAAAGTGAGCTCTTATGATTCGTTACGCATTTATAAGATGACCCCACACCACACCTTTCAAGCAACTAGAAGTAACACTAGAAATACAGCGTGTGGATGCAGTCCACATTGATACGAACATCAATAAATGAACAAGAAAAAAAAAAAATAAAATCAAATACGTTTTTTTTTCTATCAAAATAAAGTGTAAAATTTTCATATTCATTCGAATTTGTATGAAATAGAAAATTTAATCTGGCAAAAGTTAGACTACGAGCATAAATACAAAATAGTATCTCTAAGTATCTTTATGATTTGTTTGTAACTTTATGAATGCTTAGCATCTTTGTGTCTGTCTGTCTGTCTGTCTGTCTGTTTCTGATTCGTTTAATGTTTCGTGTATTTTGTTATTGTATGAGTAACGTAACAAATTGTGAGGTTAATTAAAAAAACATAAATCGTTTAAAACTATTTTATTATTATTTTTTCGTGTTTTTTCGCCAGCCAACTAAATAAGAAAAAAATTATTAAAAATCAAATGATTTGAAATTTGTTACTTGTTTTTTCTTTCTTCGTTTTTGGCAGTTCATTTGATTGCTAATTTTTTTTTATTAAAAGGGGAAAGTAAGCCACTGGAAAATTGCAAAAATTTATCAAACTAATTAATTTTGTTTTTTTTTTTATTTAAAGAACTTTTTGCGAATATTAGGGGAGTTCAATATTAAATGTTATATATAATAATGTAGTTCAAGCTAAATGTAGAAATTAATTTCAATATTTTTAGTTGGGCTTGATTGAGTTCATCAAATTTAATTTTCATTAAATCATTTCTTACCGAAGGAATGAATTTTACAACATGAAATTTTTATTAAAATTTATTGATAATTTTCTTGGCTGAGCTGGGGCTCGAACCTTGGTTGAATTTGCATGTTTCAAGAATCACCACATTCTTTCATCAGAATTCTTTGAGTTCTAACCTCTGCACTACTGCAGTGCCTGCCAGCCAACAGTCAAACATCAATCTTTAACCAGAGGTACTGGCGGTTCGAAATTTGCCGTAATTATCATTTTCAATTTTATATTACATGTTGCTTCCTTTCCTCTGTTTTTTTTTTTTTTGTATTCTTTCCGTCAAGACTTTGTCTTGAAAACCTGAATACATTTGTTAATTGTGTTGGTTGTCCACACAGGGTGCAGATTATCGAACATGATTGAAAGTTTTGCTCAAATTTACGCTCGCTCGATAGTGTTACCGCTTATTTTCTTGACTGTCACTCAAGTTCGCTAATATGTATTCCACTTTAATTTTGGTGAGAACTTCTCGCATCGAAAAGATGTGAAACAAAATATTCGATCGTTTCTTGAAAAGTGAGATACATTTGAAATGTATAAAGTCTAAAACTGTTTTTGACTTATCTGAATAAGATTGATCGTTTAAATAGCTCAATGAAAAAATCCTAAAGCGCTAAGTCTACAACGCTTCTTAATTTCGTGAAATTATTCTTCCCGAAAATTTCGTTTCCAATATATTCATTGTTTTGTTGTGTGAGTCGATGAGACAAACAAACAGTTAAAGGGTATGGTTTTAGAAATGGTCTTCGTATTAACGATAACGTTTTTTCGTAAACTGTAAGCATATTTAAAGCTACATTTTCAATGTGGCACCACCGACCGAAAATGCGTACCAAACGAAAGCATGAAAGTATTCGAAAGTTTACTACATATTACCAATCTTTGTTTTTTCAACAAAAATCCACTTTATTTAGAATTTTTTTCTATTTCAAAATCCACTAGAACAGCAAGTCCAATTAACACGACTATCTAAATGATTTCTTGCTCATTTGCAAATCCATTACAATAATTTTCATTTGATGTTTTCCAAATTGTTTTCCCATTAGCAATCAAGAAATGTTTTTTTTCATTATTTATTGTTCATATTTAACTTTAAAAAAAAATTATATTATAGCATTTCTTTTATTTAGTAGTTGTATTAAAAAGTTCTAAAATCAATGAAAATGATTAATTT
The DNA here is from genome assembly GCA_963931875.1 of Pollenia griseotomentosa. Taxonomy (NCBI): domain Eukaryota; kingdom Metazoa; phylum Arthropoda; class Insecta; order Diptera; family Polleniidae; genus Pollenia; species Pollenia griseotomentosa. The sequence goes on from OZ007560.1 coordinate 224,439,119, forward strand.
TTGTTTACTTTGCAAAAAAAAATTTTGTCTTTAATAAATTGAGATATTTGTTTCATAGTAGATAACAATTATTTACTTTCAACAAACATAATTTATTTAATAATATTCAGAAATTATACTATAAATAAATGTTTTTTTTTTTTTTGTTGTATCAAAATAAACAATAGTAAATAACAACAATAAAGCCATACAAAACTCAAGAGAAAAGAAAATTCCAAAACTGATTTATTTTTTGGTTTTATGTTTAAAAAGTGACGCATATAAATGCCAAATAATTGCAAAAAAATTGTTAATTAAATTGAAAAATTTACTAAGTAATGATGTAATTAAAATTTAATACGTTATAATAAGTGTTTATTTAGCAATAATAACGATTTTGAAAAAAAAAAACCTTAAATTAAACATTTAAAATAAAACGAAACCACTGTGACGCAGAGGGAAAAACATGAGGTGGCCGGACCGTAAATGAAAACAATTGCTGTATGCAGCTCTGATAATTGTTTTTTCTGATAAATTTGTGAGCAGTGTCCCGCCATCTTTTTTAAAGATTATAACAGTAACTTTGAAAAAAAGTGATAAATATTATAAAATTCATTCTTAAAACTCAAGAACGACAGAAAACAATGATTTTCCTTAAGATGACGTAGTTTGTCACTGGCAGAGCTGGCAACACTCAAAGTCCTTAATATTTGGGAATATCTTTATAAGAAATGTTTGCACTTTATAAGATCTGGCAACCACGCGATTAAACAAGAATATCTTTCTTAATTTTGCTAGCTTAAAATTCGAACTCTATTAAAAAGTGTGACAAAATGAACTTTTTTTTTAAACATTTAACATTAATTTTTTAAATAAAATACAATATTTTTTTTTTTTTTAAATTCCAGCAGCATGTATTCATTATAAATGAGTTCACCTACTGATTTAATAAATTGATATTAAAATTATTTTTTTTTTAAGAAATTTAGACAAGCTAATGTTTAATTCAAAAACTGATTTCAATCTTAGCCATTGTTATGGATTTGCATTATGTTAACAAACTCATTAAGTCAGTTAATTTTAATATTAAAAAGATATTAAATAACAAAAAATAAATAAATTTGAAAATAAAAAAAGTTTAACCCATTAACAACAAACAACGTCAATAAGCAATGAAATAAAATTTCAATCTCAAGATTGACTGCCTTTTTTATAAAATGAAAACAAGTGAGTGAGTGAGATTTTACATTAAAAATAAAAACAAATTTTCGTTTTTTATTGTTGTTTTAAATAAAGGGTGTTTTTTTAAGCCCGATAGAACTTGAAATTGTAAAAAATAACACAAAAAATTAAATTATAATCAAAATTTTTTTTTTATTCGAAAGATCAATACGTGACATTAACATTTGAAAATGATTTCGGGCATATGGGCACCGCGGCTGTTCTTGACGAAGCGCATTCTGGACGTCCAATTTTGGGCCACTTTTTCGAGCACTGCTGGCCGTATGTCACGAATAACACGAACAATGCTGGCCTCCAAGGCGTCAATTGTTGCTGGTTTATCAGCATAAACCAGTGACTTCACGTAGCCCCACAGGAAATAATCGAGAGGTGTCAAATCGCACGACCTTGGAGGCCAATTGACAGGTCCATTTCTCGAAATCAACTTATCGCCAAATTTTGATTTCAATAAGTCGATGGTTGCGTTCGCCGTATGGCACGTAGCGCCATCCTGTTGAAACCACATCTCCTCCGGATCAATGTCATCCATATTTTCAAACAAAAAATAATTGATCATGGTGCGGTAACGATCTCCATTGACCGTAACGCGAGCTCCGGCCTAATTTTTAAAGAAATAAGGTCCGATGATGCCACCAGCGTGAAAACCGCACCAAACGGTGCATTTTTCTGGATGTAATGGAGTCTGTAGGGTCTCTTGTGGATTGGTCTCGCTCCATATGCGGCAATTTTGCTTATTAACAAACCCGTTAAGCCAAAAATGCGCCTCATCGCTGAACACATTTTCATTATAAGTTTCGCGAATCGACGACTGATTTTCAAAGTAAATTTGGATAATTTCGTAGCGTTGTTCAAGCGTGAGTCTATTCATGATGATTTGTCAGAGTATACTGAAACGATAAAAAAAATATTTCATCAAAATTTAATTTTTTGTGTTACTTTTTACAATTTAAAGTTCTATCTAGCTTAAAAAAACACCCTTTATAATTTCTCACTCACTCACTTGTTTTCATTTTATAAAAACAGGCAGTTACAACCGTAACGAAAATAAAATGTTTGAAATAAATTTAAATTTAATTTTAATATTAATAAGATTTAATGTAAACTTTACAAAAATATTTTAAGACAGAAACTCCCAACTCTCTCTCAATCTTTGCACTATTAGCAGCGTTCGAGAACACGAAAGTTTTTACTATTTTTTACTAAACTTTACTGCATTTTACTTAATTGCGTTCGCGTACACAAAATACAGTAAATGAGAACACAAATTCAGAGCATTTTTGAGACAGTTCTTGACTGAGTATTTACAAATTTTTACTGCAGAAATTTTTTGCAGTAAAATTTTGTAAAACAAAAAAACATGTTTCGAAAGGTTAACAAACAAAAGTAACAAACAAATTGTGAAAAAAAACTGTTTAATTTAAGAAAAGTTGAAATAAAAATGAAACAAACCCAAAAAATTAATAAATATTAATTAATTAAACTTGTCTCTGAAGCATTAATGGGCTAAATACCAACTTTGAAACTTTTTTTTGCTAGGTTAATTTTTTAGAGTTGTAAAAGTGTGAATTATTTGGGTACTTAGAGCTGCACTTGTTTTTTAAGTAAGTGCCGGTTCACACACATCAAGTTTGATTCGTCAAGTCTTGAGGGAAAAGAAAATGCCATTTCTTTTCCCCTCTCTCCTTAAAACTCAAGACTTGACGAAACAAACTTGATGTGTGTGAACCAGCATTAACCATTAGCAAGAACATTATGTATGTTTGTTTGAATAAATCAACATCAATTTAAATAAATAAAAAAAAAACAAATATGAAAGATTACATAAAATAATTTGTTTGTATTTTCCAAAAATGTTCGCGTTATACAAAAGTATTTACCCAATAAAAAAGGGAGCTTCCAACGAAGCAGGTTTGTAAGGGAGAAACATAAAAGTTTCGCTTACCATTGCGCTTACGGAAGACATGAATTATATATGGCGAGTTCCCACTTTAAAGCAATACATTTTTGACACTTTAGCGCTTTATTCAGCGCATATAAAAATTTAAGCTTTACACACTGAATGTTTTGATACAGTTATTTTTAGTATTTTCCCTTACAAACCTGCTTCGTAGTAAGGGAATGCCGTGGCACTTGAAATGTTTTTTTTTTATAAAAGTTGTTGAGGGTTCTTTCACTTACTTTACTGCATTTCTGTATGTCTTATTTCGTAGCACATAATTGTGCGCTTATTTTTTTAAATGTACCATTAGTGATTTTCAAAATTATAAAATTTTTTATTGGGTAATCGAGTACCGATTACTTAGCTCTATACCGATAAGAAATCGAGTTAAAAAGTCAAAAGTGTAAACATTTTTCAACACTTCAATTATTTGTCATCAGCTGTTGCCTTTATTTTACGAATTTTTACAAATTTTGCGTTCGCTTACTTTTTTGGACAACAGGTTTTTGTGAGAGCAAATTTCTTAGTTTACTCATTTACTGCATTTTACTGTAAAAGTACTCAAACGCAACTATTAATCGAACATTGTTTGCTTCGATTAGTGACAGAAAGATTTTATTTGACGAACACATGGCCCAATTAGAAGGTCTGAGCAAAATTTCAACAATCTGATAGTAGAAAAAACAACAAGTATTTTGTTTGTGTAAAAAATTAAAAAAATATCAAGAACAATGGCATTTGTTTGACTTAAAATACACATTCGAATAATATGAAAATTTATATAGCCGTTATCACCTTCCTCAACTGTAAGATCTCTTGCGATTAAGGCGGACCAAAGATTCTGTTAGCCCGGTACCATACTAACAATTAGGTGGGGCCCCGCAAGTATGATTACTGTGGGAAAAGCTTTCTGTTTTTCAGGACGATTGTCTTTGCTGGAGTTTCGCTTTTTCCTTGAGAAAATACGTTCGGGGATCACGTGGTGGTTGTGGTTTAAGCCCAAAGTCGTTGAAGGGAGATCCTTCTACTCAATAACGGGCCATTTCTCCACATGTGTGAGAGTTCAGCCTTCGGAGTGGGTCATCCATATGTGCTCTTGCAAATCAAAAAATACTGCTAGCATTTTTTAAAATGCAGCTGAGGTAAGATAGCTCCAGTTTCTTATCAAGGAGCGAGTGTTTAATCTGGCCGGATTATGCACTTAAATTGATACCAGTGTGTGTTAGTTGCTTTCACACTTAGGAGTGGTTGATAAGCGCTTTGTTTGCTACCCAATGATAAAGAGCCACCATAAGACAAGGCCCTATGACTGGTGCTTATGTAAGCCTATTTCACATTTGTCAGTAGCACCTCCCTATAGGGGTATTGAAAATAATAGATCCGAAAATTGGTGCAGGCAATTACTGCTATTCGCAGATGCAAAATTGTCAGATCTGCCTTCTTGCTAAGAGGTTAATCATAGGTCCCTTTACTAATCAAATTATGCTGATTGATTCTTAGAAGCGGTGGTTAGACAGCTCTAGCTCCTAAGCAAGGGGCGAGTGCAGGGTTCTGCCGATCATACAGTCAACATGTCACCTCTGTTTATTGGTTGCTGTCACACATGGGCGTTGATAAAAGCATTTGCTTCCACCCATTTCTAAGACTAGAGAAGGGCTAGGCGGACTCTTTTTGTAGCAGATTAAAGAACACAGGTTGTTCGTTACTTTAATCTACTACAACAAACGACTCAGGCGTATACGCCAACGCCAACCGTTATCAGGCTGATTATTATCTTTTTTTAACAAGGAGTTGCTGTCAGACTGCGCACAGTTTTTGACATTCAGTATACTTCGGCAAACCATCATGAATAGATGTACGATGAACAACGCTACCATTTTAAACGAAATCTACATCGAAAATCAGTCTTCGATGTTTATTCGCAAAATTGTGTTCATATTGCTTCTTTTAGGCTTGCCGGCGAAATAAACAAAACTGCCATATAAAGAGTTAGGCCAATCCACAACAGACCGTATAGAATCCATAACAATCAGAAAAATACAAAGTTTGGTAGGATGGCACCATTAGACATTGTTTCTTCAAAAATCAAGTTACGCTCAATAGAGATCGTTACCGCACTATGATCAATGAAGTTTTGTTTGATAAGCCCTAAAGATAATATTGGGTTACGTGGTCCATTGTAGCTTAAATGGACTACTTACAACATGGTCCAATCTACTGTAATATGGACCATGTTAAAAGAAATTAACATGCAGTGCTTGCTGCCAACAACTACATGATGTATACTTTTCTATAGTTTACAGTATTACACATTGGTAGCCCTGATGGTGTCCATTATTAATTGTTTATTTAAAAGGGAAAGTTTGTGAAATTTGTGAAAAAAATGTAAACAAATTAAAAATACCAAGTAAATATATTTAATAATAGCAATAATAGACTACAGGGCACGCCATAAAAGGCGATTAGTAAAAAATGAAAAATGCTTAAACTACCGCTTTAGTGTACTCCATACTGCAATGACATGGAGTACCTTTAAAACTAACCCACTTTAGTACTCCATGGAGTAGTTTGGGGACTACTTCGGTGGGTTATATGGTCCCCTCCTAGGACATCGTAATGTTAAATGGACCACTTTTTACCCATATATTTGGAGTAGTTTTGGAGTAATCCTACTCCTTTATGGACTACTCTTTACATGCATGTATGGACTAGTCTCGTTATCTGCAGGGATGCGGATGACTTTGATCCTGGCGAGATGCGGTTTCAACAGAATGGTGCAACGTGCCACATGGCGACCACAATCATCGGCTTATTGAAATAGAAATTTGGCGATAAGTTGATTTAAAAAAAATGGACCTGTATATTGGCCTCCAAGGTCGTGGGATTTGTTATGTCTCGATTGTTTCTAGTGGGATTCCGTAAAGACGCTGATTTATGCTGATATACCAGCTACAATTGACGTCTTGGAGGCCATGATTGTTCGTGTTATTTGTGAATTCCAGCCAGAAATCTTCAATAAAAGTGGTTCAAAATTGAACGTCCCGACAAGGACATGTGCGGTTTCCATATGCCTATAATTATTTCATTTTTATTTTGATAAAAATTTAACTTTTTGTGTTTTGTTTTTGAAAACTTTAAGTTTTACCGGACTAAAAAAAACACCTATAATTGAGAGAAAATAATCTTCTACGGCTTTAAAATACAAATTTTTCTGAGCAAGCTATAGAAATATAAAATTTTGTTTAAAATTAGTTTATAAGGTGGCAGTGAAAGCCCAGCATTTGGTTGCCATTTTAAGCTGTAAGCACTAACAATGCAATGTTAGACAAACTTGCTTATAACAACAGAAACCTCTGTTGTTTTTGTATTGTCGCAGTTTTGCTGCCACCGTATAACAAAAATAAGCATTAATCTGTGCTATCAAAGAACTCTAAATCGAAAACTGTAAAATAACCATTTAAACTCCCTGAAAACAAAAATCTTAATTATAAATGAAAATAAAAATGCAATTTTATTATTTTTTTAAGTTGTTTAATAATTGTTAAATATATTTCTTTAAACTTTTTTTTCCGTATTTTATTGCGTATTTTTTGTGGGTTTTATTTGATGATCAGGATCAGAAGGGGATGAGAAAACAGCGTTTTTTTTAATATTTTAATATTAAAAACTAAGGCCGAGACTTTACGTATGTTTTTTTTTTTTTTTTTGTTAATTTATACAATATTTTTTCAAAATTTTGAATACTTTTTTTTAATTTTTTTTTTAGTTTTGTACTAATAAGCAGTTTTTGTGTTTTTTTAAATAATTAAAAAAACAAAGAATTTATTTTATTATAGGTATTTATATAAAAACTAAAAAGAACTAAAATTGTTAAAGAATTCATAAATTTTTTTATATTACAAAATTATAAGGGATGGTTTAGCTTAAAAAAAACAAATTTTACAAAAAATTAATGAGCAGTGGGGGAGGTTGGGGTGAAACTATTTACATAGAAAAAAACTTACTAGTAATTATAATTTTTATTTTTTTTAAATTTCATTTTCAGGTATTTAATTAAGGGTTTTCACATAATTATACTTACTAAAGTTTTAATTAATAATAAATTTTTAATTTGTTTTTAATTAAATGTTTCGTGAGGATTTTTTTTAAGTTTTTAAGGAAATATTTGGCTTTAATTTACAATTAAACTTAATAGGAAACGATTTCTTTTTTTGTGTAGATAATTCTTGGAAAACAAAGCAATGATTAATGGAAGGAATCGAGGCTAATTCATGTAAACGGAGGTGGCGATACTACAACAAGTACAACACAAAAAACACAATATTGTATTTTACAAGCAACTTTTTACATTATTATCTCTAAAGCTTCGTACAGATCTTACAATGTTGTCATTAAAATTGCCTTAAAAATGTCTTGCAACTGTGTGAACATTGTAAGCTCATTTTTATTTGGCAGATGTGTAAAATTAATGCATCTGACAATGGCACCATTGTCAGAAAAATTACAACATTGTAAGATCTGACCATCGTCTGTACGAAGCTTAAGTAAGAAGAAAAGTAGCACAGCTATGCTTTCAACGCCACCTTAATAATGAATTCGCCTTGGAAAGAATGAGTGAGTGAGTGTAATGTAATTGAAAGGAAAGAGCGTAACGGAGTAATTTAAAAGTATCTCTGAGACACTAGTGAGTAAAAGAGAGAGCGTAATAAGATTTTAAGAAAATTTATAACATTTAAGCACACACTTGTCACAAATTTGTTTGTAGTTTTTTTTTTTATAAATCTAGAGGTTTTGTTTTTTTTTTAACGAAAATTTTAATTTTCCTATAAAAAATATGAGTAATTCAACAATAAATTGGCCTAAGCTATACTTAATAAGCTGTAGCAGCTCCGGGATGCATTAAATGATGATGGTGATGATGATGACCAAAATGATTTAAAGGATTCATGGCATCAGCTCCTGCAGCAGGAGCTGCGGTATGATACCAATCTGTGGGAGCATGGTGTTGGGCGGCAGGGTGATACAGTAAATGATGATTGGGGTGATGGTGACCCGTTACCAACATTGAGGCAGGATTACTGGCTCCCGTTGAAGAAGCTGCTGACATGCCCTGGTGATGGTGGTGGGGGTGATGGTGACTGCCAGCTGCTGTCAATGATGGTGGTGGTCCCAAAGGTGGTGGTAAATAGGCTGACGGTGCCATTAATTGTAAAGCAGGAGATTTAGCGGAATTCTGTTGATGTGCATTATGTTGATGCTGGTGATGTTGGTGATGATTGTGTAAACCACTTAAATTGTGTTGTTGTTGCTGCTGCTGCTGCTGTTGATGCTGATGGCTGGTGACATTATGCTGTTGAGTATGATGACTACTACTGGCCGTACTACTGCTACCACTAGACGAAGCACCCAAGTGCACACTATGCATGGTAGAGTTGGCATTTGGTTCGGACTTAATTGAATGAGGTGAGGATTTATTCATGCTGCCATTAGCCGAAGAGTTATCACTTGTCAAACGGGCTGAGGGTGGGGTCTGGGCTCCTCCTGTCACTATACTCGATGATGAGGACTCTTCGCCCTCGCTGTCGTAACCATGAGAAGGTGATTTTTCTTCAATGTTGCCATGAACCTTTAAATTGATACAAAAAAATAACCATTACATCAATTATTATAAAAAAATGAGTAAATTTTGGAAAGAAATGCCGTCGGCTTTTTTATTTTGGAAGTCTTGGGTTTTTTTTTTTCTTTATTCAACAATGTATATATCGACTTACCTTCATATGTTTACGCAACGAAGAAGGATGAGTGTAAGATTTATCACAGCCATTTATACGACAATTATAGGGTTTATCTGAAGTATGGACATGTGAGTGCTTCTTACGATCCGAGGAATTAGCAAAACGACGATCACAGCCCTCATGTTCACATTTGAAAGGTTTTTCACCTTAAAGTAAAAAAGGAAAAAAAAAACAAATTTAGTTAATTCTAAAATAGTTTTTAACAATGTTTTTCTTTTTAAATATGTTTAAGGTTTTTTTTTTTTTTTGAAAACTTAAATTAAAATTAGTTTTTTTGCTTTTGTTATAAATTTGTTTTTAGATATTTTTTTTATAAAATCACTGTATTCAAACAAATCGTATTAAATTTAACAGACATTAAAGTATGTTAAATTTTCATAGAAAATTGGTATTGTTAACCTTTATTAAATTTTAAATATTTTTCTAAATACTGGCCAAAAACATTTTTGCTTAAAAATATGTGAATTCTGCCAAAAAGCCATTTCATAATGATTAATGACTTTTAAGTGCTAAAATCATAATGGCGCCCCTTTTGACAAACACACAAAACAAAGAAATATACAAACAACAATTAATTAACGGGTTTGCAAAAGTAGAATTAAAAATGGTTTTTATTTAAAATAAAACAATTTTAAATTTTAATTAAAAATGGTTTTAATTTAAAATAAAACAATTTTTAAGAAAAGTTTAACCCCCATATTCATAAAAAAAAAAATTTTGGATTTATAAAAAGTTTATTAAACAAATTTTTATAGGAAATTCGTTTCATAAGCTTGGGAACCTATAAAAGAGAATATTTTTGAAATTTGTATGATTTTAAATTACAAGGAAATCTAGCAATTATAACAACAAAAAAATAAGAAATTATAAGAATATGTTTGACTTTGCCCCAAATAATGTTTGCATGTATGTGTTAAATACCCAGTAAAAACTTCGCTTACTTTTTCAAAATGAATAGCTTCTTTAACTCATTATTTAGTAGCTTTCTTCTATAACTAAATATATAACAACTTATATAACTAGTTTTTTCTGGATGTATTTAAGTAAAAAAATAATGACTTACTTTTGAATGCGTTCATTTTGGGACATCCCTTGTAAAATTCATTGGTTCTTTCAGTAGAATTGTAAGTAGTGCTCTTATGTTTTTCTGATTACCCAACACATTATTTTGTAGGCGAAGTTTTTACTGGGTAAATACGTATGAAAACAAGTTTAAACAGGGCGAGTATGAAGCTGTCAACAAAGTATACAACTAGTATGCCGACTCTTTGACAGGTTAATAACTCCCATGTCAAAAGTTCATAACTAAAGTTTGTATAAGTGCCCGTTTACATTTTAAGATTTTTATCGCTTCGATTCTTACAGCCGTACCAAAAGAAGACCGGAAGGCGGAACGTTTGCTTCCGTTTAGCTTTTACGCTGATATGAAATACCTAAACAATAGCGTGAACGTTGTGTTACGAACAGTAGTGTTAACTCTCTTGTGTAATAAAACTCACCTAATGGAAATAGAAAATGGGGATAAAACCGAAAGATTGACCAATAAATAGCTAAACTGACATTATTTATTAACAATAACAGCCAACTTCACTATTAAACGCGCTGTCAAAATCAGATTTTCCAAATGCAAAGAGTTGCCGCCGCGCTTTTTAGGGATCCTTCATACAAATTTCATGGGCATAAAATTTTTCGACAACTAGAAAAAGCGTGCCGCTTTTGTTTAGGTACGGATGTTACCTTATTGCCGGGAGGGGAGAGAGGAATTAAGAGGGGTACACATGCGAGTGTAATCTTTGAGTCGATTTGTTTGCTCCTTCGTTCTCTCATTTGACGAAAAAGCACAAAAAAGAGTTGCTACGATAAAAATTGCACAATGTAGACCAAAAAGCAGTTTTAAAGAAGAACCGACAAAAGTTACAGCGAAAAAAATATAAATGTGCACTTAGAAAGATTTTTTGTGTAAAACTGTCAAATAGTTGCACAAAATCGCATAGAATTTGAGAAAAGTTTTTTTTTTCTAAAAAAAATTTTTTGAAAACTATTTTCAATTTATTTAATGCTGAATGCATTTATAAACTTTTAAGAGCAAAGTTTGTTTAATTTTATTTTGGAAACATATTTCATTAATATAAGATAATTTTTTTTTTCATACTATAAAATGCTACTCTGTGGCCTTTAATAAAATGCAACAACAGAAACTTATTTAAAAAATGTTTAGTTTTTGAATAATGAATACATTTTGCAAAAGCAAATAAGCAAAATGTAGTAGAAAATATTTTTAATAATGTGTTTGTGTCATTAAATTAAACCAAAAGGGTTATATTGTGAAAATTTTTAAATGAAAAAATGTCTAATATTGTTTTTTTTTGTTGTTCTTGGTGTGTTGCATTTGTACAGAATCTATGTAAACATGTAATGAGTGTAATTAAAAATTGTAATAGCTCTTTTGAGCCGGCATACTAGTTATATACTATGGCTGTCAATTTCTTCGAAAAATAAAAACAAAGCAAAAAAAAACCCATAATAAATATTAATTAAGCTCAGAGTTACTAGAGACCTCGATAAAAAAGAGACTAGAAAAGGCGAAGCTAGCTGACTTTGACAATCCGAGCCAATTGCTTTGGTTTCCAATGTTTTGTTTAAAAATGTGTGACATTTTCAAGACTAACGTGAACGAACAATAGCAAAAGAATTCAATATTGTTCATACGCACAAGCACAGAAATGTAAATAAGAGACCATTTAATCAAAAAATGTTAACAGAGAAATGACAAAAACAACAATAAAACAATTAAAAAACCATTACCATGTTCTTGAATTCTTTACCTAAATTCTTTTTTATTGATTTTTTTTAATTCAAAAATTACACAAAAATAGATCAGTTAAAAATTTATCAAAATGAAAATACTTAGTAAAATTTTTGAATAATTTTTCAGAAAGTGGCAACGCTGGTAAAGACATACAAAACGTGCTAAGTTGCAATGTCTAGGCCTAACCATAATATGCATAGCCCTGCTTAACCAACTGTCAAAAATTAACAAAAAGTCTCTCAAATGTATTTAAAAAAACAAAAACAAAATAAAAAAACATTTTATTCCGTACGGAATGTGCGATTAGATTCGCACCTTGCTTAAGCAAATGACAGTTTCATTAAACTTAGCAAAAAGTTTCTTTAAGTTCAATATGGTTTGCCTCATATAATTAACATGTATTCGCACATTTGCTTAAGCCAACTTAGGCACATTATGGTTGGGCCTTTTCTTTTTAGCCTAAACAACAACGAATATTTCGTTTGACACTACCGTTAATATTGTTGAGGCTGTTGCATGCAAAGAAAAATTATGCTCTACATGAGTTAACAACGAGATATTGCCAGAAAACCAAAAAATGTAGTCATACCGAACCAAAAGTAAAATGGTAATAGTAAAGGCTTAGGGTGCGTACAGAGTGGCCGCTTGTTGCCGAGCCGAGCCGACTGACGCTTATTGCGAGAACCAATGCGAGAAAACTGGTACTATACGAGTTAGTACAAATAAACGCGAACAGGTCATAGTGGGTGCCGAGCTGGTCAGAGCACAAAGCTGACAGTTCCAAAGCGTATTTCACCGCCGAAAACATTGTTTATGTTATGTTGTTATGATTTCAACTTGTTTGGAAAACATTTAAGAAAATTAAAAACAAAATTTAAGAAAAAGTAAATAAAACATGCAATCAAAAAATACAAAAAGAAAATAAAAGTTAAAAAATAAAATAAAAATTAAACAAAAAAATAAAAATTCAAAAAAACAATAAAAATTATATAAAATTATAAAAATTATAAAAAAAATTAAAACTGCCCCATGTTATTCTTCCCTTCCCTCTCACTAATAAACTCACACTGTCTGAAGGAAAAACTTCGCTGTGTGAACCACAGTAATTCATATATAACTACCTAAAAAGCAAACGGCCCCTACTAATAAAAAATCAACTTTTTTATTGATTCTAATGCAGCGTTTAAAAACCTGCAGTCAAAGTAGAAAAACTGCCATTTCTCCCATTTCTACATTTGTCATTGACCAAAAAAAGCTGTCGCTTTTTTCTGATTTATTAAATGTAAACAATCGCTGTCAAACCAACTCAAAAAGGGAAAAGTTGTACACACATTTTGGTTTTTTTTTCGACAGTGTTTTAAGCCTTGTTCTGATGTATTGCATCAACACAAATGTCCACAAGAATTTTTAAAAAAATTAGCGATTTTATTTACAAAAACAAACTAGTCGCTTGCATATTATGCAACATTAATTGTGAAAACAACTAGTATATTATCAAACAATTTATTTATTGAAGAAAAATAAACAATAAACAGTTTAAGACAATTTATAATTGAAAATAGTTTTTAACTTCTCCTGTACAATTTAAAATTTTAGATAGGGCCGTTTGCGCTTTAGCTAACGATATGTGGCGAAAATCCTACAAAAACTAAAAGAAATTTTTTGCTTCTTTAATCCTTAAGAAAATGTAAACAAAAAATGAAATTTGACAGTTTAAAGGGTACACGGTCAAAATGCTTGACGTCACGGCGAATTTACTCGTGTAAAGGCCCAAATACATTGAGCAAAATACTCATCAAGCATTAAGGTAGTATTAGTGATAATGTGTTTGTATGTGTGACAAAATCAAAACATTTAGTTATGACGGCGAATATTACGTTCAGTACACATACACGTTGAATTCGCCGGCTGGACAAGCATTTGACAAGTATATTTGGGCCTTAAGTGTGCTGGACGTAATATGCGCCGTCATATCGGTAGCACACATACAAACACATTTTTACTAACACTACCATAGCGCTTGATGAGAAATGCTTGACCGTGTACAGACCCCTTAACAAGCAAATTAACCAGCTGATCGGTTGTATTAACCTGGTGTGAACCGAGACTATTAAAAATAAGATTTATAATTAATGTGAGGAACAGATATTGTATAACTAAGAAGTGTAGGTTAATTCATAACTAAAAATCTTTTATTGCCTTTGATTTACATGTGAGAGCGGTACTTAAACAAAAAAAACTACAAGGGTCATTTAAAACAGTCTCTATAAAACATTTAGTAAATTGTCTCTAGATAAAATAAATTAAAATTTTCCGACTTTTGTACATATTTTTTTATTCAACAATTGTTTTTTTTTTTAATTTTTAATAACCTTAAAACTAAAACACCCTTTTTAATTCGTCTTAAACTATAAAATGACAATATTTATGTTTTCAATAAAAACCTATAAACTAAAAAAAGTTGATGTTTTTAATACAACAATAAAAACAATAACACAAAAAAAAATTTTTAAGAGAAATAAAAAGGTGAGTATTTATACACCATTTAAAATATTAAATAACGAAACAATAAACTGTCTTTATTTATGTTTTTTTTTATTGTAAAATATAAAAACAAAGCCTGGTACAATAAAATAGCCATAAATTACAACAAGTCGAGTTCTTTAAACCAGATCTTTTGTTTGTGGTTATTGAAAGAAAGAGAGTGAGTGAGTGAGAAGGATATAGAATTATTAAAAATGTGGGTTGTTTTTATATCGTAACACCTGTAAAAAGGTCAAAGGTTTAAGGATTATTTTTTTAATTCAAAACCAAAAAAGAGAAAAAAAATTCGAATATAATTTATTGACTTAAAATGAACAAATCTAATAATTTCAATTAAAATAAAGGTGTTACACCTTTTGAGGATGGGAATTTGGAAATCCAAAACGGCTTTTTAACTCAGGCAGTATTTTGAAATTAAAGTCAGCGACAAAATTCTGGGAAATTAAAACAAAATAAAAACTATAAATTAAGAAAATCTATTAAATTTTTATTTTAAATCCTGTCAAATTAAACAAAATTAAAAAAAATAAAAAAAAAATAAAATTTTTAAATCTTTTTAAAAGTTTTAAAATATTTTCAGAGCTAACGTAATTAATTTAAATATAATTTTTTTTTTTAAATTTGCATTTGTTTGTTTAATAAAAAAAGCTTTAAAAAAGTATTGTTTATCTTTTCAACACTTGGGGATTAATATTTCAGTTTGTTTTTTTTTTTTCGAACTTTTTATTTCATTCAATATGTTTTTTATGACATTTTAAAGTTAAAAGCGGATTACCAAGTATTATTGCGTAGATAGTGGCATTATTTACCAAACAATTCTATACAATAACAGAAAAGCACTAACAACAACAAACAATAAGAAGCTAAGCTTGCTATTTAAACCTTTGACAACTTCACGCCTCTGGTACAAACAGTGGTATAAACAGGTGGCCAGTTTTCTTGGAATTAAATCATTACAACTGCTTAAAGAAATTAATTCTTTAATATAATAAAATTTATTTTAAACTTCAATCATTGTCAAGTTAGTTTTTTTTTCGTTTTTAGAGGGTAATTTTCTCTTCTTTGTTACTTTTTAAATATTTGTTTTATTTTTTATAATTAATTACAATTTATTTTACAAGAGCCCTTGGCAAATTAATTTTTAACGCTATTTAACTTGAAGTTTGTTTTTTTTTACGAAATGAGAAGAAAAACATAAATTCAAAATGAAAACAATACAATGACTGAAGAACAACAACAACAACAATAAACCCGATAAACTATGTGTGCAAGAGACTCACCAGAGTTTGAAAAGTCAAAATAATTTATGAGTCTTATTTGAAATGACATTTGACTTGTCATTGTTATAACAAAATAAAACACACTTAAAAATGATAAATATAAAATTTATTTCAAAAAAGGGGAAACAAATAAAAACAATAAGAAGACAAAAACAATAAATTAAAAACAAATTAAATGAAAATTTTACGAAAAGTTTTTAATAGGGAAATTAATTGAATTTGACAGGTAATAAGAGTAATATTTAAATACAAGTTTTAAACTTAATTATTTTTTTTAGGAAATATGTAGAAAAACTTTTAGAAACTGTTTAAAAATAAAAACATATTTAAAAGTTGTGTGAAAATTTCCACATTTTTTATAGAGTGGTAATTCTAGTTAGTGCTGATTCACACGCTTCAGATTTTAAGGCCCAACCAAATGTTCATAAACTGGCGGGCTGTTCTCTATTGCGATGCGAAAGAAAATTGTAGCAACTCTAACGATTGGTACTCTTTAATACGTTTGCGCATTTGTCTTTCGCATCTTTTAATTTTTCTTTTCTTTTCGTAAATCATCACTTTTTTTATTTAAATTTTCCAATTTCAAATATTTTTAAACATTTTAGCATTTCATTACTCTAAATCCGCGCCATCTTTAATTTTTATTGCCACTATTGCTTTATTTTCAGAAAGTTTTGCGAAAGTGATAGAGAGTACCAAGTTGGCATTTAGCTTTCGCATCGAAATTGTTTTCGCATCGCAATAGAGAGTAGACCCCCTGTTTAAACCAACTGTGCGAATTGGCATTATCTTTTCCCTTCTCGGCAAAAACCTGAAGCCACGGTTGCCAAATTTGACGGTTTGTTATCATTTTGAGGATTTTCGTGTATAAAAACAGACTATTGGACAATTTATACCTAAAATTTTAAGATTTGTTAAATGACAAAGTTTGTTAAAATTTACCAAAGTTTTTAATATACTTTCACATTTTATTTTAGCTTCTCAAGCTACGGTTACACTTGACAAATATTTCACGAAAAAGGCGTAACCAACAGACAAACTAAAATATAATTTCCTTTAATTGCAATATTAATTTTGATTATAATACAACATCATACAAAAAACAATTTTTTGCTGTGTCTGGCAATATAGTTAAATCTGTTAAATCTCACTTACTTTGACAAAAGTATTGGTTATGCTTATTTGATCATATATTTAATAAGTGTGACCGTAGCTTTAGATACTATCACTTATTTCGAAAGGCATAAGAACTTAGCTGTTCATAATACAAAATATGCTTTGTTTTGGCGTTAAATTTTTTATAAATGAACATGGCTTTTCCCGATTTCGGAAGTAAATAGTTCTGGTAAAGATAAGTGGTCCTCAAAGTATGCGGTATATAAAAGGGAATATTTTTAAGCACAGGATAGTTTTCAAAAGTTGTTGGAACATTTCTGTATAAGTTTTTAAAACTTATTAAAAGAGAATCGGTTTTTACAATGAGAATTTTTTTTGACGATTTTGGCAATTTTTTCTTCAGAATGTTACGATTTCCAACCAATTGTATCTGGAAACTATGTCTAAAGCGGGTGTTTAAGAACTTAAAAGTAAGCTGAACTTGCATACAATTTTTAATACAATTTTGTAAATTTTTAATTAAAACAGGCATAATTACCTAAGAGGATTTGTAAATTATTTAAATTTTTTGTTAAATTCATTCTGCTATACAATATTTATTTTAAATTATTCTCATTTTTCTTCCACTTTCTATTAAATTAAGATTTTTTTATCCATTTAAAAAACTGTCAATAACACACGCTCCTATATTTGTTTACTTTCCCATTAAAATTTTGCTGCCCGTCTTGAACAATTTTTTGTTATATAAAATGTAGAAACACAAAAAAAAAAATAATCTAAAAACATATAAAAAAAAGTCTTAAGCAAATCATTTAAATTGTTTGAATAAATTGTATATAAAAACGCCAAGTGTTTTTATTTCTAACAAAAAGAAAAGAAAAAAAAAACCATTTTTTTTAAAATCACACCCATTCTAACCAGAAACAAAATTAACCCCCAACCCCATAAAGTTTCTAAAACAAACTTCCTTATTTACAAAAAGCAAAAAAAAAATATATAAAATAAAAAAAAACATTCCCAAACGATAGGCTTACGCGTTATTCCATTTCTTCAATTTTACATAATATTTGCATTATATTTTTTTAACAAAAATCCTTTAAAATGGCTTTTAAAAATTTTTTTTTATTTATTTTAACAAAAAGTTTTTTTCTTTAAATAAAATTTACACACAAATATAAAAATATTTTTAATATTTTGCATAATAAACATATTAAAGATTTAACAGCATTAACTGCAAAAATGGCAACACTTTCAAACCGTTATTTTACTTTATGCCCTACATACTCCCTGAAAACTGATTGAACGGAATAAGAGAAATGTTAATGTACGTGTGTTTGCGTAGGGGGATTGAGAAAATTGTATTATTATCATAAACAGGGTGTTTGTTGGGTGGGCGTTATTTTTCTATTTTGTGGAATTGGGGGGTTGTGAAATTACATTTTACCGTTTACTTCGGTATGGTTGAATGTGTTTTAAGGGTGTTATTTGTTCAGAGTCATTTGCAAGCAAAAAAACATACGTTTGTGTTTGTAATAAAGAAAAATATTTAAGCCTGTCAAAAACAAATGTAGACAATTTTCCTTCTTAGCAATCGTATCAAAGAGGGATTTTTTACTTGTAAGTTTTGAATGTTTGTGTATGTAGTAGGTATATAAAGAAAAAAATTTATTAAGTTTTTAGATTGTAACAGCAATAACAAAAGGAAATGTTAGAAAAATGTCTTAGGATTTAGATAAGATGGCAGAAAAAGAAAAGTCATTAAGAGATTTTGTTATCAAAATGAAAAAATATGAAAAAATTGAACAAAAAATTTTAGCTTTTAATAAAAATTTTGCAAAATAAAAGTATTAAAATTAAATAGAAAAAAAAAAAAAAATTCAAGAAAATTTCCTGTAATTTTTTCATATTTTGGAAAAAAAAAAAATTAAATGTTAATTATATTTTTTCAACAATCGCTTATTTTTACAATGCAAAGTGTAAGGCTGGTCCAACAATAATGCACGATTTTAATTGTGAGTCACACCTTAACGTCAAGTTTTTTGCCCAACTTAATTTGTCATTTCGTTGTTTAGGTGTCTGACAAATTCAACTATGGAGAGGTACACAATTGAGCAGCGCTTTAAGATGGTTGAAACCTTTTCGAAAATTGTCGTTCAAATCAAAATGCATTTCGTGCACTTTGTGATTTATTTGGTCAGCATAATCGACCAAATGTGTCCACAATCGGGAGAATTGTGTAATAATTTTATCAAATCGGGTCAACAGGAATTGGAAAACACCTGTTTGGTGAGGTTTATTGACTTGGGGCGTCATCGAGACGTTCTTCTTCGAAAATGAGGTCGGCCAAGCAGTTACCGTGACTGGTGTTCGCGAGAGGATATGGACCTGGACGACATGTGGTTCCAACAGGATGGTGCCACCTGCCACACAGCCAACGAAACAGTCGCAATGTTAATTGGCCGCCACGATCATGTGATTTTACATCGTTGGACTTCTTTTTTTTGAGGAAATTTAAAAGAAAAAGTGTACGTCAATAAGCTAAGACCAATTCAAGAACTAAAGGATGAGATAATTCGGCACATTAACGACATTGAACCTCAATTATGTCTCAGAGTCTTTGAAAATATGGGCCATCGAATAGAGGTGTGCCACCGAAGCCGTGGCGATCATTTGCCCTATATTTTGTTTCACACATAACCGTCATATATCCTTCTGTAATATTAAAAAAATATTAAAACTATTCTCTGAAAACTTTTTGTTTTATTTACGGTGCGTTTTGGTTGGATCAACCTTTATTTAAAAAATTTGTTGCCCTTGACCATTGAAAATGTGAAATCTTATAAAAAAAAAATTGATATTGTAAAACAACTTTTATAAATATTCTAAAATTCTGCTAAATTGCTGCGTTTTTAATAACTCATGGACGGAAACAGATGTGACCATAAAAATGTGTCCGTGCAAGTAAAATATCCTCCCATAAGAACCCAATGATTTTAGAAAGTTGCCGGGACCAGTTAATAGTGCCTGCCAAAAGTGGGCGTCCGCTTAAGGATGGTGTCCGTTAACTGAGATTGTGCTGTATAAAGTTGTTATATTTTTGTTGTAAATCCTTTTTAATAACTCTTAAATGATTCATAACTTCTTTTTTTCATATAAATCAAAACCAGTTTATTAAAATATTAACAAATTAATCATATTTAAACAAAAATCGGTTTTATTGCAATCTATATATATAAAAGAGACGTGTTTGTTTGTAATCGCTAAACTCAAAAACTACTGCACCGACTTTGACCAAAATTTGTGTGTTTGATGTATGAGGTATGAGGAGTGTTTCTGTGGAGTTTCGTATTTATCCGATAGATGGCTCCACGTTTTTATATTTTTGTCATTTTCGTCGTAATCGCTAAACATAATGTTTTAAAATTTAGATGCATCTATCTATATATATATATAAAAGAGACGTGTTTGTTTGTAATTGCTAAACTCAAAAACTACTGCACCGACTTTGACCAACATAATGTTTTAAAATTTAGATGCATGGTATGTCACTAAATCTTTATCAATATACATTTATCCATTCAGCGGTAATTCACTAAAATACGCTAAAACCACCAAAATGAAAAAACAAAATTAATATGGTTTAATAGCCAGTTTTATTCCAAACATTTATGTTAATTTTAGTTTACCAAAGTCTATTTCCACTTCCATAAATATTTTTCAAATACGCGGTTAGGGTATCCAATAATTTTAAACAAACATGAAGAATCTAATAGCATTTGCTGGTAAGTCTGGGTTCACATTATGAAAGGTTTCTTTCAGAAAGTCTGAGTTCATGGGTGAGAGAGGAGAGATGAAAAGCATGATCTCTTCCCCTCTCACCAATAAACTCAGACTTTCTGAAAGAAAACTTTCATAGTGTGATCCCAGACTAAGTAAAACATTTACTATTATTTTTTTTTTTAATGTTTTGAAAATCAATTAAATACGTTCATATTTTATAAAATTTTAAATCTTTACTAAGGGCCAGCAAAGCGGACCGGGTCCAGCTAGTATAAAATAAAATTGTTCAACAAAAAAAAATATAATTAATTGTTTTCATATTTAAAACACAAATCGATTATTTTACTGCTACAAGGAAAAAACGTTTTGGGAACAAAATTTATTTATATCCTTGAATATCAACACTACCATAAATCATTATTAATTTATTTCCTTTTTTTGTTTTTTTTTTTTTTTTGTTGGTAAATCCTACAATTCAAGTGTCAACACACAAAGATTTAAATACAAAAGAGATGCGCAATTTGAAATTAATACAGGGTACAAAAAAAATTCAAACCTCCCCTTCCACACACACGCAGCAGAAAAATAAAAGAACAAATGAAATAAAATACTACAATACAAAATATTTTATATTTATATATTTGTCATTTTTGGCATTCGTTTTTTATTTCAAATATTTGATTGTTTTGGCAACAATGAAGGCAGACAGACAGCAGTAGCTGCAGTCAGTGATGCAGTTTTTTTGGAACATTGTTGTTGTTAATGACAGTTTAAATAAAAAAAAAAATATGAGTTTTATTTTTTAAGGATATTATAAAATTAAGCCGGAAGAAGCAAAGTGCTAAAAAATAAGCCATGGTAACTCTAAAATTTATTTCTATTACATCAACATTAACAGTGTTGCCGGAAAGAGATTTATAAAAAGTGCTAAAACGCCAAAATAAAAAATTACTAAAATGTTTCACAGAAGCAAAAGAAAATGGAAAGTTTTTTGTTAGACAGAACATTTGGAAACTTTTGTTAACTTCTTCAAAAATTTAATAAAAAATGTACGGATAAACTTTGGAAATTTAATGAACTTCCTTTTAACAAAAGTTTTGAAATGAAACTTAATCCTATAAATTAGAAAACTCATTTTCTCATTATAGTATAGATACAATAAAAAAATAAATTTTTGTTATCCTGTTTAATTTACAAAACTGGAGGAAAAAACCAAAGTAATATTTTCTTATGCATAGATCACTTTTTGTGTTACTTACAATTTTTTTTTAGCAAAATGATGCTATAAATAGCATTAAGCTTGTTTTTCTTATTTTCATTTCGTTCAAACATGTTAAATCTAGCACTAAAAATGCTAAAATTACATCGCTAAATCTAACAGCACAAAAATTCTCTCAGTGTATGACCCCTTTTGCATATGCAAGGATAACTTTGTAAAGTCATGAGTTTGTCGTTTACAGATACATAGTTGTATTTGGTTGCATGCCTAATTTTACAAACAACACAAAATTTCTCAAGCTAAACTTTTTGTATGCAGAATGTGAAAGAAAATTAAAAAGACTTGGGGAAGTAAATTCTGCATTTGCGAAAGAGTCGAATTACCAGTTAAAAAGGCTCAAATCGGCTTTGTCCAGTCGTTAATACCCTTTACTTTACGTAATGCAGTTTCTTAGACCACTCACCCACTAACACACATTATAAAACCAAATTAAAAACAAAAATATCTACGTTGAGCACATTTTTTCGTTTAAAACATATTTCTCTATATATTTATATAAATATTTTTATATTTAAAAAATACTCAACAATTTTTTAAATTTTGTTTATATTCAAAATTCCTCCTTATGAAAAAATACATTGAGAGCAACAAATTTAAAATTAACTGAAACCAACTTTAAAGTAACATTTCAATTTAAAAATTCCTCCCGATGGGAGGAAAAAATTCCTCCTTATGGGAAAACACGTTGGTAGGAAATTGAAATTTAAAAATTCCTCCTTATGGGAATCAAGTAGGGAGGAAAAAATCATATACAGAATCCCCATAAATATACTACATACTTAGCGGCAAATCATGAATGTATTTGTATGTGTAAAAACAGCAAAAAGGTCTACACAGTAAAAAAAAAAATAAAAATAACAGCAACAGGGGATATTATGACAAAAATTAGAGGCAATCGTGGTTTTTTGCTCATATCTCAGTCATTTAAGGACGGATCTGGCTGAATTTCAATAGCAAAATTGAATGGAGCACATTTGACATAAATTTTAAACAAACTTCGAATGACAAACTTATATGTATAAACCATTTCCACCTGCCATGAATCATGGTTTTGTGCTTATATCTAAACCATTTATGTACCGACCTAGTGTCCATTATTTCTGTGCTCTTCGGAAAACGACTTTTCAACTTTCAAATGGGCATCGTTAAATTTACTTCGCTACTTATAAAGACCCAAATTATACATACTTATATATATTTTAGAGGTCTAGGATCATTATTATAGAAATTACAAGCAAAAGGGTATAAATGAACTGCAAAAATTACCGGAAACCCGATATACAATTGTAAGCCCTAAAAAACGCGCATTTTCGGCTTTTTTTTATTATTTTAATTAAGCCTTTTAAGCCCGTTTTGTCCTATGATTTGGTAGTTTTGCTTTTTTTGTTTTTATGGCTTTATCGAGTTGTGAAAACTGCCCTAAAAATTAATTAAGGCTGACAACAAAGTATAATGTTTCAGAACGCCGCAGTACAATGTATATACAATGCAAACCCTTCCAAAACGTCACTGCTAAGTATTAGTAACGCATCAAAAAAGCAATCAGAGCATCGGTTTTAAAGTTGATGCTCTGTGACATTTAACATTTTATTTGCAAGCAATACAGATTTACTTTAAAAGTATTATGCATTGCATCACTTACATTTCAAAACGTTTTAATAAACAAAACACATAGTTGCATTGTTTCGGTAATTTGTACGTGTACATGGTTTAAATACAGTAGTAGAATTGTGTACACACAGAAAAAAATACCAATGTAAAATTAACATGGAAAAATGTTGATTGAGAATCATAGTAAATATCTGCAAAAGTATGCCCTTTTTTTAAATTTATCATTATTTCATAATAATTTTAAATAAAATAACCTTAAATCATGTTTATTTAATATTATTCACTGTTAAAATAAAAAAAAAAAAATAAAAAATTAAAATATAAATATATATGGATTCAATATTGAATCCATAAAAACCAGTTTTATATTAAAATCAAAAGTGTATCTTGTTAAATTAACATGCATTCATACTTAAGTATGTACATTTTTTATTTTCATTCTTAAAATATGTTATAAAAAGAGGACAATTCCCGTTTTCTTTTAATTAAAATTAGTTACTTAAATAGTGCATCAAGTTTTCAAAGTATATTGATGACGAAATCCATATCGGGCGATGCTGATGCTTCTGTTGACAAAGGAGAACTCAAAATAAGTGAAACATGTGTTACAGGGGTAAGTGTATTGAATTATTCTTAAATAAATGCATATGTTGTCTCTGAGGCTTCTTCACACTGTTATAACACGCTCAAACCAATTTGATTCTACATGAAAATCACGTTGTTTAAACTTGAAATAACTTTCATTCAACGTGATTGGGATTGTTATTTCAATATAAATTACATTTTGCTCTAACTTTACTGCAATGTTAAATTAACATGAATTATAGTTATTTTAAAAGAAAAAAATGTTGTTCGCAAGTTATTGTAAAACCAGGTTGAATTAACATGAAAAACGTATAAAGCAAAATCACCACCGAAAAATTTTAAATCAACCTTGTTTTCTACGTTTTTAACTTGATTTTTTTCTGTGTGTACGAACTTTGTATTAGTACGTTTTGTGATAAGATAAACTTTAGAGTTATGCTGTAAGCATATGTATTCAATATATCCGTAATGAAAAGCTGAAATTGACAGGACTATTAGAGTCTTCAACGAGATAATCGTTGTTTTTTAAGCTACAAATTACCTTGTTTAAATTGTTTTAACGAAACATACAGAAGCTCAAAATATCATACAGACAGTAATCTATAGAATGAAGACGAAAATGAACAAGAACTGCAAATTTTATTTAACAATGACCAATTTTAAAAAATTGTATGCTCCAGTGGTACGAATATTGGGTTGAATAAAAAATTATCCGATACTCAATAGTTTTTGTTTAAAATTTGCGCTTTTGTGAAAAAAATGGGATTAAAATGTGCTGAAACCGTCTTTTTTCAATTTAGGCCGCTTTTCATATATTAACTTTCCCAAGATTTGGCATCACTGGTTTTGTTGTTTTATTGTATAAACACAACTGACACGACCGACAAACTTCGCATAAAACGACAAATTCGTCGGCAAGAATTCGTTGCGTAAATTCGCTAACCGAGGCACAATTTCTTTGGAAATTATTTTTTTTAATTTAATTTATAAATTAAAAAATAAAAATAAAAAAAAATATTTTATTTAAATTAAAAATAATGATAAAACAACGTAGCATAATTTGAAGGAGTAAAAACCGCCAAGTTGTGCAAACTCGCGAGGAAAGTAACATTAATACATGACAAATTTTTGCTTAACATTTTTCATTAATATGAACAGAGAACTAGGCTTTATTATGTTTAAACCGGTTTTTTTGTTTTATAGTTTTGAGTATAAAAAGCTTAAAAAAGTGTTGCATGCTTATGCAAATGCAGAACATATTTGCGCTTTTGAATAAAAAATCGACAATTTATTTTTTTTATTACAAAAAAACTGCCGTTTTTTGCAATTTTTGATATTAACAACATTTTCTGTAGTATTGTTATTGATATACTTAAGTAAACGTTTTATTAACTTGATTACATTTTTCAATTAAAACTGATTTTATTTTTTAATGGTTTAATTAAAAAAAAAAAAAATATAAAAAAAATTTGTACAAATTTTTCTGTATAGCAAATTATAGTGCGACCATAATAAAAAAAAAATTAACAACAAATAGTTTAAAACAATATAAAACAATTAACAAAATGCAAAATAACGTAACAACACTTTTTATAAGTTTACAGGAGAAGCAAAAAAACTTTACAAAATCAATAAGATATCAAACATTTTTTGTGAACATGTACTTTAATAAAAGGAACAAACATCAATCAAAAAGTCAAATTCGAATTTTTTAATGATACGTTTTAGGTGACGATATGTATACATAATTAAATTGCTGATAATTAAACTTATATGGTATAAATATGTTCGTATAAAATAAAAATTTTTTTAAGCAAACATTAACATTATTTACTAAAACACTTTAAAAATTCTAACAAAAAGTGGTAACCCGGTCACAATTTATTCGTCGTCCTTCTGCGTTAGAAACAGAAACAAACCTATCGCAGAGTTCGGTATGTACAACGAATTTCGGTCTACGCAATGATTGTGTGTATTTCATATACACCAATATGTTCTATTTCTGCCGACGAATATTCGTTGCGAATAATTCGTCGTACGTTCCAGTTGTGTTTATAGCATTAAAGTGTTGCCAAATTTTTTTATATTCTACACAAAAATAAAAAAAAAAATCATTTGAAAGTCGTACATAAACAATTTTAATGTAAATGTAATAAAATAATAGTAATATTTTAAATGTAACCCTAAATCCTAAAATTTATTGCATATGCAAAATTTTTTTCCTCTAAGGGTTGTTTTGTAGCCAAATGATATTTCTTTCTGTTACGTATTTTGGTCATTCCCTCACAATGCCAAAAAGGAAAACCGTTAAAATATTATGATTATATTTAAGATTTATGGAACGATGATGTGTGTGTGTGTGTCTATTCAAAAGTCCTGTCAAGTGATACGTAAATAATTGACAATTGGGGTCAGTTTTTTTTTTGTTCCTAAAAGACTTTGTTTTCCGTTTATTTTCTTTTGGTAATAAAGTGGTGTGGCAGATTTTAGTATTTATGGACTACCAGCCTCCTTTTATAATACAGACATATTTTTTGTGTGCTAAAATATTTTGTGGTTTTATGATTTTTCACTTTTATTTCAAGAGGGTTTCAATTTTGTTTCCCTTATTATGAATTTAGGAAATAACGTAGGGTGTTTATTGAAAAGGAAGCGAAAAAAAGTGAAGTAAACAAATCAAAACAAAGATATCAAATTTTACACATGAATAATTTGAAAACAGTTTATTAAAGTGCTGATAGGTTTTAAAAATTGAAACATTTTGAAAATTTTTAAGGGTTTGAGGGTTAGATTTTTTTCTTTTTAAGAAGAAAAGGTAATTAGTTCAGGATCTAAAATATTTTGTCTTTGATAATATTTAAATTGTTGAACTATTTTCATAATTATTTTCTTATAATCTTGTTTTATATTTTTTCTTTGCTATTTTTTTCTATGTTAAACACGTTTTAACTTGTTTTCTTTAGGTTGAGTTTGTGTCTGCTGCTTTATGTGCTGATTTTTTTAATGTCTGAGGAAATTTTTAATACCTTACTAACTTTCAAATATGTTCAGAAATTGTAGAAATATTGAAAAAATATAAATGAGGGTTTTCTCTAAATAATCGTAGTACTAAATACGAATAATATAACAATTCGTTTAAAAAACTGAAATATTTAGGTCGACTACGGATGGCAACTGAACTTAAGTTCGGCGCTGATGTTAAAATCTAATGATGTCGACTACGGATGGCAACACAACTGAGTTTGAGTTGCCAGGCCAGCAGCGAAATCAGGCAACGCCGCTCATGTTAAATTATACAAAATTTTTTATTTTATTTTATATTTCAACATGTAAGGCGTTGCCTGGCAACGCAACTCAGTTCAACTACACAGAAAAAAATAATTTTCATATTTGAATACGAAAATCGCATATTTGATTACAAAAATTTTTGAAATTTCTGTGATGACGGTTTTTGTGGTATTGACAAAAAAGTTTGTATGTACAATTGTTAAATTTTTAGTCAACAACCAAGTTTATTGAGTCAATAAAAAAAATCGTTGCCCAAAATAATTTTTTTCAACATAATGTTTACTTGATTTGTTAAAATAAATTGTTGAAAATGTTGAATAAATCAAACAAAATGTTAATCGAATCTTTATTTTTTTTATTTCTTAATGATGATGCCATAAATTTTAAATTTTTATATTTTTATAAAAACACTAAAATTTATTATGCGGGGTTAAGCAAGTTCCTATGCGCATTTCACTGGTTGCTTAGGCCAGATCATCAGGAACCCTTTTCCAAAGACTTTGGCAAAACTAAATATATTATTCAAATAAAACTCTAAAACAAATGAGAATTATGAGTTATTTAAAAATGGACAAGAGTTGTTAAAATACTGTCTTTACTTTGATTCAAATATTTTTTTTATTGAATATGAAGAAATATTTAATTATTTCATTATTAAATATGTTTTATTGAGTGCTATTTTGCAAAGTGTAAATTTGATAAATGTTTTCTTTGAATCAAACAAAAAGTTCGTTGACCTAAAATTTTATTTTTAACAAACTGTGTTATTAAAAATGTTCTTGAGATATTTTTTTCTGTGTACATATCGCTCCTCTATCTATATCTCAAAAAAAATCAAACTTGACAAAATGCGATTAAAGTTTTCAAAATGTACCTTTTTATACTATATATTTATATTTTGGCTATAACTTCGGTTCAGTTTGAGATATAGCACTTTTGCTTTAGTAATTCCAAATTTTTGATTTTTTGAGATATGACTAAGATTGTGTGTTAATAATGAATGGATAAAAACCAGATGATCGTTCACAATTTTATTTCACAAACACAAATTTTACATTAAAAAATTTAACCTATTGCCAACTCAGTTTATACGGACCAAAAATTATAGAGTACAAGATTATGGCATTCGCATGAATTCCCGTGTGATGACTTAGTTTGTCTGTGACAAGGGTCGCCAAGTCTACATGTCCCTAAGATTCGTGAATTTTTTTTACTATCTTGAGTTTGCCAGCTTTAAATAATTAACCAATAGGACTGCAGTTTGCGTGACATCATTTGTTCGACATGCGCAGGAGATTTCAACTTTGTTTTGGGGATAGCGTTATCTTTATTTCCATCATTCTTGGTCGAGCTTTATTGTTATATTTTTTTTTTTAATTTGCACTGGGTGATTGCTTGGCGTCGTATAGCTGGGCCGAGTTTAAATTGTTGCCGATTGACCTTATGGCTAAACAGATAGCTTTGGTCGTGCCAATGTTACTCAACACATTCCGTAACTCTTTTTCGGTGCATTGTTCACAGCTCATTCTGGTAATGATGATGGGCTGACCAATGATGCGTCCTAAGTGTCTATACAGAAAGTTCTAAGATAGACAGTAAAATGGGTGGAGGTTTCTTCATCAATAAACTGTGTATGAAAGTATCAAAAAGGCTGCCGGATAACAGCAGCGTCCTGCAAGCGGAAATTTCTGATATAAAGGCTTAAGTTTTATCGTATATCGAGAAATATATGCTTATTTTCGCACAGCATAACTGCCGGTGCAGTTCTAGCGAGTATCTTTACAACATCGAAATTAACTGCAAAAGGCCAGATATTTCTGAAAAAGATTGCAAAACATTCTAAGGTGACACTGGCCACCCCTGTTTGCTTTGGTCGTCTTCCATATTTATGCTGGAAACTACACTGTAGATAGACCACCTAGGCAAACAGGATTGTCAACAATTCAATAGCTCGTTGTAGTACTCTTGTTTTACGTGAGTCGTATAGAAAAGCGCAATCGGGATGGTGAGGCGGGTTTGTTAGGGACCAAATTAGAACTATGACATTGATGGATCCATGCAATGAAACTGGGTTGGGATTACAAATTAGGAACTGTCAAAATAAAGATGTAAAAGGGGCGATATTTCGCTTTTAATGTGAATGCCTTTTTGGCTTTAATTTTTCAGATAGAACTTAGATCAGCCACTCTTTCAGAAAAGAATCAAAATGGTTGGAGTCTGCAGTGATGCCTAAGCAATCAAAGCTAGATCTTAATTAGATATCCACTTGTTAGAATTGTGTCTAGCTTTCTGATGTGTTATTTGACTTAAGTTAAGAAAAGAAATTTTTTTAATATAATAAAACAATAGTGATCATCATTTCGAAATATTGATTAAAACATGATGAATAACTTTTTAAAGATTCGTTCCTTCTTTTAGAACAAAATACTAAATATAAAAATAAATACAAAAATATCTCAAGATAGTTTTTATATGGCAAGAATTTTAGAAAAGAAGGAAAGGAGAGTGACTATCATCGACTTGTGATCTCTAAAAATATTCCAAACAATACAAACAAACCACTTCGTTTTTTCTAATTTTATGTTCCCAATATTTCCAAAGCCGAATTGTCGCATTCCTGATCGAATGACTTTGGTGGAAATCTTACTTTTTGAAGACAAATAGAAAGTCATCAACCTTAAGTATCTCGTTCAAGTATTTATCCACCAGAATTCCTTTTTTGCCATCCTATTGCACCACCCTTATGTTAGAAAATAAATCTCGCAAAAAATCATTAAACTTTTGCTAATGAAATCTTCTCGAGACCATGCATCAGCATCATACTTTAAGATCCGACTGGAAATACCAAAGATATAACGAAAGATTTCAAAAGGATTGGGCAAAAAAAATTTCTTTTTTTCAAAACCGTCTTGTAAAAATACTTTATATTAAGCGGCATACGGCGCACTTTTTTTGCTTGTATTGTGGTTCGCTCTAACGCACATACCAATTAGTTGTTTATTTTCCTAATTTATCTTTACTTTATTTATTACATTTTTTTTTTTTACATTTCAACAAAGTTAATTCCCGCAATCCGGTTTTCGATACGTCAAAATATTTAATTCAACACGAAACCTGATTCGATCATGAATGCGACGATTTTGCCCCTGGTCATCAATTCTCAGGAATGTCAAAAATATTTTTCTCTGAAGATATCCGGGAACAATGGTGTTAAGAATCATACCTAGGAAGTTCATATGTCTATTGAGATCTTAGGTACATTTTTGTAGTTGGACCTATGGACCTGAACAAGGGAAAAAGGTAAAAAATCTAATTTGCGGGAAATTTTTCACTTTTGCGGTTACCTAAACGGTGTTAAGAATCATTCCTAGGTAGTTAATACGTTCTAAAAAGTTGTTTACTGAGATCTTAGGTACATCTTTGTAGTTGATTGTTTCCTTGAATTTTTAATGGGTTGCTACCTATGGACCTGAACAGGGGGAAAAAGGTAAAAAAAATCGAATTTTTTTAAGTTTTTTGCGATTTTGATCTTGAAGATCTTTTTGATTTTATGTGTTCACAACTTTTGTTCTTTATGGCAAGGGCTACAACTTTGTCTCAGAGGGTAAATCAAAATTCCAAACGGTTTGCAAGATATGAGCCTGAGAAAATGATCACTTTTTTGCAAAAATTACACCGTGGCATGAGTGCATGACTTTGGCCAAAACTGGGAGACACGGGTCTTTTTCTTGTGATTTAATTTCAAAGAAAATTTTTTGTTGCTTTCTTCTTCGGGCCACTGTACTTTAAAATTCTCTCACCAATACAGCTGCAAAACATTTTTGGCCACCACTGCCGCAGATCAAAAACTTCACATGTTTTGCGCTATTTTGACAGAACAGCCGTTTATTTTCTTAAACTCACCTTTTAAAAGCTGTTTCTCGTTACTTTAACTTTTGTTAACATACTTTTGCAAAAGTTGCCAGATTGTTGCTTTAGAATAAAAATAGATTTGAAAATAATAAATCTATCTCATTTAGAACATTATATAAAAGCTTGTTTGATTCTAACTTTTCTTCAAAAACTATTAAATTTACTTTTAATTTTTTTATTTTTCTAAAGAAAAATCCCGCTTTAACACTCCTGCTTCCTGTAAAGTAATACTGATAAAAAAATTGTATTCTCTTTTCATTTTAACGCCTGAATATAGATAGTTGTTAGTGTTATTTAAGATGACATTTAAAGTAGAGGTATCATCATTATCATCAGTGGCAGTAGCAACAACAACCATACAACATATAAACAATAATAATAATAACAACAGTCAAAGGCAAAAGTATTATAACAAAACAAGAAAACCCAAGATCAGGAAGAAAATAAAAGCAAGAAAAACGTTGACAGTGACAATAAGTCTATGAAGTGTTTTTAAGCCCCATTGTCAACGAGATACATTACTTAAGGCAAATGAAGTGTGTAAAATTATAACAAGAAAAAAAGGTAACAAAATATGCATTGAATATCAAAAAAAAAAAAAAAAAAAAAAAAAAGAAGCAGAAGCAGAAAATAAGAAGAAAGAAGATAAGCAAAAAAACATAAAGATTAGCCAGCTCAATACAAACACGCAAACAAACAATAAAGATTTCAAAATTTCAAAAGAATGAACCAGAAGTTTTAGAGAGAAAAAAAATCCCCTACCAAACAAAGCAGGTACGTAAAAAAACAAAAGTTATTGTTACAAAATGCCGACGGTATTTAAAGAATCTTTTAAGTATAATTTTTGCTAAATATCTCAATGACAAAAAATAAATAGAGCAGATGATAAGAATTTATAGCAAAACAATAATCCCGTAATTCTTTTTTTTTCAAAACCAAAAGATCTTGAATGAATTTTAAAATCCTTAAAGATAAGATTTTAATCTGTTAGGTCAAGTATAAGGATCTATAGTATATTAAAATGTCATCAAGATAGTAGTTTGTTTGTTTGTTATTACAGAAAATTAACTCTTTTTTTATCATTAACAATTTATCTCGACTTTTTTTTCTTTCATTTTATAATGTTTATAACTTGTCAATTTTAACAAGATTTTTAATGTTTGATAAAAATGTTTAGAATTTTTTTGTAGATATAATTTTAAGGTGGAGTTATTGTTGTCTGTTCAATGATGATGTCATTTTTTGTTGGGTTTTTTCTTTCGTTTATCAAGTAGTTTGCTTGTAAAAAGGCAAGAAGTATATATCAATAATATCAAATTACCTGTGATATAAAAAGCAAATAATTTCTTTAAGTGTTATTTGCAAATGTAAACAAAAACAAAAAATAGAGAGGAGACAGTGGTAACAATAAGCTTGCTTTAGCGCTGAATCGCACAGGGCAATTCTTGAGTTTATTAAGAATACAGTAAGTGGAAGTAAAAAGTGAAGCATAATTGGAGGTACTCGGTTATTTCATTTTTTCTGACACAAGCTTCACCGGAGAAGAGAATTTCAAATCACAATGTCCGTCTGTCCGTGGCAAATAATATATTTATTTATATCTAAAGAACGGTATTTATATAACTTTCTATTCTTATCGCACAATGGTGAAGGCTTTATACGATTTGCTATAGCCGAATATAGCACTCTTAGGGCCATTATTACAACTTACAAATAGTTATTTTTAGGATGCTATCTGACAGATAAATAGTTTTTGGTTATTACAAGTTAACATTAACCTAAAAAGCGACTGATAAGCTAACATCAGGTTTGTCCTCATGGTAACTTTACAAGTGAACTTTAAGAACTTGAAGATGCCATATTTTCTGCTGAAGATATGGTAACTTCAATGATAGTCTTAAATTACTCAACTTTTTCAAAAAACACAAAAAACAAAACAATTTACCATTAAAACCAAAAATAAAGCACAAAAATTTACTTTTGTTTTTAATTAATAAATAAAACAAATCTAAGTCGTTGTCACTACGTATTTTAAACAACCAAAAGTAGTCAGTATATACTGCAATGTTGCCACAGTATATAAATTACATTTTTTATTTTATCGGACAGTTGTAATAATGGAAAAAACTTATTGGTCACTTTATCGTTCAAGATAGCTATTGTTCACGTTAACTATCAGCAACTTCATCATTAGGTTGTAATAATGGCCCTTACTTGTTTTTCGTCGCTTTTGGATTATTGAGGCGTAAAAAAAATTTAATATGAATTTTTATATTCATAACAAATGTTTTTTTTTCTTTCTTTATTTTATTTCACTTGGAAACAGAGAATTCCATCGTATTCTCTTATTGCTCAGAATCTTAATTTCATTAAAACTTTTATCTTATTGCGGTAGCTCTTGTAGGAATGTTCTTCGCCAGGTATTTTTCGGACGTCCAGGGCGTCGGCTGGCTTGGGGATTCCACTCAAATGCTGCTCTTGAGATGCTGTCACGCAGCTTTCGAAAAGTATGTCCTTATCCTCTTCCACTTCCTTTTTCGGCTCCTCATTTCTTGACCTCCAGAGATTTGCGTTTGAATGTAGTTCGGCCAGAATATACTACTTATTATACGCAGGGATTTATTTACGAAACTCTGTAGTCTGTGTGCTA
This sequence comes from Pollenia griseotomentosa, assembly GCA_963931875.1. Lineage (NCBI taxonomy): Eukaryota > Metazoa > Arthropoda > Insecta > Diptera > Polleniidae > Pollenia > Pollenia griseotomentosa. The sequence goes on from OZ007560.1 coordinate 224,472,928, forward strand.
TTGCAGTTGTAATTTTTCTATATAGTAGATTTCACACATGAAATAAATATTTTCGGTTGTGTGCTCAAAGAGATTTGTGTTGTCCACCATATTCTGTTCAATCGGCCAAATGCTGAGCGTGCTTTGTTTACTCTGTTTCCTATATCGGCTTCAACACCTCCTTCTGACGACATAATAAAAGCAAATTAGGAAAAGGTTACGTCCTGTATTCGTTGATTTTGGCTTTGGGAAAGATAAAGAAAAAACACAATATCTTTTGCCTCGTGTCGCTTCTGTGCTGCAGTGTTCGCCGTTGTCGGTAATGGTCTACCAAACATCGTTCTTTAAAAAAATTTTGTGATGACGGCGCTAGCCTTAAATTTACACTAAATAAAAAGTGACATTTTCAGGATGCTTTTTTGCTCTCGGATCTTATGTGGTTTTGTATCGTCCCAAAATGCGACAATTTTGTTTGTTGACATACTCAATAATCCAGACTCAGGCCTCATTTCGGAATATGAATATGGTCAGCTTAAAATTTTATCGTTTTTCAACACTTTAAAAACCACATGTCGTTGGTGTCCGTATCATCTAATAAACGCTAAAAGAAGTTTGTAACCATCGACCCATGGCGTTTGCCGAAGATGAAACTTGTGGTCAGTTTAAAATTTTATTAAGTTAATTAGTATTGTGGTTATTTTGTTGAACTATTTATGGTTTTTAATCCAAATTCTTTTTTTTATATTTTTAATTAGGCTTAAGTTAAATTTAATGAACTTAAGCCTAATTAAAAATATAAAAAAAAAATTTGGATTTTATTAAGTTTTAAAAATTTTATCGTATGCACGTGTATTTTAAGGCTTTAAAAACCACATGTCGTTGGTGTCCATATCGTCCAATTCACGCAAAAAAAAGTATGTAGTCATTTACCCATGGCGCCCGTCCTTTACGTTTATGGCATGGCCAACGATGTTCTCAAAGAATTATTAATAATTCTTTTAATTCGCATAACGTTAGTATGGCGACAAAATGGAGCGGTAAAAATTGCCGCTCTTGTTTTAGTATGCCAACTCGGCGTAAAAGCTTAGAGTCAAAAAAAGGAAGATTAATAGAAATTATGATTACGCCATCCCAAAAAAGTCTTCTGCCTTTGTGAAAGAAATGACGTCACGCGAACTTTATTTCTATTGGCTAATAATTTCAAGCTGACAAACTCAAGATAGTTGTTGTTTAGTTTCCGGGTTGTCAGCTCATTTTCTTTAAAACCATTTTTTTTAAATTTAATTAAATTAACTTAATTTTTCTTTAAAACAAAAATTCGCGAATCTTAGGGACTTTTAGACTTGCCAACCCTTGCTACGGACAAACTACGTCATTTAAAAGATAATCATACGCATGGTCTTATCTTGTATTCTATTATTCTTGGCTCCATTTAACATGCAAACAAATTTTTTTTAAGTGTATAATAAGAAGCAGCGTTGCCATTTTGGTGCCTTTCGGGTATTTTTTGGTGCTTTTTTTCTTATGCAATACCCGAAATTTTGTTAAACACCCGTTTTTGAGAAGCGGGTATTTATAGTGCTTTTAACAATTTCACACAGTGCTTTTAAGTGCCTTTTAAGTAATCTACATATATTTTTGGCACTGAACCATTTTGCTACTATTCTGTTAACACAGCGAATTATTTGCATTTATGTTTTGAGTAGTATTCGCAAACTCTTCTAGGCTTTTCTCAAGCATCATCAGTGATACCAACGTAGTGCCTTTGGCACTATTTATGGTGTTTTTTGATGCCTCAAAACGCCAAAATTGTATCCTTAGTGCCAAACTAAGAAAAAGCACTAACTTGGTGCTTTTTAAATTTTTCGTTAGTGCCTTTAATGCTTTTTAAAATTTTTATTTTTTTTACCATTTTTTAAAACTTCGGTTATATAGAGGATGATTTAGATGAGATAAACTATTTGGAATACAATTTTGAGAAAGCCTGTAAAGATTGTAAGATTTCAAATGATAAAAAAAGTGATAAAAGAAATTTGCATTCGTTTTACCAAAAACTTTATTTACGAGGTTTGAGCTAGGCTTCCTAGCAATTTTAAAATTTTTCAAAACGTTGCACTATTAAGCGTTGACAACATATTTAGTAATCGTAATAAAAATGATGTATTTGTTTTCGGTAAACATTTTTTTAAAGATGTTTCAAAAATAGAAAATGGCTTGAAAAAAATTAAGAATTGAAAATGGAAAAATAAACAACGATTTTAAGTCATGTAGAAAAAAAGTATTAAAAAGTTTAAAACATGCCGTCGGAAACCGTATTTTTTCGAGCAACGAAAATCGAGCTCGCACTGTATTACTTTTAAACTGTTTTATGGCCAATTCAAAGTCCAAATGATTTGGATAATATTATTTTTATAGAGTTGTTTTGAAAAACAGTAGATGACACCACTAGTGTTGGCTTTTATGTTTTTAAAAATATATTAATGTAATACAAATTTGTTTCTTTTCACTACGAATCCCCTGAAGAAGTGAACATAAAATTCACGAAACGTCGGAAAAAATGAAATAAAAAATTTTGCATTTTTATTTTCACAAATGGAGTTAGGCCTCACCAGCTAAATATATATAATTAAAATATATATTAATACAAATAAAAGAAAGTGGCCAAAAATAAAGAAAAACTAATATTATTTTTATTGAAGATAATAATAATACATTTAAAAATTTTTATATACAAATGTAAATATATTTATTATTTAATTTTAAATGAAAATGGTCCCCCATCTACCCCGTCGCCTTTTTTAAAATTTTGTAGGTATTTAATATTCGGCACAGCCGAAGGCAACTTGTTTTGTGTTTAATTAAATTGTGAAAATGGATTAGTGCTTTTTTACGATTTTTTTGTTCAAAATAGTGCTTTTTAGTGCTTTTTTTAAATTTTAAAGTGTTTTTTGCTCTCAAAAAGTTGGCATCACTGATAAGAAGTAATAAATGTAAGAAGAGTTGCCACCATGTTTTAAGTGATCCAAAGCGGATTAAAAACCTTAGTAGACGTATAAAATCTTTTTAAAAAGTGAGTTTTTAGATAAGAAGTTATTACTATAATAATAATATATTGTAGACTTTAAAATCGTTTATAAAAAATTCCTCATATTTATCTTATTTCTTAAAAATTTCTAACCCTCTAGTATGCTGCTACCGTTTTTTCTTCTATTAAAAATTTTAAGTTCAAACTTTATTTCTAACAAATTCTAAGATTGAAAATGTAATTTGAGATTTTTTTTACTTTCCTAAAATAAAAACTGTCAAAACAAAATTCACAGCAAAAAAATTTCAGACTTTTATAAACTAAAAAAATATATTGAAAAAAAAAATCCTCTAAAAAACTATAACATAATTGTTGCTTTTAGAAAAGAAAAAAAAATTGTCTGCTTTTAAGGAATTTTCTTGATGTCACAACTGTCAAATTTGATTAGTGTACTTAAAAGTATATACACATACACACCACATGCATACGCATCTATATAAAAAATAAAAGCCACAATTTAAACATGTTTATTTTATTAATTGAATTTATTTTAGAAATATTTTTTCTACATAATTTTTTTTAAGGCTGTAAAACTATTTGGGTTAAAATAATCTCTAAGGCGTTGAAGCGTTAATGTAAAAATTAAAAAAAAAATCAAAAAAAAAAATTTTGTCATTATAAAAACAGCGTTGCCAAATGTTGGTTTTAGTTCGGCTAGAGAATGAATGTGTAAGAGACAAACTCTTAAATAAAATCATGTTAACATGTCACAAAAGATTTTAGCATTAACATTTTAGCTGTGTATAGATTTTTTCAAACTTAAAAAACTAATTTTGTTAACATCTGTGTAGAAAATATAATTCTAAATATAAAAAAAAAATCTAAATATATTTTTTTTTACTTCTTAAAAGCGTTTCTTTTTATGCGTTTTCGATTTTAATACTTTGTTTTTGCATACAAGATTAGTCAGGGATTTCTGGGGCTTATGTGGGCATGATATTATAAGATACTTTTTGTTTTGTGCGAGCTTTTTTTATCTTAAACTTCTTTTGAATTTATACAAGTTGACAGTTTAATTTTATGGTTTGTCTGTAGCTGATCTGTATATTTTTTTTACTCTTTTTAGTTTCTGTTTAAATATCTTTTGCTATAGATTTTGATTATGATACCTTTTTTTGGTGGCTTTAGAATTTAGTAAATTTCTGTTAGGAATCTTAATTTTGTGTGTATGTGTTTGTGTATATAATATTAAAAGACTTAACAACATTTTTAAGGCCAAACATTTTAAATGTGTTTTTAAGTTAAAAAAGGTAGCCAAAGGGCGTTACTTTTAGAACCAATAATAATTTGCAAAAATTAATTTTCAAATTATGACAGTTCAAGGTATTTTGGAGGCAAATATTTTTGCCATTATCCAACAAAAAAAAGTGCTAAAGGAAATATTTGAAATAGTTTTGAAAGAAGGAATTTCTCAAAGGTTTTTTTTATTTTAAGAAAAATTGGGCATATAGTATGTATTACGAAAATAAAGTTAATTTTTCTTATGAATTTACTTTTTTCGCTAAAGCGCTATTTTTTGGAGCTTTATTTGTAAAAAAATTTGATTTAACATTTTTGAGGTTATGTTTTTTTAAAACTGGATGTTACAATTGAAGTTTTTAGCAAAAAGTAAAATAGTTTGGCAACAGTATTTTAGCATACACTTTAAAATCGGTTTCTTTTTTTACATAGGTCATGTTCGTAAATGCATCACTGCACAGAAAATTTAACCCTTTTAGCGACGGATTTTTAAGACAGTCCAAAAAATAATTCCTTAAACGTGTGTACACTAAAACAAACTGTACGCAAATGAACACTATCAAAGCTCATTTCATTAAATTCTTCATAGACATTGCCAAGATTCAAGTTGCCAAAGCTATGTTCATACCTATCAAATATTTGACGCCCTACACGTAACCACTAGTTGCGTGGGCGTGGCACTTATCTAAGAAAGACATTCTAAGTTTTTGTGTATCTGGGGAACGGCAAGAGCCAAAGCTTCCAAATAAGATACAAGCATATTGGTTAGCAATACACAAAATGTTTATAGGCAACAATGGGGCTGAATCAAATATTCTTAAATACATCGCTATAGCAGATGCCGCACAAATAATAGTCAAATACAGGTTAGAAAAAATGGCTCCTGATACAAACGATCATCAGCAAAATTGCACTTGCAGTGTCAAGCAATGTTTGCTCGTATGATGCACAGTAGTGATGTATTTGCGATCAGCAGCCGTATTCTGTAATTCTCTGAGCTTAAGCTAAGTCTCGATCGCTAAAATGCCGTGAGATAATACAAAATTTAAACATTTTAGCGATGACATTAAAAACCAAAATTGCGGCGAATTAATTTTTTATGGCATTGCCAAATTTAGCAATGTCGTTACAGGATTGCATTCGTAGCCAAAAATCGCTAAATCAACTTTAAAGATTTTTGGCGATAGAGATTTAGCTTTGGCGAATTACAGAATACGGCTGCAGGTTCTTGTTGTAAAATTTAACAACATTTAGGGATTTGCAATACAATTAAAAAACAATGAATTTTGTTATTAACTGTGTTAAAAAAAACATCTTCCGAATTGACAAAAATTGGTGAAAAACGTTTGAAAAAAAAAATTTGAAAACTATAATTTCACAGGCCCTTGTTATTAGTGGTAAAAAAATATTTTGGTATTTAACATAACATGTTTAGAGGCAACCATAATGGTTGTGAAACTCTTGATGGATGACTAATTTAACCGTAATATATTTGGCGGTGACAATAATGTAATTTAAATAACCATAATATGCTTAAACAATTTTGTTAAAAATAGATTTGTGATATTGAAAATTTTAGCCAAAGTCAAAATAATAGTGTATTTTCTAAGCTTAAGTTTCAAAATTTGGCTTATTAAAAATAAATTCAAAATTGTAAAGGTTATGTTATTTTATTTCAACACATTTTGAATATCTCATTTCATTTTGGCACAACAGTAATTTGTTTACAAACATTTCAAGTCTGAGATCTAACAGTCTGTTCGAAAATTTGTTTTTGTTTTAAATGTTTAAATTTTTCTATGCGAACGTTAACGTTCGAAATCGGTATGCTGCAATGCAATCTATTTCAATGCTACCTCAAAATATCAAAGCGTTTTGATGTTGATGCAATCTGGAATGAATGAAAAATGAATGAAAATGAATTAAGTTTGCTAGATTGCCTAAATGCATTGCATAGTGTGTACCCAGCATTAAACAGGCAGTAAAGTTGAACATATTCAAAATAAATATAAACAAATTTTAAAAAGGGCAAATTATTTTTTAACTTTAAACATTTTCAACCAAAAATGTACATATGTATCATGTATATCATAATTTTAAATTAAAATCATTTTTTTCTACTTTAAATAAGGTTTTTAATTAAAACACTTTAAACTTTTATTAGTTATTATTTTATTTATTTTAATAATTTATGTGAGTTTTAAGAATGGTTATACATAATTACATACATAGTTGGTAGTAAGGTAGTCTATCAGTGTGCGGGCTGTGCAGTAACTTTTTCTTTCACCACAATGAGCAGAAGATGTACAAATTGCTATTGCTCAGTAGCTACAGCTAAACATAATTTAGTATTGTATTAGTAATATTTTATTAATAAATAAATATTTTGATGTTATAGCTTTATGTTTTGAAAGTGTTTTATTATTATTCTTTATTACTATAGTGTAATTCGATTTTATTATTTATTAAAATATAAAAAAAGTCAAGAACCTAAATTTGAAATTTTTTTAAACTGTATTTACGTCAAAAAAGTTTAAACATTTCCAACTTTTTTAAGTTACTTACTTAAATGAAAAAAATGCTTTTAACAATGCAACAATGCATGTCCTTGCTATAATTTTATATTTTGAGGATTTAAAGAAAAGTAAAATTATGAAAGCTATTTGAATATATACTGCCGTATTCATAAAAAATAAAATAAGTTTAAAATGTGTTTTAAAGAAAACTTTTCATACAAAATTTTCTTAAAATGCATTTCAAATCCATTTTAATTTTTTATTAATACGGCAGATAAAATTTGTAAAAAGTGTTGCCGTTTTATTTAAAAAAAATGTAAAATTGTTATCTTGTATTCTCTTAAACATTTGTTGAATCATTATTTTTTATTTAGCATAATTTTTATCCTACATTAAGCTTAAAAAACGAAACAAAATTTTTAATTTAGTAATAATATTGCCATATTTTTTTTTAGAAAAAATTTTGGTTGTATTATTTTACTAGCTTTTACCCGTGACTTCGTTCATGTGAAAATTAGAGCCAGATTTAAAGAATAGGGTTAATCCAATTAACAATTTACGGATGTTTTACTAAGCTTTCTACATCTATACTTATTTTATTTTAAAATATTTCTGTAAACAACATTATAAGATATATTATATTCCGCCAACACATACAATAAGTTTTGAGCTCTCGATACTCTTAAGCAACCGATGAACAGCTTTCCATGTACAAAGTAATGGGTGTCTTAATGTATTCCGCCCACTGTACCATATGAATTATTTATACTTTATTTATCAAAAAGCGAAAAAGTACGAAAAGAACAATTTTTGCCTCTTAAAAAGTACCCTATATTTCAATCTGGACTATATAGACCAAATTTCTTGAAAAGAGTAAAAGTGCCAATGGTAAAAAAGTACCAAAATACCAAAGTACCAGGTATTTCTAATTGTAGGCCCTAGGAAGTACACTGTATGTTAATTTAGGCTTTAATCTGTATTTATTTATCGAATAGAAAAAAGTACCAATTTTATCCCGTTTAAGCCCTTAAACATTATCCTAGATTTAAATCTTAACCGTATGCAATCTGTATACCAAATTTATCAAATAGTACTAATTTTTTCCGTTTTTACCTCATAAAAAGAAAAGTACTCTGTATTTAAATCTGGGCCATCTGCTAGCCATCTACCAAATTTTATCCAAGCAAACAACTTTTATAATATTAGTAAGATAGTGCATTTTTATAAAAAAACATTGGTTGACATTTATACGGGGACTAGGTAAAATAATGGTTAATATTTGAGATTAATTTTTTGACAAAAGCAAAAAGGTATTAAGTTTAGTTCAGTATTATTAACTGAATACTAGGGTATTCATTTAATCGACCTTTTGTTTTAATCGGTTAATCGCTCGATTAATTAACCGAGGTATTGGTTTAATCGGTCAATAATCGGTTAATTTTGTTTTTGATCGGTTAACCGATTAATAAAGTTTTTTTCATAAATTAGTAATTTCAATATACAGAAATGCATTAATTATTGATAATTTAGAGTTTATTAGTAAAAAAACAATTAAAATTCTTGAACTAAAACATTCATAAATATGTAATATTCATTTTTCAATTAATACATCATGTCATATCGTCATAATGTCCTAAATAATATTTTACAATTGCTTAAAATAAATATTGTTGTGTTTGAAACAAAATAAAAATTTTGATGCTGTGCTCATTGATTCGTCATAACTGCACAGTAGAAATATAAATTATGAGCGGTACTTCCTTTCAGCACATTTTACAGGAGAGACAAAAAACTTTTTATTTTTTCTATTTGCAGCTTGATAGAAAATTAAAAATACAATTAGTTTTACACACTTCAAGGTTAAATAGAAGAAAAACTACATGCTGGTCGACTAGGCGTATCTTTCTCTACCACACGGCATCAAAATCTCAATTTACATAAAAAGTGGATTTAGCCGGTTTGCATATTAATCCTACGATATATATTTCTAGAAATTATTTAAAGACATAAGACTTTACAACTTTATGACTACCTTGTGAATCCCCCAAATATGTATTTATAAAAAAATAGACTGAAAAATTTTGTTTAGTTATTTTAATAGTTAAAGGAGATCTTATAAAATAATCTTTTAGAAAAGTAATTTGGTTTAAATGTTTAGGAGTTAAGCGATTCTTTTCTTTTGTTTTGACAAAACTTGACTTAGAAAAAATTCTTTCACTTATCGCAGATGAATATCTAATTTCTTAGTCCTTTTTCAGGATTTCTCTAAACATACAAACTATTCTATTATGCCATTTGAGTCCTGTTTTAATTTTTAAACATGTTTAACACTTCTAATTGTTTCGGTTAATTTTGTTAAAAGACTGATATGAGAAGGTATGAGAAGAAACAAATAACTAAACACATACATATAAAAAGTACGAGAAACAAAAAAAAGATGTTGGCAATCAAACATTTAACCCATTTTTCGCCACATTCCTGTTGATTGAACATTGAAATCGGTCGGCGGAAAATGGGTTGAAATGAAGATCACAGAACACCTTTGAATGAAAAAATATTTTCTAAACACAAACCTTTTGTATATGGGACGAAACAAATAATTAAAAGCACAAAAAAAAATATGTTATAATACCACAAAAAATTAAAAATTTTATTACATCGGTTAATCGGTTAATCGACTGAAATTAACCGGTTTAGTCGTTAATCGAAAAAAGCCAATTTGAAATTATCCGATCAGTTAATCGGGTAGTAATTAATCGGTTAACCGATTGACGGTTAACCGAATGAATACCCTACTGAATACTCTTCCCTCTTCCGTTTGGTATCAATAACACAAGTCTAGCACAACTGCTTTGAGTCGTAATCATTTGATCTTTAGGCAATTAGTCAATTAAATAGGGCAATTAAATGATTTTTAATTTAACATTACGAAAAACTACAAATTCTGACTTAAGACCTTTTTACATAACATCAGAGAATGATCAACCAAGTTTTTTTGCATGGACTCTATCGTTCCCTAAGTTCGGAAGGACACTAAACATTAATTTTTTATTTTTTATTAATTAAAACTTTAAAATACAAAAAAACATATCATCACCTTAAATGCAAACGGACGTAACTGCACAAATATTCAAAATGGAGTTTTTAATTGATTGTGGTTCGTTTGCTGGCACAAATTTTTAGACCCCTGCGATAAAAATGGCGACTTTATTAAAGAAATACAAACTCGAAGAACATTTTAGTATTATTGATTTTGTAATGCTTTTTACATTTACATATTTATTTAATTAACCGAGTAATAGTAACTTAGACCTTCATCCCGTTGTAGTAAAACAGACCGGAATTGAACCCGCAACCCTCGCACTAATTGACTTGCCACTAGCCTACCGATGCACCACCTAAGCATTAAACACTCTTTAAAAATAAGAATTATCTTAGCCAAATTTGGAGCTAGGACTCATATTATTTGGACACAACCCATTATTTAAGAAAGAAAAGGGATTTTTCTTTTGTCCATAAGTTATTCATTTATTATCAGATTTTTCTCATTTTTAGTAATTATAAGAAAACTTCAAAAAATCAATTTTATGGGTAACAATTATAGGCAGGCCAGGTTTTTTGCTCATATTTGTTGACAGAACAAGCTAAATTTAAATAAACAAATTCTTGGAACAATTTCTTAAAAAAATATGAAACATTCTAGTATTTAGTTTATCGTCTTGGGGAATTTATTTCAAAAAACAGATCCAAAATATAGGTATGTACATATGTTTATACTTTTTTAGGTTTTAGATTAATATTGTAAAAATAACAAATGGAATATTTTTTTATTTATTTAATAAGAGTTACAAATACAATAACAAATTATATTTTAACTTAATTAACCGAGCAATAGGAACAAAGACCTTCAGACCGTTGTAGTGAAACAAAACAGAGTCTCGGGCGGGAATCGAACCCGCAACCCCCGCACTGATAGACTAGCTCACTACCAACTACCCTATCAGGGCACCCCACAACAAATGGATTGTATCAGACAGATACAATGATGAAAACTATTAAATGGATATAGTAAAAGTATTTTTAAAGCAAAAAACTTTTATTTGTTAAGAGAACTCAAACTATTAAATTGAAATTGTAAAAGTATGTTTAAACCAAAAACCTTTTATTTGTTAAGAGAATTCATATTTTTTAGCATTTCAAAAACTTCCTTACATTTTTCAAATCCTTTTTCTCTAAAATATGTTAAAATTTTAATCCTTTCTTCCTTTAACCCTTTTTTCAGTACAGTAACGCCTACTTTTTGTTTTATAATTACTATTTCCATTTAAAAGCAGTTTCTATCTAACTGATAATTTAAATAAGCCGGTCTTATTTGTTTCACATTATTTATACTTTCGAAAATTTTTAATTTTTTTTCCTGAAGCTAATCGGCTCAAACCACGCAACATTGGCTTCAACAGTTAATAAACACAGGCAACAAACAACAATAAAACGTGAAAAATGTCATCCTTAACAAAGTTGACAATTTTACAGGGAACTATAAAAAAAAATCCTCCCCTAAACTCTAAAATTTAAGTAGAAAAATGGCTACAAAGAAAAGAGGAAAACAACCCTTTCCTTTAAAAAAGAAACAAAAACTACAAACTAATAGAGAACCACCATCATTATTATCGCTTTTTGTTTTTTGTTTTTTTTTTTAAATAGTACTCGCTTATTTATTATCTAATACCTTGAAATTATAATGAGTTTGTTAGGAAATAAAACTAAATACACTCTATTTTGACATTTATAACTGACAAGCATGTTAGTTACGCATTATTTTTTTTAATGGCAACAATAACAAACCGTTATTAACACATACCAGATACAAACTAAAAACCACCCCTATTGGCAACTCTGGATATATATGTGTATGTGATTACAATAGGGTGTTTCGTATAGTGTTCGAAAGGAATAGGTTAGGTTTTATTCTGCTAAAGAATTTCTTCTTAAAAATAATTTTTTTATAAAATTAACAACTTTTCTTGTTGTAAAAAATTATTTAAGTTTTATTGTTGTTTTCTAATTTGCATATACAGTGTTATCTCTCATAGCAGGCACCTTCCTTAAGCGGTCACCTCCTTTCAATGGATACTGTTGAATGGAGAGGACCTGTCCCTTATAAGGACACATTTAAATGGTCCGTTCGGTGTCCGGGCATGAGTGATATTTCCAGTGTATTTAATTTTATTAATTTTTCTAGTAAAAATGCTTGTTAATATTTCAAAAGTCTTATAATAAATAAAAAAACTAGTATGTAATTTAAATTTATTTTAATATTTTTAAATTACTTTTGAAAAACTTTTATATCAATTAAACTTTAAAGTAAATAAAATTACTTGAACAAATTTTTTCTATTCCTGATGTAGAATTTATTTTTTTTTTTTTTTTTTTTTTTTTTTTGTTAATTTTCTTTGTAATTGAAAAATTAGTATAAGATTTAATTTTAAATTATAATGAATTGTTGCCTACAAACTGCGTAACAAATTTGTGTTTTATTGTTGTGCAAAAAATAAAAATAAAAAGGTTGAATGATTTGGAATTTCAAACAAAGAAATACCTGTCTTTTGTTTTACTAAATCATAAAATAATTCTAAGAAGGATAATAATAAGTTTTCTTTATAAAACGAGCCAAAACCTAAATAAAACAACAACTTAAATGGACAATTTAACACAGGGAGACAGAGATTTTTCCAAATTTTTTTGCATGTCAAATACACAAAATATTGATAAGATAAAAATAACAATAACAAAAAATCAACAAAACAAAATAAAGTCATCAATCAAAATGACAAAAACAAAAATATTTTTAAACAATTAAGAGTGCTATATTAGGCTTTGCCGAATCTGTTATATCCTTTACAATAGTATTGATTTTTAAAGCCTTCACCACAGGTGGAAAGGTTTGTCATTCCGTTTGTAATACAGTACACGCTCGGAAATTCGAACCATTTTGTTTTTAGGACGATTCGAATTTCCGAATTATTCGAATTTCTGGACGGTTTTTTTATAAAAAAATTTAAGTAAATTTGACCATAAAGATATAAAAAACTTTGTTTTTTTTTAATTTTAGTTTATTTAACATAAAAATTATAAAAATCTTAACGAAATATAACAAAAAATAACAATTCAGCTCATTTCACTTTAGTATGTATAATACAAACGCCAAAAAACTGACTTTCAAACTCCAACAACATTAACAAGATCTGTAAGTCATCTATTAAAATGGGATTCCCCTTTTTACTTTGTACTTGGTTAAACTAAAATGTCAAAATTTTAGTGCTTACAATAAAAAAAGAAAAAACCGCTCGGTAATTCGAATTTTGGATTCTAATTTTAGAGCGCCAAATGTAATGAAATTACTGATTCGAATTTCTGGAAATTCGAATTTCTGAGAGTTCAAATTTCTGAGCGTCTACTGTATCTGCAAAATTGATGTTAGATCCTATAAAGTATAAACATATATTCTGGGTCCTTATAAGTACGCAAGTTGATTTAACGATTTGTGTGTGTGTTCGTGGAAATGGGGTTCCCGAAGACGCCAGATATGATGGAAAATCCATTAATTTGTATTTAAATCACATAAAGTCCGGAATTGCTTGATATTGAAATTAAGCCAGATCGGTCCACAAATGTGTGGAATATAAGCAAAACACATTAAATCCCTTGTTTTTTTATTTTCATGTGATGAATTTTTTTTACGCTTCAAATTATAAATGTATATTAAACGAACAACCGTACTCAATGTATTTTATTTAAATGCTTTTTTGGCAATGTGCGTTAGTAGCTGGGCGGTCTAAGGTGCTGCGTTAGACACGCATTCTACTGTTTCTGAGTTCAAATATATATATTTCTGTTCTTATCGCACATAGTGAAGGGTATATAAGATACGGCATAGCCGTATGGGTTTTTTAAGATCTGTGTAAAAAAAAAGTTGGACATTAAAATTTTGAAAAAAAAAATATTCTGTAAGTCATATTTAAACCTTTAAAATGGGATTTTTATAACAAATTAATGGTTTTTTGCTCAAATCTTCAAATAGTTTACTATTTATTTTATTTTCGTGAATAAAATTTTCCACGAAATATGTTGCCTTTTTCCAAAAAAAAATGTATGGGGAAAACAAAATTATGAAAGAAAAAACTGTTAACTTTTTATTTACGATAGGCGTGTTTGTGTTTTCTTTAAACCTCAGTTTTGAACCGATTTTTTTCCATCAAGTTGTAGATATCAAACGTCAGTAAATAAACTCATCAATATTAAAAAGTTTATATTTGCTTGCTAAAAACTTACAGCTAAACAATAATTCTTAGTTGCTTTGCTGACTACTTAAGCAGAGAATAAAAAAAAAAGTGAGCTTAAGCAAATTATTAACCTTCCGTTTTTCAGCTTTTGCTGTGTTCTTTTCCTAAAGTTTAGTTAAGCAATTACTAAATTATAATCCTTATTCTCTTCGACCTTTTTTATTAAATATTAGACCTTAATAAATTTTTCAAGCTTAAGGTCTGGCTGTTTTCCTAAACGTGTGTTCACAATGTACCAATGTGTTGATGAATTGTGTACTTAAATTTTTATTTTACCTTCGTTGTATTGTGTATGAATATGGTTTGCATCTACATTATTAAAACTGCTTTATTTGCTTTTCTCTGTGCAGTGGCACTTACAAAGTTGCATTTCGGAACTAAATACATTGTCAGAAATTTTTATGGTTGCATTGAAGAACATGTTGCCATGTATTACTACAAGGCAACAGGAGTTTAGGAAAACAGCCTCTCTTTTTTATAAAATTAATTAAAATATTTATTATCGATATAATCGATATTTCGATTTCCGTTGGAAATCTTCTTCAGGAAATTTTTTAAATAAAAAAAAAAAAAAAAAAAAAAAAATATTAAAAAAATATAAATATTTTAATTAATTTTATAAAAAAGAGACCTTAAACTTAAAAAATGTATTAAAGTCAAATAGTTAAGCAATTACAGAAGCATTACAAATATGTAGCTTAGAGTTTTTAAACCCTGATTTAAATAATTTGTGTAAACAAAGAAAAACGTTGGCGTATTTTTTAGGTTATACATTTTAATCTTCTGACAATCGCAAACCTGACTGACTTAAAGTCGCAAAGAGGATGTTCTGTAAATCGCAATCTCAAGAAATTTGACGACATCAAATTGCAAATTGCTCCAGGGAACTAAAATATTTTTTAGAAACCATGACAGATCGCAAGCAAAACTTAAATTATGCGTTTTGATATTTTAAATCTTTGCGATTGTGTCTGTTAATTTATTATAAAAAATACTTTCTTATAAAAAAAGACTTTATTTACAAAATTTGTCCTAGTTTGAACGGCTTCTTGCTTTTTTTGCATACAAAAATATTAAAAAGCCAAGTTTTTTTTTAAAAATACTTATAATTTTAAAAAATATCTTTAACTTTTTTACATAAAAAAAATCAAAGTAAATAAAAAACTTAAAACAAGTATTTCAAAACATTTACCAAACATATTAGTGCTTCAGAAAATGACGAAAAAATTTTTCGGAATGATCCGAACGGAATTGTACTCTGTGACATGGCTGATTCTGTGGTCCTTCTAGCTCATATAGTATGGGCGCCATTGTGCCAAAGCCAATATTTTGGAAGGAAACATATAGTTAGTTGTCTACAACTTAGTCATTTTTGGACAGATGTTATTATGTTTTAGAATCAGTATTTTACTAAATTTATTTTAGGTGAAAGTGAAAAAATAAACTTTTTAATTTACAAGAATACTTTAGAAAAGAAAAATGTTTATGGTTAAAAATTAAAGGCAGTTGTGGTTTTTGCTCATATCTCAGCTATTTGTATACCGATTTTGCTGAAAAATTCCGGACTATATGTGTTATAAATGTATAACAACTTTATTATATCTGAAGTATCCCCAAAACCCATTTAAACAGAAATACGGACCGACCGACACCGATGGAGCAACATCGCTACTTCCAGGGATCCAGAATATGCATATATATGTACATATTGTTGACCACACGAAGAAATGCCCTAACTCGATTTTTTCGATATTCAGTTTTTTAGTGATTTCAATACATTTCACACAAATACACCTCAATTTCAATTATTTTATTTCCCGTTTTCCCGGGATTTTTCTTGCGGGATCCCGGGAAATAAAAAATTCCTCATAATTTCAGAAAATAGCTATTTATACTTTGAAATTTAGTTTTCTATTCTCTAAAAATTAGCCTCTGTGGATGGGTTGTGGATTAGATCAATTACAAGAAGTGAGTACATGTATTTAAATCAATGTCTCCTGATGCAATAAATCTACTCAAAGCAGAATGGGCAGTGCAACAGTTGATAATTATTACATTTAGTGAAGTGAAGAGTTAATAAAGTACATTAAATCAAACTAAGATGCAGGAAGTAAACATATCGCTCCTTTATTGCAACATAGTCATATCTACAAAAACAAACGATCTTGGCCAAATTCGATTAAAGTTTTCAAATTGTACCGATTTAAAGATATATTTTGCTATAACTTCGGTTAAGTTGGAGATATAATACGAGAAGGCATGAAGGAAAACTTAGCTAAAGTTACTTAAAATTTTGAAATATGACTATGATGTAATGAAGGAGCGATATGTTTATTAGGTGATAAACAAAAATTTTAAATTTCAATTTGTAAATAGTAAATAAAATAAAATAGTAAATAAAATCAGAAATATACTTTTTGACGACATACTAAGCGCTTTGAGTGTGTCAGAAAGTTATTTCCTAAGGCGTTAAAAAATGTTATATATTTCTTTAAAATATTTTATCTATTTTATTAATTAACTTTTTGATCCCATATCTTGAGTACCTTAATTTTATTTTGTTTTTATTATTGTTTTATAAATTAAATTGTTGTTTATGTTATCTTTTTATCTTGTATCCAGAGCATAATAATACTTTATAGAATCATAATAAGGAATAAAGTCGTGAGGTGATAATAATTCCTATTTCTATTTCAATCTTCAATTAATTTTTTAGTATTGAACCATTTCTTTTACTTTCTTTGTAAACAAGTTCCCTTACGTTATTTTATAAAAGTTTTTTCATTAATTAATAACAAAATTTTCTTTGTATTATTTATATCGAGCGGGATCCCGGGATCCCGGGAAATTTTAAAAAATTTCCCGCTTTCCCGGGAATCAAAAAAGTCCGGAAAAAAAAACTCTAACCTCGTCACAAAATTTAAAAAATTTAAAATTTATTTAATGCAATAGTATCAAATATAACGGGTTTACAAGAAATAGAAAAGCCATTTTTTATGATACATGCAGTTACCGTTATGTGTTCTGTGAAGTTGCAAATTTATAAGTTAAGGCCCTTCTTCATGAGACCAACGATATATACTTACTACTATATACAGTTCAAAATTGTAGAAACTACAAACGGAATGAAAAACTTATATATACCTGTGGGCGATATTATTTACTTATTATTTTATTTAGCAAACTATGCCAAGAAATTTAAATTTATTTTATAATTCTTTAAAAAATTTTAAAATCTTATAACTATAAATATAATTTTATACTTTATCTTTTACACAATCCCTAATTCTACTAATTTACACTGAAGTTGATTACATTAAATGAAGAGGTTGACAATTCCCCTTTTCAACTTGCAAGTTGCAACATAATTAGTTGTGTGTTTTATACTTTGCATTTTTTTTTTGTTCTGCAGCCAACTTCACTTTAATGACCCCTGTAAAGTGTGTGTTTAGCAGCTTTAGAGAAAAGTTTTTAATGCAAAAACATATTTTTATGTAGGGAAGTTGGCTAAATGAAATTACTTTTTAATGGTTTGTTTGCAAAAAAAAAAAAAAAAAAACTCCTTTTTTAATAGAGTAAAACTATAAAGAGTATAAAAAAAACAAACTGGTGATTAGGTGTAATCAGGGTTAAATTGTGTTGAAAGTTGCGACAGGTTTAATTGAATTTCACAAAAGCAACAAGTTTTTATAGTTTATGGAAAAATAAAAGAGGTATTTCAAAAATTTAACAAAGATTTTTTTTTTTTTTTTTTGAATGAAGAAGTTTTTAGGTTTTTAAATTTTTATAATTACAGATTTTTTCTATAACAATTTTTTTTTCTATAAAGTAAACATTAATTAATCAGCGTTAAAATTGCTTTAAAATAGCAACAGCACTTAATTTTTACAACAAATAGCAAATTATAGAAAATAGCAAAAGCAGAAAAAGAGAGAGTAAATAATATGCTATAGTTCATCAAATTTAATTGTCATTAAATTATTTTTATGAAGAAAGAAATTTTACAACATGAAATTAATTGTAAATTTTTCATTCTTGACAGCCGCGGGGCTCGAACCCAGGCTTTCACGGACAGGTTACCCTTACATGTTTTAATTGTAACCACTCAATCTCTTCAGAGGGGTTTGCCATTTAACTCTCACAGCCATTGACGACTGCTGGCAGTCAATAGTCAAACATCAATCTTTAAACCAAATTGTATTTAACCTTTGATAGATCGAAATTTGCTTTGAATGATTATCTACTTTTAATTGACTTACATGTTCTTCCTTACTTCTGTTTTTTCGTACTTTTTGTCAAGAAAGAGTTTTAAACGGCAAACCCCTCAGAAGCAAAAGCAAATTATTTACCCTCGGTTTTCGGCTTTTGCTGTGTTCTTTACCTAAAGTTTAGTTAAGCAATTACAGAAGCATTACAAATATGTAGTTAAGAGTTTTTAAACCTGGATTTTAACTACATATTTGTGTAAATAAAAAAAAGGTTGCCATATTTTTAAGGTTATATAATTTACGGTCACCTTCTGAAAATCGCAAACCGCTTAACGATTGCATAAAAGGTGTTCTGTAAATCGAAATTGCAAGAAATTTGGCGGCTTCAAATTGCAAAAGTATGCTCCAGGGAACTAAAATATTTTTTAGAAACCATGACATATCGCAAGAAAAACGCACGAGTTTCAGATTACCATAAAATAAATTTGGCGTTTTGCTATTTCAAATCTTGCGATTGTGCCCGTTGAATTATTAAAAAAAAAATACTTTCATATAAAAAAAGACTTTATTTGCAAAATTCCTTAAAAAAAGATCATATGTAAGATGTTGTCCAAGTTTAAAAGGTTTTTTGCTTTTTAAGTACAAAAATATTTAAAAGAAGCCTTAAAAATAAAACTTAAAAAAAGCCAATTTTTTTTTTATAAAAATCCTTATAATTTTATTAAATATCTTAAATTTTTTAATTAGATTAGATAAAAAGATTTAATATCAAAGTAAAGAAAATCTTCCAACAAATATTACAAAACATTTTCCAAAAATATAAATTTTTTTTAATTTTTCCAAGGAAAAACTTCCCTTTCAAAAAATTTCATATTTTTCTGTTTATATTGACCATTAACATATGACCTTCTTTATATTAACGTTTACTTTTAAGACCCTGCCTCATTATTTCCTTCAATTTATTAACAAAACTTTAATAATTGCATACAATTTCAGCTCCTACAAGCATTTAATACATTTAATTGCCAGAAAACAACATTAAAAACAAAAACTTTAATGTGTTTTTTATAAAAAAAAAATATTTTTCGCCTTTTAAAAATAATCCTTGCCATAATAAAACTGTTTTCAAGTGTATACCTACATATATACATATTTCCATTTTAATGGACAAATATTAAAGAAAAAAAAACATAAACAAAATTGTTTTTAAACAATTTGCATAATTATAAATTAAAACAATAATAATAACAACGCCTCTTTTTTTAACTGCAAATAAAAGCCAATAATTGCTTTAAAAATAAGGTAATAATAAAACCAAAAATTGTGGTTATTTATTAAACAGAAAAAAAGCAAATTCAATTTGAAATATAAAGTAAAAAAAAAACAATACTGAACAAAAGAAAAAATTCATTAAAAAAACTACTGCTAAAAAATTTAACTATTTTTTATTTATACTTTTAATATACATTTAACAGAATTTGAACTCCATACAGCACAGGCAAAATTTTAAATATGTTTTTTTTTACATAAATACCGTAAAATTGTGGTATCCCTGGTTTGTTTTTGTTTATTTGTTTTTGTTGGCCCATTGACCAGTGCGTAGTGAGTGCACTTTGTGTTGTCCTTATTTCCTTAACAATTTTCATACATTTTGCCATTGTTGTCGTTGTTGTCATTATGCATGTTTGTTATATTATTAAACGTAGACTCTTTATTTAAAAACTTTCATTTCAGTCGAATTTAACAACTTTTTTGTTCAATTTAAAGCTTTTGTTAAAATTGGGAGGTTGTCCACTTCCCGTTTTTGCATAATAAACATGTTTTACTGTAAAATACAACCTTGTGAAAGGGTATTCAGGCAGAGGGTCATGTGTACAATTGTATGTGTGTAAAATAATTGTTTTACCATCAACACCTTGTTATGGGTACTTGTTTTTTGTTATGGCTGTTTTTCTGCATACTCTTTTATGAAAAACAAACAAAAAAAAAACTCTGAGTATTACCGTTGTTTACTTGTTTGGAGTATATTTATACATGAGTATGAGAGTGTGTGTGCAATTTTTGGGGAAGCTGTTTTTTTTTTTTTTTTTTTTGAAAAGAGAGTCTGTGAAAAACAGGAATAATAACAACAACATCAGAAACAGAAGTAAACAGTAGAAGAAATTTAACGAAAAACACTACATATACATATGTATGTACATAATAAAATTGTTTGTGTGCGTATGAATGTATGTTTTATGTTTTGTTGTTTGCCTACAAAAGGCTTTTACAAAAACAAATATGGCGTCATCATGTGATATGAATGAAAAGGAATTATTTTTGCCTTATTTTTACACACACACACACACACACTCACACGTTCCTATATAAATGTGAAAATATATCGACTACTATACAACGAGTCAAAAATAACTGCAAATGACAGTTAAATTTTGAAGCTATAAATTCTTAAGTTAAATAAAAAATCATGTTTAAAAATTGCCTGGGATAAGTCAAAAATTTCAATATTAAATAAAATTCTAAAGAAATTGAAAGAATATTTTAAATATTTACTTACATGGGTAAGTAATAGAAAAATGTTTAAAATAAAAAAAATACCTCTTGCAAAAAATTTTAAACAAAAAACTATTTTGATTACTTAAAAATTTCCGATTTTTTTTTAAAGTTTGGGTCTAAAATACCTATAAAAAAATATAAAAATTTGTCATATTTTTTATGTGTATTTTTTAATGTTTTTTAGCAAAGTTCAGTAGCTAAATTTAGAAATATATGTATAACTGCGATCAAGAGAATTTTCGTCCGGCATTGGCATGACGGAAACTAGTTCATATTTTTATAAATGTATCTTTAGTCTTGCTTACCCTACGTTTCCACATACAAGTAATTACTTGCAAGTAGTGTATACGTTTTAGGGTATTCATTTAATCGGGCTTTTGCATTAATCGGTTAACCGCTCGATTAAATAACTGAGGTTTTGGTTTAATCGGTTAGTAATCGGTTAATTTTGTTTTTGATCGGTTAACCGGTTAATAAAGTTTTTTCAATAAATTAAGTAATTTCAATAAATAAAAATGCATAAGTTAATAAAAAACTTTAATAACATACCAAACATAACAATTCTTATACTAAAAGAGCAAACAAAAAAATAATTCATAAAAATGTAATATGTATTTTTTAATAAATACCTATTATATATTTATTAAAAATGTAATATGTATTTCATTATTTATTAGTCCTTTTCCATTTTCTCTAAACATATAAATTCTTCAGTTATGGCATTAGAGTTTTGTTTTAATTTTTGAAAATTAACACTTCTAATTGTTTCGGTTAATTATGTTAAAAAACTGTTTGTGTTACTATCGAGAGTTTCTTCTGTTACGTCATCATCTGACTGACCTGACAAAGCTCAGCGCTGAACATTTTACAAAAACGTTTATCTCCGAATTCCTTAGTCTCTGTTTTTTTTTTTACTTTATTTTAAGAATGTATTGCTAGAAGGAAATCTATTGTATGAAAAAATATTTCTAAACACATACCTTTTGTATATGAGATAAAACAAATAATAAAAAAGACAAAAAATATTTTATAATACTACTAAAAACTAAAAACTTTGTTACATCGGTTAATCGGTTAATCGACTGAAATTAACCGGTTTAATCGTTAATCGAAAAAATCCAATTTTAAATTAACCGATCAGTTAATCGGGTAGTAATTAATCGGTTAACCGAATGAATACCCTAATACGTATTTTCAACGAAAAATCGAGGAAAAAGCCAATTGGCTGAAAGTACAAAAATTGTGTGAATGTTAGTGAAAAAGTGTGAGTGTATTGAGTTTTTCGAACTTGTACTTGCATGTGGAAACGGGGGGTAAATAAACTATTCAATGTGTTAGTATAAGCTTTATATGCTACTTTATATTTGTCAGTCTCAAAGATTCCCGATTTTTTAATTCTTTCCTGAAAAGTTGGATATGTATGATATTGATGGTTTTATTAAAAAAAGGTCAAATAAAACTATTTATATAAAAATTTAAACAGATTTAAAAAAAGCCTTTGAAAAACTAATTTTAGTAAATAAATTTTAAACAAAATTTTAGAATTTTATTGAATTAAATTTGGCCTAAAATTAAAGGCAAATAGAATCTCAAAATTTGGTTGATATTATTTTTAAAAATTTAAAGTAATTCGAATTGTAGTGGAGAATGTTAGAAAGAAAAGATAAGCTCACTGTTTATTGTTGGTATTTTGTTTAAGCTTTGATACTGTTGCAAACAAAAATTTTGAGTTATCAAAGTTTTTCTTGGGATTCCAAAAATAAATTAACAAGGTTTCGTTTAAATGTGCTAAATTCCCATTTCATACCATTGGTAAACTGAAATTTATTGTTGATGGTATAAGCTATTCCTCTGCGCATTTCACTGGTTGCTTAGGCCAGATCGTCAGGAAACTTCATCCAAAGATTTTAGAAAAACTAAAGATATTTTACAATTAAAGTTTGTAATTCTCATTCACTCTACAGTTTTGTTTGCATATCTAATGTTTTTAGTTTTTCTAAAGTTTTTTTAATTAATGTTTCCTGGTGATCTGGCCTAAGCAACAAGTGAAATATGCAAAGAGACTAGGTAACAATAAATTGCAATTCATTTATTAAGAATAACAATTGGGAATTAAGCACGGAAAACAAAATCTTATTAATTACAATTTTAACAAATACAAATTCAAAATATTCGTCATAAAAATTAAGTTTTAAAAAAATTTTAAAATCAAATTTTGAGATTTTATTAATATAACTTTAATTTTAAGCTAAACTTAATTTAAATCTATAAAATTCTAAGACTTTGTTCAACATTTTTTTTTTTCAAAATTGTTACTTAAAAAATCCACTTTTTAAAATTTGTTTAAGTTTTTAAGAAATCTAAACCGAAAAAGTCGACAATTTAAAAATTCGTACTTAAGGGTACTTTTTTAAACACGTTTTATTAAAAATAATTTTGCGCAAACTTGAAACCTATATCTTTCAACATCAAGGCAACAAACAAATAAAGTACATTTGAGTGGAAAACTGGAAAACTTTAAGCAACTGACTTTTAAAGTTTCGGCTTCCTACATGAAGGTGCACGTCGTTCGATAGCTTGAAAAAAGGCTCATCAGACGTAAGTTGTTATGTAAACATTTTACGATGCCATATAGCTTCCCTACAGAGGCTTTGCTATTAAAGGGGTAACAATTAACCAGAGTTAAGTATTTTTCGTGTATGAAAGCAAAAAACCACACATTTTTGATATTTCTCATGAATGATATGTATTCAATTTGTTATTTATTTGCTTTTGTTAACTCATGTATGAGATGATAAAAATTCTTCGATTTTAATTATTTTTTATACCTACATATATAGTGAAAAGAAAGTGCTTCATATTCATATTGTTGAAGTTCTTCGGTATTATTAAATGAAATTTTAAAACGTTCATTATTACTCATGAATGAACGTTTCGATACTCTGCTAATTAAATGGACTTAAACGTTTTTATGACTGAATATTTTCCTTTAAATTTATTTAAAAATTAATTATTTTTTCATTATGCTTAAAATAAAATAATGATTTCTATCAAAAACATTATTAAATTAATGTATTTTTCTTTATTTATTTATATGTAAATTTTTATTAAACTTAAGTAGGTTTTACGTATATTTATTGCTTGTATTAAATTTAATTAAATTGAGTTAAATTTGCAACAAAAATGGTAAATGTTATTATTAAGAGATTTGTTGTATAATTTATACTAATAAACATGAGATTTATTATTTAAATTTCAAAAAAATTTATTAATACACATTTTTAGAAACAACAAACATATTATTTATTTAAGAAACAATTTAATAAAAGCTTCGATTAAAGCAAAAATAACCAACCAAAATTTAATATAAAACAAAGAAAGCTGAAAATATACTATTTCCAGACAGCCATATTTTTTGTTTTAGCTGAATAAATAAATAATTTATAAAGTTCACTTTGAAACACAAGAAATAAACCACAAACTTTAAATTAATTCCAGAAAGATTGTCACAATTCCAAAAGAAAACACAAACAAACAAAAAACGTATCTTAACAATTACCTACTAACAACCGTTAGTATCTTTTTTTAATTGTTCTCAAGAGGAAAAATTACAGTGAGAGTGCAGTGATATTGAACTCCCTCAAGATTGATAAAACTCATTTTGCTCTTAATACGGATGATAACTTGCATTTGAATGTATGTGTGCGTAAATACTTTATAATAAATATAAACAATTAACGGAAGTTTAGACACGTGTCATAACAGCGTGTAAGTGTCAAACAAAAATTTTAAATTCAAAGTGAGTTTTTTATATAAAAAAAAAAAAATAAAAAATAAAAACCTATACATAAATAAAAATAAGTTTAATAAAAGAGGGGTTAAAAAAATAAAACTGCAAAAATCAACCAACAAAAAGCACTTAAAATATGATTGAAATTTGAATATTTTTTAATATGAAATGATTGTTGTTGGGTTTTAAGCTTACCAACTCTATAAAGTGTTGCCAACACTTGATACACGTGAATTATTTTGTTTAACAACATACAAAAACAATTAATAAGCTTTTAGTGTTAAACTTAAACATGAAAAATAAAAAAATAATTAAATTTTATAATAAAGATGTTTAATGAAGTTCATTTTATAAAGAAAAATCTTAAAAATTAATTTGGTTTTTTTTTCATCAAATCAAGAATTTCTTTTAAAAACCAATTTGTTTTGAATTGTTGTTAATTTTTGTGCTTTGTAATGTTTAACAATCGATATTCTGTTAAAATTTTAGGGATTTTTTTTATTTTGTTTTTCAGAAATAAATCCATCATTATTTTTCAAACAAGTTATTGATGTTTTTGTGTTTGGTAATTTATATTGTATGTATGATTTAAGCCGCCTTTTGAAGAATTCGGTAACATTTTAATTACTTTTCAATGATAAAGCCATTTTTTAAGATTTCATTCTTTAACATTTGTTGATTACACCCATTTTACTGAAATTTGTTTCTTTTTCTTAAACCGCAAAATTTTGTTGAAGTTAAAGTTCTAAGATATCATAAATAATCATCATTTCTAGGAGAAAAATTATAAAATTGTCTAAAATTTATTTTGAATATTTTTTAACAAAGAAAATGGATCTTATTTTCAAATCTTTTTATCTTGCGTTAAGGAATTTTTTATTTAAAATTTTCTTCGATTTTATGATTTTTTTTTAGTTTTGAAAAAAAAACTTTAAATTTTAAATTTAATTTGGAAATAGTTTGTTTTTTTGTGAAAAATTACATTAAGAATTTCTAAAGCTACGGTCACACTTATTAAATATTTGACCAAATAAGCGTAACCACTATTTTTGTTGATAGTGTGTGCGACGTAACATGGTCTAAATTTCACAAAATAAACTATGTAATTATACTACTAGACACAGCAAAAAACTGTTTTTTGTAAGATATGGTATTATAATCAAAATAAATATTGCAATTAAAGAAAATAATTATTTAGTTTGCTTGCTGGTCCCGTTTTTTCGGTCAAATATTTGACAAGTGTGACCATAGCTTAAGTTTTTAATTATTTAATTTTTTTTACACATTTTGTACTTTTATATGGAAGCAACATTCGAATCAGCTGTTCACAATGTTTGTTGTTGAAGAAATATAATTCCTTTTTATAACTTTTGTGCACCGATTAATTATCTAAACTAGAACTACTTTTAAAGGCAGGAAAATCGCAGGATTTGAAATCGCAAAACGCCAGATTTATTTTATGGTGCCATAGTTTGATTTAGATCCCTTGAGCATACTTTTTCGATTTAAAGTCGCCAAACTTCTTGCGATTGCGATTTACAGAACACTTATTATACGATTTTAAGTCATAATCGCAAATCTTAAGCGTTTTGCGTTTGTCAGAATATGCACGATGGTAATTTTTTAAATAATTGAAGCACAACACTTTTTTAATGTCAATTCCACGCCGTATATTTTTTAAGCTGCTCTAATTTTTAGTAAAAAGAATATTTTATATTACAGATTTCTATTCTTTTAAGCTTTGAAAATTAAAATATCATCACTTGAAATACCTTTTTTTATAAAGTCAAGCGCGGACGGTCATGACCCCTAAGCGGTAATTGGTATTCTTACATCATAAATTGGGTTTGGAAGCTCTGCCGACTGAATTTCAACGTGGAGTTTATTTTTTTTTTTAATACTTTTCAAGATTTTGTTATTCGTGCTTAATTCCCAGTTTTTATTACTGATAAAAACACTTGAAATTTATTGTTGATGGGATAAGCTATTCCTATGCGCATTTTCAAGAAATTTATAGTTTTCTTTTTCATTCTTAAAGTATGTCGACATTTTTATAAAAATTATTTAAAAATAACGTTCAAAATGTTAAGCAAATGGTCCTGCTTTAAATAAAACCTTGAAAGCTTGTACCGGAATACGAAACCGAAAACGTTTCGTGAACAACCCTTAGTTCATTATATTAATTTTATTTTTCGAATATTTAATTTATTTTAGGTATGTTTCCCTACTATCTGAAAAGTCCGAGTAAAATCTTGAATAATTATTGAGTAATATGTAAAATTGAGTGGTCGTAATTTATGCAAATATAAAGAAAAGAAATATATATAAGTATATAAGAATTTACACGTTTCGAGCTTTGTTTTTTTTCGTCTTAGTGGATTGGATTAGTCGAGGTACCAACCTCCGTTCCATATATTATCTTCCACTCAAGTCCGTAGATGTTAAATTTAGTTTTGTAAGTTTAATTATATAAAAAAAAAAAAAAAATCAGAAGCTACCAATTGAAAATCAAACGAGTACCAAAAGTCTCCTCTAATAGTTTCTCAATCACTCTGGACTCTGCACGTTGAATTTTATGTTTCTAGGTTTAGTATTTATAAAAATTTTAAAAGTACCAGTTAAAGAAAGAAAAAATTACCAAAAAGATTCCTCTTACAAGATTCTAATTTACTCGGGACCTTGTATGTTTAATTTTATGTTTCTATTCAAAAAGTACCAGTTGAAGAACAAAAAAGTACCAAAAAGTTTCCTTTTATAGATTCTTAATCTCCCAGAACAATGCATGTTTAATTTTATGTTTCTATGTCCAATATTAACAAAAAACAAAAAAAGTACAAGTCTTAGAACGAAAAAGTACCGAAAAGCTCCCCCTTACAGATTCTTATTTACTCAGAACCATGCATTTATAATTTAATTTTTCTAGTCCCAATATTAACGAAAATTTAAAAAGTACCAGTTGACGAACAAAAAAGTACCAGCAGTTTTCATCTTATAGGCTCTCATTCACTCAAGACCCTGCACCTATAACTTTATGTTTCTAAGTTCAATATTATAGAAAATTGTAGCACGAAAATTTAAAAGAATGAGATTTAATTTCCCGTATTTCCCCATTTTTATACTTTTTTCTTCCCTCACAAAGTTTTAAAACTTTCAATATTGTAGTTGGAGCCCATTATTTAATACGTTACGAATTTGGTATAATCCTTATTTTATCTTTCTCTACCATACGGCATTAAAATCTTAATTTTCTTAAAAAGTGGATTTAGCAGGTTTACACTCTAAGCCGATGATATATATAGATAATAATAGTTCTTTATTTAAATCAGCGTGAGTGTTTAGACTTCGAATCACGCCAGAGAATCTGTTCAGGTTTACTTAAACGGTCTGAAGGTCTTTGTTCGGTAAATAAAGTTAGAAAAAAAGATACATATTCCTTAAAAATATGTTTCCAATGCAAAAATCGCTTTAATATTTGCCAAATCAGTAAAAATAACTCATTTTTTGTTTCTTTTAAATACCCATTTAAGGCCAGTTTTCACAACAAACCTATAGCATAAGGTAGGATTTTTTCGACCGTATAAAAACTGTTCCATTATTACAACTTTACTTTAACCTAGAAGGTTAGATGGACCCTTAATTAACTTATCGCTTCACTTAAGATTAAAGAAAAGTTGGAATAATGTAACACTTTTTATACGGCCGATAAAATCCTTCCTTCCGTAAGTTGTGAAAACTGGCATAAAACACACATCATTTGCTTAAATATAACAGGAGCAATTTACAGTTGGGCGGCATTTAAACGATGATTTTTAAAACCTGTTTTTTTTTATTTTCTTTCAAAGCTGATACATTTACATGATGACTTTTGAGACATTTTTTTTATTGTTGTTTTAAAAAACCGAAAAAACGGATGAAAATAAAACATAATAGCAACATTTTAAGTGACAGTAAAAGAAAATTAGAAAAAAATATGAAGAACAGAATTCATGTCCTTTTCTACCACTCTTCTCTTCCGAATTTGTCAACAAATAAAAAACATGTCTTAAAAACAAAACTTAAAATCATCGTATAAATGCCGCTTTACTAAAATAATAATAAGAAATTGATAAATCATACTTTTACAGAGATTTTTATAAACAACCCAAATTTGTAAACAATATTTGCAAATTAAGAGCTTAATTGTAAGTAAGAGCGTTAAAAAGAGCCAAATTACGGCATTTCATATCGATCGAAATTTCTATTTAAATTGTATAGTAATTTCGATCGATATCGAATGCCGTTTTTTAACCTCAGATATTTTCGTAAGACATATGATTTTTTTAACGTAAAAATATAAGCAAACCTAGAAAATGGCCGCCTAAAATTTAACCCCCTTATTTATGAAAAAAAAAATGTTTATAAAGAGTTTATTGAACAAATTTTTATAGAAAATCTGTTTTATAAACCTGTTTTATTTTTGTATTTAAATCCAAAGACGGGGATGGGGTGGGCATAGGACATTATTTAATTTTTGTTTATGCTGGCCATACACAACACAAACTCAATGCATAAGTCAGGCACTGCGTAAGCGAAACTTGATAAGTGAAGAAAAAAAGGCATCGAATTTCATGAATCTATTCCTGGTTTTTATGTGGCATAATTCAGGCGATTCTTTGCATAATTGTAAAAACTTCGTTCAGAATATTCTTTCTGAGTTAATTTTTGCCATTGTTGGCAACTCTTAAAAACCGTGACGGAACTGAACGTTTTTAACATACGCTACAAAAGTTCACTGTACAGTTTTACAAATTTGAGCAAACATTTTATTTGATTTTTACTCAATTTACTGCGAAAATAGCAAAAACACCGCCCTACACTATACAAACGCACTGTACAGTGTCGGACTTAAGCACTGACCTTGAGTAGCGGCATTAGAAAACTATGGAAAAGTCATTGTAACAGAAATTAAAAGTACTAAAGATAATTTTTAGGATTTGACATACATGTAGTTTTCCTCTTACTATAGTATAGTAAGGTTTAATAAATACAATTTTTTTGCTTGTTTATTTTTCCTTCTTCTAAGTGATTAATTCGCCATGTTTTTGACTTTAACTTTTCAATCCTTTTTGTTTTAAAAATATTTAAAGATTTAAAAATTCCAAACCCTTCACTTAAAACTCTAAACTCTTTAAGACCGTGTAACTTAAATTTTCGACTGACTTATTTTATAGGATTTCAAAGATTTAAAACACGAGCTTGACTTGTATTTTAAAAATTTTGTTATTCTTAAAAACAAACACTATTTTCACAAATGAAAGCAGGTATATGCGTAGATTTTTTTGTATTAATTCGGCAATAAACACAAGGTGTCTTTGCCTAACGCTTTAATCTCAGGAAAATCCTTTAGAAGTCAGTGTAAACGCCTGCGGCTTAATAACTTTAATTCCTTAACTAGTAATCCAACAATATTTGTAGGAAAATCCTTAAACTAAAACTTTTATGGTTTTCCGTTTTCCTAAATGAAATTGTTAAATCGAACTTACCTGTATGAGTTCTCTTGTGGATTTTTAAATTTTCACTGCGGGCAAAAACTTTGCCACATCCGGGATGAGGACAGGCAAAAGGTTTTTCGCCGGTGTGAACTCTTATGTGATTAACCAACTTGTATTTGGCCTTAAAGGGCCGACCGTTGCGTGAGCAACCAATCCAATAGCAAATATGGGTGGTACACTCGGGGCCCCCAACATGTTCCACCGTTAAATGCGTTACGATTTCGTGCATTGAGTGAAATATCTTATTACAACTTTTACGATTACTGGGGCCCCCAGGTTGATCGGGATCGACCCAAAGACATTGCATTTCTTGTTTGATAGCCGAAGCTGCAGTGGCTGGCTGATGACGCATATAGCGCAAAAAAGCTCCAGCACCGGCGGGATGCATACCCATGTGTTGAGCATGATGGGCAGCATGTACCGACGGGAAATTAGTGTGGTGTTGCGCATGGGCATAGGGATGAGTAGCATAATCGGTCATGCCCATACGCATTTGATGCGAATGATGATGGTGATGATGGGCAGCGGCGGCATGATGATGAGAATGGAAGGGATGATTGCCAAAAGAGCCTGTTAGATCAGGATGATTGGCATGAGTGGCAGGGAAGGTGGGAAATAACATTGAATCTGCAGGCGATTGACCTACAGTTTGAGCTGCAGCCGTGGAAGCAGACATATAATCCTGTTCTGATCTGCGGCCCAAAAGAAAATCACGTGAGGAGTATGATGATAGTTGGGTATTAAAAGGAGCATAACCGCTATTTTGATAGGCCGATGAGGGAGAAGACATATCCGAGGAAATGCCCGAAGACATGGCTGAAGACATTAAACCACTGCTATCCAATTGTTGTTGGCTCTGTTGTTGGCTATCATCCTGTCCAGCTTGTTGTTGTTGTTGATGCAATTGCTGTTGTTGTTGCTGCTGGGCAGCAACTAAATCTGTTTGTTGATTAAGATTATTGGGCGACATGCGTATGCCGTAATTAGCCAAATGATGTTGACTGGTGGTGGTGGGGTCAATGAAAGCGTTCATCATCATTTTGCAAATTTAAAGTTAAAATTAACACTTTTAAGTTATAAAAATTATTTTAAAGTATTTTGTTATAACTTTGTTAAATATTAATAATTTTTTGTTTAATATTTCTTTTCTTTATAAATTTTTTTTTATTTATATTTTTTTTCTAGTTGTTTAAAACATTTTTTTTTATTATTTTTTTTATTTAAACACTTTATGCACTTATTTTCGCGAACAATTTTAATTCATTTTGTTATTAAAATTTCAAAAACGTTAGTTGTTAATCCGTTTTTTTTTTAGTCTGGGACGATACTGTAATAATCCGTTAGATTGTTTAGTTCTCTTTTAATTTTGTAAAAAAAGACAAATCTTAAGAAATTAATTCGAATTTAGTTCGTTTCCGTTTGAAAAACGCGTTAAAATTTTTTGAATTCTGTATGAGAACCAGCATGCATTTGTTTGCAAGCAGCAGTTCTCGTTCGACTAAACTTAACGTTACAAGATGCGCAGCAGGACTGAACTGACTCCTGAAATATTTTACTCAACAAAGATGTGAACACATTCGAATGTTGTTTAACGACCCCTGGGTGTACGAAACACTCGGGTGGTTTTTCTATACGGTGTTTTTTGTATATGAGTGTGTGTGTTAATGAAAAGATGACGACAACAACAACAATGATTTTATTATAACGAGAAGTGGAGAAAAAAAAAAATACAAAACAAAATGTACACACGAAACGCGAACGCAACAAAAAATTTTTTTTAAAAACAAACTTTGATGGTTACTTCGAGCTGAATGTGTGCGACGGTGTACAGCGGGTAATCGTATGCCACATGCCGAGGTGTTGCAGCTTGATAACTCAAAATAATAAACAGTCCTCTTAAACAAGTTAAAATCTTGTAAAGGCCTTAAGTCAGAAAGAGACTGCACTAAACTCAAATGTTAAGAAACCGAAAAAAATTAACAAACCCGTTATTATTTACGCTCCCAAACACACAAGAGTAAAAAGCTCAACTATATAAATATGGCAAATTTACCGTATTATAGTAGGCTAAGGTGAGTTTCTTAGTTAATGAGGTGAATTTCTCTAAACAAAATAAAGAAGAGAGATAGCCTTCTAGCACAACAATTGTAAATAAATGGCTGCTTTTTTGTAACTCACTGCAAATGAGGATAAGAGTGAACTATATGACAAAGAGCAACACAATCCAATTGGATTTAAGGTGAATTAAGAGAGTCTAATTGAAATTTCCTTAGCTAGAAAGAGACTAAATAATTTCCCCTTTTAAAAAAAATTAAAACCAGAAATTAAATATGAAGTTCGTTAAAGGTTTGATAAGTATTTATTTACAATGGTGGTTATAATTAAAAGGTATGCTGGAAAACCAACAAGCAAATCTTAATATAAAACCGGTTTATAAAGTGTTAAATATAGAAAGCAACTCCCACATAAAAAAATTAACAAAAAAAATAACAAAACTAAATCCATATTAATCTCAAACTATTTAGAGGCGTGGTTACGCATGTCTTTTTTATAAAAAAATCTTTAAACATTTTATTGGTGGATTTTTTTTTTCTTTTTGGGTTATTTGTATTGTTTTAAGAACTCAAATATAGGAATGTTATTAAAATTTATTGTTATAAATTTATTAATTAATAAACATATTTTATAAGTTCTTAACAAATAGTGTTCTTTTGCTTTCATTAAAAATATTAAAATAAATTGTTGGATAAATTAGTTGTTGTTTGTTTTCACAATTTAAATTTATTATTTGTAAATTGTTTTAGAAAAATTAAATAACACAAATGTAAATAAAGTATTGTTTACATTTTGGTAATAAAATGTATACATTTTACAGATATTACAATTTTGTAACTAAGAATATTTAAATAATTATTTATACCTACAGCTTTTTAAATTTAAATTTTGTAAATGTACATTTTTAAATAAAATAAAATTTTCTTGTAATGTTGATATTACTTTTTGAATTTGTGGTAAAACTAAAAACAAATTCAATCCAAAAAATCCTAATCTCATCTTGGAAAATATAAGGACCTACTTTCGTTTCTATAATAAGTTTACAGTATTTTTCTAAAACATATTTTCGTTTAAAAAATCGATTAAGGTAAATAATATTTAATTTTTGATATTCTTTAATTAGGCTTGAGTTCATCAAATTTAATTTTCATTAAATTATTTTCACTGAGGGAAGGAATTTTACAACTTGGAATTTTTATTAAAATTCTTCTGACGATAGAAAGTGGTGTTTCTTGAAACATGTAAAGATCAACCCGGGTTCAAATCCCAGCTCAGCCAAGAAAAATTATCAATAAATTTTAATAAAAATTCCAAGTTGTAAAATTCCTTCCCTTAGTGAAAATAATTTAATGAAAATTAAATTTGATGAACTCAAGCCTAATTAAAGAATATCAAAAATTAAAAATTAACAGTTCAACTAAAAATCAAAATTATTCTTGGTAAATAATATTTTCAATTGCAAGTTTTCAACATAAAGAACTTTATGAATGTGTGATGTGATAAATAAGAGCTGTAAGCGGTGTTGTTTTGTCAAAACTACTCTTTTTCATACAGATGATATGTAACAAACCTTTAGAACGCGAATTAAGCATCCTCCGGCTGGAAAATCTTATTTGACTGATGGCAAGGTCGGTTTGCTTTATTGAAAATGTATTGGCAATAGAATTTTCATGTATTAAAAAAATTATTGACGTTCTTGTTAAGATAGCTCAGTTAGAAAGCACATTTTTTAATACAGAATTCGAAAAGTTTTGTAAATGCAAAGCCAATTTAATAAAATTAAATTGCCCAATCCCATCCTCCAGAGCAGTTACTCAGATGAAGTCACTGTAAAGTTAAACCAATTTGTCTTCCTAATGAAGAGAAGAAGCCCCGGATCCCAGGACATTGACAAAGAAAGTGAAACACAGTTTTCTTCTCTCCGCCTCATGACAACTTCTACAGTAGTCATTGAATCCCAGACCCATTCTCCTAGCATAAGTCCCCAAAGGCCAGTGCCCAGTTACTACTGAAACCACTGTTCTAATCTCGTCCCTATAAAACCTAGGTAGAGAGCTAGTTCTCCGTTCATCATAGCCAGGCCACAGTGCCCGGGATATGGAGCAGGTGGACTCGCAAATCCATCCCATCTGCGCAATTCTATAAGACTCGCGCTTGATAAGTAACTACACTTAACCAAAAATCCAATGAAAATTTACGTTAAGCAAACGAATTACGTTTACGTTTGGCTCAACCTACATTTTCATTATATGAACGAATAATTCGGTGAGCCAACGAAAATATTTTAATAAACGTAATTTCGTTTGCTTAACGTACATTTTCATTGGATTTTTGGTTCAGTGTAACAGTGACCCATTGGAAGACCAACGAATTGATCAATGAATGTGTCATCCATGCGACCACATCGTTTTGCTAGCTCATAAGCTATCTGGCTGCCAGGGCAGTCCGCCCTGGAAGCCATATTAGCGTTACCCTTGAATGCTTCGCAATCTCATTCAAATACATCCACCTTTCTACAATTAACTAAAATGTCGTGTAGACACCCTCTAGGGCAGCCTTGCTATCAGTAAATATTAATATATCTCTAAAAAAATAGATATCGTTTCTGGGTGTGTGAGACGTACGCTAAATAAAGTTCTTTTTATTTTTTTGAACACTGGAATGAAAAGGACGGTACTCATAAATAAGTGCCTGTGACGTATATTCCGAATATTTTCGCCTTCCACGATCTCCAATGTGGAATTAATGTCTGACTGTAATATTACTACGGAAGTGGCTGTGGATAGCCCACACGCTGCGCAAGCCTGAAGATTATATAGCAAAAATGGCTCTCGAGTGCAATCCTCAGCGCTCGAGACGTCGGGGATTACCCAGTGCGATATGTATAAGATACACACGTGAGACATATAGATCCAAAAGGACGTGGCCGCAAATTAAGACCATGGCTAATGACAGACAGCAAAGAAATGATTTTGTTTCCGACCTATGCTCCAACTAGGAATTTTATGCATTTCACATGTGTATTGTATTGAATGTAATTATTATGTTAATGTACACGTAAAGTTGTTAAGGACGGAATAAAAAAATTTAATTTTGCAACTGAATAGATTTTTCATGCTTGATACCAGCCAGTAAATTCTCTTTTAAAATTTCAAAGCAAATCCTCCAACTCCCAAAAGAAACTTTCTAAAATCCCCAAAAATTACTTTTTTTTGAAATATTTTCCCTACCAAGGATTCCCATTTCACACTTATAATAAACATATTGAGTCATAAAAACAGTGATCAGTATAATTAGAACAGAAATTATGTATTTCACCTAATTGATTCTGAAATCGATCAATTTAAATAAATTAAAATTTCGTGAAAAAAACCCGTCCTTAAACAAAAAACTTCCCGTAAGAAAACTGAAATCTGTTGTTTGAGATAACAAATAAAATTAAAGTAAATTTTTAACCAAAATTTTTAGCTGAAATAAAAGAAAATTTTGTAAGTTTATTATTAACCAACTATTCTTTAATTGGACACCCCATCCCGTTTTACTTAACATTTAGGGTCGAACCCATTCAAAATCCAAAAAATTTGTTTAACTTTAACTGACACTGACAACCCTTAAACGCCCATATTGCATGGACAGACAGGCAGCACTTGTCTTATAGCCCAAACCTTGACTCGTCTGACTTTTAATAGTTGCCAATGATACAGACAACTTCGCTCGAATGGCCTTTTTTGTTTGATTCTGTCCTTAATAGATGTGCAACTGTATAATAAAGTCTGTAAATTTTGTAGTTCATGAAAGTTAAAATTTTTCTCGATATGAACGATAATTTTGGTTGGTAGCAAACCTTAGAATTTTAAGAAAAATTTTATCCTAAGGTATTACTTTATGAGCTATTACATACATCAATGGACCATCACATAAAATAATTTAGATGTTTTTTTACATAATACTTTTAGGCTAAATCATTTCGTCTAATCAATTAACTTTTCAGTCATTTTTTCTATATTTCCAAAAAAAAAAAAAAATACGTTCAATTCTACTTAATTTCTCATCAATAATCATTTTTATAGAAAAAAAAATTGTTTATCTATTCAACTTTATGCCGCCATCTTGCTTTGATAAATTTTAGAAAATAGAGCTGTCATTCGTATGACAGTTATTGGCCTCTGTTTAATAAATACTTGCGGTTGGTCTTGTTTTCTTTGCATTTATTTTTTGCTGCTCTTTATCATGTGTTTTTCTTAGTTGTTTCGCAAACGTATTTATGAACAATTTATCTGTTAAACGTTGTTTTTTTAATTGCGAGTTTCCATATTTTTTTTCTAAGGTTTTCCGCAAAGTCTGGAAATAAACAAAATGAAAAAATTTTCCAACATTTATTGACACATTGTTGCAATTCTATTGACATGAGTTGTAATTGGATGGAGGAAAAGTCAAATGGATGAAAAGTAAAGTATTTTTATATGCGTGAGAATTGCTAAAGAAGGAAAAAAAATTTAAAGATGGAATACATTTTCTAGAAATCCAGAGAAGGCTTAGAGATGAGATGGTTTTGTAAAGCAGAAAAAAGTATGTTTGTAGCTTTTTGTTGAAGGTTAACATCATAATAAAGTTGCCGGTAACAATAATATGGTTAAATTAATTATAATTGCTTAACATTTTTTGCTCAAGACTGTTTTGTTGGAGATGACCATATTGAGAAAATGTTTTTTTCTCTGCGTGTATAGAAACCAGACTCTCCAGAATTTCTACTCCAACTTTGTTCTTCGTTGAATTAACAATATTTTATTCAAATTTTCTAAAATAAATATTTAATAACAAATGTGATTTTTCATTGAACTGTTGGTTTTTAATTGAAGTTTTTGCTAATTTAATTAGGCGAGTTCAATCCCGTGTTCAGTCAAGAATAAAATTATCAAGAACGTTTAATTCATTTCATGTTGTAAATTCCTTCCTTCACTAAAAATCTATATATGTATAAAAAAGGGTTGCGTGAGTGACTGACTGACCCATTCATTCGTCATCGCCCAGACCCTAGAAACTTAAAATTTGAACTAGCGATTGGTCACTCCCCAAATCGATCCACTAAGACGGGATTTTTCGAAAATCGAATGTTAAGGGGGTAAAAAAAGGTAAAAACGGGAAAATTCGGTAACCTTGTATCTCCAAAACTAAAAGAGATGCAAAATAAATGTAATACATATCGTTGTTCTTTAGAAAAATAAGCGGACAGGTATCTGGTACTTTTTTGAAATTCGGCCCTATTAGGGGGTAAACGGGAAAATCGGAATTTTAGTACTTTTTTGCCAACCCATCTATCCTTTGAAGCAATAAACATAGAAACAAAGTTAATACCACATTCGAAACTTATCAAAAAACTACGTATACGAATGTGGTACTTTTTTGAAATACGAACATTTAAGAGGTGAAAATCTTAACTATTTTTGGTACTTTTTTCCTCCATTTATTGACATATTCGTACTTAATTATGGGCTGCCACTACAATACTGAAACTTTTGATACTTTAATGGGGGAAAAATATAGTACCCAAAAAAGGAAATACGGGAAATTTGATATTATTCTTTAAATAAAATTTGGCATAAAAATATGTCCACACAGAAAAAAATAAAAATTAATTTCAATTAAAAAATTTGTGATATTAATTAAAAAATTAATTAAATTTGTTCCAGTAAACAAATTAATAGTATCAATTAAATCAGTTAATAGTATTAATTAAACGTTTAATTCACTTGAATTAACGTTTAATTCACTTCATTAAATTTTTAATTAAAACTGATTATATTTTTAATTAATGCTTTAATTGATGAAAAATTTTGGATAATTTTTTATGTGCACGAAGAAAAAGGAGACGCTAACGAAGTAGAGGGTATATGCTACTAAATAAGTAAAAAATTAAATTTGATGAACTTAAACCTAATGTAAATACCAAAAACTTCAATAAATATTTAATTTAATCAATTGATTGAATTCAAGCCAAATTTCAAAGCCTGCACAGCGATCTAACATCTCAATAAAAATTGTCATTAATATAAACTGCTAGATTTGTTTCAATGTATAAGATTCCCATATTAGACATTTAAAATTTTCATTTAAAAACTTTTTTGACCCCAAGATATTGAATGTTTTCTTTTGTCAAGGAATAGTTTTCCACAAAAACAAAAGGTGACAATTTCTCTTAAACTCTTAAATTACTGTCCCATTTGTTTTTCCTTAAAATTTTTCCCAGAGTTCTCAAATTTTTAAAACTCACTAAAGTTAAATGGAAATATACATATGAATGTACAAAATTTTTAAAGTCATCAGATTGATTCAATTAAAAACGGATTTATGTAACAAAAACAGTTTGATACTAATCAATGGAAAATTGTTAACACCTCCAACGCCCAGAGAAGAAAACACACACACACACACACAAATCAAACCCTCATTCATGCAAAAATATAAAATAAACCCTAAAAGTTAAGCAAACAAACGACCATAAAAAGAGATTTGTAAAACATTTTCAAATTGAAATATTCAAACAGATGTTAGAAACTAATGAGTGAGTATTAGAAGTCGTAACAAACAACTCTTAAAAATTGATTGAGTTTTATTTCCCATTTTGCCATTTACTTTAGTTAGACGAATACATTTGGAAGCGGTCTACTAGCCACTATTTACACTAGATCTAATCACTAGATTTTAGTGTAAATGCCTTATGGATCGGCTGACGTACTGTTAAAAAAAGTTTTTTCATTGCGGTTGTAAATCTAGACATGACGTTTATTTTCTTATTAAAAATCATGTTTTTATGTTCACAATCATAAATTATGAAATTTTGTAGGCGAAATTTCTTTCTATTGCCTTAATTCATATGAGAATACTGCAATATATAGAAAAGGTGCTAAAAGGTTTGTTTGGCACAAACAATTTTTTTTTTGGTAATAAAACTAACGTAAATAGAAATTTTTGCAGTTGGAAAACTTTTATATGCCTACACCATTCACAAATTCACGGTCAATTGTGAATTTATAACGTTGCAACACTAGCCAAATGTTGTACCAATGCTAACATGTAGTTAAGAAAATATTTTAAATTCAGGACCGTTTATCACAAAATTCTTTGGGAGTAATTTTTAGTCTAACAAAACAAAACGTTGTTAAAACAACTAATTTTAACCAAATTTCTTTATTATTTGTCAAAATTACAGACGTACATATTAAAGTGTTTGCCGAGAATGGGCTTTTTTTAATTATTTAATTAATTTTATTGAATAAGAGTTACAAATACAATTACAAATTATATTCTAACTTAATTAACCGAGCAATAGTAACGTAGACCTTCAGCCCGTTGTAGTGCAAACATGCCAGAGTCTCTAGCTGGAATCGATCCCGCAACCCTTGGACTGATAGACTAGCTCACTACCAACTAGCCTACCGGGGCACTCGAATGGGATTTATATGGGACCTATGATAACAAAACTAAACTAAAGGATAACTACAAAAGCATGATTTACTACGGTTTTAGACATACTATAGTATTTTTTGAGAATCAGCTTAATATGGGGCCTATAGTAATTTATGGACCGATATACACAAAATTTGTTGGTATGATTTTTAGTTCTTTAAAAGTAACTTACATTAAATTTTACAACAAAATCATCATTCGTTACAGTTTTAGGCGTACTAAAGAGTTTTCTAAGAATGGACCGATCTTTAAGAAATTAAGCAGAGTTATTTCTTATCTAGATACAATTTGACATGAAAATGTATCTTTTCTGTTGAGCTGTTCGGAAGTAAACGTGGATTCAACAGACGGACATTGCTAAATTGACTTAGAATAACTCAAGGACACAGAAAAAAACTTTATGGCGTCTGGGCAGAGTTGTCAGATTTTTTTTTCATTTTCATCGCCAAATAGTATACCGAAAATCGCCAAAATTTTATTTCTTTAGATTTTTGGTAAAAAAAATTCGCAAAATTCGTCAAATACGAGTTTTATATAAAAAAGGTATTTTACCTTTAATAACATATTATAGTATTTTTAACGTTTTAAAAATAATATTTTAAAACTTAAAACTTGTCGCAGAAAATACCTAATATCTAATACTCCAAGTTAACGCAGCCTTCTTAGCAACTCCATTACATGAATTATTTTTAAAAATTAACTTCTAACCCAGATTAGTTTTCATAAATATTAAGATTTTCTTTTTTTTTAAATATTTTAAGCAAAATTTAAAAAAGATTTTTGATTTTATTTAAAAAAAAAAAAAATTAATTGAGGTAAAATATATACAAAACTGCGACTATTTTCGCACTGCACACCACATTGCAAAATACTCTTGATACCATTACATATGTATTACCTGAAATCAAAGGACATTTTTCTAAAAACGGATTTACTTTCAGTATTAATTCAGCTATTTTGCATGCTTCGCAGCTTAAATTAATTTTGTTAAAATGTTTAAAATTCAATTTAATATGCAATCGTAAACGATTTAGTTTTTAGAATAAATTTTTTTAATTAAATTAAAAATTGACTAGTTTTTCGGTAAAAATCCGATGATTGATTAGAAGATAATATGAACTTGAAATATTGCATGTATACTGTGTATATATTTTACTATTTTAACAAATGAAAACTTCTGATAAAAAAAATTCTGAACATTTATTCCAAATTTCTATAGCAGCAATTTTTTTAATGTTTTCAATATAATTAATTATCTGGCAGCATTATTTATTTATCATCTAAAGCAATCGCATTCGTATTTCGATTTTAAAGTTTATTAAAATTTAAAAAAACAAAAAAAACTTTACCCGTAGTCATAATTTTTTCATATAAACAAAAGTAAAAGAAGGTAAAATGCGTTTTTTAAATATCGCCAAAAAAAATCTCTATGTCGCCAAATAGGTTTATAAATCGACACGTTTGGCGAGAAATCGCCACATCTGACAGTTCTGAGGCGCTTGACAGTCCTTTGTTGTAGAACAAAACTAGACAAAAATTAAAAGAAGGAGACTTGGATTAAAAAAAATTGGCGACATCAAGCCACTAAATACTCGAATTTCAGAAAAAAAATTTCATACATCCTTTTTAGAAAAATTATGATTTCAGGTAAAGTCAAGGATGCCAATATTAGGGAATTTTCTCTTTTTGTAGAGATTTCTTCGAAAAATTTCAAGCGTAGCAAAAAGGATAGATTTTTTTTTTAATTTAAGGCAAATGTAGGAAATTTTCAAAATATTATCTCATTTTCGAAATATATTTTCCAAAATTAATTTGTCTTATTTTCATTTAAAAATTAAAATTGTTTGTATGCAATAGCATTTAAGTACAAATTTAGTATTTTCATAAAGAAACTATGAGTCCTAACAACCTAACAATCTTCAACAATTGCCAAAACCATAGAAAAGTATTTATAAAAGATCAATTACACCTTCTAAATTTAGAAAAATAAAACAATACAATTTCGAATTTTTATAAAATGTTTAATGAAAACTTTTAATAATAAGGAATGATTTATTTTTTAATATTAAAAAAAAAATTTAGGGCCTTATTCCTTAAATTTCATTGAAAGCAAAAATAAATTCAAAAATATTTTAAAATTTTGTTGTTGATTTCTACAGCAATTCATATTGAATTTTTAAATTTCAAACGCTGCATATCGAGCCATAACCGCAGAAATAGCTCAAGCGACATCATTTTCAATTTTCGTTTTTTTTTTAATAAGTTAATTAATTGGCGAAACTTGCATCATATCTAGAGTTTTTTTCCCGGACTTTTTCGATTCCCGGGAAAGCGGGAAATTTTTTTAAATTTCCCGGGATCCCGGGATCCCGCTCCATATAAATAATACAAAGTAAATTTTGTTATTAATTAATGAAAAAAACTTTTATAAAAAAACGTAAGGGAACTTGTTTACAAAGAAAGTAAAAGAAATGGTTCAATACTAAAAAATTAATTGAAGATTGAAATAGAAATAGGAATTATTATCACCTCACGCCTTTACTCCCTATTATTATGCTTTTATTCAGTATTATTATGCTCTGGATACAAGATAAAAATATAACATAAGCATAACAATTTAATTCATAAAACAATAATAAAAACAAAATAAAAATTTAGGTATTCAAGATATGAGATCAAAAAGTGAATTAATAAAATATATAAAATATTTTAAAGAAATATGTAACATTTTTTGACGGCTTAGGAAATAACTTTCTGACACACTCAAAGCGCTTGGTAAGTCGTCAAAATTGATTTTATTTACTAATTATCACGTTTCCGAAAAATTTCGTTCATTTTTTACCATGGTTGGACAAATAGTTAAAAGTGCACCATTGTAGCATGCTTTTGATTCACAATCAGAAGCAATTTTTTCTTTTTTATAAACAACGTCTGTCAGTCAAATGTATTTTAAGGATGATGCAAAAATTGGCATCAACCGGACTGCTTCTTACAAACCTTTTCATTTCATTAGGTCCATTTGCAATCTTTAGGACAATGTGTTTTTCAAATTGTATGTTGTAGTATCTTACACGAGTTTCCAAAATGTTATTTTATTTCGGTTTCCCCGCACTTCACGGGTTTATAAACCAACACAAATTGAAATTGAAAATTTGTGTTTATCACCTAATAAACATATCGCTCCTTCATTGCATC
Source organism: Pollenia griseotomentosa (assembly GCA_963931875.1). Lineage (NCBI taxonomy): Eukaryota > Metazoa > Arthropoda > Insecta > Diptera > Polleniidae > Pollenia > Pollenia griseotomentosa. The sequence goes on from OZ007560.1 coordinate 224,515,892, forward strand.
ATAGTCATATCTCAAAATTTTAAGTAACTTTAGCAAAGTTTTCCTTCATGCCTTCTCGTATTATATCTCCAACTGAACCGAAGTTATAGCAAAATATATCTTCAAATCGGTACATTTTGAAATCTTTAATCGCATTTTGCCAAGATCGTTTGTTTTTGTAGATATGACTATGTTGCAATAAAGGAGCGATATGTTTAGGTGTCTCCTATTTTTAAGACTTGTTCATGAACAATGAAACTTTACTGCCTTTATCTTATTTTGAATGAATGTACTTTATTAACTCTTCACTTCACTAAATGTAATAATTATCAACTGTTGCACTGCCCATTCTGCTTTTAGCAGATTTATTGCATCAGGAGACATTGATTTAAATACATGTACACACTTCTTGAAATTGATGTAATCCACAAGCCATCCACAGATTCAAATTTTTAGAGAATAGAAAACTAAATTTCAAAGTATTAATAGCTATTTTCTGAAATTATGAGGAATTTTTTATTTCCCGGGATCCCGGAAGAAAAATCCCGGGAAAACGGGAAATAAAATAATTGAAATTCCCGGGACGGGAAATCCCGGGAAAAAACCCTAATCATATCCTAAAATTTTATGGTCATAGAAGCTACCGTTACGATTTTATAGCAAAAACAATTTTAGCTTAAGTGCCATTTCCAGTATGTTTTCTTTTTTTTCTATTATAAAAAACACTTTCTCCAGTAACATGTTGTTTTTGTCGCTTAAGCTTTTTCTGCGGTTATGTCTTGATATATTGTCGCATTGAAAATTTTAAAACAAAATATGAATTTCAATAGAAACCAACTACAAAATTATAAAATATTTTTGAATTTGTTTTTGCTTTCAATGAAATTTTTGTGTGTTGCGTTGCGTTTTACGCAATAAGGCCCTTAAAATAAGTATTCTTGAAAAATATTAAGCTCTAAAAAATGACAGACGAGGAAATGAAAAATCAAATACAAAGTTTGACTACGTTTTGTAACTAGATGAATGTATATATAGAGGTATTTCTGAATTTTTTGTATAAGGCCTGCAACAGAATAAATTAGTTGTAGTAGTAGCTGAAGCTGACTAATGCTCTGTAGCTCAACAAAGTTAAAAATTTCGAATTTGGCGCTTCAACTTCAACTGCAACTACTACTACAGCTACGAATTCTCTTGACACTACTTTAAAACTGCCGTTTATAACTTATGACAATTTACAGCGCTTTTCGTTACGTTGTACTACTGCGACTATTCTGTTCCCCACTTAATACACACAAAAAACTTTTATATGAATCTTAAACTCAACTACATAATTCTTTTCTGGCCAGAATTGCCTATGGATCCCAAATAGGTCACACTTGCAAAAAGTTTTTCTTTTATACTGTGGTGTAGAGTATCGTATGGTCGGGCTTGACCGACTATACTCTCTTACTAGTTTTAAATAAAACTTCGGTCTTATTTTCTTAATCGGGCATATGAAATGGATTTAAAATCGAAGAAATTTGAAAAAGAGCCTGTAAAGAAAGCTCATAAATGTATTCCTTTTTGTATACTTTATACTTTGAGTACCAATTATCTTTACAAGAATAACTCTTAAAAACAGGAGAAATTGCAGTCATTCTGTAAACAATCGTAATGAAATGGAGTTGAAATTGAGCAAGATTCTAGAACAAGCCCGAATGTGCAGCTTTTTTTAAAAAAAATATGGCAACGCTGCCTACAAGCCTTTTTACGCAAGTGTCATGTCTGTTTTACCATGCAAAAAACATAATAAGAATCCATTCTTATTAGAAAAAATTACCAAGAATAAATTGAGATGGGTTTCCCCCAAATATTTATTCTTCCCCATTGTGCAATTAGCAGTTTTGTTTTCAATAGTAAAACATTTTTAAAATACTTGAAATTATTTGAGAGTTATGAGCCCTAAGATTTTAACTGTTATTTATGGTAGATCTTAAAGGTTTTCAATTTGAGCAAACTCTTTTCAAGCTAATTTTACAGTTTTCAGCAAATACCTGAACTAAAAAAAGATGTAAAAATGAAGGCATAAATGTATACAAATTTAGCGCCAGAGGTTAAGTATTTACAAAATTTATTCCATATTAGAGATGTTTTTACTTTTTTCTTTCGGTTTTACCATGTAGCATGATCATGAACCAAAGACCAACCAACCGGATCACAGAATAATAAGTTATATATTTTTTCCTTTAAAAGAATACAATTGGTTTGTCGTGGCTTTTTGCTTCAGTTAATTTTATTTTTTTATTATTATTTTTGTTATTTTCGTATTGCATTTATTATATGAATGCATCTTTAAAAACATTTCTTTTTTTTTTTTGTTAAAAGTTGACAAAATGCCATTTACCATGCAAAATATGAATCCGTTTAAAATTCACACTATAACACGTGAACAAATTTTCTTTTTAAATTTAAATGCAGTGAGAAAAAAGCTTTACAAAATATTGATGTTGGCATCCTAAAACAAAAATTTTTTTTATTTAAAAAAAATATATATGTATATCGATTATTTGATAAGCTTAATCAAATTTTGCTTAAGATTTTGTTTCAAGCTTTACTTCACTTAAACTTTTTCACTAATTCATATTTATATTTTTAAAATTTTTTTCGCATTTGCTTTTAAATTCTCTTTCCAGTAAAACAGCTGATTGCAATTTAAATGAGCAAATTTTTCATTAATCATTATAAGTTGTTTTCTTGATGACATCTTGAAAGTAAACTGCTTAAAAACTGCGTGCAGTCTACGTCACAGCTTTCCATTTTTGTAAATTTTGACAAGCAGTATTTGCAAAAAACACCGCCGTGTAATTGCAGCGTAGGGCAGTGATCATAGAGCTTTCTCTAGAAATAGAATAAACTCTCAGGACATTGAAAAAAAAAATCTGCTAATAATGGAGTTGAAATTGAGCAAGATTCTAGAACAAGCCCGAATGTGCAGCTTTTTTTAAAAAAAAAGAACTTATTTAAAAAAATTAGCCATTCACCCCTATCGTGAATAACAAGTGGAATTTTTGTTCCCATGAAATTTTTCTTCCCCTCGAAGAGAAAAAAGCAATCGTGAATCTCATGTGAAAAATTTTTCATGCTATCAGTTCCAGTGAATGTAAAAAAGAAGAAAATTAGAAGAAAATTAAAAATCATTGAAATTTTTGTTTAAAAATATACACGTATATATTTTAAAGGAAAGTTAAAATAATAAATCTTAATAGTTAGTATTGGAGGGATAGGTGGATTACAACGTTAGTTTTTTGCACTTTATAAATTTTATGTAGTAAAATATTTTCCAAAATTCTGCCACCACGTCTTTCACAAATCCGGCGACAATCAACATGATGTTTTGCATTTTGTTGACCAATATATCGGTTTGTGCCTTATTAACGGATCTAGCCCTTAATATTCGATTTATAGGAGGAACTACTAACATACAAGTTCTATTCCCTAGCAAAAATAAAGTGAGAAAATCTAAGGGAAATGTGAACAAATTACGAGGGAAAAAACTTTTCACGATAAGGGGAATTTATTCCCGTGAACATTTTTTCACGTTATTATTCTCCTTTGAATTACATTTTTTCATGGGAGCTGTTCATGATCGCAAATATGTGAAAAGGGGAAAAATTACGAGGGAAAAATTATTCACGATAGGGGTGTTTAAAAGCTAAATTGGCAGGGCTAACATTTACCATTAATTTGTATAGCTTTACGATTTTATACTCGCAGTACAAATAAAATGTTTTTAATATTAAATACAATTTAAAACATAACAGACTTATTTTTTTAATCTCGTGGAAAAAAATATATTTCATATATATATCCTTTTTGCACTTGCATGTTCTGCTCGTGCAAATGTTCATAAATTTACATTTAATTATTGTAAAAACATAAATTAAAGAAAAAAAAGGAAAAGTTTTCATGAAAAAAAAACAAAGTTTTATCAAACTATTTTTCAATAAAATATTTCATTTTAAAATGCAAGCGCCTCCAAGTCTTTATTGAAATATACAAACAAAAGACACATTCGTTCCATACATGGGTCCGTGCAACAAACACGCTCATAAACAACTTCCTCCAACACCAACAAGAAAAGTAAACGAAAAAAGGCAACAGTAAAACCAAGAGGCCTAGAAGAAGGCCCTATATAACAAACTATTTATTTCACAATCATGTTTTAATAGGATTGATGTCCAAAAATCTATTGCAGCTGTATTGTTGAGAGAATTTTAAAGTACAGTGGCACGAAAAACTAGGCGCAGAGATTTTAATTTTAATTTAATCGCAAAAAATTGGTTGTAAAAAAACTAAAAATAATAATGTCCAGTCTAAATTTTTTATTTTTTATATTGACTTTTAAACTTTTGACTTTTTAAAATTTAAAAAAAACAAAGTGTATGGAAAATTTTGCTATTTTAACAAAGTAAAAAAAAGTTAATGGTTAACTGCGAGAATGTTTGAAAATTATAAGTCAGAATTATATGTAAATCAGAAAACTGAAATGAAATCATTTACATTACTGTACCAACAAGCAATAACAACTTAACTCGATTTAAGCAAGGACTCAGCCGAGCATTTTAAACTCGGAAGCCGTTTCCCAAAAGAAATGAAATATTTTTTTATTTCATCATTTATTTTACACACTGTATTTGAAAAAATATCAACACAGCTACACAGAAAAAAATTAAAATTGATTTCATTAAAAAAAAAATTGTGATACATATTTAATAAATAAGATTTTGTTTGTTGTGCTTAATTCCCAATTTTCATTTTTGATCAGAACACTAAAATTTATTGTAGGAGGATATTCTAGTTCCTATGCGCATTTCACTGGTTGCTTAGGCCAGATCATCAGGAAACCTTTACCCAAAAACTTGAGAATAGCTAAAGATATTAGAAATACAAATAAAACTGTAGAGTGAATGAGAATTACAAACACTCAAAATTTTTGTTTGCAACAGTAGCAAGCTTAAACAAAATACCAACATAAAACAGTTAGTTTATCTTTTCTTACATTCCCCACTACAATTGGTTAGAATTCTCCCAATATTTATTAAAAAAATAATTAAATTTGCACCAGTAAACAAATTAATAGAAGTGATACTAAGATATATTTTGGTATTAACAATATTTTGGTATTTACAAAATTTTCAACAGTAATCTTGTTGATATGAGCAAATTTTTAATTCACTTGATTTAATTTTTAATCAAAACTGATTTTATTTTTAATTAATGGTTTAATTGAAAAAAAAAATTGGCGAGAATATTTTCGTTGCTCTCACACGAACGACAAAAGTAAAGAGCTTTAAAAACAAAGACGTGCTGTTTATTAGTAATTGTTTGCTGAAATGGACATCAATGATTTTCACCCTCATTTACATTGATAGAAAGGGTATAAAGCTTTTGCGCTTTAGACTTTGTAACAACAAATATTTGGTTTTTATCAAAGATCGGAAAAAATACTACATCTAGCTTTTTTCTTATTAAATCTCACACCTCAAGTATGTTCTCAAATATTAAATAAAACCACTCAGACTCGCTTAAGCATTCACTCAGAAAAGTTTTGTTTAGCTTTTTGCGTGCTTGTTTTGTATTTTTTTTTTTAACAAAACCCAAATCTGTCATGGACTTTAAAAGTTCAGCAAAACCTTGGATTGGAAACATTTTTCTTGCTTTTTAACATTTTTTTTGAAAAAATTTCTACCAACTAAGTACTACAATAGAAATCTTTCGGCAACACTTCTAAAGCGGCTCATACACTTGCAATAACATTGTTCAATTTTACGTAGTGTACAATTATATCGCCAATGTATATGTAATATTCGAAGGTGGCTCAATATATTGGAAACAATCAAAAGACTTTTGATTTTTATTGCACAACGAAAAGAAAGTAGCTTTAATTAACTGCATAAGGCCCTATAGGCTCGGTTATGTAAATGAAGAATTAATAAAAAAAAAAAAAAAAAAAAAAAAAAAAAAAATGTGTTGGCAACAGTGTACAATGCTGTTTTTGTTATTCCTATAGGTTATGTTCTCCTTTGTATTGAATGAGTAAAACCATTGTGCGACTTATTGCATAATATAGGACAAAATGGAAATAATATGGCGAATATCATATACAATAATATTGCAAGTGTATGGTCCGCTTTACATTGATCTATATTCTCAATTACACTCAGCGTTGCAATATATTTTTCTTAAGAAAAAACACTTCTTATTTCTAAAAGTAAAAGTTTTTTTTTCAAAAAATCTTTTTTTCCTTAAAATTGCAAAAATTTTTAAAGAAAACAAAAAATTGTTTTTGGAATTCATTTGTCAAAATATTTAGGCTTTGACAAAAAAAAACTTCCGACACATCACAACAGTGCTGCCAATTTAGCCATTTTTTACCTTCCTTAGCCATTAAAAAATTAGTTTAGCCATTAGCCATTTTTTTAGCCATTTTTCAAATTGTTTAGCCACAAAATTTTTTTTGCCGCTTATCTTTTAAAATAATAATTTTTATGTTCTTATAAAATTGCTAAAAGTAAAATATACATTTTTAACAATTAAAACGTATTTTATTTAAATCACAACTTTTAAAAATGTTGAAAATCACTATAAACGATGATGATGAAACATCTTATAGAATAAAGGAACAGTATTTAATTTTCTTCCGTGCAATTCTTACCTTTTATGTGGGGAGAGGGGGTGAGGAATTAAAAGTGGCACTACACAAGCGAGTGTACCTCTGATTCGTTTTGTTCGCTCGTTCGTTCTCTTATTTGACGAAAAATGTATTTTTATTCGGTAGCACAAAAATAGTTGTAACGATAAAAATCGAAGAAAGTAAATATCAGACCGACTGAAAAGAAGAAACGACAATAATCGCAACGACAAAAATCGTATAATGTAAATGGAGATTTACTTAAGTTTACCTAAGCCTACATTTGGCGTAAAAGCACATAATTGAGAAATATTCAATTGGTTACCCTCTGTTCCCTCAGACCCAAATTTTGCAGTCATTAGTTTGCTAATAACCACAGTTTAACAAATAAAATATTATTTCCAGCTTTTTCTTAACCATAGTTTAAACCCTCAAATGTTATTGGTTATTGGTTAACTACTTTTATTTTTTTATTACTTATTATTTTAAAAGTTGCCATTTTTGGTCTGGTTAAAATTATTACTTAACCAATTATTGTAAATATGTTACTTAAGTAAAGCAATAGTTATCATTTTAGTTTACTAATAATTAACTAATGACTGTAAATTTGAGCCTATCAGGTACTAAAACTTTAACGGCTTGAAGGAAGTCGTTTCCAAATCCAAACTTTTTTAAAACTTCCCTTACACAGTTCAACTCTTAAGTCCATTTAATTTTCATTAGATAATTAATATAAATCTAGGTCTAAAGATACTCCCCCAACTTACAAAATATATTTAGGATCTTTAAGAAAAATAGCATTGAAGGAGTAAAGACAATGAAACACGGTTGCAATGATAAAAGACAGAGAAACTACATAACAACATTACTTAACATTTTCACCCAATATACTGCAAATTTTAAGTTATGTATTTATAAAAATCTTGAAAAACTTCATATAAATTTTTAACTTTTTTGCGTCTCAAAAATTGTGCAAAACAAGGGAAAACTTGACAAATGGCAACGCTGCTTCCACTACTAAATATTTCAATTTATGTTTTAGGCAACCTCTAGCTTATACTCATCTTTTTGTATACCGGCCGACTCAGAATCACTGGTATTTAGATTTACTTTATTCCAAAAAAATTTAATTGAAACCTTAATCATTATATTAAATTTAATAGGAATCGGTCTATATACCAAAGCTTTCATACACATATTACTACATCTAAAAGCTTTTAATATCATAATTTCTTTAGTGTTGGCAATGATATAAAATTTGGCGCCGATAACTTTTGTAATGCATAGATGTCATGGCAAAATTTTGTGCTGGTAGACCCATAACTGACCATATATCGAATTTAATTTATTATTGATATTGTATCTTAACGACCCAAAAAAACCATAAAGTTGAAGATATCTAGATAATATTTGACACAGAGAATTTGTATATTAATCTTTACCTTATATTTTTTTGCCGGTGCCTAAGCAAATGGTCGGACTTGACCGACTATATTTTTTTGTGTGTTTTTTTTTACAAAGTTATTATTGGACGGAAACAATTTATATTTACACGTTTCTACAGGAATTCAGAAAATAAGGACGCTCAGAATCATTTACAATTTTTGTTACTTAAATTTTTAAAATTCTGCTTTGAAATTGCATAAGTTTTCATACTATGAAATTCTGGTTTTGCAATTTTTGTACTTTTATCTTTTTTTCCTCTTCTCCTTTTGATATTTTATATATTAATACAAAAAGTACGCCTACAGACAACTTCAAGTTAAAAAGTGTGAGAATTACAACACAAAACAGAGTTTCAGAGTACATGAAACTGTATACTAGGGCGGGTCGATTTTTTTTTAAATCGTATAGCAAAAACGTAATCTACATAACATTCTCCGAAGAAACCATGGGTCTAAAATTAAATCCTAATCTGCGCCTCTCGACTTGAAAATTTATATGCCGGCTTTTGGAAAAAAAAAAAAAATTTTTTTTTTTTTAAAATAGCTTTTTCAAAAAAGAAATCGAATTTTCTGAATAAAATGGTTGGTAGTTCTTTTGCACTTTATATTTTTCTACACCCAAAATTTTTTTAAATTAAAAAAATATTCACACAAGTAAAAAAGTTTGTTTATAATTTTGTATATAATATTTTTCTAAGGAACATAGATAAAAACATTTTCTTTCATAATTTAACAAAAAGATTGAAAATACAATAAAAAAATATTACACTCAAAAAATTGTTTTCAGTATTTATAAAATAACGTTTTTTTGTTAACTTATGTGTCCCGACGTGTAACAGAAAAGAATAGAGATGATGTTCTGGCAGTAACTATAGAAAGTCGTAGAACCAAAAAGCTGAAGAATGATATTAAGTTTCCCGTATTCCCCATTTTGGTACTATTTTTCCCCCCATTAAAGTATCAAAAATTGCAGTATTGTAGTGGGGGCCTATAATTTAGTACGAATATGGCAATGAATGGAGAAAAATGTTTTAAAAAAAAAGTACCAAAAATAGTTACGATTTTCACCCCTTAAACTTTCGAATTTCGAAAAAGTACCAAATTTATACTCGTATTTTTTTGATAAGTTTCGAATGAGGTATAAACTTTTTTTCTAAGCTTATTGGTAACTGCCTTACTAAACAATCTTATTCTGAAAATTCTATTTCTTTTTGGAAAAAGCAATTTTTTTTTTTTTTTGGCAAAGGCGGGCATATAAATTTTCAAGCCGAGAGGCGCGGATTAGGATTTTATTTGAGACCCATGGTTTCTTCAGAGAATTCTCTTAGAATTTTATGTAGATTACGTTTTTGCTAAACGATTTTTTTATTTTTTTTCATCCATACAAATCGATCCGGCCTACTGTATATATACCCTTTCCCAATCTACTCAGCTCTATCACCTATAAACCCTATAAATAAATGTGCAAGTTATGAACTTATTTGTAATTGAGTTTGTGGCATTAATAACGAAAGGCCTTTTATAACAAGACCTTTCAAATTACACCATCCAAGCGCTAAATAAACAGGATGGGTTGTTTGTGCTCGTATCATGACATTTAATGTGCATAAAATTATTAAATATATGAACTAATGAATGAAATTAAATTATTTTTTTTTTTTTTTGCTTTTCTTAAACAAAAGAAAAAAATGCGATAAAAAATTATAAAAGTATGAATTCATGACTAGAGAAAAAAAATAATAAAAAGTAGGAAAAATATCTAGAAATGACTATAAACTTTACATGTAAGTGGTTTGAGGCACAGACGACCCACGTTATATAGTTGCTGTTTTTGTTGTTGATATTTTTTATTTTTTTTTATAGTTTGGCAACATTTAGCATGACTATTAAATTAAATGGCAAATATCAACATTTCAAAATTTATGGAATAGTCAACAGAAAACACTGCTAAGGAATTTGGCAGGCAACTTTTTTTTCTTGTTGGGTTTATTGAAATTTACTTTGTGGAACGAGACATGGCGTTGGGAGAAGCAATAGAATTATTCTTATAGGTGGAGTTTCGTGACTAAGTAATTTTTTAAAGGGGTTTACTATTATTATAAACGGGGATTTTATTTAGTAATAAAATGGATAATAAGATTTCAAATATGACAGTCATGTTAACTTTTGTTAGTTAAAATTAAAAGTTTAATTGCTGATTTTGTCAAACTGAATCCATTGTTTTATGTCCAATATTTAAATGGACAGTTTGGCAAACAATTTAAGAAGAACATTGGCAGTATGATGATAAAGCGACGTTGAATTTTTTATTAATGTTTTTTGTTTTGTTTTGGCCTTAATTGAAGAAGGACGACACGTGGATCCAGCTGGATAGCGCTATATTCATCTGGAAGAAGCATTTACTGTTTAGCGTTACACCTTCATGTTGCCTAATTTTGCCCAAAGTCTTATCTCTGAATTAGACGTTGGAAAGAAAGGCATATAGCGCACTTTTGTTTTAAACTCCAAAGAGGCCGCTCATTTTTTAAATGAGTTACCAGAAGCTGTTTTTAAGTCATGCGTTGCGGCAATAATGATTCTGTTATTCAGTTTGAGGTGATGGCTTCATGAAAATCAACCGATTAGCATTTACCAGCATCTTCAAAAGGTCCTTAGAGCTACTAGGCTGTTGAGTGGTCAAAAAAATAGTTCTAACTACGATTCCGACCCCATCCGCAGAATTTTTTTAAGTCCAATTTCGACTCCAACTACAACTACAACTCCGACTCTAACTCCGACTGGTCCTTATTTGGCTTAAAACCCTTTTTTTAATGCAATATTCTTTAAATGTTCAAATATGGCAAGAAAATAATTCTGTAAAAATTTCAAATCGATATTTTAATTCTTTCACGTGCCGCATTAAGCTTTAATATAGTTATTTATGTACATATGTGAAGTAGACTGGTCCTTATTTTCTGACTTTAAAATATTTATTAGACAATTTTTTCAAATTTTTTATGTTGAAAAATTTTGGAGTCGGAGTTCGCTAGATTTTGTACGTACTTTGACTCGGTTACAAAAATTTCACTCCGACAAGCAAAAGTAGCCATATAAATATCGTTTGCTGAACGCACGGCCAAAGCTGGCTTACAATTCAACATTGTCTTAACCTAGTCCATGCATCTCAATTGTAAATTCACTGAAAATATTTCCATCATGAATCAAACTATCAAAGATGCAGAATGTTTATGTAGCCTGGAAAGTTTGATATCTAAAAATGGGAACAGTATACTAAATAATTTCTGACAATCTCCTACCACGGCTGCGAGACATGGAACCTTTTGTTTTATTTTTTTTTTTTTTTTTTTTTTTTGTGAATGAAATATTCTTAATATATATATGATGATATTTATATCATAGTATACTTTTCAAACGCGAAACCAAAAGCCTTTGTCAAGTGATATATCAGATGCATGCTCGTTACTTTTCCAATATTGACTTTTCGAAACAAACCATTTAACGCTGCTGGAAGTGGATATACGCCGCCGGAAATTTAATTGGCTGGGGCACTCCATGAGAAAGCCAACGAATGATAATAAGAGACAATCGGATATGATCATCAGGGATCCAAAAGAGCCTGCATACCGACTAACACACGGAGACACCAAACCAAACCAAACCGAGAAGGTGTGAGCTTAACGTTTTGTGGAGTGAAATATATAGATTGATGACTGACAAAAAAGAATGAAAAACTTTTGCTTAGGCTCTTTGTTGCAGTGGGAATAAAAGGACTAAATATATAAATATATAGAAATGTCCAGCACAGTTACTTAAAAAAATAGTCCAATGTCAGAGCCTGTTACCCAAGTATATAAAAGTAATATTTCTCTAATGCAAGGCGAGATAATTCCAGTTTATATCTGATCAAACCCAAAAATTGTTTGATATTTAAAATAGGGGTTTCGGTCTTTTGTTCGTCTTCCGATAAGATTGATGTAACTCTAACAATATGAGAATTTACTAACAACTGAAATTACTAACACAACCGATTTATTCTCGTGTTCTAAGTCTGTAAACGGTCAAAACGCTTGGCGTCACGGCGAATTAACTCATGTACGTTTGCTGGACGTAATATTCACCGTCATGTCTAATTTTGATTTTCCATCCAGCATCGTCCGTATCACACATACAAACAAATTTTTACTTACACTATCATTGATGAGAAATGATTGACCGTGTACAGACCGTTAAGGATGCTTGTTAAACGAAGGTACTAACACGCAAAGAAAAAACATAGTTGTGGTAAACATATTCTAAGAGCAACATATTATGATAAGAATTATGATTGTAGTCACCATATTAAGATTATTATTGAAACATATTATGGCTCAATATACTGGTAATATGTCATCATAATATTTTTCCCTTAATCATATTATTATTCTGTTAATCATACTAAGTTAAGAAGTAATCAAATTATTGTCATGTTAATCATAATAAGCTAAGAAATTAATAATATTACTGTCATGTTAATCATAATAAGCTAAGAAGTAATCATATTATTTATCATCATGTTAATCATAATAAATTTAGAAGCAATCATATTATGATACAGCACCTTTCATAGCTGTCATAAAAATACAAAATAAATTTAAATATTTTTGAATAGATTTTTTATTTTGTGGCTTTTTACAATTTTTCTTAATGTTAATCAAATAGCGGAGTTCAATATAAGGCTTGCAAAAGAGCAAATGAAAAATCTGTGGTTTTCATGGGCAACCGCGTGTGTCCATTGTTTTGATTTTAAGATGTTGATGCCATATTGCCTAATTTTGAACGCTCTTTATATATTTTTGAAAAAGATGGATCAATTCCGTTTTGTAAAGTAATGACAAAGTTTAAAATGTGCAATACCTAGCCCATAGTTTGATCTAGAATGGGTTTTCGGCTTTCCTGAACAATTTGTTTTAAGACATACGCGGTTGCCCATGAAAACCACAGAAATATCGTAGCACTTTTATAAAATATAACGAAATTTCTGTGTGTTTTGTTGTTGGATTTTACAAAAAACTATGATATTTTGCATTTGCACTATTACATCACTAATGCTTGAATGAACTCCGCTAATATTTTAATTTTTTAATTTCTTTAAACTTATTTTTTTTATGGAATGTTATCTTTTAATTGTTTAACCGCTCACAAATAAAAAAACGACACAACTTCTTTAAAATTATTTTACAAATGGCGCTAACATAATATGATTAGAGTAAAAATAGTTTGATTGCATCTTTAACATAATATGATAAATGTATAGAAAGTAATCATGTTATGGCTATTAAATATCATGATATGGTTGTGAAAAATATAATATGTTTAGAAAGTTATCATAATTAAGTTGTTAGAAAAATAATTATTTTTCGGTCAACAATACTCAAATTCATAATTGCGATAAACATTGATATGTTTACAGTAACTATAATATTGTTGATATTAAATAAAAATAACAATTATTTGTGTACGACAACAATATATTGTTACATTAAACATAGTGTTGTTGCCGTAACCATGCCCAACCATATTTTTTCTCTGCGTGAATGCAGATATTCAGCACAAATCCTTTTTGATTTTTTTTTTCGAAGAAAAATCCGGTCAGATAAAAAAAGTGGTGGGGAATGAAAGACGTTTCTGTTAGATTACCGTTTAAAGTAGGTAACTTAAGATTTATATTATTTCTAGGTCCCGAAAATGGGTGTGTAATAAAATTAAACCGATGGACAGTCATAACTTTTGTTTGGAAGCAGCTAGAAGCTAGAACTTTGTATTTCTTGTCAGTTAATTTTTCAAAAACGGGCGTTATGGGGGATTGCCCACTTCCCTAAAAGCTTATTAAAAAAACGTTTTGAATAAAAAAATGTTAAGGGATTTATACATTCAGAGGTTTCCTAAGCTCACTTCGACCATTTTTGCGTGACGTCCGTATTAGTGATGTTACTAATATTCGTATCGCCGAAAATTCACTTTTTTATGATATTCGTATTCGCCAGATTCAAGTAAATATTTTGGAAATATTTTGTGAATATCTTCCAAAGAGTGTAAAAAAATACATAAAATGAAACAGAAAATATGAATTTCTTCTATAAATCGATTTTCTTAATACAAATATCTGATTTAAAAACAATTTATAAATTAAAATTTATAACTCCTTCCACACTCTCTCCCCAGTTGTTTTTTTAAATTTATTAAAAGCAAAAACACAGTAGTAAATTTCAAGTGGTTTTTGAATGTTTTCGCTCAAAATCTTTACAAATAAACAAATCGAATTATTTGATTAGATTTCTCCCCATTTGCCAGTCCCATCTCTCCATTATTTCAAAGCATATTTGCATGTTATTTTCTTTTATATTGTTTTCGTTTTCATTGTTGCTGTTTTATTTATATTGTTATTGTTTTATAGTTTCCTCGATCCTCTCAATCAACAGTAGCAGCAACATCTGCATGTCTATTAGAACCATTGAAACGTGTAACTACATGGTCGATTTCTTTCGCCGAATGGCTGCGCTGGGCCAACTGACTTGACTTGGCTGCATGAGCTACGTGTATTTTATCGAAATAAATTTTAGATGAGAAAAAAAAATGAAGGAAACTATTTTGTAAGTAGTTTTACAATATTCTTTTGGCTTCTGGTTGCATTTATAAACGTCACTCAATTTAAACAATTTCTTTTTTTTCTTATTTTTTTTTTGTTAACTGGATGCTGCTAAAGCAGATTGTGCCAAAGTTGTTGAATTGAGGTGCTTTAGTTTTAGTTGGAAGATTTTTTTGTTATCTTCTCAAGTTTGTTTCTTGGTTGCTGTTGTTGTTTTAGAATTTGTTTGTGTAAGTTGGTGTTGATGATGCTCCTCCTGGCGTGCATGTTTACATTGGCCCACTGCTGTGCATCTAAGCGTGTTGTCGAGTTATTTATTTTTTTAAAAAAATTTTCTTTCATTATTTGGCAGATTATTTTTTTCAATTGATTTTCTAATTTTTTTTTTTTCGTTGTGTGATATTTGTAAATATATTTGGCTTATCGGAATTTCTATTAACCCAATAAGTAGAAGTTAGCATCAGTAGCTTTTTACAATTTTGATTAAATAGGTGACAAATGCTGTCGTCTAATTATACGATCGAGTCTTTAAAACACATAATTTGCACAGTTTTAGTCAAAATTAGTTTCTGACCAAAAATTAGGGGAAAAAATCGTCAAAAAAAATAAGAAACTTTTCTAAAAGTTGATTTATTAGAGCTTGTGCCATAGCTATTTTTTAAGAACAATTTTGATTTTTAGTTGAACTGTTAATTTTTAATTTTTAATATTTTTTTAATTAGGCTTGATTGAGTTTATTAAATTTAATTTTCATTAAATTATTTTCACTGAGGAAGAAATTTTACAACTTGGAATTTGTATTAAAATTTATTGATAATTTTTCTTTGGCTGAGCTGGTGGGATTTGAACCCGGGTTGATTTTTACATTTTTTTTTACCCAGTTTTTTTATCTCAGCCATTTGTAGACCGATCAGGCTGAATTTAAATAGCAGACAATTCCGGACTATGTGTGACATAAATATTTAACTTCCACGTCTCCATCATATCTGAGATCTTCGGAAACCCCATTTCAACGTATAGACGGAAATCGTTAAATAAGCATCGCTTCATAAGGACCCAGAATATATACGTTATAGGGTATGAGACTAATATTGTAGAAACAACAAACGCAATGACAAACTTATATATACCCTTTTACCTTCGGGGAAGGGTATAATAAAGTCGAACTTTTACTTAGTCAGATTTTTAGTAAAGAAAACGGATTTTTAGTAAAAAAGCGGAATTTTAGTGAAAAATAAGATTTTTATTAAAAAATCAGATTTATAGTGAAAAAGTTTTTTTTTTTTTGAAAATCTTTGTTTTTATCAAGAATAAAAATTGGGAATTAAGCACGATAACAAAATCTTTAAAAATTTTGTATTCCTAAAAATTATTTTGATAATTTGGAATTTTGTGAAAAATTTAATTTTTTTTAAAAAAATTTAATTTTTTTTTTTTTTTCAATAAATGTGCATTTTTAAAAATGTGCCATTCAACAAAATCTAGTGTTGTTGTTTTTATTTGCATTAAAGGGTGTTCTGCCGAATCTTGTACGAAAATTTTTTTAAAAGGTTTTCCACAGATTGATAGATGGTCGTTTACGGGGCCAATGACCAAAAGTTTCAACTTGGTCAAGCCGTTTGTTTATAAATACGCAAAAGCAACCCTGCCAAATTTTGTTAAGATACTGAATTTTTAGGTTTCATCTTTAAAAATTATTCGGGATTAAGATAATTTTTTTTTGCATTACAAGTGGTTCTGTTAAGTGTTTGAGAAGAAACATGTTCAAAAATGCTTTTTAAACATTTATAAAAAAAAAATGCGCTTTTAAAGTATAACAATCTGATATTTTACATTTCTGCAAATGTAGTCCTTGTAATTGGTTGTAAACTCCTTATCTAACAATACATCTGCTCGATGTATTTCGGAACGAATGGTAAAATTTTATCAATAGTAATACAGCGGAATCTCTCATGACCGGACTCTAAAGGGCCTATTGAAATATGTCCGTACAAGGGAAACGTCCTTTCAAATGAACTAAATGCTCTTCTTATGTTTCTCTTTGTCTACGTATTGTTTACTATAACTTTTTCAAAAAAAAAAACTAGAAATATTTTTAATTCTCCTTCAATATTTAACAACTGCCTAAGTGGCCAATTAATTTTTCATACACAGCTTCTTATCTCAGACAAGTTGTGACAAATCAACTAAAATTTTCCTTTTAAAACAATCAACAATGAAGTTAAAAAAAAAAAAAAACACAATTTAGTAGACTTTTAAAGAGAAAGGAATATGTATGTTGTTTTTCTTTTAACAGAAAATTCCACTACCAATTACCCATAGAATTCCGGTACACAAAAATAAAGTTGTATGCCTCACATACTGTTGTAATTACACACCCGAAAAGTGTCAAACAAAAAAACCAATTTTACAACGAATTGCCCACCATGTGATGCAGTTTTCTTAAACGCAACAAGAAATCTCCGAGTTGTATTCTATAGTAACTACTCAATTTATATTGGCCATACAAATCAAATCTGTCAAATTGTCTACAAGTCGAATAACAACTACAATGACAACACCAACAACAACAAGAACAAGAGCAACAAAAAGTTTTTGGTTTGTGTATGAACGAGTACTATTGACGCCTGTTGCGTTTTGGTACGTACCACAGTGTAATGCAACCAAACACAAACAAACGCCTGTCTAGCTGACTGGCTGGCTGACTGACTGGCGTATCGATCGAAAGACCAACCAATCGCCTGTCTAAAATAAACAACAAAAACATTTTTTGCAAACAAAATTTTCCATAATTGAATACAAGAAAATACAAAAAAAAAAAACATGAAATTCATTTTAAAATTCAAACTCACAGAAAAGGGAAAAACAAAAAAATTAAAAAAAAAGCGAATCGAATCGAAACGAAAAATATTGTTTATATATTTTTGTAAGTGAGGCGTGTCACGAGCGCTGCAAGCTATTTTAAACAAAAACAACACAATTCTGGCCAATTCGACAGCAAGAAGCACTTGCCACACGCTGCGTAAAATCTTAAGGCTCATTTCATCCAAAGATTAGCCACTTTTTAGTTACATACAATTGTTTTACAGGGAGTGCAGAGACAGAGTTACGAGTAGAATAAAACAATAATATCAAGTTTTTATTTTGTATACTCCGAGATTTTGGCCATTATATTGTTTTTATGTTTTTAAATTGCATGAAATATGTAGGTACATACTACATAAGTACATACAGGCATTATGTATGTAAGTATATAAATAAATTTGATTTTGGAAAATTGATTTTTAAATAAACTTTAACACATTGTAACTAATTTTGTTTTGAAAACTACAACTGAATTATACTTTCCAATTAAAGAAAGCAGTCGATTCGAAAAACTGCTCTGAAAAGAGAAGCAGCTCGCGCGTAATTGTCGCTACCGATTTAAGACAATCAGGCCGTTCTTTTTTGTTTACCCTTCGTGCGTTTTTCGTCTCACCTTTTCAGTGGTAATGGATTTAACGTTAATTGTATACATACTGTTAAGGTACTTCAAGGTTTGCTTTTGACTATATGCGTTTAATTGGCGGAGACCATATTACCCAGCATCGGATTCTGGAAGTTTTCGCCTTCCTATACTAACTGCCTATTTCACGATGTCACTCGAACGTTTTCGTTCGCACAAATTACATGTAAAACAAAAACAAATTCTCAAAGGGTAGGTTTGTTAGAAATAAATTATTTAGATGGAAAATAAAGTGGGGTTGGTCATACATTTGACCCATCTAGGAGCATTTTAGGCACTGCAGCAGCCAAATTTAAGAATTTCAACCATTCATACATATATGGCGGTTTAATAAAATTCTTAAATATGGCCCCAGCAGCGCTTTGGATGCTTCTAGACGGATCAAATGTATGACCAACCCCATTTTATTCTTTATCCTAATCATTTATTTCAAACATACCTACCCGCTATCACCATTCCTTAAGGGGGTTCCCATACAAAATAGTCAATACAGATTAGAAATATATAGAAGAAAAAGCCCCATAACTGCCAAGGAATCGCCCGTAGGGGGATACAACCGACCTCAATTAGTTTTTTGTTCTTAACATTAGATGGGTCAAATAAATGACCAACCCCACTTTATTTTTCATCTCAATCATTTATTTCTAACATACCTACCTGCTATTTGCATTCCTTAAGGGGTCTCCCATACAAAATGTTAAATGCAGACTAGAAATATATTGAAAAAAAGTCCCATAAATGCCCAGGAGTCGCCCCTAGTAAGATAATGCTATGTTCACATTTGGCTTCTTAAACGCGTTTAAGCAGTTCGAACGTGATTAAGCTCTAATCACTTCAAAATCGAGATTATTAGCCATACATTGAAGTGATTTGTTAATCACTTCAAATTGACATGATTACAACTAAATCACTCCATAAATCACATAAAATCCACTAAACATACCTCAAATGTAGAACCGCCAACATGATCGTGTACAACCGGCCACGATTTCTGCTTAATGTTTTTTTTTTTTGTTTTCCTTAAATAATTCATAAATTTTCACAATCTCATCATTAAAATGATTTAAATAATCTTCTGATAACTTTTTAAAAGTGTTTTTATCCATTTTTAATACTTTAAAGAAATATAAATTAGTTTGTTGTGTTTCTTTTTTTTTTTCTTAATCATCTGTCATCTTAATCATCTCAAATGTAATGTGAACGGATTTGATAAGCTAAATCAACATTTTGCTTAAACGCGCTTAAAAACCTAAGTGTGAACTTAGCATAAAACACAGAAAAAATTCTCCAAAATTTTTCACCAATTAATGCATTAATCAAAAACATAATCAGTTTTAATTAAAAATTTAATCAAGTGAATTAAACTTTTAATCAAGTGAATTAAACGTTTAATTAATACTATTAACTGGTTTAATTGATACTATTAATTTGTTTACTGGTGCAAATTTAATTAATTTTTTAATTAATATCACAAATTTTTTAATTGAAATCAATTTTTATTTTTTTCTGTGAATGTATGACCGACCTCAATTAGTTTTTGTCCTTAACATTTTCTCGAGACATAATTGCCCCTTATTACCACTTTTTAGGGGGGCTCCCATACAAATATTGCGTTTATTTGTGAATAAAATCAAAAGTTGGTAGCTGATTTTAATCATTTATGGCTTGTTTTGTTTGCAGCTGCATTTTTAAATTTTTTATGAATTTTTAAAAAACAAAAATTTCGAAATTTTGATAAAAAAAAATTAATTATTTAAAAAAAAAAAAAAATTATGTGTCAAAAACGATTGCTCATATTAGGAAATTTTATTGCGGAATTTCGGTTTTTCTTAGTAATTTCAATAAACTAAACCGTTTTTGAGTTACGCGAATATATGTTGTGAAACCTCCTCCATTTTCGAAAAAAACGGTATATCTCGAATACCAGCGCCAATCTAAAAACGCCGAGCACCGCTGGATTCAGCGTACCCGAATTATGTTAAAACGCCCAGCTTGTCTGTTATTTCAACTAGCGTAGTGTTATCATTAATGTGCTCGTTTTTAGTCGAAAGTACTTTCAGGAGTAATTTGTGCCCCACTCGCAACTCTTCTGAAAGAGCCTTTTATAACTACCGTATCTGATCAATTACGTCTCATATTCGAGACAGTTCACATTTCGATCATATGATATCAAATGATTCTGCACATTCTGTAAATTTTGTTTTTATTTTTAAACAAGCCAGTTTCTAAGCGGGATTCTCACACTCTTCAAGACTTGCCTTAAGCGCACAACTGATTTATAAGTTTTTGGTCATCTAAAGTAGTCTTAAAAGTCTCAGTTAAGAGATTTTTACTACAACAACCTTCCACATGGTGATTGGGTTTTGGCATTTTTTGTTTAATTCTATGGGTCATACGCCCGCACTAAAAATCCCTAATTTATAAATTCCGAACCGCTAACTAAAGCGAACCTTGAAGAACAGGGTGTTGCTGATTTTGTAATACCGGCTTCGATTTAATATCGAAATATTTAAATTTAGGATTTCAAAACTCGGCAGTATAAAGTTCGAGATTTTGAGATTAAGAAATCTGAAATTCGGGATTTTGAAATTTGAAATTTTGATAAAATTATTGGCCTTGATAGGCTTTTGTATATTACTTATATTAAATAAATAAATAAATAAATCCCTTATTCGATTTAGAGTACTGCGACTGAAAAGAACAAACATTTACTTGATTAATTTTTGGCTTCAAGGATGAGGTTTTGCGTGTTTTTTTTCCAAGGAAAAAGTCACAGCTAACCAATAAAACCAATCCACTTTTCTTTGGCTTTTTTAATAATTTTCTAAAAATTTGACGAATGTTATAAAAATAATTTTGTCAAATGGATTTAACAATTAAACCTCAAGGCCTTAAAACTAATAAATATAAATTTCACTTAAAATTTTAATAGTTAACTACGTATTTAAAACAGTTGACAAAATTTCGCTGTCATATTATTTTCATTACAACAACAACTTGCCGAATCTGTAAATCTCAAAACAAACAAGAATATAGACTTTTCAAAAAAAAAAAACAAAAACAAACTTGACAAGGTTATTCAAAATATTATAATAAACAAACAAGAAATTTTTACAAACTATCAACAATAGCAGCGGATATGCGTGGAAGAACGTTTATAAGCACAGCAAATACAATTTTAAAATTTTATAGTGCCTTGTATTGTATTCAGGAAAGGCATCCTTTTTCCGTTTTATATTTCCCAGAAAATTGCAACACACAACACAATTGTACTCGCCTTTTTGAGACAAAACAATTTACAGGAATTCACTCACTGACCTTCAGTGTGTTGGTGTGTGTGTGTGTGGAATAAAAAGGCGTGCTACCATCATAAAACTTTGTAATTTATGACCTGTGTGAGAGTGTATTGGATGGATTAATCGTAGTAAATCGAGAAAGTATAAGGACATGCAAAATTTTAGGTTGATCTACCTGCGTTTATAATGAAGTCAAGATGCTGGACAAACATGCCTTTTTAGCATTCAAGCGCGCAGCCATTACTGCAACAACTGTATTTGGAAAACATTCAATGCCAACCAATGTTTGACTTTTCCGCCTCTGGCCTACTTGGAATCACAAAGTGACTGCCAATATGCAGTTTAACTGCATACATAAATTAAAAAAGCGAAGAATTTTGTTTTTCGTATTTTAGAAAACGAAAGATAAAAACTAATAACATGGCTTACCTCGAAAATATGTGAGTTTTTCAATCCTTTTCGTTTTTGGTGCAATTTGTGGGTGAAGATAATTATAGTTTATAACCGGGGCAAGTGTTTATGTGCTTGAAACATTTAAAAATGTCAAACAAAATAAGGCAAAAAAATATGCATAAAAAGCATAAAAATGCCTTTAAAAATTCTTACACAGATCAGTTCAATATAGAATGCATCAAAAACGTTAAGAAAAACTATGAAATATGCTAAAAAAAATATGCATAAAAAGCATGAATATGCCTATATAAATTCTTACACAGATCAGTTCAATATATAATTCATCAAAAAGTTTTAAATATATAATAATATTACTATTACCTTACTATTTCAATTATAATACAGATCAGTAGGATATAGAATGTAGAAAAATAAGCCATTAAATGCAAGTAAAGTCCCAGTTAGCTGACTGTAACAGTAACTAAGCAGTACAGTAAAAAAGTAAGAACAATTAATTTTCTACTAATTTAGACGTTACGGTTAAGTTACATCTTACTGCTAACTATAATCTTTCTAATTGTTTTACATACAACAAAATAAAGCAGCTGATTTGCAACGTAACTGTTACTTTCAGCTAACTGGGGCTTAAGTTTTTAACAATATGCAAACATTTATTTTTTGAAACAGAAACACTTAAAAAACTTGCCGTTCTTATAATAAAAGAGAAGAAAATCCATGTTACTAGCATCATTCAAATATCCGGAAATCGATCTATGACCAGCAATCAATAGATGGGGGTAGTGCACTCATTTTGCAGTTTCAACTCACACTTAGTGTTAGTGCAATTGTGAGCGATCAATTGAAAATTTGCAGCCTCACTAAACATGAGTGATAGTGATGTTAAAAAATTTTGCACTCAAAAAAAAAAAAAATAGTTTGATTTAAAAAAAAGCAATCATCATAAGCTTATTGCTACTTTTTTTCTTCACTCATTTGAATCCAACTTAAATTGTTGCACTAAATTTAAAATTAAAAACTTGTTGTTCTAATTTCTAAACTAATTTCTTTGCAGTTTTTTTTAGTGATAGTGCAATGCTGCTTTAAATCAATATTTAGTGCACTACCCCCAACTATGCCAGCAATAAAATTTGAGTAATTTCTGTATGAAAATAACTTACTTTATAATGGTTGTTTTAAATTCAACACGGGATTTTAATTTTATAGAAAATACAGTTTTTATAACCTCCACTACTACGAGTTGTAAATAAGGGTATATTAAATCTCACTGCGGAAAAAAATTGCAGGCGCTTTTACTTTTCAGGTCATTCCACTCTGACTTTTAAAAAATCTCTTTTAGAATGTCTTATAGAATATTTAACAAATAAATATATGGGGGATTTCATGTCAAGTGACCCAATTTTGAAATCGATGTCTTCCGATTTGGATGAAATTTGCACCAAGGTTAGTCCTATTGGATAGTAGTTTAGACACAAATTTTCAGTCTAAAAGTTTCTGAGTTAGTGGGGGTCAAAATTTGACATTTTGGCCATACAGGTGTTCTTTCTTATCCATGTAACTTATTACCTATTGGTGTTAGCAAAATTTGTCCCAAGTAGCTTCGATAGCTATTTGATCAATATTTTGAAAACAAATTTTTTTTTTTTTTTTTAAATTTTTTAAAACTTTTTTTTAAAATTTAAAATTTTCTTTTTTAAATGAAAATTTTTTTTGATATTTTTTTTTATCCGGAATGTTTTTTTTTTTTTTTTTCGCTCAAAAGAAAGCTTATGTCTTTTCCTTTCAGGTAGTTTTGGTCGCTTTTTGGGATGCGAGCGGCTTATGTATAAAAAAAATGATTTCTAACTCTAGACAAGGGTTTTTCAATTTTTAGCATTTTGAACAAAAAAAAAAAAAAAACATTCCCGCTAAAAAAAAAATAAAAAAAAGTTTTAAATTTAAAAAAAAAATAAAAAAAATTTTTTAAAAAAACCAAAAAAAAATTTTTTCAAAAGATGGATCAAATAGCTATCGAAGCTACTTGGGACAAATTTTGCTAACTCCAATATGTAATAAGTTACATGGATAAGAAGGAACACCTGTATGGCCAAAATGTCAAATTTTGACCCCCACTAACTCAGAAACTTTTAGACCGATCTTGTTGAAAATTTGTGTCTAAACTACTATCCAATAGGATAGTAGTTTAGTGCAAATTTCATCCAAATCGGAAGACATCGATTTCAAAATTGGGTCACTTGACATGAAATCCCCCATATTCATTCTTATATAAGGCCTGCTTAAATCTTCCTTAAAGTCCTCTTAATAGATATGTCCTATCAAAAGTAATGTGGGATTGTGTAGGAATTTCTTGGCAAACAAAAAAAGTTACACAATGTCAACAGTTATGGACTTACTCTCACTTGACATTATAATAAACAACAACTGTCGAAAATATATACATGAATGGCTGACGGTTTACCAACCGCCTCCCGTGCGTGAGTGCAACCAACGCACACAGGTAGCATTTAGAGTGCATAATCCGTCAAGATTATACACTCACCCCTTGTTTAGGAGCTGGAGCTATCTAAACTCCGCTACCTTTTGCAAAATATAAGCTAACAGCATCTGTTGAGTAGCAACAGCACCTAGTAATAATCATCCCTCAGGCCGAACACTCCCAAAAGTGGTGAGTTGATAGCCCTTTAGTGAGATTTTTTAGATATCCCTTCCCGAGATTTTGGTTAGTAAACCACGTGCTCCCAGAAGGTATTTTTTTCAACGTAAAAGCAAAACTTCCACAAAGACAATCTTCCGGAAAGACAGAAAGCATTTCCCGCAAATAGCATGCTAACAGAGGTCTCATCCAATAGAGTATACTAGAGGTAGTAAAAGGGACGTGTGAAAAAGACCCACATCAGTTGAGAGGGCAGCTTTCGAAGAAAGAGACAGAAAGTGTTTTTTGGTAGCGAAGTGGCAGTGTGTAAAAACATAAATTTCGCGATCAAAACAAAAATTACAAAACACAACCACGTTGAAAAAAAAGCATTCAGTTCAACAAACGTTTTGATTTGTGCAAAAAAAACTAAGTAATTTTGTTTTGTTTTCAATGGTAATTTTTACAATAGTTTTGCAATTAAATCTCAATTAAATAAATTTGCGTTCATTGTATTGCGGCATAAAAGACGGTGCAAAGAGAAATGCTAAAAGGGCAGCTTTCGAAAAAGAGACAGAAAAAACACAATATCTTCCGTCTCGTGTCGCCTATGTGTTACTGTGGGACAAATACTCAGTCCTGTGCCGTGCCAGCGAGGTTTCCGTACTCCCGTGGTACCAAATAGGATCTCTGGTCAGTCGCCATTGCAAGAGATAGTGAAGGTTTCCAGAGATCTGTAAATTTTAGATTTTTGCCGAATCCCAGGTGAAGTATGCACGTAATTTCCCGGAGGATGATAAAACCCCCGGGGGATATAATCAACGACAGTTATGCTAAGATAAGGCATGTTTTTTTTTTCTTCTAGAAGCATTTAAAGTAGATACGAGAAGACAAGGCCTTGGTTGCAAATGACACATCGTGTGAGATGAAAATAAAGTAAGAATGCAGTTAGTAGGCATTTTAGCTGCAAAAAACCTTTCTTAAAGATTTTTTTCCTACTGTTTTGAATTAAGTGTCAAGCTTCGAGAGAATGGTAATGCTGAAAGAACTTAATTGGCTAAAACGTCATGCATAATGGAAACTATTATTAGACTTGGTTGACCCTAAAAGTTAGTAGAAGATTATTTTCTGTTTTTAAAAAAATTATTATTATTTTTTTGTTGTATTTCATTCTAAATTTGTTAATAAATTAAACAGAAGTCCTTCTTTTCAACGTAAGGTGAAGTGATTTAAAAAATAACCCCCCCTCTCTTAAAAAGTGATTTCAAAAACAGTGTTATTTGTTAAACACAAATTAGTACTTTTCTCTTGAACACAAAATTTAGCAAAAATTGTAACACTTAAAAACCTTTTTCTCCTATTCCCTATTATTTGTTTAATTGTGGGCTAAAAAGGATATTTTGCATAAAAAGGAGTTTTTCTTCATTATTCACATTTAACAAAGTAATAAATTATTCTATTTATTTCGCAAGAAATTTGTAAAAACATAACGAAACAACAAGAGTAATAAATTATAATAAATGTTGCCATGTTGTAACTCAGATGCTATTTTTTCTATTGTTTTTCTTACGTTCATTTTTAACTTAATTACTTTACAAACTGCTGCTGGCTGACCCTTATTACTTCTTTTTCTTGTTGATTTTTCTTCTAACTTTTTGTAAATAAATTAAAATTAAAACAACAAAAATAAAAAAAAAAATATGTAGAAAGAAACAAATTCAAAGAGCTGAAATTGTCGGTGTGAAGTCACATTGAGGAGGTGTTTACTTTTTGACTTGGTTGGCCCTTAAAACCACCTTCAACAAACAACTTCAACTGACCAATTTTAAACTACCTGTATATCGTCGTTAGAATGCATACCACATTGTTGTTTTTGTTTGTGTCAAGGAATCCTTAGAAATGAATTTGTTGGTTTGTGTGTGTGCGTGTGTGTGTGTTTGGTGTTTCTTGGCAACCACTTCTTGGTAAACATGCTGTTTTTCAAACTTTTTTTTTTGTTTAATTAAATTGTTTTATTTGAAAACTAATTCATATTCACTCTAAGAGAAATGTGTGTGTTTTTGTTTTGTTTTTGTGCACGTTGTTGCTGCCTTTCATTTTAGTCCCTAATTTTATGGCTGTTATGTTGCAAAGAAGTGACAATTTTTGGTATCTCTTACCTGTTTTTAGTTCCTAGTTTTTAAATTTAAATGTTCCCCTGTACTTTACGAATAAAAGATTATAAATTGTAATTTCGTTCCGGTTTGATTATTTTGAAATTATAGACATACAGATTTGAGTTTAGATGTTAAGACGTGTTTGTAGGTCTTTATGCGGATGATAAGATCGACCTAATTTTATGGAAGTGTGACATTTCTTGGGAAATTAGAAATCAGACACTAATTTCATAATGTGTAAAAATTTTAAAATGATTTAAGAATTCATGTCATTTTAATGGAAAAATGTTGTACGGCCAATTTCAACAAGTTCAGTTATAATTAACTATTACTATAACTAACAAAAACTGTTGACTGATAGTTATAGTTAATTATAACTAAACTATACAGCAAAATTTACGATATTGAACGTTTTTTATAATAACGCGGATGTTATAAGCTTTCTTTTCTCTTTTCGATATTACCAATTCTGTTTGTGAAAAGGTCTCTGGGGAACTCGTACAGTGATGAGGCAGAAAACTGCATGTGTTGGAATAGTTCGCTCAAATAAAACAGTTGCTCCACGTTTGTTCCTGAGAAGTCCTGCGTGTCCAGTTTGCAGCTCATTGTTCCGATATTAACATTTTTTTAAAGAAAAATATTTGCTGCTAATTTTTTTTATAGAAAAAATAACATTATTGAAAGTTTTCTGTAGGCAAATTTTTAATACATATTAAAATATTTCTATTGAAATATTTACGGTATTTAAAGTTTGCTTTTAAAAATAATAACGTCTTTGAAAGTGTATAGAGAACTTTCGGTGATAAAATTTTAGAAACTTTACAATATGGAAAGTTTTTTCTACCAATGTTTACGACATTTAAAGTATTCTATAGACAGAGGCCCTATGCTCCTTATAGGAACTAAAGGAACCAATATATATATATATATATATATATATATATAGACAAATATCCAATATTAATGGTTTTTAAAAAAAAATGTTTACCGTATTTAAACAAATATTTTTTTCAATGTTGAAAGTTTTCCATAGAATAATTTAAAATTTTCAATTGAAAAAAAAATTACGATATTCATTGTTTTAAATAGAAATATTTAAGATATTAAAAGTTTTTACGGTGTTAACTGTTTTTCTTTAGAAATATCTACGATATTAACACTTTTCTATATAAGACTTTTTGTATTAGTTTTTACTTCAGAAAATTTACGTTCTTAAAATTTTTACTTTTTTACAATATTACCATTTTTCTAAGGAAAATTTTACGATATTAAATTTTTCTTTGAAAAATTTACATTCTTAAAATTTTTCTCTTAAAATGATTTACATTCCTTAAAGAAAAATTTACGATATAACTATTTTCTATAAAAAATCTACGACATAAATATTTTTTGAAAAAATGTGTATGTCGTAATAAAATTTTTTTTTCTATAAATAAAAATCTTGTATGTTTTTTACATTTCCATAGAAAGACCTTTTTTATTGCTGTTTTCCATATAAACTGTTTTTATGGAAACATTTTCCAAATTAACATTTTTATTTCACAAATTTACGGTATTAAAATTTTTCTTTCCAAAAATTTACGATATTACCATTTTTTTTTTTTTTTTACGTTCTTAAAATTTTTACTTTTTTACAATATTACCATTTTTCTAAGGAAAACTTTACGATATTAACTTTTTCTTTGAAAAATTTACATTCTTAAAATTGTTCTCTTGAAATGATTACCATTCCTAAAGAACAATTTACGATTTAACTATCTTCTATAAAAAAATCTACGACATAAATATTTTTTGAAAAAATGTGTATGTCGTAATAAAATTTTTTTTTCTATAAATAAAAATCTTGTATGTTTTTTACATTTCCATAGAAAGACCTTTTTTTTTGCTGTTTTCCATATAAACTGTTTTTATGGAAACATTTTCCAAATTAACATTTTTATTTCACAAATTTACGGTATTAATATTTTTCTTTCCAAAAATTTACGATATTACCATATTTTTTTTTTACGTTCTTAAAATTTTTACTTTTTTACAATATTACCATTTTTCTTAGAAAAATTTTACGATATTAACTTTTTCTTTGAAAAATTTACATTCTTAAAATTTTTAAATTTTCTATTTTCTATAAAAAAATCTACGACATAAATATTTTTTGAAAAAATGTGTATGTCGTAATAAAAATTTTTTTTCTATAAACAAAAATCTTGTATGTTTTTTACATTTCCATAGAAAGAACTCTTTTATTGCTGTTTTCCATATAAACTGTTTTTATGGAAACATTTTCCAAATTAACATTTTTATTTTACAAATTTACGGTATTAAAATTTTTGTTTCCAAAAATTTACGATATACCATTTTTTTTTTTGAGGAAATTTGCAATATCAAATTTTAATTTATAGCAAAGATTTCAACATTTAAAATTTTTCCTTGTTAATTTTAATTTCAAAAATTTACGGTATTAAAATTTTTCTTTGCAAAATTTCCGATATTAATATATCTCTTTGAAACCATACAAAAATCATAAGGAAATCAATTTTTATTTTAATATAGAAGTGCTCTAGCTCTTATAGTTTTAAAAATTTTTTAATTTTTATTTTATATTTATTTTCTATTAAAATATAATGTACTACATTCTTAATGATAAAAACCTGCAAAACCCTTTGGCTTGGCTGCGAAATTATTAAAACAAATTAATTTAGTAACATTCTTCGTAAGAAAAAAAAAATTGTGTACGTTGAATTTTTACAATGACAAATTTTAAATACTGACATTTTTTGAAAAATCTACGCTTTTTATATGATATTTTTCTACAAAGAGTTCACAAAATTGAAAACTTTTAATCAAGACTTTCAATTTGTATTCGAGTTTATTTTCTATCATTAAGGACGTTAAACTTCTTACAAAGGTATCGTCTAATGAATCCAATTTAAAAATGACATTAAACTCTTAAAAAAAATTATAAACTCATTTTTAAGAAAGAAAAAAAATGAAATAATAAATATAAAACACTATAAAAATCATTTAGTTCTCTATTGTGATTTATTTACATAAATTCTTAAGATTCTATTTTTATTATTGTTGTTGTTGCCATTGTTGTAGTTTTAAATATATCAAAAGCTATAAATTGTTACAGGTATAAAAATCAACTCCAAAGTAGGTTTAATAAATCCAGAAAAAAAGAACAAAAAAAAAAAAAAAAAATCAAAAATTACTATGACGTTGACCACATTGATGACGATGATTATGAATTCAACAAGATATAAAATACACAATAGCAACAACAATAACTACAAATGACCAACCATCGCACAAAAAACAAAAGTTCAAGTATCTAGATACGAATGAGTATCTGGCTAATCCAGTTTAATATGACCATTAATAATAACGACACAAAACAAAATAATGAAACGGACCAAAGACTACATTCAAACAAGAAGTAACAACAACAACAACAAAATCTATAATAAAATAACAACAACAATGAGAAAAAACTAATAATTACTTACATGAAAAAAACAACAAAAGCTAGCAAGAACAACAACAGCAGCAACAATGAAAACCAAGATAAAAACATTTAAGATCCTAAAACTGATCAGTTAAAAAGAGTTGTGTTTTGTGCAGAGGGAGAGAAGGAGAAAAAAAAAAAGAATCGAATGGTGTCATTAATTTTGAACACAAAATAAAATTTTATAATTTATGACGATGCATATGAAAATGAGAGCCCAAAAGTGGAGTTCAAGCACAAATACACACTTGCGCATATATTCGTTCCTTATACAGGGTGAGATATTTAAGATCGTACGAGAAACGCGAAATCTTAAAAATATTTTCATTATGAATGCTTTTTTAAAACAAAGTCGGAAATATGGGTGTATAGCTTAAAAAAAAAGCGGGATTCACAATTGAGGCGTATCTTTCGAAAATGTCGAATTTTGTGCCAATGAACTTTGCGAAAAGTTTTGCTTTGCTTTTTCAATTTAAAAAAGTGCAGCTAAAGCACATCGATAACTTACAGGAGTTTTTCCTAAATATGTTTCATCAGTTTTAACTTTTGCAAGGTAGGGTGAGTTCCAACACGTCAGTTGCAAAGAAACTCGCTTTTTTAAATGCATCTTACAATGCAACTGTGTAAAATTTTACAATGCTATCTGTCCCAAAGTGCACCAAAAAAGTTATCGATAAGACATTACTGCAAATTGTTGTGATGTTTTGGAATTTAACCGTGCTTTGTGCGGTTCAGAAGTAGCAAACACCGACCTCGCTGACCTGGTTGAGCGACGAAGATTGTTGTTAAACTGAAGAATATCTTGCGAAATCATTGAGATCCACTTATGCAATTTAAAACGTGTTCATTAAAACCAAGGAAATTGTAAGCCACACGAGTTGATAGTGAGAGGCATTGAAAGATAATTTAGCATGTTCTTATTATTAGCTGAAATATGGCCATACGATCACAGGTCACCAGCACCAAACACAATTAATTTGTTTAAGGCGAGTGTTGGCCTAATAATGCCCGGAATATGCTACCAGACATAAAGCTTTAATATTAGTACAATTCATAAGCTTTGTCTCATCGCTTATAGTTAAAAAAAAAACGATTTATGTTTATGCCTTGTGAATATATGTATAAATTTGTTGTATCGTTATTTTATCAAACTGATAAATGTGAAAAATGTGAATTCAATATAAATTGTCAATTCACTTTACAATTCACAAACTTTTTTTTACAAAGAATAAAAAAAATATGAAAAGTGAAACCAAAAAAATAAATTAATGAAAATGTTTTCGATGGTGGCGATACTACAACAAGTACAACACCAAAAACCCAACATTAGCCCAACTCACAATCTTGTGCAAAAGATCTTGCATCGTAGCATTTGCAAAATGATATAGTATATACTCTACTAGAGTTTGGGATTTTGGGATTATAATAAAAAGTATACCATTTTGCAAATGCTAAGTGATCGTAATTATTATTGAATAAGTTATTTGTAATCGTAATTAATTAGTTATTAGATTAGTATTAGAATTATACTATGTATTTACTATACCATTTTGCAAGACCATTTGCACAAGATTTTGAATTGGGCTATTGTATTTTATTTGTTGCTTTCGTTAGTCGATATGACAAAAACACAAGCAACTTTTTTTTCTAATACGAAAAAAAAGTATCACAGCTTCAACACCACCTGAAAAATGAATTCGCCTTGATTTTTACCTTCTTCTTGGTTTTTATTTATTTGTTCTTCTATAATATTTGCCATTTACATTATTCGATACCATGAAATGAAACCAGTGCCCATGTTCTGTAACTCTCGCGTCGAGAAACTTTTCGATTGAAATGTGTGAAATGAGACAAAAATGCCATATGTATTAGGGTGGCCCAAAATACAAAAGTATCGAATATTCGCGCTCCACAACGCTGATCCTATTCGAATAGTGCTTAAAAATGTTTAGTCCAAATTTGAGCACAATCGGTCAATATTTAGAGGTTGCGATAGTTTAATGATTTTTCGGGGTTAGATAGAAATATAACATACTCTGATTTTTTATGGTGATATTGTTTATTTAAAAATTAAAATAGTTAAAAAAACAAATTAATTAACTGTAAATTAAGTACAAATTAACACATATTTAATTATTTTTTTTAAATTTTCGATAGCCATTTTCGCAATATTAGCTTTAGAAACCCCATGAAATTTGTTTCTATGGTGATCAACTATTCTAAGCAAATATTGTTTTTGCTTTTCATTTTTCGTATTTGAACTGTTAAATTGGGCCACTAAAGCAACACCTCATTCTGCACAGTCATTTACAACTTTTAAAGGGCTAGCCTTTTTTTCATCGAAATAAAAACTCTGTAGGACCCTTTGAAAGAAATGACTGTGCCTTCTCTTGTCCATCATCGCATAGTAAGTTAAAAATACTTTTCCGTCCAGCCTCTTCAAGGCTTAACTTTTGGTGGTAGCTGGAGATTTTTCACCGTTGTTTTCTTAGTTTTATATCTAACTCTGGAATCGATAAAGGTAAGCCCGATTAAATATTCAGAAAAATACCATAGATGTCGACGAAATGCTTTAACAGCAGCTTCAACAATTTTTTCATTAGGATAGTTTTCGAGTTGTTAATCATTAAGAGAAGCATTTATTGCTAAAGGAGCTTCATTCCAGTATCGGCCATATATAAGACTTATAAACAAACTTATTTCGGTAACTGCTTTCTTTTCCTCGTCTGTAAGATCAAATTGATTTTGAGACATACATATTTTTATGCAATAGATCGCCTTCGTAAAGATCAAAGAAAAGTGTAAAATAGTCTCGCCAATACATAAACAAGTACACAGAAAAAAATAAAAATTGATTTCAATTAAAAAATTTGTAATATTAATTAAAAAATTAATTAAATTTGCACCAGTAAACAAATTAATAGTATCAATTAAACCAGTTAATAGTATTTATTAAACGTTTAATTCACTTGATTAAAAGTTTAATTCACTTGATTAAATTTTTAATTAAAACTGATTATGTTTTTGATTAATGCTTTAGTTGGTGAAAAATTTTGGAGAATTTTTTTCTGTGTAAAATAATGATAAGCCAGTAGTAAATGCATGTAATATAAAATGTGAAACATATAAATAAGTCGCCATTCATCGCGACCTCTAAATATTGTCCCATTGAGCCAATTTTTGGTATACACATATATTTTAGTAAAAGAAACAAAATCAAGCTTGTGGAGAAAGTATTGGACTATACTTTTACTTTCCCATACAAGCGTGGGCCAGTCTAATACATTGTTACTTTTTATTTCAAAAAATTAATAAGAACAAAAAATTCAATCAAAACAAAAAATTCAATTATAACAAAAACAAAAGGGAAGAATACAAAAAAACCATATGAAATCTAAAAAAAGTATAATACGAAAATTTTAAATAGAAGTAAATAAGTCATGGAAGTACCAACTTACCATAAAATTTGAATTGCACCCCAAAAGTACCAACTTTAACTAGAATTGTTTTTGATTGTTTTAGTTAAACCAGTAATCATCAGATATGGACATCAGGAGCACTCTCTGTTTTATTTGCTCTTCTGTAAAACTGCTTCTTGTACCCGGCACTGCTTCTTATAAATGCCAATCATTTTAGATCTTCATATTAGTTTAAAAAACATACATATGATACATGCAGTGTTGCCAATTCTTAAAAAAACATATTGTTTGAAAAACTGCTAAAATTTAGAGTTTTTAATGAAGACTAACTTTAAAAAATATCGAATTCGATAGTCGTATTTCAATATCGATGTATCGGTATTTTAAATATCGGCGATATATATCGATTATTTTTTATTTAAATATCGATATTTTGATATATCGATATTTTTTGCCCATTCCTATAAAAAATACGAATTTTTCAAAGCTCGTTTGCAAGCAACAAACATTAAAGTCGCACTTTACATTATTTGGTCTAGCCGACGGTTGTATTTTCGCCGCCATCGTTGAAAAGGTTTCAATTTTAATAAATTTGATCGCCGTCAAGGGCATGTGTGACTGGCGCTCTCAACGTCTGCAATTTCATATCGGCTTCGAGTGTAATATTATGACATTTATAACGTAACGACGTAATCTCTTTTGATAGTTTTCGACATGAGTTACAGACACACTTTTTTCTCACTTTTCGAGAACCGATGGAATATTTTGTTTCACATCTTTTCGATGCGAGAAGTTCTCACTAACGTTAAAGGACATTAGTACAGGTATGGAAGTTGTAATTTGTGTTGAAATGATCATAAATATTAATTGCCAATTGTTTTGACCGATGCAGAACGGCTCCGTGCAATAACTCCCAGGTGCATAAGTCCCAGTGCAATAACTCCCAATGAATTAAATCCCAAAATAAATGAAATAAGTCCCAAACTGGAAAAAATAAATAAATCCCAAACAAAATGAAATAATTTCCAAGTCTTAAATGAAACAAACCCCAACTTTTGGGAGTTATTTCATTATGAAAAAGACATTAATGAAATAACTTCCAAAAACAGCGCATCGAAAAGAAATGAAATAAGACCCAAAAAAAATTAAACAACTTCCAAAGAAATTTATTATATATGTATTCGTTTTACTTGAATTGCAAGATTTTTTAAGAAATTGCAAATAATTGAAAATGAAATAACTCCCACAAAAAATGAAATAACTCCCACAGCAAATGAAATAACACCGAAGCTCAAAATAAAATGAAATAACTCCCACGTTTATTTTTTCGGGGACTTATTTCATTTGGACTTTAGTTCATTATGAAATAACTCCCAGGCAAAAAATGAAATAACTTCCAAAAAATGAAATAAAAGCGAGAGAGCTGGGAGCTATTTCATAATGAAATTACTCCCACATTTGTATGAAAAATTGTTGGGTCTAATTTCATTTTTTTTCCTAGGACTTATTGCACCTGGGAGTTATTGCACGGAGCCATGCAGAACACTTTTCACTTTAGAACAGGGTATCTAAAATTGGCTTGATTTTTTTTTTTTTTTTTTTTTTTTGCCCTAAAAAGTAAGCAGTTCAATCGGCGAGAAAGCTAAATGTTTCCAAAAGAATGTTATTTCGATCGACATTTGCGTTCATAAAATATAAAAAATTTCACTTTTTTGCCTGGGGGTACAGGTATAATTTAAAATTTTGTGGGCAAAAGGTGAACAAGGCATGCTGGGTAGATCAGATATAAATAATGGGATTTTAATTTCTCTAAACGACTTTTCTGACCAGCCAGCTCTTTCGCTGCAAACACGATATTCTTAATGCCTATTTTTACTAGTTGTTGCAGGCATGACTTTTATTTTTTGTTTTAGCCGAAGAATGAAGAAAGTCATGCGGTAAAGATAAGTTTTCCTTAACCCTTCGTCTATAAAATATGAAACTCATGTCAGTTTTCCCAAGCTTTGTCTGAGACGCAAGTAAGCTTAACTTTCACTGTAATCGTTAACGGACACTTATCAAATTTAAATGTTTAAAATCGGATAAAAGTTGAGTGATGAGAGGATTTTAATGACGCAACGGAAAAACCACGCCAATTGCTATTTTATATCTTTGCGTTCGATGTTATAATTGGAATTGGAAAATATTCTGCTTTAATTTCTTTTCCATTTCTTACCTTTGTACCATTTAATATTTGTTTCACTGTCTACTCTTAGTTATGTGGGCCTGTGTGTTACTTTTATACATGTGTAAACAAAAATTATTCTACTTCCAACTAGCTTTTTTTTAATTTTGCTGCATATTTTTCTTACAGATTGTTACTCTTATTTTTGCTGCAAGTCTACGTTTGTGAACAAAGCCCAGGAATCTCCAAAAGTAAAAACTGATGGCCAACTCATTTCGTCTTCTCAACATAAAGACTAAGTTTAAGTTCCAAGTGGTAGAGTATACAAAAAAAATTTGTTTGTTTTGCACGCTACAGCCGTCACTATGAGTTGAGAAATGGTTGTGGATTAGCAAATAATTTTTAACACAAGTAAAGCTATTCCATGGATCTGGAATAGCTTGTTTGAAGTGAATCTTAAAAAAGATGAAAACCGTGCTTATTTTAGAATTTCTCTAACCCAGATGGGTGTGCGATAGCCAAGATGGTAGTCCATCGGTACGAGGGTTGTAGGTTTAATTCCTGCCAGAGAATCTGTTCTGTTTTACTAAATACAACGGGTTGGAGATCTACGTTGCTGTTGTTCGGTTAATTAAGGTAAACTATAATTCGTTATTGTATTTGTAACATATATAGCGTTTTCTATTTTGTGGTTTCAAAACCGCCAGTCTGACAAGGCTGTCAGCTAATAAATATTTAGTAAAGTGTTTGCCATTTACGAATTTGGACCGTTTTACAACCGAATAACGCGTTAAATAGTTAAAACTTACTACAAAAGGGGTTGTTTAAACGTGGCCACTTTTCGGTCAATACGGGATGGTTATGGTCGTCATAATTGACCTACTGTGCAAAAAATTGGCAAGGTTATAAAGAAATTTTAAGAGACTGGAAGCGTTACATATGTGGTCAGGGCTGTGCATCATCGCAATGCACGCACTGACGAAATTATCGATTCTGTTAGTGAACGTGTGGCGGATGAACCGAATTTGTCGATTCCACGGCGTCCTCAGCAATTACGCTTATCTTACGGCTCATTATATCGAATTATTAACTAGACGATATGTGGTTTTAACGAGACGGTGCCAAGAGTCACACAATACGACCGATTTTTCCAGAACGCGTAATTTCACTTTTTGACGACGTCAATTATTCGCCAGGATCATGGAATTTGACTCCGTTAGACTATTTTTGTGGGGCTATGTCAAAGACCGTACATACCCGCATAATGCCCTAACGTTGGAGCTTTTGAAAACCAACATTCGTCAAGTTATCACTGAGATAACGCCCACAATGTGCGAATACTGCCTCTAAATGTGCATTCAATCTGGAAGCGGTCATTTAAATAACATTGTATGACAAGGTTCAAGCATTCAAAATAAAATAAAAGTTTCATCGAAATCATCGCTTAAGGTGTATTTTTTTGACCGAAATTAAATCGAAAAATGGATAACCCGTCAATAAATAAATATTAACCCAGATATTTTCACATTTTGTTAAAATTTTAGGGATATTCTTTTGCTACAGATAGTAAAATTACTTGAGCCTCTTTTTCGATCAAATAAATACAAAGGGACTAAGTCCTTTATCCAATTTATTTTCCAGTCACTTTAGCCGAAGCAAATGAATCCAGCCGTTTCATTTGATCCAGGAGTACCACTTTAAAACTGCTCCATCCAACATTAATTCGTCGAGCATTTTAAAGTCGCCTTTACCTTCAAATCATCTGAGTGTTTTTTTGTAAATTCTCCCAATATGTTTAATAACGTTTTTAAGACGATCATAATTATGTCTACGCATAAAAATCACATAAATTTTCAAATAAATACAACACAAAACGCTCGTACATTGAAAAGAACCCAAAAAAATAAATTAAATAAAACTGAAACAGAAAAGATCTTTTACGAAGAAAACAAACGCTCTTCACAAATGATTTTGTACATAAAACGCCATGCAGAACGCGCGACTGAATAATAAATGATGGCGCTTAAAAAAATCTTGGTGAACATAAAAAAAGCCATGAAAACCGAGGACTGAACAAAAAACAAAATACAACAAAAAAAAACGTTACAAAAACTTTAAGAGAAAAATAAAATCAAAGCGCCATCAAAATTTTGTTAACAAAATACGGCCAAAAGAAAAATTAACTAATCCCTGCATGTCTCATTCAAACAAAAAAAAAACTTACCAAGTTTTTTATTCAGAATTAAAAATTCAGAACTTTTTCGTTACATTCTCTAACAAGCAGAAGTTTCGTTTTTTTTATTTGTTTATCGGCTTAACAAAATCTTTGCAAAAAAAAATACGTCTACCAAAATGATCCACACCAATGTTTTCCATCCTTCGTGTTATGTACTTGTACAGCTGTCTGTCCGTAATCTGCTAATAATGATCAATACGTTTATGTTCTTTAAGGTCTCTTTACTTTTGTTTGTGCTGCTGTTGTTGTCATCGCAGTGTTGGAACTTTTTTAATCAGTTTTTTCGCTGACGAAGAACAAAACCAGATGCACATTGCACACATCTTGTCCTGTGATCTAGACTGCTGTCTGTGCCGATGTTTTTTCTTTGGAGAGAGAGCCAAAGAGATTTGGTTTTTTTTATTATCATTTTATTTTGATTATTTTTTTATGTTTTGATGCAAAAGATTGATCAGGGAATGTTTAATTTGATGAGTTATAATTTACTTTGGAACTTCTTTAATGAATAATTATGTTGTAGATGATTTTAATCAAGATTATCTTTATTGCAATTAAGGGAAATATTGATATAAAAGAAGAGGAATGAAGGACATAAAGATAGCATCTTAAAAAACTTCTGTCTAGGTTTCCACTGTTTAAGTGGAAGGCCCTTAAGCAAAATAAAAATCTATCTAGAAAGGCGAAGTAAAGTGCAGACAAAAGGTTAAAATGACCCTTCGTACAAGGCCGATCGTTGTGCTTAATATTCTACCACCTACTACCATTGGAACTCGTTGGTAAAGAGATTGCGGCAAATTGTGTGCATTGGGTGCTCCGGTAGGCTGGTTGGTAGTGACCTAGTCTATCAGTTCGGGGGTTGTTGGTTCGATTTTCGCCAGAGACTTTGGTCTTCTGCACACAAGCGTAGAGCTTCCCGGGATTAGAATAAGAAGAAAAGTGTAAAGACTTCAATATTTTATATGCACCAACCAGAGAGCTGGTCATTATTTTCCGGTTGCCATGCATGATCGCAACTGGATGCCAGTATCGGGATTATAAAAGAATTATTATCCTAGCCAGGAGAAAGGGGATACATTTTAAACTCGGCAGTTCGCCAGAAATGCAGTTAACTGTGGAAACAGTGAGATTCTGAATACAAACCTTTCTAACTAGCAGATTGAGCAAACTTTTTCTGGTTGTCATCCATGATTATTACTTTAATACGCAAATGTCAAAATCGGCACGACAACCTGTGGACTTAGGATAGCAACATCCCTAGAGGGAAGCAAACTGACACCAAAGTTGTCCCGTGATAGGTCTTTGGTGGTAGAGACCGGTTCTAACACTTTATATGAATAAGACCTATCACTTTTACATTGGGTTGTCATTGGAGGGGGTCAATTGACACCATTTGACCAGGCACAGATCTATTCTCAATGAACGTGCTTAGTGTCAATTACTAAAATGTAGTATTATTTCAATACAATGTAGTATTATTTCAATAAAACAAGTCCTAGAATTAAATTCAAGAACCAAATTTAAGAAAGTACCGAAAAATGTGTCACAGCACCGGTGAAGACTGTACTGTAATTCATTACTTTTTCTACCTTTTTATTCTTCATAAACCAGTTAAGGGATTGGTTTTTTTTCACTGGTCATGAGTCCTTTCTTTTTGTACTTGTTCTATTTTCACAAATCCCAGGACCAGTCTGCTGGACCAATTGACCCAAATTTCCCGCAGGGATATTGCAAAGACTTTTAAATTACTGCACTGTTTTTCATGCAAATAAAAGTATTTCTGCCTGGCCGAAAAGTACGTTGCAACTTTGATCTGATTTTGATAACAATCGTACCAAATCCCTGTTGTCGATGACCAAAAGAAATGTATAGCTTGGAAATGTGATAACGGCTTACTGCCTTACTAAAAGATGTGCAAAGCAGTTGAGATAAAAACGAAGGCAAAGGTCCTGCAGTGGCGAAAATCGACTAACTAATGAGATTTGCTAACGCAAAGAAACTGTTTGATATTTCTGCCATTGAATTAAAGTAATTCTTGGAGTTTACACGGTGATTGGGCTGATTTGTCGTTGGTTTAGGAAGACCCCTTTTAGGCTCGGCAATATAGTTGCGTAAGTCACTTGCTGAGTACAACAAAGTCTTATCCCGCGAAGCTCTACGCTGGTCTGCAGGAGACCAGAGTCTCTGACGGGAATCGAAACCGCAACCCCGGCACTGATAGACTGGCTCACTACCAACTAGCCTACCGGGGTACTAAGTTTTTCCCCCTTAAAGGGACCTTACCGCTGACATCTACAAACCAAGAGTTGCGCAAGAGACTTGCGCAAGTAACTTGTCGAGTATGAAAAAGGTCTAACTTGCGATCCCAAATTTTGTAGGTTTTCTGTAGCTAGCAAACTGTCCAGATTTCCATATATAAAATTTAAGGCAATGCCAGATCTCGAGATTTCCTACAGAAATTGTATCTGAATGCACTTCCTCCTTTCTTTCTCAGACATGTTTGCTATAAACTAAATAGAACGGAAACTAACAACTTTTTAAATAATTCATTAAAAACATTCTTCTTCTTTTCCCACCCTTTTAGGCACATATGAAATTTAATATCTTAACAATTTATTTCACATCCAAAAAAATTATAATCGATGGCATTGACAAATATTAGTAATAATTTATTTTTATCATTTGATTAAATCTGATCTAGCGGCATCTTTACGTTTGACCGAAAATAGCGACAAAGTTATCTGATTCCACAGACACAAAAAAAAATCAGCTTCAAATAGAAAAATTTTAGAAAA
Organism: Pollenia griseotomentosa; assembly: GCA_963931875.1. Lineage (NCBI taxonomy): Eukaryota > Metazoa > Arthropoda > Insecta > Diptera > Polleniidae > Pollenia > Pollenia griseotomentosa. The sequence goes on from OZ007560.1 coordinate 224,556,727, forward strand.
TAAAAATAAACAAATCTCCCAGCGTCCAAAAAAACAAAAACGGCGTCAGAGTCAAACAATTAAATAAAATAGTTGTTTGGAGACACACTTGAAAACAATTTTCCATGATTAGTAAGAGACTAAATATGGACCCCAATTACAACAACAACAACATCACAATGGCATTTTCTAATGACAAGACTTAAAGACTTCGTTTGTTGGTCGAGAACTCTTAACAAACCAGCCAACACAATGGGCCCGTAACAAAAAAAAAAAAAAAATACACACAGGGATTAAAGAGTTAGAAAGAGACACATTAAATTTAAAATAAAAAAAATATAGATTTTGATAAATGTTAAGAGCAATTAATAATTGTTTAAATATTCTAAATTCTCAAATATTTATTTGTCTTTTTCATCTTTTTTTTTTTTTGTTTTTCCGTTTGGGATCTTTAAAACGATAAAGATCTGATTACAAATTATGTGTTCGTTTATAAAATTTGTATTCATATTATTATTGTTAATAATTTTTCAAATATTTTAACATACAACAAAAAAAAAAGTCACTAAATACATAGTTTAAAGAAGAAAAAACTAGAAATAATGTGCTTTAAAATTTCTAAAATTGTTTAAAACGCCTTTAGGTTTTACTATTCAGTTTCAGAATTTAGTGAAATCCAATTTTAATTTTTTTTTTTGAAACAATAGCTATTTAAAGTTATATTGAAAAAAATTGACATTTAAAAAATATTGAATGTTTTTTGCTCGAATTTCAAATTTTCAAAAGCGTTGGCGTTATGTTTGTGAAATGTTTAAAAATTATACGATTTTCGATTAGCATTATACCCAGAGTTGAAACAACGATCTTCAAATTGTCATTTCTTTTTATAATGATAATATTGGTATGGTTTAATTATGTATGGAACAAAATATCGTCCAAATGGCCGCCGCAACCTCGGTGGCACAACTCCATCCGATGGTCCAAATTTTCGATGGTGCTGAGGCATAATTGAGGTTCTATGCCGTTAATGTGCCGAATTATCTCATCCTTTAGCTCTTGAAACGTTGGTGGCTTATCGAAGTACACCTTTTCTTTCAAATAACCCCAAAGAAAGAAGTCCAACGGTGTCAAATCACATGATATTGGCGGCCAATTGACATCAAGACCACGTGAGATAACACGGCCATTGAATTTGTCGCGCAAAAGAGCCATTGTTTCATTAGCTGTGTGGCAAGTGGCACCGTCCTGTTGAAACCACATATCGTCCACATCCATATCTTCCAATTCGGGCCATAGAAAGTTCGTTTTCCTCTTACGATAGCGAACACCATTCACAGTTACTGGCTGACCGGCTTAATTTTGGAAAAAATACTGGCTGATGATGCCGCCAGCCCATATACCGCACCAAAAAAATCGCTCTTTGCGGGTGCATTGGTTTTTCGACAATCATCACTCTTGAATTATCATTCGTCCAAATGCGGCAATTCTGCTTGTTGACGAATCCACTGAGGTGAAAATGTGCCTCATCACTGTGTCCATTTTTTGCCACCATTCTGACCATTGACGACGTTTGGAATGGTCAAGAGGCTTTAGTTCTTGAGGCAATTGCACCTTGTAAGCCTGTAAATGCAAGTCTTTATGCATAATGTTCATCAACGACGAGCGTGAGAGGTGCAATTGTTGGGCACGACGACGAGCTGAGGTGGACGGCTCTTCAGCAACACTATCGCGAACAGCAGCAATATTTTCTGTAGTACGAGCATGCACTGGTGTTTTCACATCTCCTACAGACCCGGTTTGCTCAAATTTTTGCACGGGTTTTCCGATTGTAAGCACATTTGGACGATTAAATTGAACGCCCATTTTCATAATAAGCCTGAATAACCTTAACGCGTTGCTTGATTGTGTATCTTTTCATGTTTCAAATTGAGTTTGTCTAAAATTGAGAAATGTCAAATGAAATGCAGCAAAAAACTTGAAGGTTAGGTGTGGTTAAGGGCCGATGTTGAAGGCAATTGATGTTTATATTTTTCATCATTAAATTTAATATGTATGAACACAGCAATTTTTTGCCGTATTCGTTTCGAGGTCGGTCAGAAAATTATATGAATGGTAGGCTCCTCTTTGCGTGAGGAAATTTTGAAATCTTTGCCGAAATGTTTGAGAATTCTGTAAAAGCTCTGCAAAATTTCTTAGGAAAATTCTAAAGGAATATTTGACATGTTGGAAAAATGTTTGCAAAATATCAATAAGTTTTAAACTCCTTCTTAAACTTGGTACGTCCTGCCGTATTAATGCCGAAGAAAAGTTGAAACTTTAATTAGAAATTTATCAGAAATGTAGTAAAAGCACGTTAGAATCCGTAACTCTTCTTGTGCCATGAATTTTTATTACATAATTTTGTTAAGGAGAATTATTACAAAATCTAAAACAAGTCGTAGGACAGAAGATGTGCAGACTATTCTGTTAAATGTCCTATTTCGATAAATTAAAAAACGCCTCTGACGTTAAAAAATTGTTTTAAACAAATGGGTGAAGGCCTCGTTACTTAGTGTGCCCCGGTAGGCTAGCTGGTAGTGAGCTAGTCTATCAGCGCCGCGGTTGCGGGTTCGATTCCCGCCAGAGACTCTGGTTTCTTTCCTGCAGACAAGCGTAGAGCTTCGCGGGATTAGCTTAGGGAATTTAAAAAAAAAAAAAGTGTGGAAGAAAATTAAAGAAGAAAAAATTAAAGAAGAAAAAATTGAAGAAGAAAATAAATAAACCTATGTAACGTTATTTGTGCATTTTGTATAAAAATGTAAACAAGCGTCGTTAACGTCGACAAAATGTTCGCTTTATCAATAAACATATACAAACATAATATTCTTTAACGTAATGCCGCATTTACGTAAAAGTTCCTATTTATACATTAGCTGGGTAAGAAAACATAACAGCTGATCCGCAACGTAAACACGTAAAGGAACGATGCCTTGAATCAGTTTTAAGCCAATACTAGTTATAAGTTTAGTTTATTTAACCCAAAATGATCTTTTTTAAAATTATACAACAAATCGCCGGAAATATATCAGTCAAAAAGTGAACGAAAATCCAATATTATTCGCTCTCATTCTGGTTTCAGTAGCACAAAGTCTTTTTATCAATTGTCAGCATTAACAGATTAATTTTTTTACTGAGAGGTCGAAATCTGATGTAGGCAAAAGATCATTGACGTATCATGATCGACTCAGAATCAGTTGTTGCTTATTATGTTTTGCTCATCAATCATTAAACGTTTCCAATATTTCAAAACTATTTTTACAAATCTAATTATAACAACCAAAAAGGCCAACTTTTTTGGTAGCCTAAGTATTTTGATTTGCCTAACTAATTCATCAAAATTTCCACACACTCTCATAGCATCTGAGAAACATTGTCAAGCTCTTCGTTATTATTGAGTTATTGATGGTTTTAGTATTAATCTATATCGAATTAACGGTAAAAGTTAATCCACATACTGAAAATGTAACCCCTTGAGATTCAAACGCAAAGTACAAAACAAATCACACAAATTTACAGGTACTTAAACCTGAATAAACCTAACCAAAAATATAATTTCCATATAATTTGAAAGTATTTAAAAACTTGTTGAAATTTAAACCAAAAAAAGAAAAAATAAATGAGAATAAAAGAAAAGCAAACAACTGTTTTGTACACACGCCCACAAAACACAATTGAAATTCCCAAACAGACACTGTGCAAAATATTTATGCAGTTTTATTTTTAAGGGGAAAATCTTTTATCCTTCTGCAAGTATTATAATACAATCCTCTTTAGGGTTTAATTACAGGATTACAACATACACAAGAAGTTTAAGAGTTAAGGAAGAAAGTAAAGGATTAAAATTTTCAACAAAAACAAGTGAGATAAGAGAAGAAAATCCAATTTAAAAAAGAGACACCTACTGCGAAAAAGGGTAATGAAGACAAATGAATAGAGAGTTTGGCTTCATATTAAATTGACACTGAGAGAAAAGATATAAAAAGTAACTTTTTTAGTTAGAAGAATCAACAAGTTTGAAAATATAAAAAGTTGGAATATCAGATAGCAACGCTAAACAAAAATTTGTCAAATCTTAGTTTGAAAGAAAACTTAAAATCATGATAATAATTTAATTTGCTTTCACTTTTCTTGATTATTTTAATAAAATTTTTATAATAAACTTTAATTTTTCACACGAATTAAACCACAAAGAGGTTCAACGCATCAAGACCGAAAATTAATGCTATTTTACTAAAATACAATAAATTAATTTATCGCCATGTTTACACGAATTTTTGTCTTATCAATTTCAACTTACAAACAGTGTGTCTCTATAATTTTCATGGTAACAGTAATTTTATGATTTTATGACTGCGTTTAAAAAACTGCAGTCAAAGTAGAAAAACTGCCATATCTTCCACTTCTTCAATTGGCATTGGCCAAAAAAACTGTAGCTTTTACTTCTGATTCACTAAATGTAAACAGTCGCTATCAAACCAACTCAAAAGCGAAAAGTTCTATACAAATTTTCGTTTTTCGGTTGACAGTTTTTGGTTACGACTGGAGTTTTTTAAACTCTGCTATTTTTCACATATATTCATTTCATAATTTGCTAGTTTTTATAGTGCTTTTAAACGAGAAATGCATCTATAAAAACTCGCGTATATGCATATAGATTATAAAAAAACAATAATTAGTATTGTGGTTATTTTTGTTGAACTATTTATGGTTTTTAATCCAAATTTTTAATATTTTTAATTAGGCTTAAGTTCATTAAATTTAATTTTCATTAAATTATTTCTATGAAGAAAGGAATGTTACAACATGAAAATTAATTAAAATTGTTATTGATAATCTTTCATTCTTGACCGTGGCCGGGATTCGAACCGCGGCCGGCAGGTTACCATGACATGTTTCGATCGCAACCACTTGATCTCCTCAGATGGATTTGCCGCTTTACACTCGCAGCCATCGACGACTGCTGACGTCAATAGTCAAACATCAATGCTTAAACCAAATTGTATTTTAACCTTTGGTAGATCGAAGTTTGCTTTTTGAATGATTATCCATTTTAATTTGATTTTACATGTTTTTCCTTACTTCTGTTTTTTTCTATTATAAAAAAACCTAAAATTGCATAACACGGATGGAAATCATGGTACAATTGTACTTTTTTTTTTGGTACATTTTGGACCTTGTTAATACCGTGGTACTACCGCGGCTTACTTTGTACAATTTAAAAATCTCAACGTTTTGCTAGATGTCAACTTAAATTTTGTTTTGTTCTCTCTTTAAACCCTTTTTTCTTATTTTGAATGGTCAGCTTTAGTTCCAACGTTGTTTTAATAGGTATTTTTTTTAACAACATTCGCTGTAAGTTTGCTTTTGTTATGATTTTATATGGTGTAAAAGGCTAAGGTCCATTTTTAAAACTTACCGCAAGCGACAGGTAGAATTTTATTGGCCTTATAAAAGTGTTCAATTATTATAATTTTACTTTAAGCTACCAGGTAGATGAACCTTCTTCTAAATTATTGCTCACTTTAGGTTAAAGTAAAGTTGTAATAATGGAACACTTTTAATATGGACAAAAAAATCCAAACTTTTGGTATCGATATGTGAAAACGGGGTATGTAATATTTATTATTTTTATGTCAAATTTTTGTGCACTTCTTAATTTTTTAATAAGTATTAAAAAATGGTCCCGTCATGGCCTGAAAAGTACATTTTGTTTTCATAGTTGGAACAAAATTATAATAGCCATTTTCCATCCCTGTTGCATAATGATAGTCAGCTGATTGAATTGTTCGTTCGTCGTTTTCGTAAGTGCATATTTGTATCCCTGAAATTTTGAATCTTTGTTCAACGAAATTTTACTTTAAAAGGCACGAGGTGGCACATAAGCCATCACCACATCGGAGGATGATATAATTTTTGCAAATGGCTAGAGCCATCTTGAATTGTAAAGACGATGAAGAAAAGTTTTTATCGATACGTGTGGACACGTGAATGAACAGAATTATCGCTTCTGTTGCACAGAAAATTCACGTTTAACACACAAAGAACGTGCTTAAAGTTACTAGTGTGGTGTCTTTTCTGGACACGTCATCGGGCCTTACTTTTGTAAAAACGATGCGGGCCAAACGACTACTGTAAACGGCGACCGACACAGAGCCATGCTAAACGACGGGCAGCGGCCACTTGGACGATATAATTTTATCTATTTTATAAAAAAAAACTAGACATCAAATAAACACAATCCAAAAGCAAAACTAAACTTTTTGATTATCAAAGTAATTTTTGGGAATACAAAATTTTTACTAAATAAGATTTTGATTGTCGTGCTTAATTCCCAATTTTTATTTTTGATAAAAACACTGAAATTAATTGTTGGAGGAAAAATAAGTTACTATGCGCATTTCACTGGTTGCTTAGGTCAGATCATTAGGAAACATTCTCCCAAAAAAATTTAGAAACGCCAAAGATATTAGCAAATAAAATTCAGAGTGAATTAGAATTGCAAGCACTCAAAAAGTCTTATTTGCAACGATATCAAAGCTTAAACAAAATACCAACAATAAACAGTGAGTTTATCATTTCTTACATTCCCCACTACAATTGGTTGTAATTCTCCCAACATTAATTGTAGTTGTAAGTACACTGAAAGAATTTTCTTCGCAATACCAATGAATTTTGACATTAATCCCATGAAAAATTGCATTAAAAAGGAACCTATGCAGCGCTTCGTTGGATCAATAAAACCTGTTTCATTAAAATGTATTTAATGAAGCATTACATTCGATCATTGGATGAATACTTTCAATAAAGTAAAAAAAATTTTTTCTTATTTTATTTTTTTTTTTTTTTTGTTTTTTTATTTAATTTTTTTTATTTTATTTTATTTTATTTTTTTTCTGTCTCTGACGGGAATCGATCGCGCTACCTCGGTGCTGATAGACTAGCTCACTACCAGCTAGCCTACCGGGGCAGTGAAGTTTTTGGATAAAAAAAAACTATGTTTTTACTCAATTAAGAGCGTAAATATGAGAGAAAGTTTTTGTTTCATTACTATAATGACATTTTTATTGTCATAATGAAAATTTAAATTTATGAAGGCAATTATTAAAATATGTTGCTTTTATAAAAAAACGTTTGATTTCATGAATTTAATGGCATATAACATTAGACGTATGAAATAATTAAATCTTACATTTTTTAATTAACAATTAAAACCTGTTTCATATATCCAATGAAAATTTTTAACGTAATTACGAAATCCAATGAAGCGATTTTAACGAAAAGACTTCATTATAACTAAGAAATTCCATTTAGACAAAGAAAATTTTCATTTAACCAATGAAAATTTTTTTATGAAAACGATTCATTAAATATATGAAGCATTTTTCTTTCAGTGTAGGTTAACAAAAAAACAAAAACAACTTGCTTTATTTTTTTCCGAAAGAAAACTAAATAAAACAACAGCTCAGTTTTTTTTATGCCGTGCACTTGCAAATTTATTATCAAAGTAATTTTTGGAATACACAATTTTTAATTAATAAGATTTTGGTCGCCGTGCTTAACTTACAGTCAAAGAACATCGGGTGATAACTTTTGCGTCACCGTGCCTTCAAAGAAACACGTTTTTGCCTATTCATTCATAATTTTTTGTTTATTTATACACAAAATTCTCTACGTGTATTCTTTTTATTCATTCGTAATTGAATTACACACAAATTTCAGTTGGCCAAATTCAAAATCTTGATAAGAAAACCCTCAATATTACAATTGTTTAACTCGTGTTTACACTTTTTTAGGGAAAATTTTCACAAATCGATTTTCGGATCAAGCGATTCACCTGAAAAACTTATTTAAGTACATGTACGACTTTCCTTACAAGATCGGTCTTAGACATTTGTTTTCTTATCTCTGTTTCGAAATGAATTACATCTAAAGCGTTTTATAATTGTCCTCTTGGCTCTCAAGTAGGAACGAACATTTTGTTCATCAAATTAAAAAGATGTTCTTTCAAGAAAAAATCGATTTTTAACAAGCTGTTTTATTTGTTTCTTTTACTCTTCGGCCGCTATCTCTAATCTCATTTTCTATTAATGTTTTTAAATCGTTAGTTCTATTGTTTCACAAAATGATTGTCTTATTTGTCGTAAAATATTTTTTTTATTATTTCACTTGACTTTTTTATTGCGTTTAGTCTATTGTTTTGTTATATTCATTATATATAACACAAAGTTTGAGTATCTAAATCATTTTGTTTTTGAAACCAAAATCGAATAATTTTATTAGTTTAAAAAAAATGCAATAAAAACTAATTTAAGTGTTTTATATTTAATTAAAATTGTTTCATGTTAGAAAACACCTTTTTTATAAATTTGTTAACGCCTAAAAACATTATTAAAGTTTATTACAATATTATTAATAGTTATGATGTTTCAACTGTTTTTTTTTTTATCACCAATAGTTTAAGGTGTTTTCACTAAATAATTTATGTAAATTAAAGTCAATGCAAATATTTTATCAAGGGGTTCTAATTCTAAAAATTTTTACGGAAATTTTTTTAATAACTACAAATATTTTGTTTATTTATTTTTTGGCCAAGGTGTTATGTTTGAAGTTTTACAGATTTTAGTAAGCTTATAGGGCCTAAATTTTTCCATTGTAAATTAAAAACACATTTAATTACATTTTTTTCCAACGTTTCGTCAATTTTTTGTTGACTTCTTCAGGGGAACATCTATATTTTGCTTTTTTCACATCACACATCAAGATTGAGAGCCCGTTTTTGACTCCGTATTTTAATATTATATATCTTTAAGTTCTATTTAAATAAGAAATTCTGTTTTTCAGTTTAAATACGTTTCTTAAAGGCAAAATAAACCTTACAAATGGTTTGTCAAACACACACTTTGTTCCCGTTTTGTGGTCGCCGATAAACAACACAATATATTTCGTACAAACATTAATTTTTTCATTTTTTGTTTTGTTTTCACTGAATGTAGACGACTATAGTGCTGCGGCAATTTCTATAATTTAGACCTTCGAAGTCAGGTTTTAAACATACAAAAGATATGTAGGCCCCCAGTTATCTTTTAGTTCGTCCAGTAGAATTTTTCCAGATTATTTGTATCTCAATATATTTCCAAAAGCTATTAAGAGATTAAAACTAATCAGTATTGCGAAACTATTCATCGAATTTTTATCATGGTCTAATCAGTGACACTCTTGGCTACCGGGAAGTCAATTATCTAAGCTATATACAAAATTGTATAAAATGCGTATCCGACCTGTGCTTCTTAATGGCGCTGAAATATGGGCACCTATGAATGAAGATCAACTGGGCATTTTTGAGACTGGGACAAATCGGCCAATTGAATCCAAGCGCTCCAGCCAGAAAGGCGTTAGGCGAAGTTTACTATGAAAGACGCAGACAGGGAAAGTCGATACTTCGGTTGAAGGGCCAAGTGAAAGAAAACATGCAGATTCTTGGTATTACACTCACGATATAACAAAAATTATCGAAAAACTGACAATCGGGCATGCGCATTTTATTGGTTGCTTAGGCCAGATTAGGGATGCGATTTCCATGCAAATGCATGTTTTTTGTCGATAGTCTAAGAACGATGTCGACCAATTATCTCTCCGAATCATTAAATTTCCGTTAAAATGGCATCGATTTGTTTTTGCATATTTTGGTGAAAATGCATATTTTGACATTTTTGAGTGATTGTTTTTTTTTCATTTTCATATTATAAAAAATTATTTTAGTGGTTTGCTTTAAATACAAGATTTTCAAGATTTCGACAAAAGATCCTTTTTTTAAACGATGCAGATGATTAAGGCTTTCAATGGGTTTAAAATATTATACCCAAAACTGTTACAAGTTACTTGATTGGCACATGCATGGGTTTTACCGAATTGCAGAGGAAAATAAAAGCCAATTCGATAAAATTGCAATTTTTAATTAAATGTTTCCCTTGATTCCCTTCCACTGCAGCCAGTAGTAACAAGCTGGGGGCCTGGCTAGATGCTTCAGAATTCTATTTAAAAAACTGACAATATTTAAATACATTTGGTGAAATGGGCACTTAACAGTACTTATTTATGTAAATAAAAAAAAAAAAAATTAGCTATTTAATTTTTTTAAAGATATTTGTATAACAATAGACTTTATTTTATATATTTTTGTTTTTGTAAAATTAAAAAGAAAAAAGCTATTTTTTATAGAATTTTTTTAAGTTTTTAGTGCATATTTTTTATTTTTTTTTTAGTGCATATTTTGAATTTTTAATTGCATTTTTTAAGCGTGTATTTTCGATTTTTTAGTGAATGACAATCTCATCCCTAGGCCAGAACATCTGGAAACTTCATCAAAAGATTTTAGAAAAATTAAAGATATTATACAATAGGAATAGCTTATCCTATCAATAATAAATTACAGTTTAGCAATAGTATGCATTGGAAATAGCACATTTAAATGAAACCTTGTTAATTTTAATAACCGTTTTAAACCATTAATCAAAAAAAAAAAAAAAATCAGGGCCCAAATCGTCGCAGTCGTGATCGAGTGACTTTGATCGAAATTTCACTTTTTGAGATTATGTCATTCGATAACGAGTAGTCGATCGAATGACTTTACTCGAAATGTCATTCGATAGATTAAGAGCTTTCGTAAAAACATTTCATTATTTTTTTACAAACAATTTACACACTTTTTGGGAATAAATATTAAATTTCTTTCAGCAATAAGAAATAAAATAATAACATTCAGTTTTGCAATTTTTCGCAAATTATAGTCATAGATAGAAGCGATTTTTTCTGTAAGTTTTCTGATTCTGTACAGCTTTAACAATTTTTAATAAATACTAGACTTTGCTTTCATGCCGCTGTTTGCAAATTTCCGCTAATTTAAAATTTTTAATCGAATTTTTGTCATTCCTTGTAATTTTAGGGACTTTTAATCAATTTAATGGCTTGTTAAAAACTTTCGCGAATTTTCGCTATTTTTGCAAATTTTCTGAATTTGTAAAATGTTTTCCGAATTTTTGCGTTGCTTTGTTGCTCTTTTTGGCAAGCGCCGCCGTTATAAAAAAGCCACATAAATAAACCGAAGTCACCTATTTTATAGGGCACTATCAACATTGTTGATTTATATGCGGCGAAAAGTGCAATGCCTTATGCCATTAGTATACAAGCATAAAAATCTATTACGTTTTTTAAACAAATTTCGATACGAAAGCTTTCGAATGCCGCAATCCCGTTTTTGATACGTCACGAAGTTTTATTCAATACGAAAGTTCATTCGATCACGTGTGCGACGATTTGTGCCCAGTTTTAATTTAAATTTTAATCAAGTAAAATAAACGTTTACTTATATTAATTTTTTTAATTAATATCACAAATTTTTCAATTGAAATTAATTTTTATTTTTTTATTTTTACCTTCTCTTTTAATGATGCAATTATGTGAGTTAGAGCCTTTCTACATGAGACCAGCGATATATTAAATCAGTCTTTCTAATAACAAATAACCCGAACTACTAACAAAAATGCCGTGAATAGTTTAATTCTTGTTTAATTTTTAAAATCCATTTTTTTCTAATTACTGATACACACATGTCACTTAAAATCTTTCAAAGGTTCATAGATCTATAAAAAAAAAACATACAAAATTAATGACCATTTTTCCAAAAATTATTAATGACAAAAACAAAAAATGCCTTTTTGACCAAACAATCATTTAAAAACTAATCGATTATGATCGTCTTTTCTTAAACGAAATCAAATGCTCAAAATTCGTCCGCTCAAAAAAAAAAAAAAACAAATCAAATTATATTAAATTGTTATAAAAACACAACAGGTGTTTTCCCACAAAAGCATCACTGAAATTTTGAAAAAAAAGAATTTAATAAATGAATTGTATTTAATGAAATAATGTTTTGCTTACAAAATAAATGAAAATAAACATTTTTCATTTAAACAAGTGAATGGTTTCTAAAACAAAACAAAAAAAACGATTATTTCAAAATTATTAAGGCAAGTGAGAACAGCTTCAAATTCGAGTGTTTTGTACTTCAGTTCAAAGAAAGACAACTGCAAAACATTTTTTGTTTCTTCTTTTATTTCTGTTGAAATGAGTTTTTGAAAAATAAAAGAAATTTAATGATAATTAATAGTAAGAAGAGAGTTGAAATTACCAAAAAAAAAAAAATTATGTTTTTAAGAATGCAACAATTTGTTGGCTTAGAAAAGTTGTTTGTTTAAGGAGAATACAGAAGATGCAATCTAAAGTTTGTAGTCAATATTTGAACCGAAATTAATTAATCAAGTGTTTGATGAAGAGTTCGTGTTGTTTTGATTTAACCCCTTAAATCAGTTTTTTTTTTACCGATTTAAATTTCATGTGTCCTGTAAGATTTTTTTTAACTAAAGATTCCAAATCCGTTATGCAATAGATATCTACAAATTGTAGAAAAAATTTTGTTACTATACTGGACGTTTTATACATATCGGCATAGCCGAATATTGCAATTTGTTTTATAAATAAAAAAAACACATATCTGCCTTGCCGCTTAAAAAGAGAAATGTGTATAAAATTAACAGCCGTACTCAGTATGTTTCATTTTAATTCTTTTTTGGCAATGTGCGTAAGCGCTAGACTAGCTTTCTGCTGCCGAATCTTGTATATATTTATTAATACAAATTTTGACTTAGCTGCACAATCTCCTTTGCACGATTTTTTGTACAGGTAAATCAAAAATGCAGCTATCTTAAATGCATTTACCTGCCTTAATGTGCAGGTACACAATTGTGGTTATCTGCAGAAAAGTGCAGCTAAAGTAAAGTGTTTGATTTAAAAGTTGAATAAAAAATATTTTATTAATACAGTTATTCCCGCTTAATTGAGTTTCTAAAAATGCACGACTTTTAACGCAATTAAACGGGAACTCAATGAATCGCCGACGCAATCAAAACGAAACCGCTTAATTGAGAAAGATGTGCAATAAAGCGAAACACCCATGTGTATATAGAAAATAAAACTCATTTCTTTATTTATTAAGTTAAAAAATGGTTTAGGTTTTTTAAAACAAAATAAAAATCAGGTACGTCCATCGTACAATCTTTCTTGCCGCAAAATAATTTGTTTACGTTTTTGGAGCAAAAACACATTAAAGGCTAGATTACACTATCTCACAAGTCTTACGTATTCCATAATACTTTGTGAGATAGAAATCTAATGAGTTTTGTTGCGACTGTCAAAAAATCAAATTTAACACGACAGTTTGTGTTCACACCATCACATAAAGTATAAACACTCACATATGAAATAAAATGCAACTCTCATCCAATGAAAAGTATTATTGTTTAGAAATTTTTCAAAAAACGATGAAGTCGTATGGGATGTCAAAGTTTTTTTATAATAATTGTCATTTTCGTGACACATTGCATTCACACTATCACACTTTGTCATATTACTTGATTTTTAGACATGTATTAATACAAAATATAATAGTGTAATCTATCTAGCTTTAAGTAGACGGAAACCGAAAAATTTGCTTTTGTTTTTCGCAATGCGGTCTTATTTTGCGAAATAATTAAGCGGGTGACGCAATTCAACGAAACTCAACTAAACAGGTATTTTTACATTGACAGTTATACTGAATGATTTCGTTGAATGGTTTTAAGTGCAATAAAAGGGGAAACTCAATTAAGCGGGGCTCAATTAACCGAAAACAACGTACATAAATTTATATACATTTTTTAAAAATATTATTTCAAATAACAGATCATTTTATAGATGTATGTATGTATATTTAATATAAAAGGACATTAACAAAAACAATGAGAATTCACAAAGAACATAAAAATTTATGAAAAAAAAAACAAAATAATCGCGGTTTATATTTTTATAAACAGCTTAAATTGGATATTTATGTGAAGAAGTGGCCACCATATTTTTTCATGTGTGCAGCTAACTTTGATGTTTTGTATGAAAATATTTTAAAGCTGCCCAAAAATATGAAAAATATGCAGGTATACAAAATGCACGTAAAAAATGATTTTGAAGAATAATTCCAGAAAATATGTATTTTGGGCAGTTAAGTCAAAGTGAAGCTAACTTAAATTTTTTGTATGAAAATAATTTTAAAATGCCAAAAATTTTGTGCATTTATCTTAAATGTGCAGGTATAGAAAGTGCACTTAAAAAAGGAATTTGTATGGAATTATAGAGAATAATTCCAAAAATTATCAATTTTGTGCAGTTAAGACAAAATTGCACGTAAACAAAAGGCAGTTAAGTCAAAACTACTGTATAACTTTCTGTTCTAATCTTACCATAGTGAAGGATATATAGAAGTTGGCATAGCCGAATATATCACTCTTATTTGTTTTTCATTATAAAATGTAAGCGATTTAGAAAATTATGGAATCGCTATAATTGGACAGGAGCAAAAATTCAACTATTCCGGATACTAGTTTTACCTGTTGTATGACGCAAAATTCTTGGTAGAAACACAAGCGGATGAATTGGGTGTGGTAGTATTCAAGAAAAAAAAAATATTTTGTAAGATATCTCATTTATTATTTGTAGTTATAAGCCTAGTCCCGCAAAGCCAATTGGCTTGGGAATAGACTAAACAACGTTAACGAAGAGTATCGGCGTCGTATAAACCATAAGCTGTTTACCGATGTTGACATTGTAAACGCATTAAAAAACAACGTTGTCTATGTCATGTTGTGCGCATGGATGGAAATTCTTTAGCACGAAAAGTCCTCGATAATATACTCTATGGACAGTGCAGAAGGGGCGACCAAAACTCCTTTGGAACGGCCAGGAAATTGAGAATCTTAAAGAGCTTGAAGCGACGAACTGCAGAAAAATCGCAAAAGAACAAAGCGGCATATAACACTGGTTCACAAATTTTAAACTTTTTGCCATAACCTAAAAAATAAGATGGAAGAAGGTAAATCGGGGCGGCTGAACACGAATATGGCACTCATTTGTTTCGAGATATTCGCGAAAATCGTGATTGTCTGCAGTGGTTTTACACAGGCCTTAAGATTTGAAAAAACTTATTTTTTACGTTTTTTCAATATTGAACAGTTTTAGGCCCGTTTTCACGACTTAACGATAGCTAAATGTAGGTAGGTATCGAACAGATAATGAGTTCTTAGTTATCACAAGTTCCCTTTAATCTAAAAGTGAAGGATAAGCTAAAGAGAGGAACGTTCTACCTTTAACTTTTGTCGTAAGGTTTAGATTCAAGATTGCCATATTATATTCACATATTTTTTATATATGGCAACTCCAATTATACGTATATTTTGTAAATGTAAAAAAAGCACGTAGTTGCCAGCTCGTATTTGTATTTTGGCAAAAATAATCGGTATTTTCTTTAGTGTTGCCACATTTTCAAAAATGTTGACTTTATTTTATACAGAAGTTGTGAAAACGAAAAATAGTTGAAGGTAACTTTATACCTCACTAGTGCTAAAGGTACCGTTAACTATTTCTAACTTTATAGGTAAGTCGTGAAAACGGGCCTTAGTCTCTTTATTAAGGCAATTTTTTTTTTAATTTAAAGTCCTGTAACTCAGTAAAGTTTTATTCGACCAACATACCTTAAATATAAGCTGAAAGAGGAAAAATATATTTATTCAACAATTTAAGTTTTGTACAACTTAATTTTTGGAAATAACTAAAACAACTGCAAAAAAACATCTCACTTTTAAGGTTAATTTTTTTTTTTCTGGCGAAGTGTAATCGATAATATTTGATTGTTATAGTAAATCTTGAAACAAAGAAAACAAGAAAGCGCATTTCGCAGGTCCATTAACTTTTTACTCTCATTTTGACGTCACTGTTGTATAAAGATATAAATGTAAACAATTATTTAGCATACTACATACACGTGTTTGTGTGATTATGTTTGTGCTCATTTACTACTATGACGTACATGCGCAGAAAAATAATATTTATTAAATTTAAATGCATTATCTTGTTATCTTTGTTTCATGAAAGTAAATAATAGAATTCAATTCCTCAAATCTACGTCCTTGAATAGTAAAACCATTGTCAATGCTTGAAAAAAATCAAGGTTTATCAACTTTCTTGAAAGACATGAATATTACAATGACTTTTAACGTATATACGGTTGGAAATAGGACGAATTTAAAACAAATCCAACGTAATTACCCTGTGCTATCCCAGATGTGATTGAATATCGTGGGATCTGCTGATGGAACTGGTAATAAGGGTATCTTATTTCCAAAACTTTCTTCACTCCCAAGAGGGAATAAAATTGACAATTCAAAATCATTTAACAAAATCACACGTCAGATGCGTAGAAAATTTAAATTAGCTCCTGTCATATGGCCTTATCTCACATGGTTATCTTAACCTCTGGGTGACAAACAATGCGTTTACCAACCGCCCCTGAGCTTGAGAGCAACTTGCATATATGTACAAGTAGTAATTTTTTAGCGTGGCCGTTAGTTGTATGGAGAATTTTTTTTTATTTCTTATATTCTTTCCCCACAAATCGGTTCAATTTTAGTAAAAAAAAAAAACTAAAAAAAATTTCATAGCGATAAGTTATGTTTTAGGGGGGGGGGAGGGGCTTTCGCCCCTCAAAGTTTGCCTTCAGCCCATTTATTCAAATGTAATTTGTTTGCATATGACTATCTTTTTAAAATAACATTTTACAAGAATATAATAGAATATAATAACTCCCACGAAATAAGTCCCACTTTTAAA
Organism: Pollenia griseotomentosa; assembly: GCA_963931875.1. Classification (NCBI taxonomy): domain Eukaryota; kingdom Metazoa; phylum Arthropoda; class Insecta; order Diptera; family Polleniidae; genus Pollenia; species Pollenia griseotomentosa. The sequence goes on from OZ007560.1 coordinate 224,573,494, forward strand.
AACGAAATAAGTCCTACCAAAAATTGCCTAAAAAAATGAAATAACTCCCACGAAATAAGTCCCACCAAAATGAAATGATTTAAAAATTTACTTGAAATGAAATAACTCCCACTCAAAATGAAAAAACTCCCCCTTGAATAATATATTTCTTAAATGAATTAAGTCCCACTTTCATAAACGAAATAAGTCCCACTTTTTCACTGTTAAATGCGATTTCAAATAAGAAGTATTTGACCCGAAAAATCGTATGCAAGCTTGTAGAAGGCTTCTTAATGGAATGGATATTACGAATTTTGATAGAGTTCCAGAATTTATTATTAATTCTTTTTTCGGTCAAGGAACGTATAGAGAACGCCTACTAGTAACAACGTTTGGATTCGTAAATGGATTAAGTACAGATCAATTGTTCTTATTATTAAGATGGAAACCGTTCCGGAAGGACCATTAGATTAAAATTACCGACCTTTATAAATGGCTTGAAGATCCAGTGCATGGTAGACGGTATTATAGTTTTAACGTGGCATTGGGATTAGTTGTATTTTGTAATGGTGATATTAGAAAACATGGAACACGAATTCCAATTTCCTACTAAAAATATAATAAAACACATACATACGTAATTACGTCAACCATTTTTTTTAATATTGTTTTTCCAGTAGTTAACTTCGGTACCTATTTGTACACATTTCTTTAAAGTTTTTTTATTATAGTAAGTATAAAGTAATTAATAACAAAAAAAGGACAGCCATGACAGATAAGGACAAAAAATTATAGTTGTCCCTTTTACGAAATGTCCAATATATAACTTTTTGCATAAGAAAAAAATGAGAAATAAAGCCATAATGACCTTATATTTCATGGCTATATCGCACTCCTCCATAAAAAAATCATTTATTTATTATTTAGGGGTATGAAATAACTCCCACTTTACAAAACGAATTTATTCCCACTCAAAACGAAATAAGTCCCACTTAAAATAAAAACGCGTAACGAAATAAGTCCCATCAATTAACGAAATAAGTCCCACTTTTAAAAACGAAATATCTCCCACTTTCAAAACAGCAACTTTTTGTGGGACTTATTTCGTTTTTAAAAGTGGGACTTATTTCGTGGGAGTTATTGCATGGACCCGAAAATAACCAACGGAATTTTAGCTATTTATGTTTCATTAAGTTAAACTAAAAGCGATCAATATGATTTTAAGCTTCCAAAAAGAATTTCTGGAAATTTTCCCTCTAAAAATTCCCGTGCTTTTTTCAAGAATATGAACCTTGTTAGCAATAATTTTGAAATTGTAGACTTTAGTTAAATAGAGTCTCATAGTATAAGTATGTCACATATTACTCTGTATTTTATTGAAAAACTCTTTTGCTTTAAAAATGATGATCAAATAAATTTCATGATCTTTACGAATGCTTGAACCTGAAACAAAGTTTAAATAACGTTCTCCTGGTCCCTCAAGGGTTAAAATGATTCATTGTCTAACAAAAAAAAAATGCAAGCAAAACAAATAAACCCAAAGATGATGAAATAGTTTACGTTTAATAAGGACTAGAATACAAGGCAACGCCCCATTATTTAGACTCATATATCGTTCTTATAGTTTTGGCCAAACTAACTGGGCTTGTTTAACTAATTAAATGATTGATGTAGACTTGGGGCTTTTATTCAACATTTTAAGTGAATTTCAACATAAATTACTTTAAAGAATTCCAGGCAACATTTTTGTTTCAAACTGAAACTAAAACCGAAGAAGAAACAGAAAATAAAGGCAAAACTAAATAATTGAAAACAAAGTGCTAAATAACAAAAAAAAAAAAAATAAAAAAACTCTCAAATAGGCGTTGACCATATAATTTTGAAGCGTTAAAAGGCGGACAGTTGCAGTAAACCAGAAAAACACTCAAAAAGGAAACAATAATTTTGGCTTTTACTGAAATTGCTCACAAGCACCATCAATATTGAAAAAAAACAAAAAATAAAAAAACATTGCTAATGAAGTTATAAAAAGCCCTTATTTTGCTTAAAGGGTTTATTCTTAAAAATAACTTTTTTTTTAACAGTTTACGCCTTTATGATCATCTCTTCATCTCGTAGCATTTCAATACAGCAAATATAGCAATTAAACAGTAGCCCTGGCTAAAACGAGCTTTAAAAGAAAACGCTAGCATTTAGTTTATCTTAAGTGGTTTTTATGTCTGTTTTTTTTTTTTGTTCTTTCTTTATTTTTCTGGAAAAAAGTTTATTATTTTAACTGAAATGTGTATTTTCACACGCCTGTTATCTCCGTTTTATTGTTTTGAGGCATGAACAAAAGGTGCCACCACGTAAACACATGAACACCAAACACCAACACAATTGGCGCATTAAAATGATAAAACCTCAAACTAAAAAAAGTATCAAGTATCAAAAATTGTCACATTTAGTTGCATGTGTGTTTTCTTATCCACGAAATGTCTGTGAGTGTTTGTCATGTGATCACAGGTATGTATGGATCTTTCCAATCAAACATTCATTTATTTGCTTATTTATGGCCAGAGTAAGAAAAGAGTTAAATCGTTAAATAAATAGAAAAAATTTTAGCACCGCAAAAGTTTCTAAGTGCAAAATTTTACAGGCCAAGTTAAATAAGAGCGGAAAGACATTTAAAATGTAAAAAATTTTAATTTTGACAGGTGACACACTGAGCGGTTGTGAAATCCGAATTGATAGATCGTTAAATCGTTTTTTTTTTTTACAAATCAAGTGGGCACGAAAGAGTTTTCAGTTTTTAACAACCGCTTGCCGCTCTTTTTGTGGCGAAAGCGGAAGTACATATTTATCTAAGAAAAAACACACCTTCTGCTTGACATACAGGCCTCATCATATTTTTGTCCACGGTAAGTCTTCTGAAGTGTAAAACTGGGTTCGAAATGAAGCCTTGACTTTTTAAATTAAGCATTTTGATTTTTTTATCCAATAAAAATATTTTTCCTCTTAATAAATTTAAATTCTTCCTAAAGAACATTCCCAGCTGGAAAATGAAGCAGTTGAGATTCCTTCTAAAAGGCATTTTTGAAGACATAAGCCCTCCTAGCCGCATTTAAACTGTATTTATAATTTACACGGTGTGTTATTGGAGACCAAAGCCTTGCCTTCTCTTATCTAATTTAAGGGCTTCTGGAAGGCCTTTTAAAAATAATTAAGAATAAAGATTTATCCCAGTATATTTGTTGTTGCTAATAATGCGAAGTGAGTAAATTAATAACTGTTGATTCTTCACATTCCCACCTAACTACTAATTCAACGATTTTGACAGGACTTTTCTTAGAATGGTAATTTAAATTTATAATATATTTAATTAAATTAATTAAATACATTCTAAAAGTCCTTTTCCAGGAAAACCGAGAGGAACGAGTAAAAATTTATTAAGAATACAAGTGTAGTCCTTCTTAAATTCCTGAAAAGTGGAATCGCTTGCAATTTTTCCCGCTGGGAGTAAGGATTAGTCTGTGTGAATTGTTTACATGTTCTGTTTTTTTTTTTTTTTTTTAATATTGTCTTTCCAGCTGAAAAAACAACACATACACCTGGCCGGTAAAGCCAACAAAAAATTTGAACACAAAAAAGTGATGTACAAAATACACACACAAACTAATGGTAGTTCCTCATGAGTGAGGAAATGCTAAATGTTTTATTCATTCACGGTCATTAGTGAATGTGCGAAAAATAATTGACTCGTTCACGACTGTGAAAAAAAGTTACAAATTTTTAATTTCTCATTCATGAGTAAATTCATCATATATAATAACATAATAATAAAATATGAATTTTTCTGAACTCTGATCAAAATAAAAAAGTTTTTACTTTAAATTAAAATATTTTTAATGGGATCCGTTAGAAAACATAAACAAACGTTTTGTATATATTTTGAAAAACGTGGGAAATTTCAAATTAATAATAGAAAGTCTCGGTACAGAACAAAAGTTGTTCAATTTTATTTGAAAGTCAGCATTCGATTATTCAACCATAAATGTCATATCGAATAATGAGCGATGAGGCCCATTTTCAACGCAATGGTCACCTCAATAAAAATAAAGGGCACCCAATATCCAAGATTATCAAATGCACCAACTTTGATGCGCAGTATGGTGTGGAATAACATCAGAAAAGATCATTGGACTATATTCTTTCGAAAACGACGAACAAGCTGCGGTTATTGTGAATGGTATTTAATACCGGGCAATGATTGAAAATTTGTTAATGCCCGAGATAGACAATGACCCCTATTCTGCGTTTCGATTCGGTTCGAAATTTTCTCCGTTTTTTGCAACTTTGGTATTCTGTGCCCATATTCTGTAACCTCCGCGTTGAAAAACTATAATAGCTGTAACGTAAGGAAATTACTCGCCAAAAATGTTTCAGTAACAGTTAAGTGAGAAAAACATGTTTGTTTCAACTTATGGTATTTTTGTTTCATTTCTCACATTTCAATCGAAAAGTTTCTCAACGCGAAAGTTACAGAACATTGGCACAAAACACCAAAGTTGCCAAAAACGGAGAAAATTTCGATCCGAATCGAAACGCAGAATAGGGGTGATTAATCCAGAATTGTGGTTCCAACAAGATGGAGCAACAACTCGTCCAACTATGGCTCTTTTTTGCGATCATAACAATATTTATGCGCCACCCTATACAACAAATATTCAAAGGAAGTAGAGTGACATTTCCGTCTAACATATTTATATTATATTCTTAAACTCAAATTTTAAATCTCTGCCGCAGTTGTTTGCAGTTATTTCTGCTAGATATTCAGTTTTTGATTTTTGTGGAGTCTGCTAATAATTCACGTTTGCTGACCAACTTTTAGACGGCCTTGGCGCCAACAGTAAACCAACCCTTAAAGGTGGGAGAAACAGCAGATCAGCCGAACACAACATTTTCTGCTTTAAAGAGGAAAAAATCTAACTGATTAAGAAACTTTAAGTTAATGAGTATAGGTAACGCATTTTCTTTGTTACGTGGTTAGCAAAGCGCTTACGTTACAGTCTCAATTTTGGAATTTCTTTAAAAAGATTATAAAGCAATCACTGTCAATACAACGGTAACATGTTATCCGACCCATGACTGTAAACATAGTTAATGATTGTATAAAACAGGGCTGTGGAGTCGGAGTTGGAGTTGAGGTTTTCGTACCGGAGTCGGAGACGGAGTCGAAGTACCCACAAAAACTCGAGACGCAGACTTCGAAATTTTTCGGCATAAAAAAATTTCTAATATTATCCAAAATTAAAATTCTTCGAAATTAGCGATACATTATTTAAAATATCGATTTGAAATTTTTACAGAATAATTTTCTTGCTATATTTTACCATTTAAAAGGAACTGCATTAAAAAAAGCAGTTTAAAGTCAAATAAGGACCAGTCTCATAAGCATTTAGTAACAGTAAGCGCCGGAGTCGGACTTAAAAAATTTCAGCGGTTGGAGTCGGAGTAAGAACTATTTTTTGACGACTTCACAGCCCTAGTATAAAGGAAAGTATTTACGCTGAATGGCCTTTGGACCCTATCCTAATTTTGATCTAATAGAAACTACAGTAAAAAAAGTATTTGAGTTTGGATTTCAGCTTACAGAATAGTCTGCTAAACCGATGCTTTAAAATCAATATAACCAAAGCTATTCCTAAAATGGCATCTAGGAATTTTCAACGAGTTCTTTTAAGTCATTTTATATTTTTTGAATTATTTCTAAAGAACAAACATTTCACTCTTTTAGCTACCTCACTTAATTAAGTCTTTGGCCACCCTTATGGCTCATTTACTTTTCCTATCTTCAAATTACTTCTTCTCACTTAAGTGCGAGTCTTTCATTCTTCCTAAGCAAATCTAATACATATTTTTTACTAGTATTTCCGTCCGTCTGTCCTTTTACCTTTCTTATCTAAAAGACCAATTTATTGTGACAAAATTTAACTCCTGATTAAAAAGGAGAACGAAATGGGCTGGGAACAAGTTTTAAAAGTAAAAAAAAAAAGAAAAAAGTCCAAAACATGATAAAAACCCTGTGTTTAACAAATTGTTTTTTCGTAACGCATTAAGTGAGTGAACTAAAATGCGTACGATAAAGAAATCTTAATGTCTGACTGTCTGTCCGTGGTACGTGAGTTGATTTGTATGTAGGTCTGTTTGTCCGTCCGTCTATCCATCTATCCGTCTTCCAGTTAGTTACGAGTATGTATCGTACTTATAAATTTTTGTTTTATGTTGCGCATGCGCATTATTTGTTCTTCGCTTCTATTATTGTTGTTGCTTATGGTTGTCATGTCCGTTAATGGTGACACATTTTGTAATTTATTAACCTGTTCGTTTAACTTAACTACTTTTGTACAACTTGACTTCCACTTTTATTCAATTTAATTGGTTGATTTGTTTGGCTGATTGGTTGTTTATTTCAGTCATTTGTATTACATTAAAAACAACTACCGTTTTTATTTAATGCTCACACAAAAATAAGAATATCATACAGGTACGAGTATGAAGATAATTGAACATTGAGTATATTAAGTATTTTTATTTTTTAATTAAACATTTTATTAAGAGTGTTGTTTTAAGAAATACAATACTTAAAAAAGCTAGAAGATGCAAACTTCTTCTTTGAAGAGGTTTTTTTTGTTTTCGTAAAATCAATGCTGAACTTTATTTTTAAAATTGTTGCTGACTTTTGTTGCCACTAAATTCCCAAAATAGGTAAATTTTTATCCTTCAAAATCCCCTTGGTTTTATTTCAGGCGTTGCTATTATGCGTTGTCTTATTGGCAAACATTTATTTAGAACGTGGTCTCAAAAAACCGCTGACTGCTATTTCTTTGCCTGTTGTTGTTAGTGTCGACGAAAATTTCTCTCTTTTTATACCGAGCTTTCTCAGAGATCGCATTATATAAGTTTTTTTAGATGGGGTTTCGTCAAACGAGTTCAAGATTTATTCAGGGGTGCCGCAAGGCTCTGTTCTTTCTCCTACTCTATTTCTTACTTTTCTAAATGACCTCCTATGTCAAACTTCCAAACCTATCTACTCTTCTGCATTTGTCATTCGTATTTTTTTGATTAAAGACCAAGCGTTTCCTATGTTGGTGCTATGAGGCACAATATGAATGATACGCTTGGTCGAGAGACCTTGACATAACCTCGGAATGGGGTCCTGCGGATGGGGTCGATTTTAATTCCCGAAAGACCCAATGTTGCATGCTTACGCATAAAAGTTCGACGGATCACGTTACGACATCTGTATAAATGGGAGGTATAATTATTGAGGAATCAGAATCTCTTATGGCCAACTTTCAGGATTGATATTAAAACACATTTATGTTTAAAATCGTTTTAAATACAAAATTCTCTTCTTCACTAAATACTTAAATCAAACTTAATTCACCGATGTGGTATACTTAATTTCAACTTAAGTTTCTATTGTAATATTTTAGCAAGGTGGCCTCAATATCACGACAATACAACAACAAGAGGCAAAGCAATAACAATCAGCTGTTTTTTGAGACCACCTTGTAAATAATTATACTTTTTTATGATATTTTTTTGTATTTAGTAGTGCTACCATACTTTTATCTTATTTAAATAAGACTTTTCAAATAAAACTCAAAAAATCAATCTGTATTTAAATACGATTTAAGTTTTTATGAAAATTAACTTAATATAGATTTAATTACTATCCTGAAAATTGGGCATTAATGTACTGGGCATGAGAATACAATGTGATGTCCGGTGGACAAAACATATATTCAAGTTCTCGAAAGAAACTTTCAAGTGCCTCTGTTTTTTAAAACGGTGTAAGAGATATTTCACTCTATCTGATCTCCTTACTATTTTTACCACCTATACCCGACCGAGAATGGAATACTACTATCATGTGTGGACCGGTGCCCCAGTCTATTTTGGAGCTTTTCGACCGCGAGGGCGATGGTTCTTATTGGTGACAGTAGGGTATCAATTTCTATTGACTCCCTTGAGCACAGTCGCAATGTGTGTTTTCCATTTGCCTGTTTTATCGTTACTACAATGGGATGTGTTCTGATGAAATTAGGGATCTGGATCCCGAAACCCGTACGTATCTTCGTAATGCACGTTTGTCCTCAAGAGCCCATTCTTTTTTAGTCAATTGGCCGGTGCATCGTACAACACATTACAAATTCGTTTTTTGACCGGATTGTTCGTATGCGGAATAACCTTCCTACTGAAGTCTTTCCTCTCACCTTAAACATGAAAAGGTTCAAGTCGAATGTTCATAAGCACTACTACCTCTTTCCTCCTTCGCATAAATTTTCCTAGTTCCTACACAATGCAATGCATCAGTATTGGTCATCCCCTGAGTGCTGGTCCTAACAAAAAAACAAAAGTGAGGAAAAAGTGTGTATGTAACTCATGCCGAAAACTTTTAAAAGAGATTACGTCGTTACGTAATAAATGTAATAACATTGCACTCGAAGCCGATGTGAGATCGCAGACGTTGGGAAAGCCAGTCACACATATACCAAAATTTACTAAAGTTTAAAATACAACCGTCGCTCATAGGGGTTTTTGCCGATCTAGCTGGACATTACTTTTTGTTTTAGCTTATATTGCTTCTTTAAAGTTATTGAGTGCCCCTAGATCGCTGAAACTTGTGTTATTTTCATTGGCAGGTGTTATTTTCATAGGCAGGTAAACCTCAAAACTAAATAAAATCGGACCAAGGAGGAAAAAGTTCCCCCTAGAAGAACTAATCCAACCTCTGAAAAATTCAGTTTTTTTTAAAGTTTTTCCATACTTTTGTTTGGCAAAGGCAACTTTTAACGTCGGCGAAAGTTAAAAAACCTAAAATTGGACCCATGAGATCGTAAAATTACACTTTTCGCCCCCGCCCCCGCCCCCGCCCCCTTTTGAGGGCGTTTACATAAAATAATATTTAAAAAAAAACGTTAATATTAAAAGAAATAGATTACCAACGCCTTAATACTATAAAAATTAAGTTTTTTTAACTTTTATGGGTAGGAGGAGGTATCCCTCCAAACCCGCCCCCAGGAACGACCCTGTAAAAAAAATTTTTTTTTTTTTGCTAATTTCCAAAAAATATTCATTTTTAAGATTTTATGCGACTTTTATGTATTGCATAGTATTTAATTTATCTGAAAATAATAATAAATACATAAAATATAGAAAGAGCCTTTAGAGGGGTTAGCTGTTTTACTTTATCCTCTAGTGCAGCTTTTTGTATGCTTTTTTTAACTTTGTAGCTCTTGTCGGAGAAGACACAATTTCTTTAAGCAGACATGAGGCATCTTTTTTCCAGACGTTTGTAGCTGTGTTTGGGCAGCGTGCATCAACAAATCAGCATCGCGTTGAGTTCGCAAGATTTCAGTTTTTCTTCTCTTACTTCTCTCGGTCAATTCAACGAACGGCTTTTGTAGTCGTTTTGAAGACGAACTCCCAAATGAAGGTATTGTCACTGTTCCTTCCAGCCATTTGGCATGCATGCTAACAAATCGATCCTTTTTTCTTTGTGCTGAATGCCAAAATATTTTAGAAAAATATTTGAATTTCTTTAAGCACTGATTTACTACTGATATCTCCTTGATATTTTGAAATTTCGCAAAATTTTCGAATTAAAATTTGTAATTTCTCTTCAACGAGTTTAGAATTACCTTCTTGTATAATTTGGAATAACTCTAATTTCGAATACACTTTTTCCATTTTAATATCGAAGCTTCAAAATGGTTCTAATAACAATTTTATGCAATAATCACAATATATAGTAAAAAAAAAACGAAGTACCTAGAGCCCAGATTTGATTTTATATTATATATTATTTTTGTTGTTAATAATTTTAAAAGTTATGAAAAACAGGTACATTTATTTTGCTCCATAAAATAACTTCATTTAGCTGCCGCACAGGTGGTTAAAACCCGTTACTTACTGTTTCGCACATCCCTATTTTTTACTCAGGTAATATAAGTCTTAGCGAAACATTTTATGACTGGCGAAAGGGTTTCTATCATATGTACCTATGCAAGATGAGCAAAAACAGAAAAAAGGTGAAATTTTCAAAAAATTATAAAAAAATGGCGCAACAACGCACAACGTTTTTTTTTTTTTTAATTTAAAAGTAGAGATTTCAAATTTAATCGTGATGTATAACATTTTTAAGAACTCAACTGGCTTCAACTTCGAAAACCTTTTAAATTTTTAAAAATCGATTTTTTAATTTCGAACAAATTTTTTTATCATAAAAATTTCTAATAAATTTTTATAAAAATTTTTATAAGTAGCTGTTTATATAGTCTTTCACAGAAAAAAAATCAATGTCCAATCTTTATTCGTTTACCCACAAAAAAATATATTGTAAACCTCCCGAAACCGTAAAAAGTTAATGAACATACATGCAATTTAATCAACTTTCCTGACTTTAACAGGGTCCCAAAACCACAAATCTCAAGCAAAAGTCTTGAAAAATCCCTATACGATGCAGAACTTTGTTGTCTGTCGAACAGCGTACATAAATTTTACCATTTCTTAAATTTAATTTTGTGCGTCGGCTATAACAAATAATATAAAGTGCGACTTTAATGTTTGTTGTTTGCCTAAAAGGCTTTGAAAACATTCGTATATTTTATAAAAATGTTAAAAGCAAAATAATTAAACAATGAAAAAATGTGCCTAAAAAAATATTATTATTCTTAGCATTTTGCATTTTTAATATGTTTTTCTGTGTTGAAATTTTTCTTGGCCGGCTTTTATTCGTAAGTTTTTTTGACAGTTTAAAGCGCGACCTTTCTTACAGAAAATTTACAGACACAATTTTTCTGTAAGTTGGCGATTAATTTCCTTACGTGACAGCTAACACTCGCCAAAAATGTTACAAACGCAGTTAAGTGAGAAAAACTGTCGTTTGTTTCAATTGATGGCATTTTTGTTTCATTTCTCACATTTCAATCGAAAAGTTTCTTGACGCGAGAGCTACAGAACATGGGCACAGATTGGTGAATTAAGTTTCATTTAAGTATTTTTTAGTTAAAAACAGAATTTTGTATTTAAAACGATTTTAAATATAAATTTGATTTAAAATCAAGCCTAAAAATTGGCTTTTACATCATTAGAGTTTTTAATCCAAATCAGTCAATGGATGATAGTGGCGAGCATTGTGGCCAATTTAGCCATTTTTATCTTGTTAGGTTATAAAAAAATTAGTTTAGCCATAAGCCAATTTTTATTAAGCAAACTATCATTTACGTTTTTAACATTTTATAACGTAACGTAAAATTTGTCTAAATTCATATATTCGAACGGCTAAGGCCGGGTTTTTGAGATGTAAATTAAGTTTAAGCTTAGTTTAGCCTAGTCTGAAACTCGGATTGTGATTTTTTTTTATTCCATTCAAGACCTACATTTTTAGCAAAACTAAGCTGTTCCGTCAAAATGTTGTATACAAACTTGATACTGGCGGCACAAATCTGTTTTTAGATTAAGTTAACCTAGTTTAACTGAGATCTTAAAAACCCAGCCTAATACCAGGAAAAAAATTTGACTCTATTCATGATTTGAATAATTGGTTTTACAAAATTTTTTCTAATGCATATTTTATTGTTATATAAATGATTTTTAGAATAAAGAAATAATTTTTTTTTTTAAATTTTAAAATTAGTTAGTCTCTTTTTTCAATAATATTGGAAAATTTTTGTAATTAGATTGTGTTTAGTCATTTTTAAATTCACGTATTAGTAATTTTTACTTAAAGAGTTGGCAACACTGGTGAAAAGGGCGTTTTTACATGTAAGGAATTTATCGAACTGCAACGGCATTTCCAATAAGGATGTCGTTTTTGTCCTTTTGCATGTTTGAAACTTTTTGCTTTTGTTAATTGCACTTCTTGAATTTTTTTAAAGGATTTTTTTGTTTTCAGTTTACTCTTCATAAAAGTTATGAGTACCATTTAAAAGCTTTCAAGCTGAAGAAGTAAATTCTTGTTAAACAACAAAGTGAACATTTAGGTTGTTTGCCATTTTTTTGAGTTTCGTTGTTAAAAATCAAATATTTTTATAAATAAATCGTTAAAGGGTCAATCAAAATTTCCACTTGAACACTCTTCAATAGCAAGTTAAAAAAAATTGCGCACTTTTTTCCGCTTTGTTTCGTTAAGTCAACGAACAGCAACAGCAAGAAAAGCCAACATTTCATAACGAATTTTTGGCAAACAAAAAATGCATTTTAACTAAATAAAAAAAAATTTTAATAAAAACGTTTTTTTTTTTTTTGTTGTTTCGCTCAAAATAAATATGAAATAAAAATAAAAAAAGAGAACAAAATATTACAGCATTTTCAAAGAAACCGTGAGAAAATTTTGAAAACAATAGTGTCCCGCGCCAAAAACAAAAAAAAAAACAGTATTTAAAAGGGCTGTTTTTACAGCATTTAGTACACCCCTCTTTAAAATATATAATCAGCATCAAACACTTTACAAAACAGAGTAAACTTCATCTTAGCCTTTTTCAACTTCTTAAGAAATTCGAACTAAACAAAATGCTAAATAATTATAGAGTCCTTGAAGCAAAACTTTTGGAATTAAAACGAAAGAAAAAATAATTTGTTGGGCGGTCAACTCCCATTTTTCTTTCCTTTTTTTTAATAGAATAAAAGATTTCTTGAATCTTTACAACAAAGTTTTTTGAATTAAAACACTCTCTTTATTACTCTCTTACTCAAAATTCCATTTCTTTGCATTTCCGGTTGCCTTTTCTTATATGTTTAAAGAAAAAAAAGAAGAACATATCAAATTTCCGTTTTATTTCAAAAACTTAAAACCTTGTGGCCTTTTTTGTATTTGTAAACGATAGACCAACACGACTGGGTGAGTGAGTGACTTTCATGACATTTTGACTTAATAAAACATTTTACTCCGTGTTCAAGATCGTATCAAAAGATCACAATCTTAACACAAGGGGCAAAACACAAAAAAAAAAAAAAAAAAATAAAAAATCAAGAAGAAGATGAAAAAATGCTGGCATTGAAAAAATCAAACCTTTTGACAATTAGAGTACCGTTTAGCTCGAGGCAAATTCTTTTGTTTTCTCTTATTTTGTAGTTCTTTTTTCTTTGGCTATTCACAAATAATTGTTCATTGATTCCAAATGTATGAATTGAAGTGAGTAGTACTTCAGAGTTTCAATTTATTTTTTTTATATTATTTCTTTAATGACTGTTTGATTTCTTTGATGACAAATATTCATCATATCGCTGTTCCGCTTTGTTTTCTTAAGGGTTGACATTTTCTTAAAGTTGGTTTTCTTTTGTTTGTCATTTCTGAAGTGCAAAGTTTTAAGTAATCAAACCATTTGGGTATGAATTAATTCAATGATTTCGTTCGTTACAAAATTTAAATCGAATATTTTGTAACATCAACCACTTAATGTTCAAAACTGTCGTTGCCTTTTTTTTGAAAAAAGTGAAAAATAAAATTTTGCAACCCAGCAAAAATTTGAATTAAAAATATAAATTTTATAATTTATTCCTTAAGCATAAACTGTTCTTGAAACTTTTTCCCTTAAGAAATTGGATATCAAATTATCCGGCATCATTAAAAGGTTAAGGCCTATGGAAGATCAGGCATTTTGTAAAGGGAACTTTAACTATATTTTAAAATTTCTTACGTAAATGTGACGTTGCGTTGCGGAAAAACCTGATAAAATTATAATATTTCTCCGGTTTTACGTATTAGCTATTTAAGAATTTTTTGTTTATTAATAAAGCGAACATTCCATCGACGCACATGATGTTTTTTATATACTCCCTGAAGGAAACCTGGGTGCAATTGTCTCCAAGTCCTCAATTTTTCTCGACTATTTTGGTGACTTTTTGGCGACATTGTCAACGAAGTGTCTACACTTTTATATTTGTCTTTAATAAGAAGAAAAATTTGTTATGAATTCGTATCTTAACTTTGTTTTTTAATAAAATAATTAAATGTTAACTGCGTATTCATAAAAAATTAAATAAGTTTGAAATGTGTTTTAAGGCAAAATTTTCATAAAAATTTTTTTTAAAATGCATTTCAAATCCATTTTAATTTTTTATGAATGCGGCATTAAAAAACGATTTTCATTTCAACATCCACTTTAAAAAAAAAGTATCAAAAGTGTAGACTAGATTTTCTAAAATGTACTAGTTATTCTCTGGTTGCAATGTCTACGGTCTCAAAAGAACTACCTAGTCAATGGTACCAACGTCAGTTGTAGAATTCCAATGTCACGTACATGTTAAATGTCTTTAGTAAATAACATTGTCTGGGGTATAATAAGTCACTACTACGGCTGACTGTGTCAGTAGTGAATCAATACAGATTCACTAGTGACATTTCCTACAGGACTTAAACAAGACACACAAATAACAAAAGCTAAAATTTATAAATTATATAAATTTTGGCAAATTTTCTTGTCTCTTTTTAACAAATTTTAAGACGTTTACGTCCAATTAGTAACTGCCAATCATTGAAGTCTACCTCAACGGTAATGTGTCTGCTGACTAACGTTTTAGTTACGAGGCTTTTAGTCATGCGGAGAGTCCTCTTACTCACTGAAATTTTTGGAAAACTAAACATTCGATAAAATACTTTGTAAGTGTCAAAATAGCTTTTCGAAACCCAACCGGATACTTAAAAATTTTTTTAATATCAATGTCGACCAGTAATTAGTATTGTGGTTAATTTATTGCACTGTTTATGGGCTTTAATCCAAATTTTGACATTTTTTAATCAGGATAAAGTTCATTGAACTTAATTTTCTTTAAATTATTTTTATGAAGAAAGAAATTTTACAACATGTTTAAATAAGATAAAAGTATGGTAGCACTACTAAATACAAAAAAATATCATAAAAAAGTATAATTATTTACAAGGTGGTCCCAAAAAACAGCTGATTGTTATTGCTTTGCCTGTTGTTGTTGTATTGTCGTGATATTGAGGCTACCTTGCTAAAATATTACAATAGAAACTTAACTTGAAATTAAGTGTACCACATCGGTGAATTAAGTTTGATATAAGTATTTAGTGAAGAAGAGAATTTTGTATTTAAAACGATTTTAAACATAAATGTGTTTTAAGATCAATCCTGAAAATTGGCCATTAGTCTTTTAAATCCTCCCCTCTTAGTCACTATTGCCCGAATTGTACACTGAAGCGTCAAAACTATGAAAGACAGAGTTGCAATTCTAATGACTGGAAAAGATTTTAAGTACAAGAATTGAAACGGAGTTCAATTTTTGATGCAGCATGCGATCGCGAGGTCCAAACATTTATATTTATATTTATAAAGTACGGATATAAGCAGCCGTATTTATAGCAAAATGTTAACCACAGTTTGTACACTACGTACAACGAGCTGCTAACTAGAATGCCGATTGAGCTTAGCAGCTATTTGGCACAGAGTTGATTCATAACGAACTTATCTCCATCTGCCAACTTTTAATAAATTTACTCTGAATTTTTATGATGCCACATTGTATTACTTAAAAATGCAAGACGTTTTGCATTAATCATCGCTGAATTTTTCATTTTTTCCTTTTTTTGTTTTTCCCTTCACATATTAAAATTTTATTTTAAAATTTTAAAATTAACATAAATAAAAGTAAAAGACAATAAATTAAAAAAAAAAACATTTAATTAAAAAAAAACAACAAAACTGTTTGACAATAAACGGCTGTTTTTCACAAGTTGGCAAACGCTTGGCAGCTCGTCAACAAGATTTTAGTAAATCGTTAGCCAGAGTTTGGTTAGTGTATTATGAATAAACTCTTTGCTAACTTCATGCCAAATTTTCATTATGAATACGGCTGATGAATTTTTATTGTTGATTTTAAGAATGGCTAAAACCGATTAAACAATCTTCTATTCTTTAAAATTGGCTCATTCGTCTTCAAAAACAGCATATTGTTCTGCTTGTAATTCCTCACTGGAATCGCATAAAACGGTTTTAAAAAAACATGCCGAAACCAGTCGCTACAAACAAAAATAATTTTTTTGACTAAAATTTTTTATTTGGGGATTTTTGGGGATTTCTTATTAAAATTTTTCTTACTATTTTTTAAAAAAATTAAAAATTTGGTCAGAAAAAAAAATTAACTTTTTAAGGTTTTTTTTTGGGGATTTTTCTTAATTTTTTGGGGACAAGGAAAAAAGTACCTGTCAGCCCTGATTTCTACAAATCTGGCCAAAGGGTGCAACCCGATACTCGGGGCGTAAGCTAAGTCGTATGAAAATAGCCTCTTTTAAAAATCTTAAACACCCTAATTCAAACAGTACACAACAACATGTTAAAATGATCGAATTTTTTTATTTTTGTCAGCGATCAATTGTTGTTTAAGATCAGCTGCCGCAGCCTTCATGATTAAGAATTTAGTCGCCCGTTTTGAGGAACGGGGTTCAGTTATCGACTGTCCTGAAAGAGTGCTCATCGAAATATTCGCACTGAAGGGATAGAGGAAGCTGTGCGGTAGAGTTTTAAAAATAATCCGTCTGAGCTCGTCGTTATTTCGGCCAATTGGGCATTTCTATGTAGGACAATGTTGCAGAGAATTTCAAAGTTGGATGTTTAAAGGCATCCATACAAAGTTCTAAATGTGCAAGCACTGCTGCTGCTAGACCACCGTGACCTTCATTGGTAGGACTTTTTTGGGCCGCCCTGTATTTTAGAGAGAAAACTACTTACGTACGGGGATTTTATTTTGGACTTCTGGCAACTCTGCTATCAAAGCTCCTTTATCTTTGCATTAATGAAGAAAGAGTTGAACTAAATCCAATTCCTTTTATCAATGCAGATCTTTTTATGGCGACTTTGGAGAAAACATACTTCCAATGGCGCTTAACTATTGTTATGATTCTTTAAAAGATGCATCTGATTCTGATACTTTAAATAATATACTATTTATCTGTGATTGATTTAATTAATTTTTGAAATTTAAAGGAATTTTTTGCATTCTGCATCTGCTTATCGTCTAACACTTTTAATAAATTCTATTTTTGCTTTAAACTGTAACAATCGTAGACATTTCCCCCATCATCCATCTTCATATTTTAAGTAGGGATCATTTAAGCTCCACCTAATGCATTTGGTACCAAGTGTTTTAAACATAAATTTCTTTCTGAATAAAAATCCTCGATTACTCGTGAACAACTTAAAATTCATTCTCATTGCATTTAACTGCTTCAAAAGTTTTCATAATTCTTGAAATCCTTTTAGAAACAAGTTCACTCCAAAACAAACCATTATGGGGGTGTAGCATTGGCAACACGTTGCACTGGCTTTTGTTGTGTTAAGCTTTTTATTTGTTTGCTTAAGGGTGTGTTTCTTTAGTCCTTAATGCTTTTTAATGGTTTCTTATAACTCTTGTTCACACTTTTCTAATGAACGACGTTGCCAAGTAGTGGGTGGCCGGCCCTCTTGTTAAACGAAAATTTACTCGAGTTATTTTCTTGTTTTTTTTACTCTCTTCTTTTGTTACGTTTGTTTTTCTTGTTTATTTATTTATTAACCACATTCAGCGAATCCACATGAATCCATCCACATTTGCCCTAAGGACAACAAAATGTAAATAAAAGGAATAATCGAATCAAATGATTTGGCACTTAAAATGTGGGTGGAAGTACTTCGGAATTAATGTCAAAAAGGTATTAAAACATATGTGGAAAGGAATTGATTAAGTGAAATTTAATAAAAAGAAAATTTTGTTGAAAACATACAGGGGAAAAAGGAGATGTTAATTAATGTATTAAGTACACAGAAAAAAATGAAAATTGATTTCAATTAAAAAATTTGTGATATTAATTAAAAAATTAATTTAATTTGCACCAGTAAACAAATTAATAGTATCAATTAAACCAGTTAATAGTATTAATTAAACGTTTAATTCACTTGATTAAAAGTTTAATTCACTTGATTAAATTCTTAATGAACACTAATTATGTTTTTGATTAATGCTTTAATTGGTGAAAAATTTTGGAGAATTTTTTCTGTGTATGGTGGAAAACAAACCGATTTAAAGATTTATTTCGAAGACAATTTTGAAGTGACATCTCTGGTCTGTCATTGGTGATGCCATTATTATTATATCACCACGTTCACTTCTCGTGGGAGCAAGAGGTAAGATCTGGGCTATAAATTGAGTGGACGAAACTTTCCGGCAACCTTTTGGTCCAATCCAATACAGAAAATTACCTTGGCGCTATGGATATTCGGCTTTGGCGTAATTCAACTGGGCTTTATGTGCAGCATTGCGGACATGCCTTAAACTTTTCTCGGCTTTAATTTGTGTGGCACCTAATTTTCTTGCATTTGCATGAGTCCAAATGTCGCTTGCAAAAATTTCCTGCATGAGTAGTTGCAAATGACTGGATGTTTTTCTTTAGTTTGACGGCAATTTAAAAGATTAATATATCATCTTAGAACTGGCGACCAGGGCGGTCTTTGTTTTCCGTGTCAAAATCAGCGGTTCTGAATCGCGCAGATTATGTCTTACACGTGGTAATTTATGTGCTTCAGATGCTCTTTTTTAAATTAAAGAAGTTAATTTAAACTTCCCGCAAATTACGCTTTGTTGATAAAAAATTCAAAATTTTTCAAGCAAAAAAATTTTATTGTTTTCAATACTTCGTTTAATGACAACGAAAAAAAATAAATGGCAACTCCAAAATTTCAAAGATTTAATTTAACCAAAGCTATGTGAATCCATTTTAGCAAGGACTCTTACTAGTAGACAAACCCATCCATCTGGCTACACAGGATTGACTCAATTGTTGGCAAATTAGCTCTTATGTTTTGTCAAATTTACTTTTAAGAGATTGAAAACGTGTAAAAGATTATTTAAAATATATCTGACGCAATCATTGCTTTCAAAGTATATTTGACCTTTGTCCAACATTTATTTTCTTTTCTACATAATCCATTGAACTGTTCCTTCCGAATTGTACTCTCAATTTCACCCAGTTTGGTAGCGGCTTTATTTGTAGCATATTTTCATATGACAAATAATAAGCGTTAAAGAAAAAAGTTCAATATACTACATACATATTTATATGTATATATAGCATTACTCGTATTCAATTTTGCACTTTAGTACAGTGGCACCCTGCCATTTCATGGCAACGGGATACACTCTGTATACCATTTTTTTCATACGCTCAATTTCTTCCTTTCTCCTGTACAAAAAAGCAACCAGGCCACAGTTACTTCTAGTAAATGTGTGGCATGATCTGTTGAAAATTTCTACCCCAACTTTTTGATTGGCCTCCCAATATGACAGACATGAAATATAAAGTAGTAAAATACATAAAAAATACAAAAATGTCGCCACTTTGGCGTAATATAATCATATTATCAATGATACGACTACACAGAGACGCCAGTGTAAATAAAATTATTCCAATAAGACCTTCTCCTCCAGCAATGACAAAGACAGTGGGGGTGATGTTCTCAATGATAATAACACCAATGATGATGATGGTAACGCTGATAATTTAGCTTCTGGAAATGCAATTAAAATGGAATTTTCCTTACAAAAATAAACTTTCATAGAATTCGCCTTTTATGTGGGTGTTCCTGTGTTTCTCTGCATTTGCAATTAAATTCTTGTGCCAGGAGTTTGGCTACTCATGCTTAATTTTAATTCAATTAAATATTGGCATCCATGGTGAGATCCCTGACAAAAAAGAAAAGAACATGTTGTGCCTAGAATGTGATATAATACATGTTTAATACCCAATATTTTTCCCTGTTTAATTATGCTTAATCATTAAATTAAGGGGGAGGTTTTTAGCTGTATGAGAATATGAACGCTTTAATTAAGAATCTTTTGAAATCCAATAAACTATCGAATAATTGTGATACATGATCAGTGCTGCCAGAAGTTTATAATGTTAATTGTACAACATTGGTAAAGATAAATGTATTGAAAATATTGGCCATCGTTTGCTATAACTTTTTCCCATCTTTCTGGGAAATTTTACATTTTGGACCAAAAATTAAGCCAGTTTCAAAAACCTTGTGTGGCAAAGTCATGTCGGTTGGTATATTTCGAGCTTTTTCACTCAATGCTCGCTGCAAACACATCAATTGAAGCGCCAACTATATTCAGCTTTGGCATTAATTGGGCTTGTTAACGTTCTGTTTCTACCTCTTTGGGTTGTCGTAATGGGTCCGTTTGTTATCGCCTGTAATTATTACGAATTTATTTAAACGTTAAAGTTTAAAAGGTGAAAAATAATCGAGGCTATGATTATATACGACCTTCAAATCCTTGTTTTGAGAAAGGGCAATTAAGGGTAACCCTATCATGCATTAGTGCGTAAAAAAAATGTTATGCTCAGTATACAATGATTTAAAATATACAGCGATCAATACAAAAAAGTTTTCGTCAATTTTTGGAAAAAAAATATTTTTTTTTTATTCATCATTTAAAACAGTTAAAAAGCAAAAAAAAACTTAAAAAAGAAGAAATATATTTTTAAAGAACACTAGATTATGATTTATGCTAATTTGATAAAAAAAAAATAAACTTTACACAAATGAGTAATCGAAACAGTTTTACTGCACAGCTTTGTAAAGGAATTCAAGAAATTATTCAAAATACTGAGAGCAAATTAGAGGCTCATCTTAAATCTCATAAAGATCGTATATGTCAAGCTGTAAAAGATCCAGAATGAGCTAGTGTCTGAGATTAAAGAGGATTAAAGATTTCGTCAATAAACTTAATGAAAACAATGAAATTGGAAAAGTCGCAGAACTTAAAATAAAATATTAAGACGCTAATTTGCCTAAATAAAAATTATCAATAGTTCTAAGCTTAGCTGAAATTCAATTGTACAAAATTAAAAATTAAATTAAATTAAATTAAAATGAAAAAAAGGTTTTAGTAAGGTTGATTTAAGGCTCAGTTAGGCGAACGTTGCTGTACCGTATCTGTACTGTATCAATCAGCTGTTAGCTTTTTGTTATATGCAAACCAATACAAAAGCTTACCGAAATGTAATGTACCGTAGTTGCAACGTACCATTCTGTATAAAATAGAATTTCATACCGTTGTATGTTATATTGAATGCGGGTATTTTTGCTCTTTTTTTTGGTACTTTTTTCAGTATAGCTATTGAATTGCGACAAAACAACTTACAGTGCAACATATTTCCAAATATACATATATACATATATTTAGATGTATAAAATAAACATATGCATATGCACATACAATGGAAATGTGAAATATATAAAAGGCTTTAAATAGTATCAAAACCTTGTTTGGTGTATGCACATTTACAATATATGTTTGCTAAAAATATATATGCTGAAATACAAATTTGTTTATTGTAAATCTATATTATAAATATTAAGCTATTAACTTTGTATACATACACAAAATACTGTTTTAATATCATTTAAATCATTTGGTACTTTTTCTGCACAGCGGTCACCATTTAAACATTTTTGATTCCCATCACTGTGTGTATTGTTTTTGTATACTATTGCTTTTTGTTTATGTATGGGAAAAACATATGACACGTTTTTAAACTTTCTATAAGTGCACTAACGTGCTTACAGTACGGTGCGGTACATAACAGGTACAGCAACGTTTGCCTAACTGAGCCTTTAATCTCTAACCCGAGAAAACCTAATAAAAAGTTATTATGCTAAAACATGATAGAAACAATAGAAGTGCTGACCTTTGGGGAAAGAGGTATTACGCGTTTGTGCTGATGTTTGTAACATCTTTAAATATTAATCCTAGACCCACGTAAGTATGCCGATTGACTCAGAATCACTTTCTGAGTCGATCTAACGATGTCCGTTTGTCTGGCTGGCTATCCATGTAAACAAGGGATGTAACCAATACCGATAACCTTATATCGATGATATTTTAGTGTCGATATGACGAAACTTTTAAAAAAGTTCTAAAAAATAAATTTGTTCAGTATCGCTAAAATACGCCAAAAATTTAAAAAAAGTCGCCATATATTTATTTTGTTTAATATACTTAAAGCAGCAAAAGAATAATTTTTGCAGTTAGTATTAAACAAATATTAGATTTACATTTGTATATAAGTTGCATTTATCTAAAACGCTTCACTGGCAAGACTCCCTATTTGTCTTCATTTTTGGAATACATTGTGAGAGAATTACATTTATTCCATGAAGGTACAAAAGAATTGCAACATCTACTATTCACAGTCATATAATTTAAACCTCGTAATAACGCGCCTAGAAGTTCGTAATGCATTCTACTTCGAAGGCGAGTTTTTGTGGAGTTCATAATTTCAACACAGGCAATACTTCTTATAATTACCAGCATATAAAGTGCAGCCAAAGCAAGTTCCTTTTAATGGTACGTACCTGTTGTATCCATGTAGCTATACAATTTTGGGCTAAACCTATATAAATTAAATGAAATATCATCATTAAAGCCCTCTTTACAATTAACAAACGCTAATTTATCCATTGTGCTTCGTAAACATCCAAAGGTACGTTAGGATTCATAAAAATCTTTAACAACAACGTATTTATGTGTGATAATAAATTGCCACATACATGTAATGGAAAAATGTTCATGGACTTTAAATATATTCATGTTTTAAGGAATTATATTTATTGAAGCTTTCAGAGCACAGTTAAAAACGAAAAACAATTTTCTCGAAAATTTTGATTATCTTCATCAGCCATTTGAACATACTTTCAAATACTGACCATGCACATGAATGCCTCAAACTGCATACATAAAAATACTAGAATAAAAGTAATACTTTTTTTTTATTGAATATAACGAATTTTAAAACAAATCCGTAGCTCATCAAAAATAGCCAACAAAATCGCCAAAAATTCGCCATGTCGCAAAATCAAAAATTAGGTTGCCAAACAAGTTAAAAAATATCCACATCTGACAACCCTGTTCCCCACTACAAATGGTTGGAATTCTTCCATTATCAATTGTAGTTGTAAGCAGCCTTGCCGTTTTGGTTACTTTTAACCAAAATTGGTTACTTTTTTTACAATGTGTACTTGTGCACTTTTTTCCATTTTGGTTATTTTTTTTTTCAACACAAAAATAAGCAATTTTTTGTTTTGGAAGAAGATTTACCCGCTCCGCTTTTTGACTCTTAAAAATTGTTTGTGGTATTTGTGCAACCAATACCAATACTTTTTTCATCTGCAAACTACTTTAAAAATCTTACACGTCAACTTAACCATATGTATGTATATACTTTGAAGTGTAGATGGCCATTATCTGCTACTTTTATTTCTTCATAGGTCTAACTAAAACACTTTTCTAGACAAACGATAAGGTCAAAGTGAACAAAAAGATATAAGATAGCAAAAAAGTTTTTTTAAAAAACTCTGCGAAAACATAATTTTTGTTAAATATCAAAATAAACCAAAATTAAAAATATAATTATAATACAAAATTTTAAAAACGTAAACAAAAATGTTTTTTGAATAAAAATTCGTCTGATTCACAACATTTTTTTCAACTTTTAAAATTTGACTTTAGATGTTTTGTCAAAATGCCACAGATATATATAAAAGATCAACCGCATAATTTAGTTAAATTTTTAAGTTTGATACCATAATAACACAGCAAGACTTAAAAAATTTTACTTGCAAGAGCTCTTTATATAAAAAGGGTGAAATGTTAACTTTGTAAAGGAAGTGCACGTCCACTAAAAATTTCGAAAAATTATATAGCCTTCTGTTCTTTCAAGACCATTGGTAAATCACTATTTATAAAAATTGGTCCAGCGGTTTATGAGCCTACAAGATACAAACAAACGCAATTCCTTCTTGAGACATACTAGTATGTACATTTGATACAAAATAATTTTGGTTACTTTTTTTCCTTTTGGTTACTTTATTTTAACATTTTGGTAACAATTTTTTTTTGTTGTGGCAACGCTGTTTGTAAGTAGGTTAAGAAAAAACAAAACAACATGCTTTATTGCTCTCGCAAAAATAAAGCATGCTGCCAGAGTTTAGCAATTTTTGGAAATACAAAATTTTACAAGATTTTGTTAGTCGTGCTTAATTTCCAATTTTTGTTATTGGATAAGGTTTCCAACCAGTGAAATGCGCATAGTAATAGCCTATCCCTTCAACAATAAATTTCAGTGTTTTAATCAAGAATCAAAATTGGGAATTAGGCACGACTAACAAAATCTTTTAAAATTTTGTATTCCCAAAAATTACTTTGATAATAAAAATTTTTTTTTTTTTAACAAATAATTAAATTCTCAATGTTTTTTTGCATAACAAGCAAAATATATATATAAAATTTAAACGTTATTGACTGATTCATCATCGTAAAGCCTAAATGCCTAAAACTAAAAACTTGAAATTTGGACAGGAGGAGGTAAAAAGAGTAAATACGGGAAAATTTGGTAACCTTATATCTCCAAAGCTAAAAGAGATAAAAAAATGTAGTACTTATTGTTGTACTTTAGAAAAATAAGCGGACAGGTGCTTTTTTGAAATTCGGCCCTTTTAGGGAATAAACGGGTGAAACCTGTATTTTGGAACTTTTTTGTCATCCCATCTATCTTTTAAACCAATCAACATATAAATAAAGTTTATATCACATTCGAAACTAATCTAAAAAATGCAAATACTAATTCGGTACTTTTTATGTATTTGGTACTTTTTTAAAAACATTTTTCTTATGGGCTCCCACTACTATATTGAAATTCTTGATACTTAAATGAGAAGAAAAAAGTATCAAAAAGGAGAAAATACGGGAAATTCAATTCTTTTCTTAAGCTTTTTGTTTAACAACAGATACTTTATTTAATTATTTAATATAGTTAATATTTTACCTATATAAACATAAAATTCAACATGCAATGTTCTGAGTGGATAAGATCTTGTTAGTAAATTTTTTGGTACTTTTTTGTTTTTTTTTTTTTGAATTTTCGAAACATAAAATTGTACATGCAAGGTCCTGAGTAAATGAGAATCAATAAAAGGGATATTCTCGGTACTTTTTCGTTCTATAACTGAAACTTTTGTCAATTTTTGTTAATATTGACCCTATAAACATAAAATTAAAGATACAATGTCCTAAGCGGATGAGAATAACTGTTTAGCATCTTTTTGTTTTACAACTGGTCGTTTTTTAATCTAGAAAAATAAACTTTGACATATAAATACATATGAGAAAGGGAGACGCTCACGAAGTAGCGGAATTAATAATAGTAGATAAATAAAATATTAAAGAGCAGAGCATGAAATCATAACAGAATAAAGAAATCGTTTATTTAAATTCTTAACCATTTGGGTTTGCGTTTAGCGCAGATGTCTATGTAGGAATTTAGGCCAAAACCTTAAATTGTTTTTTTTTTTTGGATTAAAAAAAACTGTTGCAAAATTAGGGCTAAGACTTCAAAACATGTAATTACAAATTCCGATCAAAATATACAGCATACTTGGACTGTAGGAATATATTTCGTTATAAGTAGTTAATACAATTATTTGACTTTTTCTACAACGAATCGGGGTAGCCTTATTTTGATATTTGTCATTAACACAAATAAAGTTTTTTCTTTGCTCCTTGTAAATTGGCACTCTTTCAACCACGCTGTTATTTTGCGTGATAAAAAAATAATCTTATTAAGTTCATATAAAATTTTCTAAAATATAAAAACTCCTTTTTGACTTGGGTGAAGATTTGGTACCTTTTATGTGGTCGGTCACATATCAATTTTAAATATTAATAATCAGGCATGTGATAAAAATCGATGAAGTTTAGCTAGGGTTTCGAGTAATTTCAAAATCGATTTTTGAATTTTACAGCCATGTCACAGAATAGAGTACAATTCCGCTCGGAAACGGAATTCATTCCGTATTTTGGTGCTTCAGAAAATGACGAAAAACTATACAAACTATTTAGAGTAATCAAAAAAAGGTCGATCAACACTTATAATTATGAAACCATTTTTGTTTTCATGAATAAAGAAATATGTTTTTTTTTCGATTCCGAACGGAATTGTACTCTGTGACATGGCTGATAGTCTATTAGATGTATTAGAAAGCAATTTTTAAAGATACTGAAAGCAACATTAACAATTTCAAATCGTTTTGTCGTCAAAATTGCTTTTCGTCGCCTACCAGAATATCTTACGCTGTTATTTTGCGTAATAAAAAAATAATCTACTTAAGTTTTGTTAATTTTAACTTAAAAATTTAATATGCTTATTAGTATCGGAATCGGCATCGCCGATATTTCTTTTTGAGTATCGGCCCTGCAACGGCAAAAAGTTTGTTTGTCCAAAAAAAAAATATTTTAAGCTCCGTAATAGTTAGGATTATTGTTTCTAATTTCTCGAACTTTTTTCCATCTCCGGGAGAAAATAATTTATAACTAGGATTTTTTCCCGGGATTTCCCTTCCCGGTAATTCCCGGGAATTTCAATTATTTTATTTCCCCTTTTTCCGGGATTTTTCTTGCGGGATCCCGGGAAATAAAAAATTCCTCATAATTTCAGAAAATAGCTATTTATACTTTGAAATTTAGTTTTCTATTCTTTAAAAATTAGCATCTGTGGATGGGTTGTGGATAAGATCAATTACAAGAAGTGAGTACATGTATTTAAATCAATGTCTCCTGATGCAATAAATCTACTAAAAGCAGAATGGGCAGTGCAACAGTTGATAATTATTACATTTAGTGAAGTGAAGAGTTAGTAAAGTACATTAATTCAAAATAAGATGCAGGCAGTAAAGTTTCATTGTTCATGAACAAGTCTTAAAAATAGGAGATACCTTAACATATCGCTCCTTTATTGCAAAATATTCATATCTACAAAAACAAACGATTTTGGCAAAATGCGATTAAAGTTTTCAAAATATACCGATTTAAAGATACATTTTGCTATAACTTCGGTTCAGTTTGAGATATAATACGAGAAGGTATGAAGGAAAACTTTGCTAAAGTTACTTAAAATTTTGAGATATGACTATGACGCAATGAAGAAGCGATATGTTTATTAGGTGATAAACATAAATTTTCAATTTTAATTTTTGTTGGTTTATATACCCGTGAAGTGCGGGGAAACCGAAATAAAATAACATTTTGGAAACTCGTTTAAGATACTACAATAACAACTTGAAAAAGACATTGTCCTAAAGATTACAAATGGACATATTGAAATGAAAAGGTTTGTAAGAAGCAGTCCGGTTGATGCTATTTTTTCATCAACCTGGACATACATTTGACTGACATAGACGTTGTTTATAAAAAAGAAAAATTGGTTCTGATTGTGAATCCGAAGCATTCTACAACGGTGCACTTTTCACTATTTGTCCAACCTCGGTAAAAAATGAACGAAATTTTTCGGAAACATGATAATTAGTAAATAAAATCAGGAATATACTTTTTGACGACTTACTAAGCGCTTTAAGTGTGTCAGAAAGTTATTTCCTAAGCCGTTAAAAAATTTTATATATTTCTTTAAAATATTTTATCTATTTTATTAATTAACTTTTTGATCTCATATCTTGAGTACCTTAATTTTAATTTTGTTTTTATTATTGTTTTATGAATTAAATTGTTATGTTTATGTTATCTTTTTATCTTGTATCCAGAGCATAATAATACTGAATAAAAGCATAACAATAGGGAATAAAGGTGTGAAGTGATAATAATTCAAGTTCCTATTTCAATCTTCAATTAATTTTTTAGCATTGAACCATTTCATTTACTTTCTTTGTAAACAAGCTCCCTTACGTTTTTTTATAAAAGTTTTTTTCATTTTACTTACTTTGTATTATTTATATGAAGCGGGATACCGGGATTCCGGGATCCCGGGAAATTTAAAAAAAAATCCGGCTTTCCCGGGAATCGAAAAAGTCCGGGGAAAAAACTCTATTTATAACGTATTTTTATTTATTTATTTTCTTCCTTTTGACACGAATTAAAATCCTTTTTCCAAAAAGAGAAAGCACAAACAAATTTTAAATAATTAAAATTCAACATTTCATTCTTCTTTTAATTGCATTAAAATTCATATAAAGGAAAACATTTTTTTCGCTTTGCAATTTTTATATTAAATGGAATTTGTTGTCTTCCTGGTTACCATTTTGTTGCCACTTGCTGTGCGTTTATCATTGGCTATGTTTGTGCCTTCAACGCTTCCCTATGGCCAGCGAAAAAAGAAAAGCAACAACAACAAAAAGTTGCTTGGATATTAAACAGAAGCTGTAGTTTATATTTTCACATTTTATTTTTAGCATCGTACAATTAATTATTAATTAAACAAGATTTTATTTAGCAAATCATGAAAATTCATTCCTTTTGCAGCCTGCATGGCTGCCTGTCCCATGATCCAAGAGTTGGTGTAAATTTAATGCAATAGAAGAGAGCCCAGTAGCTAGTACTTAGAACATCCTGAGAAGAGAAAGCTGGGATAATTTGGGAAAAATGAAAAGCAATACAAATTTATGTTTCGAACTAAAAAAAATGTAAACAGAACAAGCTTTTAGATCAATTACTCTCGATTTCTGCTACCCCAATAACTTAACTTTAGTGATTAACTCTGAGTTTGCTTCAGTTAAATTATATCTTTGATATATCAATGTGTTTTGCTTCAAGTGAAACTTTATAGTTCGTCTCTCAGAATTCCGTATATACTCTTATTATTCCTAAGGTATCCTTCCCCTAAATTTCTATATTATTTTCTTTTATTTGCTCATAAATTTACACTCATGAATTTATTAGTTTTCATTTTGTTGGCTTTTTTACTGCATCTCTTCGAAATAGCAGAAGCACTGTTTAAGGCTTTATACCCAGGTAATTAATGTTATATTTTCACTAATAAATAATTTTTTAATGATAAAAGAAAAAATAACGTAGCGAAGAAGAAAAAAAATCCATAAAGAACACACAGCACAGAATTAATGACAACATTAAGAACATGAAAAATATTAAACATTCATTCGTTTAACGAACAAACATTGAGGTTAAGTGAATAAATAACCATAAAACAAAGTTTTAATAACAACATTGAATTATAACACTCATTAACAGGGCAAGTTCTGCAAGCTTTTTCATATTTCGTAAAATTGTTTGCGAAACGCTTTATTTTAATTTTTTACATAAAATTGCAACTATAAAAAAATTTGTCCCTAAAATATTTCAAAAATTGATATTTAAAAAAAAAAAAATTTAAATTTTTACCATTTGTGCTAATGGAAAATATGTCTATTGGCAACCGAGACGAATTACGATATCGATATAAAAGTATTAGAACAAAGTATAATGTTTCATAACGCCGCAGTACAATATATATACAATGCAAACCCTTCCAAAACGTCACTGCTAAGTATTAGTAACGCATCAAAAAAGCAATCAGAGCATCGGTTTTAAAGTTGATGCTTTGTGACATTTAACATTTTATTTGCAAGCAATTAGGGTATTCATTCGGTTAACCGTTAATCGGTTAACCGATTAATTACTACCCGATTAACTGATCGGTTAATTTATAATTTGCTTTTTTCGATTAACGATTAAACCGGTTAATTTCAGTCGATTAACCGATGTAACAAAATTTTTGATTTTTTGTAGTATTAAACCACATTTGTTTGTGTTTTTAATTATGGGTGAGTTCCAAAACCCCAGTTGCGAACCAACTCGCTTTTTTTAATGCATTCTACAATACAATCAACTAAAATTTTACAACTTTATCTGTAGCAAAGTTCATTTTTTGCTGCCAAAACGCAAGCGCACCAAAAACGTTGTGTTTAGAAATATTTTTTCATACAATATATTTCCTTCAAGAAATTCATTCGTAAAATACAATACAAAAACAGAAATTAAGGAATTCGGAAATGAACTTTTTTGCAGAATGCTAGGTGCTGAGCTTTGCCAGGATGAGTTAGATGATGACCTGCAAACTTAAGAAACTCACGATGGTAACACAACAACAGAGTTAACCGAAACAATAGGAAGTGTTAAAAATTTAAAAAAATTAAAACAGGACTCTAATAGCCTAATGGAAGATTTTATATGTTTAGAAAAATCCAGTTAAAGGAATAAGAAATATGATATTTTGTATTATGGGTTACTTTCGATTTCTCCAACCTTTACGATAATTGAAAGAATTTTTTCCATGTCAAGTTTTATCAAAACTACAGAAAAGTGCCAAATTAACCAATTGTTTTTCTAAAAGATCATTTTATAACATCTCCTTAAAGTATGGAAATAAAATGATCTCGCAGTTTATTATTTAATAAATACATAATACATATGTAAAATATGTATAACATAGTTATGAATTATGTATTTTTTTGTTTGCTCGTTTTAGTTCAAGAATTGATATGTTATTGTTTTTTTTACTAATAAACTCCAACTAATGAATAATTTTTCATTTTTATTTATTGAAATTACTTAATTTATAAAAAAAACTTTATTAATCGGTTAACCGATCAATAACAAAATTAACCGATTATTAACCGATTAAACCAAAACCTCGATTAATTAATCGAGCGATTAACCGATTAAAGCAAAAGCCCGATTAAATGAATACCCTAGCAAGCAATACAGATTTATTTTAAAAGAATTATGCATTGCATCACTTACATTTCAAAACGTTTTAATAAACAAAACACATAGTTGCATTGTTTCGGTACTTTGTACGTGTACATGGTTGAAATACAGTAGTAAAATTGTGTACGAACTTTGTATTAGTACGTTTTGGAAGTCAGCCTATGTATTTGTGTTTTCGGTATCGGTAAAAATAACGATATTAAGCTACATATTTGTTATTGCGGTATCGGTATCAAAAACCGGTATTCAATTTTGAACGGTATTTAAGCGGTACGAATGCTGACGAATTCGCATATAAGTTTACTTTATCGAAAAAAAAAACCTTTCGGAAAAAACGCTTTTTTACTTTTAATGAGTGCATCATAAACTAACTACTAAGCAAAAGATTCTTGAAATTGAAGGGTCACATGTGAATTTAAGAACCCATTCCCTAATCTTCCCAAAATAAAAGCCAGTTGGAAGTCTGACTGTCTCGCCCATTTCCGAGCCCAGTCTCAACAATTCATCGGCCATTTCATTACCGGTGATGTTGCGGTGATCCGGTACCAAAAAAATTGACTCACTACATACTCCCCTAAGATTTTTCTTAGAGCTCTTCTACTTTTCTCGGAATGCACAAAATAGCCCATTTAGGCGCTAAGAGCCACCTGGCTGTCATCATATATAGTACCCTTCGACTGCCAGCAATGTTACCCCTTATCAATTTTACGGCCTTAAAAATCCCTAGAACCTTCACCTTTAATACGATGAAGCCGTCACAAAGCATTTTGATCTTCTAATAAATACCCCTTATTCATGTGCCATCTGTAAAATTAGCAAAAACCTCATACAATCTGCCCTGACCGGACAAGATCTTCAGCTAAACGGTAATTCTACCCTTGGCTAATGCCCAAAGTCGACCCTAGTCCCACGTAATTCGTGGACAATCTCATCCATGATTCGCGAAATTTCCTTGCAGTCCTGGTTTTTCAATCTAAGAGGAATTCTGGCTGTCATTCACATCACACACTGCTCAATAGGTAGAGGATATAGGATAAGGCCTGGAAAATAATAAAATAGTTGTAGTAGTAGCTAAAGCTGACGAATGCTCTTTGACGCAACAAAGTTCAAAATTTCGAATTTTGCGCTTCAACTTAAGCCATTACTACAACAAGGTATTCTGTTGACACAGCTTTGAAACTGTCGTTTTTTACTTTTGACTGCTTGCAGCGCTATTCGTAACGTTGCACTACAGCGATTACTCTGTTCCCCACTTAACATCCAAAGCCGCTTGAGAAGAACTTCTCATGGTCTTTTTCCTTCCGATCGAAGCACGTCTCTTTGCTATACACAGAAGGTTCCTTCGACTTGCCAGTCTCACTGCCTCCCACTAAACGCAGTATCCTTTCGTAAGAATGGGTATCACAAGCCATCACACTGCTGACCCCTCTAAAATACTTTATTCTTCGTTTTGTACATATAAGATAGAGCCAATTCAAACGAGGGAATTGATGACTTCGATTTTCTTGCTGCCTGTTTTTTAAACTAAAATAACAATTTTCGTTTAGAAATTTACATACATACATATATTGAAAACAAAAGCAAATTCTAGTTTTTTTATTGTTGTTTCAATTGTCGTATTCACAAAAGTCCTTGTATCGTTGTATCGATTGTATGTTCTATTAAAATGCATAATTCTCTATTATTTTTTTTATAAAGAATGCAATGGACACAACGATACAAGGGGTTTTATGAATACGGCAAATATAAATTCCCAAGCGAAAATTTTTATTTTATTTTAAAAAACAGGCTGTGAAACTTTTTTTCAATTTTTTATAATATTGTAAAGTAATTGGATTGAATTGAATTGAAAGCAACTTCCAAAAATTCTTTGCGTTCATACGATGATTTTTAGTTGCATGTATTTTTTTATTTACAGTAGGGCCTCGATTATCCTACAATATCAATCATACCTTTAAATATTTTTGCAACTGAAATTATTAACAAATTTTTATTTTTTTCCTTTTGAAGAATCAAAAAAGTGAATAAACGAAGGGGAATTCCCTCGCAAAGTGCTGAAAGCATGTTCTGCCAAAATTACTTTTTTTCCTCATATTACTTAAAAAATTTACATACATAAGCAATATTCGTTTTCAATAAGAAATACACAAGAAAAAATACTCAAAATTGATACTTTATTAATGGGAAAATATTTTTATTAAGGATGCTCCCGGTCTCGGTCTCGGTCTTGTCCCTTACAGATAATCGAGTCGCACTGTATTTTAAACCTGACACTTCAAAGAAAGAAAAAAAATAAAAGAAAAAATGAAATTAGTTTAAAGAAAAAAATAAGAAAACGACATATAAAACACAAACCGAGTATTTTTGTTTACCCCTCTTTCTTCACTATACCATTTGCCACCAACAAAAAGAGACGTCGTAAAAGTCTCCGTGTGAATTGGCTGTTAAACTAAATAAAATTCAAAACTAGTGAAAGAAAAAGTGCCAAGTTCACATTTAAAGTACAAAATATATAACAGAACAGGTGCTTAGTCACAAAAACCTTTGTAAATAAAAAGATCCATAAGTTTAAGTTGCACATGTCTTGCTTGTCAACAAAAAGTCGAAAATAAATTAAAACTGCATTCTTAGACTTACAACATATTGAGAACTAAACAGTCAAGCAAGTTTTTTCCCTCTCCTGTTAAATTTATTAAACTGGACTTGGCTCCATTACGACTGAAGGTAACGATATTTACTTCTTTAATATGCATATTTGCAATAAATGTACGTAAGTGTTCATTTGCTCGTAAAGTCCATATAAATATGCATGTATGTATGTATCTACTGTTTATATGTAGCCATATCTTTGTATGCCTTAAAACCTTAATTGATACTCTAGACCACTTAAACTTCTCTTCTCTTCTATCCACTAAACCACTTGACCTAATCTCTTGCGACCCTTATGTTATACATATTAAAAACCTACAATGTACAAGACCCCCAGCTCAATTACAACACAGCAATAAGTTCATTAATTTAATGAAATTGTGGTCAAATTTATTTCAATTCCTCGCTATGTTTTGATTTTTTTACATTCTGAGTTAAAAGGAGAAATAAAAGCAGATAAATAAATTTATTTAAGTGTTCTTTTTTTCCATTTTATTTAATCAAAAGCAATTGTTCATTTCAAGTTATTGTCTCAAATGGAATGACAAATTTTATACAGATTGCACCAATTACGGGGATTTGGTCTTTTTTTATAATTCGCTCGTAAAGTTAAGCAAAGGGGGAGCTCAGTTACCCAGCATTCACTCACTCACTCATCATTAACATTATCGTTGTCGTTATATCAGCAGAAATTATTGTTGTCGCTATCATTGTCATCATCAGCATTTCCATCATTGTCATAATTGGATTTATTATCATCAAAATACAGAAGGAAAAGAAGAAGCACAGATACAAACAAAAATGCCACAACAAGTAGACATGTGTGACAAATTAGTTTGTTGCCTTTTTTTTAATATATTTTTAAGGGTAATATTTGAAAATTACGACTTTATTAATAAACATTTCCTTGGAATTTACTTTTTATATTCGTGTGTGATACTTTTTTAAAGAATTTGAAAGAGAAAATTGCTTTGGCAAAAGTTTTTTTATGGTTGTTTTGTGGGTTGATAATTTGTAAATCCAATAAAAATATTGTTAATTTACGTCACTGTTTTGTTAAAACAGCAAAAACTTTCTAAAATGGTAATTCAGAAAAAAAATTCAAGATATGATATTTTTCAAAAAGAAGAGGAAGATTTTTATTGAAGGAAAAATTTGCCTTACAAACCGGCCTATAATTGGTTCAAAGTAATCATCTTGCCATTCCTTAATTTTTGTGGTATAATTGTATATAAAGGTTGGTTTAACAAAAACGTGCGATGTTAATTGCAAATAAAACAAAAACTTTTCAAAGAACTATCTTAATATTTTTTATTATTATAGAAGGATCTATGACAATTAAGTGTGAAAAAATATCGGCCAAATGCTTGCCACAGCTTCGGTGGTATACCTCTATCCAATGAACCATATCTTGAATGACTCTGAGACATTATTCGGGTTCAGTGTCGTTAATATGCCGAATTATCTCAGCGTTTAGTTTTTGTATTGTTATTGGCTTATTGACGTACACTTTTTCTTTTAAATATCCCAAAGAAAGAAGTCCAAAGGTCATAAATCACATGATCGTGCCGTGCCGGCCAATTAACATCGCCACGACGTGAGATAACACGGCCATTAAATTTCTCGCGCAAAAGAGCCATTGTTTCGTTGGCTGTGTGGCAAGTAGCACCATCCTGTTAGAACCACTTATGGTCCAGGTTCGTATTCTCAATTTCTGGCCACAAGAAGTCCGTTATCATCTCGCGATAGATAACACCATGCACGGTAACTGCTTAGTCGACCCGTTTTTCTTTCTATCGCAAACAACAGTAATGTTTTCCGCAGAACGAACTGGGCGATCATGCACAGGTGTTTTCACATTTCCTACAGACCCGGTTCTTCTGATTGTGGACACATTTGGTCGATTATGCTGAACAAAAAAATCACAAAGTGCACAAAATGCATTTTGATTTGAACGCTCATTTTCCTAAAAGTCTACAACAAATTTAATGCGCTACTCAATTGTGTACCTCTCCATGTCTTTGATGTCTTCAGCTGTTCCACCTTAACAGTAATCAGACAAATGATGGAACAGAATTAAGTCTTCAACTTCAGGCAAACATCCTAAAGCCCATAATTAAAACGTCACAGTAACCTTAAATTCTCTTCCATTTCTTTCTTTTTCTTTGTTTACAAAATGTTTAAAATTGAATAAAAGTATGGCAGCATTGTTAAGACAATAAGTGCTTATATGTGAAGAGCATTAAAAAAAAGTTCTCGAAATAAAAAAGATTTTACCTCACGACCGCATTCTCTAGCAAAATTGTATGTCAAATTGTATGGAAAACATCGTTCAGCCCCAGTTCTGTTTCAATATCAATAACAACACAAAGAGCTTTTAACGTTAAAATAGCTTAAGCGACATCATTTTCAATTTCCGTTTTTTTTAATAAATTAATTTGTTGGCAACACTTGCATCTGCTCCTAAAATATCTTAGTCATTTAAGGTACCGTTACGATTTTATAGCAAGAACAATTTTAGCTTAAGCGACAATTTTTATACAAAATTTGTACGAGATAAAATAAAAAAAAATCCCAATCCCAATTGTGTTTTTGTCGCTTAAGCTTTTTTTGCGGTAATGGCTCGATAAGAGTCCTTTGTACCGAATATTATTTTGTTTTCCACATCGATATAAGATTTGTTTATCTAAATAATCTCTTATGTGCAGTAAAATAAATTTCTAAGTTTTTTTTATCAATATTAATGCGTTTTTTGTAATAAAATCTTGTTTAGCCTTTCTTGTTTGTCAACGCTGGTAAGGATAAAATTGAGTCAAAAGCTTTGAAATTTCTTTTTTATATCTTAAATTATAATAGACTTTTCTAACACCTGAAGCGGAATATATTTAAAAAGTTCTTTTTCTATTTCCTTAGACATTTATTATTTTAGAACTACCATATTTTATCTAATTTATTATATAAATTAAAGCAATTTATTATTTTCTCAAACTAAAAAAGCAAAGCAAACAAAAAATATTATAATCAAAATCTAAATTGATTATAATACAAATACAATGAATTACTAAATCAATTTATCACTGTTGTATGTATGTGTAAGTGTGTTTGTAAATCTAAAAATAAAAAAAAAAACCTTCAACAAAGATGGCAAAATATTTATGTTGGATTTTCCTTCCTCTACAAATAAATAATAAAAAACTAAATAGAGAAAAAAATTAACTGAAATTAGGGACACACAGAAATAAACAAAATAATAGACATCCCGCAGTTAATGACGAATTACTAAAAAACATGCAAGGATTTACTGTATTCCTTCGTGCTCATTACTCTTCTACTGTTTTTTTTTTCTTCTTCTACTACCACTGTGGACGAAGATTTTGCCTAAAGACCATGAAAATTGCACTTACGATTTGGAAAAGAACTTTTTGTGAGTAAATGGCAGGGTTCTTAAAGTCCTCTAACGGCCACCTTTGTGGACATTTATGCTCACACACTCGCCAGGAAAGAGGTGGTGTTAAAGGAGAACTTAAGTAGCTAAGTTAAGAATTATTAGCGTAACGTATTTGATTATTGCTTCAATAGAAAAAATAAGAATTTTCGGTAAAAAAAAGTAATAAAAAACTAAAGCAGAATGAACTAGAGCTGAACTGGCACAAAATTTGAGATGAACTAGAAGCTAATTAGACCTTAATTAAACAACACTAAAATTTAACTAGAACTGGATATAAGCTGAACTAGAACTGAACTAGAACTAAAATATAAATGAACCAGCACTAAGCTATAACTTATTTGAAACTGAACTTGCACTAAACTAGAACTGAACTAAAACTAAATTAGAGCTCAACTAAAACTGACCAATTAGAACTGAAGCAGAACAAAACCAAAACTAAAACAGAATGAACTAGATCTTAAGTGGCACTAAACTAGAGCTGAACTTGAACTATATTAGACCTTAATTAGAACTCAACTAGAGCTGAACGAGAATTGATCTTAAACAGCACTAAAATTGAACTGAACTTGAACTAAACATGCACTGATTTAGTACTGAAATTAACCTAAACTAGAGCTCAATTAGAACTGAACTACAATAGAACAGAACTAAAACTGAACAATAACGTAACCAAAACTTTTTTTTCTTTTTGAAGTAGAAGAGAACTAAACCAGAATAGATCGAAATCAGGATTGAACTAAGTTGTAATACGAAATCAAAAGAAAATTTTATCTTAACTTTTGGGATGTCTAATTTAACGAATTTTAGTTATTTTGGATAAAACAAAATTTTATTTCAAAATATTCTTAAAAATAAATTTTCATTGAACTCAATTAAATTTTTCATTTTGATTGCAAACAACATTTAAACATACAATTGCTATACCATACATATCAAAGGTCATGAAATCAAATAACAACCCCAGGGGTGCCAGCAAAACGACATATAAAAAAAAAGAGTGTAAAACGCAAAGGCCACAAGGAATGTTTGGTAAAATTGAAAAAAAAACACACAAAACGATGAAAAGGTAAAAGAGGAAAATATTTATCTCATGACAAAATGTAAAGATGATGTTCAAAACCTGATATTTGATGCAAACGATAACGATGACGACAGGGACCAAAAAAACAACACAACAACAGCGAGCATTTTGTCACCTTTAACAAACAAGATGTCAATAAATTTAACACTTCATTTCTCCTTTTAGCTATTGACTATTTAATATTAATGGCCATTAAGCAAAAGAGAAATTGAACGGTCCTTTAAAAAAATGTCCACAATTATCTCTGTAAAGGACGACACGTGCTAATGAACGATAAAACATAATTTTATAAGGATCCTTTAGCAGTTTGTTCATATTAAAGATAGCTCATTATGTTAATGACATTGTGAAGGTGAAAAGAAAAGTATTCAGTTTTAAACTTACACTAGGTAAAAATGGTTTTGTCAATTTAAGCTTATTTGCTTATTTAAATTTAGACTATAGATTAGGAAACTTTTGCTTTATCACAAAAAATATAACCCAACTAAAAATTAAATAGAAACTTAATTAGAAACCCAGACAAGAGCGTGAAAAAGATCTTTATTAAAAACCTGAACTAAACATGAACTAAAAAGTTAAAACTGAACTAAAACCTGAGATATAATCTGTATTCTTAAAATTTCGGGATTAATATGGACAGCATTGTCACTTATTTTCACTTAATCATTTAAACGGAATAGTGTCAGCAACAAAACAACAACAAGATGATGATCTTTGATGGGACCAGAAGTATCCCATCGTTATGAGCCATTAGATCGGGCCAAGAAGCACAGGGGACCTGTACCAACCACAACTGATTCGTTTGAAACGAGCCAGGGGGCAAATTACGGCATTCGATATTGATCGAAATTTCCATTTAAACTCTATCGTAATCTCGATCGAAAGCAAATGCCGTAATTTGGCCCCAGCATTCACGCAGAGAAATCACATTTTACTATAGGGTCACATCCAAAAAAACTATTTTCAACGAAAAATGTTTAAACATATTATAGTTACTTTAAGCATATTATTGTCATCAGTAAACATATTATGGTTTAATAAGTCCTTCATTACATCACAACCATAATATTCTGTGGCTTCTTGAATATAATTATTTATTTTAAACCAATGTTTTACAAAAATGCTCCAAACTGGAATCACGCAATATGAAGTAAACACACAATAGATCCAAATCTGGACAGAACCTGAGCTAGTTCGCGAACTAGTACATAAATTACCACGTGAACTAAAACCTGCAATAAAACTTGAACCAGCACTGAAACCAAGAAGAGCAGATGACCAATTGAGGTTAATGTGTGAATGTGTAGAACATTCCCAGCGGGAAAAAGAAGGAGTAGGAAGGCCTTCTAGAAGGCCTCTGTACCCCTTCTTTTGGATGTACAAGGCCTTCTTGCTCCATTCCATGCTCATATCTTTTTTACACACGTTGTCATTGCGGAGAAGGCCTTCCGCTCTCGCTTCTTCAGCAGGTACATAAGAAGGGTAACGGGACCAAAAAAAAATTGATTTTGCTTTTGCTTGTGCAAAAAAACAATACAAAAAATGTTACTCCCTTCTCATAGAAGTGAGTGTGGAAGGTGTATCTTATCTTTTATACGAAAGAGCCGAGGCCTTCTATGAGGCCTCCTTTAGCAGTTAGATAAGAATAGTAATTGAATCAAAAAATCTTTTAAGCAGCCTTTAAAAAGGCCTGAAGTAAGAAGGTCTTCTGAGTTTTCCCGTTGGGTTGGTGTCCAGCCCATACCACATGTGGAAATTAATTCACACACATTCTTCACACGCATTCTTACGCTCTTTCATCAAGTCAACGAGAGTACACAATTCAGTAGTCAATTATCAAGCGACGAGTGCACATGCGGCGGATGCTTACATATTTTGTATATTTTACTTAAGAAAACTTGCCCAGTAAACATTGCATACATAAATTGAGAAGTAATAGAATTATGCAATTAAAAATATATTTCATGCTTGGGTATGCTTTTGGCAAGATGTTTTAGAAAGGCATTTTTAAAAATTTCAAAGTTTTTTAAATAAAAAAAAAGCAAAATATTCGCCATTTTGAAGCTTTTCGTTAATGGCAGATTCTACATATAATTCTAGCTGAATACAATGCCAGGTAAAATTATTGCGGTACAAGGAAAGAGTTTCTATAAAACCAAAACTATGGCCTTTTGATTTCTGTAAAAATGTTTTTCGGTTTTCAAAAAGGTGTTCTTTTTCTTTCAATTTAAATTCAGTTATATTACTATGACTGTTAACAACATGCCTTTTTAAAACATCTTTTATTTTTAAATGATTTATAATTTAATGATAAATCATAAGAGCCAAAAAAGATTTCCTGTTTTTGATAACAAAAACAAAATAAAAGTCAAATATAAGAATTATTTTACCATTAAAAAATAATAATAATAAAAAAAAAGATGGAAAATAACAAACTTTAATTTTTATGGCACTGCTTGTAATTATTACGGTACTGATTAAAACTAATTTAATAATTGCTTTTTTAGTTTGACTTGAATTTGTGTTTGCTGGGTAAACTCTCTCTATTTACTAATACTAATATGAAGCAATACAACCACAATTTATTTTTTGGACGTCACTGGTGTAGAAGCAAAAAACCAGCGTTTAAAAAACTGCAGTCCAAGTACAAAAACTGTTGCTTTTACTGCTGTGAAACCAACTCAAAAAGCAAAAAAGTTTTACCCAAATTTTCGTTTTTTGTTAGACAGTTTTTGAATTCGACTTCAGTTTTTTAAACCCTGCAAAATACAAATGCTTTACCAAAGTGAAAGTGCGGCTATAAAGAATACTCTCAAAAATTAACAAGGGAATGAAAAATACTCACAAAATACATAGATTTTTTATGTTTAAACTCATATTTAAGTTTGGGATATGTGCGGTCAAAATATTTTGTATATTAGGTTCTGTGATAATATTGTAACAATTCTTTGTATGCGTACCTCACAAACGACACACATGTAAACATTATAAATTCTTTGTTTTCGTCCTCTACATAAGACAAACAAGTGAGTAAGTCCTACATCACAAATACTAGGAGTATAGGCTATAATTTTTTACTCTAATTAAAGGTTTTGGAAGAAACAAGTACTGTCTGTTGTGTGTTTCTAACAATTATTGTACCCTCACAATACTATTTAAATTGTGCGACGAACAGTAACACAGAGAATTTGTCATTATGGTTGTACATAAACGTGTCCCTACATTCGGGTGATCATTTTGGGTGAGTCTTTTCAGATCACTTTTAATGATTAAAAACTAATTTATCATTAGAGCGATTGAAGAAGGATTCACATATCGTCAACTAAAACGGAAAAGGGCGTAAAAACATTTTATTTTTTTTAAACTTTATAGGGACATGTAATTTAGTCGGCTGTAGGAAATATCGCCCAAAGAAAAATGGCCCAAAAAAAAAAATGAAAAATCGCCCAAATGAAGAATCGCCCAAAAGAACATGAAAAATGACCCAAAAAGTTATATATGAAATTTTGCCCAACAAAAACGAAAAAGGGCCCAAAAAAAAATGAAAAATTACCCAAAAAGCAAAAACGAATTTTTCCAAAAAAAAAAAAATAAAAATTACCCAATTTGCAAAAAAGTGTTTATTATTCATATAAATTTAGATACATACAAGTGTAAGTTTTATGTAAAAAATTGCATTGTATCTTCAACAGCTGCTCGGCAGTAAGGCCAGTAATACCGGCTGCGCTAACTTCGCTAAGCTTCTCTGCGCAGCCGGCCTTCGGCCGGGCGCAAGGATTTTTTCCTCTATGGTATAACAAACACCGGCTTCGCTAACTAAAGCTTCTCTGTATAGCCGGCCTTCGGCCGGGCGCAAGGATTTTCTCCTCTATGGTAGCACAAGTACCGGTTTCGCTAAGTAAAGCTTCTAAAATCTGCCTTGTTTTCGAACGAAGGCCATATACGCAGAGAATCTTTAGTTAGCGAAGCCGGTGTTTGTTATACCATAGAGGAGAAAATCCTTGCGCCCGGCCGAAGGCCGGCTGCGCAGAGAAGCTTAGCGAAGTTAGCGCAGCCGGTATATATTATATCCTTGAGGAGAAAATCCTTGCGCCCAAAAGTGTTTTCTTTATATATTTAATATAAACACCCAGAGAAAAAGCAACAAAATAATTTTTAAATAAATTACAATTATATTAAATAAAGATGGCCCGAAAAAATGGGCTATTTTTCATATAATATTCATTATAATATAATATTCATAATTTAAAAAACGAAAAATCACCCAATAATAACGAAAAAAAGCCCAAAAATTTTGGGTCACTTTTCATATGAATTTAAGCCCAATTTTACATGGAATTTTTTTGGGCGATTTTTCATTTTTTTTTTTTTGGGCCATTTTTCTTTGGGCGATATTTCCTACAGCCAATTTAGTCTAGTGCATCATAATCAATCAAAAACTCGCTTTAACATATGCTGTTATTTTGCTAGTGAAGGTGATTCCTTAAAGATTCGATTATGATACAAAATGCTATTTTGGCTTATACACACATTTTAATTTGTTAGTGTGTTAGAAATAGAATCCGAACTAGAACCTGTTCCATAAACCTTAACAAGAGCCTGTAATAGAAAATTAACTAAGAGCTGATCGAGAACCTAAACAAAAACTTAAACTAGAAAATAAACTAAAACCTGAACGAGAAATTAAACTATAATCTAAAGATGATCGTAAATAAAAAAGAACCTGTAGTAGAATATAAATAAGAACCTGGACCCAAATCCCCTCATTCAATATCGCTCGAAATTATAATTTCAAATTCAAATGTAAATTTCGACCAATATCGAAAGCTGTAATTACACCCCAGAATTAGAACCAGAACAAACACCCAAACTAGATCCTGAACAAGAGCCAGAACTAGAATCAAAACTAGAAACTGCATTAAATGTAAACTTAAATAGAACTAGATTTAAAAGAAACTGTGACAGAACTTGATCTACACTGAACTAGAACTAATTTGTAACTTAACTAAAAATTAATTAAAAGCAGTGTTCAAAAATAAACAGAACATTATTTAGCGTTTGTTTCACACACCCATGAACGATATTTTTTAGTGTTTGTGTAGACAAACACAACCCTTAATACCGATCGTAACTATTTTAAGAAGAGCCGAATATTATATAGTGTTCTGTTGTTCGTTAAAATACAGAAGAATGGTAGTGGTACCCCTGCAAATAATATTGGACACCTTGTTTCATTTTAGATAAAATAGACTAATTACAACATGGTCCCATATAATACAAGAATGGACCATGTTATTGTTAAAAAAGAGTTTGTAGTTAAACGACATGTTTTCATTTTTAAATGACATATTTTCGTTTTTAAACGAAGTTAAACTAATCCTCTGGAGTATACCATGGAGTAGTTTCAAAACTAATCCACATGGAGTATGTATGAACATGGAGTTGTTTTAAGACTACTCCGATGTAGTGCAAAACTGGGTTATATGGTCCATGCGATGTCCTAGGGCATTGTTAAAGAGACCATGTTTGTTCAATACCTTTGGTTTACCTATGGACTAGTCCTAGTCGCTTACGGGCTAGATTTTACATGCGTGTATGGACTGGTCGTATTATTTGCAGGGACTGTAGACAAACATTTTATTTGAATGTTCTTTAATGAACTAACAAAAATTTTTAGCAAAGATCTCATCACAAATAGCTTGTGTGTGGATTTTGTTTTTGTAAAATTTTTTTTGTTTTTTTACCAGCTAAAAGGGCGCTTAGCATAAATGAAACGAACGAACACTAACGAACTGAACCTAACACAATGAAGGTTGTGGTTTTTTATAAAAAACCGAACGGAATTAAATGCTCTCATCTATTTGTTGAGTTGTGCTCGAAGATGACAACGGGAAGACGACAAACAGGGAAACGTTATTTGTTTTTTAAAAAATTACCTACACAAACACTATTAGCGTTTTTGTTTTCCACAAATCTACCGAACCGAACACTGAGGAGCGATATTTAATGATTATTTTCGAACACTGATTAAAACTAAGCTGAAACATTCAACTGTTTCCTAAATTGTATTCTTTTCTAAATTTCTTTAAGTGTATAGTGTTATTAAGGATCTTAGTTTTCCATTTAAAAATCAGTTGGTGGTCTTGTTCCGCTCAGCAGCGTTATATTGTTGTCCTTGTATCCTTGCATAAAACTATATATTGTAAAGGAAAATATTGTCATATTTACCTTAAAATTAGTGGCTTATTTTATAATTCTTTTGACTTTTAAAAAAACATTTTATGGTTGTGTTAAATAGTTTTTGGTTTAGTTTTGTGGACGTTTAACAAATTTATCCTTCAAAATAGTTTTAAACACTCGTATGTTAAACTAATTATGTAAGTATCCTTGGTCACCAGCATATAATTTCATTTACACCTTTTTCTTTTTTTTTAATTCATAATTAGTTTTTCTTAGCAGCTGCTAATCTCTTTGTAGATAAGATATTAGAAAATGATAGAAGAGTCGTATGAAGGCAAATTTATAAGCACGAGTAAGAAAACCAAAGCATTTAGTTTGGAAAATTTTTGAAAAAATTTAAAAATTTTTTTTGTTATTCATGTTTACAATCTTCAGATTTAAGATGGTTAGGAAGGAGCTATTCCCATTTTATTTTCTTAGCATTAATCAGATATTTGCCAACTCTATGGATTAATTTGAACTACACGTTTCTGTTAAATTTTTGTAACAGCTTCTTTCAAAAAAAAAAATATATTAATTTTTTTATAAACATAGGTGTTGCACCTTTTCATTAAATCACCAAACAAAAAAGCGCGCAACAAAAGTAAAAAATTTCATTTAAAAAACAAAATTTTCTAAAATTTAATAATGTTTTATTAACACCACAGGATACATACTCCAAAAGCATTTTACGCCTCTTTAACGAAATTTATTAAAATAACTATTCCATTGTTGACGCCATGTTTTGGAAATTTGAACAAAAAGT
This sequence comes from Pollenia griseotomentosa, assembly GCA_963931875.1. Taxonomy (NCBI): domain Eukaryota; kingdom Metazoa; phylum Arthropoda; class Insecta; order Diptera; family Polleniidae; genus Pollenia; species Pollenia griseotomentosa. The sequence continues at coordinate 224,618,236 of OZ007560.1, forward strand.
TCTGAAAAATCTCAACATATGTGACACACACAACAAATTTTCGCGCTCATAATTTCAAACAAAGAAGACAAAAAAGCAAGAAAAAAGAAAAAAAATCACAATAATGCTGTTGGTTGGTTGGTTGGCTGGTTATTATTGGAAGCTATAATTACATTTTGAAAATAATAATAGCAACAACATAAAAATCTAATGAAATTCTGGTTGCCACCACAACGGTTACGTCTGCTACCCCGAATAAGTGCATAAATGTTGACTTCATGTACAACATCAATAACTACTATAGTAACAACATCTGAACAATTGTTGCTGCTGCCACTGAAACGAGTAACTAACTAACATCATCAAAATCTTCATCATTATGTTTATCGACTTCATCATGATCGTCATCAATGCCAAACCCCCCATTGCTGTTGCTAAAAAAGCATTTCAATGTTTTGCCAGCCACCATGTAAAACTTCACCTGGGGCGTTCACAAAACAAAACAAAAACAAAATGTTTAGGAAAATCTTTAGTCAGTTCATAAAATAATTCAATCCCTTTTACTTTTGCCAATTGATTCGCATGTTCTATATTACACGTATCCTTTTTTTCTGTTCATTGAAAAATCGAATGAATTTTGTACGCCCTACAAATCGTTGTTTAATTCTAAAATGAGTTTGTTATCATTTCTGAATAAAATACAAAATACGTACTTCAAAATTTAAGCGGAGTGAAAACAGAACAAAGAAAAAATTAGAACAAGACTAACAAAGAGTTAAAACAGAACGGAACTAAAACCGAACAAAACCTAAATTAAAACTGAACTAAACTAAAAATGATCTATAACTAAACTAGAATGAAAGTAGGACAATACTTCACTTCGCATTTTCTAATGACTTACCCCCATATGCAAAAAAGTTAAAGTTAACATTAGTTAACCACCACATAAAAACCCATACACTTTTGCTGGGCTTAATGTGTTGGTTAACTAATTTGAACTTTAATTTTTTATTGCATAAGGCGGTTAGCGTATAAACAGTACCGACTTACAGCTTTTACGGTTTTCAAAATTTTTATTTTATTGCTTCATTTAATTCATTTATTTTCTTAAGAGCAAGAAAAAAGAGAGATTGATACCAAACGAAAGATTAAAAAAAAATCAGTTATACCTAATCAAAAACTCAAAATATATTTTTTTTGACTTAAATTTTTTTGACTAACGTCAAAGAATTATAACTTGAACTAGACGTGAATAAAATTTTACAATTTAAACCAGGCAAAACAAAAGTTTACTAGGACCAAAACTAAAAAATAAGACCGGATTTGGAAGCCAAATAACGGCTGATGTCAACTTAAACCAGAACAGAATTGAAACTGAAACCAGGAGAAAATTGAAAATGGTACTAAGCAGACCTGACAGACTTGGAGCAAAAGCTTTCCTGAAATAAGCACTTAAGTAAATGTGAATTATAATTGCATGGAAATGAAACCGGAATTTAAAGCTCTTAACAGAAAAGAACAACAGTGAATGGTATTTGTTATTCGTCACTGCCTAATGCTAAACAATTGGTAATTTGGGCTGCGTTAAACCCTTTTTTTTACAAGTCTAGTACAGTGTTGTTGTAATTGTTAAAAATTGTTGCATTATATTGTTTCAATGATATTGTATGTGTTCTCATATAAAATTAAAAATTCTTTGGTTTAACGACATAAAAGACTCCATTTACCTAATAATGTTTTGTTATAATTTAAGTTTTTTTTTAACATTTCAATAATAAAGAAAACCTCTTGACTATTGTACTTAACGGAACGAGTGCAATCTTTGAATAATAACAATAAAAAGTTATTGAAATGAAAAGTTTTCAAGAGCTCTTCAATCTTTTATTTATCTAGTTGACTAGTTTTTGAAGTATTTCAAAAGTTTTTTTCTCTTTTTTTTTTTGAGAGATTGTCATAAAATAAATCTGCTAAAATTAAAAAGTCATGCGGTTTGACTAAAATCATAAATAATGTTGAAAATAAATTAAATAAAATTAAGGTTTTAAATATTTTAATCAGGCCTTAGTTCATTGAATTTAAGTTTTATTCAATTTAAGGACAACCTGTCCGTGAAAACCTGGGTTCGGTTTCCAGCTCAGTCAATAATGAAAAATTATCAACAAATTTAAACTAATTTCATGTTGTAAAATTCCTTTCTTCATAAAAAAAAATTTTAATGAAAATTAAATTCAATATTAAATTTTGGATTTAAAACCACAAAACAGTTCAACAAAATAACCACAATACTAATTACACTGTGCTAGTTGCAAAATTAGACAAGCAGGGCAAATGCCGTTTTAGCATAATTCGGGTACTCTGAATCCAAAGGTGCCCACCGTTTTTTTAGATTAGCTCTTGTTTTCAACTTTTGATTTTATTCACAAAAGTCGACAATTTTTAATTAATTTAAGAATATCATAAAACGCAATATTTGTATGGGAGCCCCCCTAAGAAGTGATGATAAGCGGAAGTTGTAATCATTTATGGCTTGTTTTGTTTGCAGCTTCGGTTTTTATATGTCTTCAAAAACTTAGAAGTCTAGCTGTATGTTCCAATTTTTTATGAATTTTTAAAAAACAAAAATTTCGAAATTTTGATAATAAAATTATTTTTTTCCCCAAAAACAAAAATTATGTTTCTAAAACGACTGCTCATATTAAATAAAAAGTTTTAAAAAAGTTTTAAAAGGAAATTTTATTGCAGAATTTCGGTTTTTTTATTAATTTCAATAAACTGAGACGTTTTTGAGTTACGCGAATATATGTTGTGCAACCTCCTCCATTTTCGAAATAACGGTATATCTCGAAAACAAGAGCACGACTGCATTCAGCGTACCCGAATTATGCTAAAACGCCATGTGTCCAGCTTGTCCAAAAAAAAAAGTGTCAATTTCGAGCACAGTGTTATTATTAAGGTTTTTATTTTGAAATTTTCAGTATTGTAACCGTTAAGAACAAAACACAATAGAAACAAAACAAGGACTTAAACCGAACTAAACATTAAGTACACAGAAAAATTGTTAATTAGTTTTGTATCAATTAAATAAATTTTTTGAAAACTATTATAATTAAATTAATCACCCCTATCGCCAGTGTTGCCAATTTAGCCATTTAGTGGCTAGATTTAGCCATTTTTCACCCTGTTTAGCCATTAAAAAATGAGTTTAGCCATTAGCCATTTTTTTAGCCATTTTTCAACTTGTTTAGCCATAAAATTATTTTTTGCCGTTTTTCTTTTAAAAGAATAATTTTTATTTTATTATAAAAATTTATAAAAGTAAAATAAACATTTTTAACAATTAAAACGCCTTTAAATTAAATCACAACTTTTACAATGTTGAAAATCGCTTTAAACTATGATTATGAAAAATCTTTCAAAAAAAAGGAAAACTATTCCAATATTAAATTTATAAAATGGATCAACACAAACGTCGGTGTTTCTTTCTGGTTGCAAGGATTTCAATAAAGATGTGCAGACGGCAACAAAATTTTTTTAGAAATTTCAGAATTGACTATAAAGTTGCTCTCATCTCCATGGTCTAATGCTTAAGTAGAGAGGGCCAAGTAAATATTGTTAAAAGTAATTTGAGAAATAGGTTACATTTAGCAACCGTTAATTCGATTTTATCAATTAGGTAAATATTTTTACCATAACAATAAAATATTTATAGCAACACTACAATAGTAGAGATGGTACTATGCGCTTGTGTTGATGTTTGCAACACCTTAAAATATTGGTCCTAAGCCCAACTTTTAGTATACCGATTGACTCAGAATCACTTTCTGAGTCGTATTAACGATGTTTGTCCGGCTGGCTGGCTGGCTGTCCATCTAAACCTTGTGCAAAAAGTACAGGTCGCAATTTTGGAGATTATTTGATAAATATTGGTACAAAGGTTCTAATTTGAATATGATACCGTACTTATAGTTGGAGTTGACCGACTATACTTTCTTACTTGTATTTTATTGTAGATCTGGACTCAAAAGGTACGGTAAATATTGTCGTGATTATGATTTACGTTTAAATTACTTAATTCCTATGAGATGAACAATAACGAATTTATCGATGATTTAATTTTTTAAATATCTATCAAAATATTAATTTACGTTTATTCTTATTTATCAAGTTGATCTTAACTTACAATTTCATCGTAAACAACTTTAAATGAATTATTTCTGTTTTGTTATTGAATATTAATGTGTTTTATTTGAAAAAGCTTTTAGCCATTTTTTAGCCCATTTTTAGCCATTTTTTCCGTAAATTTAGCCATTTTTGGTCACCAAGTTTTGACAACACTGCCTATCGCAAACATCTACTACCCTGAAAATATTCCCATATTTTCTTATTTTGTATCGTGAATGTTTCCCGTAACAAATTTTTTTGGGAATGAATTCCCAAATATAAAAAATTTGGCAAACATTGGCGATGCCCGCGGGTATTTTTACTAAATAAATTCGCAACAAGTTTTAATGTGAACGAGAAGGGAACATTTTAATTTGCATTCTAAAATAGGACTAAATTAAATTACTTTTTCCTTTTATTGAAGGAGTGTAAATAAAAAAAATTAAGATAAACACTATTAATTTTTTATTTTATTATATTTTTATTAGTATTTTATTTTGTATATTTTTCTTTGACAATACAAGCACTGACAAGTTATTCACAATAGAGACTTTTGTTTATAAAGCACTGACAAATACCTCACAATAGAAATTTTTATTCCCAAAATATTTGCGATACCGATTTATTGGGGATGGGAATATATGTTTGCTCCCATATAACATATTCCCATAACATTCGCGAATTGATTTGATTTATTTGATTCAATTAACATTTGAATTGGACAGTTTTTTGGTCATATTTTTAATCAAAATTAAAAAAAATATCATTAATAAAAAAACATCTCAATTTTAAATTTTTACAACTTTTAGTAATAATTTTGGTGAAAGATGCGAAATCAAAAAAATGTCTGCTTGATTTTATGAGTTTGGTGATTAAAATAAATTTTAAATTTTTTCTGGGTATACCAAATGGAACCTTTTTAATATTGACCTATAAATTAATTTAATTTTGAATAATAATAACAAAATATCTTGCAACTAATCATTAAACCAAGTCAGTCTTATCATCTTAATTACTGCATTAAATCCCACATGAACCAAAAAATAAAATTCCAAAGGCTCCTACTTCTTTCTATTCCTCTACTAAAACACTTAATGCTCTCACTAATAAATCATTTAACATAAATCTGAAGAGTTTAAGCATTTAAAATGATTACATTTAATCGTTCAACTGTCACATTTTAATAATTTCATGGTGCGATCACTGACCAGCCCCCAATGGCGCCCTTTGGCTAAAACTCATCAATAAATCTCAGGCTAAACTAACAACGACAACAACTACTACAACAGCAGAAAATAAAATATGGAGAAAAAATATTTCTTTGAATGCAGAAGTAGAAACACAATCCATATACTAACTACTTTTATACGCAATGACCAAATGGTCACAAGAACCATTGCAAAGTCTAAGGCCAGACAGAAAGAATGTTGGCAGGCTGGATGCTTTTGGCTGCCGTTCATTTCTTTGGAGTCTTAATATTAGTTCTCATCAATAGTCAGTTAAAGAATGCATGCACTAGATGTAGGGGTTGCAGGTAAGGTTTGTTATTTTATGAGTGAAAATTTCGGAGCAGATCTGTATTTCAACTTAACTAGAACTGAACACGAACTAGCCTACACACAGAAAACAAATTGGTTGGGAAACGGTTGCAGTAATAAAATATTGATCAAGTTACATGATTTATTATTGCAACTATTAAAAATGTATATTCTAACTGATTTTTAATTCTCTTGATTATTAAAGCGATGTTCCAACTGAAATATGATTCCTTCAATTCTTTTATTAGTTGTGATAACTAATTTTATTTAGTTCTAAAAATTAGTACAAATGGTTAGAATCACAACCGAATTCAATATAGGGCAATACTGAATATTGGTGATTGCAATCAATAATTTGCTTTTGTCAATAAATTTTGTTATATAAATGTTTATTCATTTATTGCAACTAATTATTGATTGTTGGAATAGTTTCAATTCGAGTACAACAAATAAAAATATAATTATTCGGAATTCACAACCAAAAAATAGTTAAAAGCCCCAATTGCTTACTAAATTTTCTGTCAAAACATTTGATAGATTAAAATAATTTTTAATTTTATATTTTAAAATTATCTTTGCGGTCAAAAATGGAAAATGTGCAAAAACTTAATAAATAGGGTTAAGTAATTTACGTATTTTTATAGGTATGAACATGTTCACGTACATATGTATGTATGTATGTATTATTTTTTTTATACCCTGCAAATTATATTAGACTACTTGATCCATTTTGATCCTGGGCTGGTCCAATGTAATGCAAGTATGGACCATGTCATTGTTAAAAAGACTTTGCAGTGAAACGAAATGTTTTCGTTTTGAAACGACTTCAAAACTTATCCTCTTGAGTATACCATGGAGTAGTTTTAAGACTTCTCCTTTGTAATGCAAGCTGGGTTATATGGTCCTGCACTAGGACATCGTACTGTAAAATAAGCCATTTTTTCCCATTCATTGGGATTACCTTTGGACAAGTCCTTGCCCCTTATGGGCTACATTTGACCGGTTAAAAAAAATATATTGATAACGACAATCAAATCTCTTGTTATGAACAGCAATTATGTGTTAAATCAGTTGCAGCTACCATATATTCGGGTATAAGCACAATTTTGTTTCTAATAATCATACTAACAATTAACAATATCTGTTGTTATGACTGATAGTGTACTAAAATTCAAATGTTGCTATCAAAAATATTTTGCTAAGCAACGAAATTTTCAGTAATTGGAACCGAGTTATGTGATAGTACATGCAACCGACGAAATTCGATTGGCGCCAAATTCGGTTGTGATCACGAATCTGTTTTCTCTGTGTGGACATTGAGGTTTATTTTTAACTTTAAATCTTGTTTAAGTTCTACGATGTCCTAGGGCAGGACCATATAACCCAGCTTGCATTACAAAGGAAGTCTTAAAACTACTCCATGGTATACTCCAGAGGATTAGCTTTGAAATCGTTTCAAAACGAAAACATGTCGTTAAAAAACGAAGACATGTCGTTTCTCTGCAAACTCTTTTTAATATTGGACCAGCCCAGTATCAAAATGGATCAAGTAGTCCAATATAATTTGCAGGGCATAAAAAAATAATACATACATACATATGTACGTGTATATGTTCATACCTATAAGAATAGGTAAATTACTTACCCTTATTTATTAAGTTTTTGCCCATTTTCCATTTTTGACCGCAAAGATATTTTTTAAATATAAAATTAAAAATTATTTTAATCTATCAAATGTTTTGACAGAAAATTTAGTAATCAATTGGGGTTTTTAACTATATTTTGGTTGTGAATTCTGAATAATTATATTTTCATTTGTTGTACTCGAATTTAACTATTCCAACAATCAATAATTAGCTGCAATAAATGAATTAACATTATATTACAAAATTTATTGACGAAAGCAAATTATTGATTGCAATGACCAATATTCAGTATTGCCCTGTATTAAATTCGGTTGTGATTCTAACCATTTGTACTAATTTTTAGAACTAAATTAAATTAGTTATCATATCTAATAAAAGAATTGAAGGAATCATATTTTTTAAGAACAACGTTTTAATAATCAAGAGAATTAAAAATCAGTTAGAACTACACATTTTTAATAGTTGCAATAATAAATAATGTTACTTGATCAATATTTTATTACTGCAACCGTTTCCCAACCAATTTGTTTTCTGTGTGCATGTATTTTTGAAATATGCGAAGCTCATACAAGACGAAGTGTCAGAATACGAGTAGCCTCACCATATGCCGTAGAAGGCATCACACCATGCTACATATCGAGGAAGAAAAATCGAAAAAGGGTCCAACTCCACGGGCATCAGTTCAACAGCATTATCAGGACGACGAAACGTCATCTGTGTCGGGCACTCTTAACAACACAAGAGCGTCCAGTTCGAATTCGGGACAATCTACCACTTGCATAAATGAAAAAGTCAGTTTAGGTTTATTTATCTCAACACAGCGGAACTACAATTTAACCAACAGCTTTGGTTCATGTAGAACATTTAGGCGAAAAATTTACTGTCCGAGCACTAATTAAAACAGGGTAGACTAGAAGTTTTGTCCTAATGCCTGTTCAACAGAATTTAGCGATACCCCTAGAACACCATCATAGCGAAATATCAGGATTTGGTGAAACAGTGGTAGGAAGTTCCAAGGGAAGGTGCTACGTCACAGTTAAATCTCGAATATCCGATTTTAAAATTTAAATTCGAGCGATTGTGGTACCAACATTGGCACATTTTATGTCTTCACGGCCGATTCCAATACAAAATTATGAAAATATAAAAGGTTTAAAGCTTGCAGATCCCTATTTATACAAACCTGCTGCAGTCAAAATTATTATTGGTAGTCGTTTCTTGCCTTTTATAAATTTAAGTAGCGTAAAAATTAATATTGGAAATAATCTTGAAGCTCGAGAGTCCCACTTCGGCCCTGAACCAGAAACTAACGTTTAATCTTTCCATACTTTTGTCCCGCCTTGCAGCGATCTGGTCCTTCAGGAGCAACTAAAGAAGTTTTGGGGATAGAAGAGGCGGAAAAACATGATGTTTTGTACATTTGTTCTGCTTAAAGTTATAGCCCATATTCTAAAATGATACTATGATACAATTTTGCCCAGTATGAGGACGAACTATCTGCCAAAATTAATATCAGCAAATGAATTTATTTATTTAACATATTTAGGTCTATGGATAAATCCTTACAGCCTAATACAAATGAGTATTTAACTTAAGTATAATATTACGTTTCACAATATTTACCGGGGATGCGTCCTATCCCCACTTCACTTTAACACAGTGTTGAATGTCATTATGCAACAAGCTACAGCATCAAGAAATGGTATAACATGGGGCCTTCAAAGTAGACAGAAAGTACTTGACTATACAGACGATATATGTATGCTAAAATCTTCTGTATAGAATTCCGCCAGCTCTACAAGTTTTCATCAACAACTGCCTTCGTAGACTTCTAAAAATATTCTGGACAATTTCCTTTGGGAAATAACACAACAAATTCTAATACAAAGTGAAATTTTTATTCGAAAGTAGAATTGGATAGAGCATACGCTCCAGAAAGATGAAGATGATATAACCTAGCAGGCAATCGCATGGCGCCAAATCCATACAGAAAAGATGAAAGTCCAAAAAGCTGGAGAGAAATTATATTTATCGCACCCAATAGATCCGAATGGAACATGCTTGTTAGGGTCCTATGCTCGCAGAGCATTGTCAAATTATACGGTGTGGTCGTGCCTGGTCGCACAGTGGAGTGCTCTGAGAGAGCTCATGGTGGTATTCATGGTAAGGCTGTGTTGGGTATCCGGAGACTTCAAGGTAGATGGCAATGAGGTGGTGGACGAACTCGCGAGAGTGGGTAAATTCCCCTTGAGTCAGTACTATGAAGTAATACGGAAAAGGTTGCGCGATACCGTTAACCGGTCCTGGAGGGATAGAACGTATATCATGATGTCCAGGGCATTTTAACCCGGATTGGACGCTGGGGCAACCAGGGTTCTATTGGGATCGGATAGGAGGGGTCTTAGGACATTTATAGGTTTCTTAACGGGTCATTGATCTGTTAGGGCTTTTACGAGTAAATGAGACAATACCATACCGGACTTCTGCTGGTTATGCGAGGATTCTGTGGAGCTAGAGACGATTGAGCATGTACTGTGCCACTGTCCTAGGATGCAGGGTCTCAGGCAGATAGATTTCAACAAACTGGGGTGTATCGATGGATGTAATCCAGTCGATCCACTGGAGTCTATCAGGGAAATAGGACAGTTGTTTCTGATGAGGAGAGTGTAGAGGGATTTTTTGTTCTAATCTGGTATCTACTAACTAACTTAAATCTATCTATCATCTCCTTTCTTCTTCACTTCTCTCTTTCCTTTTCCTCTATATTTAAGGGATTTACAATGGAGCGCACTGGTCACCTAGTGGAGGTGTGCCCTCGGGCGTGTTAACCTTCTTAACCTTACCTAACTTACGGCTCTATGCTCCTTATGGGAACAACAGGAACATAAATAAACGAATACATATATACTATATTTATAAACTAAAACCTAAACTTGATCTTGAGCTGAAACCTAAACTAAATCTTGAACTACAACCTAAATTCTAACTTGAACTAGAACCTTAACTTAAAGCAAAACTAGAACAAAAACTAGAATTAGAAACTGATTTGAAATTCGAACAGCAGCAAAAACTCAACCAAAACGTGATTTAGGACATGAACTCAAATATAAACTAGAACCTGAACTAGAACTTAGCCTAGAACCTGAACTAGAGCCTAAACTAAAAGCTAATGTAGAACGAAAACTTAAACCTTAACTAAAATTTTAGCAACAACCAAAAGCAGAAAGTCAACTACAACAGAAGCCAAAAGTATTAACTCTACAGAAACTCGATTTAGAACCTAAACTCAAACCTGAACTAGATGCTAAACTAGAACTTGACCTAGAGCCTAAACTAAAAGCGAAGAACAAAAACTAGAATTGGAACCTGAACTAAAATTTTAACAGAAACCATAAGCAGAAAGTCAACTAAAATCTGATTTATAACCGAAACTAAACTCTAATCTAGAACCTTAACTAGAACCTGAAGAGAACCTAAACTAGAACTTGAACTTAAAAAACCATAAGGTAAAACATAAACTTAAACCTAAGCTAACAACTTAGCGGAAACCTTAACTAGAGCCTGAACTAAAATTTTAACTTAAAGACGTAGAATTTAAACTTATTATTCCTGAACCAGAAGTGGAGTTGAACTGAACTTAACTAGATTCTGACATTTTTTTTAAAACTTTATATTTCAGTGAGATTTGCATTCAAAAAAATAAATCTTCTTGTTAAGGGGACCCCTAATTACACAACTATGTGGCGTTTGGGAACTAAAGATTATGATTTGTTTCCTTTTAGCTGAAACTTGTATTTAAAGCGAACAGTGAGTAGTTTTGTGCGTTCGCAAAATCTTGTAAAACTTAAGTGTTAAACAAACAAGTCCCTTTTCTTGCGCTCTTTTTTGTGCCTTTCCAATCGCTACAGCATTGTAGTTGCTGTTGTTGTTAAATGTGATGCCTTTGAGGCCATTAAAACTGCAGCCCAGTGTTTTTTCAAATGTTTACGATAACTCATTTTTTTGCTTCTCTTGCAAAGCTTAGAGTTTTTGGCCAAAATAAAAAAAAACCCCATAACAGACTTTTATGTTTTTTCCTTACGATATATTATTTATCATTTCTTTAAGCAATTTTTCATGTGATATACATTTATATATAATAAAAAAAAGTAGAAAAAAATCATCTTATTGCAGCAGCATCTTGGTCCAGTTCCAATATTAACAAAAATATTTCACAAGACAAAAATATAGGAATGCCACATATCAGAAATTTTCTGTATTTTGGGATATTTGGGAGAATTTCAGTCAAATGTGGATTTAAAGCATTAGCACATTACTAGATAATCAATATGTTCAAAGCTAGTTTAGTACATGAAAGGGCAAAGGTCCTTCAACTGCATGTAAGAAAATATTAAGAAAGGAAAAAGTATTGTATATTTTTAATTTAAGAGTTTCCTTCAACCAAATACATTAAACTTACAATGGCAACCTTATAAACAAACATTCTCATATTGTTATTACGTTGGTGGTATACTACCATCCTGTTTCCTCAGGATTTCATTATTTAAAATTCCACTCTGGTTTTTTATGGCGAAGATGAACTCATAAAACTTAACGTATTGTATGAGTAGTATGTGATAAATATATTCCAAAAACCAACAGCAGAACCTACAAAAAAAAAATGATGCATAAACTTTGAAGACATTTCTTTTCTTATTCCCCAAAAGAAGAAAGAAAAACTGTTTTGTTTCTTCGTTTATTTGTTTGTTTGTTTATACAAGTTGCGTGTTTATGGCCCATAATTCACTATTTCGTTGATTTCACCATACAATTCATACAGTTCGGGGTGAAATAAATATAAATGTCAAAAAAATGCCAAGTTATTGGCAGAACTTTTATATGAGAGTCCGTATATGTTTTTTTTTCTTAAGATTTTCTTAATACATGTGTATGTAATATTTGAGTTGTTTTTTTTTTTTTTTTTGAAGAGAACTCAAAATTTTTCGTGCATTTTAAATAAAATATGAGAAATTTAAAATAAGTTTTATTTGGTTTCCAGTCAATATGTGATTTTTTTTATTTATTAATTTATAGCAACCGGATCTGTAGTCTCTATTCATTAGAAGCCCGAATTGATAAAATAGACTCGGAACAAAAGCAGCCCTCGGTTAACTCCAAGTAATTCGACATTAATGTTATTTAAAGGGTTAGATATTTATACACACATAGAAGGAGTGCTTCATTCGGCTTTGCCGAATCTTTTATACCCTTCACCACTGGGCGATAAGAACAGAAAGTTATATGAATAATAAATAAAAATAAATAAAGTAGATATACTTAAAAAAATCAATTAAATAAATAAATTACGCCCGCTTATTCAACCCCACCCATATTTTGTCGGATGTTGAGTATTGATAACCAAGATGCTTGTACTACATAATTTAAGAACTTTGCCTCTTGCCGTTGTCTAGGTACACAGAAGTCAATAATGTCTTTGTTTGAGAGGTGCCACGTCTTCAATCGCTCCAATTTTTTAAGAGAAGTTGTGTATTTATAACCAGCTGTGTGTACCAAATTTGGACAATTTTTCACATACCGTTCTTAAGTTATAGATTAATCTATTTTGTGCCACGCCCCCTTCATCAATTCAGCTCACATTTTGTCGAATGTTGTGCATTGATAACAAAGATGCTTCTACCTAATTTGGAAACTTTGGCTTTTGCCGTTTTCCAGCTATACAGAAAAAAACAACAACAAGAGATTTATTATTTATCAGTAAAATTAGAGGCAGTCGTCGTTTCTTGTCATTTATGGACCGATCTGGTTGAATTTTAGTAGAAAACATAAATATAAATATATAACGACCTAGTCCCCGCATTTCTGGGGTCTTCGGAAACCCCGTTTCAACATGCACACAGACAGACGGGCATCGTTAAATCAACTTCGCTACTGAAAGAACCCATAATATATGTATATACTATAGAATCTTAGATCAATATTGAAGAAATTACAAACGGAATGACAAACTTTACATGGTATCGCAGAATGAGCTACATATATGATTAAATGTTTTATAATTTTTTTATTTATGCGATTATTATTACTTTTTTTTAAGAAACAGTATATTATTAGGGAACTTTTGTGCCCTTCACCGAAGGTATAGATATATAACTATTTCATTCCGTTTGTAACTTCAACAATATTGATCTTAGACCCTATAAAGTTTTTTTATTCTGGATCCTTATGAAAAGAGAAGTTTAAATCCGTCTGTCCATCTGTCTGTTGAAATGGGGTTTCCGAAGACCCCAGTTATGATGGGGACTTGGTTGGTACATTATTATTTCAAATATGCTCATTTGAATTTTGCTATTGAAATTCAAAAATATACGTAGTTGTGCGTAACTATTATATGACTGTTTCAGACCATAATATTTTTGCAACCATACTGAATGAATTGTCTGTACCATAACAAACTCTATTTTCCCTCTGAATGTATGCAAAACATGCAAGATTTAACTAATTTGCTATTTTCCGTCATCCCACAAGATACTTACAGCCTGACCCACGATGTCGATCGACAATTTAAGCTAGCGACAACAAGTCACTCAGAAGCGCCCTACTAACTATCGCCTTGTCAGTCGTCTGGTTTTACGATTCTTAAGTAATTCCTTTATTCATTTTCCCAGGGACCAAAAATAACAGTTATTTTGAAATTATAAAACAGTTATTTTTTAACTTAATTATTATAACACGTACAGTTCTTTGAGACGTACTATTATTTTTGCTCGAAAAAATAAAAATCAAAAAATAAACAGTTATTTTTAGTTAAAAAATAAAAATCAACAAATAACTATTATTTTGGTTCAAAAAAATTTAAATCAGAAAGTAACTGTTATTAATAATAAAATAAAAATAAAAAAAAATAACTGTTATCATCTGACTTTTATAAAAAAAGGAATAACGGTTACGGTCCCTGCACTGAACCAAAAATGTACGTTAAGCAAACGAAATTACGTTTATTAAAATATTTTCGTTGGCTTAACGAATTATTCGTTAATATAATGAAAATTTAGATATTATTTTTATTTTCATTGGATTTTTGGTTCAGTGTGGTATTGCCACATCAACTATATCACAAATTAAACGCTAGTTTGGAAATAAAAATGGGCAAAACATGTAAATTAAGCCATAAAAATACAGTTCTGTGCTTTTTGATTTTGTACAAATTACAACAAGGCAGCAAAAATATTAACTAACCAATTTTGTGCAAAGTATTTTTTTTTTTTTAATAAAATTTGGTTTGTGGTGTTGTTTAAAAAAAATAAAATTATAAAAATGATTAGTTTTGGTGTTTTCTGTTTTTTTAAACGAAATTTTTTAATAATTTCGTTTAGTATTGCAACAAAATGCCTCTGTCGACAACCACAACACAAGTGACTGATTTTGACATTTGTGGTCGCATAATATTTTATAGAGGGCGAAAATGAATGCAAAGCATTTAGTTATCTTTCGCTTGCATTGTCGATCGAATTGTCGTGCTAAAACTTCAAATTAGCTGTTTGTCGTTGAAAATGTAAACAAACGATAGCGGTCGACTTCGTGGACCATGCAGTATATCTAACAAATTTAATACTGACTTTAATCTGTACGAAATACAGGGTCTTTTAACTTAAGTTGAACTTAAATTTAAGTTTCTTCTTGAAATGCCATTTAAGCACACATATTAAATGGTTATTTATTAATTACCCATAAAAATATGTATTAGACGGTCTACAATTTATAAATGACAAATGCTATCTTTCAAACGCCTAAAGCGTACAAGCATTTAAAATGCAATTCTTTTGATAAAAAAAGTTTTGCTTTTCCTGGAATTTCTGGGATCATGGTTGAGAAATTAAACATTAAAAATTATATTACTTGTATACTCAACTAGTCTTGATGTAAGATTCACGAAGGTCATTGGGCAAATTTGCAATTTTTAAATTTGCAGTGCATATTATGATTGATCGTGAGCATACTACTTTTACTTTTTGTGCAAATTTGCTATTTTTCTAAAAATGTATTCTGGCAACACAAAAAACTTCTGGCAGCACTGTAAAAAATCCGCATTTGTTTACAATTATACACAAGCAAATTAAAATTAATTTTTTCTATTTAAATTATTTAAATTTAATTCTCTATTAATTCAAGTTGTTTTTATTCGACCTTTTCATAAACTTATAAATAAAAATGCTTTTATTTCAAGCTCGAGGACAGTATTGAAAATAAATTTTATTTTAATAATTGCCGATAGCTATTTGAACATAGTTGATAGTTGAACAACAGAGGATGAAGAAATAAACAGTAATTTTCCGTGGTCAATATAAATTATTATTTATTTACAAGCCCATATGATGATACTCAAAGAGTATCGAAATATCGGCAATTATTAAAATAAAATTTATTTTCAACACTGGCCTCGAGCTAGAAATAAAAGCATTTTTATAAAAACCCACGAAAATGTTCAATTTATAAGTTTCCTTAAAAAACAATATGGCGCATAGTATGTCAAATGTTATTGTTTACATTTGTTTGCAACTGAGCAAATATACACTACTAATTTTGCTCATGGTTTTTTAGTGCAAACGAAGAAAATTAGAGCAATTTGCAAATATGTACATTTTGTTGTTGTGTTGTGCAAATGTGTGTATTTTTGCACGCATTTGCATCGTTTGCACACTTTGCACTACCCATCGTGATTTCCCTTATTATATTATTTACAGTATTTATCGCTTATATGCATCCTGAAAAGAAAAATCAATCCATCCGTACTTCAATCAAGCCAAATTGTTGTCAGTAGTACGGTAAGTACGGATTTTCTTAAATTTAAAACAGAATGCTTGATTCAAGTACGCATTATTCAAGTTCACCGTACTTATAATAATCTCAATTATAAGACAACAGCAACATGCTTGATAAAGTGTTCGTAATCATTCTACTTAACAACTGGAATTTGGGAATTTTTGCTTTTTATTTTACTTTTTTTATTGTTATTGTTTCAACAACCAAACACACGGTTATGCGCGCATATTAGTTTTCGAACTAAATACATCCTTTTTTGGATTCTTTCAATTACTTTTTAGTGTTATTTGTACTTAAATTTTTAAGTACAACACGTAGTAAAAGTAAGTAGAAAAAACTTAAATTTTAGTACGAGTTTTTCTTTTTTTGTATGAGATTTGTATAGATGATATAGGACTTTTGGTTAATTTTGGACATACATACTAGCACAATATTTTGTCATGACGTAGTAGCCATAGTGATAGTTATTGTGGCTATTTTTTACCAACATTTATAAGGAAGTTATAACAATAAAAGCTATTTTCAGGAGTAGTATTTGTGTAGGAGCTATGGTTAATAAAATTTGGTAAGTGAACTAAGATTGCCATACAATAAATTTGGGCAAAATTTAATCTAAATACCAACATAATAAGATGGTTTATGGGTACAAAGTTTCTGTGCCGGAAAGAAGATTATATGAGGGCTATGAAATGATAGACCGATTCTCACCATTTTCAATAGGCTTGCTTCTTGTGAGAATTAGAACCTATGTAATATATTTCATAAAATTTTCACCAAAATGAAGACGTGTATTTTGCGTACAAAGTTTACATGCACAGCCAGTTCGATGGACAGATATTTATTTATTTATTTTTATTTATTTATTTAATATCGATTTTCTAATACAACAAGATAAGTATATCTTATAAATTACAGTATTAGAATCAGAGATGTTAAATATCGTTAGATCAATTCAAAATGTGATTCTAAGTCGATCGGTATACTTAAAGGACTAATATTTTAAGGTATAAGATTTAAATTATATCGTTTTGTTATGGAATTCCTCAAAACATTTCATTATTTTGATATACACACTTTTCTTGGAACTTTATAATCAAGTCATAAAAATGTGTTTTATTGTTCTTTTCGCCTTTAAAGAGACTGAAAAGAATTTAAAATCAAATTTGTCATTTAAATTTTTTTATTTAACATAAATATTTTCTTTTCAACAGACAGTGTACAACCTTAAAACAGCTGCTAATTTAACTTTCGTGCTGCGATTTGTGTTACCCAAACTAAAATTCAAACAAAAACTCTCTAGTATTTTTGACTACATCCTCAATTGGCCGTAAAATCAAATAAAGTAGAGCCAATTTAGACAATTTCCATTTTAGCACTTATTGAAGATTTCCGGTTTCCTGGTTGGTGTTATTTGTGTTTAGAGTGTTTTTGTGTTTGATACAATTTGGCTCATTCCAAGATAGATTATTGGTAAATGGCCTAAATGTTTGTTATTTGATTGTTGGCAAAATTTAACACCTTGTTAAAATTGTACGACTAACAGGATATTTCGCACATGCCACAAACTGCGCAATTATGGTTTTTGTAGTCATATGCCCACTACCACCAACAACACCACCACCGCCATCAGCACACACTTCCAAGCTAACACAAAGAATGGCCACAACCAAAGTGAAATATAAGCAAACCAGCCAGCCAGCCCAGTCAATTGTAGTAACAGCCAACCAACAAGAATCATAAACATTTTCTTTTTAGCACGCCTCTGCAAAAACACACACTCTTACAAACTTTGGAACAACTACAACAACAACGTTGTGTTCCGTTTATAGCTCATACCCATTTCAAAAACCAGACTAACTGACTGACTGTGTACCCGAAATTAAATGCAGGCAAATACCCCAGCTAAAGAAGCTGCCGTCTTCTTTCGTTACCAGCTCATTTGCTGGATGTTTTGGCAGAATGAAAATTTTGTGTGTCTTTTGTCTCGTTTCTCATGGAAATGACGCACGCGTTTCATAGCGGGTGTTTTTCTTTATTTTTTTTTTTTTTTTTGTTTTGTTGCTGATTTTGTTTTACAGTGTACGTAGGAAGAGTGCATAAATATTGGTGTACGACAAATCCTTGCAATAAAATCCTTTTTCACAAGTTTTTCAATGAGAAATATAAACAGTTGTTTGGCTGGTTGTAAAACTAACCTTTAGACAACAATTGTTACATTTCCGTTTCTTACAATAAATGAAATGTTCTGCATTTCCCCCTTTCGAATTAATGTCATTTAATATAAAAAAGGGGCTGCAGTTTGATGCATTTAATATTGAAAAATTTGCGCGTTAAAAAAAATGCTTTACAAAATTCAAAATATGCTTCAAAATTTACTTTTCATTGGCTGGATCAAAAAGCTAGTTATTTTCAAATGATATACAGCGATTTGTCTGTTTTTTGAAAAAAATAATTTTACATTTTAAAAGCTTTAAAGTAGCTTTGAAAAGTATTTTTGTAACGAACTGTGGCTTCTTTCTGCAAATTCTGCAGAGCGTACATGAAGGAGATACAAAAGTAGTCAATGAAGATACTTTTTTCGCAGAACAAAATCAGCAAAATCAATAAAAATAACACAACAGGGTATTTTCTTAATGCATACAGTGCAACTTCGATAATTCGGACACATATACTAGTTCTAGGCTCGGTCGGATTATCGAGTTGTCCGAACTATAGTAGTGAAAATTATTGAAATAATCTAAGTGAATTAAAATATGAATTTATTCTTAAGAAACTTTGCCTCCACAAATTTTTAGATAATAAATAAATTGTTTGATCTTCTCCTTATTTTTTTTTTAATGTCGCAAATCGTTACTTGAAGAATATAAAATTTTTCGACAATTGCATAATACATAGTTATCAAAGCTTTTCTTTGGAGTCAAAAAATTAATTAACAAGGTTTCGTTTAAATGTGGCAAATTCCCATTTTATACTATTGATAAACTGAAATTTATTGTTGATTTGGCCAGATCATCAGGAAACTTCATCCAAAGATTTTAGAAAAACTAAAGATATTATACAAATAAAACTGTTAAGCGAATAACACCAGTTTTACTTGTAACAATATCAAAGCTTAAACAAAAATAACAACAATAAACAGTGAGTTTATCTCTTCTTACAGTCTCGACAACAAACAATTGGTTGATTTTTTTGTCAATTCTAAATGTAGTTGTAAGTGGGAAAAGAAAAAACAAAAATAAAAACAAATTACTTTATTTCATTTTGCCAGTTCAGTTTTATTTACACTGCCACATGGATATTAGTTATCGAAGCTTTTCTTGGGAGCAGTGATGCCAACAGTAGGGAAAAATCCCTACGTGTAGGGTTTTTTGTTACTAAAATAGAAGCGTAGAACAATCGCATAAACTGAATTTTCTGAAATTGTGAAACTAATTTGTTTTGAAACATGGATTTGGAACACTTTTCGATAAAAACGGTAAATGAAAACCTATAATGACGAGGTTGTATTTCCAAATTTATCAAAACTTAATTTCGAATATACTAATGGTCACTTTAGAAAATTCAGTTCAAAAAAAAAAAAAAAAAATATTCGGCCATGTCATGGAAATCGAAATAACGTGAAATTGAAATCAACGAAGATTTTCAATTGAATTATTGTAAAAATCAACGCAGCTTTTCCTAAATTAAAAAGAAGTTCAGGTATATAAAAGGAAATATTTTTTTGAACTTTGAATACGGGATAGTTTTCAAAATTTGTTCGATATCATTTTCACGTGACTTTAATTTCCATGACATGGCCGATTATTTATAAAATAACCTGTTACTTCTGTACCTTATTTGAATTAAAATTATCATATAAAGATTACCTGCCATATTGATAAAATTAATATTATTTTAATAAAAGTTTACAAAACAAACTTTCTCTAAAAATTTTACTCAAAAAACGTGTGTTGAACTAAATAAATGTTTATGGATACGGGGGTACATTATTTTTTTTTAAAACCTCTTGTTTTTTTCATTGATTTTAATTAAAAATGCACAAATTTGTTTAGTTTTATTACTTAATTTGTTTTTTTTATAACTGTGGTTTTTTCTTAGACTTAATGACTAAAACGCGTAGGGATTTTTTTTAGGGAAAATTTTTGCAAGGGAAAACTGAATTTTTTTTAGTATGCGTAGGTATTTTTTAAAAAATCTTCTGGCAACACTGCTTGGGAGTCAAAAATATAATTAACAAGGTTTCGTTTAAATGAGTTGTTCCTCATCAAGACTGTAAAATATTAGACTTTTTCTTTCAAGTGAGCGTTTAATGTTTTCGTTTATTATTAACATGGCACTTGTAGCGAAATTGGACAAACGCGCTTGCGAAGGAAAGAACC
Organism: Pollenia griseotomentosa; assembly: GCA_963931875.1. Lineage (NCBI taxonomy): Eukaryota > Metazoa > Arthropoda > Insecta > Diptera > Polleniidae > Pollenia > Pollenia griseotomentosa. The sequence goes on from OZ007560.1 coordinate 224,638,759, forward strand.
AGAACTGAAGTAATGACAGTGCAAAATGTGAATCAACGTCTGAATTACAAAACATGCGAGGTAAGAACGGTGCACTTAATTTTTGTTCTTCCAAAAAAAAAATTGTCGGAATTGCAGAGATAAAAATTTTAAATTTTTTCGAAATGTAGAAGAGATCGAATTTTTGGAATGACCGGACTGGCGCATGTCCGGACTATCGAAGTTGCACTGTATTTACACAAATACAAGCTTAGATAGATACAAATTAAAGCATCTATATATAAATCGGCTTAGGCAAAACAGTTAAGCCCTTATGACACTACATTTTTAATGCATTGTTCAAGTTTTGGTGAACAGTACAAATATAATGTAATACAAAAATTTACCAAGTGCAAAGAGTTAAGCTGTATTAAGATAAATGGCAAACTGTCAAAAATTTTACTAAAGTTATCGATAAAAAATTAAGTTATGTCAAAAAAAATGTAAAATTGTGTAACTTAAAATTGACAGTTCAAGTTTGAAATAATAAAAGTGTTGCTAAATCGACGGTTTATGGGCGAATTCAGCGATTTACCGCTTTTTGTTTTTAAGGTTTCTCAGAAAAGAAAAGTTGGCAACATTTAATAAAATAAACAAAACAGGGATGGCTAAGTTGTTTCAATTGTAATTTTTTGTTGATACTTTTTAAACTAAGATTTATAATACCTTTTTGTGGTGTTTTTAATGAACATAAATAAAATAAATTTCAACTAAAAAAATCTTTAAGTACAATTAGGGTAAAAAAGTACAATTTTTAAAGGTTGTTGGTACAATTTTAAAAATTCTCAACGCCATCCCTGAAACAACACCATAACAAGAGAAAAAAAAACTAAAAAACTTTGTTTACAATTTTTATAGTTTGCTCTTTCTAACATTTACTGTTTCTTTCTAACAATTCTATATCAATTAATACATAAGCAATGTAGTGTCATAAGGGCTTTAAGAACACTATCCTCCTCTGTATGCCAACCGATTTGACCAACATGCACACCATTTGAAAGATATTTACTCACAGAAGTGCACAATAGATATTTTATTAAAATCTGTTTAATATTTTCGGAGTAATAAGCGTTTAAAGTTGCTACTTACACATATGTAAATACAAATTTTCAATTATCAAATAATAAAAAAAAATAGGGTGCTCGATTATTCGACATTTTTTAGAAACCGGTTTTCAAATAGTTCGACTATATAAATACTGGAATTTTTTTACTTTTCCGTGCTGCATGTGATAATTTTTAAATTTTCTAATATATTTAACTAAGAAACGTAATATTATATTAAGATTAAAAATGTTGGTACTTTTTGTTTTTCAGCTGGTACTCTTTGAATTTTTTGTTAATATTCGACCTATAAAGATAAAATTATACATTAAACTGGGTAACAAAGAACATGTAAGGGGAGCTTTTTGGAACTTTTTCGTTCAACATCTGGTACATCAATTAATTTTCGTTAAAATAGACATAGAAAAATCAAATTAAACATGCAATGTCCTGAGTGGCTGACAATCTAAAAAGGAGATTTTTTGATACTTTTTTGTTTTTCAATTGATATTTTTCATATTGAACTTACAAAATTAAATTAACTCACGTGGAAGATAATGCTAAGTTTACACTTAGGTTTTTAAACGCGTTTAAGCAAAATGTTGATTTAGCTAAACAAAGCCGTTCACATTACATTTGAGATGATTAAGATGACAGATGATTAAGAAAAAACACACAACAAACAAATTTATATTTCTTTAAAGTATTAAAAATGGATAAAAACACTTTTATAAAGTTATCAGAAGATTATTTTAATCATTTTAATGGTGAAATTGTGAAAATTTATGAATTATTTGAGGAAAAAATAAAACATTAAGCAGAAACTGTGGCCGGTTGTACACGATCATGTTGGCGATTCTACATTTTAGGTATGTTCAGTGGATTCATGTGATTTATGAAGTGATTTAGTTGTAATCATGTCAATTTGAAGTGATTAACAAATCACTTCGATTTTGAAGTGATTAGAGCTTAATCACGTTCGAACTGCTTAAACGCGTTTAACAAGCCAAATGTGAACATGGCATAAAATATGAAGGTTGGTCCTTCCCCAAATCCATCCACTAAGATGGAAAAAATAAATGCTATGTACTGTTTTCTTCATATCTACATAAAAATTTATGGTCGAATTTTTACCACTATGCGAACACTAGTTTACGTAATTTTATTAAAGTAATTTATTATCCCCAATATTTTTTAAATGTGTAATTTGAAAAATGTTTGTTTGAACTGTACAAACTAAGGACCTGTTCGGAAATGCATCAGTATGCTGCATCTGATGAGCATCTGCGATTAGTTTGCGATGCTAATGTAAATGAGGTGATGCCGATGATTGTTTGGTTTTATTTTTGAACGCAATATGCATCAGTCATTTTTGTGATGTGTGCTTTAGATTTTTTGTATTTTCGAGCAACTAACATTTGCAGTGATGCCAGAATATGCTTTTACGAATGCGCTAGGCATTAGGTGTATCCGAACACAAGTTATTTGTATAAATTTTGCAAAAATGTTTTTCCGTTAAAATTTAACATTTTATGCATTTTTTAAACCTGCATAAAATGCATAATGTTACAGCCCCTAGCTATAAGTATTGTTTAATTTTTTTTTTATTTACAACCCTATAATATTTGTATCAATAAACTCAATTAGATAAATTTAATTTATCAATATAATCGCGCTATTATCGGAAAGTTTATTGAGTAAATATTTTATTTATATTGTATGAACACTAGGGTATTCATTTAATCGGGCTTTTGCATTAATCGGTTAATCGCTCGATTAATTAATCGAGGTTTTTGTTTAATCGGTTAATTTTGTTATTGATCGGTTAATCATTTAATAAAGTTTTTTTTAAAAATTAAGTAATTTCAATAAATAAAAATGCATAAGTTAATGAAAAACAACAATAACAAAACATAGTTCATGAGCATATAAAGGGTGGTTAAATTTCAAGGGCCGATGTTGATTTTGAATAAAACACAAACTATTTAGGAAATTATTGTAATTTTATTTTATTATGATATATTGGTATTACTCAATTATGTATGGAACAAAATATCGGCCAAATGGGCGCCGCGACCACGGCGGCACACCTCCATCCGATGGTCCAAATTTTCGATGACCCTGAGGCATAATGGAGGTTCTATGCCGTTAATGTGCCGAATTATCTCATCCTTTAGCTCTTGAATTGTTGCTGGCTTATCGACGTACACCTTTTCTTTCAAATAACCCCAAAGAAAAAAGTCCAACGGTGTCAAATCACATGATCTTGGCGGCCAATTGACATCGCCATTACGTGAGATAACACGGCCATTGAATTTGTTGCGCAAAAGAGCCATTGTTTCGTTAGCTGTGTGGCAAGCGGCACCGTCCTGCTGAAACCACATATCGTCCACATCCATATCTTCCAATTCGGGCCATAAAAAGATCGTTATCATCTCACGATAGCGAACACCATTCACAGTAACTGCCTGACCGGCCTCATTTTGGAAAAAATGCGGCCCGATGATGCCGCCAGCCCATAAACCGCACCAAACAGTCACTCTTTGTGGGTGCATTGGTTTTTCGACAATCACTCTTGGATTATTATTCGCCCAAATGCGGAAATTCTGCTTATCGACAAATCCACTGAGGTGAAAATGTGCCTCATCACTGAAGATGATTTTCTTCGAAATTTATCATCCATTTTCATAACAAGTCTGGATAACTTTAACACGTTGTTGGATTGTGTATCTCTCCATGGTTCAAATTGAGTAAGTCTGAAATAGAGAAATGTCAAATAAAATTCGGAAAAAAACTTGGCGTTTAGGTGTGGTTCACATTCAACATCGGCTCTTACAATTTAACCACCCTTTATTATGTATTTTTTAATTAATAAATTAAAAAATAAACTGTCAGATTATGTTATTAGTTATTTCAACAGTTAAGGGAAATCTTATATAATAACCTTTTAGAAAAATATTTTGGTTTAAATGTATAGAATTGAAGCGATTATTTTCTTTAGTTTTGATAAAGCTTGACTTGGAAAAAATTCTTTCACTTTTCGTAGATGATGGAGAAATCGAAAGCAGCCCATAATACGGAGTATCTAATTTCTCAGTCCTTTTCCCGGATTTCTCTAAACATATAAAATTAGAGTCCTGTTTAAATTTTTAATAGTTATTAAAGCTTTAAACTGTTTCAGTTAAATCTAAAAAAAAAATTGTTTGTTTTACTATCGAGAGTTTCTTTTGTTGTCAGGACATCATCTGACTCATCCTGGCAAAGCTCAGCACCAAAAATTCTTTAGTTTGAGACGAATCAAATAATTAAAAACACAAAAAAATACTACAAAAAATTTAAAATATTGTTACATCGGTTAATCAACTGAAATTAACCGGCTTAATCGTTAATCGAAAGAAGCCAATTTTAAATTAACCTATCAGCTTATCGGGTAGTAAATTATCGGTTAACCGAACGAATACCCTTGTTCTTAATAAAAACACGTAAACGTGAAAAAATGCATTAAATAAAACCCAAAAATTTTTCAAAATTGCTGTGCCTACAAGGAATGACAACTTAACTCGATTTCGGCAATTGGTCAGCACAAAATTTTTAAATTTAAAAATCGTTGCCAAAAATCGGGAAATTAATTTTTAGCTAGTATTTGTAGGCTCTGTGCTACACTGAAAAATCAAATCAATCCATCTGTACTTAAATTCAGCCGAAGCGGTGTCAATAGTATGGTAAGTACGGATTTTATTGAACCAAAGACAGAAAAATTGATTTAAGTACGGATATTCAAGTGCGAAAAACTTAACTTATCCATATTTAATCCCGAATTCGTACTTAAAATAATCCAAAAACAAGATTGACTCCATTCTCAAACTGTGCTTGATTCAAGAATTTCTAAGACGGTTTAATCTCGATTCCTAATTGAAATAATCCGAAGGTGAGATTAGATTGATTCTAACCTAAGCACTCACTCCACTGAACCAGAGCGAATATTATTACTTTACTTATTCGTTACACATCCCTACAAGAAGTGAAAGAGTGAGTTGTCACTTTTTTCACGATGGTGTTAAGAAAATGATAGAATGAAATGACCGAAATCAAGTTTTCTGTCATTCCTTTCTATCATTTTCTTAACACCAACGTGAAAAAAGTGACAACTCGCTCATTCTCTCGTAGGGATGTTTATTTAACTTTTGTTGTATTCCGCCCTTTGTTTACAGAAGAATTTTAAATTGTAAGACACCAGCAGCATGCCCAATATCGTTTTCATGATCATTCTACATTAAAAATTTGATGTATTTAACTAAATAATTTTAAAAAATTGAAAACGGGAATTATTGATTCTTATTTTACTTTTTAAACATGAAAATAATCTATATTTTTCTTCTTGCTGTGTTGTTGTTGTGTCTACAAGAAACTTTTACAAACACACGCAAATGCACGCATATTGGTTTTCGAAAGTTATCCCATTTTGGATTGTTTTAAGTACTTTTAAGTGCTGTCCGTACTTAAATTTTTTAGTACGACTCGTACTTAAGTAAGAAGAAAAAACTTAAATTTAGTTCAAATTTTTTTTTTTTGTGTAGCAATTTTATCATACTATAATTTAATTTTGAATGAAAAAATTATTAAATTAGGAGAAGTAAGAAGCAGGGACCGTAACTGTTATGACTTTTATCAAAAAAATCAAGAAATAAGAGTTATTTTTGATTTGTATATTTTTAGATAGAAAATAAGAGTTATTTTTGATATTTATTATTTTAAATGAAAAATAAAAGTTATTTTTGATTTTTATATTTTTAAATGAAAAATAAAAGTTATTTTTGATTTTTATATTTTTAAATGAAAAATAAAAGTTATTTTTGATTTTTATATTTTTATATCAATAATAAAAATCAATTCAAAACTCTTATTTATTTGTTGATGCCGTATGTATTATAATATGCTGCTTCATTCAAATTTCTATATGAATATAATATATTATGTGACTTATCCATTATCAGCTATAAAAACATGAATGCATAGAAATAGCTTATAAGTTTTGGCTGACATTCAAGTCAGTGTTAAGAGGTCGTTTTCAGGTGTTCAATTTTACCATCATAATTGATTTTAAATGTTCCTCAGATAAATTATATCTCAAATCTCCCAATATTTATCTGAGTGCTGAAAATGACCTTTCTACACTGACTTGAATGTCAGCCAAAACTTATAAGCTATTTCTATGCATACATGTTTTTATAGCTGATAATGGATAAGTCACATAATTGTATTCATATAGAAATTTAAGTGAAGCAGCATATTAAAATACATACGGCAGGCATCAACAAATAAATAAGAGTTTTGAATTGATTATTGATATAAAAATATAAAAATCAAAAATAACTTTTATTTTTCATTTAAAAAAATAAAAATCAAAAATAACTCTTATTTTTGATTGTTAAAATAAAAATCAAAAATTTAAATATCATGCAATATGTTGGATGCATTTCGCCTAAAAATCATGATGGTGTACTTAAAAGTTTTCAACTTCATTTATGTATGATTTATTTCTTCAAAAACTGAAAAATAACTCTTATTTCCGGTCCCTGGTAAAAAGTAATAAGTAAAACTTTTCGTAACTCGACTTTATCTGTTATTCCTTGTGGGCCTTCTTTATTAATTCTATTTTAATATCAATTTATATTTAAAAATATGTAGTTTCTCATATACTAGGGTGTTCAATTAATCGGGTTTTACATTTGTTCGATTAAACGATTAATCGATATTTGGCATTGTTAACTTATTCGATTAAACGAACAAAATTTTAAAACTAAGCGATTAATCGAATAATTCTAAATCCAGAAATTTTATAAATTACGAGATTTTTTCGATAGTTTTAGAAAAAGTCAGTACTCGAGTAAATAAACATTATTTTTAAAATAAAACTTGTCACTGTAGCTCCAAATTGTTGCTTCACTTTCAGGCACTTCGAATTTAAAAGAGTCAATATAACTTTGGATTTGTTGAAACTTTTCACGGACATTCCATCCTCTGCTATGCTTCTGCAAATAATTTACACTAGAGAATCGATCGAAGTATATTGCTTAAAATATTTATTCATTGGACCACTTGTAGCCCCCTTTGATTTTGTTGGTGGAGCAGCTTCTTCAAGTACTATGTTATGGTCACTGTGTAAGTAGTAAATTAGTGAAGTTTTTGAAGAACATTTACGTAAATACATTTTTGGTCAACTGTTACATTTAGCATTATAATATTTATTCTTCGTACAATATTTTTAAACCAAACTAATTCTTAAGAGAGAAACGCATGAACTATTTTGTTAAAAAATACGGGCGTGTTCTAGAAATTTTAAAAACGACCCTGTAATGAAAGTTCAAAAAATATTTCATTTTATCTACTTCATTCATTTTTTTTTTTTTTTTTTTTTTGGATTTTGCTTAAAACTAAAAATTTTTGGCGAACTATTTAAGTTATAATGCCAGGGTATCACACAATTTTTTGGAGCTTCAAACACAAAAACCTCGTTCGACCTAAACCTTCGTATAGGAAGGCGAGAGCTTCCAGAATTCGCTCCAGAGTATTTTGGTCTCCACCAGTAATCTTCTGAGTTATTTCCTTGGTACTCCACCAGTAAAACGTCTGAGTTATATATGGTTCTCCACCAGTCACATTGAGTTAATTATGGTTCTCCACCAGACAACACATTAAAACATTGAGGTTAAAAACGAATGCATATAGTTAATGCAGAAACCGCAAAAACTGTAACTCGGTACAGTTATACGACGCCGAAACATTAACCAATGCGGGGTGACAACGCAAAACGCACGAAAAGCAGACAAACAAGAACGACCTGTTTGTCCTTAAAAAATTAATGACAAAAAGCGCGAGCTGCTTCTCCACTCAGAGCAGTTTTACGAGTGGACTTCATTCATTAAGTATCTATTATTTTTACAAGATTAACACTTAAAACCACAAAAAACTACGGTCGCTTTGTAAATAATTGAGCTTAAATTATCGTTCAACTTCAATTTCACTTTATTTCGATTTCCAGAACATACACGATACATTAATATAAATCTTTGAGTAAACATACCTTTGTCGTTTTTTTCCTTTGTCAAATAAATTATTAATTTGTGGTGAAAAAATGTAATGTAAATGTTTTTAATTCCAACCGATACATACGTTTGATTTGTTTATTCGACTTAAAACTTAAAAAAATTATTCATTTAACACAAATACTATATATAATTATAATTATTCGATTAATCGGTATAAATTCTTCGATTAATCCTTTAATCGAAACTAGCAATTTCAAATTATTCGAACAATTAATCGTCTAAAATTGTTCGATTGATCGAACAAGAATTAATCGACTGAACACCCTATCATATACATAATTTTATTTTAGTTGACAAAAAAACGAATTTTTAACATAAGTTAATATTTAAATAGAATTGGTGAAATAGGCACTTAATAAATTTATGCATTTATTTTTTTGTGCGTTTTGTATAAAATTATAAAAAAACGTCATGTCAATTAACTCAATTAACAAAAATAAAATTCTACAATTCGACAATTCGACCAAATTATTTTTAATTTTAACCATACTATTGTCGCGATTAACTGTAATATGGTTAATTATAAACATTAATATTGCTAAAATTTTTTCCGCGTGTACAATCTTTCATCTGATCAAACATCCGATTATACGGGCAATATGGTTCGGTCATAATATGGTTTTAAAATAAACTGGTCTTTAAGATACCTACACAAAGGGTAGATCAAAAAAAATGTATTTCAGCCTCAGCATTAAAAGCAAAACATTCACCCACGATACAAAAAAAAAATGTACTATGTACATTTTTGCTAAAAAATATCCTAACCACTTCCTCAACACAAACCATAATTATACCCACCATACACAACGATGTAGATAAATTTTAAAATTTCATTTCGTTTTCAATTATGATAATCAAGGTTAATATCCTTCTTTTATCCTTAATAACAATTACATGGAAAACTAATTACATTTGTATTAAAATAAAAACCCCCATCAACAAAGAACATGGAATTGAACTTTCAGCTCAAAGAAAACCGAATGTCAAGACACAAACAAAAACAAATTTAGCCAAAACAAAACATCCCACAGCGACAAATTACACGAGACAGCAACAATAACTCAAAACACACGGTCACACAAAAAGAGACAAAATGTAAAAGGGATAAAACTGAAAGAAAAAAGGACAAAACCTAATAAATGACAATAATAAAGATGACACAAAGAAACTTGCAAAACTGCGAATATTAGATCATGCTGAGCAATAAATATGTCAACGCAAACATGGGTTAAACAAAATCATAAACAGCAAGAGCCAAACAAAAACAAGAAGGAAAAGCCAAGGCAAAGAGAGTGAAAGATAAAAGGAAATGAATTTGTATGCAAAAGAAAGAGAGTGAGAATTGTGAAAAAAGGAGCGTTAAAAGGATACAGATAAGAAGATAGGAAAGTGATAATTATTTGCATGAAGGTTGACAACTTTTGTGAAATGTTTTTAATTGTTTTCAGTTTTTAAGTTGTTGCCGTTTAAAAAGAAAATTGTTAAGTTTACAAACTATAAAAAATTCATATATGTATGTAGAAGGTAAAAGTATATATAGAAAATATGTTTACCCCTTTAGAAACCTGAAAGTGACAAATACATATGGAAAGACATTGGAATTACGAAATCCTAGACCCACTATACTTTTATACAAGCATTGATGTATTTAAGGAGAATACCGAATGGTTTTATATCTAATGGAGCTCCTATTAACAATACTGTCAAATAAGGGGACCTTAGTAAAGGGACTTTTTCAAAAAAACGTGTAACAGCTGTCCTTGATTGCAGATGAAAATTAAAAACACATTTTGCTTATTAATATGTGAGGAGTTCCAAAACAAAACGCAATAACTCCAATTTGGAAATAATTTGATGACATTTGCACAACGACTAAGCCTATTGAAAATGGGCGAATCGGTCTATAATTTCACATATTCCCAATACAAGCTTCTTACCGGGATCGGGCCTTTGTGCCCATAAACCATCTTATTATGTTGGTATATACATTAAATTTGGTCCAAACATTTTTTTTGCAATCAAAATCGTATTTTCAAATGTTATTGGAATCGGTCCATATTTGACCATTGCTCCCATACAATTACTACTCCCAAAAATAGCTTTTAATGCCATAACTTCCTTATAAGTGATAGTATGTAAATATTAACATAAAAATTGTCGAAAAAAAACTTTTACGATAGCTACTTTATCATGGATAAATGTTGTCCGGTAGGTGCAAAATTAACCATATGTCCTATATAAACTTCCATCCTAAAATCGCATATAGATGAAGATATCTAAATAATATTCGGCAGAAAGAACTCAAAAATTGTTTTTATATACTGTGGGATAGGGTATCTTTTGGTAGGGCTTGACCGTCTACACTTTCTTACTTGTTTACATTGCTTTACAGCCAATTTCACCAAGTTCTGTTAAAACTAACTATTACTTTAACTTCCAGTTAATAATATGTTTTTGACCGTTATAACTGGTAGTTAATTAAACTGAACTTGGTGAAATTGTCCGTTAAAAATCTTAATTATACCCACACCACAATAGAAGAGAAAGTATTGTGCATAAATGCCATGCATTTGTGCTGATTAGGGATGAACTTTTGATGCACTTAAAAATCGAAAAGATTCCGTAAAATATGAACTAAAAACTATTCAAAACAAAAAAATTCTATTGTTGTTTTTATACCATTGTTATTCATAGGAATAATATTTTTTTAAAACTTAATTTAAATAACTACATAATTTAAATTTTTATTTGCAAAATTAAATAAATACTTATTTAAATCATCAAGAGTAAACCTTTGTCTGTTAAAAAGCTTTTGTACATGGAAAATGATCTCTCAAAGTCAAACGAAGTTAAAGCATTCTTGAAGATGCCAATTCATTTAGAGAATTTTAATTATCGAATTTAGATCCCACATTTGATTCTAGATCAAAAATAGTTAAAATTGGTTTTATTGTTTGAAATCCCATATTTTTTTGCCAAACGTTTTGGATTATTTTTTTTGTTTTTAATTTGTTGGGCTATTCTTTCTTCCACATTGTTTCCCGTATGAAATCGATAAATCAATATTATCGAATTGGCTTCTAATTTCCTTTGCAACTCGATGTAACCCATGTGCCTAGCAAGTAACATGTAATAGTTTTGGATAAATTATGTTAGGTCAATTGGCAGCCTTAACCACGTGCATCGGTTAAAAATTAAAGGATCTTTGTCGAAATCTTGTATTTTAAGCAGAGCTCCAAAAAAATTATTTATTTATTGATTTAATAAGTTATTATTTTTTTATGCAATTTTTTGAAGAACTTTTTTTTATAATATGGAAATTAAAAAAATATGTCACTCAAAAATGTTAAAATATGCAAAATTATGTATTTAATACCAAAATATGCAAAAATATGCATTTTCACAAAAATGTGCAACAATATACAAAAACAAATCGAGGCTATTTTAACGCAAATTAAATGATTCGGAAAGATAATTGGTCGACATCGATCTTAGACTATCGACAAATAACATGCATTTGCATGGAAATCGCATCTCTAGTGCTGCTGTTTGCAATGCCTTTACACATCCTTTAGTATACCGATGGACTCAGAATCGCTTTCTGAGTCGATCTAACAATCTCCGTCCGTCTGGCTTGAAATTTTGGAGATAGTTTAATGACATTTAACACATTGAAAATGGGGCGAATCGGTCCATAATTTCTCAGGGTGCACTCGCAAAAATTGTTTTTATATATTGTGGTGTAGGGTTTCATGTGGTCTGGCTTGACCGACTCAACTCTCTTACTTGTTTATATTGCTTTTTAGTCTGCAAAATTAAGAAATCATATTTTCAAATTTTTTGTTCGGAAGTTAAATTGAAATATCAAAACTTAAATTGTTCTTTTCCGTAACATAAATGGAATACTCTCATTTTCCATTTAAACTTTGCGCAAAAATTTACAGCCATATTCATAAAAAGTTCTTATTTTAAGCTTAAAGTATGTAATAACTTTTAAACGCTTTTTGTCTTATAAACCTTGTATAAAAATTTGTATTTATATACGTACAATAACAACTTTTTTACTATTAACTGTTTGCAGCGATTTTTTGTTTAAGTATGGCAACTTTCTTTATATTTGGCTGCTATTTTATTGTTAGTGATGCACGAAACTTCTATTCGGTTTACATGATATTCTATATTTAATTTTTGTTATAATTTTTTTTCAATTGTAGGACCTTCAAAATTATTCTTATCAAATAAAACTACATATTATTTTAGTTTCTGAACAAAATGTTTCCGAAAGGTATCATAAAAACTTTTGTTTGAACCTTTTTGAAATATACGATAAGAAGGTAATCGAATAAAAAGTTTGTTTACTTTTTATTAACATCACTATTATTATGATTTGTCTATTTTATTTTTTTTTTATATTTTTGAACAATAATTTGTTGTTTTAAACAAAAAAAAAAACAACTAGTTGCAATTATTTAATAAATAATTAAAGAAAATATCTGCATTTGCTGAACATGTTCATTTAATTTTATCAATAAAACTTTAAAATGGCTGTCTAAAATAAAAAAAAAAAAATAGTAAAATATATTTAACATGTCCGTTGTAATAAATAAAACATTTTTGTCATTATTTTTCAACATATTTCACAAAAATAATATCATAAAATGCAAACGCTTATCAAAATGTCATTTTATTTTTGGTTTAAAGAAGGGCAAATCCAACAATAAATTTTCTTACTTTATGAATGGTTTATTAAAGGTTCAATAGACTATTTTTCGTTTATGAATACAACTTTAGCAATTTTTGCTTAAAAACGGTCAATTAATCATCACTAAGTTTTTATGAATACGGCTGTTAAACTCTTTAATCTGTTTCTTGAAATCAATTCGTGAATTCCCTATAAGAAGAGTATAACAAGGATAATCCGAGCTATATTCAGAAATTATAAACTATTACTTGGCAATTACTTACTTATTAAATAAAATTATATTTTTTTTTTACTTTTATTTAGTCAAAACAGAAATAAATGTAAAAATTTTTAACTTTTTTACGTTCTCTTCTCAGTCCAACCCTTTTTCAACGCTTGTTTCTCAGCATAATTTATTAATCATTAGTTTTACCATGTTTATGGTGTTAAATTGTACTTTTTAATTATTATTTTCAAATATAAATTAAATATTTTATTTTTCTAAGTAATTTATTACTCTTTGTAGCTTATAATTTTTCATTAGTACACCAAACAGAAAGAGCTAACATGCCCTTTTGCTGCTAACTACGGTTGGAACACGGAGCGGGGGGTTTATGTATGAACGTATGTATGAATGTGAGTTAAATTTTGTTATGATGTTCTATTAAAAATACAAAAATTATTTCCATGAAACCCTAATAATTGTCTACGTATTATGATGAGAGGGGGGAAAAGAAGAAGAAGAAAACCTAAACAAAAGTTTCACACTGTGAAATGCATTCTTATTTATGGAAAATTATTAATGAACAGAATGTACGGAATACGGCCCTGGAAGACAGCAAACATATAAATTTTTTAGATGGAGAAAATATAAATAGAAATTTTAATGAAAATGATAAATGCATACAAATTGAAAATATGTTTTATTTAAATATAATTGCGTTTTTAATTTACGAACATTCATTAGGAAATGTAATTAAAAAGAAACGCTTTTCTTAAAATTTTAATTATTTGTCTTAACAATGTTTTTAAAGTAAAAGTGAGTTAAAAAATTCTTAAAGAGCATTCGTAAAAAAATATATCTCTTTAATTTTTGGTAAAAGTCGAAGAGCAATTCCGTTAAGAGCAACCTCATTAGGTGCATACTAGAAGCAAGCATGACAAATGTTGTTTTGAAATTGTATAAACTTACTTTTAAAATTATAACTTAAGGAGCCACAAGCTGCGGTAGAGCTTAAAAAGGCAATAACCGAATTTTACTGAACAAGTTAGTGCTATAACATGGACCTTTTCAAGATCGAAATGTCATTAAACAGTTATAAAAATTTTGCCATTTTTAGAAAAAAAATTGTGGCAAAAAGTCTTTTTGAAATTCACATAAATTTAATGAAGAGATACTCAATAGAGAATTTAAAACAGATAAGTGTGTTAATATACTTTTTTGTATTCGTGGTGAAAAAAAATTGGGAAAAAATGTATGTGTTCCCGAAAAAAGCAAGCAAAGCCACCAAAAATTTAAAATTTTAGTTAGAGTTTCGAAAGCAAATCGTTAAACTCCATTTTACTCTACGAGTCATCAGAAGTTTGATATTTGATTTGTTAGAACAGAAAATCGAAATTAAGTAGTAAATAAAGTAGAAGCTGCCGACATCAGAAAACTGCAAGGCCTACAGTGGGCAGGGAATGTTGTTCGAATGGAAGAAAATGAAATTGCTAAGATATTATTATGACCCTGAGAGAGGCCAAGGTTCAGCTAGGACTGTCGAGCCCATGGTTGCCAGTTTTGGGGTTAGACCCCGAATTAGGGGACATAATTTTTTATTTGGGGCTTGCATTGGGGATTAAAAAAAATTAGGATTTTTTTGGGAAATAAAATATATAAGTTTGATTTTTCTATAAAAGAAAACTAAGTTCCATGCACACATAAACATTAGGGTGACTTTTTTTGCAACATCATCGCAAAAAAAATTTTTTTTATCTAAAAAAACTCTAAAAAGTTTAATTCTAATCTGTCAATAAATCGACTATGTATAATAAGTCTAAAATTTTTATTTTTCTAGACAAGTTCGTGTTTATTAGAGGTTTTTACAAAAAATTAAGTGAACCCTTGAGTCAATGAATGGGCTAATTTGGTTCCTTTGTGTATAAAACATTTATTATGAAGTTTGGTGGCGATTGGATAAGCAAAAGTTGAATTGTGAATACAAGGCAATGTAATTGTTCGGAAGAAAGAATTTTTGGCGAATCAGAAATAGGCTTTAAATGTCGTAAAAGTTTTTATTTTAGATGATAAATTTCTCAAAATGTAGATTCAATTATGTTTTCAAAAAGGTATAAAAACCCAAAATCGGTTAAGTACTAGCTCAGTTATAAATAATGCCTTAGGCCACTAATGTGCCAAAGACTTGCCGAGACGAACTTAATGCATGTTAACCAGCACTTGCTAATGCTGAGCCAAATGTTAGAAATTAAGCAGTAAAACTTTTTTGAATTGAGGTAGTCGAAATTTTGCTTCTTATACTTATATATAAATATACGATTCAAATGTCAACCACGACAATTTTTAAAAAGCAAAAAATATAAGTTTAAACTGACTTTCTCTTTGATTAATTTTTAGTAACTGCAATTAACAATTTAAAATTTTCTTCCAATTAAATACAAATACTGACAACCCTGGAATTATGCTTTTAAATTAATGTTACAACAACAATGAACAAGATCCATGAGGAAAGACCAATTATATAGTTCGATAAGCGGTATATTTTTTGGTTTGTTTTGTATGCTATTCTAATGTCACGTACGTGGTACATAAACAACATTTGTCTGTGTCATTTCTATTTGGCCAGTCTTAGGTGTTTCAAAATAAAAGTTCAAAGCAAAATATTTGCTGAAAAAAATATTGATTTGATTTTTTTTTTTTTTTGAATTGGTATAATCAAAATTTTATAAGCTTTTAAAGCTCGTCACGTACGATATTGTAAGTACTAAAATGCAACTAAATGCATTATCCCATTATGTTGGTATTTAGTTTAAATTTGGTCAAACCTTATTTTATTACAATCAATATCATCTTACAAAATTTTTTTTTACAATTTTATTACAAGTGCTACTCCCGAAAATAGCTTTTAATGCCAAAACTTCCTTGTAATGGTTGGTATTTACATAAAAATTGGCGACAATGACTTTTGCGACAGGTACTTTATCATGACAAAATGTTGTGCGGGTAGGTCCAAAAATTAGCCATAGGTCCCATATAAACCCCCTTCCTTAAATCGGCTAGGGGCAAACAAATCTCATATAGATGGAGATAACTAAATAATATTCGGCACAAATTACTTTTATATAATTCTTAACCTCAAAGCATAATTCTGTTCTGGTGATCTTGATTGGCCCAAATAGGATGCACTCTCAAAAATTTTTTTTTAAATATTATAGTGTAGGGTATCATATGGTCGGGCTTGACCGCCTATACTTTCTTACTTGTTTGTTTTAAGTTTTTATATACATATGTTTATAAAAAATATATTTCATGCCTTGTTAATACTTTGAGGGAAAAATCTGTCACGTACGGTATGTCACGAACGATATTACAGTTTGTTCATTATAAAACCACGAAAAAAAATTTTTTTCCAACTACGAATTATAAAGGAAAAATATGTGGTTTAATGTAAAAAATTAAAAAAATAAGAAAAACCTCCCACAATTCGCAGATTTTCGTATTTTTTTACATTCACCCTAAAATCAGTTCCGTTTTATGTCACGTTTTGGACAACAAGGTTCCGAATTTAATAATAATTTTTTTCATACATATATAGTACCCTCTAAATGAAACATAATGATTAAAAAAAAATTCCAGTTTATACAGTTGTTTTTGGTTAATTGAGCCCCGCTTAATTGAGTTTCTCGTTTTATTGCACTAAAAACCATGGAACGAAATCATTCAGTATAACAGTCTATGTAAAAATACCCGTTTAGTTGAGTTCCGTTTAATTGCGTCACCCGCTTAATTATTTCGCAAAATAAGACCACATTGCGAAAAACAAGAGCAAATGTTTCGGTTAATTGTTTCCCTCTACTTAATGTGTTTTTGCTCCACAAAAATCAAGAAAGTCTTGTTTCATGTTTCAGTTTTATAAATAAATGTTATATAAAATAAATAAAGAAATGAGTTATATTTTCTATCTACACATGGGTGTTTCGCTTTATTGCACATCTTGCTCAATTAAGCGATTTTCGTTTTAATTGCGTCGGCGACTCAATTAACCGAGTACTGCTTAATTGAGTTCCCGTTTAATTGCGTCAACAGTCGTGCATTTTTAGAAACTCAATTAAGCGGAAATAACTGACTATTTTGGCAAAATTTTTATCTCTCTGATGGCGTACAAATGTCACGTACGATGACATGGTCAAATCGGACAGTTTGGAGAAAAATATTTAATGATTTTATTTTTAACTGTGTTGGTTCCTTCTCAACAGCACATTTCAGCAAAGTTTCAGACTTTTTTGGCTTATGGCTACAGAATACTATGTTCAAATAAATACTTATAACTAGGGTTGCGATTTTCAAGCAAATTCATGTTTTTTGTCAATAGTCTAACGATGTCGACTAATTATCTTTCCGAATTATTAAATTTGCGTTAAAATGGCATCGATTTGTTTTTGTATATTGTTGCATATTTTGGTGAAAATGCATATTTTTGCATATTTATGTTTTAAATGCATATTTTTGCATATTTTGACATTTATGATTGATTTTTTTCAGTCAATAAATAAATTATTTTGGAGCTTTGCTTTAAATACAAGATTTTCAAGATTACGACAAAAGATCCTTTCATTTTAAAAAGATGCTGCACCTTACATGGTTAAGGCTTCCAATGGGCTGTGTTATATTTTTGTTTTTAATAAAATTAAAAAACTCTTTTTTTTAAATTTTTTCAAGTTTTAAGTGCATATTTTTTATTTTTTTAGTGTGTGAAAATCGCATCCCTACTTATAACTTTTTCAATATTAGTCCAAATAGAATAATTTCTTTTATATTTTTTCTTTTTTTGTCTACGATCCAACAAAAAATAGAAAAAAAATTTTGCTTGGATGCGATTTTTGGCATTTAATTTTTTAAATATATTTTTTTCATTGGTTGCACTCTTTGATTTTCTTGAATTTTTTTGTATTAAACTATGAGTTTTTATTGATTTTTTGTGCCCTTTTTGGTTGTGGGATTCAAATAACTACTATTTTTTCTGATTTTTTCAAATTTGATAAAAAAAATTTTTTCGATATTAACAACAGTGCAACATTTTTTTGTTTATTAAAAAAAGCAATAATTATTATTTTTTTTAATTTTTTAAAAACAATTTCATTTTTTGATGAAGAAAACTTTTTAGCAATTAATGTACCAGCATTAGAAGAAACTATTGAATGAAGTGTTTGCGTTCCCGAAACTGATTTAGTCTTTTCATATCGTAAAGTTTGTTTTGCGTCAAAATAATGCTGTTTTAGAGAAAAAGCAATCTTAAAGTCTTACTTGTGAAAATGTAGGTTTACAAAATTTTTGAATTGCTGCGGAGCGCCATCAGAAAAGTAAAATATTTAGATATACATTTAAAGCAATTGCATCATGATTATTACCATCAGAAATTATGACCTATGAGTAAGCTCTTCATTATGCTTGAAATAAACAACTATCGGAAATATGCTTGCCTGTTTATTATTCCAATGAAAACCGAGTGCTGCGTTCTGTATAACAAATGCGTAATTTTTAGCAAAATCACAAATCACCACAAATTCATCATCTTTTGAGGATTCTTTGATTTGTTTTAAAAAAGCAGTTTGTTTATTGCTTTTTTGAAAAAGCAACCAGTGAAATGCGCATAGGAATAGCTTATCCCATCAACAATAAATTTCAGTTTATCAATAGTATGAAATGGGAATTTAAAACATTTAAACGAAACCCTGTTAATTAATTTTTGAATCCTAAGAAAAACTGTGGCACATAATTTGTTTGAAGTAGTCACTATTAGAGTATCCAATTATTCGACTTTTGGTTTTGTTCGAGTAAGGAATTAATCGATTTTTGAATTTTAAAATTGCTCGATTAATCGAATAAAGGTTTTAAATTGTTCGAACTACTCGAATAACTCGAAGAATTCAAACAATTTTATCCAATGGGAAAAAACAAACATCTCTATTTAAACTTATATGAGGTAATATCAAAATTTTCAGTAGGGTAATAACAGGTAACCCATTATCTGACAGTACATGGTTTATAAATTTATAACTTCCGTTGAATTTTTTTACGAATTTGACATTTATAGTCAGCGTTTAAAAACTGCAGTCAAAGTAGAAAAACTGGAATTTCTACCACTTATTAATTTGTCATTAGCCAAAAAAACTTTTGCTTTTACTTCAAACCAACTCAACAAGCGAAAAGTTGTATACAAATGTTTGTTTTTGTTAGACAGTTTTTGGTTTGCAGATTTATAAACCCTGTTATAGTTATTTACATAATTGTACACACACGCTCAAATCATAAAAATAGACTAAAATATGTTTAAAAGTATGAGTAATGAAAATAAATGCAAAAGGTAACAACATGTAATTTAGTTTTAAGGTTAAAAATTTAAACAAAATATTTTTTCATTAAAAAAGTAGACTTTTTTAAGAAATTAATTTTAATCGATTAATTGACATAAATTGATCCAGTTATTCGTTATTCGAAATTGGCTATTTTAATTATTCGGTCAAATAATGGCGAAAAAATTCCTCGATTAATCGTTGTTCGATACTCTAGTCACTATACTGCACTAGAGGTACTGTTTGGTTATTAGTTGATACCGCTAAGTAAGCACCTATCATGAAATAAAATAATATTTGCACGAAAAGGCTCAAGGGTGCTATGATCAGATATATATTTTGCTTAGATAAAAGTAAAAAAATAGTTATTTTATGAATATTTAGACATTGGCAATGCGAAATTCTTGAAAATTTTTGCATTGTGACTTATATCGAAAAAAATTTTTTTAACAAATTGCAAAAAATCAGAAAAACTAGTACCCATTTGAATCCCACAACCAAATGGGTCTTAAAATTTGTGGAATAACTCATAGTTAAATAAAAAAATTCAAGAAAATCAAAGAGTACAAACAGTGAAAAAAATGTATTTTAAATATTAAATCCCGAAAATTGCATCCAAGCCCACTGTGCAAAATTTTTTCTATTTTTTATTGGATAGTATACAAAAAAAGAAAACCTAAAACAAAAAAATTATTCTATTTGGACTAATATTGAAATAGTTATGAGTATTTATTTGAACATAGTACTCTTATATCGCGATATTTTTATATTCGATATCTCTGTAACCATAAGCAGGGTTTTCAGATGTGGCGATTTTCAAACTTTGTTGGTTGGTGATCTAATTTTTGATTTGGCGGCATGACGACTTTTTGACGATTTAAAAAAATAGTTGGCGATTTTGTTGGCTATTTTTGATGAGCTATGGATTTGTTTTAAAATTCGTTATATTTAATAAGAAGAAGAAAATATTACTTTTATTCTAAAATTTTTATATATGAAATTTGAGACATTCATATGTATAGCCAGTATTTGAAAGTATGTATCTTCAAATGGCTGATGAAGATAATAAAAATCTTCGAGAAAATTGTTTCTCATTTTTAAAAGTGCTCTTGAAAGAATCAGTAAATATAATTCCTTAAAACATGAACATATTTAAAGTCTATGAACATTATTATATTAAATGTATGTGGCAATTTATTATCATAAAAAAAAACGTCGTTGTTAAAGATTTTTATGAACGTACCTTTTGATGTTTACGAAACACACTCGAAAAAAATTAGCGTTTGTTAATTGTAAAGAGGGTTTTAATGATGATATTTCATCTAATTTATACAGGTTTAGCCCAAAACTTTATAGCTACATGGATACGGCAGGTACGTACCATTTTAAGGAACTTGCTTTGGCTGTACTTTATATGCTGGTAATTACAACAAGTATTGCCTGTGTTGAAATAATCAACTCCACAAAAACTCGCCTTCAAAGTAGAATGCATTACGAACTTCTAGACGCGTTATTACGAGGTTTAAATTATATGAATGTAAACAGTAGATGTTACACTTCTTTTGTACCTTCATTGAATGAATGTAATTCTCTCACAATGTATTCCAAAAATGAAGACAAATAGGGAGTCTTGCCAGTGAAGCGGTTTAGATAACTGCAAATTGTATACAAATGTATATCCAATATTTGTTTAATACTAACTGCAAAAATTCTTTTTTTGTTGCTTAAAGTAGACTACTATAAACTATTTTATAGTAGACATTGTACCTCTTTTGTGTTCACTATTTTTACTGTATTCTAAATAAATATTAAGCAAAACATATATTATGGCGACTTTTTTTAAATGTTTGGAGTATTTTAGCGATACTGAACCAATTTTTTTTTTAGAATTTATAAAAAATATTTTTATAAAAAATATTTTTAATAATTCTAAAAATATGCATTTTGTTGTCAAAAACTGAAAAACAAAGGCTTTGGCGATTTTTGACATTGAATTTAGGGAAAAAGCTCAAAATCAATCTGACAACCCTGACCATAAGCCAAAAAAAAATCTGAAAATTTGCTGAAATGTGCTGTTAAGAAGGTACATCAACACAGTAAAAAATAAAGGAAATCAAAAATATTTTTCTCCAAACTGTCCGATTTGACTTGGATTGCTTCCAATTCATTATTTGAGGTTTTTTTAATCATTTGGCTTAAGATAAGTGATTGGGCCTCGGCATCCGATCCTTAAACTGGAGCCCTTGTGACGTTTATATAGTAAACCGCTTGTTGAAAGTTCCGACACCCGCCTAGGCGCTGCAGCCGCAGCTAATATGTGAAACAGACGCTGACAGTTGGTGGCTATCGTATATTTAAAGGTGTCAATTGCCCGCCTTGATGTTCCAATTATCGTAGGCAGTCAGAACTTGTTAGGAGTCTGATGCCTGGAGATCCTCTAAGATCCTCCTCTTGGAACCGCTGATGTTCGCGTAAATAAGCATATCTAAGGAGGTTTCCACTATCCTCAACCTGTGGACATGCCCGATAGCACTTAACTAACTATCCTTCCAACAACATACATAAACAAGACCTTAAATCTCATTTTCATTTGTTGCTCAGCCTAACTAAAATTAAACTAAAATCTCTTAGCATTTAAAACATTGAATTGTTTAAGTAAAATTGAAAACTGCCGCCAAAATGCACATTAAAACAGAAAACAACAGTTTATTGAAGCGGAAATTCAAATCAATTCAAAATAAATCAACAGTGCTAAAAACTAAAATAGGAAGTTTTCAAAAGAACGTAACAAAGAATGTAATGAATAAGTAAATGATTGACTAAATGATTATGAATAAATGACGGACAGACGGATTGAATAACTGATTGCTCACCACAGTTTTGCGTATTTATGAATGTATGTGTTTGCTTTGGTTGATGTTGTTTAATCGATGCCTATGTAATTTTTGTTCACTTTGACATCGAACTTAACTGTCATTTTGACAGTTCTTTAGAGTCCTTTTGTTTCCTGTGTATGTATGTATGTGTGTTTTTAGTCATTTGCTTAAATACCAATGAGTGTTGTTGTTCTTGTGTTTTTTTGCTGTGACTAAATAAAAACAAAAAAAAAAAACAAACAGCCAACAATAATGAAGAAACAAAACAAATTTAAATTTTAAACAAAAAAACTTTTTTTTGTTTCTAACTGCGCTTTTGTTTGTTTTTGTTTGCAATAAACTTTGAAGAGCTTTTTTGAATCTGAAGTACTTTAAACACTAGAAAAACAAAAACATAAGCATAATATCACCATGCACATTCATGCGTTCATTCATTTACTTAATCGTTCTTTTTTATTATTTCTCATTCATCCGAATTTGCCATTCAAACGACAATAAAAAAAAACGGCAATAACAACCTCATGAACTCGCAAAGACCCCCAATGTTGCATTAAGTTCACACGATTTATTTATTACAAAAATCATTCATTATTTGCCTTATTGCAGCAATTCTACTGCTGAATTCAAAATAAACGTATATACGCTACTTATTTCATTATTTATTTAATTTTTTTTTATTTTATTTATAAGGTCACATTAGAAAACTCTGTACATAGGTAATTGGTTTGGGAAAATGTTTGGAAAATACACACATGAATATGTCCATTAGGGTGGTCGTTAACTGTATGGAGCATATTTGTTATCTATTTTTCCATGCTCTCATACCCCAATTCGGTGGTTATCGATAAAAAAAAACCACGCCAAAAAATTTTAGGACAATCGGTGAAGGCTAAGCCGTCCCTCACGACCGCCAAAGTTTGAGAAAAATTGTAAAGTCCGACTTTTATGCCTCATAACTTGAAAAATATTAATTTTACATAAAAATCGTTTACTAAAAAGTTGTTATTAGTGAAGTTTCCAACAACTTTTGTTTAAAAAGTTTTCTCTAAATCTCATAAGTATTTAACATAACCTAACTAAAATAAAAAGCAAACAGCTGCATTAATGCGAATTTTTTCTTTAAAACTATTTTTTCTTAAGCTTCGTTGCAGCGTTGCCAATAAAAATATTTTTCAGGAAATGGTGCCATTGTCAGATGCATTAATTTTACACATGCCAAATAAAAAATGAGCTGACAATATTCACACAGTTGCAAGACATTTTAAGGCAATTTTAACTACAACATTGTAAGATCTGACCACCGTCTGTACGAAGCTTTACACACGTCAATTCAGTTTCAATATTTGTGTTTGTGTGCGTTTGCTTACAAAAAAAAAATCAAACGTATATCATTCTTTTTTAACATACCTACCCGCTATCTCTATTCTTTAAGGGGTTCCAATATAAAATTGTTAATACAGACTACAAATAAATTGAAGAAAAGGCCCCATAACTGCCAAGGAGTCGCTCCTAGGGGGATAAAATGTTTGACGGACCGTCATTAGTTTTTTGTTTTTTACATTTTTCTAAAACATACTTGCCCTTTATCTCCACTTTTTAGGGATACAAACATTGCGTCTTATGAAATTCTTAGATTTAATAGAAATTTTTCGCCTTTGTGAATAAAAACAAAAGTTATAAACAAATTTTAATCACTTATGGCTTTTTTGATGCTGAAACGTGAGGAGCCATTACTCCTTTATTGTGGTGGATGTAAATTTTAATTAAACATTCCCTGATGATGATATTCAAAGAATATCGAAATATCGGAAACAAATAATGAAAAATTTTACATACAACAGAACTCGAGCTTAAGCATTTTAACTTAATATTAAAAATGTTTTTCAACAAAGTTAAAGATAAGTGATTCATAGAAAATGCGTTTTTTTAATAAATTAAAAGTTTGATTTTTTTAGTGGCAGTTTATTTTGTTTGGTCCTCATCCATATAATGAAACATTTGCTGTAAAAACTTTTTTAATTTTTTTTTTAAAACTGCATTTGTGTCCATAGAATTTTGTTTTACAGCATTGAGTCATTTTCATTGCCTACTCTCTTTTTTACAAAGACTGCTTTTACATGAAACAAACTACACTTTTCCATTCGTCTTACCCCTTTCATCAACAAACTCAAATGTTTCGCAGCAAATGTTTCATAATATGGATTGGGACTTAAGCCCTTATGACACTACATTTTTTCTGCATTGAATTGATATAGAATTGATAGAAAGAAACAGTTAATGTTGGAAAGAGCAAGCTATAAAAAATGTAAACAAAAATTTTTTTTCAGTTATTCTTTTGTTATGATTTTGTTTATTTTATAAAATGTTGTCAACTTTTTGTTTATGAGAAACATAAAAACAAAACAAACAAAAAACGTTAAATCGCTGGATTTGCCCCTAAGCCGCTGATTCAGCAACACTTTTAATATTTCAAGCTTGAAATGTCAATTTTAAGTTAAACAATTTTACATTTTTTTTGACATAACTTCATTTTTTATCGATAACTTTTTAAAAATTTTTGACAGTTTGCTATTTATTTTAAAACAGCTGAACTCTTTGCACTTGGTAAATTTTTCTATTAATTATATTTGCTCCGTTCACCAGAACTTGAACAATGCATTAAAAATGTAGCGTCATAAGGCCTTTAATAATGGCGATTTCTTTTCTGAGAAAAATGTTGCATTAATGTTACATGTTCTACATTTTGTGTTCGTTTGTACAAAAAATACAACTGTGGGAAAAATTTTCAAGTTCTTTTGTGAAAATGTTGATGAAAAACATGCAAAACATGTTACATGTTTTACCCTTACTTTTACTTAAGGGTTCATACTGCCCTGTTTTACAACTTTGGTACTTACTACTTTGTTTGTACAACCAATATTTTATTTTGTTTGTCATAATATTTTAAAAGTTTTGTCAAAAGAATTCTACATCTAAATATTCTTTGACGGCATACTCCATTTTGAATCAAATCGTTTTTTTATTTTGTTGGAAAATTCTATGTATTTATTATCGTTTTAAATTTGTTCAAGCAATAAGTGATGTCAATGTCTGTTTCCAAACCGTAAAGTAAGTGTGCAGCAAATAGTCGAATAGTTTTAAAAATCGCTAATGAACTACATTAATAATAAAAGTGTAATAGTTGTAAATAAAGGCAGCTAATTCTGTTCGATTGAAGTTGTACAACATGTAACACTTCGAGTGATTATAGGTAACATGAAAAAGTGTTACATGCATATACTGTAGCATTTTTTTCTCAGAATAGAAATCGCCATAAGAGATTAAGGAAAAACTTGTTAACAACTTTTTTAAAAAATTAGTATTTTCCAAGTTATGAAACGTAAAAGTCAGACTTCATGAAAAACTGTAATTTTTCTCAAACTTTGGTAGGCGTGAGAGACGGCTTAGCCTTCGCCGATCGTCCTAAAATCTTTTTGGCGTTGTTTTTTTTTATCAAAATTCACCAAATTGGGGAGTGAGATATAAAGAAATCCGAGTTTTGATTTTAACGGTCACCCTAATGTACATACATGCATACATTGAGGCCTTTAGTGAAACTCAAATCGAAATAAGACTAATCGAATCAGTTTTTCTTGTTTTTACTAATGATTTCTAGTTATTTGGTTTTAAAATTATTAAAATTTGCTAAAAGCTTGATATCTGATGATGATAAAAGAAAGTACATACTTTGGTATTCAGGGCTGTCAGGTACTTTTTTCCTTGTCCCCAAAAAACTAAAAAAATATCCCCAAAAATCCCCATATTAAGAAACAACACCTTAAAAATTTAATATTTTTTTTTTTTGTTTTTTTTTCTGACCAAATTTAAAATTTTTTTTTTTATGATAGTAAAAATAGTAAGAAAAATTTTAACAAGAAATCCCCAAAAATCCCCATTCGGCATGTTTTTTTAAAATCCTTTTTATGCGATTCCAGTGAGGAATTGCTTGTAATTATTATTTATATGCTGTTATTGAAGGCGACTGAGCCAATTTATAAGAATTTGGAGCTTGTTCAATCGGTTTAAGTCATCCTAATAATCAACAATAAAAATACATATATACGTCATTTATTTGATAGTTTGATGCATCATATCAACTAACAAAAGCCCAGTATTCCTTTTTCTAAACTTTATTATATTGCCTTTAATTTTTACTTATTTTTGTGGAAGACATTTGGGGTGCCATTGTCAGATGCATTAATTTAACACATCTGCCAAATGAAAATAGCGTACAATGTTCACACAGTTGCAAGACAGTTTAAGTCAATTTTAATGACAACATTGTAAGAAATGACCACCGTCTGTACGAAGCTTATAATAAAAGTTTTGCTCCTTTTTTCGTATTTTATATACGAAACAACGAAAAATAAGCGTAAATAATAAAAGAAGGGAAAATATTAAAAGAGTGTAAAATCCCCAAAAAATCCCCGAATTTTTTTTAAATCCCCAATCCCCAAATGACTTTCTTTGTCCTTTTTGATCGCATCAAATCCCCAAGTCTGACAGCCCTGTTGGTATTTGTTGTAATTAAAATTTTTTTTACTAATTATTTTAATTTTCTGGAAAAAACACTTTTTATTTAATCAAATACATAAAACGGTTAAAGAACTCCTGAACGTTGATTTCTTCGAAAAAAAAAACTCGTATTTTAGGAGGGCCCATTGTAATTATGGACAAAAGTTAAACATTTTAGCTTCTTTTTTTATCGTTTAGGTACACACTCCTAATTTCAAAGGGGACACTTGTTTGTGGTGTTTCGTACGGCCGCTATAGCGCAAAAATCCTATTTTTCGGTCGTCCTTTTCAGTACACAGAAAAAATTCTCGCCAATTTTTTTTTTCAATTAAACCATTTATTAAAAATGAAATTAGTTTTATTTAAAAATTTAATCAGAATTAAAAGTTTATTCGTATCAACAACATTTCGCCAGAAAATGTTGTTTATATAAAAAAAAAAAAAAATAATTGGTACCATAAATTTGTTTACTGGTGCAAATTTAATTAATTTTTTAATAAATATCACAAATATTTTAATTGAAATCAATTTTTATTTTTTCGCTGTGTATGCAATGAATATATTTTGGGCAAATTTTGTTCTCTTTGCTTATTGACTTAGACGTTATTAATCTAAGTTCTTTATTTAAGTAGAAATCTCGGCTATTGTTAGATCATTTTCGCTAGTTTTTACAACCAATATTCTACTAAGCTTAGAGAAAGAAAGATAATATAACAAATTGCGCTAAAACAAAGCTAATTGTTAGTATGGAAAATTCCTTCTGGATCAGATAAACCTTTTTTTTAAGATCTGTTACGAGCATAAGCGTCCAATAGACCTTACAAAGACTTAATCCGGAGATTCATAGTCGGAAGATGTGTCGAACAATTCGGGTGTGCTCAAAAAAATGACATAATAATGCATCTGTGTGACATAAGTTTTCGGCAAGTTTGTTCTATTGTCAAATGTTTATAAACATTTCCGTTAAATGACAGATTTTATGCGATCAGAATTGATTTGTGTGTAAAACAGCAGAGGCATATATTTTTGTATCGTTTTTTGTGTGTTAAGCCACGGTCAGACTTATCAAATATTTGACGAAAAAAACGGGACCAACAACCAAAATAAAAAATCATTTCGCTTAATATCAATATTTATTTTGATTAAAATACCACATCTTACAAAAAAACTGTTTTTTGCTATGTCTAGTAGTATAGTTAGTTTATTTTGTAATATTAAGACCATTTTAAATCTCACTAACTATTAACAAAAGTAGGGGTTACGCTTATTTGATCAAATATTTAATAAGTGTGACCGTAGCTTTAGTGTGACATTGACAACATAAATATTTTGCAGGCATTTCTTCCATGTCAAAGAGAATTCCCAATAAAAAGTTTTATCATTTTGCGAAGCACTAATGGTACATTTAAAGATATAAGCGCACAATTATGCGCTACGCAATAAGACATACAAAGATGCAGTAAAGTAAAAAAGAAGGAGCTCTTAACAAGTTTAAAAAAAATAATATTTCAAGTGCCACGGTATTCCCTTACTACGAAGTAGGTTTGTAAGGAAGAACATCAAAAATAACTGTAAAAAGTCATTCAGTGTATAAAGCTGATTGCTACGTTCACCAGTTTTTATATGCGTTGAATAAAGCGCTTTTTGTGTCAAAAATGTATTGCTTCAAAGTGGGAACTCGCCATATAAAATTAATGTCTTCCGTAAGCGGTATGGTAAGCGAAACTCTTACATTTCTCCCTTACAAACCTGCTTAGTTTTTTATTGGGTTCTGTCAGATGTTCGTGTGAATAAATCGTTCGATTGTGTATCGATCCACTGTCGTTTCTCCTGATAATCTTAATACATATTGTTTTTTTTCGGGAATTCCTGGTTAATTATTTTTTTTTTTTTCTTTTAAAAAATGTTATTCATCTTTAAGTGAAATATAAAAAGGGATATTTAAACACAACACTTATATGTATAAGTATGTGGACTTTTACTTTGGCAAATGTGAAAGACTAGTTTGAGCTTTAGCAATTAGAAAAAAGTATTTCTTTTTGTAAACCTTAAAACTTAAATAATTCATAATTTAACATACAAACTAAGCCTGACATTAATTAATGAAGAAATTATGAACAAACTAAATAAATATTTAGCTCAGTAATCATTTCATATGCATTAAAGTAAAAAACGGAATTCAAAAACGAATGGCTAAGTTAGCACAGCTTGAGTGAAAATTAAATTTAGTTTTAATAATACGTTTTAAATGCAAAACAACACACACATACAGCCCTGAAACGATCGAACGCACAAAAGTATGCAAAATATAAACGTTGCATTAGAGCACACACCGGAAGGAAGCCATAAGGTGGTAAGTTTGGTTTCTGAAGAGTTGTTAATGAGCACTCGCGCTCTATGGAATAAAGGCACGAGTGACAGTTGACACCACAGATGACAGCAAGAAGCCAAAACTTCATCTTTGAACAAAAACAAAAGGTATGCAATCAAAAACTTATAATTGTGATTTAATACTCAAAAAAAAAAAAAAACAATAGGGCAGAACTTACAATTGGACAAAAACAAAAAAGCCACGAATTTAAATAGTTTGTTAATTCATTCAAAGTACTCGTTTATGCCAAACTCTCTAAATAGAGAGAATTTATTTCAATATTATGCACACTTTGTTTGTTTTTCATTTTTTTTTTTTTTAGAACGTGAGTGAATTGAGGGTATTTGTAAATGTATTTATATCCCATGTACTCCGGCTTCAGTTTTATATCGGTTAAGGCGCGTGCTGCGGTGCCTCTATGGGAGGGCAAACAAGCATAAAATCATGTAAAAACCACATTCAAGTTGACGATTTGATGTCCAACGGAGCTGAGCTTCTGTTAACCATACACGAGTGAGTGAGTTCCCAATGTAAAATAAAAAACAAGTCAAATGCAAAAATAGCCAAAGCAACAAAACCGAATAAATTTTCAATACTGCTGCTAGAAACCAAAAACAAAAATATAGACTTTTCTTGTACAATTGTACTTGAAATCTATTTTTTACTTACAGCGTTTTGTGTGTTAAGTTTTCTATACTTAATATAGTATAACAAACTTTTTTATATAGGTTATGGGTGGGTCGAAAAAGTTTCCTTAAACTTAAGAGATAAAATCTCTATATTTATTCCGACTACCGAATATTATCGATAACTTTTTTGGAACTAAGCAATGTTGCCGTGCCTAATATCAATTGAAATGTCAGTTGCGTTGCTTTTTGACAACGCAACTAACAATTTAACACCAAAGAAGTCGTGTGGAATTAAAAGTGTATATAACTCAAGAATTCGGAATATACACACTTTATGGATTCTTAAATGGTTTTAAACTCGGAATGATAAACGAACATAAATACAGGGCGTGCTTTTAGATGTATAGAACTTTCGAAAGGGATAGCTGTAAAACTTGGCGTCATACTTATGAAGTGTATGTGTTTTGTTTAGTATCTGTACTTGCAAATCACCTTGAAAACTTCCACCAGAATAACGTTGGCAAATCGTGGAAATTTATTTCCAAAATTCCAGCTCTGTTTGCCAAACTTATAGAGCACATTGTCTAGTTTACGATGCGCCTAATTTACCATTTAAGCAGCTAATACGCAATACTATCGATCGATTCATGACCAAATTTAATCTTTTGGATAATATTCATCCAAATTGAGCCCGTACCGTGCTGCAAAAGAAGCCATCGATGCTGGGTCTCTGCCCGTCTTCGACTTGAACATTTTTGAGGAAAGATCTTGGCCTACTTCCATAAAAGATCCGACTGGTGTAAGAAGTGGACCATCAACTGCGTAGTGTGTTCTGTGTATGGGCTGAGAATCAACTGGCAGTTGAACCAGATTTTTGTCGTCAAATCGTTTTCAGCGATTAGACTAATTTTTCGCTTAACGGGTATGTAAACAAGCAAAACTGTCATTTTTGGAGAGAGCACAATCCTCATAAGGCTCTGGAGACAAAATTTCATCTCGAAAAAATCACTGTTTGGTGCGTATCACATGCCGATTTGTCTTTAAATCCGAAACCGGTACCAACATTACCGTTTATGGCGAACCCTACATTCAAATAATTCGTGATTTTTGCGTTCCTAATGTCATTGCAAATCATTTGTAGGATAAATGATTCCAACAAGACGGTGTAATATGCCATACAGCTAGTAAAACTGTCACTTTGTTGAGCCCAACGTTTGGTGACCGAATAGACCTGTGGTTTGGCCACTTTGTTCGTATAATTTCACACCTTTGGACTAACGTTTGAAGGCGATTGATCATTTACAATCCAAAATTAGATGCAGTATTAAAGAAACAAGAACGGGTATGCACGAAAAAAGTAGTGCAAAATTGGATCGACAGAATGGTGTACATAAAGCGCAGTCGGGGAGGCCACATGAACCACAGGCCACAGAAATTGTTTAAAAACATTAAATGCCATGCAATTTGTGAGCTAATAAATCCAAAATTTTGGTCATGCCATTAAATTTGATTTGCTTTATTTTTAAAACAGTTCTAAAGCCTCTAAAAAAGCACCCCTTATATTAACAAAATATTATAAGAAAAATTTGTATTTCCTTTAAAAAAAACTTTCCGGCCTAGCCTCGCATATTACTCTTATATATTTCGCTGAGTACTTAATATTTATTCACCGTTAAGTTGTAAAAACTCTTGGTGTTATAAAAAAAGCAAGAAAGAAACGCAAATCTCTAAATTAGAAGCAAAACTTAGTTTTTTGTTGTTATTGTCGTAGTCGTATTTTAAACATGCCGTTTGACATGCCTTTAAAAGTGCTTCTGCAAGCGAACTTTCGTTCTGAAAGCCCCCCTAAAGAGTTCAACTACTTTTCAACAAATCAGTGAGATTTTAACCAACCATTAACCATTTAACTGTAGTTGGACTGTTAATGTTGGTTATCACTCCTTTGTCCCTGTTTAACACTGTCATTTAAATATTGTGATTTAATTTCGTAAATTATTTGCTTTGAAATACGATAAATATCAAATGAATTGAATTATTTAAAAAAAAATGGAATTTCAAGGTTAACAAAATATTTTTAAATAAAATGTTATTAAAAAATGGGGTCTTTTAACAAATAAAACACAAAATAAAACAAATCTAAAATAGACTAATGTTTAGAATTATTTTTATCCATTTTGCTGTAGGACCATTAGTTTTCGTAAAAATGTCTCTAAAAATTTGTTAAGATGCTTTAATAATGGAGATTTTAATGTTGAAGACGAGGAAAAGTTGAATTAGAGACATTACTTAATGAAGACGCTTGCCCAACGCGAAAATAACTTGTAGAGCCCTTGAGATTAACGCAACCAAGAATTTGATTTCGTTGAAAAGCGTTACGATTTGCTCAAAATTAAGGAAGCTGAGTCCTAGATGAATTTTAAGTCGAGAGACATTTTGCATGTCGGAATTTCTGGTTTAATGCCAGACAAATTAGGGAGTAGTTATCTGAATCAATTTTTTTGTAAAATCAGCGCCAAAGCAAAATTTCGATTGTGCTTACAAAGCCAAATAAGTGGAATCCTAAGGGTTTTTTTTTTAAATCTGACTAGACAGCAACAAGAGCAAGAAATCCGATATTTTTTAGCTGAAATAAACGGTATTTTTAAAATTGAGTTTTTAAAATAAATGACGTTTAACAAATTAAAAAAAAATTGCAAAATTTTAATACTACTAAAAAAGATATGGGCACACTTTACAAACGTTTAACGTCCTTTACCCTAGGTCTACACTGATAAATATCTCAGTCTACACAGATAAATATCTCAGCAAGTTGGCAATAACGTCGGCAGAATAACGGAGCAGTATTTCGTATTGCTCAGCTTATTTTATAGATATGCGAAAACGTATTTATGTTAACTCATAATTTTAAAGAAATCAAGGAAAAAGGTGCAGTGTAAAAATGACGCCATCTTGCAAAAATTATATTTATAAATATAAATTCTTTCTTATTCGACTTTTTTTTTAAATGTAAATTAATTTGTTTAAGCTTGAGATCTGTTTTTATATAAAAATATTATTTTTTTTTTTTTTTTTTTTTTGTTAAAATAAAATTTGTAGTTTTATATAAAAAAGAACCCAAGCTTAAACAAATTAATGTAAATCTAAATAATAAAGATCGTATAAGAAAAAAATTATATTAATAAAAATAGTTCTTGCAATTTTATTTTAGTGTTTATTTAATTCTTTATGTAAATTAGTTTACTACAATTATAATTTGCTACAATTTCACAAACTTAATTTCCTTCTTTTTTCAATTGAAAACCATATTTAACGTTTTATGTTAGCAATAATTGTCAACAAAAATGGACTAACTATTTACTGCAATATATGTCGCAATAATTATCTCTGGTATAGACGGGCAGTAACGTACACTGATAGAAAAGGAGTCATAGCGCTGATGTATTTTGACATCAGTACTATGACAAGTGTATCCGTTTTTGACCCCATGACACTTTTCATCATTGTAATGCCAGCCATAACATCACTTGGCCAAAGTTTCATCATGGTGAAAAATTGAAATTATGTCATCAGAGGGATGACAGACCGGCAACACAGAAATGACTAATCGGAGTCAGTTTAATAAAACATGTATGTCATCAGTGCGATGACTCAGAAACTTCGGAAAAAGACTCATTGGGATTGACTTAAGTCAAAGTGAGAAAATATTATTACATATTTACTTACCCGTTACACATTTTTGTTTCACTTTTGTTGTATTCCGCCCTTTGTTTACAGAGGGAACGCTCAGTTATAAGACACCACACAGAAAAAATAATTTTCATATTTGAATACGAAAATCGAATATTTGATAAAAAAAAAAATTAGAATTTTCTGCGATGACGATTTTTGCGGTATTGATAATAAAAATGTTTGTAGGTAAAGTTATTGAATTTTAAGTCAACAACCAAGTTTATTGAGTTAATAAAAAAAGTTGTTGCCCAAAATAATTTTTTTCAACAAAATGTTTACGTGATTTGTAAAAATAAATTGTTGGAAATTTTAAATAAATCAAACAAAATGTTTTTTCGAATCTTTATTTATTTACAGCCTGTTCAACGATTTCGAACGTTAACGTTCGCATAATAAATAAAATTTAAAACGAAAAAAAAATTCGACAATTTGTTTTTGTTTTAAATGTAATTTTCTATGCGAATGAGAATAAAAAACTCTCACACACTATAAAAGCTATTACAAAATGGACAAGAGGTGTAAAAATACTGTCTTTACTTTGATTCAAAAATGTTTTTATTGAATATGAAGAAATATTTAATTATTTCATTATTAAATATGTTTTATTTGCCACGATTCTGATGTTAGAGCAAAATCAGTATGAAGATAAATTTTTCAATGAGTGTAACCACTATTTTAAATAAACATTTATTTGATTTGTCCTACACAGAAAGAAAAACACTCGGGATAAATCAAGTTTTTTATGATTACTTTAAGTACGAGTCGTACTCAAAAATTCAAGTACGAATAACACTTAAATGTACTCATAACAATCTTAAATGGGATTACTTTCGAAAATCAATCCCGGAATTTCTTGAAATAAGTATTAAATTCTTAAATCAAGTAAAAAAAAAATATTAAACTTTTTGTTGTGTTCAACCCTCCGGCCTACGCATGTTTTTATTTTCTATACACATTTAAAAAAAGGTCTGGCGAGACTCATGTGTACCACTAAGGTTTGAAAGTTAATTTGAACTCTTGATTCTCATTTAGTTTATATTTTTAGTTAAATATGTACATAAGATTTCTAAAATAAAACCCATATCGGGCATGATATTAGTGTTTTATCATTCTTTAAGGTGTAGTACGGGTAAGTAAGTCCATCGTAATAACTTTTTCTTTCTAATTTCTTGATAAAATCAACTTTATAATACATGAATCAATCGCATTTTTAGATTGATTCAATCTTAGTTTTACATAAATCAATATAATTTTCGAATTACGAATTCGGATTTAAACAATTTTATAATTCTTATTTAAGCGTATTTTGAGATTGATTCAATATTAGTTTTATTTAACTCAATCTCATTTTCGGATTATATCAAGTACGTAACGGGATTGAATATGGATAATTTAAGTATTTTGCGATTGAAAATCCGTACTTGATTCAAGAAAATCCGTACTCACCGTACTATTAATACCGCTTCGGATTGATTTGAGTACGGATGGATTGATTTTTCTTTTGAGTGTAAAGGATTTAATAGTTTATTTATTACATTATTTTAGAATTATTTTCAGATAGAAATAAAGTTTAGTAAATCAACGAAAATTGTTAAAAAGAAAGTTGAAAGGTCAATTTAGTGGTCACGCTTTTTTCCGCTATTATCGTCAAATATTTATGTGGTGTGAACATACCTTAGCTGTTAGTTTGATTTGCAATAAATCAAATAAATAAATTAATGAAAAAATGATTACAGACGTGAAAGTTTATTAATTTTTTTTTTTTTTTTTTTTTTGTTGAAAAAGAAATTGGTTAAGCCCAACCATATGATACACTACACCAATGGACTGAATAACAAGTTAGAGTGCTATATTCGGCTGTGCCGAATCTTTGCTGCCCTCCACGAACAGTTCGAATAATTCAGAATTGGGCTCTATATGATATCTATAAATTTTTAATTTATCTATATAATAATATGTATTTTATTCGACCTTTATTACTTCAAGTATTAATAAATTTTCGAGCTTGAGGTCTTTTTTAAAAAAAGTTATTGTTAAATTTGTTAAAAATTTATTAAATAAAGAAGAAAAACAAACCCTGAAGAAGGCACTCAAAAAAGTGCCGAAATATTGGTTTAAATAAACGTTTAAAGTTTTTTTAAAAAAAGACCTCAGGCCGAAAATTTATTAATACTTATTAATATAAAAGCATTAAAATTGGTTGAGGTTTAGACCTATATTTAATTATTGACCGACTATCCGAAAGTTTTATGCTTTTCTATTTAGAGATTTGAACTAGCTTGAGAAAAATTTATATTGGACCTATGGTAAATTATGAACCAATCATCCCAAAATTCTGTAGAGTGATTTCTGGTATAAAAAAATATAAATTTTCAAATTCATAAATTCAATACAGCAGTAAAATTAGTTTTAGCGTTTACAGTGAATTTCAGAAGGCTGCTTAACATGGGATCTTAGGTAAATGATGGACCGTACATCACAAAATTGCATGACATTTTTTCTGGCCATATGAAACTAATTTGGAAGAAATTTTAGAGTAGGATTTTTATAGGGCTTATAAAAGATATTACGACATTTGACAGTGTGATTTCTAGTCATATAAAAAAGTGACGTACCAAATTTTATTACGATAGTATCATTTATTACGGTTTAAGGCGTACTACCGATCCTCAAGAAATTTTAAAGCTTGATTTCTACTTTTATAAAACTGTGACGTACAAAATTTTATTATGATAGCATTATTACTTACGGTTTTACGCGTACTAAACTGTTTGACGGGAGTAGGCTTAATAAAGGGCCAATGGTAAATTATGGACCGATCTTCACGAAATTTGGCAGTATGATTTCCAGTCCTATAAAACGAATTTCTCCAAAATCTTGTATCATTCCGTGCATTATTCCAATGTTTATGTTAGTTTTTGTAACAAAATTTTAAATTTTTTAAGGTGGTGGTTTCACATTTTCTGATCCTGCTGGATTTCAATACCAAACTGCTTAGGATAACTACAAGCAATTTGAGACCAAGTTTGTTCTTTTATGTTGAATTTTTGAAAGTGAGAGTGTTTTCAACAGACGGACAGACAGACGAACATGGCTAAATTGACTTGGAATTACTCAAGGAGCCAGAATATATATACTTGATGGGATCTGATATAAATAAAAAAAAGTTTCACACGAAATGACAAACTTAGTAGGTAGAGAATATGAAAAGATTGTAGTTTTATTAACAAAGCAATGTTTGCTCGTAAAATGCACAGCAGTAATGCATTTGCGATCAGGCCCTTTGTAAAATCACAGACTGGCTTTTCGCCATTAGAAAAGTCTCAGACTTTCTTCAGCCTAGAAAACTTTAAAACAGCGGTGGGCGCTGGTTTGCCTGGATTACGAAGTTTTTCGGGTTTTTACATTTACTCTTCGTGTTTTTTTGTACCAGAGCTGCTACAAAAACAAAAATTTCCCTCTTAAGATATTCCCTAAAATCCCCAAAACATACCATACACTTTTTTTATTATATTACTTTTTTACTAAATAAAAAAAGGTATAAAATAGAGAAAATGAATAAAAAACTATTTTCTAGCAGTCAAAACAAAAAGAAACAACAATATCTACCTTGAAATCAGAATGTGAAACAATTTACCATATAACACATACACGTGTTTGTGTGATGTTGTTTTCGCTCATTTACTATTGCCCACAAACTGAAAATCTTGAATTCATTGTTTCAAGCATAAAAAGTAACAAAGGCAACCCGAAAAACAAATACAACAGAAAGAAAAAAATGAAATTTTATTCAGTTGCTCTATAAATTTCAACGAAGCAGGAGTGTTGCGCATCTTGTTATTTTGGCAAATTTTGCAATTTCGTAGTGGTATACTGACAATATATTTATTGTGTTGTGATCAAGCTGTGCTCATGTATGTTTATTTTTCAGCTTGTTTTAAAAACATTTCAGCAATCATGTTTGATGATGAATTATATAATAATTAAGTTTTTTACTGAATTCCTTTATTTACATACCTATAGTACACATTTTAAAGTTTTTGCTCATGCCCTTTTCGATTTCAGGTGACCATATGTATACATATATTTTACCGTTAGTTAAAACTTGATGATTTATATAATAATATTTTTTACTGAACTCCTTTTTTTGTATTGCAAATTTACATACAGTTTGAAAATCTTTTCTCTAAGTGTAAATCAACTAATTTACTCTCTTTTATTCAATGTTCTCTATCTGCCCTTCACTGCTTTAAAATATATTTAATCAAATCATCTTTAATATTGTGACCTTTAACTGTCTGATCGGCGTTCTGATCGGCGTTGAGTCCGCGTTACCAACACCAGCACAAATCCATTGTACCCGCGCCAGCTATTGTAGAGTAAAACAGAATAAAACGATGGAATCTAACGAAGTTTCTTTAATAAAAGCAAAAACTGTTTTTAATAGAGAAAAAATGTAACAAATTTGTACACAAAACGAATGATATTAAAAAGAATACAAAAAAATTACAAATAAAATTGGTTATTAACAAGAAAACAACCAACAACAACTACCACAACAATAATGCACACAAAACATACAAACAACAACATATGTATTTTCAATACTTAACATATTGAAACTTCAAAATCTTGGCGAAGAAAATTAAAAAAAAAAACAATACAAGACAATAAAATAAATAATAATGAAAAAATAAGAAACACTCACACAAATTTGTAGAAAAAAGGGAAAAGAAGAATAAAACGAATTAAAAAAAAAATTAATAAAAAATATCATTTATTATATATTTGTCTGTCCGTGTCTCACTCTATGTCTACATAAGTGTTGAATATTAGCGCCAAGTGTCCCACTGTGCCGCGCCTACAGTATTAACAATAGCAACAATAGAAAAAAACCCCAAAACTTAAAACCAATACCCTTAAATTTTATTGAATAGTTATTAATCTACTAATGATTTCAGTCGTTAGTTTTGTTAGCAATTTAAATTTTTATTTGAAAAGAGAAAAAACTCATCAATTGAAAAATAAATTGAGTTTTGGATTCATTAAAAAATCTTAAATAATACTTAATCAATGTTATACTTTACAACAACAAAAAAAACTACATCATTCATATAAAAAGTTTTAATAGAAATTTGTAAAGTTTTAGTTTTGATAATTACATCTGAAAAATACTCGAACCACGAAATAAATTCAAACGAATTGAGTTCCCCTCCTATAACAATTAAATTTTTAGAGGAAATATTTTTTTTTAATTTTTCGCTTAAATGTTTGTGATTTATGATCAGTCGTTTAAATTCATTAAAATTATTTGAAAAATGTAATTTTTCACACCTGTAAATTCAATTATAATGAACAAAAATTAATAAAAATTATGAGGAATAAAAGTGAAGATTTTTATTAATTATAGCAAAATATTGAGTGCCCTACTTAAGTGGAGTTAAAAAAAAACTTAATTATTTATTCATAGACTTTCTAATATAAAATGAATTTCGGCGCATTTAATAATCGAGGTTTCCATGTTTTTGGCTTAAGATTGTATATTGACAATAGAAAAAAGGCCTTTAACTCCAAAACGGTTGAGCGTATGAAAAATTTTTTTAAACAAAATTTATCGGAAATGGTATGCTCTACAATTTTTATAATAAATGTCAACACCATCGGAGTTATATGAACCGAGATAATAGCGAAAAACTGATTTTCATGACCTGCGACCTTGAATAACTTACGGCGCAGAGACGAGATTTTATGAGACTTCTGAGACAACTTTAAGAGCACTAAAATTAAGGTGTAAACGAGTTTACAGCTTATTACATATATCTCATTCAGCAGTGAAACGCCAATTATGACTGGACAATATATTTTCTTAAGTTTTCAAATTAAAATGATCTTGAATTGTCACATAAATCGTATATTATATTGAAAATGGACATCAAGTCGATGTAACTAGCGCATACTTGAAAAATATTAGTTCACATGGAGTTAATGCCTCAATATCTGTGGTCATAGGAAAGAGTAGCTTAAGTTGATATAAGACGGACCAGAGTTATTGCAAGTAGAAAAGGTGTAAAATCTCTGTTCGTACCACCTTAATGTCAGAAAATTAAATCTCGCATGAAACTATTTAACTTTTTCTATGGAAGTTATTCGATAATTCCAGCAAAAACAGTTTTAAATTTAATTAGAAAATTAATTTCGCAAAAAAATCATTATAGTTTTGCTAAGGAAGTATTTCGATATATCCTGCAGAATAGTCGGCATTTACAGTGTGATATGATGTAATGAAATCGTGTCTTTTTGTGTTCCTTGCTTCTCTAGCGCGTTCGCTATCAAACAAAAGTAAATGTTTTCATTTTTATGTTTTTTTTCGTTTCCTAAACGGAAGTTTTTATATTACTTTGAAAAAATACAGCTAGAAAAAATTATAATATTTGCTATTGTTTGGCACGATTTCGTTACATCATATTTAAAGATCCGACTGTTCTGTTTTTTGTGAGCTTAAATTTTCTAATTAAATTTAAAAATGTTTGCGCTGGAATTATCGAATTACTTTGCAAAAGTTTAGTAGTAGTTTCTTGCGAGCTTTCATTTTCTGACATAAGGAACAGAGATCTGGTGGATAAATACAAGAACGAGATACTAAGGGGCAATGGCGCCTAACGGCAAACCATAAGTTAAGATTGGGATTTAAATCCCCAAGATATAACGAAAAAAGGGTGTACGGCGCACTTTTTCCTTGTAAAGGAGCATGTAAACGGCATTTTTTTACATCTGACTTGTCCACTTTTCAAGTCACACGTAATTGTGCAGGTCTGTCAAAATTACTGTTTTACATAAGGTTATAATATTCGGTTACAAACGTACATGTAATTTGCTTCTGACATTGTCTATATTTTTTTTTCGCATAGTTATTGCAAAAACCAAAGTAGTTATCGGTTTCAAAATAGCGTGCTGCCGCCACATAAATTTTTATTTGCGCCGTGAAAGAGTTCAGCCATCTTAAAATTTTTTCTTTAAATATGAATATACCAATTTAGGATATTATAATGAAACTTGTTTTGTAAATATATGTACATAATTTCTATTCAATTCATACATATATCGATAGTGTAAAATATTAACTTGAGCCGGCTTATGATTCCGTCAATAGTGGACCGCCGCCGCCAGTTTTTTACCGGCATAGTTTTTTGACACAGCTAATGTCAGATGGTTTGTCAGAAGAAAATAGAGCACGCTCTAATTGGAAGTTTGTCAGATGACTTCTATAGAAGCACTGTTATTGCCCTACGTTTTCACATGCAAGTAATAAGTTTCAAGTAGTGTATACGCATTAATTACGAAAATCAGGAGAAATACAAAAAAACACAAAATTTTTGGAGTGGCTACACAGGACAGTGCAAGTTCATTTTTAAAATGTCGGCATTAAACTAAACTTCAAGCTTTTATTTTCATATCGTTGCATTTATAGCCTCCCTTCATGGCTACGATATAAATTAATTGACTTTATAATTTTTTCTTTATTCAACTTCTATGAAATCTTTATGAAAAGTTATGTTTATTTTTTAAAATATGTGAATACAGTATTGCCGTGTTTCCGATATCATAAAATTACTAAAAAGAATATTTTGTTTTCAATTTTTTTTTTCTAAATGTCTGAAATTTATGTTTCGAAATACCATTAAGATGCGTTGTTGTATAATTGTATTCTTTTTTATTTTAATTTTTTATAAATTCACAGAATCGATAAATTCGAAAACTACTATACTTTCCATAGACCGTGAAGAGTGTCTGTTTCACTGTTTTCCTATAGATGGTACGAGTTTTGAAAAAAATCAAATTTATTAATTTTAATATGTGTTTTTGTATATATGGATGTATGCATATTTTTTGAAAAGTCAACTTATTTCTTCTACTACCTCGAAGGATATAGGGAGAAAACTTAAGGGATAGGGATAGATCTAAATGTTAACCTTATTTCATTATGGTGATAGCGAAGCACACCGGGTGCAGCTAGTTTTATATTATATTAAAAATAATATAGACAGGAATTAAGAGGGAAATTTATAAGAAATCAATCTTTAAAGAAACTTAAACGAAATTTTCATTTTTAAGTCGTTTTGTTTTAAAAATCACGTTTATATATTACAGGTTTTAGAAATCCAAAATATGTTCATAAATAATGTGCTTTTCTGTGTTTGCTGGGTTACGAATGAGGGTCTTAAAGTTTGCTTAACTTAAGCTACGGTCACACTTATTAAATATTTGATCAAATAAGCGTAACCCCTACTTTTGTTAATAGTTAGTGAGATTTAAAAAGGTCTTAATATTACAAAAAAAAACTAATAATACTACTAGACATAGCAAAAAACAGTTT
Organism: Pollenia griseotomentosa; assembly: GCA_963931875.1. NCBI lineage: Eukaryota > Metazoa > Arthropoda > Insecta > Diptera > Polleniidae > Pollenia > Pollenia griseotomentosa. Next base: position 224,680,716 of record OZ007560.1, read on the forward strand.
TTTGGAAGATGTGGTATTTTAATCAAAATAAATATTGATATTAAGCGAAATGATTTTTTAGTTTGGTTGTTGGTCCCGTTTTTTTCGTCAAATATTTGATAAGTCTGCCGTAGCTTTACACATACAAATAAGTATTATTTACATTTTAAAAAATTTCCATTAATAAAAATTTCCTTGAACGTAGATTCTCACTAGTAGCAGACCGAAGTTCATACATTAAAAACTAAAACAAAAGTAATATTGGAATAAATTTTAAATTAAACATTAAATATGAATGGCGCTACCAAAATTGTATGTACGAATGTACTAAATGACCACTGGTCAACATAATCAGTGACAAACAACTACATGATTATGAAAAATGCATTAAAACGGCAACACAGCGATAACAACAGCCACAGCAACAACTAAAAAGGGGCAATGGATAACATCAAAAACCACCTTCAACATATACTCCAAATCGGCTGGACAACAAACCGACCAACTGACCATCCTTTACCAGCAACTGAACATGAGTTAATGGCATAAAAAGCTCCAGACTTTTTTTATGAAGAAACACTCTTACACAAACACATGTATGGATGCATGTACGAACGATATATGATGACATATCGCATCATAGTTCAAACGGCAGGGAATACTTCGATCAATTTTGTACACAGCAGGCGCCATCTTTGTAAAATACTCCAAACATTTTGCTAAGCAAAACCAAACAAAAGAATGCATGAGAGTATTGTTGATTTTAGAGTGCGTTGCGAGTATTGAGGATGGATAGGATACAATCATGGATGGGTTGGCAGATAAACATTTGAGGTTTTCAATAAGTGTGCTAAAAAGGAATGGTATTTGTCGGACTTGGTAATAAATGGTACTTTTTTGGTAACTTTTTTTAATTTAGGACTGGAAATTTCGGGTACAGCCCTACAAAATCTTTGACCAGAATTTTATGTGCCAGTTACATGGAATTTGAAAAAGACAAATAAAAAACAGCAAGAGGGCTACATTCGGCTATGCCGAATCTTATGGTTCAATAAAAACAAAAAGTTATATAAATAATTATTATTAGTCGCTTTGCTTTTTTCCCCGCTACTAGTCTTCCGATATACAAAATTTATATTTTTTCTCAGATGTCTTGTAGTGAAGCTATTTGTACTAAATTTTGTAATTTTTTTTTTTTTTTTGTATTTGTAAAGAAGGTACCATGCCCACTTATCTAAAAACCCCCACTTTTTGATTTTGTGTATTGACAATCCTGCTGTGTGTACCAAATTTTGACAGTTTTTCTCCCACCGTTCTTCAGATATTAAGAAATGTATTTGTGCCACTCTACACTTCTGCAATCCCGCCCACATTTTGTCAGATGTTGTGTATTGAAAACCAAGATGCTTATACCTAATTTAAAAGCATTGACTCTCCGTTCTCCAGATATACAGAAAAGAAACAACAACACAGGAGATTTATGGGTAAACTTAGAGGCATTCGTGGTTTATATATATCTCCGCTATTTGTGGACCACTATGGCTGAATTTCAATAGCAAACTTTAACGGAGTATATGTGGCATAAATATTTAACCTAGTTCCCATAATTTCGAGGCTCGTCGGAATACCCATTTCAAGATACACACGAACAGATGGTCAGATGGACATCATTAAATCAATTTTTTTGCTTATAAGGACCCAGAATATAATACTTTGTAGGGTGTAACGGAATATACATATACCCTTTTCCGCCTGTCGTGAAGGGTATACCTTTTCTGCCCCTATGTTTAATTGCCAATTTTTATTCTACTCCCATTGTGCAGTTTATTAATGTACAAAATAAAATACTTGTCAATATGTTCTGACTGAGGAACTGCAAATATTGTTTCGCTATTCTCCAGCTCGGTAGCAAACGGTCTTAATTAGTGACTTTCGGACTCTAATGGGAGGTGTTCCTATTGCATCGTTCCATGAAAACCCTGCGAAAATCAGTTTATGTTTTGTTGCAGTGCGCCAGGATGTTTGTGGGCGTTCGGGATGGCGGGAGCTCTGGGTGTTGTACTGCAGTGCTGCCTTTGCAATCCGGTTATTGGATTTTAACGTATATCCTATCCATCTGAACTTTCATCTTAGGGTGTCATGTTTGATTGGTTGTTGCTAATGTTATTTGGCCAGGACCATCGATTTATACGCTGTAAGCATCGTTTAATAAAGATTTGTAGTAGTAGTGTGCGCCAGGTTTTGCAGCCGTATAAGAGAAATGGACTAAATGAACGTATTGAAAACGTACGTACTGAGATGTCCAAGGCGAATTCAGTACAGGGTGGTGGCACACTGTGACAGTTCGAACCAATTGTTTTGGTTTTGTTGGAATTTCAAACCGTAAACACTTACAATGCAATGCAAAAAACATCTGTTGGTTTTGGATTGTTCTGTAGTGCCACCGCCTGTAGATGAATGCGCCTTGGAGATGTCTAGATAAGTCAGTAAACATCCACACTTTCTGCAGCGTGTCCATGACCTGACGAGCTTTGTTATAGCGTGCATCTTCGTCTTAACTTGCGCCGCTGTTTGTCGTGATTGTACAACCGGGGAAGCAAAATTAATGTACAACTTCAATATTGTTATTGGTGGTGTTCAGTTTTGTGTTGACTTTGAATGCAACGCCTTTATTTTGTCTTTCATATGTTTATAACTTTCTGATAGCAGGCATATAAATCTACTGCTATTGGTCCTATTTTATTTTTGTGTAGCAGGAAAAATATCCCTTTTTGTGCCATCTCTTCCGCAAACAAACATTCTGTTAAATACTTTTTTTATTATCCTTTGATTTAGTTAAACCACATAAAAAACCCAACCGAGTGGGAGGAGATGAACGAAGATGAGGTAAAAAATAATACAAAAACAAAAATTTAAATCAATACCAGTGATAAAGTACTCACTGTTAGAGGATTATAAGAATAAAAAATAAAAATAATTTAATTCAGTAGACAATGTTTTACAATATGATGGTAATTTTTTATAAAAACATGTTGTTGGTTTTTATTTGCTGTTTTTCACAAGTGATAATTTTTAATTTTCTTCTTCTTTGAAAGCAGTAGAATTTGCCAATTCGTTGATAAGAGTATTTATTTAAATTCAAAAAAGTTTTAAAGTTGGTTTTGTGACTAATTTTGCTTTATTTAGAAAAGTAATGCAGAAAGCAGTGCTCGTGTAAGGATAACAAAGCTATTTGTACCAAATATGGATACTCCAGACATATAGAAGTTTTCATTCTCCTTAATTGCATGTTGACAAGCCCACTTCTGCAGTCCGTCCCACTTTTTGGCAGAAGTTGTGTTTGATAACTAGGGCAACCAAAAAAAAAGCAATAAAAAAACAGTTTTAAGCTCTTAAAAAAGCGTTCAAAAACATGAAAATAAGCTGTTAAAATTAAAAAAAAAGCAATTTGAACGTGTTTATTTTCCACTTAATTCGTTTAATACGTTGGTATAGTAAATTATAAGTTGATGCAATAAATTTTCGAAAAGAAAACTATGTCTGTTTGGAGTCAGCAAGTTCTTTTACATAGAAAAAGTTCTTCATACGTATACAGATGTTAAGGGAGCATATTTAAAATTGAGCATTTGCTCTGCAGAATATTGGACTCATGATTCCGCTTGCCTCCCAAAATATCCCCAATATTTTTTAATACCGAAAATCCTTCATTTTTGAATGAAACTGATTTAAATTTTAAATTAACTTTGTCTCCTATATCTCCTGGAACACGGGACATTTTTCTTACGGTCTATAACTATGTTCACTTAGAAAACCAATGAAAGATTTTTTGTTTCCAATTTTGTTACAACTTTGTGTAAAACCCCAAAATTTGTAGAAATTAACAATATTTGATATACAGAGAAATTCTTAATAGCTAAAACTATATTAAAAAAGCAAAATATAAAACGTTACTATACCAAAAACAGAAAGAAGGGGAGCTAGCAGACGTTACTTTATACAAAAACTATATTTAAAAAGAAATAAGACGTTACAAAGAATGATGGTAAAAGACGTTACAAACTGAGGAATTTGATCGTAAGAATACAGCTATGGAATTTTCGAGAGAAAAGAACTTAAACAAGCAAATAATATAGGTATAATAAGTTAAAAAAGGCTTAATACTAAAAACATAAACACATAAAAATTATACACAACACTATAAAAAGTAAGTTACAGTACCGCTAAGACAAAGTAACATAAAAATCAAGTAAGAATGTATAGTCGGTCAAGCCCGACCGTATGATACCGACCACCACAGTATTTAAAAACAAGTTTCGAGAGCGTACGGCTACATGAATATGGATCTATCTATGTTTTAAATTTCACTAAAATCGGTTAAATAGTTACTGATGGGCAGAAATTCACCCTATCTCCCCTCGTGGTCCTATTTTTTAAAAAATTCATATCTTACGTGTCCATAAAAATATGGTTCTATCTACATATGTCTTGAATTGCATTAAAATTGGTTTGACAGTGGGCACAAAGACCCTCTTCCGGAAAGCAGCTTTTATTGGGGCTATATTAAATTATGGACCGATTCGCCCTTGTGCCAATTAGAACCCACGTACCAAATTTCATTAAATTATCTTTAAAATTGCTACCTGTACTTTGCGCACGAGGTCACATGGACAGCCAGCCAGCCGGACGGACATCGTTAGATCGACTCAGAAAGAGATTCTGAGTTGATCGGTATACATTAGGATCAATATTTTAAGGTGTTTCACATACCCTCTCCACTATTTCGTGTAGGTATAATAACATACAGAGATAATATAGGTTTTTGGGATGATATTGTTCAAGGGAAGCACAAAATATTACCATAACGTTGAACGATTTTTTTAACCAGAGTTGTTACAGCACAGAAATGGTTGATTTTTTAGTATTTATAAAAAAAGTTGCACATAAAAATAAATAATAATCACGATTTTTGCAAAATATTATTAAATAAGTTTTTTTCGAATGAAAAAAATGAAAAATTATCTTAAAATGACAAAATAAGTAAAAAAAAGCCGATATCGCAAAAATAACTAAAAAAGCCGATATTGTCAAAATAAGCAAAAAAAAGCCCTAACAAATATAGCTCAATTTCTTTGTTTTTTTATCATCGGAATTTGTGTTCAATCAAAATCTTTCTATCTTGTAAACCAAAAAATAAGCATTTGCTTTTTTTTTGGTTGCCCTATTGATAACCAAGCTTTTTGCATAACGTGTGTTAAGCACTTGGTAGTCAGGAAAATACTGGAAAATTTCACGAAAATCGGTTAAGTAGTTTAAAGTCTCTAGGAAACACAAACAGACAAATCTACAAATAAACACATTTTAATATGTTTTTAGATATGACAGGCATTCCAATTTATTTAAAAGTTAAAATCCAAGAGACGTCAAACATAGATGTCCAATGTGCACAGAAGGAAATGCTTATTCAACCATACAAAGAGGGATTTTTACATGCTATTGCAACATTCGATGATAAATTGGGATGCAGTTCAGATTATTAGAAGCGTGTCCAACAAGTCAAAGCAAAAAACTTTTATGTTTTGATAATAGAGGGCATTGGAAACGACATTTAAACCATCTGAAGAGAACAATTTACAAAAAACTTCCAAAATAACTGTGTCCCAAACAAGAAGTTGTAATTTTTAAAATAACAATTCATTGCTCATGATATTTTGATTGATTTGGTACAATCTGAGCCGAGCTGATGTGTAGTACTCAAGTTAAGCAAAATTTTTTTAAATTGTACCGAGAACTTATTTGTAATGCCAACAAAAACTGAAAATGAGCATTTTCACAGAAACAACTTGAAGTTAGATAAAGTTAGGATTAAGTTGACAGATAGTAATGTGTTATCTGTCAAAAAGCATCTGTTATCTGACGGATAGCAGCTAACGCCAAGTTGTAATAATGACCCTTAGTGCCTCAAAATTGCTAAAAAAAAAAAAAAAAATTCGAAATTTTTTATATTTTTTATATCTTTTTTCACTATTTTTGGCCCATAGTGGAAAATTCAGTTAAGTAATCTTAAGAAAAAATATTTCTTATAATAAAATTCATAATTTCTCAGCGCATTATAAGACTGGAAAATGCTTTATGCACATTTTCATCGAAAATTTGGGAAATTTATGAAAAATTTATCACAAGAAAAAAATTAATTTATCCGTGGTATTGTTAGTTTCCATAAATACTTCGATAAATTCCACACGAGAAAGAGTTTGCCCTCGATTACTTAAAAACTGTTGCAAAGTGTTATTATACAAAAATTAGGGGTGAAAAGCTAAACAATTTTATATTCATTATTAAACATTGTAAACAACAAAGTTAAGCTTATTAAAGTTAAGAAAGGCATTGGATTTTGACAGTTCAAGCTTATTTGTTTGGATTTGTTAGTGTTTTGCTAAGAATGGGTGACATTTCGAGCTAAAAGCAATAACAATGCAATGCAAAAAACCCTATGTTGTTTCTGTTGTTTTTGGATTGTTGTAATTCCGACACCACCTGTAGTTGAATTCGCCTTGAAGATAACTAAATCTGGCGTGTCTGAAAAAATGTATTGCATTGGAAAAAAGTAATTCAGAATCAAAGATTCAATGCTAAGATAAAAAATAACGAAATTTGTATATATTTCAGAAATATTTAATAAAAACAAATATAAACTCAATTGTTTCTTAAGTGCACAAAGAACTTTTACATGAAACTTTATCTTATAACATTATTTTATTCTGGACAACAATTTCCAAAAAATTTATAATTAAACGGCAATGTTGCTGGCGCTTTAATTCTAAATTCTAAGTTGTTTTTTTTCAAAATACCCTTTTTTGTGTTGCGACTTTGAGCATCTTTAACACCTATAATTTTTATCCAATTAAAGAAAACTTTTTTTAATTAAGATAATTAACAAGCTTTTTATAAGATGTATTCATTCATTTTAATTCATTAATTATATGTCATCAAATTTTGTATTTTTGCATCGGGTTTTGGGAAAATGAGCCATTGTGCTTCGTAACTTACTGTGCACAAATTTCATCATGTTTCTCAATGTTGTATGCAGTGTTCGAAAATAAACATTAAATAACGTTTCTTGGTGTTCGGTTCGGTAGATTTGTGGTGGAAAACACAAACGCTAATAGTGTTTGTGTAGTAAATTATTAAAAAAAAATAACGTTTCTCTGTTTGTGATCTTATCCAACTCAATAAAAAGGACAGAACATGTAATTTCGTTCTGTTTTTTTTTACCCACAATCTTCGTTCTGTTCGGGTTAGCACTAGAGGTCTGCATGTGTGCGATTAAACGACACATGAATTCACATATCAAACTAGCAAGTAGTGTGTTGTGTGTGATTTTAGAATCATACACAATTAATTGTGTGTAAATAATAGCCTATGTGTGCAAAGCGTTCAATTATTTATGTGAGTGTTGTGAGAGAAATATTTGATACAGGTATAAATTACAAATTTGCTCTTTAATTCGAGTAAATACACTTGTGTAACGATGTACATATTGTGTTTTATCAACACAACATGTGTTTTGTGTTTTAAAATTTTTTATCGTATTAAAAACAAAATATTAAAATATTAGTAAAAGATGATTCATTGAATTGAAATAGAATTGATGGAATGAAACGGTAAATGTTAGAAAGAGTAAACTATAAAAAATGTAAACAAAGTTTTTTAGTTTTTTTTTTGTTATTGTTTTGTTTATTTTATTAAATGTTGTCAACGTTTTGTTTATGAGAAACACAAAAATAAAACAAACAAAAAATTCAGCAACACTTTTAATTTTAATTTTAAGTTGAACAATTTTACTTATTTTTTTGACATTAACTGTTTCTTTCTATCAATTCTATATCATACTGGTTTGTCATATTTTAAAATATTTTTTTTTTGTAATGTTATTATTGTTATTGTTTTTGCATATAAAAAATACATTTATAAATACCATTTAATTTTATTACTTTTTTTTTTTAAATTTTAACTTTCCTCTTCACTTAACAAAATAAGAAAGTCAAGAAACACACGAATGATTAGTGTGATTTTTAACTTCGCTGAGGTTTTTTTATTGTAATATGTATGAATTTGAGTTCATCAAACAATAAACAATAATAGAGAAACACACACAATTAGTGTAAGTGTATGTGGCTAACTTTTTAATGAACGGTGTTGTGTTGATCTCTCATTTAAAATGATTGAGCGTGAATGACTCGCTCTCATTTTTTTTACACATTTGATAAGCATATCAAATACACACACAGCATTCATTTGGCTACCAAATCATTTGTGCAGACCTCTAGTTAGCACATTAATTTTCGTTCGTTTCAGTTGCTTTTGGCTAGTAAAAAAACTAAAATTTTTTTACAAAAACAAAACACATACAAAAAAAAAAGAAAGCGAAAAAACCACACACGTCCAGTTTGACTCGTCAAGTCTTGAGCTTTTAGGAAAGAAGGGAAAAGAGAATGCAATTTCTTTTACCCTTTCTCCTAAATACTCAAAACTTGACGTGTGTGAACCGGCACTAAAGGTCCAATTAGACGTGACATAACCATAATGCCACAGCCGTAACGGCGAATTTAGAAACCAAAATTGAATTGGTTTGTATGGTATGTTTATGTCGTTTTGGTAATACAGTGGTGATGGTTGTGTTCTTATACACAAACTCTAAAAAAAGAGATATCGTTTCTGCGTGTGTGAGCCGTACGATAAATAATGTTCTGTTTTTTTGTTGTCATTATTTACCCATGAAACATCAAATTAATTTATTTTATTTTTGACGATTGTTTTAATTTTTTCCAAATTTTATTTTGTTTGACGTTGTACATACCTTGGTCTTATTCTACCATGCTCGTAACAGTTGTTGAATTCGCTTTTTTCTTACCGAGAGCACCTTATACATATGAATTCGCCTTATGTATTTCTTTATATTTTCGTTATTGCTTTTTTTTTAATTTAAAGTTAAAAGTATTCAATTATAATTTAATAATAAATAAATAGTTATGTTTCCGTAAAAAAATGTACTGTTATTTTGTTACTTGTACTGTTTTTTGTATTCGGTGTGCTGTTTTTCCAATTTAAAATCTGGCTACCCTATATTTTATAAATGTCATAATTGTTAAAGTCCCTGAAACAAAATATTAACTTACCTGTTAAACAAATTATAAAAAATATGTTTAATTTACAGCTTTTTCAGTAGTTTTTATACACACTCATCACAGTTTCTATTATTTTATTGCCTTTCAATTTTATTAAAACGTCCATTTTTTAATTTGTTTGTTATTTACTCAACGATTACAACAACACTACTACAATTTGCAATTGCACTTTACACTTATTTTTAAACCAAAAACAATAATGATTTTTACATTGTTTTCCTTCCACCGATTCTTAATTGTTTTATAAAAAATTATTCTTTTTTACAAATTTATTGAATGTATTTTATGTTAAACGTTTTACACTTTGTTTAAGTTAAAAATTGTATCACTTTTTATATCTTTTATTACCAACTTGTAACATTTTTGTTATCATACTATTATTGTATTTATCTCTTTCAGAGATGGAACTCATGGTACACCTACTTCTCTTTGGTACATTTTAAACTTTGTTGGTACTGTGATACTTTAAAATCTTTAATTTTTGTAAAATTAAAGGGTTAAACTTTTCTTATTCGAATTTGATTTAATAAAATATGAAAACAGTATATAACTTATAAAAACATATCATATATGAAAATATGTACATATTTCAAAAGCAACGTGTTTTTTTCCATAGGTGTCAATATAAAACGTTTCCATGAGCATGTTTATTATACCCTTCACCACTGGTGGTGAATAGGGTATATATAAGTTTTTCATACCGTTTTTAATTTCTATAATATTGATGTTAGACCCTATAAAGTATATATATTCTGGGTCCTTATGAAAACAAATAAACACAAAAATGAAAGGTTACTAAAATATGCAATTGTGTTTTTTTTTTAATATTTTTCAATACGTAACCTAGAAACATCTGATTCCTTAAGCAAAGTACGATAAGTTTTGCTCAAAATGTATTAACAAAGTGACCTCAGTACTACAACAATGAAACAATAGAAAAAACAACAGGCATTTTGTTGCTAGAATTGAGACGGCAAATGTCAAAATGCCTTATTAAAAAAAGTAAATAAACAAAAAAAATTACGACAAACGTCACACACGAAGAAAATCACTGCAAACAGCTGTGCTTGTGAGGTCACTTTATTAGTACATTCTGGTTTCGCTCTTTGCTAAAACAAATGACACTTGACGAAACTTAACGAAAAGTTGCTTAAGTACATAATAGTGGTGTAAATTTGATTTTATGTATTTGCACATTTGCGTATGTAAGCCTAAGCACATTATAGTTAGACCTTAGGTGTGTACATTTGAATGCACGTTTTAAACCAAAAGTTTTTATTTTCTTTAAGAAATAAATTTCTTTTGAAAAATAATTGCTTATAATAAAAAGTCGCTTATGTGAAACCTTTTTTTTAAATTTATTAAATCCGTTGCCTACTATGCTCACACTTTAAGTGGGACATATAGAAAAAGTCTTATGTTGATATGTTTAGAATTCAATAAAAAAGACTTAAGGCAAAATATACCACACAAATAGCTTGGAAAATACACACTTTGTTTCTGTTTGCCAATAAATAATAAGACCTTAAAATCAATATATTTTGTGCTTTCTCGATGTCCTCAACAATAACTGTAGCTATGTTTATTTCTTTTGTTCTTTCCACAGATTGAAAAGTTTAAAATTTTTAATGACAGCGATCACTAAAAAGAGTATTAATACAAAAAAGTCGGCCGAAGATGGTTGTGAAACTCATTTGTCTTACTTGTAAGCCTTTTTCTTTCATGTGCTAAGCCCCTTTAACCTCTGAAAACTCCTAAAAAATCTGTTAATGTTACATTTTCTTTTAGAAAATGTTATATACATATATGTACATATATATAATATAATATATATAATAAAAATGACTTTTGCATGTTAAGCGGCTAAAAATGCAACTCTACATTATACAATTATATGCAGTTGTCTCTCTCATACTTATTAATTTTTTTGACCGTTTTATTCAGCGCTACCACTGCGTAACATTTTTTATTAACACACTTTTGGTTCAAAAATCCCCACAATTTTATAATATAAAAAATAGAAATGTTTGCATGAAATTTATTTAAAAATAGTACAAAAACACGAAAACTTTAAAAAAAACATACTTTGATGATAAAGTACGTATATCAAAAAGATGCCGAAGCAAAATTAAGTATGTATAATAGAAAATTTACCAAAATAATTGTACGAAAACCCCCACTATGGCAACGCCAACATCAACAATTTAATATAGTTAGTTAGTCTGCTTTCACACGTTTCATCTTTTGATGCTCAACTCCTATGTTTTTAGGTGAGGGAAGAAAGAAGAAAGGGGGTTAGTACGGAGATGCCTGTACTCGGTCAGTACGCTTTGTGTTTTTATTCGTTGGTATATGTACAACGATGGCTGCGTGTAATTTTTTCTTTTCTTTTTCTCTTTGATTTGCTGTTATTAAAATTATTGTTGTTTTGAAGCGTAAAAAGTTGAAACCCGTTGCTGCGTGTGATTATATTGGCATCTTTAAAATGGAATTGAAAAGAAGTTGAGCATCAAAAGATGAAACGTGTTAATTCAGACTTAGTTACATCAGCAATTTCTTGTAGGGTAAATAATCAAAAATAATGTGGTAAACTTAAAAGAGTGTCAGCTTTCAAAGGCGGAAGAAAAAATGTAATTCTTATGACAATTATGTATCAACAATAGGCCTGAAATGTCTTGCAACTGTGTGAACATTTTACGCTATTTTCATTTGGCAGATGTGTTAAAAATAATGCATCTGACAATGGCACCATTGTCAGAAAAATTACAACATTGTAAGATCTGACCATAGTCTTACGAAGCTTAGCTTTGGTACTCAGCGTTGTTAGGCTTTTTTCTTCAAAAATCGTCAAAAGTTTTAACAAAATTCGTCAAAATCGTCACGAACATTTCACAAAATCGTCAACAAATCGTCAAATATTTAAATTTTGCAAATTAAAGACAATTTATTGCATTGAGTGGTTCAAAAATATAAATTTTTACCAAGAAATTCTATTTATAATAGAGAAAGTGATTTGGTTAAGTTTTATTCTATTTATTTCAACAAAATATATCATTTGAAAAGAAATACATAAGAAAAAATATATTTTTATCAAAACATAACAAAAATTTGTTTATTTCATTTATCCATATTCACAAAAACATTAACTGCCTGTTTAACGATATCGAACGTCATCGTTCGCATAGAAAATTACATTTAAAACAAAAACAAAGTTCGTACAATGTTCGAACTTTGTTTTTGTTTTAAATGTAATTTTCTATGCGAACGATGACGTTCGATATCGTTAAACAGGCAGTAAATAAAAAATAAAATCTCATTTGCTATTAACTCAAGCTATCTTTGAATGATTAATTTTTAGCGCTATCACTATTGCAAATTGTTTTTTTTTTTTTTGTTGAAGATGCTACACCAGGGGTTTTTTCTATATCAACACACTTTTTACCCAACTTGAAACGTTTTATTACGTCCAATTTTAGTTCCAAACTTATGCATTTTCTTCTCTTTGCACTCATTTTTCTACACAACTTCTTAGAATAACTTACCTAACAGAATTAAATGTGTTTTCGCCTTTTTACACGCAAATAGAAAAATTCTTCACATGTGATTAAGACTTCAGCGAAAAAAAGCAATCGTATGTAGCGACGCAAATCGAAATCATAAAAACGCAAAGCGGATTTAACCAATTTTTAAAAATCGAACCAAATAGAACAGACGCAAATCGGGGCTCTAGTGTATATTTTTTGCTGTATCGATGGCATTCATATAATTGTAGAATTCGAATTACTAATGCTTCTAATGAAAGCCACCTGGTTTGTGATGGGGGAAGAATTTTTTTTGTTTAATTTCCAATAATTTTTGTATTTCGAAATATTGATTTTTACGTTTTGAACTGTTCCCAATATAATTGTAAATATTTCTTGTGTTTTATTGATGCCAAAAAATCGTCATAACACCATTACGTTAAGTAAAAAAATCGTAATTTTACTGTATTTTCTCAAAAAATCGTCAAAATGACGAAAAATCGTCACATCTAACAACCCTGTTGGTACTGCATATTTTTTTAAGTCCAAAAAAATGTGGCGTTGGCCGAAACATACCACCGAGCATTGGTGTACCATTGTAGCTTTTAAACAGGGCTGCCAGGTACTTTTTGTCCTTGTCCCCAAAAAATTAAAAAAATATCCCCAAAAATCCCCAGATTCCCAAATCCCCAAAAAACAAAACCTTAAAAAATTAATATTTTTTGTTTGTTTTTTTTCTGACCAAATTTAAAATTTTTTTTAAAAAAAGGTAAGAAAAATGTTAATAAGAAATCCCCAAAAATCCCCAAATAAAAATTTTTAGTCAAAAAAATCATTTTATTTTGTTTGTAGAGACAGGTTTCTGTATGTTTTCTTAAATCCTTTTTATGCGATTCCAGTGAGGAATTACAAGCAGAACAATATGCTGTTTTTGAAGACGAATGAGCCAGTTTAAAAGAATTTGGAGCTTGTTCAATCGGTTAAAGTCATCCTTATAATCAACAATAAAAATACATATATCCAAATTTATTTAGTACTTCGATCCATCATATTGTATTGTATATAATGCATCATAACTACTAACCAATAGCCTAGCATTTTTTTCCCAATCTTTATTATATGATTTTTCATATTTACTTATTTTTGGGGAATACATTCATATTTGCTTCAAAATTGTCTTTAAAAAATCCAAAATTTTATGTGTTTTCAACGATTTTAGATTCTATTTTAAAATACTTTTTTTTAAACACTCACTCAAGAAAAATAACAAGTTTATTAAGTACCTTTTACACACTTAATAAAAATGATAATGTTAATTAGGACCCTTTACACTATATAAGAGTAAGATAAAAGTTTTGCTATTTTTATTCATATATAATAAAAAATAATAAAAAAGTGTAAAATCCCCAAAAAATCCCCGAAATCTTTTTTGAAATCCCCAAAAAAATCCCCAATCCCCAAATGACTTTCCTTGTCCTTTTTGTTCACATGAAATCCCCAACTTTGGGGATAAATCCCCAAGTCTGACAACCCTGCTTTTAAAACTCGCTTGTACGTTAAATGGTACAATTGTACCAACGTTTACATCCCTGAAACACATATTACTTTTAAACTACTAAAGCATACTTTAAGGCTTAACATTTTTTTACAATAACTTATTAACTGTAAATATTTAACATTCCGCCTTAAAATCCATTTACATTAGGTAGGTTCGAGAACACAAAAGGTTTTACTATATTTTACTGAACTTTACTGCATTTTACTAAATTTTACTTAAAATTTAGTAAAACAAAAAAACATATGTTTCAAAAGGTAAACAAACAAAGAGCATACAAATTGAGAAAAAAAATGTTTAGTAAAAGAAAATTTGAAATAAAAATTAAACCAAAACAAAAAATAAATAAATATTAATTAATTAAACTTGTTTGTAATCATTTATATGGCTAAATACTAGGATATTCAATTAATCGATGTTTTGTTTTAATCGATTAATCGCGCAAATAATTATTCGAGCTAAAAACCTAATCGAATAATAATCGAACAATTTAATATTATTGGGTTAAACGAATAATTTTAATTTTGTCTAGTTTAGAAGGTTTAAAATAAGATAAAAAATTATAATATAAAAAAAATATATAAATAATATAAAAAAATATATATATTTTTTTTATATAAAAATTTTATTAAAAAAGTAACAACAATTTAACAAAAGGTACTTTATGTAATAAAAGAAGAAAGCTTTTTAAATAAAAATATCATCAAAATTAAAGCGCACCATCTCAAATAGTCTTTAAAAAAGTGATTAAGTGTTTATGTTTCAAACGATTTTTTTATATGTATTGATGAAACTTGATTTAGAAAAGATTCTTTCACTTATTTTTGACGTTAGAAAGCGTTATAAAGCGTATGAAATTTCTCTGTTCTTTTTCTCGTCTTTTCTAAAAATTGGTAGTATTCCATTATGCCGCTTGAATCTCTTATTGAATTTTAAACAATTTTAATAGTCTTGTTTAGGTCTGGTAGAGGTTTGTGGTAAAAGTTTGTACTAAATATTCTTAAAAATAAATTATTCCCACACTCTTTGGTTTTATTCTTGGTACTTTACTTTATTTTAAAAAAATGTTACTCGAAGAAAATGTTCCTGAGTTAAGAAACAATAAAAAGGTATTTAACCGGCTGGTTTTTTTTACATAAAAGAAAAAAGCTTTTGCAAATTTTTAAATTCCTATTTCTTTATATGATATTATGTTTTACAAAAGAAACTTTCAGTCATCTGTTTCCTTATAAAAACAAAATATACTATGATCCATTATAACCGTGTATTAAAATTGAAATATGAAGCCTAAGCCGGCGATTAAAAATGTAAAATTTATCGACCTATCATCTATATAATCATCGTTCAGGCTTGCAATTTTTGTTGCAGCAATTCTTGAGCTTATTAGTGAGAGTGTTGAGAAGTTTAATGTACTCTGCAATTTTGTTTTGTTTTGTAATCCTCACACTTTTCAACTTGAAGTTGGCTTTAGGTGTATTTGTATATAAAAAAAGAAGAAGCGGAAAGATATAATAAATATACAAAAATTGCAAAACTAGAATTTTATCATCTGGACACTAATGCAATTTCAATGCCGAAAAAATTGCAGCAATAAAAATTTTAAGTCTGGACAATGCATATTTTTTAAAAGAAAACCATTTACTATGTAGTACATACATAATTATTTTTAGGAATTGATTGTTTATTTACAAAGTCATGACATTATCATTAAAAACCTCAAACATCATATCTGTGGTTTTGCTTTATTTTGTTTTCAATAATATTGTTTTAATTGAAAATATGGTCATTATTGATTTGTATACATATGTACATATACAATGTACTAAAAAGTAAGTACATAATTGAAAATTGTGGTTTATAAATAATCTACATACATATGTACACTGTTATAAATATGTCGGTTAATAAATAAAAAATTGTAAATATCAAAAATACAAACTTACACTTTTAAAAAAAATCTAAAAGTAAATGAGCAAATTTAGATAATTTAATTTAAGAAAGAATCTTTTAAAATTTACCTTTTCATCTTTAACAGTTTTAAATTTTGTAATTCGAGTTAAAATGTATTGCCAACCACCGATGCCTTGATGAAAAATATTATTGCGGCAGTAATCGATTTCGTATTGCGGAAGATACTTCCTTGGGGAAGAAACGTGTCATAACGAAAGCGATTCTGCTAGATGATATCATTTTGAAAAAAATGTGTTGTTATATGTAAATTAATATTTTTTTAAATGCAAAATCTTTTTATCATCCTAATGATAATCTGGCAACGGTGCTAGTTTATCATCTAACAGAATCTCTTTCGTATTGCTTAGAAGTATTGCTATCGAGACACGTTTCTTCCCAAAAGAAGTATCTTCCGCAAAACGAAATTGATTATTGCAGCAATAATTTTTTACATCCAGGCAATGCGTTTGACAATACATATGGTGTATTTCTGTATTTGCTGGGATTCTGTAATTTTCTCAAGGATTATAAAAGGAAGAAGACAAAAAATTACTTTGGTTATTTTCTATTAGAGGACAATTAGGGGATATTGCTAAGCTATTGCCTAAGGGGATATCTTCCATTTGCTTGTAGGGTGTAAGAATAAGGGATTCTTTTAACATATATTTTTAATTATATACGTGTATGTATTTAAATTTTGTATTTTTTAAAATTTGATCAACTTAAAAGATTGCTCTGCTCTTATGTACTTTGAAATAACAATATTAATGATTTATTTTATATTCTTTTTAATTCCCTAAGCCTGTCCCCGTGAAGCTCTACGCTTGTCTGCAGGTAAGAAACCAGAGTCTCTGGCGGGCATCGAACCCGCAACCCCGGGTCTGATAGACTAGCTCACTACTAGCTAACCTACCGGGGCAAGCAAATAAGTAGAAAATTATTAAAGGAATTTATTACCATAAAAATTTTAAAAACACAGTGAGTGAATTTTATTGCCTTTTTTCTAAGCACGGCAGTATAATGTACCGTCTCAAAAAATGAGGCGCTAATAGCTACAAACAAGTTTACAATAAAAAGAAATCTACCTTGATCAGAGTAAAATAGAAGAAAATAACATTTACTTGACTTCGATTCACTCGACTTTTTCATTGATTCTGATGTATTGCATTTACACAAATGTCTACAAAAACTTTCAGAATCTTTCGACCAAAATTTGCCATTTTAAATATTAGTAAAAAACAAAAGGACTTATCAACAAAAGATTTTATGCTAAAGCTAAAAGGCCTGACTTATAGTTTGCATAATATGCAACATTGTCAATTGTCAAAACAACTGGTAGGTTTTACAAGCAAAATAGAAGAGAAATAATTTATAAACAGTTTAAGGCAATTTATCATTTAAAATAATTGTTGCTTGCCCTGTAAATGTTAGATAGGGCCTTTTGCGTTTTAGGTGACAATAAACTAAAATATTCATAAAAATAAAAATATTTTTGTACTTAAACTACATACTACATACTACATTTACATAATCATTAATGCCAGCTGTAACAACCCGATAAATCATCAAATATTAAAAACACGTTGGTTCAGTGTAATACTCAAAACAAAACTATTTTATTATATTTTCCATTTTTATTTTATAATTATATTTTCATTGCCATTGATATTTCCCCACAGCCTACTAACAATACAATTATTTATCAAACATCCAGTTGTTTTATAGATTTTCATTCTGTTTGCTTGAACAGGTTTGCCACATCCCTCCAATGTTTTTGAGACGAACTGTTAGGTCTTTCTCGCCAACCACAACATTTTCTTTAGGCCTCATACTCGGTTGTTCATATATCTGTGTTGACTGCTGGATAGACGGTGATGAACACCGTGGTCTGACAGACCTAGAAACGGCCTCTGCTTCTGATGAACTTAACGATGATGGCATCGGCTGTTGAGGTGCCGGAACTTTCTTTAAGTGGCTTACATTCCTACAAAAGGTCTTACCACCGCTTGACACTTCCACCATGTTACCTGATCTTGACGTTACCACATATTCCTTCGTGTCGAAGTTTGTTGTCAATTTATTTGGAAATATTATATTCTTCAACAACACTTTGTCCCCTACAAATATGTTCGCTTCCTTCGCTCCTCTCTTTTTGTCAGCAAGTATTTTCCCCTTTTGTTTATTAATACAATCACGATCCTTTTCTGCGGAGTCCGTGTACCCTCCTGTTAAGTCTTGTATTCCCGGTAACTTGTCTCTAATTACCCTATTAAACATCAGCTCGGTTGGGGGAACTCCAGTGGTACCATGTGGTGTAACGTTATACATATGAACGAACTTTTGTATTTCTTCCAAATAGGTTTTCTTATTTACCAACACTATCTTTAAACGCTTTCCCAGGGACCTATTCATGTTTTCAGCATACTTATTCAAGCATCCGTTGAAAAATCTCTGGTGCGGAATTTACCCCAAACAAAAGTCGCTTAAATCGGTATAAGCCCTGAAATGTAATGAATGTAGTTATTTCCCTGCTCTCTTCGTGAAGTTCCAACTGATGGTAAGCGTTTTTGAGATCCAATCGGGAAAAATATTTCGCACCTCTTAATCTGGTCATGAAATTTTCAAACGTCGGCAGTGGATAATTTTCCCGTAATATGGCCTTATTCGCTCTTCGCATATCCACACACAACCGAATGTCGCCGTTTTCTTTGAATGCCAACACTATTGGTGAGATCCAGGAACTTAGACCAACTACTGGTTCAATAATATCTTCAGTTACTGCATCATATAGTTTTTCCCTCACTTTTTCTTCAAGAGCGACTGGTACCCGCCGTACAGGCTGCTGAACTGGCATAACTTTGGGATCAATAGATAATTTCACAAGCACATCCTTCCACTTAGGAAATGGCTTATTTTCATTAACATGATTCACGTTTACGCCAAGTCGTAAAACGTTTAGTTTTATAGCCGTTTCTCGTCCTAGCAGTGATTGTCGGCCATTTTCAATGACATAAAATGTAGCAATTATCTCAATCTTCTCTCTAATAGAAATCGGAGCTTCAAAAATGCTGATAACTTTAAGTAATTCTTCCGAAGCATACGCCCGAAACTGATTTACCGATTTGGAGCGAGAATTAAACATTACGGCATCCTTCCGTTTCAAAAACTGACAATCTGCTTGACTTATAAGATTAAATCGAGATCCTGAATCTATAATTAATTTTATCGCGTGACCTCCAATCCGGCAATTTAAAATTTCTTCGGCTTCATCATCACTTGTTATCTTTAAACAGTATTTTTCGTCTTCCTTATGATCACTACCAAATTCCTCATCATTTACAGACCGAACTACGGTACGGCGTCGCTTCTGATGAAAATTTTCACTTTGTACATTTTGCCGCTTAATATTCGTTCGACACTTACGAGCGTAATGCCCCATACGGGAACATTTGTTGCACTTCATGTTCCGAGCAGGACAGCTTTTATCATTTTCCCCATGACCAGTGCGGCCACATCTATCACATTCAGCTTTAATAAACTTTGTCCGCCATTTTTGTGAATCAATTTTACTAACCGTGTCCACCTCAGGCTTCGGCAACATCGATTGCGAATGCTTGTTAATTTGCTCATCTATTCGGCACGCATCTATAGTTTCGTCAAGACTGTGTTCTTTTTCCAATAATTTTCGCTTAAGCTCAAATGGTGCCCATACATCAATAATTTTGTCTTTAAGGCAAACCTCCTCTATCTGTGCCTTCGTATCACCGAAAAAGCACTTAGCCATTTGTTGACGCAACCGCAGAACAAATTTATTAAAACTTTCACCTTCCAAAGGGCTGATTTTACGAAACAGGTGTCTCTCGAACGCAGAGTTCCTTTTTGGAGTAAAATATTCATTAAGTTTATTCACTAATATATCATATACATCATCCTTCGTTTCGTTGTCAGAAACTACTATTGCCCCCGGCAATGAGTAAGCTACCGTTTGCAATTGCTGCCCTCCGAAATGAACTAATTTATTTCGTTTCTGCACAATCGATGTGATTTCTTCAGGTTCTACATAAATTTGAAAAGAACGCAGCCACTTTTCCCACTCAATCCGAAGTAATGATTTTTCTATTGCATCGCATAAAAATGGTTTTATTATCTCTGCCATAATGATTCTGCAAAAAAAATATATATATGAATTAGCTTTTCTTTTGCAATCAGTCATTTGTGCAAATGCTGTTATCGACCTGCGTTCATCGCATGGCCCCTGACCTTTGTCAGCTAAAAATTAATGGCTTGCGTTCAGCCCCTGACCTTTGCCAGATTCTCATATTTTCTCTTACGGCATCTAGCCTTTGATCCTTTGATCAAATAATAACAATTTATTATCAGTCTGCATTTCCAAGCACGACTTCTGACATTTGCCAGATGATATACATACATACATACGTGTATTTGAAAAAAAACACACGTATTACAAACCTTTCCCTTCCCTTGAATAACCAAATTTCCACAATCTATGTATATATTTATTGATGTCCGCTATAATTAATTATCCTCGTCGCCAATGTAACAACCCGATAAATCATCAAATATTAAAAACACGTTGGTTCAGTGTAATACTCAAAACAAAACTATTTTATTATATTTTCCATTTTTATTTTATAATTATATTTTCATTGCCATTGATATTTCCCCACAGCCTACTAACAATACAATTATTTATCAAACATCCAGTTGTTTTATAGATTTTCATTCTGTTTGCTTGAACAGGTTTGCCACACCAGCCCTTTTTTTTATTTTGAAGTTGCAGTTTAAAACTTCGCTTCAATAAGATTTCAATTCAATTAATAACTGCCTTTGCATTTAATGTTACCATTCATGTTTATTTGCATTTTCGGGCTTATTACTTTGTCATTATAGCCATATTTATATTTTCAAAAAACTTGGCCTTACTTTCTTTTCCATTCACTTAAACATACGGCAACATCGCAACATCTTTTGTACGTGTGTCGTTGTATCAGCTGTTATACCAAACTTTAACGAAAGAAAAAATCAAAGAAGAAACACAATTAAATCTCCTACTTAAGAAATTTTTTGCAAATCAATTAAAATTATATTTAAAGTGAAAAATAAATTTAAAAAAGCGTGACTTATTTACATTTTCTTACATCGGCTTAAAGAGAAATATAAAATTTAAAAAAAGATTAAATTATTAAGGTAATATGTTGTGAAATTAAATTTTTGCATAAACAATTTTTTTTAATGAAAACAAAGAAGAACAAGAAATAAACGTAAAAGCCACAAATTTGTAGTAGTAAAAGACGAAACAAAAAAGTACCAACGAGAAAAATCTTATGTGTAGTAGTGTAATAGTAAACTAGAATAAAAGAATAGTGAAAAAAGTTATAAAAATTATGATTTTATATGAACATGTTTGCGATGAATGAATTTTTGTGTTAAAAATTATTTGCCTTGAAGTTAAGAAAATTTTAAAGGAGTCCCTTCATAACGCAAGTGTGTACATATTTGTGGAAGAAAAAGAAACCGGTTCCGGCTTTCATGTAAGGTGCCGTCCAAAATTGTGGTAAGATGATTTAAAATAAATGTTTCAATATAATTTGTGATGCCAGACTTTAGTTTAAGTTTATTACCATTTTAAATTGTAAAATTCCATTATTTTACAAGTTTAATGAAAAAAAAAATCGGGAGCAAGAACTTTGGTGCATAGAAATGTGTTCATGTGATTTTAATTGACTTTAAGAATGATGAAACCAAATCTGTTCACAGGTTGGTTCTATTACGTCTGGGGCCTAATTCTGGCATTCGTGATCGAGTACTTTCTCGATTCGAAAGCAAATTAAAATCTAATTATTTCAGTCAATACTGAACGAATCGGAATAATTTTTTTAGTGTTGTAAAGCATTAATTTGAGTTTCTGAAATAATAATTTCGATTCGTTCAGTATCGATTAAAATAAAATAGCTTTCGAATGAAGAAAGAACTCGATCACGACTGGCAGAATTAGGACCCAGGTTATTTTCTTATTTTATTAAAATTCATTATGAAATATTAAATACATAGTTTTTATGAAAAAGTAAAAAATCGTGCACATAAATGACTTGTTTGAACGGCTACTACATTACGCGTCGAATACCGTTTTATTGGCTTTGATCTGATAATAAAAAGGTAAGATTTTATAAAAAATTTTATGTAATTTCGGAAGATGTTTTTACTACAATTATTAACAAAATTCATAGTTTTATAATTGTATTCTATATTTCACCTTTTCAAAATTTTCATCTTTAATAAGCTTCTCAGTTGTATATATTTTTATATTATATATTTTAACAATGTCATGATTGTGTTTTTTTTTTAAGTAGAAATCTCTTGTAAGCCATATAACGGTTCAGCCAATCTTTAATAAACCCATTTAAAATTGTAATCGAAATCGAACCAATATCCAACTAAAATTAAGGGTGAACAGTCGGTAATTTTATCATCTAAACCTCATGCAAACAAACCCTACAGAAAAGAACACTTGCATTTAAATTAATATATATTATTAGATCTGTTTATTTTTTTTTTTTTTTTTTCGAACTATATATGCCTTAAAATAATTAAAATACTGATGGCTCTGAAAAATTTTATGAGGGGAGACCATATTTAACCAACCAAAAATCGCTTTGACTGTCGTATATTTTATAAAAGTGTTAGTTTTATAAAAAATATTCCGCAAAAATACCTTTCACGTAAGTTAATAACTCGCCACCACATTTTAGAGTAGTAAAATAAAATCATACTAAAACACCACACCTTTACATCACTTAAGTCGCCATGATGATAATATCAAGTTATCATACCGAAGTTAAAATTAGCACAAAGAACTATAATCACCAGGGAAAGAATAAATATGCAATTGCATGTTTTTTTTTATTGTGTGACCAACGAAGGCAGAAACAATATATTTATTCGTTTTAGGGCTTTTTATGAATTTTAGCGTCGATTTGTTAGTGCCTATTTTTGCATATTTTACTTTTTGCAGCATTTTTTTGGCATTATGTAGTTAAAAGAGACTTAGCAACATTTTTTAAGATTATAGAGCATATTTTGCCTTTTTGACGCATATTTTGACGCATTTAAAATTTTTTAGATGCCTACAAGGGTTTTCGCAGCAAATAAAAAAAAATTTTTGCGAAGTTTTGGCTTTTCTATTTTAAATATCTATTTAATATACCCAACGTGATGCTTCAATTTCGCCATCTAAATTTTATTTTTACTCGAAAATTGTAGGACAAAGCAGGTTGTCAGTAAGGATAAATGTTATTTTAATCTCTCAAATTTTATATATAAGCAAAAATTAAGAAACAATCCATTACGTTATTGGCGGTGTGTGTAATACATAGAAATCTGGATCACTCCTTAAGTACACCGATCGACTCAGAATCACTTTTTAAAGTGATCTTACAATGTCCATCCTTCCGTATGGCTAGTTGTCTGTCTATGTTCACCTTGTGCGCAAAGTACAAGTTGCAGTCTTGTAGATAATTTAATTAAATTTGGTAAATACATTTTAATTGTACTTAGGACGAAGTCTGTGTAAGTGGTGAGAATCGGTCTATAATTTTACATATTCCCCATTAAAAATTTCTTTCCTTTGTGTCCGTAAACCATCTAATTATGTTGGTACATTGAGATTAAATTCGCCCCAAAAATATTTTACTGCGAATTAAATTCTTTTCGAATCGGTTCACATTTGACCAAAGCTCCCATCTATAAAAAGCTTTAACTTCCTTTTAAATGTTAACATTAATAAACAAATTAGCGACCGTCCCTAAAATCCCTTTAAGACAAAAAATCGCATATGGATGTTAATATCTAGATAATATGCGGCACAAATAACTGATATGAATTTCAACCTCTTAACATAACTTTATTTTTGTGTACCCATGAAAAAAATTCAAATTCGTCTGTAAATACTATGGTGTTTGGGCTTGACCGATTATAAGTTTCTGATTGTTTTTATTAAATTCCACTTTTATTAAAGTGTTGAATATTTTGTTTTCAAATTAGCAATTTTCGAATTTTTTGGGCAGATTTTTTTTTAATTTTCAAGGCATATTTTTTTTTTTTTTTTTACTGCATATTTAATGCGCATAAAAAGCGTTTTTAGAGCATATTTTTGATTTTCCTGATAATCACTATTCGCAAAGTAGTTACGGTCGGTTTTCTACCCGAAAATAGCCGACTCATACCTTAAGTTTTTCTCCAGGAAAAATTTTTAAAAACAATTTAATAAAATTAGCAAATTTTCTCAATAAATAGCCAATAGCTTACATTTCAAACAAAAAAAAATTTCAAAAATGTTTTTTAGTTTTAAATGTAAGTTAAACGAGTGAGGTTTTCGCTCGTTATCAAAAACAGGCAGTTAGAAAAAAAAATCTATAATAACTGCCTGTTTTTAGAAAATGAAAACAAAGTTTAGTGTGAGAAATTTTAGTGAAAACAACAATAAAATAGGAAATTGGTTTTTGTTTTCAATATGATTTCTCACCCGAAATTTTGTTTTCATTTTCAATTATTATAATTTACTTTCAGTAAAGCTTCGTTCACAATGGCAGCAACATTTTCACTTGGTGTTCACAATAAAGCAAAAGTTTTTTTTTACAACCACACGCATTTTCAATTAAGAACCCGTTTGCAAATATATCCCAAACAACAACACGTTTTTTTATTATTTTTTAAAAATTTGGTGAAATTTTCTTTCAAAACTAAATAAAATTATTATAAACGTCATTTCTAATTTCATACAAATTGTTGCTGTAGTAGAAGTAGACTTTATTTAAAAAAAAAACGAAATAAAATTTTATATTTTTTCTCCAATTTAAATTTACTTTAAGCAGTTAAACGTTCTTTAACCTTTAGAATAATAATTTAAATTAAAGTTTTAAGGCCTTATTCATAAAAAATATTTCTTGTTTATAACAGGTTTATAAGACAAATTTTATATGAAAATTTGTTTAATTACCTTTTTATACAACTTTCAGGCAGACATATCGAAGAGATTCAAGAAATCTTATTTTTTTAAACAGCTTCAAATTACAAATAATTGAAATCATATCCTTATGGCTAATTTGTAATTTTTATTACATAATTGAAGTAGCCGCTAATGTAGGTAAAGTTCCCTAAAAACTGTATCAATTTTAAAACTTTAATTTTGTCGAATTTGTATAAAATTTTAAACAAAATGTGTATCAAGCCTGTGTTTAATATTTCTCGATTTAAAATAGTATTTTTTAAAAAATTCAAATTTTTTATCATTTTTATTTTTGGTTTTCTTAAAATCTGTTTTTTTTCTCAATACTTGGAGTTTAAACTTTTTAGCAATTTCTTAACCCATTTTGTCGAGTTGTCGACCGCAAACTTTTGCCATTTTTCATTAAATTATTTAAAATATTAAGTAGTGTATTTAAATTCATTTTTACTTTTAATAATTTAGTTTGGGTTGTTGGCTTTCTGATCAGGATTTTTTTACCAAGCCCCTCCTCCTTTTATGAACCCCTCTGGGGTGCACAAAAATAGACTTAAAATAGACCATTGTTAAACCAATTGTAACGACATATATAAAATAGAAAAATAAAAAAAAAATTATTGCTTTAAATAGCCAACGATTCAAATGAATTTAAATGTACAAAATAAAATTGACTTGCCACTCCTGCTGGCCGCCAGACAGCCTTGAACATAGCTGGTCGAGATATCGACCACTGGGATAATTAGTGCACAAAATTTGTTTATTCTTAAAATTATTTTCTTGATTACTTGTTGAAAAAAATGTGTTAATATCAACTGTGGTACTTTTTTTTAATGCGAATATTAAACATCAACACTGTTCACATTAAAGTTTGGTCGAACCAGTCTATGTAAAAGCTGCTGTTCGATCTTTTGAATACTCGGTTCATGCAGTTTGATGTTTTTGAACATAATCTGTCTATTGATGGTACCATATTTTGGTCGTCATAGCTGCAAGATGTTTATCAGGAGGAAACCAATTCGCTTCGGATACAAATATTGGTGTTCATGTTCTTCCAAAGGATATCTTTTCCAATTTCAGCTATATGCTGGAGCATCGGATACCTATGATAAACAACTGTGCCTTGCTGCTAGCGTAGTTATGAGTCTATTGTCGATTTGTGAGAATCCAAGGCAACATAGCGTTAATTTCGACAATTCGTCGTGCGGGAGTTTATGTGCTCTATCCGCCATTTTACACATTTCGAGTTAATTATGCCACTTTAGGTTTTCGACCCCAAATTTTTCAAATATGTAATCCGTTTTCGGCTTTCTCATCTAATTTCTGAGATAAAATTTATGAGAAGCCGAAAATAAATTAAAATAATTAATATATTGTTCAATCTTTTTATTTATCTTTGGCTTACACTCATAAAAAAAATTTACCCATTCGTAATTAAATTTTGAAGTTCGGTTTTGACTGTCTATCAGTGTTGCTTTGATATTTGCTTATTTTAGGTAATCCCCTTTCAATACGAGATAATTTAATTTTATTTCGTATCAAAATATATGATGTCACACAGAAAATTTGTTGCTCTAATTATCCCAGTGGTCGAGATCTCGACCAGCAGTTTTCACGGGGAGTCCCCGGCAAAAAAAAAAAAAAAGTAATAGAAGCTATTTTTGGCCGATTTCTAGCTTGCTATGAAAATTTCATTTGAATATTCAACCATTTATGTAGCTTGGTACAAAATGGGTTAATATACATTTTGTTTTCTTTCTATTAACTTATATTTTATAATTTCAAGTTTTTATTGAAAAAAATTCTAAATTAGGCAATTAAATATTTTATTTGATACAGGGCCATGGTCTGGAAATCGAAATCAAGTAAAATGAAATGGAAGGAAATTCAGCTAATTTTTTTTTTTAATGACCGTAGTTTTACCTGATTTTTAGAGTAATTCTTTTAAATATAAGTGATACTGAATATATAGTTATTTATTTATTTCTTTAACTTCCACTGGAGCAAAGCTCGTCTAATATAATGTATATAAACCCGAATATTTTTATAAACCTTTAAAACTGGATCGTTTTGGAATTGCGATTAAAAATTTTTAATACAAAAAATTTTCAAAATAAATTTAGGGGGTATTTTGTAAAACACTTTACCTCCGTTGAAAATAATTATCGTACAAAAATTTTATAATTAAGATTTATCAACGAAAGATTATAGGATTTACAAATTAACTTTTAAGTGAGGTAATGGTGTTAGAAAAAAGGGAAAATTAAAAATTTTAAGAATATTTTCTGGCAGCACCATCAAACGAAGTTTAGGTGTATGAGTGAGTAGTTTTCAAATGCGTACGAATATAGCAAGTAGGAGTGTGTGTTTGTGAATTTTTATACAAAGAGGGAGTCTGCAAAGTGAGGGTGTTCGTATTTTGTGTCTTTTTACAAGAATTCTTTACAAAAATTTCAATAAAACAAGAATAAGATTTGTGGTAAACGTAACAAAAAAGTAAACTAAAATAAAAATTGATCTTTCAACCTAAGAATGTGTGTGTAACTTAAAGGTTTTTTTGTTAAATTTTCAGAAACAAAAAAAAAAAACAACAACGGAAACAATATGTGTAAAGTATAAATTTTAAAAGAAAAACAAAGTTGTTTTAATATAGAACTTATTGCCATCATGTTGGTTGCAACACCGGGACAGACAACAACATACAGTACACTACACAACAACAGTAGCAATGTTGCGGGTAGCAATAACTCAGCAGCAGCTGCATCCACAACCAAAAAATCCTCAACTTTGAGTTCCACAAATACCGCAGCGTCTGGTACACCGAAATCTTTAAACAACAACAATCATACATCATCAACATCTTTAACAACTAATGTAACCACCAAAAATTCTCTAAATTCCAATACGCATCCTCCCGTTTCATATAATTACCACCAAAATTCAAAAAATGACAATATTGTGTCTAGTAAAATTGGTAACCAAAATAAAACATCAGTCACTTCTTCCAGAGAAATTATTTCATCAACCATAACAGCAGCCACAACTCATTCCTTAAAAAACGAAAATTCCACCAACAAACAACAAAGTTTTATACAAACTCTTAAAGATTCAGTGCAAAAAGCTTTGATTTCAACAACAGGCAACAGTGGGAGTAGCAACAATTTCGTTTCAAATAAACTGCAAAAAACTGATAGTAAATTACCACAAAATAATTGTAATAATTCAACTACGTCCATACAAAATGTCACCTCATCTTCGTCATCCACATCACATAATGCAAATAAAGTCTCAACGACTACATCATCCAATACTTCAAGCAGTTCAGCTGCTGCTACTCAGTCTTCGTCATCAGTGTCCTTGGTACGCAGTAAACATTTCTCATGTTCGATATCTAAACTACATACTGTAGCGCCCACAATATTACATCGTTATGCGGAGGAGAGACAGAAAACCAGCAGTACTGATAGCCTTCAGAAGGAAATGTGCCATTTTAAGCCTATACGTATAGTTCCGAAAACACCATGGAAGAGGTAAGTTAAAATGTTTGATCGAATTAACTAGAATTAAATTATTCGTACATTTTGAATGCATTTTTTTAATTTGAAGAAATATTAAAAATTAATTCATTTGTCTGTAGTATCCAAAATACAATTTGCGAGAAAGATTAATGAGTTAGGAATAATTGGCACAAAGACGAAATCTATTAAAAAAGCTATAAACCGGTACAAAATTTTTAAATGACAGCCATACAAATCTTCACCTAAAGTGCAAACTAACGTAACAACACTTTTTATAAGTTTACAGGAGAAGCAAAAAACTTTTACAAAATCAATAGAAACGAGGTGTACTACGCGTTTGAATTTTTTTAATAAAGACGCCATTTTTGAGCGCAGGGATTTAAAATTTTGTGCTAGTGGCAAAACTACAGCTTCTTTAAAAATTTTAATCATGAATACGATTATCTTTACTTTTCCTCTTTTGACCCTCTTTTAAAAACATGTTATTACGTTCTTTTAAAAATTTTACCTAGATAAATCTGTTATATTTCATATAACTTTTAAACATATTGGAATCTATTCCTCATAAAGTATAGGGTGTTGTTTTAAGCTGCATGCCAAAAAATAAAATTGTTTTAAGCTGCATGACAACTTAATATGATAATACAGGACAGATATATTGTTGGAATTAAATTTTTTTATTATAATCTGGCAGATAATTTCATGGCATTTATTTAAATATGATTTTCGGTATATGTCCGCCTCGGCTACAAGTTGCATGGTCCATTCTATCAGTCCAGTTTTTGACTACATTTTTAAATCAATCTGGCCGTTTGTGGCGTCAATCGCGGCTTGAATATTAGCTACCAATGCTTCAAGAGTTGCTGATTTGTCGGCTTAAACAAATGAATTAATATAGCCCCATAAAACGTAATCCAGAAGCGTTAAACCGAATGAACGAGGGGGCCAGTGAACAGGACCAATTCTGGAAAAAAGTTGTCATTAAATTGATTTTGCAATCAATCGAGATTAAAGCGCGCTGTATGGAAATGTTGCGCCGTCTTGTTAGAACTTATTGTCTTTGGTGTTTAGCTGATTAATTTTTGGAAACAAAATTCAGTACATATACACAAGGTGTATGTACTAGAGAAGCCTATGCTGGCTGTTCCTTTTCTTGTATGGAGTTTTATAAGTCTTCTATACATACATTTAGCTTGTGTAGATGTACCTTGAGCCAATCCTTACTTAACAGAAAAGTCAATACAGTTTGACATTCTCAGTTATAGATATCGAAATTTCTCATGCAGCTAAAAGTAAAACATCCGATACATACCGCTATATTTCTATAATATAAGCCTTTTACGGGCAATTTCACCAAGTTCAGTTATAAATAACTATCAGTTGTAACTGTCAAAAGCATATTCAGACCAATTATGGATAAAAATTCCCCGGGAGTTTTCTCCCTTCTCCCGTTTTCCTATGTTAATTTAATTGTAAAAATGGGAAAAGAAAAAACTCCCGGCGAATTTTTATTCATAATTGGGCTGATTGTTAACTGGAAGTTAAGGTAGTATTTAGTTATAACTGAACTTGTGCAAAGTATATAGTATAAATATACTTTGAACTTGTGGAAATTGTCTGTTAAACTTATTTTTTTAATTTAATTTTAACTTTATCATTTCTTATTTCAGTGGTAGCAAATCACGTGGCAATTCTTTGCGTTTTCCCAAAGCAAATCTTGCCACTAAAAAAACAGAATTTGTTTTAAAATCCAACTGTGATGTTAATAATAGAAAAAAGAAACAACAAAATCGAACACAAAATGATAAAATCAATGGGAACGAGGATGAAAATGATGATGAACAACAAGAAAACAAAGAATTTTATGGAATCTACAAACCAAAGCCAAGGTACATAGACAATTACATACATGTATTGTTTTCTTTTTTTTTTTTTTTTTTTTTTTTTTGAGGTTCAACAAACTATACCTATTTGAATTTCAAATTATTTTTTATAAAAAGTAAACTACATAAATTATGTTAAAATTTTATCAAACCAAGGAAAAAAAAATGTAATTTTTGTGATTGGGTATTCGGTGCATTTTTTTAAAAAAAATTTTTAAATAAATTTTGTAAAATGTAAATATTGTTCAATAAAATAAGTAAACTACTATAATTAAATTTTCTTTTTCTTTCTTAGCTTAACTTGTTTAACCACCTCTTTTACTACACCAAAACATCAATCAGCTTTTGTGTGCTTGGTAGACCAAATGAAGAGTTTAGTAAATCTAAAGTCTAAAAGGCAGTTAACCCCAGTTAAAAGTTTAGGGGCTGTTTTGGAGGGAACATCTGATGTACCCATTAAAGAGTTATATGTGCGTAAAAAACAAAAGCCTAATAAAAACCAGCTTAAAGACTTGGAAGTACCAAAGGAATTGCCCAATATACGAAGTACTCGACGTCTTACCATACAAGCTAATAAAAATACTAAACTTGTCTCACAAAATTCCAATACCACCACTATCACCAATCAAGCCACCCCACAAGATCATCTAAAACGAACAAATGCCAAATTAAATAATATTTCCAAAGTATCAACAGTGGCAATAACAAAAGCCAAATCTCGCAGAAAACTCGGCGGTGCCAAATCGAAAACGATTGATATGGTTGCTTTGGCTGCCACTAAAGCCAAAGGGAAATTGCAAAACAGTATGTCCATGCCGGCTGTTGGAACTAATAAAACTAATATAGCTGTTACAACAAGTAAAAGTACTCGTAAACGTAAATTAGTTTCAGAAGCGGTTCTAACACCAACTACTTCTTTTTCGTCATCGCCTAAACAAACAACTTCCGTCAAATCTTTTAC
The DNA here is from genome assembly GCA_963931875.1 of Pollenia griseotomentosa. Taxonomy (NCBI): domain Eukaryota; kingdom Metazoa; phylum Arthropoda; class Insecta; order Diptera; family Polleniidae; genus Pollenia; species Pollenia griseotomentosa. Next base: position 224,712,287 of record OZ007560.1, read on the forward strand.
GCAAAGAGCACGCAAGAGTACTCGTCTAACAAAGGATACGAGTGTTACAACTACAAAAACAAATAAACTTGCAAGTGAAAATCTTCAGAATAACAATATGAAGTCCTCTCAAAGAACCCGCAAGAAACCAACATCAGTTGCATGTTTTTCACCACCATTAACACGTTCTCGACTGAAGAATTTAGCCGAACAGGGTAAGATTGTTACAACTGGTACAGGGGATATTAAAAAACGTAAAATTTAAATCAAATAAACAATTAACTCATTGTTTCTTATTTCCTTTCGATTTTCTTTCAAACGTGCATGTTATTTATACTTGAATTGGGTGGATTAAACAAGATCTCTTAAAAATAAACTACATTTAGATGTGGCTGGTAACGAATTTTACTTTTTTCTTTCAATTCCCATTCTATACTCGTTTATCTCATTCCCTAGTATGATGTATTATAAAATTATTTATTAAAAACAATGATATATAAACTATATATATTTTGAAAAACAAATTTCTTGCACTGCGTGATATTAATATTGACTCTTTTAGAGTAAAAAAAAAGAAAATTATAACAATATATAAAATTAAAATTTTGTGTATTTATATTTATTTAAGGTCTTCTTTCTTTTGTATATTTAGATTTGCGAGTTTTATTTTGACTTAATTAAAAGTTTGTGTTCGTTCACATTTATCTCAATACATTGTTTAGTTCTTATAAATTCTTTAGTCTTAGGAATAGAATTTATTTATATTTAAATATTAACATTTTATGTACAATCTTCTATATCGATTACATATCGTCACCTTAAATGCAAATGGACATAACTACATTTTTATTTTTTTTATACAGAAGAAGCAAAAAAACTTTACAAAATCAATAAAAACAAGGTGTTCTTGAACTTCATTAATAAAGTCGCCATTTTTGACCGCAGGGATCTACAAATTTGCGTGAACATGTAGTTTAATAAAACAAACAAAATTCATTATCGAATTTTTGTGTAGTTACGTCCGTTTACATCTAAGGCGACGTTATAATCATGTGTGCTTATCTGCAATAATATAAGATATTTTAAAAGATCAAAAAAACAGCTTCCAATAATTTGTCAAAATTTAAAAATATGGGATAATTAACCTTTTGTTTTTCTCTCTTAAATATTTTATATTTTCAGATAGCTTTATTTGAATATATCGATGTATTATTTTTTTTTTTTTAATACTTGAACAGAATTTCAATTATTTATGTACTAAATCTTGTATGGTTATGTCTGATGTGTTTTCGTTAAAAATGTATAAGTGTTTGTTTAAAATTATTTTCAACCCCGATCTTGCTGTTGTTGTTGTAGCAGTACTGGTATTGTGTTGTCCATAATGCGTATCTAGTTCGTCTTGTGATGTGTATTCTTCAGTTTTGGTTACCAGGTTCACGAAGGTCGCAACTTCAACAGTTAAACTCCAAAGAAGCCTGGGGACCAGTTAATTAGGGTTGGGATGACAGTTAAAAAGATGTGTGTATTATGGGATTTTCAAAACAGTATACTAAATAAATGGTTTAAGAAATATTGTGAAAATAATCTTAACCTATTTAAAAAAAAAAAAAAATTATAAAACTTTATAAATTTTTTTTTTAAATTTTTCAAATTACTAAAATAATTTTAATTAAATTGGGGATGAGTTTTAGAAAAAAGGCAGTAAGTGAATCTTTCGATTTCGAAAGTATTGTATGCAATAAACGATTTTCTTTTCGACACAAAATTAATAATTGGCCTTAATATGAGTGTCGTCGTAGTCGAAAACCAGTCGTTTTTAAAAATTGGTATTATGATTGTCGAAAACGACATAAATACGACCAACTTTCTATGTGTTAACATGTAATTTTGAGTGTGTTCTAGAATTCATATGCACTCGAAATGGGATTATTTCAGCATTTTTGGTGTTCTGCAATTCACATCCACATGTTTTTATTCGTTTCCAATCAGGTCTATTCTGCAAATCACGTGATTTCAAATCACATTTGCTTTTATTTTTAATTCCCTAAGCTAATCCCGCGAAGCTCTACGCTTGTCTGCAGGAATGAAACCAGAGTCTCTGGCGGGAATCGAACCCGCAACCCCGGCGCTGATAGAGTAGCTCACTACCAGCTAGCCTACCGGGGCACTCGAATTTTCGCTATTTTGCAAAATTTTTTTGTTTTTTTTTTAACCTATTTAGCGAATTCAAATAAATCTTAGGCTTTGTTTACAAGCTTGCAACTTTTCGCGAATTTAGCGATTTTCGCTATAGAAGCTATTTTTTTCCTGTGATTCTTTACAGCTTTTACGATTTTCAATAAATATTAGACTTTGCTTTCATGCTGCTGTTAGCAAATTAGCTATCTTTAATTCAACTAAAAAAAACAAACTTTAAATCACAACAGAAGTCGCAAAAGCAAATATCATTTTTGTAGTGTCGTCGAATTTTCTTAATTTTAAAGCTACGGTCACACTTATTAAATATTTGATCAAATAAGCGTAACCCCTACTTTTGTTAATAGTTAGTGAGATTTAAAATGGTCTTAATATTACAAAATAAACTAATTATACTACTACCCATAGCAAAAAAAAAACAGTTTTCTGTAAGATGTGGTATTTTAATCAAAATAAATATTGATATTAAGCGAAATGATTTTTTAGTTTGGTTGTTGGTCCCGTTTTTTTTCGTCAAATATTTGATAAGTCTGACCGTAGCTTTAGAGATGAATAAACAAACAACAAATTGAATAGTTCATTTAAGTAATTTATTATGGCGGTCATCTTACAATAGTCGCAGAAATAACAAAGTGATTTCAAAAAGTTGTTTACGTAGCTGAACGTTTTGAAATCACAAAATAATATTCCCAGAACACTTTTCTTGTGATTTTAAATCACTTTCATAAAATGTGATTTTCAGAACAGGCCTGTATGTCGTATTTTTTATCGTTTGCAACATCATAATACCAATTTTAAAATACGACTGGTTATTTGACAAGGACAGAAAATAAGCAAATTTTTCTTAAATTTTGTAATTTGCTTTTTCATAAATAACTTCGTATTTCAATGTCAATTCGAAAACTAAAGCTAGATTTACACGATTGAAATTTTCTTCAAAATTGCTCTTCAAAATGCTTCAAACTCGTGTAAACAGCAAAATTTTGAAGAAATTTGCTCTTCAAAATGCTTCAAACTTGTGTAAACAGCAAAATTTCTTCAAAATTTGGCTGTTTACACGAGTTTGAAGCATTTTGAAGAGCAATTTTGAAGAAAATTTCAATCGTGTAAATCTAGCTTTAGAATATAAAAATATCTTATTTTATAATTTAATTTATTTGATGGCTTAAAAAATATTTAATATGAAAAAAAAAGTAAATGTTAAAAGTTAAAAAGCAGAAATTTTAGTTCTGTTGTAAAATTTATCAAACCGATTTTTTTCTCTAATTATAATGATTATACACTTTTTTGATTGGTGATTCTGATAACTAATTTCAATGTATTTAGAATTTTTACCAAAAGAAAAAAAATCTTAAACAAGAAAATTTGTCGTGGAATTACTCTGTGTGTTTTCTAACCAATTAAAATTTCACCCAAATGATTTGTTGTTGTTTTGCAAATTGCCGATTTTCTTGCTAAAAACACGAGTAAATTTGTTTGCATTAACTAAAATGCTTTAATTAAATTTCATCTTTGATTAAATTTCACTCGATTTCTTTTTTGAGAAAATGAGCAGATATTTATTTAATGAAAACAGAAATCACAAGCAAGAGTGCTATAAACTTAATGCAGCGTCTCAGACCTCTGAACCATTAACACGCATTACCCAGCAGATAAAAAAAAAGATATGTATGTTGATTACATTTCCACTTCTGGTGAAGGGTGTAAAAATATTCTGCCTGGTTGTCAAATAGATTTTTAATAAACAAATTTTGATACATAAGGAATAATATATAGATTAACCCCCGCATTCATAAACGTTTCTTAAATTTAACAAACGTTTGTTTAGGAAAATTTTCATAGAAAATTTGTTTTGTAAGCCTTTATTAAATTTTAAATATTTTTATGACCTTATTTATTATTTATTTTTATGTGACCTAAATGGCGCAACGAACTTAGTTCTTAAAGCCGCCCCGATAGCAAAAATGAACTTAGTCTTTCAAATTAGGGAATAAGTTCTTTATGAATTGTGACAAAAAATTAGAAAATGAACCAAATCGCCAAAATAACTAAGATCCCATAAATGGAAACTTATTTCACAATGATATAAGTCCACAATCCTGATATCAAATTTAGAAGCTCAAGTTAGCGAAGCTGGTGTTCGTATAGGAATTCGAAATCTTAAATTTCGGGCATATGATTCCAACCATTAAAAATCAGCCATTGCTGACAACGAACACCGGAGTTCAACGAACGCCGTCCAAGGATTGTCAATTCAGCAACACCTGTTCTTCAGTTCTCGCTGCAACAACAACAACGCGTACGTGTTAACCAAAAAAAAACCGGTCTACACGCACACAACTTACATATGTGATGGATGAGAATGAAATTTTTGGTTTTAATTCGTTTTCGTTTTTTTTTTTTCGATGTGTTTAATTTCAAAATATTAACCCCAAGGATATAAATGAAAATTTTAGTGTTGTGTTGAAAAAAACTTTCACAAAAGTAATATGTAATCTAAAAAAGCATTTGTAAGAACTTATATACCAAAGTATAATTTACATACATACTTTCTTAGGCCTAATTTACACGATGTCACGTTTGTTTTGTTTGTTGGTGATAGAGTTAGAAAAGTAAGACGATTTGCCAAACAGACACGAAATGTTTGTTAATATGTTTGTATATGTTTATGGTTAGACAGTTGGACATAAAAACAGACATTATTGGAAAGTCATCGTGAAAATGCAAAACATTTTTGGTTGCATGTTCAAAAAAGAATGAAGAAAACAGGCGTGTCTGAAAAGACATCGTATAAATGCCGCCTAACATACTTAAATAAAATTTTTTTCTACAAATAAAAAAAAAATACAATAAGTTTGTTAAATAACAGAAAATGATTGCTTATTTTCAATAATTGTTACTAGTAAGTGTTTACGTACTAGAAAAACTTGCAACGAGAGAGTGAAAAAAGAGCATACAAACTTAAAAGGCAAAAAATTTGTTGAAAATTTCTGCTAGTAAAATATTTTATAGCAAGAATTATTCAAATAGGTGTTTCTTGTTTTGGTTTAAAAAACAAACTTTTGAAAATGTGTAAAAAAAATATTTTTTATTTTAAAGATTTCAACAACATAAAATAGATATTTTTCTTAATTTTATGAGCAAAAGCCATGTAAAACTAGTTCAAAACAATTAAATTAAGGAAGACAGCTGGATACTGTCGATATGCTGTACTTGCTAGTTTTTGCTGGCAAAGCGTTCATTTACTTTTTTTTATTTTTTTGAGTAATTGAAAGAAATATTTTGTGAATTTTAAATTTACTCTTTCGTTGTAAGTTTCTGCTTATAAAGTAAATAAACACACATTACACCCATATAAAAGTATCGAAACAAAAACAATTTAATAGAAAAAACTTATTAAATTGACAAAAACAAAAGAAACTCAATTATTTATAAGAAAAACTCTGAAAAAACAAATTTTATTAAATTAAAGTAGACATCAAAGTTTATACATGTGAATCATATAAAAAAACCCAATAAAAAATATTTAAATAAAAACCTTGCAAAGGAAAATATAAACATAATTTTCTTAATAGCAAAAAAAATAGAAAAAAACCTAAATAAAATAATAGCAAGTAAATAATAGTTCTAAAATAATTTAAAAAAATATTGCATAAGAAAGAAAATATGTAGTCATTTTACATAAAAACAAAAGAATGATATTTTCCTATAATTTTTTTTAAAAAAATAAGTTCATTTTTTACTATAATTAAATTCATATATAAATATTTTAAACTATAAATATTAAAAAAGAAAAATTATAAATTATTTGTGTTAAATAAAATCAGTTAAAAAAAAAGAGTTGATCATTCTTAAATGAAAACAAGAAGAGGAAAAACTGTGTGTTGTGATATAATATTGAAAACAATGTATAATTTTACTCATTTAAGTTTCTTTTCTAGTTTTTATAAACAAAACAAAAAATGCACTGCATTAATTTAAGTTTAGAAAGTGCAAACCATTTAAAATATAAAAAATACCAGAAATATTTGTGAGGATATAAATTTTTATGTTTAAATTATATTCTTTATGAAATTAATAAGAAAAAACAAAACAAGAGTTTTGGAGTTAGTATTAAAAAAAATAAATATCAAGGCATATTGTAAAAGTCAAGTAAAAAAAACACACAAGGACACAAACTACACAATTATTACAATTTAAATTATTCTAAACAATTTAATGAGCCACTAATTAATATAAATCAATAAAAATTTAAGAAAAATAAATAAAAAGAGTTAGTTTTTTAATTATAAATAAGAAATATGTATCTGGAGGGCTATGATACCAAATCTAGTGATTGGCACATTTTAATACGTTCGCGCATTTATCTTTCTCATCTTTTTATTTTTTTCTTTTAGCAAATCATCACTTTTTATTATATTTTAATTTTAAAATTGTTTTTACATACATAGTTTTATATTTAATTACTGTCAATATGCGCCATCTGTAATTTAATTGCCAGTATTTCTTCATTTTCAAAAATTTTGGGAAAGTGATAGAGAGTATAAAATTGGCATTTAGCTTTTGCATCGAAATTGAATTCGCATCGAAAAAGAGAGTAGCCCCCCTTATAAAAAATGTGATAAAAAGAACTAATCGCTTGAAGTTGGGTGTGTCTTTTGACCATCCTTCAGAGCACAATACATTGTAAAATCGTTTGACATCAAGCTCGTAAGCTGGTATCAAAATTAGTTTGATTTCCATCATCGGTGCCACACATACAAACAAATTTTTACTGGTACATAATGCTTGGTGAGAAATAATAGAACTAGTCCAAACACGCGTGTAAAATGTAGTCCACAAGGGACTAGGACTAGTCCAAAAGTAACCCAAACGTATGGAAAAACAATGTCTATTTTACATTACGATGATCTAGGGCAGGACCATATTACCCAGCTTTGGATTACAACGGAGTAGTCTTAAAACTACTCCATGGTATACTCAAGAGGATACGTTTTGAAGTCGTTTAATAACGAGAACATGTCGTTAAAAAACGAAGACGTCGTCTCACTACAAACACTTTTTAACAATGACATGGTCCATGATTGCATTATATTAGACCAGTCTATGAAGTAGTCCATTTTATCAAAATGGATCAGGTAGTCCAATATTAATTGCAGGGACACCATAGCGAAAATCAATTTGTAAGGAAATTTGGGGGGTCTTAGGCCAGCTGAAATTATATTGACACTAACTGGTGACAAAAAGCAGCATACAAAGTTCGTACATCGGTTATAAAATATATGGGCATTTCCAGCGAAAAGTCTACTTTTTGTAACGTAACGTAATTTAAGGCCCATGTTGTCAAACGTTACGTTTGTTACAAAAAAGCTATACAGGCGGAAATTGTGACTTTTACCAAAAATTAGTACTGCAGTGACACTAAATACAATATTCAGACTTTTCGTTAAATCACAATACTACTAATACAAAAATATGACTTTAGTTTTACATTACCATATTTTATTCATGCACACCTACAACATCTTTCTATATAATAACAAGTAAGAGTGCTATATTCGGCTGTACCGAATCTTATACACCCTTCACCATTGTGCGAGCAGAATACAGAGCAACCAGACAAAACCTAAATAATTTCTACATAAACATACATATATACAATACATAAAACTTCATTATAAATTAAATTTAAAAAGTTAAAACTGGTAAATATTTTTTTAAATCGTTTCAGAACATAAAAAAATTTCTTTTTGAAAAAACAAGATTCGAACCAGGGACTCACAGTTTCTAACCAAAGCAAACCCCTAGACATGGACCATGAAGGAACGTTTTATGAATATCATTAAAAGTAAATATGATCAGTTTACAGTTCACAACTCAACACAGTTGATTTGTAATTATTTTTGATATTTTAGTTCACCACAATAAAGCAAAGTTGTAAACCATAATACCAAAATTTTAAATCAACTACATATTTGAGTTGTGAACCATAATATATATATATATATATATATATTCCCGTCGTTCCTATAAGGAGCATAGGGTCTCATAGTGAACCATAATAGGTGGCCTATAATCACCATAATAGTTTGTACCATGTGTGTGTGTTTGTTTGGTTTCTTTTTGTATAGGCACTGTTTATTTCGTTAAATAGATGAAATAATAAAGAAGGCTGATAACGAAAATCATATTGAGCATTATGCTAGTATATATGTATAAACAAATGCAAAAGGGTTTAGAAACGGACAACTGGATTTGAACTTCGCTTTTCATAAGGACCCAGAATACCCAGAACTTTGTAGGGTATAGGACCGGACCTTCGGTGAAGGGTATAAAAAACAAACTTAATTATAAAAAGAGTAATTTTTGGGATTTCAGTATTTTGGTTATAACTCTGCTATTTCTTAACCGATTTGACAGATTTATATACCGACGTGTTAAAGAAGAAATTTGCCAGTTATTTTGGACTCGGGAAGATCTATGGTTCCCGAAAATGGGTATTTTTCAAAAAAAAAATAATATTTTGGTCATAACTTTTTCGTATCTAATTTGAATAATTTTTTTTTCAAATGTTCGTGTTAATCCATTTTAAGTTTTCATCGAAAGAAAAATTTACCACGCCCATTTTTTCTATTTATTTGACCGATTTGGACGATTTTTTCTTTAAAATGTTCGCCATGGTCCAACTTAGGTTTTTAAGGAAAGAAAATATTTCCCCGCCCACTTTTTCGATTTACCTAAAATCAGAAAACGGCTCCATCGATCATTGGTAATCAGCTACCGAGCGAAGCTAGTTATAAATATAAAAATTTGAACTTAATTTAATTTTCGAGTTGACAAAAATCCTGTACTTAAAAATAAAAAAATTACTTTAGTTTCACAATAACTAATTTCAATTTACAATAAACAAATCAGTTTTTAAGAAGGAAAACAGTATTTTTATATATTCAACAAATATTTGCATACATTTTGAAAGGATTAGATATATATTTTTTTTAATTTATGCGTGTAAAAGAGAAGTAGCAATCATTTCCCCATAAAATCTAGTCAGAATACATTTGTTTTCAACAGTATTTATGCTAACCTTAACCATTTTTTATAGAATTTTTTTACGTTAAATACTACTATTTCTTTTGATGACAGTGGGTAATTAAAAAACTCACAAGCTTCAAGAAAAATATTACCTTTGAAAAAAATGTTTTCAGATTTATAATTGGACAGTTTTTTGCTCACAACTTCTTTACCTATTTAGATAATATCTTTGATATATTCAGGGGTGTCATAGAAATCGAAAACATAAAACGAAAGAATTTGGAAGTTCTTTTTAATAAACTTTTTATCTAATTTTTAAAATTTTTGTTAAAGAATTATCTTTAATGGAGTAATATTTGTATAATAATTGTCATAAAATTTTTTTATTACAGAAATCTTATTGAAAACCGACTTTTAAAATTCTTTTGTTTTTCTTTTTCGATTTCCATGACACCCCTGATTATATCCATTTTCTAATAAACAAACGTTATCGGAATCTGAGATAAGCCCTCAGTATCTTTCTTAAAATTAATCCTTTTCTCAAATGGAACATTATTTATCTGCAACATTTCTAACATATTTCTACGTTTAGCCTAGTACTCTGTTCAAATTTGTGAAAAATGTTGATCAACATTAATTATTTCACATGAAATTTTTGACATGTATCAATGTTACCTATCATGCGAGTTTGTACAATTTGACGTTTTTATTCCTGCAGAGTATGCAAACAAACCCCACAGTATTTTACTGAATATATTTTTTTTATTAAAAAATTTAATAAAAAAGAAAGTAAATATGGATAAGAAACTGTTACCGGTTGTGTTATTATAATTTTTTATTTAGTATTTAATTATCAGTTTATACTTTTTTGCTTTTGCTTAAAACTCCACGTGAAATAAGTGCAGCTTACATTATTTCGCAGTTGTAAAAAAATGTTGCCAGAAACATTTCGGAACTTTTTCACAAAATGAACAGAGTACAACTCTATCAACATTTTTTCATAGATATTTCGCACAAGTTTTTTTCATATGCGTTTTAACAGCATTTCACGTGAAATGTTGAACAGAGTACTAGGCTTTTCTTAAAACTTGCCGTATTCAAAATTGATGTGTTTTCAAAATCAGGATAATGATTAAAATCCCTACAATGGGTTGATAACGCCGTTCCGTTCTGAGGGCTTAGCTCAGATTTATAGACATTTATTGAATAAAAAACAATGTATTTTTTTGTTGCTTTCGTTGATCCGTATGTAAAAATCACAAGGAACTTTTGACATTTCTCTCTCTAATAAAGAAAAAAAGTAGCACAGCTGTGTTTTCAACGCCACCTGAAAAATGAATTCGCCTTGATAGGTATTTTTCCTTGATTGTTTGTAAAATGAGTTTCAGATGGCATAGCTCAGTTGGTGGAAATGTATTAAGGGAAACTAACTATTGACGGAAAAAGATATTATAATAGGTTTTAGGCTTTGAATACTTGGGAAACTGAGCTCGAAAATAGGAGATACTGGCTTTGTGGAGACAGTCAGACCTCCAATAGGCTTTTGAATAATAAGGTAATAGGTTCTGAACTTCACATATGGCAATGTAGTCAGCAGGAACATTATTTGTTTGTGCTTCTTGGCCCATCAATTCACGTATGTCCAATTTCACAATTGAAGCACAGCCGCGAATAACTTATGTTACAAAATAATTATTTTTCAGGAGAGCAAAAAATTTTTTAACAGGCAGGATTATTTATTTTTTAATTTTTTTTTTTTATTATCAAAAACAATGATAATATGTAAAAGCAAAATATCAAAAAATTTTATTTGAAATTAAATAAAAATTTACGGTTAACTTTTTTTTGGTAGAGGACAACGTAAGCGACCATTGCATGCATTTTGTGGTCAAAGTTATTTGAAACACGACAAAATATTCAAGACAAATTTTAAAAAATGTCTCAAAAAAATCGTAAATACGATTTTAAACACGAAAAAATACACGTGTTGTTACTTAAGTTGTAGTCATCAATGTTATATAGGCGACAAACTCAAAATACATCTAAGACCATTTTGCCAACTAGGAGGTATGAGTTTATTTGTTGATAATTTTTTTTTATACAGATTATTTTTACTTTATTCCTCTTCAACCAATATCATTTGCTGTGGCAAAACATCCCATAAATCCTTTAATTTATAACCATCCCGTATACGTTCCATAGCAAAACCCAATTCCTTACAATAAACCGGTTCTCTCGAGGGCTTTTCTTCACCTACCGATAAACTGCCTTCAGCCAAATAAGTATTTAATTTTGAATTGATCTCTTTTTCCTGACGTTCATCGATTTCTTGAAATTCCTCAATACGTATTTCCTTTCGCTGGGCATTAGCCGAAGCATTTTGTTTTTCCATTTCTAGCGTTTCGTAGACAACACCAAAATTAGGATTTTCCGTATAAACTGAGTGTAATGAGATAAGTTCTTGAAAGATTTCCGTTAAACGTTCAGGTGGATCTATGCGAAAGCCTAAAACATAACCACCACCTGTCGCTGCTGTTTGAATAACTAAAGCGGGGCCATATTTGGATTCTCGTATGCGTATCTGCGTATTAAAACATTTTTAGGTTAAAGGTGATCTTTATATAAAGTGCATAACTTACATTAGCAATTTGCATGTAGGGCAAACTAATATTGAAAGTTTCATTGGCATCGGCATACCAAACTACCCGTATATTGCTGACCACAAAAGAGCCTAAATTACCTTGATCACTAGATAGATTCCAGACACCATATACTTTATTAAATACCTGCTCTTGTGGTAGTATAATCAGTTGACCAGATTGTAGAATAGCACCTCGTAATTTTAAATCACGGTACAAATAGGTACGTTGATATAAGCTGGAACAAATATTAGATAAACGCTAGCAAATCAGAATCCAAACATAATCAAATGGATGTTGGCTATAAGACTCACTGATAAATATCAAATACACTTTGAAATATGGGCTGATTTTGACGTTGCGTTTCTCCCGAGACATCCGTAAATAAAAATTCAAAACGTGTGCTACCCCCAAGAGCCAAAATATATAGAGCCAAACAGTTACCACGTGTTTTATTTGTTACAGTTTTGGTATTAACATTAGCAATGCGGCCGTAGCCAATGGCTATAAATAAATTCTTCAATAGAAGTTTATCTCAATTAAATTAAAAACTTACAAAGATTAAATTTCTTATGCACCAAAGAATACCATATCAAGCGTAAATTTGTAGCCAATAAACGTCCAGAGTCTCCAGGATTCCCTTTGGTATCTTCAATGTAAAAGATAGTGGAATAAACCTTTTCTCCATTGCGTAAGCGTTTTTGACTGCAAATTTAAAAAAAAAAAGTGCGGGGGACTAGGAACTCTCTGTTGCGATGCCAAAGAAAATGGTAGCAAATTTTGCGATTGGTACTCTTTAATGTGTTTGCGTATTTGTCTATCGCATCTATTAATTTTTTTTTTCTTTTCGCAAATAATTTAATTTAAATTTTCCAATTTCAAATATTTTTACATATTTTAGCATTTCATTACTGTCAATCTGCGCCATCTTTCATTTTTATTGCCAGTATTGCTTCATTTTCAAAACATTTTGCGAAAGTGATAGAGAGTTCCAAGTTGGCATTTAACTTTCGCATCGCAATAGGAAGTAGCCCCATAGTACTTTTCGTTTATAGTCCGTTTTTAGTCACATTAGCAATATATTCCATTTAATCTTTATTTTTGCCGCTATAACGAAGTTTAATATAAAGTATTTATGTTATAGTCCATTAAGCGATATTCCATCTATTAGCGGCTAGAAAAGGCAAAAGTTAAGCAAAATATTAGCGATATAGCCACTTTAGCCTAAGCTTTTTTTTTTTTTTTTTTTGTTTTCGAAGTTAAAAACCATATCAAAGAACTAAGAAATTATTAGTTTAATTTTATATTATTTTAACTTTTGTGTAAAACAATATACAACTCTGTTGCAAAACTATAAGCCTTAAGATTAAGATTATATGTATTCGAACTATATGCTATATCGGCTATATGCCTCATAGTGGCACAGATATATGTGAACTAGGCTTATAGTCATACTAGCGATATAGTCCACGATTTGGCTGCAACTAAAGGATGTGACTTTAAGCGAAAAGTACTGTTGTGGGAAATTTATAAGTAACAACACAAGTTTGAGACCTACACATTGGGGGTATCAAATTTGATTTCCTTGTCCTCCCAGAGAAGATTAAATGGTTCAATGGAATCCATTTATTCTATAGCGAAGTTTTTGCTAGAATTTATATTTGATTTAATTTTTTCACACTCTTGTTGTGACTGTTTGTTGTTTTAGAATCTAATATTAGTTGCTAGGATACGATTAGTAAGAGAAATAAATGAACAGTGTTGTAAATATATTTAAAAAAAAAGCTCTATATCAGTATTAATATCTTTAATTAATCTTTGAATTATACATCTGGAACAAGATAAAACTATTGTGAACAATTTTGTCAGCTGAGTATTATAATTTGAGGATATAATCTGAGGATTTTTTGAAATTTAGGACCTTGTTGCAGTTTTACCTAAATATTTAATTGATTTTTTTAAATAGATCTATTAGGAATAGACAGTTGGTAATAACAAAACTAACAGCATTTTTATGTTAGAGTTGCACGATTATATAATGGGTTGTCTAGCTATTTAAGGGCGTTAAATATTTCCCCTGATTCTTTCAAAATTAAACTCTATCGAGTTCTCTTGATAAAGTTAAATCTTGTAACTTTAGGGGGGGGGGGGGGGATGTGAGTCCATACGTTTATGCATATCAAAGAACTAAGAAATGATAAAGTTAAATCTTGTAACTTTAGGGGGGGGGGGGATGTGAGTCCATACGTTTATGCAGGGTTAAAGCACAACTATAATATGCATGAGCAAGCTTAAGCTACTGAAAAAAACATCTGGTTTCGGTTCGAAAAGTAGAATTCTTCGGAAGCAATTTCCAATTCGAAAGTCAAGCCGTACTATAATGTGCTTAAGTTGGCTTAATAGCAAATATGTACGTGTAAATCATATGACTATAATGAACTTAAGAAAACGTTTTGTTAAATTTTATGAAACTGTCATTTGCTTAAGCAAAGTGTGAAACTGATCGCACATTCCGTACGGAATCAAATGTATTAAAAACAACTTCCATGGACACTGTGACGCTCCAAAAAGTGTTATGGTGTCCATGGACACTATGACACATTTGAAAATGTCATAATGTCCGTGGGAATTAAGACACTTTGCAAATGGACATAATGTCATTTTTAAACATGTCATCAGGTCCATGATTACTAAAGAAGTTAAATACACAAATAGATCTACATACACGCAGAGAAAAAACATTATGATCACAACCAATAAAATAATTTTTAAAGAAACTAATTTAACTATAATATGGTTGTCGGTGACAATACTTTGGTTAAATTAAGCATAATATGATTAAAATTTTCTTTAAAAATTGTTTTGTTGGTTATTCTCTGCGCGTATATATCAAATATATAACGAAAACACTTTTGGGCGCAAGGATTTTCTCCTCTATGGTATAACAAATACCAGCTGCGCTAACTAAAGTGTGCCGTCATAGCCATAGAAAAGAAAATCCTTGCGCCCGGCCGAAGGCCTGCTATGCTTTTGAGTTTGTTAACATGTTGTGGACATTATGACACTCTGCAAAGTGTCATTGAAGATTGAGTTTTTGATTGATTTTTGTTAGTTTTATTAAACTACATGTTTAGGCAAATTTTTAGATCACTGCGATCAAAAATGGCGACTTTATTAAAAAAATTAAAACACCAAAAATAACTTGTAATTAATTTTGTAAAGTTTTTTGTTTCCCCGTTTACATTTAAGGTGACGATATGTAGCACATATTTCATTTAAAATCCTTTTTTGGCAATGTGCGTTAGTGCTCATTTGTACGCATAACTTTCAGTTCTTATCGCACGATGGTGTAGGACATATAAGATTGGTCAGTCATAGCACTATTTTTACAAATTCACTGGATTCAGAAATCAAAGAAATTTTTAATTTTAAACATCATCATTTTATCTCCACTATTCATCATTAATTTTATTTATAAAAATAGTTTAATACAAATTTGCATTACATCTTGTATATATCGTCGCTGTTTTTACTAACAGACCTAACTAACATTTAACAAATTTTACAGGAGAGCACTTTTAACGTTTTTTGTCTTAAATGTAGTCATTTCCTACGAATGAAATTGGGTTTATGCATTATTTGTTATGTAGTATTTAATCTTTTGTTAGGTGTTAAATAAAGAAAAAGACAATTATTTTAAATACTTAACTGAATTTTCAAAAAAAATTTAAAATTCAAAAAAATTTCAGTTAAGTCAGTTTGTAAAAACAGCAACGAATGTATGTGTGTAGTATATTTGTTTTTCAGTTAAACAAAGATTAGCTTAATGTACGTCTTATAAAAGTATTTATAAAAAATTAGAAAAATACTCGGCACTTAAGAATTTTTATAAAAAAATAATCATGAATCAAAATAAAATCACGAGGAAATAATAATTCTAGCAAAGCTTTATGGAAATGTTATAGTTTTTTTTAAGATAAAACACAAAATCAAAAAAATATAAATTCTTAGAATATATTAACGAAAAAGGTAAAAATTTAAGAGGGCAATAATGAATTTAATTCCAAAAAAATTGCATACAAATTTTCTCACAATAATCAAACGATTATTGATTTAAAAATATGTATATGTATATAAAGTAAATATAAAAGAAAATTTTTAAATATCACCCCCGCAAATTGTTGCTGCTTTTTGTTGTAGTTTTAGTAAGAAAACTATTATTTACATAATAATTTGAGGCTCGGGAACACTGGCAGCGATATTTTTATGTGGCAAAACTTGACCACCATTTATATAGATTTCGTCTTTTACTATAACGTCTTCACCCAAAACAGTAGTGCCCTCCAAGCGCACCCAACGTCCGACAATTGAACGCCAGCCCACAATACATGAATCTAACCAAGAATGTGACTTAACTATTGCACCTTTTAATATAGTTGAGCGTTTTATGCAAACGCCGTCTTCGATTATGACATCAGGACCTATTGTGACATTGGGACCAATGCGACAGCCCTGGCCAATTGTAGCACTGGGATCAACTAGAACGTTGCCAACAACACCGGGTCCGGTGTAAAGAATCGAAGATTGTTTTTGTCGCAATGATGAAAGATAAAGACACATGCCTGAAATTAATAACGAAACATTTTTTTAATAATCAATGTTTTATTATAAATATGTATTACAAGTATGTATGCAATTTAACATTAAAAGATTTTTGTATGACGTGCTAAATTCCCAATTTTTTATATTTGATAAATACACTGAAATTTATTGTTGTTTAGCTTCTATGCGCATTTCACTGGTTGCTTAGGCCAGATCGTCAGGAAATCTTTTCCACAGATTTTAGCAAAGTTAAAAATATTATACAAATAAAATCTTACAAGCGAATAAGAATTATAAACACTCAAAGTCTTACTTGTAACAAAATCAAAGCTTAAACAAAACACCAACAATAAACAGTGAGTTTATCTTTTCTTACATTCCCCTACAATTTTATCCGACTCGAATTGTAGTTGTAAGTGGGTAAAAAGAAAAAACAAAATTAAAAAACAAACTGCTTCATTTTATTGTTTTTGTAAGAAAACAACAAAAACCAATTTGCCAATTCAGTTTTTTGCACGGGCACATGCAAGTACATATATTATCAAAGTTATTTTTGGGAATACAAAATTTATCATTAAAAGATTTTTGTATGACGTGCTGAATTCCCAAATAAGTACAAAATTAAGAAAAAAAATTAGTTGCTTAAGAGAATTAAAAATGTTTAAAGTGTTGAATGAAGTTTTTACACTGAGTAACCTATACTAAAGGCTGAGTTCCAAGATGTCGGTTACAAAGAAACTCGCTTTTTTAAATGCATTCTACAAATGGGTTTCAAAAAAGTAATCCATCCATACACAATAAGCAAACTGAGCATCGTTAAACTTGATTGACATTGAATGCAAAGTTTTATAATTTTTTTGGAACTCAGAATATTTCCTTAACTGTTGGTTCGCAATCTAAAATAAGAAAGGCTCCCACACTATTGTCAGTCAGCAAAATCGTACATCAGGAAAAAATTAGTCAATGAAAAAAAAAACCAAAGGTATGACTACTTAAATTTAGAAATTTACAATTTTTTGTGGTAAAAAATTAATCAATTTTCAAAGGATCAAATTTGGGTATGATGAAATTGATAAGTCGATCTTGCAAATACCAGAACTGATATTTCCCATTTATTAAAAGCATTATGCATTCGGTTTAATTCATTTCGTTGAGCTCAAAAAAAAAAAAAAAAAATAAAACAGAATTTCGCTGAAAACAATAACAAAAATTTAAAAGAGTTCTATAAAAACCCTTGTGATTCATGGTTATCAATGTTTTAAGATAAGAAACGTAAAAAACACCACACACAAATATAATTTAAAGCAACAACATAAACTTAAACGAAAAACGAAATTTACCTGTTAAAAAATCTTTAGGTTGTCCAATATCCATCCAAAAACCATGCAATTCCATGGCAAACAATTGTTGCTGCTCAGCCATAATAGGAAAAATTTCTTTTTCTATTGAAGTTGGTTTCACTTCGATGCGATCCAATACTGATGGGTTGAAAATATAAATGCCAGCATTTATTTTATTACTAATAAATTCCTGTGGTTTTTCGATGAAATTTTTAATGCAGCCCTGTTCATCATACAAAACAACTCCGTATTTAGAAGGTTCTTCCACTTTAGTCACCACTATGGTGCCCTCTTTACCATGATTACGATGAAATTGTTCCAACTGTTTAAAGGGAAAATCACAAATCACATCTGAGTTTAGAACATAAAATGGTTCAGGACTGGCATTGAGTATGTGCTTGGCCAAAGCTAAAGGCCCAGCAGTACCCAAAGGTTCTGTTTCGTGTGAAAATATTAGTTCAACACCCAATTTTTCAGCCTCCAATTTAAGTTCTTTTTCCATTTGTTCAGCACGATAAGAGACTGCCAATATTACCTTTATTTTAAAAAATAAACCAAAATTTTGTACTTATTGGCTATATACATAAATACAAATGTATTGCGACATTACCTGGGTACATCCCGCTGATACTAAGGCCTCCAGTTGATGCAATAGAATGGGTTTATTGGCAAATTCCACTAGCGGCTTTGGTGTACTCAGAGTTAATGGTCTTAAACGGGTGCCATAGCCACCAACAAGAATAAGAGCACGAGTGCCTTTTGTTACGGGAAGAGGAGATCCACACATTTTTTTCTTTTTCTCAATAAACGACACGTCAAAATTAATTTTTTTACTGCTTGATTCTCCGCATAAATTTTTCTTTAATTAACTGGCTTTTTTTATTAGGGGATTATTATTTTTCGTTTTTTATTAACTCCTCCCAAAATAAACTGATAAGAATAAAACAAAAAAGTTATTTACATTTTTCTACCAAAAACACTACGAAGCCGGCACATAAACATTGACACTCTCTTGCAGGGATGGCATTGAGAAAACTGTACCAAAAATCTTAGATAATTGTACCTTTTGGACCTTAATTGTACCAAGATTTCTTAGTTAAAATTATTTTTCAGGGGTGTGCTGGAAATCGAAACCGTAAGACGCAAGTTTAATCTAATAAACTTTTAATTTTTTTACTTTTTGTTATAAAATTCTGGTTAATATAGAAATATTTTTATAATATTTGTCATAAAATTCTTTTATTGCAGAAATCTTATTAAAAAACGACTTTTAAAATTCTTGCGTTTTACGTTTTCGATTTCCATCACACCCCTGTATATATCTATATCAATTTTTTTCACTTTTTGGGAAAAATCGACACGTTTTCATATTCCTTGAATGATAAATTAAAAATTGTTTTGCTTCTACTAAAAATTTTTAAATTTTGAGGTTATATAGTATTGTTGAACAAGTGCGATATATTAAGAACGCCACAATATGGTACTATACATCTCATAAGTACTTATATACTATGCAATACAGTTTTAAATATAAACTATATATATATATTTATATTAAGATAAAGAAGAAAGGAACTAAGATGAGATTTCGAGATCAGAATTAAAAAATTAATAAATTATTTAGTATATTTACGTCGTAACAATTGAAATTTTGCGAGTTAAATAAGCCTTTTGTTTGTATTAAGCCGCAAAGATCTGCGGTATTTAATCTGTTTCTTTCTTTGATTTTAACATTTTAGTAACAAAACACGCTTTTCACATTTGCAGATGAATGTGGAACTGATATTCCTTTCAGAATTTTCGAGAGTTATGGAAACATTAATTAATTTGCATAATTTTTTATTTTCGATACTGTTACCGAAAATCACTAATGCTTAAATCTTTGTTAGATTTTAATATTTTAATGTCAGCTAGCTCTAAACTGCGAATTTATGTTTTCAAAATGGTGGTTTTATTTTGGAAAACTGTTTACTAATAGTGGTACTATACTATTAGTTTTTTCATTGATAAATAAGACTAAATTTACTAAACAATTGAAAAGATTAATTTTTAAAGTTCAATTTTAGTCTTAAAACTTCGCAAAACTTGAAATAATAGTTTTGTGCAATTATTTTAAACTGAATTACTACTCTATTTTTAATTGCATTGGTTTCAAAATATAGTTCAACATCAGGTCCAGAGTAAACATCATCATTAAGGGGTAGATAATTGAGGATTTAACTCAGTTATTTTCAATTTATCCATCACATCCTCTTCCAAAAAACCACGAGCGATTTTAAAAAAAATCGTTTGGCTAGATCAAACATCATTAAAAATTTCTTTATTGCATTATACAAGTATCTACTTACAAATAAAGTTTCCAGCAGGAAAATTAGGAATAATGTATTATTTTTAAAGGAATAATAATGCATTCAATTGAATCGAGAAGGTAATTTTATCAGACAAAATAATTATTATTGATTACCACGTATATTCCCACATTCGCATAACATGAAATGAATTGTTTCCGTTCGTGAGTATTATTCGTGTTTTTATATTACCTATTTTCTTAGTAAAAATCCGTTATTTGTTGCTGTTTTTATGTCGTCTACTAATTTTTATTATCAAGGATGAATTATTTAATTCATTCGCAGGATACATTAAAATAATTTATTACAATCCTAGGACATGGTCTGTGTTAAGAAAAATTAATTCTGGAATCAAAT
Organism: Pollenia griseotomentosa; assembly: GCA_963931875.1. Classification (NCBI taxonomy): domain Eukaryota; kingdom Metazoa; phylum Arthropoda; class Insecta; order Diptera; family Polleniidae; genus Pollenia; species Pollenia griseotomentosa. Next base: position 224,732,780 of record OZ007560.1, read on the forward strand.
ATTACACAAGATATGTATTACTTTCTCGATTCCTGTTGATTACCTTTTCCCGCTGGGTTTAGTAAATCAATAGAAATTGTTAAAAATAAATGTTGGGTTGTCATATGAAATAACTTAAACCGGGAAGACTGCTTAATTGTTCTAAATTAACTATTATACTCAAGGCGAATTAATTTTTCAGGTAGCTTTGAAAGCACAGCTGTGCTACTTTTTTTTTTAATTAGAGAGAGGAATGTCAAAAGTTACTTGTGTTTTTGACATATCGACCAACGAAAGTAACAAATAAAATACATTGTTGTGTTTTTGGTGTTGTTACTTGTTGTAGTATCGACACAACCGCAAGGCAAATTCATAAAGGTTACCGCATCTTGTATTTTGTTTTTGTATAAAGTTAGAGTTAATGTCAAAATTATTTGTTGAAAATATGTATACACAATTGCTTTAGAAGGTAAATCATTTTCCTGTATTGCAAATTTATTGTGTCTCCACTTATTCCTTACGACTTTTTAAATCCTTGTGTTTATATTTTATATTATCTTTGTTTTAAATAAGTTTTTTTTTCAAGTACGTATTTAGAATTTTAAATAATTTTTTCGCAAAATGTAAACAAACGGGCATGTTCAATAAATCGAAATGATTTTGACTACCAATTATCTTTCCAATAACAGGAAAACCTGCAGTCATTTTGTAAATAATTAAAATTAAAATCTTGTTCGATTTCAATTCCACGTCATTTCAATTTCTGGAACATGCCCGAAAACTTGACATTCAGTATACACACAAAAAAATAAACAATAAACAGATGACTTGAAATGTCACCTGTATGAATTCGCCTTGTACCACCATATAGATGAATTCGCCTTGATTGTACTTTTCGAGTTCAAATAGTACCAACAAAAGTATAATTTTGCCAACTCTGCTCTCTTGTTAATTTCTCTATTACCACTCTATTACAAAAATAACAACCAGCTTTGTTGACCCTTGACAAACAACAAAAAGCACCAATCAAGGTATATTTACACAAGGTAAACTCGTTGGCCCATATGTTTGTCAGCTGTTTACCCATAGTTGGAACCACAACGTCAAATTGCGTGTATATGAGCCAAAATTTGTACATGTGTGCGTTAAATTGTTTTTGTTTTATATGAAGACAATTTTGACAACATGGTTCCTTTTATAGAGCAAAACGTCTACACTCCCAAATGAGTCTACCTTGTGTAAATATACCTTGGCACCAATCAACTTGCAAAACGTCACGTAGTTTTGTTTTCTTCTTAAACGTTTACACTATTGTTTTTAATTAAATTTTTGTATTATATTTCTCTTGTAATTTGCGCAAATATGTCGAGAATTCTATTTAAATTTTGTAATAATTAAACAAAATGTACGCACAGGAAACAACTTGTAATTTATGAAATGCAGCAGAAAATTTTTTGACGACTGAAGTTCTTTGTAAATAAAACATAAATCATGGTACAATTAATAAGGTAGCCCTAGTTGTACAGCAAGTACATAAAGGCAAAAACAACATGTATTTTGTTGGTAGAAAAACCCAAGGCCAAGGCGAATTAACTACAGCTGGTGTCGAAACGGTATCTAATTTTGACAGTTCGAGCTTATTTGTTTTAATTTGTTAGTGGTCAAGGTTGATACTTTTTACTAAATGAAGAAATACCTTTGTGTACTTACTGTTTTATAAAAACATTAAAAATAAAAATATCTGGTCTGTTCTGAAAATCACGTGATTCCAAATTAGATGCATTTCAAATCACTTCTCGGTGTGCTTTCGGCAACTGAAAATCACACAAAAACGGAACACTAAAATATCACACGTGTGATTAAACAAGGCACATGTGATTTGAAATCACGTGACTTAGTTCAAGTGATTTCCAGAACACGGGCCTAATTCTGGCAGTCGTGATCGAGTACTTTCTCGATTCGAAAGCAATTTTATTTCTAATTTTTTCAGTCGATACTGAACGAATCGAAACTATTTTTTCAGTATTGTGAAACTCAAATTAATGCTTTACAACACTGAAAAAATAATTCCGATTCGTTCAGTATTGACTGAAATAATTGTATATATTAAATTGCTTTCGAATCGAGAAAGTACTCGATCACGATTGCCAGAATCAGGCCCAAGCCTGGAAATCATGTATGTAATTTTTTTTCTTAGCTCTCTTCACCTTTTTTGACACTGCGTTGCTTTTATTTTATTATGCCGATTTACTCAAAATAAATTATGTCGATTTCTTATCAAAATCATGTGGCACCCCTGTTGGCTTATATGTATAATTAGCGTTAAGGACGGCAACCCAGTCCATGTTGCGTTGCCAGTTGCCGAAAATATATTACATATGGCAACTCACAGCTGTTAATTTTAGTTGCCATATTGTTATCGAGATTATTAAAAAAATTTGTGGTTGCTGCTTATATTTTTTTTATAGTAATAAAGTCGGAAAAACTGAAAAGTAAGTGCATTGTTGTTAAATTTTTTATTTAGGTTTAAATTTTTGTTTAATTATAGTTTTAAAATGGTAAAAATAACAACAAGAAGACAGTTTGAGCTTTTAATCAATGAAATGGAGAAGCATCCTCAAATTGCTCGTGGTGTTCGTTCTTTTGGGGAATCAAAAGCAAACACTGAAGCTACATGGAAGCGTATCACAGAAAAACTAAACAGGGTTGGCCCTCCGTTACGAACGCCTGACGAGTGGCAGAGAGTGTGGGTACATTTTAAGGCTAAATTAAAGAAAAAAATGTACACCACTGGCGGGGGACCGTCAGAGGAAGTAAGTTTGTCTCCGATTCAACAGGCCGCAGCGGAGCTTTTACAGTTAGAACTGGTAGTAAATCCTCAAGAAAATATTTTAAAAGCAAATTTGGCGGAAGGTCTGGAACAGCAAGAGCCTGAGTTCCAGAATGATTGCGAGTGGGAACAACAACCGGATGAGCTACAACAAGAACAGCCAGATGTTAAAATTGAAGAGCAAACTATAGACAATTTAGAGGATATTAAATATAGTATACCTCAGGAACAGACGGAAACTCAAAGTGAAGATGGGGACATACTAAAAAATATCGAGAAAACTATGTACAAATCGTATGAAATTTTAAAAGAAATGAACGATTTGAAAAGAAAAAACTATAACGTTCTAAAGGAAATTAAAGAAATTAAAAAAAGAAAGCTTGATTTACTTATAGAAGAACACAATTTAAATAAAAAAATCAAACAAAAAAAACTTCAAGTTGTGGAAAAACAGCTTTTAGCAGCGGAGGTATTGCTGATGACTAATGATTCTGACTAAAATCCTTAGATGGGTTATCTACTAGATAAACTACTACTCTTTCGGCACTCTAAAATAAGCTTTCAAACTAAAAAAACTTAATAAAAATGTTTCTTATTTGGAACTTTTTAATATTATTTCAAATGAAAACATAATGCGTTTACGACGGCATCGTGGGTAAGTAAATCGTATTTCGAAAAATTTACGGCGTTACGTTCATACGACTTACGACTCAATTGTGTTTCTTGCAATTATTTGAAATAAAGGATTTTTTTCACCGAGTTTTTTTTAAACTTTTTTCTTATCGTATCTCGACGAAAGAAGTTGTTTCGTCAAAATGCCACAGATATGTAATTTTGGTCAGCTGGTTTTGTTCCAAAGCTATTATTATCTTACACATATACATATGTATAACATATAATAGATTATTGACTTGAATATTAGAAAAGTGATGAATATTTTCATATTGTCATTTATGAGGATTATTTTCACAAAATTTACAAGTCAACTTAGGACATTCTCTTTCGTTAAATGTCATTCCGTACCATTAAATTTGTGTTAAAATGGTATCTATTTGTTTTTGCATATTGGTGCATATTTTGGTAAAAATGCATATTCTTGCATATTTAGGTTTTTAATGAATATTTTGACATGTTTGGTGGTTTTTTTTTATTTTCATACTATAAAAAAAGTTCAAAAAAAATGTTTAAATACACCAAAAAAAACCTTCCAAAAAAATTCAATAAATAAATTATTTTGGAGCTTTGCTTTAAATACAAGATTTTCAAGATTTCGACAAAAGATACTTCTTTTTTAAAACGAGGCAGCACCTTACGTGGTAAGGGTTCCAATGGGTTTAAATTATTTTACCCAAAACTGTTACAAGTAATTTGCTTGGCACATGGATTATACCGCAGTTGCAGAGGAAACTAAAAGCCAATTTGATAATGTTGCAATTTTTAAAGAAATGTTTCCCTTGATTCCCCTTCCTCTGCAGCCAGTAGAACCAAAATGGGGGCCTGGCTAGATGCTTCAGAATTCTATTCAAAAAACTTTGAGTAATTAAAGAATGTTAGAAGTGCTTGTTGATATCGATAATTAAAATTAACAATGTGGAAGGAAGAAAAGCCCGACAAATTAAAAAAAATCCAAAAAGTTTTGCAAAATAAATTGAGGATTTCAAAAAATAAAATAAATATCAAATTGTTTTGATCTAATCTGAAATTAAAGTGGGATCTGAAAATAATTTTTTCAAATTGCATTGGCATTCTTCGGGCACTGCTACACGTTCAATAAATATCGTGATATTTCTAGTATCACGATATTTATTGAACGTGTAGCATGCAATATTGATGGATCGCGATCCATATCGCAGGAAAGCCTCATTTTAATGTGATCCATCAATATAGATCGCGATCCAAATATTACAATATATATTGAACGTGTACCAGTGCCCTTCAAGTACAAGACAAAGTTTTACTTTTAATAAAACATTATGTACTTATATATTTAAACAAACAAAAATTTTACTGAGCTACCTAAACAAGAGCGGCAAGCGCTTTTTTAACATAAAAATTCTTTTGCTAATACATGTTCAATAAAATAAAACGACCAAGCGATCTATCAAATAGGATTTTTCAGTCGGGTGGTGTTGAACTCGCGTTCTAAAGGTTTGTTTCGTATAAACTGTATGAACATGAAAAGTTTTGACATTAAGCTGACGCTTGCCGCTCTTATTTAGGTAGCTCAGTTAATTAGTTATTAAATTTTTTTTATAGATATTTAAATAACAATAGACTAAATTTTTTATAGTTTTGTTTTTAGTAAAATTAAAAAACAATTTTTTATCGAAAAGTTTTTAGTGCATATTTTTTTGTGCATATTTTGGATTTTTGAGTGCACTTTTAAGCGCAGATTTTTTAGTGCATGAAAATCATCCCTACTTATTATCAATTATTTAAACTTATCTCTAGCCAAATAATTATATGGGTAGTACCGTTACTTTTTTATATTTTGTTTTGATATTATATTTGGTTTTATTTTTGCACTGATGGTTAAAAATCAGTACATATTTCACTCCACATACGTCCCTTTTTTTCTTTTTCATATACATTAAACCAGGTCGAATCCAATAAAAACCAAAAAAATTCGCTCAAGTCAGCCATTGAATGAGAGGTATATAAAAGAAGTTTCTAGAACTGTCAATTTTTTTTCTTTGCCATGCCCATATATATAGCACTTTTTGCTATTACATATGGGTTAAGTGACCCAGATTTGAAATCGATGTCTTCCGATTTGGATGAAACTTGCACCAAAGTTAGTCCTATTGGATAGTAGTTTAGACATAGCTTTCTTTTGAGCAAAAAAAAAAAAAAAAATTCCTCCTAAAAAAAATATAAAAAAAAATTTTTATAAAATTTAAAAAAAAAAACAAAAAATTTTTTTTTTTAAAAGATTGATCAAATAGCTATCTAAGCTACTTGGGGCAAATTTTGCTAACACCAATATGTAATAAGTTACATGGATGAGAAAGAACACCTGTATGGCCAAAATGTCAAACCTTGACCCCTTCTTTCTCATAAACTTTTTGACCGATATTGTTGAAAACTTGTGTCTAAACTACTATCCAATAGGACTAACCTCGGTGCAAATCGGAAGACATCGATTTCAAAATTAGTTCACTTGACATGAAATCCCCCATATGTACATCGTTAGCTTAAATGCAAAAAGGCGTAACTAACACAAATATAACTTTACAGGAGAAGCCAAAAACGTTATAAAATGGAAACTATAAACAAGACAGAAAACATGCATTGATAAGCCGTTCATGGAACTCTTCAAACAATTTTCAAAGAAAACCATTTCAATTCAATGAATAAAATGTGTACGTCGTTTTGCATTTATAAAATAAACTCAATTGTAGTTACGTCCCTTTGTTTTTTAGTAATAAAAGCCTTATTTTTAATCGCAGAAGTGTAAAATTTTGTCAAGACATGTAGTTTAACGACATTCATATAATAATCAATCAAAAACTCGATTTTGAATTTTTTGTTTGTTACGCCTTTTTGCATTTTAGCTAACGATATGTATTCAAAATAACGTAACATCACTTTTTATAAGTTTACAGGAGAAGCAAAAAACTTTACAAAATCAATAACAAGGTGTACCTGGCGTTTGAATTTATATAATAAAGTCGCCATTTTTGATCGCAGGGGTCTAAAATTTTTCCAAAAAGTCAATTTCGAATTTGTTTTGTATTTTAGGTGACGATATGTTTTTAGCAACTGAAGTTCTTTGAAAATACATAAGCTGTGCTCATTTACTAAAAATTGTTACAAATTTGTAACAAGTGTTACTTGTAACATCTACTTACTTGTATCATACTTATGTCTACTTTGCTCTAACAATTTTTATCATTTTACTAGCTGGCCGTCCCGGCTTCGCTCGGTAGCTGATTACTAATGATCGATGGAGCCGTTTTCTGATTTAAGGTAAATCGAAAAAAGTGGGCGGGGAAATATTTTCTTTACTTAAAAACCTAAGTTGGACCATGGCGAACATTTTAAAGAAAAAATCGTCCAAATCGGTCAAATAAATAGAAAAAGTGGTCGTAAAAGTAGGCGTGGTAAATTTTTCTTTCGATGAAAACTTGAAATGTATTAACACGAACATTTGAAAAAAAATTAGTCAAATCGATGGAGCCGTTTTCTGATTTTAGGTAAATCGAAAAAAGTGGGCGGGGCAAAATTTTCTTTTTGTACAAACCTAAGTTGGACCATGGCGATAATTTTAAAGGAAAAATCGTCCAAAACTGTCAAGCCGTTCTCAAGTTATGCGCTTAATAGAAAAAGTGGGCGTAAAAGTAGGCGTGGTAAATTTTTCTTTCGATGAAAACTTTAAATGGATTAATACGACCATTTGAAAGAAAAATTTGTCAAATCGATGGAGCCGTTTTCTGATTTTAGGTAATTCGAAAAAAGTGGGCGTAAAAGTGGGCGGGGCAAAATTTTCTTTACGTATAAACCTAAGTTGGACCATGGCGATTATTTTAAAATCGTCCAAATCGGTCAAGCCAATCTCAAGTTATGCGATCAGCAACAGACATATTTCATTTTTATTATATAGATTATATACACTAAAATTTTTTATGTATATAGCGCACATTTTTACCAAAATACAACATTTCTGGAAAAAACGTTTTGGAAACAAAATTTTTTTTCAAAGGTGTTTTTTTTTTTGAGACTTATTTACCTTTATTTTGGTATATTAGTTTAAACATAAATATATGGGGGATTTCATGTCAAGTGACCCAATTTTGAAATCGATGTCTTCCGATTTGGATGAAATTTGCACCAAGGTTAGTCCTATTGGATAGTAGTTTAGACACAAATTTTCAACAAGATCGGTCTAAAAGTTTCTGAGTTAGTGGGGGTCAAAATTTGACATTTTGGCCATACAGGTGTTCTTTCTTATCCATGTAACTTATTACCTATTGGTGTTAGCAAAATTTGTCCCAAGTAGCTTCGATAGCTATTTGATCCATCTTTTGAAAAAAATTTTTTTTGTTTTTTTAAAAAATTTTTTTTATTTTTTTTTTTTAAATTTAAAACTTTTTTTTATTTTTTTTTTTAGCGGGTATGTTTTTTTTTTTTTTTTTTTGTTCAAAAGAAAGCTTATGTCTTTTCCTTTAAGGTAGTTTTGGTCCCTTTTTGGGATGCGAGCGGCTTATGTATAAAAAAAAATAATTTCTAACTCTAGACAAGGGTTTTTCAATTTTTAGCATATGCAGTGTTCTTTCTCATCCATTTAACTTATAAGCTATTAGTGTTAGCAGAATTTGTCCCAAGTAGCTTCGATAGCTATTTGATCAATATTCTGAAAAATTTTTTTTTTGTTTTTTTAAAACTTTTTTTTTTAAATTTAAAATTTTTTTTTTAAATGTAAAATTTTTTTTTTATATTTTTTTTTATCCGGAATGTTTTTTTTTTTTTTTTTTTTTGTTCAAAAGAAAGCTTATGTCTTACCCTTTAAGGTAGTTTTGGTCGCTTTTTGGGATGCGAGTGGCTTATGTATAAAAAAAATTATTTCTAACTCTAGACGAGGGTTTTTAAATTTTTAGCATATGCACTATTTTGAATTTTTTCCTATTTGTGTTTAAGTGTTTCTAAAGCCTTAAAAATAAAACGTTTGCAAAGAAACTAGAAAAATTAACCTTTCCGACGGTATGTTACAAACCGAATTATTATTTTATACCTTCGATACTATAATGCCCACAATATGTTAATCCCAGGAATAAAATCACTTTTTTTCTGTAGAAATGTTGACAAATTAAATTCTTTTTATTAATTTGTAATAATAATTAAATTAATATATAATTATAATAATAATTTCTAATAATAATAATAAAAATATAAAGATAAATAATTTAATAAAATAATTAGTATTGTGGTTATTTTGTTGAACTATTTATGGTTTTTAATCCAAATTTTTAATAATTTTAATTAGGCTTAAGATCATTAAATTTAATTTTCATTAATGAAAGATTATCAATAACAATTTTAATTAATTTTCATGTTGTAAAATTCCTTTCTTCATAAAAATAATTTAATGAAAATTAAATTTAATGAACTTAAGCCTAATTAAAATTATTAAAAATTTGGATTAAAAAAATTTAATAAAATTTATGTAGGAAAAATTAAAAAAAGAATTATTTGTCAACATTTCTACAGAAAAAAGTGATTTTATTCCTGGGATTAACATATCGTGGGCATTATAGTATCGAAGGTATAAAATAGTAATTGGGTTTGTAACATACCGTCGGAAAGGTTAATTTGTCTAGTTTCTTTGCAAACGTTTTATTTTTAAGGCTTTAGAAACACTTAAACACAAATAGGAAAAAATTCAAAATAGTGCATATGCTAAAAATTTAAAAACCCTCGTCTAGAGTTAGAAATAATTTTTTTTATACATAAGCCACTCGCATCCCAAAAAGCGACCAAAACTACCTTAAAGGGTAAGACATAAGCTTTCTTTTGAACAAAAAAAAAAAAAAAAAAAAACATTCCGGATAAAAAAAAATATAAAAAAAAAATTTTACATTTAAAAAAAAAATTTTAAATTTAAAAAAAAAAGTTTTAAAAAAACAAAAAAAAAATTTTTCAGAATATTGATCAAATAGCTATCGAAGCTACTTGGGACAAATTCTGCTAACACTAATAGCTTATAAGTTAAATGGATGAGAAAGAACACTGCATATGCTAAAAATTGAAAAACCCTTGTCTAGAGTTAGAAATTATTTTTTTTTATACATAAGCCGCTCGCATCCCAAAAAGGGACCAAAACTACCTTAAAGGAAAAGACATAAGCTTTCTTTTGAACAAAAAAAAAAAAAAAAAAAACATACCCGCTAAAAAAAAAAATAAAAAAAATTTTAAATTTAAAAAAAAAAAATAAAAAAAATTTTTTAAAAAAACAAAAAAAATTTTTTTCAAAAGATGGATCAAATAGCTATCGAAGCTACTTGGGACAAATTTTGCTAACACCAATAGGTAATAAGTTACATGGATAAGAAAGAACACCTGTATGGCCAAAATGTCAAATTTTGACCCCCACTAACTCAGAAACTTTTAGACCGATCTTGTTGAAAATTTGTGTCTAAACTACTATCCAATAGGACTAACCTTGGTGCAAATTTCATCCAAATCGGAAGACATCGATTTCAAAATTGGGTCACTTGACATGAAATCCCCCATATGTATAAGGGTGCGGCAGAATGTAGTTATGATGTCTAGAAAATTGATAGTTATTTTTTTTAAGTATAATTTGCCTTAATTGTAGAAAGAATTTTTTTTTTTTTTGGAATTTGTTTATGGATTTTATAGCAAAAAATTGACTATATTTTGTATTGCCTTTCTAAGTCCATCTTTTTGTCGAATAAAATAAAAAAAATGAGAATTCCCTTAAAGCCATTAATGTTTTTTTTTTAATTTTGAAAGCAAGGCTAATTACATCTGGCAGTTTATTAATAGATTTATTCAAAAGGGTGCTGATACCAATTTTGTGCAGTAACTACAATATATGTATAGTAAAAATACTGAGTACCTGTAGTCAAGATTTTGTTTTTTTTTTAATATTATTTTTGATGTTAATAATTTTAAAAGTTATTTTGAACAGGTACATTTATTTTGCTTCATAAAATAACGCCATTTAGAAAGGAGCTGCACAGGTGTCTAAAAACCAAGTCCAATCCAAGTCAACAAGGTTCGTTCTTAGATAGGAAGCAAAATTTTGACAACGACTGTAATGAATTCGCCTTGTTTTTAGTGCCGGTTCACACACGTCAAGTTTGACTCGTAAAGTCTTGAGCTTTTAGGAGAGAAGGGAAAAGAGAATGCCATTACTTTACCCCTCTCTCCGAAAAACCCAAGACTTGAGGAGTCAAACTTGACGTGTGTGAACCGGCACATTCAAAATCATACTTTTATGTCGGATAATAAAAAGGTGCACATTGAATCACCCTGTTTATAGGAAAAATGTTTACGTAGAGATCTGAATTTTTGGTTTCTGAGGCTCTTAGGTGTTTACTTTAATATGAGTATTTAAAATTAAAAATTAGCGGTAAAATAAAAAACACGTTTGGCCGCTATTTGAAAAATAGCAACACTGTGTGGCGTCAATCTTCGTCCTCAGATGCAGATTAATCAGTCTTTCTAATGTAATTAAAAGAAAAGGCGATGGGTGATTGGTCTAAAATCCTAGGGTTCAGAGTGGCCGGTTTTACCTGCCTTAGGTATGAAAATAACATTGACCTCTCCACCCTCTAGGAATGTAGCCGTTTAGCAAACAGACCCTGAATAGTTCAACCAGCAATAGGAGTAATGATCCCTGGATATTCTGTAGCATAGCTAGAAAGATACCATCTGATCCTGCCGATTTGTACGGCCCAAAAGTATTAACCACCCATGTAACCTTATCCAAGGTGTTCATACCCCCCACCGCTTCATTTACCACAACTCCAGAGCCCGATCCAGGATCCAGAGATTCAGGGAAAAGAGAATGCCATTTCTTTTCCTCTCTCTCCTAAAATAACAATAATTGACGGCTAATACATGAAGTGTGTGAACAAGCACTAACCAGCTTGGGAAAAACTTTAATAACCGGTCGAAGAATAACCGTTCGATCTCCCTAAAGGAAACACAAAGATTAATTTGTGGTCAGATCTTGAAACTGAATATAAAATTGCCAAATAATATCAAGTGGTTAATTTAAAAAGTGTGATTGTGTTAGTAAAAAATGTGAATGGATTGAAAATTTAAGGGAATTGAGAGGAAAAACTTGGTCGTGTGGCTGCCATGTAACAAATAGGAATTAAACAGAAAGTCATAATATTATGTTTTATCTACATTTCAAGTTAGGTGGAGACGTGGAGTAAGGAAGTAGCTCACGTAGGGTTTTTGCAAGTTGACTTTAATAATAATGAACTGTCTGGCATCTTCATTAACAAGGCAACCATGTGTTTTTCTGGTACAACTCTGTAACAATAACACAACTCTGTTAAAAAATATAAAAAAAAAATTATTAAAGTGTCGCATGCAGACGAACGTGAATTTTGTGTCTGCTGTAAAGGAAATGTAGAAATTTTCGTTTAAATAATTGGTTCATTATTTATTAATTAATTTTCCTAAAAACAATCGTAAAATATAGTGTTAAAGGTAAGTTCAAAGATTTGAAAACGAATATAACAAATAAAGTAAAATGAAAAAAATTATACATACATGATAAGTATTAAATTTTCTATAACGAGACAGTTTAGCAAAATAAAAAGTATAGTTAATGTAACATATGTTCTTTTTTTTGTAACTAAATGGAACATAATTAAATTGCTATAATAAGAAAAAAGTTTCTATACGGGTTTTTATGGATGTCTGCTTTTAATTTCATCATATTTTCGCCATCTCATCTGTTTTAACAAAATGTCTTCTACGGATTTTTTTGTTGTTTCTGCTTTCATATTGTTTTTTACCACATAATTTTTCTTAGAATATATATATTTTTATACATAAATGTATGTATGTACATATGTAAATAGGGTATGTACATATAGGATTTTTTTTTTTTTTTTTTGTATGTAAGTTTTTATTAAATATTCAAGTGGTAATTTATTAAATTGAAATTAACTTTACATTTTGTTCCATTCAATGGAATTTTCTGTTCTGTTTAACGTAATTGTGTATTGTTCGTAAGCTTTTGTTGGCTGTCTTACACAAGTTTCATGAGCAGCAATTTAATTACAAGGAAAAATTAATGCAAAAACCTTGGAAATGACGTAGTACTATTTTTTTTAACAAAAATATAAGTATAACTGGTAGTGCAGCTACCTGCATACTAGTAAATAATAGTAGAAAATTGACCAAGTAGATACCTATAAAAATTATTCGTCTGGAGTTAAATGTTCATGTGTGTATGTAAACAAAATAAAAAGATTGCAAAGAAATAGTTGCGTTATAAACATATTTTCACTGTCCAAATAATAAAATGTATGTTTAAATGAAATCAATTTTTCCATCCTAAAAAGTAACTTTTTGCAATCAAATCATTTATTATTATATGTACTTGGTACATACCAGGGATGATAAATGAGAAAAGCAATATCGTACTAACGAACTTTTAAAATCGTACTTTTTCGACCCCAATAGTACTAAATAATTTTTTATCATTTTTTTTATAAAAGAAAAAGTCTTGTTTCGATTCATTTGAAACCGTTGGCACATATAGTCTCTTTCGTTCGTTTATTTGATATTATTTTGGCAGCTGAAGTGTTATAAAATGACCCTATTAATTTTTTTCAAGATTTTTCGTTAAGAAAACTAGATCAAACAGTTAAAAAAGCAACATATGGCGAGAAAAAACCACATCTAACAACCCTCATCGCATAGCTGACAGATTCAGGTAGCGATTTTTATACCCTTCACAACAGGTGGAAAAGGGTATACCTATATAAGTTTGTCATTCCGTTTGTAATTTCTACAATATTGATCTTAGACCCTATAAAGTATATGTATTCTGGGTCCTTATGAGGAGAGTTGGTTTAACGATATCCGTCCGTCTGTCCGTCTAACGTTTGATATGTGTTTTCCGGAGACTCCAGACATAGCGGCTAGGTTGTTTTACATTTAACATTTAAGTCACATATAGTCCACCATTTCTTGCTATTGAAATTCAGCAAGATCGGTTCATAAATGGCTGAGATATGACAAAAAACCACGACTACCTCTAATTTTTTCCAAAAATCCCTTGTATTTTTTTTTTACTTTTTTCTGTATATCTGGAGAACGGCAAGAGCCAAAGTTTCCAAATTAGGTACAAACATTTAGATTATCAATATACAGCGGGATTGGAGAAGTGGGCTTGGTACCTGCCGTACAAAAATATCAAAAATTGTATAAAAACTGAATTTTTGGACTGTCATATGACCTATGGTTACGCCTTATATATCAACAGATCGGAAATCTTAAGTAGAAAATATTTTCTGAAAAACTCGGAAAAATCGGTTCAGATTCAAAAAAGTTATGTTTAAAATATTTTTTCAAAAATATCCATTTTCGGCAACCATGGATCTTCCCGAGTCCAAGTTTTACAACCCAAGTAAATGGTAAATTTCTTCCTAAACACGTCGGTAAATAAATCTGTCAAATCGGTTAAAAAATGGCTGAGTTATGACCAAAATACTGAAAAATTACAAAAATTACTCCTTTTTTTATAATTAAGTTTGATTAAATATACATATGTACATTAGACTGGTCGCATCTTGTATGGGATTTTTTTTTTTTTTTAAATTTAAATGTTTGCGCTGCTTAAAATATGAGGTTTGGTGTAAGAAATCAAGTCCTAATTTTTCAGCTCAATCCGACGGTGCCTAGTCGTGCCAAGTGGGGCCCAAAGTTCCCCATATGATAAAAAAACATCTATTCAATCAGATACTAGTTGAAAAGCCGGTCCCAAAGACCGAAAATCAAAAATCTGGCTTTGTTACGATCTTCCGCATAGTAAGTACTTTAAGTATGCCAAATTTCAGCTTCATATGTCATCAGATGGCTTCAGAAAGTTGCGGAAATAATAGGACATACATACAAACATCCGGACATACTAAGAAATTATATATTGTATAGATAGATTCAAGTATTTGCTATTTAATATTTTAGTATGATACGAACGAAAGATTTTTAACCTAATTCAGGTACGCTGAATCCAGCGGTGCTAGCCGTTTTTTTAGGTTAGCTCTGGTTTTCGAGATATACCGTTATTTCGAAAATGAAGGAGGCTGCACAACATATGTTCGGGTTACTCAAAAACGCTTAAGCTTATTGAAAAAACTAAAAAAACCCGAAATTCCGCAATAAAATTTACTTTTAGAAAGGTAAAACTTTTTTCTTATATGCGCAGTCGTTTTAGAAACATAATTTTTTTTTTTTGAATAAAAAAAATAATTTTATTTATAAAAATTTCGAAATTTTTATTTTTAAAAAATTCATTAAAAATTGGAAAATGTACCTATGCTTCTACAATAATTTTTTTAATGCGAATTTCGAAATTTAAAAATAAATTTATAAATTTATTTGATTGATTTTATTAAGTTGATTATTTTAAAAGAGAAGATTTGTTGTGGTACGGATATAAATGACGATAGTGCTCAACAACTTGGAGTAGGTACTGCTTATCTGTCTCATCGTAAGTTAACGATTTATTGTAATCCGTCATTTTTAGGAGGGTACATCGAGCACTTTTTTAGTGAGTCGCTCTAAATTACATAAGTGTCAAAAAAAAAAAAAATTTTGCGGATCAAGCACAATTTAAAAGCTTATAGGGTAAAATATTTTTTTTCAGATTTTTCGGAAGTGGTTTAGAGGTCGCTCATGACGAATTTTTGTCAAAAACCATAATTTTCTTCACATTTAAGGAAACCATTTTAAAGAAAAATGTCCAAGCTTTATTTGTGTGTGTAAAAACTATACGTACATACAGCCATGTCACAGAGTACAATTCCGTTCGGAAACGGAATTCATTCAGTATTTTGGTGCTTCAGAAAACGACGAAAAAACTTTTTGGAATGAAACCATTTATGTTTTCATGAACGGAATGTAAGTTTTCTGTATCTGAAAGGCCAAAAAAATATCAAAATTTTATTTCTATCAATAAAGAAATATGTTTTCTTCGATTCCGTACGGAATCATTCCGAACGGAATTGTACTCTGTGACATGGCTGATAGTTTGTAGTAGTGCTGGGATACTATCGATATTTTCTTCTATCGATAGTTAAGATTTCATTATCGATATATCGATAAATTTTAACTAGTTTTTTATCAGGCTACAGTTCGTTGATTTTATTACTTTATTGAACGTATGAGACGAGAAATTTTTTAGGTGACAGTTTTTTAAAAATTGATAAGTACCTTTCTGAAGGAACCGAAGCAGCAGGGACTATAAGATATTCTATTGCAACTTTAAATAATTTTCTAAATTGGTTTAGATTCTCAACCCAAAAAGGTAATCAATCTAACGGACTTATCCTCTAATGGACGTTTATTGTTTTGTCCTATGCTCGCAATTGCAATTGCATTTGGATTTGCAATTTTTTTTTACAACATTACAAAAATATTTGACATTTCATGTACAAATTTCGACATAAAGGCCTTTAATTTATTTATTTATTTATTGTAATCGACATCGGCAGTGACATACATGGAAATAATGAAAAAATTTCGAAAAGGAATGTTGTCAATATGGATGAAATTTTCTCTTACGTGTCAAGAGATATATCCGATTTTGTTTCTCGATTAGCCATAGATCCAAAATTTTTAGAATCGGAACCTTCTCAATGGCAGCAGAGGGATGATTATTGCGCTGGAAAAGCTGTCTGTCAACATTTGAACGTTGTAAATGATGCGGCCGAAAGAGCAATTAAACTCATCACGGATTACAATAAATCGTTAACATACGATGAGACAGATAAGCAGTACCTACTCCAAGTTGTTGAGCACTATCGTCATTTATATCCGTCCCACAACAAATCTTCTCTTTTAAAATAATCAACTTAATAAAATCAATCAAATAAATTTATAAATTTTTTTTTAAATTTCGAAATTTGCATTAAAAAAAATTATTGTAGAAGGATAGGTACATTTTCCAATTTTTAATGAATTTTTTAAAAATAAAAATTTCGAAATTTTTATAAATATGTAAAATTATTTTTTTTATTCAAAAAAAAAAATTATGTTTCTAAAACGACTGCGCATATAAGAAAAAAGTTTTACCTTTCTAAAAGTAAATTTTATGGCGGAATTTCGGGTTTTTTTAGTTTTTTCAATAAGCTTAAGCGTTTTTGAGTAACCCGAACATATGTTGTGCAGCCTCCTTCATTTTCGAAATAACGGTATATCTCGAAAACCAGAGCTAACCTAAAAAAACGGCTAGCACCGCTGGATTCAGCGTACCTGAATTAGGTTAAAAATCTTTTGTTCGTATCATACTAAAATATTAAATAACAAATACTTTAATCTATCTATACAATATATAATTTCTTAGTATGTCCGGATGTTTGTATGTATGCCCTATTATTTCCGCAACTTTCTGAAGCCATCTGATGACATATGAAGCTGAAATTTGGCATACTTAAAGTTCTTACTATGCGGAAGATCGTAACAAAGCCAGATTTTTTTCGGTCTTTGGGACCGGCTTTTCAACTAGTATCTGATTGAATAGATGTTTTTTTTATCATATGGGGAACTTTGGGCCCCACTTGGCACGACTAGGCACCGTCGGATTGAGCTGAAAAATTAGGACTTGATTTCTTACACCAAACCTCATATTTTAAGCAGCGCAAACATTTAAATTTAAAAAAAAAAAAAATTGCGACCAGTCTAATGTACATACATATATGTAAGTATATATACATGTATACTTACAACCCAATTTAATGGTAATATTATTCTTAAGCACGTTAGTATACAAATCTGCCAAATCGGTTAAAAATAGTTAAGTTATGAGCAAAGTACTCCAAAAAAGGACTAAAAACATTAAATTTTTTATAAAAACTAAAATTTTAGATTTGTAACATGATCTATTCATACGTCTTAGATATCAAAATATCGGAAATCTTGCTAAAATACTAAGAAAAATCGGTACAAAAAAGTAATGTCAAAAATATAATTTTTTTTAAATACCTATTTTCGGGATCCATAGATCTTCCCGACTCCAAGTTTTATCACCAAAGTAAAAAGTAAATTTATTCTTAAATATGTCGGTATAAAAATCTGTCAATTCGGTTACAAAATGGCCGAGTTATGACCAAATACTGAAATTCGATCAAAACTAAACTTACTAAATTTACTTACCTTAGAGTACGGAGTGGGGGACCTTAGGTAATCTAAGTTTTTCTTTAATAACTTCGCAAATTATTTTTTTCTGTCTTTTTCCTTTCAAGTATTCCAATTTTATTTTGAACACCATACAAAAACTTATAAGTGGCATTTAAATATCAATCTGTTTTTAATTAGAAGGTTAGTTTTTCGTTTGGGGTATCCAAGTTACATCACGTCGTACTTTACTTTACAAATTTTCGTTGTTTTTTTAGGACCAAAAATGAAAAACTACAAAAGAAAACTATCCCAGCGAGCGATAGAAAACTATATAAATGACAGTGAAGAGGATCCTAATGATTTAGAATTAGATTAGTACAGTGACAACTCTGATTATATACCTAGTAGTTATGTAAGTGATGATAGGGAAACAGAAGACGAGATTGAGGAAGAAGAACATAAACAAGCAGAATTTATTCTTCCGGATATTGACGAAATTGAAAATTATGTTGCTTTCCTCAGACCACCGCTAAGTCTGGCAGAGTTTGGTCTTTAAAGCCATTTCCACAAACGCGTAGGTTAGCATGCAATATTGTGAATGTTACCCCAGGAGTAACTAGTTACATGAGTGACGCTTGTCGGCTTGTGGTGTTGCAGATGAAATTGAAAAAATTGTGAAAATTTTATAAAAAGAGATGAAAAAACGTGGTCGTTGCTTCCTGTGTCCTAGAAATAGAGATAAGAAGTCGAAAGTGAAATGTTGTTCATGCTCTAATTTTGTTTGCAATGAACATAGAACTGAAGAATAGAAAATAGTTTGTCAAAAACATGTTATGGATTCTAGTTATTCTGAATAAAGATTTAAGTGAAAACGATGGACTGGAGGTTGATGCATTCAATTATTATATTAATTCACATTATAGACATTGAATTATTATATTTTTTTTATTTTTTGTTTTTTATTCTTTAGAAAATAATTGAATTCCTAAGTTTGTGTTCCTTAATAATAATTGTAACATGAAATGTTTTAAAATTAATACGTTTTGATGTGGTAATTAAAAATTAATAAAATAATAATTTTTTACTTTCAAAATAATATTTTAAATTCTTTTATGCTATAATATAAACAACAAAAGCTCATTTTTCTTTGGGGGACCTTAGTGACCCCACTCCGTACTTTATGTAAAAAATCGAGCTACGTACTCTAAGGGATAAATTAATTATACTTTTAATACGGGTATTCACGTCACAAGTTGCACCCTTGCGAAAAAGCAAAAGTGCAAAAATATAACAACAACCACACAGACAATTAGTTGTGCGTAAATAATTGTCATTGTGGTTGTTGTTATGTTTTTGCACTTTTGCTTTTTCGCAAGGGTGAAACTTGTGACGTGAATACCCCCAATATGTTTAATAGCACTAGGGTTTTTTCCATTATTTTATTTCCCGTTTTCCCGGGAATTTTCTTGCGGGATCCCGGGAAATAAAAATTCCTCATAATTTCAGAAAATAGCTATTTATACTTTGAAATTTAGTTTTCTATTCTCTAAAAATTAGCATCTGTGGATGGGTTGTGGATTAGGTCAATTACAAGAAGTTAGTACATGTATTTAAATCAATGTCTCCTGATGCAATAAATCTTCTAAAAGCAGAATGGGCAGTGCAACTGTTGATAATTTCTACATTTAGTGAAGTGAAGAGTTAATAAAGTACATTAATTCAAAATAAGATGCAGGCAGTAAAGTTTCATTGTCCATGAACAAGTCTTAAAAATAGAAGATACCAAACATATCGCTCCTTTATTGCAACATAGTCATATCTACAAAAACAAACGATCTTGGCAAAATGCGATTAAAGTTTTCAAAATGTACCGATTTAAAGATATTTTTTGCTATAACTTCGGTTCAGTTTGAGATATAATACGAGAAGGTATGAAGGAAAACTTTGCTAATGTTACTTAAAATTTTGAGATATGACTATGATGCAATGAATGAGCGATATGTTTATTAGGTGATAAACACAAATTTTCAATTTCAATTTGAGTTGGCTTATATACCCATGAAGTGCGGGGAAACCGAAATAAAATAACATTTTGCAAACTCGTGTAAGATACTACAACATACAACTGGAAAAACACATTGTCCTAAAGATTACAAATGGACCTATTGAAATGAAAAGGTTTGTAAGAAGCAGTCCGGTTGATACTATTTTTGCATCAACCTTGACATACATTTGACTGACATAGACGTCGTTTATAATAAAGAAAAAATTGCTTCTGATTGTGAATCCGAAGCATTCTACAACAGTGCACTTTTAACTATTTGTCCAACCTAGGTAAAAAATGAACGAAATTTTTCGGAAACATGATAATTAGTAAATAAAATCAGGAATATACTTTTTGACGACTTACAAAGCGCTTTGAGTGTATCAGAAAGTTATTTCCTAAGCCATTAAAACATGTTATATATTTCTTTAAAGTATTTTATCTATTTTATTAATTAACTTTTTTATTTCATATCTTGAGTACCTCAATTTTTATTTTGTTTTTATTATTGTTTTATGAATTATCCAGAGAATAAAGGCGTGAGGTAATAATAATTCAAGTTCCTATTGCAATCTTCAATTAATTTTTTAGTATTGAACCATTTCATTTACTTTCTTTGCAAACAAGTTCCCTTACGTTTTTTTTATAAAAGTTTTATTTTCATTAATTAATACCAAAATTTACTTTGTATTAGTTATATGGATCCCGGGATCCCGGGAAATTTAAAAAAATTTCCCGCTTTCCCGGGAATCGAAAAAGTCCGGGAAAAAAAAACTCTAAATAGCACGCAAACATGTGCAAATAATTAAATCAAATTAAGCGATTTATATTATATGTATAAATATACATGCATATATATATATATTTAGATACATATGTATATATGAACTTTTGTTCTTTCCAAACCATGGTGAAGGGTATATAAGATTCGGCATAGCCGAATATACCACTCTTGTTTAAATTGAAATTATTAGCTGAATAAATAAGGTAACACTTTTTGAATTGATTTAGTTTATAGGTGCGATCCCGTACTTTTTGGTTCTATTTTTATTTGTAAGAATTATAAATGGCTTCTTTCTAGCAATCCTTCCGTAATATCGTATTTATGTACTGTTTTGCGATTAGTGGTGGGGCAAAAATCTTTTAAGTCCGAGTTTTTAAAGTTATTTTAAGTTCTTTAGCCGTTTTAAAAGGATCTTGCTTGATTT
Organism: Pollenia griseotomentosa; assembly: GCA_963931875.1. NCBI lineage: Eukaryota > Metazoa > Arthropoda > Insecta > Diptera > Polleniidae > Pollenia > Pollenia griseotomentosa. The sequence goes on from OZ007560.1 coordinate 224,753,673, forward strand.
CTTATAATTTCGAACGCTTTTTCCTCTCATTCAATCAGCCTTATTGGGGTAGTCGTTGTGGTATACGATTGTATCGTTTTTTGTAATATTAAAGTTGTTTTTTATTTGACCTTTCCAATTTAATAATAAAAATAAAATAGTTGAGCTCGAGGCCTGGGTTGTTCTTTAAAATTCTTCTTTATTTTTTCCAATATTTCGCTACTCTTCGAGTAGCATCCTCAGGGAGTATAATGGATTTAAAATAAACAAACAAAATTCTAAAAAATTGTTTCTCCTTTCCTTATCGTTGTTTTTAACTCGTCATCATAACTGTAATAGATTAAAGTAACTCCCAAACATATTTCCTTTAATCAATTACCAAACAGTCGCAGGTGTATTTTAAATTCGCCAAGGGTGAATAAAAACCTAAATTTTATTTAAGGCATTTTTTATTTTTGCTGTTATTGGAAAACAAAAGAATATCAGCTTTTTCGATTTATTTACAATACCCACAAAAAGTCGCTCACACTTTGTGATTTAAAAGCCTAGGACAGGTTGGCGCAAAATAAGCTATATGGCTTTAATGGTTTATAACTTTTTTATTTATGCGATATTTTTTTTTTTTTAACAGTATATTATTATTTATTTATTATCCTAAACTAATACAATAATTCAAGATAACTAGAAAAGCTTTGACTACATAGGTCCTAAGCTTAGTCTGTTCTTATGATTAAAATTAATAAGTTACAATTGTGTTAGTAGTGTTGAAAATTCCCTTACATTCTATAAATCTTTAATAATCTTTGATATTTTTAAAAATTTGGTTAAGGCTTGTATATTTTTCCGTGATGGGTAGGAAAGATAAGTAATTGGATCATGATTGAAGATTAGATTTCGAATTGCGTTATGTTTTGAGCAATATTTTATTATGTGTTCTACCGAAATGGGTTCCGAAAGGCAATAAGGGCATATGTTAGAAATATTGTGTTCGAATAAATATCTGTGTGTGCAATATGTGTGTCCAAGTCTTAGTTTCACAAATGACCTGCTGTCCAAAGAGCCGTAGTTAAAATTGAGATAATCGCCCACATTCAACTTTGTTGTCCGGTTTATCCTTTTATGCCAGTCCGATGTTCAAGAGAAAGGATCCTCCCGTCTGGTTAATATGTTTTTAATGTGGCTTGAAATATCATGTATGTTAAAGTTTGATGTTAGGAAAGAGGTGAATTTAGAGAACTTTTGGCAACTGAATCAGCAAATTCATTACCCTGAATGTTGCAATGTCCAGGGATCCACAGCAATTTAATGTTAGTATTTTCGATTAAGGAGTTCCTTATTAGTATAGAATAATGGTTCGTATTATGTATGTTGCGTATTGCACGTAATGCTGACAGAGAGTCTGAACAAATAATAGTTTCGGTTGTTGTGTTACCCAGGTATCTAATTGTTTCAAATATTGCAACTATCTCTGCTGTGAACACAGTAGAATATGAAGGCAGTATCGATGTTTTTATAATAGATTCGGTAGTTGTTACACTATATGAGATGTTATCATCGCTCTTAGAGCCGTCCGTAAATATAAGTTTACAATTCCCATGCTTAGATATAATACTATTATAACAACGTCTATATGTGTCGGAAGGTGTTGAAGATTTAGGGAATTGAGCTAATGTTAAATTAATGTTATTAAATGGTAGAAGCCAAGGGGGGTAAGGAGTTGTTAACGATTTTCTATGTGGTTTTGGTAGATCATGCAGTTTTGCAAAGTTAAAAATTCGGCTAATAGTGGTTTGTATTCTGTTATTGTTAGATTTAACTGAAAGTTTAGAGCATATTTTAAATATTATTAGGAATTTTGATTCAATTAACTTTGAAAAATTATATCCTGTATGTTACGTCCATTTCATGCTTCGCACATATACTTATGCTATTTTTAACATATTTTCCATAACTTTTCGCAAAATTTATGGTGCTATAATTTTTTTCGATTCTATAGTTATTTATATTTAATTCCCCAAGCATTCTTCACAAAATGCTGGAAAAAACAATGAAAAATAATAAATAAAAAACTGATAAAAAATTCAAACCATTTAGCTCATTCTGCGCCACCCTGTATTTCACAAGCCCAAAACAAGTAATTTTAATAATATTAATCGGGTTCAATTATTTTGGTTCGTTGTATATCTAAAAGTTTTAGGTGTAGATACTACTAAGCGTGAATTCCGCTGATGTGGCTTTAATGCATTCAACCAATCGGCAGTTTCTTTAATTTTTCGTTCATAATACGTATCAGAAATGATAAAAGACATTTCCAAAGTTGTACTTAATTTAGTAAAAAATTCAATTTTTTCGACCCAAGATAAAATATTTAACTGTGTTGACATTTCTGTTCCGTAAAGTTTGGCAAGTCATTTCCAAACGCTAAATTTACATTAAGTGGATTGCTTCGCTTTGGTTTTATTAGGGAAGAAACGATACGCTTATTGGCGATACGATACCGATACTGATACACAAAAGGAAATATCGGCGATACCGATACGATACATTATTACGGTTCTCGATGTCGAAAACTACTAAGAGCCACTTTTTGGGTTAGATATTAGCGATTAAATTAACTTTAATCTCCGTATTTACTTTTTGAGTTCTATTTTTTTAACTTTTTTTGATAGTTTAAGCGGCCAATAGTGGTGGTTTAAACCTAAACTTTAACTGTCAACATACACATGTAATAAATAAACAAAAAATAATTTAAAAAATTATATATTGCTAAGTATTTTTATATAATTTTTCCTTTCTATATTTGTTTTTTTAATCTATTTTTTCTTTAAACGTAAAAAATTTCTACCTTGTAAACAAATTAAATTCGCGCATTTTCTTCTTCTTCTTTGAAAACATCCATATTGCTTTGATAAAAAGTTGACTTTTGCAAAAAAATTTTACCATTTATTTGTGCTCAGTATGGTAACACTACATGGTTTAAGCCACAACCCAAAAATATCTAAATTCAATTGATGCTAGATTAACTTCATTCTCAGATTAGCTAATTACAGAATTAAATTAACTTTAATCTCAAACCCAAAAAGTGGCTCTTAGTAGTAGATTTAAGTAGCACACAACCTGTGATATTTAACATACTACAAAATTCGACTTACGGTGCTACCGATAGCGAGAACCGTAATAAGGCTGAATCAGCCTATTAACAAACTTGCTTTTATTAATGCGCGTTGCAAAAAATTAATCATAATAGGAGTTATTACGGTTCTCGAAGTCGAAAACGACTCTGTAGTAGATTAAAGTAACACAAATCCTGTGTTCTTTAATCTACTACAAAATTCGACTTACGTTATAATTTGAATATTAATATATAGAATTTTGAATATTATTCAAAATGAAGCACATATCACTCATTTATAGCATTGTAGTCATATCTCAAAAAATCAAACTTGGCAAAATACAATTAAAGTTTCAAAATGTAACTATGTACTGATTTAATAAAAAATACTTTGCTATAAATTCGGTTCAGTTTAAGATATAAAGATTTTTGATTTTTTGAGATATGACTTCGTAATTAATAATTTTTTTTTGTTTGTTTTCTTTTATAACTCAAAATTTTTATGAATAAATAAATAAAATAAAAAATAAATTAATTGATCTCAAAATTTTCAAAGTTTTTTCTTGTTGTCAATTTGGAAAAGTAAAGTTCGGCCTTTAATTTCGAATTTCGCCAATTTGACCGAACTTTGGCATCGGCCTAAAAAAGTGACTGGTCGGACAATAAAAATAATGTCTTATGTGTAATTTCAGTGTAGTAGTAAATCAATTTAAGAAGTAATTTTTTTAAAATTGATGCGTTTTTTGTAATAAAATATAGTTTAGCCATTTTTTGGCCACTAACCATTTTTAGAAGTGAAGAATTGGAATCACTGATCGTAAGTATGTATACATGTATACTTATCCTATGATTTCTCAATTTTTGGGATGTTAAGTCCAGCAGTTATAAGTTGGTAGGGTCTCTGCAATTTTGAGAAGAATTTACTCGAACAATATTTATTAACTATTTTACAAAAAGTATAAATTAGCTTATAAACTTTTGATGCAGCATATTTTTATTGGCTTGAAGGTGTATCTGGCTCTCATTATAGCTAGATTAAATCGTATTGTGAACACAATTGTGCGATAAACGAATAGTGTTCGAAGTCGTACGCATATTTGTGGTTATGTCAAACATTTTATTGGTTGTACTTTTAAAAGATTAATATCCTATCGTTATTTGCTACTATTTTTTTAGTGCTATGAAAACTATACAGCATTCTCAACTTTGTTCCAAGTTTTTCTTCACATCTTCAACTAGAAACACAAAACTTCTTACAACTGGAATTCGCTGTAGTTTTTTGAACGTCCGTCTATAGTGAGAGTAGCTTGCTGTTCTCTCATTCGAACATGGCATATTTTTCTGTTCAAAACTTAATACTTCTTTTTTAATTTTTCCCCCTTGTCTAGTCTTATGTTCAATAAATCAAGTATGCCTTTGTTTCAGACATAATGTTCTGTAATGGTTTGAGCTACTGCTTAGGGACCAATTCATTGATAAGTTAATCAGCCTCATTCCGATTGTCGTTGTCGTAATCGATCAAGTCGTTTTTGGTAGGAGATTAAAGTAACACACAACCAGTGTTCTTTAATCTCTTACAAAAAACGACTTGAACGATTACGACAACGACAACTGGAATAAGGCTGAATATTTTTAAATATAATTTCCTACAATCCTTGGCTGGGGACACACTTGTATTTTAAGATTAAAGTGTATCAGCCTTATTTATAAAAAATAAAACATGTTAATAAAGGGTTTATTAAACGGATTTTGTATGAAAATCCATTTTAGGCCGTATGTATATTAGCGTGGCCGTTAGTTGTATGGAGAACTTTTTTTTTTGATTTCTTATACTCTCCCCCTCCAAATCGGTTCAGTTTTATGTAAAAAAAATACAAAAAAATTTCGTAGCGATAAGTTGTGTTTTAGGGAGGGCGTCCGCCCCTCAAAGTTTGCCATCAAGCCATTTATTTAAATGTAATTTGTTTGCGTATGACTATCTTCTAAAAACAACATTTTACAAGAATATGATATATGGCAATATTTTAGCTCTTCTAGTCAACAACATAAGCCTGCAAGAAAGTTTTTTGCTAAGATTAGAAAATAATTAAGAAAATAACAACAAAATACCAAACATTTTATATACGTTTTATATATATAAAAAGGCGATTTAATGTCAAGTGACCCAATTTTGAAATCGATGTCTTCCGATTTGGATGAAATTTACACCAAGGTTAGTCCTATTAGATAGTAATTTACACACAAATTTTCAACAAGATCGGTCAAAATGTTTCAGAGGTAGAGGGGGTCAAAGTTTGCCATACAGGTGTTCTTTCTGATCCATGTAATTTATTACCTATTGGTGTTAGCAAAATTTGTCCCAAGTAGCTTAGATAGCTATTTAATCAATCTTTTTTAAAAATATTTTTTTGTTTTTTTTAAAAAATTTTTTAATTTTTTTTTTTAAATTTAAAACTTTTTTTTTTATTTTTTTTTTAGCCAAGTGTTAAATTTAAAAAAAAAAAATTTTTTAAAAAAACAAAAACTATAATGGCCCATAATCATAGTCAAACGCTAAAGTCGGTTCTTTTTAAAAACAACTTTAAAATAAAAACATTCTTTTAATTATTTTGCTACTATAGTCGAAATTAAAGTAGGTTTTATATTGAACCGACTTTAACTGGGTGCCACCTCAAATGTAGAAAATTGTTTCATACAACTTACAACAAAATATAAGCAAGGGGCAACTCTAAGCAGCTGACATTGAAAATTAATATATAAAAAAAACACTGCATATCTTACGGAGTTGAAAAATTTTTAACACGCAATATGAATTTATGTAAAAAGCAACAACAAAATTACAAAATATTTTGGCTTCGTTTTTGCTTTCGATGTAATTTTTGGCGTTGCATTTTATACAGTTGGGGCCTATACATTTGTATTTTGTGTTTCTTTCCATTAAAGTTTTCCTCCAAATCATTAATAATTGCAAAATATCGGCCAATATCTTGTAACATAATCATTTTTAACTTTTTGCAAGTACTTTTTTGTTTGGCGAAAAACAGCTGATGCTGTTGTTAAATGAGTTAAAAACAACTTCAGCTGGTTTTATATATAAAGTCAACTTTAACGTCAAAAGTATACTTTAACTTGTTTATGAAAGACCTAAAGTCGGCTCTTAAGTAAAGTCGACTTTAGTTTTCTTAAAGTATACTTTATTTTTGACTATGATTATGGGCTAATTTTTTTAAAAAGTTTGATCAAAAAGCTATCTAAGCTACTTGGGACAAATTTTGCTTACACCAATAGGTAATAAGTTACATGGATGAGAAAGAACACCTGTATGGCCAAAATGTCAAACTTTGACCCCCTCTAACTCAGAAACTTTTTGACCGATCTTGTTGAAAATTTGTGTCTAAGCTACTATCTAACAGTACTAAAATTGGTGTAAATTTCATTTAAATCGAAAGACATCTATTTCAAAATTGGGTCACTTGACTTTAAATCCCCCTTTTATATATATAAAACGTATATAAAATGTTTGGTATTTTGTTTTTATTTTCTTAATTATTTTCTAAAATATTGATTTTAGCAAAAAACTTTCTTGGAGGCTTATGTTGTTGACTAGAAAAGCTAAAATATTGCCATATATCATATTCTTGTAAAATGTTGTTTTTAGAAGATAGTCATACGCAAACAAATTACATTTGAATAAATGGCTTGATGGCAAACTTTGAGGGACGGACGCCCCCCCTAAAACACAACTTATCGCTACGAAATTTTTTTGTATTTTTTTTTACATAAAACTGAACCGATTTAGGGGGAGAGAATATAAGAAATCAAAATAAAAAAAATAACGGCCACCCTAATGTATATACTAATATGCATACACTTTTGTATATTTATTATATCCGTTAATAGTATTCAGGATTTTGCTCTTGTAATATATTTTTTATTGGCCTTGATAGGCTTTTGTATATTACTTTTATTAAAATAAATAAAGGTCCAATTAGACGTGACATAACCATAATGCCACAGAAGTAACGGCGAATTTAGAAACCAAAATTGAATTGGTTTGTATGGTATGTTTATGTCGTTTTGGTAATACTTATACAGTTTTGGTATGGTTATGTCACGTCTAATTGGACCTTAAATAAATACATATGTTTGTATGTTAATTTTAAAAAATTTAAAGAATTTTATGTTCACTACACATGTACCATAATTGAGTTTAAGTTATTAGAATTAGACATACATACATAAACTTTTAGAATTAGACATACAAATTTTGCTCATGTTTTTTTTTAGTGCAAACGTAGTGAAATAGAGCAACTTGCAAATACGTACATTTTTTGCTGTGCAAATGTGTGTATTTTTGCACGCATTTTCATCGTTTGCACACTTTGCACTACCCATCGGGATTTCCCTTATTATTCGATAAAAATGATTTTTTCGCCGATTTATTAAAATTTTTTTTTTTTTTTTTTGCTATTTTATCTCGACTTAAGATGTTTTGTCAAAATGCCACAGATATATATTTATGCGGTCTTAGAATGACAAACTTAGTATAACTTTATTCTACCACTGCTGGTTGAGGAAAAATTATTTTTATTTCCTGCTTTCTCAGAAACAAAAAAAAAAAAAAAAAATCGGTAATACAAAAACCCTGTCAGCTACAGTACTCTTAAATTTTCATAACGCTAAAAATCTAATTTTTTTACTTAAGCTACATATTTTTCTTAACAGTTCTTTGTAGTCTAAATTTAAAAAAAAATTTAAATACGAAAAATAATCTAAAAACTGCAACAATCTACAAAAACATCCAATAACAACAAGACTTTCTTTAGTTTCTTTTTGTAGAGTATTAAATACAACTTCAGTCAAGTTTATTGTTTTAGTTTTGTTTTTCTTTTTATTTCATTTCCTTTTTCCTTATGTGATGTGATGATGGTGATGATGACGTTGATTTCCATGTTCATGCTATCGTCTTGCATGTTACTATATTCGTAATCTGAAAAAGGAATAATTTTTTGTGCCTTCCTTTCTTCACTTAATTTAAACTCATGTGGACATCATGAAGTTTCGTGCTTTGATGCAAGATCCTGAATATATGAAAGAATTTCAAAATATTATATTGACATTATCAAAATTAACGAAAGAATGTGTCATCGACATCACTCAAAATAAAATGTACTTCATAGCCAATGAAGAATCGGGCACTACAGCACCCCTGGTATGGGTAGAAATTGAGACTGAGTTATATTTTCCAGAATATGAATTGAAAGTACAGGACGATAATCATCCTCATATTGTGATTGCCATATCACCGGCCAATTTTAGCCGTGCTCTAACACATTTACGTTCAAATGCACGCACCTGTAAAATGAATTTAATCAATATACAGTTCTCCTGTCTGCGTGTGGAAATTGAGGTACTTTCACAAAGTTCCAATAATACCACCAAAACAGTCCATGATGTACCTATAAGCGTTATACCACGCTCAGACTGGAGTTTCTATAAAGTGCCACAAAAACCTAAATCGAAATTAATTTTAAACGTTCCCTCGAATCGTTTAATGCGTGGTCTCATCGATAAAGTGAAAAATCTCTCACCCAATATTATATTTTATGCTACCTCAAATGGTGAAATGAATTTGGTAGCCGAAACTGAAATGGCTACAATAACTACCCAATATAAACATCTGGAAATCAAGGAAATTGATTCCTCAGCCCCAACTGGTTCAAGCGAAGCAATAGAAGCTTCATGTTCGGTAGATTGCAAAAAGGCTTCACTATTCTTCACTGCTCTTCAAGTACCCACATTAGAACTATCATGTGGCATAGATGATGATCGTCTCATACACATGGAAGTAGATGTCCGACCTGGTGTTGCTATACATTCCATTCTACCAGCTGTTTGTATTTAAATTCTCTCTATCCCTTCTTTCCATTCATCTGACATTCAATTGGCATTTGCTAAAAACTATGTGTATACTTTTATGGCTTTGCGTTCTGTCTGTTTGTGGACATTTATTTTTTCATTTACTTTTTCTTTTATTTATCTGTATCAATAAAGTGGAAAATATATTAAATATTTACTTAAATTGTTTACTTTATTTTGTAGTATTTTCGTTTTGCAAAATTTTACTCTTTACCTTTACAAGTACGTTATTACGTCTGTTACTTAATCGTTCGCTACACTTGGTAGTATGCAAACTGCTTCAAACTCATTCCGAGCAAAAATTTTTTGTAATTTTTAGCTACATTGTTTAAAATTAAGTGGAATATTTTTCTTGTTGTTAAGCCCTTTATCGATATTTTAGTTAATTTTTTTTTAATCATTTATTCAGTTACAAGTGTCTTAAGTTTTCTTTTTGTTTCAATTTTTCTTTTTATTTTAATTGCGTATTTACATTTCGCACACCTAGTTGGTCATGACTGAAAAATACTTACTTATACAACACCGATAGCTTAATAGTGTATACATAATTACAAAACAAAGAAAAGCAAACGTATTCATGTTTTTAAATTTTAATAGGGTTTGCAATAACGGGCCGTTATTAGTAAACCGTTATTTTAGGGTTTAAAATATTCAAGTTACCGAAATTATAAAAAGTATGTTAAATACATACATATGTATATTCGTTCAGATACATATGGGCAGATCCATCGAAAAGTCTACTTTTTGTAACGTAACGCCAGAAGTAATTTAAATTGTTTCTCAAAAAATTTTAAATGTATAGTTTACTTTTTTATATTTTGGTGCAAAGCGCAACTATGTTTACATTAAGTAACAAAAGGGATAACGGTTGAATAAAATGGTCCTAAGTTACAACCTTATTTGCATTCTGGCGTTACATTAAAAAAAGTAGACTTTTCGCTGAAAGTCCCCACATGTACCTTATGTACCTTTAAACGAGCAAAGGTTTTAAAATTTTATAGCTTGAAAATTAAATCTATATAAGTCCAAAGCTAACTAAAAAAGGCTAACAAAACGACTTGCTCAATTCGCAGTCTTCAGTTTTTTAATGCAAGTCAAATGCATATTTTTGCTTATACAGTAAAAATTCGATAATCCGATAATTCGATAATTGATTGCAGACCCCAATCCGGAGTGTTACCGCACGTATGTATTTATTAAAATTTATAATAATTTATAGGAAAAAAAACGTATGTGCAAACATACTCATATCACACTGTTCTAACTGCATTTTTCAAAGCATGCTGTGATTTGAAAAAAAAAAATAAATAAAAGCGGGTGTTATTCAATCCGGATTATAAAGTTGCAATCAATCCGGATTATAGAATAAGCAATGACTGTATTTTTCAAAGCATGCTGTGATTTGAATAGAAAAATAAATAAAAACGGGTGTTATTCAATCCGGACTATATATTTGCAATTAATCCGGATTATAGAATACGCAATGAGCTGCAAAATTCTGTCCGGATTACCGAATATTCCGGATTAGTGGAGTCGAGATTATCGAATTTACACTGTATCTGCAAATCCTTATAGTCGATTGATGTACATTTTTTTCTGAATATAGTGCTTGCTACTTCATTACTTTGCATATATAAAAACCTTTGTTACAAATTTGACTTGTTCATTTAATTTTTGTAAATTTTGTCGTACAAATATCACGTCACTTCAAAATGGAAATGCCCATATATTACTATATAAAGTATACTTTTATTATTTTTTTTCATTTATTGCTTCATTAAACAACGCTCTTTTTTCGACTGATTTTAAATTCTAAGATTTTAGAATTTTATGCTGGGGGCTAATTCTGGTAGTCGTGATCGAAATTGTTTCCGATTCGAACGCCATTAAGTTTCCCATATATGAAAAACTATATTTAAATATGAATTTAAGATTTAAGTAGAATTGGTGAAACTGACCATTAGTTACAAATAAAAAAAATTAAAAGAATATCAAGAATAGCTCTTAATTGAAAATTTCTTCTGAGACAGGTTTATCGGTTAGAACCAACAGGCTTCAGCGGCAAAACCTCGACGTATGATTTTGTTCCTATAAGATGTCTTTCCCACCTCCTGCGTACTTTTTTTGTGCAGCCTTTTGCCGTACTTATTTTCTTGATCTGCCATGGCCATAGAAATAGGAAACTTCGTTGCATTTGTATAAAGTAAAAAAATATTTCAACTACTTTTTAATTTGTAATAAATACTTACCTAGATTGCATACAAAAGTACACAATATTAACAGCACACTACGTTCTTTACATATTATCCAAACATGAATCGTGGAAAACATTGTAGCACCGAAAAAAGGAAACTTATATACCAGCTTTATGAGTTAACAAATCCCCGACGGAAATTGCACAAATGCTAAAGTACAATGCCATTCGTTTAAGCGTTAAAAGACCAAGGGCCGCAAAACATCAGTTCAAATCGAGCGGACCGAAGTTCAAAAAAGTAAGCTCGATCCTTTAGAGTCCTTTCGTCAGATAAGCAAATCAAAGAAGAATTTAATTTTTGGGCGTATTAGCCGAAAAAGTCGCGCTTCACTTTGCAAAAACCCACAAAGGAAATGACTTATAATTTTGGAAAAAAGCTTGGTATTCTATACCAATGGACCCGGTGCTAAAGATTGGCAGAGAGTATTCTTCGTAGATGCCAAGCCGTAAATGACAATAATGTTTTCAGTACATAATATTAATGTGGATTTAAAAATTATAAGAATACTAGCTGACCCGGTCCGCGTTGCTGGCCCTAAGCAAACATTAGTGTTGTATTACCAGACGATTCAAATTGAGCTTTAAACGAAATTAACGGCCTTTAAATAAAAATCCTTGTTAAATTTAAACTAGTGTTTTATATATTTGTCCAGCATTTAAGGCAAGTTGTGGAGTTTTTTCGTTTTCTTTTAAATAAATGATTTTTTGTTTTATAATGAATTATGAACTTCTTGTATAACAATTTAGATGTTTGAAATGAAAATTTTAAATCTAGTTTTATTTTGGAAAATTATAGATAATTCTACTCTATTACGTACATGCGTTCTATTTTTATGTCCATAGCTGTATGTATAATTACAAAGAAGTTTATTTCGTTAATCAATTACTTTTAAGAATATTGACAAGATATATTAACATTAGATTTTTGTACTTCCTATATTTTTTTCTTAATCATATCATAATATTCGTTTCTAAAAATCTACTAAAATGAGAAACGCATTTTCGTTCATTATATTTTATAGTGAGTTTATATGCAAAAAGGACACCAATTATAAATGAATAATTGTGAACAAAAGCATAGTGAAGAATTTAATATAAAAGACTTGCGTTAATGATTAGTTTCTTAAAGATTAAAAAAAAAAAAGATAATAAGGAAACAGCCCATTATTGGGGATCTTAATCGTCCAAAACAGATCTCGAAACTAAAAGGTGGTCCAACCAAAAGGCACGATGTTAATTGTAAATAAAACAAAAAGTTTTCAGAGAATTACTTAATATCTTTTACTATGAAAGAAGGATCCATGACAATTATGTATCAAACAAAATATCGGCCAAATGCTCGCCTCGGCTTCGGTGGTATACCTCTATCCGATGAGGTTCACTGTCGTTAATGTGCCGAATTATCTCATCCTTTAGCCCTTGAATTGCTCTTGGCTTATTGACCTACACTTTTTCTTCTAAATATCCGCAAAGAAAGAAGTCAAACGGTGTCAAATCACATGATCGTGGCGCCCAATTTACATCGCCACGACGTGAGATAACACTAACATTGAATTTCTCGCGCAAAATAGCCATTGTTTCGTAGGCTGTGTGGCAAGTGGTACCAACCTGTTGGAATCACATATCGTCCAGGTCCTTATCCTCAATTTTTGGCCACAAGAAATCCGTTATCATCTCGCGATAGCGAACACCATCCATTGTAACTGCTTGGCCGACCTCATTTTCGAAGAAGTACGGCTCGATGACGATAAAGGTCTTTTCACATTTTTTATAGACCCGGTTTGCTAAAATTTGCGCACAATTCTCCCGATTGTGGACACATTTGTTCGATTATGCTGACCAAAATAATTACGAAATGCATTTTGATTTGAGCCCATTTTCGTAAGAGTCTTTAACAATCTTAATCAAATCAATTTTGTACCTCTCCATGGGTGAATTTTTCAAATACTGAAACAAAGAAATTATGGTTGGACCACCCTTTGTTAAAAGGAAAAAAGTTTTTTTAGAGTTTTTTCAAACGACTTGATAAATTCATCGGGAAAAATTATTTTCCTGGTATGTATTTAGGTTTAATTTAGTCTAAAAATATTTTGTGGCAACCTAAATCATCTTACCAAATTTTATTGGAATCGCTGCATACTTGACATATCTCCCATACAACTACCCTGCGAAAAATAGCTCATAATAAGTTACTTTTTATGTATTATAAACCGCGTTTTATAAAAAACTCTCTTAATCTATAAAAGCGCGCTTAGCATAGCAAAACGCGCTGAACCCGTATCGATAGGTCAAAGCTCAAAAGATAGAATTTTGTAAATCTTAGGAACTTATAAAAATATCTGAGGACCCGGAAAGCTTTTTTTTATCGAAGTAGTGATCTAAGATTTATTAATTATTTTAGTGACAGAAATTAATAAAATTAATTTTTATAATAAATTTAAATATATTTTTAACATATTTGGTGCAATTTATGTGCATTTTTAAATATAATACATACAAACTTAATGCAAATTATAACCTCATTAAGCAAAGTTGTTTATTTTTCATTTTAAAAATAGGTAGAGTTTGTCCTAATTTATGCCTACGTACTCGTTGTCATTTAAGAAGCTTTACATTACAATGTTACTTACTGTGGCCTCTTTTCCTTCTCACAAGCAAGACTCAACCAGTGTTGCCGGATGAGGTGATTTGTCCCTATATTTTAAATTTGAACATTTATTTGGTGACAGATTTTGGTGCTTGTTCGAAAATGCATCATTGCGCTGCATCTGTTACAGTTTTCTAAAAACTAAGACAAAATAGAATAAACAAAAATCACTTTTTTAACATGTCGTAAGCTTTTTATTGGTTTGGCGCAAATGCCAAAATGTCGTATTGCAGAAAATCGACGATGAAGGTTCAGTATTTTATTAAAAATGTAAATTACTATTGTCTTGTGCCGTATACGCCACTTTTCTAAATTTATTATTAAAAAGTATCTTTCTGTGCTGCATACGTATACTTACTGCTGTGTACTGAGTTGGTGACATTTAATTTTGCTTTTAAAGCAAAGCAGTGAAGCAAAGCAAAAGTGAAATTTATTTTGTAAAGGAACTTGTTGTAATCGACAAACAAACAGTGTCGTGCAAAGCAAAACAATACTTAATAAACTTTTAAATAGTTGATATAGAGCAAAATTAATGCTTTATATCTCAGAAACAATAAAAATTCCTTGAAACAAGTTTTAGATTCAAAATATATACACCGTATACCTAACTAAATTTTTTTAAAAATTGTCGGTAGGCCGAACCAATAACAAGCTGACGAAGTATTAATCTTGTCATCAAAAAATCTATGTATTTTCTTTGAAAAACAAAGACCAGGGCCCTGTTTCTCAAAACTACAAGTTACAAATCTACGAGCAAAATTAATTTGAAACAAGAACAAAAATTGTAAAACTATTGCTTTTTTAACGTATTTTACTTGTAGATTAGTTAGTTGTAGTTTTGAGAAACAGGGCCCAGATGTTAAATAATCCCAGGATATCTAAAATGGAGAAAGGTGGCTATTCTTAAAAAGGCAAAGAAGGGTTAACATTTGTATAGGAACAAAATGTACGAAATTGCTTTTGTTATCTATACACTTCTAAAATCAAATTAACATGAGAATAAGAACAATTTTTGTAAATTTGTTATCTATTATTTATTTTAAATTTCACTCCTTAGACCCGTTTTCAAGAATAGCCACCAATGTTTTTAGTTATGTATTGTTTAACAATTTGTGTGTTGTTTGCAGAAAAATCCCAGCATGCGAAAATCGAATAAAATTTGTCTTCTTTCGAAAATAATCATTCTAATTTTCAACACAATTTTTAATTTATATTTTTAGTTTAAAATAAAGTTCAATTAGCAATGTATATTAATTAAATTTAAAGAAATATTGACAGGAAATAAGAGCAAAATTTATTAAATATTAATTTTTAAAGATACGAAAAACGATATTTATGTGGTTTTCATGGGCAACCGCGTATGTCTTAAAATTAAATTTTTTAGGAGAGCCGAAAAAACCATTCTATATCAAACTATGGGCTAGTTATTGCACCTTTTGAACTTTTTAATTGAGTTAAAAAATCAGAATGGGTTTATCTGTTTTCAAAATTTTTTAGAACCATGTAAAGAGCGTTTAAAATTAAGCAATATGGCATCAACATTTCAAAATCGAAAAAATTGACATCGCGGTTGCCCATGAAAACCACAGATTTTATGTTTAAAAAATCGATTTCCATCACATACCTACTTTATTAAATAAGTAATGTTTGTTATTCGATTTGTAATTTCTACGATATTGGTCTAAGGCCCTAAAAAGTCCTTATGAGTAGCGAAATTGATTTAACGATGTCTGCCTGTCATTATAGAATTTTGTATATTAACTAATCTATACATAACGTTCTGTTCTTATCGCACCATGGTGAAGGATTTATAAGATTCTGTAAAGCCAAATATAGCACTCTTACTTGTTTTTTTATTCCAAAAACTGCTTATCTTTGAAAAATTTAGGAAGTTATTCTGTAAATAAATTTACCTTGCGTTGAGAAATTTTTCATATAAAATTTTTTGAATTTTAAAAAATTATGAAAATATTTTTCACGTGAGTAGAAGTGTTTTATCAAATGTATGTAATTTGAATTTTTTTTATTTTTACAAATATTGGCTGACTTCATAAACGCAGTATTGCAATGCAACACCAGAATGAATAGCTTCATAAACTCCACAACTTTTCTGTAGACAATGCTTTGAGTTCATTTTAGCATGGTAACTGTATTCACTGCGAAACGGATGCGAAATTCGTGCATTGTTTTTATTTGTAATGCCTTTTCAACGCATTTGTTTTTAGTGATGCTTTGCAATACTGCATTTATGAAATCAGCCATTGTTTTTAATACAATTAAAATGTTTGTAAAAATTTGGAGAAATATAAGATTTGTAGGGGAAATCGGCTTCTTGGTAACATGGGTATTTGAAGTAATTAAAAATTTAAACAAAACTTCCGGATTTAAGTTTTAAGATTGGGATTAAAAACTTGAAATTGGAAACATAGTTAAACATTTTCTGGCAACACTGGACAAAAGAGCTCTACACGCGTTAAAATGAGTAGATGTCATAGTTATGGGTGGTGGAAAAATGTTCTAGTGGCGTAGTTATAATAAAATTGCATTACATGAACACTCCACTTCTTAGGTCTCTTTAAAAAAATTAATTTATTTGAGTACTACTTTTTGAGCGTCTTTATAAAAATGAGCGAAAATAACAGATTTTGCAAAGTTTGCATTTTGTTATGGATTTTTTTTAACAAACATGTGTTTTTATTGTTTTGTGGTTTTTATTTTTGCAATACTTGCAAAAAATTGCAGTTGAGAGAGAAAAAAGTAATTTTAAATTTTGTAGAAAACCAGAAATAAAACGAGTATTTTTATTTTCTTTATCATTACATTTACAAAGCAAACATATGTATACTCCTTTTTCACTACATTTTCAGATTCTCTGTTTTTTTTTTTACTCTCTTCGTAAAAAATGTAATTTTTTATTTTCTGTGTTGTATATACACATCAAATCTCAAAAAAGAAAAAGTATGCAGTTGTATAGATACACTTTATACTCATGATGAATTAGATATAGGCAATTTATTCAAAAATCCTAAGTTTCGTAAATTTTAACCTTCATAATAGGAAAAGATTTAAACACAAACCCTTTTTATACAAAAAGATGACAGTGTCGCAAAATAGTAGGAAAAAGTTAAGGTAAAAATCATTTTTAAATGACATTCTAACGTAAAACTCAATTATGTACTTCTTCATTTTCTAAGCTGTTATTTAAACAACCAATTTCTTGAAAGAAGTGACTTATTTCTTAATCTATCAGAAAACAAAAGGTTTTCTGTTATCTATTGTAAGCCAAGATACAGTAAACGCTAACGGATAGTGGAGGTAGTCCCATAGTCGGACGTTTTTTTGAAGTTCATCTTTTCTTAGTTCCCTCTTAAAACATTAAAACCAGTATCATCGGTCATTATATTATATTTTGATATAATTAAACACTTCTTAAGGCTTTATGACACTACATTTTTAATGAATTGTTAAGTTTTGGTGAACAGTGCAAATATAATGTAATAGAAAAATTTACCAAGTACAAGGAGTGCCGCTGTATTGAGATAAATAGCAAACTTTAAAAAAATTTTAAAAAGTTATCGATAAAAAATTAAGTTATGTCCAAAAAAAAAAAAAAAAATGTAAGATTGTTCAACTTAAAATTGTCGTTTCAAGCTTGAAATATTAAAAGTGTTGCTGAATCAGCGTTGTATAGGCAAATTTAGCTACTTACCGCTTTTTGTTTGTTTTGTTTTTATGTTTCTCATAAACAAAAAGTTTACAACATTAAATAAAATAAACATAATCATAACAAACAATAACAATTTTTTATAGTTAACTCTTTTCAACATTGACTGTTTCTTTCTATCAATTCTATATCAATTCAATGAATAAAAAATGTAGTGTCATAAGGGCTGTAATAAAAATTTTTTGCTTAAATTTTTTTATTGCTAAACATTTTTATAAATTAACTAGCTGGTCAATGGAGCCGTTTTCTGATTTTAGGTAAATCGACAAAAGTGGGCTGGGCAAAATTTTCTTTTCGTAAAAACCTAAGTTGGACCATGGCGATCATTAGAAAGAAAAATCGTCCAAATCGGTCCAGCCGTTCTCAAGTTATGCGCTTAATAGGAAAAGTGGGCGTGGTAAATTTTTCTTTCGATGAAAACTTAAAATAGATTAATACGACCATTTGAAAGAAAAATAAGTCAAATCGATGGAGCCGTTTTCTGATTTAAGGTAAATCGAAAAAAGTGGGCGCAAAAGTGGGCCGTATAAACCTAAGTTGGACCATGTCGATCATTCTAAAGAAAAAAATCGTCCAAATCAGTCAAGCCGTTCTCAAGTTATGCGATCAGCAACACACAACATTTAATTTTTATTATATAGAAGATTTTTTTTATCGAGTTACTTCGATTTCGAAAAAGTTCAGAAAAATTAGCCTATTTAACCCATTACCGCCCACTGTCGCCATATAAGGTCACTTGTTCAACTAATGACAACGCTAAGAAGTGTGTAAATGATTTTTTAATCATTTAGTAAAAGAAAAAGTATAACATTTTTTAATAAGGTATGATTTTGTAATTTAGAGACCAAATGTCAAAGGTTCTCTAGAGAGTTAAAATTTGGTTTGGTTAATTTCATAGCTAAAACGTCCATTGTCCCCATGTGGAGACACCAATTGTTCTAAAAAAAAAAACTGCAAAAAATTTAAACTTTTTTCAATGATCTCCTTTTATTTTATCCATACTAAAGAAATAAATAAAACATAGTTTTTTAATAGCAGTCTCATCTTGGGCGTTAATGGGTTAATAAAAATGAAAAAAGTTCTAAGTGTTGTTCAATGTGTAAAAAAATGCTCATTGTAACACGTTTTCGGTTTCAAATGTAAAGTTGAATAAAACATACATAAAGCTATGATTTGATGAAACTTTTTTCATTATAATGCTTGAACCTTGCCAGTACGAATACAATCACATTAAAAAAAACCGCCTTTAGATTGGTGGCATCAGTGTGTCCTTTTGAGGTAGTTTTGGACAACTTTTTCGCACACTTTGGGCGTTGTCTCGGTGATAACTTGACGAATGTTCGTTTTTAAGTGCTCCAACGTTAGGGGATTAACGTAGCCCCGTAAAAAAGTCTAATGCCGTTAAATCGCATGATCTTGTGGCCAATTGACGTTGCTAAAACGTGAAATTAAGCGTTCTGGAAACTTCCGCAATAAAGGCAAAATCGGCCGTGTTGTCTGGCTCATGGCACCGTCTTGGTAAAACCACAAACCAATTCATAATTTCAATTGGAGGCTTAAAAAAGTCGGTTATCATACGGCCATAGCGCTCTAAATTGACGAAATCGACAAATTCGGATTATCCGCTACACTTTCAGTAACTTTTAAATGCTTGTAAGCGTTTTTCGTTTGTTTAACGATTTATTTTCGTAAATGGCAAACCTTTCATATAAATAAATGACACATCAGATGACAGATATTTAACTTCTGACAGCCTTGACAGACCGGCGGTTTTAAAACCACTAAATGGATAACCCTGTTCAATATTTATTGTTTTCAAATACTTCATTATATTATCTCGGAACTTATTTATGCCAATAGCAAAATTTGGCAGAGTGTAACAAAGAGCTGCATGGCAAATCAACCAACCTATGCACAGTTGCTCATTTTGCTAAAAACCGTGGTCTTAAATTAGATTATAAAATTTTGGATATTGAATTATCACAAGTAACAAAAAACATCTCAATGATCAAGTAATAAAAAACGCGTTCTTAAATCTTGTAAAAATTGTAGGTGTTATGCGCCCCATACACGTTTCAATTCAATTGTCAACTGAGTCTTTCAACAGAATTGATGCTTGGCCACACACTTCATAAGCTGAATTGCAAGATTTTAAATAAATTTTAAAATTTAATGAAATAAAAGACAATTTTTAAAATACTTAACTTTTTGGAAAAGAAAACTACAAACATTAAATTTGACAGCTGTACAAGAGACTCGAGCACACACAGTACAATCGAATTGAAAGACTTAGTAGTCAACTTGAAAAAAATCGAAACATTTTTTGTTAAACTAATCAATTGACAAAGCCATACACGCTTTGATTTGGACAACAACCGACTCAGTTGACAATTGAATTGAAACCTGTATGGGCTGCTTTAGAACCGCTCAAACTTGGCAATTGTTAAGGCTGGAGAAAAAATAGTAAAATTTCAACAAAAACTTAAATTTTCAAAAAACATGTGTTTGCTTAAATTTTTTGAGTATTTTTTATTTAAATGGACAGACACGCATAATACCATCTTATCTATTAAATTTATTAAATATTTTTTTTATTACATCCAAATTATAATTTTTTTCAATGGAAAACGAGCCACTGTGCGACGTACCGACGAATTAACAAACCTAGCAACGTAAGGAACGGCATTGAATTTGCCTCTGGTTGTATTCGTTGTGGTTCACCCTTAGAATATTGATATGATGGTATGGCATGATTCTAATTTTATTTATATCTTTTTTCTCATTTAAAGCAACGAAATAC
Organism: Pollenia griseotomentosa; assembly: GCA_963931875.1. Taxonomy (NCBI): domain Eukaryota; kingdom Metazoa; phylum Arthropoda; class Insecta; order Diptera; family Polleniidae; genus Pollenia; species Pollenia griseotomentosa. The sequence continues at coordinate 224,774,108 of OZ007560.1, forward strand.
TTTTTGTAGTTAAATAAACCTGTATGTCTGCTGTATGACTGACTCTTTAATGGAGAAGTCTGAGTTTTACATTGTTTTTTTATTTACTTTTTTGCTATTTATCCATTCGTCTGACTGTTTAATGGTTTTGCCTTTTGTATTTATTGTGTGGAGTGCGATGAGTTCGTTTCGTTTTTTAAAGTTTGCACTTTCAATTCTTTCAACATTATATTTAATTTTTTGGTTTTTTTTTTGTATTTTTGTCGAGTTCTTTGTCTTTTGATGGAGTCATATTCAGACAGACACTCGCATTAAAGGGAATTGCCAGTCTGTTTGTTTCTGTTATGTATTGCTGTATAAATTTTTAAAGTCTGACTTCCCCAAAAAGTTTGTTGTAATTTTTTGTTTTTCTTTGATTTTTCGTTTTCTGTTTTTATCAATTTTCTTTAGTTTTTTTTTTTTTTTGCTGAAGTTTGGTTGTGTTTTATTTTTGTTTATGTTTTCATTATTTCATTTTCCTCTCTTTTTTCTTGTATGCAATAAAAACCAACCAGTTGGTTGTACCCAACTCTCAACATGGGGCACAGATTCGGTAAATAGTTTTCAATTTATAGTTTTAAGATATTTTTATACTTTTTTGCTCAAACTTTAAACTTGTTTCTCTTGTTTTGTCTGTAGGTTTTCTTTGATACCTTCTTTTTTTATTAACTTTTCATGTTTTGAGTACACTCAATTTGTTTTATTTGTTATTAAATTTTGTAGTTTGTTTTGATGTTGATTTTCAGTTTGTTTCATCTGTTTCACAGTGGTTGATTTGTTAAAAGTGATTTTTTTTTTGTTAAATTTCGAAAAAATCATTAAAGCTGAACTATTATTTAAATATGATTGTAAATGTTGAAAATAAAAAGAAGAAACAGTCATAGGAACAAATAACAATAACACCACCACCAGATATGCTAAAACGAGGGCTTTCACGATTTGCCATGTAGACTCGTTTGTTTACTATTAAAATGCTGTGTGAAAGTTCCCCCTGTTATCAGTGAAAAATTTGTATCTATATTTGAAAATTATTTATATTGAATTATAGGGAAGTACATATTAAGATAACAGAAAGGTTTTTCTCTTTTAATGCCAGACTCGATAATAGTGTTTTGTTGCTGTCGTGGAATAAATTTCCTAAAAGGGAGATAAAATATTAAAAACAATAGTTTCACCGAAGGCGATACAATAAATTACACTAAGGAGAGAAAACTCTATTTTTATTTCTTTTGATTCATCACGAAAAAAATCCAATCGGTAGTTTTTAATTTGTTGTAGAACAGTATTTTCTATAGAAAATATTCGGGCATGTTCTAGAAATCGAAATGAAGTGAAATTGAAATCGAACGAGTTTTTAAGCTCAATTATTTACAAAATGACCGTAGGGTTTCCCAGTTTTCAAGAGATGTGCTTGTAATGCTAATTGGTAATCAACAAATTAAATAGATCAAATGAAATATTTTTATGAACTTTCGGCACGGGCCGCTTTTAAAATTTGCTCGATTTTAAAATCACTTCATTTCGATTTCTAGAACATGCCCGATTGTGTAAAACAGTATTTTCAGTATAGAAAATATTGTGTGAAACAGTATTTTCAATAGAAATATCGTGTAACTGTGGGAAACAGTATTTTTTATAGAAATTTTTGTGTGAAACAGTATTTTCTATAGAAAATATAGTGTAACACAGACTTTTCTATAGAAAATATGGTGAAACACAGAATTATCTATGGAAAATATTCTGTAAAACAGAATTTTCAATTGAAAATATTGTGTAAAACAGTACATATTTTCTATTGAGAATATTGTGTAAAACTGTATTTTCTATTGAGAATATTGTGTAAAACAGTATTTTCTATTGAGAATATTGTGTAAAACAGTAGTTTCGATAGAAAATATGGTGTAATACAGTATTTGCTATTGAGAAAATATGGTGTAAAACAGTATTTTCTATTGAGAAAATTGCGTAAATAGTATTACAGTGCACTCGGGAAAACGTCAACGCTCGTTTACGTCAACATCCCAAAACGTCAACCCTTTCTTTTTTACATTGCCTACTCTAAAACGTCAACCCAACCACAAAGTTTTAAAACGTCAACTCTGAATAAAACAAAATTTTGAATTTAGCAGCAGTTAAAATACACACATTTGTACACATTCACACTTATTTTATAAAATAATATCAGAAATTGGGGATTCCCCTTATAAGTAGAGTAGAAAAGAACTTACAAGTTGTAAGTTACAACTGAATGTACTTATGTATTGTCTTTTTATTTATGTTCAGTTGCTTTTTTGTTCTCATAAGTATCACATTAACAAAATGAGCTCAAAACAACCGAAATTGCTTAATCTACAAGAAAAGGCAAATATTTTGGACTTATTAGAAAAGGGTACAAGTGCGGTAACTTTAGTGAAGCAATATGTTGTAACAAAGTCAACCATTAGCAAGATAAGATTTTCTTTAAATTCATATGTGTGCATGTAAAATTAAAAATATGATCTCATTTAAAATGTATTCTTTTGGTTCTAATTGTATTCTATGGTTCTAGTCAGGTTGAATGACTTTTTTGTTTCCTTTATGAATTTTTTTATGTTTGGTTTTAGTTTATAATCAATAAAAACCTTTAAAAGCACATTATCGATATGTTTTTTATTTAAAAATTTTACATTCGTAAACGTCAACACCCGCGGTTTGAATTAGTTGACGTTTTCCCGAGTGCACTGTATGTATTAAAAAATCTGTGTTCTAATTCAGTTTGCTGTTCACAACATGTTTTACCAAAAATTGATCAACAAGAATTTTTTATTGCAAAATTATTGCTTTACCACTTTCAGTACGTTTTTTTCCTTTTAAAATAATGCAATAGATTAAAGAACGACACCGCCTTACACAATAAGGCCCAATGCGTATGGCAATTAATGCACTTTTTTTTGCATTATTAAAACAAATCATGAATAATGCATTATTAATGTTCAATATTTGTAGTGATAATGCAATAACAATGCACTCTTGTTTTAATAACAATGCAAAAATGGTGCATTAGTTTATTTCATGATATTTTTCATTTTTATGATCATTGTTGCCAGAATTAATGAAACAGCTAAATCAAACATGAAAAATCCACAAAGTATTACAAATTACAAAAAAAGCTGAAAAAATCCTAATACATACATAGTTTAAAGACTTAAAAAAATATATTTGTGGTCAGTAACTATAATACAACCATTTTGATGGTCAATAAGAAATCGAATCTATTATGATTATAATAATAGGCAAAATAATTACTAGAACATACCTTCAAAGGCCAAAGAATTTAATAAACTTGGCGACTGAGACGCTAAGCCCAGTACTAAAGTAAAGCAAGTTAAAAAAACTACCAACTGCAACAATTACGTTAAAAATTATGTCTCAAAAGGAGTAGGCTGATTACATTTTTCCATTGTTTCATTATTTCTTAACTGCAAGAAATACATTAGCCCAAACTAAAAATTTGTGCAAATGGTCTTGCATCGTAGCATTTGCAAAATGCTGTAGTAAATAGCTTAGTGATCGTAATTATTTTTGACTTATTTGTAATCGTTATTAATTAGTAATTAGAAATTTTATTGCACAGAATTTTATAATCAGTAACCCAATTCACAATCTTGTGGAAATGGTCTTGAATCGTAGTACAACTAAAATGTTAGCTCTAATTTTGCAATATTAGAGCACATACTTCAAGTTTTTAACAAATAATAATTTTTTCGAGGTTTTGGCCGAAATATACGTCTGTGCTATGGTGCAAAGAAAAACGACTTATAGTTAAAAGAAAGAATTTCATTATTCAGTTCTCATTTTATGCTTTGCTTTTTAATGTTTTATTTCTTTTAGTTGTTATGCAAAAATAAGCATTGGAAATAAAATTGTTTGTTCTAAAAAACTAAAAGAAATATAAAAATGATCGTCGTATCGATATATCGGCAAACCGTAAGTATCGCCGATATATCGGTATCAGTATTTGTTACTTCCCTAATTTAAAAACATTACCTACAAGAAAACCTTCGAATTTGTTAAACTTTTCTTTCATGATTTAGTATTGTATACAAAAAAAAAAAAAAAAGAGTGTGGACATTTCCTGTTAAGTTTTTTTTAATGTATTTTTCTCTTTTTTATTCTGACAAAATCTTCTTTTCCCAAAAAGTGTGTATGTATGTATGTATGTGGTAAGTACAAGTGCATGTTTGTATATTTGATTTACAAACGTTGCAAAATCGATTTAAATGACACACTTGCGACGATCGAACAAATTACAAACGACGTAGTTAATAGGTATCTGTGTATGAAAAACGTTTAAGGCTTTTGGAGCTAAACCTGTCAGTTCCACCTTATTTTTTTATTTATTTATAATTTAGACAATATATTTTTTTTATTTGTATGAACATGTATAAAAATGTATTTATAAGAAATGTTTGTTTTAACCATAAACTAGTTCTTTCATTTCGTTAATGCTCCTCCAAGTAAGTGTTTTTGTTGTTGAATTTCTTGTTATTGTTGTAGTTTTTATGCATGTGTGAACTTTATATATCAAGTATACGTATATAGTATAGCATGTACATATATATAGTTTTATAAGGTTGATTTAGGTATGCACATAATAAAACTGCATATTATTATACATACATACATACATCCAAGTATTTATATACACAAAGGAAAAAAAACATTTTATATACATACAAGTACATATGCATGCATAAGTAATGTACATAGGTGTTTTGTATGTATTTTGTATGTGCACATGACATACATACATACATAAAACCCAATGAAAAAAAAATTATATACAGTACATACATACATACAACAACCTACATGCATGCAAACAACAACCGAATATCACCAATTAATATAGAAATAGTGTGTTAGATATTAGAGGGTACAAGTAATAAAATCTTGTAAATTGAAGGCCTTCAAAATTCGTTTTCTTGCTGATCGTAGCTCTATTGTACAAAATTGTATATAAAGTAGTACCTGCCAGATTCATATCAAAGCATAAAAAAAAATAAAAAAATATCAATGGCCAATATCAAAGTTCTTCATGTTATCTCTGCTGTTTATTAAGCGTACCAAGAGAAAAAAGCCATTTCATAATCTTGGATTTAGGCCTGGAACAGAAAAAAGTAGTTGCAGTAGTAGCTGAAACTGACCAATGTTCTGTAGAGCAACAGAGTTCAAAATTTCGAATTTCGCGTTTCAACTTTAACTGCATCGACTACTACAACTACGCATTCTGTTGACACTACTTTGAAACTGCAGTTTTTAACTTATGACAGCTTGCAGTGCTTTTCGTAACGTTGTACTACAGCGACTATTCTGTTCCTCACCTTAATCTACAAACAGTTCGGTGAGCTAGTTAAATATCGAATATACATATATCAATCTCAGAGTCACGCTAAACTCTCTTTTGTCTATACAATATTCAAGTTGGTTTATAAAGCTTCAATATCTTAATCAATTCCCGATTTACTACTGGAATGTTATAGATTATAGGCCTTATTCATAAACAAAATTCCATGCTTATAACAGGTTTATAAGACGAATTTTATATGAAAATCTGTTTAATAAAACTGAAATATTTTTTATGAATAAGGGGGTAAGCGTGTTGTAAGATTATAAGTTAACAGAACGCTGGGTTGCGTTTAACTTCTGGAAATGCCAGCAGCGAAATCAGCAACATCGCTAATGTTAAAATATAATTTTTTTTTTATTTTATGTTAAACACTTGCGGCGTTGTCTGATTTCGCTACTGGCAACTTTACTTCAGTTCAGTAATGTAATCCGTAATCCGTAATGGAGCCATTAGTCGTATGACAACATGACATCAATGGTGGTTTTTTAATTATTGATTTCTAAATGAGCTCTTTTTTATTTCCGCTTAATTCTCTAATAAGCCTCAGAGGTTTCTAAAATACCATGTGAACATGAATGGCTTCTTCATAAACACGTGTAGCTTACCGCCGTTTCTTTATCAGGATTATTTGGACTAGGCATCCCATAAACTTCGTTCTAAAATAAAAAAAAAAAATTAGATTGAAATTCTATCACAAATCTATTGAAATTCTGAGATCATTTTTAGACTAATTCTCGCGATATTTCTTGAGATTAGTTTATATCTCTTATGTTGTAAATAAACGCTTATTTTTACTAGTATAGTTAGTATTCTTACAGCCATATTCATAAAAAGTTCTTATTTTAAGCTTATAGTATGTAATAACTATTAAACGCTTTTTGTCTTATAAACCTCTTATAAAAATGTGTATTCATAAACGTACATTAACAGCTTTTTTACTATTAACTGTTTGGAGCGATTTTCTGTTTAAGTATGGCAACTTTCTCTATATTTGGCTGCCATTTTATTGTTAGTGATGCATGAAACTTCTATTCGGTTTACATCATATTCTATATTTAATTTTTTTATATTTTTTTTTTTAATTGTATACCTTCAAAACTATTCTTATCAAATAAAACTACATATTATTTTAGTTTCTGAACAAAATGTTTGCGAAAGGTATCATAAAAAAATTTGTTTGAACCTTTTTTAAATATACGATAAGAAAGTATTCGAATAAAAAGTTTGTTTACTTTTTATTAACATCACTATTATTATGATTTGTTTATTTTTTTTATATTTTTGAACAATAATTTGTTGTTTTAAACAAAAAAAAAAAAACAACTAGTTGCAATAATTTAATAAATAATTAAAGAGAATATCTGCATTCGCCCCTGAACATATTCATTTAAATCATATACATTTTTTTTAAATAATTATCAATATACATAACTTTAAATTGGCTGTCTAAAATAAAAAAAATTAGTAAAATGTATTTAATATGTCCGTTGTAATAAATAAAACATTTTTGTCATTATTTTTCAACATATTTTACAAAAATAATATCATAAAATGCAAACACCTTTCAAAATGTCATTTTATTTTTGGTTTAAAGAAGGGCAAATCCAACAATAAATTTTCTTATTTTATGAATGGTTTATTAAAGGTTCAATAGACTATTTTTCGTTTATGAATACAATTTTAGATATTTTTACTTCAAAACGGTCAATTAATCATCAATAAGTTTTTATGAATACGGCTGTTAGTAAGTTGAGGATATAATTTATTGTTAATATCGTTATCAAAGTAGTTAACGTTCTAACATTTACAACACCACAACAACAAAATGTATTAAACTTTTTATTAGCTTTGGTTAAAAAAATCACATAAAAAACTGTAGCAAACACGTATGTTAAATATACCAGAATAAAACACTTGACGAAACTCTGTCTCTCTCTTTCAGCAGATTAATTAATATAATATACATACGAAAATTCACTCACGCTTTTCACACTCAAAGGGTGAAAACCGCTAATAAACTTTCCAACTAAAATTAAAGATTATATCCGCATCTGTCGTTTCCTTAAGCGCCTTTTTGGTGTGAAGAGAGAGAGTGCTAATAGCAAAAATTTTTGAAAACATCATGCCAAACTGACAAATTGTAATTGCACAATTACACGAGTATATTGGCATGTTATCATACTAAACTGGCATGCCAAGTATGACTGTCTAATGCCGCCTTAGACGATGATTTCTCTCGTCTTTGAAATCCTTGCCATTAATTCATTATTCAAAGCTAGCATTATGTCAAAATAAAATAAGATTTTACATTTGTTTCGTCACTGCGAAATAAGATTTATAATCTTATTATTAAAGTAGAGGATTTTTATTTAATTTAAGTTAAGTTAGAAAACATTCTTGTTACCCTGTACACAGTTTAAATTCTAACACACTTTTAGTTTTGCTGCAAAAAAATATAGAGAAAACGTCAGAAAAATATATGTATGTACATATGAGAACGTACAATTAGAATTATTGTTGTCGCGTTTTAGTTCGTGTCATATGGTAACTTTTGTTTACAGCAATAAAATATTTGATTTTGTGTTTATTCTATACATTTTTGTTGTTTTTAAAAAACAGCTGAAAGTTTTACAAAACCAATTAAATTCTCACCACTACTACTCAGACAACTGACTGCCTTTGTCATTATAAGTCAGTCAGCCCGTCTATCATATGAATAGTATATATGTACATCAACTGTTTGTTTTTTCGATTCTAATTATTTTTTCTCCATCTATCCCTATCCACTTCCCATTTTCACATATCCCATACACGATCAGCTGATCGCATTTATACAATATAAAATGGTTCTCGTAAGAATATTAAACACACATAAAGAACTTGTCTAATAATAATAATATGATGTTTTATTTTCGTTTTCTTATTTTTCACTCTTATACTATTTTCTTTTGCATTTGCAGGTAAGATAGAGAAGAAAATTTAACAACGAATACTACTTCAGATTAATAGAGAATAAGGGACACAATACTGCAAGTAAGTATGTAGTAAGAGAGTGTAAAGTGAGGGGTAATTGAAGAGTAAGGGCTTGAGTGTCAAGATTTCTTACATAGATACAATGCGGGCGACGAGCAAACGAGTCATTTCGTAAGATTGTTATTTTTTTTTTAACTCAGAGCTCATGTAATAAGTGATGAGTGAATTTTTTTTATATGTATTTTAGTTACTTTTTTTCTTTATTTATTCGTCTATGACGAATTTGTAGGCATATTATCCATAAATTTTGTTATTAAAAAAAAAAAAATAAAAATTACAACGTAATAGAATTTTTTATTAAGTAAATTCATATGATAAAATATCTAGAATATTTTTTAAACTATTGGTCAAAAATGATCTTACATGAAAAAAATTAAACAAATTTAAGTTTAAGAAGTAGTATTTTGAAAGTATTTCTAGAAATTAATTTACAATACATACGAAAAAGACACTCACGCTTTTTATAAAATTGTATTAAATAAAACTGAATTTTACACTTAACACAAAGGGTGAAAACCGCTTCTATTTATGAAAAATGGCAAAGATAGTGCGTACATATATTTAAACTAACCACCACTACTATGAGCTAACATATCTTTTTAACAAAGGGCTTATTCTGTATTGCGATGTAAAAGTCAATGCGACTCGAAAATATATACTGACATACATAAATGCAAACAATTGCCATTCTGTGTTGCGAAGTACTTTTCTATTCGCATTTAAAATGCGTAAAAGTGGCATTCTGTAAAGCGAAAACAAATGTCAAAATCGCAGTGATATATAATATTTTGTTAATTTATTCTTGCCTCGTTTTTGCCTCTTTTTTGGGACATAGGTACAATCTTTTCTATTGCTATGCACACTTCTGCCAAACAACTCGACATTGTTGGCTGAGATATTCAAAGATGATGATCTTGCCTAAGAAGTTTCAACGCAGCCGCTAGTTTGATAATTGGCGAAATCGCACTTGATTTCGTAGTCTTGCATTTGGAGCTAGTGTTATTTAAAACATATACATAAATGCCTCTTTGTTCAATCTAAAAATTTTAATTTGGCTGATAAAAGAAATATTGGACATAAGTTAAGGTATTTATTTCTCCAGAATATTGGATTTGCTTTTAAGCAATCTTCTCTGCATCCACTTATTTAACCATGTCCTTTCTAGTGGTCAAACCATAGTGCCACAGAATCCGCTTTTTTTTTTGGCAAATTACGCAAATATTTTATGAATTAAAGTAGATATCATTACTTTAATTTAGAAAAGGCGTATCTAACATAAACAATTTTTTAAGTTTGAAAATTAAAACTTGATAAAAAGAATATGCAATAAAGCTTATACATAGTTTTTAGTACTCAAAGAAACTAAGGACCTTTCTTATAGATCAAAAACTATGTATAAGCTTTTTTATGTATGTATTCTTTTTTTTTATCAAGTTTTATGTTACAAACTCTTAAAGTAACGATATACATACATATTTTATAATCAAAACCACAAAATTTTTATTTTATTTTTAAGTTGACTTTCTTTAGTGTTTATTTTTTGACCAGTGTTGCCCCGATTTTAAATAAAATTCAATTGCGAATACCAAAGTCTTATAGAATACCAACTTTGCATCGCATTTCTGAACAAGCTCGTATTGCGATTTTTTAAGACCAATAGTAGAAGTTAATCTCTAACGGTTAAATTAAAAAAATAATTATGTTTTTTTTTTAACTTTTTAAGTGATGGTGTTGCCAACCAGATCTTTTACTTAAAGTTATGGCGTTTTACATATACCAAGTAACTTTAACCACAAATTATTGGTGGGGAGAAACGGGGATGATTTCAACAGTGGATAAATATACATATGTATGTACTTTTAAATTCACTGTTCTACACACATGACAATAAAGCTGGGCAACCAAAACTATTTCCATCAAACCTGACAAATGACTTACTATTCCTCTCCTTCTGCATATTATTATTATTATCATTATTATTATTTAAAGTTTTTAAAGAACATCAACCTTAAATTTATTTTAAAGATTAATTGTTAATATTCTCAACAAATTATTCTTTTTAAAATATATTAAACTGCTTAAAACAAGCCCTCATATTACGCATACCCGAGTGTAAATTCGATTACACTCAATTCTCATTTAAAACGAGTAAAAGACCCGATTTCAACTCAACTTTTGCGTTGTGTTCAGTTGATTACAGATATTTTTATTGTCAGTCTTGTTTTAGTATTGCGTGGAGATACATCAAAAAGAATAAAGAAAAATATCTGGAAAATACTGAAAATAAAAACTTTTTAAAAATAAAAAAAAAATAAAACATTTTATATTAAAATGAAAGCAAATAAGCAAAAATGAGAGAATAAAAATAAAATATATACACACGAACATGTATAAAAATAATGATAAAAAGAGAACAAAGAGCCCAGAGTGTGGAATATACTAAAATATCCATATACAAAAAAATAATTGAAAAAAGTAATGAAAAAATCTATATTAGTGGTTTAAAAAAAAAAAAAATAATAAAATCTATATCTAAAAAAATATAATGTAAATTTAAAAAATGTCAAGCTTGAATTGAGTTAAAGAAATATTTAATTAAATTGAACCCATGTAAATGAGTTTTGAGGGACAATTTTACCAAGTATCTACTAGAAACTTAAAGGTTACATAAAAGTATAGAAACACAAAATTTTTTACATTTTCTAGTTGTTGGCCATTAAAGGCGTGGATTCATTAAAAAATTTCCTTTCTCGCAATATTTGCAGAATTTTCTATAAATTTTGAACTTAAATTTTAGTTATTTTGTTAACCAGACTAAATTCTTCCCTAATTCTGGGTTATATTATAATTGTTTTTTATAAATTTTAGATTTTAAGTTGATGATATAATACTCTTCTTTTTATTTAAAAAAAAAAAAAAAAAGAAAAAAAAAAAAAATAGCTGAACATAAATCTTTGTTTAGAAAAAAAGAAAATTTGTATGAAAATTATAGTGAATTTAATTTTTATGAATTTTAATGAAAATTATACAGAATTTAATTTTTTTTCTTTGCATTTTTGGTGTTTTGTGGTAGAGAAAATTTTCTTGTTTCATTTTATTTTTCCTTCTTTTTCATTCTTCTAATTGTCGTTGCTTGTCGACGTCTCATTTTTAATGAGTGAAAACGATACATTAAAAAAACAAAAATAAAAAACACTGGCAAAGGGTCATCTGGGCCGTCCAAGTTTGTTACAAACTCATAAGGGCCCTTCCTATTTTTCTTTTTATTTATTTAAATGTTTAATTTTTTTGTCATGTTTTGTATAAATTAAAAATTCTCTTGTTGCCTGTCTTTTAACACTTGAATAGTCAAAGGTTTTATTTTTTATTTTTGTTAAAAAATATTCCGTAGTTGTTGGTGTTGCTCATTCTATAAAAAAGTTCGGAAAATAAAACTAACCCACTTCTCGTTTAAATGTCGCCTTTAAACGAAAAAATATGAGTATGTATATTGTTTCTATATTCCACTATTTATTTACTCATTGGTATGTATTGTATGTAATAGAAATGCAAAAAAGAGTACATTTAAAATTTCTAGTCCCTGTTGTGTTGCAAAACTGTAGCAATCAGAGACCCCTCTTTCATTTCCTTTTTTCTCTTTGCTTTACCTTTTCGGTTATACATTTGAGAGCCTGCCTTATTCATATGTAGTGTGAAATCTTTTTTCTCTGCAAATCATTAAAAGCAAAACTTATTTAATTTATTTAAATGTTGAGATTCTAACCATATGGTGTGAGATAGTTAGGTACATATATTATGGTATCAAAGGTTTCCCTATAGTCTTTATTGATTTTAATCAAATGTATTGGAAAAATTTATAAAATCTCTTTCAAATTATATAAACTATAAGTTTAAACATAAGAAATTGTGCGATTTCGTAATATAATTTAAATTTTGGCTTGCTTAACAAAATTGTTACCCCAGCAAAAGATAATTTAAAATTAAGGCTGATTTCACAAACGCAGTGTTGCAATGCTTCACTAAAAGGTATACAGGGGTGTGCTGGAAATCGAAAACTATAAAGGCAAGAATTTTAAAAGTCGTTTTTTAATAAGATTTCTGTAATAAATGAATTTTATGACAATTTTAAAACAAAAATTATAAAAAGTATATTAAAAGTGTATAAAAAACCACTTACAAATTCTTGCGTTTTACGTTTTCGATTTCCAGCACACCCCTGATAGCTTCATAAACTCCATAACTTTTATCTAGACAGTGCCAATTTGTGTTTCTTTTTTATTTGTGATGATTTGTCAACGCATAGGCTTTAAGCGATGATTTGCAACATTGCGTTTATGAAGTCAACCTAAGTCTCCCTTTAACTCTAAAAATAATGATACATTTATTCACTGTAAATTTTTTTATTCGAATAAAGCTTCCAATTCCGCTTATTCGTTATTATCAGCCTTTCGTTTCAAATATTGTTTTAGCTTTATAAAACTTTGAATTCTGCATCTTCTTACACTTTAGCTCTTTTGATATGTCTTAACAACCTGAATAATAACAGCAAGCGTTCTTCTATAAAAAACGTCTGAATTTAATACAATTTGCATCATCAATTTGTTTAGAAAATCTCATTTGACAGATCGATATTTTGGTTTGTTTAATTCAAACTAAAAGTTCTCCCCGTCCACATTTATTGCGAAATATTTGAGTTTGTTGGTGAAAGGGGTGGGTACCTTGTTTCGTGTACAAGCAGTTTTTGTGAGTTTGTTATTAAGAAAATGAAAAAGGAAGAGGAAATGCATTAAAAATACTTAAAATGCTGCAAAACAAAAGAATAATTGTATATAAACAAATACAGTTTCAAAAGAGAATTAAGGAAATGTTCTGCAGCAAATATTTTGTAATACGGAAGAGGACTAAGAAAATGATAATATCTCAAACATCGCTTAATGTTTTGGTCCGTTTTCTTTAAGCATCGTTATTAAACTTTTAAAATACTACATAAGCAATGAAGGCGCCCTAGCTACAGATTTAAAGAAATTAACCAAAACTTTCCTCGAGCGACGATAATTTGTCATAATATTTGAACGAAAATTTTAAATGTTCTACCTTACTATTTATTTTATAGTTAACAATTTAACTCTAAATTTGTTTTACGGTTGTGCTGCCGTTAATTCTAAAAATATTAAGCGAAATGTGTTGTCAATGGAGAAAACATAAACAACGAGGCATTTTTTTTGGCAGTTTACGTATATTTAATGTGTGCCAGAAATCCGAAATGAAATGTCTGATTCAGAAATCGTCGGAGTATTTTGCTGGCTGGGTGCGGATCTACTAATATAGTTTGCATCCTTTTTTTTATTAACATACATACATAGATGTATATTTTTTATTTGAATGTCCTTTTTTCATCGTAATTGAAATATTTTCATTCAGGAAATTATCAATAACATACAATTTAATATTTATTTGCTTGCAAAAAAATCAATATTTTTTTTACAAAACATTACTATTTCCGGTAATACATACTAACATTCCCTCACTAATACTTATATACATACATATGTATATATACAAGCCCAGCTAGCATTTTGTATCATAATCAAATCTTTTATAAATCAGCTTCACGAGCAAAATAACCGCATATGGGCATTTCTTTCTAAAGGTGACCGAAAGTTTAATATGTAGTTATTAAAAGTTTTATAGAGAACTATTCAGATTTTTCTAATTTTATAAATTCCCCCATAAATTCGTTCACTAAGACGCACAAGCAGACTGCAAAGTTGTACAAACGTAGTTTCTTATTTGTGAGAATGTTTTATTGTATTTATCTTCCTAAAAACAGGTGATATTTGATGCAAATTATTCCAAAAAAATGTTCTTACATAGTCTATAATCTAAGGAAGAGTTCGAAGAGAAATATGTTATTCGGATTAACGGTAAATTTTTATTTTGTTTTAATCATTATTCAGTTAAATTATTATGGAAAAAAGTTCACGTTCGAAATGTCAAGTATCCACACAGATTTTGGCTTAAAAAAAAAAAAAAAAATACAGAAGATTTTGGAATCAAACAGTAGACATTTTAATGTTACATTGCTACGTAAAATTCTAAAAGTAGTTTGACTAAAAAATTGTGTCAGGTTTCGCTGAATTACAACTTTTTATACATGGCCACAAAAACTACTTCTATTTTTTTCACGTTCGAACCGCTACTTCTTTTGCCATTATCTTTGACCTAGAATCGCGGCCTCCATAAACTTTAGCATGGATAACAGTGCTTTCTTAGTGTTATAATTTAAGGGTTAAAAGACGGTAAAAATTTTTGTTGTTTAAAATGTTATTGCATTTTTGATGCGTACGACCGTCACGTTCAACACTATGGAATTACCCATATAAGCTAATTTTTGGATCATAATTGATACTCCCGTTGTATGAAAATGGTACCCTACCGATGAATCACCTCAAAGAATCATTTCTGATATAATTTTCGGATTTCGTTTTGATCATAAATGAATTATTTTCGAATCCTTTTTCAATCGCTCAAGTGATAAATCAGTTTTTAATCATCAAAAGGGATCTTAGTTGATTTTTACAAAAAATGATAACGAAAAGTTGATTTTTACAAAAAATGATTACCAAAATGCTGATTGGGTTAACTATGCATATTTATGTATTATAGTTTTTTAAATTTTTGATACACATATGTACATATATATATATATATATGTATATATAAGTAGATATATTTATATACTCGTATGTACATATGTAGTCAAAGTTTGATTTTGTTTCTTTGCATACTGCTTCTTATAATTCTCAGTTTCTTCGGAAACTTGTATGTGTCAGTGTTGTTTCTAAACCAAATAAAATCTATATAAATTTCATAGGAAAGCAAAGTTTGGCTGCCTGGATGGATGATGGAGGATTTCGTTTAGTTGGCGTAACAGGCAGACGTGTTCAAAGTATTAAGTGGGGAGAAAAATCGATTCCTTACGTACATACATAGAAATAAATAAAAGAGCCGTAAGAATTCGTATTACTTTTGGAAATTCATACTTGTGCATAAATAAATTGTTTATTAGGAAGGATTTCTTAGAGGTTATTTAACTAATAGACATTTTCTTAATGTATCGACAAACTGTCTTATTACTTCCCAACAAACCAAAACGATTTAGAAAGAACTTGTAGCAAGCTTAAAAGCATAAAAGAAAAGTGTTGTGATTACTATTATAAAACGCTTACAAACAATTATTTAATAATGAAAACTGATCCCTTGCGATAATATTACTTGTATATAATGTATAATGTAAGCTAATAAGTCTAATATTAGAATAAGCTTACAGAAAAATACTTTTCTAAACTTTAATAAGATTGATTACATTCTTTACGAGCATTCTGTTTAAATTTATATGGAATATTTATAAAAAGTTTTTTACTTATATTATATTTAATTATTTTTTTACAATTGTGCACTGTTTAAAACAATTTAAAACACTTCACTCTTCGAACAAAACACAAAGACTGAAAACTTGAACTAATAATACAAAATTAAGGCACGCGTCAAACAACGGAACAGCATTCTCAAAAACGCTTACAAAACTATAGCGAGAATAAGTCATTTGCAATCATATTTGTTGTCATGTTGTAGGAAATCTCTTACGATAAGCTTGTTCTACAACTCATTTACATTTTTCTCTGTTTTGGTCTGTTGGGTTAATGTCACCATATATTTATTAGACCGATAAACTGTTCGTTAACGATTTTGGGTTTCTCAATATACTGACAAAAAACATTGTTTTCAGTTGGCAACACCTCTCAAAATACATGTAAATGTTGGGAGTCAGTTGATTGAATTTATCTGTACGGCAAATAAAAGAAAAATAAATAACTGGCAGATGAGTGCTGGTTATCTTTGCGACAGAATAGAAGCAAATGAGACATTGAGAAAACTAAATTTCTTTAATGTGCAGTTTTTCGTTGGGAAAAAAGATAATCGCGCAATGAGAAAACGGCCATAAGTAAGGACCAATAAGAAGTTTCTTTTCAGTAATGAAACAAATTGTTCAAAATATGCACCCCTATCGTGAATAACAAGTGGAATTTTTGTTCCCATGAAATTTTCATACCCCTCGAAGGGAAAAAAGCAATCGTGAATCTCATGTGAACAATTTTTCACGCTATCAGTTCCAGTGAATGTAAAAAAAGAAGGATTAGAAAAAATGAAAAATCAATGAAATTTTTGTTTAAAAATATACACGTTTATATTTTAAAGAAAAGTTAAAAAAATAAATCTAAATAATTAGTATTGGAGGGATAGGTTGATTACCACGTTAGTTTTTTGCACTCTGTAAATTTTATGTAGTAAAATATTTTCCAAAATTCTGCCACCACTTCTTTCACAAATCCGGCGGCAATTAACCTGTTTTTTTGCATTTTGTTGACCAATATATTGGTTTGTGCCTTATTAACGGATCTAGCCCTTAATATTCGATTTATAGGAGGAACTACTAACATACATGTTCTATTCCCTAGCAAAAAAAAAGTGAGAAAATCTAAGGGAAACGTGATAAGGGGAATTTATTCCCGTGAACAATTTTTCACGTTATTATTCTCCTTTGAATTACCTTTTTTCATGGGAGACCTGTGAGTCCACCTGCTTGATATCCAGGATCCTTTGGCCTGGATATGATAAACGGAGAACTGGCTCTCTACTTGGGTTCAGCAGGAACCAGATTAGGTTGGTGATATCGGTTTTGACTGGACACTGGCCGGTGGGGACTCATGCTGGAAGAATGGGTCTGGAATTCAACGACTATTGTAGGAGTTGTCAGAACGAGGAGGAAGAGGAGACTGTGCTTCACTTCCTCTGTCACTGCCCTGGACTGCGGGGCATAAGGGAAGAATACCTGGGAGGACCGGTGTTTTCCTGTTTGGGGGATCTGTCTGGGATGGAACTAAAATCGCTCCTTCTCTTCACTAGGAAAACGAAGTGGTTGGAACTTGCAGTGACGCCATCTGAGTAACTGCTCCAATGGATGGGCATTGGCGCCGGGTATCACAAAGGGACCAATTGAGGACCCAAGTGAGCTGTCTTCTGATGGCTGCCCATGGAACCTAACCTAACCTATAGGATTAATGACATTTTCCTTAATAATTATTTCAGAGGATCAGATAACTGATAATAATACTTTGAGCGCAAAAGACCGCTTTCTTGGTGAGTTATGTGACAGTAGCCACCAATCCTACTGCAACCGTGTCCTTTTTAAATTATGTACTAACTTTTTTTTCAGCAATGTTGAAAATCGTATTCAAGTGAAATTGAAATGAACCAATTTTGAAAACGATCGTGTTTTGAAAATTTATAAAAATATGACATTGCTTTGATATACTTTAAGTTCCACTTACATGTCTTTGCTAAAACTCGGCTGTTTTCCTAAATACAATATTGACATCGTGTTGATGCACTGTATACTGACATTTTTAACCAGCGTTTAAAAAACTGCAGTCAGAGTAGCAAAACTGCCATTTCTTCCACTTCTTTATTTGTCATTGGCAAAAAAAATGTTCCTTTTACTTACAATTCATTTAATGTAGAGTCACTGTTAAACCAACTCAAAAATGAGTAGTTGTAATTATATTTCCGTTTTTTGTTCGACAGTTTTTTGAGGTTTCGACTGCAGTTTGAAACCCTGTTTTTGACTACGTTGTATGGTTATGTTCATGTTTTGCAACTTAAGTTTTTTAACTGCGTTTTTTTCTCTGCGCAGTGACAACTACAAAGTTGCATTTAGGAAGAAAATGCATTGGCAAAATTTTTTTGATTGCATTTAAGAATATGTTGCCACGTATGTATTACTACAATGAACAGGCGTTTAGAAAAACATCCCAACTCTAAAAATCAGGAAAAACTACGGTAATTAAAAAAAAAAAAAAATGAACTGAAAATTTCAATTGTTTTCGATTTCACTCAATTTCATGGCCGTTTGTTTATTGTCCCTATTTCGTATTTCCCTTTTTTTTTTTACCAAAATTAATTTTATTTTCCTTTGCAATAGAAAATAGTTTCAAAAAATCTTTAGGTTTAAACCATGCTTTATAACTGATATTCTCTTACTGAATATTGCAAGTTTCTTAGGTGTTAAATTGGATTAAAAAATAATTTTGTTGTAAATGACAACAGCTGTTTTACTATGATCTTCAACAAACATTTTTCTGGCTGAATTTTGGCAAAGGCAGATAAAGAATGGGTCAAATAAACGGTCTTGATGTTTAATTCGTGAACCATTAAGTCTCGCTGAACACACCGTTGATGGTAAACATCAATTGTAGCGTTCACATGTGACTACTTTTGAAACATACCTTCCAATAAAGATTATTGTTGCTTGATTAGAAAAACAATATTAATGTTTTGCGGCCAAAGTTAATATTAAGGGCTTAACTTTCCATAACCATTTAGGGTTTTCAAGGAAATTTTTACACATAACAAAAAATGTTTTTTTTTAACTGATCAAATCTGACGGCACACTACGTCATAACGATAATTGACTAATCATTGTTTTTATATTGTTACTTGAATACTTTTTATACGAGTAAAAAGGCTAGGGCTCTAGTTTGATATATACCTACATACCTTCAAGTACGATTTTATATACCGCAACTAAAGTCCTTATTATTAAACTTGTTTAATACATTTCGAAAATATTTTGTAGTTTAAGTGAAACATGGAAGGAATTAAAATGTACATATATGATTTCTACGATTTCGGTTCTTTTAAATCGTTTTCAACTTTTTAAACTATTTGTTTTGGAAACAACTTTCTCACCCAACCAATAACGTTATAGTTATACCTCATCTTGCAGTTGAGAAGTTTGTTTTATCGTTTTTATTGTGTTTTTATTTTCCCTTTTTTTTAAATTTTATACAATTTTTCCTTTTCTTCTTCAAATCCAACTACACGCTAAGTACAACATCATGTTAAACGATTTGTGGTTCCTTCATAATTGTAAACGATGTGATATTTTTGCTGCCGTTGTTGTTGTGAATTTGCTATTAGGAACAACAACCCATGTTGAACAGCTCGCCTGCATGTACAACAATGACAACTACAAGAAGAAAAACACAAAGAAAAGGTGACGTGGGAGGGAGATTTTGTTTTGTTTTATTAGTGGCTTATCCAAATGTTTGTTAAAGTAGTTTCTTTATCAGAAAATGTTATACAGGAAAAAATAAAGACCGTTGAGCTGTCATAGCGACGTAGAGGTATAAGGTCGATGGACGGACAAACTTATAGATACGAAAACGAACAACATACATACATATACATACAAAAATGTACATAAAAGTTTTTTTTTTTGTGTTTTAGAACACAAACGAGTTTAAATACACTTTCCTAAGGTTGATTCACCCATGTTGTCGGTACAAAGTTCTGAAAACCAGGGTTTAAAAAACTGCAGTCGAAACCAAAAACTGTCAAACAAAAACGAAAGGTTGTATACAACTTTTCGCTTTTTGAGTTGGTTTGACAGCGAATGTTTACATATAATGAGTCAGTAGTAAAAGCAACTGTTTTTTTGTGGCCACTGATAAATGAAGAAGTGGAAGAAATGTCAGTATTTTACTTTGACTCTGCAGTTTTTTAAACGCTGCGGAAAACATTGTATTTGAGAAAGAGAAAACATTTTTTTAAAAACTCAGTTTGAATTATGTAATTAATTTTTATATTTTGTCCGGACCGAGGTAAATTTACACAAAGTGGCAGCACTAGAGAAGCCTATGCTGGTTGTCAATATTTTTTGTATGTTCTTTTATAAGTTTTCTATATGTCAAATTCATGTTTTCAGTATGTCAAACCCATATAACTACATACAAAAAAAGGGCCAGATAGAGTCCTAGGGCTGCTACCTTGTGTAAATGTACTATGGCCCGGACAAACTAGAACAGAGTTGCCAATAGGTTATATTTTTTAATACAAATTTTGTGTTTACGATTGTCCTGACAAAATTTTTCGAAATTAATCGTGCTGCAGAAAGCTCGAAGTAAAAAAATTGTATCATAACAACATGGGTAAATCTACCTTAAGGCAACTTTTTAAAATTTTAACCACTAATTTGTATTATAAAATTTTTAAATTAAAATTAAGAATTGGAAATTTAGATAATTACTATTTTTAGAAATTCAAATTGAGAGTTATAAACTAAAAAAAAATTCAAATTTTTTTTAAAATATATTTATACAAATTTGAAAAATTGGACAAATGAAAATTTATCATAATATGTATCATCATAGTCAAAAATAAAGTCGACTTTTTTTTAAAGTATACTTTAGAACAATGGTGCCGGTTTTAGTTTAAAGCAGAGTTAGAAAATAAACAGTACATTATTTAGCTTTCGGCTCACACACCCAAGAACGATATATATTTTTTTTAGTGTTTGTGTAGACGAACATAACCCTTAATACCGTTCGTAACTATTTTCAAGAAAGTGTTAGTGTTCTGTTCTTCCTTAAAAACAGAACAATTGTAGTGATACTGTAGACAAATATTATATTTTAATGTTCTATTCAGTTTCTTTTTTAACATTGATAAAGCAATGAATAAACTGAAAATTTTAGCAACGACCGCAGCACGAACAGCTCGTGTGTGTAAAATTATTTTGCTGGCTTTTTGTTTTTTTTTCGTATGTGTATTTTGTTTTTGGAAAAAATGTTTGGTTTTTTTTTACCAGCCAAAAGGGGCGAACATTAATGAGCCGAACCAAATACAATGAAGTTTGTGGATTAAAAAAACCGAACGGAATTAAATGTTCTCATCTTTTGTTGAGTTTGATAAAAACAGTATTATTTTTGTGTTCGAAAGATGACTAACAGGGAAACGTTATTTTTTTTTAATGATTTTCTACCCAAACACTATTAGCGTTTGTGTTTTCCACAAATCTATCGAACCGAACACTAAGGAGCGGTATTTAGTGGTTATTTTCGAACACTGGTTTAAAGTATAAATTATTTTGACTATGAGTATGGGTCATTGTGCTTTTCAAAATGCTTTAGCTTATTGTACCAAAACACATTACGGCCAATTTGTAAATTCTCTAACCGTTAAGAAAAAGGAAAAAATATTAGTACATATAAATACATTGGCGTTGTTTGTCAACAGATGACTCCACATGTTGTTACGTATGTTATACGACCGCAAAGGCCAACAATTTTAAAAACGTACAATAAGAGGCGTTACTCAATGAAGATCAAAATGAATCCTAGAAGTAATACAACCACAATGTTCGTTTCGAAAGTTTGTATGTATGTATTTGGATTTATGAAGTAAAGCCAAGTAATATCAAACACCGATTTTAAGTTCCTTTTTCAGCAATAATTAGTATTGTTGATAATTTATTTAACTTTTTAGGGGTTTTAATCCAAATTTTCATGTTTTAATAAGGCTAAAGTTCATTAAATTTAATTTTCATTAAATTATTTTTATGAAATTTTAGAACATGAATTTTTCATTCTTGACTGACCGGGGAATCGAACCCACGTTCACGGAATCTTGATTTGACATGTTTCAATAGTAACCACACTATCTCTTCAGAAATCTTTGCCGTTAAATATTCAACGCCATTGGCGACGGCTGGCAGTCATTAGTCAAACATCAATCTTTAAACCAAAACGTATTCTTACTTTTGGTGATCGAAATTTTCTTTTAATGATTATCGCTATAAAAAAGTGTTTTTTTTTGTTGCATTGGTCTGTTATTGGTGATTTAAAATATATTTCTTTTAGGAATCCGAACCGTAAACGCTCTTGTCGAAAAGAAGACCAACAAACAAAATCAGCACTGCTTTTGTATTTGTTGGAATAAAAAAGGTATTTTGTATTATGAGTCGACGAATCATGAAAAGAAAACAGATACATATTTATATGTATATGAAAGTACATGTATCTATATAAATGAAATCCACCTAGAAGTTAATAGTAGAGATTAGCGCATAAATCGTCAATAGAACACGTAAAAGCCCAAATAATTGTCAAAATGACAGTAAGACGTTTTCCTGGGAACCGTATCATTGTTCAAATTACTTATTTCATATTAAAGGTAACAGTGAATATAAATGTTTGTATTAACAAATACTTTGTTATGACTTTTTGACAATTTATTAACCACAATTATCATGATCATGACACAAATTTTGACAGCGTTCTATTTTATTTTGTTATTTGAACTTCAGCTTTACATTTGTATGTAATTTTATTTAAAAGCAAATGCTTGCATTTACTTATAAACATACATAAATGCGTATTTCATGGTTTTCAGCCAAATGTCACTTAAAGTAAAACAATAAACATGTACAATGCCTAAGTTCAAAAATTATTATAAGTAGAAAATAAATATTTAAGGCATAAAAGTTAAAAGAATAACTTCATGAGAGGACCAAGGATAATTTTACTGCCTGTTCATCTATATCCAAACGAAGACTTCGTTCGCTTAACTAACATTTAAAACAAAATAAAAAACATTGTTTTTGTCTTACATGTAAGTTAAGCGAACGAAGTTTTCGTTCGAAATCGATGAACAGGCCTTTAGTTTTTAGCTGATAGTAAGAACTACTGATATAAATATTTAATTAATATAAATTATATTTTGACTTATATAAGGTTTAAAATCTGAAATACTCCTTTCCCACTTGCTTAACAAAATTTTTTTTAAACCAGTGTTCCTTGTTCCTTCTATCCATACCAAAGGATAACATTGCGTTTTGCATTAACTTCTGTTTCTCCAGCTACGATTTATTCTGTCACTGAATTAATCTTTAAAGAGCCCAAAAGTTTATTGATGGAAACTCCTCTTTTGCTTCCAAGTCCAAAACAGTAAATTTTCTCGCAAATTCGTGTCTTTAACATTGTAGTGACTTAAGGCTTATCAAAGTCTGAAAAGGTATAGTAGTTGGTTAATAGCCTGTGATGGGTGTTATCAAAATTTTTTGGTAGGTTACAAAGCTGTTTCCAACATTTTAATTAATAAAACCATTAAATGGACACCTCTTCTGAAGAAAATTTTTTTCTTGATAAATTAAAAGTTTTGTTTTTATTAATTTCAAGAGATGTAACAAGAATTTTTTCTATTCGAAATTTATCATAGTCTAAAAAGTACATTTCTATTATTGAAGTAGTTACGCAATTAGAAAAGTCGTTTTCCATCCCTGTGAAACCCACAGTAGAAATTTAATAATCATGGCCAATTTCACTCATTCTATTAAAATATCAATTCATATTTAAATATAGTTTTTCATATAATTTTATTTTTATTTGTCATGAAAAACGAATTTTAAACATAAATTGTTGAAATAGGCCATCAGTCAGCTCACATTGGAATTCATGCTATCCCTGCAAATTAATAACATTAAGGCTGGGTTATTGAGATCTCAGTTAAACTAGGTTTAGTTTATATGAAAGCAGGGTTGTGCTGCCATTGCCAAGTTTGTTTACAAAATTTTGAAGGAACAATGTTCAAAGTCCCTTGTGGGACCTTGCCAAGAGGGTCTGTCATACATTTGCAGGAATTTGGCTGCCGAAACACATGTGCAAATAAAACCGCGAAAAATTTAAAAAAGTAAAAGTAAGTTTGGGAAGGTAGTCCAGCCTTTCCTATTTTTAAATACTATTTAGGAAAAGGCATGCATATAAAAATTCGAAATAAGTCACTAAGTTCTTTTTGACGTTTTTTGCTCAATTGTTTACCTTTTATAGTATGTCAATTTGACCCTCGACATTCCCAATTTCAATAAGATTTTGATCACTAAATACTAAACGAGCCACATTCAATCCATAAAGACCTCATATGTAGCTAATTAAATTAGATTTGGCTTATCTTTGTTAATTTGAATTATTTCATTCCTTTAGAGTCTTCTTTCAGATACACATTATTAATACATATCGTTGCTTAAAACGCAAAAGGCCCTAACTAACCAAAAATAAAAATCGTTTTTTTCATGGGTTCTGTTGTATTGAATCAAAACAAATGTCCACAAAAAATTTTTGGAATCTTTCGACTAAATTTTACGATTTTATTAAAAAAAAAAAAAAAAAAAAAAAAAAAAAAAAAAAAAAAAACATTATCAATTCGTCAGCTCAATATTGGTTTGGCGCATATGCCAAAAAGTCGTAGTGGAGAAAAACGACAATGAAGGTTTACATGAAGTTTAAAATTATTTATTTTGTATTTTCAAAACTGCTTCCTTCTGGCATATGTTTTGAAGAAAAATGTACATTTTTGTAAACGTTCATGAAAGAACTTGGAATTATTTTAGAAGAGAAGCAAGAGTAAAATTTATTTTCTCGTTGTCATTTTATTTTGCTTTCGCTTTAATTACATGTTTTTCTTACGGCAATGAAGCAAAGCAAGAGTGAAATTAATTTTATAAGTTTTTGGATGAGGAATTCGCAGCATTTGCCAAACAGTGACGTGTAGAGAATATGGAGCTATGGAGCCAAATTAATGCTTAATATCTGAGAAAAAAAAAAATTCGTGAAACAGGTTTTGGATTCAGAAAGGGAGGGGGTATTCAAAATATATAAGTATCCCCAAACCTAACTCAATTTTTTTAATAATGGTCGGTAGGCCAAACCAATAATGAGCTGACGAATTGTCAAAATAACTGGTGGTAGAAAAATAGAAGAAAATTAAATTAACAACAGTTAAATGCAAATTATCCTTTTAAATAATTTTTGCTTCTTTAAAATTTTCAAAATGTAAGGTAGGGTCTTTTGCGTTTTAGGTAACGATATGTGAACACACAATTGTTTACACATAATTTTAAACTTAGAGCTAGGCTAGCAACAAACATGATATATTCAGATTTCATGCTAGGAGAAATAAAAAGAAACAAAAACTTTGATTTTTGTTGTTGTCATTTTGGCAATGTATAATAAATATACTACAATATATTTATTCAGTTAAGTTTTTTTATATTGTTGTTGAAGTTGTTTCGCACACAAATTTATTTTTCAAGCTTTTGAATCGTGTCAAGCTTCTAAAACACAAAAGTACTGCTGCTGCTATTAAATTTTAACGCTGCTTCTCATTACCACCACCACTAACACTACTACTTCGGCCAACAGCCAGACTACAATTTAGAACAACATATAGATAATATTTCAGCAAGCACGAATGCCTGCCAACCATATGCGGTTATTGTTTGCAAAGCTGTAGTTTTTAAACGCTAGTTTGTCTACTTGACTGACTAAATGAGTGAACGACTAACAGACGGACGGAATAAATGTACAAGCAAACGACTTCTTGCTTACCTTAATATTTTGCCTGCTTGCTTACCTCTTTGTTTAGAGCTGCTGCCGCCGACTGGCTGCTATAATCGAGAAATGAGTTCAAGGCCGTTTAAGTGGCACACAATACTTTTTATTAATATGTACTAGCTAAAACCAAAAAATATTCTATACTTTACTTTACTACCTTAAATAAAAAAAACTATACAACTAAAAAACATATTCATTCTCTTAAATACACACATAAAAACTAAAATGAAACTACCAAATTATTAGCTAATATTAAAAAATCTAAACGTCAAGATTAACACACATTGAAAACTCCAAAAACACAAAATTTTAGTATTAATGTGCGAAAAATAAATCAACGATTTTTGAATAAACAAACACACATAACAAACAAATACGCATGACAATCTACCACCATACATGTAAAAAAATTTTGATTATTATACAACAAGTACAAAAATGTACACATATGAGTGAAGCGACGGGCACGCTGGGCAAATATTTGACGATGCCAACGTAACCACTACTTTTGCTAAAGGTTAGTGTAATTTAACTTGGCTTTTATATAACAAACTAAAATAAATTATGCTACTTTTATATAATTTTTAATAACTGTAGATCTTTATTAGTTTGTCATTGGTCACGTTATTTTCGTCACCTTTTTGCCAAGTAGTACCGTAGCTTTATTTCGCCTAAAATTATTATACGTTGTAAAAATTATACATCATTCTTGTTTGTGTGAAGTGGTGAGGTATGGGTGCGTATTTGTTTTTATATTATACGCAATATCCCATCACTTATACTCGTAAGTAGCTAAACAAACAACGGTAGCTGGAAAAAGAAAAACCCCAATATGGGCATTTCCGCCAAATGGTCCACCGTGACCGAAAATTTAAAAGTTATTAAAATCTGATTATTTTACGAAATTGTTATGAAGAAATATTTAGATTTTACTAATTTTATAAATTTACCCATAAATTTGTTCACTTAGATGAACAATCAGACTGCAAAGTTGTGCAAACGTAATTTCTTATTTGTGAGTATGTTTTATTGTATATTTTCTTTAATATTATCTTCCTTAAAAGAGGTGATATTTGATGAAAATTATTCCAAAAAAAATTTCTTACATGGTCTGTAATCTAAGGAAGAGTTCGAAGAGAAATATGTTATTCGAATTAACGGTAAATTTTTATTTTGTATTAATCATTATTCAGTTAAATTATTGTGGAAAAAATTTCACGTTCGAATTGTCACGTATCGAACCAGATTTTGGCTTAAACAAAAAATAGAACAGACGATTTTGGAACCAAACCAAAGACATTTTAATGTTACATTGCTATGTAAAATTCTGAAAGTAGTTTGACTAAAAAATTGTGCCAGGTTTCGCTGAATTACAACTTTTTATACATGGCCACAAAAACTACTTCTATTTTTTTCACGTTCGAACCGCTACTTCTTTTGCCATTATCTTTGACCTAGAATCGCGCCCCCCATAAACTTTAGCATAGATAATAGTGCTTTCTTAGTGCTATAATTTAAGGGTTAAAAGAACGTAAAAATATTTGTTGTTTAAAATGTTGTTGCATTTTTGATGCGTACGACTGTCACGTTCAACACTTTGGAATTACCCATATGTAGACTTGCTAAAGTTATAAACCATTAAAGATTTATTCCCGACAAGTGTAATAAATCGCCAACACCAATGTCAATTCGCCTTTTTAAAGTCTACTGGCGATAAATGTCTAAACAATTGGGTATATGTAGAGATATTAACGAAATTTTCATTCATAAAAGAGATTAAGTACTACCCCTTGCTTTGAAATGTGGATATACATATTTAATATCCGCTGTATGTAAAACTCTACTGGATAGCAACAGCAAACCAGACAGAAACGAACTTTGGCATTAGGCTCAGGTTGAAAATCAGTCTCTTAGCGAAAGCTTTAAAGCTACTACCTACTTTTTAAAGTTTGAGATTAAATTAAAGTCGCCACATGATCACCAAAATTACCTTCCAATAAACAGTTCGGTACTCAAAAGTTATCGTGATTCAGAACTAATCCGCTGTAAATAAAGCTAAGTCGGAAAGCAACAGCAAAAAAACTCGTTTACAAGACGAAGATTGTCATTAGATATAGGACAAAAATTAGTCCCTCTCAATAGAAAATGGAGCTTCCAACGAAGCAGGTTTGTAAGGGAGAAACATAAGAGTTTCGCTTACCATTGCGCTCACGGAAGACATGAATTTTATATGGCGAGTTCCCACTTTGAAGCAATACATTTTTGACTCATAAAGCGCATATACAAATTGTTAGATGTAACCAGGGCTGTGGAGTCGTTAAGAAAAAGTTATAACTCCGACTCCGACTCCTTTTGGTGAAATTTTTTAAGCACGACTCCGACTCCGACTCCGACTCCGACTCCGACTCCTACTCTAACCTAGCATTATTTAAGAGACTAGTTTTTTTTTTGACTTTAAACTCTTTTTTAATTTAGAACCTGTTAAATGGTTAAATATAGCAAGAAAATGATTCTGTAAACATTTCAAATCGATATTTTAATTCTAACGTGCCGCGCATTGAGCTTTAACATACTAGTTACTAACATATGAGTAGGAAAGCTGCAAAAAATTTTATTTGGATTTTGGAAAAGTTGAAAACAACACCAAGTCCAATTGGCTTATATGTTAAAGGCATCAAGTGTACTTAGTGTTGTTTACCACAATATTAATAGAGGCAAAGGACAGTCCTTTTTTGTAAATTGTGAAGTGAGGTCTTTTGTTTTTAATATACATTTTATTTATTAAGTCAAATCATTCTCAGGAAAATTTTATAAAGTTTATTAAAACATGCATATGCGCCTTCAGTTGTTAGTTCTACAATTTATATAACACATTTTGAAGAGAAATGTAACGTAAAAAAATGTTGTAAGCCTTCTATTATTTTTGGGAAATAGTACCCCTTTTGTTGTTGGACTTGGTGCTGTTTGTCTCAAGGCATGGAACAGTACCATAGAAGGTAACGAACCTTTTAGGACGTAATTTTTTAAGTATATCATCGACATAAAAAAAATATGTTAGGATCATATAAAATATTCGTACAAATGCACATTTTTATAACATAAACATCATTTGTGATTATCAACATGTTTGCGCGGTCTGCTGTAAAGTTTTCAAAATGTGGCTTGATGTAGTTTATCTCCCACCTGCAGAGTTAAAAAAAATGTGAATTTTTAAACTGCTAAATTTAAATCTTTTTCTTCAGTGTACTCGCCATTGCATTTTTCCGTTCCTAATTCAATATTATTATTGTCCAAGACCGAAATTTAAAATTGCAAGTCTTTATTATCTCTCCAATTTTCCCTAAAGTGAGATGATAAAAGTATTCTCAAATCATTTTTCCCACATTGATGGGAATTATATCTGGAACAATGTCATGTATTTTTCCGAGTTCCTTTTCCTTTTACTCTATTATAATTCACCTTGAAGGTTGGAACTTCAAATGTAGTTCACTTAATGCTTTCACCACAGGAGCTACAGCAGATTTCAAGTCATATTTATGAACATGGCTATTTTTGGCTATATGGCTATATATTTGTTAATATACGATAAATAAAAAACAACATCTTTACAAATTTAATTTTTAAATTCCTTAATTCGGCTCTATTTCATTAACGATATCTTGGCGAAATTCAAATAGTGAACCCGCTGGTTTTTGTTACAGAAATTTGAGGTCACATTAAAACATAGAAAAGGACATGCTTTCATACAATCTATATAACTATTCTTATAAATTGTCAAAATAAGATGTTATCTCAATTTTTTAATTTTTGAAACTCACCTACTCATATGAAAAGTATACTGGTCCTTATTTTCAGACTTCACAATTTCAAAAAGCAGACCCTCTTATGGCCAATTCCACTTGGAGAATTGGAGAAATTGGTCATTAAAATTTTTTATTTTAAAAAATATTAGAAAAATTGTAATGCAAAAAAGTCGGAGTCGGAGTCGCTAGTTTTTGTGGGCACTTCGACTCCGACTCCGACTCCGGTACAAAAACCTCAACTCCGACTCCTCAACTCCGACTCCGACTCCGACTCCACAGCCCTGGATGTAACGATCAGCTTTACACACTGAATGTTTTGATAGCTTTATTTTTAAGCACTCTCCCTTACAAACCTGCTTCGTAGTAAGGGAATGCCGTAGCACTTGAAATTTTATTTTTTTATATAAAAGTTGTTGAGAGTTCTTTCACTTACTTTACTGCATTTCTGTATGTCTTATTGCGTAGCGCATAATTGTGCGCTTATTTTTTTTAAATGTACATACCTTTAGTGCTTCGCAAAATGATAACATTTTTTACTGGGCTCTTTCTCCAGAGTTTGAGTTTAAATCAAAGTCGCCACCTGATCCCATCCCCTAAGGCACCTCACCTATAAACAGTCTTAGAAATCCAAGGTTTCAGGAGCTATTGATTATTATTATGGCATAATATTGCCATAATTGTAAAAACTACTCAAGCATGCTTGTCCAGCAGGCGAATTCACTCGTGTACCTGTACGTTTGCTGGACGTAATATTCGTCGTCATATCTAAATTTTTTGATTTTTCATCCAGCTTCTTCGGTGTGACACATACAAACACATTTTCACTAATACTACCATAGCGCTTAATGAGAAATGCTTGACGTATACAGACCCCTTTATGACATAAATTGCATAAAACTTTATAAATGCGCGATTGAACAGCGCAAGTTTAGGAGTCAAAATTGTTAGGAAAATTAAATTTACCAAGTTTGTGTAAATTAATTTTCATAAAATTTTTAATAGGGCGAAAAATTAACAGTTTGCACAGGTATTTTTTTTATCTACTATTTACCCATTTTCTTAATATTTTGTTAAAAATTTTACATTCTTAAAACTTATAAAAATAGAAATCCCTGCTCTTCGACTAAATGATTTAGAGATGGAATTGATTATTCTCAACGAAAAATTCTGCTCATTTAAGTTTTTACCATTATCTCATACATATTAACATTAAAAACTGATTTCTAGCTTCGCCTTGTATATATCATCAGCTGCGAGAACAGAACTTAAAGAATATTAGTTGAAATTAAACACAATAAAAAATATAAACAAACTATATAAAGTACAACAATAATAAGAAAAAATAAATAATAACACCATACGTTTTTCTTGTTTTATATACTTACATACAAATATGTACAAATGTGTGAGTGTGTGTGTGTATATAAATTAGGGGAGAACAGCTGATTTCAACATGTTATTGCTGATTGTTTTCATTTTTATTATTTTTTTTATTTCCTTTACTAGTTCTCTCTCTCCTTCTCTTTGCTTTTTTTTTTGTAGTTTAATTTGTAAATATGGAAGTGGGTGTGTGTTTGTGTGTTAAACACTCAATGCTGTTCATGTGCTTTGTAACAAGTTTTACTTTTATTGAGTTTTTCTTTTACTACGTCATTTCATAAAACAACAACACAAGCAACAAAAACATGTTTTGCTGAAAGTTTTGCACTCAATTGTTGGTGGTTTTTTTTAAAAAGAAGTCTTCTTTATTTCTAACTCAAATTTATTTCCTTTTTATTTTTAACTCAAAAACTAATCCTGTAGCACAGCAATGGAAAGTTTAGTAGTTAGTCATTTCAAAGTCGTTACAGTTTTAGAACACAGAACAATTTAATTTTTTTCATAGGTAGGTACAACAAATTAAATTTAACTCGAATAGGTAGTACGTACATAATATGTATATGTATTATTCTTTTAAATATTTTAGCTTATACATCAGTGTTGCCACTTTGTGGGTACCCTGCAGGAAATGTCACTAGTGAATCTGTACTGATTCACTATTGACACAGTCACCAGTACTAGTGACTTATTATACCCCAGACAATGTTATTTACTATAGACATTTAACATGTGCGTGTCATTGGAAATCTACTACTGTCGTTGGTACTACTGACTAGGTACTGACTAGGTAGTTCCTTTGGGAACATATGTAGACATTGGAACCAGAGAATCACTAGTACATTTTAGTACATGTAGTCTACACTTTTGGTACGAATACAATTTTTTTTTTATTATTTCTTTAACTTTTATAGGAATTGTACTTCTCAGTTGTTGTTGATAAAATTGTTTTCGTATTAAAGCCAAATATAGTGGCAAATGTAATGTAGTGTAGACACTTCATTGACAATGTCACCAAAATAGTCGACAAAACTGGTGACTTGGACACACTTGCACCCAGGTTTCCTTCAGGGTAATTACCCGAATTTGATATAATTTTTATTGTCGTGAGTAATTTCTTTTAGGTGTAGATCAGGTGTAATTTGAAATTCTTTCGTTTAAAACAAATATGTAACACATATACAAATTTTTTATCAGTGAAAAAATGTATGCCATTAAAAATGTTGTTGATCCCAAAAATGCCAAATTCACGCTATTTTTTTTAATGCAAAGATTTCCATCGTTAAATATAGTTTTCAAAATCTGGCTAATGAATGGCGCCAGATGGACGTTAAGATTTCAATAAGTATGAGCTTCATAGTGATATAGAAGCCTAAATTTATTGGAAAAAGGTATTCCAACTTTAAAATAATCTGGGGGAGATACGTTTTCAATACATATTCCAAAAAGTAAAAAATTTTATTTTTGTTAAACTTTTTACAACTTATTATTGTAAAACTAAATTAAGAAACAGAATGTCATCTGAAATCATTACAGGCTATTTTTTTTTTCTAAAAAAGTATTTTTAAGCCCATGAAACTTTAAATTGTAAAAACTAACACAAATCATTAATATGTAACTGATTTCGGGCATAAACGCACCGCAACGGTCTTTGGCGAAGAGCATTCTAGACGTCCAATTTTGGGCCACTTTTTCGAGCATTGCTGGTTTTATGTTACGAATAACACGAACAATGTTGACCTTCAAGGCTTCAATTGGTGCTGGTTTAGCAGAAAAAAATAAGTAACGATGATTCCACCAGCGTGTAAACTGCACCAAAGAGTGCATTTTTCTTAATGAATTAAAGTCTGTTCGGATTAGTCTCACTCTATATGCGGCAATCTTGGTTATTAACAAACCCCTTTCAAATGGAAAAATATGTGCGCCATAAGATCATGTAGTCGCCTATAAGTTTGCGCAAATTGATGACTGATTTTTAAAGTGAATTTATATAATGTGTAATTTTATTTAAATCGGGTAATTTTTTTCATCGCAAGTGTAATTTTGAATTTTGCTGGTGGTAACACTGTTAAACATACTCTCTTTCCTTTTAATTTACATTACCTAAATAATTTTTGAGTGTTTTAATGGAGCGAGTTTCCTCTTCCCTTTTTGAGTTTTTATGTTCACTTTGTTTCATTTTTCTTTTACATCGTGGTCATTTGCTTTTTTAAGTTAAACAGTTATAGATACTTTAACAATCTTCCATCTTTTTGTCTACAACGGAAAAAAATAAATCGAGTTTAATTACATTATGTGTGTGCGTTATTAAATAAAAATTAACATTATATTTTGTCATGTTTCAAGGTGAACAATTTTTTTTTTATTTCTATTATAATTTTGTGTTAAATTTTATAAATTATTAAAGTTGCTAACTTGGAAGACATTTTGAATATTGGAAACCTCCCTTAGAATTTAATTATTATATTCTTGTTACTTCTCCACACAAACGATGTCACTGACCTATTTGTGTACATGAGCAATACAAACCAATATATGTGTTTATGGACAGTAATAAATATAATCCTATTGCTTGGAATGGGAATAATTCTTAAAATCTTTGCAAATTAAAAAACTTGGTTAAATGAATGGAAATATTAATGCTTAAAAACGTAATTTCGAATTAAATAAAACATTTTCTGCCGTATTTATAAAAAATAAAATAGGTTTGAAATGTGTTTTAAGGTACAATTTTTATACATATTTCTTAAAATACAGTTGAAATCAATTTAAATTTTTTATAAATACGGCAGTTTAACGTAAACAGGCATACGAGGAAAACTAAATTTGAAAACCAAACGATTTAAAACCGAAAATTTCCAACCCAATTATGAATAACAATTCCCCGGGAGTTTTTTCCCTTCTCCCATTTTTTTCTATTTAAATTCAATGGTAAAAATGGGAAAAGGGAAAAAACTCCCGAGGAATTTTTATTCATAATTGGGCTGTCCGTTTTTTTTTAATCGACCTGTCACAGAATTCAATTTCGAAGTGAAATTAGTGTAGTTTTATGAGTTCAAAAATTACACAAAACAATTTTATGATAATCGATTCAGTATTTGCAATTGGTAACATATAAAGCTGACTTTCATAAGTCCCCGAAACAAATTATACAAATTGTTACCTTAAGATTTTGTGATGATTGGTTCATAATTTTACATAAATCCCATATAAAGCCCACTCCTAAACAAAGGAACTCTCGGTGGAGGGTATCAAAGATATGGCACTGCCCAAGACGAATTAAACACAGGTGGTACGCTAAGCCATCTGATTTTGACATTTCGAAATGTAAACACTAACAATGCAATGCAAAATTTGTACCTTTGTTTTGTGGAGTGTTGTAGTTTTGCCACCACCTGTATTTGAATTCGCCTTGGAACCGAATAAATTTTTTTTTTTTTTTTTGATAAATTAACTTTAAAGTTAAAACTATTTAATGAACTTAAGCCTTATTAAAATTATTAAAAATTTGGATTAAAAACCATAAATAGTTCAACAAAATAACCACAATACTAATTATTGTTAAAACTATGTGTTATTAAAAAATTTTAAATTTGAGGATAAAAGTGGGGATTAGTTTTTGAGATGGATATTTTTCGAAACTTTTAATTCAGTCCATTTAAGTCTTGCGTTCAAGGTGTAATAAGAAAATAAGATAAAAAAAAGATAATAAACTCCAGGATTTTGTTGTCAAGAAATTCTTTTTACACAGTAATAAAATATGGAAAAATGAGGTGGATCTTTAGTTATTACTCCTCTCGCTGGTCCTTTTTATGATAAAAGCCAAAAATAAGCTATTTTCACAATGCCAAAACACTTTCTTGACATACTGTACGAACATTTCTTTTAGCAAAGCTTATTGATCTTGGTAAGAATCCATCTATCAAACTTCAACTTACCCTTTTGAATTTAAAAACTAACTGCCTGTGTAACGATTTCGAACGTTAACTTCGCATAAAAAATTACATTTAAAACAAAAACAAATTTTCGAATTTAGTTTTTGTTTAAAATAATTTTTTTCTATGCGAGCGTTAACGTTCGAAATCGACGAACAGGCTGTATGTCAATAGAAACGTAATTTTTAACTATCATGCATAGCTATGAATATTAAATCTTCTCAAGTGCGCAACAGCATTTTGTTAAATTTAGGCTTTTAATTGTTTGCCTTGCAAATCTTTTTATCGATTTAAACGAAAAAGAAAGTAAGAAATATTAGTTGCTCTTAATTAAGCAAATTGACAAAATAGAACTATATTTTTACAGCGGGTAGATATGAATATTACGTGTCGATTTTTTCCAAAAATTGAATAAATAAAAATTTCGAGTTAATACTCTATTGTTGAACAAGATATCGCACTTGTTATAAAAGAGCTTTAAAAACATACATATTGCTTAACAACGTTATTAAATCACTAACATCATCAGTCCCCACCAAACACAAACACGATTTTAGTGTTAATGTTAGTAAATTAATGGCTCGTAAAGACAGGTTGTTGGAAAAAACCGAATTGTTTATAAAAAAGTAAAATTATGTTAAATATAGTTTTTAATAAATTTCTAAATTTAAACCTTTTAAATTACAATATGTATTTATATTTTAAATTTGTGGTAAATATTTAAATTTACTTCATCTTCCCCTCTACTTTTTCCGTTAGTTACAAGAGTCGTTATTTATTTACTCCCAACAATTGAGAGTCAAGTCGCGATGTTTGTAAACAAAGCGGAAATGCGTAGTTTATGCATTGTAACTGTTGTTACAAAAACAACAACTCTTACAACAAATGTACATACATAAACACGACAGATTTTGTTATATTTTGGGGTGTTAACAAAAAAAAAAAAAAAAAACACTTTAAGAAAAAAGTAGTGTTGTAAATATACATAGGTATGTAAGTAAGTATAAATCTTAAGTTCAAAAACTAAGTAGGAAATTAAAGTAAAAAAGGATTGGTTTCTTATGTTAACACTACTAAATAGAGGACATTTAAATTTGTGTTATTGAAAATAATGCAAAAGGAATAGTACCAGGTAAATGTCTTAATTTCAACTTCAACAAAAGAACACTAAAATTACCAAACTAGGGATGAAGGAAGTTGGATGTCAAAATTTTTCAAATGACAATAGCTTGAAAAATCCTGCAGAAAAAGGTCATACAGGGATGAAAGTTAGTTATAAATGAAAATATGAACTTGTTTATCGATGAGAGCCAGCAATTTTGGTATACATACCCCTAACTACTGTAAGAATTTGGAAAATCCCACAGATTATGCTTAGATTAAACACAATACATAGGTACATATGTATGTATGTATGTTTAAAAACAAAACAAAAATCCAACAAAAACCCCTTACAAGTGATGTCAAGACAAATAATTTTTTTTAGAGAATAAATGTTTTATACAAAAAACATATTGTATCACGTAGTAAAAAACAAACTGTGACTGCAGTTAATACTGCTTTATTTAGTCTGTTGCTCTCTGCGTCTGTTGCAAAAGTACAAAAAAGGATGTTGACCGAAAGATTCGAACACGAATGTTTTTTTGAAGACATTGAATACAAAACAAGTTTGAAGTTAAATTTTTTTCTTTGTGCTTTGTGCTTAAATCTTTTTTTTCAATCTATGTACATACATATGTATGTACTATATACAAAAACAAGTGAAGTAAAAAATATGAAATATGTACATAAATATAAAATGAGAGAAAAATATCTTGAGTGGTTTTATTATGTGTTAATTCTTGCCTGAATATTCTGCTACGAAGTTTTTTTTTACTGCATTTTCTATTAAGCACGTTTTTATTATTTTAAATAATTAACAAATTAAATTGCTTGTTGTATATTTATTAGGGTATTCATTCGGTTAACCGTTAATCGGTGTTGTATTAAACCATATTTTTTTGTGTTTTAAATTATGGGTGAGTTCGAAATGATGCAACCATGTACAATTTTACAACTTTATCCGTACCAAAATTCACCAAAAAAGTTAACAAAGTGCACCAAAAAAGTTGTGTTCTATTTTTAAAATACAGTACATAAACAGAAATTAAGGAATTCGGAAATGAACTTTTTTGCAGAATGTTCGGTGCTGAGCTTTGGCAGGATGAGTAAGATGATGACCTGACAACAGAAGAAACTTACGATAGTAACGCAACAAAAGAATTAACCCAAACAATTAAAAGTGTTAAAAATTTTAAAAAATTAAACAGGATTTAAATGGCATAATGGACGATTTTATTTGTTTAGAGAAACTGCAGGAAAATCATTTCTCCAACATCTACGATAAGTAAAGTCAAAATTTATCAAAACTAAAGAAAAGAGTCGCTTAAATCCTAGACATTTTAACCAAATTATTTATCTAAAAGATTATTTTATAAGATCTTCTTAAACTATTTAAATTACTAGTATAATGATCTCACAGTTTATTTTTTGATAAATACATAATCGGCCTTGTTCTGGAAATCGAAATCACGTGAAATTCAAAACGACAAATTTTAAACTATCCTGTTTTATAAAGTTGATAAAAATATTTCTTTTTCATTACCTCATACTTTGAGGACCACATATCTTTACCAAAACTACTTTTGAAAGGAAAAAGAAAAGCTACGTTCATTTAAAAAAAAATTTAACTTAAAATATCCATACAATTTAATTTCACGTGATTTCGTTTTACAGAACGTAGTCGAATGTGTATTAATTAAAAAATATGTATTACATAGTAATGAATTTTTTTTTTTTGCTCGTCTTAGTTCAAGAATTGTTATGTTATTGTTTTTTTTTACTACTTAACTCCAAATAATAAATAACTTAATTTTTATTTACTGAAATTACCTATTTTATAAAAAAAACTTTATTAATCGGTTAACCGATCAAAACCAAAATTAACCGATTATTAACCGAATAAACCAAAACCTCGATTAATTAATCGAGCGATTAACCGATTAAAGTAAAAGCCCGATTAAATGAATACCCTAATATTTATATAAGTTTTGTTTGAAATTCAGTTTTAAAGCAGGGATGGCTAAAGGCTCAGTTAGCCGGGAGTAACAGTAACGTTGCAAATCAGCCGATTCAATTAGAACGATTATAGTTAACAGTAAGATGTTACGTCTCAATCTGTAACTGAGCCTTAAGTGAAATTGTACTAATTCTAAAATTGTACTTTTTTGAGTTCATTTGTATCAAAACACAATTTTTATATAGTGATTTGTCATATTATTTAAGTTAGTATAAAAGACTATTAATTTCAGCTATTTCATAACATTATTGATAGCCACAATCTTTGATTTAAAAATAATCAAAGTTAACTTAAAGTTTTGCGATTATCGATGACTATTGTATTCTTCAGGATATTATATATAATTAGATGGTATAATTGAACCTTTTGAGACTTATACATATATAGCAAGTCAAAATGGTGTCCAGATTTTTAGCGGTGAAAAGAATTTAAAATTCACCCCTGTTATGTTAGTCAAGTCGACGACTATCTACATCATTTGAACTCTTAATTGGTATTTTATAAGAATGTTGTTATCGAAAATCTGACAAAAATCCAATATCCGATTATTTTTCTTTCAGAAGTTAGCGATTTTAAACAATTTTTAGGGTTTGATTCCAATTTTTCGCGATGTTTGCAATAGAAGCGACTTTTTACAGTAAGTTTTCTTATTCTTTTTAGCTTTGCGGATTTTTAATAAATATAAGGCTTTGTTACCATGCCGCTGTTGTCAAATTTTTTCGAATCTTCGCTAATTGAACATTTTTACCGAATTTTTGCCAATTTTCGCAATTTTACTCCATAGTGGGCACTTGGCCGATGTCTAAAATAAATTTTATGCACACAATTCCATTCTAACTAAAACTTCTTTAACTTTTATTTGAGTCGTCGAAAAATTTCCTGTCGACTAAATCAGAATCAACTCTAGTCGTAGTCGACTTAAAAGCAACTTATAAAATATTAAGCAACTGTCAATAGTAATAGATTATTGTCAATAACGGCAAAGAAAATACAATTATTGTTCCGTTGCCATCGACTTTCATAATACGGGTGATTATTTTCAATAACAATAAACAAAAACTATCAATTAAACAAACTGAACCAACCCTGTTCTAAAGCTATTAGACCATTTCTAAGAGAGAGATTCTACTGATAAATTAAAGTTTTGTTTTGTTTGTAAGTACTCATTGTGTTTAAGCTCAACTGCGTAGGTTTTTGTGTTGTTTAAATAAATTACGTATTTTTTGTTTTTTACACACTGAAAGAAATTGGGTTAAAAAGTGTTAAAAAATTAAATTTTAATTTAATTTAAATAATTTAATGAAAATTAAATTTAATGAACTTAAGCCTAATTAAAATTATTAAAAATTTGGATTAAAAAACCATAAAATAGTTCAACAAAATAACCACAATACTAATTATTGTTAAAGCTAAGGCACGAGCTCTATGTATTCATTTGTCCTTCAAGTTGTGCTGAAAAAGGTCAACAAGAAAAGAAAGACAAAAAAAATGAAAAAACAAAAAATGTACTTTGGACTTCAAGAAAAATTCTTGACAAAAGTACGAAAAAACAGAAGTAAGGAAAACATGTAAAATCAATTAAAATGGATAATCATTCAAAAAAGCAAACTTCGATCTACCAAAGGTTAAAATACAATTTGGTTTAAGGATTGATGTTTGACTATTGACGTCAGCAGTCGTCGATGGCTGCGAGTGTAAAAACGGCAAATCCATCTGAGGAGATCGAGTGGTTGCGATCGAAACATGTCATGGTAACCTGCCGGCCCGGGTTCGAGCCCCGGTCACGGTCAAAAATGAAAGATTACACAGCCCGACAAAATTAAAAAAAATTTTTGCTTCTTTGAATTTATCAACTGATTCTAGTTAATTTGGGTGCGCTATACCCTCCACTTATGACCTCCATTTATGACCGTCTGTTAGTTTTTTCAAAAAATTTTTTCATCAAAATTTCTTATTTACAGTTATGGTAGTTGCCAAAAAAAACATTTTTTCCGTAAAAAAATTTTTTGTGTAATTGCTAGCTGATTAACGGGAATTTTATATGTACAATATTATTGAGAACGTTATTTTTTCTTGTTGCACTCCAATTGAATATCGGAAAAAAAATATTTGAATTAAAAGAATTTTGGGTAAAAAATTTTGTTACGGAAAAAATGTTTTTTTTGGCAACTACCATAACTGTAAATAAGAAATTTTGATGAAAAAATTTTTTGAAAAAACTAACAGACGGTCATAAATGGAGGTCATAAGTGGAGGGTATAAAAAAGCTATATCATGAAAACTAGAGCTGATAGAGACAAACTGATTACAGATTTGAATTCAGCGCACCAAAATTAACTAGAATCAGTTGATAAATTTAAAGAAGCAAATTGAGTGTTGGCCTGTGTTATCAATAACAATTTTAATTAATTTTCATGTTGTAAAATTCCTTTCTTCATAAAAATAATTTAATGAAAATTAAATTTAATGAACTTAAGCCTAATTAAAATTATTAAAAATTTGGATTAAAAAACCATAAAATAGTTCAACAAAATAACCACAATACTAATTATTTAAATTTTTATTTAAAAATAACTCTTATAAACAGCTGCAATAGAATTTATCATTTTAAGGTAAAACATCTTAAGAAATACCAATTCCATGACCAAACTTAATTGGTCTTAATTAACCGATTACTCTTTTTTCTAAGCTTATTTGAATCTACGTTTTAACTTCACTTTAGGCTTAACTTTCGCTCGCAGTAACTTTCAACCAGTGTTGCCACCTTATAATTACAATTGAGTTAATTTTTACTGTTGTGGATAGAACGTGGGTAATTTGTTTAAGGTGAA
Organism: Pollenia griseotomentosa; assembly: GCA_963931875.1. NCBI lineage: Eukaryota > Metazoa > Arthropoda > Insecta > Diptera > Polleniidae > Pollenia > Pollenia griseotomentosa. The sequence goes on from OZ007560.1 coordinate 224,814,900, forward strand.
GATCAGGTGTAATATGAAATTTTTACTTTTCTTTGTTAATAAAATTAAATCAAGATTTGATTCCAGTTATGGAATTTATACCATTTTCGATATCTTTTAATAGGATCAACAATGGTTGATCCTAAAATGAAAAAACCAAACATTTTTTTTTTTCTAATAATTATTATATTACCAAAAGAAAATAAAATACTTTTACGAATTCTGGATAAAAAGATCGAGTTTTTAGAAATTAACGTCGTAACGTCCTTATGACGTACGACCCAATTGTGTTCGTAGCATAATTCGGGTAATTTTTCTTCATCTCAATTGTAATTTTAGGTTTTGCTAGTGGCAACACCGCTTTAAACGTTTAATTTTATAAATGTACGTTTTACAAACACAATTGGAATCTTCAAGGTCAATGGCAACCACAAAATTTGTTATAATCATTGTTTTTATAGTATTCCTCGGCATAGAATTAAATATCAAAAATTTAATTAAAAACAAATATCTATAAATATTTTTTTTTTTTAATAAAATTGTATACAGAGTTTTTCGAACACAAATTCAAGAAATTAACAAAATTTCTTTGTTTTGTAAATAAATAACAATTTTTTTTATCTTTGGTGAATTTTAAATACAATCAAAACTAATTTCTTTTTTTCAATTTCTTTGCAGGTCTTATTTCTAGTGCAAAGTTTCTTGAGACAAGAAAATCACAATCAGAAATTGGTCTTTTAATTATAAACAGAAAAATAAACAAAAAAGTTTATTTAAAAAAAAAAGTAAAAGATTGTCTTAAAACAAAAGAAAATAATAATAAAAGAAACAAAGCAAAAGTGCAAAAACAAAATTTTAAAATACACACAATACAAAAAGGAAATATTGAAAAAATAGTGTTTTTTAAGTGAAATACTGAAATTTCAATTTCGATTAAAAACACTCAAACATACAAGTTTTAAAAAAAAAAATAAATAAAAAAACGCCTATCTCTAATCAAATAATTAATGCAAAAAAATTAAACGTGTTGCGACGGGGGCATGTTTAGTGGAATTGAATGTGCGGTTAAGTGTCGTCTATGGCCGAGTCCGTTAATAGTCAATCGCTCTCTGCAGTGACGGAGGGGCGCGACGGCAGCATATTACCATATGCAACAAATACAACAGCATTCAATAAAACAACAACAACTAGTAAAAATACGGTCAAACATAGACGTGGTGGTCGCCAACAGCAACATCATCAACAACAATCCCATAACAACAATATTAGTAAAAACTTAACCGTTACTCAATCCACAACCGATAAACGTTCACGCAGCAAGTCACGCTCTTCAGCACATCAAGAACACCAGCAACAACAACAGCAATCACCTTTTAATAGCACCAACAATTTCAATATTAGCAATAGTAAACGTACTTCATCACGTAATTCGACTTTAAACGCTTCAACATCATTATCGTCAGCAGTTATATCACCTGCTTCGCCAATAACTCCACCACCCTCTACACGTATCGAACGTAAACGTCATTACGGTGATAAGTCAGCAACAGCAGCAACTAATACATCTTCAAATTATTGTAAGTTATAAGAAACATATTAACTGGTTTAGTAAAATTAATTACTTTTACAAATTTTTACAAGTTTATAAAGTTTTTTGCTTACAATCATATTCTCTTAATATTTTTATGTGATTTTTGCTTTAGCCAACCCTATAGTTAGGAATAATTTGAGACACTACCACATTGTTTGAAATAAAAAAAATTCTTTACAAAAGAATGAATGAAAAATTGCAGAATTCTACTTGTTAAAATTAATTGAATTAAAAGTGAACAGGTTATTCACTCGCAAATTTCTAGGGAAATTTCATCCACGATAAAGATGAATAATTTTAATAGAATGCTTTTACGATAAAAAATAAATTGACAAGTCATTTTTTGGGAACACAAAATTTTCTATTAATAAGATTTCCGTATGACGTGCTAAATTCCCAACTTTTCATATTTGATAAATACACTGAAATTTATTGTTGAGGGAAAGCTAGCTTCCATGCGCATCTCACTATTTGCTTAGGCCAGATCGTCAGCAAACCTTCTCCAAAGATTTTAGAAAAGCTAAAAATATTATACAAATAAAACCTTAAAGCGAAAAAGAATTATAAACATTCACCAGTCTTACTTGTAACTATATCAAAGCTTAAACAAATCACCAACAATAAACAGTGAGTTTATCTTTTCTTACAATCCCCTTAGCTTTCCCTTAACAATAAATTTCAGTGTATTTATCAATTATGGAAAATTGGGAATTTAGCACGTCATACGGAAATCTAATTAATAATAAATTAACAAGATTTTATTTGTCCTGCTTAATTCGCAATTTTTATTCTTGATAAAAGCACTGGTGCAGCCTGTAAAATGCGCATAGGAATAGCTTATTCCATCAACAATAAATTTCAGTGTTTTTATCAAGAATAAAAATTGGGAATTAAGCACGACAAACAAAATCTGGTTAATTAAAAATTTTGCATTCCCGAAAATTACTTTGATAATAAACTGGTAAATGCACGGCTTAAGAAAACTAAACTGGGAACATGCTTTTTTTTTGCGAAAACAATAAGGCAAGCTGTTTTTGTTTTTATTTTGTTTTTTCTTAACCTGCTTACAACTAAGATTAATGTTGGGAGAATTCCAACCAATTGTAGTGGGGAATGTAGGAAAAGATAAACTCACTGTTTATTGTTGATGTTTTTGTTTAAGCTTTGATATTGTTACAAGTAAGACTGTTGCTTATAGTTCTTATTCGCTTATTTGTATAATGTCTTGTTTTTCTAAAATCTTTGGATAAAGTTTCCTGATGATCTGGCCTAAGCAAACTGTGAAATGCGCATAGGTATAGCTTATCCCATCTCTACATATATAAAAATTACGTGTATGCTCGTGATCGCTAAACTCAAAAACTACTGGACTGATTTTGACCAAATTTTATATGCATGCTCTATGGGCCGTGAGTAGTGTTTCTGTGTAGTTTATCTTCTTATCTAATCAACCGGTTTTCTTAAAATTTGACATGCAGACACCGTTACATCTAATCATTAAATTTGTGATTTGAAGGGAAATAGGGCAAAAGGGATAAAGGGGGTAAAAGCTCCTCCTTCCTATATCTTCTTACCTAATCAACCGGTTTTCTTAAAATTTGACATGCAGATACTGTAATATCAGAAAGGAAATAAGTAATAGGGCGTGAAATAGGTCAAACCGCCGGGCCAGCTAGTCAACAATAAATTTCAGTGTTTTTATCAAGAATAAAACTTGGGAATTAAGCACGACAAACAAAATCTTGGTTATTAAACATTTTGTATTCCCGAAAATTACTTTGATAATAAAAAATAAATGATAATACAAACTGTAAATGGAGGGCTCAGAGCTGAATCGAACCAAGTCAAAAAAGAAAATTCGAAAATATTTTCAGTTTGAGTAAATAACCGTTACATTTGGAACTAAACACTCTTCGATTTAGTCCGTTACATAACTTGATAGAGTAAAACTTTGCGGATAACTTTGCACTAGTTTTGAAATACATATACATATTTATTATATTTTATGACTTTGTTCGGATCAGCTCTGAACCCTTCAAATGATATAAACTCTCAAGCCTAACCGGCCATTCAATGGCTCGCTGTAACTTTACGTTGCCATACGTAAGTAATTACATGCAAGTAGTGTATACGTATTAATTAGAAAAATCAAGAGATATATCTACAAAAAAAAAAAAAAAATTTTTTTTTGAGTGGCTACACAGGACAGTGCAAGTTCGTTTTTAAAAATCGGCATCAACTAAACTTCTAACTTTTATTTTCAAATCGTTGCATCTATAGACTCTCCTCATGTCTACGATATAAATTAATTAACTTTATAATTTCTTTATTTAACTTTTATCAAATCTGTATGAAAAGTTATGTATATTTTTAAAATATGTGAATACAGTATTGCCGTGTTTCCGATATCATGAAATTACTAAAAAGAATATTTTGATTTAAATTTTTTTTCTAAATTCCTGAAATTTATGTTCAAAAATACCATTAAGATGCGTTGTTGTATTGTTGTTTTCTGTTTTATTTTCAATTTTTTATAAATAGACAGAGATCAGCTATAAACATAACTTTTGTTTATTAGTTAATTGATACAAAACTCATCTACGGTAATACTGTTTTTCCAAGCAAATTCTCTTGCAAGTTGAGTTGCAAGTACGAAAAATGTGATGGTGTTAGTGAAAAAATGTGATGGTGTTAGTGAAAAAATGTGAGTGTATTGAGTTTTTCGAACTTGCACTTGCCCAGCGGGAAAACTCAGAAGACGTTCGTACTTCAGGCCTTTTTAAAGGCTGTCTCGCGACGAGAATTTAGTGCTACTTGGTTTCGGTAGGGACCAGACAAGAAAAGTGATATCAGTCTCGACGGGTCACTGTATAATAGGGGCTTATGCGGGGAGAATGTGTCTGGATTATAATGACTACTGTAGAACTTGATATGATGAGAAGGAGGCCGATGCCCCGGTCTCGGGGCTATTAGGATAAGGCATTTCGGAAGAACGGAATCGATCTCTCTGTTTTGCAGGAAGTCGGCGTGGTTGAAAGCTGCAGTAATGTCTGGGGAATAATCTGGTGTATAATGGCTGTATCACTGGCTAAGAGTATTACAAAATGATGGGCATAATAACCTAAGCCGTCCTCGTGTCGGCTGCCCATGGAACCTCACCTTACCTTTTGTAAAAGTAAGACGCAAAGTCGTCTATCAAACCATCTGACATCAGCTGTTTTTATTATGAAAAAATATGTTGTCGTCGGCAAACAATTCTATGCCATGAGGAAAACCGCAAATGTGGTCAACTGTTGACTGAATCATTGTTTTTTTGAAGATTTAACTTTAATATTTTTAATTAAAAAAAAAAAAAATTTTATGTATGTAAAGGGTGTTTTTATAAGCCCGAAAGAACTTGAAATTGTAAAAAATAACACAAAAAATTAAATTGTAATCAAAATTTTTTTTTTTATTCGAAAGATCAATACGTGACATTAACATTTGAAAATGATTTCGGGCATATGGGCACCGCGGCTGTTCTTGACGAAGCGCATTCTGGACGTCCAATTTTGGGCCACTTTTTCGAGCACTGCTGGCCGTATGTCACGAATAACACGAACAATGCTGGCCTCCAAGGCGTCAATTGTTGCTGGTTTATCAGCATAAACCAATGACTTCACGTAGCCCCACAGGAAATAATCGAGAGGTGTCAAATCGCACGACCTTGGAGGCCAATTGACAGGTCCATTTCTCGAAATCAACTTATCGCCAAATTTTGATTTCAATAAGTCGATGGTTGCGTTCGCCGTATGGCACGTAGCGCCATCCTGTTGAAACCACATCTCCTCCGGATCAATGTCATCCATATTTTCAAACAAAAAATCATTGATCATGGTGCGGTAACGATCTCCATTGACCGTAACGCGAGCTCCGGCCTCATTTTTGAAGAAATAAGGTCCGATGATGCCACCAGCGTGAAAACCGCACCAAACGGTGCATTTTTCTGGATGTAATGGAGTCTGTAGGGTCTCTTGTGGATTGGTCTCGCTCCATATGCGGCAATTTTGCTTATTAACAAACCCGTTAAGCCAAAAATGCGCCTCATCGCTGAACACAATTTTGCGATTTAAATTTGGATTAAATTTTAAAATTTTTCAAAGTAAATTTGGATAATTTCGTAGCGTTGTTCAAGCGTGAGTCTATTCATGATGATTTGTCAGAGAATACTGAAACGATAAAAAAAAATATTTCATCAAAATTTAATTTTTTTGTGTTACTTTTTACAATTTAAAGTTCTTTCTAGCTTAAAAAAACACCCTTTACATATACAGATAGAAAATAAAACGCCAAAAGCTTTACTCCTAAGTGGGCATTCAGCCGGAATCTAAAATTTTATCATCTTATGTATTTAAAACGTCGTATTCGTAAAAAGTATGATTTTGTTATTAACAATTAAAAACTTCTCATTTTTGGATGAAAGTTTATTAGGATTCGTAAAAAAATATTTTTGAAAAAAAGTATCCACCCGCAATGTTGAGATTCTGTACAGATTGACTTAAATTTTTTAAAATTCCCTTTCATATCTTTTGTTGCTTAATTTTAGTTTTCAAATTTTTTATTTCTATCTGTATAAAAAGTCTTAATATTCTTGAAATTTAGAAATTTATTATTTTTTTACATGATCGTAACATACACGCTTTAAAATTTTCAGCTAGTTAACATTTTATTTGCTGAAATTTTCTAAACAAAAAATTTTCCCTCAAGTTTTTACTCTCTCTTTTTGTACTTTTAGCCAGGGCTGTCAGATATGGCGATTTCTCGCCAAACGTGGCGATTTTGAAACGTGTTTGGCGGTGGAATTTTCCATTTGGCGACTGCCGACTTTTTTGGCGACTTTTTGGAGATTTTTTTATATTACTGGCTATTTACTCTTTATTTTATTTATTTAATTATTAATTCAATGTTACACAAAAACCGAGCCCAGAGGGCCATATATGGTTTAAAAATACAACTTATACATACTACTCAATACCATTTAATGCTCAGTCAGTCTTAAATTTCTGTTCTGTTACGAATCAACTGATTTGTTTTTGTTATTAAAAAACCTGTGAAATTGATTAGTTTTTCTGTTCTGTTGCGGTTCAGTTTGTTAAATTCAAAAACTTGTTAAGTAATTGTAAGTGGCAGCAAAATAAATAAAAAAAAAAACATATATATATTGAAATAATCTATTTTTTGCTTTTAAGAATTCATAAAATTTAATTTTTTCAAATTTATGTGCATTAAAGTTATTAGGGGTATTCACGTCACAAGTTGCACGCTTGCTAAAACGTAAAAGTGCAAAAATATAACAATAACCACACATACAATTATTTGTGGTTGTTGTTATGTTTTTGCACTTTTGCTTTTTTGCAAGGGTGCAACTTGTAACGTGAATACCCTTATTGAAATAAAACAATGGACGGTGCAAAACTAATTAATTTGTCATAAATGGCTGATAAGTTGCCATTATTACAGAAAAAGTAACTATTACAATTTCGTAACAGAACGGCACGGAACAGAAAATGATTTCAAATCAAACGTTTTCTCAAACGAAAAACGTTTGATAGTGATTTGAAAATCATAGCATTCTCAACAAAAAGGGGAAATTATTTTCCAATTGGAAATGTCTTTATTTTCAACTTGTTTTCAAACGTAATACTCAAATGTTTTTCAAATGTGGATTATAATACAAAATGGGGAACATAAATAAAATTTTTCAAGTTAAATTGTTTATTAATTTAAATTAACTGTCAGCTAAACATTTGGCACCATAGCTAAACGATGAAATAGTGTTCATTGCGTCCTTAAATTCTTGAAAGATAAAATACTTGTCTCCCTTTTATTTTGAGGATTGTAACACCGCAGTCTTACAACAAACTTATAATTTCTTCACTTTCCCGTTTTATTTTTTATTCGTATTCTTAATCATTTTATTTATGTACATACTCACAAATACTTTTTTATTTTTTACAACAAATAAATCGTTCAATTGCAAAACACATTTAACCACGAAGTCAGAATTTTACTGTAATCGCCATTTTTAATGTTTACGTTTATTTTTCGCTTTAGTATTTATTGCCAAGTTTAGTTTTGATTTGAATTTAACATTTGATACCAATTTGACATCCAATTGATAAAACATTTAATGTCAAATGTTTATTTTCAAATCATTATCAATTTGAATTTAAATGTTAAAATCAAACAATTGAAAAACGTTTTAGAATTGTGTTTGATGTCAAATAATAAAGTCATTTCATATCAAAGGTTTGACTTCGTGTTTGTTGGGAACAGAAACAGAAAGTAAAGACTAACTGCCTGTTTGTAGAACGCGAGCTCAAAAGTGACTCGTTTAACTTACATTTAACACAAAAACAAATTTTGAAATGTTGTTTTTGTTTTAAATGTAAGTTGAACAAGTCACTTTTGCGCTCGCGTTCTACAAACAGGCAGTAATTCTGCCTTTATATTATTTCAGCAATTTTTGTTTAACAGTTTATCATTTTTTGATATCATTATTTACTTAAAAAAATACCTGGCAACTTTTTTTCACATGGAAATTTAGCACATTTAAACGGAACCTTGTTAATTATTTTTTTTTAATCCCAGGAAAAACTTTGATTTGTGTTATCATTTTAAGTGGATTTTTCAGTCCCTATCTAATTCTAATAGTATGTATGCAGGTCAAAACACCAGTAATGAAATCGACGAGGCTGAAGTGTACGATGTTATAGACTTGTGTACTTAATTTTAGTTTTTTTTTCTTTTTTTTACTGAATTCATATATGATTTCCATTTTATATTATTAAAAAAAAATAACATAAACTAAACAAAATTTACTTTCGGCGACTTTTTTGTATTTTTCTCAGTTTTTGGCGATTTTTGACTGAAATATGAAATTAGCTTTTTTTGTATGCAAAATTTAATTAAAAAAAAAAAAAAAAGAAAAGATGTTACGAAAACTTAACAAAATTGACGTTTGGCGATTTCTGACATCCGGCTTGGCGATGGAGCTCAAAAAATCTGACAACCCTGCTTATAGCAAGTAACACAAAAACGATCATGTGAAAATTTATGCAAATTTGTAATAATTTTTAGTTATTGAAGAGACCTTTTGTATGAATTAGACGAATAATTTTTTCCGATTCGAATCAAAATATTTTAATAAAAATTCTTCTATGACGAAAATTTGTATAGTAGATTAATACGGTAGAAGTTTTCCAGCCTATCACGAATATGTTTTTACGAACAAAGCAAATCTCTTAAAAATTATTAAAAAGTTATGTCGTTTTAGATTAAAAGAAGAAAATAAAAAAAATACGCAATATAAAATTATTTTCAGTTTAGCAACCGATTAGAAAGAACTTAGAACTAGTAATATAACAATATAATAACAATATTTTTTATTCAAATTTTACCAGAATAATATCATTAATTTTTTTTATAACTTAAAATATATTTATCTCTTTTAGCCTCAACATCTATTGGTGATCATCCGACAGATTTAACATCACCCTTAAAGAAACGCCGTTACCACAACCTCAGTCTACACGATATTGATTCAACGCCATTATCGAACACAAGCGGCAGTAGTAGCAGTGGTAGTAATAAATACAACACACCTAAAGAACAAGAAGGTGATTGTGTAGCAAGGAGAACTCGTTCAAAAACCATCTCACCCGAAGAACCCACCACTAGTAGTGGTGGAGGTGTTAATACTAACAGCAACAACAGCAGCACTTCAAACAATCAAAGACGTACAAGTTATACAAAAACAAATACACAACAACAGCAGCAGCAAAATCAAATTCAGAAAATTTGTTTTGAAACGACACCACAACGCAGTACAATAGCGACAACAGCAACAAATATCAGCGGTAGCAGTACGAGTAATACGAATAATAATAACCAGAATAGAAGAAATTTATTAAGTTTTTATCGTAAAATAAGTAAAATCTGTTATAGTCGTATACCCAATACAACAACAACAGAATCAGCTGTAGAAACTGAAAACAAGAAAAAGAGAGAAACATCAGCTACTTTTGGAGCAGGAGCCAATAAACAAACGTTTAATATATCAAGTATCTCATCAATAAGCGACGAAAGTTCGGATACGAGTAATAGCGAAACTCAACGTCAACAAAAGCCCCAACAGCAAAAACAAACTAAAATAAACGCCTTAACGTCTGAAGAAAAATATAAATATAAATCGTCCACTGGATCGTCAAGACACCACAAACGGAATAATAGGAATCAGAATAACAAAAAAAATAAAAAGAAATCATCGTCGTCCACAGCAAGAGCAACAACAACAATAACACCAACACAACTTTTAACGGTGCGCAGTAACCAAACAATTGAATGCAGTAGTAAAAACGTTAATGCCGATAAGAAAAATCACCAACAACAACTGCAGCAGCAAAATATAAATTTCTTATCAATTGTGGGAAATAAAACAAAATTAAATACAAAAACAACTCATTCTTCAACTGCGACTTCAACAACAACATCAACACTTACCACAGAAAGTGCCACCGCAACCTCTGCCACATTCGGATCAGCAAAGGATCAAAGAAAACAAGCTAAATCACCACAAACATTAAGTTTAGATAAAATTTCGAAACATCGTAAAAGCGTACGAGGTTATCAAAACTTATTTAATAATTCTTTAGAGTTAAATAATACAAAACAAACGTTTTTAACAAAACTTGGTGATAATCAAGCCAATACTAGCAAGAACTCAACAGAAAGTGCCACAACTTCTAAAACAACTGATCAGCAGACGAACTCGCCTCTAAGATTACCTTTAGATAAAATTTCTAAATATCGTAAAAGTCTTAGAAATCATCGAAACTTTTTCAATAATATAATAGACGAATTTGGTAACGCAAAACCAACGTCTCGTTCAAACGAAACGAACGTTGTCGGTGACAATTTTCAACATCAACCAGCACACACCAGCAAAAACTCCTCTAGCTCAAGCAGTAAGGCAAATAAAACCGAGTCGCAACGTAGTAGCTCGTCATCATATCGTTGTGATATCGATAAAGAATTAATAGCTGTTTTTACCGCTGGCATAAATTCAGAAGAGGACGACGAAGACGAGAATACAGCCGAAGAGGAAGTTGTTAAGGACAACGAAGAAAAACAGGTCAAAGAAGTAGGAGCAAACAACGATCATAATAACATTGCTGACGGCGACTTTGAAAATAACGACGACGTCGAAGAAGAAGAGGTCGTTGACGAAGACGAGGAAATTGAACTACTCGACGAAGAAGACGACGAGGAGGAAATTGACGACGATATTGGAGACGAAGAGGAGGATATTGACGACGAAGAAATTGAAGAAGAGGAAGAAGAACTAGACGACGATATACACGATTCAGTACTTGCTATCAGAGGTAAGTTCGAGTTCAAAATTCTCATCCAACCGTATTATCTTACTTTTATTTTGTTTTTTATAATAAAAAACAAAAGACAACAATAACAAAAAATAAAAACAAAATATACCTATATATATTTTTTCTTATGTTTCTTTAAAACAAGTGTGCCTGTGACCAAAAAATACAAAAACATTTTCACTCTCTTATTTACTTTTTTTTTTTTATCATTTTTGTTATGTACATATTATTGTCTCCGTCTGTCCGTGTTTGTGTGTACCTTTTCTTTTTTTGCTGAGCAAAGTAGAAGAAAACACAAACTTTTTTTAAATACAGTTTTAAACGATTTAATTTATTTCTTATTCTATTTGTTATTCTCCTCCTGTTTGTTTAATTAAATGTTGCATACTCTATAAATTAAACATTTTTTCCCTACGAGTTTTTTTATTTTATTTATTTCCACTTTTTTATTTTGTAAATTTTGTTGTATTGCTGTTTTAATTTTTTTATTAATCATATATAAGTATTTATAATTGATATTCTCTATATTATTTTTTTAATTTTCTTAAATTTGTTTATTATTAAAGTATAGAATGTCCATTGATTTTTCTTTGTTCTGTACTGATTTATTTGCAAGCGTTAAAAAATCAAACAGGGATTTTTTGAAAAGATTTTAAAATTTTTTTTTTTTTGTTAGACTAAAAAGTGTGATTAATTTTTGTTCTTAGAACAAGCTTGGATTTAAGGGAGGGGGCTCAATTCTCTCCTTAACAGGACTAGTCGAGCACTGGTATTCTTAAGTTATAAATTTGGTTTGGATGCCCTTATCTGAGGAATTGTGGTATTTTAAAAAACTATTGTATGCTTGTTAACATTATTAAAATATTAAATGATGTTTGCTTTTATATGATATAAATGCACTAACACATCATCTTGACTAGCCATTGTTTTATGTGTACAAAAACAAAACGTCAGAATAATTTATTCATGTTCTTTGATGTGGGGAGAAAGGAGCCATATAAAAAGCAATAATAACAATCAAGATGGCGTTTATTTACATATGTATATAGCAATACTGCATTGATGTTAGATATCGTATGCAAACCAATGGTTGAATAATGCTGTTTGAACTAGAACAAAACATCGACAACAGCAGTCATCACGTTCAAAATTCATGTGTGCACATGAAATTGGTTGTTGTTTAAACATTACGGGATGATACATCGAGGTGATGTATTTTATTTTTAAATAATCCGTTGCAGACAAAAACTGTTGCAAGTGTAGGATCTGTTTATTTATTACTTTATATGAGAGGATATCAAAATTCTTGATGTTGAACTAATTAAGCGTTAATTAAAACTTGTCTATTTAACATCGTGTTTTGTTGAAAATGGTTTGAATTCCAATATGTAGTCTCAAAATTTATCAACAAACTCTTTCCTTGAAATTCGTTAATAAGCCATTTTTTAAAGTCTTATTTTTATTGACTTTAAACTTTTAACTGCTGAAAATTTGTAAACTTATGTCAGAAAATATATTGAACAAAATATTAAAATGAATCTCGACAAATAATAGCAGCACAATTAATAAGAATAATTAAAAAAAAAATAATTAATTTAAACTGTTATAGCCGGCATATTCAATACAACAAGAGCTGATGAATGTATGTATATATGGAGCACTTAGTAGGGCCTCCAATAGAGTGCGTTTAGATCTGTTCAGGTCACAAAGTGCTCGGAGACCTACAAATCTAACTAGGTAACCTCAAGAGAAAGGCTCTGTAATTCAGCAGTTCCATAATTTTTAGAAAACAGAGCTTCTTTACTTCGAGGTCTGTAATGTTTTCGAGATAAATTTGTAAGTAAAAATCTTTAAATTGATTAGAATTTTTATTGAAATTCATAAAAGGGGTCAGCTTGTGGGCTGACAGAAAAGTTACTATTGATTTCATAGTCATTTCAAAAGGTATTTCTGTATCGATATTTTTGTTTAAGATAATAAACCTTTAAAAAATAAAAAAGGGCCTCAGAAGCTTTAGTGTATTTGGTGGGATTCAAAGTTCCAAGACAGGTCTAGAGTTTTTTATGCAGAAACTTTGATTATTCCTAAAGCCACATATTTACTGACAACGGTAAGAAAATAAGGAAAGGATTGCACTATGTAGATAGTCACACTGCACTTCAAACTTTAAAAGAACGTATTATTAAGACCAAGCTAGTTAGGGACTACAAAAGAGCTCTTTATGAGGAAACTACTTTGTCAGACTTAAATACAAATCTGTTTATTCAAAAACAAGAAAAATCAGTGGATTTTTTACTGTATAATTTCATTTGTGTGTGTATGTATGTAATTATTTTTATTTTTTTTTATTACCATAATGAATTATTATTCCCTTATATAATTTATTTTAATTTTTGTATATAAAACTATTTAATTTGTCTAATGAAACCCTTTTTATATGACCAATACATTTTCGTAAATATGTATTTTTTTCTCTAAACCTTTAAAAAAATTAAAGCAGAATTTTACAGTGCTGTCACCTTTTTTATAAAAAAAAACGCCATTTTAGTAACATGTTTAAGAAACTGAACCATTTTTCTGCAAATAGAAAACTTCTCACAAGGTTTTTGTGTTGTAAATACTCACCTACCACCGAATCCAATCAAACTCAATCTCATTTCACTCTTCTTCATTAAATAAATAATAATTACATCATTGTAATATATACACATATTATTTACATAAATTTGAATATGTTACCTTATTTAGAAACCTACACGTGCTACATTTTTTAAACATAAACTCGAAAAATCCTTTCATACTAATAAACAACAAAATACCAATCAATATTTTTTTTAATAATTAACTTGTTGCATTCATTATTAACCTCCTTTATAAGTATTGGAATTTGTATTAAAAAAAAAAAAAAAATATAAATGTTAATGTTGTTTATTACTTTTAAAACATTTTATTTTCTAGAGAATAAAAATAAATCACTTTTTGTTTTTACTAAAAAAATTAAATACAAACCAAGGCGAATTTATACAGGTGACTGCATTAGAGAGACAAAGTAATGCTCGATGTCCCCTTTTTTTGTGTGAAGTTACACAAACTTAGGCATTCTTAATGTCAAACTCCATAAAAAATTGACAGTTAGCATAACTCTCTCTGATGTGGTCACCTGTATGAATTCGCCTTAATATAAACCATTTTTTAGAATATTAGAAAAAAAAATTTAAAAAAAATTTCTTAAATATTTATAACAAAAATATACACTTTAACGGAGGTGGCAGCTCTGGCAGTTGTTGTGTTTTTTAAGAAAATCAATTTTTTAAAAAAATTTTTATTTTCTGGGCACCTTAGGGATTATATTTTTTATAATTTCTTTTCAACAACCTTTTTTATTTATACTTTTCGATACAAACTTTAATTAATGGCCAATCTCACCAATTCTATTTAAATATCAATTCATATTTAAATATAGTTTTTCATACAAATTTATTTGACACGAAAAACGAATTTTAAACACAAATTTATATATTAATAAATTGGTTAAATTGGCTGTTAATGTCTTAAATAAAATAATTGTTAAGATTTTTAAAATATTAAGAAAGTGTTGGAATATTTAACAATCTATCCCTCTATATACTGCTATATAAAAATAAGTTGCATTGTGTTAGTAATTAATATTCTATGTAATGGGTGAACTAATTTTGCTTTTGGAGATATCCTACGAAAGGTGACGTCAACACCAACATTTTTACGTACTACTTTTGATCTTAACCTCAATCCACGCTCCTCTTTGTTTTCTGCAATATTTATTGACAATACTTTTGACCTATTTATTTACTATGCAATTATTACATAAATTCTCTAAAATGAACTTAATGATAAAAAAAAATTTGTGAAATTCCACGCCCATTAAACGCCAAAAAAGGCAATGGAATTACGTATATGTAAAGTTATGGATACATTAATAGGGCCACGAAATAATATGGACACCTAAATTTAAATTAAAAAGGGCATATCATTAAAACGAAATCAAGTATTACAAACAAAAGTACTTTGTAGATAATTTATTTAGCTTTTATTTTCGTCTAATCTAGACGAGATTATGTTCGTAGTGAATATGCTACGAGGGTCAACCCAGCTAATTTTATCCGACTTTTCGTTTTTATGATTTGATATAGAATAATTTGAATTTGGGGATAAATCCCCAAAATAGAGAACGCTGGGGAGGGGAGAGAAATATAGCATGTTCTCTTCCTCTCTCAGCAATAAACTGATAAATTCTGAAAGAAAACTCTCATAGCGTGTTCCCAGACTCAAGGTATTTTTATATAGATATTCAGACATACATATTTTCTTTTGCACATAAGAATCTCATTCCTTTTACTTTCTTACCAACAATAGGCGTTTCAATTAAAACTTGACGTTACTTAAAAAATGTAAAACAGTTATAGAAATAATAATAAATACAAAATCGATATTAACATTTTGTAAAAAAAAAAAAAAAACTTGCACAACGCCGGGTCCAAACAGACCGTGTTATACGAAAGTTTATAATGACAATCCTAGATTACAACTAAATGGGAAATTAAGAACATTTTCATTGTTGAGTTGACGCACTTCGATTTTTTACACCGTTTAAAGCCCATATCGCCGCGTTTCTTCTTAAATTACGTAAGCGCCATTTTTCGAAATTGAGTTTTTTTGTTTTTATGGTAGAAAATTACATTTGCTACCCGACTGTATTTTCATTTTGACAACTGAAAGCAAAGCCGTGAATAACGTTGTAAAAGCCAATTTTCTTGCAGGTTAACGTTACACTGTTTAAACTACAAATTATGCACTTTAACGCCGTCAAAATGCGTTACAGAGTCAGCCAGTAGAAGAACGTTGTAAGTTACTAACAAAATGATACAAACGAAATTGTTTTAGAACGTGGAATCACGCTTTAAAAGCCGTTTGCGTAGTGAAAAAACGTTTTAACTGACGTCGCGATTGTGGATATGAAAAACGTTTTTCAAAAAAAAAAAAAAAAAAAAAAAAAACCTTTGAATTTTAAAAAAATAAAGCCATTTCGAAAACCTCGAAAGCGTCATACAAAATGGCATTTGCACTCAAAATAGAATGATTTTTGTATTTCAAGTTGGAAATGTTAAAGTCTCCAGCAAAACATTTTTCTTTGTTTTTAAGACAAAAAAAATATGTGAATAGTTTCTGGCCAATCAGATCATTATTGGTGCGGCGCCAAGCCCTAAATTTTTAATTCATTTTCTCAAAACTCGCTTAATCGTATAATTAAAATACTAGAGGCAGTATGTATAATGAAAAATAGACACAGTTTAAACATTACGTACAACGAGCCGCCAATTACAATGTCGATTATCAGCTTGTTAACAAAATGTTCATGTATAATTGAATTTTATTCGGGTGCAAATTTTTAATAAATCACCTCTGGAAAATAACGATGCTATACTGTATTGTAAAAAAAACTATATTAATTCTAAAAAAACACAAACTAAACTTTAAAAATGGAAAAACAAGTAAAAAGATCGGCTAACTGGCAACAAGATGTAAAGTTCAGTAATTAAGTGCTTTAAATTGTATTATTTGCGATCAAAAATTGTTGACTTTTCTTGTTTACACAAAATTTTGACACTGAACAGCTGCTTTTCGCAAATTACCAGATATTTGGCAACTCATTAGTCAGAGTTTAACAGTTTGCTATCCACGTTCTGCAAGTGTATTTTAATTCAACTCTACGCTAACTTCGTGCCATTTTAGCATTATATATAATCGCTGTAGATTTATAAGATATTACTAGAATAATAAAACGTTTAGAGAATGCACTTGAATTTATTATAAATATTGAAAATATTCAAAACTTTTATGTTGCTGAAATGTGCATACGCATGTTTATTTCTATACATATAATCATCATACATTCGTTTATTGTTTTACAATATTAATTATCTCAGACTGTACTATATTCTCAACTAACTTTCTTAAGATTGTTTTCTTTAACAATACTTTTATTAACAATTGAACTAAATACAAGCAATATTGTGTTAACTAAAAAAAAAAAGAAAAAAAAATTAACCAAAACCAATTGAACTTGAATTAAAAACGAAAGTATTCTACCAACAAAACTATGACACTTAAGTGTTTTTTGTTAATAATGCATAAAACCTTAAAATTCCTTAAAACAATTTAATCAAGGTAAACGCCAACAACAATACCAACGTAGCCAACAACAACAACAGCAGCAGCAACAAGGTTTTAAAACGAATAAAAAACAAAAACGTACTGCAAGAGGTGAAAAAGAAAAAGAACAAACAGGGAAATATATAAATCAGGAGAATTGTTTACAAAATCCAGCTAAACACTCGCAAATACAACAGCAGCAACAAACACAGCAGCAGCAGCAACAGCAACAAGCTCAGCGAAGACATAAAGAACGAGGTGGTGGTACAAATCACAGTCGTTTAGCCCCGGAAGAAGCAAGAGAAGAAATTACTATTTCTGCGACGTTACAAACAACAGCTACAACGACGGGCTACAATAGAGCCCCGAATCTGGGGGCACGACAAACACGCAGCAGTGGTGGCAGCGCAAGCACCAATACCAACACAGCTAGCAATAATACAGATTACAATATTGGTGTGCATCAACAACATCAACATCAGCAACATCATCATCATCATCAAACCCAACATCAGCACCAGCACCAACATCATACAACTGCAGGAGGCTCTGCGACATTAAGTGGCGTAACGGCAGCCGGTACAGGTTCTACGGGATCGTCAACAGCAGGTATTGGAGGTGGTGGTGGTAGTAGTACGCAGAGTACATCAGCCGGACTTAATCATAATTTATTAAATCGTACGAGTGGAGTTGTCGTAGGACCACTCCCAGGTGTACATTCCAATCTTCAACAACAACAGCAGCAGCATACTACAAACCATACGATTATAGCGACAACAACACATTTTCCCCAACAACAGCAACAACATCCTACAGCCCATTTGCTACAACATCCCAGTCAAGGATCTCAGGCCCACTATTTAAGCCAACAAACAGGACCAACCTTTTACACAGGACATCCTCCAGCCCATTTACAACCTCAGCCTCAACAACAGGTGCATTTCTACCAGACCTATCCAGCTGGAAATTCAGCTTCTTCAGCTGCCATATTAAATTTAAATTTAAATTCATATCCTACAGCAGCCACTAACACAACGACTGCTGCTGTAGTAGGTGGTGCTCCTCTTATTTATCAGGTGCAACCCCCCCAACAGGGAGCACTTCTGAGTCAACAGACCACAAGTCATCGTTACCATCATCAGGTACAGCAGCAACCACCGCCAAATCTTCATCATCAACACCAGCATCATCAAACACAAGCGCAACATTTGTCACAGCAGCAACAACACCCCACGGCTATAGAACTTACTTTGGGAGGACCGCTAACGGTGGGAACGCACGATACAAATATTGTCTATCAGGCAACAAACTATAGTGCTAATAGCAATAGCGGGCATTCTCACAGCCATCCACATCAGCAGCAACAGCAGCAGCAAAATTCCCATACTTTAAGACGCAGTTCACGAAGCAAAACGGGTTCTTGTGTCAGTTCTGTACAGGGCCAACATCACGGCAGTGCGAGCAGCAGCAGTAGCAGTGGTAATAGTAGTGGTGGTAACACTAACCCTCGTACTGCTGCCACGAACGCAGCCACTTTATCCGTAGTTGTAGGCCATCAATTACAACAACAGCAACCACCACAGGCAGCTCACCAATTGGCTGCTGCGGCCCATCAGCATCATCAGCAGCAACAAATTGTACAACAACAACCACCGCCTCCTCATCACCATCAATTGCTAGGAAGCCATCATCAACAACAACATCCCGCTCATCCACCACCCCCAAATCTGCACCATCAGCAGCATCATCAGACGGTTGCGACAGCTGGCGGGGCTGTTGTTGTTGCCATAACGCAGCAACAGCAACAACCGCAAAATCATTTATTACACGCTCAACCTCATCCCCACGCATTACCACCCCAACGTACTACCATCGTACAGCCCGGCTTTCTTTATAGTTATCGTGCTACAGTGGGTGCTAATAATAGTACAGCCTCTACGGCCAGTGGTTTGGGAACATCTTCGGGATCATCTTCATCCGGAGCTGCTGCTGCTACTGCCACCAAAGTTGTTGCAACAAACGTTGTGCCACCTACAAACACCTCGTATCTGGCTACGCATCAAAACCCAAACAAAACAAGTGGTAAGTGTTGACGTTTTCTTCTTTTTCTCTCTGAAAAAAAAAAAACAAGAAAAAACATCTTAGACAAAAGGAAATTAAAAAAACACCAACACTTTTAAATCCCCAAGGGAATTTTTTCCACTCAGAGCTGCCCTCTGATTCTGAAAAATATTAGGATTTGTAGAACTTGAGGATTTTTTAATGTATTCGAATCTTTTTAAATCTTTCAAATCAAATGTTTAGGAGTATTACATGTGTAAAAGAATAAAAATGGTGCTGGACTTTGTTGTAAAATTTTGTAATATGCTGCTATTTTTTTTTTTATGTATAATCCCTTAAAGTTTGTTAAAACGTTTTTCTGACCTTCGAATTTGACAAACATTGTATAAAATATACTTTAACCAGGTGTTGGCTTAGGTTTTTAGGTAAAACTGTATTAAGTATGTATTAATTAAAACCTGAGGTAACATTTTTCCATATTTTTCTTCTTCCATATATGAATGGTAAAAGGTTTTTAAAACAAATGGCTCCTCCCTCTCCATCTTCATCAACGACAAAAAAAAAAAAAAATCAAATTATCTTATATAACATCTATAAACAGTTAATTTAAATAAATTTGTTTATTTGCATGTAATTTTTATGTTTTCGAACTCAGTATTTAATTTCAAAACATGTTTATGTTTTTTCATGATATTTTTGCGTTGCTACAATTCTTCGTACGTTTGACATACACTCGCTCGTTCTACTCATTGAAAATTGTTCGTTATAAAAATAATGATCCTTTGCGTTCGTTTCAAACATACGTCTTTTCCTCTAATAACAACTACCACTGCTACTACTACTGCTTCTATTTGCTCCTAATCCTTTGAAAATATGCCTAAATTGCTAATTTATATGACCAGCTTCTGCGGATGCCTTAAGCTATAATTTAATGGCACAACAACAGTCTAATACAGGATCAATACCAACTCAACCTCAACCACCAACATCGTCTCATTTCGCTGCAGCTGTTATTTCTGGTGACCAAGCAAATAATTCAGGTAATTTCTTCTTTCCAAGTAATGAATCATACTCTACTTTAGTTTTTGCTCTAACTCTTCATTACAATAAATTGATCAACAATAAACATCGAAACTTATTGGTTTTTTGCTTTTTTTTCGTTTGTTTTGTTAATTTATTTGTTATCATTTTCTATAATAAATTTTACGCATAAACATTCGTTTTTCATTTTATCCATTAATTTTAACAACCTGTACAACTTTTTAATTTTCCACAGATTTTTTAAAGCAAAAAAGGTGACAGCACACAGTTATTTTTTTATAATTTATTAAGTATTTTTTTTTCTACACTAAGCTTATTTTATAATTTTGTTAATTTTTATTAAAAAAAAAAAAACAAAAAATTCAGTAGTTTTGTTTTAACTTATTGTGACATATTTATTTACATTTTGTTAATTAATTTTATTACTTTAGAATTTTGTTTATTCTTTTTTGTTTAAGCGTAAAAGTAGACAATCTTGTTTGTAACTTGTATTATATTGACTTGTAGCTTGTAATTGGCGTTGAAGATCTTTTCGTATGGATGTGTGACTTTTTAAACAAAAGTTGGTGGTATTTTTTCTTTAATATAAGGTTGATCTTTAGGTAATAAAGAAAAGGTAACATACATAATTTCAAAAAGAAAGTCGAATTAATTTCATAAATTGATTTTTAAAGAATGTGAAAAACAGCAAATTGGAATGAAATGTGTGCATGTGTGTACATATTTTTTTTTTTTAATTTTGTTAAATAATATGCATATGCATCGCAGAAATCAATTCCATTAAAAATGGAAGTGATTCCGTATTTTGCTTCTTCAAAAACAAACATTTTAAAGAACCTATAAAACAAATTTAATCGAAATTGCAGCTACAAAAAGTGAACCATTTCGGTCTGAATGTGTGACAGGCCTGATAATTAGTTGATTATGTTTAAACTGCAAAAAAAAAACTATTTTTAAGTCATACCCAAAATATCACGTTTAAAACGGATTACATTTTATTTAAAAAGTCTTTTTATAACCCTTTCATGAATTTGTTGTCAGTGTACAACAAAACTTTTTAAAGCAAAATTTTCATTTCTATCGGTAAGTTTTTGCAAAACAAAATATAACATTTAACTTTTGAAAAAATAAAGGTGCCCGGAAGACCCTTGTTGCATAAAAGGGTTAATAAAAATTGTTAGACAATTCGGGCCTATGTTGGTTTATTTTCATTTTTAATGTATAGGGTCTTTAAAAAAAGTAATCACTTTTTTATTTCAAATGAAGAATAAAATGTTGAGGTTCGGAAATTTAAAAAAAAAAAAAAAAAAATTGCTCCTTGTTTATATTTGGGGTTTAAAACGTCTGAAAATATTTAAAAAGGATAGACATTTTTTGGGATTGGAAAGAAATTAAAATAAAATTGGTAAATCATATATAAACCGAAGGTCTTATCGATTTCAACTACATACATATAATCTTTACGAAACATAATAAGGGTATTCACGTCACAAGTTGCACCCTTGCAAAAAAGCAAAGGTGCAAAAACATAACAACAACCACAAAGACAATTATTTACGCACAACTAATTGTCTGTGTGGTTGTTGTTATATTTTTGCACTTTTGCTTTTTCGCAAGGGTGCAAATTGTGACGTGAATACCTCCAATATGTACATACTATCGCTCATTTCCTTCAATAGTTATATAACTCAAAAAAAAAAAATCCATTTCGAGATAAACGCGTTTAAAGTTTGAAATGTGCTCTAACCACTTAAAAAAAAATAACTTCACATTCTCTTCAACCGGGGAAAGTAAATATATAAGATAATTGTATACACAATATAAAGAAAAACGTACTGGCTGTTTTTAGAACACCAGCGCAAAAGTGACTCGTTTAAAAAACATTTAAAATAAAAACAACATTTCATAATTTGTTTTTGTTTAAAATTTTAGTTAAACGATTCACTTTTGCGATCGCGTTCTAAAAACCAGTAGCTAAACTTTAAAATAGTGCCATATAGAGTAGTCGTTTTTAAAACAATTACAATTGTTTGCTATTTTTGGCAAATGCCCCTTTTAAGGTTTACAACTCAACTCAGTTGTGTTGAAATTAAAACAACTGCTAGTGATGAGTTGAAAATTTCTGATGTTGTTGTTAACCGCACTAAAACAGAGTTGTAAACAATGCTGCTTCGTAGAATAAATGATGTTCCAAAATGATGGAAAAGTAATTTAGAAGTTTTATTCGAGTTTAAATTTATGTGAGTTATAATTTGTTAAAGCTTCCTTTTCCTCATTTTAACATTGCTTGATTTTATAAATCCAAACTCAGCATTATGTGTCAGGATTATAATCTTTCGAATAACAGTAACGTAATTGTTTTGTTTTTAAAAAGAAACCCGCTTATCCTGTTTTAAAAGAAAATACTTTAAAAAGTTCTTGTTTATGAAAAATGTAAACTAAAAATATACATGAGTACATTTGCCTCCTGTATTTAGGTAAATATCGTTAATTTGTCTACTTTAAAATTGATATACTTCTTTAGTTCTTTTTTTTTTTTTTTAAATTAATGTGATGTTTTCAAAACATGCCACAGTAAAATTTTTATAAAAAACGTTAAAAAAAAACTGAGTGGTTTTCATATAAATTTAAGTATACGTTCAAACACTTGTGTTGTGAAAACAGCACATACAACTTTAAAATAGCGCCTTTTAAAAGTAGTCGTTTTTAAAACAGGTACAATTGTTTGCTATTTTTAGCTAATCCCCTTATTAAGGTTTACAACTCAACTCAGTTGATAAGTTGTAAATTTTTGTTTACCGCACTGTAACCGAGTTGTAAGCCATAATATTAAAGTTTTAAAATTTTCTGTTGAGTTGTAAACCGTTATAGGGCCATTAATTAATGTGGTGATTTCATTTTTTCAAACTTTTTTGCTTGCAATTAGTTTTTTTTTGCAGTATTTTAAAATACAGGTGGGCCATAAATAAGGATCACGTGAATAAATTTTAACAAAATCTTAAGCGTTTTGTATCTTGCATGGATACAGCAACACAAATTTTTTTTATTATTCTCCGCAGTGAAGTTCTAGACTTTTTAAGTAGAGTAGCACGTTTACGAGTCGTTGTTTCAGGGTCCTCATTTACACGATACCGAACTCGTTCGATATTATCTTGGCTTCGTGCTTCAAGCGGTCTTCCACTCCGAAATAAGTCACTAATAGATCCCAATGACTGAAAACTAGCTACTAGATTAAGTACTTGATTTCGCGATGGTGCATTTCTGGTGTGAACAAAATATCGAAATTTTATTTGGGTTTGAGTTCCTCCATCATGTACATGGATACTGAATCTCCCAAACGTTGTTTTTAATACTAAGAAAAAATACAAAATAAAAAAATTTATATCAAAAATACCAATATTCATTGACTTCTAGGCCATCGTGTATAAGAAACATGTTCAAATTGCTTTCAATAGATCAAGACCCTTTGGTTCACCAAAATGTAGTATTTGTTCTTGCCATTACACAGTACAAAATAAATTCCATTAAATTCTGTAAAAGAAAAAAATTGCTGAAGTTAAACAATTAGTTTTAAAAATATCTACTGCAAACATTTAAATTCTACCTAAAGTATGCTACAAAAAAGTACGCTAATAAGTATACTACTTTCATTGGTCTTAAATAATTCACAGTCACAGTGAAAAAAGGATTTAAAAAAAAGATCTTTAAGAACTACAAAAATATGAATTAGATTTTTTCCAGGTAGATTGAGTGGTTAAAATTATAATTCACTTCAATAACAACAATAACTTAAAAACTTGGCAAATCAATTATGTACATATTATCCTCTTTTCCTCAACTTTCCAGATAGATTTGGTGAAGGTTAATTTTTGGTTTTTCTTTTAAACAAAAATTATACATACAATTATTATTTATTTACGTTCAAACAATTTTTGTCACTTTCAGCATCGTTATCTGTTGCTAACGCCTTGGGCAGCACAACGTCTTCAAACACCAACAACTCCGCTACAGCAACCGGTGCAAACGTTAATACAGCAACGGCTGCGAATAGCGGAGCAGGAGGTCCCAATAACACCGTTGCAACGACGTCTTCAAATAACACGAATAGTAACTCACATGGTGATTCGGAAAGTGATGACAGCGAGGTGGGACGTTTGCAAGCATTGCTTGAAGCCCGAGGTCTACCGCCTCATCTTTTCGGCGCCCTGGGACCACGTATGACGCACATACTCCATCGTACTATAGGCAATAGTTCAACATCGAAGGCCCAACAATTGTTGCAGGGCCTACAGTCGCACGATGAGAGTCAACAGTTACAGGCGGCCATTGAAATGTGTCAAATGTTGGTTATGGGCAATGAGGATACCTTAGCCGGTTTCCCCATTAAGCAAGTTGTGCCAGCCCTAATAACACTATTGCGTATGGAACATAATTTCGATATAATGAATAATGCATGTCGAGCACTCGCTTATATGCTAGAAGCTTTGCCTCGATCGTCGGGCACGGTTGTGGATGCCGTGCCGGTATTTTTGGAAAAATTGCAAGTTATCCAATGTATGGATGTGGCCGAGCAGAGTTTAACAGCCTTGGAAATTTTATCCAGACGTCACAATAAGGCCATATTGCAGGCTAACGGTGTATCGGCCTGTTTAACCTATTTGGATTTCTTCTCGATTAATGCACAGCGTGCAGCTTTAGCCATAACTGCAAACTGTTGTTTGAATCTACACAATGAAGAATTCCACTTTGTTTCGGAAAGTTTACCAATTTTGGCTCGTCTTTTGGCCCAGCAAGATAAGAAATGTGTGGAAAGTGTTTGTTCAGCCTTCTGTCGTTTGGTAGAAAGTTTCCAGCACGATCCTAAGCGTTTACAAGAAATTGCCAGCAAGGAGCTGTTAAAGAACTGCCAACAACTATTGGTGGTAACACCGGCTTTATTAAATTCTGGCACATTTACTGCTGTAGTGCGCATGTTGAGTTTAATGTGCGCCAATTGTCCAGATTTGGCTATTTCTCTGCTGAAAAGTGATATTGCATCGACTTTGTTGTATTTACTAACTGGAAATGCTGATCCTTTACCAAAAGCTGCTTTCACACATGTTGAACTAATATCCCGATCTCCTTCTGAGTTGTATGAAATCACCTGTTTAATAGGCGAACTTATGCCACGTTTACCTACAGATGGCATTTTTGTGGTAGATGCTTTACTCGATCGACCTACCATAAATACTCAAGACCAAGTCCAATGGCAATGGCGTGACGATAGAGGAACTTGGCATAACTATTCCACTATAGATTCACGTATGATTGAGGCGGCTCATTTAAATTCTGAAGATGAATTCAGTTTAAGTACTTTGGGACGGACGTATACAGTGGATTTTCATTCAATGCAGCAAATAAATGAAGACACTGGTACCAATAGACCAGTGCAGAGAAAAATTAATCCTAACTATCGACCTACGGCAAATACTAGCGCTGCAACAGGTCAAGATCTGTCAGCCTCGGCGGTTGCTTCAGCTATCACAGCCTTAAGCACCACAGTGACTGCAACCGCTACTGGTGGTTCTACTCCCTCGGGGTCCCAAAAACGACGGGCTTCAGTTGATGCTCGCATTGCTTGCCTGAAAGAAGAACGTGGTTTGGCTGCCGAGTTCATTAAGAATCTTTTTAATGTCCTGTATGAGGTATACAGTTCTTCAGCTGGACCCAATGTACGCTATAAATGTCTAAGAGCTCTGCTACGCATGGTTTACTATGCCTCACCAGAATTGTTAAGCGAAGTCTTGAAGTACCAACTGGTTTCCAGTCACATTGCGGGTATGTTGGGTAGCAATGATTTACGTATTGTAGTGGGAGCTTTGCAAATGGCTGAAATACTAATGCAAAAGTTGCCTGATATTTTTGGCACACACTTTAGACGTGAAGGTGTAATCTATCAAATTACCCAACTTACTGATCCAAACCATCCAATTTGTGCTAATCCTTCACCTAAGCCATTGGCTACAAATATGTCGGCTAGTGGCTCACAAAGTGCACCAGCCTCGGCTTCGAGTTTGCAGGTTAATCCATTCTTTATGGATAATGTGCCACCTCAACCGGGAAGTACCTCAGCCTCGGGTACTCCAAATACCTCAAAGCCTCATCACCAACATCCCTACACCATGAAGACATTCTCACATGCTATGAATGCTCTGACGGCGGCAGCAGCGCAACAAGGAACTTCACCTTCGGGCTCATCTAATAACTCACAAAAATTACCCACATCCATGGCCATGAATATAAATACCTCAGGTGGAACAGCAGCACAAAACCCAAATAACGAATTGCCACAATATCATTATAGTTCTTCGGCACCAGCTCATACACACATGACTAATCCACAGCAGCAAAGCTTCTTTGTGTACACAACATCGCCACAACAGCAGCAGCAACCGCCCTTGCCACCTCCCGGTACCGAATATGTAGGCTACAATCAGTTACCTCCACCACCGCCACCCACGACACACTATACAGCATCTAGTGCCCAACAACAGTATCATTCAATGCCTTCTTCGTCAGCATCATCGTCTATCCATGGGCAAAATATTGCCACACCGACGGTGAGTACATCAGCTGTGGGTGGCTCATCATCGTCGACATCAGCAATACAAAATAAAATGAGTGATATGCTTAAACGCAAGGTCCCACCGAAAAGAAAATCACAATCTACCACTCGCTCGAAATCACGACAGGAAGATCAAAGCTCATCGTCTACATCAACGTCCAATGCACAGGCTTCGTCATCATCGACGGTACACGAGTTGCTTAGCAGGGCAACTAGTTTGGGAGGAAGTTCAACAGCCTCGGGCTCGGCTGGTCGTTCTACACCAAGTACTTCTTCTAAGGTGCGTTTTAGTGGTGGCCATCACAGCACATCTTCGTCCGGGCAACAGTCCTCGAAGACTTCCTCGTTTTTGGCCTCTCTCAATCCGGCTAGATGGGGGCGTCAAGGATCTCATCATAGTTCGTCTTCAGCAGCCAGTAACTCAGGTTTTACCAAAGATTCTACCAGCAGCAGTAGTACAACGTCATCACATCATAATCATAGCCATTCAAATAGTAGCGCCGGTTCAAGTGCAGGTCACTCCCTGGCCGGTTGTTCCTCACTGGCTGCACAAAATATCAGCAAAAGTATATCGCAAGCTAATCTTATAGCAGCTGGTAATCGCGAAAAGGCCCGCCAATGGATACGTGAACAGGCCATATCGTTTATAAAACGTTATGCCTCACAAGACTCTAAACCGGGTACATCGGCCGAGGGTTCTGCCACTACAAATGTTTTGCAACGTTTGACATCGGTCATAGGCAAATTGAGCGGTAGTTTTTCAGATGTTTTAGATGCTTTGCTCGAGTTGAAGACAATTTTATTGGAAAGTGATATTTCACCGTTTGAGGTCAATCATTCGGGTATTATTAAAGCCATGCTCAACTTTATGACTTCTGAACAGGGTATTGTGGAACGCGATGCTAGACTAAGAGCATTTATGCATGTGTTTGCCGGCTTGCCTTTGGAACCAATGATCAACGTGGGCATTTTGCTAAATATAGAGACATCGGCCTTTTCGGCATTTGTCGCGAAACTGAATGCCTGTGTAACACAACTGGAACAATTCCCAGTTAAAGTTCATGACTTTCCCGCTGGTCCTGGAGGTGGACGCTCAAATACAAGTGCTTTGAAATTCTTTAATACCCATCAACTCAAGGTGAGTTTAGATTCTTGTGAACTTTTGCAAAGAATTTTAGTAAAATTGCTTTTTTGTTTCTCGCTCTAGTGTAATTTACAACGTCATCCGGATTGCAATAATTTGCGTCAATGGAAAGGTGGCACCGTTAAAATTGATCCCTTGGCTATGGTCCAAGCCATTGAACGGTATTTAGTGGTACGTGGCTATGGTGGAATACGGGGCGATTCTGATGATGATTCCGAAGAAGACATGGATGATAATGTGGCTGCCGTTGTAATGTCACAAAGTGGCTTTAAGCACAAGTTACAATTTCTAATAGGAGAACACGTCTTACCCTATAATATGACTGTTTATCAGGCGGTTAAACAATTTTCGCCTTTGGTCAATGATCAGTCCGAAACGGATACAGACACTGAGACTCCTTTAGGTAATTTTAAATTTTATTATTCTATTTTAATTAAATTTAACTCTTTATATTAAAATTTATTTTCTCTAACAGGCAATGCTGGCATTTGGGTACAACAGCACACCATCTATTATCGGCCTGTAGAAGAGGAAGTTGCCTCGTCTAGCAGTAGCATTAACAACAAATGCGTTATACCGGGAGCTGGTACTTCATCTTCTGTACACAATGGTGCTAAGGCTACATCAAGTTCTACCACGGGTGGTCCCTCCACCTCCATTGGCAAAAAATCGAATAAATCATCGTCGAAATTATTGCGCAAGAAAACGGAATTATGGCATGAAGGTATTGCACCCTCAGTGATATCAGCTCTTAAACCATTCCTCACCAATACACTGCCCGCCGATGTGGTTACCAGCGTTGAAGATGCCTCTCTCGATGCTCTTTGCATGTTGCGCATTATTAACGCTTTGAATCGCCACTGGGAACATTTATATGGTTGTGTTCACCGCCAATCGATTATAGCCCAATCTGAATTTATTCATCCCAAGATTACGGCAAAAGCTAATCGTCAACTACAAGATCCTTTGGTCATAATGACGGGCAACCTGCCACAATGGTTGCCACAAGTTGGTATGGCCTGTCCCTTCTTGTTCCCCTTCGAGACCAGGCATTTGTTGTTCTATGCCACCAGTTTCGATAGAGATCGTGCTTTACAACGTCTTTTGGATACAACACCAGATTTAAATTCGGCAGAATCATCGGAAAGAGTCGCGCCACGTTTGGATCGTCGTAAACGAGCCATATCGCGTCAGGATATTTTGAAGCAAGCTGAGCATCTTATAATAGATTTTGGACATTCGAAGGCTTTGTTGGAAATACAATACGAAAATGAGGTGAGATTTTTACAAAAGTATTGATAAGGTTTGAAAAAAAACTTTAATGTTAAGAGATGATATAAAAACTTTTTAATGACAGCTTTTGAATTACTAAATAATATTAATTTTTTTTTTTTTTTTTTTTCATTTATAGGTCGGCACTGGTTTGGGTCCAACTTTAGAATTCTATGCTTTAGTTTCGGCAGAATTACAACGCAGCGATTTAGGCCTTTGGAATGGAAGTGATAGTTACAAGCAAAACTCTCTCAATATTGTTGATGTAGTCAAATCCACCAGTGTCACTTTGCACATCGACGAATCCCAAGATACAAATTCACAATCGGGTGATAATAATCTTACCACAACCACTCCCGACAATACAGAAAGTCCAAATACCCCAGCAACACGTAACGCTAGTCGTAATAACCGTGACAACCAAGGAGTATCAACACGCAGCAGTTTAGTAGCCACCAATAATTCTATTAATAATCAACAGCAACACTCGCCACAAACAAGAGAAGATGCTTTAGATATGCTTATCGAACGGCAGGGTGAATTAATCGATCAACATTCACTAGATCCTTCAATGCCACTGCTAGAAAATCCTATTGCCACACCCACTTTACCGGTTACAAGCCCAACAAATAATTCTCCTCATACCACAGTGACGTATGTTAATGCTGCTCATGGCCTGTTTCCTTTGCCATTAGGTAAATCTTCAAAAGTGCCACAAGTTGCAAAGGTTAGATGGAAATTTAAATTTTTGGGCAAGTTTATGGCTAAGGCGGTCATGGATAGCAGAATGGTTAGAATAAATATTTCCAAGTATATGCTTTTTACAAAAAATTCAATATATTTTTATTATTATTTTTAGTTGGATTTACCATTTTCTATACCCTTCTATCGTTGGCTTTTGAATGAAGAACATTCAGTGGGCTTAACCGATTTGTCTCGTGTTGCTCCCGAAGTGCAAAGCACTTTGATACGTTTACAGGATTTGGTACATCAGCGTGATTTAATTTTAGCCGACACCAGTTTAGATGCTATGGAAAAGACTGAAAAGGTAATTTTAAGTCACTCCAAACTTTTGCGAAACTGAATAATTCAAAATGTTTGTTTATTTCTCTAGATTGATTCCTTGGATTTGGACGGTTGTCCTATAGCGGATTTGGGCTTAGACTTTATTTTACCCGGTCACGCCAATATCGAATTGTGTCGTGGCGGTCGGGATACTCCAGTAACTGTTCATAATTTACATCAATATATTAGTCTAGTAACATATTGGTTCCTTGTTGAAGGTGTACAAATACAATTTGAAGCTCTTAAAGAAGGCAAGTTAAAAAATATTAAAATCAACAAAATTTTTTGAAAATTTCTAAAAAAAAAGTTTCTTGTTTCAAAGAGTTTCAAAAGGAAATAATGAAAAAGAAAAAAAATGTGTTTAAAAAATTCAGGAATTTTTGTCTTAGAGAAGAAAACTTTTTACAAAAAACAGGAAAACTTTTCTATCGATAAGTTTTGTGTTCGAAAACGTTTTCATATAAAATAGTTTAAAAATTATTGTTATTAAGTTTTTGTGTTAAACTACCGTCGTTTTCATATTGAAATCTCGTTTTTAGAATGAAAAAAAAAAAAAATTTATATTAATTGGTTAAAATATTTTTATAAACATATTTCTTATTAATAAGATTTCTGTATGAAGTGCTAAATTCCAAATTTTTATTTTTGATAAATACACTAAAATTTATTGTTGAGATAAAGCTAGTTTCTATGCGCATTTTACTGGTTGCTTAGGCCAGATCATCAGGAAACCTTTTTCCAAAGATTAATATATATTAAAAACAAAACTTTAAAGCGAATAAGAATTATAAATACTCAGTCTTAATTGTAACAATATCTCAAAGCTTAAACAAAACACCAAAAAACAAACAGTGAGTTTATCTTTTCTTACATTCCCCTACAATTGGTTGGGTTTTTTCCGACTCGAATTGTAGTTGTAAGTGGGTAAAAAGAAAAAACAAAATGCTTCATTTTATTGTTTTTGTAAGAAAAAAAAAAAAAAAAAAAAAAAACAATTTGCCAGTTCATTATCATAAATATTTTTTAAAACCTTTTTGTTTACAGAAAAAGGTCTTTTGATAAAACTGAAATTTTTTTCATGACAGTTTTTATAACAAAAATTTGTCATGATGTAAAAAAAGTTTTGTTTAAGAATTTTTACAGTTTTCTTTTAAAATTTTTTTAACCTATTAGTTAAATTTGAATAATTTTGTAAACAAAAAGTCTCTAAATTTGTTATTTCTTGTTTATTTTTCAAATCCAGGTTTCGATTCAGTTTTTCCTTTACAACGTTTGCGCATGTTCTATCCCGAAGAACTAGAGAATGTCTTTTGCGGCAGTGTCAACAGCACTTATCAACGTTGGGACGTGAAAATGTTAAAAGACAGCTGTCGTACCGATCATGGTTTTACTCAAGATTCCCAAGCCATACAATTCCTCTACGAAATACTTTCAACGTACACACGTGAGGAGCAACGTTTATTCTTGCAATTTGTTACCGGTTCACCACGACTACCTACTGGCGGTTTTAAATCACTTACACCACCACTAACTATAGTACGTAAGACATTAGATGCCAATCAAAATCCCAACGATTATTTGCCCTCTGTAATGACATGTGTTAACTATTTGAAATTGCCCGACTATTCGAGTCGTGAGGTAATGAGACAAAAACTTAAAATTGCCGCCAATGAGGGTAGTATGTCGTTCCATTTGTCTTAAATTATGCAATTATATGCAATACATACATACTAAATTCTTAAAAAAAATTTAACACGACGCACATAGAGTATTCTGAAATAAAGAAATGATCTTCATCCACTCTGTAGCAAAAACAAATAAATAAGAAAATGGTAGTTATTTGAAATATACGCAAACAAAACAAAAAATTAACAAATAATGGTGATAATTTTTATGATTTAAATGATAATTTTTTTTTTTAATTTCTAATGTATTATTTTGTAAGAAATGGTGATGTTGCTGTTAGAGCAAATTTATAAAACAAACAAAACAAAAAGAAATACATTTTAAAATGGAAGTATATAAATTATACAAAAAATATAAATACAATATTTAATTTAAATGAAATTCATAATTAATTAAATTTCTCCCTCCCCCCTTTCACCCTCAACCAACAAATTATTAAATAAAATAAACTTGAAATAAAATAAAAACTTTAATTAATAAAAAAAAAAATAAATAAATAAAAAGAGTAACGTAAATAGTTTTATGCATTAAACCTAAAATTAAAATGAAAATAAATCAACCAGCATAAGTTTTCAGTTGATTTGGCTTATTTTTTATAAATTGATTTCTTAAAAAAACTTGAATCCCACTTGGAAATACATAATAATATATTTTATGGTCTTTGTCTATTTAAAATGAAAAACAAACACCCTGTTGAATAAGACTAATTAACAACTTTTTGTTTTTTTTTTGCTATTATTTAAACAAGGGTAATAAATTAATAAATATTTCAATTATATTTCTCCTTTTTTTTTGTGTAATTTTTAAATAAATTTATATAGTTGAATTTCGTTTGTTAATTTTATATATGCGCGCTTACGTTTATAATATATATACATTTTTTTTATAAATACATAATTTCTTTAATATTTTTTTGTATTCTTTTTATTTAATACTTATATTACAAAACTGAATTAAATAAATAATTTAAACTTGTTTTTAAAAAATACTAAAAAAAATATTATTTGCTTTAAGTTTTATTTTTATTTATGATTTATATAATAATATACACAATATATACATATATAATTTTTTTTTTGTTATGTGGCTTTATATTAATTTAAAAAATTATTAACTTCATATATTTCAATTAAATTAATGTTTAGTTATTAAAATAAACATAAAAATTAAATAAAAATAAAGCTCCACTTTATATACTACAAACATAATACAATAAGTAACTAAAGTGTTTATTAAAAAAAGTTTTTTTTTTTAATTAATTTCAAGAGAAATTTGTTTGTTTAAGGGAAAACAATAGAAAACGACCAGAACGGAAAGAAATATAGAGACAGAGAGAGGGAGAAAATACCTTACTCTATGATTGCTTTAGTGAATTTTGAGAGATAATTAATCAGCCATATTATGGAAGTCGACGGCAACGGAACAATAAATACCACTCCCCCCCATTACTAGTTAATTTAAAATTTTACAGTTTTCGTATTATGGTTACTCTCTGTTGCGATGGGAAAGATAAATACCAACTTAGTACTCTCTATCATATTTTTGAAAATGAAGCAAGACTAGCAAGAAAAATAAAAGTTAACACAGATTGACAGTAATGAAATGTCAAAATATGTAAAAATATTAGAAATTATAGATTTGCTACCATTTTCTTTCGCATCGCAATATTTAATTTTTGCAATTTTGCGAAAGTGATAGAGAGTACTAAGTTGACTTTAAGCTTTCGCATCGAAATTGCATTTTCATTGCAATAGAGAGTTGCCCACTGTTCTAGTTTTTAAACCCTAGGCGATTGGAAAAAGCTGAGTTTTCTAGAACATGGGCGATAATACCAAGAAGAGGCATTATTATTGTTACAACATTGAACATACTTATGATAATAATAGAAGAATTGAATATACCTTTTTATTATCACATGGTTTTGAGGCCTTTGCAACAGCAAATACAAAATGTGTCAGCCTTCACAACGTCAAATAAATAGAACCTTATCGCTGTTAGCGCTTTTTAGGTGTGGAATTAAAAAAAACCGATATTTTTAAATAGCTCCGCACGCTCGAGTGCTTGAAGTGAATTGTATGAGGAGACTGGAGATGTGAAAGAATGCGACCGAACGGGCTTTCCACGTATAGGGGTCTAATCACTACGATATCGAGCAAAATTGATCACATTTTTTTATTTTAGCATCATGGCATTCGATATCAAATTTGAATATAAAAATTTGACATACAATGTTTTTTCAATTTTTTTTTTATCAAAATGTTATGAAACTTTAGCTGTGTTCATTTACAAACAAATTTGCTTTAAATTTGTAACAATTGTTACTTGTAAATTTACTTTTAACAATTACTTGTAACAATTGTTACAAATTTGTAAAAATTTTAGTAAACGAACACAGCTATTATTCTCAAACTAAAATAAACCTGGCAACACTGAAGCGAAAAATAAATATTGAAATTAAAAAATGACAAAGTTAAATGCGTTTTACAATTAAAGAAAAATTGCATATTACGTTAGGTGAATTCGCCTTTAGAAAACCTAAGTTTTTTGTGAAAAGCTTTAAATTATTTGTGAGTAAAAAATGAATTACAAAGTGTAAGAATTCAAAAAAAAAAAAAAAAAAAAAAAAATAAAATAAAACGGGGAAAGTGCAGAAAATATAAGCTTGGCTGTTTTCCTAAACGTGTTTTCGCAATGAGTCAATACAGTATTGACACCGTGTTGAAGCATTGTATACTTTCATTTTCACCTACATTCACCCCTATCGTGAATAATTTTTTCCTCGTAATTTTTCCCCTTTTCTCATATTTGCGATCATGAACAGCTCCCATGAAAAAAATGTAATTTAAAGGAGAATAATAACGTGAAAAAATGTTCACGGGAATAAATTCCCCTTATCGTGAAAAGTTTTTTCCCTCGTAATTTGTTCACATTTCCCTTAGATTTTCTCACTTTATTTTTGCTAGGGAATAGAACGTGTATGTTAGTAGTTCCTCCTATAAATCGAATATTAAGGGCTAGATCCGTTAATAAGGCACAAACCGATATAATGGTCAACAAAATGCAAAACAACAGGTTGATTGCCGCCGGATTTGTGAAAGACGTGGTGGCAGAATTTTGGAAAACATTTTACTACATAAAATTTAAAAAGTGCAAAAAGCTAACGTTGTTATCAACCTATCCCTCCAATACTAATTATTTAGATTTATTATTTTAACTTTCCTTTAAAATATATACGTGTATATTTTTAAACAAAAATTTCAATGATTTTTAATTTATTCTAATTTTCTTCTTTTTTACATTCACTGGAACTGATAGCATGAAAAATTTTTCGCATGAGATTCACGATTGCTTTTTTCCCTTCGAGGGGAATGAAAATTTCATGGGAACAAAAATTCCACTTGTTTTGCATCTACATTTTTTAAATGCTTTATTTGCTTTTATCTGCGCAGTGGCAACTACAAAGTTGCATTTCGAAACAAAATGCACTGTCAAAATTGTTTGGTTGTATTTAAGAAAATGTTGACATGTATTACTACAATGCAACAGGCGTATAGGAACTATCGCGGTGCTACACCATGACAATCCTCAAAATAAAAAGAAGCAAAGTATCTCGTCTTTCAAAGAATTTGAGGACGGAAAAACACTTTTTCATCTTTACGCTATGGTGGCGAGTGTTTAGCTGACAGTTTAAACTAATTTTCAGTTTGAAATCAAACCTCCACGTTTGTTGGGAGGAAGCATCTGAGCTCATCTTGTGGGTCGAAAAGGGTTATCATCCAGCTTTGATTTTTACCATATCGTTGTTTATTAAAAAAAAAAAAACAGATTTGAAATAAACCTTTCTTTAAGAATTAAGTGTATATTTTTTAAATAAACTTGCAGTTTTCTTATCACAACAACGCGTAATCGTTTTGCTGTCCTATCCGTATTGTTTTAAGATCAATACTTTTTCCCGAAAACAGGTGCAGCAGATGCCATCAAAGGTAAAATGAAGTTCAAATATAGAGCTAACAGCAATTTCAAAAACGACTAACATTAGTAAAACTGCTCTGGGCGAAGCGGGTCGCGCGCCATTGTCATACAGCCCAATTACGAAAAAAATACCAGAGAGTTTTTTTCTTTCTCCCATTTTTCCTATAAGCCCAATTATGAATAAAAATTAACAGGGAGTTTAATCCCTTCTCCCATTTTGCCTATGTTAATTCAATTGTAAAAATGGGAAAAGAGAAAAACTCCCGGGGAATTTTTGTTCATAATTGGGCTGTATATAAATGCAATTGAAAAATGGGAAAAGGGGAAAAAACTCCCGGGGAATTTTTGTTCATAATTGCGCTAATTATCTTTAAAGGTCAATCAGGCCGTTCTTGTTCGTCTGCCTTTTCTGTGTTTAACGTTTCATTTTGCATTGGCTAATCGTTTTGCTTCGTATTACTGCAGCGTATTTATCCCTAGCTTTTCTTTTATCTGGTGGAGAACCATAAATAACTCGATATAACTTAGTTGAGTACCCTATATATAACTCAGATGAATTATTGGTGGAGTACTATTTGGAACTAACGGCCATGTTCTGACAATCGCACGATTTGAAATCGTAAAACGCCAAATTTATTTAATGGTGTTTCTTAACTTGTGCGTTTAGCTTGCGATCTGCTATAGTTTCTTACAAATATTCTAGTTCACTTTTGTAATTTTAAGTCGCCAAACTTCTTGCTATTGCGATTTACAGAACACCTAATTTGCGATTTTCAGTCATAATCGCCAATGTTAAGCGTTTTGCGATTGTCAGAACATGCCCGTAAGAATGATTACTGGTGGGAATCATAATACTCAGAAGAGGATTTTGGAGGTATTCCAATTCCATAGACGAAGGTTTAGGTTGAATGATAATTTGCAATGAAGCTCCTATTTCGTCTAATACTCTGGTAATACAACTATAAAAGTTAGCAAAAAACAAAAATCGAATTTCGATATCACAAAAACAAGTAAACAATATTTTATGCAAGATAATTCAAAGATGGAGTTAAAATCGTTTCCAAAATAGACTAAAATGTTTTACAGAATTAAAAAATCGTTAGTATGCGTATTGTATTTTCCCTATTAAGATTGTTCTTCCTTAGCACTCGGTTTTTTTTGGACGAGAGGTAAATTTTTTTTACCAAGGCCTGGGGGCAAATTACGGCATTCGATATTGATCGAAATTTCCATTTAAATTGTATTGTAATTTCGATCGACATCGAATTCCGTAATTTGCCCTCTGTCTGATTTAAAAAATCTATTCTGACTTTCTAAATACTTTAGTTAATTATTGTAAATTAAACAAAATTCTGCATTTTAAATTAAATAAACTCTATAACAACTCTAATATGAAATCTAAATAATACTTAACATATTTAATGTATTCAGCATCAAATGTACATACTAATATAAATGTAAAATTTTGAGTTAAAATAGTAAATGAAGAAAATAAACAAAATTCTATAAATTTTCTAGTGCAATTGTCGCTTAAGTATAAATAATACAAAGTGGCGGGGAATGGGCTAGATGGCTTCAATTGTTTATAAATTATTTATTTATGCGTCATGAGAACTTAAAATTATAGTATGTACAAGATAGAAATATGTCCGCCTCGGCTACGAGTTACATGGTCCATTCGATCAGTCCAATTTATGACTACTTTTTTCTATAAATCTGGCCGTATGGCGTCAATGGTGGCTAGAATATTGACTTCCAATGCTTCAAGAGTTGCTGGTTTGTCGCCATAAACCAATGACAGCATAGCCCCATAAAAAGTAATCCAGAGGCGTTAAATCGGACGACAGAGGGGGCCAGTAAACAGGACAACTTTTGGAAATAAGGTTGTCACCAATATGATTGTGCAATAAATCGATTGTTAAGCTTTCTGTATGGAAAGTTGCGCCATCTTGTTAGAACTAAATGTCGCTGATGTTAAGCTGATAAATTTTTGAAAACAAAAAATTCAGTCAGGATGGCTCAATAGCGCTAGCCATTTACCGTAACGACAGCTCCTTGCTTTCTTATTCTCTTCGGTGAGCACATTTCTTTGTCTTGTTGATGGTTTAAAATCGAGAAGGGTAAAATTAGTGAGAAAACGATTAATAACTGCACGAATTGCTTGCTCACTAGGCCGATCAGTTGACCGTAAAATGGACGAAGTGCTCTATGAACTTCGCAAACTTGCAGCGCAATTATGAGTAAAAATTTCCCGGGAGTTTTCTCCCTTCTCCCATTTTTCCTATGTAAATTCAATTGTAAAAATGGGAAATGGGAAAAAACTCCCGGGGAATTTTTATTTATAATTGGGCTGTTATGTTTCAAAATAAATTTCCTTAATTCATTCATGACGACTTGCCAAACTTTCGTGAACAGCTGTCAAACCAAAGTTATCGATAAAGAAAGTTCTCCTTCCTGCAGCTAAAAAAATTATTTTCCATAACTTTTCGCACACTTCGGGTGTAATGGATACGATTTAATTTCGTTAGGTGATTTTTAGTTAGGGGATAGCCCTTAGTTCTTTAACATACACTATTTCTGATGGTCCCCTGCAGTATGTATAGGGACTCCATCTTGTTGAAACCTCAAGGTTGGATGGTTTTCCACAGCTGGGCAAACAACAACAACATCCAATATGTACAACCCTTACAAAAATTTCTTTCAAAAAATAATGCAATTTTGCTTCTTGACGTGTAGCCATTTAAAAGGAATGGGACACTACAATAACGACGATATGCACGCTTTGTTAACAGAATGGATTGTTGGTTAAAAAAATTTAATTCAATTGCTTTGGTACGTTGAAGGGTATATTAACACATGGAATATGCATCCGAGAGAGAGAGAGAGAGAGAGAGAGAGAATTGTACTGGCTGTACCTTTTTGGTATTAAGTTTATATGTATTCTAAATGTCAAACTTCTTAAAAAAAAACTGACAACCAGCATAAGGGTCAAATTAGACAAGATGACATAACCATAACCATACAAAACAGCTGTTTGAACCAACCTTATGGGAACTATAACGACAAACCCAAACAAACCAATCGAATTTTGGTTTCTATGGTTATTATAATTATTATGGCTATGGCATTATGTTTATGTCCCCCCAATTGATTGTGCAGTTGTGTTTATATTAAATTCCTAAAGTCTTCTTCATTTATAAAGAGTTCATATCATTGGCCATGTTCTAGAAATCGAGTGGAATTTGTGTCTAAAAAGAAATTTAATTTAATTTAATTCTATTGTTTTTTTCCTTAACGGACACCTTCCTTTAGACAAAGACTGTTGCCTGGTTCCGTCGCGTTTGATTATTAGGAAAGCATTGCGTCCTTTTGAGAGGTCTGGACACATTTTTATTGAGAGTTTCCACTGCATTTTATTAACTTTCAAACCCGTGTTTTTTTCAAATTTTGTTCGATTTCTAGAACAAGACCGCTTATAGCTCATTCTGCGCCACCCTGTACAAACCTTATAATCAAATATAGAATTAAACTTAAAATAATGAATAACAGAAAAAATCGTAAATTAAAACTAATTAAAAATAAAACACGATCTAAATATAATTTAAATATTTTAAGTATTTTTACCTACAATTTATAAATAATTATATTTTAACCCCCATATTCATAAAAAAATTTTTGATTTATAAAAGGTTTATTGAACAAAATTTCATAGAAAATTCGTTTCATAACCCTTTTATAAAACTTAAATGTTTTTTATGAAAATGGGGGGTAAAAGTGCATTAATTTAATACTACATTGATTTATTTTTAATTACCCTTAACTGTGTTATTAATTAAATAGTTTTCATTTCATTTTAATTCTTAATAATTGTGTATATTTCAGTGTCTGTTATATTCGATTTTAATGCAAGGCATTGTATATTTTTCTATATCAATTGAATAATAAAAAAAAAATTAATTAACTGAACTTAAAAAAATAATGAAAAATTAAAAAACACAATCGTAAAAAAAAATAAAATATATTCGTATAAAGCAAAAAAATTTAAATAAAAGAAACAAAAAACACATAAGAACAACTATAATTTTAGTTTAATTATTAAATTTAGAAGGAACAACAAATAAATTGCATAAAAACTTAAGTATATACATATTAATATATAAATAATACATAA
This sequence comes from Pollenia griseotomentosa, assembly GCA_963931875.1. Taxonomy (NCBI): domain Eukaryota; kingdom Metazoa; phylum Arthropoda; class Insecta; order Diptera; family Polleniidae; genus Pollenia; species Pollenia griseotomentosa. The sequence goes on from OZ007560.1 coordinate 224,855,097, forward strand.
ACTATACATATAAAAATAAATTTAATTAAAATTAATACAAAAATAATAAATTTAAAATAAAAAGTAACAAAATAAAAAATTAACAGATTCTTTTTTCTATTAAAAAAAATAAAAATTAAATTTATAGTGTCCGAAAAATACAGAGTGACCCAAAAGAACCGAAGACGTTCGGTCGACACCATTTTTGTGTGTCCCAGTGTGCTTTCGGCAATTGAAAATCACACCGGAAACACACAAAAACGAAACATCACAATATGTGCGTTCGTTTACTTTTCTAGTAAAATCCAGTAGGTGAGTAATATGAAAATGTTACAAATGTATGGGTACGCGAACGCATTTCAATAAAATCCAGTACAAATTTTGGGGTAAATGAACGGAGCTTATATCACACGTGTGATTTAAAAGGCACATGTGATTTAAAACCGCGCGATTTGTATAAGATTTTTTTCAGAACAGGGGGGGCTACGGCGTATTACGCATCGAAAAGCAACAACGAAAGCAATTTCCCATTCGAAAGTTAAACCGTACTGCGTAACTCGTTCGAAACGATGTCAGAGTTGTATTTAAAACCAAATGGGAAATTTAATTAAAAGTTGGTAGCACTGCTATTAAAATACCAAAATGGACGAAAATATCCCCCAACAAAAAAAATAAATTAAATAACATTCAATGTGTGAAAAATATAATAATTGTGTTTTTTAATAAAAATTTATTGTATTTCCCTGTGGTTTGAAGAGTCAACAGAAAAAACCAACCATTACTTTATACCAGGGACCGAAAATAACAGTTATATTCGAATTTTAAAACAAAAAAAGCATGTAGAAGTAGATGTGGAAAAACTGATTCAAGCATACCACATTGATCCTTATGAACTTGTCTATGAAAAAATATATTGATTTTTAAAATTTTGATTTTTATTTTTTCGATAAAAATTAAGAGTTATTTTTTGATTTTTATTTTTCTGAACAAAAATAACTGTTATTTTTTGATTTTTATTTTTTCGATCAAAAATAACAGTTATTGTCTGATTTTTAATTTTTGAACAAAAATAACAGTTATTTTTTGATTTTTATTTTTTTTTTGAGCAAAAATAAAAGTTATTCTTTAAAGAAATGTACGTGTAATAATAATTTAGTTGAATTTAGAGAGTTCTTATGCACATTAAAATAAATATTTAAAGTCAACTAAATTATTAAGACACGTACATTTCTTTAAAGAATAACTTTTATTTTTGCTCAAAAAATAAAAATCAAAAAATAACTGTTATTTTTGTTGAAAAAATTAAAAATCAAACAATAACTGTTATTTTTGATCGAAAAAATAAAAATCAAAAAATAACAGTTATTTTTGTTCAAAAAAATAAATATCAAAAAATAACTGTTTTCATCTCACTTTTATGAAAAAAGGAATAACTGTTACGGTCCCTGCTTTATACTGCTTTTTGTTTGTAAATGTATTTTTTTTTTTAAATTTTTTTAAAATTTCAAGACCACAAATATTAAAACATTTTCAATAATAACGTTAGTAAACATTTATTTTATATCAATTATAATATCATAAGGTTTAATTTGTTTGTTTTACACTATTATTTATCTTGAACTTTGTCATTTGCACTTTGTCAATAACAAAATAGCTTTCGAACAATTTCCTAACGCTTTTTACATAACTGACGCTCGTTTTCGTAATACGGAGTTGGAGTTCCGAAAAGGATTTTTATTGTTCGTAATAGAGAGTTGCCGTTACGAAAGGAACTTTTTGTTTTCGAAAAGATATTAACAACTTCCGTTTATTCGAAACAAATAGTACGAAAATCGCAATACTCAGTACAAATTGTTCGAACTCTTAAATTATTTCTTTCGAATCGAAATACGCGGTAACCCCCCTGGTCTGTAAATTTCACTATGCAATACATAAAATGCAAACTCCTTTCTCGTGTGTAATTTCTTGAAGTGTGAAATTAATCGCAAATAACAAACCATATTTGGGGTTTGCTAGTTTAGTTGCCTTTCGGATTTTGTGGCATATTTTTCTCGGAAACCAATTGAAATTTTGTTTTCCTGTCTTTGGCCCTATTGCAGCTATAGATAAGAAGAACAAAAGTCAGAAGCAAACTAATGCGTCCATAAAAATTGCTAAAATGTCGAAAAATTTTCTTTTTATACTTTTTTTTGTCATTTTTGGCCCACAGCTGCCAAACCTGCAAAACTACAGAAAAAATATTCCTTAAAATGACTCATAATTCGTCAGAAAATTATTTTACTGGAAAATTGATTTTTTTTTTGTACATTTTCCAGCTGTATTAAAATTCGAAAAATGTATGAAACTCAATTAAAACAATTAAAAAAAAAAAACAGCCTGATATCTTTCAATAACTCAACGTACGTTAAAAGTTTCCCAATTTTAGTACTTTAAGTTAACGGAGACGTAGGATATTAGACAAAGCTCATAAGAAAGCGTGTTAGAAGGCTTTGTCCCTATGAATTGAAACCTATGTTCATAATTTCATCGAATTACCTTAAAAATTGCGATCTAAATTTTACGCACAAGGTAATATGGACAGACAGCCAGCCAGCCGGACGGAGAGACATAGTTTAATCGCCTCAGAAAGTATTAAAAAGCAAAAATTTGTCTATTTCTCTTTTTTCTCAAACGAAGACAAAAATGAAGACACTTGGTTGACAGTGTTACCAACCAAAACAATCGACAAAAGTAGTGATTTGGAGACACTTAATCCTAGGCTTCTACAGGGATACGAGTACATAACTTACACTGTGTGTAATTTTTTAAGTCATGGAAAAATAACCATATACGGACACCATTACGTGATAAAAAAACCAAAAGAAAAAAGACCCGTGTCTCCCAGTTTTGCCCAAAGTCATGCATTTTTTTATGGGGCCCCCAAAGATTTAGGGCCTCGGTGTCATTTTTGCAAAAAGTGATCATTTTTTCAGGCTCAAATCTTCCAAACCGTCCGGAATTTTGATTTACCCTCTGAGACAAAGTTGTAGCTCTTGCCATAAAGAACAAAAATTGTGAACATATAAAATCAAAAAAACTTTTTTTTACCTTTTTTCCACTGTTCAGGTCCATACCCAACAAACACGAAGTCAAACCTTTGATATGAAATGACTTTATCATTTGACATTAAACACAATTCGCAAACGTTTTTCAAATGTTTGATTTTTACATTTAAATTCAAATTTACAATGATTTGAAAATAAACGTTTGACATCAAATGTTTTATCAATTTGATTTCAAATTGGTATCAAATGTTAAATTCAAATCAAAACTAAACTTGGCAATACTTAAGCGAAAAACAAATGTAAACATTAAAAATGGCGATTAAAGTCAAATTTTTACTTTGTGGTTAATGTGTTTTACAAGTGAACGATTTATTTCTTGTGAAAAATAAAAAATATTTGTGAGTAATTACAATGATTACAAATACGAATTAAAAAAATAAAACGGGAAAGTGAAGAAATTATAAGTTTGTTGTATGATCGCGGTGCTACAATCCTCAAAATAAAAGGGTGCCAATTATTTTGTCTTTGCAAGAATTAGAGGACGGAAGGAATATTATTTCATATATTAGCTATGGTGCCGAGTGTTTATCTCACAGTTTCAGTGTTGCCAATTTAGCCATTTAGTGGCTAGATTTAGCCATTTTTTACCCTGTTTAGCCATTAAAAAATGACTTTAGCCATTAGCCATTTTTTTTAGCCATTTTTCAAATGAATAAAAGAATAATTTTTATTTTATTTTAAAAATTTATAAAAGTAAAATAAACATTTTAAACAGTTAAAACGCCTTTAATTTAAATCATAACTTTTACAAATGCTGAAAATCGCTATAAACGAGGATGAAACATCTTTCAAAGTAAAGTAACATTATTCCAATATTTAATTTATAAAATGGATCAACACAAACATCGGTGTTTCTTTCTGGTTGCAAGTATTTCAATAAAGAGATGCCGACTGTACAAATTTTTTTTTTAGAAATTTCAATATTGACTATAAAGTTGCTCTCACTTCCATGGTCTAATGCTGAAGTAGAGAGGGTATTTAGCCAAGTAAACATCGTAAAAGTAATTTTAGAAATAGGTTACATTTAGCAACCGTTATACTATTTTTTTAATTAGGTACATATTTTTACCGTAACAATAACCTATTTTTACCAACACCACAATAGTGGAGAGGGTACTATGCGTTTGTGCTGATGTTTGTAACATATTAAAATATTGATACTTAGCCAACCTTTACGTATACCGATTGACTCAGAATCACACCACATTATAACCTATGTACCTAATTTTATTAAATTATCTGCAAATTTCCGACCGTTACTTTGCGCCAGTGTTGCCAATTTAGCCATTTAGTGGCTAGATTAAGCCATTTTTCACCCTGTTTAGCCATTAAAAAATGAGTTTAGCCATTAGCCGTTTTTTTAGCCATTTTTTAAAATGTTTAGCCATAAAATATTTTTGCCGTTTTTCTTTTAAAAGAATTGTTTTTATTTAATTATAAAAATGTATAAAAGTAAAATAAACATTTTTAAACGGTGATGATGAAACATCTTTCAAAATAAAGGAACAGTATTCTAATATTTAATTTTTAAAATGGATCAACACAAACATCGGTGTTTCTTTTTGGTTGCAAGTATGTATTTCAATAAAGAGATGCAGGTGGCAACAACATTTTTTTTAGAAATTTCAGAATTGGCTTCCATGGTCTAATGCTGGAGAAGAGAGGGTATTTAGCCAAGTAAACATCGCTAAAAGTAATTTTAGAAATAGGTTACATTTAGCAACCTTTTTTATCAATTAGTTAAATATTTTTACCATAACAATAAAATAAATAAAATATTGGTCCTAAGCCCACCTTTACGTATACCGATAGACTCAGAATCACTTTCTGAGTCGAATTAACAATGTTTGTCGGGCTGGCTGGCTGGCTATCCATGTTAGTTCAAGTACAGGTCGCAAATTTGCAGATAATTTGATAAAATTGGGTACAAAGGTTCTAATGTGGTGTAAGGATCATATAGTCGGGGTTGACCGACTATAGGTTGGGTAAATGTTGTCGTGATTATGATTTACCTTCAAATTATTTAAAACTAATAGGCACGAGTGATTCCCATGAGATAAACAAGAACGACATCGAATTTATCGATGATTTAATTTTTTTTTTTTTCAAAATATTAATTTACGTTTATTCTTATTTAAGAAATTGATCTTAACTTACAATTTCATCTTAAACAACTTTAAATTAATTATTTCTGTTTTGTTAATGAATTTTAATGTGTTTTTATTTAAAAAACTTTTAGCCATTTTTTAGGCAATTTTTTCCGTAAATTTAGCCATTTTTTGGTCACCAAGTTTTGGCAACACTGCCAACAGGGGAAAAAGGTAAAAAAAAATCGAATTTTTTAAAGTTTTTTTTGCGATTTTGGTCTTTAAGATGAAGTTTTTTTGTTTTTATATGTTTACAATTTCGGTTCTTTGTGTCAAGAGCTACAACTTTGTCAAAGAGGGTTGCACTGTGTTATGTATGTATGTCCTTTATATGTTAATATAACATCCGAGTATTAATAACCAATTATACAATTTTTGGTAGTTCTGGTCACGGCTGGAGATATGTTATTAAAAATTTTATTATTCAAAAGAAAAGTGAGTTTTTTTCAATGAATTGGTAAAACTTTTGGTAAAATGCATTTTTTCAGTGTCACAATGAAGTTTCGTTTGTACCAAATTTGGTACAATTGTACCACAGATCCCATCAGTGATCAACACAAATTTTTTATTTAGTTTTGCGCGTCCAATATAAAGAGATCCAAAGATGCCAAAGTAAAATTTTATGCTAAAAATTTTAAAGCTATTGGTACATTAAACTTATCAATAGGTTTTTGTAAAGTCTTAAGAAAAATGTCTAATGAAAACGTTGATAATTTTTTAACATTTGCTAATTTCTTATCATTAAACGATGTTTTTACTGCCGACTACAGGATACTTTATGTCCTAAATTTGGCATATTTTAAATCACTCAATATAAGTAAATGGTGCCGAATATTGGCTTAACTCAGAGACTTAAGGTCTCATATTTACTTAGTTTGAAAATTTTAATAGTTAAATTCAATCACATGTGACAAGCTTTTTTTATCATATAAATTGTGACATGATGTTATAAATTGATATTAGTAAAAGTTTATTTTTTTTCTATTTAGCTGGTTTTTTAACCCTTTCCGTGTTTTACATTATACTCTGTATCCATGCGCTTGAACGATATTCAAATTTAAAGTTTATTATCATGTACAGGGTTGTCAGATGTGGCGATTTCTCGCACAACGTGGCGATTTTCAAACTTGTTTGGCGACCTAATTTTTGATTTGGCGACATGGCGACTTTTTGGCGATTTAAAAAAATAGTTGGTGATTTTATTGGCTATTTTTGATGAGCTATGGATTTGTTTTAAAAAAACGGACAACTGGATTTGAACTTCGCTTTTCATAAGGACCCAGAATACCCAGAACTTTATAGGGTATAGGACCTTCGGTGAAGGGTATAAAAAATAAACTTAACTATAAAAAGAGTAATTTTTGGGATTTCAGTATTTTGGTCATAACTCTGCTATTTCTTAACCGATTTGACAGATTTATATACCGTCGTGTTAAAGAAGAAATTTGCCAGTTATTTTGGTTATTAAACTTGGACTCGGGATGATCTATGGTTCCCGAAAATGGGTATTTTTCAAAAAAAAATTAATATTTTGGTCATAACTTTTCCGTATCTGAACCGATTTTCCCGAGTTTTTCAGAAAATATGATATAGAAGGCGTAACCATAGGTCATATGACAGTCCAAAAATCAGTTTTTATACAATTTTTGATATTTTTTGTACGGGAGGTACCACGCCCACTTGTTCAATCCCGCCCACATTTTGTAGGATGCTGTGTATTGATAACGTTAATGTGTGTACCTAATTTGGAAACTTTGGCTCTTGCCGTTCTCAAGATATACAGAAATAAAAAAATACAACAGCAACAAGGGATTTTTGGGCAAAATCAGAGGCAGTCGTGGTTTTTGGTCATATCTCAGCCAATTGTGGACCGATCTTGCTGAATTTCAATAGCAAGCACTGGTAGACTATATAAGGCATAAATGTAAAACAACCTAGTCGCTATCATGTCTGGAGTATCCGGAAAACACATATCAAACGTAAGTCGGACATCGTTAAATCAACATCTCTCCTCATAAGGACCCAGAATATATATACTTTATAGGGTCTAAAATCAATATTATAGAAATTACACACGGAATGACAAACTTATATATACCCTTTTCCACCTGTGGTGAAGGGTATAATAATAAAATAATGTTTGACAAGTCTGTCCGACTTGCAAATGTTTTTGAAAATGATCATAACATGATAGATTCCATTCAATCACAGTTCCATTTTCTTGGTAATGAGCTGAGTCATATGATTTTGCATTTCTTTTGTGTCATAGTGTGACATTGACAACAAATTTTGCGAAAACTTTTTTATTTCGAAAAGAATTCTGTCCGATTTTTGTGTGAATGAATCGAACGATTGTGTAGAAAATTGAATTCCAACTTCCAAGGTAGAAGAAGTACAATACACGCGTTAGTGCACTGTAGACTTTTGTCAAAAAAGTTAAACTAGTTTTTTTTTCATAGAACAAGTTAAATAAAAAATAATTTGAGGCGTTTGCGATAGGAAGTTGGTAAACTTTAAACTAATTACCGCGTTAATTATTTTGAGTAATGGAGAAAGAACGTATTGAGGAGATTAAAATACATACAATAGAAAGCCATACAAAAGGCAGGACTACAGAAACAAAAAAAAAAAGCCGAAGCTTAAAATTCCATAAGCAAACCCCCGTATACATAAACGATTTTTAAATTCATAAGCGATTTTTTAATTTAACAAACGTTTTTAAGGAAATTTTTCATAGAAAATATGTTTTGTAAACCTTAATTAAATTTAAACATTTTTATGAATACGGGCGAAAGTGTTAAGTAAAAAAAACGCAGCCTTTTATAACGAGCGTTGTGTAACCTGACAAGTTTTTAAACGTCTTCGGCGATTGACCGCGTGTTATGTACTTCTACCTTAAGTGCTATCGAAAAAAAAGTTTGACTGTTACTTAAAACACATACATAACCGGGTCTGTAAGAGATTTAAAAACACCAGTGCATGCTCGTACAGCTCGTACTGAAGAAAATATTGCTGCTGTTCGCGATAGTGTGGCTGAAGAGCCAACTATCTCACGCTTGTCGTTGATGAACATTATGCATAAAGACTTGCATTAACACGCTTACAAGGTGCAATTGACTCACAAACTAAAGCCTCTTGACCATTCCAAACGTCGTCAATGGTCAGAATGGTGGCAAGAAATGGCAACAGTGGATGATCAATTTTCGAAGAAAATCATCTTCAGTGATGAGGCACATTTTCATTTCAGTGGATTCGTCAGTAAGCAGAATTGCCGCATTTGGGTGAATGATAATCCAAGAGTGATTGTCGAAAAACCAATGCACCCACAAAGAGTGACTGTTTGGTGCGGTTTATGGGCTGGCGGCATCATCGGTCCATTTTTTTTTTTTTTCAAAATGAGGCCGGTCAGGCAGTAACTGTGTATGGTTTTCGGTATCGTGAGATGATAACGAACTTTTTATGGCCCAAAGTCGAAGATATGGATGTGGACGATATGTGGTTTCAACAGGAAGGTACCTCTTGCCACACAGCTAACGAAACAATGGCTCTTTTGTGCGATGTCAATTGGCCGCCAAGATCATGTGATTTGAACGTGTTGGACTTCTTTCCTTGGGGTTATTTGAAAGAAAAAGTGTACGTCGATAAGCCAGAAACAATTCAAGAGCTAAAGGATGAGATAATTCGTCACATTAACGGCATAGAACCTCAATTATGCGTCAGCGTCATCGAAAATTTGGACCATAGGATGGAGGTGTGCCGCTGAGGTCGCGGCGGCCATTTAGCCGATATTTTGTTCCATACATGATTGAACCGTACCAATATTATCATAATAAAAAGGAATGACAATAATTTCCTAAATAATTTGTGTTTTATTCAAAATCAACATCGGCCCTTAAAATTTAACCACCATTTACATAATTTTTTGGTATTTTGCAACTTATGTTTGCATGAAACGCCAATTGTTTTATTCTACTTTGTAAGGTTTTTTAAGATTTATTTATTAATAAGTCTGATCGATTTGTTTATGTAAAAATATACGATAAAATTTAATTTTCTATTAAAAAAAAGGAAATTCAACCAGTGTTATTAAGCAAGGCTCGGTAATTGCAACAGGTCAGATTTTTTCGAGTTGCGATAATCGAGCTCGCACTGTATATCTTATAACTAGAAATTATTCTTAACTAAATTTTATTTCGTAACAATATTTCAATGATCTTTTTATGGAATTTCCGGGATCAAAAAATATTGAAATGATTTTGATATGCACATAAAAGAACGAAGAAATTATGACAAGCATGTGTTTTATATAGTTTAATCATTATTTTATGAGATCATAAGAATAAGAAAAATATAAAAGAAAACTTTTAAATTAAAAAAAAAAACAAACAAAAATTTAGTACCAAAATAATAATGAAAATTTTCAGCAAAAAAACAAATTTTAATACAGAGAGAAAAAATTTTTGAAAACAATTAAACCAAACAAATCAGAGAAAACTTGCGCAGGAATCTTGAAAAGAAAATGTTGTTTACAAAAAGAAAACTCAAAACAAATTACCAGAAAAAAGGCAAATACGCAATGAAAAACATTAAGAAAATAAACGGAAAAATATATGAGAAAATAAAAAAAAAAATTATACTACATATTGAAATTTTTTTTACAAAAAAAAAAAAAAATGAGATCTAGAGGCTGGTAGAGAAAAGAAAACTTGGGCATGATTTGAAAATGGCCAGAACAAGAAAATGAGATGAGAGAAATAAGAATTTTTCTTAATATTATGTTTTAAAATATGTAGACGAGTGTGTTTTATTTTTAGAAAAAAAAAATGAATTAAAATTTTATTTTGTAAAAATTTTTTACTTTGCGTTTATTTCATTTCAAACAGATAAATTCAAACGGAAACAACGTGAACTTTTTAAGAAAATTCAAAACAAAATTTGGTGATAATTAAAAATTTATAAAATGAATATTATGTAGTTTTTGTTAAAAAAGTATTGAGTTTGAAATACATAATTTTCTTTTCTCACGGAAATAATGGCAAAATTTAAATAGCCAAGGAAAAATTTAAAGAAGTTTTTGTAACAAAAAATAAAATTTATTTAAATAAATAATCTATAAAAAAAAATATTTATTAAATATTAAAGTTATATAATTTATTAAAATATATACTACATGATTTTAAATTTAATTCAACTGTTTAAATAAAATTTTGTAATAAAAATACAACTTTTGTACAAAAAAAAAAAAAAAAAAAAATGTGTTCAATGACAGTGCTGTGTCCATTATGCGCCCAAACAAGCTTTTCGAGTATAGATGCTTTGCGTTGTAGTCTAATTAAGGCCGCCAATGGGCCATTGGCATGTCCCATATGTCATGAAATGTTTTTGGGTTTGGATAAATTGACAATACACTTGTTTAGTCATACAAATATTATGAACTCTGCCAAAAATACTAATGCAACAACAACAGCAACATCATCTGTTTACCAAAATTTAAAAAATATTGAAAAATTAAAAACCCAAGAGATTGAAAATCATAATCATATAAACAACAATGGCAGCAACTGCAATGATACTAAAATTCCACAAACTCATTTAAACGAAAAGGAGGTGAATTTCGACAATAATCACCTCCAATTTACAGAGAAAAACATGATGCAAATGCCAAAAGTAGCCAACAAAGTAGAAAAGAAAATAATAAACAAATTAAATTCAACTCAGCAGCATCAACAAGTTGGTACGACGACCAATACAGATCAGGAGGTGGGGGAATCAAGGGAAATGAATAATTTAGCTCAATGTGATATTTGTGAATTTACGTTTCGTAATGAAGAACTAAGGAACATGCATATACGTCTTGTACATCAAAATATTGAATGCCATGACAATAAATTATCACCCACTACTTCGCCAGCCAACAATTGTCAAAATTCCTGTACAGATCATGACTTCAAATGTCATTTATGTGCTAAAACTTTCAAAATGAAGGGTTCTTTGCGAGTTCATTTAAAAGTTGTTCACTTAATGGGGCTGCCTTATGTCAATAATACACCGAGATTAAGTATATGTGATCGTATACGTCACAAGGAAAATAAAATTTTAAAATCAGCCAATCCCAGTGGCAATAATAATAATGACAACCAATTACAAACCGAAAATCTTAACACGACATCGCCAAACCTAAACTTTAACAGCTCTAATCATAACAGCCTATTTAATGTTCAACCTGTAAATTTTATATCAAATTTAAACTCATTACCAACATCTGCGAATATCGGTGTGGTGAACTTAAATCAATCTTTAGAATTTCAACAAAATAACTTAGAAAATACAGCTTTGGAAAACTCAAAGGTTTTGTTTGTTATAAATTCATCGGAACCTACGGAAATGGCAACAGGTTTTAATACAACAGCCAACAATGTTAATTGCAATCCCGAAACGGTGCCATTAGCAATACTCCAGAATGATAAAGATGTGGCTTCAAAACTCACCACTAGCATGGCAACTGTTACCGAAAACCCCAAAATATGGGAATGCGACGTTTGCTCAAAGGCATTTACCACAAAATACTTTCTTAAAAAACATAAACGACTTCATACAGGTAATTTGTGGGAAATTTAATAAAATTTTGTAGTTCAGGTAATATGATGGTGCTGAAGCCAGGCCATCTCCGCTCAAAAATAAAGAAACAAATGTAATCTCTATATTATAATAAACTTTAATTTTGTATATTGTTCAAGCGCATACAAACAGAGTACAATGTAATGTCGAATATATTCGACAAAAACACGAAAAGGGTTAAATAAAAATATATTTAATTTTCCTGAGAATGATTAACAAAGTTGGTCGAAATATTTGATTAAACAAATAAAATAAAAACAAAATGGAGGTGTTTTAATTTATCTTTATTAAACACAAAAGACCTCACTTCACAATTTACAAAAAAGGACTCCTGATGTTCTTTGCCTCTACAAATTCAGTGGCTAACAACACTAAGTACACTTGATGCCCTTTACGTCTAAGCAAGTTGGACTTGGTGTTGTTTTCAACTTTTCTATCTCGAAAACAACATTAGATAAAACTTATGGAAATTCACACAACGATAGAGGAAAAATTCTGATTCCAACAGTATAAAAAACGTATTTTAAGATGTGAATTGGTTTATCTCTCCCCTACAGAGCTATTGTTAAATTTTAGTGAGTGAGTTTATCTTTTCTTACATTCCCCTACAATTGGTATACTTGCATGTGCCCATGCAAAAAACTGAACTTGCAAATTTGTTTTTTTTTTTGTTTTCTTACGAAAACAATAAAATGAAGCAATTTGTTTTTTCTTTTTACCCACTTACGACTACAATTCGAGTCGGAAAAAAGCCAACCAATTGTAGGGGAATGTAAGAAAAGATAAACTCACTGTTTATTGTTGGTGTTTTGTTTAAGCTTTGATATAGTTGCAAGTAAGACTTTGAGTGTTCATAATTCTTATTCGCTTTAAGGTTTTATTTGTATAATATTTTTAGCTTTTCTTAAATCTTTGGAAAAGGTTTCCTGACGATCTGGCCTAAGCAAACAGTGAAATGCGCATAGAAGCTAGCTCTCCCTGAACAATAAATTTCAGTGTATTTATCAAATATGAAAAATTGGGAATTTAGCACGTCATACGGAAATCTTATTAATAATAAATTTTGTATTCCCAAAAAATAACTTTGTTAAATCTATTATGTTTCCATATAACAGTTGGCTTAAATTTTAAATATTGAATGGCATAACATTTCAGAATTAAAGAGTTCAACTAATTTGATCCATTAAATCGGGCGCTATATGTTTACTGCATTTTCCCGAAATTCGAATAAAGTGTAACGAACGAGTTTTGCATTTCACCTACTCATATGTTAATAACTATATTAAATCTCAATGCGGAACGTGTTAGAGTTAAAATAAATTTAGCATCAAGGCTAGGGTAGCAGTCGAAGTCGGAGTCGTACCTAAAAAATTTCAGAGGATGGAGTCGGAGTCGCCGACTTGCGCATTTAATTTGCCGAGTCTGAAAGGGGTCTTATCACTTTTTCTTGACGACTCTACAGCCCTGGAAAAAGGAATGTATGGAAAATGTTCAATTTCTTCGGATTTGTTCGATGCGTTAGTGGGGTTGTGCGTGAACATTTTAAAATTTTTTAATTTTAGTATCTGTTGCAAAGTTGTTTAGAATACAAAAAATTTTTTATTATTCTTCGATTTTCTTCTTTTTTTGTTGTCTAAACAAATAAATTATCAAATATGTAATTGCATCGTCCGCTTCACAATTCATGTTGTCTTTTTGATGTTTAACTTAATTGTGATTTGTTCGACTTGTGTGGAGAAATGGTACGCTAACAAATCAAAAGCACAAATAACTAGTGTGTGGCCAGCTTAAGATAATGTTTTCAAGTTTTTTTTACTGAAATAATATTATTACTGCTCGAGAATCTCAGAATCGGTTGTTGGTTCAATTTATTTTTAATTAAAATCTTAGAATTAGGGTTTTTCCCGGGAATTCCCGGGACGGGAATTATTTTATTTCCCGTTTTCCCGGGATTTTTCTTGCGGGATCCCGGGAAATAAAAAATTCCTCATAATTTCAGAAAATAGCTATTTCTACTTTGAAATTTAGTTCTCTATTCTCTAAAAATTAGAATCTGTGGATGGGTTGTAGATTAGATCAATTACAAGAAGTGAGTACATGTATTTAAATCAATGTCTTCTGATGCAATAAATCTACTAAAAGCAGAATGGGCAGTGCAACAGATGATAATTATTGCATTTAGTGAAGTGAAGAGTTAAAAAAGTATATTAATTCAAAATAAGATGCAGGCAGTAAAGTTTCATTGCCCATGAACAAGTCTTAAAAATAGGAGATACCTAAACATATCGCTCCTTTATTGCAACATAGTAATATCTACAAAAACAAACGATCTTGGCAAAATGCGATTAAAGTTTTCAAACTGTACCGACTTAAAGATATATTTTGCTATAACTTCGGTTCAGTTTGAGATATAATACGAGAAGGTATGAAGGAAAACTTTTACTTCAAATTTTGAGATATGACTATGATGCAATGAAGGAGCGATATGTTTATTTGGTGATAAACACAAATTTTCAATTTCAATTTGGGTTGGTTTATATACCCGTGAAGTGCGGGGAAACCGAAATAAAATAATTTTTGGAAACTCGTGTAAGATACTTCAACATACAACTTGAAAAACACATTGTCCTAAAGATTACAAATGGACCTATTGAAATGAAAAGGTTTTGTAAGAAGCAGTCCGGTTGATGCTTTTTTTGCATAAACGTTGACATACATTTGACTGATATAGACGTTGTTTATAAAAAAGAAAAAAATGCTTCTGATTGTGAATCCGAAGCATGCTACAACGGTGCACTTTTAACTATTTGTCCAACCTCGGTAAAAAATGAACGAAATTTTTCGGAAACATGATACTTAGTAAATAAAACCAGGACTATACTTTCTGACGACTTACTAAGCGCTTTAAGAGTGTCAGAAAGTTATTTCCTAAGCCGTCAAAAAATGTTGTATATTTCTTTAAAATATTTTATCTATTTTATTAATTAACTTTTTGATCTCATATCTTGAGTACCTTAATTTTATTTTGTTTTTATTATTGTTTTATGAATTAAATTGTTATGTTTATGTTATCTTTTTATCTTGTATCCAGAGCATAATTATACTGAATAAAAGCATAATAATAGGGAATAAAGGCGTGAGGTGATAATAATTCAAGTTCCTATTTCAATCTTCAATCCATTTTTTAGTATTGAACCATTTCTTTTACTTTCTTTGTAAACAAGTTCCCTTACGTTATTTTATAAAAGTTTTTTTCATTAATTAATAACAAAATTTACTTTATATTATTTATATGGAGCGGGATCCCGGGATCCCGGGAAATTTAAAAAAATTTCCCGCTTTCCGAAAAAGTCCGGGAAAAAAAAACTCTACTTAGAATGCTTAATTTTTTCTTGTTTTAAATTGTGGATCTAGTTATAAAATTGAGATAAGTCTGTTCGTAAATCGGCGCATATATATTACGAGTTTAAGATAATTTTGAAATTTAATCGAACGAGCATCTAATTATATTTTTCATTACAGACTTTGAATTATCTAGTTTTGATATAGCTTACACTAGAATTACACGCTGATTTTTAGTCATGGCTAAACCTAATGACAATTTTTTTTGTGGAAGAGCGGGTTTTCCATGTATTTTTTGTGTTTTTTTGCATTCTTTTTCATTCCAGTTAATAAATTTTGTTTTACGTCAATAAATCAATCCTGAACCACCAAAAAACCAATGCTTAAAAATCATGGTATAATTTCAAGAGAATATACTTTAAAAGGTAAATAAAAAAATTTCATGGGTTTTTACTCCTCGTGTAAAAAAGGCATTGGACTGGAAAATCCAGTCTTGCTAAAGGTAAATTTAGGCTCTTTTTAAAAATTGTTTAGGGGTTAATTTGTGTTTAAACCAATAATTTTACCAGACAACATAACTTATCGAAATTTTTATATCAGAAATAATCATGTTTCTTTGTATTATTTTAGACTTAATGCTTTAAAAAAGGCATAGGAAATAAATTGCACAGCAATTCTGTGGTTACAAGAAATAACCGTCTAAGTCGAAATAGTTTTTGTGAAAAGCCACTTTATCAGCCATGCCATTCCGTATTTTGGTGCTTCAGAAAATGACGAAAAAATTTTTCGGAATGAAACCATTTTTGTTTTCATGAACTGAATGGTTGTTTTCTGTATCAGAAAGGCCAAAAACTATAAAATTGCACTTTTTATCAATAAACAAATATGTTTTCTTCGTTTCCGAACGGAATCATTCCGAACTAATTGTACTGGGTGACATGGCTGTATATTTATGCTTCCATTTGTGAAAAAATTAATTGCACTTGAAAAAAAAGGAATTTAGAATCGAAGATTCTTAACCCCACAATGCGAAGATAAAACTTATAACGAAATTTGTATTTCTTTCAGATTACTAAATAAAAACAAATAAAGGGTGATTTTTTATGAATAAAGTTTTTCGGGCTGGCAGCACTGGTTGGTAATTGGGTCCAAACTACATCTGTGAAAGTGGAAAGTGTTCAGTATACTCTGCCATTTCATCATGGAGAAACTCACAAACGAACAACGACTGCAAATCGTTGAAATTTATTATTAAAATTCGTGCTCTGTGAGAAATGTCCATCGTTTGTTACATCGAAAAATTGTGTTCAGCGATGAGGCTCATTTCAGGCTAAATGTATACGTACACAAGCAAGAGTTACCGATGCATCCCGAAAAAACGACAGATTGGTGTGGTTTATGGGCTGGTGGCATCATCATTTTTCTTCAAAGACGACCGTGGAAGAAACGTTCCCGTCAACGATATCGAGCCATGATACGCGACTTTTTTTGCCCCAATTGGCTGAGTTGGACTTGGTTGATATGTGGTTTCAACAAGACGGTGCCACATGCCACACAGCTCGTGAAACAATGGACATATTGAAGGATGAATTTGGTGAGCAGTTTATCCCTCGAAATTGCCCTGTGAGTTGGCCGCCAAGATCATGTGATTCGACGCCTCTTTACTATTTCTTGTGGGGTTATGTGAAGTCGTTGGTCTATGTGGACAAGCCAAACACGATTGAAGCCTTAAACCCCTGACAGACATAGGATTTGTATACTATACTATCATGGTATACTACATGTGTGTCAACCTAAACTACAATTAAATCATGAAACAAAGTGGTATATTGATGGTTTATATACTACTGTAGTATGCATACCATGGTATTGAAACTATATAACACATAACACGTGTTATTCATGAAATACAGGCCGAAATGCTCGAAACCTTACGAATGGACCATTTGAACCGGAGCCGCGGGCAACATTTACATGAAGTTATTTTTAAAAAGTAAATGGCAAAGACCAAATTTAAGTGTTTTATTAGATTTTTAAAAAAACTACGCTTAAAAAATCACCCATTATAAACTCAATTGTTTCTTAAGTCCTCAGGCGGTTATCGCTTGTGACCACAGAATTATAAGTTTTCATTGAAATACATTTTTTAAGTTCGAACAATTTTTAGTTTGTATTAAGACTTTAGCACTCTTAAGAAACGACAGAGTTCTATTCTTTCTATGAAAAATTTGATCAAAAGTTATTGTTCGTAATAGAGAGTTGCTGTTTTGTATTTTCACTAAAGTAATTATAAAAAATTTCCGTTCATTTGATAAAAAATAGTACGATAATCGTAATACACAGTACAAATTGTTTGAACTCGTAAATTATTTCTTTCGAATCGAAATGCGCCAAGACGCACGCGGTCAATAAATCGGTAACAATGGGCTTGTTCGGAAATTCATCGCTGCGCTGCATCTGTGATTAGTTTGTATAAATCCTGACTGATATTTATCAAATACATACGCACATACATCTATTTCAAATAATTTTCGTTTTCAAAAATTTTCAGAATAAAATCAAATATTTTTAATATGAAATATAATCAAAAAATTTGTAAGTTATATTTTGAATTAACAAAAATATTATATTTTAATCTAAGTTTTTACACATTTTTAAATAGACGACCCCCTGAAGAAGTAGAAAAATACTCTACGGAACGTTAGGAAAAACTGTAAAAAATTGATGCTTTATTTACATTGAAGCTTCAGGCCTAACAAGCTTCACAATAAGAAAGTGATTAAAAATTGGCCAACTAAAAAAAGAACATAAAGAATCGTTTATTTTGCTGTTCAAAATTTAATAAGAAAATCTAGGACCAAAAACGTATGAAATTAATTCTAATCAATAATCTGTTAATCAGGCATGTTCTAGGTTTCGACTCGAATTGAAAACGAAAAATGTTTTGAATCCATGAATTCATAAATTGGTGTTCTTAAATCCGCATATTTTTGTGGATTTGAATTGTTTGTTTGAAAAAACTTTAGTTGAACTAAAGATCGCTAATTTGCTAACTGCAGCATGAAAAAAGTGTAATATTTATTAAAAATCGTGAAAGCTGTAAAGAATCACAGGAACAAATCGCGAAAAATTGCAAACTTTTAAACAAACACTAAAATTTATTTGAAATCGTTGAATGGGTTAAAAAAAAAACAAAATGCGAAAAATAACAAAAAAAAAAAAATTCGCGAAAATTTTTAATATTTCAAACAAGCCATAATATTGATTTAAAGTCCCTAAGTCTATAAGAATAGGCGAAAAATTCTAACAGCGACATGATAGCAAAGTTTACTATTTATTATAAATCTTTAAAGAATCAGAAAACTTACAGGAGCAAATCGCTTTTATCGCGAACATGGCTTAAATTTGCGAAAAATTGCAAAATTTGAAACAAACACAAAAACTAATTTGCGATCGCTTAATCGAATATAAAAAACAAATTGTCGGAAAATGGCATGAATAGGGTTAAAAAATTAGCTTTAAATAGCTGTTTGGTGACGGCGCTGCTCGGGATTTTCTAAATAAAAATAAAAAATGAAATACTGGAGAACTTTGTTAGTAACTTGTTCCCAGCGCCATCTACCATCAATATAAAAATTTTAATATCACGCCAACAGCGCCACCTATCGGGAGTTTTTTTTATAAACCATTAGTGAAAGTAAACCTTTCCAACGCATGTACTCGTTTGAAAATGAGTTGAGTGGTTCTCGAGTTATAAAATCACGAACATAGGACAACTTATTTTTATATATGGATACATAGATTACATCAATATCAATGAAAAAGTCGATTTTAAATTTTGGGTTAGATAGGGCCTTTTGCGTTTTAGGTAACGACAAATTTTTGATTTAATTGGATAAAGAACATTTTAAACTAAAAACAACATTTTTTTTTTTGTTAAAAATGTTATCACATATAAGAAAAAAGTCGATTCGTTTTACTTTCATCCACCACTTACAACTCCATGTGACAACGAATTAAAACATGTGGATGTGAAATGCAGAACACCAAAAATGCTGAAGTTATCCACTTTCGAGTGGATTCGGATTCTAGAACACAACCGAATATAACATTTTCACTCAAAAATTATTAAATTTTTTTATAAAAATTGTAATGGAAAAGCAACATTTTGAAGGAAAACTGTTAATTTTTATTTAACGGCTGGCGTTTTGTGGTTTCGTTTTTACAGTCTTAAATAATTTATTTAAGAGATCTTTTGTAATATGAAATGAGACCATAACGAAAAAATTTTATAGAAGGCCTAATTTAACTATAGCATATTTGTACAATATGATTTATACAATTTTTTAAATAAATTACAGTAAAATTTCTTTTAAATACATACAATTTTCTATATTTCAGGAGAAATGCCATACACTTGTGAATTATGTGCTCGTACCTTTACATTTCAACAATCCTATCATAAGCATTTACTTTATCACAGTGATGAAAAGCCCCATGTTTGTTCTACGTGTGGACGGGCATTTAAAGAACTTTCAACCCTACATAATCATGAAAGGATACATAGTGGAGAAAAGCCATTCAAGTGTGAAGTTTGTGGTGATTATAATGAAAAAAAAAAAAAAAACATTTATAAACTTAACAAAACTAATTTAATTTTCTTTTTGTTGCATATTAGGGAAAAGTTTTCGACAACGTGTTTCTTTCTTAGTCCATACTCGTATACATACCGGCGTAATGCCCTACAAATGTGAGATATGTCAACGGAGTTTTCGTTATAAAGTTTCACAGCGAACTCACAAATGTCAACCGCCTTCGACGGAAGAATCACCACCACCTGAAGACGACAATACCATCGATCGTATGTCGGAAAATTTTATTAAAGCATTTTTAGAAACCTCAGCAGCAAATCAGATAGATTCACAACTTAATCAATCACATAATTCACCCACTAGCAATGAAATTGCTGCCATCAATGAAAAAGCTTCGTCCTTAAATGAACAGCAAGCCTTGCTTACGAAAACTATCGACGATATTGTTGTGGAGTCGTGCAATAAAATGGGCATTGGAAGTGATGGCTTTACGTCAGAGCAGATAGTAAATGAAGGCTCAATGTCGCCATCACAGAAATTGCAGAATATGCGTTTATATTCGCCACAATTGGCGACACCCGATTTAAATGGTATTGAGGGAGATTTAACAAGATTTTTCTTGGAAAATTCTCAAAGTGGAAATAATTTATTGTAAATTTTATGTGCGCTATGTGTATGTGTGACTGTTTACAAATATTAAATTAATTTTAAATGAATAAATAACGAATTGTGTTAAATAAATGACTTAAAAAATAAAATAATAATTATTTAAAAGCTTTTTTATTAGTGGTGTTCAAAAATGATTGCGAATGGGGTTGCACTTTGTGAATATTAAATATTTTTTTTATTTAAAAACTTAGCTTTTGGCTAACTTTTTCAGTCATATCGCCAGGGTATTACAGTTTTTGGAGCCTCATCCGCAAGTCAGTGGTCGACCTATACCCTCGTATAGATGGGCAAGAGCTTCCAGAATCCGCTGCAGAGTAATTTGTCTTCACCAGTAAAACGTCTGTGTTTTATAAGTGTAATCAAAACACGTAAACACTTCTTTCATGTAAAAAGTACCTTAATTAATCACATAACTTCAGAGGCTTTTGTTAATTAATGAAGTTATAACAAGTAAAAAATTATAGTCGTTCTAGCCCGCACATATGATACCCTACACCAAAATATTCAAAAACAAATTTCCGAGAGTGTACCCTTTATTGTACCCATGTGCAATCTTGGACCCGCCCGAACAAAATTATCATATGAGGCTTAAATTTATTGTCGGATAGCATATTTCCCAGATTCAAATATAAGATTATAAGATTCAAATTAAGAGGTAAAAGTGGGGAAAATTTTTACTTTGCTACTATTTGATAAATTTGAAAAATATTGCATATGGCCCAGATTTAAATATAGGACACATTTTCTAGGATAAAATTGGTACTTTTTAAAAGGAAAAAAAGGATAAAATTGGTACTTTATCTCTTTTTTAAAAATTTAGTATACAGGTTGCATATGGTTCAGATTAAAATATATGGGTACTTTTAAAGGGATATAATTGACACTTTTAAAGGGGGAAAAACGAGATAAGAGGCACTTTTTATCTCTTTGATAAATTTGATATACAAACATACATACAGGTTAAAACCTCATTAAGATACATTGTACTTTTTGGGGGCCTAAAATAGGGAAAAGCTGGTGCTCTTTTATCTCTTGTTCTTTTTTTCTTTTCGAAAAATTGGGTATAGAGATAGCTTATGACCCAAATTAAAATAAAATAAAAAAACGAAACAAATTCGGTATTTTTGGTACTTCTTCTGTTTTTGATAAATTTGGCATACAGATTGCCAGAATATAAATATTTGAAAACACCTTCCTATTCATATGGACAGTTGAATGTCGGTTTCCCAAGAGTATCCATTGCTCAAAACTTATGTATATGTATGTATGTGTGTGTGGGAGAAAAATAACAATTCCTATAATGATTTATCGTAAGCTTAAATGCAAAAAGGCGCAACTAATGAAAAATTTTAAATTGAGTTTTTAGTTGATTATTATGAACGCCATTTAACTACATGTCTTGACAAAATTTAATACTTCTGCGATCAAAAATTACGTTTTATTAACTACAGATGTTTTAATTTGTTAAATGCAAAACGACTTAATGACACATTTTTTTCTAACTAAATAAAATGAAATCGTTTAAAGAATTCCATGGATGACTTATCAATTTATGTATGTTTTTCTGACATGTTTCAAGTTTTCATTTTTCAAAGTTTTTGCCTTCTTCTGTAAAATTATATTTTTGTAGATGTAAAAAACTATGTACATAAATTTCTGTACATTTTTTTATTTAAATCTTGCTCTTATTTTCCCGTGTACGAAGTCATGGGTAAAAGCTAGTCATCTAATAAAATTGGACTAAATGCTAACACAGAAAAAATGGAATACTTTTAGTGTCCACAGAGTACATATTTTGCAGTTTTAAACGTTAACCATATGCAATCGTTTTTAACCTCACATTTTTTAAGTGTTTGTCTAATGGAAAACCATAAATAACTCGAAATGATTTGGTGGAGCACTATATAAAACTGAGGCGATGTACTTACTGGTGATGAACCATTTAAATATACCATGAATATAGCGAACACACGGATTTTTCAAACGTCAGGTTAACAAATCTCAGAGAAGGAACAAGATATTATAAAGGTTATCCCATCAACAATAAATTTCAAGTGTTTTTATCAAGAATAAAAACTGGGAATTAAGCACGAATAACAAAATCTTTTAAATTTAAATTTTGTATTCTGAAAAATTAATTTTGATAATAAACTGGCAAGTGCACGGCCTAAAAAAACTTACCTGGCAACATGCTTTTGCAAGTTGTTTTTTTTTGCATTTTGTTTTTTCTTAACCTACTTACAACTACAATTAATGTTGAAAGAATTCCAATCAATTGTAGTGGGGAATGTAAGGAGAACTTTGATATTGCTACAAGTAGAACTGTTGCTTATGATTCTTATACGCTTAACAGTTTTATTTGGTTTAATATCTTTAGTTTTTCTAAAACAACCAGTGAAATTTTAAGTGTTTTTATCAAGAATAAAAACTGGGAATTAAGCACGAATAACAAAATCTTTTAAGGTTAAACATATATTTTAAAGGTAATTGGTAGCACTTTCAGACGAAACTTCAGATTTTGTAACTAAGATGAATTCGCGCCATTTTAACGCCTCGAATATGACAAAAATAGGGCCCTTTTTGTTTGCCAGTGTTATTTATAGTCAAAACTTATGTAAGAAAACTGGAATTTTCCTAAAGAATAAGAAACTTTGAATATTTTGTCCTTTAATAAAAAATCCCTCGATGAAACTATAAATTCCTTTAAACCAAGAGATTTTATTTTAAAATGCCTTAAAAATGCGACTTATATTAATCATGAGAGCATAAAGCGTTTAATAATAAAAAAAAAAAATTAAACAGGTAATTTCGCATATTATAATTATTTTACTGAATCGGAAAAGCTTATGAATTTGATATTTTAAAACACAACTGGCGGATGTATAAAGTGTTGAAGACGAATTCTGGCAGTGTTAACAGATATTTTTACCAATAAACATTTTATTTAAAATTAACCCTTATTTGCTACTAAGCCAACCTGTTGCAATGGAAAAAATACCAACAATTTGAAATAATAAAGGTTGTTATGTAACGATAAATACAAATAAATAAAAGTAGCTATAGTTATCCTGTGTTTTATTGATAAAACGTTTCATTTAAAATCAATACAATCGTAAAAATCACAGTCAAAGAAAGTTCAAAATATTACAAAATATATTTTTTTCTAAAAGAGATTTTTTTTTTTTTTAAATTTGTTAAAAAAAATGGATGAGGAAATAATAAAACAGGCCATGGAGGCCATGCATTGGAAAACAAAATCTGCCATGCCCATGGCAAACAAAGAAAATCAGTTGCTTTTGCATGCTATAGCAGAGTTAAAGGAAAACAAGGAACAATTAATAGAATATCAACAGGAAACAGGCGAAAGATTACAAAAGCTGCACCAACATTCAACAAATGCTGAGGAGACTATTAATCATAATTTGGTAGGATAAAAATTTATGGAAATAAAACTCAAATGTAATTTCTTTTTTCGTTCCTTAAAGAAACTTCTAGAAGCTTTTCAATCTGAGGTTAGAACTGAGGCTCATTTACATAAAATAGCTTTAAGAGAACATTCCAAGCTCAGAGACGATTTGAAAAATGTGTCCAAAGAATGGCAGAATTTCACAAAGTACATTGCAACTACTGAGGGTAAGGAATTTATGTGAATTTATAGAAAATTTACGCTAATATTTGTTATATTTCACAGGTGAAATGTGCAAACGTAAACACAGTATAGATAGTCTTACCAACCGCATAAAATGGGCCAAAACGGCTTTGGTGGAATGGCGTCAGGCCATGGAAGATGGCAGTAAAGGTCTACAGCTTATCGAAATGTACTATAAAGACGATCAGCTAAAAGCCAAACAACAAAACTATAAACGTCTTAAATTAAACGATGAAATTGAACGGCAACGCAAGAAACTGATATGTATGTATGATGACCAAAAGACCTTGGAATGTAATCTAGAATGTACGGCTAACTTGTATCGCACGGCCCATGCTGAACGCCGTCAAATGGTTGATACATGGAAGCTTGCAGCTCAAAAAATGTCCCAAAGGGAAAAGGATATACGTAACGGTGAAACAGCTTTAATGGAGTGCAGACTAAAAGTAGAACTTAAGGCTAAAGAATTAAAAATGCACGATAAAAAACTGAATGAAATCGTAGAAAATAACCGGGAAGTTGAAGAGGCGATAGAAATTTTGAACACGGAGACTTCTGATATGAAAGAGCAAATCCAAAAGTTGACTGAGATGATTTTGTTAAAAACTCAAGAGGTAATTACAGCATAAAATATCAACAACTTTTCTATAAAGTATATTTAAACTATTTTCAGGTAGATCTTATAACAAAGGAGTTACAAAATTTAGCCAATCGTGTGCAACAGCAACGTGCTCAAAACCGCCGTTTCGGCAAAGAGAAATCTGATTATTTATTAGAACTGCAGCATTTAGAGGATGTAATTAAAAAGCTAGAAGTTCGTTTCAATTCTATGAACTATAAAAATCTAAATGCCCAACAAAGGTTACAAGTTTTAGAGGAACTTATGGATGAAGAGCAAAAGGCGCAAAGAGAACTGAATAAAGAAACGGATCGTATAAATGGTTTGATTTATCGTTCACAGCAACAGTTGGTTAAATTTAAGGAAGATGAAGTTAATCTAGCGGTAATAAATTTTATAGACATAATGAGATTTTAGAAGATAAGTTATTTAATTTGTTAAACAGGTCAATAATCGTGGAATAATTTCCAATATATTAGCTGTGACCAAAAACAATCAAGCTGTTGAAAAGGATATAAGAAAGCAAACAGAGAACAATTATGAACTGGTAAGTTAAAGTATGTGGTTAGTTCAATGAAAACTTTAAATGGTATTCTTTATCAACCTTTATAGTCCTTTAAAATCCTTACATTGGAAAGACGTATAGTCCATCTGCAAGGTAACGTTATAGACCCTGAAGCTGAACAAAGAAACCAAGAGTATTTAAGTGAATTAGAGAAACGCTTTAACAAATTACAAAAGAGTCTACAAGCTACTCAGTTACAAAATAAAAAGCTCGACGACGACATGCGTAAATTGACCATAACTTATAATAATGATATGACTCGCCTGGACCAGGTTAATTACAAAATCAAAGAAGCCCAAGTTTACTGCGAGGGTGGCGTTAAGAGAATCAAAGAAGAAACAAAACGCAATCAGGAGTTTATTGTTGAATTAAGCATTTTAAAGATGAAAGCCAATGAATTCGAAAACGAAATAAATGAATGTGAAGAGGGCACCTATAATCTGTTAAAACATCGTATGCATTTAAATCGTACCATTAAAGATCGTATGATAGAGATAAAATCTCAAACGGATTTATTGAATTTAAAGCGTAAGCATTTACTAGAAGAACTGAGTACATTGCGAGCCGATATAGGAGAGAGGAGAAAACATATTGAAGCAGTTAAGGCCAGGTTTGAATTGACCTCAAAGCTATTGGGTGTTAATGAAGATGGAACTCTAATAACGGGCACTCAATTGAGGGTGGAAACAGCTCAGGAAAAACAAATGCTCTTAGATGAGGGCAATGAGCTGAATGACAAAGTTTTGAAGGCGGAAAAGGAAATAGAGGCAATGCAAAATACTTTGGCCCTATTGAATAATTGTAATGATGCATATCGGAAGAAAGTTCAGAAGCAGCAGGAGGGAGGTAAGAAAGCAAGTTCAGAAAAAAATATGTATTTATATGAAATGCCGATTTTGTTTTATTATTGAAAAACAAAAACATTTTTAAGCAAAAAACAAGTAAAGTCAGCCGAGCCCTGATACCTTATGATACCGTACATCCTATTTGGAACCCATGGGCAATCATGAACCCGACAAAATAAAATTGTGTTATATTCATATTGTTCCGAATACTATACATATTTAGAAAAGGGGGTTTTATGGGACTTATGGCCAGTTCTATCCTTCCAACACACATGACGTAGTAGCCATTCCGGTATGTGATGTGATCGATTTAATAACAATAATTTTTCAAAAGGTGTGATGAATTTCTATTGATTTTAAAATCCATTTCTGAATTGTTGTCTTTATATTTTGTCCAGAATACAGTTCAACTAACACATATAATGAACAATTTTAAATAATATAGACTGGAAATAAGAAGAATGTATTAGAAATAAAATTTTTAAGATACTGAAAACAATATTACTGATTTTAATCGTTTTGTTTTCTAGAACAATTTCCATCACATACCTGATTATAGAAGTTTTCGATTTCAAAAATATCGTTTTTAAAGGTATGATCTTTTTTAAATAAATTTTTAAATTCATTTCTAAATAAATGTCTGAGTTTTTGTTCAAAAATCAACATATGGAGTCATTGCCGCGAAAAAAGCTTAAGCGATATAATTTTCAATTTTAATTTTAGTTTTTTTTTTTTTTAATAAATGAATGAACCATGAATTGCATCATCTCCTAAAATGTCATGGTTACATAAGGTACCGTTACGATTTTTATAGCAAAAACATCTTAAGTGACAATCTGCATATAAAATTTTTATGAAATAATATAAAAAAACCTTCTCCTGTAAAATTTTGTTTTTGTCGCTTAACCTTTTTTTTGCGGTAATGACTCGATATATAATAATAAATTAAGAAGAAAACAGACAAGAAATAAAAGAAAAATATATTGAAACTTAAATTTGAAAGGTACTGACAACGAAGTTTTCGGTTTAAAATCGTTCCCTTTTCAAAATCGATTTCTATTACACACCTGTTTTACAGGAAAGTTATGGCATTAAAAGCTATATTCGGAAGTGATATTTATATGAACGCTATGTTCAAATATGAAACAACTCAAATAAAAATTAGTAAGGTAATTTAGGTTGCAAAAAAATTTCAAATTAAGTGCTTTTAAAATCACATGTGTGATTTTGTGGTGTTCTGAAAATCGCACTGTTTTTGTGTTTCTCAATCACACCGAAAAACGAAAAACTCGAAAACGGAACATCACAATATAAGACGAGTGCTTTTAACAGGCATGAATAAAATGGTTTATCTATCGGTAAAAAGATTCTATTTCGGAAAGAAGTTTATATGGGTGTTTTGGGAAATTACGAACGGATTCTTATAATTTTCAATAGGATTAGTTCTTAAAACATATGTACCAAATATGTATTATCAAATTATCTCCAAAATTGCGAACTCTTCTTTGCACAAGCTTTAGATAGACAGCCAGCCGGTCGGACGGACATCGTTATTAAATGAAGAACACCATCTTTGGTGGTGTGGTTATATAAACTCAAGTTTTCCAGGAGATTATTATTTTAAATGAAAAGACGGTTTTGGTTGGAAATTATATTTTCGAAAAAAAAAAAAATAAATAAAAACTCCGTTTTCGACTACGACTTTCGACTAATCAATTTTCAGTTAAAAAGGGAATCAATTATTATTTAAAACTATTAAGATTTCAAGAAAAAATGTAAGTGGCAGGCACTTTTTGTTGAAAAATCAATTTTGTATGAAAATGTTAAAAATCAATTTTTGGCGATAGAGATTGATTGATTATATATTAAAGAAATCAAGATTTGGTAAAGTCGGATTTCTATAAACAAAAATCGATTTTTGGTGGAATAATATCTATTAAAAAAATTAAATCGATTATCGCCAAATGATCAGGGTTGCAAAAAATCAGTTTATTTTACCAACATTTCTTCTTTTTATTAATAAATAAAGTTTGTAAACAAGTTTTTTAATTTTTTCTTAAATTTTAGAAGAAGCCACAGAGGAATTAAAATCACTTCAAATCAATTATTGCTCGTCATTAAATATTTTACGGAATTTGCATCAAGAATTGCAAAATTTAGAAATAAAAATTGAGGACTATTATAAGGAAAAGGAAGAATTAGAAAAGTTGTTGCAAACAGAAGTTAAGAAAAGGTAAAATTAATAATAGAAAATATCAGAATTTAAAATCACTATAATATTTTACAGATCCGATAATACCGACTTCATAACCCACCTTAAAAAAGAACTGTTAGATCAAAAAAACAAAATGCTTCGTGCTGATAGAGAATTAAAAACTTCTCTAAAAGCCCTTAAGCAACGAGCCATAAGTAGTGAATTTTTGGAATTATATAATCGAGATTTGGATTTAAGGGAATTGGAAAAAAGAAATATGGATGTTTTGAATCAATTGGGTGATTTAGCTTATGCTGTTGATGTCTTGGGTCCTAAAATTGCACGACACTTACTAAATCGTGGCTTAAAAATGCCCCATATGATGCAAAAGTCAAGAAGCTCTTTGTCATGGCGAAGTGATACTTCATATGATGGCATCTCTTTAAGTTCATCGAAAGGTAAGTCAAGAATTTTATTGAGAATAAACACTGATTACATGACATTTAACTTTTCTTTCTTCTATTTCAGAAATGTTTACTTCACGTTCATCACAGTCAGATGCTTTTCATCTGAAACAAACCCCTACTACAAGATTAAGTGTAATTTCTTTGGAATTGCCGGATGAAAAGAGAAGTGGGAAATAAATTTTTCTGTTTGTCAGTTTTTTATAATTTTAATTGTCTCTTATTTAAATTAATGCGTAAATAAAGAAACAATTTTATCTAATTTAAAGTTTTAAGCAAATACCTTGATTGATTAGCAGTTTAATCTTCAGCTTCAGAACCGCTACCAGAAGCAGTGCCACTACCAGAACCACTGGGTGTATTACTACGCGAACGCGATGCTGAACGTGAGCCCGAAGCACTGCGTGAGCGGGAGTGGGAACCGCTTTTAGAACGGGATCTTGAACGTGATGTACGTGAACCAGAGCGAGAACGAGAACCCGACTTTTGTGAACCAGCAGGTGAAGCAGAACGTGATTTTGAGGGAGATTTAGTGACAGAACGCGAACCAGAACGAGAGCGTGAAGCTGATTTTGAACGAGAACGACTTCGTGATTTCGAACGAGAGCGTGAACGAGAGCGAGACGAGGCTCTAGAACCTCCCGATGCAGAACCAGATCTATCTGAGCCAGAACCGGACGCAGAACCAGAACGTGATCTGGATCTGGATTGGGATTTAGCATGAGATTTGGATCTAGAACGTGATTTACGTTCGCGTTGTGTTTGCTCTGAATCTTTGGTGGCTTCTTCCTGTTCAGTTTGTTGTTGCATTTGTACAGTTTGAGGAATATCATCCTCTTCTTCATCTTCAATTTCCTCCTCGTCATCTTCATCGCCTGGAGGTTCCAATTGTCGCTCTCTATAACGTTGCATGCGATGTTCATTTGCATCCAAAGGACGATGTTTAACAACCAGTTTCGTATTGCTGGGTTGTTGTCCAACTTTCATGCGTCTCTTATTGAGACGTACACGAGTTTCCAGTTCATTGTAGTAAACACCATCATGACGCATAACAAAGAAGTAGTTTTCTTCGTAACCTTTAGAAGCTTTACTTTTAACATTCCAATTGTATTCACGAGCAATTTTATACTCATAATCTTCCTCATCCTTGTACAAAACTTGATCGGCAAAATCAATGCGTCTCTTTTCCAAGGTACCCTCGGTGGGCAAGAAGTAGGCTACAAATTGTTCACCACTTTCATCCATTACACCCCTAATCATGGCTTGCGACATTTCCTCTAACTGTGCAGGTACGTTCTTGCCAGCCGGGGCAGGATCACTGTCAAAAATGACCTGTGCGCAAGGATATTTCCAGTTTTTAAAATCGGGATACACAGGAAAGACTTCAACCGGCACAACATTGGGTTTGGAATAATGTTTAGTGATTTCTGTTTTAGAATCATCAAATGTCTTCTCAATAGCTTTAATTTGAGCATCACGATCTAAATAGAGCGTTTCCTCACGCAGCGATTTTTTCACATTATAACCCACCTTAGCTTCAATTTGTTCCAAGTTCTGAGGTTGAAAACGAGTTTGTTCTGTAGAGATATATTCCGATTTACGCAACCAAGAAACACTACGCGAATGCTGTTTGGAACGCACAGAATCGTGTGGGGTGTGGACATCTTCTTCGAGAAGTTTTTCATCTGCCGGATCAAGTTGCCCATATGGATCAGCTTGATATAAATCACGATTGATTAAATCAATTGTTACCCCCAAATCGTGTTCAGTTAAAACCTCGTATTTGTAGTTTCGTTCCAATGATGTGGGGTTATACTGTACAAAACGATGACTGCCAAAGGGATACTGCAGGAATTTTAAATCGAAAGGTATATCCGGTAAATTGTTGCCATATTTAACACGGCATATAATTTCCGATCTAAATAAAATGAAACTTGTTTTAACAATATTTAAAAAAAAATTTTTGGCCATAAAACTTACTTTCTTTCAGTTTGTCTTGGTGGCCTTTTTTCAGTTGGAGCGGCAGCACTATTTATAGTTGGTGGCATATTGCTTTTATTTGTAACACATTTAAATAAGCAGAATAAATTTTTATTTTTGTAATTTTTAAACAATTGTTAAGAATTGTTTTATTTAATTATTAAAAACAAACACGTAAATCCACTTTAGCAAAAAACGCCGCCGACGAGTTTTATTTTTGACATTAACTAACACAGAGTAATACAGTTGCTTACTTTTGTGGTTATGTGACATATCTAACTACAGGGTGCTATGAATAAAAATATTTTAATGTGACAAATAGAGGGCGTCTAAAGTGTTTCATTTTTAACATGTGCTGTTAAAAAATTAATATAATAAATTTTTTAAATCTTTGCTAATTTTACTTCAAAAATAAACTGATCAAATTAAGACAAAAAAATATTATCAAACTGGTAAAATCGTAATTTCATATCTGCTTAAGAATTAAGTAATTTTATTTAATAGAGGGAAAAGAGAAAGACATTCTTACCATAAAAAATAAAAAAGAGGATTTTTTTCAGAGTTTTTAGTACAAATTTGTGGTCTTACCCTGCAACAAGTTTTTCTTGGTAGTCTTTTACATATACTGTTTGCCAAAATTTACATAAATTGAACTTTTACATGAAAATTTATCTTATAACATAATTTACTTCTGGAAGTTCTATGATTGCAAATGGGTCCCAAAAATGGTATCATATGGTTGAGATTGATCGACTTTTATTTCTTATTTGTTTTTATGAATGTTTTGTTGCTTTGCATTTTGTGAATTGCATGTCCTACACGATTTTTTGGGAATAAAAGTCAACATGCAATTATGTATATTAACTGCACAAATATAATTCCATGTACTGAGGAGTCCGGCACAATTACCTTTTTTACATTAAATATAGTCATTTTTTAATAAATCCTCAGAAATGTTTTTAAAAGGAATTAAGAAAAAATATTTAATGTTTATGCTTAGAAAAGATAAAAGAAGTATGACAAAGCAGTAAGATTTCACATTTATTCATGAAATGCTTTTTATATATAAAGCAAAAAATATGATCCCTCTATAATATAAACACTTTGAAAATACCATATTTAAGATTTTTAGATCACAAGAGTTCTTAAAAAAGCCTTTTCTAACCAGATTAAAGGAATATTGTAATTATTGTTTTTTTGAATAAAATGTTAAATAGAAGAGTTTTTTAAAATGTTAATTTGTTTCGTATTTTCTATTTTTTTGCTTTTATTTAAATTTGTTTGTTTAAACAATTTTAAGTTATTTATGCTTTGTTTTTATTTTTTTAGTTGTTAAGCAATTGCGAATCATAAAAAATAAACTAAAATACTTTTAATGATGACGTCGAAATACTTGAAAATTCTTTAGATTGAATATAATTTAAATAAAACAGTGGTGTGCAAAAACTGTTTTGTATATTATATATTCATTGGCAGCACTTGCATCATCTCCTAACACCATGTTCACACGGACAGCAATATTCGTGTTTCGCTCTCCAATTCCTGTTTCGCACCCCAAACATTATTGAAACAACATGTTTTGCCATACAAAATTTTGAGAGCGAAACAGGTCGTTTCATTTTGAAACATGCTGGGAAACCGGATAATGTACTATCATCTACAATTTTAATAACAATAACCGTTGGCGACATGAAATAACCCCCCAAAATATAAGCCCCCAAAAAAATAATGAAATAACTCCCCAAAGTGTGGGTGGGGCCTTATTTCATATGCAATAAGCCCCCAATTTTGAAAATGAAATAAACTCCCAATGAAATGAAATAACACCCCAAACAGAAATGAAATAATAACCTAATTTTTGGGGGCTTAGTTCATATGAAATAAGACCCCAAATTCTGGAATGAAATAAGACCCCAATATGTATAATACATTAATTGTACAGTTTTGGTTTTAAGAATCATGCGATAGATAGCATGGTTGAGACTTCGCCCAAGCGCAAGGATTTTCTCCTCTATGATATGCCAATCATCGGCTTCGATAACTAAAGCCCTTCTGTACTGCCGGCCTTCGGCCGGGCGCAAGGATTTTCTCCTCTACGTTATAACAAACACTGTCTTCGCTAACTAAATCTTCTCTGCATAGCCGGCTTTCGGCCGGGCGCAAGGATTTTCTCCTCTACGTTATAACAAACTCTGGCTTCGCTAACTAAATCTTCTCTGCATAGCCGGCCTTCGGCCGGGCGCAAGGAGTTCCTCCTCTATGGTATAACAAATACCGGCTTCGCTAATTAATGCTTTTCTGCATAGGCGGCCTTAGGCCTAGCGCAAGCCCAAATTAAGGAGCTTTACTTAGCGAAGACGGTGTTTGGTAAACCATAGAGCAGAAAATTCTAGCTTCCGGCCGAAGGCCGGCTATACAGAGAAGCTTTTGCTAACGAAAAAAAAATATATTGGGGCTTTATTCATAACGACTTTTTGGGGAATTATTTCATATGAAATAGTCCCCCAATTAAGAAAATGAAATAACACCCCAAACAAAAAGAAATAACCCCCAAAAAATCTTTGTTGTTGTGCTCTGTACAAACTTTTGGGGGGTTATTTCATAATTTTTTTGGGGGGTTATATTTTGGGGGGTTATTTCATGCCGCCATAACCGTTAGTTTATCTGAAATAGCTCTCAAAAAATCAAAACAAAGAAAAAAGCAAAATGAAAATTGATGTTATATAAAATAAAGTGATAATTATAAAATTATAATGTTAATTAAAGTATTAAATAATATATTTTTAATTTTTATTTACAGCATGTTTGGCAATCTAGTTTAAGGGAGCAAAAACGAATGGTTTAACTCGTCGTATTAACATATCATAGAATTTCATTGTCACACTAGGTACCGCTACCCTACGCTTCCACTAGCCATAAAATTCAACAATAAATGTCAGTGTTTTTATCAAGAATAAAAATTGGGAATTAAACTTTTTTCTAATTTTCACAGTCGTTTTATTATTTTTTTCAACATTTCGAATTTTTTGTTTGTTATAAATTCATAAAAAATGGAAAATGCAGCTATGCTTCATACTTTTCCAGACATATTAAAAATGAAGTTGCAAACGAAACAAGCCATAAGTGATTTAAATCTGTTAAAAACAGATCCCTCGCAAAATTTCCTGTCGACTAAAACAAAGAGAATTCTACTCGACATCGACTTAAAAGCGCCTAATATATCTAGTCACTGTAACAAAATGCAATTACTGTTCCGGGACCGTCGACTTTAATAATAGGGGTGAATGTTTGTTTATTATGTAGCGTTATGTAAAATAAAAAAAACTTTATAATAAAAATAGTGGTTACGTGTGGGGCGTCAAATATTTATTAAGTGTGACCATAGCTTAAGTTCTATACCGAAATATAATGCTATGTTCGCACGTCCGCGTTTTTCGTAATTCGCTCTGTCGTTGGTAATCCATATCAACATTATCAAAATTACTTCTGACAAGCCATCTGACATCAGCAAGTTATACCCAAGCCACAGTAGTGGAGAGGGTATTATACGTTGGTGCTGATGTTTGTTAAACCTAACCGAACGACTCAGAGTCGATCTAACGATGTCGATCCGCCAGCTAGGCTGTTAAAATAAACCTTGTGCGCAAAGTGCAGGTCGCAGTTCCGCAAAATTTAACTCTATACAATTCTGTAACAGACTAAATCAAAAAGGGTTTCGTTCCTAAGGTAAAGGTTATAAGCCCGCGTTAATGAATTTATAATGAATTTACTTAAACTCAAAATATTTTTTTCTTTTCTGACTTGGTTCGCTTCAGCTCTGAGCCCTCCATATATATAAATAACGTTTCATTTTTTTAATTTTTAATCGGTAACTTTGAATTTAAAGAAACAATTTTTTGATCGTTGAATAAAATTAAAAATTTTTGTGGCGGCAGCAGCATTGCCAGAAGATTTGGAAGGAGAATCTTCATATGGCAAAAAAAAATCTTATTTTGAAGAGGAAAATCTTAAAATTTTTAATAACAAGGGCAAAGAAGTAAAAATGATCAATTTTTTAAAAGGAAATACTTCTTATTATGGAAACTATTTAAATTGAAATACATAATTGCGGTTTTTATACAAAATTAGATTGTAGGCTTAAATGTTTTTAGTTATATTTTCCATAAAATTCTTTTTAAAAATATACTTTAAATCTATTTGTTTTCTAATAAATAAGAACGTAAAAAAGTTCATATAAATAAAGAAGTTTCTTTGGAAGTAATTAAATTCTAAACTTAGAGATATATAAATTTTGGGCAAGAAGATCATACATCATATGAAGTTTTAAGGGTTCTCAATTAAGTATTATATTTGATACCGTTGTTGTATCGAAGGCATTTGAAAATATATGGATTATATGGATTTCCCTAAATATATTCCTAATGGAATTGTTATTAAAATAATGTACACCTTTGAAAAGACATTGTAGAGCACTAATGTATATACACTTTATTTAATAATTATCAAAAACATGGAATGTGGAATTTTCACACCAAAAGCTTCTTAACCCTAGGTAACTTTTTACCACTTAGATCTCCTCTTGGTCAGGCCTGACCCCAATTAGAACAGCGAAAAAAACCCCAATTAAATAAAAAGTAAATAAATATATTTTTTATTAAATTATTATTTTAGATAAGCAGGGGTGTTCTGGAAATCGAAAACACAAGAATTTGGAAGTTGTTTTTAATACACTTTTAATCAAATTTTTATAATGTTTGTTTTTAAATTCTGTTTAATAGAGAAATATTTGTAAAATATTTTTCATAAAATTCATTTATCACAGAAATCTTATTAAAAAACGACGTTTAATATGTTTGCCTTTTCGATTTAAAGGACACCCCTGTATACGAATTTATTATATAATTTTATTATTTTATTTTACATGCAAGTCATCGAATATATAGTCCCTTATTTTGCACATTGCTTTTTCGCAACTGAGTGAAACGAGTTTTCCGCTTGGTTTTTTTAGTTAAATTATACTTAGCTCATAACGGGCCGTAGTTTTCTGATTTAATTCGAACTTGATTCATTCAATTCACAACATATCATTTATAGATTTTGGTACTAAATACATGAACTTTTTTGTTCTTTAATATATTAAACTTTATAAAAATACGGGTTTTCTTTTTTCAAATAATTTTTTTCATCAATATTTCCAAAATGAACCGAGAACGACTTTGGTATCTGCAAAAACTATGCGCAACAAACACAGAGACTATGTCACACCCGGTCTACACCAAAAAACCCTATCGTGTATGAGATACTTTACTGAATTTTTTAAAGCCCATTTGTTCCTTGTCAATTCAACGCCTCTTTCATTACAAAGGATGTTCCAGTAACCCGGAGACCAACACAGTTCCCTAAGTGCTTTCCTAGACCTAATAAAATATCCTTTCAAGGTTTTTAACATTGCTTGACTATCAGGATACAGAGGTACCTCCACCTCTGATAATACATTTCCAGCAATTAACAATTAAAGCGGCTCATACACTTGCAATAAAATTGTTCAATTTTACGTATTGTACAATTATATCGCCAATGTGTATGTGATATTCAAAGGTGGCACAATATACAGTTGAACTTCTATAAGTCGAACTTCTGTAAGTCGAAAATTCTTTAAGTTGAAGGGAATCTCTTGGCAATAG
Organism: Pollenia griseotomentosa; assembly: GCA_963931875.1. Classification (NCBI taxonomy): domain Eukaryota; kingdom Metazoa; phylum Arthropoda; class Insecta; order Diptera; family Polleniidae; genus Pollenia; species Pollenia griseotomentosa. The sequence goes on from OZ007560.1 coordinate 224,891,548, forward strand.
CGGTGAATAGGCCAATTCACATGATTTTGTTTCTATAATTTGAACTCGTGAACTTCTTTATCTTGAATTTTTCTATAACTCCAAGTAAAATATTTGCACCACGCGTGGCCATACTTCCACAAGTTGAACTTTTTTCCAAAAATTTTTTGCCATCCTAAATTTTTAATTTAAAATATGACATTAAGCTTTAGTTAAATAAAATTTGATAAATTTAAATTCAATAATTCTCAGTTTTTCAAATTTTGCATGTAAACACTTATCAAATCACACAATATTTCATTAAATGAAATCTTTAAATATGTATTTGTACAAAATAAAATTAATTACATGAATACCGAACATATTTAATTTTTTGTTGTGCATTTATTACAAAATTTTCTAACTTGAAGTTTCTGTAAGTCGAACTTTTTTGCCGGGATAATGGAGTTTCGAGTTATAGAAGTTCAACTGTATTGGCAACAATCAAAAGACTTTTGGTTTTTATTGCACAACGAAAAGAAAGTGAAGTGTGTTGGTAACATTTTACAATGCAGTTTATGTTATTCCTATAGGTTATGTTCACCTTTTTATTGAATGAATGAAACCATTGTGCGACTTATTGCATAATATAGGACAAAATGGATATAATACGGCGAATATCATATACAATAATATTGCAAGTGTATGGGCCGCTTAAGATATGTAAATTGTTCAAAATCAGGAAGCCGATAAAAACTTCTAATGTTGACGAAGAGTTATTAAAGATTTGTATCGATATTAGTGAGAGTTATGCAAGTTAAATCCTTTTTCGAGACATAAAAATCGGAGCATTTATCTAAAAACTAGAGATTTATGTTCCCCTTCTGAATATCAACCCACCCTCTGTTTGAATTCGACCCCAAAATATTCGGAGCAGAATACTTGGCACTTCCCATTCTTTAAATTGTTTCTTATTTGCTACACACTGTTGCCTTGATTTCCATTAATTTTTATGCCTTATTGGAAAATCTAGAGTAAAATATTAAAAAAATATCTATAATTTAGTACAATAATTTTAGCGAAGCGGCAAAGAAATAGAAAATTACATTTTAAAAGAAGAAATAATAAGAAGTGATGAAAATTAAGCAGAAGTTTTGGCAAAAAATTATTGAAATGACAAACGGCGGATATAAAAATGTAACTTAAACAAAATTTAAATACGTTGTTTAATTAAATAAAAATTTCATAATATTAAATATTTATTTTATTACTACTCTCTGATTAAAAGGAATTAAAAATGATTAGAATAAAAAGAAATCTTATAAATTATTATAATGTGTTAACAATATTTGCAATTTATTGCAAACAAGTTTCTAAAATGAAAAATAATTTAAATATTGAATGGCTTAATCTTGAGAGCACTGCTATAAAGGTAAGTGAAATTAACTATAAAAAAGTATATAATTTCCTTTTGTAAGAACACACTGTAAATCTTGTGATCCTCTTAGGACATTGGTCTTGAAAGCTATAATTAGAAATTTAATACAATTTAATTTTTCAATTCAATTGATGCTTGTCATTGATACTTTTTCTTAGAAATCGCAGACAAAAAAAAAAATACAATTTATTGAGATGAAAATGAAAAAAAAAAAATTAATAGTATTTGCCAAAAATTTACTAAAACAGTCTTTTCAACACAACCGACATACCCTATAGTTCTGGCTAATGTCAAAGAAATAGTAAGTTGCGATTAGTAGGCGATTTAATACTTTAAAACATGTTAGAAACTAAAAATAATTTGTTATGAAATGGCAGTCAATTATTTCAAAACTCAACCACAAAATAGTTTGTGGTTACTGACGATAACTGATGCAATAATTGCCAATATTTGCTGCAGAACTGCGGCATCACTGCATAAAAAAACTTTTGACACATGAAAGTAATGCCAAGTTTCTTACGAGTGATGCATTAATGAACATTCAACTTTTCTAATGCGCAACAACTGCATTTACGAACGTACCCAAGATTGAAATTTGAGCAAAACTGTCACTCATGATCGATAAGGCCATGTCAGATAAAACTTTTGCTTCGCGTTGCGTTAGAGATTCGCTTTGACATCTAAGATGAAATATTCATACTTATACGAAACATGTCACATAAAGAACTTTTAAGCGAAGCGAAAAGTTGGGCAACTCTCATCTTTTTGCGCGCTTTGACAATCTGCTAGTATAATTTTTTTTATTTATTTTCTTTTTAACACACAATGTGTGAGTGTTGTCAAAGTTTTTATTGTGACATACACCTTTTGCGTTACGCTTTTCTGACAAAGTTAGAAGTGTCACGCAAAGCGATGAAGTTTTATCTGACATGGCCTATAGTGTATATCAGAGAACCAAGCCTATCAGCTAAATATCGGCGGCTAGCCGATGATAATTAATTTTTAAAGACTCGAGCCACCGCCGTTTTAAGGCCCAACTATAATATGCATGAGCTTCCTTAAGCTACTGTCAAAAATTAACAAAAAGTCTCTCAAAAGCATTTAAAAAAACAAAAAAAATAAAAAAATATTTGATTCCGTACGGAAAGTGCGACCTGTTTCGTACTTTGCTTAAGCAAATGACAGTTTCATAAAATTTAACAAAAAGTTTTCTTAAGTTCAATATGGTTCTACAAATATTAGTCTTATGTATTCGCACAATTGCTTGAGCCAACTTAAGCATATTATAGTTGGGCCTTTAGGCATCTTCAATCGGCTTATTTTTTGAGCCGATGAAACAAAGCCGCTGAATCGATTATACAGGTCGCCGAGTTTTTAACCGTGCTGTTAAGATTTATTCCCAGTTAATGGATTAAGAAATAGCGAAGTGTTTGAGTTATTGCCACTTACTTTAACCATTACCAAGTAATTCATATAAGAGATAATTTTTTCTCTTTCCTTTATATTGAAAACAAATGATCTAAAACTATTAAACTAAATTTCCTCTAATTACTTATTGGGTGAATACCGCAATTTAAAAAGCCTATTAATTATCAAAACTGCTGGGATATTTTACACTCATAATACAAATACATTCAAATAAGCATTTATTATTTATAAATAATATAATAACAAATAAATAAATAAATATTTATACAAACATATTATTAACGTAAACAATTATAAATGAATTAATCAAACACTTGAAATAAAAAAGCTAGAAAAAAATTTTAAAATATGAACCGAACAAATATCGGGAAAAACATGTGAAACAAACAAATTTTTTTTGTCAATCAGCACGTGCAGTTAATTTAATTAGGTTTATATTAAATTGTACCGCTTTTGATTTTTTAATGTATCAATTTTTTAAATCTTCATCTAAACAAGTCAAACTGAATAATGAGATACATATATCTACCCCTTTGCGCGAAATTATCGTATCAAAGTTATTTTTTGGGAATACAAAATGTATTATTAATAAGATTTCCGTATGACGTGCTAAATTTCCATTTTTCATATTTGACAAATACACTGAAATTTATTGTTGAGGAAAAGCTAGCTTCTATGCGCATTTCACTAGTTGCTTAGGCCAGATCGTCATGAAACCTTTTCCAAAGATTTTAGAAAAGCTAAAAATATTATACAAATAAAACCTTAAAGCGAGTAAGAGTTATAAACACTCAAAGTCTCACTTGTAACAAAATCAAAGCTTAAACAAAACATCAACAGTAAACAGTGTGTTTATCTTTTCTTACATTCCCATACAATTGGTTGGCTTTTTTCCGACTCGAATTGTAGTTGTAAGTGGGTAAGAAGAAAAAACAAAATTTAAAAAACAAATTGCTTCATTTTATTGTTTTCGTAAGAAAACAACAAATTAAAGAAGTCTTGATCTGCTCGCGAATCATGTGCCTTCGTCATCCAGTGATCGTGAGCAAGGAAATTTCATAAGTGTACATCATGCCTAGGGCAAAAATGTACAGGTGAAAGAGAAGAATGCACTCAGAGGGGGCTTAAAGGTAAGGGATCCGACTCTGAGTCCTCAAATGATAACAACAACACTGTCATACCAAATCCCAAAAGGATGAGGAAGAGCGAATGGTGGAAGAGGTGATCAGTATAGTCAAATTATCGACCACCAAAAAACGGCTATCTGGGGCACAAAGAAGGAAAATGAACTTTTATTTAATTTATTTCCTCCATGTGGTTTTTTTTAGTGGAAAAACAGATAACTATTTAAATAAAAAAGAATTATATTATATCAATTAATGTATGTATAAGAAAATTATATTAACGGACAATAGTACTATCAATACCTAAAGCTGGTCTAAGATTGCCAGATCTATCAAAAAAACAGCGGATCAGTGTAATATATATGGTACCACAAAAGTAAGATAAGCCCGTGTCAGTCATTGATGTCCTTTTGGTGTGGGAGATCTTAAATATATAGGTGGCTATACCTGTGTTCTGTAAATTTAAACCTGCTCTGCAAATGGAGATTAAATAGCTCCAGCTTCCAAGCAAGGGATAAGTGACTAAATTATGCTGACAGTCGTATACTTGCCACATAGAAGTTATATGAAAGTGGTCAAGAGTACAGCGGGAGTTAAGGAAGCCTTCAGCTATTAAACAAGGAGTTTATTTTTGAGTATGGGGATTTTGAAGAGGGGGCAAATATTTGGATTATTTGAGCTACATTTTTGAATTGGAAACCAAAAGGCAACATTTTGAAACGTATTGACCTCCATATTTTCGGTCCGATTTAGAAGATGTTACGTAAATAAAACCTATTGGATTTCTCTCATTACACAGAGCGAGGAAAAACTAACAAGACATGTAAATTATTAATACTCTATGTGCGAGATCGTTTTAAAATTTCTTTAGGAGGCTGACTCTAAAGGCAATTAACAGAATCTTCGATAGCAAATATTAAAAAAAAACACTCTTCAATTCTTTTGATTAGATACCTTAACTTTTGAAATTTGTTTTTCTCTTAAGAAATTGTTGTTTATGTAAATATTTTTTTATTCTCTATAAATATTATTCAACAATAATCGAATTTAACAAAATTCTGCGTAAATAAGAAAAAAAATTGAAAACAATATTATCATTACTTGCATTTTCAGTTTAAATAAATAAAAACACTTTTTGTGGAAAAATTATTTAATATTCCGTTTTTCTTATTCAATTTATTAAGGAATTACACTGTGATACCAAAGTAAATGAAAACACATGCAGGTGTTCTTAGGTTCCAATTCTGCTTTGATGGACTTCAAAGAAACTATTAAAAATTTATAGTGATTATTTTATTTTTGTGAAATAAAACGAGTACCGAAATGTTCTTTCGTTGTTTATTCATGAGTGAGCGTTTCCAAATTATGCTGTTTATTTTTATTTACGAGTATGAAGAATAAAAACATTTTGCAATTGTTCACTCATGAGTAGGAATGAGATTTTCATGCACTAAAAAATCGATAATATGCGCTTAAAATATGCACTTAAAACCTAAAAATTTCCACAAAAAAACGTTTTTTTTAATAAAAACAAAAATATAAAAAATTCAGTCTATTGTTATTTAAATATCTTCAAATGACTAATTTGAACTTTTGTTTGTTTAAATAAATAAGTACCGTTTTATTAAAAGTTAAACTTTGTCTTGTACTTGAATGCCAATGCATTTTGAAAAAATGAATTTTCAGATCCCACTTTGATTCAAGATCTGATCAAAAATATTTGAAAGTTGTTTTATTTTTTGAAATCCCTAAATTTGTTTTGCAAAACGTTTTGAATTTTTTTTTTTAATTTGTCGGGCTATTCTTCCTTTCACATTGTTAATTTTTTTGTTGAACGAAAATTTAAAATATAATTTTGATTTAATTAACTTTTTAGTTGTTTTGAAATAAATTTTGAATTAAAATAACAAATTAAAATAATAATAATAATTATAATAATAATCAAATTACAAAAAATTATTTCGTTTGAAATAAAATAATTTAAACTTGTGCAATTGTGGTTTGAAATTGTCAAAATCAAGCAACACATTGTTTGAAACGGCAAAGTTTTTTGATAATTTTTTTAATTAAAATTAAAAATATCATTTATTGAAAAAAAAAAATATATTCAATATATAAAATTTTTAGTAATCTTAAAGATTTTGTTATTCGTGCTTAATTCCCAGTTTTTATTCTTGATAAAAACACTTGAAATTTATTGTTGATGGGATAAGCTATTCCTATGCGCATTTCACTGGTTGGTTAGGCCAGATCATCAGGAAACTTCATCCATAAAGATTTTGGAAATCAAATCAAAGTTTAAACAAAAACCTCAACAAAAAACAGTGAGTTCATCTCTTCTTACATTCCCCACTACAATTGATTGGAATTCTTCCAACATTTATTGTAGTTGTAAGTAGGTTAAGAAAAAACAAAATGCAAAAAACAACTTGCAAAAGCATGTTGCCAGGTACTTTTTTGAAGGCCGTGCACTTGCCAGTTTATTATCAAAAGTAATTTAGTTATTCGTGCTTAATTCCCAATTAATGTTGAAACAATTCCAATCAATTGTAGTGGGGAATGTAAGGAGAGATAAACTCACTGTTTATTGTTGATGTTTTTGTTTAAACTTTGATATTGTTACAAGTAGAGCTGTTGCTTATGATTCTTATACGCTTAACAGTTTTATTTAGTTTAATATCTTTAGTTTTTCCAAAATCTTTATGGATGAAGTTTTCTGATGATCTGGCCTAAGCAACCAGTGAAATGCGCATAGGAATAGTTTATCCCATCAACAATAAATTTCAAGTGTTTTTATCAAGAATAAAAACACGAATAACAAAATCTTTTAAATTAAAATTTTGTATTCCCAAAAAATTCTTTTGATAATTTTTAGTAATCAATATAATTATTTTGGTAATGGGTGCAAAACCTACAAATGGGTTGCTTGATTCTATGAATTTGGTATAAAATTGGTAATTAGAGACAATTTTCAATTTTGTCTGTGCATGCCACTATCTTGTTATTACTGGCTGCGGTGGAAGGAGAAACAAGGTATACATTTCATTTAAAATTGCAATATTATCGAATTGGCTTTTAATTTCCTTTGTAACCCGGTATAACCCCTGTGACAAACATGTAACTTGTAAAAGTTTTGGACCAAATAAGTAAAGCCCATTGGAAGCCTTAACCATGTAAGGTGCTGGACCGGTTTTAAATAGAAGAATTTTTTGTCGAAATCTTGAAAATCTTATATTGTTGGCTCTAAAAGAATTTTTTTATTGATTTCAAAATTTATTTTGGAAATTTGGTTTGTGTATTTATAAATTTTTTTAAATAACTTTTTTATAATATGGGCAAATTCTGCGCGACGAACGCTACATTCGCACGCGTTTTCTGATTGATAAATAAACATTTTTTGGCCTTTCAAAAGAGATAGCTTCATCGTATATAGTATTTAGTGACATTTATATGTACTTACGAATGGCATATGTATATCATATTTTCTTAGCAGGTATTTGTTGCGAAATAATTGATCACAAAGTTTTGTGACGTACGCCACAAAAAGTGGAAGTAACTTTAAAAGTTCAAGTGTGTTTTCCTAATTTTTAGCGAATTTTGCATCATAAGGTTTACAAAATCTAATTCCTAAAAGAAAGATGAATATAAAAGAATTATAAAATCACTTATTCGCAGCTAAAAAATTTTGTGATTTTTTGACAAAAGCCGTGAACCCTTTGCGACGCACGCTACAGTTTTTCAGTAGTATATAATAAACCCAATTTTATTAATTAAAAAAAACAAATTACATATTTAAACTAACTTTGTGATTATTAATGAATGTATGAATGAATATCAATTTTTTTTTTAACGAAATTTATATTTTGATGAGTCTGCTGTAAGTGCTATTTTTAGCTCAAAAAGCACCTAAAATAATGTCAAATTCATGTATAACGTTAAGAGATCAGGGGTGGGGTAGTATTTGGTACAAATTATTGTATTAATGATCGTCGAAATACATATTTTTTAATATAAAAATTAAATTATACCTACATCTGGTCTTATATTGCATTAAAAAAATAATTTTGAAACATTTTTGGTTGTTGGACTGTTTTTGGGATTTGCCCATATGGAAAACAGCAAAAGCAAAATATGTACATACAGGCAGTTCGAGCTATTGTTTTGTAAAGTGCAGGGCAAAATCAACAACATGAATGAACATCATTGGGCACTTTTGTGTCACTAATAATCAATTCCAGGCGAACTCACTTCAGTTAGCAGCGAAAAGCATGCTGACTTTGACAGTTCGAACCAATTTGTTTTGGTTTTACAATATTTAGTTTACCTCCCTTTTCTACGAGACCATTTTTTCATAATAAACCTAAACTTAATATGTATGTATGTATATAAAAAACGCTGACAAAAATATAAGATTTTGTTTGTATATAAAGTTTGACGTTTGGTGTGACAAAAAACCAAATGGTTCATATTTCGAGCCGTAAACGTTAACAATGCAATACATAAAACCGCTGTTGTTTCTGTTTTTTTTAGTATTGCTGCCACCACCACGTGGATTTGCCTTGACTTCAAATATTAATAAATCGCAATTGCTCACATATCAACAATTCAAAAATAAAAAAAAACCTAAATGCTCACATATACAAATTTATTTTATTCTAAAGGCTTGCTTGAGCTGGCTTAGCAACTGAGCGAATACATGTTCAGCATATGTGTCAAACCATATTAAAGTTAAGGAAACTTTTCGTTAAGTTTTATGAAACTATCATTTGTTTAAGCAAAGTGCGATACAGATCGCACATTCCATACGGAATTAAATGTTTTATATTTTGTTTTTAAAACGCTTTTTTCGGGCTTTTCCTTATTTTTTGACAGTAGCTTATGCAAATTATGGTTAGGGCCATTAATACTCATGAATGAATGGGCGAAAAATAGTCATTCATAAGCATATTCATCAGCAAGTAAATTTGAGCGCTCGCATATGTAATATATTTAACTCTGAAAATAAATGTAAACTTAAGTTAAATACTCTTGAAATTGTTGATTTTCAATATTCGTTTTGTTTACTATAAAAATTGCAATATGAAAACCTCTGCATAGTTCTTGTGTAGCACAGTGTTATTATTCAACTGGCACAATGGGGAGTTTCCAGACGGTTTCTTTTTTTTTCTTCTATTTGTTAAGAAAAAAATCTTACATTTGAAAATGTTCTTAAATTAATGGATAAATTTTTGTTATTGTTTTTATTACTTGAAGTTCTTATGCTTATCAGGTGTTAATGGCGTTTTAGTTTGTTAATGTGATTTTTCATTTTTTGTTTAATATAAACTTGACTATAAGTTTTTTTTTTTTTTAACAGTGTTTACTATGAGGTCAAAAGTGAGTCATTATATCAGAAAACATTAAGGGTTTTCATGATGGCAATCTATGCAGAGTGTGCATTTTTACGCCCTCGCAAATGAACTGTCAAAAATTTTTTGAGAGTTCATTTGCACAAACTTCGTAAATTTGCCTATCAATTTTGACATGTAAATTTTCGCTGTTCAATTGTGCTTTATACAAACAGTTTTTTATGCTTATCGTAGTTTTAAACGAAAAATTTACGTGTTAACAAATCTCAAACACCGAATTCTTGGAATAATCTGAGCAAATTAGTCTTTTGGGGTTTTTTTAGGCATTTTTAAACACAAATTTCACTTTTAAGACACATATTTTAACACTTATTTTTTATTTCTTTTTTTTTTAATTTATTTTTGTATTTACGTTTCTTAACACAGAGTCTTCACCTGAGATAATATCTGATATAATATGTGAGAGAACGTCGGCAGAATGAGAGATCAAATTTCCTCATGTTAATCTTTATCTTAAACAAGGGGAACACGTATCTTATAAGATTTCATAATTGAATGACTCTCGTACAGTAAACTTGTATCGTTTTTATTCTTTTTTTAGTTTTTTCTTTTGTTTTTGTTTAAAATATTGTTTTTTTTAACACTTATCACAAGATTTTCACTAATTGCAGTAAAAAATTTAATAATTTAAAGAATGCGTCTCATTATTGTTTTATATTTATGTATGTATGTGTATTTTTGACAGCTCATCTTATAAGATAGTTGTTATAAGATTTCTCATAACAACTGTCTCATAATATATATTATAATATTAATATTAACACTATTTGAGAGTCCACACGTAAGATAATACTCTCTGCGATTGAATTTGACGTTTGCTGATATAAAAATCTTATATCTTATCTCAGGTGGAGACCCTATGTAAGGTATGTTCAGAAAAGATAAACTCACTGTTTATTGTTGGTGTTTTGTTAAAGCTTTGATATTGTTACTTACAAGTAAGACTTTGAGTGTTTAAAATTCTTATTCGCTTTGGGGTTTTATTCGTATAATATTTTTAGCTTTTCTAAAATCTTAGCATAGAAGCTAGCTTTCCATTAACAATAAATTTCAGTGTATTTATCAAATATGAAAAATTGGGAATTTAGCACGTCATACAGAAATCGTATTAATGGCCTAACAAATATTTGACGATAAAATCCAAAAAAGCGTGACCAGTAAATTGATCCAACTTAAGCGTTTTTTTTTAACAATTTATTTTTATTTACTAAACTTTATTTCTAAGATGATAATTGTATAATGTAATTAAGAAACTGTTTAATAATGTTTGCTCTAGGCAAACGTTTTGCAAAAGCAAACAACTCTTTAGGAAAACTAGTGGTTACGTGTAGGAAGTCAAATATTTAAAAAGTGTGATTATAGCTTTACACACTGTCATATGTAGTTTAAACTTACACAAAAATTAAAAAGGGGCTTCATGAAAAGAGTCTTGCGCAAACAACAATTTCACACCCTTTATGTACTTTTTTAAATTACAGTCTGTGTTCGAAAAAAAAACATTATATACTGTTCTTTAGTGTTCGGTACGGTAAAAATATGGAAAACACAAACGCTTTTGTATAGTAAAAACGTTTCTTTGTTACATTGCGTTCGTTTTCCGTAAAAAACCACAAACTTCGTTGTGTTCGGTTTAGCGCCTTTTTGTTTGGTAAACACACCAAAAATATTTTACAAAAACAAAATACATAGGTGCTTTTAACAACAACAAAAAAAAAAACGCCAACAAAAACTTTTTACAAAAACAATACACACACAGGCTATTCGTGTTGTCGTTATGCAAATTGTCTAACAACAACAACAATACTAGTGAAAAGTGTTGCTAAAATTTTTTGCTTATTCCTTTATCAATGTAAAAAAACACTAAAAAACATTAATTGTTCTGTTTTGTATGGAACAAAAAAAAAAAAAAAAAGGAACACTACATAATGGTTTTTTCTTTCGTGAAACTAGTTAAGAACGGTATTAAAGGTTGTGTGCTAATCCACAACCACTTAATAAAATAGATATCGTTTCTCGGTGTGTGTACCGTACCGATCGCTTAATAATATTCGGTTTATTTTCAAGCACTAATTACAGTAACTACCCAGTAAAAACTGCGCCTACAAAATAATGTTATAAGTAATCAGGAAAAAGTAATAATCCTACTTCCACTTCTACTGAAAGAAACAATGAATTTTACAAGGGATGTCCCCAAATAAACGCATTTAAATATAAGTCATAACTTTTAACCTACATACATCTGAAAAATATGGAGTTATAGAAGTATTAATAGTAGTTACAAAGAAGAAAGCTACGAAATAATGAGTGAAAGAAGCTATTAATTTTAAAAAAGTAGACGAACATTTTACTGGGTACATTAATATCAGAAAATTTTAAAAATTTATTTCATTCCCCTTAAATTTTGATTATGGGCGCCAAACGTTAAAATATTTCGTGTATGAAGTAACAGGTTTACTGTGATAAAAGGAATTGTAGACTTGTCTTACTTTTGACGCTGTGTGTATATTAAAAAAGCATTTGTAAATAATTTTCTAAAAAACAAAAAATAATAATTTGAAATTTATTATTTTAAATATCTTACAAGATTTTATAAATAAACAACTACATACAAATTGGCAGTTCTAGCGATAAATTGTAAACTGGGAGACAGAAAAAATTACAGAAAACTAGACAAAAAACATGTTTTGCTAAAAAAAAAATTGTAAGGCATGGTTAAAGTATTGTAAGACAATATAGAAAAACAGGTAAAAGTGATATATTAGGTTATGCCGAATTTTTTATACCCTTCACCATAGAATTGAAAAGCCAATTGTTCCCTCATTCATATGGCATGGGCGCTTTCGTGCCATAATCCTTGACTGCAAACATATTTGAATGGACGCTAAGTGAAATAAAAGTTCGATTTCGTTGATTTTTAAAATCAAACAAATCCCATATTGAGAAAATAATTGAGCTCAATTTGATCAACATTGCTTGTTTTTATGGACATTTTTGTACCAAAGGACACTTGTATGGGGGTCAGGTGAAATTAAAGATCGATTTGGCTCGGTTTATTCCAGTTGGACGGTTGTATAAGGGCAACATTAAAAAAAATTGGCCTATTTGAACTACTTTTATTTGCCATAAAACAAACTTTGTAGTTATACTCTTACTTTACTTTGTTTTTACACTAAATTTTGCCATCATGAAGCAGCCAGTGTCATCTAACATGTGCCTTTAGAAATTTTTGTTTTTAAATCTTCTGTAAATTATAGACATCGCAAGATCGTCCAACAATTTTACATATATGTACTTTATGTTGTCTATGTTACAAACCTAAAATTCCACACAGTTAAAAAAAATTTAAATAAGAAAATCGAGATGTGTATGTATTTTAAAATTCATTTGTTCAAGTTGTCAACAAATCCAAAATATTGATTAATAAAATTATCACTTAAATGTAAATTGACATCTAACAAATATGTTTAGGCAAAACGATAAAATTTATGTGAATTTTCGTTGTTAACACAGATCCTAAGACGTTAACAATGTTGTCAATTATTTAGTTTGCAAATTTGTTTAAAAAAAATTTACACTAATATCAAGCAAGAGTGCTATATTCGACTATGCCGAATATTATATACCCTTTACCATGTTGCTGGAAGAATAGAAAATTATTAAATACTGTTCTTAAGATATAAATAAATATTTTTTGTTTTACGCGCCCACATTTTGTCAGATGTTGTGTACTGATAACTAAGATGCTTAAGCATTAACAATTGTTCCTTATATTGAAACTTTGACTATTGTTGTTCTCCATACATAGAGAGAACGGCAAGCAATTTGTGGATTGATCCCAGCGGGAAAATGAGGAATGGATTACATAAATAACTAAAAAAATAATGTATTATTATCGAAATAATTATAATGCATTACCACGTATATTCCCACATTTGCAGAACAAGGAATATATTGTTTCTATTCGTGACTATCATTCGTGTTTTTCTTTTACATATTTTCTTAATAAAAATTCGTTATTTTCTTGCTGCCTTTATGTCGTTTCAAATTTTTATCATAAAGGATGCATTATTTAATTAATTATTTATTTAAAATAATTTATTACAATCCTAGGACATGTTCCGTGTTAAGAATAATTAATTCTTAATCAATTATTGTACAAGAAATGTATTACATTCTCGATTCCTATTGATTACATTTTCCCGCTGGGATCTGGCTGAATTTTAAAAGCAAACTTTTCGGACTACATGTGATACGGGTGCTTTTTAGCTGCATGAAAACTTTAAAACTATGGTTTGACTGCCGAGAATGTCAAACTGTGTTGATATTTCTATTCAGTAAGGTTTGGTTAGTCATCAGTAGGGCAACCAAAAAAAAGCACTAAAAAAACAGTTTTAAACTCTTAAAAAAAGCTTTTAAAAACATGAAAATAAGCTGTTAAAATTTAAAAAAAAGCAATTTAAAATTGTTTATTTTCCACTTAATTCGTTTAATATGTTGTTATAGTAAATTATAAGTTGATGCAATAAATTTTCGAAAAGAAAACTATGTCTGTTTGGAGTCGGCAAGTTCTTGTACATAGAAAAAGTTCTTCCTACGTCTACAGATGTTAAGGGAGCATATTTAAAATTGAGTATTTGCTCTGAAGTATATTTTATACGATCGGACTCATAATTCCGCTTGCCTCCCAAAATATCCCCAATATATTTTAATACCGAAAATCCTTCATTTTTTAATGAAACTGATTTAAATTTTGTATTAAATTTGTCTCCTATATCCCCTGTAACACGGGATATTTTTCTTACGGTCCATAACTATGTTCACTTAGAAAACCAATGAAAGTTTTTTTGTTTCCAATTTTGTAACAACTTCGTGTAAAACCCCAAAATTTGCAGAAATTAACAATATTTGATATACAGAGAAATTCTTAATAGCTAAAACTATAGTAAAAAAGCAAAAAATAAGACGTAACTATACCAAAAACAGAGAGAAGGGGAGCTAACAGACGTTACTTTATACAAAAACTATATTTAAAATGAAATAAGACGTTACAAAGTATAATGGTAAAAGACGTTACAGACTGAGGAATTTGATCGTAAGAAAACAGCTATTCGAGAGAAAAGAACTTAAACAAGCAAATAATAAAATAAGTTGATAAAAAGGCTTAATACTAAAAACAAAAACACATAAAAATTATACACAACACTATAAAAAGTACGTTACAGTACCGCTAAGACAGAATTGCATAAAAATCAAGAAACAAAGTATAGTTGGTCAAGCCCGACCGTATGATACCCAACACAACAGTATTTAAAAACAAGTTTCGAGAGTGTTTGGCTATATGAATAGGGATCTATCTATGTTTTAAATTTCATTAAAATCGGTTAAATAGTTACTGATGGGCAGAAATTTACCCTATCTTCCTATCCATATGTCTTAAATTGCATTAAAATTGGTTTAATAGTGGACACAAAGACCCTCTTCCGGATAGCAGCTTGTATGGGGGCTATATTAAATTATGGACCGATTCGCCCTTGTGCCAATTGGAACCCACGTACCAAATTTCATTAAATTATCTTTAAAATTGCGACCTATACTTTGCACACGAGGTTACATGGACAGCCAGCCAGCCGAACCAACCGAGTTGATCGGTATACTTTAGGACCAATATTTTAAGGTGTTTCTCACATCAGCACAAATGTAGCTATAATAACATACATAGATAATATAGGTTTTGTTCAAGGGAAGCACAAAATATTACCATAACGTTGAACGATTTTTTCAACCAGAGTTGTTACAGCACAGAAATGGTTGATTTTTTAGTATTTATAAAAAAAGTTGCACATACAAATAAATAATAATCACGATTTTTGCAAAATATTATTAAATAAGTTTTTTTTTCGTATGAAAATAATGAAAAATTATCTTAAAATGAAAAAATAAGTTAAAAAAAGCCGATATCGCAAAAATAACTAAAAAAAGCCGATATTGCCAAAATATTTCGGTTTTTGAAATCGATTAATCGAACCTCAAAATCGTTTAAGATTAATTTAAAAACTTATTTTTTATATCACACCAGCATTTTTTTGGCAAACTACTAGAGAAATTGAACTAAGATTTTTACAGTGGGTTGATATGACTACTGTCTATAATTTTCCTGCAAAAAGTGAAAGTGTAAATTTTATTTTGAGATGGCCGTTAGAGGAACAAGTGCGATATGTATGCACATTTCATATATAAAAATTGTGTTCTTGTAGTCAGTCAGGCCTGTCACATAAATCTCATCCGATCGAAAGTGATTTTGTATCTTGCTTCACATAAAACGAAATCACTTTTGATCGAAATTGATTTCTGTGCCAGGCGTAAATGTATGGATAGTATTTCAAAGGATTATGACAATAGTTCCTGATCGGTGGCGACTGTTTATTTGCTAAGTTACTATAAGCTAGTTTGAGACAACAGGTGATTCAGGGTTATTACCTTGTAATTTCGTATTTTTTAGGATAAATAACATATTTTTTGTTTTTCACTCTGCTTATAGCTAGCTTTAAATATCGCTCACACACTGGTCTGTTTGAATATTAGCGTATTTCCACAGGAATACCATGGTTTAATTCACCTGTTGTGTTTCTATATAGTTTGTTGATTTTCACAAAGCTGACTCAGTGTTTGGTTCGGTACGATATGTTTGAACTGTTTTGTTCACTGTCCATTGATGGCTTTAATTTCAGAGGAACAAAAGCCCATATATTAAAGTTTAAAGTATACCAAAGAAACTATAGGTAAACACGTAAAACTACAACTTTAAACTTAGAAATCTACGTAAGCATACCACCTACACACGTATTTAATCACAAAAAAATCTCAAGTTTTATTGTGCATGCCCATAATTTATCGATTTAATTAAGATTAAAATTTAAAATTGCCAAAATTTTGATAAAAATAAAAAAATCGATTTTAAAAGCCCAATAATCGATTTCAGTATAAGATCGCTTACGTAAATTCGATTGCAAAAAATCGATTTTTTTTATCGCAAAATCAATTTTCGATTGTGCGATTTTACGCCTTTGGGTTAATTTGTATGGGGCTATGCTAAGTCATTGGCTTATGCAGACAAACCAGCAACTCTTGAAGCATTGAAAGCCAATATTCAAGCCACCATTGACGCCATGCGGACAGATTTATTGGAAAAGTATTAAAAAATTGGACTGATCGAATGGACCATGTAACTCGTAGCAGCGGTGGACATATACCGGAAATCATATATAAAAATTATTGTCATTAAATTATCTACCAGATTATAATTAAAATTAATTCCATTCCAGCAATTTTTCTGTCTTCTCATGCAGCTTAAAAAAACACCCTAGTCCCCACCATATTTGGGGTCTTCGGAAAAGCTCATTACAACAGACACACGGACATCTTTAAATAAATTTCATTACTCAAAAAGGCCAAGAACATGTACATACTTTTAAGGGTCTAAGAACAAAATAGTAGAAATTACAAACGGAAAGACAAACTGATATATACCCTTTCCTTCTGTGGTGAAGGGTATAGAAACATCGAAAGATAATAATAGTTAAATAGATAAATGGAGAAAATTAAATTATATTAATGTGATTAATAACTATAATTGAATCATTTAAATAATACATGGAAATTTTGGACTAAAAATGCGACCATATTACCTTTTTTGTAGCACCACTTTGTTCTTTATTTATTTAGATTTCTAATAATTCGACGATCTATACGAGTACATACATATTTGTTAAAATATAATCTCAATTAGGTCTCACCAATTAGCCATCCGGGAACCATTGACGTGGGCGTGATCCGTTCGCATAATTTCAAATATGAAAAAGTGCAAGACCTGTACAATTAGTGAGTTTATTGGAAAAAGCTGAATTTCGATATTCGTCTAAAAGTGATTTTGATTGAGTTATAATCGTCTAAATAAATCGGATATACTTGCACGAATCTGGAGCAAATATTGGTATCAAGAATAAATACGAGTTACTAATCCTTACATCTAAAATATATATTGTACTTGTTTAAATTACTCAAAGGTCATTTGTCCATATTTCACCGATCACAATTAACATTTTTCAAACCGGAAAAAATTAACAGAGTAACTGAATGTGCTGTATGTGAAATTTGTATGAAAAGTAAATTAAAATATTCTCACCTTTAATTGCGGCTTTTTTCAAACAAATTCAAGGGCCAATTTGGGTGTAACAACGTGTTTATTTAAAATATGGTGCAAAAATCAAAAAATTTCTTGAAAACAACTTTATTTAAATTACACACAATAACCTTGGTACAGGTGTTATTTTGTTTAAAAATTTTATTAATGACTTTAAGGGAGGGTATCCCAAAAATTTTTTAACTACATAGTAGAAATATATTTCATATTTTTTCAATGATTTCATACATTTTTGACAAACACAGAAGATAATATTAAATAGTTTATAAAGGGACTATGCTCCTAATAGGATCGATGGAAACATATAAATATAAAGAAACTAAACCAGGGATTTAGCGATTAAACGGCAACGACTTTAACAGTTTTATAATGTAATTGTAGAATGTATCTTTCATTTGAGGGTACAATATGCATTTCAATTAAATTTGCCTCCGATAGTATTTAAATATATGTACTTTAAAATTCTGTTGAATGGCAACACCACAAAGGTATCTTCGCAAGCAGGTTGCAAACAAAACCATTCCCAAACCAGAAATTCTTTAGATCTTTACATTAAATTTCGGACCAAATCTTGTGTTTTCAATGTGGTAAATGGTTTTTACTCGAACAATTACTTAGTTGCCAGATATTTAAGCTTTAGAATGAAAGCAAATTGCCTGGTATCTTTAACAATATACACAGGAAAAAACAATTTTCATATTTGAATACGAAAATCGCATATTTGATTACAAAAATTTTTTAATTTTCTACGATGACAATTTGTGCGGTATTGATAAAAAAGTTTGCGGGTATTATTGTTGAATTTTTAGTCAACAACCAATTTTATTGAGTTAATAAAAAAAAGTTGTTGCCCAAAATAATTTTTTTCAACAAAATGTTTACGTGATTTGTTAAAATAAATTGTTGGAAATGTTGCACAAATCAAACAAAATGTTTATCGAATCTTTATTTATTAATTATGATTGCCAAATTAATAATTTTTATTCTTTGAGAAATAAACTAAAATTTATTGTGGGGAAAGAAGCTAGTTCCTATTTTCGCTATTCGCATTTCGCTGGTAGCTTAGGCCAGATCATCAGGAAACCTTTTTTCAAAGACTTTGGAACATCTGAAGATATTATTCAACTAAAACTGTAAAGCGAGCGAGAATTATTAGCCAAAAAATGGACAAAAGTTGTAAAAATACTGTCTTTACTTTAATTCAAATATTTTTTTTTTATTGAATATGAAGAAATATTTAATTATTTCATTATTAAATATGTTTTATTGAGTGCTATTTTGCAAAGTGTAGTTTTAATAAATTTTTTCATTGAATCAAATAAATAATTTTTTGACCTAAAATTTTATTTTTAACAAACTGTGTTGTTAAAAATTTTCTTAAGATATTTTTTTCTGTGCAGCGATTCAGTAGCAAGTCCTAATTCGATAAAGTGGGTTTCTGGCCTGCCTTTCCAAGTTTGGTGATAGGGTTGCTATCTATTTGTCCAAGCAGTGACTTTATCACTCCAGTCGTCACTTAATTAGCTAAGACGCCAAGGTGGTTCATGACCATTAAGGCTACATAATTTCACTCAGCACTCAGCTGATCTTCCCAAAGAATAACATAAACCAATATATCTATATGTCTAGGACATATATATAAATATTTTGGCCAATTTTATCCCTAATGTGGGAATTAAAGGACTAGTTAACAATATAAATTAGTGCAGCCATATTTGTTGACAAACAGCAAAACTTCTTTATACTACCAATATTAAATTTTGTTTTTGAAAACGACAGTTATTTATTCTTAATGTTTTCGTTACTATTTATTTAATTTGTTTTTGTTGAACTAATTTAATTCATTGTTGTGTATTCTAGTGATTAATATTTTTTTCTTTCTTTAAAATGTATCAATTTGTGAAGAAAACAATATTTTTAAAAACAAAATTTCTCAACAAAAAAAATTTTACATTAGCGGTATTCAGAGTTTGGTGCAAATGATGCGAAACAGCAAATGCAAAATATCTTCTTATCTCTTTTGTTAAAGCCAAAAATAAAATAAACTGTGATTCCTTTAAATTTCATAAAAGAGCTAACCCCGGGTCTCCACGTAGCAATATTTATTGCGGCAAACGTCAAATTTGATTGATCCATTAAATTTGCGGCGTATAGACCGCATATTGCCATGAGTGGCAATCTATTGCGCAATGATTGCTCTTCTGATTGCTTGAGCAATTATTGCTTAGCAATCTGCTGTCAAATCAGTTGTTGTTTATCTGACATTTTATTTCTCTGTACGGTTGTTCATTTATTTGTGTGTTTGTGTGCAAATAAACAAAAAAGTAATACAAAACACAGCTACGACAATTACAATTAATAATTTTATTAAGTTAATTTATTAATTGAAAAAAGAAAATTTAACAACCACTTAAAAACACTACATAAAACATTTGTAATAAATACAGCCACAAATCTTTGGACAACTACTCGCGGTGAAAATTGCAAATTTATGGCAAGCAATTTCAAGTGTTCTCCAGCAATATAATCAGCAATTATTGCTCCATTGTTCTGCCGACGTTATTGCTTATACTTAGCAATAAATATTGCTACGTGGCGACCCAGCGTAAGATATTAAGCATTTGCTTTTTCGCAAGACCATTTGCACTAAGCACTGAATCCCGCTTTTATTTTTTTTCCAAAACAAATACATACGATTTCTTTCGCTACAATTACTGAATATTGATACCGAAAAAAACCTCATGTTTATTTGCATTTTTCATTTGAATTCAGTAATTAAATGACAATATTTATTCAACAATATTATGTATTCCACATAGTGATCTTCAAATTGTATCACATTCTCTGAGAGTGTCAAAAAACCGAAGTTTTTTTACATTTTCGTGGAACTAAAATATCGGTGTTAAAGGCAAAAGATATGATAAAAAATATAGTAAATTTACTTTCGCAAAATTTCCTTTAAGTCAAGCGAAGCTGAAATTTTAACACCTGTAATTAAAACGAATTTAGTTCAAGATTTAATCTAGTTTAAAGCGGTCGTCCTCTAAATTGTGCACGTGTGAGAAGTATTGGAAATTAAAGCCTCATGAAAATAAAACACGTTAAAACAAACTTTTCTTTTTACATGTTTAAGGCGATAAAGTAAAATATTAAATTTTTTTTTTTTCATAAATTTGTTATATTAAAGTAATATTAATAAATTAATTAATATTATAAATTATTAGCAAAAGAAAATATAAGTACACATAAAAAAGGTTAAATGATTTGATAAACTATTTATTACCTTTAATTAAATTAAACGACTTAGTTATTTGGATTATTCTAAAAAATAATTTTAACGTTTTTTAGAGGTAAGTTTGTTTTACAAATTACTATTAATTACACTACGTAACAATTTTTTGACCAAATGCATTTGAAACGTAATCCTTATGTAAAATTTTCCGCTGAATCCGAATATGAAGTCAGAATTGTCAAAAGTAGAACAGTTTTTGAGATATTCCAAAATAACCGTTATTTGTGTTTTTAAAAAAGATGATGTGACTGATATGCAATTATTCAAAAAATAAAATTTTAGCCTATTTCAATACGAACATTTTGTGCCCAATAGGATCCAGATCGGTGCAAAAATGACAAAGTTACAGAAGATTAATTGAATTAACCCACAACAAATAAATATACAAAGCTAAATTTTTAGTAACAATAAATATTAATAAAAGTTGCTTGAAAGTTTTGAATTTCTATGTGGGTTAATTTACTAAATCTTCTGTAGCTTTGTCATTTTTGTACCAATCTATGTCTTGGGCGCAAAATGTTCATATTAAAATAATCTAACGTCGCATGCAATAAAACATTAGGATTTTTAAATGATTGGTTTAAAAAGAATAACTTTAAAAGAGCAAAATTTAACAAAATCATAAAATTTTCAATGAAGCTTGAACTTTTGTCCCCTGTAACTCTGTCATTTCTGGACCAATCTTCACAAGCAATCCATGGTTATATTAGAAATTTTATAACCGTTTACTAAAAAGAAAGAAATACATAATTCGTTTAAAATTCTTTAAGATATTTGCATTTCAGTCACATCATCTTTTTTAAAACCACAAATAACGGTTATTTTGGAATATCTGAAAAACTGTTCTACTTTTGACAATTCTGAGTTCATATTCGGATTCAGCGGAAAATTTTACATAAAGTTGTCAGATTCATTTGGTCACGACTTTGTTGAAATTTTGTCACGTAGTGTTATTGAAAACAATATATGAAAAACTTTTTTTAATTATGAAAATAACTTGTTCAATTACTTTTATTTTTAAAGTTAAACTTACAACAATTACTAAGCTTGTAAATTAAAAACTAACAAGAATAGTTTTTAGCTAACAAAGCTATTGATATATTTTTAAGTAAACGAGTTATAGGTTCAAATTTATTTTATTTCCTCCTCTAGTTAGCATGCAGCTTCAATCACAACATGACTTGTTAAGTTTTTCATATTCCATTAGGGCTGTAAGACGCCATGTTATCCTGGATCGTCCACGTTAACTAATGCCCTGTGGATTTAGCTCCAGTGCTACTCACATATTTTTGCCATATTTGAGTTTTAATTGGCGTCTCGTTGGTTTTATTAAAAAGTTCCGATACTCGACACACAATACGCGGGAACTTATTCACCTGTGTTTTGATCTTATCTACTGTCTTAAGCCATGTTTCAGTTTTGTAAAGTAGCGGAGTTTTCGCATAAGCTTTAAAAATAAGTAATTTTGTTTAAAGTGATGATTGCGGTAGTTATATTTATTCATTTTGAAATAAAACAAGATTTAAAATCATATAAGTTACAGTATTAGAATCAGACAAGTTCAATAATTAATTAACTAGCCGATACCCGGCATGTGCTACAACGTTGCCCCTTCATGTAGACCCCTTTTTGAAAACAGCTTATATGTCTCTCTAAATAGGGATCTATCCATGTTTTAAATTTTATTCGAGTCTATTAGATAGTTTTGGAAAGGCAGATATTTTTCCCTAACGTCAACGTTGAAAATGGAAAAATTGTAACTCGGTACTGTTAAACGACGCCCAAGGCTAATTAACGCCAGGTGACCTTAGCTTGCTACGTAAGCAACAGCTGATAACTAGCCATATGTCAAAATGATATACCGTTCTGGCGAATCCTTCATAAATTCTAAATTTTCACTTAGAATTTTGAATTTTAAAACGTTTTTATATTATTACATTTCAAAACAAACAATTTAAAATTAAAAACAAAATGAAATGTGACAGCATATACTTTTGACACACAGCTAATTTGTTTACAACAGTCTTGTATTATTTTTGGTTTCAATATAAGAGCACCTTGTATGAATTCGCCTTGATGACGCCAAACTATAAGTTAATGCAAAATAAAACACAAAACGAACGAAAGGAAGAAAAACAAGAAATACTAACAATGCAATACAAAAAACATATGTTGTTTCCGTTGGCTTTGGATTGTTTTAGTCTTGCCACCACCTGTAATTGAATTTACCTTGCGCTAATTGTACTTTTTTGTTTAATGCCGAAATTTGTGTTCTTTTGTAAACTTAAAATATGAAACACTTCTTAAAAAAAAATGTTGAAAAGTCACATGTAACACTTATGCAACACTTTTTTTAGAAAAGAAAACGCCATAAGTTAACATTTTTAAATACATTTTGTTTTAAAATTATAAAATAACACTTTCACTTCAAAAACATTTACGAAGAAAAAGACCTGGTAATTAAAAAAAAACACAAATAACAGTAACGCCAATTTCATTGAATTTTTCTATTTTAAAATTGCAAATTTAAAAATGTACCTAAAATTTAGAAGTCTAAAAAATCTCAACGACTAAAATAATAAAGACTTTAGTGGAGAAAAAAAAACTTAAACGTAGTCATATTTCGATACTTCTGGCAACACTGCATTTAACGTTCCTTTAAAAAAAATTTAATAATTTATTCTAGCTAAAAACAAAAAATTAGCCGTTTGCGTTACCGATTTACAAAAAAAATAACGAACTTTAAAGAACTGCGAGCTTAACAAACTACCAAATTGGTGTGAACTCAACTATTAAATTAAACTTTAATAATAAATCAAAAATTGTTTATCAGATATTTATTTGCTTAATTTATTAATTTATTAATGTTAATTATTAAATAATAAGAATTTCAGTATAGAAAAGGTAAAGTACCAATAATGAATATGGGTATTTCCACAGGAAAGTCTACTTTTGGTCACGTTACGGCACCGAGCATTTTAAAATGTTTCTCAAAGAATAAATTGTATATTATTTAATTTTTTTGTATTTTGAAGTAAAGCGCAATTTAGTGAAAAAGAGAAAAAATTTGAACCCAATAAAAAATTAATTACTTGGTGGCGTAACGTGACACTTCTGTGGAAGTGCCCATATATGATTAAAACAATCACATTTACTCAAGTGTTTTTTTTTAATACCCACACCACAATAGTGTAGAGGGTATTATGTGTTTGTGCTGTTGTTTGTTACACCTAAAAACATTGGTTCTTAAGTCATCGACTACGAATCACTATCTGAGTCGATCTAACAATGTTTGTCCGTCCGATCGGCAGGCTGGTTGTCTGTCCATGTAACATTGTGGGCATAATACAGGTCGCAATTTTCAAGATAATTTAATCAAATTTTGTACATTTGTTTCAATTATCATAAGAACGGAGGCTATTGAAAATGGTGAGAATCGTTTCATTATTTTACATGGTTCCTATACAAACTTCTTTTCGTAATAGAGTTTATGTGCCCATGAATCATCTTAGCAAATAATTTTTTATATCAGTGCACATTTGACCATAGCTCCCATACAAATTCCACTCCAGAAAATTGCTGTAAATGCCATAAGTTCCTTATAAAAGTTGTAGGGTTTAGAATTGCTCATAGGCCCCCCATAAACCTTCTCTCTTAAATCGCTTTGAGACGGACCAATCTCATAAAGATGCCGATATCTAAATAGTACTCGGTACAAATAACTCTTTTATGAACCTTAACATCATAACATAATTTTTTTACCGAGTTATGATTGCCCTTTAGGTATCAGATATAGTACACTCCTGAAAATTTGTCTTTAAATACTGTGGTGTAGGGTGTCAAATAATTGGACTTGACCGCCTATACTTTTTTAATTGTTTTAAAAGAAAATTACGAAAACATCAACTTTTTCTCTGCTCTGTAGTTTCTAAGCATTTATTAATTCAGAAGCAAGTCTGCTTTGCACATACAATTGTAAATATCGTAAAAAAATTTGTCGCATAAATTTTATATGGCGAGTTCTTAATTTGAAGCAATAGATTTTTAACACAAAAAGCGCTTTATTCAACGCACATAAAAACTGGTGAGTGTAGCGATCAGCTTTACACACTGAATTTTTTGTTGTTACAGTTATTCTTTAATATTCACGTTTACAAATCTGCTTCGTGGTAAGGGAGTGCCGTGGCCCTTAAAATTATGCTTTTTTTATAAAATTTGTTAAGAAAGCGGCTGATTTCCTAAACGACATGTTGCAATGCAACACGGAATGGAATGGCTTCAAAAACTTCACTTTGTTTCTGTAGACAATGCCTTAAGTTCATTATTGCATGGTAAACGTATCTACTGCACAACGGTTGCGAAATTTTTGTATTGCTTTTATTGGTGAGCATCAACGCAGTTGTTTTTAGTGAAGCTTTGTAATACTGCGTTAAGAAAATCGGTGTGCCTTCACTATCTTTACTACATCTCTGTATGTCTTACTGCGAAGGGCATACATGAGTGGTTATTTTTTTTAAATGCACCATTTGTGCTTCACAAAATAAGAAACTTTTTTATTGAATGGTGAACCTCTTAAAAGTTTTGCATATGCGTTGTGAGAAGCATTGCACTTCTAGGGCAAATATCCCCAGTTCGCGGCTGACCAGAGTCCTAATTAGTACCATAGAATCCAGAAGCCCCCAGAAAGTTATATAGGCCCTGGACTGGTTGTTGGTTGGGACCCTTCCGAAATCACTTGGACCCAAACCGCAGGTACAGAAAGGAAAATAAACAGGTTTAAAGTAGACAGTTAAGAGTTTACAATAAAACAATGTGGTTTCATTAGTGCTGATTCCCACACAACAGGTTTTAGTCATGAGTTTTTAGAGATTGGTGGAAAGAGAGATGGGTACACACTAGCCAATTTCTTTTTTTCTTTTAGTTTTTATTTGCTGTTTTAGTGGCTGTTCCTAGAGCTTCTTTCTATTTTGATTCATATTTTTGTGGTCAACATTTAGTTACAGCGTGTGAAACAATTGAATTAGAATATAAAGTAAAATTAAAAATAATCAAAAATTAAGATCCTTAAATTTAGTACTAAGTGATACATATAAAGAAAAAAAAACAAACCTTATTCGCGGGTGATGGATGGTGTATAACAACTTTTTCAAAAAATATGTCCTTATTGACGGCCATTTCAAATCAAAATGCGATTTGTTTAAAGGTATTTGCCCGATGTTATTCTGGCCTTTAAGACCTAACATTTGGTTCAATTTGAACAAGTGTTTCACGCCTTCTACTCGTGGCAATTGCAATATCCGTATCGGCTAGAAAAAAAAACCAAAACAAAATCTTTTAAATATTGAAATCATTTTGCATATGAATGTTTAGAATGCACTTAAAGAAAAATATTGTCAAATATACAAAGTTTTCAATACATTAACATAAAAGATTGCATGTTACTGTCCGTAACATAATTTAGGAAAAAAAATAAATGAAATCAATTGATTTTCTCAGTGTTCTGAATATATGCCAAATTCGACACGTTTTTGTTGAAAAGACTTTTTACAAGAAATGCAAAATGCATTTTTGAAAAGTGTTTATATTTTTTATGTTTATCGTTATCGTTATACCCTACACCAATTTATGTTAAGTACGACATTATGCGTTTGTACTTAAGTTTGTAAATTTTTAAAAATTTTATCATAGAATTACAGCCATATTCATAAAAAGTTCTTATTTTAAGCTTATAGTATGTAATAACTATTAAACGCTTTTTGTCTTATAAACCTCTTATAAAAATTTGTATTCATAAACGTACATTAACAGGTTTTTTACTAGTAACTGTTTGTAGCGATTTTGTGTTTAAGTATGGCAACTTTCTTTATATTTGCTGCCATTTTATTGATAGTGATGGATGAAACTTCTATTCGGTTCACATGATATTCTATATATAAATTTTTTTTATAATTTTTTTTTAATTGTAGACCTTCAAAATTATTCTTATTTAGTTTCTGAACAAAATGTTTCCGAAAGGTATCATAAAAATTTTTGTTTGAACCTTTTTTTAATATACGATTAGAAAGTATTCGAATAAAAAGTTTGTTTACTTTTTATTAACATCACTATTATTATGATTTGCTTAATTAATTTGTTTTTTAATATTTTTGAACAATAATTTGTTGTTTTAAACAATAACAAAACAAGTTGCAATAATTTAATAAATAATTAAAGAGAATATCTGCATTTGCCCCTGAACAAATTCATTTAAATCATATACATTTTTTTTAAATAATTATCCATATAACTTTAAATTGGCTGTCTAAAATAAAAATATATTAGTAAAATGTATTTAACATGTCCGTTGTAATAAATAAAACATTTTTGTCATTATTTTTCAACATATCTCACAAAAACAATATCATAAAATGCAAACACCTTTCAAAATGTCATTTTATTTTTGGTTTAAAGAAGGCCAAATCCAACAATAAATTTTCTTACTTTATGAATGGTTTATTAAATGTTCAATAGACTATTTTTCGTTTATGAATACAACTTTAGCAATTTTTGCTTAAAAACAGTCAATTAATCATCAATAAGTTTTTATGAATACGACTGTTAATTTTTAGTATGCCTATCGCCCCAGCAGCGATTGATGAATAAGAAAAATCGTGTGTGCTTAATACTCATATCCTTTTTATATAAAAAAAAGTTGCTTCCAAAAACACAACAGGTTCAATTGATAATTTTTCCCCATGAAAGTATGGATAAAAGCTTAACGAATAATGTTTTTGTAGTACAATTTCGTCTAATCTAGTTTCATAAGATTCTCTGATGTGATTACTTAATTTCGTAAAGATAGAGTCAAATTTCATCGTAGGCCCCTTCTAAAATCCACTCTCTGAAAACACTTAGGTACGACTTTAACCGTAAAAGATAATAATATTGTTGTAAAATTAAGTTCATTACAGTATGAAAAGACTTGAAATAAATTTTCGCGAAGATCGATAAACAATTTACCATAGGCCCTATATGAAGCCCATTCACGAAAATCAGCTAAAGAAGCCTTAAGCCCCAGCAAATATAATGTGCGTTCGTTTACTTTTCCAGTAAAATCCCAGTAAAATCCAGTAGCTGAGTAATATGAAAATTTAACAAATTTATGTGTACGCGAACGCATTTCAGTAAAATCCAGTACAAATTTGTACAAATTTTGGGGTAAACGAACGCAGCTATTGATATTCTGTGGACATTTGGTTGGATTAAATAACTTAAGATACAAGTTCCACATAGATTTACTTAAGTTTCAAATTTTACTAAATTTTCGAGCTTAAGGTCTTTTAATTAATATTGTGGTTATTTTGTTGAACTATTTATGGTTTTTAATCCAAATTTTTAATATTTCTAATTAGGCTTAAGTTCATTAAATTTAATTTTCATTAAATTATTTTTATGAAGAAAGGAATTTTACAACATGAAAATTAATTAAAATTGTTATTGATAATCTTTCATTCTTGACCGTGGCCGGGATTCGAACCGCGGCCGGCAGGTTACCATGACATGTTTCGATCGCAACCACTCGATCTTTTCAAATGGATTTGCCGTTTTACACTCGCAGCCATCGAAGACTGCTGACGTCAATAGTCAAACATCAATCCTTAAACCAAATTGTATTTTAACCTTTGGTAGATCGAAGTTTACTTTTTTTCGAGCTTATGGTCTTTTTGTTATAAAAAACTTTTAACGTTTATTTAAAACCAATATTTCGGCACTCCCTTTGTTGCCTTCTTCAGGGTTTTTTTTTCTTAATTTATAAATTTTTAACAAATTTAAAAGTTTTTTATAACAAAAAGACCTTAAGCTCGAAAATTTAGTAATATTTGAAATAATAAAGGTCGAACAAAATACATGTATAAAAAAGTTTTTGGTCAAAATTTTCCGGGAATCCCTCAATTACTTTCCGGGAAAGCTGGAAATAAAAACAATTAAAATAAACGTGCCGGGAATTCCTGGGAAAAACTATAACCCAATCATTAATAATCACAAATAATGTAGGATATCTAATAATCGGGCTATCTTTTTTGTTTTTTGTTATTTTAATTGTTATATAATATTAACAACAACAAAAATCTTGGCCCTGAATTTATTTTAGGTAGTTTAAAAGGAATTAAGACATTTCAAACGAGTATAATAGATAGATTGTTGTCTGGCTGTCTACCAAGACCCAAACAAAAAAAATAAAAATAAATTTAATACAAATAAAATTATACAAAAACACAAAAAATGAGTTGATATTTTTAACTTATAATAACATATTTATTTTTAAGAAATTAAATTTGCCTTGTTAATTAAATTAAAATGCAAATGTAGTGAAATTAAATAAAAGATGTTGAAAATCTAAAAACTATAATAATGCGAATTCATATAGATGACCGCATCAGAGAGAGAGAGAGAGAGAGAGAGAGAGAGAGAGAGAGAGAGAGAGAGAGAGAGAGAGAGAGATTGTATATGTATTCTAAATGTCAAACTTCATTAAAAAAAATTGAGTCAGCACCACAGCTATATCTAAACAAGAGCGGAAAGCGTTTTCTAGCTGTCAAAAATTCTCATGCCCATACAATTTGTATGTAGCATAACGAAATAGCGGGGCGGCAAAGCTTTGGAATTGAAAACTCCGATTTAACAGATCCTTTAACAGCGAAGTTGACTGCTATTGTTATTTAATAAAGGCAATTTAGCTATTTTTAGAGCAATCTGGCGGTTTTATCTTCGTTTTCTTGTTCTTTTATGTGAGTTTTATCAACAGGAAAGTTTAGGTATTGCATATTTGCGTAAAAGCTATCCGCTTTCCGCTCTTGTTAAGGTATGGCTGGAAATCTTTCTGCTAAGCTCTCTCTGCGGTCACCTGTATGAATTCGCCTTTAACAATAATAATTTTTTTTTTTTTTTAACAAGTGAAATTTCTTTCCACAATAGTGGATAGAGTATTATGCGTTTGTGCTGATGTTTTTAAAACCTTGAAATATTGGTCATGGCCCAACTTTTGAGTATTCCGATCGACTTAGAATCACTTTTTGGATCGATCTAACGATGTACGTAGGTTATAACTTTCACAAGGACTAAGCCTAATGTTGAGAATTGATCCATAATTTCAGATAGCTCTTATATAAGCTTCTTTCCGGAATAGAGTCTTTGTGCCCATAAACAATCTTGTTATGTTGGTATTTAGATAATATTTGGTCCAAACTAATTTTATTGCAGTCTAAATCAGCTTACCATATTTTACTGGTGTCGTTCCATATTTGACATAGCTGTCATACAAATAACACTTCAGAAAATAGCTTTTAATGCCATAAATTCTTTATATATGTTGGTATTGATATACAAATTGGCGACAGTAACTTTTACGATAGCTAATACATCATGATAAAATATTATGATGGAAGGTCAAATATTAATCATATGTTTTATGTAAACCCTCTGCCTTTAATCACTTTAAGGCAAAAAATCTCATCTAGATGAGAATATCTCAATAATTTTCTCCACAAAGAACTTTAACATGAATCTTAACATCATAACATAATTTTGTTCTGACGGGTTCATGATTGTCTATGGGTCCTAAATACGGTAAATTTTTGAAAATTTAATTTTTGGTCGTGCCTATATTCTCTTAATTTTTTTGTTTTGTCAATTTTCAAAATATCTACTTTATCAATCAACAAAATTTATAATAGAAAATATTTTAAATTTATGTTTTTTTGCTAAAAAAAAAATATATTTCACTGCTTGTGTTGCTGTTGAAAATTTCTATGAGTAATAAAACTAAATTTTCCTGCGACATTCTTTTTTTCAAAGATTTTATTCATTCAATAGTTTTTGCCACGTCATAAATTTTATTTTAAATCTTATGAGTATTTTATTAGATTTAAAAACGATGCTAAAAATTTATCTGATCTGATTGTGCCACTGTTTACTTTTTTGATTTCTATTTATTTATTTTTTTTTTTTTGATGACACATTCATATTTTAAATATTTGAACAAGTTTTTTCATGTTTTTCGCAAAAATTTACAGTGGGCGATAAAAGAAATCGCAAATTAATAAATAATAAATCTAAAAGAATTTTTTAAGTTCTTCTATGAACAATACTAAATTCAAAAACGTAAAAAAATTAAAAACATACTAAGTATTAAGTTCTTCTATGGTTTTAAAATACCGTTAAAAACCCAAAAACCTTAAATTTACTCTGCAGAGTGATGGAGGAGGAGGGGCTTACAAAGCATCCATGCTAAGTCGACTTAGCAAGCTTTTAATTTTTTTACGTTTTTTAATTTAGTATTGTTCAATGAAGATTCTGTCACATTTTGTATTGATCGGCTAATCCAATCTAAAGTTGTGCACAAAAAGTGTTTAGCATGTATCACAGTTGGGGGTAGTGCAGTAAATATTGATTTAAATTAGTAGTGCACTATCACTAAATAAAACTTTAAAAAAATTAGTTTGCACTCTTTAAGTGATGATTGTTATATTTTCAACTACCACTAAAAATATTTAGTGATAGTGCAAATTTTCACTAAACGCTGATTGAATGCAAAAATCTGCACTCAATTCAACTAGTGCAAAATTTGGACATGCAATCAAAAAAGCTGCATACAAATACTGTCACACTAAGATAAAAAAAATTTAACTTTTTATGTGCATGGTTTTTGATTTCTTTTGAGGATATGCATAAGTAAAGAACAATAAACAAAATGAAGTTTTTATTTTAAAACTAGCTGTCCCGGCAAACGTTGTTTTGCCACATAACTTATTTCTAGTGAAAGAAAGAGGAAAGCGTGATCGGCGATGAAAAAAAAACAATAGCTATTTATTTCTTTATTTCTGTTCGTTACATATTCAAAAGTTAACATAAAAAAGTGATGTATTTTTTATCCATTACGAAGGTCAATTGCGTTAACGATATTTTCTGTCAGTCCGTCTAAAGCAAACACAAATAAGCTCGATGGCTTGCCGACGCGAGAACATGCCACGTATAATTGTCCGTGAGAAAAGCATGGTGTGCCCAAATCTAAGCCGCAAACAGACATCATTTGGCCTTGCGACTTATTGACTTATTGATTGCAAATGCCAATCTAATAGCAAATTAAACGCTTTTGAATTTAATTGGGATGTCTGTGGCAATCATCGGAGTTCGTGCCAGCAAAACATTTTCGTCTCGGAATTTACCATTCAAAATGGTTCGATAACGTTTTTCATCAACTGTTTAACGACCAATCGTGTACTATTGCATAACCGAAGTAGAATTACCTGAGAAACAAATTTATCAAAAAATACATAAACTTTTCCAAAGAATCGGTTAATTAATTAAGAAGGTTTAGGAGGGGGTGCTTTTACCTTTTTTGCTTTATTTTACGTCGTAAATTTTAAAGTTATAGTCTTTAGTTCCTATAAGACTTAATACTATCATTGGATAATTAATTAAGAAGACATGGGTAGAGGTAGGATTTACCCCTTTTGCCCTTTTTTACGCCATAATTGTTGGAATTTCCAAAAAATATATATCTTAAATTTCCTTTAGATATTACAGTGTCTGCATGCCAAATTTTAAGAAAACCGGTTGATTAGTTCAGCAGATATAGGGAGTGAAAGCGTTTACCCCTCTTGCCCTATTTTACGCCCTAAATAATAAAAATTATAAATGTTACACTACTTGCCTGCCAAATTTCAAGAAAATCGGTTGATTAGTTAAGAAGATATTGGGAGGGGGAGCTTTTACCCATTTTGCCCTATTTTATGCCCTCTAGCGATATGAAATTTACATTAAAATCAATTCCGAATGTCATTGTACACATAGGACATTACGATACATGGTTTGGTAATTTTTCAAATGACAAAAAAAAATTATAATATGGAAAATGAAAGGCATTTGTTGATATCTGTATGGGAAAAATATATAGGAAAAACTAAATGTCATATCTCCGGAAACACTGGGCCGATTTCGTGCAAACCTCACATAAACCATCTACAGACTATCCCCAAAGTACCCTTTTGGTTTAAATCGGTCGACCCGTTTTCGCAGTTAGTGGTGACATCAAAGTGTACACTTCTTTTTATATATATAGAAGATAAGTTCAACAATTTAAGTTGCACTCAAATGAGTGAAGAAACAAATAGTTGCAATAAGCTTATGATTGCTTTTTTTAAATCAAACTATTTTGTTTGAGAGCAAAATTTTTTAACATCACTATCACTCATGTTTAGTGAGGCTGCAAATTCAACAAAATGATTGCAATATTTTTGCACTATCACTAAGCGTGAGTTGAAACTGCAAAATGAGTGCACTACCCCCTTCTATGGAATGTACATATCTATCGGCCATAATCTTTAAGAGCTTCTGCTGCAAAACTTCTTTTTTTCGACTTAGCATGTTTTAGAATTAGTATTAATTAAAGTTCAATTAAATTTCTCGCCGGATTGTTTTGGATATTACTATTTTTCTCACGCCACTATGTCGTTGTTTTCTTATTTTATTATTTCATCAACTAGAATCTCATTTGAAATTTTATTTAATTCAACAAAACAAAAAAAAAAAAAAATCTGAAATTTTTAAACACATTTTTGATAACTAATCAATATTTTATCCAAGGTATATTTACCTTGATTTTATCTAAGCACTCTACAATTAAAGTGAAAAAAACAAAATTTTAATTTCATAAAAGCTTTAAAACATAGAAGAGGAATTATTTTATTTAATTTTGCGTCGTTTCTGAAATAAAAAACGAGGCCAGTTAATTAGTTTTCTTATAATCACAATGCAAAGTTATATTTCAAAAAGACGTTTTCGCGTGACTAACATTATGTGTGATTCACTCGTAAATCACTAGTGGTTTTAATGGTTGTGCCGTATTTATTAAGCATTAGAGTGTGCGTGATTGCAATCCATAATTTACGTGCGTGATTTAAATTACTTGCGTTTTCTTTTGCACCCACGTAAAAATTCTAAAATGTTTTTATATGATTGCACACAATTTAAGGAGTTTTGCTTCGTGTTTCATTAAAAAAGTACTTTTTTTTATTAAAATCATACGTTAGTGTACGTGATTGTCAGACTTTAGAAATAATTCGTAAGTGAGCGTGATTGAAAACAACAATTTAATTAGTAAGCGTGCATAATCGTGAGACTAATTTTTCTGTCTTTTAATTTATTTAAAAACGTGGCCAGTTATAAGTTTTCTTATGATCACGTTTTTTTTAAATTCCCTAAGCCAACACTGCTAAGCTCTACGCTTGTCTGCAGAAAACCAGAGTCTCTGGCGGGAATCGAACCCGCAAACCCGGTGCTGATAGACTACTTCACTACCAGCTAGTCTACTGGGGTATTAAAATTTCAAGTGCTTGTTTACATTTCATAACGTGGTTAATCGTGAGAAACCCCTCCCCCTCCTCGGGCACAGATTCTTTACGAAAATAACGCACTTTTTTTTGTGATAAGAAAATGATGAGGAAAATATAGAGCACAAGAACGGAAAAAGTAGTGGAATATAAACATCGGAAAAAAAAGAAAAACAATCCTACTAAACAAAATAGCCCTACACATACCCAGTCGCCTGTAATACCGTTAGATTTCCGAGACCATTTCTTCTTGTTTTTCCAAGTTACCACACAAAGTAGCAGCCTCCCCGAAAGTCATCGGTCAACATAAACCTTTGTATAGGAAACCGAAATCTTCCAGAATCCGCTTAAAAATTTTGTGATTTCCACCAGCAATCAATTTAAGTTTAAAATGGTACTCCACCAAGTCAAATTGAGTTCTGTTTGGTTCTCCACCAAACAGGTTAAAACTGTGAGGCTTAAAACGAATGTTCATGGTCAGTGTTGAAAAATCGAAAAACTGTATCTCATAGCAAATGCGAAATGTTATGCAAAACGAATAAAGGCAGACAAACCAGGACGGTCTAATTGCCCTTTAAATATAATGACAATGACGCGCGGGCTTCTTTACCGACCAGAGCATTTTTATGAATGAAAACAATTTTAAAGTTTTGCACTATCAATACTATCAAGCGATAAAAATGTAAACAATGCTGTAAATTTGTTCTATAGCTAACATTTTGTTCTCATTCGTTGTATCTCGCACATTTGTGTCGTGTTTAATTTAAATATTACGGATTTATCTCGTTTTTTAGACTTGTTTGTTTTGTTAGTAATATTAAATTTTATGGCTTTTTTCAACCCATTAGTAGCGGAAATTAAATATTACAACAATAATAATGTTAATTGGAATGTTTATTTCCATAATTCATAAATTAAGTAATGAAATAAATATTTAAATTATTTGTTGGAAAGGTTAATAGAGGTGTTCACACTAGATACAGTTTTCCAGCTAATATTCTTTTGATTATCTACTCTCTATCGTAATATTTATTTGTTGGAATTTAAAAAAAATATATATATATATAGCCAAAGAAAACTCCGATTTCTGCTTCATATTTTTTTCCGACAATTTTTGGTAGCAATGTTTTTTGGCTAAAAATCAGTCATACACAGAAAAAAATAAAAATTGATTTCAATTAAAAAATTTGTGATATTAATTAAAAAATTAATTAAATTTGCACCAGTAAACAAATTAATAGTATCAATTAAACCAGTTAATAGTATTAATTAAACGTTTAATTCACTTGATTAAAAGTTTAATTCACTTGATTAAATTTTTAATTAAAAATGATTATGTTTTTGATTAATGCTTTAATTGATGAACAATTTTGGAGAATTTTTTCTGTGTATTTTCTATTTAAAACATAAATCTCTTTAACATGTATAAGAATTATTAAAATTTTTTCTTGCCTCTAATAAATTTCACTTAGAGCGAGATCTATTTTGAACTGATAAGCCATCGGACATCAGTGGTTCTGCTAGTAATTTATTAACACAAGAAACAAAATTTTAAATTAACAGATTTTAGATTATGTCAGATGAAACCAAAAATGGACGTGTGAGAGCAAAAATTATTAACCTTCCGTACATATTTGTAAATTTTGACAGATATGTCATATGGATTTTACATCTGCAAAATACATATCGTGTAAAACTACCTTTACAGTGTGAACCCACTTATTACGCAATAAATTATTTGCTTATACAAAACTTTTTGTATAAAATTGTGGATGTGAATGAGTTTTGAAACGAGTTGTGTACAATTTACATTGTACACACAATTTATTTAAATTTTTTTTATATATCGCATTTGTTCAACAATAGTGTATTAACTCAAAACTTTTACTTTTTCACTTGTTTCAAAAAAACCAACACGTAATATTCATATCTAGACGTTGAAAAAATATCATGGTACTTTGTGTACACTTTGGTAATGAAACAAACGGTCGTTTTAAAAATTCTACTTTCATATGCCTTAAATGTAAAATGAAAAAATTTTTTCTTCTACTGAAAAATTTCTAAAATTTGAGTTAATACAGTATTGTTAAACAAGTGCAAGATATTTATTTAATTCATATTATTTAATATTAATTAACATAAGTTGATTTATAACATTGTACACCCTTTATTTAATAATAAATTTTGTTGAATTTTGTAGTATTGAATTTGCTGAATTATTAATGCCTAATTAAATTAGTTATAAAGAAAAATTATTGAATTTCAATTTCTTTAAGTAAGTGTGCCCATTTACATTATAAAATGTTTGTCGTTGCGATTCTTAGCTTATAGGGGGAGAGAGGAACTAAAAGGGGTAAACAAGCAAGTGTACTCTTAAGGCCATGTCAGATAAAACTTTTGCTTCGCGTTGCGTTAGAGGTTCGCTTTGACATCTAAGATGAAATATTCATACTTATACATGTTTCGTATAAGTATGAATATCACATAAAGAACTTTTAACGCAAAGCGAAGCGAAAAGTTGGGCAACTCTCATCTTTTTGCGCGCTTTGACAATCTGCAAGTAAATTTTTTTTTATTTATTTTCTTTTTAACACACAATGTGTGAGTGTTGTCAAAGTTTTTATTGTGACATACACCTTTTGCGTTACGCTTTTCTGTCAAAGTTAGAAGTGTCACGCAAAGCGATGAAGTTTTCAGGGGTGTGCTGGAAATCGCAAACGCAAAACGCAAGAATTTTAAAAGTCGTTTTTTAGTAAGATTTCTGTAATAAAAGAATTTTATGACAAATATTATACAAACATTTCCCTATTAAACAGAATTTTATGACAAAAATTATAAAAATTAGATTAAAAGTGTATTCAAAACAGCCTCCAAATTCTTGCGTTTTGCGTTTGCGATTTCCAGCACACCCCCCTTTATCTGTCATGGCCTTTAGGTTCGTTTTGTTGGCTCATTGTTCTCTTATTTGACGAAAAATGTATTTAGGTTTGGCTGCACAGAAAAAGTTGTAACGACAAAAATCGAACAATGAGCGACTTCTAAGAAGAAACAACAATAATCGCAACGACAAAAATCGTGTAATGTAAATGTGCACTAATCTTTTAGTGCTCGCTGAAATTAATCTCTCAAACTTATCAAACATTCGTGTTTGCTAAAAAAAACCCAGGTTGCATCAGTTTGAAACCCTATTTTGTTTGTCACTTTTCATTTTGCACTAAAAGTCGTCAATTGCCTTTTTTAAAACCATTTTTTTTTTAAATTTTGTGTTTAATTTCCCTAACCCTTAATCTACGAACCATTTTGAGTTCAATAAACCACTTTATTCGAATTTGAATACTCAACCTCTTCTTATTTCCTTGAAATCCCCTACACTAAAAGGTAAGCTTTATTAATTCTTAATCCATTAAACTGAAAATACTAACAATTATTTTCTTTAGTTTTCTTCCAAAGTCAAATAATTTTAAAGAGTGGTCCAACCAAAATGCACGATGTTAAAAAGTTTTCAGAGAATTATCTTAATATTTTTCATTATTATAGAAAAATCTACGATAATTGTGTGCGAGACAAAATATCAGCCAAATGCTCGCCACGGCATCGGTGGCATACTTTTATCCGATGGTCCATATTTTAAATGACTCGTGGTTTCTCATTCGCCTAAATGCGGCAGTTCGGATTGTTAACGAATCCACGTGCCACGAAATGCATTTTGATTTGAAAAGGCTTCAACATTCTTAACGCACTGCTTAGTTGTGTACCTCTCCATGGTTGAATTTGTCAAATAAAGTTGAGAAAAATAACTTGACGTTAACATGAGGTCTTCACCTGACAATTTTTGTTATACCAAAGTCAAAGTCTATATAAAAAAATGTAATATTTTTATCAGCGTTTTTTTTAATGAATTTTGACGTCTATTATGACGATAAAAATTTGTCTGGTGAACCCCCTTTTAAGATTTGACTAACAATTAACATCGCGCATTATGGTCGGACCACTTTTTAATTACACTAATAAGAAATTATAATTAAAATATTATAAAAAATTTGTCCATTTCTTTTTCCTATAAAAAAGAGAAATCCATACAACTAAGTAAATATTTTAGACGACCAGAAGGCAAAAATATTAAAGTTGCTTTGGTTTTTTTTTGGTAAAAACTGCAAATTTCGTAATAAACCTTTTTAATATCAAAAAATGACACAAACAAAAATTATTACTAAAATATTCTTTGGCATGATAAACAATATGATCGATCATTAAATTTTTATTATAATTTTGCCAGACCAAAATAAAATGACTGTTAAAAAAATCAAACAGAGAATACACTTTTCTATTTTATAGCGTGTCGACATACTGCCTGATTATATGGAAAATAAAAAACATTT
This sequence comes from Pollenia griseotomentosa, assembly GCA_963931875.1. Classification (NCBI taxonomy): domain Eukaryota; kingdom Metazoa; phylum Arthropoda; class Insecta; order Diptera; family Polleniidae; genus Pollenia; species Pollenia griseotomentosa. The sequence goes on from OZ007560.1 coordinate 224,930,145, forward strand.
AAATTTAATAAAAAAAGAATCGAAATAATCTAAAAAACATTTTCAGAAAACTGAGATATTAATAACAGAGTTACAGTTTAAAGTACGTTCTTGTTCCAAATGTATTGTGCTTTTGAATCAATACTGTGTTAAACTTAAATTTAAGTGTGTTGTGTATTATTAAAAATTCAATACAGGAACTATAAAATTAAAAACAAGAGGAAATTAAAAAAAAAATTATAAATTATAACAATTTTCCATTCATTCTGTTTTATTTCAATTCTTGCTAAAATGTCTTTACAAGATTTAAGCGTTAAATTGTTTTTTAATATAAATTTTAAGAAATTTAAATTTTTGTTACATTGATCCAGTGTTGCCAAAAAGAGGAAAAGTTCCTTTATGCAGTCCTTTTTTTTTAATCAATCAAACAGTAACGTAGGGAAAACTTTTAAAATTGTAGGCTATTTTTTTTTTAAAAGCATTTCTGTACCAAAAAAAAAAAAATCCTATAAAATGGTAGTTAATGTAATTTTCTAAAAAAAAAAAAAAAAAATATTACACACTTGCAAAGTGATCAATTTTTTATAACACGAATTTAACAAAGCAAAATTCAGTAATGTGACAGTTAACTAATAAATGCTTTCATTTAAATCGAATTCTTTTTAATTCTCCACAAGACAAACAGATATAAAATACCGAAAACCAGTAACTTGCCACAGTTATACGACGCCAAGCTATTAATGTGTGTGAAACGCAAAACAAACGTAAAGCAGATAAAAAAAGGACGGCTTGGCTTGATTGCCCTTAAAAGATAATTACAATGACGCTGGTTCCCCGCCCACACCATTTAAATACCAACACAACAATAATGGCGAGACAACCATAGAGCTTCGCGGGATTAGCTTAAGAAATTTAAAAAAAAAAAACCTTAAAATCTTTGTCCTAGACCCACCTTTAGGTATACCAATCGACTCAGAGTCGATCTAACGATGTCCGTTCGTCCAGCTGGCTGCCAAGCTGGCTGGCTGTCCATGTAAATTTTGTGTGCAAAGTATAGTTAGCAATTTGAGATTTTATGTAATAAAATTTGGTACATAGGTTATTATTGCCACAAAGATCAAGCCTATTGAAAATGGTCCATTAATTCACCTAGGTCCCATACCAGCTTCATTCCAGAACTGATTCTTTGTGCCCATTAACCTTCTAAATTTTATGGCAATTAGATTAGATTTTGTCAAAACTTATTTGATTGCAATCTAAATCATCCAACTAAATTTTATTGGGGTCGGTCCATATTTAACTATGGCTCCCATACAAATACTACTCCCGAAAATTAGCTTTTAATGTCATAACTTCCTTATACATAATTGTTTTTATTGACATAAAAATTGGCAATAGTAAAAGGTCCCATATGAATCTCCATCCTAAAATCACCTAAATAAAGGTAAGCAAATCTCATATAGATGAAGAGATCTAAGGGCAATTATTACAACTTACAAATAGTTATCTATCTGACAGATAAATGGATTTTAGTTATTACAAGTTAACATTGATGAACTTTAGCCTAATTAATATATCAAAATTTGGATTAAAAACCATAAATAGTTCAACAAAATAACCACAATACAAATTATTGTTAACATTAACTTTAAAAGTTAATAGCAGTTTTAGCGTCATGGTAACTTTAGAAGCGAACTTTAAGAATTTGAGGCTGCCATATTTTCTGCTGAAGATATTGTAATTTCAATGACAGTTTTATGTCACCCTCATTATTTACCTTTGACATTTTCTTTAGAAGCGCAAAATTTAACACAAAAAATAAAACAATTTATCATAAAATTTTAAAATAAAGCACAAAAAAAAATTACTTCTGCTTTCAATTAAAGATATAAACAAAAGTAAGTCTTGCCACTACGTATTTTAAAGAACCAAAATTAGTCGGTATCTACTGCAATGTTGCAACAGTTTATAAATTACATTTTTCATTTCATCGGACAGTTGTAATAATAGGAAAAACTTAACGGAGACTTTATCTTTTACGCTAGCTATTGTTCACGTTAACTATCAGGAACTTTATCAATAATGATTTAGGAACTTTATCAATAATGATTTTCGGTTTAAAGAACTTTTATATGAATCCTTACCTAATTACATTCATTTCTATTTAATCGGGCTTATAGTCAATTTGCAAAATTTTTTTAAAAAGAATATATTAATTTTTATTAATCGAATTTTCGTAACTCCTTTGTGTTTAGTCTCCTGGATATTGAAAAAAATTTTATAAATAACACAAAGGAGTTACGAAAAGTCGATTAACATAATTTAACATAATTTTGTTCTGGCGGCTTCATGATTGCCCATGGGTCCCAAATAGGGAACACTCTCATAAATGTATTTCTAAATACTGTGGTGAAGGGTATCATATGTTCGGACTTCACCGACTACACTTTCTTACTTGTTAGGAATGCCTTCCATTTGCCACTTTACTAATTCTTACTTATCAAACAGAGATAAAAATAAATCAGCAAGAAAACCGGTTATTTAAGCCAATTGTTAAACCAAAAATTAAAATCGATTTCAGGAAGTGTTTTTTTTTTTAAATATTTGAAACCCGGTTTCTGGTAAAAATTGCTTGTCATAATCGCTGACTTTTTTAAAATTTTCAGGTTCGTTTCCACTCCCAAAAAGTAGGTTTAGTGGTAATGGGTTAATTAAAAATTATGTGGTTAATGTATCATTTTGATGAAACGTTATTTTAACACATTTTCTTCTTTATTTTCGATAACAAAATATTATCAAACGTTTTATTAACTAAAACCTTTCCAAAAATGGCAAATAAATTAAACAGACTTATAAATGTTAAAAAAAAATAATTATTTGTTCTTTGAAATCAACCATCTGGCACATAATTAACGATTGGGGGATTCCCTAATTAATTGAACAAGTGTTATAATGGAAAAAAGTGTTTAATAATAGATTTTAAACGGTTTTGTTTTGATTTATATTTTCTTTTATTTTTATTTATTTATCAGACTTCATATATCAAATATGAACTAACAATAATTAATCAAATCTGATTTGAATTGTTTATTTTATGTGTGCCTAAGAATATTTTCCACGTCACAGTTTCTGTTCATATATGTAGGTGTTTAACGCACTGTCCTACGGACAGCCTTTTTAAATATTTTAATCAAATATTTCTTTATCTAATGGTTCTTTGAAATCCTTGTTAATTAAATTGAGAACTTTTTTTCTTATTTACCTACCTTGTACTTGTTATACCACGGAAAACACAAAAAGTATGTAAAACTAAAAAAAAATTAAATTGTGAAACGTATGTATGTATTTTTGTGTGTAGAACGATGACTTTAAAGCTCAAGTTTTTATTAAAGGGTCAAAATGAACCAAGAACGAATCGTGTGAACAGCGTGGTTGGCCATCTCGATTAACACAGCGTTTATATTTGACAGTACTGGCAAGGCAGCAAGAAAATAAATATTAGTTGCCAAAAATTCTGCTAAAAAAAATGTCCAACGTGAATGTTGCAGTGCAAGTTCCAGCTTAACGTAATTTTTAGGAACTTAACAAATTAAAAAATAGCATAAAACCACTAAATTGTGTGAACATAGATAACACTTAACTAAAACATTAACTTTTTTTTCTTTTGCGAAAAAAAACTTTAAATTACTGCCAGTAAATGTCGTCAATTCACTGTTCAATTTTACTGTCTGCGAAACTTGCAAGACAGTTGGAAAAGTGTGCATGTATAAGTGAAAAAGATTGTATGTATTGCTACTTTCTTGTTAGTAAACGCAGTGTTAAGGATCAGTTAGCGGAGAGTGAGCATAGCATAATGTTTTAGGTGTATATGGAACCAGAAAAGTCTTTTAATGACAAATATTTATTTTTTCTTGTCATTTATCTTAAATCCTTTTTTATGCTAGGAATACCTTCCCTTATTTGTTAAATACATAAATGTTTATGTATGTATTTCTTTGTTGTGTACACACACATAAATAGATTGCATTAAACTTGAACTTGATTTTTTTTTTCAAACCAGAGGAAAACCAGAGGAAAACCAAAAAGGCAAGAACCCCAACCATTTAAAATAGATAAAAACTTTTGTTGGCACTTGTTAATAAGAAAAATACGATTTTCTATACTATACACTCAGAAAAATGTGTGCATACAACGTATTGTAAAAATTTCATATTTTGGCAAAAAAAAAAAAAAAAAAAAAACAGCACAAGACAAGGAAAACTCAGGCAAAAAGATTTATTTGTTGTATAATAAATATTTTTTTGTGTTAATTTTTGAAAAAACACAAGTTTACCACCTCCCTGTAGGGGTTTTCCACTTGTACAAAAAACAAATATAATTTTTTTTTTTTAAAAAAAAAAAAAAAAAACAATTGTTGAATTTTCCTCAATTTCATTTGCATTTTAACAAAACATCTTAAGTCGAGATAAGATAGCAAAACAGTTGTTAAACAAAACTTGGTGAAAAAGTCATTTTTATTTAATAATAAAATAAACCAAAATTAAAGAAAAATTTCGTTTATAATACAAAATTTTAAAAACGTAAGCAAAAATGTTTTTTAAATGAAAATTCGTATGATTAACAACATTTTTTTCATCTTTTTAAATTTGACTTAAGATGTTTTGTCAAAATGCCACTAAAATTTGGTTCTCTTAATTTTTTTTGTGTAAATTTTTTCGAATATTTCTGGTTGGGAATTGTGTTTGAATTTTGTAAGACAAAAGCAAAAATAGAATGAAATTAAATAGAATTGAAACGTAATGAATGAAAGAATTGCCAATCAACAATTTGTTTTAATTTTTCTAACAATATTTGAAAATTTATGTAAATCAAAAAAACAAAAAAAAATTGTTCTTAAGTATGTCTTGTACCTTGGTCGTGTTAAAAAGTATACGTGGGAACACATTATTTTAAAAACAAAAAAAGTTTTATAACAAATTAAAAAATTATTAAAAAAATTAGAAAAAAAAAATATAAAATAACAAAACAAAAATAATCGATAAGTGATCACATAATCGTTTAAAAATTCATTACATAGTTTTTGAAAAAATAATAACACACGATTGCAAAGAGGAAAAAATTTATAAAGTTTATTAAATAAAAAAAATGTTTTAAATTTTTCTCAAAATTTAAAAAAAAGTGTTAAATTTTTATATAAATTAAAAAAAGTTAAAAAAGAAATCCTAACAAGATGAGTGAAATATGGATGTATGGTCCGGACTATCCCGATGAGGGGGATATCTCCGATGAAGAAGAGGATGAGTTTTATGATGACTTTGATATACCTTTACCCGTCATAACAGCGGGAACTCCTTTGGATTCTCCAGAGAAGGAGCAATTGAATAAGCCCCATAGATTGGATATACAAATTACATTAAGGAAAATTGAGGTAAATAAATATTTATCGAAAATAATTTCGTTGTGCCCAACTCTTCAAAGGAAAAATTTTTGTTTGCATACCACATTTTTTTTCAATCCCTAAAATCGTCCTGTTAACTTTTCTATGGATATAAGCTTTACTCTTGAAAATTATTTTTACTATAAAAAATTTCATACAAATTAAGAATTTAAGATGCAATTTGTCAACTTACCATAACAACTCATGACAGGTGGTCCACGATCGGCTGTAGATCTCATAATCTGAAAACCAATTTCATGGAAAAAAGTCATAAAAACAACATTAAAAAAGAATAAATTGATTAGAAAAAAAATTAAAACTATTTTTCGATAATCCTTTTCAGTGATATAAATATTTCAAGAGTTATTTGAGTAACATAAAAATGTTTTTTAAGAAACTAGTCCCGAAAACCAATTCCTTGCAATCAATTTATTAAGGTATGTTCGGACCTAACAAATATTTGACAAAAAATTCCAAAAAAGCGTGACCAGTAAATTAGTCCTTTTTATTGATGCGACCTGTCTTTTGTGCACAAGATTTACATGAATAGGCCCGATGGATAGGCAAACATCGTTAGAGTGATTCTGAGCCGATCGTTATACTAAAAGGTGGATCTAGAACAACTATTTCTACATACATAAGCACAAATGCTGATGTGGGTTTACCAACAATGTGAAAGCAATAGCTACTAAGTGCTGCTTCACACTCTTCAAGCCTTAGTCGTCAAGTCTTGAGCTTTTAGGAAAGAAAGGAAGACAAAATGCCATTTCTTTTCCTCTCTCTCTCCTAAAAACCCAGGACTTGACGGCTAAAACTTGAAGAGTGTGAACCAGCACTTAGAGCCAAATGGGGCAAGTTAAACTCTCTTTTTTGTTAAAAATGTGTTTAAAACAGCAAATCTATAAATATAAAATATCTCTAAACGCATAGAATTGAGCGTTGAATCTACTAATACAGACCAAAAGAATTTGACAACATTTATCGTAGTGTTGCCACAATATAATTTTTTAAGCTACATATAATATATGGGGCACATATATACAGCTTTTGCTGTTGCTCTTGAAATATTTATAATATACTAAACCAGCGTTTAAGCATTCACTGATTTATTGGCCATTAGTGGAACAAAGGGATTTTTACAGGGGTTTGTTCCTGTTCTTAATAATAGCTCTCATATAACAACAATGTTAATTTTTGCGGCGTTTTAATTATCTTATTAATTGCTTCAATTAAGGCTGAAAAATTTGATATTAATCCCTATTACAAATTATTAATTACTATACCAAATCCTTGTTTAGGGTAAATCTAAAAGGCTTCGTAACCATTCATTAAGTTAAATTGTACCTTCTTTAACAAAATCAATCAAAATTATCAGTCTTTTTTTTTAATTTTTCCTTAAGAACCCTTTTGCCATAATTAAGGCATTAAAATGAATACAACTACCAATTTCATCGCACTTTTTAAGTAATTATTATTAATAACGGTATTATTAAGTTCTCATACAACTTAAATAAATGGGCTTTATTTTTAAAAGGTCTTGGTTTAAAATAAAACAATGAAGTAATGAATTTTAGAAGCACTAAAAACTAAAATAACATATCTCTCTCTCTCTCTCTCTCTTTCTCTCTTTAATAGTAGAAAGGCAATTAAAAGTTTATATCGCAATTAAGTTGTTTTCGTTACTGCCACAGTCAACGTACTTAATCCGATTATGGTTGTGAACTTAGAAACGTACTTAAACTATTTTGTATAATTGTGACTGTAGGTATAAGAATATTAAGAAATAAGAAGAGCTTCGAATGTTTTATATGGCTGTGCGTAAAATAGCATCCACTAAATTTTTTATTAGTCTTCATTCAGAATAAAGAAATACATATAAAAGTTTGCAATAAAGAAAATCTTTTTTTTTTTTTGCAAAATTTCATAATATTTATTTTATTTAATTTAATTTTTTATTAATATTGATATATATGTAATACAATAAATTATACTTATATAAGTTTTTTATATAGTCTAGATAAATATATATGTACACACCTTCAGAAGAAGTTACATTGCATAATATAAAAAGTTTTGTTAACGTATTAAATTATATTTTTTGATAAAGTAAAAGATTTAAGAGATGTTATCAGTGTTCCCATGTTAGCATATTTTCTACTAGATGAGGCAGATTAAATAGGGAAATTGCATATTTTATTTTAAAAAAATAAATAAAATATGCTACCTGCTTTTAAGCATATTTCCTTGTCCAAAAGCAGATTTTTTTTAGCATATTTTTTACTTTTTAGAAAAGCAGAATTTTTTGCAAATGTTGTTTCAAACAGACTTGTTATACATATTTTCGAACAATTTCATATTCAAATTATTACAACATCTTCGATTTTCGCATTATTAATATAATACTTTTTTTTAAATAAAATTTTTAACGATTCATAATGAAATTTCAAAGCAAACTAAACAAAAAAGCAACTATCAGCTGTTAAATGGATGCTCAAATTAAGCAGGGATGCCAACTCAAAGTTGTGACACTCTAAAAAAACACCCTTTAAATGTCAAAAAGAGAGCTCAGTACGATAGTGCGTTGTAATTTTTATAGTTTAGAAATTCAGAACAAAAACTCTAATAACTATAACTCTGAAATGTAACCGCGCTAATCTCTATCGTTATTTCGTTTTCTTTTCAAATTCTCAATTGAGTGCAGTTGTAATTAAGTTATTATTAAACTTTTTACCACATCACTGCTTATTTGATTTTAGCATAATATTTTTTATAAAAATTCAGCAGATTTCTAGCATATTTTTGTTTTGTACAAATTTAACATATTTTTAGAAATTTTAATATATTAAACATTTTATGCTTTAATCCCAGCAGATTTTTAGCATATTTTTATTAATTTTAAGATTTAGCAGATTTTTTTTTTTTTTAAGTTTTGGCATATTTTCATCAAACAGTTATGGCAACACTGGATGTAATTTTGGCGTGTATTAGTTGGACATGAGCTGGGAAGCATCGTACAGAGGGATTTTGGTTGAAAAAAAGCAATTTTTCTACTATTCATTTCAAAAAATCTTATGATGTATTTCTATAGAGAACTTTTATACTAGGAATAATTTATCAATTTACTTTAGTAAAAGGTCACATTTTGTCATAGAAAAAAGTTTAAAAGTTACTTAAACATAACCGCGAAAACTGAAGTTATGCGTGTTAAATTAAATATATTTAAGCTGCTAAAATTTTAATGCCGGTTGATGACAACTGGTCGAAACATAGAATTATGGACGGCATTTAATACCATAGTTTTAATTGTTACCTCAAAACAGTTTGTGACAAAATTTAACACATAAGTTCCGAATTTTATCCCGTTTTTATCACTAAAAAAGTACCCTTTATTTTAATCTGGACCATTGACAATCGGCTTACCAACATTATCAAAAAAAGTACGCTATATTTTAATCTAGACCATATGCTGTCCGTTAAACAAATTTCATCCAAATCCATCAAGCGGTGATTGTGCCACAAACCTACAAGCTCTAACACTCACAAACACACAAGCTTTTACATTTATATTATTAGTAGGATTATAACATTACTCCGGAACAGACGTCCACCTTAAAATGTGTACTATAAATTTCTCTAATATTCTTTAAAATAAGCTTCCTTCATTTCAAGTTCAATAATAATCTTAATAAACTAAAAAATGCATTAAAAACGCACTTCCACTTTTCAATTGTTGTTCATTTTTTAAGTAAATTTTTTCATTTTCCCATTTGCTTCACATCTAAATGACATTTATATATACAAAATCTTCTTCAATGCAGCCTGATAATAAAAAGTTAAGAAATCCTTTTCTCATGAACGCCACACACCTTGTGCATTGGTAATTAACCGGAAATTTATGTGTTAATAAATAAATCAAAAGCAGCTCTGGCTACAGGTGCTAGAAATAAACAAAAGTAAAATCCCACACCAAAAAGATTAAGGTAAATGTGCTTGTGTGTATTCCCACATAAATTGAAAAGCAAGAAAACCAGCAAACTGCATTTTACTGTTTTGTTTGTTTGAAAATAATCCCGGATTTCCATCTGCTTTCAAACAAACGTCGTATAAACACACAAATATCCATAAATATCCTTTAAACCAAAAACTCAAAAGACAACAAATAAAAGACATAAAACAAGAATACTCTCTCATAAACATACGCAACCACTTCCACGTACTTACTTATGAATGGCTTATGGAATGACATTAACCTTAAGGAAAATGTGGAAGAAAAAAAGCTTTCGTTGGTTGGTTTAACTTAAAATAGAGAAATAATGTAAAAGCTTTTTTGGAGCGTAGTACTAGAAATAAATAGAAGAGACAGAGAGAACTAAAATGAAAGCATTAAAAATAAGTGTGCTGTTTTAACACTAAAATACACTGAAAAGGAGCAATTGCAAGAAATTGAGTATTATTTACACGTTTGTGCAGATTTTTTAAACTGACTAAAAATAATAATACTAAATTCACCTTTCAACATACTAATTGGCTTAGAAATTTTAAGTTTATCTATGATAACTCAGTTGGCACTTTAGTGATCTAAGGGGTTTAAAATCTTATAAATTCTCTTAATACGTTGATAATTTATCGTCTAATAAAGTCACAAAATTTTGAAAACTGGTACATAGACAGCCAAAATTCCAATTTGAAAGAAATAATAACAATAAAACAAGTAAGAGTGCTATACTTGGCTATGCCGAGTCTAGTATACTCTTTACCATGGTGGAATAAGAACAGAAAGTTATATAAAAAATATATATAAAGCGTGTTTAGAGCAGCACCTAAGACCACTTAGCCACTAACGAACATTTCCAAAAAAGCATTAAAATAAATGAAGTACATTTGTTAGTTTAATGCACATTTCTCTATTTGTGTGTAAAAAATGAAAAAACACATTAAAAAAAAACAAGGGATCTTATAGGTAAAATTAGAGGCACTCGTGGTTCTTGCTCAGATCCACCCATTCCTGGACCGGTCAGGCTGAATTTCAACAGCAAACTTTAGCGGAGTATATGTAACATAAATAGATAACAACCTAGTCCCCATCATTTATGGCGTCTTCGGAAAACCCACCTCAACATACACATGGACAGACGGACATCGGACGTTTTATATTATGAAATCTTAAAAAATATTTCAATAATGCTATTAAGTTCTAGCCAAAATCTAGTTTGACTTTAGTTATATTAAAATACAGTTCAAGTTCTACTTCTACTTTTCAGGCCTTTAAAAAGGTATAAAATTTCATTCTTAATGCACATTTTTTTTACTCATATTATAAAATATTTTACAAATTCAAATTTCCATTCCAAGTTAAAACCGTTATCTTACTACACAATAAAAAATAAAAATTGATTTCAATAAAAAAGTTTGTGATATTAATTTAAGAACTGATTTGATTTGCACCAGTAAACGAATTAATAGTATCAATTAAACGTTTGCTTCACTTGAGTACATTTTTAATTAAAACTGATTTAATATTCGATCAATGATTTAATTGGTGAACAATTTTGGAGAATTTTTTCTGTGAGAATACTGGTATAAAGCTTAATTCTTACTTATTTTTAGAAGACATTCTAGAAGCTTTTAAAGAAGATGCGAGAAGGAAAGACCTTGGTCTCCAATCACACGCCGTGTAAATTAGAAATAAAACTTGAATACGGCTGGAATGCCTTCTGTATGTAAAAAAGTCTATAAAATGGCTTCTTTACTTTTTTTGCCCGCTGGGTAGATTAGTTCTAGTTAATTTTCTGAATAGATCCTTATTAAGGTTTTAGTTTAGGTTTAATTCAGATTGTAGTCTTATTTAGTTCTATATCAGTTCTAGATCAATTCTAGTTAATTTCTATTTCAGTTCTCATTTAGTTCTAGTTCAGTTCTATTTTAGTTCTAGTTCAGTTCTAGTCAAGTACTAGCTCAGTTCTAGTTCAGTTTTAGTTCAGATGTAGTTCGATTCTAGTTCAGTTCTAGTTTAGTTCTAGTTCAGTTCTAGTTCAGTTCTAGCTCAGTTCTAGTTCAGTTCTAGTTCAGTTCTAGTTTAGTTCTAGTTCAGTTCTAGTTCAGTTCTAGTTCAGTTCTAGTTCAGTTCTAATTCAGTTCTAGTTCTGTTCCAGTTCAGTTCTAGTTCAGTTCTAGTTTAGCTCTAGTTCTAGTTTAGTTCGAGTTCAGTTTTAGTTCAGTTCTAGTTCAGCTCTAGTTCAGTTCTAGTTCAGTTCTAGTTCAGTTCTAGTTCAGTTCTAGTTCAGTTCTAGTTCAGTTCTAGTTCAGTTCTAGTTCAGTTCTAGTTCAGTTCTAGTTCAGTTCTAGTTGAGTTCTAGTTCGGTTCTAGTTCAGTTCTAGCTGAGTATTAATTCAGTTCTAGTTCAGTTTTAATTCAGTTCTAATTGAGTTCTAATTCAGTTAAAGTTAAGTTTTGGTTAATTTATAATTCAGCTATAATATAGTGCAATCTCAGTTCTAATACAGTGCAACTACATTTCTAGTTTAGTTCAGTTTCAGTTCTTATTTAGAACTATAAACAACGGTTTGTTTAGTGTTAAACTTATAAAAGAGCCTTTATGCTTCTTTTCAGTTCCATTGTTTGCAAACAGAACTTTTACTTTTTTTGCAATAATATTTTGGCGGTAAAGTGAAAGTTTTTAATTGAGTTGTTAACAATTAAAAAAAAGCTTTACAGGACCTGATTTTAAAGCTTTCTATTAAAGTTTAGTAGCCCAAAGGCTTCCAAACACTAACCATGTCAATTCGCTTCATAATATAAATGATTTTATTTAAATTGTCGAAAAAATTTAATTAAAAAATATTAGAGAATACAAAATTTAAATTACAGCAAAAAAAAAATTTTTTAAAAAACATAAAAAAATATTGAAAAATTAAAAAAAAAATATATAAAACAAATATGATAAAGCTTAATTAAATTATTAAAAAAAATATAAAAAATTAAAGTCCATTTATATAAATTTCATTAAAATTTTAATGACAAAGATTGTGTGAATTTCGGCTTGTTTTTTTTTTTAATGAATGTGTTCACACCATGATCATAATAAAGATAAAAAATTGTTTAATTTCCTTTTGTTTGTTTTGGCTTTTCCCAAAAAAAGTGGTTAAATCTTAACAGACCCTGTTGTGTAGCTGTGACTGCATCTCTACCGTGCTCTCCCTCTTTTCCTTTATGAAAAAACAAAATTTGTCATGATTGGAAAATGTAAGATTTATACCGACATTCTGTTGTTGTTTTTATTGAATGACATAAAAATTAAAGAAAGAGACAAACAAAAATAAAACGCTTAATTAATTGCGGGTAATAAATAAACAACAATAACGAAAACGCCGTCAAAGGATTTAGAACTCCTTGAAACAACACAGTGTGCCATTTGTGCAAAATCCTGTTGGCCAATAAATTTAATTGAAACAACAACAACTACAATTGAAGGAGCATAGATTTAAGAGTGAGCAAAGAAAAACGTTAAAGTGATAAACAAAAAATATTGAAAATTAAAATGAACACAATAAAACGCATTATTAGAAATAAAACCATATTTCGTGTAATTAAATTAAATTGTTATAGATATTATTAAACGTTTATTCGTTATTTACACTCAATTTTGTTGGTCTGTAAGAATAACAACATTTTTTAATTAAAATTATAATAAAGAAATAATTAAAATTATTTCAATCGTCATACACTTCATCAGTTTTTATTATGCTGATGGACAATGGCAGTGGCAGTGGCAGCGGCAGTATTGTTGGTTCTAGCCACAATGCTGCCGATTCGTTGGGCAATTGTAGCTGTGAGACTTTAAGTCGTACAACGTCGGCCAAAGAACTCAATAATGACGGGGATGACGATGAGGAGGAAGAAGATGATGAAAAAAATGCTACGGTAATAATTTAAAACTATTTAATTTAACTAGACTTTATGTAAAATGTTGCGATTAAACACTTTAAACTGAGGTATATTGAAGTGATGTTGGACTTGAGGTCTTATATGTATGTGCATATATTCTTAAGAGATTTTGTAGATTTATTTAAGTTAACATAAAAGTAACCTCGAGTTTAAGTTTCACTACTACATAATATAATAGTAAAGATTTTTTCTGTTAAGGTCCAATTTTAAAGCTATGGCCCGTGAGCAAACCAAATTTGGTAAAGCTATTGATGTTTGTTTTCACTATATTAAGACGTTTATGTTTTAAAAAGATGTATGCGCGTTAAAGCGATTTTCGCTTGGGTTTCATATGAAAGCTTTTTGAGGCGACAAACAGAAATTAGTAAAAAAAGTTAGTGGTTGATCAAATCAGTGCTCGCGCTTTTTTTTGGATTTTTTTTTTGTAAAAAATTGAAAAATTAGTGAACATTATTAAGTTGTAATATTTCGAACATTTATAATTCTGAGTCTCCACGTGATTATATTGATTGAAGAACACGTAAAATTGCTTCGCCATAACTTTTTGTTTAACGACTTAAATAAAGTGCAAAAACTGTAGCTAGTATAAAAATATCACACTTGATCGTAAAAAGAGTATTAACGCAAAATTTAAAAATTTTCACTAGAAGCAAAACAATTTGATATTAAAGGCATATGAAAACGAATTCTTTAACTAACTGTTTCATAACCGAAAAGTATTGAAAATAGCACGATATTATTACAGCGGGTTGATATGAATATTGCGTGTCGACTTTTTCCAAAATAGAATAAATAAAAATTTTGAGTTGATACCCTCATTATGATCAAAGCACACATATAAGAATAAACGAACGTACAAATAAATGAAATGTGAGATAAGTGACAACTAAATTGATAGCAGATTGCAAAGCAATAATTTCTCGTGCAATCAGCAGAGTAAGCATATTGCGCTATGGATTGGCACACATGGAGCCAGCAAATTTGCCTTTGCGGCAATAAATATTGCTACGTGGAGACCGCACGTACGGAATTTGTGGTCTCCAACTTATACACCAAGAGACAAGAGATAATGCATAATTATTTTTATAATTTTTCTTAAAATAAACATTTAAAGTTATACCCTAGTATTTAAAAACGATTATTAAATTTAACAAACGTTTATTTAGGAGAATTTTCATACAAAATTTGTTTTGTAAACCTTTATTAAATTTAAAAATTTTTTATGAATACAGGCATTATACTTTGAAATAGAAATGTGAATGTTTAATAAAAAATACTTTATTTAAACAAAACCTCTTTAAAAAGGAAATTGGGATTTTTTCAAAAAAGGTACATGCTTTAGAAGAAGTACATTTTTGCACGAAGAAATTAATTAAAAAAGAAAATATTTAAAACATTTTATTAATAAGTACCTTTTCAGAAAAACAAAAACCAAACATTTTTAAATAAAATATCTAACAAAAAATTTTAGAAAAGAGTATTAAAAAAAATTATTTTTTTAAAAATTTTCTTTTAGAAAAGTTAGCGGTTTAGACAAAAAGTATCTTTTGAGAAAAAACTAAAATTTTAAAAACGCGTTCCTTTTGAGAACAAAAAACCTTTAGGAAAATTGTCTTTTAAAATAAAATACAATTTAGAAAAAATGCCGTTTTAGAAAAAGACCTTGCAAGCAAATAGCTTTTGAAAAAAGTACTTTTATAGCCAATTGTACTTTTTATACCCAGACCACAATAGTGGGCTGGGTATTATGCGTTTGTGCTTATGTGTCCATCTTTAAGTATACCGATCAACTAGGAATAACATTTTGAGTCAATTTAACGATGTCCATCCGTCCGGCTGGGTGCCTGTCCATGTAAACCTTGTGCGCAAAGTTTAGTTCGAAATTTTGAAGATAGTTTAATGAAATTTGGTACATAAGTTTCAATTGTCAGTAGGATGAAGCCTATTGAAAATGCTACGATACGGTCGCTAATTTAACATGGCCCCCATACAAACTTATTTCCGGTATAGTCTTTGTGCCCATTAACCATCTTTTTATGTTGGTATTTAAGTTAAAATTGGCCCAAACTTATTTTATTGCAATCTAAATCACTTTAACAAATTTTTTTGTAACCCGTCCATATTTGACCAAATTCTACTCCCGAAAAAAGTTCTAATTCCATAACTTTCTAATGAATGTCGGTGGTAACATAGAAAATTGGTTGTAAGTGACAATAATTTGGTTAAATTAAACATAATATGGTTAAAATTTTCTTTAAAAATAGTTTTGTTGGCGGTGACCATATTTAAACATGTTTTTCTCTGCGTGTAAGTTCACTTAAATGGTTAAAAAATCTCATATAGATGTAGATATTTAGATATTATTCAGCACATGGAACTTTAACATGAATCTGAACCTCATAACATAATTTTGTTCTGGCGAGTCCATAATTGCCCATGGGGCCCAAATATGGTGGTACACTCTCGAAAATTTGTTTTTAAATATTGTGGTGCAGGGTATCATAGGGCGGGCTTGACTGACTATACTTTCTTACTTGTTTTACATTTATTTACCCTTTTTCCCTAGAGCATCTTTTATGGCATTTCGTTTATTCATTACCATTTTTATTATTTACAAGAATATATATGTAAATGTTTAAATGTCAATTATTTTCTAAACGATTGCGTTTTTATTATTTATTTAATTTCTCTTGTTATTTTTTCTATTTAATTTCAATATTTATTTTGCAATTTTGTGCATTTTTTTCTGAATACAGCCGTGAGTATTTCGTCAACTTAAATGTAAACGGACGTAACTACGCTTTTATTTTTTTTTATAGGAGAAGGTAAAAAACTTTAAAAAAGTCAATAATAATAAAGTATTCGTTGAGTTTGAATTTCTTTCATAAAGTCTAAATTTATGATTGCGTAAGCATGTAGTCTTATAAAACAAGCCATAATCAATCAATAATTTGATTAAAAATTTTTGTGTTGTTACGGCCTTTTGCCTTTAAGGAGACGATATGACGTGTAATTAGTTTGATATTTATTAAATCACTTGGACATTGTGATGTTTCATTTTTAATTTTTCATTGTAAATTTACATTTTTGGTGTGTTTTCATTTAAAATCAGCTAATAATCTTAAATTGTACTCATTTAAATAATAATAATCATCATCGGTTTTTTTTATATTTTGTAATGAGTTCGAATGGATTTTTTGGAAAATTATGGTTAATGAAGAAGAAATCAGGTTGAGACTTTTAATACTCAAAGGTTTTTGTTAAAAGAATTTGATTAAATAAATAGATCAATCATTTATTATTCACTTGACAGCTCAGCAATCATACACATACATGTGTAAAAAAATTATAGAACATGTATATATGTAGATATAGATGTATATGAACAGCAATATTTAGCACACGTTAAGTAAAAATTAATAATTTAAATAGATAAATTTGAAACAAGACTTTTTGTTTATTTATTATACTCATTATTAATAATCAAATCTTCAGTCAGCAATACACTGAAAGAATTATGCTTCATAAATCCAATGAATCAATTTCCTTAAATTTTTTTCTTTAATCCAATGAAAAATTTTTTTACGGGAATGAAATTTAACAGAAATAATAAAGCAATTTCATTACCATTACGAAATTGAGTTTCATAATTTGGTAAAAGTTGTCATTAAATTAATGACAACTTAATATCTCTTTCAAAAGAACAATTCAACTAATTTTTATACATTATTTCAATAGGTTTTTTAAGATTAAAATGAACTATTAATTAATGTATTCAAATAATTTTCAGTTAATGAAAAAAAGTGTACCTTCATATTTTCCATGAAAAATTTCACTAAATCAATGAAAACAAGATAAAGTTCTCTAACTTCAAAATACTTATAACTAGAAAATATTTTCTTCCTATAACTGCAGTAAAAGCGTATTTTTAATTCCATTTTGTGCAATAGACATGAAAATATATGAAAAAAATTGTAAATTTCAATGTTTCATAACATCAATGAAAAAAATTATAACGATAACAAAACACTGAAATTAGCTAAATCTTAGTAATAGGTTCAAAAACATACAACGAGAAAGAAAAAGCAAGAGCAAACAATTCTCACATTCTTTTTTCTTTAATTGTTAATTTAAATGCAAAAAAATTTAGTTAGTAGTAGTATAAGCCAGCAAAATGGAAAGAAGCAAGATGAAGGTCGTCCCGGGCTGGAAAATTAATTAAATACAATTTACTAGAAGGTAAGCTTATACGAGTAGAACATAACATGAAGTTACAGAAATATATAAACGAAATAAAATTAATATAACTTGATGAGTTGAAACAGGGAAAAAAAATAAAATTCACAACAACTCAAAACGCACATTTAAATGGCTGAAATAAATAAACATAAATATATATATGGTCATAAAAATGACCAAATTTAATCTGTCATTAAACAAATTAAAATTTTGATCGGTTTTATGAAACATTTCATTACCGTGGGGCTAATGTAACATTCTTCATTAATCCAATGAAACGTTACATAGGTTGAATTTTAATGTAATTTCTCATAGGATTAATGTCAAAATCCATTGGATCTGTGAAGAAAATTTTTTCAGTGTATAATCAAAAAAATAGCACAAGATTATGGGATATGTTTTGCTTACATATATCGAGCCCTTATCGCAAAAAAAAGCTTAAGCGAAAAAAACACAATTTTACAGGAGAAGGTTTGTTTTATTTTATTTAATAAAAATTTTGTATGAAGGTTGTCGCTTAAGCTAAAATTGTTCAGTTTAATTCCTACCAGAGACTCTGGTCTTCTGCAGACGAGCGTAGAGCTTCGCGGGATTAGCTTGGGTGGGAAAAATCTCCTTCGCGGTCGTCCTCAACGCCTGTCGTGTCTGAAATTGTAGCTTAGCATTGCCATTCGCGGCCTGCAGTTTTTCATACGAGCTACCTGTCCCGCCCAGCTTAAACGATATGCTTTTATGTATTTTGCGATGTCCTTACCTTCACATATTCCCAGCAATTTATCGTTGCCTCTGTGAAGTCTCCATTAGTGTCAAGCATAGGGGTGACAATTTTGAACAAAATGTTCCTCTCAAAAAATCAAAGACACTGCTGAGCGATTGCAGTCATGGACCAAGTTTCGCAACCATACGTTGCCGTGGGTCTGATGATCGTTATGTAGACGCTTAATTTCAACCATTTTGAGACTAGATTGGACTAGTCACTTATGCCATCCTGCATACTGTTATCGTTTTTTAGAAGTGCGTCAAAGTTTACGAAGCTCGATATGCCTTCAAAATTATAGCCCCAATTTTAATATTTTGTGTTTGCTATCTATTCACATTCGTCGACATTTTGGTTCATTTTGTTTTCATTTATGCCGATGCCTTACTCCTTTGATGATTTTTCAATAATCGTGAATAGTTCTTCCATGTAACGAGTATTCTTCGCCACAATTGCGATATCATCTAAATACGCAATGCGCAATAGTCATGCCCGAACTACTAAGGGTACCTTAAATAAGTTATTTGGGAAATAAATCGAGTCAATTGCCCCCCATATAAATTATCCTGTGGTTCCTATTGGGAACGGATTGCCCCCCCCCATAAATAACTTGAATTAAAAAATTGAGCAAAAAATAACAAAAAAAAAAAAACATGTTTACGATATTAGAGCAAATTTATAGCTCCTTAAAAAATATCCTGCTTAAAGAAATTTAACTTCCTAAGTTTTGTGTTATTATTCTATTATTGCGTTTTTAGAATAAAAAAATAAACTAAAAAAGAACAACACATTTAAATGTAAAGAAAAAATCGAATAGTATAGAAAATAAAATGTTTTATTGTTATCTTTGTCATCTTTTCTATACAACCTAATTCTAGATTAAAGTTCATTGACTTTTTTGAATGGCTCTTTTTACTATTTTGTTTGCTTTCCACAACAGAAAGGTCTCTTATGAAAAATTAAATCCACTAAGCAATTTTCATAAATTTGTTGACAGAGATACACAGAAAGAAGTTTGAATACAAATAGTACGAATTGTTTTCATTTATTTTTATTCATAGAAAGTAATAAATTACTTACTTAATAGTAATTTTCATTTTTTTTTAAATTCAAACAAAATCTAAGAAAATTAAAGAAAATACACATTCTAAATAGAGTGAAGCTGTCCAGACTTTACTTTACCTTTACCTTAGCACAGAGGCTTAGGGTACCTTACAATTAATTATCTTTGTAGATGTTGTTATAACGAAGAAGAATCAACATTTAAGAACTTAAAGCTAAGATCACACTATCAGCGGACAGCAAAATCTTAGAAGATTTTTTTGGCTTCATCGGCACACATTAAGCGGTCACATTATCGTCACACATTGTGACGATTTTTTACGGCACATAATGGCTAAACCAAAAACGAAACAATAAACGGTACAATGTCGTCATACTATCCGTTCCTTGTTTTTGTTTAATTTCCTATAAAAGGTCAATTTTAGCACTATATCTTATAAATAGGAAATTTTGCAATATTTCGTATAAAAAGTTAATTTTAGCAAAATTTTCTAAAACTAGTAATTTTAGCAAAATTTTTTATAAAAAGTAAATTTTAGCAAAATTTTCTATTAAAAGTAAATTTTAACAAAATTTCCTATAAAAAGTAAATTTTGAGAAAAATTTCCTTTAAAAAGTAAATTTTTAACAAAATTTCCTATAAAAAGTAAATTTTAACCAAAATTTCCTTTGAAAAGTATATTTTAACAAGATTTCCTATAAAAAAATAATTTTTGCAAAATTTCCTATAAAAAATAAATTATTGCAAAACTTCTTATAAAAAGTAAATTTCAACAAAATTTCCTATAAAAAGTAAATTTTAACAAAATTTCCTCTAAAAAGTAAATTTTAACAAAATTTCCTCTAAAAAGTAAATTTTAACAAAATTTCCTATAAAAAGTAAATTTTAACAAAATATTCCTATAAAAAGTAAATTTAAACAACATTTCCTATAAAAAGTAAATTTTAACAAAATTTCCTATAAAATGTAAATTTTAACAAAATTTCCTATAAAAAGTAAATGTTAACCAAAAATTCCTATAAAAAGTAAATGTTAACCAAAATTTCCTAAAAAAGTATATTTTAACAAAATTTCGTATAAAAAGTGAATTTTAACAAAATTTCGTATAAAAAATAAATTTTAACGAAATTTCCTATAAAACGTAAATTTAAGCAAAATTTCCTATAAAAAGTAAATTTCAACAAAATTTGCTATAAAAAGCAAATTTTAACTAAATTTCCTTTAAAAAGTAAACATTTTAGTAAAAGTTCGTACTAAAAGTAAATTTTAATAAAATTTCCTTAAAAAAGTAAATTTTGGCAAAAGTTGCTATAAATAGTATATTTTAATTAAATTGCCTAGAAAAAGTAAAATTTGACAAAAGTTCCTATTTTAATAGAATTTCATATAAAAAGGTTATTTTATCAAAATTTCTTAACTAATAAATTTTAACAAAATTTAGTACAAAATATTAATTTTGGCGAAATTTCCTCTAAATAGTAAATATTACCAATATTTCCTATAAATGGTAAATTCCTATAAGTAGTTTTTACGGCCGATAAAAATCGGAACATTTGTAAATTTTGACTGCTTAATATTGTGCTAGAGAGTGTTAACGGTACATCATTGTTGCTTTTAAATGTCTAAAGTTATCGCGATTTCGGCGCAGATTGTCATATATTAAAAAATTACGTGCCTCCACATTTTTGGCACATGAAAAGTAACGAAAATTGGTGCATTGCGCCGATAGTGTGATCTTAGCTTAAGACTTAAAAATTTTTTGCTGAAAGAACACGTCAAGACAAAATAAGTATCTATGCACCCAGAGAAAAAACATTTTTAAATATGGTCACCTCTAAAAAAACTATTTTAAAGAAAATTTTTAGACACAAAGAAAAACATTAATTTAAAATTTAGTAAAGCAATTCAGTGAATCAAACATTAGTTTGTTTCAAACAGGATCTATCACAAAGATTTTTAAATTCAAACACAAACATTTGTAAAAATTTAATTGACATAATAATATTTTTTCAATAAAATTTTTATGCTAAACAAAAAAGCGGTTCAAAACTTCTTTACAATTTTAACAAATATGTTAACAGAAACAAACAAAGTGTTGAGTAAGTTTGGACGCAAATTTCTCACAAACTTTTTGTTAAGTCTATAACAAATTTGTGTCTGTCCTGAATTTTTATAATTTTTGTTATAAAATTCTGTTTAATAGAGAAATATTTGTATAATATCTGTCATAAAATTATTTTTTTACAGAAATCTTATTAAAAAACGAATTATTAAATTCTTGCGTTTTACGTTTTCGATTTCCAGCACACCCCTGATTACTTTTTCTACGGAAGATCATTATGAAACTGTATTTTTACTGCCAAACTGCGTAATTTACTTACTTTTTTTAAAAAAGAAAACCACTTAGTTCTTAATTATGTATATTAATAAAAAAAAATCATACTAAATATGATAATAGTTTACGATAAGAAACCATGTTCAATTCATTATATAAGGTACTATTTTTTTCTGTGTATAATGTCTCATCTTTAGTTGTTTGTTATAAATTTATAACAAAATTTTTATTATAATGGTTTTTTGTCTGAACATTAAGGAAAATACTTTTTAATGTAAATTTTTCTAAAGAAAAAGGAAAACAACTCTAACTTTTGTATCCGTACAAGAAGCATATTTGTTATACAGTCATGAATATTGGTTAGAAAGAAATGATACACCAGAGAACAACAACAAACATACATATAAGTAATACAATCCCCTTCTCTTAAAAATCGTATTTTAAAACTAAAAATAAACTTTTTATAAAAAGAAGGTAAAAAACATAAGTCGTAAAATGTTTTAAATTTATTTAAAACATTTACAGCCAATTTTTAGAGTTGATTTAAATTTACATTTATAAAATCGTTTTAAATGCAAAATTCTGTTTTTTCCTAAAGGAAACTTTACACTATTACACAAGTCTAACATATTTTGAGGAACATACAACCCTTTCATGATAAGCTGTTACTTTTTTCCAGCATTTTCTTAAGAATACGTAAGACTTGTGTTAAATTATTTAAATTGTGTACACAAAATGATGGCTCGTCTAGACGGAGTATAAAGAAAATTACATTTTTTTAAATCGAATAAATTTCTCGTATTAAAACTTAAGTCTTACTTACTTCACTATAAATCCATTCTTATAACTCTTAAATCGCAAGAAGAGTATTGAGCTTGCGTGACTACAGTTTTTTACTTAGTGTATTTGGCAATTATTTTTATTTTAAAAGATTTCATCATTGTTTCTTTAGAAAAATATATATAATTTTTAAACAAATGTTTCTCAGTTTTTTATTTAAATAAATTTTTTTATATACTGTGATAAAATCTTTTTTTTTTTTTTTATTTTAGTTAACGTTTATAAGAACGCTACTCCAAGTAAAGCTTCTAGCAACGTGATAAAATCTTAAGCCACTTTAAACCTCCTTCTATGTAAGACCTCTAGGACACTTAACCTTAAATATGCTAAAAATATTTTCTTTTTAAGATGTAGTTAAAAAAAAAACATCAATACGATATTTTTACATAAAAAAAAAATACATAAATATTTTTTTACATCGCAAAAATCACATTTACATTAATAGTCATTCATTTTTTAGCTGCTCGTTAATAAAATTAATGCGAAAGTACATACAATCAACTTACTGCTGTTCTGTTGCCCTAACATCTTCTAACTTACTGTTGGTCGATGACACAGCTAAATATCAATTTAAATACATTTCCAATATAAACAAGCATACATTATTTTTAATGATTACCACGGCCATGGCTATTACACACACGCATACTCAAAAGAAATACCATAAATACAACATTTTTGCCTCAATAAGGTTCAGATTAAAAAAACAGAAATATTTACATATTACGAGTACTTGTAAAATATTCTTTAGCTTAACGAGGAGATTTTATTTTTATAATGTTTTTATGCTGAAAAAAAACTGTTCCTTTTATAATGAGTTGATTTAAATTTTAATAAGACTTTTTTATGGTAACAAAATTTATGATTTGTTGTCAAGTATTCGTTAAACACTATGCATTCCCAAATTTGTAGAACAAGGAATGTTTTGTTTCTGTTCTTTACAGTTATTCTTGTTCTTTCTTTTATGTACATATTTTCTTAATAAAAATCCGTTAATTATTAATAAATTCATTCGCACGATACATAAAAACAATTAATTACAATCCTAGGACATGTTCTGTGTTAGGAGTAATGAATTCTAGAATTAAATATAACACAAGATATGTATAACATTCTCGATTCCTATTTATTACATTTTCCTGCTGGGTACTTACCTTTAACTACAATAACTCATGACTTTTCTCAAAAATACTGAATATTACGACATGTCGAAAACACACATAAATTACATAACATTCGTTAATTCGTCGTGGTGTGTCGTGCGTTTAAAAACTTTAACGCATGATAAATTGCAAGTTACACAATGCGCGTTATAAAAGCCATTTCTGTTAGCTGTTTTTTATTTCATTTTGTTCCCTTTTACATTCTTCGATTCTTTTAGTGTCATCACTAGAAAAGTGGCAATAAATTCTTTTATTATTGTGGCATCACTGACAGAATTGAAGTTGCTTTGAAAGCAGCGCTACCATTTCTCAAGTTTTTCCTTTTTTGCAAGCCTTATTTTGCTTAATTTTGCTAAAATTTTTAAACAAAATGAATTAGAAATACATTTTAGTGTTATCTTTTAAAATGTTGGCACTTTAATAGAAAAAAAGTATTTAAAAAAAATAAAAGTTTTTTTTCAGAAATGGTGACATTTTTTATTGATAGTAGATGTTAGATGTTTCAAGTGTGAACGCGTATTTCACATTTTCAACATCTTCCATGCGTTCCTCCGAAACGTATGCAAGTGTACAAAGGGTATAACGCGTATTGTATAGATACATACTTCTACTTTAAGATTTTTTTTATTATCAGAGTTGTATTTTTATAAAGGCACACAAGTTTTCACTATTTATTTATTTATTTATTTATTTGTAGCATTAGAAAATAATTATAAATTATAGACTAACGTAGGTACATGGCCATGGCTTCAAGGCCTTAGGCTCAAGTTTTCACTATTATATTTCATTCTAATAAAGAAATGAAAAAGTATAAAAATAAATATAGAGTTTTATGTGCTTTCTTTTAAATAAATCACGCATATTTGTTATCGAAATACCTAATACCAGTGCTGTGGAGTCGGAGTCGGAGTCGGAGTTGAGGAGTCGGAGTTGAGGTTTTTGTACCGGAGTCGGAGTCGGAGTCGAAGTACCAACAAAAACTAGCGACTCCGACTCCGACTTTTTTGCATTACAATTTTTCTAATATTTTTTAAAATAAAAAATTTTAATGACCAATTTCTCCAATTCTTTTTAAATATCAATTCAAATCTAAATATAATTTTTCTAATAATTTTATTTTTATTTGACATAAAAAAAACAAATTTTAAACATAAATTGATATTTAGATAAATTAGTGGAATTGGCCATAAGAGGGTCTGCTTTTTGAAATTGTGAAGTCTGAAAATAAGGACCAGTATACTTTTCATATGAGTAGGTGAGTTTCAAAAATTAAAAAATTGAGATAACATCTTATTTTGACAATTTATAAGAATAGTTATATAGATTGTATCAAAGCATGTCCTTTTCTATGTTTTAATGTGACCTCAAATTTCTGTAACAAAAACCAGCGGGTTCCATATTTGAATTTCGCCAAGATATCGTTAATGAAATAGAGCCGAATTAAGGAATTTAAAAATTAAATTTGTAAAGATGTTGTTTTTTATTTATCGTATATTAACAAATATATAGCCATATAGCCAAAAATAGCCATGTTCATAAATATGACTTGAAATCTGCTGTAGCTCCTGTGGTGAAATCATTAAGTGAACTACATTTGAAGTTCCAACCTTCAAGGTGAATTATAATAGAATAAAAGGAAAAGGAACTCGGAAAAATACATGACATTGTTCCAGATATAATTCCCATCAATGTGGGAAAAATGATTTGAGAATACTTTTATCTACTCACTTTAGGGAAAATTGGAGAGATAATAAAGACTTGCAATTTCAAATTTCGGTCTTGGACAATAATAATATTGAATTAGGAACGGAAAAATGCAATGGCGAGTACACTGAAGAAAAAGATTTAAATTTAGCAGTTTAAAAATTCACATTTTTTTTAACTCTGCAGGTGGGAGATAAACTACATCAAGCCACATTTTGAAAACTTTACAGCAGACCGCGCAAATATGTTGAGAATCGCAAATGATGTTTATGTTATAAAAATTTGCATTTGTACGAATATTTTATATGATCCTAACATATTTTTTTTATGTCGATGATATACTTAAAAAATTACGTCCTAAAAGGTTCGTTACCTTCTATGGTACTGTTCCATGCCTTGAGACAAACAGCACCAAGTCCAACAACAAAAGGAGTACTATTTCCCAAAAATTATAGAAGGCTAACAACATTTTTTTACGTTACATTTCTCTTCAAAATGTGTTATATAAATTGTAGAACTAACAAAAAAAAAAAAAATTTTCCTGAGAATGATTTGACTTAATAAATAAAATGTATATTAAAAACAAAAGACCTCACTTCACAATTTGCAAAAAAGGACTGTCCTTTGCCTCTATTAATATTGTGGTAAACAACACTAAGTACACTTGATGCCTTTAACGTCTAAGCCAATTGGACTTGCTGTTGTTTTCAACTTTTCTATCTCGAAAGCTACATTAGATAGGACTTATGGAAATTCACACATCTATAAATTCCAACAGTATAAAAAACGTTATTTGAAAAAGATGTGAATTGATGTAGTTTATCTCTCCCCTACAGAACTATTTTTACATTTTTTAGCACTGTTTGCATAATATTAATAAATTAATATAACCTTTAAAATATACTAAAATTCAATGATCCCATACAGATTGAAGCAAAACTCGTTTCTTTCAAAAGTTCGTAACAAAACTCGTTCGTTCTAAAATTAAATCAATTATTTTTTTATATTTCAGTTGGTTTAAATTTCTCAACTGTTAAGTTATAAGTCAAGAATGTCATAACACTTTAGAATTGAAAAAAGGTTCAACTCATTTGGTCTATTTAATCGGGCACTATATGTTTTTTGCATTTTTTCCAAAATCCAAATAAAATATTTTGCAGCTTTCCTACTCATATGTTAGTAACTAGTATGTTAAAGCTCAATGCGCGGCACGTTAGAATTAAAATATCGATTTGAAATTTTTACAGAATCATTTTCTTGCTATATTTAACCATTTAACAGGTACTAAATTAAAAAAGAGTTTAAAGTCAAAGAAAAAACTAGTCTCTTAAATAATGCTAGGTTAGAGTAGGAGTCGGAGTCGGAGTCGGAGTCGTGCTTAAAAAATTTCACCAAAAGGAGTCGGAGTCGGAGTTATAACTTTTTCTTAACGACTCCACAGCCCTGCCTAATACAGACGAAAAATGTATAGAAAAAGTACATTCATACATGCTTTCCCACCCTTGATGAAAATAGCAAAGGCAGCTGTTGGGTAATTTGCCGCCAGCATCAGCATAAAAATTATTAAATATTAAAATGTTATATTTCATTTTATGTTGTTTATGTGCATATCACTTTTATTTATTTTTTAATATCTGTTAAAATCCAGCCAGAAATTAAAAAGCTTCTAAAACAAATATATAATTGTTTTCTTTTTATTTGAAGTGTGATTGTGTAGACACAAAATGCAATGAAACAAATTTTCTCGAAATAAAATTTTTTGACAATCAGACCATAAATCATGTGGAAGCAAAAATCTAAAGCATTGTAGAATAGTCTAAAGGGGGCTTTAGAAGGGATGTCCATAACTGAACACATTTATTTATGTTACATATTTTGTAAGTAAAAAGAAAAAAACCAGTTTGGCATTGCCAATATTTAAACTTAGACTGCCAAGAACAACGTCTATACTTGGTATTTTTGAATCGTGGAGTCGAGGTCAACGGGAATATTATTTTATTCACAGTTAACAACAAGGCGAATTCACTAGGAGGTGATTTTTTTGTTGATAGAGTTGTCAAAGTTTGTATACAAACTTTTTTTATTAGCAATATTTTTGACAGACGGGCCACAAAAGCAGTGCTGTTTTAGAGTTAACTTCACCTTCTAGTGAATTCTCCTTGCTTCACAAATTATTTTAACATACAAGAACCAATCGTAATGAGTAGGTCTGTGTAAAAAAAAATAACTGTTCCACTTTAGACTTGTATTTGAATCTATCTTTTTCTGGTGAAGCTTTTAGATTTTGCCCTCTAACCAACTGATCTACGTGAATATACGAATTACTGAATTAATATAATGTAATGCTGCGAGTAGCGATTAAGTATGAAAGACAATGCTTTTTGGAAGTCTTTTGCTAGGGTGTGTGTGAATTTTTGC
Source organism: Pollenia griseotomentosa (assembly GCA_963931875.1). NCBI lineage: Eukaryota > Metazoa > Arthropoda > Insecta > Diptera > Polleniidae > Pollenia > Pollenia griseotomentosa. The sequence goes on from OZ007560.1 coordinate 224,958,025, forward strand.
TGGGTAGTTTGAAAAACGTTTTGAGTGACTTTAAGTGAACCCATGCTAAATTAATAAAAACGTATGGTCAGATCTGAAATCTATAGAAGTAACACTATAACTAAACAAGAACGATGATTTTTTATGCAGTTATTATCTAAATTAGCCCTAGTTTAGTTCTAGTTTAAATTCACCTTTACTTTATAGTAAAATTTTATATAATTTCTTTTGAATGAAAATTTTGTCTATTCTGTTAACAAAAAAATACCAAAATGAATTAACGGTCATTCTTATGTGTATATTGTGTTCAGTGTTGCAATATGCCTACTTACGCCTATGATGCGTCATACAGTCAGTAGCACAAAAAATTTAATTTCAGTCAACAAAAATGACAAGTTAAAGTTAATATGAAAGTAATTTTAAGAAATGATGGCGAAAAAAGTTTGAAAATGACACACACACACTTATAATTAAATTATTTTCTAAGGCAAAAAAAAAAATTATATTTGCTCGACTTTTCACTTTACCGTAGGAACACAATTGCACCGTTTAAGCGTAGACACGAGTACGACGTAGATACCTTGTCAAGATAAAACGTATAATATTTCATACAAACGCACACAATAGCTGGCGCAAACTTTAAAGCTGGAGGTCGACCCCACGCATTTTATGCGATGCGAGTAATTTTTGAATTTGAGTAAATCAAAGAAATTACATTTACAAAACTGAAACAAGGATTTCTCGGCTTTACTTAAATATCGCATGGGGAGAGTATTTATTTTTTTTTGCATTTAACGATGTATGTCAACAAAACAGTAATCGCCCAATAACTCAATTTTGAATTTGTTGTTGCCTGACCGGTTTTTGAAATAAATCGAGCCCTAATCGCGAAAATAACTTAAGCATCATCATTTTCAATTTTCTTTTTTTTTAATAAATGACTTTATTGGCAACACTCGTTAAATTTTATGGTCACATAAGGAACCGTTACGATTTTATAGCAAAAACAATTTTATCGTAAGCGAGAAATTTCATACAAAATGTATATGAAATAAAATAAAAAAAAACTCTCTCCTGTAAAATTTGATTTTTTCTTATTAAGTTATTACGTTATTTTCGCGTTTAGGGCTCGAAAGATTCAATTGTGTTCCTAGCATAGGCTTAAAAAAAAAATTATCGGCCATGTTCTGACAATCGCATGATTTGAAATCGAAAAACGCCAGATTTATTTTATGGTGCTCTGAAACTCGTGTGTTTTGCTTGCGACCTGCTATAATTTCTTACAAATATTCTAGTTCCCTTAAGCATACTTCTGCAACTTGAAGTCGCTAAAATTCTTGCTATTGCAGTTTGCAGAACACCTTTTAATTCAGAATCGCCAATGTTTCGGCTTTAGCGATTGTCAGAACATGCCCATGTGTATGCATGAATTTATAGAAATTTAATTAAAAAATTTGTTTATTTGAATTTCTTTTGAAACTAACACTAATTTCTTTGTAAATTAGCAATTTACCAATCACTTATCTACAAAATAAAATGTATTGTAAATGACAAATGAATTTTTCATTATTTATACATATTCCTTTTTTTTATTTCTAAGAACCCTTAAATATATCATTAATTTATAAAACAATTAGGAACATTTTACCTTTTGGTTGAACGAGCACTCACACATTTCTAGACAGGGACACAACCATTCAAATTAAAAAAAAGATATTGCAAAAAGAAATACTTTTTTTATCTTATTTTTTTGATTTATTTAACAAATTTAAACAACTGAATGATTTGCAAGGATTTTTTACTAAATCTTTTTCTATTTGAGGTCAACTTAAGTTTAACTTGTGCGTTAATATTTGTATGTTTGTACGTATGTATGTCAATACAAATTAAACAGACTAACATAGACACGCACAAATAAACTTAAGCTTAGCCCTCTTTCTTGTTTTGTACTCCCTCTCAGCTTTATGAAAACAAAACAACAAATAAAAGCACTTGTATCTTTTCTACTCACAAATTTGTCAAAAACGGTAAGAAAACAAGTAAGAAAGTATAGTTGGTCAAGTCCGGCAATTTGATACACTACACTACAGTATATAAAGGCAAATTTTCAAAAGGGTAGTCAATTTGGGAACCATGACCCATTATGGACTTGCCAGAACTAAATTATATTTTGAGGTTAAGATTCTTGGTCTTGTCTATATGAGATTTGTTGGACTTTAAGTGATTTTAGGAAGGGCGTTTATATGGCGCCTATGGTCGATTTTGGAACTAACTGTACAAAATTTTGCAATGACAGAGGGACAAACGGACATCGGAAAATACATGGACCCGGAATATACAAACATATGTATGAACTTTCTAAAGTAAAGTGGGTAAATCGAGACCCATGCGTTCCGAACAATTTTTTTTTATATTGTGTTTGGCGTCTTACTTTGAAGAGAGAAAGAAATTATCCATTGCTTCGTCCATTTTCTTTTACACACTTTTTAGCTAAGGTCCCACTATCGGCGCAATGTACCAATTTTTGTCGTATTTCTTGTGCGGATAGTGTGAACGGTCAAATTTTTTTAATATGCGACAATCTGTGCCGAAACTGCGCTGACTGTGGACAATCAAAATAAACGTAGATTCGCCGATAATTTGAACACTCTTTTGCACAATGTAGATCAGTCAAATTGTTTAATATGTACCGATTTTAATCGGCTACTTGTGCGCCGATCACAGTCGCCAATCAGCGCAGAAACAAGGGATGGCAAAAAGAAATTTTTAAATTTCACCAACTGGCTGCTAAAATTTTACTTTTTTTGAGCTTAATTGTACCAAAATTACATTTGTTTTATCTATTATTTATGTATTAAAACGGAAAATAGTACATTTGTACTGTTAAATAAAAGAAAACAATTCGCTTTAACCAAAACATTGCAGTTGTACCGATGTTGCCATCCCTGGTTTGTAAACAACAATTACGGAAAAAAGAACAAGTGCAGTAAGTTTGAATAAAATTTTTTTATTTTATACCAATATATTATTAAAATTATAAATAGACTTCTATTCGACCTTTACAAAATTTATTATTATTATTTAATTAAGCTTGAGGTCTTTATTTATATTAAAAATATATTAAATTTATTAAACCAATATTTCGGCCAGCGTTGCCAGAATGAAGATTTTACCTTATTTTTGAAGATTTTTCGACTAAAATAAGATTTGAAGATCTTTTTTCTCAAATTAAGATTTTTTATTTTTAGAAATAAAAATTCTTAACTTTAAGTTTGTACAACTTACATAATTTTTTGCAGTTTTTTAAACAATCAGTTTTTAAAACAATGAGGTTTTGTATCAGCTTGTTGTCTATTGGATATGCATACTTTTGTACCCTTTGTCTAGCATACACAAAAATTAGCGGTTGTTCATTTTGGGAATATTGAAGAAAAAAAATTATTTGAAAAAAGAAAACCCGTATTTTTATAAAGTTTAATATATTATAAAGAACAAAAAAGTTCATGTATTTAGTACCAAAAGGTAAAACTAATGGAACTTAACTTTAGGATTACCGTCTTGGTCTGGCCAGACTAAATTTGTGTTTTGCAATTGTTGCAATTTTTCGAATATAACAAAAAAAAAAAAACAGGGGCGTCTATAAATGATGTGTACTGAATCGAATGAAACTAATTTGGAGTTGATTGGAGCAAGATTAGTGGGGTGAAATTCTATTTTTATGTAAAAGTCTATGAAATTACCCTCTGGGACGGACCAACATTTTTTTTTTTGCAATATTTTTCATATAGAACAATATATTAAAAAAACAGAAAGGTAAATTCTATAAATGATATGTTGTGAATTGAATGAATCAAGTTCGAATTAAATCAGAAAACTACGGCCCGTTATGAGCTAAGTATAATTAGCTACAAAAACCAAGCGGAAAACTCGTTTCACTCAGTTGCGAAAAAGCAAAGTGCAAAATAAAGGACTACATATTCGATGACTTGCATGTAAAATAAAGTAATAAAATTATATAATAAATTCGTATACAGGGCTGTCCTTTAAATCGAAAAGGCAAACATTTTAAACCTCGTTTTTTAATAAGATTTCTGTGATAAATGAATTTTATGACAAATATTTTACAAATGTTTCTCTATTAAAGAGAATTTAAAAACAAACATTATAAAAATTTGATTAAAAGTGTATTAAAAACAACTTCCAAATTCTTGTGTTTTCGATTTCCAGAACACCCCTGCTTATCTAAAATAATAATTTATTAAAAAATATATTTATTCACTTTTTATTTAATTGGGGTTTTTTTAACTGTTCTAATTGGGGTCAGGCCTGAAGAATTTTATGGAAAATATAACTAAAAACACAATTTAAGCCTACAATCTAATTTTGTATAAATACCGCAACTATGTATTTCAATTTAAATAGTTTCCATAATAAGAAGTATTTCCTATTAAAAAATTAATAATTTTTACTTCTTTGCCCTTGTTATTAAAAATTTTAAGATTTTCCTCTTCAAAATAAGATTTTTTTGGCCATATGAAGATTTTCCTTCCAAATCTTCTGGCAACGCTGATTTCGGCACTCCGTTGTGTGCCTTCTTCAGGGTTTTTCTGAAGAAGGCACACAACGGAGTGCCGAAATATTGCTTTAATAAATTTAATATATTTTTAATATAAAAAAAGACCTCAAGCTTAATTAAATAATAATAATATATTATTAAAATTTTTAGGAAACATAATGGAATATTCAGACGGATAATTTTGCGAATTTCTAAAGTAAAATTAAGTCTGCCAACAAGCAAATAAACAAAAACATATGATTATATTTGCCCAAATAGCACGATCGTGTGACCGCATTGTACCGATTATTGTCGCAGTTGAGTTTTGGCCGATATGAACCGAAAAAAATTGTCACAATGTGCGACGATAATGGGACCACCCAAGAATAAATTGTGTAATGTTCTTAAATGTGCGCCGATATAGCACGATTAAAATCGTCACAGATTGTGCTATTTGAGCCGACAGTGGGATCTTAGCTTTAGAAAACAATTCCATATACATAACACAGCGTTTACATTTGTCAGTACTGGCAAGACAGTAAGCATATACATATTAGTTGGCAAAACAATGCAAAAACAAAATAGCTGTAAAAGTGTTTATGTATTAGTGAAAAAGTTTGAATGAATTGCTACTGTCTTGCTAGTACTGGCAAATGTAAACGCCATGTAAGTAATTTACTAGTTGTGCTGCCATTTTGTATAATTGTTTACATCTGAAAACCATATGGTAGCTTTGTTTTTCCGGACAAATTTTCATAAATGAGTGAATCGTTCGGCAGAACACTCTCATTAAAAAAATTATTCTCCGGACAAAAATATTGTTCGGAACGCATCAGTGCTATGTTCACACTTAGGCTTTTAAGCGCGTTTAAGCACCTCGAATTTAATAATGCTCTAATCACTTCAAATTGGCATGATTACAACTAAATCACTTCATTAATCGCATATAATTCTCTGAACATACCTCAAACTGAGTATAATGTAGAAATGGCCACAATGAACGTACCTCTCACGTATTAAACCGACCACGATTTCTTTCAAATGTTTTTATTTCGTCTTTAAATAATCCATTGTTTTTACAATTTCATCATTAAATTGTTTAAAAAAATCTTCAGATAACTTTATTTAAGTATTTTTATCCATTTTTAATACTTTAGAGAAATATAAATGTGCTTCTTGTTGTTTTTTACAATCATCTCATATGTAATGTGAACGGCTTTGATTTTAACTAAATCAGCATTTCGCCTAAACGCGTTAAAAAACCCAAGTGTGAACATAGAATAGGATCAACACTGTAGAAATTACAATCGGAATGACAAACTTAAATACATATAACCCTTCCACTTATGTTGAAGGGTACCAAAACAATAGAGGCATTAACAACATAGACGTTCTTGCTTTTATACACACTCACAAATATTCTTAATATGTAAACGTAAACCAAAAGAATTTACCTGTAGAAGTATGATGACTTTAAGCCTAAAAAAAATTTCAAAAACAATGGAGAAAAGTTTTTTGTTCTATAGCAATAAAAATACAAAAACTTTTGCAAACTTAAAGGACTATTTTTTGAACAAAATAAACAAATTTTTAGTAACATAAAAAAAAATATCTAATTAAACTGCTGTCTATATTAATATTAAAACTTGACTAAATGAAATAGTTATGCAAATAAATTTATTTATTTTTTCTGTTTAAAAATGTACAATAACAAAAATTCATGAACTTGAGGTAATAAAAAAAAAAATTATATTTTAAAAAAGCCACATGCAGATTTTAAAGTAAAATGGCAATTCAAAACAGAAAGAAAATATTTAAATTAACAAATTTTTATTGTAAATATAATTAAGCAGCCGCGGAGCAGAAATGCTTTGTGTTAAAATTTGAAAGACTAATTGAAATATTTAAAAACAAGTTAGAGTGCTCTATGTATTCGGCTGTGGCGAATCTTTGATACCCTCCACCGAATATCTATTTATTATTAATTTATCATTATAAAAACAGACGTCAGCATTAAAATTGGTTGCGGTTTAGACCTACTTATATTAAATTATTGACCGACAATCAGAAAGTTTTATGCTTTTTTTAACAAATATTAACTAGCTTGAGTAAAATATCATGATTCGTAGCAGTTTAAGTTGGAGCCATTGTAAGTTATGACCCAATCATCCCAAAATTCTGCAGAGTAATTTCTGGTATTAATAAACATACATTTTAAATAATTTCATTAGTTTTAGCGTTTACAATGAATCTCAGAAGGCTGCTAAATGTGGAATCTAAGGTAAATTATGGACCGTATGGATCACAACATTGCTTTACATTTTTTCTGGTCATATGAAGCCAAGTTAGAAGAAATTTTACCGCAATATCTATATCTGCTACGGTTTTAGGCGTACTTAATTAATTAACCAGAGCGGGCTTTATATGGGGCCTAAAGTAAATTATGGACCGATCATCACGAAATTTATTAGTGTGATTTCTAGTCCTATAAAACTGTAAAGTATTAAACTTTATTCTGATAGCATTACTTATTGCGTTTTTAGGCGTAATAAACTGTTTTCCGGGAGTAGGGTTTATATGGGGCCTAGGGTAAATTATAACCCGATCTTCGCGAAATTTTACAGTGTGTTTTCCAGTCGAATAAAACGAATTTTTGCAAAATCTTATACCATTCCGTGTATTATTCCACCATTTTTGTTAGTTTTTGTAACAAAACTATCAATTTTTAAGGGTGGTGGTTCCACATTTTGATTCATAGCTCCGATCAAACTGAGCCGATTTTGCTGGATTTCAATGACAAACTGGTTAGGATAGCTAGAAGCAATTTGACACCGAGTTTGTCCATTTCTTTTGAGTTTATAGTAAGCGTGTTTTTAACAGACGGACAGACAGACGGGAATGGCTTAATCAACTTAGAATAACTCAAGGAGCCAGAATATATATACTTTTTGGGGTCTGAGATGAATAATAAAAATGTTTTACACGGAATGACAAACTTAGTATACCCTCTTCACAACTAATTATGGTGGAGGGTATAAAAATGATTAGCTATTTATGAAAATAATGGAAATTTTAATTGGATAATTAATGTTGATGATATTGTCTTTTAGTGCCAGTTCACACACGTCAAGTTTGACTCGTCAAGCCTTGAGCTTTTAGGAGAGAAGGAAAAAGAGAATGCAATCTCTTTTCACCTCTCTCCTAAAAACTCTAGACTTGACGAGTAAAAGTTGACGTGTGTTAATCGGCACTATTTGCTAAAATTTAAGTTACAGCCTGTTTTTAGAACGCGAGCGCCAAAGTGACTCGTTTTACTAACATTTAAAACAAAATTTCAAAAGTTAACTGATATATTAATCCATAAGCAATCTAACGCTATTAACTTTATAACTGAATAAAGATAAAAAATCGAAAAACTGAGAACTTTGTTTTCTATTCAATTCAAATCTTATTAAATTTTAAGGCACTTTATTTCTCTTTTAGCATTTTTATTTTTTGTAAATAAATAATCTATGAAAGTTCCTTTTTTGCTTCCCCATTATCCTTTCTGTTGAACTTTGATATCATGCAGTTATTAAATTGAGATAAAAGTTTAACTTTGACACAAACAGAGAAAATCCCAAGGGATACCAAAATGAAACAAAAGCGAGGGGAGTTCATAGGAAACCAAAGTGTTAAATATAGAAAAACTTTTTGCATAAAACAAGCAAAAGTTATATCAACATTGAATGTGTACTAAGCAAAAAAAAAAAAAAAAAAAATATTGCTATAATAAATACATGGTTGTGTTACAAATAAAGATAAAGTATAGCACAGTTTTAAATAATTTTGTTTTAAATGTGGTCACACGTTGCGTATGATTAATAAATAAATAAATCCTTTGAATAATAATCTAAAACTTGTTGGAGCAAAAATAAAAATACATAAGTTAAAAGATTTCTCTTTTTCTTTTTGCTCTTCGAGCCATCTATGAAATAAAATTTAAAATTAAAGAGAGCATCTGAACCTGATTTATATTTAATATTTTTATCTTCTTGAAAAAAAAACAACACTTGACATAAAAAAAAGTTACATTGTAAGTGTTTCCTTGACATTTTAAGTTTTGTATTTGTAACGGCTTATGGACTTCAACACACATGACGTTCGTTAAAGTAACATGTTAAAAAATATTTATCAGGTAGCTTAACCCGGTACGCTTCGCTACCCCCATTAAAATAATATAAGTAAAATTTAAAAAACAAATGTAGTGAAAAAAGCAATTTGTTAAGATACATCTGCTGTAACCATTCTCCAGATACATATTATATATAAACTGTCCTTGTATGGGAGGTTTCACGCTCACTTTTTTAGTTCCAATTTGTTCCAAATTTTAAAACTTTTATTACTACCGCTTTCCAAATATACTGCAATTTATATTGTCATCTTATGGGAGAATCCACGCCTAACTTTAAGTGCCGGGTAATCATAAAATGAATATGTAAATTTCAGAAAAGTCGGTTCCGTAGCTAAGGAGTCTATAGGAAACAAGCAGACACACAAACAGAAGCAGTTTCGTTTTAATATATCTGTGGCAAAAAAAAAGAGCTTAAGTCGACTTAAGCTAAATTTGAGTTTATAACACCTTTGCAATTACTAACCATGTTTAAAAGAACCCATAGACAACGTTTCAAATATTACGTACGATTTTTCAGGAAGTTATAGCAAAATTACTTTTTGCTTATTTTTTTCAATGTGCAATGAGATTTGGAGTAAAAACTTAAGTTTACTTTCGATCTTTGACGTTAGGAGTATTTAGGAATGAAAACTTCAATACACTATAACCAAAGAAAAGTAATAATTTTATTAAAAAAAAAAAAATAAATATTAAAGAATAAACTTCAAACTTTAAAAGTGCTTTCCTACAAAACTTAATAAATAGACTCAATCACTTTTTACTTATTGCCAAAGGTATAAAGGGTGGTTAAATTTTAAGGGCTGATGTTAATTTTGAATAAAACACAAATTATTTAGGAAATTATTGTCATTTCTTTTTATTATGATAATATTGGTATGGTTCAATTATGTATGGCACAAAATATCGGCCAAATAGCCGCCGCGACCTCGGCGGCACACCTCCATCCGATGGTCCAAATTTTTTGGACGCTGAGGCATAATTGAGGTTCTATGCCGTTAATGCGACGAATTATCTCATCCTTTAGCTCTTGAATTGTTGCTGGCTTATCAACGTACCACAAAAAAATAACCCCAAAGAAAGAAGGCCAACGGTGTCAAATCACATGATCTTGGCGGCCAATTGACATCGCCACCACGTGAGATAACACGGCCATTGTTTCGTTAGCTGTGTAGTAAGTGGCACGTCCTGTTGAAACCACATATCGTCCACATCATATATTCCAATTCGGGCCGTAAAAAGTTCGTTATCATCTCACACCATTCAAGGTAACTGCCTGACCGGCCTCATTTTGGCAAAAAAACGGCCCGATGATGCCACCAGCCCATAAACCGCACCAAGCAGTCACTCTTAGTGGGGGCATTGGTTTTTCGACAATCACTCTTGGATTACTATTCGCTCAAATGCGGCAATTCTGCTTCTTGACGAATCCACTGGACGATTAAATTGGCCGAGAAAATCACGAAGTGCACGATATGCATTTTGATTTGAACGACCCTTTTTGTAATAAGCCTGAATAACTTTAACGCGTTGCTCGGTTGTGTATCTTTCCATGGTTCTAATTGAGTTAGTCTGAAATTGAGAAATGTCAAATGAAATGCAGAAAAACTTTTGACGTTTAGGTGTGGTTCACATTCACCATCGGCCCTTCAAATTTAACCACCCTTTATAAGACACTTCCTCAAACAAGGTTTTATTCAAAGCACTTTCACGGTATTAAAGTTTAAAAGTTAGTAAAATTTTATATTTTAAGATAAAGTTGCTTAATTTTTTAAGACAAGATTTAGTCAAGAAATTATAGTGATTAAGATCGAAAATCGTTTAGCACGAACAATATTTTTCTTAAGCAACCTTAGAACGTTTAAGCAAATGATTTTGAAACAGTACTATTGTACTTTTCACAGTTCTTTTTAAATAAGTTGTACCTCTGTAACGTAAAAAAGCTATTTTTGCAAAGTAAGGAAGTATAAAAAGATTTTTTAAATCGATCTACCGATGTCCGTCCGTCTGGCTGGCAGACTAGCTTCCGCAATTATGCAGATAATTTGATGAAATTTGGTACAGAGTAGATTTTTATTGTCACAAGGACCATACCTATTGAAAATGGTGAGAACCGATATATAATTTTTCATATCCCCTTTACAAGATTCTTTCCGAAATAGAGTTTTTGTGCCCATAACTATCTGATTATATTGATATTTAGATTAAATTTTGTCGAAACTAATTCTATTGCAATGTAAATTTTCTTACCAAATTTTATTAAAATCGGTCCATATTTAATCATGGCTCCCATACACACACTAATCCTAAAAATAGCTTATAATGCCATAACTTTCTTATAAATGTATTGACATTGACAGTACAATGTTAGGACAAAATATTGTGCTGGTAAGTCCATAATCAACCATATAAACCCCTTCCTTAAATCATTTAAAGGCAAACAAATCTCATATAGATGAAGATATCCAAAAAAATAATCAGCCTTATTGTGGTTGTCGTTGTCGTAAACGACTCTGTCGTTTTCTGTAGTAGATTTAAGAATACATATTGTGTGTTACTTTAATCTATTTTAAAAAACGACACGGTCCTATACGACAACGACAAACGCAATAAGGCTGAATATTCCGCACAAAGAAGTTCTACATAAATCTGAACCGCATAGCATAATTCTGTTCTAGCGGGTCCATGATTGCCCATGGGCCTTAAATAGGGTACACTCTCGAAAATGTGTTCTTGAATATTGTGGTGTAGGTTATCATATGGTTGGAATTGACCTAAAACACTTTCTTTCTTGTTTTAAATATACTTCTATTCTCCAAAAGTACTCTTTTGGTAGGGATTTTTTACCGTTACAAAATCCATCCCTGTTCTAAACTGACTGGTCTGGATTGTTAATGTTGGGTCTAGTAGCAATATTTTTGAAGTTTTATAAACTTCAACTTTAATTTGTGATGCAGGGTAGGCAAATCTCTTAAATACCGTTACAACCAGGGAAAAATCTAGAACTATTTAGTATTTCGCTAGTCTATATTTAAGTTTTGCATGATGAAAAGATTTTTCTTTAACGTAATTGATATTCTTTCCCTATTTTGTTAACTCATTACTTAAGCTTGAGTAGATTTTGAGAATGTATTATAAATATTATTATTATTACAGTATTATAAATAGGGGATGGCATTTCATGCATTTTCTACGTGAAAAATATGCGCATAAAATTCAAAATTTACTTTAAAAACTTAAAACAAAAATGCATCTAGTATTTAAGGAAAATTCGAGAAAACTTCGAATACAATTTAAGTTCATTTATTTTTTAATAATAATAAAAATTTAAAGGCTGCAGTTCACAAATAAACTTTATGGCATGACACTTAAAAACCTTTTAGATATGAGAGTATTGCACATGCTACATAAAATAATATATGCGAAGAATCCTCCATATCTGTACAACAGATTAACCTTTGCAAAATCTAGAATAGGGGAAATAAGATAATTCCCTTTGCAGCCTGATATCTGAATATCAATTTTTTATTCATTCTGTCCGTCTTTGAAACCTACTGCCCAATCATGTCCAAACAAACAACAATGAGAACAATTTTAGAACTCAATTAGTCAATTATTTCATAAGCTAAAACCCATAAAACTAATCAAATTAATTTTTGCCATCAAGGCTATTTATTTATTAAGTTTAGCTTATTTTTAATTTATAATTTATATGTTACACTCAGTCAATTTAAAATGTTATCTTTCTTTAATTTTCTTATAATGTACTCTTTTCTGTTTTTTTCTTTCTTTTTCAAACTTTATCGTTGAATTGTGATAACCCATTTATGTTTTAAACTTATATAATTCCTGCACTTTAACTATATAGATTTATATCTTGTTGTGTAGGATAAGCAAGAAATTCACAAATAAATAAATAAAATAGTTTTTAAAATAATTGGACTTGTTCTGAAAATCGAATTGATTGAAATTGAACCATCGCGCTCAAAATATTCAGTTCAATATTTTAAAAATTACCGTAGTTTTTTCTGATTAAGAAGTAGTTTTAAGAAAGTAGTTTGAAGTATATAAAACGGATTAATTTTCTAAACTTTTTCAAAATTTGTTCGGTATTAATTTTTTTTAATTCGGTCTCTATTTTCGAGTATTATATGGTTTTAACCCGAGAAACCCATTTTATTTTAAGCCTAGTACTCTGTTCAAATTTGTGGAAAATGTTGAGCAACATTGATTATTTCACACGAAAATTTTGACATTTATCAATGTTACCTATTATGCGAGTTTGTACAATTTGACGTTTGTTATTCCTGCAAAGTATGCAACATTGTTTTGCATATGTAAACAAACCCCACATGTATTTTACTAAAAATATTTTTTTTTAATAAAAATTTAATAGAAAAGAATGTAAATATGGATAAAAAACTGTTACCGGTTGTGTTATTTTAATTTTTTAGTTCTTATTTAATAATGAGTTCATACTTTTTTGATTTTGCTTAAAATTCCAGGTGAAATAAGTGCAGCTTACATTGTTTCGCAGTTGTGAACAAATGTTGCTAGAAACATTTCGGAACTTTTTCACAAAATAAACAGAGTTCAACTCTATCAACATTTTTTCATAGATATTCCGCACAAGTTTTTTATACCCTCCACCAGTGAAGAAGTTGTGAAGACGGTATACTAAGTTTGTCATTCCGTGTGAAACTTTTTTATTATTCATCTCAGACCCCATAAAGTATATATATTCTGGCTGCTTGAGTAATTCTAAGTCGATTTAGCCATGTCCGTCTGTCCGTCTGTTGAAAACACGCTCACTTTCGAAAAACTTTCAGCAAAATCGGTTCAGTAGGACCAGAGCTATGAATCAAAATGTGGAACCACCACCTTCAAAAACTTGATAATTTTGTTACAAAAACTAACATAAATGATGCAAAAATACACGGAATGACATAAGATTTTGCACAAGTCCGTTTTATTCGACTAGAAATTACACTGTAAAATTTCGCGAAGGTCGGTCCATAATTTACCCTAGGCCCCATATAAACCCTACTCTCGGAAAACAGTTTTGTCCGCCTAAAACCGTTACTGATAATGCTATCATAACAGAATTTAAAACGTCACAGTTTTATGGGACTGGAAATGACACTGTGAAATTTCGTGAAAATCGGTCTATAATTTACCCTAGACCCCATATAAACCCTACTCCCCGAAAACAGTTAAGTACGCCTAAACCCGTAATTAATGATGCTATCATAACGAAATTTGGCACGTCACAGTTTTTTAGATCTCGAAATCCATAATTTACCCTAAGCCCCATATAAACACTACTCCCGGAAAACAGTTTAGTACGCCTAAAACCGTAAAAAATAATGCAATCATAACAAATTTTGGCTCGTCACAATTTTATAGGACTATAAATGATACTGTAAAATTTCGTGAAGATCGGTACATAATTTACCCTAGGGTGCATATATGCCCTACTCCCGGAAAACAGTTTAGTCTCCTAAAACCATAATTAATAACAAATCGTCACAGTTTAAGATAATAATAATAAAAAGACATCATACAGATATTACTCCTTAAACATTCGAACTGTCGGTGGAGGGTATCAAAGATTCGGCACAGCCGAATATAGCACTCTAACTTGTTTCATATGCGTTTTGCCAGTATTTCACGTGAAATGTTGAACAGAGTACCAAGTTTTACATAAAGAAAAGTGTTTAACTAAAAAACCTTTTAACTTTTTCAAAAGTTTGAGAAGAAAAAGGCATTTGCATATAACTCCAGCCCTTAAAAAAAATAAATGTGAAGGTTAGTAAAGAAAAAGTTAAAATTTTTCTCAGTTCTTCATTATGCTTTACTTCCTTTTTTAAAGTTCACCCCATTTTTGTTAGTTTCTATAATAAATAAAAGGTTTTGCCATAACAATAACATTGACTGCTTAACCTTGAGCTGTAAAAAGGTACCAGTTAAACAAACAACAATTTTTATGGAAATTATGATTTTAATTTTTCGCATGGAACTTTAGTTTCTTAATCCTAAAAATAGTTATCGATAAAACTAATTTATTGGGCATTTAAAAAAAAAACATAATTTAATGGAGAGAATTGTAAACAAAAAGGTCAATTTAAGGAAGTAAGCGTCTTTAGGATAATTTGTTTGATTTTAAAGAATAAATAATACAAACAATTTTAAATAATCTTTAAGTTCAATTTGTATCTTAAGTAAAAAAGTATAGTCGGTCAAAACCGATCGATATGATACCCTACATTACAGACCCGTCAGAACAAAATTATGTCATGAGGTTAAACTAAATGTAAAAGCTTTTTGTGCCGAATATTATTTTTTGGAGATATTCACTTATACGAGAATTGTTTGCCTTTAAGTAATTTTATGAAGGGGGTGTATAGGGGACGGGACATATGGTTAATGTTGGACCTACCAGCGTAACATGGCAAATTTATATGTGTATATGGTTAATAATATTTTTTTTAAGTATCATTTTAACCAAATAGTAGTAAAAATTTAAGTTTTTCAAATAGTATTATTTAATAAACAAATAGATTTTTGGAGGAAACAAACCATTTCAGATAATAGATAATTAAAAGAAGTACCAAAGTATTTTCGGGAATACAAAATTTATTATTAATACGATTTTTCATATGGTTTGCCTTTAAGTAATTTTATGAAGGGGGTGTATAGGGGACGGGACATATGGTTAATGTTGGACCTACCAGCGTAACATGGCAAATTTATATGTGTATATGGTTAATAATATTTTTTTTAAGTATCATTTTAACCAAATAGTAGTAAAAATTTAAGTTTTTCAAATAGTATTATTTAATAAACAAATAGATTTTTGGAGGAAACAAACCATTTCAGATAATAGATAATTAAAAGAAGTACCAAAGTATTTTCGGGAATACAAAATTTATTATTAATACGATTTTTCATATGGTTTGCCTTTAAGTAATTTTATGAAGGGGGTGTATAGGGGACGGGACATATGGTTAATGTTGGACCTACCAGCGTAACATGGCAAATTTATATGTGTATATGGTTAATAATATTTTTTTTAAGTATCATTTTAACCAAATAGTAGTAAAAATTTAAGTTTTTCAAATAGTATTATTTAATAAACAAATAGATTTTTGGAGGAAACAAACCATTTCAGATAATAGATAATTAAAAGAAGTACCAAAGTATTTTCGGGAATACAAAATTTATTATTAATACGATTTTTCATATGGTTTGCCTTTAAGTAATTTTATGAAGGGGGTGTATAGGGGACGGGACATATGGTTAATGTTGGACCTACCAGCGTAACATGGCAAATTTATATGTGTATATGGTTAATAATATTTTTTTTAAGTATCATTTTAACCAAATAGTAGTAAAAATTTAAGTTTTTCAAATAGTATTATTTAATAAACAAATAGATTTTTGGAGGAAACAAACCATTTCAGATAATAGATAATTAAAAGAAGTACCAAAGTATTTTCGGGAATACAAAATTTATTATTAATACGATTTTTCATATGGTTTGCCTTTAAGTAATTTTATGAAGGGGGTGTATAGGGGACGGGACATATGGTTAATGTTGGACCTACCAGCGTAACATGGCAAATTTATATGTGTATATGGTTAATAATATTTTTTTTAAGTATCATTTTAACCAAATAGTAGTAAAAATTTAAGTTTTTCAAATAGTATTATTTAATAAACAAATAGATTTTTGGAGGAAACAAACCATTTCAGATAATAGATAATTAAAAGAAGTACCAAAGTATTTTCGGGAATACAAAATTTATTATTAATACGATTTTTCATATGGTTTGCCTTTAAGTAATTTTATGAAGGGGGTGTATAGGGGACGGGACATATGGTTAATGTTGGACCTACCAGCGTAACATGGCAAATTTATATGTGTATATGGTTAATAATATTTTTTTTAAGTATCATTTTAACCAAATAGTAGTAAAAATTTAAGTTTTTCAAATAGTATTATTTAATAAACAAATAGATTTTTGGAGGAAACAAACCATTTCAGATAATAGATAATTAAAAGAAGTACCAAATTATTTTCGGGAATACAAAATTTATTATTAATACGATTTTTCATATGGTTTGCCTTTAAGTAATTTTATGAAGGGGGTGTATAGGGGACGGGACATATGGTTAATGTTGGACCTACCAGCGTAACATGGCAAATTTATATGTGTATATGGTTAATAATATTTTTTTTAAGTATCATTTTAACCAAATAGTAGTAAAAATTTAAGTTTTTCAAATAGTATTATTTAATAAACAAATAGATTTTTGGAGGAAACAAACCATTTCAGATAATAGATAATTAAAAGAAGTACCAAAGTATTTTCGGGAATACAAAATTTATTATTAATACGATTTTTATGAAGGGGGTGTATAGGGGACGGGACATATGGTTAATGTTGGACCTACCAGCGTAACATGGCAAATTTATATGTGTATATGGTTAATAATATTTTTTTTAAGTATCATTTTAACCAAATAGTAGTAAAAATTTAAGTTTTTCAAATAGTATTATTTAATAAACAAATAGATTTTTGGAGGAAACAAACCATTTCAGATAATAGATAATTAAAAGAAGTACCAAAGTATTTTCGGGAATACAAAATTTATTATTAATACGATTTTTCATATGGTTTGCCTTTAAGTAATTTTATGAAGGGGGTGTATAGGGGACGGGACATATGGTTAATGTTGGATCTACCAGCGTAACATGGCAAATTTATATGTGTATATGGTTAATAATATTTTTTTTAAGTATCATTTTAACCAAATAGTAGTAAAAATTTAAGTTTTTCAAATAGTATTATTTAATAAACAAATAGATTTTTGGAGGAAACAAACCATTTCAGATAATAGATAATTAAAAGAAGTACCAAAGTATTTTCGGGAATACAAAATTTATTATTAATACGATTTTTCATATGGTTTGCCTTTAAGTAATTTTATGAAGGGGGTGTATAGGGGACGGGACATATGGTTAATGTTGGACCTACCAGCGTAACATGGCAAATTTATATGTGTATATGGTTAATAATATTTTTTTTAAGTATCATTTTAACCAAATAGTAGTAAAAATTTAAGTTTTTCAAATAGTATTATTTAATAAACAAATAGATTTTTGGAGGAAACAAACCATTTCAGATAATAGATAATTAAAAGAAGTACCAAAGTATTTTCGGGAATACAAAATTTATTATTAATACGATTTTTCATATGGTTTGCCTTTAAGTAATTTTATGAAGGGGGTGTATAGGGGACGGGACATATGGTTAATGTTGGACCTACCAGCGTAACATGGCAAATTTATATGTGTATATGGTTAATAATATTTTTTTTAAGTATCATTTTAACCAAATAGTAGTAAAAATTTAAGTTTTTCAAATAGTATTATTTAATAAACAAATAGATTTTTGGAGGAAACAAACCATTTCAGATAATAGATAATTAAAAGAAGTACCAAAGTATTTTCGGGAATACAAAATTTATTATTAATACGATTTTTATGAAGGGGGTGTATAGGGGACGGGACATATGGTTAATGTTGGACCTACCAGCGTAACATGGCAAATTTATATGTGTATATGGTTAATAATATTTTTTTTAAGTATCATTTTAACCAAATAGTAGTAAAAATTTAAGTTTTTCAAATAGTATTATTTAATAAACAAATAGATTTTTGGAGGAAACAAACCATTTCAGATAATAGATAATTAAAAGAAGTACCAAAGTATTTTCGGGAATACAAAATTTATTATTAATATGATTTTTCATATTTGATAAATACACTGAAATTTATGGTTGAGGGAAAGCTAGATTCTAAAAAGTACTTTTGTTAACATTTAGTTAAAGCAAACTTTTGCATACAAAAATAGTACTTTTTCAAACAAAATGTTGCATCGGTTTTAAATTAAAGTAAAATTTAATTTTCATTAAATTATTTTTATGAAGAAAGGAATTTTACAACATGAAAATTAATTAAAATTGTTATTGATAATCTTTCATTCTTGACCGTGGTCGGGGCTCGAACCCGGGCCGGCAGGTACTTTGGACTTCAAGAAAAATTCATGACAAAAGTACGAAATAACAGAAGTAAGGAAGAACATGTAAAATCAATTAAAATGGATAATCATTCAAAAAAGCCAACTTCGATCTACCAAAGGTTAAAATACAATTTGGTTTAAGGATTGATGTTTGACTATTGACGTCAGCAGTCGTCGATGGCTGCGAGTGTAAAACGGCAAATCCATCTGAGGAGATCGAGTGGTTGCGATCGAAACATGTCATGGTAACCTGCCGGCCCTGGTTCAAGTCCCGGCCACGGTCAAGTATGAAAGATTATCAATAACAATTTTAATTAATTTTCATGTTGTAAAATTCCTTTCTTCATAAAAATAATTTAATGAAAATTAAATTTAATGAACTTAAGCCTAATTAAAATTATTAAAAAAATTTGGATTAAAGACCATAAATAGTTCAACAAAATAACCACAATACTAATTATTAAAGTAAAATTTATATTATAAACTAAATGGTGGTTGATTTATATAAAATTACAGTCAAAAATAGCTCTTCCTACAAAATTATCAATAACAAACACAAAAAAAAAAAAAAAAAAAAAAAAACGCGAAATTACCAAACAGGAATTTTCTTTTGCATCACATTTTTATTTACTAGAAACTGTCTGAGTTTATTTTAAATTGTTGCTAACAAGTTTAATGTTAAACACAAAAATCAAATTAAATCGAAATAAACACTTGTGCGAATAGTTTTTCTATTTGATTCAAGGCCAATATTTGTCCCAGTGTCTAGATTTATGTCGTCTTTATTTTTGGCTATTTGTTTAAATTTGTTTCATCGCTTTACTTGGTGTGATACCATAAAAGTTGTCAATGGGTGTAATTTAATTTTTGTTATTGTATTTCAATATTTTAGAAACTACCATCAACAAAAGACATTGTTCGTTTGTTTTGACGTACATCCGATTTACTCCCAGCTAATTTGATTTCTGGAGATTTTTGTTAATTTTTGCCCAAGGTTTTTGTTTAGTATATATGTATGTGTCTTTTTCTAGTTTTCTTTTTAAGTCAACACTTAAATGTCCCAAAACAAATTTAAGTCTTTAAAAGAATGCGTATCTGTGTGGTGAAATGTGTGAAATGTGCTACCACTTCCAACAAAGACGTAATAAGAATAATGACGACAACAAGGCGAATTGCAAATTTTGATTTTGTTTTTTTTTTTAATATTTGATGTGAAATTACATTTGTTTTCGTCTTTTCTTATTTCAAACAGAAGGTCCAAACACGTGTTTCTGTATAGTATTTTTGGCATTTAATTTTTTTTTTTCAATTTACATCTGCCCGTAGCAAAAATTAAAAAAAAAAAAAAATTCAAAATATTTTACAACGAAATCTATTACAAAAATTTGTCAAAAGTGTTTTGACTTAAATTAAATATAGAATTTAAATGGATTAAAAGTCTTATGCAATGAATTTTGTATAAAACATTATAAAGGGTGTACAAAAATTAAGGTATTTTGTGAAAAAAAATAATTTTTAGCAAAATTTCGAAAATTTTGTTTTTTGGTTTTACTTGGTTTTAAAACAGTGCCTTTCCAAATATTTAGCATTTAGGCCGCTTCTCTTTGTTTTACTTAAATATCGTCTAACGTTTCCTTTTATTTTGGACATTTTTCGAAATGTTGCTGAAAACAGAAAGCCTTTGTTTATATTAGATAACCAGATGTTCACTCAGCAAGTCAAACTACACCAATATTTATTCTTATTTTTTCGAGTTAAAAATTAGTTTTTAAACAGTTTTTATTTTCAAGCACAAAATTTTAATTTGGATTGAGAGAGTCCTGAGTAGGTAAAAATTCGCCCACAATTAAGCATTCCCTAAAGCGATATTGCTAAGAATTCTCTACTCACAATTTGGATATCATGTGTTTGCTAAATAATAACCAGTTGACGATGTTGGCAGCGTTCTTTTTTATAAAAAAAAACAATTTGAAACCCCAGATCTCACCTAAATCCCTTGAGAGTGTAACGCGAAGATGTGGGTGAGCTCTTGAGAGATCATTGCAGAATAAGAAATTAAAAACAGATTTGTTTTAAGAAAAAAATTTATTTTGCTATTGAAAAAAGAAATCGATTTTTATATCTCTCTGGATGACGTGGTTTAATACGATACATGGAACAAGCGGGAGGTGAAATTTGGCTAAGATAAAAAAAAATGGGAATATAAATCTTGTAAAAACTATTTTCTCGTATTGAAAACGAATCAAATCTATTCTTCTTACTAACTTTCTTACTTGCTTATGCGTACTTACTCTTCTATATTTGCTTTGTTGATAAATAGAAAAAAATCTCTTCAATTTTTTCTAATAAAGAAGTTCTCTTTTTTAATTATTTACTATTTTATTATTTAAAGTTTTCTTTTTTAATTATCACATAAAAATTTTTCTCTTTCCTAACTTCTAATTTATTACATTTTTCCATTGAGTTATTTATTTTCTTTTAATTTTCGTTTTATGTCTTCAGATATACAGTGTTGCGAAAAAATAATAGGGAATTTATCTTCCTTCTAAATACGACAGGTTATTAGAAAACTTTAATAGATGAAACTTACTGTAGAATTGTTCAAATAGTATATTCTAAAAAATAAAATTGGGAAATATAGATAGACAAATAAGCTGGAAATGTGACAAAAGGTTCAAGAAGCTTGGTACTTAATTTCTTCGGGTAGCTACGCCAATCTCGTTAATTTAATGAAAAAAAAATATTAAAATAATATTTGTGATTGATAGCAAAACGTAACAAAAGTAAAATGTTCGTATTATTTTTCTCAGACATATATTTTTAATTACATAAATTTCGAATACAGCAGGACTGCAACTTTTTTTTAAATTTTAGATATAGACAAATTTAATATCTTCAGTTTAATTTATATATTTTGCATCTTATTTATGCAGAACTAAATAAACATTTAAGAAACTATTAAACATTTTATGTGTCCCAATTATTTTTTCCGACACTGTTATTGCAATCATATTAAAATGTTTTTAGTGCTTTGCGTCTTTACTATAATACTAAAAAACCTATAAAAATATCAAATTTAGTTGACTTAAGGCCTAACCTTGCTTAACCTACTGTCAAAAATTAACAAAAAGTCTCTCAAATGTATTTAAAAAAACAAAAACAAAATAAAAAAACATTTGATTCCGTACGGAATGTGCGATTAGATCCGCACCTTGCTTAAGCAAATGACAGTTTCATTAAACTAAGCAAGAAGTTTCCTTAAGTTCAATATGGTTTGCCTCATATAATTAACATGTATTCTCACATTTGCTTAAGCCAACTAAAGCAAATTATGGTTGGGCCTTAAGCCTCTGCAACTTAAGTGACTTAATTTCTCAATATCGCTGAAGTGGTGTCCACTAGAGGTCTGCTTTGAATAACTCACTTGTATAAAACATTCAAAGAAATAAGAAGAGAGAGAGTAAACCTGAATCATTCATTTATTTATTTGTTCACTAGCTCATTAATTCATTAACCCCTAGTCCAATCGGCTCAAGCTAGAAACTTGAAATTCGGTACTATTTTGATAAGCAGATCCACTTAGAAGTTTCTTTTTTGAAATTCAATCGCTAAAAGTGTAAAAAGGATAAAAACGGCTAAAATCTGAAACTAAATATCTGCGAAAAAATCGTCAAAAATATACTGCGCAACATTTAATTTTAGTCCTTTTTTACCTTATATATCTTCTAAAGAATAAAATTGATAAAATTAAGAGAGAACTTAAAAACATTTTGAACAACTTTTGGTACTCTTTTGAAATTTGGACTAATAAGAAAAAAAATTTTACTTATTTTTCGTACTTTTTTTAAACAAATAGTCCTTTAATTCACAAACATAGAGACTTGAAATTCGGTACTCAGGTACCTATTTTGATAAGCAGATCCACTAAGAAGGAATTTTTTGAAATTCGTTCGCTAAAAGTGTAAAAAGAGTAAAAACGACTAAAATCGGCAACCTTATATTTCCAAAGTTAAACAGATGGCATCAAAATTCAAAAAGCATATGATGAATGCCGTCCAAAAAGAAGCTGACGCGTTTTAAATTTTTTCAAGCAGTGTTCGAAAATAAACAGAACATTATTTAGCGTTTGGCTCACACACCCAAGAACGATATCTATTTTTTTTAGTGTTTGTGTAGACGAACACAACCCTTAATACCGTTCGTAACTATTTTCAAGAAGAAGCCGAACATTATATAGTGTTCTGTTCTTCGTTAAAAAACAGAACAAACATTTTTAGCAACGACCGCACCACGAACAGCTTGTGTGTGTATTGTTTATTTGTTTTGTTTGTGTAAAATTTTTTTTCTGGTTTTTTTTCGTATGTGTATTTTGTTTTTGGAAAAAATGTTTGGTTTTATTACCAGCCAAAAGGGACGAACATTAATGAGCCGAACCAATGAAGTTTGTGGATTTTTAAAAAACACCGAACGGAATTAAATGTTCTCATCTCTTGTTGAGTTTGATAAAATCAGTTTTATTTTTGTGTTCGAAAGATGACAAACAGGGAAAAGTAATTTTTTTTAATGATTTACTACAGAAACACTAGTAGCGTTTGTGTTTTCTACAAATCTACCGAACCGAACACTAAGGAGCGATATTTAGTGTTTATTTTCGAACACTGTTTAAAAGGGTATATATTAAGTAAACATCCAATTTAAGTACTTTTTTTTACCTAATTTATCTTCTAAAGTATAAAAGATTTTATATCTTTATCTATATTTAAAATTATGTTTAAATCATTCTTGTTTTAAAAACATCTCGAATAAAGTTTGGTACTTTTTTGAAATTCTGTCTGATAATTAACAAATTTTAATTAATTTTGATACTTTTGCTAAACAAATATTTTTTTCATTTCATAATTTAACTTTTTAATTATTACAAATAGGAATAAAATTAAATGAGGTTTGATACTTTGTATTTTGGTACTTTTTTTGAAAGTCGGACGGACTGACAAGGGAACAAATTTTAACTGATTTTTGGTACTTATGCTAAGCAAATATTTTTTTATTTCACAATTTAACTTCTTAAGTATAACAAATAGGAATACAATTGAAATCGAACGAGGTTTGATACCTTGTATTTTGGTTCTTTTTTGAAAGTCGGACTGACAATGGAACAAAATTTAACTTATTTCTGGTACTTTTTTTAACCAAATATTTTTTTAATTCACCATTTAACTTCTATGATTCTAATCGATATAGCAAGGTCCAATTTAAGGTACAACTTATTTTTCGCATTTTTTGATGAACTTTATAATTTTGGGAATCTTTGAAAAACCTCTTTTTCGTGTTTAGTTGCGTTCGGCAGGTAAAAAAACTGTAAAAAAAATTCTACCCTTAAAAAAAGGTAAGATAACTTAGTCAAATCACCGGGAATTTCTTTATCTTCCTACTAGCTAATTACAAAGTTTCAGTCATTGAAATCTGTCAATACTTGCACAAATTTTACTGCAAATAGCCGTTCAAGTGCGTAAAATATACAAAAAATTAAGAAACTCCCCAAAAGTGTGTTAACTGTCTTCATTCATTGAAATCTGTCAATATTTGCTCAAGTTACAAGCTTTACAAAGTAAACATAAGCCGAGGTCGTCAACTTTGATACCCTGTATCTCACCTTGTATTCATTCCAGCAGGGTGTTCACAAACTCCATTTTCAAAGACCCTGAGTCCTTTTCTACTAATCGTTCATACACAATTTTGCAATCCGACCAATAGTTTAGAAGATTCAGATTTATCTCCACTTTTTTGCTTTTTCTAAACGTACACACACTTATGTTAATTTGCCGTTTACACTTTTCTTCAGTATTTGTTTGTGACAGCGATACTACAGTATGGAGAAAAATTTGGAATGTGTTCAATAAGTGCTTTGCAAAGGCCTCTTCTTAAAAGACACAAGAAGAAATTTATATTTTTCTTCTCCATTTCTTAAAGCTTTAATTTTTATTGCATGTATTTTTTTGAGTCTTGTCAACATTTTATGGTCAATAAATTTTTTTTCTCACAGACGTGACGTGATGTGTTGGAATTTCTAATAAGAAAATAACAAAACTACTAAAAATATTTGCCAGCATTAGAGGGAATGCATGTATATATTGTTGGTTTTTATTCTTTAAAAACTTAATTTAATGAAAGCAATAGTTTAAGATAGAGACAGAGAGCGAGAAGTGGATAAAAACCTTGTAGTTATGGTGGTTCAAAGGTCAGGGGGTACAATTGATGGTAAATATGGTCGTTTTATTTTTTTTGGTAACAATGACAACTTTATAGACTTTGTTTACTTTAAAAATATCTTAATAGTCCTTTTTTGCTCGGTTGTATACAGCCAGACAATGCTAAAACAAACAAAAAAAGGTTTTTATCGAAGGAAAAAATGGTGAGCATGTTTAAAAAGTTAGTAAATTGTTAAAGAGTAGAAGGAAAATAGGTACATGCATACGTACATATTATAAGAGCCTAAAATAATAATTGAAATGGAAATAGACAAAAGAAAAGTATTTTTTTTTAGCCAAAAGCCAGGTTGGCAACCGCAACGAATTTCGATATAGGTGTAGGTATCGGTATCGATATTTTTATACCCTCCACCACAATTAGTTGTGAAGAGGGTATACTAAGTTTGTCATTCCGTGTGAAACTTTTTTATTATTCATCTCAGACCCCATAAAGTATATATATATATATATTCTGGCTGCTTGAGTAATTCTAAGTCGATTTAGCCATGTCCGTCTGTCTGTCCTTCTGTCCGTCTGTTGAAAACACGCTCACCTTCGAAAAACTCAAAAGAAATAAACAAACTAGGTGTCAAATTGCTTGTAGTTATCCTAAGCAGTTTGGGATTGAATTTCAGCAAAATCGGTTCAGTAGGACCAGAGCTATGAATCAAAATGTGGAACCACCACCTTCAAAAACTTGATAATTTTGTTACAAAAACTAACATAAATGATGCAAAAATGCACGGAATGACATAAGATTTTGCACAAGTCTGTTTTATTCGACTAGAAATTACACTGTAAAATTTCGCGAAGGTCGGTCCATAATTTACCCTAAGCCCCATATAAACACTACTCCCGGAAAACAGTTTAGTACGCCTAAAACGGTAAAAAATAATGCAATCATAACAAATTTTGGCTCGTCACAATTTTATAGGACTATAAATAATACTATGAAATTTCGTGAAGATCAGTACATAATTTACCCTAGGCCCCATATATGCCCTACTCCCGGAAAACAGTTTAGTCTCCTAAAACCATAATTAATAACAAATCGTCACAGTTTAAGATAATAATGATAAAAAGACATCATACAGATATTACTCCTTAAACATTCGAACTGTCGGTGGAGGGTATCAAAGATTCGGCACAGCCGAATATAGCACTCTAACTTGTTTTTTTAGTGTTTGTGTAGAAGAAAGAACACAACCCTTTATACCGCTCATAACTATTTACACGAAAGTAACAAACGTTATATACTGTTCGGGTTTTCATTATAAAACAGTACAATTGTAGTGGTTCTGTTAAGGTGACCATAAGTACTCTTTTTTAGAGGACAATGGAAACTGGTTGTCATCTAAACAATTTGTGTCCTCTTTTCGTCATCTTTTTTTAATCTGTCATCTTTGTCATCTTTATTTTTTAAGGCATGACACATTTACTTGTAACAATATCAAAGCTTAAACAAAAACAACAACAATAAACAGTGAGTTAATCTAGACTTACATTCCCCAATACACTTGCTTGGAGTTCTTCCAACATTAATTGAGGAGGTCCATAACAAAACGCAATGATTACACCATAACATTGTTTGGGATAAACGACAAAATGTAATTTAAGAAAGTAGCACATAATTTTTTTAAAAAACAATTATTGAGGTTTTATTGTCTGCAAAAAATAATATTAATCACAAATTATTTATTTTATTTGACAGTTTTTTTTTCAAGTTATTTAGATAGAAAATTTGGAATTATAGCGTTTTGGTCCGAGTCATAGTATTTATTTAATTTTGCTTTGAACTGTATGAAAATTTCGCGTTTTGATCTGAACTAGGCCTGGAATTTCTGCTTTTTGCTTTGAATAGATTTTGATTTAAGTTGCAACCACCTGTAGAAAAATGAAAACACTTTTTTATGTGTAATTATTGCATTTTGCTATGAACCATTATATTTGATATTGAATTTTAGTGTAGTTATTGAGTTTTGGAATGCTTTATAATAAATGTAATATAGATTTCAATATGTAAAATAGGATTTAATCAAAAAATCAAAAAACTTGAAACTGTAATAATTGCTTTTTGTTATGGACCTCCTCAATTGTAGTTGTAAGTAGGTTAAGAAAAAACAAAATAAAAACAAAAACAAGTTGTTAATTAATTAAAATTAATTTTATTTTACGGCGGTTTTTTCAGTCAAATCGTAGGAAAATGTCGTGACATGCTTGTTCTGTTCATACCCCTACTGAACTCTCATACCTTGCAGTATGAAATTTTGAATAAGTTAGTGCAATGAATTTTTAAGTTACGTTATTTTTTTTAACTAATTTTACTTGATTAAATTTTAAGGGCCGATGTTGATTTTGAATAAAACACAAATTATTTAGAAAATTATTGTCATTTCTTTTTATTATGATAATATTGGAATGGTTCAATTATGTATGGAACAAAATATCGGCCAAATGGCCGCCGCGATCTTGGCGGCACACCTCCATCCGATAACCCAAATTTTCGATGACGCTGAGGCGTAATTGAGGATCTATGCCGTAAATGTGCCGAATTATATCATCCTTGAGCTCTTAATTTGTTACTGGCTTATCGACGAACACCTTTTCTTTCAAATAACCCCAAAGAAAGAAGTCCAACGGTGCCAAAACACATGATCTTGGCGACCAATTGACATCGCCACCACGTGAGATAACACGGCTATTGAATTTGTTGCGCAAAAGAGCCATTGTTTCGTTAGCTGTGTGGCAAGTGGCACCGCCCTGTTGAAACCACATATCGTCCACATCCATATCTTCCAAGTCGAGCCATAAAAAGTATGTTATCATCTCACGATAGCGAACACCATTCACAGTAACTGCCTGACCGGCCTCATTTTGTAAAAAAATGCGGCTCGATGATGCCGCCAGCCCATAAACCGCACCAAACAGTCACTCTTTGTGGGTGCATTGCTTTTTCGACAATCACTCTTGGATTATCATTCGCTCAAATGCGGCAATTCTACTTATTGACGAATTCACTGAGGTGAAAATGTGCATCATCACTGAAGATGATTTTCTTCGAAAGTTGCGCGATTTGCATTATTAGTATCATATTTGTTAAAATTTTAAAATGAAAAAATTTTATACCCATATTGCCTATATATGAAAATAGATAAAATATATCGCGTTTTTCGCGTTTTATGTGAATAATTACAAAAATAAAATAAATAAATTAACATTATTTTAAAACAGATTCAATTTGAAAAGCAGAGCATTATTTCCACATTCGTAGAATTTGTATGAAAACCCGAAACAAAAATATGTATTTAGTTAAATATCTCAATTAGTAGGTCGCAAGTGGTCAAGTCTTATACACCATTGGATGCTGCTTTAAAAACTCTTTTCGATGCTATAAAATTTTTGTTATGTCGTCTTGGAGTAAAGTACAAAAAAATTCGAAAAACGGAAAAAGACCTTTTTTAAAAATGGTCCAGCTCACGGATGGTCAACGCTAGAGCCAAAATATTTTTGAAATCATCATAAAACATATCAAGCTTAATTTTCAGAGGGGTAACAAAATCACTTTTTTTATGAGTCGCTCTAGTGTACATATAATCAAAGTTTATTTTGGGAGTCAAAAATTCATAAAGAAGGTTTCGTTTAAATGTGCTAAATTCCGAATTCATACTATTGATAAACTGAAATTTATTGTTAATAGGATAAGCTATTCCTATTAGCATTTTACAGGTTGCTTAGGCCAGATCATCTGGAAACTTTATCCAAAGATGAAAAAATAATAAGTATAATTATTAAATTTCTCTTTTTGACTAAAAAATACAAGCCAAATTTAAACTTTTACTTTTGGCTGAAAAGATATCAGTCAAAAAATAACAGTTATTTTTTTTACCAAAAACATACTGGTTTTGAAAAAAGTCATAACAGTTACGGTCCTCGCACATAAGAAAACTCTTTTTAGAAATATTTAATGAAAATTTTTTTAAATTAAAAATTATATGATTAAACTTATAAGTACATAATTCTTGTAAATATATTGTAGCTATTTGGCGTTAAGGCTCAGTTAGTCTTTACTTTCTGCTTCAGTTCTGTTCCGTGCCGTTCTGTTACGAAATTGTAATAGTTACTTTTTCTGTAGCAACTTATCAGCCATCTATGACAAATTTATTAGTTTTGCACCGTCCATTGTTTTATTTCAATAACTTTAATGCACATAAATTTAAAGAAATTAAATTTTATGAATTCTTAAAATCAAAAAATAGTTTATTTCAATATAAAAATGTATTTTTTATTATTTATTTTGCTGTCACTTACAATAACTTAACAAGTTTTTGATTTTAACAAACTGAACGGCAACAGAACAGAAAAACTAATCAATTTCACAGGTTTTTTAATAACAAAAACAAATCAGCTGATTCGTAACAGAACAGAAAGTAAAGACTAACTGAGCCGTTAAAGGCAAATTTTACAGTCTAAAGAATTTAATTAAATTTTATTATTTTCATCAAGATCTATACAACATACACTCCTTTAATATGATCAATTGCTTGTTCAACAAAAAAACCCTAAGGAAAGATATTTGCACATTGATAAAAAAAAAAAAAAATTTTTCAAAGAAAGGCTTAATTCTCAGAAAAAATTTATTTTTTTGTTTATTTTCTTCAATTTAAAAAATATTATTTTTTTATACCTGAACGGTTATACCGGTATGATAACGGTATTGAGGGAAACGGCATACGTATGCCGGTATTTTACGCAATAAAATTATTTCGGTAACGGTATTAATACCGGTACTCAATTTAAACAGTATTGGAATCGGTATTGGTTGCCAGCCTTGACCAAAAGTAATTCGAATCATAGAAAATAGTATACGGCTGATATTTGTGTGTGCTTTAGAAATTAAGACAATAAAAGGTACCTTTAAATGCGAGTAATAAACAAAAAGCTCTTCAATAAAACTTTACTGGGAAATACTTAAAGTTATGCACATTAAAGTTGTCTGCAATCAAACCCTCTTTTAAATAAAAATATATTGAATAGATAGAATTAAGTGTGTTAACAGTATCTTTAGCTTTGTATGCAAAGGTCAATTGAGATTTTAAAAAAAATTGTGTTTGTTTTTCTTATATGAACTTGACTTAACGTAACCCCAAAGAAAACAATCTAATAAAGTTCAATTAGTCCCTGTCCAGACTTGAAATTTTTGTTGCAGCAATTCCTGAGCTTATGAGTGAGAGAGAGGAGAGAAAATTGGGAAGGGGTTACACAGTTTCATGTACTCTGCAATTCTGTTTTGTTTTGGAATTTTAACTTGAAGATGGCTGTAGGTGTAGTAGTATTTATATTTAAAATAAAAAAGGCGAAGAAAAACGACAAAATAAAAATACAACAATTGCAAGACTAGAATTTAATAATATGGACAGTAATGCAATTTTAAAGCAGAATTTTTAACAACTGCAGCAAAAAAATTGCGAGTCTGACCGATGACTTACACGATCTTGTTGGGCAATTAAAGCTCGATTCACCCATGCGTTTCGAACAATATATTTGTCCGGACAAAATTTTTTTTTATCAAAGTAATTTTTGGGAATACAAATTTTTTTTTACTGAGTTTGACGTCTTATTTTTGAGAGAGAGAGAGAAATTTTTTTGTCTGACAAGCTTTTTCTTGCATTGGTTTAATTTTAATTTTTGTTTCGCACAACAAGAACTGAGTTGCCACTTTTTTCAATTCGTACATTAAAGTTGGAATGATTGAAATTTTAAAAATAATAAAATCACTTTCCTTTTTTCGTCCATTTTTTTACACACTTTTAGAAAACAATTAAAAATAAGCCATTTCATATAAATGTTTGCATCTGTAAACCATATGGCAACTTTGTTTTTGCGGACAAATTTTCCGAAATGGGTGAATCGTTATGCAGAGCACTCACATTAAAAAAACTTATTCTCCGGACAAAAATATTGTTCGGAACGCATGGATGAATCCACCTTAACAGGATGATTTCACATTATTATTATTTTAGCAAAAGTTGCAATTAATTATAGTGTGCACTGTGTGGCAAATTATTTCTGTTTGTTTTAACCACATGTCAGCAAGATAAGTGCCAGCTAACTGAGGAACGAAAAAACTTGCAAAAAATTCTCAATACCGTTCATCGTTAATATTACGGAGGTAATCTAAACGATATTGTGCTTTTTGACCCTGTTAGACTTTTTCTTGTAATATTTTCTCCTCCTCTCCTCTAAACAAATAGACCAGAAACCAAATCGGCTCTCAAAGCAAACAAAAACCATGCCATGGTCAAATCTAGCCTGACATGCTCCAGAGTCATAGAAAATTGGTCGTTTCGGATGGGCGCCACCCAGCAAAGCTGCGATGGATATTTAAACATATTATATTCCATACGTAATGGCGTTGACGGGCCTTTTAAACAAAAAAAAAAAAAAAAATGTCTATGATATCTTACACATACTTTAAAGGTCTTTAAAACGCCGCAAACATGCGAACGCTCTCACACTAATGAAGAGATTGTACTTTCAGAATACGAGCCAGTCAAAATCATATTCAAGAATTAATTACATACATACATAAATATACGCTTTTAAATATACTAATGTCCGAACAATTATGAATTTATTAGATACATATTAAATTTCATTAAAAGTTTTCTACAATATATTAATTAACTAACTAAATTAAATTATGTGTTAAATTTTTTTAAAAGACTACTCCTTTTATGAAAACTTTTAATGACCCATTTGTGCCAAGTTTTTTTCCTAAACTCTAGTTTGAAAATGAAAATGACTTTAATTTGTCGTTTTCTAACAAAAAGGTCTAGTGTTATAAAAAAAACCAGCAAGTAATTTAATTAAATTTAAGCCTTTAACCTTTTTTAAGTCATAAATATCAAAAGTTTTGTATAATTCCTGCAAATTTAAGATTTTTAAACATTTTACATTACACATCATTACACATATTACAAACATTTTTATTTGAAAAACAAAAAAATTAATTAAGTAATAGAAGTAAGAAAAAGAAAAGAATAATAATAATAATTTATTTGGGATAGAAAACAAACAGAACAGAGTAAAAAATCCAAAAGACCTTCAAGAAATGAACAAGTAAGAGTGTTATGCCGATTCTTATATACCCTTCCCCATGGTGCGAAAGGAGCAAAAAGTTATAGAAATAGCGTTCTAGAGATATAAATCAATGTATTTTGTGACGCGCCCACCTCTCCAAGCCCGCCCACATTTTGTCGGATGTTGTGTATTGATGACTGAGATGTTGGTACTTAATTTGGAAACTTTGTCTCTAGCCTTTGTCTTTGTGCGGTAGGTGCCACGCCTACTTCTCCAATCCCGCCCATATGTTTAGAGATGTTGTATGTTGATACACCCAGATATGTTTACCGAAAATAGATACTTTTTCTCTTATCGTTCTTCAGATATTAATACATCTATTTTGTGCCACGCCCACTTCTTCACTCCAGGCCACATTTTTTCGGATGCTGTCTATTGATAACCAATATTCTTGTTCCTCCTCCAACCCCGCCCATATGTTTAGAGATGTTGTGTGTTGATAACCCAGTTATGTGTACCAAATTTGGGCAATTTTTCTCTTGCCGTTCTTTAGATATAAATAAACGTATTGTGTGCCACGCCCACTTTTTCACTCCAGCCCACATTTTGGTAACCAATATTCTTGTTCCTGATTTGAAACTTTGGCTCTTGCCGTCCTCAAGATATACAGAAATGTATAATGACTTTGTATGGGAAGCGCCACTCCCACTCCTCCAATCCCGCCCACATTTTTCGGAGGTTGTCTATTAATAACCAATATGCTTGTATCTTATTTAGAAACTTTGGCTCTTGCCATTCTGCAGACGTACAAAAATCTAAGTATTTTTTTGGAAAGTGACACGCCCACTCCAAGAGTAAATTAAAAATAATTGAATTTTCCACAAAATCCCGGAGAAAACAAGCATTTAAACTAATATTTTGTTGAAAAAAGAAAATTTCAGTTTATTTTCTACTTCAATAAATCATATTTAAATTAACTAAAATACATTTGTTTTAAACTTTAAAACAAAAGTTATTAAATTAAAAACAAACATTTTATTTGACCAGAGAAAGCTTGTGTAGATTAACATAAAATAACGATTTTTTAACGCATTTTTTTAACTTCTTTTCATTGCCTATTTAATTTTGTTAAGTGTTAATAGAAATTGCTCAGTTTAAAGTGTGATTAAGAAGTTTGAAAATTTTATTTAATAACACTGTGCTCGAAATTGACACTTTTTTTAGACAAGCTGGGCACATGGCGTTTTAGCATAATTCGGCAATTTTAGCAATTTTCGACTGCTTGGATACTATTTGGCCACTTTTACAAAATGCACCCAAATGTGGTACTTTTTGCGATTCTTGCCACTTTTTTGATACTTTTTACGATAGAAAAATATACTTTTTTCCTTTCTGTTTTATTATAACCCCCAGCTTTAATATATGTAAAACTGTTTTAATATATGTATATTAGGGCGGGTCGATTTGTAGGGAGTGAAAAAATTCACCAATTTGCCTATGATTTCCGTATTCTATGGGTTATTCCATGAAAATTTGGCGAAGGAACCATACCTCTATCGTTAAAATCGAGTCCCCTACTTTTTGTTGGTAAAAAGTTCAAAAGTTACGGGCATTTTTGTCCAAATTTTGGACCATTTTTCCATTTTTTTCATGATTTTGTCCAAGAATATTAATTTCATGGCCATTTTTTTGGCTCAATCCATTATTTAATTCAATTTACAATTCAAAACGAAGAGTTTAAGCCCAATTTTATCGAATTTGGTTGATTAATTCATGCGATATTGCTAAAACAAAATAACACATAAAACCAACTTTTTGATTTTTTTTCCCTTTTTATTTTTTTTTCTACAAAAATTCAAATTAAGAAATAATAAAGTATTTATCAACCTATTATCAAAAAAAAATATTCAATTTGAGTGTAGTAAAAGACAAAGTGTGAAAAAAAACTTCATTTTTTCTGAAAGTCTTGTTTGCTTTCAAGTCTTTGTGTTTTCGTACGGCTCTCCAATGTCGTCGCCATAGCGCATTCTACATTCTTTCCTGCAACTCGTTTAGCAGTGGCAGCCAGCAATTGGACATGTCTTTCCGTTCCTTGAATGTGTAAAGGAATTTGTGGATCATCGAACGGTGGCACTTCGTAATTTAAATATCCCTCCTATCCCATTGTTGGACAAAATCATGAAAAAAATGGAATAATGCTCCAAAATTTGGACAAAAATGCCCGTAACTTTTGAACCGTTGGACCAATGTTGGAGATTTTTTTTGTAAATTGATCAAAATGAGCTCACCTTTCCAACTGGCGATTAAACCCGATCGATAGTTTTTGAGTTATGGATGTGAACGTGTAGGCAATATTTCATACGAACGTCAATTTGGGAAAAAATCTACCAACAAAAAGTATTGGACTCGATTTTAACGATAGAGGTATGGTTCCTTTGGCAAATTTTCATGGAATAACCCACAGAATACGGAAATCATAGGGAAATTGTCGAAAAATAAATCGACCCGCCCTAAATGTATATGTAAGCAAGTTTATATTAATTTTTTTTTCTTGTCATGTGTGGTTAGCTGAAAATCGGTTTAATAAACTTTCTATTAACCTGTTTTATTTATTATGAATAAGGGGATAAAGATTTCTCACATATCGATGGTTTTCTTCCGCAACCTCGTAACTCAAAAACAACTACTTTTCAGAAGAGACAAAATACTTTTTTTTACCAAATATTTTAAACTTTTTCTATATATTCTTTTATAAATCAAGAATTAGGAAAAATTCCTTTAAATATTTAAAAGAATATATAGCAAAAAGTTTAAAATATTTGGTAAAAAAGTATTTTGTCTCTCCTTAGAAGTCATGAAGCAGAAACCGAACTGTTGTGTACCGAAAACTTGTCTAAAATTTGTGTAATTAACATTAAAAGTTAAATCTTAGTTTTTACCAAAAACTGTGTAATGAATTGGTAATAAAAATTGATATAAAAAACAAAAAGCTCAATATATTGAAGTATTTAGACCCAATATTTATAGTGTCTCAGACCAATATTTATAGTGTCTAATGAAGATATAAACTATTTCGAATAAGTTTCAGAGTTTAAAGATATTATAATTGACCCAGATGCATTTATACATGAATTTAAATTTCTAGAGAGTAAAGTAAATGACACGAATTATGAACACATATTTAATATGTATTTCGAATGCTGAAGATTTTTGGCGTGAAATAGGAATATTTAAAAATAGATTTGATGAATATACCTATATATATATATTCAAACTTGTACAAATTGATCTCTCATATTTTAACATTGTCACATAGTAGTGCTTCTGCTGAGCATATTTTGACTAAATTAGCTTTAATTAAAAATAAAGTAACAAATAGGCTAAAGACATTTTCCGAAAGTATGGAAGTCGTTTTAAGAACAATTAATTTTAAAATTTGTATGAAACTGACCATTTATAAATATGTAGCACAGGACGACATTGAAAAAGTTTGTTTAACCATTCCAACTGATTCTTATGTTTTTGGAATGCTAAAGACGAATATGAACACAGTTTTCTCCCATCACGTCACATTTATCAGATACACCAATTATTGTAATTTCGGAAGATGTTTTGTACCACAATTAATAACGGAATTCCGAAATTCCGCAATAAAATTTCCTTTAAGAAAAGTAAAAATTTTAATATGAGCAGTTGTTTTAGAAACATATTTTTTTTTTTTTTTTTTTTGGAAAAAAAAAAAATAATTTTATTATCAAAATTCCGAAATTTTTGTTTTTTACAAATTCATTAAAAATTGGAAAATGCAGCTAGGTTTCTTATTTGCAGACATATAAAAAACAAAGCTGCAAACAAAACAAGCCATAAATGATTAAAATCCGTTTACAACTTTTGATTTTATTCACAAAAGTCGACAATTTTTAATTAATTTAAGAATTTCATAAAACGCCAATATTTGTATGGGAGCCCCCCTAAGAAGTTGAGATAAGGGGAGAGCAAGTCTCGAGAAAATGTTAAAGACAAAAACCAAAATGAGGTCGGTCATACATGTTATCCCACTATGGGCAACTCCTGGGCATTTATGGGCCTTTTTTTCAATATATTTCTAGTCTGCATTGAACATTTTGTTTGGGAGCCCCCTTAAGGAATGGAGATAGCGGGTAGGTATGTTAGAAATAAATGATTGAGATGATGGTGAGGTCGGTCATACATTTGACCCATCTAGGAGCATCTAACGCGCTGTACCGGCTAAATTTAAGAATTTTAATCATACACATATGGCGGATTTATAAAATTCTTAAATTTGGCCCCTGCAGTGCCTAGGATGCTTCGAGATAAGTGAAATGTATGACGAACCCCACTTTATTTTTCATTTTGATAATAAAATTATTTTTTTTTCCCAAAAAAAAAAAAAAAAAAAATGTTTCTAAAACGACTCCTCATATTAAAAAAATTGCGAAATTTCGGTTTTTTAATAGTAATTTCAATAAAATGAACCGTTTTTGAGTTACGCTAATATATATGTTGTGCAACCTCCTCCATTTTCGAAATAACTGTATATCTCGAAAACAAGAGCTAATCTAAAAAAAAAAAACGATGGGCACCACTGGATTCAGCGTACCCGAATTATGCTAAAACGCCATGTGCCCGGCTTGTCTAATTTTGCAACTAGCACAGTGTAATTAATAATTAAGGCCCTAATTGTATAAAACGCAACGCAATGCCAAAAATAAAAGTAAAAAATATTTAATAATTTTGCTGTTGCTTTTTACAGATATTCATTTTTCGTTTTAAAATTTTTAACGCCACAATATATGCAGCGTTTAATAATTGAATACAAATTTCTGTAGAAAGCAACAACAAAATTAAAAAATCATTTTGATTGGCTTTCAATGTAACTTTTTGGCGTTGCGTTTTACACAATTAATGCCTAAAGGCTCAGTTAGCCGGGAGTAACAGTAACAGTAACCTTACCGTAAAAAAGTAAGACCAATCTATTTCTTACAGATTGAGACGTTGCATCTTACTGCTAACTATAATCGTTCTAATTGCTTTACATACAACAAAATGAAGCAGCTGATTTGCAACGTTACTGTTACTCCCGGCTAACTGAGCCTTAAATGTTTTGTTCTCTAAAAAATTCTTGCTGATTCAACTTTTTTTAATAAGATTTTTATTTTCTGTTTGCTTTTTTTTTCATTTTAAAAGTTTCATTTTAATGATTCTTGAATTACTCGAACTCTTTTTTCCTACGAACTTTTATTAATTTCTTTTTATGTTATTATAGCTTTAAATTTTTGCACAATTCATATCCAACTTAATTACAGCCATAAACTTAAATCATCAAGAAAAAAAAAAACATAATTAGATATACTCTAAATGTTATTTTAGGGCATTAAAAAGGGAAATTGTATACTTTGTTTTTAGCCAAGTTGCTAGGAATAAAGGGCTAAAGGAAATTGTTAATTTTCCTTTTATTACTGCTCATACTCATGACTGAAACGATTTAGAGACGAACTGTTTGTTTGTCAGTGAAAGTGGGCCAAATGTAAACGAAAAACTTACAAATAAAGAATATATAGAGTGAAAAACAGGATATAATAATTAAAAAAAGAAATATGAATATGTTCAAAGATAAAGTCACATTTATTATCTGAATAATAAGCGATATAGCTACGCGTATGATTAACTTCCTTATTATAAAATTAATAATAATAAGTATACGCTAAGGTATGCAAAACATCAGATTAAATTATGCAAAAAAGGCATATTAAAATTAGTGTGATCTTATTAAATTTTTTAAGGTTTAATGGAAGAAGTATTTTACTTAAAGAACACTATAAGCTGAAATTTATAAGTTCAATGCAAGTTAGTTTAAAGTTTGACCTAAATTTTTAACGAAAACGCGAGTCCTTTTAAGAAAATTTCTTAAATTTAAGTTAAAGCTTCATTTTTAAATATTGTGTATACAGTCGATAACGTTTTGTACATTTTGTTGAATACCCTTTATAAAGGCCATTATTTAGCCATGTTCTGGAAATCAAAATCAATTGAATTTTTTTTAAACTGATTTAAAAATTAATTCTCGTAATTATAAATTGTCCTCAAAGTATGCGGTATATATATATATATATATATATATAAATAAAATTTCTTATGAACAAATAGAATCTGGGAATTTATTTCTCATGGTGAGTTACATTTATTATATAAATTTTTCATATTATTCGAATGTGTATTCTATGTCTATGTATTTGAAAAATTTATATTTCTTATGAACTTTAAAAACAGGATAGTTTTAAAAAATTTTTCAATTTAAATTTCCCTCGAATTCGATTTCTATTTAAAAGGTCAAATTAAACAGAGTTAACTAAGTCTGCGTTCATCTTTTAATGCTCAACTCTAGTTTTTTTAGGAGATAGAAGAAAGGGGATTGGTACGGAGATGCTTGTACTTGGTCAGTACGCTTTGTGTTTTTATTCGTAGGTATATTCACAACGATTGCTGCATGTTAATTTTTCCTTTTCTGTTTCTCTTTGATTGGCTGTGAATAAAATTGTTATTGTTTTGAACCGAAAAAAGTTGAAACCGATTGCTGCGTGTGATCATATTGGCATCTTCAAAATGGCATTGAAAAGCAGTTGAGCGTCATAAGATGAAACAAGTTAATTCAGATTAAAGTAGCTAAAGCAAAAAAAACAAAAATAAAAACAATATCAAATTCTTTTCTAGCACACAAGATCAGTTTACAATTCAGCACAAGATTTTTGATATTTTTCTTCCAAGTGATGCGCCAGGAAGCTTAAAACGGAACTTTTCAAATGATATAAATCTCCTAGTATTAAAGAAATTTAAAAGATCTATAAAACTAAATTTTTTTGTATATCAACTCTAATAAATAGAGTTTTTTAAAATTTTATCTTCGACAAAAATATACGTTTGTTCGATCTGGTAACTCTATCTTTATTTGTACTCAATTAAATTTTACAATTTATCATACCCAAGACTAACGACAATGCCAAATACACTAACTTGGTATACGCATGCGTCCGGCTGATCGTTTTTTATATATGAAGATAGTTCCTCTAAGGGCCTTTATTACAACCTAATGATAAAGTTCCTGATAGTTAACGTAAATAATAGCTATCGTGAACGATAAAGAGACCATCAAGTTTTCTCCATTATAACAACTGTCCGAAAAATGTAATTTATATACTGTGGCAACATTGCAGTAGATACGTAGTCGGTATTTCTTTAATTAAAAGCAGAAGTCAATTTTTTGTACTTTATTTATTGGTAAATTGCTTTGTTTTTGTGTTAAATTGTAGTTATTAAAAAAAATATCAAAGGCGAATAATGAGAATAATTTAATTAGATATAAAACTGTCATTGATGTTACCATATCTTCAGTAAAAAATATGGCAGCATCAAATTCTTAAAGTTCACTTATAAGGTTACCATGAGTATAAACATGCTGTTAGCTTATTAGTCACTTTTTAGGTTAATGTTAACTTGTAATATGAAAGATAGCATCTTAGCAAAAACTATTTGTAAGTTGAAATAATGACCCTAAATATCAATATTTCACATGAAAAATTGGTTATTCTGGCTTTCTCTGATGCATATCAGACCATTTTAGGATTCAATCAAAATATGACCATATAAAAAATAGTATGATTAAAGAGACTATGACCTAAAGCTGTATTCAGGACGTCTTACTTTGTCCCACTTTTTTGAGCATTTCTGGCAGTAACACGAACAATGTTGGCCTTTAAAGCGTTAATTGTTGCTCGCTTGTCAGCATAATCTAGTTAATTTTTACGTAGCCCCACAGGATATAATCGAGGGGTGTAAAATAACGACCTTGGAGGCTAGATGACAGATTAATTTCTAGAAATTACATTATCGCAAAATTAAATTTTCACATGCCGGCGTTTTCGATAGCACCATTCTCTTAAGACCACATCTCGCCCGGAATTATATCGTTTATAATTTAAAACAAAAAAATCCAGAGTGCGGACACGATCTGCCCTAACCGTAATGCGAGCTACGTCTTAATTTTTAAAGAAATAAGATCCAATGATGCCACCATATAGTGGAGTATGCTATGGATTGTTTCCACTCCATGTACGGATATTTTGTTTATTTAGCCAAAAATTAGCTAAAATGAGACACAATTTTGCGATAAAACATCGACGAATGATTTTCAAAGTAAATTTCGATAATTTTGTAGCGTGGTTCAAGCGTTAATTTATTCATGGTGGCTTTCTAGAGTATGCTAATCATTAATGTCGTTAGTTTTATGGGGCCCTGAAAAAATTCATTTAGAAAAAATTTATGCCAAAATTTTCTTGTGATTGCTAACCAAAACTCTACAATATGTCGCTTCAAATTATTTTTACTTAACTCATATTTTCCTCAGTCAGACCTTTCTTGCGTTCATGATTTTTTTTTAAAGCCTGGTACTCTGTTCAACATTTCACGTGAAATGCTGTCAAAACGCATATGAAAAAAACTTGTGCGGAATATCTATGAAAAAATGTTGATAGAGTTGTATTCTGTTCATTTTGTAAAAAAGTTCCGAAATGTTTCTGGCAACATTTTTTTACAACTGCGAAATAATGTAAGCTGCACTTATTTCACGTGGAATTTTAAGCAAAAGCAAAAAAGTATGATTATTAAATAAGAACTAAAAAATTAAAATAACACAACCGGTAACAGTTTTTTATCCATACTTACTTTCTCTTTTATTAAAAAAAATTATTTTTAGTAAAATACATGTGGGGTTTGTTTACATACGCAAGCAAGTGTTGCATACTTTGCAGGAATAAAAACGTCAAATTGTACAAACTCGCATAATAGGTAACATTGATAAATGTCAAAATTTTCGTGTGAAATAATTAATGTTACTCAACATTTTTCACAAATTTTAACAGAGTACTAGGCTTAAGAGAGAAGAATAGAGTGTTCTCTTTCCCTCTCATCAATAAACTCTTAA
This sequence comes from Pollenia griseotomentosa, assembly GCA_963931875.1. Taxonomy (NCBI): domain Eukaryota; kingdom Metazoa; phylum Arthropoda; class Insecta; order Diptera; family Polleniidae; genus Pollenia; species Pollenia griseotomentosa. Next base: position 224,999,144 of record OZ007560.1, read on the forward strand.
ACTCAGAAAAAGCAAAATATAGAAAGAGACATTGTTAAGTAATCTTAGGGTTAAGCCGAAATCTAAATTTGTATAAGGTCCAAATTCTAAATTATTCAAAAACAATTAATTTATTTATTTAAACATTTTAGTTTTTTTTTCTGTAGTTGAAAATTTTATATTTTTTCGGGGTCATTTAATTGCCCTACAATTTCGACGCTCCTGATGTATGTATGTATTAGCATGCATAACAAATTACAAAACCCATTTTAATATATTTCCACATGTAATTTGATACTTTTTACCAACAAAAACATTTAGTTCAGTTTATTTTTCCCAACATTCAAACATACAACAACATGTTTTTTTAATACTTCATATAAATCAAGAGAGATAGAGGGAGAGACACAAAGAGAGAATGGTTTGAACACACGAGTTCACTAAAAATAATAATATTTTTTACCAATGCGACAGCATCTTGCTCCCTTTAACATGATTTTGTAAAGAGCGTATTCTTGCATATTCCTAGTATATCTCTAAAACAATTTTCTTTGACCCCCAGATACTTCGAGTGTCTGTCGCCGCTTTAAAAAGCTGTTTTGCACAACACAAAATAGTTTCTTAGTTGTATTGTAACCCAAATATGTTTAAAACTCATTTGTGGACATGTTCGAAAGGTGGAGGCAAATGGCGTAAATATGTTAACAATACGTAAAGCCGCTATAGGAATTAGGTCAGAAAAGCACATGTTATTTTACGAATTTTCACTCGCAAATTCTCCAGAAAACAAAAAAAAAACAAAAAGTAAGTGAACATAAAATTTACGTAACGTCGGGAAAAATTAAATAAAAAATTTGCATTTTTATTTACACAAACGAAGTTAGGCCTCACCAGCTAAATAAATAGAAACAAATATATAAATATAAACAGAAGAAAGTGACAAATACCACTGTGCAACACAAAAAAAAAAACCAGCCTCAATACATGCAACGCGAATTGAAACTAGACTATTGGTAGAGAAAATCTGCTAAAGGGTTTTGAAAAGTTAGCTCGGGTTTCCGATATATCGGCCCCTAAAGTTTTTGAATTTTATGAATATTTTCTGCATAAAATTTGACTAGGGGTCTTCACAGACCCAAAAATTGTGCAATGTATGCAAAACGGGTTTTCGAAAAAATCAAAAATTTCAAGGCCAGGAATTTCGAAAATCCGTTTTACATACATTGCTCGACTTTTTGGTCTTAGAAGACCCCTAGTGAAATTTGATACAGAAAATATTCGTCGAACATTTAAACCCTCTAAAGTGCTGTTTTTTGTATATTTTTGTGTGGAAGTTTAAAAAAAGGATAAAAATGACCCCTTAAAATGAGTGTTAGAGGATTAATATATGCTAAGAAAAGAATCGCCATACAATTCTACTGCAGACATCTGAAATAGTATTTTAGCTCAGAAGTACATTTAGTATATTTTTTTGACTTATACCAAACGCCTTTTCAAAAAATTTAGAGGCCGATAACTAACTTTTGGCAGATTTGCTCTACCAATAGTCTAGTGTCATTTCGCATTGCAAGTATTGAGGCTGGCGGCGGTGAACCCGAATTGTAATGCACTGTGCAATAAAGAAAAACAAAGTAATCACACATGCACAGGGTAGCGTATAGTTAATATATTGATTTAGTTATTGTTTAACTTGTATCCTTCTGATGGGCTTTTATTATAAGTGAGATTATAGTTTGGAAATATGTTTATATTATTCTTGGAATTATTGGCTTCAACCTGCCAAAATTTTCTTTACATGTTTGGTCACAGTTTCCTCAGTTCGTCTTATATTGTGGCCATGAGATGTTGGTTAGTTCTTGCCAGTCTACAAAAAAAAAAAAAAAAAAAAAATCGGCAGATATGAAATAATAAGATTAATATTTTTCGGAAAACTAAAATCCGCATTTTTAACTGCAGTGTGAAGTCAGTATTACTTTACCGCTGCACCACATGGAGCTTAACGCAAGCTACCACTAGAAAAATTCAAACTTTCATCAACAAATGTATAAGACAGATCTTTAACATCCACTGGCCAGATCGTATTTCAAATGAAGCTCTGCTCCAAAGAGCAAATTCCTTGCCAGTATACATTGATATTCGTAAACGGAAGTGGACGTGGATAGGCCACATATTGCGAAGACCACAAACAGAAATTGCAAGAACAGCCCTCGACTGGAACCCCCAAGGACAACGCCGCCAAGGTAGGCCCCGTTACACCTGGGTTCGTCGCCTTAAACAATAATGTTTACTTGCTCGAGTACCCTGGAATCAAACAAAAACAATTGCCAGAGATAGAATTAGATGGAGAGAATTTGTTGACGCCCTATGTTCACACTGAACTTTATTTAAGTATTTATGGTATTCAGAAATGTAATTCTATTTATATTTAGATAAATAAAGGACATATATATATATATATAGATATGAAATCGGCCAGTAAAATATAAAAAACAGATTTTTAGCGATTGCCAAAAATTTCGTAAAGGCAAGCTGTAGTTGGACGAGCTGTTTCCATCTGTCTCCATTTAATTTATGCTTATATGAGAAACAGTGTATCTTATGTTAATTTCTTTGCGAAGACCGCCTGGACTAACGTGTGTCGACATCGGGGCAGCAGAATTTTTTGCCCTATACTCGTGAGTATAGAAATATGAGAATTGGGCGTCGCTGATCTAGATGTGTATCGAGATATTTGACATGCGATTGTTGAGGTATTATTTATAGATTTTAATATGAGGGCATGATTCCCGATGCAAAGTGAATGTTATATGTATGCATACATTTTCGCTCATTGACCATTATCTTCCGTTATTTGAATCACATTTCTAATTGAAATATATGGTCCTGCAAGTATCGAGATGCTTTATGTCGGTTTTTCTGTACACTTAGAAAAGCTGTATCATCAGCAGGGTGTGGTTGTTTGTTGGCATTTTGAGCATGGAAGAACTTTCGATATGCTATTTGTATCTGTATAATCAAATGCTGATTTTCAAAATAAAATTGAAAATCTGCAGCGTCTTATTCTGTGTTGAGTCTTTTCATTACAAGTTTTTGAAGTTAATCAAAGTTAATTTCAAAGGAAAAAAAAAACAAAAACACATACATATGTACACTTAAACATAAACATAAACAAACAAATTATATTAAAATTTGTATTTTGGCGTGGGTAGATTTACATAAATTTAAAAAAAAGAAGCCTAACAAATTACAAGACAAAACATTTTCTTTCAATAATAATTTTCTTGTCAAAAAAAAAAAAGAAAAAAAAATTTAAATATGTATATAAAATTTCCCAAGTAATTCTGACAAGTTTTCTTTTAGTATTTTAAATTTTCCTTGTTTTCGGTTACGCTGATTTAATTTGCTTTTAATGAAATGAAAATGTTTCTTTGGTAATTATTGAAGCAACCGCTAAACGAAACACCCATCACGCATTAATAGGGTTCCTATTTGAAGGAAATAATTAGCGGGGATAACCGAGTAAAACATTTTAAAAATAAATTTCAGGGAAATATTTCTACAGTTTTTGACATAAATTAAAATTTATGTGGCATTATATAGTACATAGTACTAAGCGCCAGTTTATAAAATCCCGAAAAACTTCTGTTGGACTTTGATGTCTAAAGCAGGTCCCAAGCAATATCAGCAAATGATTTTCTGGTGTTAAAAGCCTGTTTTTCCATAACTGACAATTTGATTTTTGTTCTTCTTCTGTCAACCTTCTCTCCCTACTGAAGCATAGGTCCTCTAGATACAGTCAAGGTTTCATTTGTCGTAATGAATAAACAAAAGTTTGGCACCTTCACCTTGTACCGGCTGCCGAAGCAAAGGGTTTTCTCGGAAGTTCCTCTAATTCTCTTTTGGAGACTGTATTTCGCATACTTGTGTTGAACTCATGTTTCTTTAACATCATTTAATCTTGGTCAAAGAGGAATGAGAAATGAGAATGGACTGCTTTTCGCTTACCACATACCGCTGCAGTGGCTACCACTGCGCCGTGTGCTATCATAAACATCAATACCAATTGAATTAACCTTTGCCTTCTTATGCTACTACAGAACCAGATGACATTCTTTTGACTAGATTTTGGTCACTCCTTCCTGGTGATATTTGGTTTCGCCAGTACAATTCAAATTGTAACAATAGGGCAAGTTTCCTTTATTCGCCAATGGGAGGACGAAAGGTTGCCAATAGTTAAAATCAGAGTTTTAAAATTAACATTTTATACTATACTTTAGGGTTCTGTACTGTAGATATATGGAGTACACAATCTCTAATAATGTTTGCGCAGTAAATACCTTAAAAACGTTTTTCTGCTTGTGATCTTCGTAGACAATAAAAATAGTGTACTTATCCAACTCAACATATGTAAGATTTCATTGTGTTTTTTTTCGCATCAAAAACCACAAACTTCGATGTGATCGGTTCAGTACATCGACGTTCGTTCGTTTTAGTTGTTCTCAGCGCCCTTCTGGCTAGTACAGAAAACAAAAACTTTTTACAAAAACAAAATACATATCGCACTTGTTCAACAATACTATATTCTTAATTTAATATGAAAATGTATTTTTAAACCAACCGTTTCTTTACCAAAAAGTAGACAAAATAACTCGATATTTTTACAGCGGGTAGATATGAATAATACCTGTCGATTTTTTCAAAAAGTCAAAAACTAAATATTTTCAGTTAATACAGTATTGTTAAACAGGTGCGACATGTGTTTTAAACAAAAAAAAAAATGTACAAAAAGTCAACAAAAAATCTTTACAAAAACCAAACATGTACACAATACACACACAGGCTATTCTTGCTGTGGTCGTGCAATTTGCAAAACAATAACAACAATACTAGTGAGAAGTGTTGCTAAAAATTTTTGTTTGCTCATTCCTTTATCAATGTGAAAAGAACACTACAGAACATTAAAATATAATGTATGTCTACAGAACCACTACAATTTTACTGTTTTATAACGAAAAACAGAACACTACATAATGTTTTTTACCTTCGTGACAACAGTTGTGAACGGTATTAAGGGTTGCGTACTAATACACAAGCACTATGGGTATGTGCACCGTACGCTAAGCAATGTTCCACCTATTTTCAAACTCTAAGGACTTACTAAATTATGTAAAACTCAACGCAACGCAAAAACAAAGCCAAACATATTTTTTAATTTAGTTGTTGCTTTCTTGTGGCGCTGAAAATTTAAAAACACAATATAAATTTGTGTAGAAACCAACAATAAAATCATGAATTTTTTTTTAATTTGTTTTTGCTTTTAATATTATTTTTGTTATTGCGTCGCGTTTGGCACAATAATGGCCTAAATTAAATACATAATTAAATACATCTTATATACTTTTTATAATTTTTTTTTTCACAAAAAAAGCCCTTCTCATCATTTATTCCATTCAAGCCACTAATTTTTTGCTTTTAACAACTTATTGAAATTTACACATATAAATATTAGAAAAAAGCAGAGTTTGGCGTTTAATTAGTTTTTAAGTGCTTTCTATTGTTGCTTTTATGTCCTTTCACTTCGTTAAAGACTTTCGAATGCTTGTTCATGTTTAAGTATCACAGAAATCAACAGCAACACCCTGCTATCGAAAGAATATAAAAAAAAATAAAATCCATAGAAAATGGTGATAAAACATTTTTGTGAATAATTACTTTGTAAAAATCTTGTTTTTTTTTTTGTTTTTTGTTTCATTTAAAGCAAATTCAAGTTTAAGGAAGTGTTTTTAAGAATGTATTTTTTTAAATGTAAATTACATTAAAGTTCAGTTTGATGAAAAAATATTAACTTGTTTGGAAAATATATTTAAATATTCTTTTTTTTACTTCCATTTTATATTTAATACAGTGTTTAAATTTTTATTTAATTTAATTTCAGGTAAGACTAGATAGAATTAATTCCCATTGAAGTTTTGTAAGTATATTTGTTCATTACACGCCATAATGAAAATAAAAATAATAAATAGAATTCGTATTTTGTTAAGTGTACCCTTCATTGGTGGTGCCAGAAAATTTTGGCGAAATTCATACTTTCGCTACCCAACAAACACGGAGGTTTTATTTAAAATTGAAAATGTTTTGAAATCAATCGTTTCATCAAACGAAAAACGTTTGATTTTATTGGAAAATCATTTGAATATCCTAGCATTCTCAACAAAAAGGGGAAATTCTTTTCAAATTGAAAAATGCCTTTAATTTCAACTTGCTTTCAAACGTAATTCTCAAATGTGGGTTAAAATTCAATGTGGAACATAAATAATTTTTTTTAAAAAAATGGAGATTAAGTTGAGTTTTTACTTCGTGGTTAAATGTGTTTTACAAGTAAACGATTTATTTCTTGTGTAAAATAAAAACTATTTGAGAGCAATAACAATGATTAAGAATACGAATTAAAAAAAAAAACGGGAAAGTGAAGAAATTAGAAGTTTGTTGTATGATTGCGATGCTACAATCCAAAAAAATAAAACGGAGCCAAGTTTTTCGTCTTTACAAGAATTAGAGGACGGAAAGAACATTATTTCAGCTTTAAGCTATGTTGTCGAATGTTTATCTCACAGTTTGTTTAAATAAATAATGAATTTAAATTTAAAAAGTAAAATATTTTTATTTATGTTCCACATTGCATTATAATCCACATTTGAAAAACTTTTGAGAACTACGTTTGAAAGCAAGATGAAAATAGAGACATTTTTCAATTTGAAAATTATTTCTTGTTTTTGTTGATAACGCGATGATTTTCAAATCATTATCAAACGTTTGTTGTTTGAGAAAACGTTTGATTTCAAATCATTTTCAATTTGAAATCAAACCTCCGTGTTTGTTGGGTACATTTATTTTTCGCTTTAGTATTGCCAAGTTTAGTTTTGATTTGAATTAAACATTCGACGTCAATTTGATAAAACATTTGATGTCAAATGTTTATTTTCAAATCATTATCAATTTGAATTTAAATATGTATTAAAATCAAAAAATTTAAAAACTTTTGAGAATTGTGTTTGATGTCAAATGATAAAGTCATTTCACATCAAAGGTTTGACTTCGTGTTTGTTGGGCACCCAGTAGAAGCCTGCACAGCTCCATTTGAACACACAGTTAAATTTGTTTTTCCCATTTACCTTCGGTTGAGGGTATAATAAAAAGTTATTAAACAAAAAAAATATATAATTATTCCAAGATTATTTAAAAAATACTGATTTACAAAAATACAAAAAGAAATTTTGTTTTTACGAGAACATTTAAAGCACAGTTTATGTCGGTTAAAAATTTTTGTTATCGGAAAATGAAAATTACGCCTACTTTAAACAAAATTTACCTTTAATTTCAGGATAAATTTAAAATTTATCTGATTTTCTTCACGCTATTGTTTTAATGAAAAAAAAAAACTATATAGAAGGATTGTTTTCTACTCCTGGCAACACTGAGTATCATTAAAATTTTATAGTTTTTTTTTAACGTTAAACAAACGTATATATAAACTATAAGCTCTGCCTGTTTATCACAGTTTATTTTTTGATATATTGCATGCTTTATTTCGTATTCAAGTCTGTTGTCTGTTTGAAGACTTAAGTCTCCGTAATGTCTAGTATAAAGTCAGTTATCGCAAAGGTTACATGTTTCATAAATGTAAATATTATAATTTAGTTAAAAAAAAGCTTTTGAAATACATCCATACTTAATTAAATACTCACTTTGCTAGTTGTGTGCGACATTTAAGCAGCGATAGCGATTAAGTATTAAACTAACCCCAAAACACACTGGCATGAATGGTAAATTTTAAGCTTTGGTGTATTCATTCATACACGTAAAATATAATTTTTTTTTAACAAATATGCGTATTTGGTATGCGAAAGAAAAAATATTTTTCAGTAATCAAATTTTAGAATTAAGCTTGGTATTCTGTTCAACATTTCACGTGAAATGCTGTCAAAACGCATATGAAAAAAACTTGTGCGGAATACCAATGAAAAAATGTTGATAGAGTTGTACTCTGTTTATTTTGTGAAAAAGTTCCGAAATGTTTCTGGCAACATTTTTCACAACTGCGAAACAATGTAAGCTGCACTTATTTCACGTGGAATTTTAAGCAAAAGCAAAAAAGTATGAACTGATTGTTAAATAAGAACTAAAAATTTAAAAATTTTTTTTTTTTTTTTTTTTTTTTTTTAAATTTGTTATTCGTGCTTAATTCCCAGTTTTTATTCTTGATAAAAACACTGAAATTTATTGTTGATGGGATAAGCTATTCCTATGCGCATTTCACTGGTTGCTTAGGCCAGATCATCAGGAAACTTCATCCATAAACATTTTGGAAAAACTAAAGATATTAAACCAAATAAAACTGTTAAGCGTATAAGAATCATAAGCAACAGCTCTACTTGTAACAATATCAAAGTTTAAACAAAAACATCAACAATAAACAGTGAGTTTATCTCTTCTTACATTCCCCACTACAATTGATTGGAATTCTTCCAACATTAATTGTAGTTGTAAGTAGGTTAAGAAAAAACAAAATGCAAAAAACAACTTGCAAAAGCATGTTGCCAGGTAGTTTTTTTAGGCCGTACACTTGTCAGTTTATTATCAAAAGTAATTTCTTGGGAATACAAAATTTTAATTTAAAAAAATTTTTTTTTGATAATAAACTGGCAAGTGCACGGCCTAAAAAAAAACTACCTGGCAACATGCTTTTGCAAGTTGTTTTTTGCATTTTGTTTTTTCTTACCCTACTTACAACTACAATTAATGTTGGAAGAATTCCAATCAATTGTAGTGGGGAATGTAAGAAGAGATAAACTCACTGTTTATTGTTGATGTTTTTGTTTAAACTTTGATATTGTTACAAGTAGAGCTGTTGCTTATGATTCTTATACGCATAACAGTTTTATTTGGTTTAATATCTTTAGTTTTTCCAAAATGTTTATGGATGAAGTTTCCTGATGATCTGGCCTAAGCAACCAGTGAAATGCGCATAGGAATAGCTTATCCCATCAACAATAAATTTCAGTGTTTTTATCAAGAATAAAAACTGGGAATTAAGCACGAATAATAAATTTTTTAAATTAAAATTTTGTATTCCCAAGAAATAACTTTTGATAAGAACTAAAAAATTAAAATAACACAACCGGTAACAGTTTTTTATCCATATTTACATTCTTTTTTATTAAATTTTTATTAAAAATATTTTTAGTAAAATACATGTGGGGTTTGTTTACATACGCAAAACAATGTTGCATACTTTGCAGGAATAACAAACGTCAAATTGTACTAACTCGCATAATAGGTAACATTGATAAATGTCAAAATTTTCGTGTGAAATAATCAATGTTGCTCAACATTTTCCACAACTTTGAATAGAGTACTAGGCTTTATTATATTCAAATTATTATACTTGTATGTGAATTTTGGCAACTCTTCTAACATTGATTTCTATTCCCAATAATATTAGTAAAATATATATGGATTTGTTCAATGTATGCGTTTGCCAGGCTCTGGTCTTAAGTGTGTAATTGTAGGTCTGAGCTTTTCTTTAGTCCTGTTTAAAGTTAATTTTACTTTTTATATTATCAGTTTAGGCAACCTTCGTCAAACACTTGATAATAGCTGCGTTCGTTTACCCCAAAATTTGTACAAATTTGTACTGGAATGCGTTCGCGTACACATAAATTTGTAAAATTTTCATATTACTCACCTACTGAATTTTACCGGGATTTTACTGGAAAAGTAAACGAACGCACATAATATAAACACACAAATTCTTAACATTGATGACCCTGTTAACGCAACTTTACAAAAAACAAAACCTCAATTAGATCCCTCTTAGGCCGGACACTCACGTACAGTTTTAACTGTCAGTTTCAACTGTTCAGTTAATACTGACAGACTTAACTGTTAACTGAGATGTGCACACACGTGCAGCTCAATTCTTCAGTTTTTAACATGGATTCAAACGAGCAGGACGGTGTGGCCGCTCTCGGTGTACTTTTTGTAACTGCTCGACACAAATTGAACTGAGAACGGTACTGTTTAACCCTCACACACGTTCACTTCAGTTGAAACCGTCAGTTAAAAATATAAAAATTTTATATTTCTCAGTTAAACTGAACCGTTTCGTTGAACTGTCAGTTATTTCCCACATACGTACAGTTTTAACTGACTGTTTTAACTGAACAGTTAAAACTAACAGTTAAAACTGTACTTGAGCGGCCGGTCTTAGACAGTCAATGTTAACTTTGCAATATCTTGAGTTTTTAAAAGGGAGCGGTAAAGAGTATAGCGGGGAAGTAAATACTTTCCTGTACTCACAATTTCGTTTTGTTTTTCGCTCGTAGTTTATACCTATAGTGGACTGCAACTTTATATTTATATAATTTATCGAATCAAACTTTGTGTGTCTAAGCACGAAAGAAAGTTTAAAAGAGAATTCAACAAGCCTTGTCAAAATAAACTTTGACTATCTGAAAGGCGACTTAACACGACTTTATAAACAAAGTTTGGGTTTTCTTTCTCGTACGGTTTGTTTTTCCTTTAGTTTATATTTATTAACGAATTCAAAACAACAAACGTGCGTGCACATGGTATATGGCTCAATATGAGAAAAAACCACGACTGCCTCTATTTTTTTTTTTTATAAAACTCATGTTGTTGTTTTTTAAACACATCACCGAATGTAACATAAGTAACTTGTATAATTTGTTTTTTTAATTTTTTTTTTTTTGCATTTTTTAAACATAACAAATACAGTGAAGTTGATTTAACGATGTTCTTCTATATATCTAAAGAACGGAAAGCGCAAAATTTTCCTAACTAAGTACATACAATCATTTTGGTTAACGCTAGTTTCAACGGTAATACAATGTTTCACGACATTGCAAAAAATTATATAGATTGAGAAAAATCTTATCATGTAAAGTTTACATTGTAAACGCAAAATGTATTGAGTAAGAGAGAATATGAATATAAAATCTGGCAAGCGGTCGGTATTTCTTTTTTTTTCTTAACCATTTAAGAAACTTATGTATTCTCATCACACCAGAGGTGTATTTTAACAGTATATATGGAAGGCGTTAAGATTTTTATACAATTACCAAAAAACAACCAAAATTAACTGAGGACATTATCATGTTGGTTTTGTAAATATTGTAAAACTGTAATCATCTGCTTTTTCGTTATTAACTCAGCTGTTTAATATCTTTGCTTTGACTTTACTTATACCATTTGGTAAACATGAACAATATTACAACAGAATTTTATTTTTTTCTTTTAAACACGGAGAGAATTTCATATTATTTTTATTCTACAAAGTCGTAATACAATATAATTATTACCGTGTAAACTAGCCTTAATCAATGCACAACATCAGACACAATGTAGGCAGGATTGGTGAAGTGGGCGTGGCACAAAATAGATTAATTAATATCTAAAGAGCCGTATTCATATAGCTGTCTGTTCTATAGCAACATGGTGAATTAGATATTTCTTTTAGATTCCGTATAGCTGAATATAGCGTTCTTATTTGTTTTAAGCTCTTTAAGCAATAACCTCAGTTAACGCAATTACCTAAATTTATATTGGTTTCCTTACCCGAGGTTGCACTGTAATTTCAGTTCAGCATTGAGCTTTTATTCTATTCTGTCCATTATTTAGTCTAGTTCAGGGGTTCCCTAATATTATTTTTATTTTTCAAAGACCTTTCAAAAGAAGTGTGACTATGCATTTTGCCATGCGAAGCGTAGAAATTCATACTTTAGCTATATATTTAGTATGCCCTAATTTTTTTTATGTAATTTTCAAGTAATTAGTCCCCACTATACGATTTTTGCCGTTATGATTCTTACCTTATAGGCAAGAGAGGAATTAAAAGGAGTACACAAGCGAGTGTACACCCAGAGAAAAAATATGTTTAAATATGGTCACCTCCAACAAAACTATTTTTAAAAAAAATTTAAACATATTATGTTTTATTTTACCATATTATTGTCACCAACAACCATATTATGGTCGAATTAGTTCTCCATCAAGTAGCTGCAACCATATTATGGTTGCCTCCGAACATGTTTTGGTTACAAAAACACAAAAATTTGTTTAACACTTTTAAAAGCATAGTTAGTTTTCACCAGTAGCATGTTGCTCCTGGAAAGCATGAAAATCAACAAACCATAACATGTTTAGAGACAACCATAACATGTTTAGAGACAACCATAATATGGTTGTGGCTTTTTGATGGAGGACTAATTTAACGATAACATAGTTTTAGGTGACAATAGTACGGGTATATTAAACATTATATGTTTAAAATTTTCTTAAAAAAATATTTTTGTTGGAGGTGACCATATTCAAAAATGTTTTTTCTCTGCGTGCACTCTTCGATTCGATTTGTTCGCTCATTCCTCTCATTGTTTTCTCATTTGACGAAAAATGTTTTAAAGTTCGGTGGCACAGAAAAAGTTGTCACGACAAAACTCGAACAACGTATATATTAAGACCGACTTTAAAGAAGAAACGACAATAATCGCAACGACAAAAATCGTAAATTTTGCAAAAAACTCAGGATTTGACAACACTGTTTTTCGTTATGTCACTTTACTACTGCAAGTGTCAATAATTTACTTGCAAGCAAATTTACCTACAAGTTGAGTTGCAAGTACGAAAAATGTGAGTGTATTGAGTATTTATACCCACACCACAATAGTGGAGAGGGTATTATGCATTTGTACTGATGTGTGTAACATCTTAAAATATGGGTCGTGGACCAACCTTAAAGTATACCGATTTACTCAGAATAACTTTTTGAGTCTATCTAACGATGTCCGTCCGGCTGGCTGGCTGTCCATTAGGGTATTCATTCGGTTAATTACTACCCGATTAACTGATCGGTTAATTTAAAATCGGCTTTTTTCGATTAACGATTAAACCGGTTAATTTCAGTCGATTAACCGATGTAACAAAATTTTAGATTTTTTAAGGTATTAAACCATATTTTTGTTGTTTTTAGCCATGGGTGAGTTTCAAAACGGCAGTTGCAAACCAACTCGCTTCTTTAACTGCATTCTACAATGCAATAATGTCGTATTTTACAATGTTATCTGTACCAAAGTTCAGCAAAAATGTTACTAAAGTGCACCAAAAAAGTTGTGTTTAGAAATATTTTTGCATACAATATTTTTCCATTAAGAAATTCATTCTTAAAATACAGTTCAATATAAGAAATAAAGGAATTCGGAAATTAACTTTTTTGCAAAATGCTCGGTGCTGAGCTTTGCCTGGATAAGTTTGGTAATGACCTGCCAACAGAAGAAACTCTCGATAGTAACACAACAACTAAATTAACCGAAATAATGAAAATTATTAAAAATTTAAAAAAATTAAATCAGGACTCTAATGGCATAATGGAAGATTTGATTTGTTTAGAGAAATCCAGTAAAAGGACTGAGAATTAGAAATTTTGTATTATGGGTTGCTTTCGATATCTCCAACATCTACGATAATTGAAAGAATTTTTTCCATGTCAAGTTTTATCAAAACTAAAGAAAAACTAAAGGATCATTTTTTAAGATCTGCTTAAACTATTGAAATAAAATGATCACGCAGTTTATTTTTTAATTAATACATAATACATATATGTATTAATTTAAAAATATATATATATATAACATAATTATAAATTATTTTTTTGTTTGTTTTAGTTAAAGAATTGTTATGTTTTTTTACTAATAAACTCCAAATAATAATATAATCTATATATATAAAAGAAAGTGGTTACTACGTTTTTAACTAAAGAACGGCTGGACCGATTTCGATGATTCGTACCAATTCGGAATGGTCTCTGACCAAGTAAGAAGAATAGCAAAACAAATTTTAAAAAGGTGGCGCCATTGAAAATTACTCAGTATGAATTTAATCGTAAACTCTGCATTTGACGATGCTATGATCTTTAGCAAAGTTGTTGAGCATGAGCCGGCGAAGGTTTATAAGTTGATATGACCAATTTCAGACAGGATTTCACCAGTATTTAATTTTTTATTATAATTTGGAAAATTCCGAGCAACGCCGGGACCAAACAACTAGTAATAAATAATTTTTCATTTTTATTTATTGAAATTACTTAATTTATAAAAAAATTTTATTAATCGGTTAACCGATCAATAACAAAATTAACCGATTATTAACCGATTAAACCAAAACCTCGATTAATTAATCGAGCGATTAACCGGTTAAAGCAAAAGCCCGATTAAATGAGTACCCTACTGTCCATGTAACATTGTGCGCAATTTGGGAGATAATTTGATAAAATTTGGCACATAGGTTCTTATTGGCACAAGGACCAAGCCTATTAAAAGTGAGCCGAATCGTAGGACCAAGAAGGAAGATGGGGACCAATTTCTTTCTCTCAGAAACTACCAACCGATTTTAATAATATTTATAACATATTTCGATCCATATTTATATGGACACATAAGCTATGCATTTTTTAAATAGTAGGACCACGAAGGGAGTCAGGGGCAATTTCTGCCTCTCAGAAACTATCAAACCGATTTTAATGAAATTTAATTTATATATATATATATACACATATGCATGATTCGCCAATGGTCTCGAATAGGGTGCACTCTCGTAAATTTGTTGTTAAATACTGTGGTGTAGAGTATCATATGGTCGGGCTTGACCGACTATACTTTCTTACTTGTTTTCATTTGCACTTGCATGTGGCGACGGTGGGTTAGGCCTTTTAGCTGCTGATAGATTCTTGTGTATATATATTTTGTGTTTGAATAACTGTTGCAGGGAGTAACAACAAATGAAATTATTATAAAATTTGTTGCTTAAATTGATCTTGAATTTATTTTCTTATCTAGGAGCTGTTCCTATTTTTCCTAACCTACAATATGTTTAGCAATATTTTGTTTTCATTTTCTAACAAAAATTTATTTTTATGATTTTATTTTTCGTCTTTAAGTTATTCAAATTTCTATTTATTAGGCCAGCTCAAAATCCGGGCTGCCGTAAGAGTTGACCGTTATCTAATCGATAGCATTTTTGGGACACTGCTAATGTAAAAACGAGTAAATGTTATTGCATTCAAAAAAGGTTTTCTTAACTTTTCTATTTTTAGTGCTTTTTTTCTTTGCTATTTGACCCAATTTTTTTATTTTTTTTCTTTTTTTTAGTACAATTTGCTTTAAATGTATCATTTACCATTTTTTTTACTGATTTTCTGCAGTTTTCTAAGTAAAAAGCAAAAAAAAAAACCGGGTTATACAAATGTCTGTCTAGTTATTTTAAACCACTCAATGGAGAGGGTTGTAAGTAAATATGTATAAAAGCTGGGTGCCAGTAGCATTTTTATTATACTTTATTATAGTTAATGTCAAAATTGTCAATAGAACAAGAAATGAATACAAAGAGAAAAAAACTGTCGGATAGCAAGTAGCACTTCACATGAGCGTAGGAACAAAAAAAGGTCATAATAATTAGATTAAATACAAAAATAAAGTAAATTTGTTTAATACACTTTTATAAACCTGTTTTATTTTTTATAACTAAGGGCGAAAGTCTTTAATACTGTATTCTGTAAAAGATTGGAAGATGAGTCTCTATGTCATTGACGGCAAAGTAGGCGACATTGTCGTCTATGTAATCGTTTGTATCGAATAAACGAGATGAAGAGCGACATTGTCTTGCTTTGTGTCGTACACGATTTTAATGTCACTTGTCGTTGACGATTTCTTCTGGCTGTCCTTCACATGTCATGTCGGAGTTAATATTTAATTTTCTACACACAAGCAGTAAATCTACACCTTGATTTAAAAAAAAAAAAAAAATTATTACAGTGTCAAAACTTTACCTTAATCCTATTTATATATTTATTTCCCAAAATTACATTCTTAATTCAAATAAAACCCAAAAGAGCAACAAATTTGGAAAATTGGAGTCTGATATTGTAGTTATGGAAACATAATTTTATAAAATTGGCCATTTTTTTCCACATGATTAAAGAAAATTCCTGTTTTGTATGTTTTTGATGACAAATTTCTTTGGTCATTGCATAATTCTTGTTTTTGAATAATAAATAAAATAAAAAGTAATCCTGGCAAAACCCAACAAATTTGTGATTGTTTATTTTTATTCTTTAATACATACAAAAAGAAAAAAAGGAAACGAATGACAAGGCAAAAGTAATAGACGAGCAAAACTGACTGTAATATGCCCAATTATTAACTATAAAGCGGGAAATACAAATAATAAACCCAACTCTGATCAAAATATTGATTTCATAAAAACAAAGTTGATTGTACTCTGCATTACAAATTAGATGGCAAAGCCAAATGACCATAAATTAAATAAAAAGTGAAAGTTTCTGTTAAAGATACTCTGTTTCTCTGGCTCTGCTATTGATGGCTAAGAAAAAAAAGTTAAACAAGTTAGAGTTCTATATTCGGCTCTGGCGAATCTTTGATACCCTCCACCGAATATCTATTTATTATTAATTTATTTATTTATTATTAATTTTAGCTGGCTTGAGTAAAATATCATGATTCGTAGTCATGAAAATCCATGGCCAAATTCCTGTTTTATTCCCGATAAACTGAAAGTACCAAGTTTTGACCTTTTTTTATCGCAAATTTGTGTAGAGCTAAAAATCACAAAGTTTTACCTTTTTATTACACAATATTTTTTTAATCCTTTACTTTCATAAAGCTGCATATAATAGAAATAAAATAAATTTTGTTTCATGAAAATCCATGGATAAATTCGTTTTTTATTTCCGATTAAGTGAAAGTACCAAGTTTTGACATTTTTTTAACGCAAATTTTTGTCAAGCAACATGTTGCAAACAGAAAATAAAAATGTTGCAAACATATTATAAGCATGTTGCTCTATACAAATTTGCGATAAAAAATGTTTAAACATTAAATCACAATCAGTGCTGCCACAACCAATACAATTTTTACAACCAAAATTTTTGAAAAAGGTACCAAATGTGAAAAAATATAACCAAATTTAAAATGCCTTTTATTAATTGAGAAAATCATTAAAATTTATTTTAAGTAGCATTGTAATACAAAGTTATTTGCACTTTAAAGTAATATAATAATTATCAGCCTGTTCAACGATTTCGAACGTTGACGTTTGCATAGAAACTTACATTTAAACCAAAAACAAACTTTAGAATTTTGTTTTAAATGTAATTTTCTATTCGAACGTCAAGATTGAAATCGTTGAACAGGCTGTATAAGCCAAGAAAACAAAACAAGAAACCAAATTATTTTACATATTACAAAGCTGCATATAATAGAAATAAAATAAATTTTGTTTCATGAAAATCCATGGATAAATTCGTTTTTTATTTCCGATTAAGTGAAAGTACCAAGTTTTGACATTTTTTTAACGCAAATTTTTGTCAAGCAACATGTTGCAAACAGAAAATAAAAATGTTGCAAACATATTATAAGCATGTTGCTCTATACAAATTTGCGATAAAAAATGTTTAAACATTAAATCACAATCAGTGCTGCCACAACCAATACAATTTTTACAACCAAAATTTTTGAAAAAGGTACCAAATGTGAAAAAATATAACCAAATTTAAAATGCCTTTTATTAATTGAGAAAATCATTAAAATTTATTTTAAGTAGCATTGTAATACAAAGTTATTTGCACTTTAAAGTAATATAATAATTATCAGCCTGTTCAACGATTTCGAACGTTGACGTTTGCATAGAAACTTACATTTAAACCAAAAACAAACTTTAGAATTTTGTTTTAAATGTAATTTTCTATTCGAACGTCAAGATTGAAATCGTTGAACAGGCTGTATAAGCCAAGAAAACAAAACAAGAAACCAAATTATTTTACATATTACAAAAATAACGAGAAACTTAATTAACCCCAAATTTCACCAAGATCAGTTAAAATTAACTATAACTATAATTAGTATTGTGGTTATTTTGTTGAACTATTTATGGTTTTTAATCCAAATTTTTAATAATTTTAATTAGGCTTAAGTTCATTAAATTTAATTTTCATTAAATTATTTTTATGATGAAAGGAATTTTACAACATGAAAATTAATAAAAATTGTTATTGATAATCTTTCATTCTTGACCGTGGCCGGGGCTAGAACCCGGGCCGGCAGGTTACCATGACATGTTTCGATCGCAACCACTCGATCTCCTCAGATGGATTTGCCGTTTTACACTCGCAGCCATCGACGACTGCTGACGTCAATAGTCAAACATCAATCCTTAAACCAAATTGTATTTTAACCTTTGGTAGATCGAAGTTTGTTTTTTTGAATGATTATCCATTTTAATTGATTTTACATGTTCTTCCTTACTTCTGTTTCTTCGTACTTTTGTCAAGAATTTTTCTTGAAGTCAAAGTACATTTTTTGTTTTTTTTTTTTTTTTTTTTTTTTTTTTTGTCTTTCTTTTACTTGTTGACCTTTTTCAGCACAACTTGAAGGACAAATGAATACATAGAGCTCGTGCCTTAGCTTTAACAATAATTAGTATTGTGGTTATTTTGTTGAACTATTTATGGTTTTTAATCCAAATTTTTAAGAATTTTAATTAGGCTTAAGTTCATTAAATTTAATTTTCATTAAATTATTTTTATGAAGAAAGGAATTTTACAACATGAAAATTAATAAAAATTGTTATTGATAATCTTAACTTCCAGTTAACAATCTGTTTTGACAGCTATAAGTGATAGTTTCTTATAACCGAACTTGGTGAAATTGAGGGTAAAAGTTTTATTTATTTGAGACTTTTTTCGTAAAAAATATTTTTATTTTATAAGAGTTAAATCCGTCAAATTTCCATACAAAATTCAGTATGTATATTGATAGTTAATAAATTGAATATTTTTTAATATGTCGTTTTAAATAAACGAAAATTGTACTTCACAGTTCAAAATAACAAAAAAGGAAAATTGTTTTCCGCTTTTTAGCTGTCATTGACAGGACTGTCAAATGTGGCGATTTTTTAATCCTTTTGTCGATGGAAATTTACGTTTGGCGATTGTTTTGGCGAATAACTGTTTTAAAATTGTTCTATTTGATACATTTTGTGAATCATTGTAAGATATTATGGCGAATATAAACAAATTCGCCTTTCGGAGCGTACATTAAATGGGGAAAGAGACAGTCAAAGGTTTTTTTATATATTAAAAATATTGCCAAATAATAAATAATCTAAAAACATTAAGGCCCGTTTTCACGACTTACCTATAAAGTTCGAAATAGTAAACGGTACCTTTAGCACTAGTGAGGAATAAAGTAACCTTCAACTATTTTTCGATCATAGTACAGTACAAATTATTCGAGTTCGTGTACCAAAAAAACATATTCGTACGTATTATTATTTTAGAAAAAAGTAACCAAAATGAAAAAAATATTCACATCTCCACATTGAAAAAAATATAACCAATTTTGGTTAGAAATAACCAAAAACGGCAGCTCTGATCACAATATTCTTAAGGTAAATATCAGAGATATATATTTTTTTTAATACCATTTTGTTTTTTTCGAAAGTTTTTTGGGATCTAGCAACAACCTGTTGATAAGGATTTCTTTACAACTACATTATAAATGGAAACTTTTACAAAAAAAAAACTTTTTTGGGGGAATTTGCGATAAACTTTTTACTTAAGAAAGGCGTAGTTATGTTAAAAACGTAATGATGTTTACAACGAAAAACGTTAGGGAAGGTCACAAAAGATTGAAAAATAAGAACTAAAGTTATATGTCTTAATAATACCTGACCTAATGATGCTGCGCTATAACAATTTATTACGTATACGTAATTATCACTTATTATTGATAAGTTCTATTTAACTTTTTGTTTTTGTTTAAATGTTAACTGCTTCGCTTGAATTCAATTAAAAAAATGTAGAGGTATTAATTTCATAGAAATATTGTATAACATTTATTTCATACTATAAGAAAAGGATACATCAATATCAATTTCACTTATTTTTTATTCTCTTAACAGCAAGCAACTGTAAAGAATTTTCTTGCTGGATTAAGGCGCAGCAAAAAATAAGAACAAAAACTTATTACTAACAGCAAGAGCAACTCTTTTTAAAGCGTTTGCTTTGCTGACTCCTTAAGCAGATTAAGACGAAATACATTATTTGCTCTCACTTTTTATGCTTTTGCTCGTTATTTATCACAGTGTAAGGCAAGCATTATTAAACTCAGTTTTCTTAATTTGCTGCAAACAATTTGAGCAAAGCAAAAAAATGTTGTTTTCAAATACATGTGATTTAAAAGGTAAACCCATTTCAAATGAAAACTCTTAAAAAAAACCAGTATTTTCTTTAAATAAATAAACTTTTCTTTCTCTTTCATTAAACAATTTTATCTTTGATTTCCTATTCTATAAAGCTTTTCAAATTATGTCTTTTTCTTACGTCATCAAAATCATCCTCAACATGCAAATGTTTCTTTAACACTTTGACAACTTACCCGTAACATGATTAATTTGAATTTTCTTATTCTCATTTTGTTTGCAAAACTGAAATCCTTTTGAAATTTCATATATTCAAATGCTTTTGAGAACTTGAACGATTGTTTACATTTATGTTTGACATCTTATAAGGAAATAATACAAATTTATTCACACACATCTCAAAGTTTTGCGCTGATATTCTTAAAACTAAAAACAAAATAACACAAAGGTTGCAAAGAAAAACAAATCTAATTAAAGGCATTCAAATCCTTTACACATTTGTTATTAATTCAAAAACTTTTTAGGATTATTTATTCATTCGTTAACAAAAAGGCGACAAATACGCATGTTTGTAAATGCAAATCAAATGAATGTAAAGAAAGGAGTACCCGGTTTTAAGCTACAAAGCTCTAGATTGTTCTCAAATTAGAATTTTAAAGCTCACTTAAAGAGACTGGCCTGGTAACATTTATTAAATTTTATTATATTAACAGCCAGTCCTGTTCAGTAATATTTTCCAGAAAAAAAAAACGTTTGCACACTTAGACACCATCAAAACTCCAGGTTTTTTTTTAGAGTCTTTAGAGTTTTAGAGTCCGGCTTACACACCCAGGAACGATATCTATTTTTTTAGTGTTTGTGTAGACGAACACAGCCTGTTCGTAACAATTTTCAAGAAAGAGCCGAACAGTTTATAGCGTTCTGTTCTTACTTAAAAAACACAGAACAATTGTAGTGATACGGCAGAAAAACAATTTCAATGTTCTATAATGTTTTTTTACATTGATAAAGAAATGAACAAACAAAAAATTGTAGCAACGACCGCAATACGAAGAGCTTGTGTGTGCATTGTGTATATGTTTTGTTTGTGTAAAATTATTTTGCTGGCTTTGCATTTTTTTTCGTATGTGTATTTTGTTTTTGTAAAAATTGTTTGGTTTATTTACCAGACGAACATTCATGGGCCGAACCGAACACAATGAAGTTTGTGGTTTAACAAAAATCGAACGGAATTAAATGTTCTCATCTTTTGTTGAGTTGAATTAAAACAGTACTATTTTTGTGTTCGACAGAAGACAAACAGGGAAACATTTTTTTTTTTTTTAATGATTTACTGCACAAACACTATTCCACAAATCTACGGAACCGAACACTAAGGAGCGATATTTAGTGTTTATTTTCGAACACTGTGTTACAGTTTATTTAAATTATGCTGGTTAATGTGTTTTTTAGCCCGATAACACTTACAAATTAGCTGTAAAACGAACTGTCATACTGCGCTTCCTTTTTGATATTTATGAGCAGTACATTATGGCCAATGATCGTGAATAACTTCACGTTCAAACAACGCTACCAAAATTTACATTGACGGATTCGTGTTTTTCGTAACGATATAACGTCTGATATGCCACGGAAAAAAATTAATCCCTAAAAAGGTCCGCGAAGCAAAAAATGTACGGAACCCCTGTTTTAAAGGACGAAGATGTTTTTCAAAAAGAGCCGTCTGTCTACATTTCTTGAAAATTTTCCAACACGCACATGGCATTTTCAAACCAATACAACTGTAACAACATCATAATGAACAACTCTAAACATCATCATTAATATCAACCAGTGTGGTAAAAGCAGTTTAAAATTTTGAAAAGTAATTCAATTCAAACAAATTAAACCGAAATAACACTGAAAATCTTATTATAAGTCTGTCACGTTCTTTAAAAATAAAAAAAATAAAGATTTAGTTTTATGATCCACTAGATATCTATTCACAAGTATTTATATCTATCATTTGCATTTTATTTGACGCCCACCTTTTCCTTTATCTTACTATTTTCATTTTAACAAAAACTATTACATAAAGGCTTTATTTATAAAGTATGTAAACACATAAATTGATACACACAGAAAACAATATCAATGTTAAATTAACATGGCGCAATGTTGATTAAAAATCATAGTAAATTTCTGCAAAAGCATTAACATTATTTATTATCTTGGTTTCATGTTTATTTTAAATGAAAAATTTTAAAACAAAATTGTTCAATATTGAAACCATAAAAACCTGTTTTACTTGTTTTGTATAGAAAAAACCACAACACTATAAAAAGAAAAACATAAATTTTTTTATTTTCATGTTAAGAATAATCTAAAAAGGGAAAAAAAATCCTGTATTCTTTTTGGTTAAAATTATTTAGTTAAATAGTACATCAAATTTTCAAAGTTAAATGATGATAAAACCCATATCGGGCCATTATGCTAACAAAGTGAAACATGTTTCAGGAAAATAAATAGTTATATCCTCTCTTTCTCTGGCTCCGCGGGTAAGTGTTTTGAATTATTCTTAAATAAATGCATATGTTGTCTCTGAAGATTCTTCTAACTGTTATTTCACACTCAAACCAACTTGATTCTACATGAAATTCACGTTGTTTCAACTTGAAAAAACTTTCATTCAACGTGATTCGGATTGTTGTTTCAATATATATGACATTTTGCTCTAACTTTACTGCAATGTTAAATTAACATGAATTAGAAAAAAATGTTGTTCGCAAGTTATTGTTAAATAATGTTAAATTAACATGAAGTAACTATGAAGCAAAATCACTACCGAAAACTGTAGAATCAACCTTGTTTTCGACGATTTTACATTGATTTTTTTCTGTGTGTATTTTATAAACTTAATTTTCCTTAAACATCTTTCTAAATTTAAAGAAACTTAAATGTGTATTCATTTAAACAAACGAAATTTCTAAGTCCTTTAAAGTTTTTCTCCATTGCTAAATTGCCACTTTTCAAGAAATGTGTAGATAATGAAGAAAGAAAATACGTTTAACTTAAGAAGGATACTTAACTAATTAGAAGAAAAGAAAAGTTTAAAACTCATACATTTGAACAACAATAGCACGGCACCTTAAAAGTGGCTGATGTTCCATTTGTTAACTGTATGAAAAAATATTACTCTGCGAAATGGAGACATTTCATTGGGCTATCCTAATATATTTAAAGGTATAAGATTATTTCAAAACAATTGGTTGTGGCTGGTGTGTTTAACAACAAAAGTGGTATTTCATTAAGGTTTTCTGTACCCATGTTCTGTAACTTTAGTGAGAACTTCTCGCATCGAAAAGATGTGAAACAAAATATTCCATCGTTTCTCGAAAAGTGAGAAAAAAGTGTGTCTGTAACTTATGTCGAAAACTATCAAAAGAGATTACGTCGTTACGTTATAAAAGTCATAACATTGCACTCGAAGCCGATGTGACATTGCAGACGTTGAGGACGCCAGTCACACATATAGTTAACGGCGACCAAAATTTACTAAAATTGAAAAATTTTCAACGACGGCGGCGAAAATACAACCGTCGGCCATGCCAAATAATGTAAAGTGCGACTTTAATGTTTGTTGTTTGTAAACGAGCTTTGAAAAAATTCGTATATTTTATAAAAATGGTAAAAGAAAATAATTAAACAATAAAAAAGGGCCAAGAACATAATTTTATTATTATTATTCTTTGCAATTTGCATTTTTAGTTGTTTTTTAGTGTTAAAATTTTTTTCTCGCCCCATTTTTATTCGTGAGTTTTTTTGACAGTCCAAAGCGGGAACTTTTCTCACCAAAATGTTACAGACACAATTTTTCTGTAAATTGGCGAGTAATTTCCTTGCGTGACAGCTTGTACTCGCCAAAAAAAGTTACAGACACAGTTTAGTGAGAAAAACAGCTGTTTGTTTCAATATACGGCATTTTTGTTCTATTTCACACATTTCAATCGAAAAGTTTCTCGACACGAGAGTTACAGAACATGGGCACTGGTTAGTTTGAAATAATTTTTAACTAGCAAAAACTTATTAAAATTATTTAAAGGATTTTTAATTAAAAGTATTTATACCACTTATTGAGATTAAAATTGTTTCAAAGCTTGAAATTTATTTTAAAAAGAAAAAAATATTTTGTTGAAATGTACAAATTGCGCACTTGAATATCTGCAAACTTTTGCACAGTAGAAATTCAATTTCAAACTTAAACAAAAACTTTGTCTGTGTACTAATTTAAAAGGCCAAGTCTACGCCCAGAGAAAAATAATGTTTAAATATGGTCACCTCCAACAAAACAATTTTAAAAGAAAATTTTAAGCATATTATGTTTAATTTAACGATATTATAGTTACCGACAACCATATTATGGCTATGATGCTTCTTGATGGAGGACTAATTTACCAATATGGTTATATTAAACTTAATATGTTTAAAATTTTCGAAAAAATGTTTTGTTGGAGGTGATCATATTGAAACAAGTTTTTTCTCTGCGTGTTTATTATGTACGTTAACACAGCGTTTACATTTGACAGTACTGGCAAGACAGTGAGAAAATACATATTAGTTGCCAAAAACACTACTTACTATATAAAGTTTTTCTAACTAAATAAAGTTTTTTCCGTGTAGTCTGTACTTTCCCTGCGGGAAATTTATGTCGATTGGTCTAACAGATTGGTCCTGGGATTTGTGAAAATAGAACAAGTACAAAAAGAAAGAACTCATGACCAGTGAAAGAAGAACTAATCATTTAACTGGTTTATGAAGAACAAAAAGGTAGAAAAAGTAATAATTACAGTAAAATCTTTACCGGTGTGGTGACACATATTTTGGGACTTTCTACAATTTGGTTATTGAATTTAATTCTAGGACTTGTTTTATTGATATAATACTACATTGTAGTAACTAACACTAAGCACGTTCATTGAGAATAGATGTGTGACTGGTCCAATTGTGTCAATTGACCCCCTCCAATGACAACCCCATGTAAAAGTGATAGGTCTTATTCATATAAAGTGTTAGAACTAGAACCGGTCTCTACCACCAAAGACCTATCACGGAACTACTTTGGTGTCAGTTCGCTTCCCTCTAGGATTGTGACAGTGACAGAATTAAAAAAAAAAAAAAACATTTTTAATTTTTGTATTTTCTTATTTATAATTTTGTCATTTCCGTAAAATTTGAATACGGGTGTTATTTAAAGCTCTGATAAAGTTGTTAAACCTTGTAAATTTGCGGGTCAAAATGGGAGTTTGATATTTTTAAAAGAAGATTAGCAAATGTAAACAGTGTTAAGATAATTGTATTATGGAAAGAAGATGTAGGAATTCACAGAAAAATAAGGAACGTATATAAAATTCACTTAGAGATTCCAAGCTAATACATGACACTTTGGTATATTACTCGAAATAAGTAAAACAATAAAATGTTGCTTCGTAATCCATGATTCTTGTATAGATTAAATGAAATAAGTAAAAAATTAAACGGATTACTTTTGTATTAAAAAAAAATGTAAAAAACTGCGTTGTCCATAAATCGATCAATATTTTAAACTGATAATCTAAGGAGAATTACTAAAGGGTACGTTATACTATCACACAAGTCTCTTGTTTTTGAGGAATATTTGAAAATTTTCCGACAATTATTAGATCAGGGAACTATTTTTGTCAAAAGACTTGTGTGTGAAAGTGTTAATCGGCCTTAAGGAACATTAAAGTGTTAAGGTAAATATCAGAAATTTTTTTTTTTAAATACCATTTGGTTTTATTAAACTTAATATGTTTAAAATATTGAAACATGTTTTTTCTCTGCGTGTATATAAGGTATGTTAATAATCTTCTTTATATCTGTGGCAATAGTCTTTTATGAACATATCTGCGGCGATATGGAAAAGTACACTGAAAAGATAAATCAATCCATTTCCTTAAAGAAAACGGTATTGGCTTGACTAAAAGTGAGATAAAAATGTATCTCAAAATGGGCTTGCTTGATTCAAGAATTTCTAAGGTTGGTCTTCATCCCGAATTCTTACTTGAAATAATCCGAAAGTGTGTTTAGATTGATTATAACCTAAGAACTAAAACCCAGTGTGACCATATAGAAATTTATTATTTTTCCAGAGTTTTTCGATTCCCGATCCATACAAATAATACAAAGTATAAATGAAAAAAACTTTCATAAACAAACGTAAGGGAACTTGTTTACAAAGTAAGTAAAATAAATGCTTAAATACTACAAAAATTAATTGAAGATTGAAAGCGGAACTTCAATTATTGTTTCCTTAAGGCCTTATGACACTACATTTTTAATGCATTGTTCAAGTTCTGGTGAAAAGTGCAAATATAATGTTATAGAAAAATTTACCTAGTGCAAAGAGTTCAGCTGTATTAATTTTTTAATTCCCGGGCTCCCGCAAAAAAAAATCCCGCGAAAACCCCTAATACTAGCCCATTAAACTTAATTGATTCACTTTTGTTGTGTTGCCCAAATCGTTTCAAGAATAACTCCCAATTTAAAATTCACTAGCAGCATGTCCGATATGGTTATCGTAATCATTCTACTTTAAAAATTTTATGTATTTTACTACATAATTAAAAAAAAAGAATTTGGGAATTGTTGCTTCTTATTTTACTTTTTAAACATAAAAATAATGTATACATTTCTTCTTGTAAGTGTTGTTGTTGTTTCTGCACAAAACAAGCAAATCGTTTGTAGTCTTATATACATATAATCTTATCTGTATTCTTGTCTATGGTATTATCAAAATTCTTGTCTATGGTATTTTCTATAGTCTTGCCTGTAGGCTTGTGAGTTGTCTTGTCTATAGTCTTGTCTCTACTGATGTCTGAAGTCTTTTTATTAGTTTTATCTAAAAAATAATTAACAGTCTAGTCTTAAGTCTAAGGGACCCTGAGTAAGGGTAAAGTCGTAAAAAAGTTTGTTCGTACACCCTTTAATAAAAAGTATTTTTGCATTGAGGTTTGGAAAAAATTGCCTTTTTATCATTTTATCTTAGGCATTTACAGACCGAACTTAAAGTATGATATATCAATGTTTTTGTCTCGAGAATACCAATTTTCTGCCCTTAGGGGCCATTGACCCCTAGTATCTTGTTCTTGTTTTTATCCACCAGATCTCTGTTCGCACCACCCTAATGTACAGCAAAATATCGCCGATGCCAATATATCAAAAAATCTGAATTACCGCCAATATATCGGTATTTGTATACGTTTTATCCCTAGTTATAATATAATTTTCCCACAAGCCCAACTTGAGCGAATAAAAACATACTTAACAAAGTTTCCAAGTTTCCAATCATTAAATAAAAGAAATGTAAAAAATAAAAACATGTTAAATTTTTTAAGAATTTATTTAAAAATAAAAAAATTTATTTTACCTAAATTAAAAACACTTCTACAAACCAGATATTTTTTTGAGGTGGCAAATACAAGTGTTATAATCATCTATTACTATCAGACACGTACGTTGATACACGATTGAGTTGCATTTTAACACAACCTTAACCTAATTAGAAGTAAATATAAAATTCAATATGTTTGTTGTTGTAGTTATTTTTTAAATAATTTAAATCGTAAAAGTTAATTTAACAATGAAAATAAAAATTAACGATTTTTTTTCTCACGTATTCATACGTACAAAAAATACTTATTTCTCTTTTCTTTACACCAAAGATGCCCAGTAGTGGCTGATATCAGCAAATGAAACTCACACGTATACTTACGCTCTTTTGTTTGATCGTCAATCAACCAATAGGAAATCAGCATGTTGAGTGCGAGAGACAAACTACACTGGCAGAACTTCTGTGTCTTATTTTAATCGTCATCGAGACTGCTGTGAGTTAACACATAAATTGAAATTATTGCGATTTATTAATGATGTCAGTCGAAAATTATTTTATGTTACAAAATGCTTTTGATGACATGCAATGTCTTATTTGTCATAAGACATTTAAAAAAACTAAGAAATATAATTTAAAAAAACATTTTGAAGATGTTCACAAAGACATGAATTATTTGCAAATAAATAAATAAATACATTCACAAAGAGTATTACTAAATTAAGGAAAAAATATTGTATTATATTAATTTGTAATTTTCAAATAATATCTACATTGTTTTGCATTTAAGCTAACGATATGTGTTTTGTTTGTGAAAAAAATTCTTTGTACCTGAAAAGGGTCACTTTTACTTTCGTTAAAAAGACGTACCTAAATGCAGAAATTATTAAGAAAAAATAGCCACAATAATTTGTTGGTATTTTGTGCTTGTAAAAATATTTTTGTTTCTGTACCAATCGCGTCGTAGGGTTTTTTTCTTTGAAAACACTTTTCTTAAGTAAGTAAAAATATTTAAAAAACAAGTTAAAAAAAGTCTTGTTTTCCTACAATTTATGTGTAAACCTATACACATAAAAGCAAATGTGACAGCAGGTAAAATTTTTGGGTAAGAAGATGTGTTTTATTGATGTATTAATGAAACTTGTTGGTTTCGCACTATTTTTATTGCTTACTTTTTTATGCCACAAACTCGAAATTTTACAGGGAAGGTTTTTTTTTAAATAAAATCAGTTTGAAAAAAGCCATTATTTTAAAATTTATAATGTAAATATTATTTATTCAAACTGATTTTATTTAAAAAAAACCTTCCCCTGTAAAATTTCGAGTTTGTGGGATACAATTTTTCGGCGGTAACTTAGACCTGTTATAATGACTATACATTTTTGCAGGCAAACTCAGAATTTTCAGATTTGAATTATATTTGCTCAAAAAAACGGAATAAGCTGAATTCTTCTAGTTTGAGAAATATACTTTTATTACGTAACTGCAATAAGAGTATCAACTTAGAAGATTTTATTACTTTTTAATTGCAAATTGAACAATGATTAATTGAGGAAAAATTTATAAACACTTCGAAGAATCTTTTTATTCCGAAATATATCATACTATCCAGATGTCCGCATATATAAATTATATATGTATGTATTATAGATATATATATACCAATCAATACATTCATCAAGAGAATTACTAAAATAAATACATTCACCAAGTGTATTACTTAAATATGTACATTCATTAATTTTAAATTTCCCTTTTGTTAAACAAAGAAACAGAAAAAAAATGACAACACCCGTCACACGTGTGCTTTCGTCGCAATCTCGCTGACGACTAAATAAAATGAATAGCAAATTGTTTTCTTCCAGTGTTATTTCGTCACTCTCACCAATACTACTACCGTGGGCATCAATGCTTTACACGCACGCACAAAAACGTATTGTCCTGTGTGTGTGTGTTTTTGAATGAGTATGGGTATGTCTGCGTATGCATATGTTCTTTTGTGATTTTTACACGTTTCAAATCTTCAATCATTCTTCTATTGCATCGTTAGTTGTTTTTTTTTTTTATTCATTAACTCCATAATTTTCTTTGAATTTGTGCGAGCTTATTGTTGCTTTTTGCGACCAGTTTTTCAGTGAATGTCGTAGTTTGTAGAAATTTGTTTAGCGATAAAAATTAAAAAATTTACATAATTACAATTACATCCGTTTTTCACATGCTTACATGCACTTAAAAATGTTCGCATTTTCAAATTGTTAAATATTTGAAGTTATGGTTGCGTGATGCGTGTTAAATGGATCTTTTTTTAAATTTATTAAAATATCTTTCTTGTTTTGAACTGCGTTTTTTAACCCATAACTGTACTTCGGTCTTTTGGATTAAACATCAACTTAAGCTCAGCGCGTATAAGAAGAAGTACAAAGCTTTTGTGAGAGTATAAAAAAGTTTGCGAACGTTGCCATATGATAAAGATTCTAACCGTAACTCCCTGTTCATTGGGTACACATTTTAAAAAGCTACAACTAAGCAAGCTTAAAGACCGATCGCGAATCCTTTAATTTTTATGCAGACTTAAAATTAGCAGATCGTAGGTTAAAAAAATAATTTGGAAATCAGTAGGTCCCAGGATCATGTAGAGTTACTAGTTATTGGTTAAAAAATCTTTTGAGGACCATTTATTTTAAAATATTCATTGTGGCATTAATTACGTTAATCTTTAAAACAAGCGTATGTACAAACACGGAAAGAAGTTTATTTTCTAAAGAAATTAGTTTCGATTCTTAAAACAAGAATATTCAAAATAATTTCTTGATCTTAAATAACGAAACATTTTGCTTTTACCAAGCCACACATATAATTAAAATAAGTTATTTTTGGCTTGGTGATTAAGTAAATAATTCATTCCGTGTATGTTACAAAAATGTATATGGGGACATGTCAAAATTTCATCAATAAAAATTTAAATGGAATTTAAAGAAAAATGTGTATGCAAATTTTGGCTTAAACAGATTTCATTTTAAATAACTCACAAAAATTTTACAAAAAAACCTTTAATTTATAATATTAATAGATCCTTGTTCAGACTTACAATTTTTTTTGCAGAAAGTTCTTGTATTTGTTGGTGAGAGAGTTTAGAAAATTGGCGAGGGGTAGACAGTTTTATATGCTCTGTAAGTCTGTTTTGTTTTGTAATGCTCTCTTTCCAACTTGAAGTTGGTTGTACAAACAGAAAAAAATTATTTTAAAATCGTCGAAAACAAGGCTGATTCTAAAGTTTTCGGTAGTGATTTTGGTTCATTGTTACTTCATGTTAATTTAACATTATATAACAAAAACTTGCGAACAACATTTTTTTCTATTAAAATAACTATAATTCACGTTAATTTAACATTGTAGTAAAGTTAGAGCAAAATGTCATTTATATTGAAAAAACTATCCGAATCACGTTGAATGAAAGTTATTTCAAGTTGAAACAACCTGAATTTCATATTAAATCAAGTTAGTTTGAGTGTGAAATAGCAGTGAGAAGAATCTTCAGAGACAACATATGCATTTATTTAAGAAAAATTCAAAACACTTACCCGTGGAGTCAGGGAAAGAGAGGATATAACTACATATTTATTTTCCTGAAACATGTTTCACTTTTTTGTATTCCCCTTTGTTAGCATAATGGCCCGATATGGGTTTTATCATCATTCAACTCTGAAAATTTGATGTACTATTTGACTATATAATTTTGACAAAAAGAATACGGGAATTTTTCTTTTTAGATTATTTTAAACATGAAAATAAAAAAAAATTATGTTTTTCTATTTATAGTGTTGTTTTTTTTTCTATAAAAAAAAACTTTTATGGTTTCAATATTGAACAATTTTATTTCAACATTTTTCATTTAAAATAAACATGAAACGAAGATAATTTGAAATAAAGTCCATACGTTTGCAGAAATTAATTATGATTTTTTATCAACATTGATTGCGCCATGTTAATTTAACATATATATTTTTTTCTGTGTGTAGGTGTTTTTGTATTTATATGTTTACAAAATATAAAAAGGAGTAGAGAAAGACCATATAAAAATACAAAAATTGTAAAACTAGAATTTCATAATATGGACACTAAGTCTAGGTTTTTGACGTGTGGGTTAAGTTTAAACTTTGTTTAACGTAGTCTGAAACTCGCATTTTTCCGGCGAAATGTAGTTTTTGTTTTATTATTTCATTAACGACCAACATTTTAAGCAAAACTAAGCTGTTCCGTCAAAATGTTGTATACAAACTTGGCAATAGCGGCACAAATCTGTTTTCAGATTAACTAAATCTAGTTTAACTGAGATCTCAAAAGCAGAATTAAAATTTGACTAAATGGTTAAAGGTTTTCTATGAAAACTGGTTAAAATGTATGTGGGACAAAAGAGTTATGTTCCATTTGTACTTTAAATTTAAAAATGTCGTATTTTTCTTTTTACGAAACTAAGATGACTACTTAAATAGAAAGAAAGAGAAAAAATTAATCTTAAATGTTGAATAAAATAAATTTTTCAAACTTCAGAACTTGTAAAATTACAACAACAAAAAAACACATTTCTTACAAACGCAATCAGACAGTTAGATTTTCTTGACAGCTAAATGATGGTATTTCTAGATCCTAATCCTAAACGCCTGTTTGTTATACATTTTATTTTAAAATTTATTTGAATATTCAAATAATTTATTTGCTTTTGTATAACCTTCCACTTTTTTTAACTTATTTACTTCCAGGTAAGAATTTCAAAATGGAATTTTGCTACAAATTGAGATTGTGTGGTTTAATGCCGGTATTTTTCATCAGTGAGTAAATGTTTGTTGCAAGATAAAAGTTTTTTTTTGTTATTTAAGGAGAAAAATTATAAAAAAAATTACATAAAACATAATGACACTTAATTAATATTTTGCGAAACAAGTCATAAAAAACGTGACCACCAACCAAACTAATAAAACATTAGCTTTATTTTTAACAACTTCGGCAATTTATTAAATTTATTAAAAAAAAAATGGAGTTGAATATAATTAAAAAGCTATTAAATGCTATTTTATCCAGGAAACGTTGTGCAAAATCAAAGATATATTTAAAAAAAATTGTAGTTCTGCATGGAGTGCCAAACATTTATTGTTATTTATTTATAAGAAAGAGATTTCTTAATTTCACTTATGTAAATTAAAAATATTATGAAATATCAGTAATTTTATAAAAAATTTCAAAAAGGGCACAATAACGAAAGGTTAAATAAGTAGACTAGTGCGAAAGTGATATTTTGTTTTGAAATTTTATACTCTTCACAAATATAACAGCACTGTACCCATGTTCTGTAACTTTAGTGAGAAAAGATGTGAAAAAAAATATTCCATCGTTTCTCGAAACGTGAGAAAAAACTGTGTTTGTAACTCATGTCGAAAAATATCAAAAGAGATTACGTCGTTATGTTATAAATGTCATAACATTGCACTCGAAGCCGATGTGGCATTGTAGACGTTGAGAACGCCAGTAACATATATTGTTGACGGCGACCAAAATTTACTAAAATTTAAAATTTTTCAACGACGGCGGCGAACATACAACCGTCGGCTATACTAAATAATGTGAAGTGCGACTTTAATGTTTGTTGTTTGCAAACGAGCTTTGAAAAAATTCGTATATTTTATAAAAATATTAAAAGCAAAATAATTAAACAATGAAAAAATGTGCCAAGAACAAAATGTTATTATTATTATTATTCTTCGTCTAGGTTCACACTTTGAAAGTTTTCTTTCAGAAAGTCTAAGTTTATTGGTGAGAGGTAAGAAAATAATAGCATGTTCTCTTCCCCTCTCACCAATAAACTTAGACTTTCTGAAAGAAAACTTTCATAGTAAGCCCAGACTTTGCATTTTGAATTGTTAATTGTTTTTCATTGTTAAAATTTTTTCTCGCTTCATTTTTATTGGTGAGTTTATTTGACAGTTCAAAGCGGGAACTCTTCTCACCAAAATGTTACAGACACACTTTTTCTATAAATTGGCGAGTAATTTTCTTACGTGACACTCGCCAAAAAACCTTACAGACACAGTTTAGTGAGAAAAACAGCTGTTTGTTTCAATATATGGCATTTTTGTTTCATTTCACACTTTTCAATCGAAAAGTTTCTCGATTCGAGAATTACAGAACATGGGCACTGGTAAAGGCTTGTTTACACGGTAATACAATGTATTACGATTTTTTAGAATCATAATATTATGAAATTCTCTCCGTGTTTGAAAAAAGTCTGTTGCAAGTATATTTCACTTTTATACGGATGGTATAAGTAAAATTAGTAAAGATATTAAACACCTGAGTTTATAACAAAAAAGCAGATGGTTATAGTTTTACAATATTTACAAAAACAACATGAAAATTTCCTAAGTTGCTTTTATAATTGCATAAAAATGTTACCACCTTCAATATATACTTTTAAAATACACCTACGTATGTGATGAGAATACATAAGTTTCTAAAATGGTTTAGAAAATAATCATTTACCGACCGCTTGCAAAATTTTGTTCCGTATTCTCTCTTATAGGCTTTTTACACTAACCAAAATTTAGGTGAAACTCATGGAAGATGTAGAAAATGTGAAACATGCATTTACATTGTTCACATCTAACATCTAACATCAACCATCAATTAAAACTGTAAATGTAAAATTCAATGCACAAAAACAAAAATGTAAAATTTTACAAACAAAATAATAATTTGTACATGAACAAAATCTAGCAAACAAAAAACACAAAGAAAAAACTACCACAGGAATAAATTTAACACAATAACAGTAGAATTATTTTCCACTTTTCTAGTGATGACACTGAAACACTCGAAAGATGTAGAATGGAATTAAATGAGATAGGAACATCTTGTAAAGATGTTGAAAGATGTTGGTTTTTAACCCTACGTATTTGTTATAACCAAATGTTAACATCTTCGCAAATTTATAGTAGATGTTAGATGTTGATATGTGTAAAAAGGCTTTTACTCAATACATTTTGCTTTTACATGATAAGATTATTCTCATTCTACATAATTTTTAGACATGTCGTAATAAAATTGTTATCTCGAAGAAATACAAGCCAACGAAGGAGGTAAAACTATGCTTAGTGACAATAATGTTTGACGGAGAACAAATTCTAATAGTGCACCCCTCAAAACTTTTGATAGCCTCTTTATCCTCTCAGCACACGCCACTATAATCACGCACAAATTACGAAATAGGGACAAGGTTCTCAAAGCGCTAGCCGGCAACACTTGCGAAATGTAAACCTTGATTGTCGACCAGTGGTTAACAGTGCTGCTCCAGTGTAGTCATCTTATTTGAGTGGTACCCAGTGGAGAAATATTCAAACCTTTCCAACCGCTACCTTAAAGACCGTCAGAGGCTGCCTTGAAAAACCCTCTGAACATCATCTTCACTAGGAGAAAAAGGTTGCACCGTTCAAGAAAAACAGCAACAATGTTGACGCAACAAATGGAGACTCACTAGGCATGTCAGACAGGACCCTCATATATACAAGGATATCATAAAGAGGAATGTGCAGGATCTATTTGATTGCAGCTCGTATATAACAGCTTTGAACGAACGCTTTAATAGCGACGCTACCAATTTCGCGGTACCTGGTTATCGCATCAATGTCGAACTTCACAGAAAAAATTATTTTTCCAATTCAAACAAAAAATTTGTAGAATCAAACAATTTTTTGTCTGAAATCGGTCCTACAAACAAATTTGCATATTCAAACAATTTATTTGCATTTTGTTTACTGAAAAAAAACACTAATTTTTTCAAACAAATAATTTAACTGAATCAAACAAAAAGTTTACTGAAATTCAAAATCAAAAAAAAAAAAGTTTTTGCACAAGCAATGACGCGCACACAAGTAAGCACTGTATGAGAAGGTGACGGCAAAGCAGAGCCGCCGACTGGCTTTGAAACACATTTTTTTGTTGGAATAATTTTTGAACGAAGTCTTATTTATACACACAACACAATGTTTTTCTTTATCACTCTCTGTTGCTGTATCCTTTCCTTTGCTAAAGAAGAAATGTAACCAAAAACGGCAGCAGACCGACTCGATATGTTTTTCGTCATCATTCTATTTTTGTATTTGATGTATTTAACCAAACAGTTTTAAAAAACTGAATACGGGATTTTGTTTCTTATAATGTCGTGTCTGCTATTGTTTTTCTTATAGTTGCACTTTTTTAAAGCGTCCAAAAATAGACTGTGTGTGTTTTTTGTTGTTGTTCTTATATTTCACATAAAGAAAGTGTTGCTTACGATCAAATAAAAAAATGCAAAAAGACGACAACATTAAAGAGCGTTAAATATTTCATACAAAATTATGAAAACTTGACACCAATAACGCGTTTATTTTATTTTTGAAGAGTTGTCCACATTTTTGTTGGTTAAATAAAAATCAAACAAAAATATTGATTGAATCAGTAAAAATATTTATAGAAATAAAAAAAATTTTCAAACAAGCGGTTGTTTGAAAATAATTCGGCAATAATTTTTTCTGTGTTGGAGGTCTTCCACCGCCGATAGCAGATACTGAGATGATTCCGCCGCTTAAAACAAGAGTTGTTTTGGAACAACTAAGATCAGGATGTAACAATAGGCTTAATGCTTTCTGGTTTCGCATAGACCATGCTGTTCCTAATTTATGCCAAGCATGTGGTCCTCTTGGCAACCCCCTCCCCTATTTTTAATTGTGCAGCGAGTCCTACTTTGCTTTGTCCAATATATCTATGGACCCACCCTATAAAAATAGCACAATTCATTGGACTTGATCTGGCAGAACCCCCTGATTAATTTTGTATATTGTTAATGATGTTAAAACAACAACAGCAGCAGCATTATGCGTATGAAGTGCGATAATTGATTCTCTTGGATCCACCTTTTAATCCATCGATCGAACCAAAATCACTTTTCAACTTAGACTAAAGATTTTTGGCCAACTCGAGATGGGAAATACTCAGAAATATTCAGAAATACTCAGTTTTCAGAAAAATAATTTTATTTTTATCAAAGTTATTTTTAGGGAATACAAAATTTATTATTAATAAGATTTCTGTATGACGTACACTGAAATTTATTGTTGAGGGAAAGCAAGCTTCTATGCGCATTTCACTGGTTGCTTAGACCAGATCGTCAGGAAACCTTTTTCAAAGATTTTAGAAAAGCTAAAAATATTATACAAATAAAACCATAAAGCGAATAAGAATTATAAACACTCCAGATTAAGTTTAGTTTGTAACATGATTTGGACATGGCACTTTCGGTATCAAATGATAAAAACATTGGCGCTGCTGTATTACCACTGGGGAGGTTTAGCTTTTAGTTTTTTATTTATTATTTATGTTCTTTTATAAAATTTTAAAACACAGACAGCAAATACTTGTAGTATTTTGCAAAATGTAAAAATGTATTTTATTTATAATGTTTCTATACATATAATATACAAAAAATCTCCCATTGTCCTTTCGTTTTCATTTTGTTTGTCGCCCAATTAGTTCTAAGCCCTTTTTTAGAACAAACTTATTTTACCAAAATGTCGATTGAAAATTTTTAATCTAACAAAATAAATACAAAACACATATTTTTTGACAGCTGACAACTTTTTGACATTTTTACCATTTGTATACACAAACAAAACGCGTGTTGTTTTTTCTATTGTTGCATTGTTGTAGTTGTGCGCAGACCTACTAATTGGGCCATGGTTTTTTATGAAAAAAATTATTTCAATAAAATTTATTAAAATATAACAAAATCCGATTTCCATATAGTCCCACAAACGGCCAAGAATTTCACCGGGATGATTTTACACATGGAATGACAGACTTTACTTACCACTGCCTGTGGTGTAGATTACATTTCGTCCTCTTTAAATATAAAAAAGAAATGCTTTGTAGGCTTTTAATATTTAAGACGATTATTAAAAAAAAATATTTTTTCTTAAATAAATTCTTCATTTATTTTAGGTCCTTTTTTCTCCAGTTCATTTCTTGGCACTTTTTAATTTTTTCTAATAACAACTAAAATTAATAAATTTTTTTATTTCTATCTTTCATTGCACCTTAAGCCTCCTACTTAAAGGTTTATTTATGTTGAAAAGTAAAATTTTTAATCTTAATCCCAAATTGATTTTGAGTTGTTAACCCAATGACAATAGTATTAATGTTTAATAGAAATAAAAAAAAATCCTTTAAAAAGAAATTCTTCGTTGGCTTGGGCAACTGTTACTGATCAAAATAAAAATGGTTTGCAATAAAAGTATTTATTAAAAAGAAACATTTTAAAAAGGCGGAAATAGTCCTTCAAAAATATACTAGAATTTAAATGGAAATAATCCATGTCATATTTTACGAAAGAAGCGTTACACAGTGGGCTCAATCGCAAAAAAAGTGGTAATAAATCTGAAGCTCCTTAGCTACTAGTCGGATTGCAAAATTATGTGTAAACTAGTCTTAAAGGAGAACATTGACTTCAAGAAAATTGAGTTTGTGACCACCCAGTTAGCAAAAAAAGTGAGATACAGGGTGTTAAAGTTGACCACCTCGGGTTTTGTAAATTTTGTAAAGCTTGTAACTTGTGCAAATATTAATAGATTTCAATGAAGTTTAACAAATACCAGCTAACTTCATGAAATTATCTCTTATATTTAGTTTAAAAAATATCGCAGTTTGAATTTTTTTTACCATTTAGTTCGTTTAGTGGTGGAGGGTATGAAAAAATTAATTGATCTAAGATATCGCTTTGTATTTAATGAAATTAAGAAAGTGTTTTGTATAAGGAACAACTTTAGCGCTTACAATTGATTCTGTTTAAGTGAGCAGTCAATCGAAAATGCCTAGACACGAAAAAACAGCCAATTATATTGATCGATACAATATCACCTGAAGGGAATACGCTTTGTCGAATTTAACCAAAATTAGTCTTTTATGCTTTTTTGGTCTTAAAATATAAAAAAAATCATCTGTTGCTAGTAAGATAAAAAAATATGGCCTTTGAAATAGGTGGCGAATACTTTTACTATATTGCAGGTAGAAATCTGCAATAATTTAAGCCACTTAGGGCTAAAAATTCCGAGCAAGTTAAACTCTATTTTTGGTTTAAAATGTGTTTAAACCAACAAATCTATAAATCACCAAACATATAAACCATCTTTAAACGCAAAAATTGGGCGTTTAAACTACCAATACAGACCATATGAATTTAATAAGATTTATCGTAGTGCTGCCACATGTTATTTTTTTTAACAACATATAATACATGGGACACTGATTTATAGTTGTTGAGTTTAAACTACATATAAATTCAAGTTAAGTTCAACTAAACCAGCCCTTAAGCAATCAGTGATTTATTAGCCATTAGAATTAAGCCAAAAGCTTTTATTCCTGGTCTAAACGTATGCTACAGCTTAGGTACTAATATACAAAAATTTTAAGTTTTTATATATGCAGTGCATTTTATTTGTTTTTTAAATTATTAACAAATTTAGGTGCGTCACAGGAACCATATAAGAACGAAAGTGAATATGAAAACGTTTTTACCTTCTCCAGTACATGTAAAACGCAAACAATCTTAATTTTTTATTAAAAAAAAAAAAAACAAAAACGGTACTAATTAAAAAATGTGTAAATTTTCACTTTCGTATACATTCTGTGACATACCTGATTATACTAAATGTATGCTTTAAATATACATTTTAATTTCTTTAAAATTTTAAATTGTTTTCTGTATGCGAGTCATAAGCTTTAAAATTACTGCCTCTTAAATCTATTTTTAAGAAAAAACAATTTTCACGTATTTCCCTAAGATATACACATTAATTGAAATTAAGTTCTTTTTCACACAAACATAAACACAAAAAAAAAAAAAAAAGAGGACAAAATTTGTATGCCACATTTTGGGGCATACAGACACAGCCCTTGAAAATTAATTAAAAATAATTATTATTTTGGTGGCAAAGCTCTGGAGTGTAGTACAAAAGGGAAATCGAATTAAAACCAGCTTGAAATTAATTGTAAAGGCAAGAAATGCAAACAGTGAATTGAAGGAGTTCATTAATTTTAAAAATAAAACGTTAAGTGTCTGTTGCTGAAAATGATTAATATCTATCTGTTTATTTGTGTATTAAAAAGAAATAATGTTAAATATTATTTAAAGAACTCTTTATAAATGTGGCTTGTTTTAACAGAAAGTGTAATTAAGATAGATATTGTTATTTGAAACAATAAAATTTTCTGTATTTCCTTACTGTTTTAGTCAATATATCGTCACCTTAAATGCAAACGGACGTAACTTAACAAAAATGAAAATGGATCTTTTAATTCATTGTGGTTCGTTTTATCAAACTGACGCAAAGTTTTGGATCCCTGCGATAAAAAATGGCGACTTTATTAAAGAAATTTAAACTCTAATGGCTAATAAATCACTGATGGCTTAAACGCTGGTTTGGTTGAACTTAACTTGAATTTATATGTAGTTTAAACTCAACAACTATAAATCAGTGTCCCATGTTTTATATGTTGTTAAAAAATAACATGTGGCAGCACTACGATAAATCTTATCAAATTCATATGGTCTGTATTGGTAGTTGAAACGCCCAATTTTATGCGTTTAAAGATGGTTTATAAAGGGTGGTTAAATTGTAAGGGCCGATGTTAAACGTGAACCACACCTAAACGCCAAGTTTTTTTCCGAATTTTATTTGACATTTCTCTATTTCAGACTTACTCAATTTGAACCATGGAGAGATACACAGTCCAACAACGTGTTAAAGTTATCCAGACTTATTATGAAAATGGATGATACATTTCGAAGAAAATCATCTTCAGTGATGAGGCGCATTTTCACCTCAGTGGATTTGTTACTGTGAATGGTGTTCGCTATCGTGAGATGATAACGAACTTTTTATGGCCCGAATTGGAAGATATGGATGTGGACGATATGTGGTTTCAGCAGGACGGTGCCACTTGCCACACAGCTAACGAAACAATGGCTCTTTTGCGCAACAAATTCAATGGCCGTGTTATCTCACGTAATGGCGATGTCAATTGGCCGCCAAGATCATGTGATTTGGCACCGTTGGACTTTTTTCTTTGGGGTTATTTGAAAGAAAAGGTGTACGTCGATAAGCCAGCAACAATTCAAGAGCTAAAGGATGAGATAATTCGGCACATTAACGGCATAGAACCTCCATTATGCCTCAGGGTCATCGAAAATTTGGACCATCGGATGGAGGTGTGCCGCCGTGGTCGCGGCGCCCATTTTGCCGATATTTTGTTCCATACATAATTGAGAAATACCAATATATCATAATAAAATAAAATTACAATAATTTCCTAAATAGTTTGTGTTTTATTCAAAATCAACATCGGCCCTTGAAATTTAACCACCCTTTATGTTTAGTGATTTAAAGATTTGTTGGTTTAAACACATTTTAAACCAAAAAGAGAGTTTAACTTGATTTTTTAGCCCTAAGAATACTTTTTATTATTGATTGTGTAATGTCTTACTGTCCTATATGGAAGAAGCTGATGGTCACACTTATGATAGGTTTTGTAATACATACGTATATGGATTCGGTATTTATAATTTTACAGCACGTTTTTTATTTCTTCTTATGCAATCATTTTCAGTCTGATCACTAATTACACTAACACCGTGGTAACAGTTATAAAACAGATTACCCAATTTTGACGTTTAAAAATATTAATTTGTTCTTATAGAAAGAATTAAATCTGCTAATTTTTTTCTTGAGCGTGATTATACATTATGTTGCTTAAGAAAATGATATACTTGATGATACGTCATTTTTAATTTTGTCAATAACTTGGTTATTTTTTAAGGTAGAAGTTTAAAATTTTATAAAAATATGTAACGTGAATCGTAATTAACAAAATTTTTGGTACTTTTTTGTTCTTTAACTTGTAACTTTAACTTTTTGAATTTTCGTAAGTATTGAACCTAGAAACATAAAATTCAAGATGCAATGTCCTGAGAAAGTAAACGCGTACAACCTGTACATATTTTG
Source organism: Pollenia griseotomentosa (assembly GCA_963931875.1). Taxonomy (NCBI): domain Eukaryota; kingdom Metazoa; phylum Arthropoda; class Insecta; order Diptera; family Polleniidae; genus Pollenia; species Pollenia griseotomentosa. The sequence goes on from OZ007560.1 coordinate 225,040,883, forward strand.
GAATAATACGGAACATTAACTTTCTTTCATTTGCTTTTGTGTTCTACGAGTGGTACTTTTTAAATTTTCTATACTATTGAACCTAGAAACACAAAATTATAAATTAAATTTGTTAAAACCTAGGAACATAAGCTTTGGGATACAAATATGGCTACGAAGAAAAAGGAGACGCTAACGAAGTAGCGGGTTAAATGCTAGTATTTATATAAATTAAGTACCTACACAAAAATTTACTTTTTTGTATAAAAAGGAACTTTCTGTAAAAATATAACTTTTTGTATAAAAGTGATCATTTTGTAAAAAATATTTACTTTACACTCAGAAAAAAAATGTTGGAAAAAAAGGAAACAGTTAAAGTGTTAATTGAAGTTTTATATGTCTATAAATTACATGAAAAATAATACAAGTCGTTATAAACACACTCTGAGGACATTTAACAATAATAAACTTTGAGTAACATTTTTGGAGTTATTATGTTACACAACAAAATAAAGGTAAAATGTGTAATTGAATATGTTTATATACATACATTTGTAGATACATGTATGCAAAGTGTTGGGCAGCATTTCAAAAACTTGTGTTTGAAATAAAAATAAGTGTTTACTTCAACATTCTTTAAGTGAATTTCATATTTCAAATACCCAAAGTCTCAAAATACATTTACTAATAAAAAATGATCCAAATAATCCACAATCATGCTACTTTCTACATTTAAGAAGACTATAATTAATTGGCAAGAGCAAAGCGAATTGCTTTGGCATCATGTTTACTCTTCATTTACAAATGGACTGATTAACAGAAAGCACTACGACAGATGACAGGCATAAAAATGTGAAACTTTCCAATTAATGTCTTAGAGAAATATTACAATAAAAATAAAACAATGACTGATAGCAAAAGGAGCAGCAAGATGATGATTTTATTTTTCTTCTTAACAGGGGCACTGATCAACCGTAGCGTGCAATTAATAGTTAGAGTTTGTCAGCTTTCAAACTGGCAAAATCAAAGAGCTTGGCATTTTAGACAGCTATTCTAATATAAAAAATATGTTTATACAATTTAACATTAGATTGTGACCATCAGAACTCGTAGAAAGACAGCTCTTTTGGTTTTTATTATGTGGCGCTGCCATTTAAAGTCCGATCTCAGCATGTCGCATATGAGTCATTCCATGTCAAACCGTACGATTTTTGCTAAAAATTGACTTTGATGTCTTTCAAAATTTGAGAACGAAGTCTTCATTAAAAAATATTTTACACGTGTTTCGGGAAAAAAATTAAAAATTTTTTTTTAAAAAGTTATTTGCATTTGAAAATCGTCAAAATCGTGAAAAATCTTCCGACATGACAACATTTAAACTAATGTTTTTATAAAACTAGTGAATGGATTTTGAAGTTCAATATCTTATTTTAAAGGTATTTAAACCTTCTTTTTAAAAAAAATATTATTTTTTATAAATTAATTTTTTTTTATTATTAAAATTTGGTTTTTTTACTTAATTTCTGTTTTCCACAATCTTCGAACAAGTCGAAAAATCTGAAAAAAATATTTTCTTAAAGGTTAATATATTCTTAACATTCCCTCAAAATTTCAGAGTGGAGGTCGAATGGATTCTATTTTTTTACGATTTTTTTCCATTGCAGCACCACAAAAAATTACATTTTGTGTATAAACATTTTATTTTCAAGCATGTTTACGAAAATGTCAACGCATGTATGTATGTGTGTCAGTGTTGCCAGTGAAATTTCGAGAAAGATACATTTCAGTTTCCAAAAAGATACACTTTTTCATAAAAAGATACGTTTTGAAAAAAATTTGAAAATCCATTTTTAAAGTTTAATATTTATTGACTAGCAATTTTATTTCTAATTAAATGAATATTTTAAAGAAAATGATTTCGTATAAATTAATTTTTATATTTATTTAAGTCATAAATATTAGGTAAATATGTAATTTTTAAAAATACAGTAAGCAAACTTTAAAATTAATTATATGTAATTATCTTTGGATGTTATCAAAACAAATTCATTTTTGTAAAAATTAATATACGAGTTAAGGCGTTTATGCTAAGGCGTTTATATCAACGTTCATATCGTTACTTTAATATAGAAAAGCCCTAACTAACATTTTCCTTGCTTTACAGGAGATGGAAAAAACTTTAAAAAAATTGTAGTATCGTAGTTGCGATTCTTTTTAAACGCAGTTTTTTATTAAATTGTTTAGAGAAATTAATAAAAAACTGCGTTTAAAAAAAATCGCGACTACAAGACTATAATTTTTATTAAGTTTTTTCCTTCTTCTGTAAAGTAAGGAAAACGTTAGTTAGGGCTTTTCTATATTAAAGTAACGATATGTATAAATTTCCTGAAAATAAAAAAGATGTTCATATTTCCTCAGAACAACTTCGCACTACTAGTAATCATCGATTTAGGTGGATCATATGCTGCAACCCCTTAATGTTATCTGTCACCATTATCAAAGCTGCTATCAAGGCGAATTCACTAGAAGGTTGGGTCAAGTCAACATATGGTGTTTTTTTTTTTGACTTGGGAAAGTGTGTATGCAAAATATTTTTTTATGTAAACTAACCTTATTTTACTAGCAATATTTTTGACAATCCGACCACAGAAGCAGTGTTGTTGTAGAGTTGACCTGACCTTTTAGTCAATGCGCCTTGTCTGCTATTGTATTAGTATTGAGTCAGTTACGATGATTCATCTTAATAAGTTTTAGTTGGCTTAAAATTCTCGAATGTTTTGTTTCTGTACATTTTGCGTACAGATTCAAAAGATACGAAAAATGTCAGGATTATACATGATACGAAAAAGATACGAAAAATGTATCTTTCGTATCCTAACGGCAACACTGATGTGTGTATGTATTCAAAAACACACAAAATTTGATACAAAAATAAGCGCACAATTATGCGCTACGCAAAAAGACATACCAAAATGCAGTAAAGTTAGTGAAAGAACTCTTAACAGCTTTTATAAAAAATAACATTTCAAGGGCCACGGCATTCCCTTACTACGAAGCAGGTTTGTAAGGGAGAATACTAAAAAATAACTGTATCAACCCATTCAGTGTGTAAAGGCCCAACTATAATATGCATTAGCTTCCTTAAGCTACTGTCAAAAATTAAGAAAAAGTCTCTCAAAAGCATTTAAAAAAACAAAAATAAAATAAAAAAAAAATCTTGTTGAAAATTTGTGTCTAAGCTACTAAAGTACTAAAATTGGTGTAAATTTCATTTAAATCGAAAGACATCTATTTCAAAATTGGGTCACTTGACATTAAATCCCCCTTTTATATATATAAAACGTATATAAAATGTTTGGTATTTTGTTTTTATTTTCTTAATTATTTTCTAAGATATTGATTTTAGCAAAAAACTTTCTTAGAGGCTTATGTTGTTGACTAGAAGAGCTAAAATATTGCCATATATCGTATTCTTGTAAAATGTTGTTTTTAGAAGATAGTCATACGCAAACAAATTACATTTGAATAAATGGCTTGATGGCAAACTTTGAGGGACGGACGCCCCCCCTAAAACACAACTTATCGCTACGAAATTTTTTTGTATTTTTTTTTTACATAAAACTGAACCGATTTGGGGGGGGGAGAGTATAAGAAATCAAAAGAAAAAAAGTTCTCCATACAACTAACGGCCACGCTAGTATACATAAGTATTAATGTTATATTTATACGTATATTTCCTTCTTATAGCCCATTTACACTACAACGAAATCTAGTACTTACGAGTTTTAAGCCAAAATCTAGTTATTTTTAAATAGATTTCCCATACAAAACAAAATTTACTTCGTGTCTAGATTTTGACGAAATCCACACAAATTCTAGTAGCACTTGGTCAACGTCCAGACTTGCAATTTTTATTTCAAATCCAAAAATCTTAATCAAAAACACTTGGAATAATTTGTTTCTTTTTTTTTAGTCTGAAGCCTTCTAAAAACGAGTATTTCACAAAAAAATCTTTGTACCATTTTAAGAAAGCTATGAATCAAAGGAACGAGTAATCAAAATTTACCAGGAAGGCCCTTTTAAAGTGTACTAAAAAATATCCCAAAATTAGAAAAATGAAAAATAATATGTTATCAAGTTATTTTTTGGGAATACAAAATTTACTATTAATAAGATTTCTGTATGACGTGCTAAATTCCCAATTTTTCATATTTGATAAATACACTGAAATTTATTGTTGAGGGAAAGCTAGCTTCTATGCGCATTTCACTGGTTGCTAAGGCCAGCTCATCAGGAAGCCTTTTCCTAAGATTTTAGAAAAGCTAAAAATATTATACGAATAAAACCCTAAAGCGAATAAGAATTTCAAACACTCAAAGTCTTACTTGTAACTATATCAAAGCTTAAACAAAACACCAACAATAAACAGTGAGTTTATCTTTTCTTACATCCCCCTACAATTGGTTGGTTTTTTTCCGACTCGAATTGTAGTCGTAAGTGGGTAGAAAAAAATATGTTCTGTTCTTAACGCACCATGGCGAAGGGTATATAAGATTCGTCACAGCCGAATATATCACTTTTATTTGTTTGTTTTAACCTCTTTAATTTGTTTGAGAGAATTTGCTGATGGTTGGTTAAATAACTGAATGAATATTTAATTTGTCGGTTGACTGAAGCAACAATTTGTTTGGTTTTTTATCACTTTTATTTCGCATTTATTTGATTTGTTTTGGCAAATTGTCCTGCCATTATAATTTTTTTTCTTTTTCATTCTTAAACAATTGATGTTTTATATTTGTCGTCAATTCTTTTTTGTTTTTGTTGTATTGTATTGTATGAAATCTTTGTTTTGTGGCATTTGCTAGTTCTGCTATAGACGAGCATCCTTTGAATATCAGTGTCAACGTTAAATGGGTTTTTAGAGAAGTAAATGGTCTAAAAAAATATTTTTGGTTAATTTTAAAGTGTCTACGACAAAAACAACAAGAACATTCAACTGCCAATAGTTCTGTCAATGAAACTGACCGGAGACTTTCTTCAGTGCCACGGGAGTCAGGGGCTGCTGAAACTTCGGTTCCAGTCTGGCTATTGGGTAAGATTACAGTAGTGGCTGTGGTTGAATCGCGGAGAGAGCAAGTTGCTGGATGTGGAGTTGCATATTATGCAAAGAACAGTAGGAGTGTTAAATAAGCTGCGCTCCTTGCCAAGGTGGAAAGACGTGCACAAATGCATTTTTTTACTTTCACCTTTGCTTCTTTTGTCACGGCTTTGTGGCGAAAGGTTCAAGTCAAGAGTGGTCAACGCATTGTTTTGATTCAGTGTTAAGAACACCTTTAGGTAAGGCAGGTGCTCACGTTGCCAAGTAGGCGAATAAAGACAGTGTGCACACCCGCTATTACGATTGCCAAAATCAATGAACTAAAGTATTTAATGTATTTACTTACACCTAAATCGCTCCCTCGGATTATTTTCTAAAATTTTTGCCAACAAAAAAGAAGTGAAATCTGTGGTTTAAGACGGTTTTTACTATTAACATGTTATCAAGCTAAAGGGAGATTATGTTGAAAAATAAAAGACAATTTTCCCAAATTTGTTGTGTATGGTGCTTCCGTAGGCTAGTTGGTAGTGAGGTAGTCTATCAGTGTGAGGATTGCGACTTCGATTCCTATTTGTTTCACTACAACTGGCCCAAGGTCGACGTTAGTCTTACTAGGTAAATTGTGTTTTAATAAAAATTACAAATGTATTTGTAGCATTCTTTCTTTTTTAGGTTGGCTAATTTTTGGACTACCAGCGTATATAGAATATTTAATATTTTTGTCAGTTACCAAGTTATTTTTTTTATGATGAATTATGAGCTCATATCGTCAGCTAGAATAAAAAAATGAAACAATTGTGCGTATGAGCAACAACTACAAAAAAAATTATGTTAACGCCCTGTGTGACCCAATTATAGATAATTTATCTACATTTATTAAATTTAATGCTAGAAACACAACTAGGACGAACGACGAATTATTCGCAACGAAAATTAGACGTCAGAAATAGAACACATTGGTATGTATGAAAATACACATAAAATCATTGCGTAGACCGAAATTCGTCCTGCGTAACGAACACTGCGATAGGTTTATTTCTATTTCTTACGCAGACGAATGACGAATAAATTGGGACAGGGACAGCTAATCGCAGCTAAATCGTGAAAGCTATAAAGAATCACAGGGAAAAATCGCTTCTATTGCGAACTTGGCTAAAATTTGCAAAAATTGGCGAAAATTCGCGAAAATTTTTAATATTTTAAACAAGCCATAAAATTGTAAACGTCTCTAAAACTATAAGGAATGGCAAAAATTCGGTAAAAATTTGCTTAATTAGCGGAAATTCGCAAAAATTTGCTAACAGTGGCATAATAGCAATGTCTAATATCTTTTAAAAATCGTTAAAGTTGTAAAGAATCACAACCCTTACAGATAAAAATCGCTTATATCGCAAACATGACTAAAATTCGCGAAAAATTGCAAAATTTTGAACAAACCCAAAAATTTATTTGAAATCGCTAAATCAGTTAAAAATATCAAATATCCAATAAAATAAAAAAGATTGCAAAAATAGCGGAAATTCGCGAAAATTTTTAATTTCTCAAAGAACCCATAAAATTGATTAAAAGTCCCTTAGACTTTTAGGAATGGCAAAAATTCGTTAAAAATTGCTAAATTAGCGGATATTCGCAAAAATTTGCTAACAGCGGCATGATAGCAAAGTCTACTATTTATTAAAATCGTTTAAGCTGTAAAGAATCAGACAACTTACAGGAACAAATCGCTGACATGGCTAAAATTCGCAAATTTTGAAACAAACCCAAAAACTAATTTAAGTTTGCTAAATCGAAATGCAGAACACCAAAAATGCTTAAGTAATCCATTTTCGAGTGGATTCGGATTCTAGAACACACCCAATTAATAGTTTTTAATGTTTTTTTTTTTTTTTTTTGATATATGGTCATTCTATAATTTGATAAATGTTAACAAGCAAATTAATTACAAAGAAATTTTAATAAAATTTTTTGCTAGTTAATAAAGGTGAAAATGGATGAAAATGTTTATATAATCTAGCGTCCAAGGTATTTATTTTTATAAATTAAAAAAAAAAGATCAAGTCACATCATTACCTAGAATTCATGCACTTATTGTCTCATTTGATGAATTTACGCAACGAATTCTGGCCAACGAATTCGTCATACTATGCGAAGTTCGTCGTTCGTCCCAGTTGTGTTTATACCATAAAACATTTAAACATTAATTTTAAATTAATTTAAAAAGAAAGAATCAAATAGAAAATTCCTTTTAATTGTTCTGTCATTCTTTAAATATTTATTAAAATTAAAAACTTAACAAAATGTTGCCGTCATTCCTCTTCGCTTTTAATTGTTAAAAAAAAAATTATATTCATTATAAACAAAAATAATTGTTGGCTTTTTATTTTGTGCATTAAACCTGAAATATGTTTAATTCCTGCAACAAAAGTTTATTTTTCACAGCAACCAAAAAACAGCTGCAGCAATTACAATCGCCAAGTTAAGTAACCGTATACAGTGTTTACACAGTATAACATACCATTTTCTGTCCCGAGCAAATTAAATCGGTAATTTATTTTTACAAAAAATATTCACAAAAAACTCTGATTATGAAAAAATTTTCATTAGAAATATTTCAACTAAATATTTTTAAATAACAAACATTCATAAACATTTTTCTTACGAAAAAATATTTTTGAAATTTTTATTTTATTTTTTTTATTAAAATCATTTAAAAAAAAATTTGGGGCCATTCCTCATTTAGTACATTGGGGCCATATTTTCTAGGTCCCATTTCGTAACACCCAATAAAATGTTTCAACGGCACATTTTGTGTGACAATTTTGTCTTAAAAATTTTTACTTTGATGGAAAAGATCGTTAAAAAAGTAATTGCCAATTTGTCACAAGTTGTGGTCATTATTCCCTTCAACTTAAAATTTAACATTATTGTGGATTTATTTTGTTATTTATTCTTTTGTTTCCTTTGTCTTTTTCTACTTTATGACTGCTTCTTATTTTCCTTTTTTTTTGTTGTTCAAATTCTTTGTACCCCACAAACATACACAATTCGCATACTTTAATGTATGAATGTATGTATGTAGATTTTAAAGCAAATCTGTCATAATATATCAAGCGGAATTTAAAATTAACACTAAATACACAAATGTGACAGAATGTATGAGATGACATCAATGACATCCTAAAGTGGTGTCAAAAAGAAACACTTAATAAAAATAAATGTCAAAACAGGAAGACAATAAACAAAATTATTTTACAAGCAACTACGAGACATTAAGTCAGATAGAAGTTATCAAAAAGAAACATGTACAAATTTGTTGACGTTTACAAAAAACGTTAATTTAGAATTTTAGTGAACACACTTACGGCGTTAAAAAATATTTGCAATGTGATTTTGGTTTTTTTATTATGACTTAAACTGCTAAGACTACATTTCCATTATTTTTTGCCTGGGAAAACATGCACGACTTTGGTTTTTTTGTGAAAGAGGGTTTTTGAATGGCATTTGGGGTAGAGAAACTTTCTACCTACAAAATTCTAAGTACATAGCTTGTGCCTAGGGCACAAAGTAGGTGTGTGCAAACATTTTTCTGAATTGTTGGTCAATTAAAAAAAGTCAGGGTGCTCTGGTAGGCTAATTGGTAGTAGGCTAGTGTAAGAAGAATCAAAATTTTCTGAACTTTACTAAACATCGTAAAATTACAACAAAATCTTAACAAAATTATTATATAAAAAAAAAAATCAATTAACCTTCGCTTTACCAATACCCACCCGGATGACCATTTCGGTATTAGTAAACGATGTACTTGAAAACCTTTGGTAAGGCAAAGGTTAAATAAAAAAAAAATCGCTGACAAAAAGTAACATTACCGAAACCGAAAAAAACACTTTTTAACCAAAATAATTGGTTAAAAAAGAAAAATAATAAAAATCATTTCAATATTAAAAAAAACACAAAACAAATCGTTTTTGATAATTGCCAAGATAAAAACGTGAAAATAAAAATGAATTAAAAAACATTATTAAAGAAAAACACAATGACAACAATATCGAGCCCTTACCGTGAAAATAACATAAGTGCCAAAAATCAAATTTTACAGGAAAGAGTTTTTTTTATTTTATTTCATATAAATTTTGTACGAAATTTGTCGCTTACTATAAAATTGTTCGTGTTATAAAATCGTAACGGTACGTTATGTGACCATGACATTTTAGAAGATGATGCAAGTGGTGCCAATAAAGTAATTTATTTAAAAAAAAAAACGAAAATTGAAAATGATGTCGGATACGTTATTTTCACGGTTAGGGTTCAATATTTTCAAACGTTAATAAAAATCAAAATTTTCAAAATAAAAAAAAACGCGAAAATTCCTAAAAACCGATATTAACGTTTTTTTTAGTAAATTGTTAATGAAATCAGAAAAATATTAGAAAAATTTCAAAAATAAAATTAAATAAAAAAAAAAAAATCATTTAGAATTGAAAATCGCTACCCTAAAATTTTTAGAAAATTTAAAAATTGCTTAAATTTAATAAAAAAAAAACAACCCTTAAATTGCTAAGTACGGATATTATCCTTTTTTTAAACGAAATTGCTAAGTTATTTAGAAAAAAAAAATCATAATAATTAAAAAAACGCTAATATCGATGTAAAGCTAAAAATCGCTTAGAATTGAAAATCTCTACCGAAAAAACGCTTAGATCGCTTCTCATTAAGAAAAAGTATCACAAAAATGCTGAAATAAAAAAATAACAAAAATCGCCAAATTTAAAAAAATATCGGATATGCCCCAGGATGAAAAAACGCTAAAATAAAAAAATTTTATAAAAAAAATAACTAAATTTAAATGATCATTTAACTGAAAAATCGCTTAAATTTAAAAACCCAAAATCACCAAATAAAAAATAACTCTAAAATTGCTTAACTCAGAAATAAAATTGCATTTTTACAAAAAAGTTTTTAAAATTTAAAAAAGAAGAAAAAAGGAAGAAGAAAAAAATCGCCAGATTAAAAAAACACGTTAATTTTAACCAAATACAGTTTATTTAAACAGTTTCCTAATCATTGTAAATCTATTAAAATAAGAAACTTGACAATATTAAAAAAAAAAATTAAATTAACAGAATCGACCAAATACACAAAAATCACTAAATTAAGTTCAAAAAATCGGAAAGAAGTTTTAAAAACCATCATAAAAATATTAAAATCCCCAAAACAAAAAAAAACCGTTAAAATCAAAAGTCGAAGTAATTTAAAATTTCTTAAATTAATAAAAATATGTAATATTTATATATAAAGTTAAAAAATTGCTAAAAAGTTAAGCTTAACAAAAAACTCAGAAAGAATTTACAAAACGAATTATAAAAAAATAAAAGTCACCAAAACTATAAATAAAGCCTGTTGGAATCAAATCAAATTCAAAAATCGCCAAAACTAAAAAAAACCTGATATTTAAAAATCTATAAAATTGCTAAAATTAAAAAAAAAAAGAAATCGACAAAAATTCAAAATCGACGAAATGAAAAAAACATAAAATAGAAAAAGGAATATAAATAAATCTCCTAGTATTGAAAGAAATAATACGTATACAGTAGGGCCTTGATTATCCGTGATTCGATTTACGAACAACACCAATTATCAAGGCAATAAAAAGAAGTTTTTTGCATCGACTTAATAAACGCAGATGGACAATTCCCACGCAACGTTCTGAAAGCATGTTCAGTCAAAATGACTCTTTTCCTCTTAAGCTTCGAACAGACGGTGGTCAGATCTTACAATGTTGTTATTAAAATTTACTCAAAATGTCTTGCAACTGTGTGAATAATATACGCTATTTTCATTTGGCAGATGTGTTAAATTAATGCATCTGACAATGGCACCATTGTCAGAAAAATGACAACATTGTAAGATCTGACCGCCGTCTGTACGAAGCTTTATTTTTTAAATTCTTGCATTCATACAAAATTTTGTACTTTGATATTTTATAAATATGTGACAATTTCAGTTAAAAGGGACCTATGAAAAAAATGAGTTTTAGAGAAACACGATTTTTAAGTTAACAAGTTATTTTCTTTTCTTATCAAAGGTGTATTTTAAAGCTTAATTATTACAAAAGTAATGAAGTTTGCTGCATTGGAAAGAGCGTATTGTCTATTTTAGGAATCACCAAAAAAGTACAAATCGATTTTTTCATCCATAGGTCCCTTTTAACTGAAATTGTCACATATGTATGTAGATACAACAATAATCGTTTATATTTTAATAAGAAACACACAAAAAACTACTTAAAATTGTTACTCAATTAACCGGGAAAACTTGATTATCCAAAATGCTGCAGGTCCTGTCTGTTACAGATAATCGAGGTCGCACTGTGTTGAAAATTTTGAAATATTTTCAAATTGTAAAAATATTAAAGTACTAAAAATCACCAAAATCGAAAAAAATTTATTTACAGTGTTGATAAAATCAGAAAAATATCTTAAAAAATTGCTAAAATCAAAGCAAATTAAAAAAGGGCCAAAAAGAAAAAAACGCTTAAGTTGAAAAAGTTATTTAATAAGTTTTATATTGAAAAATATCATTCGATTATTTAGATGAAATGGAAATGAAATTAAATACCTAAGCCTTTAATTTCATTTAACATTAAAATACCTTAAACCCAAACAAACAAAAAATCAAACTAAATCGTTCTTCATTTATTTATTATACACTTAATTGAAAAACGCCTTTATCCGTTGCCAAAGCGACTGTGATTATTTGCTTATGCCACCTCTGTAGTTTATTAACTGTAACGGATATTCCCCTGACCTTGGCCATTATGAAAAGTAGTGACGTCCGTCAAAGTTGTGCTGAAAACTAGCGTGTCGACATACCATTACCAATTAATGGCATTACCGGGGGGCTGAGCGAAAGCCAGCCATGATAACCAGCAGATGTGTATTAAATAAAAAAAATTCAATAAATTTCTGCTTACCTGGTTTTATTTATAACTTAAGACGTCACAATAACCATTTTATTTATTATAATAAGCAAAATAAATAATGATTGCATTTTATTTTAACTATAATATTTTAACAATTTATCCAGATTTTTGTCTTTAATTTAAATAACATGACAGAGTTAGTAGAAGAGTCTTTTAGTTTTAGTTTAGCTTAGTTTTAGTTAAGTTTGTTGTTTTAAGTAATGCAGCGAATAAAAAATTGAAGCTGCCAAGTAATTAGGGTTGCCAGACGGCCTGGAATGGCCTGGATTGTCCAGTTTTCTAGAGTGTTGTCCAGGTTCCAGCTAAAATGCAATGTGTCCAGTTAAAAAAATTTATTTAATTTGGAAAAATTACTTTTTGTATTAATTATATTTATTATTGTTTAGAACAAAATCATATACTTAAAAAAAAATTGTAAGGAAAAAATTTCTAATTTGCCGATAGACATTCCAATTAATGAGATGGAGGAAGAGGTCCAGTTTTTCAAAAACGCGATAAAAATAACGTAAAAAACTAATATAAATTGATCTATTTTGTTAGTCATACCAACTAGCAATACTTTTTGTGCAAGACTTAAGGTATTTCTGATAAATTTTACTCACACGAATCCATTCATATGACCCAATAAAGGCAACAATTTGGATAAGTCGAAATTTTGATAAAACTTGCAAAATGTTTCAAACATTTTTGCTTACAACTAAAGTAATAGAGTTATTAAATTCTTCAAATAACAATACAAAAAAAAAGATATACTAACAAACTTGAAAAACGATCCAGTGCTTAAAGTTAATGAAATAATTTTGTTTTATTTACTTCATACTATGAGTACAGCTTATCTTCATTAGAACTTATCTTAAAATAAAACAAGTTAGAGTGCTATATTCGGCTGTGCCGAATCTTTGATACCCTCCACCGACAGTTCGAATGTTTAAGGAGTAATATCTGTATGATGTCTTTTTATTATTATGATCTGAAACTGTGACGATTTGTTATTAATTATGGTTTTAGGAGACTAAACTGTTTTCCGGGAGTAGGGCATATATGGGGCCTAGGGTAAATTATGTACCGATCTTCACGAAATTTCACAGTATCATTTATAGTCCTATAAAATTGTGACGAGAAAAAATTTGTTATGATTGCATTATTTTTTACGGTTTTAGGCGTACTAAACTGTTTTCCGGGAGTAGTGTTTATATGGGGCTTAGGGTAAATTATGGACCGACCTTCGCGAAATTTTACAGTGTCATTTCTAGTCGAATAAAACGGACTTGTGCAAAATCTTATGTCATTCCGTGCATTTTTGCATCATTTATGTTAGTTTTTGTAACAAAATTATCAAGTTTTTGAAGGTGGTGGTTCCACATTTTGATTCATAGCTCTGGTCGTACTGAACCGATTTTGCTGAAATTCGATCCCAAACTGCTTAGGATAACTACAAGCAATTTGACATCTAGTTTGTTTATTTCTTTTGAGTTTTTCGAAAGTGAGCGTGTTTTCAACAGACGGACAGACAGACGGGCATGGCTAAATCGACTTAGAATTACTCAAGCAGCCAGAATATATATATTTTTTGGGGTCTGAGATGAATAATAAAAAAGTTTCACACAGAATGACAAACTTAGTATACCCTCTTCACAACTAATTGTGGTGGAGGGTATAAAAAAGGCGGTAATTTAAAAAAAAATTTAACTGGAAATCTCCATTGATTTCAATTTCACTCGATCCATAACATGGCTGTTCTGTACTTTTTTATTTTATTTAGTTTAATATATACCAAGTTGAATTTATATATACTACAAGAAAACAAAAACCACAGAAACAGGAGATGTTTATGGCTCGATATGTCAACTATTTATAAATCAAATATTATGAATCCAAAACAAATTGGTTCGAACTGTCAAAGTCAGCAGGCTTTTCGCTGCCACTTGTAGTGAATTCGCCCTGATTATAATTTTGTAATATGATATGACTGAATTTTAAGTGTTACGTTTCCTTGCTTTTAATTTTTTTTTTTTTTTATTGCAAAATAAAATCTGAATTAATTTTTTTTTTCTTATAGTTAAGTGCTTTTTCAAATTGTCTAGTTATTTTTTAAAAATCCAGGTGAATTTTTTCTATTGTCCAGTTATTTGACTTTTGGTATCTGGCAACCCTACAAGTAATGCATACTGTAAGAAGTTAAAAATGTTATAAAATAGTTTTAAAAGAAAATGTTTTAGACACAAGTGTCGATTACCAGCCTGCAGAAAAATCAGGCAACTCCGCTCATGTTAAAATATACACAATTTTTTAATTCGCTGCTGGCAACTCAACTTTACTTAGTTGCCATCCGTAATCGGTCCAATAGTTTTTTAGCCCCGTTATGTAGTATATAAGAAATTCGTTAAATAACTACTCTTTTCCCCCATTTAACATTAAACGCAAATAAAAAAAGCAAATAAAGTGCAACGTGTATCGCTTATTAATGAAATTCAATAGTGTTTTAATTAGTTATAAAATTAATAAAAACAATCATTACACAATGATGATTATGAGATATCGTTAAACAAATATATTGTAAATATGAATAGACATGGAAATTGTTATAGTTTAGATTTAACTATAACAAATATTTAAGCGCCCTTAACAATTTCGTGACTAATAAGTTGAGATTTATTTGCCATAGAGATATTAAGAAAATAAAATAAATAAGTGTTTTATAAAACAAGTAATAAAGTATAGTCGGTATAGTATGATACCCTATATCACAGTATTTAAAAACAAATTTTCGAACGCGTACCCTATTTTGGACACATCGGCCATCAAGGACCCGCCAGAACAAAATCATGTTTTGAGGTTAAGTTTTAGGTAAAAGTTTCTTAAGAAGAATATTATTAAGATATCTTCATCTATATGAGATTTTTTTGCCTTTAAGTCATGTTAGGATCGGGTTTTATATGAGACCTACGGTTTATTTTGAACCTACCAGCACACCATTTTGTCTTGACAAAGTAGCTTTAGTAGAAATTTATGCGGCCAACTTGAATGTCAATACCAACATTAATATGGAAGTTATGGTATTAAAAGCTATTTCCGGGAGTGCAATTTGTATGGGAACTATGGAAAAATATGGACCGATTCCAATAAAGAATAAATAAAGATCATTTTGATTGCAATAAAATAAGTTTGGACCCAATTTAATCTAAATATCAACATATTCCGAAAAGGAAATTGTGTGTGTGTGGGGGGGGGGGGGGCTATGTGAAATTGTGGACCGATTTGCCCCATTTTCGATAGGCTTGATCCTTGTGCCAAATAGAACCTTTGTACCAAATTTAATCAAATAATCTCCTAATTGCGACGTGTACTTTGCGCACAAGGTTTACATGAACAGCCGGACGGACATCGATAATTCAACTCAGAAAGTGATTCTGAGTTGATCGGTACTATACTATATGGATCTTTGAACAATGTTTTTAGGTGTTACAGATATCGGATCAAATGCATGACAGCCCACTCCACTATTGTGATATGGGTAAAAAACGCATTGATTTACTCTGGTGAGTTTTTTCTATATCCTCACTTTTTATCCGTCCTAATGTTGCCCTCTGCGGCAACATGATTAAGGGATTAAGTTTACGGCTCTTACATGCAGTCTACACCTGACATGAAATGCTTAACATTAACACGAATATGATATTAGTGTAAGGTATAGACTCATCATGTTAGAAGTGTTCTCATGTTATAACACGGTTGTTAGTGCTAATGTTTTAACAACGCTTTTATAACATCATGTTATAACAGCAAATCATGTCAGTTGTAGATGGGGAGTTAAGAGATTCAGTTTACGACTATAAATTATTGGGGTATATATTCTTCTTGTGATCTGAATTTTTTAAAGTTGTTTAACTTTTAAGACTTTTTTGCTTATAGGAATGAAAGGCAAAGTCATGCCTGTTCCTTTCATGATAAATTAAAGATAACAAAAATCCTATCATAAAAAAAAATTTTTAATTACTTTTGAAGAGTTTTTTAAATATCAAAGACAGTTTGCTTACAAGTTTCTGCCTTATTTTCAATTTAACTCTCTTTTAATGTTTAAGTCTTTCTTAAATATTTCAACCACAAATTGAACATTTTAAAATGCCTTCTCTTTGTTCGTTCATAAATTCTTTTCTAGCATTAATTTCTGCCTGACTAATTCCAAATCCTATAAACTTTTCATAAAATTTCTATTTATGGAATTATAAATCTTTAACTAGATTTACTCCTCTTAAATGAATTCCTTTGAAAAATCAATAATACTTGATTTTTTTTTTTTTTTTTTTTGAAGTTATTCCAAAGTCTATGAAGTACATTAAATTTATGTTGCAAAGAATTTATCTTTTTTTAAGATGATAAAGATTATTTTTTTTTATTTGTCTCCTAAAAGAAGTCGAATGTGAAGACAACTAAATGTTTAAGCTAAAAATATAAAAACAGTGTCTTGTTTGTAATTCTTAAAGCAGTAGCAAAAGAAAATTGGAAGGCTAAGCCGAATTTTCGATATCCTCCAACCAAAAATTAGAGTTACATTTGTTTAGAATACGGAGAGTTGGCCTTACACTGCATTTATAGTAAATTATGGATACATTTTATGAAACTTTATAGCACATTTTTTTATAATATGAAACTTTATTTGTGACTATTAGCCAATTCACAAAGTGTTCTATTGTGTCATATTGATTATATTGGATATAATTTTATTAGCATGAAGTTAAAATTTCAAATTGTAGCAAATACAACCAATAAGACACAATAGAACGCGTTGTAAATTGCCTATATGTGTTCAAACAGAATGGAGTCTTCAACTTCCTAAAGTCCATAGTTAAATCGCTGGCAGTAACTTAAAATTATCTTTATATCTTTCTTCTTTTGTTTCTATAAATTTTTTTTACAAATTCCAAATTTGGAACAAATAGTTTAGTTATCAATACAAAATATCTGGCAAAAAGAGAGCTGGACTGGAAAAGGACAATATAAAAGTCTAAATATCTGAAAAAGGACAATAGGAGAAGTATCTTTATTTGATAATTTTGGTATTCGTGGGTAGCAAATCGCACCGGGTTAGGCTAGTAAGTTATTAAGTGAAAAGAGTGAGGTTTATATTAGGCCTATCAGCGTGATTTCTAGCGAGATTTTTAGTTTAATTATTTTTAAGATAACTGTAGACGGGTTTTTTGTGTGGTAGAGTGGCATTGACAACAAATGAAATAACAGCCCGATTTTCGTGTTAATCGTACGATTGTGAATTCCGGCCTAAAGGAATGCTTAAAACAATTTGGCAGTAAAATGATTTTTTTGTATTAGGTCTTTTAAAACAAAGCGTATTTTAAATATATTTTATAGAAAGAGACAAGAAACTTTATGGGATTTTCGATTAATATTTCTGGATATTAAGAACGGTAGGGCAAAACAATATGTCCTCATTCGCCACTTGTGGTGGTGAAGGTTAAAAAAAAAGAATCACAAAAGCTGTTTATGTTCTTAATTTTGTTGTTTGAGTTGTGTTGTTTTCTTTCTAATTTTATTGAATTCCTTTAGGTTTTGTATGGCTACTGCGAACATTTTTACGGTGTTGAATAGAATATACACCTCTTAACTTCGTTTTGTTAACAAGATTCATATAATGAGGGCAATAACTTTGTTCCATTTTTTTTTTTTGTTTCTTCAGCCACTTGAAAGCAATTGTTTAACAATTTTAAGAAATCCTTAATAAAAAGGAACATAAATAGGCAGCTGTTTTTTTCCGAACAAGTCAAAAAAAAAAAAAGAAAAAGTAGCATTCAAATTGATTTTAAGATAATTTAATGAAAAAAAAAAAATTAAATTATCACCCAATTTAAGTTCTTTGAACATTTTTGCCTTTTTTTGCACCTCCCTCTAATACCAATTTTATCCTTTTTTATTGAATACAAAAAAATCCTTGTAAGAATATCAAATTATTTATTAGTAAAAGCATTGGGTTGGTAACGGAAACCTTTTGCGTTTATGCGATTTTAACTTCCGGTTCGATATCAACAAGACTATAATTTAACCCTAGAATGCATAACCGGGTACTGTTGTGTTTACTGACGAAGTTTAACGTTTGTAGCTGCAAAAGTAATGACAAAGCAAAAGGGTATTGGATCTAGAAAAGTAGAGCCTTTTTAATCGTTTTATTGATTAAAAAGGCTTGATTACTGATTAATGAAATGCGGGTTAGTTGTTTGATGACTATAAGCTTCCAAAGATGATACCTACGCAAACATATAGCCGGGGTACCAGTGTAGTTACACACAGAAAAAATCAATGTAAAATCCTCGAAAACAAGGTTGATTTTGCATTTTTCGGTAGTGGTTTTGCTTCATAGCTACTTCATGTTAATTTAACATGATTTTACAATAACTTATAAACATTATTTGGTTTTAAAATAACTATAATTCATGTTAATTTAACATTCCCGTTAAGTTAGAGCAAAATGACTTGAAATAACACTCCGAATCAGGTTGAATGAAACAACGTGAATTTTATGTAGAATCGAATTGGTTCCTGTTTGAAATAACAGTAAGAAGAAACCGAATCTGGGAATTTATGTCTCATGGTGAGTAACATTTATTTTATAAATTTTCATAATTACATATTCGAATGTGTATTCTAAGTCAAATTACAATTTTTTTAAAAGCTTTTATACTTTAATAGTCTTACTCCTTCAATATTTTCCAGGAATATTTTCTATGCACTATCAGAATTTTTGTTTGGATATTTCTGTTACGAAGCTTACTTTAGCTATAAAAGCTTTTAAAAAAATTGTAGTTTGACTTAGAATACACATTCGAATAAGTATGAAAATTTATAAAGTAAGAAGAAACTTCAGAGACAACATATGCGTTAATTTAAGAAACATTCAAAACACTTACCCGCGGAACCAGAGAGAAAGAGAGAGAATATAATTATTTATTTTCCTGTTACACATGTTTCACTTTTTTGTTTTCCCCTTTGTTTACCGAAGCACTCACAATTACCAGGGGGTCGATTCTGGTTCTGTGAAACTGTGAAATGAAAACTTTTTTCACATTTTCATAGAGTTTCTGATTCTCGTTTAGTGAAAAAATGATAAATAAATTCGAATGTTTTCATATGAGAAGAACAAATGGAATGAAACAAGTTGTTTTCACATTTTCACAGTAATGTGATTCTTGTTCTGTGTAACAGTGCAAAGAAGTGTCACAAACTTTTCATTTATGTCATATTTTTACACTTTCATTTTAACGGTGAAAAATAATTTTAAATAAATTATTTAGAGGAAAATATGGACATTGTGAACGATAAATAATTATTTAAACAAATAAAAATAATAATCTTCTAAAAAGATACATATTTACAGATTTTTAACTTAATATATTCACATAAAATGCCAATTTTTGATAAAATATAGAACATTACTGACGAAAAACGTTCATACAGTTTTCTTACCTTGGCTCATTCCGATTTTCTTGCGATAATTCAATTAAAACCTATAATCGTAACATTATTTGCATTAATTATATTTTTTGTGTATTTGTATAATTTTACACTTGATTAAATGACAAAGTAGATCTGTAATTATCATCGGCGGTGAAGAATTTACAATTAGCAACGGCTTAAAGTAAATTTAGAGCCGCTTATTATATTTTTATGTTTTATAATAACATATTTATAAATTAATCTTTATTTGTCCTTTTATTTGTTAATGATTTAACCATTTTTGGGCTTATGGTCGTATTTTAAAGCTTTTATTTAACTTGCAATGTATGTATGTTTGGGTGAAACCTTGAAACTCAATTTGAAGCAGATATCTTCAATTGATTAAGCTGAAATTTTGTACACACGTTTAGTTTTGATGACAATGCATTGTTAACTATGTGACGTCATACTATATCCAACATGACGGCACAGCCAATATGGCGGTCTAGCTATTTTTAATGCACTCCTATAATATGGGTATCAAATGAAAAGTCTGCTAAGAATAACTCGAAAAATAAAATTCCGTCACACCAAATCCAATATGGTGGACTTCTGAAGCTGGAAACTAATTGTTTTTAATGCATTCCAACAATATGGGTATCAAATGAAAAGACTTACTGAAAATACAAATGCGAGTTTGAAATCAATTTGAAGAAAAAAGGTTTTATTTTAATGCGCTAAAAAGAAAAATAAAATAAGAGTAAAAAATCTTTTTACAAAACAAGTTTTTATTTAAATGCGCTAAAACAAAAGAAATTTACTTTTACTTTAAATTTTTACTAGCAACTAATAGAGTCACAGATTTGCAATTTTTGTTGCAGAAATTCTTGATTTTATTGTTGAGATGAGTACCCCTCCAAAATTTTTTCACCCCTCTCACCAATAAACTCAAGAATTGCTGCAACAAAAATTGCAAGTCTGAACAGGCACTATGAAATAAAAGCTTGTCAATTGGCATTACACAATTTACACGATGTAAAAACTTGCCGCAAAATTTACTTGTGTAGAAAAACAAGTAAATTAAATAATTTGATGTGATTGATTTTAACTATTAAGAAATAAATTAAAAGTAAAAAACCTTTTTAAAAAACAAGCTTTTATTTAAATACCCTTAAAGGATACTTTTACTTTAAGTCAATACCAACATTATTTTCGTAGATGTCATTTGTATGCCAAAATTATTATGTTACTCAAGGTTTACTGCAATAAATATTTTGGGGAAATCGTGCGGGCAAGTTGTTTGTCCAAAAAACTCATTTGCCAACTCATTGATTAATCAATTTTACATTTTATTGACAGCTCTTGTTTTTTGAATTAAAATTTTTTTCAGTTAAAGAATTGCGTTTAATGTAAAACTTTTTCCTTTACTATTTTTTTGCGCACTTGGACAGGACATTGGCGCCAACCTCTTTCAGATGCAATATCGTTCATGAAAAAACCCAAATGTAACAAATTCGCAGAAAATAAAGGAATTTTCGGTTCACTCATTATTTATTTTAAGTTAAAAATATTTCCATGTATGTATGAATATAAAAAAATAAAAAACAATTCTTTTACTGAAAAAATTTATATTGTATAAAACAAGAGGAGTCATAAAAATGTGTTATTTTCTTTCTTCAAATAAACTCGAAGAACACAACGCACAATAACAATTTTAATTTACCACCGGCTTAGCGCCGGTTCAAAAATCCTAAGCTTCGTTATCTGCATTTGACTTTTAAATTTTATTAATATAGTTACAAAAGTTTCACGGCTACAACGGAATGAAACACTTTTTCATTAAAAGAACGGGAATCGCAATTTGTGTAAATGTGAAGTGATAATGTGAAAAGTGCGTATGAAAACGAAAATGAAAAGTTTTTTTTCATTTCACAGTTTCACAGAACCAGAATGGACCCCCTGCAGAATGGCCCGATATGGTTTTCGTCATCATTCTACTTTGAAAATTTGATGCACTATTACTAAATAATATTAACAAAAAGAATACGGGAATTTTTTTTTATATAAATAATTTTAAGCATGAAAATAAAAAATATATGTTTTTCTTTTAATAGTGCTGTTATTGTTTCTATACAAAACAAATTAAACAGAATTTTATGGATTCAATATTGAACAATGTTATTTTAAAATTTTTCGTTTAAAATTAATATGAAACAATGATAATTTTAAAAAATAATGTCCATACTTTTGCAACTTACTATGATTTTTAATCAACATTGGGCAATGTTAATTTAACATTGAAATTTTTTCTGTGTCTAATAGTGCAAATGTAAAAATATTTTTTTTAATTAAATGTTTAAAATTATTTAATGGATTTTTCTAAATTTTTAATTAAAGAATTCTGAATTAAATATTTGTTTTTTTTTTTTGTGAAGGTAAAAATTATAATGGAGAACACGGGTGCCCTGGTTATGTGTCTGCGTAATAATTTTTGTTTATCTGCTCTACGGTTAAATTTGGTTTAGTTTTGTTGCTTTATTCCGATTTCAGTGTTATACCCCCGAATGCCCAACAGCAATTAGAAGTATATTACAACTTTTCCTTTTATATATCTTAACTGGAAGCGATATAAAAAAACGAAGTAACTCTAGCAATAAGCATGAAAAAAGTTCCAATTAGCCGATCGGAAAGGGATCTACTCCGACTTCAGCTGTAAATTACACCTATTTCCCCCATTATTTAAATTAAAATTTATTTTATTTTCAATAAACTTGTTTGCATATCTTCCATTTATCTTACTTTGGGTATTTTAAACAAATTTTATCACCGAAAAAAACTTTTTTTTTAATTCCCTCATGACCAATATTTTTCAAAAAAAAAAAAAAGAAGGAATTGAAGAACGCGTTCGAACGTGGCATGAATAGACAAAAGAAACAAAGAAAAATTTTATAAACAGATTAAATTTCTTAGGAAAAATTAATAGCAAATGATATAGAAAGTGAAAATAAGCCAGAAAACACAAAAGAGAAATTAAAAACTTTATTAGACCGAAACCTTTAGCTTGAATAGGATTTCAGTACGTCAATGAGAATTTTAATCACTGTATTGAAAGTCATTGAAGGTGTTATAAAGAGCTAAGTGGAGTGTTTATGTTTTCATTAGAAAAATATATTATATTCAAACGTACATATCGTCACCTAAAATCCAACAGGCTGTGAGCGTTTAAAAAGTAGACTTTGAGTTTTTTACCGCTTACGGCCTTTTACAATTTATATGACGTTAAAATCCTTTTTTTAATCATAATCAAAACTAATTTTAATACTATTTATTCTCTCTTTTTTTCAGGCTGAATCACCACTACTTCCCATCAAAGAGCACACCCAAACTAATGATAAAGAAACACCACCTACAATAACCACCACCACAACAACCCCAGATAGTGATAAAAATACCTCAATAAACATATCACAAAATAGACTAGCATCACAGGAACTGCCTCCAACACCGAATGATTTAAGTCCCGCCTACAGTGGTCGTAAACGTTTCTCTATACCCGCACTACTGCCCAGTGCACGTAGACTCTCCATAGAAAGTATTAAGCATCCGCTGCAAACTCTTTTGGGCATTAGCGAAGAGCAATGCCAACGTCGAAACTCTCAGCCTAATCTTAAGCGATATCGTAGTCGGGACGAGAGTTCACGTTTTCGTAATCGATGTTATTCTAATCAATATTACTCCAGAACCACCTCCATTTCCCCCTCCCGCAAACAATCATACAACTATAACCTTTATCCTAAAGATTCGTTTTATAATCTACAAGGTAAGGCGCCAAAGCCATCAAGTAAAATGCAGGCGAAAGTTGATGCTGTAGGTCGGGTGACTGGCGAGTGGGGTAAATGGCAATTGAGAACAGTGCTATTAATATTCTTGTGCAAAATTCCCTCCTCTTGGTTTATGGCTTGTATTATATTTACCGCTCCTGCTCCCAGACATGGTGAATTCTTTTGTAAGCCTCCTCCCCAAATTGGTGCCAAAAATCAAACAGCCTGGATCAAAGTGTCACATCCGCAAAAGGAAGAAGCAGAGGATCAGGAGTTTTCAATAGATTTTTGTAATGTTTATAAAGACGCTCAGGAACATGCCCATCTTTACTACAATTATGAAAAACAAGAGGACGAACCGAAGGTTTGGGAAGAACCGGAAAATTCAAAAAATGTTATACCCTGTACACAATTCGAACATCATGCAGAATTTCATTCGGTAATAACACAATATGATCTGGTGTGTTCGCGTGATATTCTGGTATCGGTGACGCAGTTCTTTCATCTTTTTGGGGTGCTGACGGGCGGTATACTGGCGAATCATTTGTTAAAATAGTAAGTTGGAAAATACGGCTGCCAAGTTTGGCGTATAGTTGATTAAGTATGTAGTCTGGTCTAGAAAATAAAAATTAGTTAGATTTCTAGTGTCCTTTATACTCTATTCTATACCAAAGTCTAATTTTAGTAAAACTTTTAGTAGCTGTGGGCTCATCGTCAGCCCTCCGAAAAATTTCCGCCAGGACGTTCCCAAGGCGGGACAGCAGCAAAGCAGATGTTCTGACGTTTCGTCATCATCCTCACAAAATCTGCATATCTTGGTACATGCATTACCCATTGTAAACTGGTGGTATCGAAAACCACAGTGCCCCGTAAATAGGCCAACAAGCAGTCCTAGTATCGCCTTCTCAAGCAGAAGTAGCTTACCTGCCTTGCCTCGGGACAGTGTCACAAATCTCTTAGACTTTCTTAATACAGAAGTGGACGTCCATGTGTGAAGGAATTAACGTCCTGACCATTTTTGTAACGTCAACCTAAGGTGACCGACAGGGACGCCGAAGAAAGGCGAGCGCCCCCGTTTGCCAAGCAGTCAGCCCTTTTGTTGGCCGGATGGCCGGCTACCCAAAATAAATTCAAGTCATTGTGTTTCCCTAACTCGTTTAGAAAAGTAAAACAGTCCATGACTAACCTTGACTTCACCTCCAAAAAAGATAGTGCTCTAAGAGCGACTTGGCTATCCGAAATTATAAATAAGCTCAAGCCCTTTGCCCTAAAAACTGCAAACATATTATCAAAAGTTATTTCCAAACTCAGAGGAGACTTAAAAATAGACTCCTACGGTCGCAATTGCTTTACGCTGCTCCCATTATTGCTGTTAAAATTAATTAAAAGAGAATATATGTATGTAGTTACTCAGTCCATAAAACCTCAGAGAATAAGTGCCCTCAGAAGGCATTAGATGTCTCCTTAGCACCCCCCATTGATCATCCCATGGAGGGGAGAGGAAAAATATGGAAAGAACCCGTATTAAAAAAAGGAATCCGAATCAATAAGAGTTAAATAAAAATCGAGATAACCTGCTTAGAATGTGGCAGCTACGTTGGGAAAGTGCCGAAAGGGGAATGAACCCATAGACCACTACTTGATATCAAAAGCTGGATTGAGAGAAGTCACAACTCGACATACTTTCCTTTAACGGAGGGTACACTCTCCATATGCTTTTAATGGAATCTTATGCGGACTATGTATTATAAATCCAACAATTACAGTTACACAAACTTCTTAATAAGCCCAAAATGAATTATAAATGTTATCATAATTTTCGGACCCAAATCTTATACAAGCACAGGGGAATAGGATTTGTATTTATAATTGGGTTGAACGACTTATGTCAAACATCCATTCACCCAGATGAAGCACGGGAGTGGCGCCGTGTCTAACCTTAACAGTAGACAACATAGTTCATAATAACTCTAAAGCAAAGTCTATGGTCTCATCTATGTTCTTTTATATGGCTATGGTCTAAGTAGAAGTTTCTCCGCCACTTTTTGCATGAAAAAGTTGCCTCAAGCAAGGCTGGATGTATCCATATCCTTAAAATGATCAGAGCAGATATAAACAGATCAGAAGAAGATATAGTCCAGGTCAAAAGCAGATATGTTTTATATCTACTTCTAAAAATTTTAAAGGTATGGAAACTCCCAGCTTTGCACGGATTTTCTTGAATCAAGTACAGAAAGATTGATTCAAGTACGGATTTTCAATCCAAAATACTTAAATTATCCATATTCAATCCCGATTTCGTACTTGAAATTATGCGAAAATGAGAATGATTTAAGTAAAACTAAGCTTGAATCAATCTCAAAATGAGCTCGATTCAACTTTATAGTACGATTCAATCCCGAATTCGTACTTGAAATAAGCCAAAAGTGAAATTATATGGAGAATTTTTTTATGATTGATGTACTTACCCGTATTACATCTAACAGAATACAGATATGGTTTTTACTTTAGAAATCCTTATGTATATATTTAACGAAAAATATAAACTACATGAGAAGCAAGAGTTCAAATTTACTTTTTAACCCTTCGTGGTTCACATGAGTCTGGCAAGACCTTTTTTCAATGTGTATAGACAATCAAAACTACGTAAGCCGGAGGGTTAAACACAATGAAAAGTTTAGTCTTTTTTTTTACTTGATTTGAGAATTTTATACTTATTTCGAGAAATTCCGGGATTGATTTTCGAAAGTAGTCCCATTCAGGATTGTTTGAGTACGTTTTAGTGTTATTCGTAAGTTGAATTTTTGAGTACGACTCGTACTTAAAGTAATCATAAAAAACTTTATTTATCTCTAGTGTATAGTTTCTCTAGCGTAGCCTAAGTTATAGTCTATAGTCGACTGCATAAGCTTCTATCCATCGCGTAATATAAAGTCTAATTTAAAGCGTAGTAGATGTCTTCATTAATAATCTCATCCCATTTTCAAAAAAAAAAATTCACTTATTTCTGTATTAAATATTTATTGAACTAAAAGTTTCCTTAAGCTATGTTCACACCTATTAAATATTTGACGTTCTACACGTAACCACTAGTTTCTTAAAGAATTGTTTGCTTTGCAAATCGTTTGGCTAGAGCAAACATTATTTAAAAGTATCTAAATTACATTATACAGTTATCATCTTGGAAATAAATTTTAGTAAATAAATAGAAATTGTTAAAAATAAAGCTTAAGTTTGATCAATTTGCTGGTCACACTTTTTTTGGATTTTATCGTCAAACATTTGTTTCTCACTTTCCCTATAGTTTCAGTCCTCGAAATGTGATGTTATTTGGCATGGTGACACAAATCATGTGTGGTACTTTAACAGGTCATGTCGCCTCCTATGAATTGCATGTCTTCTTTCGATGCTTGTCGGCTGTGTGTTGTGCTCAAATGTATACCGCCGGTGGCATGATTAGTAAGTAAATTAATGATCGAATTTAGTAGAGTTAAATCATTCAAATGTTGCTTATTTTTAGTGGCCGATATAACGGGTGGTACCTATAAGACCTGTATTTCGACCCTATTTGAACAGTTTTGGTCTATTGGCGTGATAATGTTACCTGGGGTGGCGAGCTTCTTTTCTAGTTGGTCACATTTATATATGGCCATATCATACCCTACTGTGATACTCATATATTTATGGCAGTAAGTATGGATATTAAAAAAATAAATCGGATATTATTCATACAGGGAGCTAATTCGGGCAGTCGTAATCGAATACTTTTTCGATTCGAAGGTAATTTTACTTCTAATTCTTTCAGTCGCTACTAAGCGAATCGAAATTATTTTTTCAGTGTTGCAAAGTATTTATTTGAGTTTTTAAAAGACTGAAAAAATAATATCATCTTCTTCAGTATCGACTGAAAGAATTAGAAATAAATGTGCTTTCGAATCGAAGAATTATTCGATCACGACTGTCAGAAATAGCCCCCAGGTGACGGATTCAAACAGCATGGGAGAGAGAGTTTAGCTGGCTGTCCATTTTGTTTTCTATGGAGTTTGATATTGATAACACCTTTACCTAAATAAAAAAGGGACAGCTAGCATAACTCTCTCTCTCATGATGTGGTCACCTATATGAATTCGCCTTGATTAAGAGAATGCTAATATAAATTTTGCATCTTATCTTTTACAAGATGGATTCCCGATTCTCCCCGTTGGATGGTATCTAAAGGAAGAGTTTTGGAAGCCAAAAGGATATTAATAGAGGTGAGTTATGAATTTATTTTAGTCCTTACAAAGATTAAAGTATACAATTTACTTGCTGCAGTGTGCTGAAATGAACGGTACACGTTATAGTCTTCCTAATGATATTGATCAACAATTACAACTACAGGCTCTAACCGCCTTGGACGCTCCAGCCCCAGCCAGCTGGTGGACCATTTGGAAAGGCGAAAAGGCGATTCGACACATGATCTGTGTCCATTTGTGTTGGTCCATCTATATTGTTGTCTATTACGGCATGTTATTGAACATTCGCTCATTTAGTCGTGACCATTTACAAATTAATACTGTGATAGCCGGTATTTCAGAAATAATCGGTACATTTATTGGTCTATTCCTAATATTAAAGACGAAACGCAAATGGATGTGGACGGGTTTGTTTAATATAATAGCTGGTTGTATAGCGTACATGGGTTGGCTGGTGCCGCGCAATAGTAAGTTTTTTTTTTTTAAATATTTGTAAAGATAAATTAATCTTTTTTTTGTGATTTTAAAGTTGATTTGGATGGTCGTGTGGCTTTGTTAATGCTAACGGCCATGATTTCGAAAATCGCTATATCCTGTACATTAGCCATTCTAACCACATGCACCGTGGAGCTAGTAAGCAATGAGAAAAAGAAAATCTGCGCCTTTTCCACCATCTGCTGGGCCCGTTTTTGGCTATTAGGAGCTCCGTTTATAGGAGCCACCGTTGTCTTTGGCCAACTAATACCACAAACAGCTTTTGCTTCTCTCGCCATAGTGGGTGGCCTATTATCTACTCTTATCTCTAGTCCTCGCACCATACCTAAAAAACCAACCTCTCAAGTTACTAACAACATGGCTGCCGCCATCCAACTGTCAGCCAATGGCGGTATTGATAATAAGGCTTACACCAAGGGACCTATATTTAATAATAATATCGCTAATATGACCACGCAGCAATCCAATCTACCTCCA
This sequence comes from Pollenia griseotomentosa, assembly GCA_963931875.1. Taxonomy (NCBI): domain Eukaryota; kingdom Metazoa; phylum Arthropoda; class Insecta; order Diptera; family Polleniidae; genus Pollenia; species Pollenia griseotomentosa. The sequence goes on from OZ007560.1 coordinate 225,069,410, forward strand.
CAATTAATGCCTGGTATTTGGACGACCAAAAATCATGAAGACACTCCTCCCATATGATTCAAAATTTTATAATTAGTTTACTTTTTAATATAAGACAACTTTCTTTCCTTTTTTTTTCTTTAAAGAAATAACCAAATATCAAGCAATCAAAAAACTTTATCTAAAGCACCAGATTCCACCCTATGAATCTCAAAAATATAACGGGTATTGTAAAATTAAAAATAATTCTATTTAAAAGAACTAAAACGGTAGAGCTTCAAGCATAAAAATAGTAAAAATATTAAAACAAGATTTACTTTAATTTTATTAAAATTTAATACGTTTAATTAAGTAGATCTAATTGGTCAGATACATTTAAGCTTTAAACTCTCATAACTGAAAATCGTATGTATATTATTTCGAATATTTTGAATTTTGAAACTCAAATTGAATTATTCCTTATGGCCAGTTTTCGACTTCGTATTAAAATATGTATTTAGTTAGTTTTTATCTAAATATTGTGTTAATTTAAATACAGTTTTAGTTATTAAGTGCTACTTGATTAAGGCCCTTTTACACTTTAATACTGAAGATAACGACATGTCAAAAACTCACAAAAATTAAAAATGCATTGAATTAAATTAAAAATGCTTTAAAATGTTAAAACAATTTGTAAGGAAATGTCAAAAAAAAACGTAAAGAAATTTGACAGTTATACGGCTCTCACCATAATTTTAAAAATTTTTAATTTATTTTTAATATATCAATACATAATTATATCAATAATTATTGCGACAAAATATATGTAAAGACATTCGAAAAATTTTCTCGTTAAAATTGCAATCAGCTATTTTCTTGACCGTTAATTGTAGCAAACAATTGAAAAGAGAATTTGAAAGCAAATTCCCATCAAGTTCTAAAATATGAATGCATTAGTGAAAAGCATTTGAAGCAAAACCTGACTCGTCTGGCCCTTAAGTAAACAATAAGATTTTTCATTTTATCAGAGTTGTATTCTTATATTTTTCTCTATCTCCCACTGGAGCAAAGGGCCTTTTTGCTTTTTTAAAAAATCAGAGATGAAAAATTTAAATTTTGTTCACAAATTTTCATTGCTATTTTTTTTTTTTATAAAAAATGCGAAATGGATAAAACAAATAAAAAATGCAAGTGCTTTCTTTTAAATTTTAAATAAATCACAACATTTTGTTGTAAAAACTAATAAAATACGGTACGCAGTCGAAAAAACTATGAAGAATGTACAATCCACTTTTCCAAACCTTAAAGACAATAACAAAATTAGTTGTTGAATAATTTGCGCGCCATTAACAAAATAAAACTTATTAGAGCCTGTGGTTTTTTTTTGTCAAAAAAATCGTGTGTGCTCATAAATAGTTTACAATGTATTACGACTTTGTAGAATCAAAATATTACAAAATTCTCTCTGGCTTAAAAAAAGTCTGTTGTAAGTATTTTTCATGCTTACACGGATGGTATAATCAAAATCAAAATAAAGATATTAAACAGCTGAGTTAATACCAAAAAAAAAAAAAATGGTTACAGTTTTACAATATTTTAAAAACATGAAAATTTCCTAAGTTGATTTTGGTTGTTTTTGTAATTGCATAAAAATGTTACCACCTTGAACATATACAGTTAAAATACACCTCTGGTGTGATGAGAACACATAAAGCGGCTCATACACTTGCAAAAAAATTGTTCAATTTTAGTGTATTTTACAATTATATCGCCAATGTGTATGTGATATTCGAAGGTGGCACAATATATTGGCAAGTGAAAAGTAAAATGTGTTGGCAACATTGTACAATGCTGTTTATGTTATTCCTATAGGTTATGTTCACCTTTTTATTGAATGAATGAAACCATTGTGCGACTTATTGCATAATATAGGACAAAATGGAAATAATATGGCGAATATCATATACAATAATATTGCAAGTGTATGGGCCGCTTAATTTTCTAAAATGGTTTAGAAAATAAACCGACCGCTTGTCAAATTTTGTATCCGTATTCTCTCTTGCTTAATACATTTTGCTTTTACATTATTTAAAAAATAACAAAAAGAATTTTTTTCTAAAGATTGATGAAATAGCTATCGAAGCTACTTGGGACAAATTTTGCTAACACCAATAGGTAATAAGTTACATGGCTGAGAAAGAACACTGCATATTGTAAAAATTGAAAATTATTTTTTTTTATACATAACCCACTCGTATCCCAAAAAGCGACCAATACTACCTTAAGGAAAAGACATAAGCTTTCTTTTGAGCAAAAAAAAAAAAAAACATTCCCGCTAAAAAAAAAAAATAAAAAACAAAAATATTTTTTTTAAAAAAGATTGATCAAATAGCTATCTTAGCTACTTGGGACAAATTGTTCTAACACCAATAGGTAATAAGTTACATGGATGAGAACGAACACCTGTATGGCCAAAATGTCAAAATTTGACCCCCTTTATCTCAGAAACTTTTTGATCGATCTTGTTGAAAATTTGTGTCTAAACTACTATTTAATAGGACTAAGCTTGGTGCTAATTTCACCCAAATCGGAAGACATCGATTTAAAAATTGGGTCACCATATAAATGTTTTTAATATTGAACCGTTTATATTCTACAAAAGGTTTCATTAAAAGTGTGATAGTGTAGACGCAAAATGTAATGAAGATTATTTTCTATTTAATTTTTTGACAATCAGACCAAAAATTATTAGATTTTGTGAGATCAAAAATCTTAAGTGCAAAAGGAGCTTTAATCTGATTTATTGTTTGTTTGTTTTGATTTAAGTTTCATAGCTGCGATAGCAGCTACTTATTTGGCCGGTACATTAGTACATAACGCCATCGCCAAATCCCGCTAGGATATACTAGCATCGTTCAATTCTCCCTCAAGTGGAAATCCACCAATTATAAAATTATATTTTTAAAAAGTTTACAAAATCACAAGGTTAATTTCGAAACCCCGAAAAAACCGTAACGCGGTACAGTTATCCGACGCCAAGCCATTAACCAAGGCAGACGAGACGTAAAACGCACGAAGGCAGACAAACAAGGACGGCCTGATTAGCCTTAAGAAATAATGCCAATGACGCGCGAGCTGCTTCTCCGCCGAGAGCAGTTTTACGACTCGTTAATCTGATTTAATTAATAAAAAGATTATGATAACACTTCTAAATATTAAAAAAATTCATAAAGCAGCTGTTTAACCAAAATTAATAAACTTGTAAAGTTACTTATTTACAAGGTGGCCTCAAAGAAACGGCTGATTGTTTTTGTATTGTTGTAATGTTGAGGTCACCTGTTCAAGTAAAAACTTAAATAAACTTAAGATTTTATAGACTTATTATAAAAAAAAGTTGGCTATTGAAATATTATTTAAGAATCCTTAAAGAAGCTATGGAAAACTCAATTTCATTTTAAATAGAACTTCAAGATAAATACAATTTAAATATGAAGTAAAAAGCTGGCCCTTAAACAATTTTAATTAAAAAAATTTAAACAAAACAATGATTTAATTAATAAAAAAAAACATATACAATATTAGCAATTTTATTATGCTCAATTAAAGAAAAAATCCTCTATATTTTAAAAAGAGACATAAATTAGAAAAAGAAAACTATTAATTTTAAAAAAAGATGTTTACAAAATCTTTATTAGCAACTTATTTTAAACAAAAATCTTAGTTTAACAAGTTTATTATAATTTAATTCCCAAAATTATCTATAAAAGAAATACAAAGTACAATCAATTGAAAAAAATTTCTGTAATAAATTTCAGAAGTTTTATTATTTCCCTATTTTATTTTGTTAATAGTTTTAAATAGAACTCAAATACTTCCCTAAAAAAGAAATTTTTTTTTTTATTTATATGTATTTCTTTTAAACAAACTTCCATTTTTTACACTTATTATAAAAGATTCTGTAAACATCGTAAAAAATTTTTTAAAGAATTTTAACAGCCACAAAATTTAAATTATTTTTATAATATTGTGTTGGAATTTTTTAAAACCATTAGTTAATTACTTTTTTCACTTAATATATGTAAGTAGTTAAGTTAAATGAAATTATTTTATTTAGAGTAAAAAAAAAACAAACATTAATTAATTTAACCAAAAAAGACGCTTGAGTTTAAGAAATAAAAATCTAAAAACAGAAACTGTTACAATAAAAAAAATCAATATTTTAATTGTTATTTTTGCGAAAATAAAATTTAAAAAAAAAACATTATTGTAGTTTAAATTTTTTGAAATGACCAATTACACCCTAGAAAGACAAAATAATTCTTGATTTGTAAACTCTTTAGGATATTTAATTTTTTTTATTATTATGTATCGACTTTTTTTCTAAAAAAAATTTTTACAAAAGTAGCTACATTAACCAAAATTTTTAAAAAAAATAACATACATAAAAATTAAAATTTTTATAGCATATCAACAGTTTATTCTGTAAATATTTTGGTTTTTTTTAAATGAGTTATTCAGATTAAAAAATAAAAACATTTTATTTTTTATCAAATGTAATTTCAATTTTTGGGAATACAAAATTTTAAGCAACCAGTGAAATGCGCATAGGAATAGCTTATCCTATCAACAATAAATTTCAAGTGTTTTTATCAATAATAAAAACTGGGAATTAAGCACGAATAACAAAATCTTTTGACATTTTATTTTTTTTTACATTCGAAAATTTTCTATTTGAAAAACTAATTCCGCTTATCTTTTCATTAGATAATTCAATGCAAAAAAACAGCTAAAACACCCGTTAATTCAAAACTTCATTGTTGTATTCAAACAAAACTTGGCATTACTTTTTTCTTAAACAAACTTGCGCCCTCTTTATTTCATTTACTTTTTCTTTTGACATTCCTTTGAAGGCGCAATTTACATTTCATTGTTGGCAGCAGTACATATTTTCATTTACAAAAACAAAAACAAATGTTTTTTATTGTTGTTGCTATTTTATGCATTTTGTTTTTGCCGAACCATTTAAATCTAAACGGGTGCGAAATTTGTAAAACAAATTCTTTTGTTTCTCTAATTGTTCTCTAATTTTGTGTTTTAAATAACAGAAAAACTTTAAATAAACCTTTGAAAAGTGTTTAAAACTTTATCTATTATAAATAATTTATAAAAATATAAAAAAAGTGTTAAATAACATGAGTTTTTCGTCAAATGAACTTAATTTGAGTGGCGGTTCTTCCATACATTTAAATGTTTCAAATGGTGTCGCTGGCAGCGCTGCCGCTTCGCCTGGTCTGAATGTAAGTTTGGGTAGTAGATCAGTTTTAAAAGAATTACACTCGAACGACAGCAACAGTATGGTAAGTAAAGGAATTTCAATAATTTTGATCGAGTTTTTAAAATAATAATTGCAAAATTTTGTGTATGAAGACATAAAATTTTTACTGTAAAATGTTTTAAATACCTAGTTGATAAAAACACAAATTTATTTACTTACCTTAAAAAAAAAAGATGATGGTAGACATGTTTGTTTTCGTACTGCAAATATTTTTTATCACTATTCTTTTTGTTATTCCATTTTATTTCTATAAAAACGTATTTTCACACTTCTATTTACATTTTTGTTGTTTTATTTAAAATTTATCACTTAAAATATTATTTGAATACTTTTTTTCACTTGCACTTTTTTAAAACTTCCAACAAACACGAAGTAAAAGTTGCAACTGCCGATCTTTTGTAAACAGCTTTTAGGACCAGTTTCACCAAGTTAAATTTAACTATTGCTTTAACTTTCAGTTGATAATATGATAATTGGCAGTTATAGTAATATTAACTGACAAGTATAGTAATCGTTAATTATAACTAAACTTGGGGAAATTGGCCGTTAGTGTTGTGTATAATTGTAGTTAATCGATTAATCGTATATGAATTTTTAATTAAAGCATTTCTACAAGCTTTTTAAATTCAAATGCAGTTATCGGTTTTTTATTATTCAAATAGGTACATATTTTTTTTCAAATGTAAATAAATTGTAATTATGTGCACATATTATGTGTGTTCATTTACTTTACTAGCAGAAACTGGAAAGAGAGGGTTAATTCAAAATTTACAAGATTTTTTCCCAATTACTTAAAAAAATAAAAAAGTTTAGCGCTTGACCAGCAATAACTAGCAAGTTAGACATTTATACACTATTTAGCTGTAGGATATGAGATTATTTCTTGGTAAATTCATTTGATTTGAACTATTTATTCAATAAATAATAACCATCTAATAATATTTGCATATATGTAGGTATCATAAATAAGTACAAAAGTATAATCGGTCGGTATTTGAAACCTATAGGCACTCATAGACCTACCAGAACAAAATTATAAGTGTTTTTCATACGGGATTTTGCCGGAAAAAATACCGGGAAATTTGTGCGGGACTATTTTATTCAATTATGATAACTTTATTGCTTATATCATTGCAAATAAGTAATATGAAATATATGTAAATTCAAAACTGATAAGTAAGGCAATATTTAATGTTCATAAATCTTCTACTAGGAGGAGGACTAAATACATATAGGTATACACAATTTAATATTTTTTAGAGACCCAGATTTTTTTTAAAAACGAAAAGTTGTTAGCAATTGCTTCGAAAAATTTGGTATAGGTATAAAATGAAAATATTTTTATTAACCTTAAACAAAGGATCGTTTAAACAATTTGTTTGATTTCAGTTTCACGTGATTTGTATTTCCAGCACATGTCTCATAATGTTCTTATGAATATAAAGGCAAACATTCGTAGAAAGGGAACGTGGTCTCTCATTGACACGAGTCTTTTTTTTATTAAAAAAAAAAAAGAAAGAGGCTGTCAAACGATTCTGTAAATTTTTATTCTTTACAAAAATCCTATTTTCAAAAAAAAAAAAAGAAATTTCGTTTAAATAATTTAACTATGTATTTTAGTTTTATGTCAATGCTGTTGGCTTGGCACAAAAAGAACTGAAATTTTTTATTTTTTACTAACGCTCAATGCATTGATAAACTTATTTAATACATCTCATGAATTGTTATTTGAATTTCATTCAAATAAATTAAATTATATTTTGTACCGTTTAATATTTTATATAGATGATGCGCTTCAAAGTCTCGCAATCTGTGCAAACTGCGCAGTTTTACACAACAAACTTCTTACATCTGCCTAGCAAATTTTCTTCGTAAAATTGCGCTGTTAAATTGTGTATTTATAAAAACGGATTTATTTTATGCTTACCGTCGCTTTAAACGAAAAATTCAAGTGTCAAAAAAAGAACGGCTGAAAACAAAGGCTTTTATAACGCGCGTTGTGTAATCATTCAATGTCAAAAATTTCCAAAATCGCCAAAGCCTTTGTTTTTCAGTTTTTCACAATAAAATACATAATTGTAGAATTATTAAAAATTTTTTTTTTTTAAATTCTAAAAATAAATTTGTTCAGTATCGCTAAAATACGCCAAAAATTTAAAAAAAAAGTAGCCATAATATATTGTTTTGTTTAATATTTATGTAGAACACAATAAAAATAGTTAGTTAACACAAAAGAGGTATAATGTTTACTATAAAATAGTTTTTAGTAGTCTACTTAAAGCAACTTGTGGTACTCTCTTCTGTTTTCTGTTTTCAGTTGCCACATACATATGTACATTAGGGGTATAACTTATTCCCATTTTTTGCAAATATCAAAATGGCCCTAGCATAGTCGAATAGTTCATTGCTGCCTATTAAAATAAATGATATTAATTTTTCGCGGTTTTTAAAAAAGGTCACCCACAAAACGCGGTAAAGTTGAAAAATAATTTTTTTTTATTTTTATTTGTACATATACATTTAGCCAAAAACTTTAAAAACTTTAGCAAAACAACACGCACATTAAATTTGAAATTCATGTCCTTTAATAATTAAGAAACTTTTTTACTTTTTTTTCATTTATTAATAAAATATTTAACATTTTTTTATTAAATTTTTTTCTTTAGGGATCTTAGAAAATCGCTTTTGTGGGTGAGGTTTTTATTTTTGAGCGACCCACACGAATTGTTTTCGTAAATAACACAATATTCGCTATCGCGTAGTGCTAGGGCCAAAATTTGGTTATACCCCTAATGTACATACATATAGTGGAAAAATGTTCATAGACTTTCAATATAGTCATGTTTTAAGGAATTATATTCATTGATTCTTTCAAGAGCCATGTTAAAAACGAAAAACAATTTTCTCGAAGTTTTTTATTATCTTCATCAGCCATTTTAACTAAATACCTTCAAATACTGACCATACATATGATTGCCCCAAATTTCATACATAAAAATAAAAGAATAAAAGTAATATTTTTTCTTCTTATTAAATATAAAGAATTTTAAAACAAATCCATAGCTTATCAAAAATCAAAATCAAAAATAGCCAACGAAATCGCCAACTATTTTTTTAAATCGCCAAAAAGTCGCCATGTCGCCAAATCAAAAATTAGGTCGCCAAACAAGTATGAAAATCGCCACGTTTGGCGAGAAATCGCCACATCTGACAACCCTGTGTGTAACTTGCAATTTTTCATGCGCTAAAATTTTTAAACGCTCGATACTCCTCGACGAGTTAACGAGTGTTATGTACTTTTGCCTTTACTTTTTAGAATTTTGCTGTAAGAATCCAATTCAGTGTCGGCGCCCATTGAATCTAACCTATGCCAAACATGTTTTCAAAAATTTACAATATTATTAAATTTTCAAAAATATGTCAGCAAAAAATTAAAATTGAAGGTCGTTCTTTAGATATAAATCAAAGATTTCCAAAAGTGTTTACTAGGAATAAATTAAAAAGATTAATGAATTCGTTAACTTTTGAAGCACAAAAAAATATCGAATAAACGCATTGATGTTCATTTAAAAGCAGTGAAACTAAAGCAAAAATACATTAATTACCGAAATATTTCTTCTTTGTCATAAATAAAAGAATACATAAGAAATTTGTTTTTATCCTTTGGCCGATACGAAACAACCTGATAAGAATACGTTTAACTTCTAAAGGCGGGGGTTCTCAAAGAACCAGGTCCCCAATCGTAATTTGGTTACTGAAGGTATGGAGAAATATTTTTCTAAATAAACGTAAACACTACTTTCAGGCGATGTATTCTTGTTTTGTTTTCTCCTTTTCATCATATTTTTAAAATATGAAATTACACAAGTCAAATCTTAGGCTCATTCTTAAGTCTATGTCTCGTTCACATAGGTGTTAAGCGCTCTTTTAAATGAATTAGATTTGAGGTATCGTTTCACTTTAAGCGGGTTTGGGCGCCTTAGTTTGAAATATTTCGAGCTATTGGATTTGGGTGGAATTCAAGCGTTTTTAAATATTTTATTAAATATTCTGTAACCATATTTTTTTATTGATATTATTTTAAATAAGATATAAGTAAATATATTTTAAATACCAGGGAGCGGCTGTGGTGAATAAAAAAAAATTATTTTGGCGCCCATGGATTTTCTCTATTTTGGAAACGAGGGCAGTGTCCTATTGGCTTTAAGAAAGAGTTGCTTTTCTTGCATTTAAGTTAATTAAGTTTCTACGTGGCACTTCCACGTTAAACGTCGATCAAGATGTATACCGAGTTTCGAATTTTGGGGTAATATTTAAATGTTGACATGATTCCCTACACAAAGTTAATTTTATACCCCGCATTCAAAAACAATTATTAAATTTAACAAACGTTTATTAAGAAATGTTCATAGGAAATTTGTTTTGTAAATCTCTATTAAATTTAAAATGATTTTATGAATAAAGCCATACATACGGCTATGCCGAATCTTATATGTATATTTGTTTACATGATGCGATAAGAACAGAAAGTTATATATATATATATATATAAATACGGCGCGCTTTTTTTCGGTTGCCTTGCATTGCTATTGAAGCTATTTTTACTAAATTTTGGAACTTTTACTGTTACTGCTTTTGGATTTGTGTGGTAGGTAGGTGGTGGCATGTCCACTTATCCACTAAAACTTACTGCACTAAAAACGGGTTTTGTGTTTTGACAACCCAGCTATGTTTACCGAATTTGAAAAAGTTTTCAGGTTTAAAGAAATGTATTTTGTGCTAGGCCCACTTCTTTAATTTCGCCTACTTTTTGCCAGATGTAATGCATTGACACCGAAGATATTTGTACCAAATTTTTACTGCTGCGATTCTCCAGATACATATACAAAAATCAAAAAAAATTTACCGTAGGAGGTGCAACTTCCGCTTCTGCAATTCCGCTTTTTTTAATTTGTATTAATAACCCAGCAATGTGAACCAAACTTGGACAAATATTCTCGTTCTTTATACCTGCATATAAAAAAATCTATTTTGTTCCCCCTAACCCAATACCGCCCTACTTTTGTCAGATGTTGTCTATTGATAACCTAGATGCTTGTACCTAAAACTTTGGCTTTTGCACTCCAGAAAAAAAAACGTCTTTGCCAACCGGTAATCAGACAGCACTGCAACAAGGCATTTTTTCGTTTTTTTTTTTTTTATGTGGATTACATCAGAAAGCACGCAGCTATGTGAAATGAGGTTCGTTTCACTTAACGGATTATTTATCGTTTCTAAAAACACACACACAGGACACATTGTGCCCCTTTAAAAAAAAAAAAAACAATCGATGTATAGAAATCATCGATGTAAGAATTTTGCGAAATATCGATACAACATCGATGTTTTTCCAATGTCCATCATATTCTGAGGTCTTCGGAAAACCCATTTTAAGTGTTAATTTTTTTACATACACACGGATAGGCAGACATCGTTAAGTCAACTTCGCTACTCGTAAGGACCCAGAATTAACATGCTTTATAGGGTCTAATTAACATCAATATTGTAGAAATTACAAACGGAATGACAAACTTATATAAACCCCTTCCACCTATGGTGAAAGATAAAAAAAAATTTAAACAATGTTTTCAACGGAACTTTACCATGACGTAAATACAGTCAAGAACTAAAATTAATCCAATGTATCTTTTTTTCAACTAAGAGTTTTATTGTTTAATAATAAACTTTCTCTTAAATAAACAATTTTAATTAGTCATCGATAATATCGAGTCTTGCATGCGTGCCATGATTACACATAATTTTGAAAGCCATATTTGTTGACTATTTTAACCTAAAACCAACAAACTAAACAACTTTTTTTTAATAAGTTAAACGCGTCATATAATTTAAAAAAAGGGTACTATGTAGGCTTACCAGGAACCAATATTCAGATAACTGGACCATGTAAAAAATTCTCCTGGATTTTGTAAAAATAACTGGAAATCTAAAAAGTACAAAGAAAGGTAAAATTTGATATAGTTTTGGTTTACCATAACATTAAAAAACGAGGAAACGTAACAATAAAAATTCAGTTTTACGTCATATGACATGTCTTCACCTAAAGTCATAAGTAACAAAAAATTCAAAATTACTTTTTTTTGCGAAATAATCGTAAGCACGAAAACACGAATTTTACTGGGGAAGATTTTTTCAAATTATTTTAATATCTAACCGAAAATCCAAAATTATTTGTGCACGATTTTAAATCTTTTTCCAATACGTGTAGAAATGGATCAGTGCATTCTACTGATAAGATTTCTTAAATCGGGCTAAAATTAAGAATTCTGGATTGTTTTTAATTTTTGTAATACTTAAGGTGTCCTAATTGGAAAACCTCTAGTGGCCCTCCTAGTATGTCTATAGATCCCTAATCCTTTACTTAAACTAGAATACAAGTCCTTAATTAGCATTTGGAATTTAATTTCAATCGGACTAACCGTTTACAAAGTCCAGAAAAATTAATTTTTTTGTTCTTAAATCTCTTACTGTGTGTCGCTTACAATTAACAGAATTTCCTAACTCTGGTTTTAGTTGTAAGCAAATATATTTGAACATTTTTCCAACTTTCATCATTTTCCTAATTTTTTTTTTTTTTAAATCTCAAAAACAAAATAATTGGTGAGTGAGACTTAAACATTTCCACCTTTAAATATAAAAACCATTCTAGTTTGCATGCAAATGTCATTTTTATGGCGTTTACGAGGTTTTCGAAATGGCTTTAGTTTTTTTTTTATACAAAGTTGTCAAGCTAAGAATGCAATGGGGCGGCTAATGTTATTTTCTACCATAAAAACCAAAAAAGTCAATTTCGAAAAAATGGCGTTGAAGTTGTTAAGGAAAAAACGCGACGTATGTCCTGGTTCACACTATGAAAGTACATATTCTTTCAGAAAGTCTTATCTTATTATTGAGAGGGGAAAGAAGAATAGCACGTTTTCTTCTCACTAATAAACTTAAGTTATGTTCACACTTATTAAATATTTGACGTCGTACACGTAACCACTAGTTTTATTAAAAAATTATTTGCTGGATCAAACATTTTTTATAAATTTCTTAATTTCATTATACAATTATCTTCTTACAAATAAAGTTTAGTAAATCAATACAAATTGTTAAAAATAAAGATAAAGTTTGATCAATTACTGGTCACACTTTTAGGATTTTTTCATCAAATATTTGTTAGGTCTGCAAATACATTTATGCCCGTTTTCACAATTTACCGATAGCTAAAAGTAGACTTTAACCGGCCTTATAAAAATTGTTCCACTTAATACTTAAATCAAACTTAATTCACCGATATTGTACACTTAATTTCAACTTAAGTTTCTATTGTAATATTTTAGCAAGTTGGCCTCAATACAACAACAAGAAGCAAAGCAATAACAATCAGCTGTTTTTTGAGACCAGCTTGTAAATAATTATACTTTTTTGTGATATTTTTTTGTAGCACTACTAACTACCATACTTTTATCTTATTTAAATAAGACTTTTAAAATAAAACTCAAAAAATCAATCTGTATTTAAATACGATTTAAGTTTTTATGAAAATTAACTTAATTTAGATTTAATAACTATCCTGAAAGAAAACTTTCATAGTGTAAACCAGTGATACAAAACGTGGCACAATTGTGCCATTTTTTTTTTGGCACTTTTGAACGTTTGAAGGCCCTGTAGAAATCTATTTTGACCCTTTCAGGTCAAAATTAAACTAGCTGGTAGTCAGCTAGTCTATCAATGCCGGAGTCGCGGGTTCGATTCCCGCCAGAGACTCTGGCCCCCCGCTGACAAGCGTAGAGCTTCGCGGGATTAGTTAAGGAAACAAATCGGTTAATACATTTTTCAATGTTATTTTCGTAAAAATTGGGAATTTAGCACGTCATACAAAAATCTTAATAATAAGGTTATTTTCTTACTGTTTCGAACAATACTTTTATTTATGGAATTGTTTTATTTGTACAGGACCAAATAAACCACACAAGCGGTTGTTTGTATGAAAATCAAAAATTTTAAATATGTATTCACAAAAACATCCTGTGGTTTTTGTCAAACCCTTTAAAGTAAGAACTTGCTTTAAATTAAAATTATTTCAAGTAGGTAAATATCAAAAAATCAAAGTAGACCGTCAAATGATAAAAATGCTTCATACATAAATTTAATTTTGTATTGAAAAATTATATTTAATGTTGCTTTTGAGCAATGGTATTTGTGAAACATAAAGTGTGTAATAATAAAGTAAAACAAAAATGGATAAAAACTATGTGTTACCATTGGTTTTATTTAAATACAAACATAATAATCACATATTCATGTTTTGTTTGGCCCTTTCAAAGGTATTTTGGCTCTTTTAAATCGCCAATTTGGTCCAAAAGAAAAAAACTCAAAGTGCATCACTGGTGTGAACCCATACTCTTAAAAAGGTTTTAAACCAAAAGCATCTTAATCTAAAAAAAATAGCTTTGGACCCGAAAAGTATAAGATTTGTCCACACATCTTGAACAAATCGGTGTTGTCATTTATGTTTATGTATTTCCCAAAAAAAAAAAAAATCCCCTCACGAAATTTTTATCCTCAATTACCAAAAAATAAATCCCCTATTTGGTGAAAAATCCCCAAAACTGAGAACGCTGCTGTTTCATATTAAATGTATTTATTCTTTTTTTAATTTTATTAAGCAGACTTTTTGGTGTTTCTCTTTTGTATGAATGCCTTTAATAGAAAACCCAACTCAAATAAAAAAAAGTAGCGATGTAAATACAAATTATAAATTTAAACTTTGTAGTATTAATTGATTTCAAAAGTTTGCTATTGAAGGCTGTTTTTTTTTTCGTAATTTGTTTATAGGAACGCTAAAAGACGATGAATTGTTTTCGATTAGTAATTAATTAATTATTTTTCTTTTACTTTTATTTGCTAAAAAAAACATGTATAAAGAAAAATAAGAGTTGGTTTTAACTTTTTTATATGGAATAAGTCGAATAGTAAAATACCTTGTATGTATTAAACTTATTTCAATAACATTCAAATTTTTTTAGTACAATAGGTATATAAAATTAAAAATTAACAATTTTTATCTCATTCATTTTTAAACATTTTTGCAACGGGCGATTAAGTCGGTCGATAACACATTGAGGGCTTAGATCATAGACAAAATCTTAACTTTTCGTTGAAGAGAAGAACAGATAAAGATTTATTAATTAACAGAGTATAACGAACAAGAATTGTCAACTCAACAGCGCCTAAATTTCAGGTCTCGCTGTTAAAACAACAACAATATATCGAGATACTAAAATTAAAATTGATAAGGGAAGTATAGAAATCGTGATTGTTATTATACCGCCATACAGCCTAATCCGTAAGATGGAGCAACTTAACGCTAGGTTCTTGTTAATTGTGCTAGAATACACATACAGATGAAGCATCGTAAGTTGAACCAATTAACTGGACGATTTTTTTCGTTGCAGATATCACTACGTTTTCCGTTTTCTAAATCTTATTTACTACTTATCTATTTCGCTTTCTATTTGTACGGTTTCCCAAAGCTGTCTTTTACATTGAACCCACTTGTATTTCTTTCTTTAGGACCAAATAAGGGTTTGACTTCGAAAAATTTGATCGCAAGGAGTTTTATGTAGGTATATTCGCACCAAAAAATTTATCATGTCAAACAAAAACAATTCCTGTCAAACAAAATATACCACAATACTTAAGATTGTTGTAAATTTTTGGAATATTTTACCGCTATCTGTCAGGTTAGGTTTATTTATTTATTTTGTCATAGATACCCAGCCCAATACCCATCCTACAGAGCAGTTACTCATTAGAAGTCTTTGCAGAATTTAATCAATTAGTCTTCGTAATGAAGAGAAAAAACAACCTTAGTTCTATCTTAGAAAGATCATCCAAACAGACAAATACTGGTTGCCCCAGGTATCTCTCACTAATGTCCTGAATTACCGGATATTGATACAGAAAATGAAACATTCCTCGTTTTGAAAAATTATACAGTAGTCATTGAATTCTAGACCTATTCAGCTAAATTAATTGAGCTCAATGCAGAGACCAGGAGCCATATTTTGTAAATCGCTTAGCTAAAGCTAAATCTCGATCGCTAAAATGCCTTAGAGATTACAAAATTTAAAAATTATAGCGATGAAATTAAACATTGCCAAATGCAATGCACAAACTCGCTAAATCATCTTTACAGATTTGTAGCGTTAGCGATTTAGCTTTAGCGAATTACAGAATACGGCTCCATAATCAAATAAAGGCTGTAATAAGCGACCTTTTACATTCAAGTTTAAATGCGATTGCCATGCAACGCCTTCCCAGAAAAACCTTTATCTGGAAAATTCAATATAATTCAGATATTTCTATATAGCTTATACGTTTTTTTATGCATTGCATTGTGTTGGAACTAGGAAAATTGGTTATGGGAAGGAGGATAGAGGGAGTAGTGCTTGTGGACATTCTATTTGAACTTATTCATGTTGAAAGTGAGAGGAAAGACTTCCGCAGGAAGATTATTCTACACACTTACAGCCGTATTCATAAAAATATTTTTAATTTAATAAAGGTTTACAAAACAAATTTTGTATGAAAATTTTGTGTAACAAACGTTTATTAAGTTTAATAATCGTTTATAAATACGGGGGTAACATTCTGGCCAAAGAACGAATTTTCCCTGTAATGCGTACTGGCCAATCGACCACAAAAGAATGGGCTCTTGAGGAAAAATGCGTATTACGAACAAACGTTTGATTTAAGGAAACCAGATCCCTAATTTCATCAGTACACATCCCATTGCAGTAACGATCAAATAGGGAAATACAAGGGAGTCAATATACATAATTGAATATCCTACTGTCACCAATGAGAACCTTCGAAAAGCCTAAAAATTGACTTTAAAGCACCGGCCTACACATAGCAGTTGTACTCCAATCTCGGTCGGATATAGGTAGTATATATAGTAAGGAGATAAAATGAAGTGAAGTATATATTACACTGTATTAAAAAACCGAGGCACTTGAATGCGTTCCTTCTTGTCCATCGGACATCAAATTTTATTTTCATGCCCAGAAATCAAGAGATTCTGATTCCTCAACAATTTTATCACCCATATATACAGATGGGGCACCTTGATCCGTCGCGCATTAATGCGTTAGCCTACAACATTTGGTATTCCGGGCATTAAAATAGATCCTATCCGCACGACCCCATTTTGAGATTATATCAAGATCTTGGCCAAGCGTATTATTCATGTTTTGCCTCATAGCACCGACATCCGATACGCCTGGTCTATAATCAAATGAATATAAATAACAAAGGTTGCTGTCATCTGCAAAAGAGGAGATAGGTTTGGAAGTTTGACATGGGAGGTCGTTAAGAAAAATAACAATTCGTATATTGCGATCTCTGAGAAAGCTCGATATCAATCGGGAGAAATTATTGCCGACACCAATTGCAACAAGTTTTGACAAGAGTGTACCATGCCAGACTCTGTCGAATGCCTTGGAAATTACTTTTGCCAAAATGCGGCAACCACTCCCTTTTTACGATAAATAAATTTTTGAGCTTAGCCATTCATAAGCGAAGGTCAAAGATTCTTGACGAATCTATTCAATGATTACTCTATGTATGTATTTCCTGTTACAAACAATTTAAATGTTTTATAATATTTCCCCTGACTGAAAACGGCAAAAGTTTAATTAGTTTTATTCTCTTCAAAAATTGTGTATTTCGTCATTGAACCACAAGTAAATAAGAAATTGACTTTAAAACAAAAATACAATTTGGTTTTTTTTGTTCACTAATAGAAAAAAGTGAAATGCTTTTATATTTTTATACCCACACCACAATAGCGGAGAGGGTATTATGCGTTTGTGCTGATGTTTGTAACGCCATAAAATATTGGTCCTTGATTCACCTTTAATTATACCAATCGATCGACTTAGAATCTGACTTGTTTTAACGATGTCCGACCGTTCTTCCAGCTGGCTGGCTGTTCATGAAAACTTTGTTCGCAAAGTATAGGCCGCGATTTTGTAGATAACTTTATGAAATTTGGTACATATTTAGGAAGATAAGACTCTGCTTATCGCAATTTGTTGACGATAGTCGAATATCAAGCTGCCTTACCGAGAGTGCAACAACAATACAAAAAAAAAAGAGTATCAAATATATAGATTAAATGACACGAGGTCCCATAAGAACTATTCAAAGTGAGAAGTTTAAGATTGAGGTCACTTGAATCAGCTTCAGAATCATGAGATTTTAATACATCCTCTGGTTTTAAGGCCAACATAATTTGGTCCGATTAATTGTAATTTAGTATTTTACAATTTAATGTGAGTTATACAGATTCTTTAACTAACGAACTCAACGAACTCTCCTTGCTGGTGTAATGCTCTATTTTTACCAATCCTAAATTTTAGCTGTCAAAATGACAACAATTTACTGCACAAAGGCAAATACAAATATTTGTTTAATTTTTTTACACCCATAATTATTGCCGCAAAAATCTTTTTATCGAACCAGATTAGACCAGTGGTTTGGGAGAAAGCTGGCCAGTGGTCAATGGACTGTAGAGATTCAGATTATGAAGCGGAAGAGCAAACTGTTTTACCTTTAATGATAATGTTCAAAAAGAAGTTTTTCCAGTCCCCCCTAGAATGAAAGATATGTCAATGATGTTTCTAAAACAGGGAAAATAATTTTTTGTCACGCCCCCAAAAAAACCGCTTTTCTGTTTTTTATAAAGTGGGATCTCAACATATCGTACATCATTCTTATTGGCTTGACTATGGCTTCATTTTGCCTTTGGAAACTTTCTAAGCCGACATCAAATTCTAGGCGCCAACTATGTTGTCTCGGATCCTTCCCTCCGAATGTCAAATTTTCGCACGTGCCAAGAGCATCCTTCTAAAACTCAGTATGTAAACCGTTTTTCCAGAAAATGAAAAATTCGTTTAGTTTTGAAATTATGTTCTCACAAATTTGTTTTTAAATACTGTGGTGTAGGGTATCAAATACTTCACTTTTTTACTTGTTGGTCTTCGTTTAGTTTTGTAATTATGTTAGTATGTAGATTTTTAATGCTTTTAAGCACAGAATTTATGTTTTGTTTTTTTACTTAATTTCAAGCAATCAAGCAACTAACAGAGTCAGTCATAGAGTCTAGTATTTTCAAAACCCAAAAACAAAACCAAAAAAAGAAAAGAGAAAGAGCGGTTAATTAAGAGAATTAAGGTATTATTTTATATACTCGTAACCTCCCTCCATCATTAATTGTATGTAATCTTTTTGCAAAAATATTGAAAACAATTTTATTTATTTTCAAATAAAAAAGCTCGTAGACGAGAGCTTCATTTCCTTGCTCGTTCTAGCCATCTGTATTCCTCATCATGGTGGTTTAGTTTGATTAATTATTGATGGACTACTGACGTCTTCTACAAACAAAACGATCATAAATTTTTTTTGTAAATTTTTAAATCGCATGTCGTGGCCGGCCGTTGTACGCTTTTTTAATATTTGTTTTTATTTTAAAACTTTTTTATGTATTTAAATGCATTATTGAATATTGTTTATTTTAATTTTTTTTACTTGGCCACATATGGAATATGAAATTTTGCGTTAAATTGCTTTTACTCATTATTTTGTGGCAACTCTCTAGAGAATTTTAATAAAAATTTTCGGTTAAAAATTATAAATACAAACAATTTTTTTATTTTTGCTAAGCTGAACAAAATTTTATGTTTAAATATTTATTGTAAAATAAACTTATAAATGGACGCAACAAAGTAATTTTTGCGGTGATTTTGTTTTTATATTTAAAAAATATTAAGAAAAATAACATTTCAAATAAATATTTAAAAAAAAAATAAAAAACCTTGACTGATATTTGGAGAAATTTTGTGCCAAATTATATTATTAATTGCATTAAAAATCATGTATTTTATTTAAATATCTAAATAACTTTGCAAAAGTCTAAAAGAAAAAAATCTGAAAAATTTCATTATGGGAAATCTAGGCGCCAAAGCAAAGCGATCATCACCAGAAAAACAGGTATTTCTTTTATATTTTTGTTTTTTTTTATTTATACTTGATGCCTTTAATTTAGTCATTTAATAGAAGGGTTTTCATTTATAAAAGGTTTTATATTGTTTTTTTTTTTTTTTGCTTAAAATAAACGTGAATCATTTGAGAATTTTTTTTTTTTTTTTTAATAAAGATTTTTAAGAGGCAATAATAAATAAAACTTTAAACATAGAAAGTTTATAAGGGAGACATGTTAAATTTTCACTTACCATCTCGCTTACGGAAGGCAAGTTTCCACTTTAAAGCGATAGATTTTTGACGCAAAAAGCATTTAATTCAACACGTATAACAACTGGAGTGTGTAACGATCCGCTTTACACACTGCAAAATGTTGTTGTTACAGTTACTCGTAAATATATATTCTTCCTTACAAACCTGCTTTGTAGTAAGAAAATGCCGTGGTCTTTAAAATGTTATAGTTTTATTAAATTTGTTAACAATTCATCCACTTACCTTACTGAATCTATGTATTTCTTTGATATGAAAAATTACTTTTTCATTTAATATCGAGCATAATTCTCAAACCTTTTTTATTTGTTTGATTATTACATTTGAATTCAAATTGATAATGATTTGAATATAAACATTTGAAATACAATGTTTTATCAATTTGATATCGAGTTGTTATCAAATGTTATTCTCAAATCAAAAATAAAATTGGCAACACTAAAGTGAAAAATAAATGCAAACACTAAAAAAGGCGGTTAAAATTAAATGTGTTTTATAATTAAATAAAAACTACATTTAAAGTGAAGTGAATTCGCCTTTAGAAAACCTTAACGTTAAGAAATTATAAATTTGTTACATAATCGCGGTGCTACACCATGGCAATCCTCAACACACGTTTTCTCTAAAAACTTTTAACCCAAGTATTATTTGAATTTTATTTTTTTTTTTTTTTATCAAGTTACCTTTGAAAAGTATGTCAGTTGTTATGTTAAATGTCAATTTTCTTCATTTGTTGTTAAATTGAGTAAAATGAGTGACTAGAAAGAAGTGCGAAAAGTAAAAGCCAATGCAGGTTTAAAGACATACAAGGTTCAAAAAGTTTCTGACAGGAACGCTGCTAAAAATTTAGAGGCCAAAAACAGAGCTCGGAAATTGATGGCAAGTTTTACGACGAAACTTATGTTCGAGGGAATGTTGAAGAAAAGTTTAGGACCCAGACAAAATTTCCCAAAAAGTTCTTGGTATGGCAAGCAATATGCAGTTGCGGCAAAAGGAGCCAAACATTTGTTACAACGGGCTCTATAAATACCGAAAGGATCCGAGATGGCATAAGTGGCGCCCAGAATTTGATGTCAGATTAAAAAGTCATCAGAGGCAAAAATTGAGCCGTAGTCAAGCCAATCGAAATACAGTAGTCGTTCGCTTATATGAACTAGTTCAGACAGGGACTGTTCACTAAATGGAAAAGTTCACATAATCGAGACAATATAAAATAAGTATTTAAAATAATTTTTAATATGTGTACATACATAACCTATATTAAGTTTTTATTTTAAATTAGTTTGTTAATAATAAATGTTATATTTTTTTGCTTTAAGGGATTTCTGTAATGCCTTGTCCCTGTTTTTTCGCAATGCCAAATATCATTATCAGATATATTATTTTCACTCCAAGCAATAATATTACAAACACCAACCATCTTATTAATGTTCCTTTGCATTCGTATATACATACATTTACTAGCTTATTTCGGGGAAGAACAAATTTCTAATAAAGGGTGTTTTTTATAAAGTGGCACAAGTTTAAAGCATAATAAAACAAGGAAATATATTTCTAATATCAATGGAACAGGCTTTATTGGAAAGACAATTTTATAAAATTCTGCCATGTGGCCGCCACGGCTGGCGTGTATAAACGCCAATTTTCAACCACTTTTCGCATTGTGACCATTTGAAGACAGATGGGCCAATGGCTCCGCCAGCTCATAAAGCGCACCAACCAGTAATTTTCTGTGGATGTAATTGTGTTTCGACAAAAGCTGGTGGATTCTCCTCACTCCAAATGCGACAATTCCGCTTATTTATGTACCCATTCAACCAGAAATGGGCTTTATCGGAAAATAAAATTTTGAATGAGTATTCAAAATCAATATTAATTTTGATCAAAAATTTCAACAATTTTCGCGTTGCTCGATTCATAAAAAGCCATAAGTCGATTCATAATGAAATTTCAAAGCAAACTAAACAAAAGGAAACTATCAGCTGTTAAATTGGTGCTCAAATAAAGCAGTGATGCCTACTCAAAGTTGTAATACTCTAAAAAAACACCCTTTACAACAAATATTTACAAAAAAATCAAACGGTTGCAAGTTGTTCATATAATAGAGATAAGTTGTGTTCACTCTTTAGAACCTCATGTGTAAAAATTTTGTTGTTATACCCACACCACAATAGTGGAGAGGGTATTATGCATTTGTGCTGATGTGTGTAACGCCTTAAAATATTGGTCCTAGACCCACCTTAAAGTATACCGATCGACTCAGAATCACTTTCTGAGTCGAACTAACGATGTCCGTCCGGCTGGCTGGCTGTCCATGTAGGCGGCATGAAATAACTCCCCACGAAATAACTCCCCAAAAATAAAATGAAATAAGTCCCCAATTTTTGGGGTCTTATTTCATATGAAATAAACCCCCAATTTTAAAATGAAATAAAACCCCAACGAAATGAAGTAACTCCCTAAATCAAAATGAAAGAAATCCCCAAAAATCGGGGAGTTATTTCATTTGAAATAAGTCCCCAATTCTTGAAATGAAATAAATCCCCAAAAACTGATTTTTTAATATAGATCATTTTTTGATCTACAACGTATAACAATTTGCTATGTTTTCTGTAACCACTTATTATTTCAAAATTTATTTTTAATATTTTTTTCTTTCTTATTAATGCACCTTATACAGCAAAATTATTTCTAAATAACTGCCTAGTAACAATTATTTTTAATGACCATTCATTAAAACAAGTTTTGTTTATATATTATAACGGGACATTATTTGCATTTTTGACGACTTTGGAATAAATTATAAAATGAAATAAGTCCCCAAAATATTTTTAGGGACTTATTTCATTTCAGATTTTTGGGGAGTTATTTCATATGAAATAACTCCCTAAAATAAATAATGAAATAAGTCCCTAAAAAAATGAAATAAGTCCCCAAAAAACGTTGTTGTTGTTTCCTGTATATTTTTTTGGGGAGTAGTTTCATTTTTTTTTGGGGAGTTATTTCGTGGGGAGTTATTTCATGCCGCCGTCCATGTAACCTTGTGCGCAAAGTACAGGTCGCAATTTTGGAGATAATTTGATAAAATTTGGGACATATGTTCTTATTGGTACAAGGACCAAGCCTATTAAAAATGGGCCTAATCGTAGGACAACGATAGAAGATAGTGGGAAATTTCTTCCTTTTAGAAACTATCAAACCGCTTTTAATGAAATTTAAAACTTAGATAGAACCATATCCATATGGACACACAAGGGGAGATAGGGGCAATTTATGCCTCTCAAACCGATTTTAATGAAATTTAAAACATAGATAGATACAGTTTTTCAAAAATAGGACCACAAGGGGAAGTAGGGGGCAATTTCTGCCTCTCACAAGCTTTCAAACCGATTTTAATGAAGTTTATAAACATAGATAAATCCATTTTCATATGGACACATATGCATGATGTTTTTTTAAATACTGTGGTGTAGGGTATCATATGGTCGGCTTTGACCGACTATACTTTCTTACTTGTTTACTATTCTGGATGTTCATATAACTGGGTATTCACATAACCGAGCGTCTACTGTATGTGGAGATCCGACTTTAAATGGTGGCGCTGTTTTTAGAGCGTGTTTTAGAAAAATCATTGACATATCTTTCATTCTAGGGGGTGTCTGGTACAACCTTTTTTTCAAGCCACCTTATTGAATGTTATCATTAAAGTTAAAACAGTTTGCTCTTCCGCTTTATTATATGAATTGACCACTGGCCAGCTTTCTCCAAGCCACTGCTCGATCTGGTTTCGATAATTATGGGAGAAAAAAAATTAAAGCAAGATTTGTTTTTGTCGTTATTTGTTCAGTAAATTGTTGTCATTTTGTCAGGTAAAAGTTAGGTTTCGTAAAAATAGAGCTTTACACCAGCAAGAAGATTTCGTTGAGTTAATATATTAACTTTTATACTCTTTTTTTTAATTTTTGTATTGGTGCATCACCCTCGGTAAGGGGCTTTAAGCAGGAATATCTTGAATAGATTGCGATGACCAGAGTCTTATCTCATACCACGGGCCTTGCAGTTTTTAAAGCTAGTATTTGTCTTAGACTGGTTATCGGTAAGGATTTATTTGGGATCAATTGGTGGCAATAGAACATATCAAAATCAAAATAACGCCAAATTTGAAGGAACTTCCAAAAATCCTTTGCGTTCATACGATGATTTCTGTCTGCATGTCGTTTTTTATTCACAGTAGGGCCTTGATTATCAGTAATTCGATTAACCAGCAGCATCAATTACCCGGGAAATAAAATGAATTTTTTTTTTTATAGATTTAAATTTTTTTGCAACGATTACATCGATTAGCGACATTACATGTTTTATCCGAAATTATAAACAAATTATCGATTTTTTCGTTTACTTTTAAGCAATAAAAAAATGTAAATAAACGAAGAAAGGGAATTCCCCAACGTACTGAAAGCATGTTCTGCCAAAATTACTTTTTTCCTTATGTTATGAAAATATTTAAATTTGTATGTAATAAAACATTATATACATAGTTACATAAAAAAAACACACAAAAAAAAATTGTTAGTAAAAAATATATTTTCAAAGTATGAAAAATAATAAAACGTAATGAGAAAAGTTTAAAGAGAAATATAAAAAAACGACATGAGAAACACAAACCGAGTCTTTTTCTTTACCCCTCTTTCTTCACTGCACCGTTCGCCAGCCAACAAAAAGAGGCGTCGAAAAAGAGACGTCGTAAAAGCCCCCGTGTGAATTGGCTTCAATTGTGACTTTCATAATAGGAGGGAAAAAATATTGAAATTTTCTAAAATGTCTTCACCGAGCTTCGGATTTCTGAAACCCTATTCCGGGAGGGCATTATTAAGACAAATCACAAGTTCTTATTGGTCTTCAATTCTTAACTGGACCGTAAAAATCTTGCATTAAATTTCAAATAAACTAACAAAAATTTGGAATTTCGTTTTTAAAACGTTCTATTGTTTAGTCTTAGAAATTATGATTGATATAGTGGAGTGAATAAATATTTTATATTTCGTAAAAATACTTAGTATATACGATAAAGATTAATGGAATTACAGTTAATGGGGGAGGTTCAACTAAAAAAAGACACACATATGTATTCACACTCACACCCTACACTCAATAAAAACAAAAAGAATAAAAATAAATCTCTCACAAAAACAAGGAAAAAAACGATTTGTCAGTTTTGTATTTGGGGGAGACAGGAATAGCAAAAACAACAGCATTTTTTCTTCCTTATGGGGTCACAGAATTTAAAGCATTGCAACAATTTAAAACAAACACATGTCTATAGTAATTTGGAAAAATAAACTACGATACATAAAAACAACAACATTAAATACTACACCATTTTCAAAAGTAAATGAAAGCACATATTCTATTAAGAAAAAAATTAAATGAAATTAAAATTTTTAAATTTAATCTTCAACTTCAAATTGAGAAAACGTCATTTTGAAACGGTGTTATATTAAAATTTAGAGTAAAACCATTTTTATTTAAATTTTTCAAATTGAATTTTTAAATATAAGATTTTCCAAATTTAATTTTAGAAAATACCTACTATAGTTTAAGTAATTAATTAAATAAAGACTATAGTTTAATTATGACCTTAATTATGGAAAGGGCTTAATTCTGTCGCGATTAGGCCACGACTTCGGTGTCCAAATCCCTCTTGCAGAACGTCCAATATCGCACGAGCTGTGTCGCATTCGCCGTTCTGCAGAAAAATCATGTCTTTGATCATCCAATTCAGTCCAGAAGAAGGTGGTAATCATCGATCTATAAGGTTCTCCGTTTACATTGATGGCCAGGCCAACATTGAACTCAAATAAATATGGACCGACATTCCAAAATTCGCGTCAAACCGAATTTAGACAATTTTGTTCGTTTCCAACTGCTTTTGGTAAAACAATTGTATAATTTGCACGTGTCGTTGAACGTCCATGGTGATTCTTCAAAACAGACTGAATGAATTTCAGCCAATTCGACAGATGTAGCAATTTCAATTTTTAAGTGAAAAATGTAATTTAAAATAGTTTTAAATCTTCTGAGTTACTGTTGAAAATGGTGTAGTGGCAAGAAATAAAATTAAAAACAAATGAAAGACCTAAAAATAGTTTTTATGTTTATTTTTTTTTTTTTTTTTTTTTGTTTTGTAAAGGAGAACCAAAAAAAGTGCATTCAATACCCTCTTAATGTGTATTTAAATTCCGGCTGTCAGAGCAGCATCATTTTCCTAAACTCGTTCCATAACAATTCTGGTATTTTAGAAGACATCCGTATGCGTTTTTATTCGCTATTTGTTGTTGCTTCGATGTTATTATTTTTTTTTTTGTTTTTTATAGAAGAATATGAAATGAACTCTGATTGTGAACTTTTAGGAAGTGAGAATTCCCCCATTTGGGCACCAACGCCAAAAACTGTAGACAAAGAAAAAGACACGTATTTTTATTATAATTTATTTTAAGTTACTTATTTATTTTTTTAATATTTTTCTTCTGTTTGTACTCCAAGAAGCACATTGTTGTTTTTATTTGTTATTATTGGTGTTTTGTGTATGCTGGATATTTGTTGGATGTCGTTCTTTCATACCCTACACCTCGATATATTATGCGTTCATGCTGGTGTTTGTAATACCCAAAAATATTAGCCTAATGACAGTTTTCTCAATGTATCGACAAACTGTCTGTTACTAAATCTCGACATAAAGACTGATAAACTGTCCAATGACGGGTTTTTCTAATTTTCTTAATATATCGACAAAAATTGTTTTCGGTTCGCAATATGTACCTCTTTAAGTATATGTGAAAGTTGGAAGCCAGCTGATTGAATTTATATGTACGGAAATAAATAATTGGCAGAAGAAGGCGGGTTAGCTTTGCGACAGAATAGAAGCAATTAAGACATTAAGAAAACCAAATTTCTTTAATCTGCAGTTTTTCTTTGGGAAAACAGATAAACCCCTAATGAGAAACCGGCCATAAGAACTTTTAAGTGCACCAATCGATTCAGATTCTAAGCCACAGTTAATTGAATGATGTTATCAAAGTATTGTGGCCAAACTGCGGCATTTGATATCCAACGCAATTACAATACCAATTAAATGGAAATTTCGATAACTATCGAACGACGTAATTTGGCCCAGTTCGTATTTGCACAATTTTTCGGAATAGACTAATTGGCATAAACATCTTAAAAATGTTACTCATCTGTCATTACGTTCTAACATCACGGTGCTCTAAACACCGAGAGAATACAATGCGTCAAATAAGGTCTAATTCACAGGTGACAACTGTAGTGCATGCACTTACCCCTTAATAAAAAACTGAAGCTTTATAACCTCTGTTTCTGTTGAATAGCAATCACAACACAGGATAATCAACCAGCAGGTTGAACTTCACCAGAGGTTAGGGGCAATACTTAGCACCAAACTAGGAATATTTTGTTTTTTTTAACTTCCTAAGCTAATCCCGCGAAGGTATATGCTTGTCGGCAGGAAAGAAACCAGAGTCTCAGGCGGGAATCGAACCCGCAACCCCGGCGCTGATAGACTAGCTCGCTACCAGCTAGCCTCTCTCTACCTGTGATTTTAGGTTGAACCCGTAGGGGCCTAATCAGTCCGTTATCAGAAGGCGACTAATTTCCGTGGTATCAGATAAAGCTCTGGTCACCCGCCAATTGACCTGCCAATTTTAATATTCACACAAGATTTAGTTGTTGGCTAAGAGGAATGTACTCCCCTTTATCTACATACATTTACAAAGTTTTGTTATAATGGGCCCATAATAGGCCGTAGCTCTCAAATAGGTCCCTATCCCGAAAATCATCTAAAACCGCATCAATCCTAAAAAATATTTGCATCGAAGTGAAATTAGTCAGGTTTTACTTTTTGACAAACATTAACATATTAATATTTTTAGGATAAGTGCCTTAATTGAATAAAGCTCCCATTAAGTTTCTATTTGCGAAAATAACTTTAACCTTGCGTTTTTATTGGGGATTTGCTATTTTCACTGATGGCTCAAAAATGAAGGGCACGGGTGCGAAGGTCTACATTGAGGATCTGGACATCAGAAGGTCATATAGAGTGCAGTGTATTTTAGGCGGAGGTTCTGGGGATATTTAGGGTCGTGGAATTGGTAGGGAGCAAAATTGCCAGGGGCTCGGAGGTCACTATATATGTGGACAGCCAGGCGGCTCTTAGGGCCTTGGTGGGCTTTTATGTGAACTCCAGGCAAGTGGATGATTGTAGGAGAAGTCGTAGAGAACTATGTGGTTAGGTTGTGCTGTTTACCGGGTACCTGCAACATCACCGGCAACGAGATAGCTGATTAGTTGGCGATACTAGTCTCGGAAATGGAGGATCCTGACTGTTTAGTGGCGGTCCAATGGGCTTCTACTTTGGAAGAATCAGGGAATGTGTTCTGAGCGGGATTAATCGAGTCTGGGGAAACCGTATGGATTGCAGGGTATCGCGAGCGCTGTGGCCGGTGCTTAAGAAGTTCAATTCGGATTAGCTGCTGGGCAGGAGAAGGGTCTACGTCAGGACCATGATAGGTATCATCACGGGCCCCTATATGATAGGCAGTATGGCGGTGATAATGGAATCTGACTTGTCGGATATTTGTTGGTTGTGTGAGGATCCAGAGGAGTTGGAGAAAGTTAAGCACTTTCGGTGCCATTGTCCCAGGCTACAGAACAACAGGCTGAAATGGCTAGGTAGTAAATTGCTGCGCAAATTGGGAGATTTCTTGAGAATCTGACGGGATTCGAAATGGGAATAACCTGGATTCGCAGCAGGAGACTGGGTACATGTAGGGTAGTTTTCTGTTTAGAAGGATTGTTTTTGCTTGTGTTGTCCGATTTTATCTTCCACGACATTCTCTTTTCCTGTGCTTTCACATCTCCTATTCTTTTCTTACTAAAATTCTTTTACTAACTCTGGGTGAGGATGTGAATTTAACTACGCACCAGCCTTTCTAACCTAACCTAAGCCGAATTTCTGACCAAAGTTTTTTAAGCTAAATTTGTCCTTTCGCGACATTAAACACAACTATTCGACCGTTTTGCATTGAAAAAAGAAAAAACAGTTTTGAACATTGGAAATAATAACGTGCTTGAGATACTTTCTATTCATTTGTCAATACTGAGTCTAGTTTTTAACAACATTTGAAAGTCCCCAGATTTAAGCGTTATAACTAAGATTAAACAATTTGTTAGCAGTAAATGGGTAAAGAAAGGTAATGCCTTATATTTTTCTAAATCTTAAAACTATATAAACGGCTTTAGGTGATGATGTTTGACTATCCGTTATCCGACAGTTTTTCTGTGTTTTTTCATTGTTCTCCTTATTTGCCTCACACTAAATTACAAGTACAATTACAATCACTATCACTAAATTTTAATGCAATTCTTCCAAAATTTACCAACGGTCCGAGTCCAAAATACGGCATTCGATATAAATCGAAATTACAATACAATTAAAATGAAAATTTCAATCGATATCGAATGCCGTAATTTAGCCCCTGTTTTACTAAATCGTTGTTGCTGTGTTTGATTTAAAATATGTGGAAAATATCTCTACTGCTAAAACAATATTCTTTATTCTTTGAAGTGTTTTAGGGTATCACATGGTCTGGCTTTATCGACTATATTTTTGTCCATATAATTTTGGATGTGTTTTCAAATTTTTTTTTTTTTTTTTTTTTTGCTTAAACTTTTGTTTATGTTCCAATTTCGTCGTACGAAAAAAAAACTTAGTTTTTCTTCGCTGAAGTCATCCATAGTAGTTTTATGCGTGATGCCATAAACAAATTGCCAAAAAAAAATAAACTAAAATTTTGATTTTTTCGCTACACAGTTTTGTGGTTTAATGTTTACAGTAAGGGTTACTATATTAAAATGTTGAACAAATAATTGTCTTAAAACCAAAATTTTTATAATAATAATTGAATCCAGCACAATCGGTTCAGTAGGAAAAAAGTAATGAACCCAAGTATGGTGCAACCTTCCTTAAAAATTTATATTTTTATTTAAAAAAACTTACACAAATTGGTGACAGAATGCACCGATTCTCATTAAATGAATTATAAATAATAGTGCAACATTTTGAGAAGGTCGGTCCATAGTGTAACATAGGCCGCATATAAAGCCCACTCTCTGAAAACACTTAATTACTCGTAAAACCAAGATAAAATTAACAATGGTTAAATTTAAGCAATTACATACATACTTCCTTGCTATGAATTCTTTAAGTGAAATTCGCTTCCAAACATATTTAGAAGACACACACTTACTTATTCGATTATTCGCTTTTAAATGAAAACTATAACGAGCACTTACTATTTTGAAACGTTTAAATATGATA
This sequence comes from Pollenia griseotomentosa, assembly GCA_963931875.1. Classification (NCBI taxonomy): domain Eukaryota; kingdom Metazoa; phylum Arthropoda; class Insecta; order Diptera; family Polleniidae; genus Pollenia; species Pollenia griseotomentosa. The sequence goes on from OZ007560.1 coordinate 225,099,460, forward strand.
AAACTGCCGCCAGCCTGACACTCTACGCGTACTGGTGCAAATATTATTTGGTTAAGTGTAAAATAATACAAGTATCATGTTAATTTGCGCATTCAAATGTGGTAAATTTCACAACGTTATGGTAGAAAAAAGAACTTGATTGTAGCAAAAAAAAAAAAAGGAAAAAAAGTTGCTTTGAAAAAATCTGTTTTGCGATACCAAAAAAAGGCAACAAATCAAGAAGAAAAATAACAAAAAAAAACACAATTTTATTATGCAAAATATTGTAAAAAAAATATATGTATTCAACCTTAACAAGATACAAGTAATAGACAGACGTAAAGAAAAAGTATTAACGGCTCCACAATGCAAATATGTATCATAAAAATAATACAGGCTGATGGTTATTAAAAGGTACAAGTAAATGTTGTAATAAAAGAGAATCAAAAAAATTTTGAAGACTGTTTATATCGTGAGAATGAAATAGCGTGTAAATATCAACAAAGTGGCAATCATTTGCCTGCCATACACGACATGTTTCTTAAAATGTATAAAAGACAAGTCGTGTATGGCAGGCATAAAGTTGAGTTGATAAATGTCTGTTAAAATGTCCCTTTTCAAGTGTTCTATGTTGGTCATTTTTTAACTTTCACTTGGGCATATAAATTCGGAAAATAATTTAAACTTGTCCGGCGCTTAAAATTGTCAGATCTAAAATCAGCAATCGACCAGATCCCTATGTAATACCAAGAAAACAAAAAGTTAAGGTAGAGCTTAGTCAGAATAAGATGGGCCCCTTTAGGGATCAAGTTGAGACCTTATAAATTATCGTGTCGGAGTCTGACTTCTTTCCGTTATCGAAGTTCGATCCGCTGAAGGAGATTCAAGGGGTATGTGCTGCGTTCGAAAATAGCTCAATAAACGTCCACACACGAGGAAAAGTATCCACACGAAGTTAGACCTTAATGGCAAGTACTCGCGTTAAACTTTAAAATAGATGTTTTTAAAAGATGGGCGATGAAGCGAAAGTCATGCAATTGCAATATTTGTTGCATTTATGGTTCCGTTACTTAATAGAAAGTGAACAAAGATGGTTGGACCTTTAAGGGGAAACAAACTGTATGTTGAAAGAAATCTAAAAATGTTAAATTTATTTTTATATAAACTTTTGCCTAGGAATTTATTTAAGTTTTTTTGAAAACAGGCAGTACCTTCTGGTAGGTATTATTAAGTGGTACAGAACCATTCGAACAATTTCTAAACGAATTAGTGTTTCATGTGGTGTGCATTAATAGAAGTTGTGTGTGGAGTCATGTGTTTTAAAATTTGTAAATTCTTTAAATATCGCAGGTGATCAAAGTCAATTCTCATACTTTCGAAACAATCACCTTCCCGGTCCTGGACTGGGTATTGGTTGATTATGCTTAAGAAAACACGTACAGGTTGACGGTTGAAAACCAAAAATTACGAGAAGGGAGATTAAGGCCCTTATTACGGTTAACAACTCAACTCAGTTTAGTTGTAAATAAGACAACTGGTTGTGTTGAGTTGTAATTTTTTGTTGTTTTTGTTCGCCGCAATATAGAAAAATTTAAATTAGAAAAGTCTGTCTGTCTATGGTCTGTTACTATTTTTCAGCTGAAGCACAAGGCTTGCACTTGCATTCTTTCTATTGTGTTTGCTTAACAGAAAGAGAGCAGACGAGTTTTTAATCATTGTGGGAAATTAAGTGTCACATCAAGTGAATATCATTACGGTGAGCACAATCAATAAACGTTAGGGTGCGTATTTTTTCCTGGATCTACTGACGCTGCTGGGTTGCTGTGTACTTTCTGTGTACTTTTGCATTTGTCCGGCTCTGCAGAAGCATATAAATAAATTTTTTTCAAAACTGAAGCTATCTCGAAGTTGTGGTAAGTGGCATTGAACATCCTCTTGGTCTTCGCAAATACTTCTTGCTGGCTCTTATGCTGAATTCAAAATTGGTTAAATGTAAATTGAGAGAAAATGAATATTTAGTTCAAATTAAAATTTAGTTTTTAACAAATTAATTTAATAATTTTATTCTAATTTCTTTGACCTTTTTTAAATATTATTCTTCTTTATTAATACACCAATACCCCGGTTTGCGTCACTTCGGTTTGCGTCGTTTTCGAAGTTGCGTCTTTTTAAAATTTCTGTGATTTCGAAGTTGCGTCGATTTTGTTTCAATTGACGTCGCATGGCTTTGAAGTTGCGTCGCAAGTGCTTCGATTTGCGTTGCTAATATAAAAATGTTTGTACAAAGCTTAAACGGAAAAAGGGGATTTCCCGTCTAATTAGAACAAAACCTAGACATTTCGGCGCGCTCTTAATCAGTGCAAAAGATTGTTGATATTGAGAGAAACCTTGAACTAGCCACTTCAACAATAAAATCCATTTGCTGTTCCCGTGACGCAGATCAAATTAAGAAATTTGTTGAAACAAGAACATGCCCATAAAACAAATGGTTATTCAAAAGATAGATTTAACTTTATTTGAAGATCTAAAATTAAATTATCGGTTATAAAGTCTATCAAATTAAAATTAATTTTTTCAGCTAAAATTATGAATCTCGGAATAAATTAAATGAAAATCAATACAAATGTATGGAAAATCGTGCTTCAGTTTGCATCGTTTCGGTTTGCGTCGAGTTTTTCCGTTCCCAATTAACGACGCAAACCGGGGTATTGGTGTATAATAATTGAGCTTAAGGTCACTTTTATTTCAAATATTATTTATCTTATCAATATTTAGATTTCCTTTGGAAATCTTCTTCAGGATATTATATTTATAAAATTCAATCAAAAAATTAACAAAAATTGTGTTTGACAATTAATAAAAATTTAAATTAAATTTAAAAATTTTTTTTTAAACATAATGGCCCATAATCATAGTCAAACGCTAAAGTCGATTCTTTTTAAAAACAACTTTAAAATAAAAACATTCTATTAATTATTTTACTACTATAGTCGAAATTAAAGTATGTTTTATATTGAACCGACTTTAACTGGGTGCCACCTCAAATGTAGAAAATTGTTTCATACAACTTACAACAAAATATAAGCAAGGGGCAACTCTAAGCAGCTGACATTGAAAATTAATATATAAAAAAAACACTGCATATCTTGCGGAGTTGAAAAATTTTAAACACGCAATAAAAATGTATGTAAAAAGCAACAACAAAATTACAAAATATTTTGGCTTCGTTTTTGCTTTCAATGTAATTTTTGGCGTTGAGTTTTACACAATTAGGGCCTATACAATGTATTTTGTGTATCTTTCCATTAAAGTTTTCCTCCAAATCATTAATAATTGCAAAATATCGGCCAATATCTTGTAACATAATCATTTTTAACTTTTTGCAAGTACTTTTTTGCTGGCGAAAAACAGCTGATGCTGTTGTTAAATGAGTTAAAAACAACTTCAGCTGGTTTTAAAATTAACATCGGTTTTAACGTGTAAAGTATGTTTTTACTTGTCTATAGTAGATCAAAAGCATATTTTTAAGAAAAGTTTACTTTAGAACTCTTAAAGTATGCTTTGTTTATGACTATAGTTATGGGCCAATAAGTTTAAGTATAATAAGTACCAGGTATGTTCATTAGGGAGAGTTTTCATTATTTCCCCATGTAATGTCAAAATTTATTTGATTTTTGACGCTTGTTTTAATTTTTTTCCATATTTTCTTTTGTTTGACGTTATATGGGTTTTGAAATTGAGAACAAAATTTATAATGACTATACCTTGTACTTATTCTACCATGAACAATAACATTTCATAAAATCAAAAAATTAAAAAGAGGAAACAAAAAACAATTTTAAAATATTTCCTTTTTTCGTCAAGAAATTAATTTCTATAAAACTAACTTAAGACATCTAAACATCATTTTAGAAAGCAACCAAAGATCTAAACCTATTTCCCTTTTCGTCAACCTATTTATTCTTATTTAATAAATATCTATAAATCTGAGCTAAACCCTCAGTATCTTTCTTAAAATTAATCCTTTCTTCAAATGGAACATTATTTATTTGTAACATTTCTAACATACATACATCTTCTTTTCTTAAAACCTTCCACGTTCAAAACGGATGTGTTCTCAAAATCTGGATAATGATTTAAATCCCTGCAATGAGTTGATAAAGCTGTACCATGTGCTGTATTATAATTTCTATATTTTTGGTCATGTTTATGTCCTGCTATTCTAGTTTTCAGTTTCGTCCCAGTTGTAAATCTTAATATTTTTTTTTATTTAATGAATTTTTAAGTAATTTATCTCTGTCACACTGTAGACAACATATTTGTCTAAGATTGCTTATAAAGTAGATGTAATTTCAATTCTTTCTTGCCACTATTATTCATCTTTGTTGCATTCTAAATTCCAAATATGTTTCACATTGTCGACTTTTTATTATCATTCTCGCCCGCCTACTAGTAAATGCAGTATTTCCTCTTTTTCCCATTCATCTGAGTTAGTCTTCATACTTTGTGACCAGAGTCTAACAGCCGGTAATAATTTGTGAAGGAAGAGCAGTGGAGTGGAGTATCTCCCCTTTAAGCTGTAAGAAAATGTGCTATGTTCTAGTTTAAAATTCTAATTACTTCAATTGTTTGTTGTTGTTCCCCTTGCAGTTTTGTAAAAATAGACGGATGAATGAAAAGTTGTTGCTTGGCCATTGTTGGGTATTTTCTTTCTCAGTATTGTCTACTTGGGGTTTGGTGTCTGTCCGTCGTTAAAGACATCTATGTAGGTCTTGTACTGTTTTTGTTTCTTGTGTGGCTGCTGCTGCAGCAGTAACTGTTGCTGTTTGCTGCCTACCCAGAGAAGAAGAGGTGCTGTTTGGCTTTAGTTTATTTTTGTTATTGCTTAGTTTTAGTTTGCCGGTTATATTTACCGGTCGTTCGTTTAACAGCTTGTTATTTTATTTATAAAAATTTTATTTATTTATTCTTTAAAATTTTTTTAAAATTAATTTGATAAACATTAAATTATATTGCTTTAAAGAAAATTTTTTAATTTTATTATCGGTTGTTTAATTATTTGCCTGATAGGTAATCAAATTTAATTCAAAATTAAATTCAAATAAACCAATTAAACGGGTAGATAAAAGTAATTAGAACAAGAATGTTCAAATAAAATATCATTGTAGGTATATACAATTGTAACGTTACTGACCAACTTACTTTCTGGCATCATCGCACAGCCTAAACGCCTTAAGTTTAAAAGTTTAAATTCGGACCGGAGGTTGATCTCTCGCCAGATCAATTTATTAAGACGGGATGCTTAGAAAATTGAATGTTAGAGGGTAACAACCTGTCAATTCGATTATCGACTCATATCACTCATTTGTTGCAACAACGTCATAAGTCAAAAATCGTAAATACATATTTACTTAATATCACTAATGCATAGCAAATCAGAAAATCAAAATTTTCTTTTTTACACTTTGTTGTGTGTAAATATTTAAGACTTTTATTAAGTTGTTTTCTTTAAAACTAATATTTTTAAGTTATGACTATGTTGCAGCAAATGATCGATATCTTCTAAACTAAAAGAGATACAAAAAAAGCGATTATTAAAAATAAGCGGACTCTTTTAAAATTTGGCCCTTTTGGGGAGTGAATGGGTAAAACCCGTATTTTAGAAATTTTTTTTGTCTATCTTTTAAACTAATACAAAATTATAAAAAATAAAAACTATATCACAAAATAAAATTGGTACTTTTTCAAAATTCTAAACGTTCGAATTTCGAAAAAGGGGTGAAAATCGTACCTATTTTTAGTACTTTTTAACAAAACATTTTTCTCCCTTCATTGACATCTACGTATTAAATTTTAGGCTCCCAAAACAATATTTAAAATTTTTGATCTTTCAATTGGGGGAAAAAAAGCCATTTCTTTAGATTTGGAAACAAGAAATAGTCACTCGGTGCTAAATCCGGCGAATAGGGAGGATGAAAGAGCAATTCGTAGCCTACTAAATGGATTTTTGTCATAGAAACTGCACATGTGTACACCATTGCATTGTCTTCACAGAAAAAAATATCTCAAGAAAATTTTTAACAACACAGTTTGTTAAAAATAAAATTTTAAGTCAACAAAGTTTTTGTTTGATTCAAAGAAAACATTTATCAAATTTACACTTTCCAAAATAGCACTCAATAAAACATATTTAATAATGAAATAATTAAATATTTCTTCATATTCAATAAAAAAAAATATTTGAATCAAAGTAAAGACAGTATTTGAACAACTCTTGTCCATTTTTAAATAGCTCATAATTCTCATTTGCTTTACAGTTTTATTTGAATAATATATTTAGTTTTGCCAAAGTCTTTGGAAAAGGTTTCCTGATGATCTGGCCTAAGCAACCAGTGAAATGCGCATAGGAACTTACTTATCCCTGCATAATAAATTTCATTGTTTTTATAAAAATATAAAAATTTATGACATCATCATTAATAAATAAAAAAATAAAGATTCGATTAACATTTTGTTTGATTTGTTCAACATTTTCAACAATTTATTTTAACAAATCAAGTAAACATTTTGTTGAAAAAAATTATTTTGGGCAACAATTTTTTTTTTATTGACTCAATAAACTTGGTTGTTGACTAAAAATTTAACAATTATACATACAAACTTTTTTATCAATACCGCAAAAACCGTCATCGCAGAAAATTCAAAAATTTTTGTAATCAAATATGCGATTTTCGTATTCAAATATGAAAATTTTTTTTTCTGTGTTGGCGAAAAATAACTTTTTTCTTGGCCACCGATGGGGTTTATTTTCGAATCCTCATTAAATCGATCCAATAAGTTGGCATCATATTCGCCGCTGTATGTTTCACCCTTTTAAAGATAGTCAATGTAGGTAATCGCCAATGACTTTATTGGCTGACAAACCTACCAAGCCCTTCTTTGGCGCCGCTTAACCCCGAGATACCCACTATTTTGCATGTTTGATCTCTAGTTGTTATAAAAAAAAAGAACTTTCATCATGGCTAATAATTTTTTTGTGTATTCATAACGATTTCAACATCTATAAAGCTTAAGAAACACCCTTTACAAAAGAGAATTCTATATATAATTTAAGTATTTCAAATATGGATGGAAAGATGATGGATAACGACTTGGGCTTTCAGATAATTTAGATGTTGCGAAAGCGGCGAGTAATCTTTTTTAGACCATAGTATTCTTTTATTTAGAACAAACAGTTTTTAAATGGCTTAAAGAAAATAAAAATGGGTATCGCTATAGTCTTAAAAGTCCATATTTATTAGAAAAGCCATGTTCTATTCCAGATTCAGAATACACATCCTCCATCCCTATGTTTTTTGTAACTCGTATTCGAATAATATAGATACTCTTAACCTTTCAGCACTATCTTTTAAAACCGATCATAAATAAAAGCAGAGCAATTTTGTGTTTTCTGACACCCAACAAAACATTTTTGGTTTTATTTTTTTCTCCCCAAAAAATAGAAAGAAATCAAAAAGCAAATAAAAAATAATAGAAAACAAAGTCAAAGAAAAACAAATTGCATAAGTACAGAGGCAACATTCATTTTAAACAGATACAGCAGCCCGATAGTTACACTAGACACAAAGAGATCAAGAGCAAACTAAACTAAAGTAGACTGGCTATTAAAAACCCCACGAAGGGGCCACAAAAAAACACAAAATTTCGATTCACCAACCAGCCGTATTAAAACAACAACGATTTGAGATTTTCTATTTGAAAAAAAAAGAAATACAAATCGTGTGAGAAAATTTTCAAAAACACTTGAAAGCAAAAGAAAAAAATTAAATTAAAAACAAAATTTGAACAAATTTTCAAATAAAACAAAAAAAAAAAAACGAAAACTTGAACAAATTAAATACTTCTCCTGTAGTATTTAGTACAAAACAAATGGCGTGAAATCATACAAGCGGTACGCGCGCGGATTGTTTTGATAACAAAGAAACAAATTAATAAATTCAATATTTAAAAAAAAATAAAAAATAAAAACAAAATATTTTCATAAAATATCAAAAGATAAACAAAAAAGAAAACAAATACTATAATTTGACAAACCAAGAATTTTCTGAATTTTAAAAACAAAAAGAAATAAAAATAAATTTCAACAATCAATTTGAAAATTCAAACAAAAAACATCGTCTCTAATTATTTATGTTGTGCCTTAAAAAGTTTTATGCGTTTTCTCGTATAAAGATCACTGGCGATCAGTGCCATTAATTTAAAATTAATCAAGAAAAATACAAAAATAAAAAAATAAAACGTGTGAACCGTAAAATAATTACGTGATTTTTCTGTCTCACTGATTAACTAAACGTAAAGAAATAAAAAAAAAAATACATTTATTCAAAAGTTATTTAAAAAAACGAAATTGAAGTTAGATTTTTTTTAACAAATTGAAATCAATAAAGCATAACAACAATAATTAATTGCAATCCAAAAGAAAAACACCTTTTACAGACGCAAAAAAAATTATCCTAAAACGAAAAGAAAAGTAAAACAAAAAAAAAAAAAAAAAAAAACATTTTGAATTTGCAAAATGGATTTCATATCGAATTTAATAAAACGGCCCATTAGTTTAGTTTTAAATGAAACGTCAACGACAATGGATAAGTTTCCCATCTCAGCATCATTGCCCAATAATACGGCCAGAGATCTGGAAAATAAATCCGACCTTGCAAGGCCTTCCAACGAAGAACAAAAACAAACAAACCTTTATCTTAACAACAATAATAATCGTCCATTATCCATGTCCTCTTCCTACAATGGAGATCATATGACGGATTTTATTGGGGTACCCGATGAATTTCTTGATGAGTTTAAGGATATATTACCACCTCCTCCATTATCAAATTCTGATCCTTTAAGTCAATCTATTTTGGACATGGATAATACAAGTTTATTGGCAATAACACCACCACCACCGCCTCTACCTTCTCAATCAGAGACGGAAGAAATGCTGACACCTTCAATGAAGGCCTCACAAACGATTGATGAGTTACTGTTGCAAATCAATGATAATCTTCAACAGGCTGGTCTTAATGACGATGTTTTAGCCATTGCTTCACCACCGAATAAATCTGAGGTAAATTGTGTAATATTTTTTTTAACGATTTTCTAATAAAGCAGTGTTACATAAAGAAGAAAGAAAGTGAAAAAATTACTGTCAAGGCGAATTCATGTAAACGGTGGTAGCAATACTACAATTAGAACAACACCAAAAACACAACATTGTATTTTATTTGTTGCACAAGCAATTTTTGACATATCTCCGCTGTTGCCAACTTTTTTTGAACACTTCCCGCCAAATCGGACTTCAAAACCGCTAGAAACCGCTAAATATTTATATTAGCGGGAATTATTTTAAAAATACCGCTAAAAGCTTAACATTTTCAAAAGTTTTATATAAATCTAGATATATTGCTTTTTCAAAGGTATAAGACTCTCAAATTACGTTACATACTAAGCTTTCCAACTTCGCTAGCTATTTTATTCCCAAAAAAAATTATAGTGATGTATTCGGTTGTGCCGAATCTTTGATACCCTACAAGTAATTTATAGTCTTATAAATCTATGGCTGACCAAAGTTTATTATAATAGAACACAGATTGAGAGCGTTAAGGTTTTCGCGTACTAAAGTTTTTTCGGAGAGAAGGCTTTATATGGGGACAATGGTAAGTTATCGACCGATCGTCACGAAAGTTGACGGTGTAATTTATTGTCATATAAAACTGTGGCAAACCAAAATGTATTATAATAGCGATATTTGTTACCGTTTTAGGCGTACTGAAGTTTTTTTCGAGAGTGAGCTTTTTATGGGGCCTTTGGTAAATTATGGTCTGATCTTCATGAAAGTTGAGAGTGTGATTTCTATTCATATAAACTGTAACATAACAAAATTACAATAGCATTATTTGTTACGGGTTTAGGCGTACTTAGCTGTTTTCTGAGAATGGGCTGTAATGGGGCCTATGGTAAATGAGGGACTGATAATTACTAAAATTTACAGTGTGATTTCTAGTCATATATAGCTGTTTTTTTGGGAGTGGGCTGTATATTGGGCCTAACGCTAATTATGGTCCGATATCCACGAAATTTAACAGTATGATTTTTAGTCATATAAGAAATCTTATATCAATATGTGCAATCCGCCACTAGTAATAAAATTATTTTTAGGGTGGTTGTTTCACATTTTGATTCATAACTCTTTTCCTACTGAATCGATATTGCTATAGAAAAACTAGAAACAATATGATACCAATATTTATCTTTTCTTTTGAGTTGTTCGAAAGTGAGTGTGATTTCAACAGACGGATAGACAGACGGACATTGCTAAATCGACCTAGAATTACTCAAGGACCCAGAATATATATACTTTATGGGGTCTTAGATGAATATTGAAACCGTTTTACCCGGAATGACAAACTTAGTATACCCTAATCACAGAAGGTATAACAATTTCTTTATAAAAACGCAAAAAAGTTTATAACATTTACGCTACTTTTGGCAAATTTTTGCCGTTTTAAGTAATTAGATAAAATTAGTTTGATGAAAGTTAGTTAAATATATTGCTTGCGATCTATTAAAATAATTTAGATCAATACTTTACCCTTTGTTTCAAAATGTTTAGCAAGCTTAAAGTTGCCCTTCCAAAAAACTAACTGAAAATCGAAAAAAAAATGTGACATACAATCTTCAGTTCACTAAAACTGCAAAAGTAAGTAAAACCATGAACATAAACTAGAAGTTATTAGACAGAAAAACAAAAAAAAAAAAAATAATAAGAAAAAGTATAAAATCTGTCTGTATATTTAAAATTTAAGAAAGGTTTTTATAGCGAAAATGAGCCGTTGAGAGATGTTTGAAAATCTCTAGATTTCCCGCTTACCGCTAAAACCTATTTTTCCCCGCGATTGAGGTTTCAAAAACGCTAGATTTAGCGGGAAAATCTCTAAATTGGCAACAGTGCATATCTCCCTCTAAGTAAAAAAAATAGCAGTTCAGCTGTGTTTTCAAAGCCACCTGAAAAGTGAATTCGCCTTAATTACTGTGAATTTAAATTTTATAAGCTTAAAATATTACATGATTAAGGTTAAATCTGTTTTCGTTCTATAAAAGAAAATTTTTAAAGAATCCGATTTGCTATAATATATAAATATAAACGCAGTAATAACTTTAAGACAAAGTGTTTTTGTTTGATTTCGAAAGATTTGTAAAAAAAAAAATTTTAATTAAAAAAACCGGTTTTGTATTCTGTTTTCCGCGATTCCAGAAAATCTGTCACGGACCCCCATATGGAAACCGGTATTTTAAACAAAGTAACTTTGAGGTCCTATGCTCCAAAAAGGAACAACGGGAGAATATATATACATATATAACTTTGCGTCAAAACGCTCGACCGTGGAGGCCAATTGGCTGGTCCATTTTTCAAAATAGACATCGCCAAATTTTGATTTCAATAAGTCGATGTTTGCGGTCGCCGTATGGCACGTAGCGCCATCCTGTTGAAACCACATCACTCCCGGATCAATATAATCCATATTTTCAAGCAAAAAATGTTGCAGTAACTATCTCCATTGACCGTTACGCGAGCTCCTGCTACATTTTTGAAAAATAAAATCCGGTAATGCCACTAATGTGTTAACTGCACCAAACGGTTAATTTTTTTGAACTGGTCTCCTTAAGCTGCAATTTTGATTACTAACAAACCCGTTCAGATAGAAGATTATAAGCGCTATAAATTTCGCGAGTCAATAAGTGATTTTCAAAGAAAATTTAGTTAATTTGGTTGCGTTGTTCAAGCGTGATTCTATTCATGGTATTATCTAACCTTGATTGCAAACCTTCTCTTGAATAGTAACATTATAAAGGGCCAATTGCCAGCAGGCCGAACTCATCCATGGGTTGCAGGCTAAAATCCGTTCCTGCGATTAAGGCTTAAACCACAACGACCTCTTAATCCCCGAAGGTTCCCCATAAAATGCCTTGTCAGGGGCTACTAATTCCCATCCTACCAGATAGGACTAAGACCAGCCGCAGTCTGGCAAACCAGTAGTTTTAAGCCCTACAGAAGCTTGAGGTATTGGCTGCAGTTGTAAAACCCGAAGACTGCCACGAATTTGGTACGTGTTTCCCAAAACTTTCCTCGTACATATATATGAGGATCTCTTTTGGTCTTCTTCACGGGATTCCCAAATATAAGCGCACTAAATAACCTTGAAAATCTTTATTGTACAACTTCATAATTCAGTTTTATGCCACAGTTACCCACGTTTCTACTGCAATTGAATATCCGCTACAGAACGACCCGAGTGTTACTCAGATAAAGCTTGTCAACCAAGCAACAGTTGTATCAATCGGAATTTTTTTTTTACCAGACAAGAACTTCCGATGACCACAATCCTGTTACAACAACAACCTACCACAGCTACTTCCAAATAAACACTGACCCAAAGCGCAGCCTTGAGCAGCTTTTATACTTAAACTAAACTTTAAGCAGATCCGTGAACCTTCGCCTAAATTCCATTATATTGATTTATGTATTTTAGAGCTTATTTTAAACCTGCACTGCCAAATTTATGATTTTTAAAGCTGAAGTAGATTTCAGTTTCACAGATAACTTTTAAACTTAACGAAAGTGTTGACATAACATTCCTACTAGAACAATCTGTACAGTGACGTTAATGCTACAAGTGTACATAACAAGATTACAGTTTTAATCGCTTATTATCATTTCATAATTTGCACGTTTTTGGTGCTTTTAAACGAGAAGTGCATTTTCATGAAATCTCGCTTATATACACGTACAGTGCTTATAAAAAAACTCGCTTAATTTCATCAGAATCGTGAAAAAATCTATATTACTTGCATCGAAAGTCCATTAATACAATCAGAGTTTGATTAAATTCTAGCAAATTAAGTTTTGATGAAATAATTTTTGTGCGTTTTTTATTGTATTTGACGCATGTCAGTTTTTTTTAATGGAATTTATTAAAATTGTATTACATTGTAAAGCATAAATCCGAGATATGCATATAAGCAAATGCTTATAGACGAAACAATTTCTTCTTTTTAAAATAGCAAACCGTAATTGCGGAAGTTTGAATGCAAAAAAGAGTAAAAGAATTGCTACCCTCATTCCAATTTATCTTTTAGTTTATGTTCCAACTCAACAAAGTTAGTTTTTTTGTTAGAACCAGCACCTAGGGGTTGACCCCTACTAATGCATTGCATTGTGTTGTGTTGGAACAAGGAAAATAGATTATGGGAAGGAAGATATAGGGAGTAGTTCTTGTGGACATTCGACTTAAACCTTTTAATGTTAAAAGTGAGAGGGAAGACTTCCGCAAGAAAGTCATTCCACATTCGAACAGTCCGGCCAAAGAACTAATTCTCGATGTATTGCCAATCGACTACAAATGAAAGTTGTATTCCCTTCTCGGTCGGTTATAGGTGGTATAAGTAGTAAGGTAAAAACCGAGGTAATTGAAGGCTTCTTTAGACACCTTGAATATGTGTTTTGTCCATCAGACATCACATTATACTCTCATGCCCAGAACATCAAAAGATTCTGATTCCTCAATAATTATACCATTCATACATACAGATGAGGCAGCTTGATCCTTGGCGCGCTTATGCGTTAGCAAGCATCACTGGGTATTTCAGACATTAAAACCGACCCTTTTCGCACGACCCCATTCCGAGATTATATTAAGGTCTGGGCAAAGCGTATCATTCATGTCTTGCCTCATATCATCAACATCTGTTACGCTTGGTCTTTAATCAAATAAATACGAATGGCAAAGAATGATGTCATCTGCAAAAGACTAGTTAGGGTTGGAAGTTTGACATAGGAGAAGGTCGTTTAGAAAAATAAGAAATAGAATAAAAGAAAGAACGGAGCCTTGCGGCACCCCTTCATGAATCTGGAATCGATTGACGAAACCCCATCTATAACAACTCGTATATCTGAGAAAGCTCGCTATACATAAATCGAGAGAAATAATCGCCGACACTAAATGCAACCAGTTTTGACAAGAGTGTACCACGCCAGACTTTGTTAAACGCCTTGGAAAATATCTAAAATGGTGAATGACACGGCAATATTTTTCTGATAATTGTGCCAGTAAGTCTCAAGTAGAGCGACCTTTACGGAAGCCATAAAAATAGTGTTTACGTGAGGGGCGTCAGATATTTTTTAGGTTGTTTGCCATTGCCGATATATTTTACTGTGTTTCACTATGGCCTTTTGACCATTCGTTCGTTTTTTTTTTCACTTTTTTTCTGTAATTTTTTTCATTGTTTGCACTTTTTCTTTTTTCAATTTTGTTAATTTTCACACCCATTTGTCACATTCAATTAAATTAGAAATTCTTACAAATTGTATGCAAATGTCTTGATAAATTTTGTATTCTTTCTTCTTTAATAGACATTTTTTGCGTTGTTCTTAATAATTCAGTGTTTTTCTATTCATTCTTAATAATTATAAGTGCGGAATAATTTCAAATAAGAAAACAATATAAACATTTGTTGAAAATCTTTTTTTTTTTTTTTGTTTCAAAACGTTGTCAATAATATTATTTTAATGTAAAATGGGAAGTAGAGCAAAATAGTAACACATAAAATTTTTAATGTTAAATAAGAATTATTAGTAATTTTATATCATAAAAATAAAATAAAATTCTTGCAAAGTTTTAGTTTCAAATGCCTTTGTAATTCAATAATTATTAATTCATTTACAAGTGTAATGCTCTATTGAAATGAGTATAACTTCTTATGATAAGTTAATTATAGAAAATTGTCTTTAGAAGCCATAAAGTTTTATTTTTAAAAATATTACATTTATTATAAAGTGTTTATTACTCATTCCTCGATGCATACAGATGGTTGCCAAATGAGATGGTTTTAAGATTAATTAAGAGGGCTTTAAAAGAAGGGAGGTAGGTAAGGTTCAATGGGCAGCCGACAGGATGACGACTCACTTGGGTCCCTATAGCGGTCCCTTTGTGATACCCTGAGCCAGTGACAAGAGTCAGCCAGTGCTCATCAGATTATTCTTCAGACATCACCGCAGCCTTAAACCATTTCGTTTTCCCTGCAGAAAAGATAGAACGACCTTGGTCCCACATCAGATATAGCATCTGATCTCCCAAATGCCTTATTATAAAAACTTCTCCTTCTCATCATGACAATTTTTGCAGTAGTCGCTATAAACTTATTCATTCATCCTCATCGCATCGGTCCCTATCAGCCAATGACTCGTTGTGGCACACCTACAGTTGATAATTTCAAATTCGGAAAGTAATGCTTATGTAAAATACATTAAGTAGTGTGATCGTTTTTTTTTCAGTTAATTGTTATCAACGCAAACAGGAGGTTTTTAAAATTAATTTAAATATCGAGTGGTGCTAAATTTCAGGTTGAATATTCGTTTTCGGCGAATATTGGCGCAGATATTATCATTCGTATTCTCGTGTATTAGATATTCGTAACATCAGTAGTTTGTATTTATATATTTTTTTATTACCTCGTATCTTCCAAAAAACTGGATGAACTTTGACAATTGAGTAAAGCCTACAGTACACGGAATGTAAAAAGCCACATGCGCATGTCGTTCTGACGTTATTTTGTCGTCATCACACATCACGAACTTGCTATTGAGGCATTGTAGTGACGTCAAAATTACGTCAGAACGACATACGCATGTGGCTTTTTACATTCCGTGTACTGTAGGCTTTAGACTCGCCCTGATAAAACTAAAGACGACTACATGAGATTAACATTAACATTGAACATGATATCGGGGATATGGGGACCGCGATTGTGCTTACGAAGCGCATTTTTACCGTTTGTTTTTTCTTTCATTTTCAATGAAATAAGGCCCGACGATGTGTGTAAATGCAGTAAACAGTGCATTTTTCTAGATGTAATGGAGTCTGTGGGTTCTATGGTCGATTGGTCGCACTCCATATGTGGCAAGTTTGTTTTGAACAGTGCGCCATAAAAATCAGGAAATCGTCTTTAAGTTGGTTGAATGAACTACTGAATCTATTCATTATGATTCGCCAGAATATACTGATCATTAATTTTAAAAAAGAGCGCGCAGTATGACAACTAACCGTTCCGTAGGTTTTAGCAGGCTTGGAAAACAACCTTTATAAATCATAGTTTCATGTGTGAAAAACGGTGGTGCACAACAAATTAAACATATTTTTCAACGAACATTTTTAAATATATCATTAATATTATTGTCATAGGCACCTATATACACTGCGCGTCATCAGGTTAGTACCTCCCCAATGAACTTATTTTGTTTGCTCTTGTTGTTGTTATTGATATATTAATACTTTTTGTTGTGCCATTCTACTCGTCACTGTATGCACTGAATCTGGTAAAGAAAGCATGTGCTGGAAATTTATTGTTAAATTGTTGTTTCTATTTTATTTCATTTCCGATGAAAGCTAACATTGTTTTTGCATCATCAGGTTAGCGCCTGCAATTTATTTTTAGTTTTTCGTAAAGATTAGAAAGCGCATCGACACCAAATTTTTTTGCTGATAAAGCAGTCTATCGTTATAAAATTGAAGCTTACGAGGACTTAAAGGCTTCTGTAAGCGAAATATTGAAGGCATTTGTAGAAGTCGTAAAGGTACAACGGCATTATTATAAAATAAGTCGGAAAACGGAAAAAAACAATAAAAAAAAAGGAAAAATAGGGCTCTTTCGCACAATAGTAAAGGCGCATTTTTGAGAGATGCATCGAACTGTAATGACTCAGCCGCAAATCTTCGGGAAAATGTTGGCCTTGAAACAAGCTTATCTACTAATCAAAGATTAATAATAAAAAATCCCTTTTCAACTTGGAACGCAAGGAAATACACCAACCACCCGATTACAAAGCTGATCCAATTGGTGTTACTCCTTGCAATGATCGTAGAAGTAGTAGTTATAGCCGTCTGAAGCTTCCAAATTAAATTTTTTCTTACCCGAAAAGGCAACGTAGCAGCAATCCGAAGTCAATGCCATGTGTTCTATTGCAAAATTACGGCGCATTTCCTTGCGTGCCTTTTCTGTTATTTTAGTATTTTTAAAAGTGGAGCACTTTTATCAATCTTTGAATCAGTGATCGCAAATAAGCAGTACATTATTTAGCGTGCGGCTCATACACCCAAGAACGATGTCTATTTTTTTAGTGATTCTGTAGACGAACACAACCCTTCAAACCGTTCGTAACTACACGCAGAAAAAACATGGTTGAAGTATACTTAAAAAAAACAAAGCAACAAAAAAACTTTTGTTGTTTTTAACAAAACTTTTTTCAAGATTGATAATATTTTGTTTCTATTTAACAACAAAGTGTTTACCTCCCTTGAAACTTCAAATATGGTTGAATTTAACGATATAATGTTTTAATTAAATAAAGCTGCAACCTTACACTTAATCATATTATTTTTAACTTAACCATATTAGGGCAACCATATTATGGTTAAATTAATCCATTCAAAAGCTATACCAATATTATGGTTGCCTCCAAACATTTTATGGTTAATATTCAATAACAATGATGTTATCATTTTAAAACATTGCATGTTTAATTTTAAATTTAAAATATGTATGTTTAAAAAGCAACAACATTCTGGTCGTTTGAATAAACTATTTAAGGCCGTTACACACTATCCCACAAAGTCTTACGTATTTTTCAAAAATGCTTCCCTGATCTAATTATTCTTTAAATATTTTTAAAAAACAATAACAACTTATCATGACATGGTTGCATTTTCGTAAATTACTAAAGACTTTGTGGGATAGTGTAGAACGGCCTTTAGTAGAACAGAAAAAAATGGTAATAAAGGTCGTCAAAGGCTGGAAAATAAACCAAAAGGGATTTTATTTTATAAAAGTGGAACATAACCACCTATCAGGAATAAAAAATTAAATAAAATTATAATTTGACACTTAACAAACAAATCGAAAAAATGGATAATATAAATAACCATAATATGGTTAACATTGACCATATTATTGTTAATTCTGGCCATAATATGGTTACTTTTGTCAAATGTCTGGGAAATTTTGACCATATTATGGTTAATTTTGAACATAATATGGTTAGTTTTGACCATTATTGTGGTTAATTTTGACCATATTATGGTTGATGTTGGGAAAATTTTTATTGATTTTCACCATACTATGGTCAGATTTAAACATAATGTTGTAACCTGCAAACATAAACATTGTTAAAATCCAACCATAGTGTGTTGCTCTTGGAATATGGTTACCTCCAACCATATTTTTTTTTCTACGTGTATTTTCAAGAACAATTTCAAGAACAGAACAATTGTAGTAATACTGTTGACAAACATTATATTTATTAATGTTCTATAAAGTTTCTTTTTTACATTTATAAAGAAATGAACAAACAACAAATTTAATCACCGACCGCAGCACGAACAGCTTGTATGTGTTTTGTGTATATGTTTTGTTTGTGTAAAATTATTATGCTGGCTTTTTGTTTTTTTTTTTCGTATGTGTATTTTGTTTTTGTAAAAAATGATTAGTTTTTTACCAGCCAAATGGGACTAACATTAATGAGCCGAACTGAACACAATAAAGTTTGTTCTCATCTTTTGTTGCGTTTGATAAAAACAGTATTATTTTTGTGTTCGAAAGATGACTAAGAGGGAAACGTTATTTTTTTTAATGATTTTCTACACAAACACTATAAGCGTTTGTGTTTTCCACAAATCTACCGAAACTAACACTTTAGTGTTTATTTTCGAAACTGCTTTGAATAGTAGGTAAGCCTGCTTCAACGCCAACATTTGGCCTGATTTTTGCGGCTGAGTTATTAGTGTACGATACTTCTCTCAGAATTGCAATTTTACTAGAGTGCGAAAGAACCCTATTAATTCTCTTTTTGTTTCTACCTTAAAAAACTTTCAACTTTCAAAATAAGGGATAAGTTAAAAAAACAAAATTTTCTTTAACTAGATTTCAAAACTTATTTAGTTTTTCATGAATACAGCAGTGAACATTAAAAAAAAACGTTTTTTTGTCGTTAGCATCGTTCAAAAGTCATATAAAAACAGGAAAAGTATACGTTTATTTTGACGAATATTTATTTATATCTTATACCGTTCTGTAAATTACGTCAGATTTGAAAAACAAAGCGTTAACCAGCTACCAGCACACCTGGCAAGATTATGCAATCGCCCCCTTTTTTAGGAACTGGGACTATTAAACCTCCGCTGCTTTTGGAAATATGCTAGCATCAGCTGTTGAGTAGCAGTAGCACCTAAGGATGAGCCGTTCCTCAGGCCGAACTCTCCCACAAGTGGTGGAAAATCAGTCCTTGAGAGGGTTTTTCAGGATCTCCCTTCCCGCAATTTTTTGTCTAATCCAGTAATTTACCAATTTAAGTCTTTAAAAAAATAGCTGAGGTATTTTCTACGCTCCTAAGTATCTGAAAAGTGCAACATTAGGGGAAGGTTTCTTTGTTGTGTTGGGTTTAATTATTATGTATAATGGCTTTTCATTTAAGTTTTGCTTTGGTTGGCACTTTGTCCGTTGTTAACTCTGCATTCACTAATTGCTATGAGTGTCATCTTTAAACTCTGTTTAAAAGTTTTCCTCTTAATTTCAGGGATTTTTAACATTTTAAATATTAAATTTCAAGTTTTTTCAACTTTTTTGAAAAAAATTCATCCACTACCACCGCAATATTCCATTTCCCTTTAACTCAATTATTAAAAACTAAATAGCCGTGTGTTAACAAGCACAAATATAAAGAGCCGGCGGCACACCGACTGTTTCACCTATAAAATGTAGGCTTTAATAGTTGATGTTTGCTTTTATCCTTGTTAGGAAGACAAACACAAACATACATTTGTTTTATTGTATGTGCTTTAAAAAAAAAGTTTAAAAAGCAAACAGTTTTGTAATTTCATCAAAGGAGCAAAAAAAAGTTTATAAATAAAGCAAATTTTAAACAGGTTTATTACGGGTTATATCCATTACAGGGGTGCTTGCGATAAATCTGTTAAAAATTCTTAAAAAATTTAAACTTTTTTAAAGCGAAGCAAACTTTGGAATAGGATAAGAGCCAGCTACCGTAAAAAATATTTCCAAAGTATAAAGATAAATTTAATATCTACATAAATATGTTTACCACAAATATTTATATTTCTGTTGTTGTAATAGGTGTGCTGTCATTGTAAGTTCAAATTATCGGAATTTGTGTCATAAGGTGGCAGTCAGAGAACTGCAAAATCAACTATTTTTGTTGATTTATTCATACGCTTAAATTAACATTAACTCTATGCCTGCAAAACAAAGTTCAACTTTGGTAATTTTGACATCGTTTTGTACACATTTGATTTGTGCATGTGTGAGTTTTTTATTGAAAGTGCTTTGTTTGCATTTAATGTTGGCGCACGCAATAACACAAACTCCTCTAAGTCAAAAGGCAAACATTCTTATGCTTTTGCATTCACATAGTCATTGTCCACTCGATGAGGCAACGGCGAATTAAATTGGTATGAGTACGAGTCGCTTTGTTACATTAACATTAACAGCAATAACAACAATAACAACAATACATTGTTGTTAAGAAATGATAAAAAATAAAAACAGCCTTCTATTTCTATTTAAATTGTTTGTACCTAGTGCGTTTGCGTTTCATTTCAATTTTTTTTCTTGTACTACATAGCAACTGCTGATTGCCTACACGACTAAACGCCCAACTATAATATGCTTAAGTTGGCTTAAGCAAATGGGCGAATACATGTAAATCATATATGTCAAACCATATTGAACTTAAGGAAACTTTTTGTTAAATTTTATGAATCTGTCATTTGCTTAAGCAAGGTACGAAACAAATCGCACTTTCCGTACGGAATCAAATGTTTTTTGGTTTTGTTTTTGTGTTTTTAAATGCATTTGAAAAGATTTTTGTTCATTTTTGACAGGAGCTTAAGCATATTATAGTTGGGCCTTAATGATTGTTTGATTTCTGGCTTTTTTGTTTGTATTTTTTATTCTTTACCAAAACAATCATTGTCGCACCGAACACACAAACATATTAATTAAAAAACGAAGCTAAACGATGGTATAAATAACAAAGCACGATGTGCATTATTTGAATGACTGCAAACCATCAGCGACTGTGTGCAGTTGCGCAAGTTTGATTTTATTTTAGTTATCCATATACTAAGATCGACTTTAAGAATGATTCTAACAGCCTTATTTATAAAAAAGTTTTATATAAGATTAATGAAAATAAACCCTTTATAAACCAGTTTTATTTTTTCTAAATAAAGCGATAAATCAGTGTATACTTAAAGTGAGTTGAGTCTAGGACCATTAATTTTAAATGTTCACATATGGTGGTGCATAGTACCTTGATATCTTTTGCAATTGGTAAAGATTTAATAAAGATGTAGAGAAAAAGGTATCTAAGAAGATTTAATAAGGAATAGATTAGGGTCAAATGGGAAATTGGATTATTATAGATTAAAAGTTTTTAAAATCCTACAAAAAGTGTTTAGATTATTAGTTTTTTATCTGGGTATATTTTATTAATTTTTTAAACTACCCTCGTAGTCTATTTGAAAAAAAAAAACTCTGTAATAAACAGCTTTAATCTAATATTTTGTCATTTCGTGTTCTTGTTTAATGATTTATTTTTGTTTTCTCTATCACAATTTAATTAATTTTTTTTATTTGACTGCAACGTCTGGTTGTTCACATTTCTTTTTTTGGTAGCAGTTGCATGTTCTTTGTTTGGTAGGCCCTTTAATTAATCTAGCTGACTTTTTTTTTAAATTTATTTTATTTAGTTTATAACAAATGCTGTCACGATTATGAATAAACAAGAAAAACATTGCAAAAATGCAGTCATACATACTTTCATATATAAATATTTCTTACATATTTTTTTAATTTATCTCGTGTATGAATTTGAATGAAAATTTTTCTTTTTAGCTTTGTTTGCATGTACGAAAAACTTAAGATAATTTTCTTTTACATTGAAAAATATTAAGGAAAATGTTATAAACTTGCAAATTTACACATGCAAACATTTTTAAACATGACATTGATTTTCCCAACTGAAAAGCATTTCTTAAAAAGTTGTTTTCTTAATGAAGTAATTAAATTTTCTTTTTTTTTCTTATTTTTTTAAATTAAATTTTACAGTTGAGTCCCCTGTCTTCTAAAACAGCTTTAAACAACTCAAAACTGTCATCTTCTGCGTCAAATATTCAGGTTAATACAACTAAAACACCCACAACAACGGCTGCCGGTTCAGCCAGTTCAACGGTGTTTGAAAATAATTCTTCAACACCTAAATTTCACATTGATCCAGAATTGGAAACTGGTGGCATATACGATGACCACAAACAAAAGCAACACGGAAATGATTTACAACACCAACATGCAGAAAAAGATCAATTGAATAATTCTAGTGTTAATAAATCATCTAATAAGTTTGTGGGTAAGTAATTGAGGTCTGTTTTATTTAAATTTATGACATGATTTAAAAAAAAAAATCTTATTAATCTCTTAAAGGTTTAACGGAATTCGATGAAGCTAAAATACCAGAGTTACCAGGGGATTTAAATCCCAATATTGAAGGTAAGTTATTAAGACTACTTTATTTTTATTTGCCCATTCACCGATTTTGAAGGAAAATTTTGTTCGTTTAACTTACAGCCTGTTTTAAGAAAATGAATACAAAATTTCGTGTGAGAAATTTTATTAAAAACAAACACAAATTTTTATATTTTATTGTTGTTTTCATTATAATTTCTTCATTTTCTAAAAACCGGCATTTAAAACCAAATTTTAAAATTTATTTTTGTTTTAAATGTAAGTTAAACGAACAAATATTCCTTCAATATCGATAAATAGGGAGTGTGTATATAATACAAATTAAAAAAAGATCTTTAGAAGTGTTCTTGATGAAATTGGTTGGATTCGCTAAATGTTGGGCATTAGGCTTAATAATGACTTAAGTAGCTAAAAACCAAAAACTTTTTCCATCTACGCTAGTACTTCAATGGTTTTAAAGTTCCTTTTGCAATAACTGCTAGACATACGACTATTTTAACATGTGTTTCGAAATATTGTTGGTAGAAAATCCCTTCCTTGATTTTAGAATTGTAAGACAAAATTCGTTATTTTCAAATAAAAGCATGATTGAATAAATTTTGAATATATATCTCCCTCCCAAATAAAATACAGAAGTTTCCTTCGTAGGAATAATCCAGAGTGTATATGGTGCCTTAAGGAAATGTTTATCGGTTTACAGGGACCTGAAAATGATTTGTGTTTAACTAACAAATTTTAATCGTATTTCTCTTTTCTCAATCTAATCCAAAAATTAACTAAATTAAGCATCACAGTCTATAAAAGTGTCTTTCTGACGTAAGCAGAATGAAAACAAAGATATATGGATATTATTTCTTTAATTTAACTCTTGAAGGAAAGTGCCATTTGACGAACTTTTCGGTTCATAAGAACCATATTTGGATCTTTAATAAATAAGAACATATTTTATTTAATAACAAAGGAGGAATTCTTTTTATGATGTTCATGAAAGCCTTTAAATAAACTTTTCAAAACTGTAAACGGTGAAAATTTACCTTCCACATTTTAAGGCCTTTAAAAGAGCATTTTACCTTAATGTAATTTATACACAATAGCTTTAAAAATATGAATTACTAGCTGAATCGGCAAACGTTGTTTGGCCATAAAACTTTTTTTCAGATGTTTAAATGTCTGCATGCCAAATTTTAAGAAAACCGGTTGATTAGTTAAGAACATATAGGCAGGGGAAGCTTTTAACCCTCGTGCCCTTTTTCACGCCCTATTTCCTATTTTCTTCCAGATGTTACATTGTCCGCATGCTAAATTTAAAAAAAACCAGTTGATTAGCTAAGAAGATATATGCGGGGGAAGCTTTTACCATTCTTGCCCTATTTCATGACCTATTCCCTATTTTCTTTCAGATGTTACATTGTCTGCATGCTAAATTTTAAGAAACCCGGTTAATTATGTAAGAAGATATATGTGGGGGAAGCTTTTACCCCTCTTGCCCTATTTTACGACCTATTCCCTATTACCTTTCAGATGTTACAGTGTCTGCATGCCAAATTTTAAGAAACCCGGTTGATTACCTAAGAAGATACAGGGAGGGGGAGCTTTTACCCCTCTTGCCCTATTTCACGACCTATTCCCTATTTTATTTCACTTACTGCCTGTTTTTTTTTTCAAACTAAAATAGAAATTTTTGTTTAGAAATTTTGTTTGGAAAAAAACAAATTTTAGTTTTTTATTGTTTTTTAAATATAAATTCCCAAGCGAAATTTTTTTTTTTTTTTGTTGAAAAACAGGCTGTAAAAGTTTAAAATTATATTCTTACTTAATTAACAGAGTCTGGCGGGAATCGAACCCGAAACCCTCGCACTGAAAGACTAGCTCCTGCCAACAAAAAAGTCGCAATTGTTTGCTAAATAAGATTTTTTTATTATCTGGCATAAAGCCAGAGAAGGCTTTTCTTCATCATCAATAAATATTTATGAACTGTTATTTTTGGTGGAGAAAAATTATAGAAAAAGCAACTGTGCTTAGTTGTTACTCTTTGTCTTTTAAAAAGTGTAGACCTAATTGCTGCTTTAACTTCTATATTTCTGCATCACGGCTAAACAACATCATTAATTTGCTGTTAAGTCAGTCTTCTATTTGTCAGTTGGTTTTGTAAGAGCTCTTTCTGTTTTCGAATCATTTGTAGAACTTTCATACAGACCGCTGTATACTTTGATCAATTGTTGTCTGTATACGAGTAAATCTCTTGTCTTAAAGTTCAGCATGATTTTGAAATTCCCTTTTTAAGTAAAAGTTTTAAGCAAGTAATTTTTTCCAAAATATCAAAAATGTTCTGCTTTCTTTTACTTTAAAATCACCTTTCTCCTTTTTCCAGAACAATACAATGTAACATTTGAGGAATGTTTTATACCAACTTTGAACGCCCAACAAGGCGCAACAGGTTAGTTACATAACACTTAACTTTTAGCCAAATTTGGAACTTTAATCGTACCATTTACTCCAACAGTTTCCGATGAATTTAAAGTGGATAAGACTCATCTTTTATTGCCTACTGAAACGGATGGACTTTCATCCGACAATGAAACCTTTGCCGATTGCTTCGATGAAAAAGATCCCTTAGCCTCTACTTTTGCAGAACCAGCTTCTT
Organism: Pollenia griseotomentosa; assembly: GCA_963931875.1. Classification (NCBI taxonomy): domain Eukaryota; kingdom Metazoa; phylum Arthropoda; class Insecta; order Diptera; family Polleniidae; genus Pollenia; species Pollenia griseotomentosa. The sequence goes on from OZ007560.1 coordinate 225,124,727, forward strand.
TAGATGTAACCACGGATTTGGAATCTTATCAAAGCGCCGTAAATAACACTTTAAATACAAACCTCAATAATACAATGGAAAATATAGCTGATATAACCATGGAGGCTGAGGGCCAACCTTTGCAAAATTACAAACATACTCAAGCGATTGAACAATTGGAAAGTCAGTCAACACAACCACAATTTGAGCCCATGGATGAAGATGAGCCCATGGATATTGATATGAGTGAAACCTTGGAACTAATACACGACACGTGTAAAGATTTACAACATGTTGAAAAAGTACTGCAACATGCTGAAAATATAGTGCAACATTTAGAAGAGGACAAACCATTGAATGAATTAAATTTTGAAATTTTACCAGATTTATTGCAAAAGCAAAAAGAAACTTCCAAAATGACTTTAGTGGTAAATGCACCTGTCGAAAACGGTCCTGATAACAGTAGTCAACATTTGGAAATTGAACAAGCTAAGCATGAAATGTGTTTAAATAAAAGTATTGAATTGGCAGTAAACAAGGCTAAGACTTTGAGTACCGAATGTGTTATCGAGACTGTTAATAAAGAAGTGGGAGCTGAAGAAGAATGTAGAGAACTTCAGCGGAATAAATCTGGTAGCAACCTTAATTCAACAATTGATTGCTTGAATATCAGCACCACTAGCAATTCTTCAGTCAAGTCAGCTGCTGATAACACATCCAAATCTAAATCGGATTTATCTTTAAGCTTGAACCACTCTATGAATTCCCAAAAAAGCTCTGCCCCAACTACACCTTCCTTTCCTATTAAAACAGCTCACAATGCAGGTTTTCCACGTTCTCCTAAAGCTGTGGTAGGAAAACTAACTGAAACTCCTTTTCTAGAAAAATCTGATTATTCGAAAAATCTCCAAACTCCAGTTATCGAAGAAACCCCTGTTAATATTTTAAATGGAACCTTTGTTGATTCGTCTTGTACCTCTACTGAAAATAATTTAAATGGAACATTTGTGGAACCAGTACCTGCTATTGAAAAAAACGACAAACGTCTTACTTTTAGAGTCGATACTTCAATGTTAAATCCTACTGGACAGCTGGATATAAATACTACAGAGTTAAGAAATATTAAAGATAAAACCACTGTTGAAAAACGTCGTACTTTTAGCGTTAAATCAAATGACAACACTGATTCCACTCTTATGCAATTTCCCTCTGTAGATAAAACCGATAATACACGTCGTACTTTTAATATGCCTTCAGAAGAGTTTACGCCTGACTTAACTCAACAAACTGAAATCAATCCAAGTTTCGAATCCATGGAAGTTGATAGTATGTCACTAATTACCACATTGCATGTGCCAACCGATGTTGGTGAGAAATCACAATCACCTCCTTTGCCGGCCATGCAACAACAATCACAGTCTGCTCCTTTGCCAGCTATACAGCAAAAGTTGCAGTCACCGCCTTTGTCGCAGTCACCACCTTTGCCAACTATGCAGCAAAGACCACAATCTCCAGCTTTGTTGTCTGAGCAACAAGGTTCAGAAACTTGTTTGCAAAAATCCCAATCTCCAGCTCTTCCAGCAATGCAACAAAGATCACAATCTTCTTGTTTACCCGCCATACAACAGAGATCCCAATCACCTGTCCTTTCTGCCATGCAATCAAGCTCCCAATCGCCTCCAATATCAACCATGCAACAAAATTCGGCACTTCCTCCGGTTTCCACTGCCTTACACGCCATCAATATTAAAGAAGAACAAATTTCTCCGCCAGCCTTCGAATCCACCAACGCATCTTTTTCTTCGCAACCCTTGCCAACACTCATACAAAAAAGACCCTCAATACGCGATGCCCGCGCTCGTGCTGCTGAAATACTCTCAGCCAAAGAACAATCAAATATTAAAGTTAAAGATGAAAAGGATATTGTTGTTGAGAAATTTACACCGTCCCCTATTGAAGATATATTCACTGCTGTGTCCGCAACATCAACTACTCTAACAAATTCTTCAGATTTCTCGGAATTTGATCAAACTTCATCCTCGGGCGCTTCAGTAATAAATTCAGCAGAACAACAGTCGTATTCACAACAATTTGAAAATGAATTTAGTGGAAATAATAATCGTGAGTAGTAAAAAATTTATTAAAATAAATATTTTAGGCACCTTAAATCAAATACTTTAAGATATCAAACAAAGTGTTGTCAATGTACAGTTCATATGTATCGTCTTATAGATAATCCTCCCCTATTAAGAATTACATATTTAAATTTATACTGTCAAAAGACAGAAAAATGTTTAGTAAAATATTTTGCTGGACAAAATTTTTTTTAATTAAAATGTTACTTTATTTGGCGCAATCAGAGAAAAATATGACATTTTGGATTAACACACAAACATTAAGGAGACATTTTGTTTAAAATTATCTAATCCATTATTTCCGTACTCCACCAAAGTTACACAAACTTACCCAAAAGAGCTTCCGTACTTAAAAACTGTGCAAATAAGAAGATTATTAAAAATTATATTGACTTCGGCAAGAAATGAAAAGTTCCACTTAATAACCGTTTTATATGCCGACGATTTCAATTAGACCGAATTTTAGGCCCCTATTACGGTTCGCAACTCAACTCAGTTGAGTTGTAATTTCTTAAATTTTGTATTATGGTTAACAATTTTGCTATATTGCGCTGAACAAAAACATAACGAAAATTACAACTGAACAAAACCAGTTGTCTTAATTACAACCCAACTGAGTTGAGTTGTGAACCGTAATAGGGGCTTTAAACTCTATTTACGATATAAGCAGTACACGGTTAAAATTTATAACTGTGATTTTAAGATACTTTCGATTTTTTAGGGCGAATTCAAAAAGAGAAAACTACATTGTGAGGTCATGCTTTCATATAAACACCCATGTGCTGAAAACCCGTTAATTTCTTTAAAGAAGCAACAAGTTTATTTTACTTTATACCTTTTTTCGCAAGGTCGCTGCTGCTATTGTTTATCGGAAAGAAACCTAATTTTAAAACCCCGTGTAATTTACATATGTGCCATCTTTGGTAATTAAAAAAAAAATACTGTGCATTTCATTAGATAATACCAAAGCGATCCCACGGCAATCGGTTCTTCGCACCGAAACGACTCGGAGTTCGACCAAGGATTGTCCACTCAGCAACACCTGTTATTCAGGTCTCGCTGGTACAACAACAACTAAAGCCATAACTGGAATTTTAAACTTCAACTATTTTAAACTAATGCAAAAGTCATTGAGTGCAAAAAACATTACTCATCTGTAGACAAAATCGTATTTAACTGTTGATTATTTTTTATTTTATAGATATTAATTCAACAACATATGTATGTCCCGTACGTAACGCGATTTTTCTTTACGTGACAAAATATGAAAACTTATTTTTAGTAGTAAATATGCGTCTTATTTAATTTTCTTTTTTAGCAGCTGCAAGCTTGATCCCTAGTTATAATTTGCTTCTTAGTCACTTTCGGCTTGTGTAATAGTTTTGCTGGAATTTTCATTCAAACTTTACAATTTAAAATGTTAGTTGACTGTGACTGTCCCACACCTGACAGAGTATGTTTACTTTTTTCCTCATTATTTCATGAATTATTTAAAAAAATTTTCATGTGGGTCGAAAGATAGTAGACCATTACTAGACTTAACTTACTCAATAAAAAAAGGGATAATGCTTTAACAGTTAAGAATTATATGTTATTTAAGCGCTAGAAACAGTTGAATTTGACTGAACGTTAAAGTACAACATTGGGATTCTTTTAAGTAGGGATTAAATTTTTATGCAGTAAAAAATCGAAAATATGCGCATAAAATATGCACTAAAAACTCCAAGATATGCCTTAAAAAAAAATATGCACTAAAATCTTGAACATTTTCATTAAAAAGGCGTTAATAATAAATAAAAGTTCAGTCTAATATTTTTTAAAACTTAGTTTAAATAACTAATTTAAATTTTTGTTTCCAAAAACCAATAAATACTTTTTTATATTATCAAAAGTAAGCCTTTGTTTGTTCGGCCGCAAAAAACTTTTGTACGTGGAAAATTATCTCCCAACGTTAACCGAAGTTTTAGTAGCATTCTTGAAGGATGCCAATTCATTTGGAGAATATTAATTTCTACATTTGATTCCAGATCAAAAATAGTTGAAATTAGTTTTTTTAATTGGTCGGGCTATTCTTCCTTCCACATTGTTAATTTTACTTTCTGCATATCAGTTAATTTGACTTGAGTTGTCTTAAGTGAACAATATTCCTCAAAAATAGTTGGAAAATGCAAATGCTAATTGACTTTTATTGTTATTTAAATTTAATATTCCTTTTACCTTTTTAATTGCATAAGCCACGGTAGCAACAAGTTCTTCAATAACATTTTTAAATGGCTCAAAATTTTTTGAATAGTATTCTACAGCATCTAGCCAGGTTAATACTGACTGCGGTCGTAAGGGTACCAATGGATACTTTTCATTAAGAATTGCAACTCGTAAAGGGGCCTTTAAAAATATATTTTCCACGTATGAAACCAATAAATAAATACTATCGAATTGGCTTCTAATTTCCTCTACACCTCAGTACCATCCATAAACCAAGAATGTAACATGTGAACCGTTTTGGATAAAATATTTTAGGCCCATTGGCAGCCTAAAACATGTAAGATGCTGCATCGGTTAAAAGTAGAAGGATCTTCTGTCTAAATTTTGAAAATCTTTTTCCAAAAAAAATATATTTATTGATCTTAAAATTTTTTCTGGAAGACTTGTTTATTTGGAAATATTTTTTAAAAATTTATTTTATAATATGGAAATTTAAAAAATATATCACTCGAAAATGTTAAAATATGCATTTAAAACCAAAATATGCATTTTCACAAAAATATGCACCAATATGCAAAAACAAATCGATGCCATTTTAACGCAAATTTAATGATTCTGAAAGATAATTGGTCGACATCGGTCTTAGACCATCGACAAAAAATATGCATTTGCATGGAAATCGCATCCCTACTTATAAGAAAACTTTCAATCATTTAACACAGCCAATGCATAAAACCCAACAAACTGTTCACTGGTTAATTTTGGAGAATAAATTGATTTATTCACCCCCATCGTGAATAAAAATTCCTTGGGAGTTTATTCCAATTTTCCTATGCTAATTCAATTGTAAAAATGGGAAAATGGAAAAAACTCCCATGAAATTTTTATTCACGATAGGAGTGTTTTATTACATTAGCTGTCAAACTTTTTATATCCTCCACCACTAGTGGTTAATGAGGATATACAAAGTTTGTCATTCCGTGCAAACCATTTGTAATATTCATCTAAGACCCCAATAAGTATATATTCTTGGTCCTTGAGCCATTAATTCTAAGTCGATTTAGTCATGTCCGTCTGTTTGTCCGTCTGCTGAAATCATGCTCACTTTCGAACAACTCAAAAAGAACCAAATCGGTGTCAAATTGTTTCTAGTTCTACTAAGCAGTTTGGGATTTAAAAGAGTTATAAGCCCAAATGTGGAACCACCTCCTTAAAGAATTTGTATTTTTGGTACAAAAACTGACATAAATTGGTGACGCAATGCACCGATTCTCATTAAATTTTATTCCAAGTCGATCTTTTTAAATAGACATCATTCAACTACATATTGCAAAGATCGGTTCATAATTTATTATAGGCTCCATATAAAGCCCACTCTCAGAAAACTCTTTAGTACGCCTAAAACAGTAACGAATAAAGCTTTTGTAATACAATTAAGTCTTTGACAATCACCCCTATTATGAAGAAAGTCTACTTCGACAAAAGTCGACGCCATCGGAACAGTAACTGTATTTTTTAGTCGCTATTGACAATAACCGATTAATATTGGCAGTCACTTGATATTTTCTTAGTCTTTGTTTTAGTCGACATGAAATTTTACGAGGACTCAAATGAATTTTTAAGATATTTTAAATAGAAAGTTAACATATTTATGTATTACGTTTTAAATAAAAAAGTGCAAATTTAAAAGAAGTTACGGGCACAAATTTTATAAGTAAATTAAACTCGTAAATTGCAAAAATTGGAAAAAGTTTGCTAAAATAGCGAAAATTTTTAATTGGACGTATATGTGACGAAGATACACAAAAATATTCTCTTCGTACATATACAGTATGAAATAAAACTATGCGTACATAGATACATATATATTTAAAAAGCTTTCCCCGAAAGTAAAAATATAATTTTGCGATTTTGTACCAGCAACAGATAAAAACCTTTGTGTAAAAATGGCACGTTTTGTGACAAAAAATATGTAATTTTCAGGGGTTTTTTTAATTATATATATACTTGGTTAATTTAAAAAAAAAAATGTGCAGTTGGGCTGCAACAATTTCTTGGTCTAGGCTCACATTATGAAAATTTTCTTTCTGAAACTTACATTTTTTTATTGAAATACTATTTCGTACATATTTACTTTAACCTTCGCCTTACCAATACCCATCCGAGTGAGCAGTTAGATTTTATTTTTTTACCAATTTTTTTAAATTTGCTTCAGTTGAAAGGAAATTTTTACACACTAAACAAATACAACCGTATTCAAAATGAAAATTTGTGTACTCCAATTATACTCCGCTCATCGAGTGAGCAACTAAAATGTCAATTAAGCTCAATCACCATATAGTCATGAGTTTATTCAAAACACTTTTAAATCGCTCGATTAACTGCCTGTTTTTAGAAAACGTAAACAAATGAGTGAGTGAGAAGTTATATTGAAAACGACAATAAATAACGAACATTTGTTTTTGTTTTCAATATAATTTCTCACTAACTCACTTGTTTACGTTTTCTAAAAACAGGCCCTAGTAAATTTTTACATCTCACAGCAGTTAATTAGAAGATAAAGAGTCTTTGATCACTCCATAATCATAGTTTATTTAAAAAAAATTTTAATAAGAAATCCTTAATCAGGGGATATGCAGTAATTACATTTTTGTTTTGAATTGGGGTGTAAATATTTTGAATTAAAAATTGAGTTTTTAATTAATTTTTCATAAAAAAACTGGTAGGAATTTATGAAGGGAAACCCTTTTTAGCCTGTAGGAAAATGAGATCTGTTGTTATTAACCTTTTATAAGACCTATATTAAAAAAAAATCTGGCAACATTGGTATATGTGTACAATATTTTGCATGTTAATTTTGTTATTTTATTCTGTGCCATCAACAAGATTGACGTGAAATAAAGGAGGCATGTCTCTATTTTCGTTTTTGTTTATCAATTAATTTTGAAATTTTGAAGTCATCATTTTAAAAATAAAAAAGTGACATGCAACAAAAAATACACACGCGTACATACAATTAAGGCATAGTACTAGCAACAATAAAAATAAAGAGAAACAAAGCAAAAAAAAGAGAGCATATGAAAACAGGATTAAATCGTACTGACATGTTTTAAAATGTGATGGGGGTTGCTTATAACTACAAAAAAAAAACACATTATGACGTCATCATAGTATGTGGGTACTAAAAAAAACAACAATTACAAAGAAAATTGTTTTTTTTTGTGTTGGTTAAAATGCGTTAGAGACATACCTTTGCACCATTTTTAATTTAGAATGTTAGTGGATGTTTGTAAACAAACAAACAAAAAAAGAGAAAAAGCATTGAATAGCTTCAGAACAGCATGTAGTTGTTAACGTTTTATAAAATGCTCAAATGTTTATTGTAACGTCGGTTCTTTGCTCTTTTGATACCGCTCTATTTCACCAAAAGTCTAATGACCTTTAAAACTCATTTTGAAACCCGAAAAAAATTGTGCTAAAACTAAAACCCTTATGTTCTATTTTATTTTTAATTTTCCCAGATTATAACAATCTAAAGAACATTTAAATCCTTTACATGTAGTTTTATATTCTTTGTGATTGTTTTATATTATTTTGTTATAGCAAAAAAAAAAAATTTTTTTTTTCTCTTCTTTTGTTCGCCTTTATTATTGTATAGAATAGTTGTAGTTTTTTTTTTTCTTTATCGGAAATGCAGTTAAGGAATGCATACTGATGATGGGGTTCAGCTATGGAATACGTGAGTATATTGGCATACAGCTGAAAATAAAATAATAGCATTGTAAAATCTAAATGAATAACATATGTAATTTCTTGAATTTTATTATTATCCCTAAGATCTGTAGGACTATAGGTAGGACTGTAGGTATAAACAAATGTTAAAAAAAAAATGTATGCTTCTTAATTTTAAATAACGATTATTTCTGCCATACCGCTTTATACCATACCATACCATACCATACCATTTCCACTACATCCTTTGCCTTTAACGGTAAACTTTTCTTTCTTATTTATAAATTATAAACGGGTTCACAACAGATGGTCTATTTTTACACATGGTTTGCGTCTTTAATAATTTATGTATACTTTCACTAGTACAACGGTTACAAATCGTGCAAATTTATTGCCAAAGTTTGCCCTCTGTTGGCACCGCACATAATCGTCCATCTGAGCAGCTTATACGCCATATTACGGATCTATTTTTGAACACATTGTTTTTTTTTTGATAATGTTCATCCAAATCGAGCCCGTAACATGCCTACAAAAGAAGCCATCGCCGTTGTAGACGTGAGTGCGGTATGTGATTCGAATTTATCGATCCTACACTGTTCTTACCAACTTGGTCTCTGCCCGTCCACTACTTGGGAAATTTTGAAGAATGATCTTAGCCTTCAACTGAGTTTTTTTCTTCTCGCACAGGTCGAATTGTGTGCCAACAAAATTCAAAATTCATTTGCGAGAAGTTTTGGTTTACTTTTTAGTTGGAAAAAAAAACTTATACTCCCCAAAAATGTTACAGACGCAGTTAATGAGAAAAACAGTTGTTTGTTTCAATTTATGGCATTTTTGTTTCATTTCTCACATTTCAATCGAAAAGTTTCTCGACGCGGGAGTTACAGAACATGGGCACAGGTTAGCTTAAAAGTTCAAACGATGAAAAAAGGATACATAACGAAACCCGAAGCGCAAAATGCCGAATGTGAAGCCTGGCCAAGCAGTCGAATTTTCGCCAAAACCGAATATACATTGTTCCAGGGAAATGCTCTGTACCATACAATTGATTTTTTCGAAGCGAACAGTGGCCGAAAAACGTGACCAATGTGACGTTTAGCTTTAACCATTGTGTTGTGTAGACGTCTAAATTTTATAATAGATAAATATACGCCACAAGCACACACAGCTCGTTCAACAATTCAATTATTGAATGTTGTTTTTCCACGAAGACTAATTTCGCGAAATGGCGATTTAGCATGGCCAGCCAGATCTCCGGATTTAAGAGCACCAGACATTTTCTAATAAGATTTTTTTAAATCAAAAATTTACGTCAATAAGCCCCAAATGATTCAACATCTTAAAGACAATATTCGTCACAAAATTGAAGAAATTCAGCCTGAGATGTTGCATTAAGTCATGAAAAATGCCTTAAAAAGAGCCAAAAGTTGCATTAAGAATCGCGGTCACCATTTAGCCGATATAATTTTCCAATCATAACGAAAAAAGAAAAATGTAAAGACCGAATAAACTTTTTATAAAAACCAAACTTTCTTATCTTTTCATTGAACAAAGTTATAGGCAATCAAATTTGTAGCGGGACTTTTACCCCACCTTGTATAATTAACATAACATTCGAAGGATCTTTCGGTTGTAATAATGCAAAGTTTTAAACGAGCCAAAATCATTCTATAGAATTTCTAAACAAAAAAATTGGTCTGAAACCATTATCGTAGGCATCAAAATAACAGCACGCCACGGTCATAAATCTTCTATACAGCCTGGAATAATAAAGTTTGGAGAGGTATTATCAGATAGTTGTACAATTAAAAATTTCCCATACATATCAGCTTATTCTCATTCTGCATCAACTTAAAAGAAAGCAGATAAAAATTAAAATGTGTCTAAACCTCTAGAATCTCACAATAAAACGTATTTCCATATTAGCTAAGGCATATCAGGATCAAAAGTCCCTGACACTGTTCAAAAATTTGTGAAACTTTCGATAGGCAGTACTTAGCAAATATTATTTGAACGAATGTATGAATGATTTATAGTTGTTTATTTAAAATAAAATAGGCAAATTTGATTCAAAATGATGATTTAAAAATTATTTGAAATTTCATTTTTAAAAGAAACATCTTTATAACTCTGCTATTATTCCATTCTCAACTGTTCTAATTTAAACGATACATATTTATTTTGACACTGTTTATATGGAGGAATAAAATTACGTGTTTATTTTATTACGTGACGATATATCGTTTTTCATATACATAAATGTAAATGAGTGTTTAAAGTGTAGAGAGAATGTAAATGCAACTCATAGAAACGTATTCGTATGCATATAACTGGGGTTTATTCCTTAATTCAAGTTCAAAAGTCGTTGATATCTATAGTTCATTTTGTACGCCACAAACGAAGGCGAAAATTTATTTCAAATAGAAGGAAAAAAGCATTAAATTCAAAATAAAGTTTGCTTTTTTTTGCATTATATATGTAGATAGAAGAGTACATATGTATGTATGTTTATTGCTCCTTCTCAAGGTCTAGCGATTAAACAGTAAGAGATAGTAATAAGTACTAGCAAGTGTTTTTTAGGTATTTAATTTAAACATAATGGGGAATGTTTACCAAGGAATTAGTGTGGATTAAAAAACAACAAAGCTGTTTACAAAGTTCTTAAAATAAAATTAAAGTTAAAAGTTATTCAACATTGTCTAGAAGTTTTAAGCGCTTAACTTAAGGATTGGATTTGTTTTACAATTGGCACAAGGAATTTAAATTAATAAAGATTAGGGACGGCTTATAGATGTCAATATTTTGGATTTCAAAAATCATTAAGATTTGCCAGAGTATTCTGATCATAAATGTGATAAAGTGGGCGCAGTATGACAGCTAAGTCTTCCGTAAGTTCTATCAGGCTTTAAAAAGCACTCTTTATAAAAATTGCATTTTAATACGAAAGGTACATGTTTACATATTCTCACTTTACAAAATGTAGTTTTTTATAAAAAATTACGTTTTTATGCAAAACTTTATTTTTTATAAAGAAAGTATTTTCTATGCCGAGTCTTATATAGCCTTCACCATGGTTAAAAAAGAACAGAAAGTTATATTTGAGATCGATTTTATTTACTTCACTTGTTTTGTATGGACCCTATCGTACCAAACTCAGGATGTCACTTATATGCGGGCCAGGTGAAACATTTGACCGATTTGGCTGATATTTAGTTTTAATACTCCTTTAAGAAATTTATGAGTCAACTTTGATCTATTGAGATAATCACAGGGTATGGGCTCTATCCTGCCAAAATCCTTATTTCGGAAGCATACATATGTATAATTAATTTTTAATTTTCACTGCTAGTATACTAAATTTGTTTAAGATAAAAGTAAAAAAATTAAGTTCAAAAATTATAAGAGGAGTTCGGAAAGTTTAGGTTTATGGGTAAAACTTTAAGTTAGTCGTGGTTTTTTATCGTTTCTGGACTGATCCGGCTCAATATAATAGCAAAAAAATCCAGAATATATATGATATAAGTATACATATTCACCCCTATCGTGAATAACAAGTGGAATTTTTGTTCCCATGAAATTTTCATTCCCCTCGAAGGGAAAAAAGCAATCGTGAATCTCATGTGAAAAATTTTTCATGCTATCAGTTTCCAGTGAATGTAAAAAGGAAGAAAATTAGAAAAAATTAAAAATCATTGAAATTTTTGTTTAAAAATATACACGTATATATTTTAAAGGAAAGTTAAAATAATAAATCTAAATAATTAGTATTGGAGGGATAGGTTGATAACAACGTTAGTTTTTTGCACTTTTTAAATTTTATGTAGTAAAATATTTTCCAAAATTCTGCCACCACGTCTTTCACAAATCCGGCGGCAATCAACCTGTTGTTTTGCATTTTGTTGACAAATATATCGGTTTGTGCCTTATTAACGGATCTAGCCCTTAATATTCGATTTATAGGAGGAACTACTAACATACACGTTATATTCCCTAGCAAAAATAAAGTGAGAAAATCTAAGGGAAATGTGAACAAATTACGAGGGAAAAAATTTTTCACGATAAGGGGAATTTATTCCCGTGAACATTTTTTCACGTTATTATTCTCCTTTGAATTACATTTTTTTCATGGGAGCTGTTCATGATCGCAAATATGTGAAAAGGGAAAAATTACGAGGGAAAAATTATTCACGATAGGGGTGATTACAATATATTCCTTATCGTGTAGTCATTTTCGCTACTCATTAGAACCCAGAATATATTTTAATACTTTATAGGGTCTAAGATCAATATTGTAGAAGTTAAAAACTTATTTTTTTTAAAGGGTGGTCCAGCAAAACGCACGATTGTTGATTGTAAATAAAACAAAAAGTTTTCAGAGAATAATCTTAATATTTTTTTATTATATTATGTGTGAAAGAAAATATCGGCCAAATGCTCGCACGGCTTCGGTCGCATACCTCTATTCGATGGTCCATATTTTAAATGACTCTGAGACATAACTGAGGTTCAATGTCGTTAATGTGTCTAATTATATCATCCTTTAGCTCTTGAATTGTTTTTGGCTTATTGACGTTCATTTTTTTCTTTTAAATATCCCCAAAGAAAGAAGTGCAACAGTGTCAAATAAAATGATCGTGACGGCCAAATAACATCGCCACGACGTGAGATAAAACGGCCATTGAATTTCTCGCGCAAAAGAGCCATTGTTTCGTTGGCTCTGTGTTAAATAGAGTTCTTTATACGGGATTTTCCGGGACAAAAAATCCCGGGATTTGCACATTTTTCGAGAAAAAAATCCCGGGAAATTTGTGCGGAAATTCCCGGAATTTTTTTTTTTTTTTTTTTTATTTAATTATGAAAACTTTACTGATAATATAATTGTAAATATGTAAGTTGTGTCATGAAATAGATCTTAGCCGTTACGCAAAAAGGTCTTAATTTTTGATTGGCTTTAATTAAATTTGTTTCTCTTTTGTTTGGTTTAATTTCTTTCGTCTATCACAACTGCTTCTAATCGCTATCATCACCTCTTAGGAAAACAGTCTATGAAATACACCAATTAATATTTTTCTATTTAACATCACGAAAAACTGCAGAAGAAGAGTAAAAATGTACAGAATTTTTAATTTGTTTAAAAACCCAGATTAATTTTATAAAAACGAAAAAAAATAATTGTTTCCACTTGCTTAAGAAAATTTAATGATTTTATATGAAGAGCAGCTGCATAAAAGATTTTTCGGATTAGATTCTGTAAGAGATGATGACAAAAGTTATTAATAGAGAAAACGCGTATTCGATTCAAAGAAAATAACTTTTTTTTTAAAAAAAAGGAAAGAAAAGTTTTGAAGGAAGTGCCAAGAAAACTGAAAGTGTCGAGAGATTATATAATGTTCCTTTGACTATAAATGCAAGCATTAGTAGAAAGGAAACGTGTTTTCTCATTAAAATCTTCTTGATAAAAAGTAGAAAAAGGCTTTCAAATGATTCTGTAAATGCTTATTCTGAACTAAAATCCTATTAAAAAAAATTTTGTAATAATTTAACTTTTTTGGTTTTATATAAATGCTGTTGACTTTGAATTAATTCTGTGGCAACAAGTGCTTAAGTCTATTTGTTTAGTTTTATAGGAGAACAATTTAAAACTTTAAAGGTGCACAGAAAAAAATCAAGTGATTTTGTGAATTGGTTTACTGGTACAAATTAATAGTAATAATTAAGCGTTTAATTCACTTGATTAAATTTTTTAATTAAAACTGATTTAAGTTTTGATTAATGATTTAATTGGTGCAAAATTTGTTCTGTGTGGCTTTTGAAAATGAACTCCGAATTTAATACAATTCTCAGTTCTCTGCGGTTATAGTTTTTTAAGTTTTTATTCCTAAGCCCTCCTAATGTCACAGATCGGAATTTTTTTTATAATTCCAAATGTTATTGCACCTTGAAAAAATATAACCAAAGCCATTTTGCTATAAATCATACAAAATAATTGAAATTTTGTCCATGTGTACTTTTGAACATGAAGATCTTAAGGTGTCATTAAGCACTTTTTCCTTTTTGCCACAGAAATAAAAAAAGTTGAATACAATTATAAACTTATTCAATTGACATCAGGAAATGTTTTTTGTTTAAATAAATTGAATAAATAAAATTTTGCATCGATTTGTATTGAGCGGGAATTCCCGGTATCCCGGGAAATTAAAAAATAAATCCCGCTGTCCCGGGAAATTAAAAAGTCCGGGACGAGAAAAACTCTAGTTGAAAGTGACACCTTCCGGTTGGAACCACATATCGTCCAGGTCCATATCCATTTCTGCCAACAACAAGTTAGTTATCATCTCTCGGTAGCGCACACCTTTAACGGTAACTTAACCGACCTAATTTTCGAAAAAGTACGGCCCGATGACGGCGCCAGCCCATAAACCGCACTGTTTTACGAAAAATGGTTTTAATACAAAAAGTACATTGTCACGCAAAAAGTATCTACATTTTATTTACAAAAAAAAACTATTTTTCCAAAATGTACCTACAATTTACTCATTTACAAAAAGTTTGTTTTAGTACAAAAAGTAAGTTTTAAAATCAACCTTTATTTTTCAACAAAACAGTTTAAAAAAAAAGTATATTTTAAATTTAATATGATTTAGTTCAAAATGTACCCTTCCCCATTTTTTAACAACATGTTTTTTTTCTATTAGAATTCTATTCCTGCCAACAAAACTTGTTAAATTTAAAAGTCAATCAACAAGAATAGCAAAATGAAAGCAGAAAAACACGGAAAACTTTTTTTGAAAACTAAAAAAACAAAAAAGATTGCAAAAAAGCCCTATTCACAACCTTGTGCAAATGGGGTTGCATCGTCGTAGCATTTGCAAAATGGTATTAGCGATATTCAGTATTTGTTGCGTTTTAGGTTGCAGCCTTTTGTTATTGCAATAATTTTGTCATTGACAGTGTGCTTTAACAACTTTGCAATGTTAGTGTTGGTTAACTTTTTTTCAAGGGAAAAAGGAATGCAGTTTGTTTCCTCTCTCTCTCTCTCTCATATATACTCAATACTTGAAGGCTAAAATTTGAAGTGTGTGAACCAGCACTTAGATGCAAATTAGGTAACAGCTGATATACAGAACTATTGGTCGTAAATATTTACAAAAAGGTGTTTGATTATTTTGTGAAATTGTTTAAAATAGCCACGAAGCAGTGCAAAAGAAAATATCGAAGCATTAGCAGATTTGCTTGACGGCTCTAAATTATTGTTTACAAATGTGTCAGGGATGCCAACGCAATACAGGTTTCAAAAAAAGCTTTATATGTAGATTTAAAATTGCGCAAATGAAATGATATATCAATTGCAATTCTGTATATTTTGTTGTTAGATTGCAAACTAAAGCTTCAATATTTTGCATTTGCATCAAGTACTAAACCCCGAGCTAGTATATTTTTACTTACACCAAAAAAAAATATACACCAATGCCATACTCAAAATAAATTGTTTATATTTACTCGACTTTTGCAACACCTAATTACCGACAGCTGACACTCAGTGAATTTTACTTTTGTATTTGCAAACTTCATGCGCTTTTATAAAATTTATGTGATTTCCGGAGAAGTACGATGCATGATCGTCGATTGGCGTGTTTTGTTTCGTGGTTTGCAACAAGTATTGTAAACTAAACCAAAGAGGTCATTCACAATTGATAGAAAATATTTACAGTTGCATAAAGTTTCAATCTCAAACGCACAAGATTTCGAATAGGGCTAATGTCTTTAGAAAAAAGTGGGTGTTTATCGAAAAAACAACAATGTATGCGAAAACAAAACATTTTCTCTTTTGAAGAATGCATAACAAAAATAAGATTACAGACAAAAAAAAAACAACAACATAAAAAGCAACAACAATAAAAAATTGCAATTAAAACAACATAATACTCTGTTAAATTCGTATGCGCGCTTTGAAAACAGTTTGAAGATATAAAAAAAATAAAAAATTTTAAAGTACTAAAATATATTACAATCCGATTAGAGAGCAGATACTATTTTCATGGGTCGGTCGTTTGGTCGGTACAACAAACTACTTTTATACAAATATCGATAACTAACAGATATTGCTAATTTATAATTATGCTTTTGTTTTTGTTTGATGTTTTCCTTTGTGTTCTCTTTCTCTGGCGTTCTATTTAGTTTAATTCGCTACATGTTTGTGTGGATTTGTAGAGTAATCGAATCAAAAGAATCATAATGTTTGTTATGATACCGATTGATGTGGAAGAGTAAGTGTGAGTAGTCGATATAATGGGATTGAGGTTTTTGTTTTATTTTTATAATTTGTTTTTACACAACTACTGCATTTGGTATAATAAATAAAGCATAAATTTGTCCAGCAAACATTTTAATATCAAATTTTTAAATATCTGAAATATGTAAGATATTGTTAAATACAAATTTGTTTCTCGGGTAACAAAAAGTGAAACCAGTAATGTTATAGGTAAAATTTTTAGGTTGAACATCTGGCATCACCATTGTGCTATTTTACATAAGAACAGAAATTTTGCAATTTTATTAATTTTCGTTTGGGCTTGCAAAACTTCTTCCTCCATTAGTGGGTGTTTTACATATTCGTTGTATATGGTTTTTATTGCTGCAGACACTTTACGAATAATTTAGCTTGCTGTGGCTTTGCGAATTCCTCCAAAATCTGCCACTGTTATTTGGATTCTTCCGGATGCCTAAAATCGTAGTGTATGCAGTAATGGGAGGCTTGGGGAAGTGTTTGTTTTTCTGAATCCGATAAAGCTTACCTATGAACAAAAATTACCAAATTTCATTTACACCATAGGTATATAAGTTGTATAGGTATATCTTTTTGTAGAAATTACGGGCATTAATAGATAAAAAACTTGTATCTACAAAAGAAACTTGTATCTATTCATTCCCAATTTTTATTAAAGTAAAAAGACAAATGTGAACTTCATATAAAAATTCTTGCTTAATAAATTTTAAAAGAATACCAAACATTTTTTACAAGGGTGGGTCAAAAAGTTCCCGTAAGTCCACTAGAACTGGCATTAGGGCGTTTGTGAAAAAATAATATGGGAACCGAGGATGATAAGCCTCTATCCTCCCTAAGCTGTGGTTTAGTTAAAGAAGAAGTCGAGAGACATCTTATATTTTCAAATATTTCAAACTTACCTTTAAAAAAAGTATTTCTCAAGTCATCAAAATAGCAATTTCTTTGTGACAGGATTTTATCGTTTGAGTCAAATCTCTTTCCGCTGAGCCATTTCTTTAGGTGTGAAAACAAGAAATAGTCGCTCGGGGCTAATTCCTGGGAATAGGGCGGTTGAAGAGAAATTTGAAGCCTTATTTATGGATTTTTGCCATGGAATTCTTGATGAGTACACGAAAATTTTCTCCTCAAACCACGAGATAGTCTGCTATCAGTGGCTCTCAAACACTAGCTAAATGTCGCAGCTTATGAATAATAAGTCAACTGGCAGATGACTGTAGTCAGGAGGCGGGAAATTCAATTTAATTGAACCTCTCTTGTTCAACAATGGGCCAAAGACTCTACCTGCTATTCATTCAGAGCTATTCATTACATTGTTGAATACCACCAAACAAACACAATTTTTCCAAGTTAACAATGGCCTAAAAGGCATTCGATTTTTTATTTTTATAGATGACTGTAAACAATTTACTCAGTGTCTTAAATCAGCAAAAAATAGACATTTGGTCAACAATAACATCAAAATTGTGCAATATGACACATCTTATGTCATGAAATGTTCCGTTATCAATGCTTTGTGGATAATTCTTGAGAAATCCACAGAAGACACGAATTACTCTTAAAAAGACAACTTGTGTTTTGAATAACAGCAGATCTATTTTATATTGTTTAGTTTGCTGGGTTAAGAAAGCGTATGAACGGATATGTCGGTTTTGCTTTGGTGTTGGTGACCGCATTGCAGTATAGATATATTGGTTATTAATGTTAAGGTACTCGTATATGGGTTAGACATCCAAGTTTTGTTGTTGGTGTTGGTACTATTTATGCAAATGTGTCTACGAGTACTTAATAGTCGTTGTCTGACTAAAGGCGGGTGTCGTTTTTATCTGTGTATGTTTTGTTGTTGTAATTTTATTATACAAATAAACGTTTATCATGATTAAATACAGAAAGTTTTTAACTACAATTTAATTGAGATTGTTAATTGAGTTTTTAAAAGTATATTGACTTTTTGGGTAATAATGAAACGCACTTAAATTCTGATTGTTTATTTTTGATTTTTAATAAACAATAAATTGATTAGTGAGGTACTTTTAAATTATTTGGGAGAGCGTTAAACAATATCAAAAACTGCTGAATTCGACTTTAAAAAGTAAAATGTATCTGAAGGACGGCTGTTTACTAATACACGAAACTAATGTTCAAGAATCAGAATCATGAAACGACAACGAATTAAGTCTTCGAAAGCAGCGTTTCAAAACTGCAGTTAAAGTAGAAAAACTGCAATTGCTTCCACTTCTTCATTAGTCATGGACCCAAAAAAAATTCTTGCTTTTACTTCTGATTGATTAAATGTCAACAGTCGCTGTCAAACCAACTCAAAAAACAAAAAGTTGTACACAAATTTTCGTTTTTTGTTTGACAGTTTTTGGTTTTGACTGCAGTTTTTTAAACCCTCTTCGAAAGTGAAGATAAAGAGTAAAGGCCTTATGCAAAAAAATTAATATGAACTTAAAGTGTTCGTTAAAATCATGGCTGTTAAGTCGGAGTTGAAGTTTTTGTACTAGAGTCGGATTCGAAGTACTCACAGAAACTCGCGACTGAATTTTGATCAGTGATGCCAAGAGATTTTTTCAAAAATCCCCTCGCTTGTGAAAAAATCCATTTTTTCCTCAACTGCTTTTTTCCTCCTTACTTTTTTCCTACACTACTTTTTAAAATGTTTCAAAACAAAATTTTGTTTTGAATTTGAACACAAACAATTGTATTTAAAGTACATAAATTAAGGTTAATTTAAATATGGGCATTTCTTTCCAAAGGTCCACCGTGACCGAAAATTTAAAAATTTTTTAAAGCATATTCTTTTATGATTTTTTTATTGAAAAAAATTTATTTAGTTTCTTATTTGTGAGAATATTTCACTGTATGTTTTCTTTAATAGGTGATATTTGATAAAAATTATTCAAAAAAAAAATGTTCTTACATGGTCTATAATCTAAGGAAGAGTTCAAAGAGAAATATGTTATGTATTCGGATTAACGGTAAATTTTTATTTTGTTTTAATTATTATTCAGTTAAATTATTATGGAAAAAATTTCACGTTCGAAATGTCACGTATCGACACAGATTTTGGCTTAAAAAAAAAATATTTAACAGAAGATTTTTGAATCAAACCAAAAACATTTAAATGTTACATTACTACGTAAAACTCTGAAAATAGTTTGACTAAAAAATTGGGCCAGGTTTCGCTGAATTACGCCTTTTTATACATTGCCACAAAAACTACTTCTATTTTTTTCACATTCGAACCGCTACATTTTTTGCCATTATCTTTGACCTATAATCGCGCCCTCCATAAACTTTAGCATAGATAACAGTGCTTTCTTAGTGCTATAATTTAAGGGTTAAAAGACGGTCAAAATATTTGTTGTTTAAAATGTTATTGCATTTTTGATGCGTACGACCGTCACGTTCAACACTATGGAATTACCCATATAATACAAAAAAAACATAAAATTTAACAAAAATAACAAAAATAAACATAACAAAACCATAAAGTAACATAAAAACAATAATAATTTTGGACAGAAATGTTCAACAACTAGTTTAGACAATATTTGCTTTTGAATAGCAGTTATGTAAAAATACAGACAATCAGATTTTATGTAATGAAAACTGGTTTTTGAAAACGTTTTAAACAATTATTTAAATTCACTGCAGTTATAAACTTGATCCTTCTAGCACAATCACTCCTTAGGCATTATTTTTATAAACTTTACCGAAGGTAAAAGGGTATATATTTATTTATTTACGTAATATTAAGCCATTTAGGCCAAAAAACAATATAACTTTGTTATTTCGTTTGTAATTTCTACAATATTGATCTTAGAACCTATAGAGTATATATGTATATACTAGGTCCTTGTGAGCAACGAAGTTTAGTTAACGATGTCCATCTGTCTGTTGAAATGAGTTTTCTGAATACCCCAGATTTGATGGGGGCTTGGTTGTTATATGTTTCTGTCACATATACTCCGTTTAAATTTTCTATTGAAATTCAGCTAGATTGGCCAATAAATAATTGAATATGAGCAAAAAACAAAGACTGCCTCTTATTTTACCCATAAATCCCTTGTTGTTTTTTTTCTGTATGTCAAAAGACCGACAACAGCCAATTTCCAACTAAAGTACAAGCAGCTTGGTTATCAATGCACAACCTCTCTAAAAAAAATGGGCGGGAATGGAGAATTGGGCGTGGTACCTTCCTTACAAAGACATTATAGATTTCTGTATATCTGGAGAACGGAAAGAGCCAAAATTCCAAATTATGTACATGAATCTTGGTTATCAATACGTAACATCTGACAAAATGTGGGCTGGATTGGAGAGTTAAGCGTGGCACAAAATAGATTTATTTCTATATAAAGATCGGTATTTATATAACTTTCTCTTGTTATCGCACCATGGTGAAGGGTTTATACGATTCGGCATTGCCAAATGTAGCACTCTTACTTGTTTAAAAACGTTTTAACCAAGTTTAAAGCGTTCAATTTTCATTGTTATTAAAGACGCCACATATTTACTTTCTTCACACTATAGTGGTATTACCAGATTTAAGAATTTATGATTATATACTAAGAGCTCTTTCAGACTCGGCAAGTTAGTTGCGCAAGTTACTTGCCGACAACAACAAAGTCTGTACAAAATGTTCAACCGATTTTCAAACGAGTACATGCGTTGGAAAGGTCTACTTTCACTGATTGTTTATAAAAAAAACTCCCGACAGGTGGCGCTGTTTTTGTCTTGGTATTGAAAAAAAATTCCAGTATTCTCCAGTATTTCATTTTTATTTAGAAATTCCCGAGCAGCGCCGGGAACAAACAGCTAGTATTATATAATTTTAAAAATAAGAAATTTTTAGAAAAAATCTGCAAATAAACAAATCCCTACAACTCAATAGAAGTAAGAAACCTTTCCCATTTTCCCTTCATTTCAAATTTCAGTACATCAAAGCACTTAACAAAATTGAAACAAAACATTTTCAATTGAAACTATTTTGCTACCAAAGAATAAAATTGTATACATACGGAAATTTGCAACCTTGCCATTTTAATTTTTTCAACGAATGTTCCCCTTTTACTACAACCGTGTAGATTGTTAACGATTTTATAATTTTGATACATATTTGAAAATCTCCAAAATCGAGAAAATTCTACACTTGTGAGATATTTCCTCTTCTGTCGCCACCTACCCACCCCCTCTTCAGAGAGAGTTGTTACAAACTCTCTTTTACTCTCTTATTTAGTGTAAAAATTTTCTTTTCTTATTGGACTTTCAACCAATTTCCTTCCTTTTTGCATTTACCGTCATGTTTACAATAAGTGGTGGTACACACATGGGTGTGTTAGTTTTGACTAAAAACAGGAAAAGAAGAAAAAGAAACCAAAATAACAATTCCAATAAGACGGTTGACCTTAGTCACGGCCTTTAATAAACAACCACATGATAGATGTTATTTTTTTAATGTTTAATAATTTTTTTGTAGTTTTTTTTTTTGCTTTAGTGTGGGCTTCTAAAAACAACAACTTTATTTAATGTTTTATTAAGTTAAAAGAGGAGAATGGTGATTGGTTTTGTTGATTATGCGCACTCATTTAGCTTATTTATTCTCTTTAACATTTTTCCATATTATCGTCAATCTCTGAGTCATTTTTATATGAGTTTTTTCTTTTTTTTTTTTGTATTTATTGAACATTTGTTGTGACTAGAGCTGTCAAGTCTCAGAAATATTCCACCAGTCTCGTGGAGTCCACTTTTATCATATGGAGTATTGTTGGAGAATTTTGTTTGAGTTTAGTTAGTTTCAAGTTATTGTGGTCATCGTAACGTTCGTTACTTTGTTGTCGCCGTAGTCATCGCTGACGTCGTCGCGCCGTGTATTTTTCTTTTTTTCTATATAAAAGAAAGAAGAAAAAACAACAAATTAGAAATTTTCTTAAAGTGTGAAAAAAAATTTTTTAATAAATTGAAATGTAATTATTTAAGAAAAATTATTTATAACAAAAATATGCTTTAAGTGTTTGATAAATGCTTTGCAACATTTGTGGTGAAAATATTTTAATAAATGAGTGCAGGTGTTTTCTTAAGGAAAAATTTTATTGTATTTTTTTATTCATTGTCGACAACAATACTCGTCATACATTATTTTTTTTAAAAACGTCGACGTCGTGACACTTTAATATTAACACACATACAAACTCTACATAGCTCCCTACTTTAACTTTTCCCCTTGCTCCGCTTTTCCGTACGTCTTGGGTGGATTTTAAATTTTAGTTATTTTTCTTTGTAGTTCAACTACTAATGTATTTACTCTACGTTTCATTTCCTCTCTTATTTTCGTTTTTTTACTGTTGTTGCTGTTGTTTTCATTCTTAACTAAATCTTAAACGCACTAGTGCCAGATTTGACAATTTCTCATGATTTTGACGATTTTTTACTCTAAATTTTATAACAAAAGCTATTTACGTATTTTTAGTTTGATTGAAATAAATTTCATGTAATTTCGATTAAAAGAACAGGAACAGCGTTATTAATTGAGAAATCAGTTTTAAATTTTCTAATAATAAAGTTTTAACAAACGTTCATCTTATCCTAGTTTTCCATATAAAAAGTGATCAAATATACATATTAAAATAAATTATACGCCAAAGTGTGTGACAGCGTAAATAAAGCCTTGCTTCGCATTGGCCTATATTAAAAAAGGAGTCGTATATTTTTATACCCCTCACCACAGGTGAAAAGGGTATATATAAGTTTTTCATTTCTTTTGTAATTTCTACATTATTGTATATATTCTGGGTGCTTATCAGTAGCGAAGTTGATTTCACGATGTCCATCCGTCTGTTGAAATGGATTTTCCGAAAACCCCAGAAATTAAGGGGACTAGGCTGTTATAAATTTCTGTCTCATATGCTCCATTAAATTTTGCTATTAAAATTCAGCCATATTGGTTCAAAAATGATTGCAAAAGCAAAAACCACGATTGCCTCTTATTTTTTTACACATAACAATACACTCAAAATATAATGTAGTTAAATTCAAACGAAAATTCATTTTAAAAAACCTAAAATTTATTTAAAAAACTGATCATTTACATTTCATTTAAAACAAATGATTTTTAGAATAATTTTTAAATTTTTTATTTATTAAACTGCATATTCATTAAAATTGAATAGTTTTTACTTTTAAAAAATATATTTTATCCGACAAAAATCAAACTACATAACAAAATAAATACGGAAAAACATTATTTTAAGGTAGTTTGTTTTTTGAATAACAAACATAAATGTTAAAAAATAAAATTATTCGTAAAATAACTATATTTTAATTCAATTTTAACAGTACGGAAAACGAATTTAATAACCCACAATCAGTTACTGTAATAATTTTATGAGTGTACATACATACATGATTTACCGCTTAAATAGAAAAATGTGTTTTAAACGAAGAAATATAATCCAAATACCTATCTTTTTTTATTTCTATTCTAAGAATCTAATTACGTTAGGTGAAGGGTATTCAAGATACGGCACAGCCTCATATAGCAGGCTTACTTGTTTAAATATAAAAAAAAAGGTTAACTATATGTATGTATGTATGTATATAACAAAACCCTGCAGGAAATGTCACTAGAGTCTCTGTACTGATTTACTATTGACACAGTCACCAGTACTAGTGACTTATTATACCCGAGACAATGTTATTTACTATAGTCGTTTCATTGAAAATCTACTACTGACGTTGGTACTATTGACTAGGTAGTTCTTTTGGAAATATGTATATGTAGGCATTGGAACAAGAGAATCACTAGTACATTTTAGTAAATCTAGTCTTCACTTTTGGTACAAATACGAATTGCTAGCAATCTTTTTTTATTATTGCTTTAACAATTTCTCAGTTGCTATTTATATTATTTTTTATTATTAAAGGCAAAGACAGTGGCATATGTAGTGTAGTGTAGGCACTGCGTTGACGATGTCACTAAAATAGTCGACAAAACTGGTGACATGGAGACACATGCACTCAGGTTTCCTTCAGGAAATCTACAAAAATTACAATGACGATTTTGACAACAATTTTATCTGGCAACTATATGTTTACATGCGTATGAATGTTTGTGTAAATAAAAAAAGTTAATTTTCTTTATTGAAGTTTTAATTAATTAAAATGATAACAAAAAACAAAGTAATAGTGCGCTTTTGTTCATAAAAATGTGTTACCAAGAGATATTTTATGTGTGTTAATTGATATAAAACAAATAAAAATTACCAAGTTTAATTAATGAAAAAATACCAAAAAAAACTTTTTATTATTTTTTACAAAGTGAATCTGGTTTTAATGATGGTTTTTGTTGTTTTTTTGAGTCTCAACTACTATGCTCTTTTGTGAAGCTCTCATCAGCGTGGCCATTTTGGCATTTTTGCAGCTAGATTTAGCATTTTTTTGTCTGATTTTGCTGCAAATTTTTCATTTAGCAGTTAGCATTTTTTTTAGCATTTTTCAACTAAATATTAAGCATTTTTTAGCATTATTTAATTTAAGAATATTCAAGTAATATTTTTTTGAAAATCTACCACTTTTTTGTTGAATGCACATACAAAACCCTACTCTTTTGCTATAGAAATTGTACAATCTTTTAAAATATCTTTCATATCAAATTGTTTTAAAATTTGATCAGTTTGATCCATTAAATTCATGTTAAGCTGATTTTTTCCAATAACGATTTTGAAAAATTTTTGGAAACGAAAAGTGATACCATAACTTTTGAAATAGAAAAACAAATACGAATTACATGCCGAGATTTTATGGCTCAATTAATATGTCAACTTAGACAACGATTGCCAAAAAGTTTTAATAATTTAACAAATGCTAACTTTTGTTGTGTAGAAAACAGTTTAAAAGCTAATAAATGCAACTTAAGCGAACATTTTAAAGAAGAAATAATAGATTTCACTGTAGAAGAAATTACAACTTTGGAACATCAGTGGCAGAAACTAAATTCATATGAATTGTTAAATAAGAACTCAACAGTTGATTTCTGGATAAATGTATATGGATATAAAAAAGCAATAAATGAAAATCGATTTAGTGAATTAGCTTCTTTTGCAATAAAGTTCTGGGTTTTGCCATTTAGCAACGCGGAAGTTAAAATAGGTTTTAGTTGTATAAATCTCTTGAAAATGAAAATTCGAAATAAACTGACGTTAAAGACTTTGAATTCGCTACTTTATATTAAGTGTGGTTTAAAATTTTGCCATAGTTTTAAAAAAATGTACGATCTCACATAAAAATGCGATAAGGACATATATTATAATGATATCTCGATCGATTCTTCAGAAGTTGAAGCATAATATTAATTTTGATGACGTATTTAATTAATAAAATTAAATTTTTTATTAAACATGTTATAAATTTTATTAAAATACTAAATAAAAGCCATTTATAGGTCAAGTTCCTTTGATTTTTTCTTTTATATTTTTAAGACTTTTTATGTTTACTAAATATTTTATTTATTTTAATCAGTTTGTTCTATTGATATGATGTAAGTTTATAAGGAAGAATTATGTAAAATAAATCATATATGGGTATTTCCTCCGAAAGGTAAACCAGAATGAACATTTAAAATGTTGATAATCATCTACTTTTATTGTTTATTATTATAAAAAAGTCTATGTTGTAAAGGTTTCATAGCATATCTCAGCTGTTTTACTTTAGGAAATTGCGCTGGCAACTCGAAAATTTTATATTTTCTTTTTAAGCTACCATTTTTATGTAACTATTTTGCATGCAAAAAATATGTTATGTTTGCACTCTTTCTTCATAATCTCTTCATTGCAATCAATTGTAAATTGAGTATTAAGTTTTTTGTTACGGAAATTTTAAGATATTTATAAGAAAATGCATGGTGATAACAAAAAAAAAAACTTATGGAAAAATCGTACGTTTGCGACCGGTACATAAGCCAATTAAACAAAAGCCAATAGAGATATTTTATTGTGTAAATACTGGATAGAGACCTACATTAACACACTTTTAAAATAAACTAATCACTTTTGAATATTCCGTTCCATTACGCAGATTTTTACATTTCACTACTGTCAGCCAAAGTAGACTTCTATTTTGCGTACGTTCGTGACCACATGTTTATGTTTATAACTAAGAAAAGTTTTGTTTTCTATATTATTTGTACAGCAAAAACGTACGAACGTACGTTCGTGACTCTAGGAAATGCCCATATAAAGGTATATTAACTAAAATAACAAAAAATAATACAATTTAAATTGTAGCATTATTTTTTGGCAGTTTAAGATTTTTGTTAGCATTTTTTAGCATTATTTTAAAGCCGATTTAGCTGTAAAATATTTTTGGATATGGCCACACTGGCTCTCATTATTTCTTGCTCTCTTAGTTGATATTTTTGTTTTGCTTGCGTAGATTCTTTTTTTTGTTTGTTACACTGGAAAATCGTAATAGAAAAAGAAAAACAAAGAAAAAAATTAAAAAACTTGAATTGTCAAAAAAAGAGAAAGAAAACCTGACGACTAAGATTTCTAATCTGAAATTTTTATACTTTCCTAATTTTCCCAAAAGAAATTTGGTTGTGTTGTAATCAATATTCAAACAAACCGACAAAACATGTTCCTATTTAGATACAAAATACATGTGTTTTTTGTTGTAAAACTTACATGTGTCATCTGGAATATCGATAAATACATATGAAATCGTTTTATTATACCGGATAATAGATACATTGTGTTTGAAAGATTTGTTGTCAATTTTCTAAGAATTTAATTTAAATACAATATGTATGTATGTATGTATTTAAATGGCAAGTGTTGCGTTATTTTTAATAATAAAATATAATTGATATACATTTTTAAATTGATTGAAATCGGAAACTTAAAAATAATACCTATAAAAAATTATGTTTTAGACAAAAAGTGTTAATATTTTTTTCGTTTTAAAAAATACCTAGATCTTTTTCTACTAACCTGCATCTCACAGTCCTATAAGAAGTTCCAATTACTTAATTCTAACACCAATTTTTTTGAAAAAGCTTTCGACACTCTCTTTGGCCGTTAGGTAAGGCTGCGCAATGTCACCACTTCTCTTTGACGTTGTTTTAAGGCCCAAATACACTCGTCAAATGCTTGTCCAGACGGCGAATTCAACGTGTACGTGTTCTGGACGTAATATTCGCCGCCATATCAAAATTTTTTGGTTTTTCATCAAGCGTTGTCGGTGTCACACATACAAACACATGTTCACTAATACTACCACAATGCTTGATGAGTATTTTGATCAATGTATTTGGGCCTTCAGATGTTGTGATGAAAACTGCCACAAACACGATCAGTGGAATAAAATTGGGTATATTGGGACAACTTGGTGACTTGAAATACGCAGACGATATTTGCCTGCTAAGCCAGTAGCACATCGCTATGACACAAAATTAAACTGCTTGAGGAAACCGCGCTCAAAGTCGGGCTTAAGATCAACAGCAATAAAACGAAGTCAACGCGAATTAACGCAAACGTTTTTGCTATAAAGGTAGCATCATCCACAGCAAGGAAGGTTCACGCGCTAACATTGCTGTTCGTAAAAATAAGGCGAAGTGCACATAAAAATCGCAATTTTCAATTCCAATGTAAAATCAACTTTGTTCTATGGATGCGAAACTAATAACGCAGGATTCCACGACGTACACGCTCAAAGAAGAATTTTGAGGATCTTTCGGCCAGCGACAATATCTATGGACAGCGACAGGACAATCCCCCTAGCAACCGAAATCCTAAGACGCAAGTGGAACTGGCTTTGACATACGTTGCTCAAACAACAAGACGATCTGACAAGATCTGGACTTAATTGGAATTCACAGGGAAGCCGAAGAAGAGGAAGGCCCGCCCATACATGGGGAAGACAACTGGACTCGACTAAGACCTAGAGTGAAATAAAAATATAAACCCTTAATAGATCCGAATGGGAGCTATTTATTATGGCCCAATGATCCACATTGGAACAACGGGAATAAATATAAAATATATAAAGTGCGAAAAATGTATGAGCACTAAGAGCAGTGTTGGCCCGCTGTGTAACCCAAAGAAACCTACCTGTGTTTTCATGTTTATTTTTCTTAAAAAGTGCTAATGCTTTTTTCAATCCAAAACAATTTTTTTTATTTAACCATAAGATGTTAAAATTCTTTCTATAATTCTGAACTAACAGGGCAATTCACTAGTAAACTGAAAAAATCGCAAAAGTTTGTAGGTAAACTATTTCTTTTTGGTATTTCTATATTTTCAACTTCTTACATTGTCGTTAATATTCTGTGGCTTTACAGACAAACCTAAATCACCGTCTTAAGCGTTTTCTTTATGTCAAAAATTCTCATGTTCATACAAATTGTATCAAGCAAGCCCAAATAGCGAGGCTTCAATGTTCTGTAAGGCCGGTTACATTAAGGGAAAAATGTTTGAATATAAAAACCATTTAATTTATTAGTAAAAGTTATGAAAATCCTTAACCTATTAGACATATTTTTTTCAATATTTTATTTATTACATAGTTCTATTCAAAGTAATTTGTTCAGTGAAATTGAAAATACATTAAATAAAGTATTATAAATTATTTGATATGCCAATTTTGTCATAAACTTCCTTAAAAGGTGTCTCTTTTTTTTAAATAGGAAAATAAGAAGTCGCAGATATTTCGTTTTTTTTCTTAGCTTATTGTTAAAAAGTCACGTTTAAATAATAAATTATTTTATTAACGTAATTGCTATGACACGGTTATAACGACCACGAAAATTCTGAGAGTTAAGTTATAAAGGTAATTCGCAAATTCGTATTACCACAATTTCGTTGTAGTCGGAAAAAGTGTTCACTATAGGGAACACTATCTATCTATATTTAGATAAACTAGTAGTTCGTTATAACTGCTAAACGTTATAACCGTGTTTCTACTCTGTATCCAATTTTGTTTATAATTTTGGTGTAACATTATTACATGCATATGTATGTATGTACAATGTACATTAGACCGACTCACCTTGTATGGAGCCGAAAAAAGTGTTTTTGTTGCCCCTCTGAAAAAAAAAGCTTGATATGTTTTATGATGATTCCCAAAATATTTTGGTTCTAGCGTTGACCATCAGTGAGCTTGACCATTTTTAAAAATGGTATTTTTTTAGTTTTTCGATTTTTTTTTGTACTTTGCTCCAAGATGACATACATATAAATGATAAAATATATCGAGATTTTCGCGTTTTATGTGAATAACTACAAAAAATATATAAATTAACATTATTTTAAAACAGATTCAGTTTAAAAAGCAGAACATTATTTCCACAAACGTAGAATTTGTATGAAAACCCGAAACGAAAATATGTATTTAGTTAAATATCTCAATTAGTAGGTCGCAAGTGGTCAAGTTTTATACACCATTGGATGCTGCTTCAAATTCTTTTCGATGATACCAAATTTTATTTATTTTATAAAAATACCTTTATTAAAAAGGGTCCAGCTCACGGATGGTCAACGCTAGAACCAAAATATTTTGGGAATCATCATAAAACATAACAAACTTTATTTTCAGAGGGGTAACAAAATCACTTATTTTGTTATGAGTCGCTCTAATGTACATACATACATAAAATTAGTTTATACATGTTTTTTATTAATAAAAAAAAAAATTTTTTTGTTATTTTCATAGCGCTTTAATGCATTTTCTATATGAAATGAAATTTTCGAATGTTAAGGTATGTTCACAATTGACAAATATTTGACGAAAAATCCAAAAAATTATTGACCACTAAAAAAATCTATTAAATTTTATTATTGAAAAAATAGAACAATATAATAAAAAAAATATTAAATGCGGTTTGAACTAGCGAACGCTACGCAAAATCAAGAAAATGTTGAATAAAAATAGTGGTTACGTGTAAGGCGTCCAATGTTTGTTAAATATGCCCATAGCTTTAGTCATAGCTTACATAAAAATTCATTTCTTGGAATTAACATAATTGGAAAAAGTCCAATACCGGAATTGATACTGATACAGAGTTGCCAACAAATATATCTTCCATTAGCACATGTTTTGAAAATTTTAATTGGTTTCTACTCTGCAAATTTTTAATTTTTCTTAAAAATATAAAAATCAAAAAAGTTTAATTTTATTCAACTGACGATTAACGCTTTCAAATTGGTACGATAGTCTCTTAGGGGCCACACACATATTGGAACAGAAGACCACCTGCCTTTTGTGGTATGTACTAGATTAAAGGCTTCGTTCAGACTTCGTTACCAAAATTACTGTCAGTTGAACTCCAAAAAGTTCAAAACCGGTTATCTACGTCTACCTCTTAACAGCACAATGACATGTTTTAGAAAAACATGAATATGTGTGCTAAGTTTACCTCACCAAGTGGACACAATACGCCTACTAACGTCCCAATGTGTAGACACTTTTACACAGGTTGCCATTTCAGTACCTGACAATGACCTATTGCTTAAAAGCTGGTGCTTGCTAACCTCCATGGCAAAACAGCTCATTTCGCATAACAGCTTGTAATGGCAAAAGAAGCCTTGTCCAAAACCAGTCTAGGGCCTGAAAGGAACTGGCTCCCATGAAACCAAATTGAACTCTGGTGAGTCGTGATATTTATAAGGTTTTATAACCTCTGAGTGCAACGCTCGAGGTTGGTTTTCCAAGGACGTGTTTTTGAGATGTAGATTAAGTTTAAACTTAGTTTAACGAAGTCTGAAACTCGGATTTTTCCGGCGAAATAAGATTTTTTTTTTATTATTTCATTTAAGACCAACATTTTAAGCAAAACTAAGGGCTCCGTGCAATAACTCCCAGGTGCAATAAGTCCCAAGAAAAAATGAAACTAGACCCAACAATTTTTCATACAAATGTGGGAGTAATTTCATTATTCATTCATTTCATTTTGGAAGTTATTTCATTTTTTGCCTGGGAGTTATTTCGTAATGAAATAAAGTCCAAATGAAATAAGTCCCCGAAAAAATAAACGTGGGAGTTATTTCATTTTATTTTGAGCTTCGGTGTTATTTCATTTGCTGTAGGAGTTATTTCATTTTTTGTGGGAGTTATTTCATTTTCAATTACTTGCAATTTCTTAAAATTGTTTAACCTTTGTAAATATGTAAATATTCAAGTAAAACGAATACATATATAATAAATTTCTTTGGAAGTTGTTTAATTTTTTTTGGGTCTTATTTCATTTATTTTCGATGGGCTGTATTTGGAAGTTATTGCATTAATGTCTTTAGGAGTTATTTCATTATGAAATAACTCCCAAAAGTTGGGGTTTGTTTCATTTAAGACTTGGAAATTATTTCATTTTTTTTTTGGGATTTATTTCTTTTTTCCAGTTTGGGACTTATTTCATTTATTTTGGGATTTAATTCATTGGGAGTTATTGCACTGGGACTTATTGCACCTGGGAGTTATTGCACGGAGCCAAACTAAGCTGTTCCGTCAAAATTTTGTAAACAAACTTGGTAATGGCGGCACATATCTGTTTTCATATTAACTAAACCTACTTTGACTGAGATTTCAAAAACCCAGCCTAAAAGACCTAGAAGCGCCCGTAAAATATCAGCATAAATATGCATTGGCAGACCGATCTTTGTAACCTAATTTTGGCCCTATATGTATATCCTTGAAAAGTGCAATGTCCAGAGGGTGGTGCTACCTCAAGACAGATAATTGACGAATTTTAACTATTCATACATCTTACAATTTTAACCATAAAAACCTAAATTCATGAGAAACAACTATTCCTATTTTAATTAAAGCAAACCCACTTTAAAGAGAACTATCGCATACCTAACAAACTCAATAACAAGACTTTTTTATCCGCAGTTAACGACAAAAAAAAATTGCTGTAAGTTGCTAACAATTGCCTCATCGTTAAGTTTATTAAGTGTAGTTTAAAAAGAAATAAATTTGACAAATTGCGTTACGTTCAAAAGCCGCAATAAATTTGAAACTTTAAAATTATGACGTCATTTATAAAACGCAAGAAGGTGTTCAAATTTACAACCTTTAAACAGACAAGAAACGTGTTAGGAAAAATTTTGTGTGACTGTGTTAGTGTGTAAAAAAAAGGAAAACAACTAATTGTCATCTCTAAATCAAGGTAAAACACCAACAACAACAACCACAAAATGATATATCAAAGAAAATAATAACAATTAGAATAAAATAACAAAACAAACTTGAAATAACAGTGTAATGAACCCATTTTATGAAAAAAAAAATAGAAACAAACCAAATCTAATCTTTTGAATAAAACCAAACAAATACTTAAGTATCCAAAAAAAAAACCTAAAAACCCTGCAACAGTAATAAAAACCTTTTTAAAATACATATTAAGCAAACAAAAAAAGGAAGAAGAATCCTAAAGAAATAAAATCGATTTTGTGCCAAAAAAAATATAAAAAAAGTTTATGAAATAAATAGAAAAATCTAAATGCAAACCTTAATGAAAAAAAACTTGGATTGAAAATTTACATGTCTACATAGTGATGTTGTATGTCATGACATATTTAACAAAAAAAAAAACATACGATTTATTCTTTATGATAAATGTAAATTGTGATAGTGATAAAAACAGATTTACGGCTTAAAATATCTACTATTAATAATGAAAAACCACAAGTTTTCGAATATCTTGGCATATTCTATTTATACATATGTATATGAAAACACGTACCTACCCGGTGGCGAACGTCATAGTGATTCAGCGTGACAAACGCTGACAATATTAAATCATCGATGACAAGTGTTGATTTTACTTTGGTGTCATATATGAATTTTTAAAGTATTTGTCCAAACTGTCATAGATGACCAATGTTGATTTTGTCTTTTAGGCGTCCATTGGTTTGTGAGTCCTAACAGAAAATATCATCAACTTTCATTAGTGAATTTTTCAGGTAGAGTGACAAGGAAAACACAGAATAAACTCAAGTAATAAATGGAACAGAACAAACAGAAAAATGAAACGGTCCGTTATTTCTGATTTATTCATTGACGGAGAGATGTAGCAGACAAAGTCCTGCAGCTATCACTTCGTGATATATTCATAACAGACAATGTCGCTTAGTTTTTCCTTTTAAGGGAATAGTGACATTGCAAAGCCGTTGTAATGCATAACTCCCTAAATATCAACTTGTTACTGACTGTGGTGCGATTATTCATCGATCAAAATGTCATAATGACAATGTCGCTCATAAACGCCACCGGGCATCTAAAAAAAATTGCAGTTATGCATACACATGTACATATGTATATGTATCTGTTATTTATTTTTACTTTCGTTCCTTTATTTTATAAAAATTAATATAAAACTCATACAAATAATTATAAAAAAAACACAAAATCATTATGTAAATGGCATAGGTATTATTTGGCAAATATCTATAGAAAGCTTATTTAATTATTTTAATTTTATTTGACTTACTACAGTCAAGCACAAAGAAAGTCATTTGGGTGTTGGGGATTTAAAAAAAATTTGGGGATATTTTGGGGATTTTACACATTTTTAATATATTTTCCGTTTTTTTTTTTATTTACGCTTATTTTTCTTTGTTTCGTATATGAAATATCAAAAAAAAAAGTTGCAAAACTTTTATCTTACTTCTAACTAATTTTAAAAATTTGTTTTTGTTTTAAATGTAATTTAAACGAGTCACTTTTGTGCTCGCGTTCTACAAACAGGCAGTAAGATTACCATTTTTGTTGAGTGTGTAAAAGGTACTTAATAAACTTATATTATTATTCTTGATTGAGTTTTTAAAAAAAAAGAATCTAAAATCCTTGACAACACATACAATTTTTGATTCTTTAAAGACAATTTTTAAGCAAATATGTCTTCCCAAAAATAAGAATGCATCGAAGTATTAAATAAATTACGGATATATACATATATATTTATTTTTCCAAAAAAGCACAAAATTCTTATAAATTGGCTCATTCGTCTTCAAAAACAGCATATTGTTCTGCTTGTAATTCCTCACTGAAATCGCGTAAAAAGAGTTTAAAAAACATGCTGAAATCAGTCGCTATAAACAAAATAAAATAACTTTTCTACTAAACATTTTTATTTGGGGAGTTCTTATTATTTCTAAAAAAAATTTACAATTTCGTCGGAAACAAAACAAAAAAAAGGTTTAACTTTTTAAGGTTTTGTTTTATAATTTTGGGATTTATTTTTTATTATTATAAATTATTATAAAAAGTACCTGGCAGCCCTGACTACAGTGGCTCATAAAAAAGTTTTGTGATAACTAGGGCAACCCAAAAAAAGCACTAAAAAAAACAGTTTTAAGCTCTTAAAAAAAGCGTTTGAAAACATGAAAATAAGCTGTTAAAATTTAAAAAAAAGCAATTTAAAATTGTTTATTTTCCACTTAATTCGTTTAATATGTTGTTATAGTAAATTATAAGTTGATGCAATAAATTTTCGAAAAGAAAACTATGTCTGTTTGGAGTCAGCAAGTTCTTGTACATAGAAAAAGTTCTTCCTACGTCTACAGATGTTAAGGCAGCATAGTTAAAATTGAGTATTTTCTCTGAAGTATATTTTATACGATTGGACTCATAATTTCGCTTGCCTCCAAAAATATCCCCAATATCTTTTAATACCGAAAATCCTTCATTTTTTAATGAAACTGATTTAAATTTTGTATTAAATTTGTCTCCTATATCCCCTGGAACACGGGATATTTTTCTTACGGTCCATAACTATGTTCACTTAGAAAACCAATGAAAGATTTGTTGTTTCCAATTTTGTTACAATTCGTGTAAAACTCCAAAATTTGCAGAAATTAACAATATTTGATATACAGAGAAATTGTTAATAGCTAAAACTATATTAAAAAAGCAAAAAAAAAGACGTTATTATACCAAAAACAGAGAGAAGGGGAGCTAACAGACGTTACTTTATACAAAAACTATATTTAAAAAGAAATAAGACGTTACAAAGTGTGATGGTAAAATACGTTACAGACTGAGGAATTTTATCGTAAGAATACAGCAATGGAATTTTCGAGAGAAAAAAACTTAAACAAGCTAATAATAAAAAAAGTTGATAAAAAGGCTTAGTACTAAAAACAAAAACACATAAAAATTATACACAACACTATAAAAAGTACGTTACAGTACCGCTAAGACAGAGTTGCATAAAAATCAAGTAAGAAAGTATAGTCGTGGTCCTATTTTTTAAAAAATGCATATGTCTTAAATTGCATTAAAATTGGTTTGATAGTGGACACAAAGACCCTCTTCCGGATAGCAGCTTCTATGGGGGCTATATTAAATTATGGACCGATTCGCCCTTGTGCCAATTAGAACCCACGTACCAAATTTCATTAAATTATCTTTTAAATTGCGACCTGTACTTTGCACACGAGGTTACATGGACAGCCAGCCAGCCGAACAAACATCATTAGATCGACTCAGAAAGTGATTTGATTTGATTTGAGTTGAGTTGAGTTGAGTTGATCGGTATACTTTAGGACCAATTTTTTAAGGTGTTTCTCACATCAGCACAAATGCATAATACTCTCTCCACTCTTTAGTGTAGCTATAATAACATACAGAGATAATATAGGTTTTTGGGATGATATTGTTCAAGGGAAGCACAAAATGTTACCATAACGTTGAACGGTTTTTTTAACCAGAGTTGTTACAGCACAGAAACGGTTAATTTTTTAGTATTTATAAAAAAAGTTACACATAAAAATAAATAATAATCACGATTTTTGCAAAATATTATTAAATAAGTTTTTTTCGTATGAAAAAAATGAAAAATTATCTTAAAATGACAAAATAAGTAAAAAAAAAACCGATATCGCAAAAATAACTAAAAAAAAGCCGATATTGCCAAAATACGCAAAAAAAGCCCTAAGAAATATAGCTCATTTTCTTTGTTTTTTTATGATCGGAATTTGTGTTCAATCAAAATCAGTCTATCTTGTAAACCAAAAAATAAGCATTTGCTTTTTTGGTTGTCCTAGTGATAACTAATTAATTATCGATAAGTATTTTGCACAGAGATGGCTTGTATTACAACCAAGACTGGCAAACGAAACGAATTTCGATATCGGCATTGACGTTTTAGTTATTTCGGTACGACTATCAATGCCGGTAATTAATTATGTGTTATTTCAGTATCGGTATTGCAAACGGAATTTAATTTAAGCAGTTTCGGTATTAATAGCGGTTGCCGATCTTGCTTACAACAAAATTTCCAAAAGAGAAAGTTTTTCAAATTACACTGTACAACACAAAAAAAAAAAATAACAGGTTCTGACAATGGACTCTGTTTTGAAAGATCACATCGGAATTTTATTTTAGGAGGAATTAAAGTTTCACCTATTTGGGCTGTTCGTGCAGCATATACCCTCGCTAATTCCTCTTCGTAATGAGGGAATTAGGGGGGTTATCGTTGAACACCCCTACCAAGGGCGAGGGCGGTGATGATATGTTCCACAAAAATATTGGCCATGAAATCTTACTAACTACAAATGCCAGAACAGACCGAAGCACAAAACTTAACACAAACATCCAAACTCAGAGTCAATAAAAATACACCAATCGGCTGGGTTGTACTGTAATCTCTTCTCATTTAATTCATTTAGTCTGCAATGCACAGTGGGAATGCAGATATAAAATATATCGCAGTTTTGGAAATTGTGCATAGATTTAAAAAAATAATTATAAATAATAATATGTAATAATAAAAATAAAGTGCAAAAATGTGTTTTTTGGATTTTTGTCAATAAAATAAATTTTAATTTCTGTAATGAAAATCTTATTAATACATATTTTTTGAGAAAATTTTAAATCTAAAAGGTTTTCCTAAAAGATTTTCTTCCTACGGTTAGGAACACAATTGCACCGTATTAAAGTTGTCAAATAAAAACGTGTAATATTTAATAAAAAGGCACACATTATTAGAAAAAGAAAAATATAAAATTAAATAATTTTTGTGCTTTCATATTTAATATTTGAAAACAAAAAAAATAAGGATAAGACGAACAAAAATTTCAATAAATTTGGATTTGTCTAATATTAATTTTAAAGGAAAACAAAATACGTATACGAAGGACTTGTGGGTAAATAGAGCTTTTTTTTTAAAAAAATATACGGCGTTACGTCCTACGTTCTATTTCTGGCATAAAGTTTTAAAAAGAATCGCCCAACTTTCAAAAAACTTCCGAAAATCGCTAAAAATTAGTTTTCTGGAAATATTTTCCCTATCAAGTTCGTGTCCTAGGATTGCCATTACACAATTATTATAAACTAAGGCCCCTATTATACGTATACGGTTC
Organism: Pollenia griseotomentosa; assembly: GCA_963931875.1. Classification (NCBI taxonomy): domain Eukaryota; kingdom Metazoa; phylum Arthropoda; class Insecta; order Diptera; family Polleniidae; genus Pollenia; species Pollenia griseotomentosa. Next base: position 225,162,421 of record OZ007560.1, read on the forward strand.
ACAACTCAACTCAGTTGAGTTGTAATTAAGACAACTGGTTGTGATCAGTTGAAATTTTTGTTATGTTTTTGTTCACCGCAATACAGCCAAGTTGTAAACCATTATACAAAAATTACAACTCAGTTGAGTTGTGTACCGTAATAGGGGCCTAATGGACTTTAGAGTGTTTTGGTAGGTGTGTTAGTTATTAAGGGGAGTTAGATAAATTAATTAAGATTAATCTGTTCCACAAAAATATTTTTTTTTTTATAAAAATATATGTTTAATATTTTTATTAATTAATTTTTTCCAATATTTCGATATCCATCGGATATCATTATCAAGGAATGAGTTACAAGTATATTTGTAAGAGACGTACGTAAAATTTTCAACATTCCTTATACCTCAGATGTGTTCATAAAACTTTAACCTCGAACTGGCCATGAGGCAGGCACATTATTTTCTAAATTGGAAAAAACTATTTCTTAATAAATAACTATGTATAAAAACTTCATTGTCTTGAAAAAAGCCAAAGAGATGAAAATCGCACAAAAAATCAAAAAAAAAACCTATTTAAGTTTTCATCTTTATAGAAAAAACATGATTCAGTACCATATTTAGAAAATCCAGATGATCATTGATAATTTTGTTCGAAAAGAAATAAAAATTTACAAGACTGAGCTAATTATTTTTTTAAACTCAAATAAACTACAGTCGAGCCTCGATTATTCGTGATGGTCGGGACCAGAAGCATTACGGATAATCGATTTTCACGGTTAATCGAAAACCAATTTTGATTATACAGTTTTTTTAATATTTTTATTATTTAACAAGTGAAGTTTATGAACATTTTTAAATTAAATAAGTATGTATACATTAAATTTTCTACTGAAAACATGAGGCAAAAAAGGACATTAAGCAAAAAAAGAATACAATTTCTTAAATAAAGTCATGTAATGTTGTTTGTCTAATATTTTTCAACTGCCATCACGGATAATAGAAAGTATCACGGTTAATCGAAGCAAACAAAATAAAAACATTGCAAACAAAACACAATAGACTGATCTTTGACCATCACGGTTAATCGGGGTTACCGGTTAACCGGATCACGGGTAATCGAGGTCCGACTGTATAAGAATGCTGGAATCCTAGTCCATTTATAAACCCTAAGATAGTAGCCTAAAAGTACCTATCAGCACTACCAACAAACGTGTCCAGTATGCAGTTATTTAGTGCTGATGGACAATTACATAACTGCCATTATATTGCAGATTAAAATATGTACTAAACTTTCAGTAATAAACTAAACTTTTTGCTTTATGCTACAAATATCGTTTATTTTTTCCAAGAAAAGTATTGTTTTATTTTTTCTTTTTACTAATATCACACTAAAGGTACAAGTACTTTTTAATACCTTTCTGAAGAAATGCCTTCGATCGGGCACTAATAAACAATAACAAAATATTTTATTTTTTTTTACCTTTAATTGAATGTGCGGGCCACTATTGCACCACCGCAGCAACATTGGAAATGCTCATACATTAATAAAAATTATTACAGACAATACTAAATGAGAACGAATTGTTTTCACTGTTTTCTTCAATTCGATTAATTCTCTTAAAAATTAAAAAAAAAATGTACGTATTCTCCAAACAATTGAGTAAAGTATTTTTTCATAACAAAAACAAATATTTTCTCACTAATAAACTTAAAAAAATTAATGTGGAGTAATGAAAAAAATAATGAAGAAGTCCTAACAAAAACATAAACCCAAACACACAAGTATGTATTTAACGCAATTGTTTTTTTTTTTTTTAATTACTGTGAAAAATACAAATATGACAATACATTAAAAAAAAATATATTGAGCACACTTCTGTTAAATCATGAAGAAAATTTTTTATGCTTTGTTTGTTTACATTACATTTTAAATGACTGCAATTTTAAACCGGAAGGAAATTCAACACTAAATACATTTACCAACAAACACATACACAAAAGCACATTAAAGGGCACGACCAGTGTTGACTACTCTTGACGACAAAAAATGTTTATATTTTTGGTAAAAAATGGCAAAATTTTTTTATTTGTTTGCAAAAATGCATTATTATTATTTAAAAAGTTTTAAAATCCGTTTTATAATAATATTATAATAAAATTGCAAGTAACACACGTGCAGTTTTGTGGTGTTTTGAAAGCATTTAATATGAACTTTGGTGTCGATTGGATAAAGAAAAGTCAAGGCGGAAATAAATGTATTGAAATTTGAATAGTAAATACAAGGGGAAAAATCACTTTTTTTAGTTTTAGTCAAATTTAAATTTGTAAATGTTTTAATTCTAAATGATAAACTAATCGCAATGAAGATACAATTATGTTTTTCAAAAGGTTTAATTATTGCTTGACCGAGAAATTCGAGCTTAAAAATTGTTGAAATGAATTTCTCCAATATATATACATACATATATATATTTTTTTTTTTTTTTTTCAAAGACTCAAAATTGTAAGATATGGAAAAAAAAAATTTTTTTGGCGTGATGTCAAGAACTTACAAAAATTTTGGGGTGTTTTTAAATCTCCAGTTTCAAATTTTAAAAATTTTTTTTAACAAAATCATAAAAAAAATTGTGATTTGCATTCCAGGGACTTTTAAACATCTTAGGGAATGAAAGTAAAAAATTTTCAAAAAAATATTTTTTTTTTTTTTTTTGTTAAAATAATTAATATACATTTAAAACTAAATTCAAATAAGAATATTAACAAAACTAATTTTTGCAATTTTATTTCAGTGTTTTTTTTTAATTATTTTAGTGTGTATTTTTTATTATTTAATTCTTTTACTTCAATTATCTATAGTTTGCTACCATTTCACAAACATAATTTCTTTCCCACACAATTTGCTTCTATTCGTTTTCTTTTTGCTTCTTTGTTTTAATTGACAAATAAATTTGACATTTTTTGTTAGCAATAATTGTCAACGAAAATTAACTAACAATTATTACAACATAAATGCCGGTAATAAATATGTATGTACAACAAAGTGCTGTTTACATTAAAGATAACATAATTTTGACATTTACTGCAATATATGTTGCAATATTTATCACTGGTATAGACGGGCAGTAAAGAAGATAAAAATGTCCAAATCTAGCTGCTTATACCGTGTTCAGATATGCACCTTAATTGAGTTTTACGCAATAAATGACATTATTGAGCTCAATTATTCATATAAAATTGCAATTTAGTTATTGCTCAATTAATACGAAATTGTTATAAATATTGAGTAAAATTTAAATGCGACCCTGTCACAAGTGTGTTTATTGAGCATAACACAACTTACTAAACAGGGTTTTGACATTTGGCAACTGTAATTACAACAAAAGAAATGACCATCCATTAGGTCGTCGCAAAAGCCAGATGTTTATTCCTTAAAGATGTCAAAACTTGTTTACATTTTGCTTATACATGTTCATTTTTGTTTACGTTAAATGTTGTATGTAGTAGTAGTATAAATTGAGTTAGCTAAATTGTGTATATATGAAGAGAAAGATAAATAAATCGAATATTGACTCAATAAAAAAGGTATTTCTGAACACGGTATAAATGGCTAAATTGGCAACACTTCAGGGCACATACGCATTCCTGTACATTTTTGAGAATGCAGTCAGTCATATTAAATGGGGAGGTTTTTTTATAATTTTCATTGTCTTTCACTTTATCTTGCGACGTTTTTTTTTTAGACGATGCTTTTTAATATGTATTCTTTTTTGCTTTTGTTTTTGTCTACCAATTTCATTAACATTTCCGTATTATGTGACTCATTTTAATGATTGTACATATGTATGTACCTATGTGTGTACATGGCTTATCGGTTGAATATGCATGTGTCTTTTTCTGTAAAACTCCCTAATGTATTGACCACTATATTACTGGATGTTTATTTCTAGACTATGCAATATTTACAGACAATGAGGCATGTATCAGAAGGTGGAGTTTTATAAAAAATAAATTTATGATGATTGTTATTTACGAAAAATATTGATAAATATGTGATTAACCCCACCAAGTTCAGTTAAAACTAACTATTACTTTAACTTCCAGTTAACAATATGTTTTGACAGCTATAACTGATAGTTAATTATCAGTGGTGTGCTGGAAATCGAAAACGTAAAACGCAAGAATTTTTAAATTCTTTTAAATAAGATTTTTTGTAATAAAAGAATTTTATGACAAATATTATACAAATAGTTCTCTATTAAACTGAATTTTATAACATTTAAAAATTATAAAAATTAGATAAAAAGTGTATTAAAAACAACTTCCGAATTCTTGCGTTTTACGTTTTCGATTTGCAGCACACCCCTGTATAACTGAACTTGGTGAAATTGGGGGTAAATAAAACAAAATTGTAATTTTAAGTAATATCATAAAAAATTCTCATTTAACTAATTATTCTGGTAATGTTCAAAAAAAGTGTTCTTTAATTAATTATTTTCTGGTTTGAACTTTTTTTTGCTAATTCGAAAAAAGAAATTTAGTGCCAACCTCTGGTTAACATTGTGTGCAATTGTGTTAAGCTGTTTAGCCAAATACTAGCCTCATTGATATGAGCGCCGTTGAATTCACGAAGCCAACTAAAAGTTCCGCGAATCGATAGCTGATTTGTAAAGTGTATTTGTTTCATTTGGTAACGTTGTTTAATCGTGAATCTATTAGGATGATTTGTCAAAGTATACTGATTATAAATGTCAGAAAGTGAGCGCAGTATGACAGTTCGTTTGACAGCTAACCCTTTCGCAAGTTCTATCGGACTAAAAAAAAACACTCTAGAGGTTCCTTTGTGGTTTTAAACTTAAATGTAAAGTTATGTATATGGTTTAGATTTAAAAGGTTTGAAATGTTTAGATTATTTTTCTTTGTAAATTCCTTTACAATTAATAAAAAAGGAAATAAATAAAACAAACCAAAATTAACGTTTATACACAACTTTTCCGTTGTTTATTCGGGTGTTTTCCTGTTTGCGCAAAAGTTTGACGCTGGCTTATATCATCTTTAGATGATTAAAGTAGTTCCTAATAGCGCTTTAAATAATGTTTTTTAGAGCCTTAAGTACTGCTTAACTCTTTGTCGTACTCTTTCACATTTTCTGTTGCCTTTAGACAATAGTAAGACGAAATTCTTGACTATAATGAACCTTTGCAACTTTCATTAAGATAATAATTAACTCCCGTATTCATAAACGATTATTAAATTTAACAAACGTTTATTAAGTGAAACTTACATAGAATATTTGTTTAGTAAACCTTTATTAAATTAAAAATATTTTTATGAATACGTCAATTAATTTTAAGGTTAAGATATTTTTTTTTTTGCTTATTAATGCCTTTAAAAGGTATTGAAATATTTAAACCACTTTCATTGAACAACACTTTAATTATTTATGTTATAAGTAATTCACCCTTTAACAAACATCATCCTCATAAATAATATTACTAATAAAATATTATGTGTTTCTATTTTCATTCAATGTTTTAACACAACACAGTTATTTTGAATCCATGCGATTTTGATTATCTTCTAACAAAAGGCAATAACAATACACCAGTGGATCGTAGTTCATTATTATTGAAATTTGATCCCTTACTTGGTGTACCAGTGCCAGTTAATCAGGGACAACAACATCAACAGCTACAACTGTTACAAATACCAACTAATACTATTAATCCTTGTTTAAGTCCAACACTTGAAGAGGACGAACATAACGTTAGTAATCGTTCATTTGTTATAGACACAAAATCAACAAGCGGATTATTATCCTCAACCGCCGGAGCCAGTGCCAAACTACTTAAAGAAAGATCACAAGAAGTTAAGCAGCAATTACAGTTGGAACAACAAATCCAACCAAATAAACGGCAATTAACACAGGAAGCAAACAAAGTAAGTAAATAAATTCATAAAATATATAAAAACAAAATTCAACATTTCTAATATTTTTTTCCAACATTTTCTTTCCTTTTATAGAAGAATGCCACTATGAGTGTCGATGTGATTAAGGACATGAATTTAGATAACGATTCTAATAAAACTTTCGAAAATTCCAAGTATGTTTATTTTTATTTTTGTTTTAACTAAACATTTATGTACATATAAAATATATTGACCTTAACCTTGCGTTGTTGCTATTTTATTTTTCCTTTTTATTTCATTAAAATAGTTCCACACAATCGGATGATAAACAGATCAACTATAAAATGGATGAACTTGAAAAGAAAATCAAAAATGAAGTGTAAGTAAAATTCATTGTTTATTTACCTTTAATTTTATATTCTATAGGTATTCATTTTGTTTATTTTATTTAAAAATCGCATACAATGTTATGTAGAGTGTAAACACTGTTTCCCTGAAGACTTAAAAGAAAATATAAAATTTTCCAATAATTTATTGACACATGAACTTCATGCATTGGTTTTTTTTCATTGCTGGATAGTGCAGTAAATAAAGAAACCAAAATAATTGTAGTTTTATGAAATGCACTTGGAGAAAATGTTATAAAGTGTCAGAAAATAAATCAGAGAAACTTGTACCCCGTGCAATAAAACACTTATCTAAATTTCTGTTTACAAATCCCTTAGCCCTATTTTAAATCTTTGAACTATTAATTAATTTAGAATTAGTAATTTCATGTACGGTGCTTTTAGTATAGAAATTTTAAGCCCAATCGTTGATGTTTTAATATAAAATAGCAAAGATAAGTAAAAAAAAACTACTTAAAGCTGTCCGATTAAGTGAGCTGTCCGTTTTAGAGCTTTGACTGTATACATTAATTTATAACTTTCTGTTCTTATCGCACCATTGTGAAAGCTATATAATGCTAACGTTTTTTCGAAGTTCGTTCTCGCATTCGTAATTCACAGTACAATTATGATCCAAATTACATAATTCGTCATACAAAACGTTGCGAGCGAATTATGTCATTTGTACCATGGTGAAATAAACAGGTGGCAGCACTACGCCAGATGACGATTTTTTGCTCTTGCATTGTTTGTCTAGGTTTATGTCAAAGTTTTGTTTATGTTTACAAAAAGTCCACGTTTTGTGCTGTGATTATTGTATTTTATTAAAGTTTTTGATAATTTTTAATTAAAATAAATAAGATATTGATCATTATTAAATAAAAATTGGCTAAAAATTAATTTATTTCATCACGTTCAGTGGCACGCTGTGATTTTTCTTAAATGTATTTTTTGACGTAAACGGTAATGTAATTTCTACTTTTGTTGTAATGTTGTATTTGTTGCCGTAACGATGCCACCTGCTTATTCCACCATGATTTGTACGTAGTTCATTTTGAATTACCATGCCAACTAAAAACAAATCATTGTCATTACTAATAAAAGGCTGTAAAAAAAAGAAACAAATAAGAAAAAAAAACTGTAATAAAGTTATATTTTGTCAAATTTAAAACAACAAATAAAAACCAAATAGAAATATAAATTTAACCCAAGTTCGAGGCCCAGCTCAGCCAAGAATAAAAACTACCAATAAATTTTAATTAATTTCATGTTGTAAAATTCCTTCCGTCGGCAAAAAACAACTTACGATGTCAAACAATGTGTTAATTGATTCAATAAACAAATAATTACCATAAAATCTATATTTTATGTAATTACCTCAGTTTATTCAAACTAAATAAAAAAATAATTAATATTGTAATTGAATAGAGCAAACTAATAATTGATTTATTTTTAAGATTCTATTAATGTTTTTATAAAATTAATTAAAATGAATAATTGAAATTTGAATTCGAAATTATTTAAAGAAATCAATTTATTTAGTTAATCACCACTTTTTTTTAACCAAAACACATTTTTATAGCCACCACCACCACTAGTGGTAGGAATAATGATGTGTATAAAATACATTACTATATTTCGTAAAATCGCTCCATAAATTACCGTAGGTCCTATGCCCACTCTCGGAAAACACCCTGTTAAGAGTAAAGTTAAAATTTTGAATTTGGTGCACCAGTTGAATGTTTTGTGCATTTCAAAAGAAATTATCTGCTTGTTTTTAGAAAACGTAAACAAGTGAGTGAGTGAGAAATTATATTGAAGCCAACAATAAAAAAACGAAAATTTGTTTTTGTTTTCAATATAATTTCTCACTCACTCACTTGTTAACGTTTTCTAAAAACGGGCCGTATTTCTTTATTTTTTTTCAGCACTTCTCACGTTAAAATTTCTTTATAATTGTTTGACACTTAAAAAGCATATTAACTGTTTTCTTTCTTTTTCAACGACAGTATTAACAGAGGTAATCAAATAAATATTAAAGATCAATGTTGTGTTCCCTATCCTCTCAAGGGGGAATGTCATGATGAATTTCTTTTTATAAAAAAAGTTAAAACAAAAAAATTAAGTTAACAATTTCGGGATTGCCTAAATCCCAAAAATCCCGGGATTAAAAAATTTTAATTGTCGGGATTCAGCAAATCCCGAATCACGGGATTTCTTAGGATCGAGATTGACATCCCATGAAAATCACGTTACTAATACTAAAGCGTTTACTGCTGAAAAATAAAAGAGTTTTTTTTCAGTGTACAATGAGTACTTCTCTTTGGTTATACAGCTATAATTTTTGTAAAAGTATGTGTCGACCAACACTGCTCTCTACCCAACAAACACGAAGTCAAACTTTTGATATGAAATGATTTTATCATTTGACATCAAACACAATTCTCAAACGTTTTTCAATTGTTTGATTTTAACATTTTAATTCAAATTGATAATGATTTAAAAATAAACATTTGACTTCAAATGTTTTATCAATTTGATGCCAAATCAGTATCAAATGTTAAATTTAATCCAAAACTAAACTTGGCAATACTAAAGCAAAAAATAAATGTAAACATTAAAAATGTCTATTAGTTAAAATTTTACTTCGTCGTTCAATGTGTTTTACAAGTGAACGATTTATTTCTTATGAAAAATAAAAATTATTTGTGAGTAATTACAATTATTAAGAATATGAATTAATAAAAAAAAAACGGGAAAATGAAAAAATTTAAGTTTGTTGTATGATCGCGGTGCTACAATCCTCAAAATAATAAAAGGAAGCCAAGTATTTCGTCTTTCCAAAAATTAGAGGACGGAAAGAACATTATTTCAACTTTTAGCTATGGTGTCAAATGTTTATCTCAGAGTTAATTTAAATAAATAACGAATTTAAATTAAAAAAATTAAATATTTTTAATCAGGCTTAAGTTCATCAAATTTAATTCCTCATTAAATTATTTTTATGAAGAAAGGAATTTTAAAACAGAAAATTAATTAAAATTGTTATTCATAATTTTTCTTTCTTGACTGACCTGAGATTCGAACCCAGGCGGCTGGTTACCCTGACATGTTTCGATCACAACCACTTGATCTCCTCAGAGGGATTTGCCGTCTTACACTCGCAGCCATCGATGACTGCTGACGTCAATAGTCAAACATCAATCCTTAAACCAAATTGTATTTTAACCTTTGGTAGATCGAAATTTGCTTTTTTCGAAAGATTATCCATTTTTAATTGATTTTACATGTTTTTCCTTACTTCTGTTTTTTCGTACTTTTTGTCAAGAATTCTTCTTGAAGTCCAAAGTACATTTTTGTTTTTCCATGTTTGTCTTTCTTTTTCCTGTTGACCTTTTTCAGCACAACTTGAAGGACAAATGTACTCATAACTCGAGAACCACTAGTCCGATTTTGCTGAAACATATTTTAAAAAATTAGGAATTACAATTCCTTTAATTTGTTCATACTGTTTCAGAAGCAACAGTTTCGCATTTATAAATAAATGTATAAAGAAAAAAACTATTTTTTGCCGAAAAAATTGAATTTTTTTATTTTTTATTCATAAAAAATCCAAAACGGTAAAAAAAGTTCCACGTAAAGTCACATAACCTTTAAACAAAATGAGACATAGATCATGAAAATCGATGGACGCGTTTCGCTTTTGTTCACAATTAAGTGAAGGTATGAATTTTGACAAGAATATTGATTTTATGTTTCAATGAATTTGGATAACATTTATTATATATTATTTAGTATAATTATTAACACGTAAAATTAAAAATTATTACAGGTAATTATTAGGTTATGACATAGATACATAGGTTATAAAAATCGATGAACGCAAAACTTATTTTCGTTTGTTTGCGCCCTTTACTTTCTTGCGTGGTGCTTCGCCCACTTGTTCAGAGTCTGTATCGGATGAGGATCTGTCTTCATCTGGAAAAAATCAATTGTTTTTAATCAGTCAGTTAACTTCATTTTTGTGACACCCTCGGAGGAAACTCCCATTGTATATTCTTCTTCTTCATCTTCATTGTCGGGATCGTACGTATTTTGCGACCACCAACAAATTTCAGCCACCAGCGAATCGAGCCTTTTGCCTTTATGTCGCGTTTCCATTGGCATTGCCACTTGATGGAAGCGCTCGTCATGTTCATCCGACTCTGAGGCTAGCTGCTTGCTGAAGTATTCGAGATGGTGATGCAAGAAGTGAATTTTGAGGGACATATTCACTCCAATTTTCTGGAAGTAGTGCAACATGCATGGTCACAAGAGCGGGTAAATCGTATGACTTTCTTCACTGCCCTCCACGCAAAGTAATCATTACCGTCTAAAGCACCTTTAAATTCCTTTGATTTCATGAGCTTTCGTATATCCGGCCCGTTCAGAACACCTTCCTTCAATTTTGCTTCGCTGATTCGTGGGAAAATATTTTCCAAACAATCAAGAATTTTCGGTTGCTTCACAATGGCCTTGATGAAATTTTTTACGATTCCCAGTTTTATATGGAGAGGGGGCATGAGGACGTTCTCCATTGACACCAGTGGATCATTTACGCAGTTGTGTCCTTTCTCCGTTGGATCTCGAGCAAGCCAGTCATGCGTTTCGTATTGGTTTCCTTTAAATCGGGTATCCCAAAGACACAAGAAACACATGTTTTTCGTATAGCTTCCTTGGAGACCTCTGATCCGCCACATGTGATCAGTGTAGCAAACTTTATCCAAAATTATTTTCAGGCTTGATTTAGAAGAATCGATGAACATTCGCCAATCAGCTGCGACATAATTAATGGCCATCGCCTCCATCAGTCCCTTTATATCGTGGCAGTAAACAAATGTGTTCCCTTCGTTAAGTGTGTAGTACCGTTGGTATAGCAATTGTCGTCTTCGATATCCAGTGACTTTGACATTAGGCTCAAAATTGTTGCCTTCTTTCAAAAGCTGGGCAAGTTTTTCTGCTTCACGTTGAGAAAGGTTTAATTCTGCAACAATCTTGTCCATTCTTGCTTGTGATATTGGAATTATTTTGTTCGACAGGTGTTGGTTTATAGGTGAAATCCGATTGATCCATTGTTTCAATAGAAAAAGAAGTTTCTCTGTCAGGACTTGGAAGCGGTGGAATTTGTATTTCATCCGAATGCGGTAGAGGTATTTGTGCACTTAACAGTTGTCGGAATTGTGCTCTCCTGGATCAGTCCAAATCATTGGTACACCAAAACGAAGTGAACTGCGTTTCCCTTGGATCCACATGTTAAGACCATTGTAGCACGTTTTACAAATTTTGTATGTGACCCACGAAACGCCGCGAATTATTTCACAATCAAAATAAAGTTTAAAAGCGCGCTCCACTTGCTCAGTGAGTAATGCAGCATTTGTTGAAAAAGCTCTTTTGCCACAAACGTAACAAAATAAATTGATATTTTCTGGACAATTTGCACTCATTTCGGTTTTATACTTTTTCCTCACTTTAAAAAACCCGTACTTTACGCATTCGGAGACACTTGTTGAATGTCAATAATCGATCAGTGAACACATAAATACATACTACGTAAGTTTCAATATTTTACTGAGAGGTACTTATGAATTCGCGCATCTTTTAAGGGTGGCTATATACCTGATTCGTGTGCGTTTTAAATTTTTCGAAACGTTCTAAAACATGACCACTCATAAATGTGGGTGCAATTTGTGTAAAAAAATCATGCAGGTAGCCAACGGAAAAAACCCAAATAATTAAAAAAGTGCACTTTACTTTTTTCCTTTTAATTGTCCACGCACATTAATGACCGTTTTTTTTGTTTGTTACCGCTACCATAAAAATCAAATAACCTTTTGTTTATTACTTTTTTTTTAATTCTGACAATCATAAAAAAAGTCATCAATGTTTTTTCCAAGGAATTTTGAGCATATCTCGAGCAAATTTTTGAAACTCATACCTTCACTTAATTGTGAATAAAAGCGAAATACGTCCAATCGATTTTCATGATCTATGTCTCATTTTGTTTAAAGGTTATGTGCCTTTACGTGAAAGTAATAGGACTTGAAACTTTTTTTTACCGTTTTGGATTTTTTATGAATTAAAAACAAAAAAAAATAAATTTTTTAGGCAAAAAATTGTTTTTTTCTTCATACATTTATTTATAACTGCGAAACTGTTGCTTATGTAGCGAAACGTTGTATGAACAGATTAAAGGAATTGTAATTCCTAATTTTTTTTAAATTTCTTTCAGCAAAATCGGACTAGTGGTTCTCGAGTTATGTCAAAAAAAAACCACTAAAGGTGACAATTTCCCCTATATGATAGTTACTAACTTCAAATCGATATATCTCGATTCCTAGACGTGACCCAGCGAAACGCCGGGACACGGATAACTTCTTTTTTTACCGATATAACTTTCCCCTAACCGATCACTGACCCCTACCATTTGTCTCACAGTGTAATTTCCCCTTTTTCAAATCACCTAATACACAAGTGTTTGAACTAAAACAACTGTACAACTTTTGCTACAGAGGTTTTTTTATTTCAATCCTGGTCATGTCTAGATCCTATGGCACATTCTTGCATCTGCCTATTTGATTTACATTTTTTGTAAACACATGATTAATGGAAAGTTCTTGTAGGTGTTTTCCTAAACTCTCTAAAGTAAATCAAAAAAAAATTGGTTACTTTTCACCTTTTAATATGACAAAATTAAATTAATTAATTATTCGGGTATGTTCTGTAAATCGAAATGAAGTGGATTTAAATCCAAACAAATTTTAAAAACGAACCTGCAAAGAAAGTTCATAAAAATATTCCGTTTTATACCCTCCACCACAATTAGTTGTGAAGAGGGTATACTAAGTTTGTCATTCCGTGTGAAACTTTTTTATTATTCATCTCAGACCCCATAAAGTATATATATTCTGGCTGCTTGAGTAATTCTAAGTCGATTTAGCCATGTCCGTCTGTCTGTCCGTCTGTCCGTCTGTCCTTCTGTCCGTCTGTCCGTCTGTTGAAAACACGCTCTCTTTCGAAAAACTCAAAAGAAATAAACAAACTAGGTGTCAAATTGCTTGTAGTTATCCTAAGCAGTTTGGGATTGAATTTCAGCAAAATCGGTTCAGTAGGACCAGAGCTATGAATCAAAATGTGGAACCACCACCTTCAAAAACTTGATAATTTTGTTACAAAAACTAACATAAATGATGCAAAAATGCACGGAATGACATAAGATTTTGCACAAGTCCGTTTTATTCGATTAGAAATTACACTGTAAAATTTCGCGAAGGTCGGTCCATAATTTACCCTAGGCCCCATAAAAAATAATGCAATCATAACAAATTTTGTCTCGTCACAATTTTATAGGACTATAAATGATACTGTGAAATTTCGTGAAGATCGGTTCATAATTTACCCTAGGCCCCATATATGCCCTACTCCCGGAAAACAGTTTAGTCTCCTAAAACCATAATTAATAACAAATCGTCACAGTTTAATATAATAATAATAAAAAGACATCATACAGATATTACTCCTTAAACATTCGAACTGTCGGTGGAGGGTATCAAAGATTCGGCACAGCCGAATATAGCACTCTAACTTGTTATATACTTCATTCTTTGAGTACCAATTATATTTACAAGAACATCTCTTACAAACAGGAAAAACTTCAGTAATTTTGTCAATAATTGAAGTCAAAAACCCGTTCGATTACGATTCCACTTCATTTCGATTTGTCGAACATTCCTAATTGATTTTAGCACCTTTATAAATGTTAATGGTCCTTTTTCTTTTAGTTGCGTTAGAGAGCATGATTTATTTAATGCGTTCTGTGAGGTTAAGTCTGACATAACATCCTTATTCATCACGTTAATTCGATGCATATTTCCTAAGTCTTGGAAAGAAGCTCGGGTTGTTCCCAATCCAAAGTGTAAAAATGTTTGGACAATAGATGATCATGGACCCATATCAATTTTTTTCTTCATTGTCTAAAGCTGTTAAACACATATTGCTCCAACTCAATAGGTTTTTCGTTGTAATCACAATACCTTGTCTCTTACTTAATATGACTGATAAAAGAAGACATATAAATGTAGAGAATTATCTGTACTAGTATATTTAGACCTTACTTAGGCCTTTAAATCAATAAATTATGCTATTATGATAATTACCAGTTGTTGCAATTTCAAACGTACAATTAAAATCCTGGGGGTTACTGATTATGCCCATTCGAAAGAAATAATTTACGAGTTCGAACAATTTGTACTGTGTATTAAGATTTTCACAATCGTTCGAAACGATGGCAGTGGTTGTATTTAAAAAAAAAATTGAAAATTTGATGAAAACTTTTTGTTCGTAATAGAGAGTGGCTGTTAAGAAAGAGATTTTTTGTTTTCGATAACGTATAAAAAATTTCCGTTTATTCAAAACAAATATTACGAAAATCGTTATACACAGAACAAATTGTTCGAATTCGTAAGTGTTTTCTTTCGAATCGGAATACGCGGTAACCCCCTGATCGCTTTTCATCTTGGTCAACAGCGAATTCTTCAGCTTTTAATTTTACTAAAACGAGGCCCTAGTTTTTGGGTTTGGTGATTTTAATTGGCACAACCTATGTATTTCTATATTTGGTTTTACTGTTTTATTTGTTGATAAACTTAAATCTTAAGGCAACTATATTGACAAACGTTTAACTTTTGAAACACATTATTGATCACCTCGGTTGTAAACTGTGCACAACAAATATTTACTTACCTTATACCTATAAAACAGTCAACAACAGTCTAGCTCATTTCGAATATTCTATATTGTATTGAAGTTTTTACGGAAACAAACTTACTAATTTCTAAATTAAATAAGGTAGTTAATACGATTGTTAGATTTGTTTGTAATATTCGAAGAACTGAACAAATTTCTGAATATGTTGAACTTTTTCTAGGCTGTTCCTTCCAAAATTTGATACAACATCGAAATTTGATATTTATCGTCAAAAAAAAATAGTCAAAAATTAACTCTGGGCGGTCAACGCCGCGGGCACTGCTAGTAACAATATATTTTACGATTGGCCAAGTGTGGCTTTTTATATTTCATTTACCCCCAATTTCACCAAGTTTAGTTATATAGCTGTCAAAACATATTCTTAACTAGAAGTTAAAGTAATAATGGTTGATTTTTTAAGCGTAATTTTTTTAAATATTTAATAAAAAACTCAAATTTGCCATATATATTTAAAATTTTTATTGGAATCGATAAATTGGTCTTTGCCATTTACTTTTTAAAAATAACTTCATGTAAATGTTGCCCGCGGCTTCGGTTCAAATGGTCCATTCGTAAGGTCCAATTTTGCACCACTTTTTCGAGCATTTCGGCCTGTATTCCATGAATAACACGTGTTATATTATACTCTTAGGCTTCGATCGTGTTTGGCTTGTCCACATTGACCAACGACTTCGCATAACCCCATAAGAAATAGTCAAGAGGCGTCAAATCACATGATCTTGGCGGCCAACTCACAGGGCCATTTCGAGAGATAAACTGCTCACCAAATTCATCCTTCAATATGTCCATTGTTTCACGAGCTGTGTGGCATTTGGCACCGTCTTGTTAAAACCACATATTAACCAAGTCCAACTCAGCCAATTAGGGTAAAAAAGTCGCGTATCATAGCTCGATATAGTTCGCCGTTGTGCGGTAACGGTTCTTCCACGGTCGTCCTTGAAGAAAAACGGTCCGATGATGCCACCAGACCATAAACCACACCAAACTGTCGTTTTTTCGGGATGCATCGGTAACATTTGTACGGTATGTGGCTGTGTTTCACCCCAGATAGATGCGGCAGTTTTGCTTGTTTAGGTTTCTATTTAGCCAGAAATGAGCCTCATCGCTGAACACAATTTTTCGATAAAACATTTCTCACAGAGCACGAATTTTGATAATAAATTTCAACGATTTGCAGTCGTTGCTCGTTTGTGAGTTTCTTCAAGATGAAATGGCAGAGTATACTGAACACTTTTCACTTTCACAGATGTAGTTTGGACACAATTACCAACCAGTGCTGCCAGCCCGAAAAACTTAATTCATAAAACATTTCCCTTTAGTTAGTTTTAACTGAACTTTAGTTAGTTTTAACTGAACTTGGTGAAATTGGGGATTACTGTAATAAATAAATAAAACTACAAATAAAAAAAATGCTTTTAAAGCTAAAAATATAAAACCAAAATTAAAAGTAATTGTAACCCACTCAATTAAACCAAAAAAAAGTTATAAAGAACAAAAAAAATTAATAATCCTAAAATTGATGGCTAATTTTTCTGGCATAGAAAACAGTGTATTTTCCAACTAACGCTACACACTACATATTTATATTTACTAGTTTTTTGTTCTAACAAATAAACAAAAGAGAAAAAATGAATCATTATTGATTTTTTCGTTATTTATTTTCTCCCTATTCTTTCACTCAAAGAAAAATCTTTGCAAACCAACAACAAAACTTGTTGATTTTTGCATACATAATTAGAAAATGTCCCTTTCATAAATTCATGCAGCTAATTTAAATGTTTTGTTAATGCAGTCCTTTCTTATTTCTATGTATTTTAGTCTTAAAACAGAAGATATTGAAAAGAAACTTAAAGATGCTGAACAAAGGGAGGAGGCTTTAATAAAACGTATCACAGAAAAAGATAAAACAATAGCGAAAATGACGTGAGTTGCACAATTCTTATAATTTTATATGATATTTATGTAACAATAATTTATTATAATTTTCATTTAAGTGGTGTCATTGAAGCGTATGAAAAAGCCATAGCTGAATTAATTGCCGATAAAGAGCAATTAACACAACATTACGAAAAACAATTGGCTGAAGTTAAAGCCGATCGCGATTCAAATTATCATCATTTAACATCACTGGAAACAACATTTTCCGATTTGCATGTGTAAGTGAAGCATTCAGCTCTTCAGTTTTGTTTAAATTAAAACAAATTTTTTTTAAGGAAACAAATATTTTTTGGTGTTTTCGAAAAAAAAATTTGTTTTGAACGATTTGCATTTGATATCGATCAATATTACAATACAATTGTAATGGAAATATCGATCGATATTTGCCCCCTTGTTAAAATTTAAATAATTTTATTTTCATTTACTTATTTATAGAAAATATGAAAAGAGCAAAGAAATGACCTGCCAATTAAAAGAAAGCGAAGAAGCTTTACAAGCGGAAAAGCGCAAGAATTTAGAGAACCTACATTTACAGGAACAACGATATGACAAAATGAAAAACCATGCAATGCAACAATTGGAAATGTAAGTTTGTAATATGTTTTGATATGTTGATTTTTTTTTTAAAATCCAAAAAATCAAAGTTGAAATTTTTGTAACGTATTTCAATAAGAGTTTTCCCGATGAGAAGTCCAAAGTGTGCAAACGAATGTGTGTATTTTTGCACACATTTGCACAACACAACAACAAAGTTTTCGTATTTGCAATTTGCTTTATTTTACATCGTTTGCACTAAAAAAAACCTTGAGCAAAAAGAAGTAGTAAAAATCAGTTGCATTAAAATGTAAACAATAACATTTTACATATTTAACGCCATTTTGTTTGTTAAGGAAACATTTAAATTAATATTTTTCGTGGACTTTAATATAAAATACAAAATTAAATTTAAATTATTTGATAAATTTTTTTAATATGCGTGTGCACAATGGTAAACAAATGCAGTTTTTTACAGTGCTGCCAGAATAAATTTTTAGAAAAATAAAATACCTATTTGCACAAAAAACCCGGTATTGCAAATTGATCACAATGATCATCAGGAAAACCCTTAATATTTACGTTGTGATTCAACTTTGGAAACCTGTTTGTAGAGCTCCTTGTATCTAGCTATACACGATTATAGGTCAAAATGAAATTTCACAGCTTTTTCGTTTACGTTATTGAACGTGTAATTTCATCCTAACCACTAAATTATCCTTTTGATATCTTTGAAAAGCACTGACCACTTTCAAATATCAATAAAAAAGAATATACAAAAAAGTGCATACACAAATTTGTATGTACTAGAGGTCTGCTTTGAATAACTCACTCGTTTGCCTTTACTCAAAGTGCACAACATTTATTCAAATAAAAAACATTCAAAAAGATAAGAAGAAAGTAAGCCACATACAAAAATAAGAATGAATGGAATGAATAACAAACTTTTTTACTGTAAATGAATTTAGGAGTCATTCATAAATAACAAAACATTGGAATGACCCGTTAGAGAGAGCAAGTTTACAAAAAACATTCAAATAATTTTTGAATAATTGAATGTGCGTACATTTATTTCAGGGCTGTGGAGTCGGAGTTGAGGAGTCGGAGTTGAGGTTTTTGTACCGGAGTCGGAGTCGAAGTACCCAGAAAAACTAGCAACTCCGACTCCGACTTTTTTGCATTACAATTTTTCTAATATTTTTTAAAATAAAAAATGTTAATGACCAATTTCTCCAATTCTTTTTAAATATCAATTCATATTTAAATATAATTTTTCTAATAGTTTTATTTTTATTTGACATAAAAAAACAAATTTTAAACATAAATTGATATTTAAATAAATTAGTGGAATTGGCCATAAGAGGGTCTGCTTTTTGAAATTGTGAAGTCAGAAAATAAGGACCAGTATACTTTTCATATCAAAAATTAAAAAATTGAGATATCATCTTATTTTGACAATTTATAAGAATAGTTATATAGATTGTATCAAAGCATGTCCTTTTCTATGTTTTAATGTGACCTCAAATTTCTGTAACAAAAACCAGCGGGTTCACTATTTGAATTTCGCCAAGATATCGTTAATGAAATAGAGACGAATTAAGGAATTTAAAAATTAAATTTGTAAAGATGTTGTTTTTTATTTATCGTATATTAACAAATATTTTTGTAGCCATGTTCATGAATATGACTTGAAAACAGCTGTAGCTCCTGTGGTGAAAGCATAAAGTGAACTGCATTTTAAGTTCCAACCTTCAAGGTGAATTATAATAGAATAAAAGGAAAAGGAACTCGGAAAAATACATGACATTGTTCCAGATATAATTCCCATCAATGTGGGGGTTAGCCCGAAAAATGATTTGAGAATACTTTTATCTACTCACTTTAGGGAAAATTGGAGAGATAATAAAGACTTGCAATTTCGAATTTCGGTCTTGGACAATTATAATATTGAATTAGGAACGGAAAAATGCAATGGCGAGTACACTAAAGAAAAAGATTTAAATTTAGTTGTTTAAAAATTCACATTTTTTTAACTCTGCAGGTGGGAGATAAACTACATCACGCCACATTTTGAAAACTTTACAGCAGACCGCGCAAGCATGTTAATAATCGCAAATGATGTTTATGTTATAAAAATGTGCATTTGTACGAATATTTCATATGATCCTAACATATCTTTTTTTATGTCGTTGATATACTTAAAAAATTACGTCATAAAAGGTTCGTTACCTTCTATGGTACTGTTCCATGCCTTGAGACAAACAGCACCAAGTCCAACAACAAAAGGGGTGCTTTTTCCCAAAAGTAATAGAAGGCTAACAACATTTTTTTACGTTACGTTTCTCTTCAAAATGTGTTATATAAATTGTAGAACTAACAACTGAAGGCGCATCTGTATGTTTTAATCAACTATATTAAATTTTCCTGAGAATGATTTGACTTATTAAATAAAACCAGACCAAAATGGCAGTGTCTGAATTTATGTATGTATATTAAAAACAAAAGACCTTACTTCACAATTTACAAAAAAGGACTGTCCTTTGACTCTATTAATATTGTGGTAAACAACACTAAGTAATCTTGATGCCTTTAACGTCTAAGCCAATTGGACTTGGTGTTGTTTTCAACTTTTCTATCTCGAAAGCTACATTAGCTAGGACTTATGGAAATTCACACATCTATAAATTCCGACAGTATAAAAAACGTTTTTTGAAAAAGATGTGAATTGGTGTAGTTTATCTCTCCCCTACAGAACTATTTTCCCATTTTTTAGCAATGTTTGCATAATTTTAATAAATTAATATAACCTTTAAAATAAACTTAAGTTCAATGATCCCATACGGATTGAAGCAAAACTCGTTTCTTTCGAAAGTTCGTAACAAAACTCGTTCGTTCCAAAATTAAATCCATTATTTTTCTATATTTCAGTTGGTTTAAATTTCTCAACTGTTGAGTTATAAGTCAAGAATGTCATAACACTTTAGAATTGAAAAAAGGTTCAACTCATTTGGTCTATTTAATCGGGCACTATATGTTTTTTGCATTTTTTCCAAAATCCAAATAAAATATTTTGCAGCTTTCCTACTCATATGTTAGTAACTAGTATGTTAAAGCTCAATGCGCGGCACGTTAGAATTAAAATATCGATTTGAAATTTTTACAGAATCATTTTCTTGCTATATTTAACCATTTAACAGGTACTAAATTAAAAAAGAGTTTAAAGTCAAAAAAAAAACTAGTCTCTTAAATAATGCTAGGTTAGAGTAGGAGTCGGAGTTGGAGTCGGAGTCGGAGTCGGAGTCGTGCTTAAAAAATTTCACCAAAAGGAGTCGGAGTCGGAGTTATAACTTTTTCTTAACGACTCCACAGCCCTGATTTATTTGAATACATTGACATAATATGTGTGTTAAGCTACGGTCAGACTTATCAAATATTTGACGAAAAAAACGGTACCAACAACCAAACTAAAAAATCATTTCGCTTAATATCAATATTTATTTTGATTAAAATACCAAATCTAACAAAAAACTGTTTTTTTGCTATGGGTGGTAGTATAATTAGTTTATTTTGTAATATTAAGACCATTTTAAATCTCACTAACTATTAACAAAAGTAGGGGTTACGCTTTTTTGATTAAATATTTAATAAGTGTGACCGTAGCTTAAGCTTGTGGCTTCTTTCATTTATAAGAGTTAAGCTTACACATTCATACATAATATGCATGTACAGAAAAAATACAAAAGAGAAGTAAAAATTCAAATAATTTTACATTCAAAATATACTTGAATATTCATCTCATTTCATTTGATTTGACTGAATTGAATGAGTTTTTATTTGTTTTGTGTTTGGTTATTCTTTCATTTGTTTCGTTATGATTGTGAGCTCGACTCATTGCAGTTAAAAAACAAATGAGTGTGTTGAATTTGCTTTTTATTTATTCTTGCAGACCTCTAGTATGTACATATATACATACATTAGGGAGATAACCTTTTGCGAATATCAAAAATACCACTGCATAGCCGTATGGGCAATAAAAAATATATTAAAAAATATGATGTCACTTTTCCTCTATCATGAAAAAAGTTTTCGAACCGTAATCGTTGAAGTTTTGTTTTAAATATATGTTTATGTATATTTATTTTTATTAAAACAGTGACTTGTCTTAAATAAGTTATTATTTTGCTTAAGTTCTTATATTACCTCCAATAGCAAACCAAATTTCATAAGTCTAATGTTTATAAAATAGCGATAATTTAAGCAGAAAAATTACCTTTCTTTAAATTGTTTAAAAATGACTTTTTATACAAAATCATTCCCAACTATTTTCATAAGATAGTTAAACGAACAGTTTATCTTTTATTAATAACTTTCTTCACGAAAGCTAATGAATGTTTCTTAAGGCACTGGGTAACAGAACCGTCTAACATTAAAGATCATCAGCGCAGCAATATATGCGCCAAGGGTGCGATTAAGGATTAAGGTTATTCAGGATATACACATATAAACTATGTAAAATCATGCGCACATTAAACTTAAAGCTTATATCTTACAATTTGAAGTCTTTTCGCAAATTTTAACTTTAACAATACATATGTAAACCTATATATGTATAAAAGTATATACTATCAGCCGTATTCATAATGAAAATTTGGCATAAAGTAAGCACAAAGTTTATTCATAATACACTTACCAAACTCTGGCTAACGATTTGATAAACTCTTGTTAACGAGCTGCCAAACGTTTACCAACTTTTGAAAAACAGCCGTTTAATGTTAAAAAATTTTGTTCTTTTTTTTAATTTACTATTTTTAATTCAATTTATTTTAATTTTAAAAAATTTTTTAAATTTTTATATGTGAAGAGAAAAAAAATGACAAATCCGGAGATGACTAATGCAAAAATTCGGAGTTAATTTATTAAAAGTGAGCAGATGGAGAAAAGTTTGTTATGAATTAACTCGGTGCCAACAAGCTTAATCGGCATTCTAGTTAGCAGCTTGTTGTACGTTGTGTATAAACTGTGGCTAACTTTTTGTTATGAATACGGCTGTATGTTTGAATAATAATTTAAATTTCATAATATTTAAAAAATAATATTAAAGGCACGTGGTCTATTAAAAATAATAGATTCCGTATTTAAAAAAAACAAAGCAATTTTTACGCGACTACGCTGTTCACCCTCCATTCCGCCTCCAGTCTATCTGTTAGCTCGACCGTCCCCCTGACCGAATCCGAAAGTGACTTGCGTTTGCTACGCTACGCTTAACAATATAGGCTTTTTATTTTTTAATACTAGGAATAAGAGGGGGAATTACTGCCCCTCCGAAAATATCTAACCAATTTTGATGAAATTTGAATCATAGATAGATCAGCGTAAATTAAACACAGAGTTTATATATTTTTCAAAGCTAAGAATATGAAGGGACAGATGGGCAATTGATTCCGTATTTTGGTGCTTCCATGTTTCCATGAACGGAATGGGAGTTTTCTGTATCTAAAAGGCTAAAAAACTATCAATAAACGCATATGTTTTCTTCGGTTCCGAACGGAATTGTACTCTGTAACATGGCTGTATGCTACCGATTTTGATAAAATTTTAAATATTTGTAGATCGATCTACATACAATAAAAAATTTTTTTTATAGTTAATCAAAAATTGATTTTGGGTGGGCAACACCGCTGACGCGGCTAGTTTTTTACATAAGTACATACATATTTTGAAAATTCGAAATTAAAATAAAATTATCCTAAATAACCGAAAAACAATAAATTTGTTTCAAAAATAGAAAAAATTTGGTTTTTTCTACAAATTTATTAATGTTTGATTGCACTATTTAAAATTTTGAAATTTCGATCTAATTCTTTTTCCTTTTTCAGCGCCAACAAAAAACTAGAATCTCTTACACGAGATCACTCAATAGAAGTAACAAAACTGAAAGCCTTACTTAAAAAAGAAGAAATCGCCCGATCATCCATCAATGAGCAATTGGCGCATAAAACCAAGGAGAACGCAGAACTCGTTAAGATTTGCGATGAACTTATCTCGGGACAAGGAAGTAATTTTTCGTTCGAACCTTTTGATCCTAAGAAACATTGAATTATACTTTTCTCTATAATTTTCTTCATTTAATTTAAATACTAATTATTTATTAAATGTTTTCTAATTTGTATTTTAGTTTCCTAAATAAGAATGATAGAAAAGACCTAGTAAACACACACTCATACTAAAGCGCACACACAAAAAACAAAACAAACAAACTTAAAAGAAAACAACCAAAAACCCCTCAATAATTAATTTTATTATTAATTAAATTAATTTGTTTTTTGTTGTTGTTGTCGAGCATCCGGCTGGTTGTGTTTCTTAAAAAGGCGCTTTAATTTAATGTTTGTTTTTAGTTCAGAGAAGATTTAAACAAAACTCAACTCATTAAATATAATGTTATTTTAAGTAACAAATAATTAATAATAATAAAAAAAAGAAAGAAAACTAATACATACTTTATTCAATTATTAATAAGAAATGCTCGTATTAGAATGAAGAAGAAAAAATTAAAATGCAAAAACCATTACAACTCAGTCTCAGACATATAAATTTTTAATTTTGTGTTATACATATTTTTTTTTTCTTTTTTTAGAAAAAATTTAAAAATTCAATTTTTTTTGTATTATTTGCTGCTAGCTTTTGTTTATTTTTTTAACTTCGTATTTTTTTTTTTAGATATTGTTGAGTTTGCAAACTTTTTGAAAGAAAAAATTCTGTTAGTTTGTTTTTTTATTTGGAAATAAATTGTTTTTATAATAAACAACAAATAATAATCAACCTTAACTAAATGTTTTCCCTATTCCCTATTAAATAATTTATTTTTCATTTAAAAATTAGTTTAACAATTATTTTTAACATATTTTTTTATTTTGGTTAAGTTTAATTTTATTCAAACAAAAAAAAAAAAAATAATTAATAATTAATATAAAATTGTTTATTTAAACAAATACAATAAAACAGTAAAACAAAACAAAATGTAATGAAATGAAAAGAAAAGAAAAGAAAAGAACTAAAAATTTAGTTTTTTTATTTATTTTTTTATAACAAATAAAAGTTTTAAGGAACTTTTATAAGAATTCTTAATTAACAACCAAAACACTGTAAGTTTTTTGCACTTTTTTTTAAACAATTTCATACAAAAGAGCTTGTATGCATAAGTTTTGAATTAAAAACATTTTTATTTTAAATCAATATTGATGAAAGTTCTTGTACAATTTTCTAACATTTTTTTTTATACTATCTGACAATTTGAAATATGTAACATTTGGGTGAGTTCTGCACATCATTTTTGTTAGTGTTCCCAAATTCGAAAAGATGGTGTGTTTTCATTTTACTTTAAGGGTTTTCATGATGGTTATTGTGCAAATTTGCAGTCCATATTATGATTGATCGTTTGCATACCGGTTTTTTTTTTTTTTTTTTTTTTTTTGCAAATGTGCAATTTTTCTAAAAATTTATTCTAAAAGCACTGTCGAAAGTTTGCATTTGTTCACAATTATGGGTACATAAGCATACAAAGATAATTCTGTGGCATTTTGACAAAACATCTTAAGTCGAGATAAGATAGCAAAAAAGTTTAAAAAAATTCGGTGAAAAAATAATTTTTATCAAAATATGAAATTAACCAAAATTTTAAAATCGTAAACAAAAATGTTTTTTGAATGAAAATTCGTATGATTAACAACATTTTTTCAACTTTTTAAATTTGACTTAAGATGTTTTGTCAAAATGCCACATAATTGTTTTCTTTTTTATTTAATTCTCTATTTAATATTAAAGCCCATGGATCATTTCAATTTTTACGTTTCCTGAAGAAACAATGTGACGTTAAATGTTTCAAATGGGCGATTCTATTCTAGACAACTTTTAACATCAATTTAAAAATCACACTATTTGATACTTTTTTGATGCCAATTTAAAGTAAAATATCTATATTTTATAATAATATAATTTATTTAGACAAAGGCTAAAATATAAATTTGTTGTGCACTTCGAAGCATTAAGATTCATAGATTTGGCGCGAACAGAAAATTCATTGCATGTTGCACCCGTCATGGCTTAAAGAGCAAATTTCTTATTATTGGATTATATTTCTCTACGATGTTTGATTTGATAATCATCGTCTGATATCTCATCTTTTATAATAAAAAAAGAATAATACAATAAAAGTTTAAAAATAAACAGAGTTTTGTGTTTTTGTGGTATGATCTTATGAAAGTTGGCCAATTTGGTTGCACCCGTCATGCACTTTAAAGCTCTCTCGTGGCTATTTGATAGTTTCATATAAATTCTCGTAAATATTTAACAATAGTATATAAAAAAATGTTACCCCTTCTAAAAATAACTTAATTGCAAATGTGTTTCTTTCTATTAATAAAAGACGTTTAAATCGCCCAAATTTTATTGTTTGCTTTTATTTGCAACTTAGTCACTTTTAAGACATGGAATCATTTTGGTAAAAATTACGGATGGGGAAGAGAGTATGGTTTTTGTGTGCGGTACTGGGCGACACGCTTTGTGTACATTTTCTTTGTTGACATTTACCTTGCTTTTTGATAAAAAAAGCAACAATGGTAACAGAATGTCGCCGGCAAAATGTTCGTCTTTGTGAACGCGAATGAAAAAACAAAAGATAATCGGGCATGTTCTGTAAATCGAAATGAAGTGGATTTAAAATCGCGCAAATTTTTAAAACGATCCTGTAAAGAAGGTTCATGAAAATATTCCTTTTTATATACTTAATTTTTCGAGCACAAATTATCTTTACAAGAAACACTTTTAAAACCCGAATAAACTACAGCCATTTTGTAACTAATTGAGATCAAAATCTCGTTAGATTTCAATTCTACTTCATTTCGATTTTTAGAACATGCCCGAATTCCAGATGTTTTTCTTCCAAATGTTCGCTCGTCTAAACTCGGACTTAGCAATAAGCACTTCTATTTTTGCTTACGGTTTTTTAGTGCAAGCGAAGTAAAATTAAGCAGATTGCAAATCGGTACGTTTTGTTGTTGCTTTGTCTAACTGTCAATTTCACGATGTCACTCGAACGCTTTCGATCGCACAAATTACATGTAAAACAAAAAAAAAATCTCAAAGGCAGTAGGCAGTAAATGTATATATTTTTGCACTGCCTTCGTGAAAACTCTTTGTTTAATTGTTTAATATAAAAAAAATTAAATAAATTAGCATGTTCAAAAATGTATTGTTCGAATTAAAATCAAAGACAACGTTAAAATTAGTAAAAAGTGCATAAATCACCTGGCTCTGCTTTGGTTAAAATATAAAATTTAATCTGCAGATTTTATTGAAGTAAACAACAGTAAAGGCTGATTACGAGAGTCGTTGTCAGGATCGAAGACGTAGTCGTTTAAAAATTTTTGTCGATATCATATCAAATTCACGTTAATGAAAAACACATTTAGTCGTTTACGACAATCATAATACCAATTTTTAAAAACGAGTCATTTTCTAGTACGACAACGACACTGATAACAAGGTCGAATATGATCATGAAAATCAGGAAAGCGGCAGGTAAATGTTTGTCAACCAAAGCAATTGGGCCAAGGAATTTGGACCGGATTAATGAGCAAGTTTCGGTGCCTATTTAGAACTAAATTCGAATGTAATCGAAATAGCTGATCGAACGACATGCGATAAAAAAGCGATTTAAAAAAAATATAAATTAACCACGACCACAACGGAATTATGGTTCAATAACTCGCCTTGAGTTTTTACTTTAATAATTCGCAATTTTACTTAAATAATTTAACATTTTTATGTAATTATTTTATTATTCCTTTTAAATGTAATGCAAATGCAAATATATGTCAATAATAGAGAAATTAAATTGCAGCATAAAGATTTTTTCATAGAAACTGCAATTTACTGCACGCTATTATTTTTTATGACTTTTAATGGGTTTAATTTACTTTAAGTGGTGTTTTCCAGAATTTCGCTTTCATTTTAATAGAAGTTAGAAAGAAATGAAAGTTTTGTAAATTCCTAACTAGCTGTAGTTAAAAGTAAAAACAAACAAAAAAAAATCAAAAACTAATTCGAATTAAAATTTTTCTAAAAGAAAAACTATTAAGAATTGGAAAATTTGTAAGTTAAAGCAAATGGAACAAAAAGATGATTAAAAGGGAGTAATAAAAATGTTAAAATACAACAAGTAAAAGAGCTAAATTCGACTGTGCCGAATCGTATACATATACCCTTCACCATAGTACTGAAAAGCCAATTGTTCCCTAGCTCATATGATATTGGCGTTATCGTGTCAAAATTCTTATTTCGGTATTATATTTGTTGTAAGCATATTTGTGTGGGCGAACGATGAAATTATATGTATGTATGTCGATTTCGCTGATTTTAAAAACCCAAAAATCGCATGTATAGAGAAATATTTGAGCTCAATTTTATTAACATACGATATATATGTATGTAATACCTGATTCAAATTTTGTTTTAATCTTTATGTGTTAGTCCGTTTTTTATTCCGCATGCCGTATTCACATTTGCAAATATTTTATTTCATGATTCGCATTCGCCAAACCTACCCAGCAAAAACTTTACTTACCAAGTAAGTTAGCAAATAATGTTGGAGAAAATAAACACTACTTATTTTTCGGCTGAATAACTACTTATTTTTGTTTGAGGTGTCCGCAGAATTCAGTACTTACAATACACTTACTAGAAGTCAAAAAATATCTAGTTATTATTTAACTACTAGTAACTTGAATTGTAAGTACTTACAATATACTTACCAGAAGCCAAAAAATCACTAGTTAATAGACCTAATAAGTAATTATTGAGTGCGTTACCAGTAAGTAAATATTCAGTACTGAAAACAACACAAGTAATAAGTAGTTACTAAGCTGATTATTAGTAAGCAAATATTCAGTAGTGAAAATAATAGAAGTAATAAGTAGTTGTTGTGGTCATTACTAGTAAGTACTTATTAAAGTTTTCAAAATAATGACAATTGTAATGACAACTACTTACCAAATAACGTATGAAATAACTACCACCTATTACTAAAAATCAAAAAGTTTTTCCTGGGTATATTCGCCGCACCTCTAGTTTTGATATAAATTTTTTTAAACGCCACATAAATTTATTGGTGTAGAATATTTTAAATAAATTTTCTGAAACAACCGTTGCAACGGTCACATCCATGGCCCAATTAGTAGGTCTGCGCGCAACTACAACAATCCAACAATAGAAAAAACAACACACATTTTGTTTGTGTAAAAAATGATAAAGATGTCAAAAACAAAAGCAATTGTTTGTGTAAAAAATGATGGAAATGTCAAAAACAATTGCTACAATAACAATTACACGTAAAAAACACAACTGCATAAAATCAGCAGGCGTTTCAAGCAGACCTGCTAATTGGACCATGGTCACATCTAACAAATATTTTTGACGGAAAAAACGTGACGTATGTGAACTAAAATTTTATTTATTTTAATTCTAATGAAATTTTTTGAATATACAGGTATGTGATGAAAAACGATCGTTTTCAAAATGATCGTTTTAAGCAGGTGTGATGAAATTCGACCAATTTTTAAATCCATTTCTGAAGAAAAGTTTTAATTTTTTGTTCAAAATACAGTTCAATTAACATATGGGCATTTCCCCAGAATGGTCTACCAGGATGAAAAAATAAAATGTTGATAATCATCGTCTTTTATTGTTTATTATTATAAAAAAGTCTATGTTGTTATAAAAGAATGGCTTCATAGCATGTCTCAGCTGTTTTACTCGAAGAAATTGCACTGGAAACTGGAAAATTTTATATTTTCTTATATTTTCTACTTCTAAACACATTTTTATATGCTTATTTTACATGCAAAAATATGTTATGTTTACACTCTTTCTTCATAATCTTTTCATTACAATCAATTGTAAATTGAGTATTTAGTTGTTTGTTAAGGAAATTTGAAGACATTAATGGGAAACTGCATGGTGATAATAATAAAAAAACATATGGAAAAATCGTACGTTCGCGACCCGTACGTTCGCGACCGGTACATAAGCCAATTAAACAAAAACCAAAAGAGATATTTTTTTTGGTAAATACTGCATGGAGACCTACATTAATACACTTTTGAAATAAATTAATCACTTTTGAATATTCCGTTCCATTACGCAGATTTTTACATTTAACTGCTGTCAGCCAAAGTTGACTTCTATTTTGCGTACGTTCGCGACCACATGTTTATAACTCTTATTATGAAAACTTAAACTCGATGAAATCCATCCTTTGCACTAAACATACATCTACCCAAATGCTATCGAATCGCAAGAAAAAATGCTAGGAAAAGTTTTGTTTTCTATATTATTTGTACATCAAAAGCGTACGAACGTACGTTCGCGACCCCAGGAAATGCCCATATATAATAAAGAATTTAAAAGAATATATACAAGAAAACCGAGGAAATTTATTGGAAATCAACTTTTAAAGATACTGAAAACGACATTATCGTTTTCAAATCGTATTCTTTTCAAAATCGTTTTCCATCACATACCTGATAGTTCCAATTTTGTAAATATTAAAAAAGGTATTTTTGCTTTATTTATCAGCTTTATCAAACTCTTGAGTAAAAGAAGTGGTTTTTATTATTATTAAACCTGTAAATCGACTTTTATTTCATAATTTAAGTGGTTTGAATGATCTCCTCTTAGATCTTTCAAACGTATTTTTGACATCAAGATTCCACTAAAACAAATAATCACCCTTAGATATCATGACTAAAATCTCCCATGTAAATTTCCGAACGTGTGAACAGTTGGTACCTATCATGAATAAAATGTGTTGTGGAAATTCCCGAATGTTTACAAAGGAAGAAAATGAACATAAGTTTTTATTTAAAATTAAAAAAAAAAAAAAAAACGTTTCAAATGCGCAAATTTAATTTAGTTTATTTAGCGATCTCAAATTAATTTTAGGGTATCTTTAAAATTTTGCAATTTTTCTTGGATTTCAGCAATGTTCACAATAGAAGCGATTTGTTCCTGTAATTTTTCTAATTTTTTACAGCTTTAAAGATTTTTAATAAATAGACTGCCATCATGCCGCTATGTGCAAATTTTTGCGAATGTCCGCTCATTTAACAATTTTTACCATTTCTTATAGTTTAAGGAACTTTTGATCAACTTTATGGGTTGTTTGAAATATTAAAAATTTTCGCGAATTTTCGCTATTTTTGCAATTTTTTGTTATTTTCCGGCACTTTGTTCTTCCATCTCGTTTAGCGATTACAAATAAATTTTATGGTTTTTTAAGAAGTTTTTTTTTTTTGCAATTTTTCGCGAATTTTAGCTATGTTCGCGATTTTTAATAAATATTAGACTCTTAGAAAATTAGCGATAATTAATTCAAATATGGAATTTAATTCCATAAATTTCCAAAAACACGGTTTTTTAAATACATTTATTGTATTTTGTTTACAACTCCGAATATAATGACGAAGGGTTTTTAAATCAGGGGGCTTACTGCTTATTTCGATTCGAAGGAAATCATTTACGAATTCGAACAATTTGTACTGTGTATTACGATTTTCGTAATATTTGTTTCGAATAAACGGATGTTTTTATACTTTATCGAAAAAAAAAATACCGTTCTTAACAACCCCTCTCTATTACGAACAAAAAGTGTTCATCGAATTTTAAATTTTTTTAAAAACACAACCTCTGCCATCGCTTTGAACGATTGCGAAAATCGTAATACACACTACAAGTTTACTTAATCTTCATCTCAAAAACACGCCCTACGTTCTGTTTTAAGGATGTTTACAAGCTTAAACGGAAAACTTTGCTCGCTTAAGCTGGCAATCAAAATTATCGAAAATAAGGCCCCTATAACTGTTCACAACTCAACTAAGTTGTGTTGTACTTTTTTAAATTTTGTATTATGGTTTAAAAAAAATATCAAAAGTTGAATAACTACACCTTATTTTAAACTACATATTTAAAAGATGCTTCTTAATTTTGTTGCTTTCTAATACAGTTTTTATCGCTTATGTTACCCTTGTGTTCAGCCAAACCTGTGCAACTATAGTTACCAAATCGAGAAAATGTTCTGGACGGGGAGGCAGCTTGCCCTCCTTGTTTATCTGCCTTTCGTGCGTTTTGTATTTTATTCGCATTGGTTGTACCATATAAAAATTTTTTTTAACTTATTGGTGTACCATTTTAAATTCAGAGTTATAGTTTTTCGGTATTCAACAAAAACTTAAGTCAATTGCAAAAAAAAAAAAGTAAAAAAAATAGTCTTAAAAAACTAAATTTTCTAATTTTTTATTAAAATTCGATGCAAGTAGAATTGTTTTTATTTAAGGGAGTTTTTATTTAAGGACTGTATATTCTAGATTCACTTCTTGATTCTCGTAAATAATGTAATGCATGTCAGCGATAAACTCAAAGACTTTTCAGTTTATACCTAATATATAAATTATAATTAAGTCTTACAACCACTTTCACCAAGTTCAGTTATAACTTTTAAAAACATATTGTTAACTGGAAGTTAAGGTTGCTGAAATTGGCAGTTAATTTTACAAATATTGAAACAAAAATATTAAAAAATAGAAATTTATTAAGTGCATAAACTCAAAACTAACAACTGTGTTAAAAAAAAAGTAAAAAAAAACTTCAATCTTGTATCCTTTATTTTATAAAAACTCTTATGGTTTAAAATCATCTTTAAACTTTATTATTTGAAATTATTTCAATTTAAGAAAAAAAATCTAACTGATCTGAACATCAGAAAAAAACTAACTTTAAAATCTCTTTTTTCCTACCTTTTTTAAGGTGCTATTGTCATCTAATAGCAAAACATTATTTTTACCACAAAAACCTTCACATTATTCTCTTCCAATTTTTAAAAAGAAAAAATTGTTACATTTTATACATACAAAACAAAACTAAAAAAGAAAATCTCCCGAAACAAACAAAAACTAAAATTCTAATCTTAACAAAAAAGAAAAAAAAATTAAAATAATCATAAAACTCACAAAAAGAGAAAAACCAGTAGAAAATATATTTTTTTAGCGAATTGAAGTCATATAAATTATAAAAAAAAAATACTCCAAAACCTTAAATTCCCTACAACATCTGTAAATTTCATTTGCTTTAAGATGAATTTACTTTCAATTAAAGTAAAAATAAAATTGTCCTTTTTAGCTTATTTTGGATTAACAAAGTAAAGTAATGATGTATGTTTGTAGTACTGCATTTACACTTGCATACAGTGGTTAACGCAAATGTATGTACAAGTGTAACTGTATATTAATATATTACTTTTTTAGTATTGACTCCTTTTATTTTATAAATTATTGTTTAAGTTTAAAAGAAAATAAATAAATAGCAAGACAGACAAATTAAATAAGCATATTTAAAAAAAGAAAAACGTTAAATATTGTATGTGGCTATGTATTCGAAGTAACACGACAAAAAGAAAAACTCTCACACTCAGATGAGAACAACCAACAAAAAAAATAATTATAAATAATAATAAAAATTATTACATTATATACTAAATTAGTAGTTTTATTATTAAAAAGTAAAGCTGTGCGCGTGAACGGTTTTGGACACACGGAAAAAATGTAATCACGCAAGGTCATGCACAAGAAATTTTTTAATTCTATGAATCATTTTCATAGTTTTTACCTAATATTTTATAAAATAAAGTATAGATTCCCAAACGTGCCACTACGCGTTAAATGAAAGAACTCTACAGCGGAGAATGAAAAAAATATTACTATTTCGTTACAAGATATAAATATTACATGAAATTTTGTCGAAAGACTTTGCAACCCGCTTAAGATTTTGTGTAACATTGATTGAATTATTAACGGACGTTCAGTAGCTTATGACCCACTCTGTTAATATCACTCCTTGATTGCAACATAGTCATATTTCAAAAAGTCAAAAATTGGAAGTTACTTAAGCAAAATTGAAACAAATCAGTGGTATATCTCAAATTGAGCCGAAGTTATAACAAAATATATTTTATTAAAGCAGTATTCATTAAATCTGAGGTACATTTTGAAAACCTTATTCGCATTTTGTCAAGTTTGATTTTTTTAAGATACGACTATGTTGCAATAAAGGAGCGATATGACTCCGCTGCTTTACAAACAAGGAGCAATATGTATAATATACGTACATAGTATTTAGGCAAGGTGAATTCAACTAGAGGTGATCTCAAGTGGTCAAATTTCGGCCACCGGGCGAACCTAGTTTAGATAATTATGTATATAAAAAATTTTCAATCATTTCTTAAGAAATTCTTCGCGAGTGCTTGAGAAAACGTTCAATCAAACACGATCACACACGTAAATTTTATATTGCAATCACGCCATCTCTCTCACGAGTTATTTATATTTAAAATAATTACAATGACGAGTGAATTGCGCGTGAGATAAAAAATTCAGCTTACTCGTACATCTCTATTATGATGGAAAACGATTTTGAAAAAAACGATTTGAAAACGACATTTTCCTGTTTTCCTGTTTATGTATTCTTTAAAATTTTATTGTATACATATGTAGATACCACACTTGATCATAAAGAGGGTATTAACTCAACATTTTTATTTTTTCACTTTGTTGAAAAAATTGACACGTAATATTCATATTTACCCGCTGTCAAAATATCATGTTATTTTGTCTAATTTGAGGCGATTAGAGATTCGTTGTTGGAGTTGGGAGTTGAGGGCTTTCTGGTAGAGTGGATAGTCTGCATGCTTGGCAGTAGGATTATAAACTCGAGCCTGGGGGATCATGAGATAAGGAGGAGGGTTACCAGGGGGACACCACAAGGGGGGGTTCTATAACCTCTACTGTGGTTGATTGCGGTCAACGGGATTCTTAGGTCATTTGATTCCATGGGCAGGAAAGTTGTTGCCTACGCGGACGACATAGTTCTGCTGGTCAGGGGGAAATTTCTGTCCACTATCGGGAAAATAATGCAGGTGATGCTAGGCAAACTCTCGACATGGGCAAAGGATAGGGGACTGGGTGTTAACCCTGTGAAGACTGAGCTGGTGCTATTTACCAGAAGGTATAGGGTAGAGGGATTTAGGGGGCCAGTGCTAGATGGCGTCGAGTTACCTCTATCGGACGGAGCAAAGTATTTGGGAAACTTTCTGGACTGCAAACTGTCTTGGAAGAGAAATACTCAGGAGAGGATGAGAAGGGGACTCAATGCATACTACACATGCAGGAACTCCATTGGTAAGAACTGGGGTCTGAGCCCGGATATGGTAAACTGGATTTACACATCGGTTGTTAGGCCTATACTTACCTATCGATGCACTGTTTCGTGGGGTGCGTTGGGAGTGGATAGTTATAGGAAGATGCTCAGCAAGGTTCAAAGAAGTGCATCTCTTGGCATCACAGGCGCAAGGATAAGCACTCCGCAGGCAGCGCTGGACATCCTACTATATCTGTCCCCTATTGAGCATTATGTGAGGAGTGTGGCTGCTAGGAACTTGCTTAGACTTTACGAGTCTTCCTTAGTTAGACCTAGGCGGGATGATCACACGTGAATTTTGTACGAGATGGGTCTGCTTGGTCAGGGTAGTATTCTCGAGGGAATTTCGGATCACAAGACTATGACCCTGGACTTCCGTGCAACACCACCAGTGGAGTTCCCGGATAGGGAAATTTGGAGTGGATCCAATGGAATGTTTGAGGGGTGGGCAGTATTTACGGATGGATCCAAGATGGAAACCGTCACTGGTGCCGGTGTATATATCGCGGACACCGAGGTGAAAAGGTCATTCAGACTCCCCTATGAGTGCAGTGTCTTCCAGGCTGAGATCCTAGCGATCTGGAGGGCGACGGAGGTGATACTGGAACACATCGTGGGTGGATCTGTTGTGACAATTTACGTCGATAGTCAGGCGGCGCTTAGGGCATTGACAATTTACACGATGCGATCGTGCCTGGTCGCTGTGTTGGGTACCTGGACACTGCGTGGTTGATGGGAATTAGGTGACTGACGAACTCGCGAGAGGGGGTTCGAATCTGGACTTAGCGGTAAGGGACAGGAGGGTTAATCCCCCCTATGTTACTTCTATGGGGTGATACGGGAGAAATTCCGTGATGACGTTAACCGATCCTGGAGGGATAGAACGGATTGCAGGGTGTCCAGGGCACTATGGCCAAGATTGGACGCGGGGTCAACCAGGGTTCTACTGGGATTGGATAGGGGTAGTCTTGGAACGCTTGTAGGGTTCTTGACGGGTCATTGTCCTGTCAGGGCTTTTGCGGGTAGATGGGACAACGCCATACCGGACTTCTGCAGATTGTGCGATGATTCAGAGGAGCTGGAGACGATCGAGCTTGTACTGTGCCATTGTCCCAGGATGCAGGGTCTCAGGCAGAAGTGGCTAGGAGATAGGTTTCACGACGAACTTGGGTGCATCGCTGGATGTAGTCCGGCTGATCTACTGAGGTTTGTCAGGGAAATAGTGCGGTTGTTTCTGTTGAGGGGACTGTAGAGAGGGCAATAGTTCACACGAAATCTTCTAACTTTCTATCTTTCTTGATTCTATCCATCTCATACTTCTTCCTTTACTGTCTTTTCTTTTTTTTTTTGAAGGGATTTACAATGGACCATATTGGTCTCCGAGTGGAAGTGTGCCCTTGGGCGCATAACCCTTCTTAACCTAACCTAACCTTGTCTAATTTTTGTTAATGAAATGGTTGATTCAAAAATCCTTTTTCATATGCCTTTAAAATTAAATTAAAAACTATTTTGCTTCTACTGAATATTTTTAAATTTTCAGTTAATATCCTTTTTACGAACAAGTGCGATATGTTAATGGAACTGTATTATGAACAGAAAATTTAGACTGTAATTCAGAAATGGATTTTGTAAATTGCTCGAAATTAATCAGATTGTGCGATGATTCAGAGGAGCTGGAGACGATCGAGCATGTACTGTGCCATTGTCCCAGGATGCAGGGTCTCAGGCAGAAGTGGCTAGGAGAAAGGTTTCATGATGAACTGGGGTGCATCGCTGGATGTAGTCCGGCTGATCTACTGGGGATTGTCAGGGAAATAGTGCGGTTGTTTCTGTTGAGGGGACTGTAGAGAGGACAATAGTTCCACACGAAATCTTCTAACTTTCTATCTTTCTTGATTCTATCCATCTCATACTTCTTCCTTTACTGTATTTTCTTTTTTTTTGAAGGGATTCACAATGGACCATATTGGTCTCCTAGTGGAAGTGTGCGCTTGGGCGCATAACCCTTCTTAACCTAACCTAACCTAACCTAGTCTATTTTTTGTTAATGAAATGGTTGATTCAAAAATCCTTTTTCATATGCCTTTAAAATTAAATTAAAAACTATTTTGCTTCTACTGAATATTTTTAAATTTTGAGTTAATATCCTTTTTACGAACAAGTGCGATATGTTAATGGAACTGTATTATGAACAGAAAATTTAGACTATAATTCAGAAATGGATTTTGTAACTATAATTCAGAAATGGATTTTGTAAATTGCTCGAAATTAATCAGACCTTCTAAATCGATCGCTTTTCATCACATACATTTTTAAAAGTAAAATAACGCCACTTTGGAATACTTTACAAGGGGAACAAAGGGTTTTTATAATTATAGTTTGCAGTTTTTAATCACGTTAAAGATACAAAATCTTTTTAATTTCTTAACAACAAATATAGTACTAAAAAATGTTTTTAAGGTTGTATTATTTATGTCCATTTGTTTTAAAAATACCTTATTAAATTTCTTAAGTTTTTTTTTAATTTAATTTGAAAACATACTTATTTACTGTTTTATTACTGTGCTACTCTCTATTGCGATGCGATTTAAATTTCGATACGAAAGCTAACTAAATGCAAATTTATTACTTCCTATCAAGGTATATTTACCTTGCTTCCTATCACTTTCGCACATACAAATTAAAGATGGCACAGAATTTTATATTAAAAATTTTAAAAAAGTAAATAGTGATATGCGAAAAAAAATCAAAAGATGCGAAAGTCAAATGCATTTAAGAGTACCAATCACTAGATTTGGTTCTATTTTCGGCTGAAGTGCACTTTACGGGGCGTACAAAAAAAAATATGCCACCCGATCCAGAATAAAAAAAAAAATACCAAAATTAATATTTAAGGGGGCTGAGGCCCGTGGGACCCCTGGGTCCAAAAAACCGCCCCGCCCACTGAATGGTATGTGTGGGTACTCAAATTAAAGGTAATTGTGCAACAAAAACGAAAATAATAAAATTTTGGGTGGGCGGCACTTCAAGGGCCCTCTGGGGCAAAAAAAGTTTCCCCCCATAACACTTATGTATATATGTGTGGGTACTCAAATTAAAGGTAATTTGCTCACGATTGCCAATATGTATTTTGTTTTTGTATTCGTTTAATATTTTCCTCTCTAGGTTAATTTATGTATCTTTTATAGGTATGCAGAGAAGTTTTAGTTAGCGAAGCCGGTCTTTGTTATACCATAGAGGAGAAAATACTTTTGCCCGGCCAAAGGCCGGCTATACAGATAAGCTTTAGTAAGCGAAGCCGGTCTTTGTTATACCATAGAGGAGAATATCCTTGAGTCCGGCCGAAGGCCGGCTATACAGAGAAGCTTTAGTTAGCGAAGCCGGTCTTTGTTATACCATAGAGGAGAAAATCCTTGCGCCCGGCCGAAGGCCGGCTATACAGAAAAGCTTTAGTTAGCGAAGCCGGTCTTTGTTATACCATAGAGGAGAAAATCCTTGCGACCGGCCGAAGGCCGGCTATACAGAAAAGCTTTAGTTAGCGAAGCCGGTCTTTGTTATACCATAGAGGATAAAATCCTTGCGCCCGGCCGAAGGCCGGCTATACAGAAAAGCTTTAGTTACAAAAAAATAAAAAAATCCCGCGATTTTTATACAACATTAAAAAAGCCAAATAAAAACAAAATATTAACAATCGTAAGCAAAATACCTTTCATTCGAGTACCCACACATAGTTATAAGGGTGGGAGGGGCAATTTTTTTTACCCCCCAGAGGGACCCAGAAGTCCCGCTCGACCTAAATTTTATTAATTTCGTATTTTTTACACAATTACCTTTAATTTGAGTACCCACACATACCACTAAGTGGGCGGGCCGCTTTTTTTGATCCATGGGGTCCCAGGGGCCTCAGCCCCCTTAAATTTTAATTTTGGTTTTTTTCTTTTTTTATTCCAGAGGGGGTCCAATTTTTTTTTTTTTTTTTCGTACGCCCCGTAAAGTGCACTTTTGCCCTATTTTCTTTCACATCACAATATAGAGTAGCTCCCCAGATTAGAAATTTAAAAATTTTGGTTAGTCAGGGCATTTTGCTTTTTAGGTAACGATATGTATTGTGTTTTGTTATATTTTCATATTTTATTAGCGTTTACATCTCTGAAATGTTACATTTTATATATATACAGTAGCTCTACAATGTACTACATTACGACCTGGCAACACTTACTAAGTTACAGTTATTTTATCTTTTTGTTTACATTTACATATTTATACAAAATACTTTATAATAAAAAATTTCCAAAACTAAAATATTTTTTTTTTGCTTTATTAATTATAAAAAAACATAAAAATTTACGTTACAAAAATAAAATAAATGCAAGTAATAACATCGGTAAGTAAATTTCACGAATCATCTTATCTGGGGCACATTGCATGACGACCTCCATCAACAGCCAAACTTACTCCGGTAGAAAATGTAGCCAAATCACTGGCAAGAAAGCAAATAGCATTGGCAACTTCATCGGCCGTACCAGCGCGACCCATTGCATGCGTATTTTTAGAATGTTCCAAGAATTTTGCATAAGTTTCAGCATCCATACCACCACGCTTGTGTAGATTAGTGACAGTTACACCAGGATTTACACAATTGGCACGTACGCCATTGGGAGCTAATTCTAAAGCTACACAACGTGTAAATTGGTCAACTCCCATTTTAGAAATGTTATAAGCTAAGACGCCGGGAAATGAGCGAATACCATTAACACTCGAAACGTTAACAATATTGCCTTTAGATTTGATTAGTTCTGGCGTGGCCAACATTGTTAAATGATACATGGAACGAAGGTTAGTATTCATAACACGATCGTATTGTCCTAAGCTTGTGGACTCAATACTGCCAGTTTCTATAATACCTGCATTGTTGACCAAAACATCCAATTTTTGTTGATGGTTTATAGTTTCTTGCCATACATTTGCAGTGTCGGCCTCTTTAGAAATATCACCAACTACAACTTGCGGCTTTTTTTTACCTACTTCTTCACATTGTTTAGCCACTTTTTCCAAATTCTCAACATTACGACCGTTTAATGTAAGAATGGCTCCTAATTTGGCAAACTTTACAGCAGTAGCTGCTCCTATACCAGAACTAGCGCCAGTTATTAAAACTACCTTACCAGCAAAATTCATGTTTATGCTATAGAATTGCTAGTTAGAGGAAATTAAAACAATAAAAAAACAAATTAATCTTGATTGTTACTGGGTTGCGTAATCGATTTGTTTGTTTTGTAATCCTAGCGTGTATCCCGCTACTGTAGAAGACAACTTTTTTTAGTATAATGCTTATGATCGTCTGATAAATTTTCTATATTTTTGCATTCGTATTGTTATTTTGTTATTGGCTTGTATTATCTTTTTCAACTTTTGTTTTGTTCTTTAAAATCGCTACTGATTAGGTTTCTTTTTTTTGCCAAAATCAGGGGCGACAAACATGTTTTATGTAGTGGGCCCAAGGTCTATTCAATAGGTCTGCGAAAGAAGCCAGTTGTTTTTTGGATTATTCCTCAACGATGTCAAAAGTGGTTTACATTTATTTATTATTATTTATTAATTCATACATGCATATTTTTGTTTACGTTTTTTGTTTTTTGCCACACATACATGCACACAAAACACATGTTTCCTTTTGTTTCGCCTATGTGAAGTAATGCTGGGTATAGACAGTGCAATCTACATCAATGCAATCTCAAAACGTTTTGATGTTGATGAAATCTCGAATGAAAATGAATTTAATTTGCTAGATTGCGTAAATGCATTGCATAGTGTGTACCAGCATACGATTTTGACAACGGCGAGGAATTTTACCCAAGCAAAATGCCTGTTGTTTTATTAAATTAATAGGGTTGGTAGTTAAATTAAAAAAAAATGCTTCCAAATGTTTAAATTAACAATAAAGGACATCAAAAAACATATTGCTCTATTAGAATTCTCAATGATAAGATAGATAATATGTGCGTTCGTTTACTTTTCCAGTAAAATCCAGTAGGTGAGTAATATGAAAATTTTACAAATTTATGTGTACGCGAACGCATTTCAGTAAAATCCAGTACAAATTTGTACAAATTTTGGGGTAAACGAACGCAGCTAATAGTTGTGCTTATTTACTTTACTAGAGAGTACCTTTTAGTACTCTTGTTCTTCAGAAAGCAAAAAAAAAAAAAAATGCTGCTCTATCCCCCTTTGTGATATAAGGTATAAGTTTGCAAATTAATCTTAAACGATTTTGAAATCGATTTTGAGGTTCGATTAATCGATTTCGAAAACCGAAAAAAGTCGATCAAAAAATCGAAAATCTATTTTGGAATCCATTTACCATTTCCTAATACCGAACTGAAAGTGCGAATATGTAAGTAAGATCAATTTTCTATTATTATTATGCTCCTTGAAACAATAGGAAAATAAGCCGAATAGGTACAACGTTAAAATTCAGATTTTTATTGTACATAAACAAACATTTATTTTATAATTCAGTCACTCACAGCTTTATCACATTTTTAATATGCACATATACCTACATACAATATATCTATTTATCTTGGACACATAGCATGTCTACCACCATCGACTGGCATATTAACTCCTGTTATAAAACTAGCCATATCACTAGCTAAAAAGCAAATAACTCCCGAAATCTCATTTACTTCACCAGCACGCCCCAAAGCATGTGTGGTTTTACAATGTTCTAAAAATTTAGCGTAAGCTTCTTCATCCATGCCGCCACGTTTATGAAGTTCCGTAACAGTAACACCAGGATTAATAGAATTACAACGAACGCCGGATAAAGCCAATTCCAAAGCAACACATCTAGTAAATTGATCAACAGCCGATTTAGAAATATTATAAGCCAAAACATTGGGAAATGCTCTCAAACCACATACACTTGAAATATTGACAATATTCCCTTTAGTTTTCTTTAATTCTGGCACTGCCAACATGGTCAATTGATATATTGAACGTATGTTTGTGTTCATAAGACGGTCAAATTGTTCCAAAGAAGTATTCTCGATGGAACCATTTTCTATAATACCAGCTGCATTCACTAAAACATCCAATTGATTAAATTTAACAATAGTTGCGTTGATGATATTTTCTACATCTTTTTCGTTGCACATGTCAGCCTGCACCTGTAGGTGATTGCCGGGATTTAGACATTTTTTAGTAGTTTCCTGCAATTGTTCTACATTACGTCCCACCAGCACTAGTTGAGCTCCAAATTTTGCAAACTCTTGAGCAGTTGCAGCTCCAATACCAGAACTGGCACCGGTAATAAGAACTACTTTCCCACTAAAATTCATTGAGTGTGTCCTGTAAATTTTATTTAATTTAGGGAAATGTGTCAAAATAAACTTGTGTTTGTGTTTTGACAAATTAAATTTGCAATGTTATTATTTTTTTTAGGCTGCCAGATTTTTTTAAAAAAATAGGACTAGGGAATTTTTTCTTTATTGAATAAATATTTTATTACATTTTTGTTTTTAAAATGTTTATTTATTTTTTTAATTATCTGCCTGTTTAACAAAATTCTAAAATTTGTTTTAAATGTAATTTTCTATGCGAACGTTGACGTTCGAAATCGATTTAAATTACATTTTTCACAAAAAAACTGACCGATTTGGGTTATTTTCTAAATTTAATTCTGCCTAAGAAAATCTTAGCTAAACCAATTTCATAAAACGATAAAGCGAGATATTTGGCTATAACTCGGACATTAATGAATCAATTTCGCTAATTTTCACTATTTAAGGCGAAATTGAGAAAAACTTAGTAGATTATAAGAAAACTTCCGGAAGTGAAGGTTTATGGGAAAAAATATACCTAGGCAGTCGTGAATTATTATACAAACAACATTTTCAATAAATTTAGATTTTTTCAAAGAGAAACAAAATATGTACGTCTACGATGGAATTGTGGGTAAATACCTAGAGCGTGTTTTTAGAAATTTATGACGCAGTTGCGTTCCAAGAATAAAATAATGACTTTGGTGGCTACGCCAATTTGATTTATTTAAGCAACAGGGTGCTTCTAATAAAACGTTTACAAAATTTCTGATAATTTAACCTTGAACTTGACCTATTAGAAAAAACACCCAACTGCTTGCGCCGGAACACTTAAAACTTGGTAAACAGTCAAAGATAAAAAATTTGGGCAAACCATGGACTTTACTGATAAAGTAGTTATTGTAACTGGTTCCAGTTCTGGAATTGGTGCCGCAGCTGCCGTATATTT
This sequence comes from Pollenia griseotomentosa, assembly GCA_963931875.1. Lineage (NCBI taxonomy): Eukaryota > Metazoa > Arthropoda > Insecta > Diptera > Polleniidae > Pollenia > Pollenia griseotomentosa. The sequence continues at coordinate 225,205,542 of OZ007560.1, forward strand.
TGCCGAATTGGGTGGTCTACTAACATTAGTGGGTCGTAATGTTGATAAGCTACATGAAGTAGCCAGTCAAATTCAGATCATTAAGGGAAAGGCACCTCTTATCGTCCAAGCCGATATGACTAACGAGGAGGATGTTAAACGTATTGTTGGCGAAACTTTAGCCAAATATGGTCAAATAAACGTTTTAGTTAATAATGCCGGTGTTTTGGAAACTGGTACAATTGAAAATACGAGTTTGGAACAATACGATCGCGTTATGAATACGAATATAAGAGCCGTATATCAACTGACTATGCTGGCTGTGCCAGAACTGATAAAATCTAAAGGTTCCATTGTTAATGTGTCTAGTGTTAATGGCATTCGTTCGTTTCCCGGTGTGTTGGCTTATAATGTATCTAAGGCTGCCGTTGATCAATTTACACGCTGTGTTGCACTTGAGTTGGCCCTGAAAGGAGTGCGCTGCAATTCGGTTAATCCTGGTGTTATTGTTACCGAAATTCACAAGAGAGGTGGTATGGATGAGGAAGCCTATGCTAAATTTCTTGAACACTCAAGAACCACACATGCCTTGGGTCGTCCTGGTCAGGTGAATGAAGTGTCTGGTGTTATTGCATTTTTAGCTAGCGATAAGGCTAGCTTCATTACTGGTGCTAGCTTGCCAGTCGACGGCGGACGTCATGCTATGTGTCCCAGATGAGAACTTTTAATTTTTGGAAGTTGTTACATTCAATAATACCTACATTTGTTTCTATTTAAATTATTTAACTTTTTTTGTAATTTGTAACCTGTGCATTTTATTGTTTCGTAATGCTGTGTCCTAGATGAGGACCAATAATTTTTAGAAATTGTTGCATTTTGTTATTATTTAAATTATAAAATAAGTTTTTTAAATTTGTAATAAACCAGTAAATTTTATTGTTTCTTGAATCTTTCTATGTTTTACAACGAACCATACTTATTGTATTAATTAGCACTGTAATATGATTTTTTGAATCAAACATATCTACATAGGTACCGTCGGCTTAATATCGAGGGCCTATATTCAAAATCCTCTATCTTAAAAAACACAACTTTTCAGGAGAGCCAATAAACAGTTTTTTTTCGCGTATTACTTGAGTTATTAAAATTCGGTATTCTACAATATTTTTTAAATCAACTACTGAATCTCACAGATAATTGGTTTATAAAATTTTGCATTATTGGGACTTTATGCGAGATGGAGGGTTTTGCTTCTCAAAAAAATTCAATATGTATGTATGAAAATGAAAAGATAGAGGGTTTTGCATTTTAATAAAAATTAATTATTTTGATTTCATTTATGCCATCTGTCAAGCTTCTTACAGACGGTGGTCAGATCTTACAATGTTTTCATTTTTCTGACAATGGTGCCTTTGTCAGATGCATTAATTTAACACATCTGCCAAATGAAAATGAGCTTACAATGTTCACACAGTTGCAAGACATTTTTAGGCAATTTTAATGACAACATTGTAAGATCTGACCACCGTCTGAACGAAGCTTCACTGTTTAACGTGGTTTATTTAAGATAAAGGCTAATAATACAACATAATATAAAAAAATTAACAATGAGCAATAACATTCTTCCACTTATTTGGTTGAATTGAAAGTGGAGCAGAATATAGAGGTTTTGGTTCAATATGTTCTGTAAAAGGTTTAACACGAACAAGTAAATCAATGTGATCTGTATCAAAATTTAATTTATAAATTTACGCTACCATCTGAAAGATATAAAAGAGATCTTAAATTAGACACTGTAAGATCGTTCCTTACTCGTGCTGGTCTTATTGAAAAAAAAAGAACGCAAAAGTTTGTCATCACTGTAATTATTAAAGAAATCATAATTTAAATATCCTGCATCAAACGGATTTTTCACGATCTCATTATTAATTTTAACGGTCTTTCTGGCTTTTCTAGTAATTCTAACGTAATCGACTGGCAAGTGGATAGATGGATTTTTCAACTTAATCTCTATCTAAGCATGGGCACTATCGCACTCCATTTGAGTATGGGCTTTCTCTAAGAACTTCTATTCAATAACTATTATTTTCAGCAGCAAAATTGGATAGAGCATTAGATAAATAATGGTTACGGTTTTGGTAGCCACAACCATCCGGGAAAATTGTAATTGGCAATGAATCTGATAAGAAATGTGTTTTAAAGTGATGAATAATACAGGAAAAAAATACCGACGCGGACAAATCACCATTGATTTCATATTCATGTTTAGCTTACAAAAAATTGCAAGAACAATTTATTCAACAAATATTTGAAAATTAATTATTAGAAAAGATAGAGGGTTTTGCATTCAGAAAAATAAATTGTGCAAGATAGAGAAAATACAAAAATGAAAATAAAACAACAAAAAAATATATGTTTGTTATGAAAATCACACCATAGATGAGAGTTGTTTTACTGAACATTTTCCCATTAAAAAGTAATTTTCGTGAAAACCAAAGATAGAGGGTTTTGAATATAGGCCCTCGATATGCAAACTGCTAAATCCACTTTTTAAGTAAATTAAGATACGCCTCGTCAACTAGCATGTAGTTTTTTGAATTTTAGTTTTGAAGTTTGTAAAACCATCTAAATTTTTTGTTTTCCTCTAAAGCTGCAAAACTGAAATATAAAAGTTTTTTGTCTCCTGTAAAATGTGCTGAAAGGGAGTTAGCAGGTTTGAATATTACGATGATTTGTCACCCTATTGCATTCTCATCTTGACAATTTTGTAGGTAGGTATGTGATGGAAATCGATTCGATTTTAAAAATGAAACGATTTTTAAAACCGAAAATATATTTTAAATTTTATATTATATGTATACGTTAACTGAAGTGTATTCAGAAAAAAATTCAAGACTAATTCAGAAATGGATTTTAAAATCACTCGAAATCCATCACACCTTTTAAAAACGTTCGTTTTGAAATCGATCGATTTTCATCACATATGTAGGTACTACCGCACTAAAAAGGCTCCGATTGGCCTAAAACTTTCAAGATTTGTCAAAAATTGCTGGGCAAGTTTTTAACATTTCCAATTTTAAATATAAAATCCATTCTATTGGTTTTTTACTTTTTTTATACCTATAGTTATCTACCTGATAATTTTTTTTATCAAAAATAAATTAAACACTTTATTTAATTTGCAAGAATTACTATTTTCAAATGGTTTTTTTTGATAAAGTATATAAAAAGCCGTTCATTCAAAACAAATAATACGAAAATTGTAAAACAGTACAAATTGTTTAGAGTTGATTGGATTCAAAATCGTAAATTGAAATCATGAATCGCACGCCATAACTTGGCCCGATTTTGTATAGTTAGGTACCTATATGAGAAATTAATTTTTTTAAGTGTACATATCAAAATATAAAACAACTCCTAAAAAAAATCAATATTTTTTACACCCTCAGAAAAGGAAATACACAGATGCTCAATTTTATTTTACTTATATTTTTATTAAAAAACATATGGGCTTTTTTGTTGAGACCGTCCCTCATTTTTTCTCAAATATACTTAAGTTTTTTATAATAAAAAAACTATTCACACAACAAAATTATAGAAAAAAAAGTAAATTACGAAATTTAACATTCGTAACCGTAGGACTTAATGATCTTGTTGAAGGGTTCGGCTTGCTTGGCAATATTTTCGCGAGCCTTAACAGTCAACTTCTTCATGAGTCTGTTGTGTTTCAAAACTACTTGCAACTTAGCCTTACGTTTGCGTTCTAAACTCTTGACAACATCGCCATGATGCCAGCCAACTTCGTTGGACAAACGGCCCAACTGACAGTATTTGCGATCAGAGCGCAAAGTCAAGATGCGCATAGCGATTGGTACACAGACGCGACGACGCTTATCATAGGGCGATGGGATACCATCGAAGATACGAAGACGAGCCAAAGCAGCTTGACCGCGCTTAGTTTTGTGTGGGATCATGCCTGCAAATAGACAAGGAAAAAGTTTAATACATTTAATAGCTTAGATAATAAAACAAACGATTTGTTTTGCTCTTTTATGGCTCAGTTTTAAAAGCTTGTTTCATGGTTTTACATCAAATAATGTAGGTAAGAAATTTTTGTTCATCATGTTGGAAAACCTCGATGTCTTATTATTGTTTGTTTTAATACATACCTAAAAATATAAAGAAACATATTATTCATAACTACATTCTACTTGCTGGCGTGTGAAATGTTTTTAGCTATTTTTAAGATTCAGTTAAAGATTTGTTACATTTTTTCAAATTCAAATAATGTAGGTAAGAAATTTTTGTTCATCATGTTGGAAAACCTCGAAGCCTTATTATTGTTTCTTTTAATACATACCTAAAAAGAAAAATAAAGATTATTTATAACTACATTCTACTTGCTGGCGTGTGCAATGTTTTTAGATATTTAAAGACTCAGTTAAAGATTTGTTACATTTTTTCGAATTCAAATAATGTAGGTAAGATATTGTTCATCATTAAATACCTATTTGTTTTCAAAGTTGTAGCTCATGTGAAAGTTTATGTCTAAAATTCAGTAAACCATTAAAATGCCAATTATTAAAATATTTAAAAGAAAAAAAATTATTGGTACAATCCTTTTGTAATGGAATATTTCAAAGTTGTCTCAAAAAAGAACAAAAAGTTCAATCAAAAATCTTTTGAGTCGTTGGTTTAGGCAATATCCTTTCACATAAACCGACAATAATGGTGGTAATGTACAAGTTCGTGCTGGGCTTTTCTTAAACTAACTTACCTCTAACAGCTTTGTAGAAAATTCTGGAAGGAGCACGGAAGTGGAATGGGCCACGGGCAGGATTGACATTGCAACGTTTGCGCAAGTAAGCTAAATACTTGATTTTGTTTCTGTAGAAATGTCCAGAAAGGTTCAATTCTTCGCAACGGACAACGGCAACTTTTCCACCTTGCAAAAGGTATTTGGCAACGACGGAAGCCAAGCGACCGACCAAGTGGCCACGACCATCAATAACAACGGCCTAGAAATTGAAGACATATGGAATTAATATGTTTATCAAAGTGAGGTTAGATTTCACCAAATGACAAAACGCACATAAACAAATACAAAGAATTACACATATATTACAAGTTACACTGTAAATTTTGGAATAACTTATTTTCTGCGTTTTTCTTAGCACAAATACAATTTTAATTAAAAATGATTTGTATATTCACTAGCTTTTAGATATATTCAAGTTTGTTAAAATACTTTTGCAAATGATTTGATACTTTTTCACTTTCCTTACAGCACGTGTAAGTTGTTGCACTTATTTCACTAAAATTTTCCATTTTTTGCTAAAAAATTGTCGAATTTTTTGCACACACTTTAATTATTGCTTGTTTAAGTACGTTTTTATATGGTTTTTTATTAATTTTGCTTAGTAATTTGGTGATTTTACGTAAAAATATCACCACTTACCCTATTCGTTAAACCAGTCATGTTTAAGAACCGCACGGAAAGAAATGGACGAGCATTGGTTTCTTTGGGCGGAAACGGCCATGTTAAAAATTATGACATTTGACATGCTTGCGCAAGCACATAAATGTCAATTTCGATACAGTGTCGTATTTGCCGAGAACATGGTTGTATTTCTTACTAAAAGAACAATGAGCACCTCTGTTTTACTACCGGCTGTAAGAATAACAAACAAAAGGGAGAGAAAAAAAGAAAACAAGTTGACAATTTAAAGAGAACACAAAAAAGATAAAATTAAAAAAATTTCTTTGCTTCGACTAAATTTTACAGAATTGTTAGTAAAAATTATATAAAATTATCAATATTAATTAAAGTTATTACAAATTAAGTTTTACTCATTTGCTCATATTAAATTTTGTAAGTTTCTTACATTTGTATTTGTAAATTATTACAATATTTGCGATTTTTTTTGACCACTCCCCAAATAAAGAAAAACAAGTGCATTTTCTTTTTTGTTTAGTCGAGTATTTGGTGGCAGCAGGTCTTTGTTATCTTTTTGCCTAAAAACAATTTTTGCTTTTTCTTTTAAAATTTTAGATGACTAATCATTGTAACCCTACACGTTGAATATTATTTTTAATAAAACTATTGTTGTGGAATAGGTATTTATTTTGGTTTTCTTAAAAGAAAAAAAAAAAACTTGGAAAAAATGTGGAAAGCCACTGCTGGTTTACAAATACAAAACACCACTGCCGCTGAAGATGATGACTGGGAAACTGATCCAGATTTTATTAATGATGTAAGTGAGCAGGAGCAAAGGTGGGGTTCGAAAACTATAGAGGGTAGTGGTCGTACAGCTGGAGCTATAGAGTAAGTTCTGTTAAAAACAACGTAATATTTTATCAAAATAATCATAATTTTCTTCAGCATGGATAAATTACGTGCCGAAACTGAAAAAGCGGATCAGGACAAAAAACGCAAGGAGATGGATGAAATCAATCCTGGATATGGTTACGGAGGTAAATTTGGTGTACAAACCGATCGCATGGACAAATCAGCTGTGGGCCATGATTACCAGGGCAAGGTAGAGAAGCATGCGTCACAAAAAGATTATACCACTGGTTTTGGTGGTAAATTTGGTGTACAATCCGATCGTGTTGATAAATCTGCTGCCGGTTGGGACCATATTGAGAAGGTTGAGAAGCATGCCTCACAAAAAGATTATGCTACAGGTTTTGGTGGAAAATTTGGCGTACAGTCTGATCGTGTAGATAAATCAGCTCTTGGTTGGGATCATGTAGAAAAGGTTGAGAAACACGAGTCACAAAGAGGTTGGTGGGTGTGTACACAACTTTTGTAACTATTTTATAATTTTTCTTGTTTAGATTATTCTAAAGGCTTTGGCGGCAAATTTGGAGTGCAGGAAGATCGCAAAGATAAGTCGGCTGTTGGTTGGGATCACATTGAAGCACCTCAAAAACATGAAAGTCAAGTTGATCATAAAATTGTAAGTTATCTTAGAATTAGAATTCGATGAGTCTTTTTTAGTAATTTTAGTATACAAAAGTGATGGATTCTTATGTTTAAGGGCACTGATTTAGTTATCTGTGTTTAAGAGTATAGCTTAATCTGTGATAAAAATTTACACTAAGGGTATTCAGTTCAGTTCCAAAATTGCAATTTTTAAAGTGCTTTTTCCATTTACCATTATTTTCATATACATACGTATAACTAGGGATGCTGTTTCCATGCAAATTCATGTCTTTTGTCGATAGTCTTAGATCGATGTCGACCAATTATCTTTCCGAATCATTAAATTTGCGTTGAATGGCATCGATTTGTTTTTGCATATTGTTGCATATTTTGGTTTTAAATGCATATTTTAACATTTTTATAATTTTTTAAAATTCCATATTTTAAAAATAGTTCTTCAAAAAATTTCAAAATTGTATAAAAAAAATTTACCAAAATACAAATTTTTTAAATTAATAAATAAATTTTTTGGAGCTCTGCTTAAAATACAAGATTTCGACAAAAGATCCTTAAATTTGTTATCGATGCAGCACCTTACATGGTTAAGGCTGCCAATTTATCGAAAACTGTTACTATGTACTTGAAGGCACATGGGTTACATCGAGTTGCAGGAGAAATTGTTATAATTTTGAAACACAAGAACGGTATGACTTTCACAAAATCACACGTGTGATTTTAAAACCACGTGATTTGAAATCATGTGCTTTTCAGAACAGACCCAATAATATTGATTTCATACGAGAAACAATGTGGAAGGAAGAAAAGCCCGACAAATTAAAAAAAATCCAAATAGTTTTGCAAAAATATATAGAATTTTAAACAATAAAACAAATTTCAACTATTTTTGATCAAGAACTGAATGTGGGACTTTGAGAGATTATTTTCCATGTACAAAAGTTTTTTAACAGACAAAGGTTTACTTTTGATGATATAAAAAAGTATTTATTTGATTATGCAAACAAAAATTTAAATTATGTAGTTATTTAAAATAAGTTTTAAAAAATAATTTTTTTTGTTTTAAATAAAAATTAAAAAGCAATCGCTTTTTTATTGAAAATGTTCAAGTTTTAAGTACATATTTTTTATTTTATTAATGCATATTTTGGAGTTTTTAGTGCATATTTTATGCGCATATTTTTGATTTTTTAGTGCATGAAAATCTCACCCCTACATATAACATTTAAATTAAAGATTTAATAAGGTAATCAATAAAATAATTTTTACACTTCCGTTGGGCATCTTGAATAAAATAAATATTTGACATCTGATTGACTGGTTGTTTTAATTTTTTTTTTTTTTTTTGACACGTCAATTATGTATAAACTACTTTACACAAGGCGAATTCATGTAAACGATGGTGTCGATAGTACAACATGAACAACACCAAAAACACAACATTGTATTTTATTTGTTGCTTTCATTGGTCGATATGTCAAAATCACAAGCCACTTTTGACATTCCTCTCTCTAATTAAAGGTCCAACTATAATATGCGTTAACTGGCTTAAGCTTCTTTCAAAAATTAACCAAAAAAAATTTAGAAAAAGCATTTAAAAAAAAAAATAAAATTTAAAAATATTTGATTCCGTACGGAAAGTGCGATTTGTTTCGCAACTTGCTTAAGCAAATGCCAGTTTCATAAAATTAACCAAAAAGTTTTCATAAGTTCAAAATGGTTCGACACATATGAATCACAGGTATTCGCACAATTGCTTAAGCCAACTTAAGCATATTATAGTTGGGCCTTAAAAAAAAAAAGTAGCACATCCATCTGTGCTTTCAACGCCACCTGAAAAATGAATTTGCCTTGACTCACACTTTCAAATTATAATAAAACTGCTCACTTCAAAAGAGTGCAATATTCCTTTTTTTCCAATACAAAAAAAAAAAAAACCTGAATGTTAATGTAACACATAGAAATTTTGGGTTTATACCCACCTATTTTTTAAGAGGGAATAAACATGTTTTAAATAAATTTTACTTAAAAATAGGGTAGTAAAGATGCAATTTTATATATGAAACGATATTTTAATATTTTTTATTATTTTTATATCCCATCAATAGGGCTTTGGTGGAAAATTTGGCGTACAAAAAGACCGTATGGACAAATCGGCCGCTTCTTACGATGACGGCAGCAAGCAACAAGTGGGCACAAACTACACTAAAACGAAGCCAGTTATTGAGGGCGCTAAACCTTCAAATCTTCGTGCTAAGTTTGAAAATTTAGCTAAAAATTCCGAAGAAGAAAGTCGCAAAAGAGCTGAAGAGCAAAAACGTTTACGAGAAGCTAAAGACAAAAGAGATCGCGAAGAAGCTGCTAAAAAAATTGTGGTAGAGAATAAACCTCTTCCTGCTGCTGATGAAGCCAAACAGCCCCCTCCAAAAGGAGCACGTTCTCATATTGTTACTGGACGAGAGGGTGGCATCGGTAATGCTATAAGTGCTTTTAACCAAATGCAATCACCAACTAAAGAGGATGCTACCATGGCACGTAAAGAACCCATACACATTCCAAGAGAAGTAAAGAGCGAGATTAAAGAGCCAGAAGAGCCAGTTAAAGAAGTAAAAACACAACCTGAAATTGTAGCAGAAGTTAAGCAGGAGTTACAGAAGCCTGCACAAAAAGTTTTAGCACCACCTCCTGATTTAATACCCTCAATAGAAATACAAACTGTTGCTACACCACCTGAAGTGCAATCACCTGAACCACCCCACACAGTAGAAGTTGCTGCATCAGCACCAGTTTCAGCCGAAATTTCTGCCACTGAAGTGGATCCTGAACCTTTATATCAAAATCAAAGTGAAGTTCAACAAAATATTGTTCCTAAGTCACCAGAGCCAACTTTTCAAGAACAACAACTACAGCAGCAGAATCAACAGCAACCAGAATCGTCGTCACAAATTGAAGCTGTAGGTACTGAAGTTGAACCAGCTGTTATTGGAAATTCTGATAATTTATCTGACTACATTGAAGATACTCGAATTCATGCCATTGCCTTGTATGATTACCAAGCTAGTGATGATGATGAAATTTCATTTGATCCGGATGACGTTATAACACACATTGAAATGGTAACTAAAGAAAAATACTTTAATTTTAAAATGTTAACATTTTGGAATACTTTTTTGATTTTTTTATGACTTTTTTTGCATACAAGAACAGGCATGATTTGGAACTTCTGTAGGCACATAAAAAATTCAAAGTCACGCTTGTTCACTTAATCAAAAAGTCATTTTAAATATTCAATCTTAGAATTTTTTCTGCAAAAAGTAGGCGGGATTGCAGAAGTGGGAACAAAATACATGTTTTTATATCTGTCCAAATTTGGTACACATAGCTAGGTTGTCAATACACAAAATCCGGGTGTTATTGGATAAGTGGGCGTTCCACATCCCATATAAAAAAGATCAGTAATAGTAAAATTTATAAAATTTAATACAAATAGCTTCGATACCACTGCAAGACATCCGAAACTTTGTGAAGGAATTTCCGGTATTTTTTTTTATTATTTATTTATGGCAATTTTACTGCTGATATACAATTAAATCAGTTCTGTCAAGAAGTAGATGTAACTTCAAATCCGATAAGTAAGACAATGTTAGATGGTCTGAAATTTCGAACTAGTTAAAAAATTGGAGTAAAAATGTACACAGCTTTAAACTTTTTTAAAACCCAGATTTATTTTATTAAAAAGAAAAAATGTTATTCTCACTTGCTTCAAAAAATTTAATGATTTTATATTCAAAGCGGGTGCATAAAAGATATTTTGGATAAGATTCTGAAAGATAAGGAAAGTGAAAATTAGAAATTTTAAATTTAAAAAAAAATTCCGCTTTTCCGGGGGAGCATTAATGAGTACATAGATGTAGTTCTTATACATATGTACTTCGGAATGCATAAAAAATATAATAATAAAGATAACAACAATTTTTTTCCATTTTTTTGTTGTTAAGTCGACAACAAAAAAAAAGTATTTTATTCTAATAACTAAAACCAAATGAACCTGCCTGCATGTACTCAATTATGCACCATTTTCAATATTTCAATTTGCGCGACAAATATCAGTATTTAGTACATAGACCTTTGTTTTTTATAAAATTTTTCATGCGGTTTGGCAAGCTTTCAACCAAATACTGCAATACTTCTCGAGGAATATTTTGCCATTCCCTGGCAACACGCTCCCAAAGCTCGTCCAGACTTGTTGGTGCTCTATCGTAAGCGCCTAATTGTCGTTTCACAATTGACCACAAATTTTCAATTGGACTTTGTGCCGGCCAAGTCATCATTTGAAATTATTGTTCAGTTAGTTATTTCTTCATGATTTTGGACGTATGTTAAGAGTCATTATCTTGCTGAAATATGACCTCTTTCTCAGGGTAGGCTATTTTGTTAACAAAATCGGGAAGATGGCTTTGTTATATATTCAGGTTATCTTCTTTCCTTCTTATTCCATCAGTTTTTTGAAGTGACCCAACTTCCCACCATGTAAAACAGCCCCACACCATGATGTTGCCACCACCATGTTAAACAGCCCCACACCATGATGTTGCCACCACCATGTTTCACCGTTTTATTTATGTGATGTCTTTTTATGGTTTCATTCAGCCGGCGCCAGCAATATTGCTTACCATCAGATTGGAATATGTTGAATTTCGATTCGTCTGACCATATGACACGTTTCCAGACGTCGTCAGTCCAAATCAGGTATTCTCGTGCAAACTTTAGTCGCGCCTTAACATTTTTTACGGATCGAGCAGGTTTTTTTACTGCAAAAATATACCCAATGTTGTGGAGAGATTTTCTAGCAGTCAATCGGCTAACAGGTTTTCCAATTGCCAAAGCTGCACTTATCATTTTTCATATGTATCATCATAAGGCGTGCGTCCGCATCTTTCCAAAGCCTTTTACGCTCTCTGACCTAAACGACCTGACCTGAACATTTTTGAATTTTAAGTTGTAACTGTTTGTGATTAGGTGTGCGATATGTACATACTAGTGATGTTACGAATATCAATTTCTAGCGTTCGCAAATACGAATCCGACTACGAATATCCGAATCTGAACTTGAGCGCCTCTCAATATTTTAAATTAAATTGAAAAAAAAAATCTTCCTATTGCGTTGATAACAATAATTTAAAAAAAAAAACTTTCCGATGACTAAATTTAAAATTATCAACTTCGCAAAGCACAGCGACCGAAGGGATCTTTTGTGCAGCCCAAGTGTTCGCTGAAGTAGATCAAGGCTACAAATAAGGCCAAGAATTCTACGCGGTAAGATATTGCATATATCACCTGAAGTCATTGAGATAACTCCAAGGATCTTCATTTTGCTTGCATACTTATACTTACATACTTTCAGATTTCGTTTTTCCCAGTTATTCAGTGTTGTTTAGGAGAAAATATTTTTGCAGATGCTGCAGCCATATACATATTCAATTTAGGGTTTTTTCTTTATTTTTCTTAATTTATTTTGTTTTACAAAGTGTTAAATAATGAATGAATAATTAATATCAAATTCTTTGGCTTCCCAATCCTAATTATTGTATAAAAACACTTTGCAATATTTTTGAAATCATCGAGGGCAATCGAAACTATAAAAACCTCATGATACTGATAAATAAACTTTTTTTCTTTTCTTTTGATACATTTCTCGAATTTTCGATGTAAAATGTGAAATAGCATTTGCCATTATTATAATGTTCTATAGTATTATGAATAGGGGGGATGCTATTTCCATGTAAATGCATGTTTTTTGTCGAATCTTTAAATTTGCCTTAAAATGGCATCGATTTGTTTCTGCATATTGTTGCATATTTAAATGAAAATGCATATTTTGGTTTTAAATGCATACTTTTGCATATTTTAACATTTTTAAGTGACTTATTTTTTTTCCATATTGCAAAAAAAAGTTCTTCAAAAAATTTCAAAATTGTATAAAAAAAATTTTCCAAAATAAAAATTTTTTAAATCAATAAATAAATTTTTTGGAGCTCTGCTTAAAATACAAGATTTCGACAAAAGATTCTTCAGTTTTTAACCGATGCAGCACTTTGCATGGCTAAGGCTGCCAAGTCGCCTAAAAAAACTTATCCAAAACTGTTACATGTTACTTGCTAGGCACATGGGTTACATCGAGTTGCATGGGAAATAGAAGCCAATTCGATAATATTGATTTATTGATTTCATACGGGAAACAATGTCGAAAGAATAGCCCGACAAGTTAAAAAAAAGTCCAAAACGTTTTGCAAAAAATATGGGATTTTAAACAATAAAACCAATTTCAACTATTTTTGATCTAGAATCAAATGTGCGATCTGAATTAGAAAATTAATATTCTCCAAATTGGCATCCTTCAAGTATGCTTCAACTTCGGTTGACATTGAGAGATCATTTTCCATGTGCAAAAGCTTTTTAACAGACAAACCCCTCATTTTGATGATATAAAAAAGTATTTATTGTTTAATTATTTCCCTGACGATGATACACATTGCTGTATCGAAATATTGGAACTAATAAATAAATGTTATTTAATTTTTTATATAAAACAAAAAAACCTCAAGCTTAATAAATTATATTGCAATTTATTTAAATTAAGTTTAAAAAAATATTATACCTATGAATAACAATGGAATAAAAACAACAATAGAATTTTTTATTTTATAAAGAAAACATAGTTGATCTAAGTATATATGAATTTATATGTTTTGAGCGTTTAGTTTTTCCGTCTTAGTGGACCGATTTGGCGAGGGACCAACCACCGATTCATATTTTATCTTCTACGTGAGCTAATTTAACTTTGTAAGTTCAATATAAAAAATATCAGAAAAAATCAATGAAATAACAAAAAAGTATCAAAAAGTCCCCTTTATACATTGTCATTCACTCAGGACATTGTATGTTTAATTTTATGTTTCTATGTCTAATATTAACGAAAATTAATCAAAGTACCAGACTAAGGGCCAATTTCACCAACTGTATTTAAATATCAATTCATATTTAAATATAGATTTTCATATAATTTTGTTTTGAGATGAAAAACGAAAATTGATATTTAAATACAATTGGTGAAATAGGCACTTAGAACGAAAAAGTACCAAAAAGCTCCCTTTTCTTGATTCTTATTCACTCAGGAGCATGCATGTTTAATTTTATCATTATAGGTCGAAAATTATCAAAAATTCAAAAAGTACCAGATGAAAAACAAAAAGTACCAACATTTTGTCCAATATTATAGAAAGTTTAAAAATGATCACACGAAGCACGGAAAAGTAAAAGAAAGAAATTTATATTGATATATTTGTTTATATACAATTAGCTGGTGAGGCCTAACTCCATTTGTGAAAATAAAAATGCAAAATTTTTTTTTTCATTTTTCCCGACGTTTTGTGAATTTTATGTTCACTTCTTCAGGGGATTCGTCTATTAATATAAAATAAAATCATCAACATTTATAATACAATAAATATGAATGTAACGAACTTCCAGTGAAAAGAAACAAATTTGTATTACATTAATATATGTTAAAAAATATAAAAGTCAACGCTAGTGGCCTCATCTACTGTTTTTCAAAACAACTCTATAAAAGGCGCTTAAATTGTCAGTATCTTCTTTTTAATTTAATTTCCCGTATTTTCCGTTTTTGATACTTTTTCTCCCCATAGAGGTTCGGTTGTCAAACAAAGGAAGAAAGCGTTCTTAACTGTTTTGCCTGCGCTGATTTATACATAAGATTTATATATTCAAAATATTTAAAAACGGTTTCTGAAAAATGTCGAATGATCGATCACCCTAATTTTTTTTATTATGATTTGATAATTGAAAAAAACAAACCCAGCTAACATTTTCAATCGTCTAGGAATCTATTGGGAATCTCACAAAGAGTGTTTTTCATCTTCGACGAGCTCATTTTATAATTGTAGACGACTCCTAGCACGGGAGAAACTGTTACATGTGCTGATTCGTATGAGAGATTCTTCTATAACGCAGCGAAAGACGCTTATATTAATCGTTAAGGGAATCGTTTGTGATGTTTTTGGAGATTATCTAACGAGTCTTTTAAAAATCATGCCAAGAGTCGTATGAGACTCAGGTAGGGATTATTTTACAACTCGTGAAATGCTCAGCCGTATAACTGAGCTACCTAAAAAGGGGCATCACGCGTCTTTTTCATGTTAAAACTTCTAATTTTCTTACAATTTACATGAAACAAACCTTTAAGGTTGCGAAAGCAAACACTTTCCTGTCGAAAAATCCTTTTTTACAGATCCTTAGGTCGGTTTGATTTATTGAAATTGTATTGACAATAGAATTTTCATATTTCAAAAACGCTCTTATTTAGTAATTGTTATATGACTCTTACAGAGAGTCGCAAAAGGTTCATTCCAAGATTAAAAGACGAGCGTGTCAAAAAATTTATAAAAAAGTAATAAATAAAAAAAAATTTGAATTTTTTGTTTTTGTTAATCGTCAGATAATCATCAGAAGATTCTTTTAGGAGTTGTATATTAAACATAATCGTCTAACAAACAGCCTATGCTAGCTGGGAATATTTTATTTATTTGTTCTGCATATGTGTTAGTAGCAAATTTGAACGCTTATAACTCTGAAATTGTTAAACAGATTTTAAATATATATTGTGCACTTCTGTAAGTAAATACCTTTCAAATGGTGTATATTTTGTTCAAATCGGTTGACATACAGAGGAGGAAAGTGTTCTTAACTGTTTTGCCTTTGCCGATTTATACATAGATTAAAAAAGCTAATGATTTTTTGTTGAACATTTTCAAGTTTGTAGTGCATATTTTGGAGTTTTTAGTGCATATTTTATGCGCATATTTTCGATTTTTTAGTGCAAGAAAATCCCATCCCTAATTATGAACTACATATATTACAAGGACAATTTTCTGAAGATTTCTTTACAGAATTTTTCAGTTTGGTAGCTATGGTCCAAAAAATTGCAAAAAAAGATAACAAAATGAAAATTTTTCGACATTAGGTGCGTTTGAGTACTTTTAAAGTAAAATAGTATAGTAAAATAAATGAGTAAATGAGTAAACTGAAAAATTTGGTCTCACAAAAAGCTTTTGTCTAAAAAAGTACGCGAAAACAAATCTCAATTGGCTTCCGTGATATACTCGTTAGAAAAATTGCATGTTCTTCGGAAAAACGAAAATTTGTAGCTAAAATATACATGGGGCCATAAAATGCGAACATGAGCTACTAAAGACTAATGTTTTTTTAATAAAATTTATTAAAAGTTAATATTTTTTGTCTCATTTTATGTATTTTTTTAAGATTTTGTATTTTTTTTTAACGTATTTCCAAAATATTCACGATATTCAAGCGAATATGAATTTGGCAAATGCGAATTCGAATTTGAATGCAATAGAATAACCAAATAACTCGGCATTTCGAATACGAATATTCGTAACATCACTAGTACATACATATTTTTATAACACACCAATAATTTCTCCTTTATTTTAGATCGATGAAGGCTGGTGGCGCGGTTTATGTAAAAATCGTTATGGACTCTTCCCGGCAAATTACGTGCAAGTTATAAATATTCAAAATTGAGTTCTTAAAGCTGGACATGACAGCCTACTACAACAGCTACAGACATTTTTTTTATTTAAATCTAAATTCTTTAAAGTATTTTTTTTTTAATTTTTGAAACAATGATTTTTTTTATATTTTGTCCAAACAAAAAGTCCATTTTATAATATATTAAATTAAACATTCTTTTTTGTATGTTTCAAACATGCAAATGTACTTTAAAAATTTTATTTGTTTTTATTTAATATAAAATCTATTTTTTTTATACATAATTGTTTTATAAATTCAATTACTTTTTATTGAAATTAAATTAAGCATTTAACTATAAAACAAACATTGTTATTATCGAAAAAATCATGTTTAAAGACAACACATACCTATACAAAGCATGTGTCAAGTAATTGTTTATTAGGAAAAATACATAAGTCAATAATTTAACGAAAATCCAAAATAATAAAGAAATTAAACAGACTGTATTAAAAAAGTTTCACTAAATAAAAGTTAAAACCTACAATATACTGTACAAAATGTTTAACTAACTACCTTAATTTGTTGTAGTTCTAAGCACTAAAAAAACGTAAAGTGGAAATGCTTTAAAATATTGATTAAACTTGTCTAAATACTAAAGAATACTTAAGATAATGTCTTAGGGGGTATTTTACTTTATATAAACATATATTCCACTGAAAAAAATCTGATTGTTAGGGTATAATGATAAGAATTGCGTGCCTGTAAAAACGCTATGGGAAAATGGCAAAAACATTTACCAAACATGTCATAAATGATTAAGAATTGCATTATTTTTTTTCTACTTAAAATATCGAATTGATACTTTTCTGAACATTGCAACCATAGACGTTTTATGTTGGTCAGAAAAAAGCCACTTTTCTTTATTTGAATATGTATGTTTAGAAGTGGGGGTTGTATATCTTTAAAATTTAATGCGTGTTTAACCTTTTTTGTATTGGGTACTCTGATAACAGAATTCTGCTACACAAGAAATATGTTGAAGTCCATAGATTACTTAAATTCCAAAAATTTTTTTCTGATCACTACGTTTAGTTCTTTTTATACCCTTGAAAACAGGTGGAAAGGTTACATAAATTTTGATGGAAAAGCTTATTTTTGCTAAAAATTTTGATCTTTAATGAAATTATAAAAAAAACACATTTCGTCGTAAAAATCAGAGTTTCAGACTACGTTAAACTATGTTTAAAAATAATCCACATCTCAAAAACCCGGCCTTAATCTCTCTTTTGCCGTCCAGTCCCAGTGTCTTAACACCTGCCGGAGTTCTGAACAGTTTAGTGGATTAGCTTTTCGACGCACCAAAAGCACATTATTATTTACGTACCACTCTAATGTTGCTTTGCTGTAATGGGTAGAGGTTAGGTCAGGCCAAAAGAAAGTAGACAATTGATGCTGTCGTACAAAAGGCTTTAGTCATTCCTCCAAGCAATGTTTATTTTTTTTTTATATTTATTTCTGAATTTATTAACCTGTAGTCACGAAAGACTAACTCCTCTCATCACAAGTGTAAATAGCCTTGCATTACCAAGAATTTTAAAGGAATTTCGATTTTCTTTTTTGCCTTAAATTTTTCGTCCACATTTCTCCGAGTATCTGCAATGTAGAATTCCTGGCTTGAAAGCTGCGAGAAGTCAGCTAAAACATATGTATGTATGGCTTGTCGTCAATGATACAGCGATTAAATTTGTCAAAAAACCCTTGTTCAGAATTTTATAACAAAAATTATAAAAATTAGATTAAAAGTGTATTAAAAACTACTTCCAAATTCTTGCGTTTTACGTTTTCGTTTCGATCTTCTGAAAATAAAGTAAATAGCCAATTTGACCAAAAAAACAAACAATTTATGATACAAAACCGGATATTCAGTATTAAAACGGCCAAGTGGTCAAATCCGACCATATAATAACCTACAACTAATTTTTAAAAGTGTACCACGTTTGAGATCCATGGATCATGGACCAGATTGTTTGCCTTAAAGTGATTTTAAAAAGTCAGTTTATATTGGGCATTTGGGCAATTTTGGGCCTACCATCACAACATTGCTTCACGGCATAGTAGCTATCGTAAAAGTTATTGCCGCCAAGTTGTATGTCACTACCAAGATTTATAAGGAAGTTATGGCATTCAGAACTACTTTCGGTAGTAGTATTTGCATTGGACTTATGGTCAAATATGTACCGATTCCAACAAATTATGGTAAGATAATTTAGATTGCAATCAAATAAGTTTGGACCAAATTTAATCTGACTACCAACATAATAAGAAGATTTATTGTCATAAACACTATTCCGGCCAAAAGCTTATATGGGGGCTATCTGAAATTATGTTGCTATTCAATATTGACTGATTATTATTAGGCTTGGCCATTGTAACAATTAGAACCCTTTCACCAAATTTCATTAAATTATGTGCAAAATTGCGACCTGTTCTTGCGCAAAAGATTAACATGGACTGCCAGCCGGACGGACATCGTTAGCTCGTATAAAAAAGTGACTCTTAGTCGTTCGGTATACTAAAAGGTAGGCCAATGACTAACATTTGAGGGTGTTACAGATATCAGCACAAACGAACTTTGTTTTGTAATAATTGATTTTTTGTTTAATTCCAAAATTTGGAATACCAAAAGTTATAATATAACTTTTAATTTTGTTCAAAGAAATAAAAATCAGAAAATACTGTTGTTTTTGTTTATATTATTTTACTTATAAAAAAATTAAAAACATTTGCTTGAAGGGTCTTATCTTCGTAATGGCGCTCAGAAGCTATTTACTAATGAGAAGTGAAAAGGAGACAGTGTGTTAAAAATGTCGTTGTGCGAGTTTCTCCTTAAATTTTTTCATTCTTAGAAAAATGAGAAGTGAAAACGAGACAGTGTGTTTAGTTAAGAAAAATGAAAAGTAAAAGGAGGCAGTGAAATTTAGTTCTTTAAGTTTCTCCTAAAATTTTCTCATACTTAGAAAAATGAGAAGTGAAAAGGAGGGAATCAGCCTTATTATAAAAGGCAATGTCGTTAACACCTTAGTCGTTTTTTGTAATATATTTAAAAAGACAGTTTGTGTGTTACTTTAATCTATTATAAAAAATGACTCAGGCGTTAACGACAACGCTTTACACAATAGGGCCGAATATATTAAAAACTTAAAATTCGAGATACATATAACGAAATGAATCAATCAGCCACATATGGTTGGCGTTGGCGTAAACGCCTAAGTCGTTTTTTGTAATAGATTAAGGAATACAGGTTGTCTTTTACTTTCATCTATTACAAAAAATTACACAGGCGTTTACGTCAACGCCAACCGTAATCAGGCCGAACAACTAGCACTTAAGCGTTATTGTATTAGATCACAATGGAGTGCATTTGTGATAACCAGGGAAACCAGAAATATGCTCTTTAAAACGCGTTTTATGAGCATTAAATATGCGTAAAAACTGGAAAATATGCCCTTAAAATTGTTAAAAACAAGCCCCAAAAAATTAAAAATTTCTCATTTTAAGATAAAATATTCAACAATTTAATAACAAAATTTAAAAAAATAACCCCAAAAATATAATCGCTTAAGGTTCTAATTCATATATCAACATTCATATGGATTTTTGTCTTAAAGGGATTTTAGCTACGTTATTTAGCTATTTAAGGATGGGGGATAATTTAATTTGCAGTATAATATTTTTGGGGCGAAATTAATTTAAATACCAACATAATTAGATGGTTTACGGACACAAAGAGTCTTATTTGGAAAGAAGTTTTTTAGGGACCATTTACAGAGACTCTGTCCATATTTTATCAAATTATCTACAAAATTAAAACTGGTACCAAAGTTATTTACGGGAATACAAAATTTATCATTAATACGATTTCTGTATGACGTGCTAAATTCCCAATTTTTCATATTTGATAAATACACTGAAATTTATTGTTGAGGGAAAGCTGGTACTTTGCGCACAAGGTTAACATGGATAGACAACCAGCCAGCCGGACGGATGGACGTCTTTAGATAACATTAAAAAGTGATTCTGAGATGATCGATATACCAAAAGATTGGTCTAGATTTCTATGTATTATACTCATCGCATAACATTTATCTTTAATGACAACCTGCTTTGTCTTATAATTTTAGAGTAAAAATTAAACGTAAATGGTGAAATTGAAGAAACACGTTGGGTATACATTTACATATTTACAACAGAAAAGCCAATTGTTAACCAAAATTTGGAAAATTTTTATTTGCTGCGAAAGCTCTTGTAGGCATCTAAAAAAATTTAACTTGTATCAAAATATGCTTAAAAAAGGCAAAATATGCGCTATGAACTAAAAAAATGTTGCAAAATTGCTCGTTTAACTAAATAATGCACAAAGAAGCTGCAAACGGTAAAATATTCATAAAAAGCTCTAAAACGGATAAATACATAGTTTGTGCCTTTATTCGCACAAGGAAAAACATGCAATTGCATATTTATGGTTTCCCTGGTGATAACTAACACAGTTATAGCACCTTTCAGACCATCCATCATTAATATACAGTGAAAGTTTCATAAAGATAGGTTCAGCGGTTACGGAAATTACCTCCTACAAACAAACATATGTACATACATTACCTTTTTTAATTAAACTGTAATCTTAATGATAAACAAATAATTTATGTTTACAAAATTTGAAGAATGTTTTGTTTCAATTTTGTAATCTTCTTTAATCAATTAAAAAAAACGTCGCATTTTATTTAAAAAAAGTCCCATTTTTAAGTACACAAAAAAAGCAACACTGCTCAGGGATGAAAAGCATGGCACAAAATTACTGTTTTGGTACAATTTGGACTTTGTTGGTAATAAAGCGACTTATTTCATACAAATTATTAGCGCAAGAATTTTTAATCCATAGATGCTATTCTTCCATCTTCCATATAGTTGTGTCCCTAGGCACTGGCTAGTTTGTATGAAATCTTAAATTCCATATTAGAAATTTGTAACCGATTATGGCCTTCAAAGGATAGGTTATAGGTAATGTTAGAAATAAGGGCATTTTCAAAGAAGTGTCTCGTTACTTCACCAAGCAATTATCTTGTATTTTAGACCCATGTTGTTTAAATTTTTCCTCTTTTTCACTAAATTGCGCCTTACACCAAAATATTAAATAACACATATATAAATTATTCTTTGAGAGACAATTTTAAAATCTTGGTGCCGTAACGTTACAAAAAATAGCCTTTCCCGTGGAAATACCCATAAATAAATAATAGAGTTAATGATATGTTTTTTGTTTAATACGTTTTCTGCAATAAAAGAATTTTATGACAAATACTATACAAATATTTCTCTATTAGAGTCTAAACACAATGTTTGCGGTGCGGTGCGATTTCTCGTTGCGGGAGAGATAAATAAACATAATACAACGGAAGACGGCGACGGAAATAGTTGTCATTTTTTGTTTAAATTTTTATTAATTTATTTGTGTATACATTTTTATCATGTTGTTTGTTTTCAATAATGTTGTGAACATAGCCAATTATTCAAAAACTATGGCAACATCAGAAAGAGAACGAGTATCAAAAACTGAGAGACAAGGCGAATTAAATTCGCCTTGTTGAGAGAGAAAGAAAGTCCGCAATGAAAATAAAATAGATTTTAATTTTATGCCGCTCCGCACTGCGGTTTTTTACTAAAAAATCGTATGAAAAACCGCACCGCAATAAATTATCGTTACATTGTGTTTGGACTCTTAAACTGAATTTTATAATAAAAATTAATAAAATTAGATTAAAGGAGTATTAAAAACAACTATTTAATTCTTGCTTTTTAAGTTTTCGATTTTCAGCACACCCCTGAATGTCTTAAGAAAAATTAAATGCTAAATTTTTCTTTTATGTTATGTATTCATTGGCTGAAGGTTAGTTAGTAATGTCAAGGTCCATTTTTGAATTCAAAGCGTTTTTCTAACCTTAGATTGCATTCTTCCATCTTCCATATAGTGTATTCCTGAACGGAGTTTTTAATTCCACATTTATCTGACCTCTTCAAATGAACTTAAGTTTCTCAGGAACGACTCAGTTTTGATTCGTAGGTAGTTTTTTTTTTATCTCCCATACTTTGAACTACTTATTTCACTGCTAAATTTTCATTAATAAATTTGTTTTATTTATGTATGTATATTAAAGCCGAAAGTTTTTTTTTAACATAAAAAAAATCTTAGAAAGAATTACACAGTGTAACACATAAAATTCAACCTCCTTCTCGTGGGAATTTCTCGATGTACAAAATCCAATTTGGGGTTTGCTAATTTTAACCGCTGTTTTGATTTTATGGCTTCATGTATATTTTGCCTAAAACTTGATTTTTCAGAAGAACGTGCAATTTTTCTGACGGATACATCTCGGAAACCAATCCGAATTAAGTTTTCATGTCTTTGGCACAATTGTAGCTTTAGACTAGGAGAAAAAAGTGGAAAAGAAACTAAACCGCAAAAAGTGCATAAAAACTGTAAATACAAATGTCGAAAAAGATATAAAAAATTAAGTTAAAGATATCTGCGTGTTTTTAGATGTCGAGTCCAAAATTTTTTAATACAAATCTCGAAAAAAGATATAAAAAATTAAGTTGTTTTTATATGTCGAGCGCAAAATTTGTTCGGTTAACTTACATTTAAAAGAAAAAATTATGTTGTCTTCATGTTGAATAATTAGTGTTGTTTTCGGATATTTAAAAATTTGTGGCAATATATGTACATAAATCTATTCCACCAACGGGCAAATTGTACCAAATTCTAAAAAGTACACTTTGTTTTAAGTCTGTACTGATTTAGAATTGCCATTTTCCATCCCTGACACTGCTTATTTACTATTGGCACAACTGTTACTCATTTCTTATAAAAGCAAAATTTAAACTCAGCACTCTCTTAGTAGTTTGACGTTTGTCGTTGATTAGAGTTTTACTAACGTTAAATTAAGAAAAAATAAACGAACAAACGAAAAAAGAAAAACACAATTTTATTAGTAGATTTTTTTTGCTGGTGTATAAAAGGAATTTTACTTGTTAGTGCTTCAAACAAAAGAATAAAATAAAAATAAAAGTGATAAAAGATTAAAATTCCCTAACAAAAATATAGAAAAAATAAAAGTGTAAAGCTGAATAAATAAAACAAAATAAGTATAAACGTTTTTTTTATACATATATTCTACGCTCTGGAATTTAGTGATTAAGTTAAACAAGAAAACTAATTTACATACCTATATCTGGTCTCTTAATTATGATGGTATTATGAAAGAAAACAAGTGTTTACACTCCTTGTGCTACTAAAAAACAAAAATCATATTTAATTTTGAATAATTTCTTTAACAAAGGCAATAATTTTTAATTGTTAACGACCGAGAAAAGTACGCATTTTGCAATAAAGAACTGCCAACGTCTGCAATTCAATAAAATAATCAACGAACAACAACAAAACCAATAAAAAATATCTACTAAAAACAAGAAGAAAATAAGCCAACAACAACAACACAAGCAGAGTGTTCTAAATTATAAAAAAGACCTTTAAAGAAAACAGATACATATATCTCCCTTAAAAGTAAGTTTTGTGAGTTATAATTTTTTATTGATTAATATTTAGTTACATATTTGCAATTATATTTTAATTACAACATTCGTGTCAAAACTTACTCATACAAAAAGTTAGTTGCCCCTTAATTTCAGTTGCAGCAGGTGTTGCCATTGGTTAAATAGTTGTGTCTTATTGTATTGCAGATTATAACATACTTGTTCATTAGAGATACATATCACTAGGGCAACCAAAAAAAAGCAAATGCTTATTTTTTGCTTTACAAGATAGAAATATTTTGATTGAACACCAAATCCGATCATTAAAAAACAAAGAAAATTAGCTATATTTGTTAGAGTTTTTGTTTTTGCTTATTTTGGCAATATCGGCTTATTTTTAGTTATTTTTTCGATATCGGCTTTTTTTACTTATTTTGCCATTTTAAGATAATTTTTAATTTTTTTTTATATAAAAAAAACTTATTTAATAAAATTTTGCAAAAATCGTTATTATTATTTTTTTTATTTGCAACTTTTTTTTTAAAATTTTTCAATATTTTGTGCTTCCCTTGAACAATATCATCCCAAAAACCTATATTCAGCCATGTCACAGAGTACAATTCCGTTCGAAAACGGAATTCATTCAGTATTTTGGTGCTTCAGAAAACGACGAAAAAACTTTTTGGAATGAAACCATTTATGTTTTCATGAACGGAATGTGAGTTTTCTGTATCTGAAAGGCCAAAAAATTATCAAAATTTTATTTCTATCAATAAAGAAATATGTTTTCTTCGATTCCGTACGGAATCATTCCGAACGGAATTGTACTCTGTGACATGGCTGATTATCTCTGAATGTTATTATAGCTACACTAAAGAGCGGAGAGGGTATTATGCATTTGTGCTGATGTGAGAAACACCATAAAATATTGTTCCTAAAGTATATCGATCAACTCATAATCACTTATTGAGTCGATCTAACGATGTCCGTCAGGCTGGCTGGCTGTCCATGTAACCTCGTGCGCAAAGTGCAGGTTGCAATTTAAAAGATTATTTAATGAAATTTGGTACGTGGGTTCTAATTGGCACAAGGGTGAATCGGTCCATAATTTAATATAGCCCCCATACAAGCTGCTATCCGGAAGAGGGTCTTTGTGGCCCCATGCAAGCTGCTATCCGGAAGAGGGTCTTTGTGCCTACCATCAAACCAATTTTAACACAATTTAAGACATATGTAGATAGATCCATATTTATATGGACACGTAAGGTTTTCAATTTTTCTATTCAGTTACTATTTAACCGATTTTAATGAAATTTAAAACAAAGATAGATCCTTATTCATATAGCCATACACTCTCGAAACTTGTTTTTAAATACTGTGGTGTTGGGTATTATACGGTCGGGCTTGACCGACTATACTTTCTTACTTGATTTTTATGGAACTCTATCTTAGCGGTACTGTAAAGTACTTTTTATAGTGTTGTGTATAATTTTTATGTGTTTATGTTTTTAGTATTAAGCCTTTTTATCAACTTATTTTGTTATTTCCTTGTTTAAGTTCTTTTCTCTCGAAAATTCCATAGATGTATTCTTACGATCAAATTCTTCAGTCTGTAACGTCAACTATGATGGTAAACATACTTTGTAACGTCTTATTTCTTTTTAAATATAGTTTTTGTATAAAGTAACGTCTGTTAGTTCCCCTTCTCTCTGTGGTATAGTAACGTCTTATTTTTTGCTTTTTTAATATAGTTTTAAATATTAAGAAATTCTCTGTATATCAAATATTGTTAATTTCTGCAAATTTTGGGGTTTTACACGAAGTTGTAACAAATTTGGAAACAAAAAATCTTTCATCGGCTTTCTAAGTGAACATAGTTGTGGACCGTAAGAAAAATGTCCCGCGTTCCAGGAGATATAGAAGACAAAGTTAATACAAAATTTAAATCAGTTTCATTAAAAAATGAAGGATTTTCGGTATTAAAATATATCGGGGATATTTTTGGAGGCAAGCGGAATTATGAGTCCAATCGTATAAAAATCAAATAAAAAAAGTATAGTCGGTAAAGCCCGACCATATGCTACCCAACATCAAAGTATTTAAAAACAAATTTTCGAGAGTTTATGGCTATATGAATAGTAATCTATCTATGTTTAAAATTTCATTAAAATTGGTTTGATAGTGGGCAATGACCCCATTCCGGAAAGGAGATTGTATGGGGCTATATGAAATTATGGACCGAGTCGTCCTTGTGCCAATTAGAACCCATGTACCAAATTTCATTAACTTATCTTGTACTTTGCGCACAAGATTACATAGACAGCCAGCCAGACGGACATCATTAGTCCGACTCAGAGAGTGATTATGAGTCGATCGGTACACTTTAGGACTAATATTTTAAGGTGTTACACACATCAGCACAAATCCATAATACGCTCTCCACTCTTGTGGTGTGGGTATAATAACATACAGAGATAATTAAGGTTGTTGGGATGATATTGTACAAAGGAAACACAAAATATACCCATAACGTGAAACGATTTTTTTTAACCAGAGTTGTTACAGCACAAAAAGGGTTGATTTTTTAGTACATATTTATAAAAAAAGTTTCCACATCAAAAAAAAAAAAAAAATAATAACGATTTTGCAACAATTTATTAAATAAGTTTTTTTTCGTATGAAAAAATGAAAAATTATCTTAAAATGGCAAAATAACTAAAAAAACCGGTATTGCAAAAATAACTAAAAAAGCAACAACAAAAAAAAAAGACCTAACAAATATAGCTCATTTTCTTTGTTTTTTTATGGTCGGAATTTGTGATCAATAAAAATCATTCTATCTTGTAAACCAAAAAATAAACATTTGCTTTTTTTTGGTTGGCCTATTGATTAGTAGTACATATGTTTTTAAGCACTGATACCAATTAGGTTACTTTTGCGACTGGAATAAAACTGCCCAGCTGCACTTAACAGTTGTTCGATGGCAACACTAGTTGCTGGTGCTGACAGATATTTCATTGCGTGTCAATACTCAAATTTATTAATGGTTATGGACTTATTAAAATACATAAAAACGTTATTTTTTTTCGAGAATCGTTTCATTATTTTCTTCCACTTCAATGTTAGAAATGAAGTCCTGCTTTTTCCATATAGAAGCTTTAATTTGTATTCGACTTTTTTTCTTCCGATATTGCTTGCTTGTTTACCTTTTTTAGAAACAATATACATATCAACATATTCATCTTATAAAGCTTTTTAACACCTTAATTATTGTTTACAAATAAGTCTTTTATTGCATTTTTGTATATCTGAAGAAAGTAAAATAGTTTTAATTGATATTTTAAATGTATATGCATATAAGCGAGTTTTCAAGTTAAAAATAACAATTTCACAAGTTTCCAGTAATGAGAAAAGTCAAATACATTTGAAATGCTAGTCCAGTTTAAATAGAGAACGTTAAATTAAACAAATATCTGAAATACAGTATTAATCTGTATGATACAGAACGGACGGCCACCGTATATATGTTAATATCAAACCATTGTAAAGGGTATAGAAGATTCGCCATAGCCGAATTTAGCACTCTTACGTGTTTTATTTCTTTTTAATTTATCTATGTTCTGCTATGTTACAAACACAATTAATTAGCCGAGTAGTAGTAGATAACATATATGCTTTTTAATTTGAACAAAATTAAGTAATAAAATCGTTTTAATTTTGAGTATATACGAGGTTTTGCTATAACTGTATATGTACAAAGCCGGTCTGGCCCATACATAAATCTCTAGAAATAGTGCTAAACGATGTACGTCTGTGTTGATTGGACTTTAGATGTAATGGGGATAAGATTGTTATATGTATGTTTATTTATATCACATATCAGGTGTATGGAAACAAAGGTGGAAATCTTCATTTCTTTCATAAACTAATCAAATAATGTAATACAGTTGCATTTGGTAATATGTTATGGTGTGTGAATTTGGCAATACAAAAAATTGTTTATCGAACTTAAATCTACAACCAAAAAGAAAAGTAAAACTAAGGGAAAATAATCAAATTTATTAAAAATATTAAATCATGAGTATTACTTCTTAATGTTCGCTTGAAGTAACATAATTGTTCTGTATTTTTATTAATTGTAAAGCAAAGGGTTTTTATTCGATTATGTTAAAATTGGTAATCCCCATTTGATTTAAACAGATAGACTTATATCTAAGCCTCGGATTGGATTTGATTGAAACATGTTTTATATCTTCTAATTGGTTTCTACCAAATAGCAAAGCATCATACTACCAATGCAAATATCTATGAAGATATGTAAAGGTAATTGTTATTTATCATAGAAACTACAAAAATGGAGATAGCCACCTTTGTTTCTATATCCTTCTTATAGTCCGGAAAGTTTTTCATTGAAATTTTCCCCAAATGGGTCATAAATTTTGAGATACAAGCAAAAACCACGACTACCTCTAATTTTTATCATAAAACTTGACTCTTGTAAGTGTTCTTCTAATTTATTAACTAGAACAAGGAGTTCCAAATTCGACTCATATGTTGAAAATGAGCAAAATCGGTCCACTATTTTACCTAGCCCTCATACAAGTATTTATGTATGTTTATGTATTGCCTTTGGTGAAGGGTGTGTAAGATTCTACAAAGCCGAATATAGCACTCTTTCTTGTTATATTTATTTTTGATAGAGTGTATTATGTACATATCAGTTTACGTTTTCAATGCACATTATTCATCTCTATTGTATTTTGTTTATGTTTTTTGTTTACATTTTATTTTGCTAGAAAGCAGAATTGTTAAAATATTTTTAATTTGTCTATAATTTGCATATTAAGTAACTAAGTTTTTTATCAAACACGTTTTGTAAAAAATGTTCAGTCAAGTGTAAAATATTTAAATTTTGTTTTGTTAAAATGAAAATTATTTAATTTTCTACTTATTAGAAACATACATATAATAAATATTTTTTCAGTTATTAAAAATATCTCACGTACTGGGGTAAACGCATACAAAAATACATATCGTTGGTCTAATGTAGAAAGGTCCTAACTCACATAATTGCAACTTTACAGGATTTTAAAAATTAATGTTGCACGGTTTTAATTTGTATTTATTTATCCTCATTAAATAAAACGAGTAAATTTTTCATTGGTTAATTTAATTTTCACGTGTTACTAAAAATACAATAATGTTGTTTCAAGCACAAGTTTATAAAAGTAAGTATATAAAATATAAAAGAGTTGCCAGCTTAATCAGCTTAAATAGTGATGACAATTTAGCGCTCATATATAACACTTTTCCCTCACGAGGAAAATAGGACCCGTGGCACGCGAGCCCTTGACGAAAGCCTCGGGGTGTGTGCTTGTCCCCCTATCTCTGTTGTAGCTGCTGTATGAGATGGTTCAGTAAGCCCCTCAAACGGAGTTGATGATGACGCTGAAGTCCACGCTTCGTCATTCGGCTGCATTGTAGAAAATTATGTTGGAAACTGCTCAGTTTGTTTTTGTTCGCCCTGCGCCTCGCCGGTATAACTCTCCTCGGAAAATACACAACTATTATTTTCCTGTTCTTCGCAGCCACTCAGACGTCGACTATTACCGTCGGGTTGGTCATTTTCATCATCTCTGTAGGTGGCACTATTTTTAGGTTGGAAGTCAGTGAGGGGTTTGGTTGCGGTTGCCTCCCACATACTGGTCAGTTCCCCGAATTTTATCTATTTGCCTGGAACGCTATCTCATAGTGGATATCACCTAGCCGTCTTACGACTTTCCCTTTCAGACATTTACTTGGATGTGGATTTCCGGATAGAAAATAAACTACCTGATTGTCCCCTAGCTGTCTGTAGCCAGCCTTAGATTTCAAAAATTGTCTTGCAGACACCTTAGCCTTAGCTTCTTTAGGATGAACTAGATCCAGACGTGTGCGCAGTTATCGACATAAGAACAATTGTGCTGGTGACTGACCCGTTGTGGAATGGGGCGCCTTTTTATATCACCTCTCAGGGTCATTTTCGTTGTACCCATTGACTTCAGGGCATTCTTTACCGTCTGGACATTACGCTCCGCCTGATCATTTGTTGCTGGGTGATATGGGGCCGTATACTTGTGGTATTTTACGCCTATTCTTGTTCCATTTTGTTCCATTATCGGACACAATAATTAATGGCACTCCATATGTGGCAAACACGTCATCTAGAAGCATTATCGTTGCGGCTGCTGTGGTTGATTTAGTTACCCTTACTTCCAGCCACTTGGAATATGCGCCGGAAATAATCAAAAGCATCGAACCTTCAAACGGTCCCGCATAATCTATGTGGACCCGTTCCCAGGGTGATTTTGGGTACTCCCAGTGGTGATCCTTAAAACTGGCAGGAACATTAGCATATTTGGCACACAGTTCACATTACCTTGCAGTATCCTCGATGTCTTTGTCGATTCCCGGCCAATAAACAAAAGATTGTGCGATGCCCTTCATCTTAACTATCCCCAGATGGGCGGCATGTAGTTCGTTTAGGATGTCCTTGTGGAGTTTCATTGGAATTACAATACGGTGCTCAAACGTTAAACACCGCGATGATTATTTGTAGTTCACCTGTGGGGCTTTGAAGCCGGCTCTGGCCAAACTTTTTCCACTCTCCAGCAATTGTATTATTTTACCTAGCTGCTAATCCTTTCTCGACTCTAACGCAATAAACTCTACGGTTATTGGTAGTTGGTCTATTTGTCTAATTATAAAATTATCGAACCCATCTCGCTCGTCTATTAAATCATGCCATGACCCGATCTTTTTTATACCTCTGAGCCTTTCATACGAGATAAATAATCCGCGTTTGTGTTTTCCTTAGTTGATTTGTGCACGACCTCAAAATCAAAATTGGCGAGAAAGTCAGCATAATTCGCCATACGTGATATGCATAGTGCAGGTAATGTTTTTTCAGGGTGCAAAATTTGCACCAATGGTTTGTGATCCGTGATTAAAGTCCAATGTCGGGCGTAGAGATACTTGAAGAATTTTTGGACCGCCCAACCTATGGCCAGTGCCTCCTTGTCTATCTGTGGATACCGCTGCTCCGTGGCGTTCATAGTGCTGGCATCCGTCGCCAATAAGAGCGGTAAGGCCGGATCGTAAGGAGTCAACACTTGTGGAGATACCAAAATTTGCTTGATTCTCCCATAGGCCATATTATTCCAATAAAACGTGCCGCTTTTTAAAATATCACGTAGCGGTCTTTCTAACGTGGCCAGATATGGTATAAAATTTGAGTAATATGAAGCTTTACCCAGAAACAACTGTAGGCTTTCAATTGAGCTTGGGGTTACAGAACGAACCAGTGCGTCAATGTGTCTGGTAGATTTGTGAATAACGTTAGTATCGATTTTGTGGCCTAGAAATTCTATTGAGGATGCAACGACGACGCACTTTCCTTGTTCAATTTGAATCCAAAATTCTTGAGTTTATTAAACGTGAGTTCCAGAATTACGAGTAGTTCCTGTACATTTTTGGCGAAAATAAGGATGTCATCAAAAAATTTAAAATATTAGGTATGTCCCTAATAGCGGACTCCATAATCCTTTGCCATATAGCCGGAATGTTAGCAGCACCATAAACCGCACGCGTTGGTCGTATCAAACCGTGTGTTGGTGTATTGAGGGTTAACACATGAGCAAACTCATCATCCAGCACCAGATGTGAATACGCGTCTGTAATGTCGAGGTGTGCAAAGACCGTGGCCCCCTTCATTTTGTTAAATATATCCTCAGACTTTGGAATGGGTTGCTCATCTATTATGATTTGTTGATTGACAGTTGGTTTGTAGTTACCAGTAATTCGTATACCTCCGTTTTTCTTTGACACTACATGCGTAGTAGAGGCCCACTCGGAGTAGTCGACTTTTTTATAAAATCCAGCCGCGATTTTAACATCTATTTCTTTAGCATCGCGTCCCTTAATGCAAGGGGTATTTCCCGCGGTCTTGCAAATTTTGGCCTAGCATCAGGTCTTAGGTGAACTTTTACGGCGGGCCCCTTGAATGTCCCCGCTACCTTATCAAAAATATCATCATGTTCTGCAAGGATTTCCTGTAAGCGGTTTTGCTGATGGTATGGGAGGATTGGTGCTTTTACTGAAATGGTACTAACAACGGATTCTTTGGCCAAGCAGGTATCCGTGCCCAACTCATTTGTGGGTGGTTGAAACAACTGAGTAAAATTAATTTCTCTAGCAAACTGAGCAATCCATCCACTACGTACAAATTTAGCCTACGACTTGTTCGCCATGAGTTACGTTAACGATTGTGCGCCCTATGCACGTTCCAACCGATTCACACTCCTCCGCCTAACTTGCATCCGATATACGCTTTGTATTTGAATTACATACCTTGTCGATGGGTCCCACCTTACCACACACAAAGCACTTAGCATTTTTAAACTTGCAGTCTTTAGGTACATGACGTCCGTCACACCCATAACAATTTGTTTCGGTCGGTTTCGGCTTTCTTTCGTTTTTTGTTTTCACAGGTATAAACCCCAGTTTACATGTTGGCTCAGTTGTTGTCACATCCCCGGTGTTGACAACGTTTGTTGATGTCTGTGTAAGTTCTTTGGACGATGCAATCCCGTTGGCCTCTGCAAAGCTTTTAGGTTGTCTGGTTATCACCTCGTCACAAATTTACCGAGATTCAATACCGAAAATCAGCTGCTCTATAAGCATCCTGACCAAAAAAGCTCCATAGTCACAGGATGCGGCTGCCTGTTTCATGCGCAATGCAAATGTTGCCATTGACTCCCCCACATTCTGTCGTACCTGCCGAAATTTAAAGCTTTCGGCGTAAGTGTTCTTCCTACCATCGAAATGATCGCATAGAACTTTTTTGATCTCCTCATATGTTAGCTCTTCCGGATGTTTTGGGCTAACCAAAATTCTCAGTGCTGTATTCAGTTCACCACCCATGTGAACCCGCACGTAATTATGATACTCTCCCTCTGCCACTTTACTCAGCTGCAGAGCCCAATCAAACCTGGCAAAATAATCCCGTGTTGATGAACCTTCAGAACTCTTATACTCATTTATCGAAAATAAAGGTGGCTTTGGCGCGCCTTGTGTTGAATATTCAGGTGATACTGCTTGCGGTCTCGACGCCGCCTGCACTGCTTCCGTAACTGCAGATCTTATTGCATCAGCCAATCAGCCAAACACCGCATTAAGTTGTTGTTCATCCACCACTTTTAAATATTGATGTTGCACGGTTTTAATTTGTATTTATTTATCCTCATTAAATAAAACGAGTAAATTTTTCATTAGTTAATTTAATTTTCACGTGTTACAAAAAATACAATAATGTTGTTTCAAGCACAAGTTTATAAAAGTAAGTATATAAAATATAAAAGAGCTGCCAGCTTAATCAGCTTAAATAGTGATGACAATTTAGCGCTCATATATAACACAGGATAAGGTATCAAAATGTAAAATTGCTTGTAAAACCTTTGATTCTTTGTTTGTATAAAATCACTAAAATAAAATCAATTTCGAAAAAAATTGAGTTAGTGCCTTTCTAAAATCAACGGTATGTATTAAAATAAATTTGTTGGAATAATTGTTTTATATTTTATAAATTGTTTTGGATTAGAAAATTGAAACGCTTAATTCAAGGATGTTTTTTTTTAACATTTCACCTGATGATTTTTCTTGTTAAACCTCTAAGTTTTCCAATTATAATTGTAATATGAGAATTAATTTGTAAAACTGGCATGTAAGCTAACGGTTCTAACACCCACCACCTTTTATACTTTGTTCTCCTTTTTTTTTTTTTGCAATTTACACAATAATTCACGTTAGAAAAATAATGTTTTCTTATTTACAATTAGATATCAGTTACATTTATTTATTCTATTGTTGTTTTCTAAATTTTTATTACTAATGACCTTCATTTTTACAATTGTGTGTTTTAACTTTGTAACTAGTGTAAGTTTCTTTATTTTCATTATTTTTAATTACATATAAATTAAGATTTCTATTGCTATCTTTATTTGTATCATACTTATTATGAGTACCTGTAAATTTTTTTATTCAGGTAAAAAATTTTTTATGAATAAGGGGTTAAAAAACTTTTTTTGATTTGAATAAGTTTGTGTATTGGATTTTCCTATTAAAATTCATATACATACATACTATATGTAAAACTGAGCTACCTAAATAAGAGCGTCAAGCGTTTTTTTCATGTCAAAACTCTTCATTACAAACACCGCGTGTTCAACACCACCCGGTTCGAAAATCTTAATTGGCAGATCGCTGGATCGCTCTAATTTAGGTAGCTCAGTAAGTTTGTAATGCATACAATATTGACCTTTAAGAAAATTAAATTCTGAATAAATCGGAGCTTGACGGACGCTCATGCTGGCTGACCATCTGAGTGATGTAAGAAAAATGCCAAAATCATTTGTTAGGGCAACTTTCGAAGAAAGAAAAAGAAAACGTTTTTGGTAGTGAGTGGCAATGTGTTAAAACAGGCGGCCGTCACAATCAACACAAATTACGTGATCAAAACAAAAATGCAAAAAGGGCAGCTTTCGAAGAATTTTTTAAATGAAAATAAGATGAATATTTATTTGTTAAATTAATAAGAGTTACAAATACATACAATTACAATTTATATTCTAACCTTATTAACCGAGCAATAGTAACGTAGACCTTCATTCCTTTGTGTGAATGAAACAGACCAGAGTCTCTGGCGGGAATCGAACCCGCAACCCTCGCATTTATAGACTGGCTCACTACCAACTACCCTTCCGAGACACCCATGATTATTTTGTATTTTTCTACAATGTATTGAAAAAGAGATATTATGAAAATTCCCTACATTTGCCTTAAAATAAAAAAAAAAATCAGTCCTTTTTTCCCTACGCTTAAAATGTTAGAAGAAATCCCTACAAAAAGGGAGAATTCCCTACCATTGGCATCACTGTATGAGGCCTAACTTCTACATCTTATGCGCCCCATACACGGTTCAATTCAGTTGTCAACTGAGTCTTTCAACTGAATTGATGCTTGGCCACACACTTCATCAACTGGATTGAAAGATTTTAAATTAAGTTTAAAATTTAATGAAATAAAATACAATTTTTAAAATACTTTACTTTTTTACAAAAGAAAACTAAAAACATTAATTTTTACAGCTAATCAAGAGACTCGAGTTCAGACAGTACAATCGAATTGAAAGACTTAGTAGTCAACATAAAAAAATCAAAATCTTTTGATTTTTCTTCAACTAACTCAACAACCGTCAAACTAATCAATTGACAAGGCCATACACGCTTTGATTTGGACAACAACCGACTCAGTTGACAATTGAATTGAATAGTGTTTGGTCTGCTTTACGATTGTTTCCAACCGATAGAAGTTGTGTCTTAAATTTACATACAAATAATACTTCAACATGGTAGTCAATAGTGATCATTTTCAGTTAATATCTTTTTGAAATCAATCTTTGGAATGTTTTACTCTACCCGATCTTGCCCTTTTAGAATGTTTCGTGAATTGCAAAGAAAACAAACATTTTTTAATAATAAGATCAGAGATGCATTTTTTTCAAAATACGTAAGATATGGCCTTTAGCACTTCACATAAAAATACCAATCACTTTGTCGATTAGTGGATAAATGGGCATTTGACTAATTTTTGATTTAAAACAAATTTTTATTTTCAACAAAACAATGCTTATTAAATTCCATTTGACATTTTTTTAATTTTGTCTTATTAAATAATTCTCACTATCACTAGCAGGTTTGGTGGAATAAGAAGATAAGAAAATGTTTATAGGTGTATTTATGTATATATTTAGTTTGTAAACTTTCTAGGTAAAAAATCAATGATAACATTAAAGATTTACTTATCATGCATGGACCAGAGTTTTCGGATTAGATTTTTGCTGTCTTCCATTTCATTTCAGTTGAATCATTTTTTTTTATAATGGTGTTTATTAATTCTTTATTGGATGATCTTAAAATAGTTCAGATATATGTGAACTGTAATTAAAATAGGGTCTGTACAAAATGGCAAATCAGTCTGTAAACCAAGCAATTGTAGTTTATAACACTGCAAATCAAACGTTTTCGCAGGGTGAAATTGCAACCGTGAAAAAGCACCTTTACAGAAGAAACCAAAACGGTTTACCAACACTACGGTTTACAATCTGAAAAATGGTTGCCAATGCTTTTTAATAAAATAATTAGGCAATTCACAAAATGTTCTATTGCTTCATATTGGTTGTATATAATATAATTTCATGAATGTAACATTCATAAAAACATAGTCAATACAACCATATGACACAATAGTACCCTTGTGAATTGCCTCTTCATCGGTCTTTAATTCTGACGCTCGTAACAAGGTTTAAGAGGATTTTGGTAGCGATGTAAAGCCTTCGGATCTCAATTTATGTAATACGATCCTCATCGATCTTATCAAAAATAAGCCGCTGGCTGGCTGCAGCCAGAGGTAGAGAAAATTCCACTAAAACTTAAAGCCCAATCGTAAATAATTTGTCTCTCGGAAAAAACTTACCCTACAGAATTTTGGAATTTATTTTACTACATAAAAGTAAAAAAGTGCAATTAACTCAAACTATCACTTCAATACTAAATATTGCTTTGGGTTTCGACATTTTTTTTAAAATATATATACATACATACGTGTATATTTTTGAGCAAAAATTTCTTTTTGTTTACAAAGTATTTGTCAAAAAACTGAGGTGAATGTGTGAAGAGATAAATATATATTTTTTTCAATTAAATGGGAATTTCATATCTATATCTATATATTTCTGTAAATTGTCTATAGGGGGCATGTGCATACATCATTGACGATGATTTCGTCAACGACAGTCTGGCCTACTGGGTATGTAATTTATGCATATGTATTTGAGAAAGTGTTTTTTATTTGTCACACGATCACATTTGTTAAATTTTGAATAAATTAATAAGTTAATCTAATGGAGATAAATGTTTTAAAATAAATGTTGAGGTTTTAAGAATATAGGTAATTGCAATTAATACATTTTAATAGTTTCTTCAACGCAATAAAATTAATAAAAAGCAATACGGAAATCAATTTTCTAAAACAACAAGTGGAAATTTTTTAAATATAATGTATTTAATATTATATATTACACTGTACGACAAATTTCAACTTTTTACCTCACCCATGATCAAACTGACCAGATTCTTAAAAGAGATTTACGTATCTTTCAGTATTTCTAGATCAATTCGTTTTGGGTTTTTACGAGAAAATCAATTTTTCATGTGAACCCTGCAATCTATCACTTGGGGAAGTTGGCCACAATAGTTGACTAAGACGCCAGATTTTTTGCAAAGATACTTGGTATTGTTTTAACATGTATTGTTGAAAAAATTAACAAAATCGGTTCACAGGTTCAAAACTTATTACGATGTTTCTTAAATTTTGGCATAATTGCGTATGTTTTTGAGCTTATGGCAAAATAGAGCAACAATATATGAAATTGTATTAAAATTTAAGAAACATCGTAATAATCTTTAAACCCGTGAACCGATTTTGCTAACATTACATGTGAAAAAAATACCAAGTATCTTTGCAAAAATCTGGCGTCTCGGTCAACTGGTGTGGGCAACTTCCCCAAGTGAAAGATTGCAGGATTCAAATTCAAAATTGAGCAGCCCGTGAAAACCCGAAACGAATTGATGTAGAAAAACTGAAAGATAAGTATTACTTTTCTTAAGCTATATTTTCAGAATTTGGTCAGTTTGATCATGGGTGAAAAATCGTGTCTTACTGTGTTATGTATGTATGTATTCTACTGACTAAAAACTTTGAAGAGATGGCGTGTCTTTTAAATATGGTTCTTGTCTTTAATAACCTAATGACATTTTTAAACATCTGTTATTTATTCTTGTGTAGTCTTTGGGCCTGTTTGGAAATGCATAACTGCGCTACACCTGCTTCGAAATGTCGAATTTTATGCAAACAAAACATCATATTGGAGAAGTTTTGCTTTATTGCTTAAATTTCCAAGAACAAACAACATATTTTTGGTATTTTCATTTAAAATTTTAAATATATGGGAACGTTTTGTACTGGGAGTTTAAAAGGCAAATTAATTTAAAATTAATTCGTTTTAAGCGTTGTTCACAATGAGAGCAACAATTTCGTTTTTTTCTTCTATCTTATTTCTTCCCAAAGTATTTCATATATTTTCCTTTCATTTTTCAAACAAAAATGTAATTAAAGTTTTTTTTTTTTAAAGTTGAGTTAACTTCTACTTCAGCAACAATTTGTATGAAATTGATTATGGCGTTTATAATAATTTTATTTAGTTTTAAATGAAAATGTTAACAAATTGTTCCAACAAATAATAATAAATACGTAATATTGTTCTGGGCAAAATTTGCAAACGATTTCTTTATTTAAAATGTGTGTGGTCGCGAAAAAAATTGTTGCTCTATTATAAGAACACCAGTGAAAATGCTGCTGCCTATTGTGAACGAAGCTTTATTGTTTTAATTAGAAAAAAAACTTTTACACTTTATTCAAACAATACTTAGATATTTCCTAATTAATATTTTAATTTTATATCTTTAAAATTGAATTGCTACAAAGAATGTATTTATTAATTCTTGTGGTTCAGTAACACATTTTCAACTGTTGTTACCAAATACAGTTATTATTTTTTTTTCAACTATTGATTCTATTTCAAAATTCAGCTGTATAAATAGTTAAGAAACACGTCTACGTTAATATTTGTATATATTCACATTAATTTTACTAAAAAACAGTTTAAATATGGCCATAAGCAATCCAAATACCGATCAATTATTTGGTAAATTTGATGTATATAAAAAAGCAAAGAAATAATGAAATGAAATAATTTGAGAGATACACGTGGCAAAAATTTACTGTATTGTATTAAAACTATGATAATTTTGAGTTGGCTTTTAAAATAACCTTTAAGTTTAATAATAAGATGCAACCAAATATTTGTTTATTATTTTTTTCCGCTTTTAATTAGAACTCTTATGACCAATTTTATTTGAAAAGTCTTATTTAAATAAGATAAAAGTATGGTAGCACTACTAAATACAAAAAAATATCATAAAAAAGTATATAATCATTTACAAGGTGGTCCCAAAAAACAGGTGATTGTTATTGCTTTGCCTGTTGTTGTTGTATTGTTGTGATATTGAGGCCACCTTGCAAAAATTTTACAATGGAAACTTAAGTTGAAATTCAGTGTACCACATCGGTGAATTAAGTTTCATTTAAGTATTTATCGAAGAAGAGAATTTTGTATTTAAAACGATTTTAAACATAAATGTGTTTTAATATCAATCCTGAAAATTGGCCATTAGTTTTACGTGTACATGTGCTGGACGTCAATTCGCCGTAAAATCTAAATATTTTGATTTTCCATCAAGCATGGTCGGTATCACACATGCAAACACATTTTCACTAATACTACCATAGCACTTGATGAACAGCTTGATGACAGGGTCTGTCCACGGTCAAGCATTTTTCTTTAAGCGCCATGGTAGTATTAAGGCCCAAATACACTTG
Source organism: Pollenia griseotomentosa (assembly GCA_963931875.1). Classification (NCBI taxonomy): domain Eukaryota; kingdom Metazoa; phylum Arthropoda; class Insecta; order Diptera; family Polleniidae; genus Pollenia; species Pollenia griseotomentosa. The sequence continues at coordinate 225,245,215 of OZ007560.1, forward strand.
TCAAATGCTTGTCCAGCCGTCGAATTTAACGTGTACGTGTGCTGGACGTAATATTCGCCGTCATATCTAAATTTTTTGATTTTTCATCAAGCGTTGTCGGTGTCACACATACAAACACATTTTCAATAATACTTCCACAATGCTTGATGAGTATTTTGATCAATGTATTTGGGCCTTTAGTGAAAATGTGTTTGTATGTGTTATTACGACTATGCTGGATAGAAAATCAAAAAATTTAGATATGACGGCGAATATAACGTTCACCACACCACTGTTGCCAATTTGACGGTTTTACCGCGATTCTAGCGGGTTTTTTAATATTAACCCCAAATAAAATATTTTTGTTCTAGGTCTAGGTCCAGACCCTTAATAAATGCTTGATTACAACGTTTGGACTAGGCCATTATCATGGTTTAAAAAATATCACGGATTGGGGATAAAAATTAGGATTATTATTAACATTCTAAAAACTTCAAAAATTTACGGCCAATTTTAGGGTTTCATTTCAAATGCCATTTATATTTAAAATTGTTTCGAATACAAAATTCGGGTTTTTCACTAAACAATTATTTTAACAAATAGAATTCGGGAACTTTTGCTTCTTATTTTACATTTAAAACATTAAAATAACGTATGATTTTCTTTTTGTTATACCCACACCACAATAGTGGAGAGGGTATTATGCATTTGTGTTGATGTGTGTAACAACTTAAAATATTGGTCTAAGACCCACCTTAAAGTATACCGATCGACTCAGAATCACTTTCTGAGTTGATCTAACGCAATGGTTTTCGAAAGCAATCGAATTTTCTTTAAGTACTTTTTGGTGTTATTCGTACTTAAAACCCGTATTCATAAACGATTATTAAATTTAACAAACGTTTATTTGGCACAATTTTCATAGTAAATTTGTTCTTTAAACCCTTATTAAATTTTAAAAATTTTGTTTTTTCTTAACCTACTTACAACTGCAATTAATGTTGGAAGAATTCCAATCAATTGTAGTGGGGAATGTAAGAAGAGATAAACTCACTGTTTATTGTTGATGTTTTTGTTTAAACTTTGATATTGTTACAAGTAGAACTGTTGCTTATAATTCTTATACGCTTAACAGTTTTATTTGGTTTAATATCTTTAGATATTCTAAAATCTTATTAGATAAAGTTTCCAAAAATAAATTTCAATGCTTTTATCAAAATTGGGAATTAAGCACGTTTTAAACGTAATTTTCCATGCGAATGTTGACGTTCGAAATCGTTAAACAGGCAGTAAGTCTCGTACTAAAAGTGGAAAAAGCCTAAATTAAGTACGTGTTTTTTTTCTGTGTACAAATTTATCAATTAACTTTTTTTAATTTCCTTAAATAGTGAACACAACTTGGTTGTCAATTGAGAGTTGACCAAATAAAAGAAGTTTCTCTATTTTCGATTAGCATTCATCCTCAAGGTAATCAAGTTTGCTTACTAACTAAGTGCAAGAAATATTTGCACCAAAATAATTGTAGAAAAATATTTTAATAACAAAAACAAAAGAATACATTTAGAATTTTTAAATAATTGCGTAAATTATTTAAACCTGTTGAAAATCTGCTAATTATGCACACTAGTATTAACATTTTTAAGTTTATAGACTTTAAATGAACTTGAAATAGGGAAAAAAATTAAAACGTATTTTTTTACTTTTAAAGCAGTTGTACTAATTAAATTATTGATGAAATACTGTACTGTTAATGAATTAAACAATTTAATTTTTTCTTTGTTATTATTTTCTTTTATTTGCTCCCTGGTTTCACCCAATTTAAAGAGATTTTTATGTATGTTAATGTCAGTTTTTAAAGAATATATTGAAATTCTTAGCATTTTGTTTATGTAAAAAATTTTTTTCTTGTTTCATAATTTGTTTTTTTTTTTTTAATTTTTAAGCAGTTTAATTATAACATTTTGCACTTGGTTGGTATTAACTGTTATAATGTTGTTAATAACATGGCCTTATTCACTTTATAATATGAAATTCGCGGTTTGTCAAGGCATATCTCCACTTGTTATATATTTGGGGGATTTAAACGGTAACCATAACGCCATGAATATGTATGTCTTAAAATAATAACATGAAAAAATATGACTGATGAGAGGAAACTCGCATAATTTAGATTTCTCTTGTGTAGTTTTGACCAAATAATAAACACAGCATCAGTGTTCCCATTTCAGCATATTTTCTGCTAGACTTAGCAGATTGAGTTGGTAAATTGCATATTTTTTTGAAAACAATATGCTAATTACTTTTAAATATATTGTCTTGTCCAAAAGCAGATTTTTTAGCATATTTTTACTTTTTAGAAAAGCAAATTTCGTTTCAAACAAACTAACTATACATAATTTCCAACAATTCCATATTCAAATTATTACTACTTCTTCGTTTTTCGCATTATTAATATAATACTTTTTTTAAATATGATTTTTAATAAAATATATATTAAAATTCCTTTTTATTTAGCAGTTTTTTAGCATAATATTTATTATAAAAACTCAGCAGATTTTTAGCATATTTTCTTCATTTTACGATTTAGCAGATTTTAGCAGATTTTTTTTGAAGTTTTGGCATATTGTCATCAATAAGTTATGGCAACACTGCATAGCATAAAGTCTTTTAATTTTAGGACCTTTTTTGTTTAAAACACAACAACGATTTTTTTTAAATATTAGGATATTAAGAATCCGCCAATTGTATAGGCAGTTAGATGTCATACATTTTTTTGAGGTAAGAAGTAATTATAAAATCTGTCAAAAAAGTTTGTGGTTGCCTTCGAACATGTTATGGTTAATAATAACAATCATTTTTTCACTACTAATAATTGTATGGATTTCAATTACCAATAAAATTTTCTTCGTAAAGAAAAATTTGTTTCCGCTGTGTGTATGCAAATCTTTTTAGTATATTTTTATTTCGAGCTTTGCCGACATCGCTGACTTTGCTTGTAATTTTCTGTGTACTGATAAGCCAATTCAATCCTTTTTTTTATTTATGTGTTTATTATTTTTTCTTCTTAAAAAAATTTAAGTACATAGTAAATGTTTATGTACTTGTTTATTGAATATTATTGCTCATCAATTTAATTGGAATTTTTTTTTATTTTGCGTATTGTTTTGTTGACTGTTATTGACAAATGAAATTATTTTGTTGTGTCAAAAACATTTCCCAACATTTGTAACGATCAGCCTTACACACTGAATGTTTTGATACCGTTATTTTTTAGTATTCTCTGCAATTCTGTATGTCTTATTGCGTAGCGCATAATTGTGCGCTTATTTTTTTAAATGTACCATTACTGCTTCGCAAATGATAAAATTTTTTATTGGGTTGTTTTATCAGTCAATTGCCGGTATTTACAGAATATAAAGGTTTATCGGAAATAATAAAAAAAAATAAAATAAATATTTTATCAAATTAATATGAATCTTATTGTATCTTAAGATAAACATTTTTTTACCGAAATTTTAAAACTTTTAAGAAATATTGGATTTCCGTATTCATTTAAAAAATCTAACCTTAATTTAATGAACAATTATGTATTTAATATACCAATTATATATTTTATATTTAAAATAAAACAATAAATCTGTTTAATTTGCTATAAATTATCTGGAAAATATTTTTTTTATTAAAATTTGTTCTGCTTTTTTTTTTTATAAATACGTTAAAACTGCTGACATAAATTGCTGGATAAAATGTTTTTGCTAGCTTATTCTTAATTTTTATTATTTTTATTCTTAATTAAAAAAAATCCTAATGGGTCGATAGTGGATGGCAATATAACTTCAGTTGCTTTGTCAAAAGCAAAGCAACTGGCATTTGAATTGGTATTAGGTATGCCAACATTGTTTAGTTGAAAAAATGTTATCGATAATGCTATTTTGACAGTTTGGCAACTAGAAATAAATATAACAAATTGAAAGAAACGAACAAAAAAGTGATTCATAGTGATTAAAAAGTAAAATAATATAAAATTACAAAATATTATTAGTACTGTGGACCCATTTTTCGCAGAGGAGGCGGTAAACGTGGCATCTATTAGACGCTATTTAAAAAATGTATCAAAGCCTCTAGCGCTTGTTGTTGCCGCTCATTAGAATTTTGCATAGTTGGGGGTAGTGCACTAAGTATTGATTTCAATTAACATTGCACTCTCACTTAATAAAACGGCAAAAAAATTTTTTTTTTCAAATTTATAATTTGAAAAGAAAAATATAAGAAAAAATATATTTTCATAAAAACCTAACAAAAATTTATTTATTTAATTTATTCATATTCACAAAAACATTATATAATAAATAAAATCTGATTTGCTATAAACTCGAGCTAGCTTTAAATGATTAATTTTTAGTGCGATCAATATTGAAAATTTTTTTTACTTTTGAAGGTGCTAAACCAAGGGTTCTGTCTATATCAACAGCCTTTTCACCCGACTTGAAACGTTTTATTACGTCCAATTTTAGTTCCAAACTAATGCATTTTCTTCTCTTTGCACTCATTTTTCTACACAACTTCTTATTAAGAACTAACTTCTTACTTCCTACCACGCAACTATACTTAGGCCCGTTTTCACGACTTACCTTTAAAGTTCGATATAGTTAACGCTACCTTTAGCACTAGTGAGGAATAAAGTTACCTTTAACTCTTTTTCGTTTTCACAACTTCTGTATAAAATAAACTTAACATTTTTAAAAAAGTGGCAATACTAAAGAAAATACCGATTATTTTTGCCAAAATAAAAATACAAGCTGGCAACTACGTACTTTTTTTACATTTACAAAATATACGTTTAATTGGAGTTGCCATATATAAAAAATATGTGAATATAATATGGCAATCTCAAATCTAAACCTTACGACAAAAGTTAAAGGTAGAACATTCCTCTCTTTAGCTTATTCTTCACTTTAAGGTTAAAGAGAACTTGTGATAATTAAAAACTCATTATCTGTTCGATAACTTCCTTCATTTAGCTATCGTTAAGTCGTGAAAACGGGCCTTAGAATAACTTACCTAACAGAATAAAATGGGAATTCGCCTTTTTACACGCAAATAATAGAAAAATTCTTCACGTGTGATTATGACTTCAGTAACAAAAATCCAATCGTATGTAACGACGGAAATCATAAAAACGCAAAGCGGACTTTACCAATTTTTAAAAAGCGACACAATTAGAACCGACGCAAATCGGGGCTCTAGTGTATATTTTTTGCAGTATCGATGGCATTCCTAAAATTGTAGAATTCGAATTAATAATGCTTCTAATGAAAGCTAGATGAGGGAAGATTTTTTTTGTTTAAATTTCCAATAATTTTTGTACATATTTCGAAAAATTGATTTTTACGTTTTGGACTGTTCCCAATATAATTGTAAATGTTTTTTGTAAGTGTTTTATTGATGCCAGAAAATCGTCATAACACTATTACTTTTAGTAAAAAAATCGTCATTTTACTGTATTTTCTCAAAAAAATCGTCAAAATGACGAAAAATCGTCACATCTAAAACGGCCGATACACTTGCAATATTATTGTATATGATATTCGCCATATTATTTCCATTTTGTCCAATATTATGCAATAAGTCGCATAATGGTTTCATTCATTCAATAAAAAGGTGAACATAACATAGCGTCTTCAACTGACAATTTTTTGTCATACCAAACGTCAAAGTCTATATAAAAAAACTCGAAAATTTTTGTCAGCGTTTTTTTAATATGAAGTTTGACGTTTGGTATGAAAAAAAATTGTCAGGTAAAGACGCTATGTAACCTATAGGAATAACATAAACACCATTGTACAATGTTGCCAACACATTTCACTTTCTTTTCGTTGTGCAACAAAAATCAAAAGCCTTTCGATTGTTGCCAATATATTGTGCCACCTTCGAATATCATATACACATTGGCGATATAATTGTACAATACGTAAAATTGAACAATTTTATTGCAAGTGCATGAGCCGCTTAACAACCCTGCTTGCAATCAAAGAAGCTGCATATAATTATACTCTCACTAAAATTTAAAAAATGTAATTTTTTATGTGCACGGCTTTTAATTTTTAAAATGAAATTTAATTCCGTACAAATAATTGTCTATGTGATTGTATTATGTTTTTGCAATTTTCAATACCTTTATTAAGTTTTTTTTTTAATTATACGTGAATAACATAACATTTTTTTTTAAATTTTATCTAGCGCTTTTTGATTAGAGGCTCGGCGCTTTTTGATTAGCAATACTTCACAACCCTGTCTTTTACACCCTTCACATTTACAAATCAAGTGTTCATGAATAGAAATACTAGTTTTGTACTTTTTTTGTATTTTGTATTTCAAATACATCAATGCATGCATTTTGTCCAGCCCTGTGTATATGTAAATGAAACTCAATATTTAAAAACAGCATTTTAAACTATTTATAAATCTTTTTTACACCATAAACATTACAAGTACAATTTGATCTTGAATGAAATTTTCATATTCACTCTGGCGATGAATGTAAATAGGTAGTATTTATAAAGTACTTGGACATACTTAATATTTAATGAAGAAATTTTAATATATACATACATATACATATATGTACATTGTCGCTTAAAAGTGTAACACTTATTTTACGGTGTGATATTATTTTTCTTATCAGATAGGTATGGATGCATTCTATAAATTCTTTATGTTGTAGTGGTCGGATGTTAAAAGTGTCAGAAAAAAGGGGTAAGTATTGCTTAGCACTTCTGCCGCATTAGACGAGCATTAAAATGCCCTTTTTGAGAAATAATTAGACAATTTGAATGCTCAATTAATTCTGATTTTATTGAACCATTATAGCATCTTATATACTAAAATATCCTAGTAGTCAGCATTTCTCATAAACAAATTGACAATGCCAAATTCCCACGACAAAAATATTCATAGGAATTCAATTGACATTGAATTTGTAAACATCAACAAATATTTCTGTTGCGACAATTTGGGGAATCATTGAACTTACAATTACTGCTGACTAAACATGAATTTCTTACTTAATTTAAATTAAACAATTTTGCTTCTTAGGTTTAATGTTACATATATGTTATTACAGTGATGTGCATAAGTGCGCATACACTACAATGTACATTTTCTTTCAAAAGTACTTATTTTAATACATATTTTCGATATGTTTGTATTTTTTCAGTTCCTTGCAGATCAGTTCTAATTCAGTTTAAGTTTTTTCGGTTTTAGTTACACAAAGCAAGAAATTGCTTAACTCATATTTAAAGTGCAGTTCTGTTAGAAAGACAACAGTTTTGTCAATAAATCCTTATGTATTAAAGCAACCCACAGTTCTGAAACAAAGATTTATAAAAATGTCTTTCTCATGACACATTTGTTTGCTTTGCAATTTAAGATAAGTATATCGTCGGCTCATTATTGGTTTGACCTACCGACCATGTAAAAAAAATGAGTTAGGTATGGGGAATATATATTATATAAAATACCCCTTTTGTGAATCCAAACCCGGTTTCACCAAATTTCTTATGGTTTCTGAGATAATAAACATTAATTTTGCTCCATATCAACTATTTTAAAGTTTATTAAGTATTGTTTTGCTCTACACGCCACTGTTTGGCGAATGCAGAAAATTTCTCATACAAAAACGTACAAAATTAATTTAACTCTTGCTTTGCTTCATGACCGTAAGAAAAAAAGTAGTTAAAGCGAAATCAAAACAAAATGACAACAAGAAAACAAATTTCACTCATGCTTCGCTTCATTGCCGTAAGAAAAAAAGTAGTTAAAGCAAAAACAAAATAACATGTCAACAATTCAATACACAGCAGAAAGTATACATATGCAGTACCAACATCTACTTTTTAAAAATAAATTTAGAAAAGTGGCGAATGCGGCACAAAACAATCATATTCACTTTCAGTAAAATGCTATCAACTTCTATGTTCGTCAATGAAGTAGTGAAAATACAAAACCAATAATGAGCCGACGATATGAAGTTCTGTTCTTGTAAAATCCTGGATTTAGTTTAGTTTAATATCAATTCTAGTTTAATTTTAGTCCAGTTTTTGGTTAGTTCTTATTCAGATCAAGTTCTGTTCTAGTTGATTTCTAGCTGAGTTTTTGTTTAGTTCTTGTTTAGTTATAGTTCAGTTCTAGATCAGTTCTAACTCAGTTCTTGTGCAGTTCTAGTTCAGTTTTAGGTTATTTCTTTTTCACTTAAAGGACAGGCATCGACAGTTTGTATCGTGTTTTTTATTTAAGGAGTTCCTTTATCGTAATGAATTGCTGGGTCGTAGTTAAATGCCAGACATGTAAATATTATCTGGTTAGGGTTATTAATTAATAGCTGTTCTTGCTTGTATTGTTCTTCGATGTATTTCTTCATTTTGTATTTCGCGTTTTTGCTAGGTGAAGTTTTCTCCGAAACGTGGTACTCGGTATCTAATTTGTTATTATTCTCCTGCGCGTTTCTATTGAGCTTGATGTTAAAGTAATTTTTTTCCACGTGCGGCGACCAATATTTTGACGTGTGTCCATATAAATATATTTCTATATATAATTTAAATTTCATTAAAATAGAAATAGAAATTTCCCCCTTTCTTCCCCCGTGGTCCTACGATTCGGCCCATTTTCAATAGGCTTGGTCCTTGTGCCAATAAGAACCTATGTCCCAAATTGCGACCTGTACTTTGCGCACATGGATAGCCAGTCTGCCAGCCAACCGGACGGACATCGTTATTTCGACTCAGAAAGTGATTTCTAAGTCGATCGGTATATTGTAAGGTGGGTCTTGGACCAATATTTTAAGGCGTTATACACATCAGCCCAAATGCATAATACCCTCTCCACTATTGTGGTGTGGGTATACAATTTTTTATGAATACAGGCATTTATTACTTTATGGCGGCATATTTTTTTAATAACTTTTTTTAATTTGCAAAAAAAATATGCCGCCAAAAGTCGTGGATCATTTCTTTTTTTCTTTCTTTACTCCTATTTTCATCCATATGTACATGATCTTGAAACTAAATCCGCTATCATATTAGAGTTACCACAAAATTGCATTTATATATATTCCAGAGCACCATGTAAAATGAATCTAATTTGCAAAAATCTAAATTATTTACATACAAAGATTATGTACTTGGCAAAAGAAAAAATTTGATACCCAAATTTGATTCGCGTTTGTCAAAACGCGAACTAGGACAAATTTCAAAAAAAGCTGAGACCCGTATTTAATTAAATCGACTAAAGATTAAAATATGTTAATTTGGCATTTTTATCACAAACAACCCCGAACAAAAAATTCAAAAACCATTCTTTTTCACAGAATATCATTAAAAAAAAGGACAAGCCTTAAAAAACCTTTCTTATGATACCCATATTGTATATGTTGGTAAGGAAACAGATTCTTAAAATTACAAAACATGCAAAAGTATACCCTTTTTCAAAATATTCCAGCTCACGAGAGGTCAAAGCTGGAGCCGAAATATTTTAAATGTCATCTTAAGCACTTTTTTTGGTGAGTCGCTCTAATGTATTTGGAAATAATGTTCTGCTTTTCAAATTGAATCTGTTATAAAATAATGTTAATTTATTTTTTTTTTTTTTTTTTGTAATTATTCACATAAAACGCGAAAATCGCGATATATTTTATCTTTTTTCATATATGACTGGGCAATATGGGTATCAAATTCTCTCATTTTTCAATGGATCAAAATGTGAAAAATAAAATTAAAATAAAAAAACATTATTTCGAACATTATTCCACATACGTAGAAAAAAAGGCCTTTTTAAAAATGGTCCAGCTCACGGATGGTCAACGCTAGAACCAAAATATTTTGGGAATCATCAAAAAACATATCAATCTTTATTTTCAGAGGGATAACAAATACTTTTTTCAGCTCCATACAAGCTTGTATGGAGGTGAGTCGGTCTAATGTATATACATATACAGAATTTAAATTTTTAAGGTGCAATTATATGCAATTAAAATTTTAAAATTAACAAAATGATCTATCTACTCATCCTGTGCTGGGAAATTTTGCCATTATGAAAGTTTATTTTAACTGTCACACTGTGTTATTATTCTATTCATAAACTAAAAAACTTAATTAATGAAGCATTTTAATATTTAAAAATGGGAACTTTTTGCAAAAACGAAATGAAAAAAAAAAAAAATTTACAGATAGAACTTGCAAAACTTTTTGCTTTAATAATTTATTTTTGTAGACATATCGTAAGCACAAATGCGGAGACCCACATATTATACAAATAATGTTTGGTGGTAAAAAAATAGTTTGTTTACAAATAAAAATGATTAATGTTTAAATGTTTAAAATGATAATACAAGACGGAAATATTGTTGGAATGAATTTTTTTTTATTAGAATCCGGTAGATATTTATTGGCATTTATTTTTTAAATATGAGTTACATGGTCCATTCGATCAGCCCAATTTTTGCTTACTTTTTCCAATAAATCTGGCCGTATGGCGTCAATGGTGGATTGAATATCGGCAACCAATGCATCAAGAGTTGCTGGTTTGGCGGCATGAACCAATGACAACATAGCCCCATAAAAAGTATTCTAGAGGCGTTAAATCGCACGAGCCAGGTGTATGACAAGTTGCGTTGCAGCATGGCATCTTGTTGGCTCCAAATGTCGTTGTAGATAACGCTAGCCATTGACCGTAACAGCAGGTCCTTGCACATTGTCAAAGAGCGTGTAAACCGCACCAAAGAGTCAATCTGAATGGATGGTGATTCATAAAATACTTGCGGATTGCCTTCAATTCAGAAATGTACTTTGTAAAATTGAACTTCGCGAAGAGATTTATTTTTTTCAACGTAAATTTCCCCAATTTTAAACCATAGTTATCGATGTCGAAAGTTCTCGATTTTGAAAAAACCGATATCGTTTTCAGTATCTTTAAAAATTGGTTTCTATAGCTACAGTCACACTTGTCTAATATTTGACGAAAATAACATGACCAACATGCAAACTAAAATATAATCTTCTTTAACTCCAATATTTATGTATTTTGATTAACCACATCTTACAAAAAACTGTTTTTTACTTGGTCTAAAAAAAATTTGTTTTATATTGTGATGTCAAGACTATGTGTAATCTTACTAACTACATATTAACAAAAGAAGTGGTTGTACTTGCTTGGTCAATTGTTTAATAAGTGTGTCCGTAACTTAATACCTTTACCTCTTATTTTCTTTATATGTACATATATTCTTTGAAATTTTATATTATTTTCGAAACCAATTACCTTTATCGGAAATATTTTAAAAATCAGGAAAAACTACGGTCACTTAAAAAAAATTAAATGGAAATCTTGAAACGATTTTAAATTCACTCAATTTCGATTTGCAGAAGATGGCCATAAAATTTGTTTTACAAGCGTCGTTTTGCTTTTCTGCTCACGTCATTAAAAAACATCAGTCAAGTCTTGACAGTTTACAGTAATAATATAATACAAATAAAAGAACCAAAAGTATTTATCACACTGGCATTTCCTTTTTTAAGCTGATAAACCGTAAACTATTAAGTAGAGAAACAAAATAATTAAGCTTAATTTAAAAAAAAAAAACATTTTTTTTGTACTTTTTACATGCAAACAATTTAAATAAATGCTTTTGTTTTTTTCATTGTAGATTTTTACTGCAAAAGTACGAGTATGTCATCAAATGATGCCTATAATCGTTGTGAAGAACAAAATGGAGGCAATGGATCCGTTGCATCATTCAGCGGTAGTAATACGGATACAAATAAACTACCCACACAGCTACAACAACAACAACATATAGTACCGAATGAAGAGACCCACTTAAGAGGTGATTCGAAACAGGCCTATTTTAGTGATGAAAAAGTTCTTATACCCGAAACGGATCAGGTAAGTAATTATCGGGTACTGATACATAATTTTAAAGATGTTCGACATTTTTGAGACCAACTTTAAATCTTGAAAATATTATTTTAATAATAAATCTCTTAAATTTAAGTTTAAGTTAAAAAAAAATAAAAAATTTGCGCCAAAAAATTCGACTTTTCGTTTTCATACAATGACAATTTGGTTTTTAAGACGGATATCTCAAATGTCAAAATCCAACCAATTAGAAGATACGGGTAATAAAAAAAATTGACGGTTACCCATAACCTTACAGTACATGGTTTACAAATTTATAACTCCTGATGAATTTTCTTCGCAATAAACGTCAAAATTAATTTGAAAAATTTGTAATTTTAGTACGGGATTTCTTACATATAGAATTGACGTTTATAGCGGTTTACATAATTTTTCAGACACACACACAAATTCAAAAAGGTACTAAAATACGTTTAAAAGTACGAGTAAGGAAAAATAATACAGAAGGTTACACAATCTTATTAATTTTTCAGGGATTTAATCAGCTAGAAATCTAAAAAAAATGTTTTTACGATTGATTGACATAAATTGTTCGAGCTATTCGTTATTCGAAATGGGGAAAAAATTTCTGGATACTCTAGTTATGACATATTACGATAGTCAAATTTTGACATCCAACAATTATAAAGCTAACAAAAAATTACCAGCAGGGCTTTTATAACCACCTGTAATGAATTAGCCTTGAAAAGAAAATTTCCAAAAAAATTTGGACCCCCCACCATTTGTTTAAGTAATATTAAATGTATGAAATTATTTTTCAATATTTCTTTTGTTTTTTTTTTAGATTGGTTTCAGTTGGCGAAAATTATGGGCCTTCACAGGGCCTGGTTTTCTAATGTCAATTGCGTATCTTGATCCGGGTAACATTGAATCTGATTTGCAAAGTGGTGCAGTAGCAAAATATAAAATTCTCTGGGTACTATTGTGGGCGACCGTGTTGGGTTTACTGATGCAACGCTTGGCTGCAAGGTAATTAAGTGATTTACATATAACAATTTCAACATTCTTTATATTATTTCTTATATGTTTTTCACTTTTTTTTTATTATCTGTGGTTTTTATTTATTTTTTTTTTTTAATTAAATAAATTGACAGATTGGGTGTTGTAACCGGCCTTCATTTAGCTGAGATGTGCTATCGTCAATACAAAAAATTACCACGTTTTATTTTATGGATTATGATTGAAATTGCCATTATTGGTTCCGATATGCAAGAGGTCATTGGTACGGCAATTGCTATTTATTTACTATCAAATAAAGTGTAAGTTTTTATTTTGAAAATATCTTTTAGTTTATTAGTTTTGATACTAATTATTTTATTTTCTGTACTGTTTAGGATTCCTTTATGGGGCGGTGTATTGATAACAATTATCGATACGTTTACGTTTTTGTTTTTAGATAAATATGGTTTACGAAAACTGGAATTTCTGTTCGGTCTTCTTATCTCTATAATGGCTGTGACATTTGGCTATGAGGTATTTAAAATTTGTTTAATAGAAAATTTAAACATATTGAATTTTTACCAGATTTAATCTATTCGTCAAGTGGTAGATTTATATACTTTTTTTTGTAAATAATGCTTTTGAAAAGATTATCAAGTTTCTGAAAAGACTCACGTATTTCTAATTTCAATGAATTTTATAGTTCAACCTTTCTTTAAACAAGCTGAAAAAACATATTTTTCATTAGGGCAAGAAATATTCTAACAAAAAAAATATGAAAAGAAAAGCATAAATATAGGAAATCTATCGATCTTAAAACTATAATTTTTAAAAAGTCTGATGAATTTCGAACAATTTTTAAATCCGCTTCTGAAATCCTAAGTTTTCTTCCAATACAGTACAATTAACAATAAAGAATAATAATGATTGGAAACAAAAGAAAAATTTATTAGAAATAAATTTTAAAAGATAAAAATAACGAAAACTAAGATCGGGATGGATCAAAAGGCTTAATGCTTTCTGCCCACCATGTGGTCAGGGTCCTCATGACAGTGCCACATATTAATTTGTCCAGCCAACCCCACTTTGCTATGTCAAAGAAATCTATTGGCCCACCCTGTAGAAGTAGCACAATTCCTTGTTCTGGCAAAACACCCAGATAAAAGATTGCATATGGGTAATTCCAAAGTGTTGAACGTGACAGTCGTACGCATCAAAAATGCAATAACTTTTTAAGCAATAAATATTTTTACGTTCTCTTAACCCTTAAATTATAGCACTAAGAAAGCACTGTTATCTATGCTAAAGTTTATGGAGGGCGCGATTCTAGGTCAAAGATAATGGCAAAATAAGTAGCGGTTCGAACGTGAAAAAAAAGTAGTTTTTATGGCCATGTATAAAAAGGCGTAATTCAGCAAAACCTGGCAGAATTTTTTAGTCAAACTACTTTCAGAATTTTACGTAGCAATGCAACATTAAAATGTCTTTAGTTTGATTCCAAAATCATCTGTATTTTTTGTTTTTTAAGCCAAAATCTGGGTCGATACGTGACATTTCGAACGTGACATTTTTTCCATAATAATTTAACTGAATAATGATTAAAACAAAATAAAAATTTACCTCTAATCCGAATAACATATTTCTCTTCGAACTCTTCCTTATGCTATAGACCATGTAAGAAAATTTTTTTGGAATAATTTTTATTAAATATCACCTCTTTTAAGGAAGATAATATTAAAGAAAACATACAATAAAACATACTCACAAATAAGAAATTACGTTTGCACAACTTTGCAGTCTGATTGTTCATCTAAGTGAACAAATTTATGGGTAAATTTTCAAAATTAGTAAAATCTAAATATTTCTCTATAAAAATATCGTAAAATAATCAGCTTTTAATAACTTTTAAATTTTCGGTCACGGTGGACCTTTTGACGGAAATGCCCATATACATATATGGTTTTAAATCGGTTAGCATTCAAAATCGATAAAAAAAGAATTGCTATATTTTTTTAGTGAATTTTTTAATACCGCCAGGGTTTGAAAATCTAAATCGATGGAGATTTTCAGTAAAATTGCTAAAAAAAATTACCTTTATTCCTGGGGCCAAATGACTGCATTCGATATCGATCGAAATTACAATACAATTTAAATGGAAATTTTGATTGGTATTAAATGCCGTAATTTGCCCCCTGATTTTAAAAGTTATTCTAATAAGGATAAGTGGTACTCGAAGTGCAATGCATAGTAAAGGGAAAATTTTTAAAACTCTAAAAACAGGATCGTTTTCAATACTTGTTTGATTTAAATTTCATTTGACATAGATTTCCAGGATATGGCTGATATCATAAAATCAAGGAGATTGTTATTAAAAATTCAAAAGTGCATTTTAGATTGAAAAATGTTTTCAAAAATTATTCCACTTTCTCCCTTGATACTTTAAATTAAAATGCAATAATAATTTTCTATTGGCCCAAATTGTCAGGTTGAAAAAAACTCTTTAACTTCTGTAACAAAATTAAAACACCATTTTTACCAAAGACATACTTTAGATTCAAAAATAAAGACCTCTTGAAAAAATCAATCCTTTTTCATTACATTTATTTCGATATTCATACATACACTGAAAGAGTAGATAGCCACGCCTATCGTAAATAAAAAGTGAACATTTTTTTTCCTCCAAATTTTTCTTTACGGAAAAGGGAACACATTTCCAAGTAGATTTTATTCACGATAGGCATGAATAGTTTTTTCATATTTTTTTTTATTGAATCTTCATATCGATAGCTTAATAAAATAAACGAAATTTGAATTATTGTTTTTCTAATCGGATAAGTCAATCGGTATCTCTTATTCTTATTAAATAATATGTTTTCGAAATTTGTTCTCAAAATTGCAATGAAATGATAAATATTTCAAAATTTTATTTGCTTTAGCCATGATTTCATAAAACACAAAGTTTATTCAAAACAAATTTTTTTGAAATGAAGACTTACTTATTCGACTAAATTTTAAAAATTGTTACAGGCGAAATGAAAAAAAAAAAATTTAGTTACAAATTACAATTTCTATATGAACTTTCCCTATTAAATCTCTCATCTTTAATATTTGTTTCTGATTAAACAAATTATTATATAAATTAACAAGAGGCAAATTAGGCAAATTAGTCTTGAATTTTTTCCATAAAAATGTGCCATTTTTTGCCATTTTTCCGCGAAAAACACACAATTTCTTATCTAAAAACAAATATTTTAATAACAAAATATTTTTAAAATATACTCAGCAGGCAGGCGGAAGAACTTTTATTTTCCCTGTTATCATTTCACAAATAAATTGTCATGTTATATTCTTATCTTTACTTTGAAAAACAAGATACAACTAAATATTTTTTATTATTTTAAATGAATTTTGATGCTTTCTTTATAGTTATATCATAGTTTTTAAGGGTTTTAGGATGACAGTTTTGGAGTTAAGAAACAAAAAAATGTTCTGACATTTAATTGACGGCTTGTAAATTGCATTTTTGCTGCAAAACAAAATATTTCTTAAATTATGAACATTTTCAAGACTAATTATAAGTTAAGTTTTTTTTTAGTTGTATAATAAAAAAACTTTTTTTAACTAGTATGTAAAAGGAAATGGACTTATTTCTCATATATGTATAAGGCCTTCTCAGTAAGTTTTTATCAACACTAAAAATACTTGACATCAAGATCTAACATTTTTTTCACTTTTAGGTCCCCTCCAATAGTCCTATTTCGGCTTTGTCATGCTTAAAGCCTGTTTATAGAAATACATTTTACTAGGGCTAGGTAAAATAATTGACTTATTTATATCCGATATTTAATTTATTTTAAAAATTTACAAGTATGTCTATGACAGACCAACAATTTGATTTTCGAAAGATTAAGAAAAAGAGGTAACGGGGTTTACCTTGTTACTTATATACATACTTTTGAACGCCAGAACATTTTTTTAGAAATTTACAAAATCTAGAATATAAAAACGTTAAGCAGAATACGCCTGCGAATGTTTGGTAATAGATTAAAAGAAATAAGTTCACGTTATCTTTAAACTATTACCAAACAGTTGCAGGCGTTTTTAAATTCGCCAACAACAATAAGGGTGAATGTAAACTTTTTTAATAAAGTAATTGGTTGCGTGTGTAGGGCGCAAATTCGGCATTCAATATTTATCGTAATTTCCATTTTAATTTTATTGTAACTTCGATCGATATCGAATGCCGTAATTTGTCTTCAGGTGGGAAGTAGTTATAACTGATTTGTTGAAGTAAATAGGGCTATAACCAGAAATTAGGGAGAAAAAAGTTCATACGTTCAAAACTTTAAGACCTTTAATTTTAATAAAAAAGTCGTTATAGAAAACTTTTTATTATTATTATCCTTAACAGTGTTGCCAACTTTAAAATCTTAACCTTTAAAAATAACTTTATTGAAACTATTGGACAGCCTTTCATTGTTTCACAATAATGTTTATTTTGGGTTAAATTACAAATTCGTAAAACTGCTCTGGGCGGGGAAGCTCGCGCGTTTTTATCGTTATCTTTTAAAGACAAACAAGCCGTGTTTGTTTTGCATAAACCATATGCAATCGTTTATAGCCTTAAAACTTATCTAATGGAGAAACAAAAAATAAACTTAGTGACTGGTGAAGTACCAAAAAAAACTCAGCCGTTTAACTGTTGGAGTTCAATATACTCTGGAGCAAATTTTGAAAGCTCTTTGCTTTTCTACCAGGATTAAGGTAGACCGAGAACTCATGGATAGGTCTCAAAAAACTGTCCTGGCGATAGGACCACATATAGTCACCAACAAAATGAGTCGTAAAAATATAAAAAAAGAACAGATTTTCAATATCATTTATTTTTTACTACACATATCGTCCTTTTTAATATCCATACTTTTTACTCTTCTAGTACGTCGTTTCGGCTCCTAATCAAGGTGAAGTATTAAAAGGTATGTTTGTACCCTGGTGTAAAGATTGCAACTCTCAAGTTTTACTGCAGGCAGTAGGCGTAGTGGGTGCAGTTATTATGCCACACAATTTATATTTACATTCAGCTTTAGTCAAGGTAATTTACGAAAGAAATTAAGCCTTTACAAACAATTAATTAAGTGTCACGTTTTTTTTTTTAATTTTATTACAGTCTCGTGATGTTGATCGTCGTCAGCCCACCAAAGTCCGCGAAGCTAATTACTATTTTTTTATTGAAGCCACAGTCGCCTTGTTTGTTTCTTTTATTATTAATTTATTTGTGGTGGCAGTCTTTGCTCATGGCATGTATGGTAAAACTAATAATGATGTGGTATGTTTTTAAAATATTACGATAGAAGTATAATAAAACTAGTCATTTATTTCTATATGATGTTCATATATATTTGAATAAAAGCTACAAGTGTGCCAAAATCAATCCATGTACGAAGATGCCAAGCACTCATTTGTTGACAATCAGAATGGAACCGCTATCATTGATGCGGATTTATACAAGAGTGGTTTGTTTTTGGGCTGTACTTTTGGTGTGGCTGCCATGTATATTTGGGGTGTTGGTATTTTGGCTGCCGGTCAATCATCTACCATGACTGGTACATATGCTGGCCAATTCTCCATGGAGGGATTCTTAAATTTGCAATGGCCTCGCTGGCGTCGTGTTTTGTTCACCCGTTTAATTGCCATTGTGCCCACCTTTTGTTTGGCACTCTTTAGTAGAATGGAAGATTTAACAAATATGAATGATATTTTAAATGCAGTTATGTCGCTGCAATTGCCATTTGCAGTCATACCAACGATAGCATTTACATCCTGTTCGGCTATAATGGGTGAATTTGTAAATGGAATGTGAGTATTAAATATAAGTACATATATGTAATATGAAATTGAATGTTAAACGAGGGTTTAGTTCGGTTTTAGTACAGGTTTAATTCAGTCCCAGTTTAGCTCTGACTTCAATTAAATTATAGATCAGTTTTACCTACAATCTGCTACAGTTTTATTTCAATTATATTTCAATACAACTTGAGATCTAGTTAAGTTCTGGTTTAGTTATAGTTCACTTTTAGTTTAGTAATGTTTATCCTTAGTTCTAGCAGAATTTTAGTTCAGTTCTAATTCAATTCTTGTAGGTACAATTCTAGTTTAGTTATAGTTCAGTTTTAGTTTAATAAAAGTTCAGCTCTAATTCAGTTTTTGTTCAGTTCTAGTTGAGGTCTAGTTAAGTTCTGGTTCAGTTAAAATTCTGTTCTACTTCTGCTCTAGTTCAATACACATTTTTCTAGTTCAGATGTCGCTCATTCTAGTTCAGAGCTGGTCCAATAAAATGCTGTATTCTCTATTAAAAGGATCCTTAAATTTTTTGTTCGTTAAGTTAGGCAATTTTTTTTTTTTAACTTAAAAATTTTCTTACAACTAATAATTTTACTTTTCTTTTTCAGTGGCAATAAAATCATATCAATATTGTTAACGATTATTGTTATTGCTGTTAATTTATATTTTGTTATTAATCAAGTCGAGGCTTTAAATATCGACGGTGCAATTTTAGCTGTAGTTAGTAAGTCCATATTAACATTTTAACTAAATATTTAAATTTTTTTATTAATAAATTTATGCAATCTTTCCTTTAGGTATATTTGCCATTTTATATTTATTATTTAACTTATATCTTGTGATACATATGGCCGCATGCATGGGCAATAAAACTCTTACGAATAGTCGGGTAAGTACAAGAAAAACTAAATTGAATATTTTTGGAAAAAAACTCTCTTCTTTTTAACAACTAAACTAACTTACTAATTTTCCAATACATATGGTCTGTTATACTAAAAATACTATCACAGAATTATTATATCAACACGAAGGTATTGAGTAAGGTTTTCAAGTTTGATACCTTTAATAACAAAATTAATCAACAATTCTCTGCCCGCAATATTATATGCATCAGTTCATTAAAGTCAAAATATCAAATTACCTAAGTTCTTAAAAAATCCTCACAAATTTATGACTGCGTCAACATTTTTGTTTAACTACCGGCGCTTTAAGTTGATTTAAAATTTTAAAGTTTACAATGTCAATTGTTAAATTCAACATTAAAAATACAAAATTTATAACTGACATACCTTTTAAAACCCCCTTACAAGTATTCAATAGATAAAAGTTCTACTGTTGGCAGTCACGTATTTTTAGGTGGTATTTACTGGTGACTGACTACTCCAGTCTGATAACGTTAATTATTTATGAAGGCCTGCGCTCTTAGACATAATTTCTTTCTTCAACAGTTTCTAATCAAATATTAGTTTTAGTTTCCATTCGAACTTACATTTTGACAAGTATTTCTTTAAATTTTGGAAAAAGATTCGTGTTTTGTTTTATAATTCATTATACATCATTTCTGATAAATTAAATTTTTAGTAACACAACCACAAGAATATGTCATAAATTTTACTGAGTAATAAAGAATAGGTAAATTTTAGAGATTGCAAAAAGTTTAAAATCCATTTATTACGCATTAAAATTTTGATATAAATTGTATACATATATTATATTGTATTTTTATTATTCCAATACAAAAGTGTCGAAGGGATTTTAATTGCATTAGGCAGGCATACATTAATTCGGCCTCATAACGAGATTCGTTGTCGTGATATTGTTTAAATTTTACGACATGTCGCGACACCGACAATGTAAAACAACTAGAAAGTATAACGTATTTATTAGGGTATTCATTCGGTTAACCGATTAATTACTACCCGATTAACTGATCGGTTAATTTAAAATTGGCTTTTTTCGATTAACGATTAAACCGGTTAATTTCAGTCGATTAACCGATTAACCGTTGTAACAAAAATTATAAATTTTTGTAGTATTAAAACATATTTTTTTTGTTTTTAATTGTGGGTGAGTTCCAAAACTTCGGTTGCAAAGCAACTCGCTTTTTTAAATACATTCTACAGTGCAACCATGAACAATTTTACAACGTTAGCCGTACCAAAATTCACCAAAAAAGTTACCAAAGTGCACCAAAAAACTTGTTTTTAGAACTATTTTTTATACAATATATTTCCTTCTATAAATACATTTTTAAAATACAGTACAAAAACAGAATTTAAGGAATTCGGAAATGAACTTTTTTGCAGAATGTTCGGTGCTGAGCTTTGCCAGGATGAGTTAGATGATGACCTGACAACAGAAGAAACTTACGATATTAACGCAACAACAGAATTAACCCAAACAATTAGAAGTGTTAAAAATTTTAAAAAATAAAGCAGGATTTAAATGGCATAATGGAAGATTTTATATGTTTAGAGAAATCCAGAAAAAAGACTGAGAATTTAGATATTCTGTATTATGGGTTGCTTTCGATTTCTCCAAAATCTACGATAATTGAAAGAATTTTTTCCAAGTCAAAATTTATCAAAACTAGAGAAAGGAGTCGCTTAAATCCAAAACATTTTAACCAAATTATTTATCTAAAGGATTATTTTATAAGATTTTCTTAAACTATTTAAATTACTAATAAAATGATCTCACAGTTTATTTTTTAATAAATACATAATCGGTCTTGTTCTGGAAATCAAATCAATCACGTGAAATTGAAATCGAACAAATTTTTAATTCTATCCTGTGTTTAAAATTGATAAAAATATTTCTTTTTCATTACCTCATACTTTGAGGACCACATATCTTTACCAAAACCAATTTTGAAATCAGGAAAAGCTACGTTTTTTTTTAAAAAATTGAACTTAAAATCTCCATCGATTTTAATGTCACGATTTCGATTTACAGAACGTGGCCGAATATGTATGAATTAAAAAATATGTATTACATATGAATTATTTTTTTTTGCTCGTTTTAGTTCAAGATTTGTTACTGTTTTTTTTACTGCTAAACTCCAAATAATAAATTATTTTTAATTTTTATTCATAGAAATTACCTTATCTATAAAAAAAACTTTATTAATCGGTTAACCGATCAATAACAAAATTAACCGATTATTAACCGATTAAACCAAAACCTCGATTAATAAATCGAGCGATTAACCGATTAAAGTAAAAACCCGATTAAATGAATACCCTAGTATTTATATCGTTTGCGGCAATCTTTATTTCTTTTTATTTGTACCGTAAATAAATAAAGTAGAATACTAGTAGAGGAAATAAGCAAAATCGGTTTATGAACAACCAAGTTTTAGAAAAATAACTTTTTTTTCTTCCCAAAATTGTGCTTGTGGCACAATCAAACATGGTGCTGATATTAGTTAAGTATAAGGAGTTGTTAATTGAAGCACAGCCGCGAATAATGTTTTGAGTTACAAAATAATTATTTTTCAGAAGAGCAAAAAAACGTTTTTAAAAGAAAGGACTACTTATTTCAAAATTTTTTTTCTTTTGATTATCAAAATTAATGATAATAAAAACTTGTATGCAAAAAATCAAGAAGTTTGAATTTAAAATAACGTGCAGATTTACAGTTTTTATTTTTTTTTAGTGGAAAAACGTTTCATATCCACAATCGCGATGCCATTTAAAACGTTTTTTCACTACGCAAGAGGCTTTTAAAACGTTATTCCAATTTGCAAAACCATTAGTTTTTATAATTTTTTTAGTAACTTACAACGTTCTTTCACTGGCTGACTCTTTGTATTGCATAATTTTGGATGATATGATGTTTAAACAATGTAAAAGAGTAATGTTTACGATAATTTGCAGAAAAAAAACAAATTATGCAAAAAGTGGCTTTTACAACGTTATAAATTGTAAATAAAACGAAAAGTTTTCAGAGAATTATCTTAAAATGTTTTATTATTATAAAAAGATGTATGACAATTATGTGTGAAACAAAATATCGTCCAAATGTTCGCCACGGCTTTGGTAGCAAACCTCTACCTGATGGACCATATTTTCAAAGACTTTGAGACATAATTGAGGTTGAATGAAGTTAATGTGTCGAATTATCTTATCCTTTAGCTCTTGAAGTGTTCTTGGCTTATTGACGTACACTTTTTTCTTTAAATATTCCAAAAGATAGAAGTCCAACGGTGTCAAATCAATTGATCGTGCCGGCCAATTAACTTCGCCACGACATAAGATAACACGACCATTGAATTTCTCGCGCAAAAGAGCCATTGTTTCGTTGGCTGCGTGGCACCATCCTGTTGGAACCACATATCGTCCAGTTTCATATCCTCAATTTCTGGCCATAAGAAGTCCGTTATCATTTCGCGATAGCGAACACCATTCACGGTAACTTCTTGGCCGACCTCATTTTTGAAGAACTACGGCTCGATGACGTCGCCAGCCCAAAACGAACTAGGCAAGCATGCACATGTGTTTTCACATTTCCTACATACCCGGTTTGCTGAAATTTGCGCAAAATGCTCCCGATAGTGTACACATTTGGTTGATTATTCTGAAAAAAAAAATCACGAAGTGCACGAAATGCATATCAATTTGAACACCCATTTTTGTAAAAGGCTTAAACAATCTTAACGCGCTACTCAATTGTGTACCTCTCAATTGTTTAATTTGTCAAACACTGAAACAAAAAATGTCTAATTAAGTTGGGCAAAGCACTTGACGTTATGGTGTGACTCACAATTAACATCGTGCTATGGTTGGACCACCCTTTAATTTTGAAAACGAGCCAAATCGGCCTATTATTTCACCTGGCCCCTATACAAGTGTTCTTCCGAACTTAGGGGCTTGTTACAATAGGGTCCATGCAAAACAAGCTATGGTGATCAAAATCTTTATATATTCTCAAAAATAAAGAATAAATCGACCTATTATTTCAACTAGCGCCCGTATAAATAAGGATTTCGATACGATAGCGCCTATACCATATGAGCTAGGAAACAATTGTCTTCTTATAATATAGCACTTTTACTTGCTTTAAATTACTTTATATGAAAGATGTCACTTCCTATTATTCTTTTAAGACCTTTAGCAACATGCCGGGAAAACTTTTATGAAATCCGCTCTAGATTAAGAAAGGCTAATAAGGAATCTTTTACATAGTTACGTTTTTGTTTTCTGAAACATTGGGAAACCTCCTAGACATTACTACAAAGCTAAAAATCGTTGAGCACTTTTTTAATTCTAACTCAAGTCAAAATTGACCAATTTTCTTAACGATTTCGTAACTTTTAAAACTTAAGCTTCGTTCACAGTGATAGCAACAATTTCGTTTTTTTCTTCTACCTTATTTCTTTCCAAAGTATTTCATACATTTTCCTTTCATTTTTCGAACAACAATGTAACAACATTTTTTTTTTAAGTTGATTAGCAACAATTTGTGTGAAATTACAAATAATGTTTATTATAACTTTATTAAGTTTTGAATGAAAGTTTTTACAAAATGTTTAAAAAAATAATAATTAATACGTAATATTATTGTTGGCAAAATTTGCAAACGTTTCTTAATTGAAAAAGTGTGGGGTTGCGAAAAGAAATTCACCCCTATCGTGAATAACAAGTGGAATTTTTGTTCCCATGAAATTTTCATTCCCCTCGAAGGGAAAAAAGCAATCATGAATCTCATGTGAAAATTTTTTCACGCTATCAGTTCTAGTGAATGTAAAAAACGAAGAAAGATTAAAAAAATCAAAAATCAGTGAAATTTAAAAAATATGCACGTATACATTTTAAAGAAAAGTGAAGATAATAAAGCAAAATATTTTGTATTGGAGGGATAGTTTGATTACAACTTTTTAAAATTTATGTAGTAAAATATTTTCCAAAATTCTGCCACCACGTCTTTCGAAAGCTTCACAAATCCGCAGGCAAACGACCTGTTGTTTTGCATTTTGTTGAGCAATATATCGGTTTGTGCCTTATTAACGGATCTAGCCCTAAATATTCGATTTAAAGGAAGAACTACTTACTACATACATGTTCTGTTTCCTAGCAAAAATAAAAAAATCTAATGGAAAATCTAATGGAGACATGAACAAATTACGAAGGAAAAAACTTTTCACGATTAGGGGAATTTTTTCCGGTGAACATTTTTTCACGTTATTATTCATGGGAGTTTTTCATGATCGCAAATATGTGAAAAGGAAAAAAATTACGAGGGAAAAATTATTCACGTTAGGGGTGGTTATTGCTTTATTATGAACACCAAGTAAAAATGATGCTGCCATTGTGAACGAAGCTTTCTTCTTCAAAAAAATTAATGATATTGTTACGTTTTTCCTTTAATAAACGCGTTTGAGTTCTTTTAATTGCAAATCCAAATAAATACACATACTTATTCAACTTAACAAACTTTATTAAAATTAATTATTATGTTTAACATTTTTTATTATTCGAATTTATTCTATGAGCTAAATTTCATACAAAAAAGCTTTATAAAATACATAACTGAAATTTAGCTCAAAGAATAAATTCGAAAAATAAAAAATGTTGAATATAATATAAAGTAACCTACGAAAGGAAATAATTCCCAGTTTCTATTAATTATTATGTTCACAAAGTTTATCCAATACTGTTAGTTTCGAACCGAACCGTTTAATGTCTCAAAACAAAGCTAAACTAATTATTCGTGAGTAACCCCTTTTTATATTTCATTACTATTTCTAGACTTGTCCCGAACCTCCCTGTAATAACAATTTATTATGTTCTAAAACTTACAAGATAACTTATAACTATAACTATAAATAATTCTTAGATAGTTTAACTTTCGTAACAATATGTAGATACGTTTAAAATTTTACTACAATAATTTAATTTTATTAATATTAAAATTAAAAAATATATTTAATATTTTAATAATTTTCTTACAGTGGGTCCAGAAATATGTTCTTCCCAGCCAAAATAGTTTTTCAATCAAAAACGCCAATTCTGCCTATGCAAGGTAAGTCTAGAATTTTAATAAAATGTACATAGAAAACGCACAACTTACACAATAAATTATCAATTAAATTATTTTGCTTATTTCATCTATTTTTCATTGCTGTATAATTTCAATAAGCACACACTCGTACACACACACAAATGCTCATATACACACAAACACGCATTTAAGCTTTTAATAAAATTAAAATCTTTCGAAGCACCTTAAAACTCTCACGATCTTTTCGAAAATAACATATTCTTTATAAAGTCTTATATTTACAAAAATTCTTTAAAAATGATGTAGACCTAACTGAAAAAATTGAACTGCAAATTTTTATTGATTAAAGCTGATTTAGACACCTTACGTTTAGCTGATCAGTTTTTCTTTAAATTTTAAACGCGTGTGTACGTTCATACGCAATCAGTTGTTTAGTCTAGTTCTTCACCTACAATTTAAACGAAAAATAGAAGTTTGACAAGTACAGTTAAGCCTGAATCCCGTTTCATTCTTTTTAACTCTCTCTTTTAAAAACTCAAGACTTGACGACACAAACTTGACGCGTCTGAATCAACTTTTTATTTCATTTCATCATCTTTTTCTGTGTTATTGATTTTGTTTGCCATTCTTCTTTTCTATTTTCTACTATCTATTTGCATTGGTATTTTATATTTTTTTTTTTGTTGGTTTCTAAATTTTTTCGTTTTTTATTTAACCTGCTTTTCTAAAAATTGGAATTTTATTTTTTTTTCTACAGTGGTGTTTCCATAGATATAACAAATAAAGCTATTTGTCCTCCTATTAACACAATTTCGGAAAAGGTTCCTAATACTAACATTGATTAATACTCGTATTAGTTAGGTTTCATAATTGTTATTTAATAATAATTTATTTTTTTGACTAAAATATACGTTTATACTCGTAATTTTTTTAAACTTAAATGCATTTAAAAATGTGTGATATTTGTATATTAATTACTAACGTTATTTTTGTTATATGTACTCGTATTAACAACTTATTCAAGTAATTTGTTATAGTTGTAAGTTGAAATTGTAAATAACCCTGCATTTATGCTATTTGATAAGTTTTTTTTTGTTAACTATCGGGCATATTCTAGAAATGAAGTAAAAAATTAAGTGAAATTGAAATCGAAATGAAGTGAAGTGAAATTGAAAGCGAAAACGAACGAGATTTTTAGTTAAAGTTTTGCAAAATGATCGTAGTTTTTTCCGGGTTTAAAGAGTTGTTCTTAAAGAATTCACTAGTACTCAAAGAATAAAATATATAAAAAGGAATATTTTTATAAACTTTCATTACAGTGTCGTTTTCAAAATTTTTTCGATTTTAAATCCACTTCATTTCGATTTCTAGAACATGCCCGTGTATTTTTATAAATATGTATATATGTTAAATAGTTTTAAATGATCATTATTTAGATAAGAGCCATCCACAAATAAAATGAGCAAAATGTTTAGTCTATGTATGACCTATTTAAATGCATATAAAGTCCTATTTTTTATTAATCAAATAAATATTAAATACGAGAGCTCTATTAACCGAAAGGGAAAAACTGCTTCTGTCAACAGGAGAGTTGTCAGTTGACTCCTGTCAAAATTTTAATAATCGGCGTTAGTTTGTGTTTAATAGCCATTAAGAGCAAACTACTGCGTAATAAAAGATAGAATAAAAAAAGTGAATTTCGTATGGTCTTAGGGCGTTATTTTTTGCGGAAATAAACATTACTCAAGCCAATGCCTAGTTTAATAAATTTAATGCGAACTTTGCTCCATCGATTTCTATGGTAAAGAATTGGTTTATATTATTTCGTTGTGGCCGTACGAGCACGTAAGATGCTCAACATTTTGGTTGCCCACTTGAGGTCTCTACACCCGAAGCACCAAAAAAAATAACGATAAGATCTTAGCCGATCGAGGATTGAAAGTGCAACAGATTATGGAAGCAATTGACATATCACATGGCCCAGTGATTTCAATTTGAATGATCACTTGGGGTGATCACAATCGATCACAACCGCAATCCTGTGATAACTTTGAATGGGTGTTTGGCATGATTCAACGGCAATATGGAGGAGCTTTTGTGCTGTTTTGTAACCGTGGACGAAACGTGGATCCACCACAACACAACGCAGTGGGTTTTTCGGGGTTAATCGGAGTCAAAGATGGATAAGCTGGGAACCGTTATTGTGAAGGACGCAGTATATTCACATGGACTACCTTGAAAAGGGTAAACTAATATAATGCCAACTCATTTCTGGTCGATTATATGAGGATTTGAAAATAAACGACCGTATTTGCAAAAAAAAGCTCTGTGCAACAGGACAACGCTAGAGTGCAAATAGTGCAGTTTCTATAGCAAAATTCCATGAATTAGGCTACAGATTGCTTTTTATCCACCCTTTTCTCCGGATTAAGCTCCGAGTGGCTATTTCTTGGCAGAATGAGATTGGACTTCAAACATGAAATCATCTCACAAACAAATAACAATCTTGATGATTATGTCAAATCTTATTTTTTAAGAAGGGATAAAAAAAAATTGGAAAAACGTTAAACAAAGTGTATACACCTTTGAAAAGTCACGGACTATCTAGAACAATAACGAAGGCAAGTTATCAAGTTGTTTGCTCGAAAAATATGTTTTTGTTTAATTCGCAAGAATTTGTATACAAATTTATTTTAACAATAAATTTCCAACAAAAGTATCTTTTTATACTTTTACGACTAGGCGGCGGACTTAAAGGAAATCAAAGCACCACCGAAGTTTGCTCTTATACCTTTCCTTGATCCGTGCGTAAACTTAAATTTAGAAAAAAATCATTTTTACATTTCCTACATCAATCAACAATTTACAAAAAAATAACAGTAATAAATGTTTACTTTGCGTTTTTAATAGCCATATTAATGCTTTTTCATGCTTATAAAAAACAATCGCTGAAAATTAAGGTTTTTTTGCATGATTTTAATTAATCAAAAATGTTGTTTTTTTTTTAAAGAATATGTGTAGATAAATGACCTGCAAAACAGCTGATGTCTGATGGTTTGTCAGATCAAAATAGAACATGCTCTAATTCAAAAATTTTACACTGCTAATACCATCTGACACTTACAGAACTCAACTGAATTGAGTTGTGAACCGTAATAAATTCTCGTTATACATAAGAAATATCTAAGCAAAGTTTGCTCCTCCTCGTTAATATGGTATTGCTATTGTGCCAAACCCATTATTTTGGGAAGAAAAATGTTGTTATTTGCCTACACAGCCATGTTACAAAGTACAATTCCGTTCGGAATGGTGAATGAAAGAAAACATATTTGTTTATTGATAGAAAGTGTATTTTGATAGTTTTTTGGCCTTTCAGATACAGAAAACTCCCATTCCGTTCATGAAAAAAAAAAAAAAATAATTTCATTACGAAAAATTTTTCGTAATTTTCTGAAGCACCAAAATACGGAATGAATTCTGTTTCTGAACGAAATTGTACTCAGTGACATGGCTGATAATTCGGTTACACTGTGTGTAACTTTTTAAACATTTCCTGATTTTTCAATTTTTCGGCTATTTAACGGTGTTAAGAATCATTCCTAGGAAGTTGATATGCTCTAGAAAATTGATTACTGAGATCCAAGGTACATTTTTTCTGGATTGTTTCCTTGAATTTTGAACGGACCTATGCCCCTGACTAAACAGGGGGAAAAAAGTAAAAAAAATCGAATTTTTTTAAAGTTTTTTGCAATTTTGATCTTGAAGATGAAGTTTTTTGGATTTTATATGTTCACAATTTATTTTTGTATGGCAAGAGCTACAACTTTGTCTCAAAGGGTAAATCAAAATTCCAAACGGTTTGCAAGATATGAGCCTGAGAAAATGGTCACTTTTTTGCAAAAATTAAACCGAGGCGCCAAATCTTTGGGTGCCCATAAAAAAAGTGCATGACTTTTGGCAAAAGAGGTGACACGGGTCTTTTTTTTTTGGTCTTTTATCATGTAGAGTTGTCCGTATATGTTTTTGTTTTTGTGTTGCACTGTATTATTAACCGATTTTGTTAATATTTACTTCTAGTTTACCACTAGACTTATTAAAGATCAGAGTGAAAAAATAAAGTTCAAAGATTATGTATAAGAAAACTTTAAAAAGTAAAGGTTTATGGGTAAAAATTAGGGACAGTCGTTGTTTTTGCTAATATCTCAGCAATTTGTGGATTGACCAGGGTGGAATTTAATAGCAACCTATTCCGGAGTTTGTGTGTTATAAATATATAATGATCTACTTCCCATCATATCTGGGTTCTTTGGAAAACCCATTTCAATATACGGGCAGATAAATTGGCGGACTGATAGAAGGACATCTATAAATCAACTCCACTACTCACAAGATTTCATTATATATCGCTAATTTGCTGCAACGTCGTCCTCATAAATCCAAAAGAATACATTTCGAAATACCAGCTTTAAAAGTTTTGAATTTGCTCGCACCGCTTTAAAAAAATAGCGACACATTTCATCAAACGGGAAAAGTATAAAAGCTATAAAGATGCATTTTAAACACAATATAAAGAAAAACATAGCGAACAATTCTTAGTTTCTAGCTTAAAAATTCCAAAATTTTTGGGTTATGACAACGTTGCAGCAAATGAGGTTTATATACTTTATAAGGACAAAAATCAATATTGTAGAAATTCAAACGGAATGACAAAATTTATAAAAAAAACGAACTTAATATGTATACCCTTTCCACCTGTGGAGAAGGGCATAATTAACGCCAGATTTCAATTAAATAGAGAAGACAGTTTTAAGTATTCATATTTTTTGTTTTGATTGAATTAGAAAGTACAAAGTAACACATCGGACAAATGGCCTCTTTCCACGACACTAGACCATCGCTCTGCAACAAACCGAGGCTCACTCGGCCTTAGATAACCGTTCAAGAGCTTTCTTTTTATAGGTAAAAACTTTTAACGACACCAATCCTGTTACAACATCTACGCTGGCGCATTTTTTTGCCGAAAACTTCCATGACTATTTGCCCAAGTGTCTGAATTTCTTTGATACATCAAAACCTAAGCCAACACCTTTAGAAGAATAAACCTTTTTTTCAATATCTGGTTTGTAGGCCCAAGTATTCTCTTTAAAATTACATAAAAATCATCTGCGTATGTAAATTAGTTTTCGAGATATTGAAGAAATAAGCTCAACACATTCGGCTAATGTGGCGATATTATGACATTTTGTGTATGACATAACTTTTGAAAGAAACATTTTAAAATTTTTTTTCGTTCATATATGTTCCTTATAAGATAAAAGGAACCTTGTCACCAAATTTCATTAAAATCGGAAGGGGTCGTGTGCCATTCTTGGTCGTTTTGACATGGAATTACCCATATATTGCTCGTTACGGCTTTGGTGACATACCTCTATCCGATGGTCCGTATTTTCAATGACTCTAAGACATAATTGAGGTTGTCGTTTATGTGCCGAATTATCTTATCCTTTAGCTCTTAAATGGTTCTTGGCTTATTGACATACACTTTTCTTTTAAATATTCCCAAAGAAAGAAGTCAAACGGTGCCAAATCACATGTTCGTGACGGCCAACTAATATGGCATCAACGTGAGATAACTGTTTCGTTGGTTGTGTAGCAAGTGGCACAACCCTGTTGGAACCACATATCGTCTAGGTCCACAAGAAGTCTGTTATCATCTCGCGATAGCGAACACCATTCGACAAGTCTAGGTTGACGGCTCTTCGTTTACACTATCGCAAACAAAAGCAATGTTTTCCGCAGAACGAACTGGTCGAGCATGCACAGGTATTTCCACATTTTCTACAGACCCGGTCTGCTGAAATTTACGCACAATTCTCCCGATTATGGACACATTTGGTCGATTATGCTGACCTAAAAGATCACGAAGGTCACGAAATGCATTTTGATTTGAATTTGTCAAACACTGAAACAAAGAAACGTCAAATTAATTAGGCAAAAAACTTGACGTTAAGGGGCGACTCCCAATTAACATACATGGTGCATTATGGTTTGATCACCCTTTATTTACAAAAATTTAAAAATATTTTGGATAATTTATTAATAAATATTTATTATCAAAGCAATCATATTATTTATGATTATTTAAATAGTCACTTAAAAGCGTATTACCTTTACTTCAATTATAAAACTACTTGTGGTGAACACGTAAATAGTTGTGGCAAAGTTAGGTTAGGTTCTATTGGCAACCTCAATCTAGCGTAGCTCATGTGGATACAGAATTTAGTTCCCGTTGTGTTACCAGGTGTCACTGTGTCCCAGACTTCCTATATTACCTGGCTGGTACTTTTACTTCCCAGCCAACCGGTTGATACCAGGGCTGTGTCGTCAAAAAATAGTTCTAACTACGACTCCGACTCCAAACGCTGAAATTTTTAAGTCCGACTTCAACTCCGACTCCTTCTCTAACCTTATTTGATTTTAAACAAACACTACCGGACAAAAAATAAAATTTGTTTTTATTTTATTATTGACTTCATTACATATAAACAAAAAAACCAAAAATTTTATATTTTTTTTTTTTGGAAATTGCACAACGGTCACTTAAGTGTGAAAAATAAAAAAAAAATTTTTTTCATGTTATAGAAATGTCTGCACTTTTAGTTAATCAATAATGCAAACATATATTGAATAATGTCAAAAACTTTTTCGTAAGCCGCCAATAATGAAGTGTTCCCAAGCTGGCACAGCGAGCGTTAATGGGTTAAATAAAGTAAAAAGATGATTCTGTAAAAATTTCAAATCGATATTTTAATTCAAACATGTGCCGCATTAAGCTTCAATATATGCAGTTACTTACATATGTAAAGTAAGCTTATCCTTATTTTCTGACTTAAAAATTTTAAAGCAGACCCTCTTTTTTATTTTGGAAAATATTAAAAAAATTTTTATGCCGAAAAATTTTGGATTTGGAGTCGCGAGTTTTTGTGGGTTCTTCAACTCCGACTCTACAACTCCGAATGAGTTGATCCACAACAAATCAGTGCCAAGAGAGACTAGTTTTGTCTCTAAGAGTTCTATGACTAAACAGTTTGAGTTTTATGTCCCTAAATGACTTTCAAATGAATCATTATGAATCGCTTATAAATCTTGTAACAAAAGAAAGTCCATTGCAACTTCTACAAAGGTCATTTTAAGGGAGCGCCAGCCTCTGGGCGTGATTACCAATATGCCAATGGCCATTTATAACCACAATTAGGTTCTGTACAGCTTTAACGCCCGCCGAGTCCTTCCTGGTTTTCCCATAAGTAGTTCCATCAAACCAGTTGTGACAATCCCTGTAAACAATTTCAATGACAACGCAGAAGACTGATTAAGACAATAGCTTATTATTTTTTGCATGTAAAAGCTTTTGAACTGATGGTTATAATGCTCATTTTTCGCCTTCAGTGTGCATGTGTGCCTCATCGTTTCTAGATGCATTAAACTTAATTAATGTTAAAACCTAACTAATTCGTGCTTTAGTGAGCTTAATGGCCTGTTTGTCGATTTCGAACGAAGACTTTGTTCGCTTAACTTACATGTAAATCAAAAACAATATCTTATAATTTGTTTTTGTTTTAGATGTAAGTAAAGCGAACGAAGTCTTCGTTTGAAATCGACGAACAGGCCCTCAGCTTAGTTTAAAATGTAAACTTTATTTTTAATAGTTGATGGTTATGGATGGTGTTTTATAAGGTTTTTTTTTTAATTCTGACATTTCGTACGTTTTTCATTAAAATTCATATAGATTTTTGTTTGTTTTTAACAATTAATCAATAATAATAATAATTAAATAAACATTACTGTTCTTTTTTACTTCTGTACCTGTTGTTTGTTGTTTTCTTATACTGTCTTATACATAAAAAAAACTATTCTTTACATAATTCAACACTGACAAAAATACAACTGTAAATACTTTTAAATACAACAAAAAAAAAATTAAATAATTGTGGTGATTCTAAAATTCCAAACCCTGTGGAATACAAATTTAAATCTTTATATTTTGGACACCTTCTTTTGAAAAATTTTGAAAAAAAAAATGCAAACATTAAAAGCTTTTCGTATAATTTGCAGAACTACAATTAATTGTAGAGGATGAAAGGCCACAAAACAAGCTTAAATCACTAATATGTACTCGTTTTACACATGTGTTCTTTTTTTCGATTTTATGTGTTCTTTTTTTCTTATATAATTTTTACATTTTCTTTGTTTGTTTTGTCTGGAAAATTTTAGTTTATAATTTAATTGATTCATTCTATACAAATTTCTTTCCATCTAAATACAATGTGCTTTTAATAAAATTACAAAATCTGAAATAATAAAACCCTCAACGATGTTGAAACGAAATCATCAAAATCCATCATGATACAAATTTTATGGGATTTTTAAATATTAAAACTAAAACAAAACAAAAAAAAAATATAATTAATATTAATAATAACTTTAATGATAAATTGATTAAAAAAAATGCAATAATTTAAAAAAAATTGTTTGCAAATAATTGAAAATTCTATAAATTTTTAAAAACACGATTTGTTAATTGATTTTAAACTTAATTGTGGTTTTGGAAAAAAAAATTTATTAAAATGAATTTAAATTTACCATCATCAACCATAACGAATGAAATGGGGCTTGCAAATAATAAATATTAACAAAAATTAAAACTAAAACACAACAACATCGTCAATAAATAATAAAAATAAATTTTAACAAAAAAAAAAAAACATCACTGTTACCATCGACTATCAAACCATGCTCCACTAAATGCTTGATTATTCATTCGCCTGCCTGCCACTCCCACATCCCACTGGTTGAATGCACGCCCATCTGTAAAAACAAACTTAAATTGGTGTGTGTGTGCGTATGGCTTTAAATCGTCTGCAGTGAGCTGACCTTATATGATACCGGAAGTCCAATATTTTCAGTTTCCTATCGTAATTATTAATAATTTTAGCTCATCTTTAAACTAAAAAAGCAAACAAAAATTTTAAATTCGTTTTTTGTAAAAAAGCTTTAATATCATTGTTATTTTTTTTTTTTTTTTTCTTTAAAAATAAACTTGTAAAACTCGCATTCATTTCTTGTAATTATATATTTTATTTTGCTCACAATTCTTTTTTTTTAAATACATAATTTATTATTGTTGTAAAATATTAATTTGAATTTAATTTTCTTTTGCCTGTTGTTGTATTTGATTTTATTTATGTACAAATTATTGTAGTTTTTATTGAAAAAAAAAAAAATAATAAAATAAAAAAATATTAACTTTCATTATTTTTTTCTAGCAATCTATTTAATAAATTAATTTTGTAAATTACATAATAAAATATAAATTAAGTCATTTTGTTGTAGTGTGTGTGTTTTATTTGATTTGTATACTTTTGCTCTTTTTTATACATAACTTTGCAAAATTTCTTCTGCTTTTGTTAATAATTTTAAAACTTTTGTAAACAAATTGTTGGTAGTAAGTATTTTGATATAATTAATAAATAATCTGACACAATAAATAGATTTAATTTAATAATGTTCCTTAAAAATAGAACTCGCTTCATCGATCGCTTTATGGCGTACAAGGTCTATCATTACAAAAATCTTTCATAAATTTTATAAAGATCGGTAGATAGTCTGCAATCTTAAAAGTAAGAGAGTAAAGTTGGTAAAGCCCGACTATTTGATACCCTACACCACATTATAATAGACAATTGTTCGAGATTGTAGCCAATTTGGAACAGAAGAACAGACATGGACCCGCCAAAACAAAATTATGTTATAAGCAGGGACCAAAAATAACAGTCATATTGAAATTTTAAAACAAATAAAAAAGCATTTACAGTACTTAAGGCGACCGTACACGACATGTTTTTGTCATCTGACATGTCAAATTTTCCACTGCAAAACACATACATGTCGTGTGTTACCTTTTTAACTTTGCTTCTGTAAAAGTCAGACGCAAAGTCATCTGACAAAATTTCAATTAGAGCGTGCTCTATTTTCTTCTGACAAACCATCTGACATCAGAAAGCTATGCCGGCAAGAAACCGGCAGCGGCGTCCACTATTGACGGAATCATTAGCCGGCTGAAGTTAATTTTTTACAATACCGAGATATGTTTGTTCATCTTACCATTAAATAGAATTTATGTAAATATATATATAAAAACCGTTTTATTATAAAATCCTAAATTGGTATCTTTGAATTAAAAGAAAAAAATCTTAAGATGGCTGAACTATTTTACGGCGCAAATAAAACTTTTCATGGCGGCAGCAAGTTATTTTGAAACCGAGCACTACTTTGGTTTCTGCAATAACAAGGCGAAAAAAACAGAGACAATGTCAGAAGCAAATTACATGTACGTTTGTGACCGAATATTATAAAGCTTATGTAAAACAGCGATTTTGACAGACATGCACAATTACATGTGACTTGAAAATTTGACATGTCAGATGACAAAAACATGTCGTCTATATGCTCCTTTATCTGTAGAAGTAAATGTCGACTGATTCAAGTATACCTTATGAAACTGTCTGTTATAAAATATATTGATTTTTAAAATTTTTATTTTTTCGATCAAAATTAACAGTTATTTTTTGATTTTTATTTTTTCGAGCATAAATAAAAGTTATTCTCTAAAGAAATGTAGGTGTAATAAAAATTTAGTTGACTTTAAATGTTTATTTTAATGTGAAATCAGCATTGGGATTTCTTATGCACATTAAAACAAATATTTAAAGTCAACTAAACCATTAAACACGTACATTTCTTTTAAGAATAACTTTTATTTTTGCTCAAAAAATAAAAATGAAAAAAAAAACCTGTTATTTTTGTACAAAAAATAAAAATCAAAAAATAACTGTTATTTTTGTACAAAAAATAAAAATCAAAAAATAACTGTTATTTTTGTACAAAAAATAACAATCAAAAAATAACTGTTATTTGTGTTCAAAAAAATAAAAATAAAAAAATAACTGTTTTCATCTGACTTTTATGAAAAAAAGGAATAACTGTTACGGTTTTTGGGTGTAAGATAAAGATTTATATAAGAGTTGTTTGTGTTGAATATTATCTAGATATGTATCTACAAATCCATATATGAGATTTTTCTGTCTTTAATGCCTCTATTACCGTTTACAACTCAACTCTATTTCAGTTAAAATTTTACAATTTTTGTACTATCGTTTAAAACTCTGTTATATTGCTGTTAACAAGAACTTACAACTCATCGCTAGCTGTTGTTTTAATTTCAAGTTAACTGAGTTGAGTTGTAAACCGTAATAGGGCTTAAGTTATCATAAAGAAGGTGTTTATATGGAACATATGGGCAATTGTAAACCTACCAACACAAAATTTTAAATAATATAGTAGCTAATTAAGAAGTACATTAATGTTATTGCATTAAAAGCTGAATGGTCAAATATGGACCGATGACTACAATTAACTTTGGTAAGGTGTTTTAATTAAATAAAACCTAAATATGTACCAACATAATCACCCTATTATGAAAGTTGATGGCAACGAAACAATATTTGTATTTTCTAAGTCGTTATTGAAAACAATCGATTACTACGGTCGACGTCGAGTAGAATTGACTCTGTTTTAAGGTCCAATTAGACGTGGCATAACCATACCAAAACTGTATTACCATAACCACTGTATTACCAAAATGACAAAAACATAACATGAGCGGCGTTGCTTAATTTCGCTGCTGGCAACTCAACAACAGTTCATTTGTCTTTTGTAATCAACACATAAGTTAATTTATTATACCCTTCACGGCAGGTGGAACGGTTAATTCGTTTGTTATATAAGTTTGTCACTCAGTTCGTAATTTTTTACAATATCTATACTTGACTATGAGACTTTTAAAAATGTCATAATGTCCGTGGGCATTAAGACATCTTGCAAATGGACATTATGTCATTTTTAAACATGTCATAAGGTCCATAATTACTAAAGAAGCTAAATACAAAAAAGATCTACATACACGCTGAGAAAAAACATGTCTTATTATGGTCACAACCAACAAAACTATTTGTAAAGAAACTAATTTAACCATAATATGGTTTTCGGTGACAATGATTTGGTTAAATTAAACATAATATGGTTAACATTTTTTAAAAAAATTGTTTTGTTGTTTTTTTTCTGTGTGTATATATTAAATATATAACGAAAACACTTTTAGGCTCAAGGATTTTCCCCTCTATGGTATATCAAATATCCGCTGCGCTTACTAAAGCGTCTCTTCGAAAGCCTGCTGTGAAGAGAAGCTTTAGTTAGGGAAGCCGGTACTTGTTTTGTCATAGAGGAGACAATCCTTGCGCCCGGCCGAAGGCCGGCTATGCCGAGACGCTTAAGTTAGCGAAGCCGGTATTTGTTATAACGTACAAAAGAAAATCCTTGCGCCCGGCCAAAGGCCGGCTGTGAAGAGAAGCTTTAGTTAGCGAAGCTGGTATTTGATATACCACACAAAAAAATAAAAATTGATTTCAATTAAAAAATTTGTGATATTAATTAAAAAATTAATTAAATTTGCACCAGTAAACAAATTAATAGTATCAATTAAACCAGTAAATAGTATTAATTAAACGTTTAATTCACTTGATTAAACGTTTAATTCACTTAATTAAATTTTTAATTAAAACTGATTTTAATGCTTTAATTGGTGAACAATTTTGGAGAATTTTTTCTGTGCATAGAGGACGTTATGACACCACGGACGTTATGGCACTGCTCTGATGTATGGAAAATAAAGTCGATGGATACTGTGACACTTTTAGGAGTGTCATAGTGTCATGGACGTTATGACATGCCACCAAAGTATATATATTCCGATTCCTTATGAGTAGCGGAATTGAGTTGACGACTGACGTCAGTCCCTTCTTTGGGTTATCTATCAGTATGTATGTTGAAATGGGTTTTCCGAAGACACCAGATATGATGGGGGCTAGGTGTTATATATTTACATAGCGTATAGTTCGGAATAGTTTGCTATTGAAATTCAGAAAGATCGAACGACAAGATGCTGAGAAATCAGCAAAATACCACAACTGACTGTAATTTTTATTACCCATAAGCGCTAATTTTTAGCCATAAACCTTTACGTTTTTAAGGCCCTAATTATGTAAAACGCAACGCCAAAGAATCACATTGAAAGCAAAAACAAAGTCATAAATATTTTGTAATTTGTTTTTGGTTTTAATGTAATTCTTTGGCGTTGCGTTTTATAGAATTAGGGCCCAAGTCTTCTTATAACTTATAAACTTTGTTTTTTAACTGAAATAAACTTAGTAGAATGCTAGTACTCAAAATCGGCTCATAACTGAATTAGTTATAGACACATTACATACTACCTTTTTATCTCCAAAATAATAATTTTGGTACGATAGTGCCCATAACATATGGTATAGATGGGCCAAATTTGGCTCAGATATTTCTTATATATAAATAGAATTGAGTATTGAAAATTTGCCAAATCGCACTCTTTTAGAAAGGGAATATAAAATTCGGTAAAGCCGAATGTACCGTTTTAACTTGTTTAAATATAAATTTATTAAAACAAAAACAACGTCAGAAGAAACAAATAATTAGAGATGTGATTTTTCGGTCATATTTTCGATCAATAGTCGGCATCTAAACAACATTCTTT
Organism: Pollenia griseotomentosa; assembly: GCA_963931875.1. Lineage (NCBI taxonomy): Eukaryota > Metazoa > Arthropoda > Insecta > Diptera > Polleniidae > Pollenia > Pollenia griseotomentosa. The sequence continues at coordinate 225,284,627 of OZ007560.1, forward strand.
GAAAATACCAAATAAAGGGCGAAGTGATGTATTCGTAGCAGTGTTGCCACCTTAGGTGTAATTACACATATCATGTGTAATTTTTGTTTTCATGTGTAGCCCTTGTGTAATTGGCTCCATGTGTAATTCATGTGTAATTTTAAATTTTAACGTTTTGTAGCACTGATTTTTGTTATTATTTTGTCACAAGATGTAAAAAGGTTTAATATTCTTGGCAAAACTTAAAAATTTAATTAATAGAATGGAAGCGTTAAAAGAGCTTAACTAAAAATGGTTGGATCATTAACTACTAACCATTTGGCATTTAGATAGATTTTGTCACAATTTATTACCTATAACGTCAAAACATCCCGGGTTCATTCTCGTTTTTTTCATTGACTGCAAAAGAAATGTTTGAGCTTCTCAAAAGCACAACTATAGAGAAATGGATTCTTTTTGAAAATCTAGTTGGATGCACCAGATACACCTTATGTTATGTTTGGGCAGTATAATTCAGATGTTAAAAGACAAAAAGCTATATATTGCTTTCATAAAATGCTCGTAGCGTCAAAGGCCTGTCTGAACCTTCCAACATATTTCGAAAATTTACTTCGCAATATTATATCTTGTTTTATTAGAAGTAATGCTCGGCAAACTTTAGCTTCATAGTAATTTGGAGCCAGAATATTATTGAAAAAAGGTTTTTAAAATAAAAAATTCATTGGGAGACAGATTATTTAAAATAGTTATTTTTGTTTTAGTCTTTTCAAATGCTGCTGCGGAAAGAATATTGAGCAATTAAAACAATTGTACGACAGATTTAAAAAGGAATACATATAAATGGTGACCCAAACTTTCCTATTCCAATCATTATAAACAAAAAGTAAAAGCTTTAAATAATTGGAAAAATCAAAAAAAAAAATCTATTTCAATGTAAATGTGATGTATTTTACTTTCTTTATTTTTCAGTAATAAATTACTTAAAAAAAAAATAGTATGAATTTTTTGTTTTGAACCGTTATTTTTTAAAATTAAAAAACAATGAATGACTAGTTAATTTTTTGAAAAAAAAAAAGAAAAAACGCATTCGCTTTTGTTTTTAACTAAATAAAAAGTTTATACATTATAAAATTCAAAACAAAACTCGTGAGATTGCAAATAATCCATGTGTAATTTACCATTTCGTTGGTGGCAACACTGATTCGTAGACTTTATGTAACAACAAATTAACATTTACGTCGACATTGACAACGACTTATATAATAGGGACGTTTAATACGGTTTATGGGCACAAATACTCCATTCGGGGAAGAAGTTTGTACGGGGGATTTGCAAAATTAGGGACCGAGTCTTAAGACTTATTATAAAAAGAAAAAAATTAATTCTAACAAAAACGTAAAAACTTTTATAGAGATAGTAAAGTTGTCACAATTAGCTTTAATTTCATTAGATGGTATCAAAATGTTGCCTTCTTGGCACATATTTGTTGTTTTAAACTATAGAGACCCATATTTGCAATTAACTCGTATAATTCCCAAACTATTATTAGATAAATAATGATAAATAAGTCCCAATTCACATTATACGATTTTTGTCGTTGCGATTATTGTCGTTTCCTCTTTGAAGTCGGTCTCATATTTACATTGTACGATTTTTGTCGTAACAACCTTAATTCATTTTTCGTCAAATGAGAGAAAATTGAGAGAACGAATGAATGAACAAAACGAATCGAAGAGTACACTCGCTTCTGTACCCCTTGTAATTCCTCTCACCCCTCTTGCCTATAAAGTAAGAATCGTAACGACAAAAATCGTATAATGTGAATGGGCACTAACAATATAAATTTGTAGTACATACCATACATTTACTTAAGGTATCATCATATATCCGGGGATATATGTATATTTACTGAGAGCAAAGCTGCGATTTTTATCTAAAGCATCTCTAAACGAGATAAAATACTAATGAATTTTTTTGATAATTCCGTATAAATATAAA